>OX463834.1:10620456-13150456 GCA_949825045.1 Argyresthia goedartella
AGTTGAAAACTTAGTACAAGTTCAAGTTCAAAGATTTTTAATCATAATAGCACAAAAATTGAGACTTAATGAACGTCATAACATAACCAAGAAAGCATAATATAACATTAAGTAGGTGCCTTATTTTTACATAGATCATAATATATAGGGTGCAATGAACTGGTTTAATGCCAGATGTCGGTGTCTTGTAAAAAGTCATTAATTTTGTAGCAGGCCTTAGTGTACAAAGTGTTACTTGCACTTACCCGTCTAGTCTCCCCCATCTTGATGTTCTGCGCCTCATCATCGCTCTCCGGTTTTTTCACGACGCAGTACTTCGCTGGCTCCCTGGTAGTGGTCGGCCTTCTTGTGGTCGTGGTGGTTGTGGTCAGTCTGGTCGTGGTGGTCGCAACAGTTGTGGTCGCCGCTGTGGTCTCGACAACGACTGGCTCGGAAATCTGGGCGATCTCGTTGGGCCCGACGGTCTGTTCTGACATGGTCGCAATGGGACTCATCTCTTCGAGGTCTGGGACTTGGATCTGGTTGGTTCGTTCCTAGAAATAAACGGAAATATACAGCCTATAAATGACCGGTCACCAATTTATCACCGAAGAAGGCCTGCACTCAAAATCTAGTGGGATCCAGCCATATTTCACCACGCTTGCTCAGACTTAACATGGCATAAATGCACAGATTCAGTTCTTATGGTCCCACACTAGAATAGCCTTCTCGTGCGAACCAGAAACAGCGACATCATAAACATAAACAGACTGACAATCATATAGAAATATCGAGCTGGCCCGAAAGTGATTGACTCCACACAAGAGTAACGGAAACTTCTCTTCTTCAGTTTTTATTGACTGCTAGACATATCCCTCCCTAGTTAATCGTGCGATCTGCGCCATTATGATTCATGTCGGGCCGGCTGTTACGGGAATTTAGGAAGAGGCGGTACCTCGGTAGTCTGCCGGTGGTGGTGGGTGGTCGTCCGCTGGTAGACTGGCGACTCCGGCGCAATCGTGATGTATCGGATACCGTTGTCAAATGGCGTGGTCGTCATCAGGGAAGCGTAGGTCTTTATGTGGTAGTCGCTTTGGGCTTCCACTGGGGGCAAAGAATTTTGTTTAGTAACTGAGCAATAACAAATTTCTTTAGTAAACTTAACCAATAGGCTGTGTATTATATTGAGGGGTAACAGGACGAGATGATGATGATGTTGATATTGATAAACACAACACTATCGCCCATACGGTCTAAGACGCCATTTATTCCAATACTTGCTTCAAGCTCCTCTTTCACCCCTTTAAAAGGGCAATTAGAAAAACCCTTTCTTGGTGCTCCTCTCCGCTGTATAAGGAAAGGAACTATCGATATAATGATACATTTGAGTTGAGTTCCTATGAAATAATACTTCAGGTCAGTATATGAACCGACTCCACCACTCGAATATCTTTGGCCCCGACCTTACCTCTGCTATCCCGCATGGGTAAAGGCGTGAGTGTGGTCACCAACTCGGCAAGGCAAGGAAGCTGCGCGAAGTCAGTGCCGCGACAGTGCCCATCGCGCACCTCTGCTCATTGTTCAGATTCTGGCTCTCAACTGGGTTTCTTATATTTCCTACTACTGTCATCAAGTGTAATGTCACTATATGTCACATCTTTCGTTCTACTACCGCAGGAACTGCAGGACCTCCAGCACGATCGATACCTACTACTCCAAATGTTTATGATTCGATTTTTGAAGGGAAACGGGGCATCGGAAGAAGAAGGACATCGTGGCCTTCAGACATTCGGAAATTCCCCAGTGTAGCCAGCGCCGAAGACCTGTTCTGACTGGCGAAAGACTAAGAGGTTACACTACTCGCAGCTGACTTCCATCCACTAAGGACCAGTAAAGAGGCACTAAAAGAAGAAAAAAATGTACAACTTACCAACGCAAGGGTTCAGCCACAGCAGCCGCTGCCACCCCAAGCAGTCATACAGCTGCGCAAAGTCAGTGCCGCGACATGCGCACGCGGCTCTCAGCTGAGTCCCCAGCACTGCAACGACGGCGGCGCGGCAGGCGGCCGGTGCGCCCGCGCAGCCCTGCGTTACTGCGTCCACCGCGCACCACTGCTCGTAGTTCTCTAGCCGGAGTCTGGGGAGAGGTTAGAAATTAATGAAAAATTCGCGAGCAGCACCGCGCACATGTTAGAAGTAAATACAGGATATATATATAGTGGTGGTCATATAATTACAGACACTGAATGCATATTAAAATAACTAAGCCATTCCCCTCTAGATTTTATCAGAGCATTATTGGAACTTGCGATACAATTTAAAAATATTTGTTTAAGTATTGTATAATGTTAAAACGAAATACTTATTATCAACAAAACTTGTCTGTTCCTAATCTTTTATTCAGTTTATCCTAATTGCAAGCAGTATAAACTTAAAAAAGATATGGCCATATAATTAAAGACACTCCATTTGCTTAGATGAAATAAAAAATATATTGTTATTATTGAAATTAACTTTATTCCACAAAATTCCTAACACATCTATAAAACATTCCAGTAGGTATACTTTATGGCATGTCCTTTGGCAGAAATGACAGCACGATATCTCTTGAGCACGGAAGCGATAAATTTTGTATAAGCTTCTACCGGAATATGCTCCCATGCTTCTGTAAAAGCTGTGTAAAGTTGATCAACGTTGGATGTCCGCTTTGTCGCTACTGTCTTCTTTACCTGCTACCACAAATTCTCTATTAGATTTAAATCCGGACTGTATGGGGGCCATGTTGCCTTCTATTTTCCTGACAGGTCCAACATCAAGTCCTGAAAAATAGCCCCCATGTTGGACTACTTCTTGGTATACTTTGGATCCATTTCTTTGTTCGGGGGGCGTCTGACATATTTTTTTCCGTCAGAATTAATCATATTATTTTTTGTTTCATCAGAAAAAATGCACATCCTTCTTAATGCACAAAAAAAAACAAAATACACCGACAAATAATTAAATTAATTGTTAAAAATAAATGCGCTTTTAAAAAGCCTTTAACTCGTTCGTCCGTTACAAATTCTATAAATTTTATCCCCAACACAAATTCTAAGAATTATTGACTTAAAAAAATAACAATATAACAGACAGATGACCGTATGTTATTATTGAAGTAAAAAAAGGCTATCAGCTCTTTTTTCGAATGGGTTGGCAAACGCACAGGTGTGCACCCATTTAGCCAGTTATTCCATAGTCAATTTTGCGTGACAGAGGGTTAGCCCATTGCACATAAAAGTAAAATAAATAAATGTTGGCCATTTCCCGATCGAGGGACACAGACCTTACAGGAATTCGCGTAAAATCGAGCCATACTCTACCACGCTGGCTTAGTGCGGGTCGATGGTGGGGCGTGGTGTCCGGCTAGCTAGGGGCTAACCCTACTGTCAGAAGTATTCAAGTGACATCTTTTTACTAAGGTGTACCAATTAACCTCATAAAACAGGTGTAATAACTGTAACATCCTGTGATATCAAGTATCATCTCTCAACCAGCATGGACGAATAAAACTAGAGGACTGACAACGTCATATAAAAAAACGTACCCTGCTAGAAAGCTAAAGTCCTGTATTATTTCTAGATGTCGCTGTACCACGCAATAGATGGGTGCTTAGTGTGACGGCGTAGTATAATCCACAGTAATATCGACGAAAAATCAGAGATGGTGTAAGCGTAAGCCTTGTTTCTTCTTAGGAAATTAACGCTTATACCGCCATCTTTCCTAAATGAAGCGCGCCACCACGATATTACCTAAAAGAACTTTTGAACTAGTAGCTCTATATAGCAATATACAATTAAACAAAAAATCGGATTACGCTTCAAAGTACTACAGTTGTCTGTCCTCTAGTTTTATTCGTCCATGCAACCAGTATCAAGACTGACGTCACATGACTCGAATTAATCGGATCACGCATTCCATTTCAAACATTCACGATAAACGAGGCATTTCCCCAAGTTTTCCTCCTAATCACGTACTTCATGAAATATCTCATTTCACATTACGTCATACAGCATTGGAACATAAAACAGCGTGATTCAATTTCAGGAAACGCTTGTGAGATATGAATAGAGCGAAGCAAATATCTAATGTTAGGGATTCGAGAGTTTCCTAGGGGCGGCGGAATCCCGCGGCGAATGGATTTGGAATCTTGGACGACAAACCGCCTTCGAGGTATTCAATTGTACCCGTAATTTCGCTCTAAATCCCACATCATTAGCAACTCTTCATTTCTCCATAGCTGTGGTGATAGGCTAGCCTGAAAGTCAGGCAGACATGCAAAATGGTGTAAATATTGAATTACTGACCAAAAGTAGGTGAAACTGTGCCTCTGCTACACTGTACAGGAAAAATCGTGACGCCATATTTAGTTTTTTAGGTCGGAGTGACGAAATTATTTAAAGTTGTAATATTTCAGTCCATAGCCCACGCATCGGTGATCCGACGGGTGATTCGGCTCCATTTACCGAAGCCGAGTTCGCTCGTTCGTTCGTTACGTAAACGCCGGATTTACGTACCCAACCCCCTATGGGATAGTGTTGCTTTAACAATACTATCGATGGAACTATCGTAGGTACTGTAACATAACTTAACATTCACTGTTACTGTCGATTTTTTTCATTTGTGAACAGGCGAAGCTGTCTGCGATGATTATAGTTATTCCTGTAGCTTGTAAAAGTTCCCCTGTTAAAATAAAACAACAAAAGGGTCTTCATATCTACATCAGCCTGTCAGGGGACCCACTGTTGGGTATAGGCCTCCTCATAAACACGCCAGGACCGTACTCCTGCGCAACCCGCGTCCATTGGTTTCCTGCTACCCTCGCCACATCGTCGGATTGGCCTCCTCTTGGCCTCCTTTACATATATTTGTCACCGGAAAATAATACGATCCGCAAGTTTATAAATTTCCTAGGAAATTTATAAACTTATTTCTAGATTATATTAGGCTAGGTTAGGTTAGGTTAGGTTAGTTAGTATATTTATAAACTTGCGGAAAAAAAATTAGGAAATTTATAAACTTGCGGATCGTATTATTTTCCGGTGACATATATACAGAATGATCAATCCAAATGGGTCAGTAGGTAGAAGTCAGAAACTATTAGAGATTGCGACATCTGTTCTTAGGAACCATCGCTTCGATTTTAGAGTTAATAATAATGGCATTCAATTTTTTTAAATCTCCCATACATAACCGGGAATCGAACCTGGCCGTCTCTGTAAACAATGTTAGGTATAAATCTGCAAGTTTTTTCATTGTTATTGTTGATAGTGCGAATCATAAGTCACAAGGAACACATTTTTAATAATGTTTAAGTAATTAAAAGAAAAACCCAACAATAAGATAATTATTTTATTTCAGTGAATATGATTGATTAATGCGATTCATAATGATAACCGATTCATATTAATGACGACATTTTGCAAATTATTTAAATTGGGGCGTTTCAGTCTAATGAAACTCTTAGTTTTACTCTTCCTTCCTCCAAGTATACATGAAACAATGGCTTCCTTCCTTAATATAAAATACTGGCTGTCAATTAAGTAGTAAAGAAAAGTCCAGATTTCAAATACCTATTAAGAACCTTTTTATTTTTATTATTTGGTAAGCTTATAAATAGTTCAAGTTTTTAAAAGTAGTTTGAACTTATGATACAGCCATTTTGTATTTTTAAGATAATTTAGAAAATGTAACTCCGTCCAACTCAAACCAAAAATTTACTTTCGACTCTTTTTTCGGTAACTTGTAATGAAGAATGATATATATTTGATTATAAAATATGAAATAATGATTCAAGAAGATCATTTTAGAGAAAAATTGATACAAAATATCTTACTATTAAAAAAGTTATGATCATTTTAAGTTGCTCCGACAGAAAATTAGCAAATCAGTTTAAAAAAATCATAACTTCTAAACCGCTAAAAATCGCGGAACATACATAGGGTATTTTCGGATACACCCAAGCATTAGGACTCTAAAAAAAAATTTTGGACGTCACCTTTTGGACCATCCCATTATTATTATTATTATTATAATTACGAGCCCACTGCTGGCAAAGGCCTCTCTCCCCCTCTTCCACTCTATCCGATCCTGAGCGGTCTCCGACCTGAGACCGAACTCATCACTCCATCTCTTCCTGGGTCGGCCACGCTTTCTCTTTGCATTTTCTGGGACCATCCTATATATATATATATATATATATATATATATATATATACTAGTTCGTCTGGTTTCGTCATAATTTTCATTTTCTAGATATTTGTAATTAGTAAAATATAGTATCTAATAACGGGCTGGTCTTACTTACAGGTAAGTACATAGTTTGTTTGTGACATCGCTGTTTCTGGGTTCCCACGTCACAGGGTTCGTTTTAATCGATATCGACTGTTGGGCAGCACTACCGCGGAACACATGCACGCTAGTGTGACAATGCTGACGCCGAGCTGTCCCGCAGACGTAGATAGAGTAGAATCGGACCTGGCAGATGTGGATAGACTTCTATATGTCCTAGGATGGAAATGGCCATGAATTGGTGGCGTCGTTCTGCCCATTTTTTAATACTTTTATGACCGAGTTCTTGGGTACAGGTGACGCCAAGTTTCTCTGTCCCTGAGTGCCGCGTGGAGGGGGTAACATCTCTTTCTCGCATAGGTTGAGAGAGAGGTAAACCTCTCCACGCGGCACTCGGGGTCAGCAAAACATGACCTATGTCTTTTGTTTCCCACTTCTTTTGTTTATTTTATCTCTTTTTGCTGTGTGTTGTGTTATTTTCAATAAACTTCTTTCCTATTTCTTATGACTGTATAATAATATTACACTGTCGTATTGAATTAGATTAAGTTAAACCGGGTTTTAAGCCAAGTTAGGAGTGTGTGTCCAGATGATTTTGATTTCATTTAAGTCCGAGAATTATGGTGAGAATCAAACATAAAGTTGTACTGACTTCTGGTGAAATAAGTTTCATTATCATGATCATTGTGTTCAGCCCAGATCGAATCATGGGCACGCGGGCTAGAGAGCCCGAAACTTACTTTCTTGTAGAGACAAGAAAGTAAGTTTAACAGTGAAATCTAAATAGAAGAATAATCTGGATGGCTGGATAAAGTCACACAGGGTGGAAAAAAGCACTAGTCATCCTACTACCCAAAACCTCCAGCTCACCTCTTTCAAAGAGTACCGTCCCATTTAAATCCTGCCCTTCCTCTCCAAAGTCCTTGAAACCATTGTCCATAACCAGCTTTCCTATTACCTCTCCTCAAACAATCTGCTAAACACGTTCCAGTCAGGATTCCAACCGGGTCATAGCACCTTTATGGCTCTGCTGAAAGTCACAGATGACATCCAGCTAGCCATGGACCGCAAACAGCTTACCCTGTTAGCTTTACTTAATTTCAGTAGTACCTTCAGCGTATATTTCGACATTCTCGTTGAGCTTCTCACATCCCTGAACGTCTCATCCTTCTTTGCCAGCTGGTTCGACTCTTATTTGAGGGATCGGCAACAGCGTATCAGGTCGGAGGAGACATCCACTGAATGGTGTGACCTCCTTTCAGGCGTCCCTCAAGGTGGTATCCTTTCTCCTCTTCTATTCTCAATCTTCATTAACTCCATCTCGGATATCCTGTCTTCCTCATATCATCTTTATGCTGATGATCTCGGAGAACTCACGCGGTTTCAATGCTCACAACCCCACAGCATAACATCGCGTCCTATGAGCACGGGTTTAGACTCCGGGCCATTCGACTGTGGAATGCACACCCCTGCATCATCAGGGACAGACCTTCTCTCAATATATTTAAAAGACGCTTGAAGAAGAGTTACCTTTCTCTTTAGAAATATAGGTAGAATATATGTATTTATTAAAATGTACGTGTATATTTTATAATATTGATGTAAGCACTCGTATAAATAGTAAATATTGTTTTATATTAGTTTTTTAGGTATATTATATATCTAACCATACATTAGTTATTTAGATATGTGCAAGGTAAATTATATTGTTGCACACATAGTCTACCCCTGCTCATCAATCGACCTTTTCCATCCTAATTTGGTTTGCTGGAAGAGATCTCTTATTAGAGATAACCACGCCTTTGTACACTATTTATATGTAAGTCTTGTTGTTATTATTTGTGTGTAATAAAGAAATGATGAAATTATGAGGTCGCGCCCGCACAAAAAAAAACGTGGGGAGAAAAAACTGCATTGCCTACTGGCGACCCTACAAACTAGGTCGCGACTGTTTGTGCCTGACAAAAGACTTATTTATAGTCACATTTTGCAGGTTCAAGCGTTTGAGTGGCTCAGCACAGTCCATTGGGCTGGCTAAAATAGACTGCGTGGATAACACAGGCTAACACACGCTGCAACGGCCAATTGTGCGAATTTATCGGTTTGTGTTTCAATGGAGGTTTTCGTTTGGAATATGTCGGGCCTTGGTGGGTATTGTGGATGAGAATCTGTTATTGACTCCTAGAGTAGATTTATCTTGAATACTGTCTCCTCATTAATTCTGGTAGGAAAACTGAGAGACATAATAGGTGCTCACGCCAAGTTCCAGTAATGGTTAGGCTAAGAAGCAATGCGGATCTTAATTGTATAAACTTTCTAAAACAGTCTGTGACGATACAGTATTATTAGCATATAATGGATATATAGACTCCAATTTACGATTTGGTATAATTTTAGGTATAACAGCACAAAAAAAGTGTATTAGGTCCATGTCTGTCCTTCGTCGCAGGGATCTGTAAGCCTCATTTTAAGAGGCTAAATATACTGACGTTTCAGTCAATACATTTACGAGCTAACTATTTTTGTCAAAACAAATTCGAACCTATTTACAAATTACTCAAGCAAACGTCACAAACCAAAAATTTATAGACACAGACATCAGACAGCTACATTCAAAAATAATATATATGGAATGGCGCCAATCATTTTCAACAAGCTGCCGGAGAGTGTTAGAAACATAAAAAAACTTAATACAATTTAGGAAAGAACTAAGAAAGTTGCTTATCAATAAGACATACTACTCGATTAATGAATTTATAAATGACCCGACACTATAATATAAAATAATTTTAGGAATAATGCATTAATAAGAATGGATACCTAACCTATAGATAAGAATAAATTATAATGTTGCATAACATATTTGTATGCCCTATGGCTCACCATAGAGATTCAATGACATCTTACAACAACTTATTGTACTTACCATTGTTTGACAAATAAATAATTTTGTTTGTTTGTTAATAAGCATAGTGGAGAGGAGAGAAAATTATATGTCCCCTTGTCCAAAAAGGGTGTAATACCGTGTGCGTCCTGTCATGTGCGGTGTGAGCGCCGGCGCTCTCGAGAATTTGACTTTGCCATGTGCAAGGGGGAGCGCCGGCGCACTCTGATATAAGTAGGACCAATCGGCCATTTCCCTTATGGAACAAAGTATTGAAAAACAATAAAACCGCACAAAATCTGCCACAAACTGTTTCAACGACCAGGAAAACTCATCAGAATTATACTGAATAAGCGAAATACGTGATTACTGCAGTCATCCTTCGAATATCCCAATTGGTATCAGTCGCTTTGTATAAGCGCTGGTTGATAGAGCATGTCACCTGATGCACAGTGGCAGCCACGTCAGTTATACCCTTTTGATATTGTATCATGCTTATTTCGTGAGCAAAAGAGACTACGATTGTACTGCATTGTGGTAACTCAACCTAATCATAGCTATTATCGATGCCAGAGTGAGGGGTGTGAAACACGAAACTTTACGAATCGATAGTAAGAATATCTCGTAAAATAACAGGAATGATTGGAATACATCGGAGAACTTACGATTCCATTACAACAAGAGAATAGAAGATAAGCATTCAAGGTACATGTCTTATCAAATCCACTACTTCTTCAGCTCAACAATCCATCTGGTTGTTGTGTTTTAAACGTCCTAAATGTACAGGATTTTATTATTATTGTATTTAATTATAAATGATGTTATGGACATTTCATAGGACATCACTACTGGCAAAATTTACGTGTATTTGCAGTTGCCGGTTACTGCTAATAGCAGGCTGTTAGGTTTTAACCAGGCTGGCTGGATTAATTTGGATATTGCTTTTGATTATCAAATTGTTCTGGTTGGAGAATAAACTCTAACAGTGACAACGATTCTCGAGCCATCAATAAGTGACTTACATATAAACTATCTACCAATAATAAGTTCTTGTTCTGTAAAATTTATAATATTTATGAAATGAAGATGTTTGATAAGTCAAAAGTCAAAGCCAGGGAAGGAGGGCATTTAAACTCCCAAACATTGATGTTTAGATCTCTTTTTGGATATTGACCCAGTTACTATAAAACGCTTTTACTAATTGACCGAGCGTGCGAAGCGTCTCCGTTCCAAGATTGGGCAAAAATGTTTTCGTATGTCCGGATGTGTGTCCGGATGTTATCCACTACAGGCCGCATTTCTCAACTGATTATCGAGGTTTTGTTTGAGCAGGTTCGATAATTAAATAGATTTTTTGTCGATTCAGTTTTTAGAATTTTTTCAAAATGGCGGAGATGTTGTGGTTTAAAATTTCAAAAAACCACTACTAAAGCTTCACAGATTTTAACAAATAAGGTGTCGTTGTATTTGTAGAGACCGTGAGATTAACAGGCTGTGTAGTTTTAGTGAAAAGTCAATAGGTTGGGTTTAAGACCGCAAAATGTAGTTTACACTACACTCCACACTCTGTGACAAAAAAAACAGCTTAGACATTAGGAACCACACACATAAAATCAGAAAATAAATAAGAATTGGCTGTATGGTCGGCAGACTTCTACCTTTCCAAATGGACGACAAATAAAAAAAACCGGTCAAGTGCGAGTCTAAATCGCGCACGAAGGGTTACGTACCACCGTTCAATGGAAGCGATGGTGTGGAGTGAATAGTTTGGATTTTACACAGCAAAATATTGTTTACAAAGTTATTGGTGCGGTTACTTTCACACTCCATGTACGTAACCAGGTGCATCCATAAGTTTGTATGTGGTATTGAAAGAATTGTTGTATGGGAGCCCCCTTAAATATTTCTTTTATCCTGTTTTTTAGTATTTGTTGTTATAGCGGCAACATAAATACATCATCTGTGAAATTTTCAACTGTCTAACTATCACGGTTCGTGAGATACAGCCTGGTGACAGACGGACCGACGGACAGCGGAGTCTTAGTAATAGGGTCCCGTTTGGAACCCTTCGGGTACGGAACCCTAAAAACGGTCTAGTGCGAGTCTAACTCGCGCACGAAGGGCGCCACCGTACAATGGTAGGGATGGTGTGGAGTGAATAGTTTTAATTTTACATAGCAAAATATTGTTTACAAAGTTATTGGTGCGGCTACTTTCATACTCCATGTACGTAACCAGGTGCTTTTAAGTTTGTATGTGTTATTAAAAGAAAGTGTGACTCGCGAGGTCTACAGGTCTAATAAATTAGGTATCAGTTTATGATAAAGTTGTTGGACAGATGCTTACAAAGATCCTGATAAATGAACCGACTTGATTTAAATCTCAACACAACTTTTACGGAAGAAGAACTGCGAGACATGCATTTTTGTTCATGACGCGTTACAAGTATCCAATCAATAGGTAACCATGTGGGGCGTATAAATACGATTGTGGGGGAAGGGAGAGCATTCAGTCTCAGCGTCTAGCTACTGTGACAGTCGTCTTTCACGAGTTCTAAACAGTTTTGTCTGCCGTGTTACGCGTCAGAACTATACGAAATTGTGATTGCGAAGTTTCAGTGGTTTTTCGTGAGTGTCTGAAGCGCCGAGATATACCTCGGTTCCTATCCTTTATATCAACCTACCCCAGTATCAGTTTATGATAAAGTTGTTGGACAGAGATCCTGATAAATGAACCGACTTGATTTAAATCTCAACACAACTTTTACGGAAGAAGAACTGCGAGACATGCATTTTTGTTCATGACGCGTTACAAGTATCCAATCAATAGGTAACCTATTGATTGGATACTTGTAACGCGTCAACCGCTGCAAATAAAATTTGCAAGGGAATACAGTTAATGAATACAATGATGTAAATCGACAGACCACCACATCAAAACCAAATGATTTACACTGAAACAGACCAACATCAATACAACGTTCCCGCACTGTGGTAGATACCGTGATTCTACGAGATGGAATGGAAAACAATTACTAATTACTTTCTGAGCAGGTTTTTTACAAAATCCGATAGGAATAAAAAGGTAAGGATGTCTTCAACGCCATGAAAACATCCCTACTTTTTAGGGTTCCGTACCTAAAGGGTAAAACAGGACCCTATTACTAAGACTCCGCTTTTCGTCCGTCCGTTTGTCTGTCACCAGCCTGTATCTCATGAACCTTGATAGTTGGACAGTTGACATTTTCACACATGATGTATTTCTGTTGCCGCTTTAACAACAAATACTAAAAAACAGATTAAAATAATGTATTTAACTGTAAACCATATAAAAACTTATGAATGCACCTGCTTAAGTACATGGAGTGTGAAAGTAGCCGCACCAATAACTTTATAAACAACATTTTGCAATGTAAAATCCAAACTATTCACTCCACACCATCCCTACCATTGTACGATGGTACGGAACCCTTCGTGCGCGAGTTAGACTCGCACTTCACCGATTTTATTTTTTTTGCTAGCTTTTATGCCATTGGCACAAGCTGAATCTAGTAAATGTGGATATTTGAGTAAAAAACCCTGCTCTAAAAGTATCTCATTACAATTTCCATGAAATAACTAACTTCGCTTTTCGCATTCAGAAAATACATACCAATGTGCAAACCACAAATGTGGAGGTAAATAAACACACAATATATATTTAAAGCGACGCGCAATTTTGAAGAACTTTCAACTGCAAATGGTATTGTTTTGATCGCTATTGTTTATTCTGTTGTTTCAATTTGGGAGACGGAAATTGGAATGGTTTTGTGATTATTTCATTATTTTCTTCACTCTCTGAGGTTACCGGCTGTACGGCTTCGGGCCGTGCACTCGTGATATTGATTGATAAATGATAAATTTGATTATGTATAAAAGTCTTGTATTGATAAAGAACAATTGTTGTTATATATTATTAACTATATTAGGATTGATATGAGCCACACGGTGTGCTATCCGTACGTGAACTGGTAATAATTAATGCTTGATAGGTAAAGCAGGCAACCCGCGAGACCTCAAGTATAACTATTGCTACGGTGGCAGAAAAGGATCAATAACAATGCAATTAAGATTAAGTGAAAAATATACATTTCTTGATACTACTCTTTAAATGATATATGCTAATGTTCCTTTACCTATTTGCTTGATGTAGGTATGCAACTTGATATAATGCTTATTAGGAAATGATTTGATGTTAGGTACTATCGAACCAACTGAATCATGACCCTTTTGCCTGATAATTCGTTTGAAACTTTCAAACTTGTAAGATCTATCAAAATGTCAGTGTCTAATCAAATGATAACAAGTTCGTTACCAAGGAAATAAACCTTCAAGCGAATTTCGACCTACTTGCATTTAAGGGGTTTAGCAAAATAAGCTTATGGTGGGTCATGATTCAGATGGTTCGATAGTACAAACTGAGTTCATTCATGGGAATGTAAACAATACAAATTTAATATTAACACAATTAACCAATGCTGAGTAGGTACTTATATCACTAATGTCTCATTGATAACGATTGTCTGTACGATCTAGTAAAAGTCGGTGAGGACGCTTTGTCCGTTTTACTTGCATTAATTGTTTCTTTTACAGCACTTTTCATCTCAAGTTGCTCACTGACTTGTTTTTTAATATGCTTATCGGACTCATTAACACTGACACTCGCTTGTTTCACTTTTTTTTTATCAAAAATTGACTCATCAACAGCAAAACATACCAAAAGGACTCTTCTGTCGGAAACATCGAAGTTATTCGACCCATTGGGGTGGCTATCACCGGTATCAACCAAACTCAAAATCCTGTTGCAATCTGTTTGGAAATCGGAGCTCCAGTGGGACGGGAAACTTCCGGAAGATATAAAAGCAGAGTGAATCACAATAAAATCAGATATCCATAACATCGACAAGATAAAACTTGTCAGATGGTTGGGCACAAAAGAGCAAGATAAAATAGAATTACATGGATTCTGCGACGCATCTAACAAGGCTTATGCGTGCGTTATTTATTGTAAAATCAAGAAAAACGGGGAGCAACAAGGTTCTATCGTGCTGGTAGTAGGGAAAGCAAGACTCGTCCCAGTGAGTAAAGAGGTGTCCTTACCAAGGCTAGAGCTTTTAAGTGCACTTCTACTAACAAGACTAATGGAGAAAGTTACGCAGTCTCTATCGAGTTACAATATCAAGACGTTTGGCTGGAGCGACTCAATGGTGGCCCTGAGTTGGATCAAGAGTGACCCCCGGAGATGGAAATCTTTGTCGCAAACAGGACTAAGCCAGTAATCAAAATAATGCCTGAAGTGTGCTGGTGTTACGTTAAATCAGCCGCAAATCCAGCAGATTGCGCCAGTAGAGGTGTAACCGCCACACAACTTAACGAGCATTCCCTGTGGTGGAATGGACCGACGTGGCTAGCAAATTATCAAGCAGAGGAACAGGAGCAACCTGTATACGAGACACAGGAAGAAATCAAGAGTTCGGCGACACAGCACCAGGTCAATGCAGTCACTCAGCAAGATAGTGACGTCGCGTCGTCCACTACCTGTTGATCTCCTACAGCTCGCTTACAAAAGCCGTAAATGTACTAGCATGGGTACTACGGTTCATATCAAATAGCAAGAGTCAAAGTCCGAAAAAATCATACCTATCTGTCGCGGAATTAAATAAAGCAAAAACATTTATTATAAAATATTCTCAGCAAAAAGAATTCGGATCAGAAATAACTGAATTTCAGCGAAAACAACGCGTGTAATCAAAAAGCAAGCTCATCAGTTTGAATCCATTTTTGGATAGCAACGGCGTTCTTCGCGTTGGCGGACGATTGCGAAATGCATCAATCAGTGACGACATGAAATATCCGATTGTCATACCTAAAGATAGCCGCTTCACTGAGTTATTAATATATCAAGCACACAAACTCACTTATCACGGAGGGGCGGGACTAACATTGAGTTTCATCAGGCAACGATATTGGATCATCAAAGGAATCAGGACCACGAAAAAATGGATTCGACTGTGCGTTAAATGCCGAAGACATGCACCTATCAAGCAGCATCAAATGATGGGAGATCTACCACAAGCAAGGTGTAACCCATCACGGCCTTTTGAACACACAGGCGTGGACTACACAGTCATATAAAAATGCGATCCAGTACTGCACGCTCGATCAGGATGACGAAAGGATACGTTGCAGTATTCGTATGTATGGCAACCAAGGCCGTTCATTTAGAATTGGTAACAAACCTGACTGCATCAGCATTTCTGGCCGCCCTGAAGAGACTGTCGGCGCGCAGAGGAAAAGTAACCCACTTATATAGTGATAATGGGACTAACTTCACTCATAGTAACAGAATCCTTCAGCAAGAATATGAGGAGTTAAAGCAGATATTCAATCAAAAACTTTTGAAGGAGGTCACTGAAATGCAGATTCAGTGGCATTTTACTACTCCTGCATGGCCATCAGCAAACGGTCTAATGGAGGCTGGAGTGAAAAGCCTCAAACATCATTTAAGAAGAGTCCTAGGAGAGCAAGTTTTGACATATGAAGGTGAAATATACCTGTAGGTATATTTCACCTTCATATGTCAAAACTAATTTCACCTTAACATCTCAATATACCTGTAGGTATATGTTCATGTTGGCAACGCGAGCTATAAGGGAGTCTATAAGAAGACACCACATCAGTGGAGATAAGCATCCACCTTGTGGGAATCCTCTATTCACTCCTAGTTTTACATATAAGTCTCTAGTCTAATGTAATAGGCCTATAAAATAAGAATGATCCATCGATCATTCTTATTTTTAATAGCATTTGGGAATGACACTGTTTGACCGCTGTGATCGGGGATGGTAAGCAGTTAAGTAATTTTTTAGTTGTGAATGCACAGTCACAGTTATCTTAATGCTAACACCCTATTGTAGACACTTGTAATTTATTTTATTATATGACCCTGTCATAACTAGTATGACGGAGGTTCCTTGTGTAGGATTTAGAGTAATACAATATTGATATTGACATGGCAAGGTACAAATGATACTGGTGCAACAAATTTTTGCCAATACCGATAATGGGTAAGCACCGCATAAATATTCAAAACACATAACTCTACCTGGCAAAGAACTCGTATTAGAATTATTTCCTAATAATTCTGACACCGATGTTATTTGTATTACAGATTACTGGTTAGAGGAAAATATGTTTTTTTTTTAGAAAATTGCCTGTTGTTATAATAAAAAGACTGCTGATTACTGCTTGCCACCGCTGGTTAGTAAAAAATAATATTAAGGTGAAACATCGGAAATATATTCTTGCACTTACTGTAGAAAGACAAATAGAGCTATCCTGTATTGAGTTACTTTGTCTTAAAAAAGGATATTACAATGTTCAAGCTTACTTAAATAACGGGACTATATGAGGTAAAGGTAACTCAACACAGAACATGCAGTTAATATTTTTTTCACACCTTTCATTCGGAAAAGTAAGTTTTGCTTGACGACAAGAGGGAGCAAAATGCTACTGTTCTGTTTAAGCTACTTTTTTAATTTATTCATTGGCATGTAGCATTTACGCAATGTGCCAATTGAACACAGATCTTAATAATCGATTGTAATTTCATCGAAGTCGATTTAAAACGAACATGTTTTAAGTTTTAAATTTAACAACGTCATATGAAAATTTATGAACTTTTCGTAATATTTAAAAAAATGTCCCAATAAATTATGTTTACTGAAATCAAAACTATCGATGACTGTTATTGTGATGTAATAAATATTGATATCCGATACCATTGTAATATTGGATTCGATTATTTTTACACATTGGTAAAAGTAGCTCAGGAATATTTTATCATAAAAAAAAAAGTTTTGTTTTCGTTGTTTGATTACTGTAAAAGTGGTGAAAGTATAATTCAAAGTATAGTTATTTCATTATTTTTAGAGCATTTTATTTCAATTGTCCTCATAGTCGGTGTGAAAAGATGTATGTGTCACTCAGGAGCAAAATTATTTTCCTCATGGGCTTGTTAACGCTTGAATCCTTCTTAATGCTCAGGATTCTAACTTAGAATCCCTCACTACGCTCAGGATTCTATTGTAGAATCCTTCGCTTCACTCTGGATTCAATGTACCGCCCTCGCCGTCAATACTTTTGCCCCCTTGTGACACAAATAACTATTTAATTGTTTATTCCTGCTTAGTATTTACAAGTTTGCTAAGTATATGTATAAAAATACAGTATTTAAAAAAAAATAGTTTGAATTTGAGTTTATATACCAATCAGAACATGAAAGGTATTATTTTAAGTGATTGTGATTGGCAAAACTTTAATGTCAATAGGATTGGGATAGATAAATAGAGAATAGGGTGGCGGGTGTTCGGTGATTTTATCTTTCGACGAAAATGTTAGAGACACGGATTTAGATAACGATTAATACACCATATAATATTTTTGCTCAAATTAAAGTCAAAGTCAAACTCCAAACAAATTGATACAAACTACACCAACAAACCACCCCTAGAATCGCCCGGCCCAAATGTGCACAGTGAGCGAGATCCTCTGAAACCCTTGGAGCAGGAGTCCAATCAATGTAAAAGTCAAAGTCAAATTGTTTCGTAATGAAATGGGCCACTGACGCAGCGGTATGTTAAACAATAAAAACCAACTAAATTGCTGTAGTGTAGTACATGGGACACACTTCAGAATAACTGTTGACTCCTACCGAGTCCTACCTGCATTCGGGATCTTCGCGGCAGTTGTGCGCCAGAGTGTGGCATGGCGGCAGCGGAGTCCCCGGTGCGGGCCGCTGCGCACACGCAGGGTGCAGGCGCTCCTGCGCGTTCATGCACGAGTCGTCCTTGTTATCAGTTTTTCTGTTGGAAATTATTGCGGATGTGAACATAGAATCGCCTTTTCCAATATTTTTGTGAGTAACGCGCTGATTGCAATTGTTATTTTTGGTGCAGGTGAATCTAAATTATTGAAATTGTGTGTTAGTCCCTCCTCTGTATGATCCCCACGATACAGGCTTGCCTAGTGTGGGGATCACAAGTACTGTTTTTGTTTAATCTTAATTTTACACATAAGTCGTCACATAATATTTAAATTATAGTTAAAATTGTTTGCTTTTTGTGAAATAAATAAATATTTGAAATATTTGAAAATTTGATTTTTTTTCTTTCCCTTATTTTTTTTATTAAGCGCAGGGCTTCACCGAAGTCATTCAGTTCTACATTACCCATATCAAAAAGCGAGCCATTTCGAGTAGTAGAAAAAAGCTACGGCTAAACCTGGGGTAAGTTGGGATCGGGAATTCCATTTTTATCATTACGTTTTTGAAAAAGGGGGACGTGTTTTTTTTTGTGGTGGTAAATATTATACCATTGTCTGGTAAAAATTTGAAAAACTATGTAAAAGTGGTAAACTATGTATCATTGCCCGTAAAGTTTTTTTGTGTGATTTTCATACTAAAATATTTCCCTGGTTCACTTGTTATTTATATCGTGAAATAAAATGTGATACTTTTTGGTACAAATGTAAATGTAGCTTAGAGAAATACATAGCCAATATTATTATACTAAATTATTTTTTTCTTTTCGCCAAAAGTGAAAGCTACTAGCCCTTATAGGTTACATAAAATTAGCTGACCATATTTTGGGGAATTATAGTACCTATAATTATAAACAATTTTCGCCATGAAACATATGGTTGAAATGAAAAAAAAAGTTTTTTCATAAGTTATAACATTTATTGATTCAAATTGTTGAAGCCCTTTTTGATACGCCTCTTTTGACGCCATAAAAATTAACGTAGCCCTAAAACTCACAACTACAATTGAACGATTATGTAATGAAATGTGATAAATATATTATTAAATTCACCTTGGTGTTGTAAGTTTTAAGATAACAGGAATGTTCAGGGTATCAAAACAGGTGTATAAATGCGTGTGTAGCCCTTGGGCTAAATTAATTTGAAAAAAAAGGCTTTTCAGAAAACAATTGATTGATGAAATATTTTTTAATAAAAATATATATATATATATATATATATTATTTGGTTCGCATTTGGCTAGTTTCGTGATCATGCGAGTAAGCTGTCACTATCTAACCCAATCCAACCCACCTAAACACCACTTTTTAAAATCAGTCTATCCGTTCAGTTCAATCATAATCAATAAACAGTCCGACTCGCACTTGCCTATTTTTTGTTAGGAATTTGAACCCAAATCCTTTGGCATTCAAAAAAGAGCTCTCAAACAACAGTCAATATTTATTTTCGTATATGGGTAAGTCAGCTAGTATTTTTATATAGTGATCCTTTAAACCCAACCATGACAATGGTAAATTATTTACCACCAAAACACCTATATTTGGACAATCCAAAAAATACCAAAATTCATACGTATGCGTCGATATTAGGTCCAATGTGTTTAGAATATAGTAAATTTTACGTTTTACGAGGTATGAAAAACTTACCGGAATCTTCGTAGAACAAATCTCAAAAATTTGTCGAGATAAGCGAGAAAAAGTAACTTTTTTGCGAAGAAAATTCTTTTGACCAACTTCGGCGCCGGCTGACACTAACTATTGAGGTTGAGACAAATTTTTGACAGAAACCAACACCGGAAACTATCTAACATTGTCTATGACCTAGAATGGATGCAACTAATGCTTCCACAAAAAATATTAGAGGATTTTGGTAGAAACATCAAGTGGTAGGCATTTGCCCTTTAATTGCATAAGGGTTAAAAATAATGTTGCTGAGGAGACCTTCTTTAAAAAAAAACTATACGTTTCCAAGCTACACTAAGGCAAGTTTAGTATTATTTTCGTATAAATTGAAGATGTAGAAATCATTGCTGGTATTAATTTCAATAATTTTCGAAGTATTTTTTTAATAAAGCGTAAAAAAGTGAAAAGTTTGCCATGATATTTTTGCTTTGAGAGCCAATAATTTTTGAATATAAAAAAGCAAACAAAAAATACTCTAGTAAAGCATATTTAATGCTAATTCTAATAACATTTATTTTAAGAAACTCCCTTTAAAAAAATATATATCAGTGGTGGTGACTCACGCTAGGAGGTAGTCCACCTATCTTACAAAATGGTCTATATTATAACAGTGTCCAGGTTTATTATTATATTTTTTTTGTAGCAAAAATCAGCGATGACTATATATAGGTAGGCTGTAAGCTGAATACCTGATTTCCGAGACACACTTCTGAGATTCTTGTTTTTCAAGTGCGGTCTCATTAGAGCTTCTGCAACTTCTATAATACTTATTTTAATACGATACCAATCTAGATAGTATTTTTATGATGGTCGTGAATGTACTTCCCATTAATTTTGACCTAACCAGACAACTACTTAAAAATATATTAATTAGTATTAATTAGTAATATAGTAATTCGGCCTCTGTTGTCCTGATAATATACAACTAATCACAGGCGATGAGGTTCATTGCGCCCTTCGCTCAATAAAGTCTAACAATTGTCTGGGCCACGAGGGCATATCAACAGAAGTGCTGAATTGAGGCAAAACCATTTTACTACCATACGTCACAATATTTTTCAACTCTGTAAAGCATACCGGACGATTCCTTAACAACATAATGCCACTCGGAAATTATCCGGAGAGGGCGAGCGATCAGATGTCGGCAACTACTGTCCTAAAATACATCCCATCTGTACAATCCATTTATCAAAGTTATAGAACCCTGCATATCTCGTCTACCCGAACAAGCTACCACCCGATCAGGCTGAGTTTCACCCTGTTATGTCAAGCAAGGACCAACTGCACACCCGTAATCAGATCTTTGAGATGTATCAGGAATACATCCTTCCACTCTAAGTTGCTTTCGATATTTCGAAAGCGTTTGATGGTATGACATACACATGAATCCATAGTAGGAGCCTTCCATTACCAAGATATCAACTTCTAATACATCAACATAATTGAGAAATTTATGAAAATAGTACTACGTCTATTAAACTAAGAATCACTGGAACTTCATTTCCAATTGAACGGGGCGTCAAGAAGGGCGATTCTCTCCCACCAAAGCTGTTTACAAGAAAGTTGAAAGAGACCTTTAGGACACTGGTATCAAAGTATGATAGCAGGGGAATTAATGTCGGGGAAGTGAAGCTCACAAACTTTCGCTTCGCCGGCTAAATTGTCCTGTTCTCAAATTCAGCGTCGGAGCTACAGTAGATGCAGCAAGAACTCAGCAATATAAGCCTCGAGGTTGAACTTAGCATGAATATGCCGAAGACCAAGATATCTAAAAGCAAGAAGCAAGCGGTAGACGTGGATGAGGTGAGTTGTGTATAGGTCCAGGAATACATCAACCTCTTTCCAGGCGCTAAAAGACAAGGAAGTCAAAAGGTGCGTCGACAACGCCTGAAAGGGCTTTTTGCCTTCCGATGTCTCTAAAATTTAATGTAATTGAAATTAAACGTGAATTATCGACTTAGATCTGAAGCTTCCGTGGGCCGGCCACGTTGCTCGAATGCATCGGAACCGATGGGGCAAGAGAGCCACTGAATGTGTTCCAAAAATGCCAAGAGGAAACGTAGTCGAGCTAGAAAGAGATGGAGGGTGAGCTAGGTCTTTGGGTTGACCACTGGTAGATGAGCGCTCAGGATCACCAAGAGTGGAAAAAGGGGAGAGTCCTAATCTCAGCAGTGGGACTGTAAATAAATGCACTCTTTTGAGTAATGTTGAACTCCTTATCTTTAGCCATATCCATTCTAGATCACCAACTCTGTGCTTTTAAGTAGCAATGTACAACTTGCTAAAAAGATGGCAATGTCGGGCTATGACCAGACTGAGCCGACGAAATACCATCGCAGTGTTAGTGGCGCCACTGCGTTTTAAATATTTTTTCAAACATTTTTTATAAAAGGAGTTTCTTAAAATCCACATCGTTTTTTTTCTGCTATTTATAAGTTTAATAACCTAATCATCTCAAAGCAAAATTTGCAATCTCTTCACTTTTTTTACGATTTATTCAAAAAAGTTACTACGAAAATGATTCAAATAAATCAGCATTGATTTCTACATCTTCAATTCACACGAAAATGATACCAAACGTGCCATAGTTGCCCGCTGGAAACGAGCAGATTTTTTTTAATGAAGTTGTTGGGCGGATCCTTTGTAACCCCCTCTCCCTCCCAGCAACATAATTTTTAATGTAGCCCACGTTAGAAATGCTTATAATTACTTAAGGAATAAATGTGCTGAAGCTCATAGCTTGATAAAACATTCAAAGGTCCAAACCAGTAGACCTCCCACTACATGCTCAGTTTTGTCCACTTTTAGCCAGTTAAACTTTGCGTGTAAGGGCAAATAGTGAAGCCCATCGCCGCAGTTATGGAAAAGTAAGGATTTTGGTAGAAATATAAAGCATGGAAGCCTGTGTGGAATCTCTGTGTTTGCATCAGAGGAACTTTGTTCATAATGGTGGGTATTATCATTCCCCATGGCCAGCTCATTATAAGCAGCTCATCTCTTAAGAGGAGAATAATTACTTTGACTTTGCGAAAATATCTTATATGAATGTGTTGTCCTTCACGAACTTTTTTGTCTGTCTGTATATCGGTTCGTCATGATTATGAATTTATTAAACACTCACTTGCAAAGACAAAACGCAATCTCCGTGTTCCAAAGCACACCGGGCTTCCTGTAGAATCCCCTCAACGCCGCCATGCACCCTTCACGGTCACAGTCCGAAGAGTGGCACTTCTGCAGGACTGGAGTCAGGGAACCCACGCACTCAGTGTCTTTGATGCAGGAGTCCAGGGCCACGTGGCAGGTGCTTTGGAGAGCTGACTTCTCATCACCTGATTTCCCCTCTTTGCCAAGGCGCTCTGTTGGTACAGCAGGGTTTGTGGATTCGTGTTAGTATAAGAGTGAGAGAGTGTATATATCCTATGACGTATAATCTGAAGTCTGCTTTAGGTGGCATTTATATAGGTATAACTGACAAGGGTTAATTTACGGTTAAATTCTGAACTTCCTTATTTTGTGTCTAATGATAATGATGTCCCTTGAGGTAAGACCAAATGTGTGGATATTAACTGTTACTTTATGTAATGTCGGTTGTGACAATACTTTACGCCAATCACTAATGTTCAAGGGGATTCACGTCTAGGTCACAATATTGATCTTTAGACGCATTGTTTTGTTTTAGTTAGAAAATCAAAAATCTGCAAAGAAAACGTTTTTGGCCTGTAAATATTGACCTTGATTTTATAATTATGTTGATATATCTGGATGATTACATAGATATTAGCGAAGAAGTATTTGAAGCAATTGCTATTTGCTATGAACCTTTGCGCTGAATTTTTCCCACCATCACTAAGAAAATCTATCTCCAGATTTTATAAAAAAAAGTTACACAGAAATAACAAATATTTTAATAAAAATATCCAGACTGATGAGTTTTTGAACCACTTGAAGTTCACTTGAAGAACGACGCAAATAAAATTAAAAATGATAAAACATTGAAATAAATCTTGAATTATGTTACAATATGAAGTGCCATTTTTGATGATTTAAAGTAGAAAAATGCTCGCATGCCAACAAGATCTCAAATATTTGCTAGTAACACGAATTTGATTTCTTAAGAAATGATTTCAAATACTTGCGTACAAAAACAGATGGTAATTAACTCACACGAGGATAGGTATTTTGGAACAATCTACTCGTACATACAATCTAATTACGTGATTGTATTAGATACTTTAGGTGTCTTTATCATAAATTTTATAAGAACTATAAGTTTACGTTCAAGTCTAATTAAATAAACAAATACAACGGTGCTGGATTAATCAATGGAACATAACCATTCAAACTAATAAGTTACCTTCATACCAACTTAACTGACCCTATCATGAACTCTGTTGACTATAAAAAAAAATACCTTTAGCTTTACGTAGTCAGACCCAGCCTAATTAATTTAATACGGCAACAATTTCCATAATCTTAAAGTAATGGTTATTCAAGGAGAAAATTTTCATCGGATATTTTGTTACTTACGAATTAAATCACTGAGAAATCAGATTCAACAATGAAGATGACTGGACAAAGTGCTGATGTTTGAAGCCTCGCGAAGTCTTTATATATGAAAAGGCTTTACGAAATCGCTCCTTTGATCAACTAAGGGCTGCTTTCACTATTTTGTTTTCGACTTTCAGCAGAGCTTGCAGATATTTTGACTAGTTCCAGAGAGGTATCGAAAAAATATATTTTATGCGATGATATTGAAGCATTTCACAGCAATTTAAGCCCCACTAAGTACTATGGTACTTACTCTTTATACTGAATATTATAAATTTGTCTTAATTCAACAATCCTTCTTCTATAATATCATCGACTTGGGTCATCCATTTCTTAAACACTACTTTTAAAAGTATAACAGCGCTGTTTGTAAAACACAATAATGAAACCAGCCCTATGCCCTGCTATGTGTATTGCAAAGGAAGCCTGGGGGCAAATAAAGCAGCCACTATAGGGATGCTTTCTAAATGTCGAGACGGCTACGCAAAGCTTTACTTTATTGAGTTTATTCTTAATAGAGATGTAAATGTTCAATGTTAAAAGCACCTTCTGTTTATTTTTTAGAGAAGACACAGAAGTTGCTTATCCAAATAAAATATAACAGGAGGGGGAATTAACATGAAATATTGGAAATGCATTTGAAAGTGCTAATAGTTTTATAGATATTGAAACAACTTGTGTCAGGTATGGTCCTGCGTCCGGCTGTAACTGTACAAATTAAGCCCAGAGTGTAACTTACGATGTCTATGGTTAGTTCATGTAATTCTGTGTAATTTTGAGTTCACCTTATCTGTTAACGTGAACCAATCTCTTGTGCATTTGAAGGGTGAAGAGAATGGTTAACGCGGTAGTGGATACCAATTATACATACGGTTTTCGTCAATGTAGCCAGCGCCGTAGACGGTCTTGGTCGCGTATAGGGGGTCTTCCCCCCCTGGCTCATGGTTCCACCTGTGGTAGTGATGCCCGTGGGGATTGTAGTGGGGACTCGCGTACCGGTGCACGTGGCTAACAATTTTGTCCGGCGCAATCAGATTCCCGTCTTGGGTTATCGACATGCCCCCTATCCAGGAGGTCACGCCGCTAGAGCTCCGGTTCCCGACTCTTCCGTCCGACATCAGCTTTACTGGAATGGCATCCATCGTATCTTAGCTGTTGCAACTCGAGAGATCGACGTGGCGACTGTCTCCGAAATAGATAATTCAGAGGACGTGCAGGTCGATAGAACACATCGAGATTTGGAAATAAACAACTGAACCCTACTCACGATAGAGATCTTATAAGAATAAAAACACGTCAATCTTCAAACATTTAACAACGATATCAATCACGACATTGAGACGGGCAAATTATGAATAAATCTCACTCTTGAAGATTAAATTTTGATGAAATAATAATCCCGATTGTTAAATTAGCTGCAGCCTATCAAATGGCAACTCCAATTAGACTAGTCGAAGCCAAGCCTATGCCGCGCAGTAACCATAGAGATCGTAGAACAAGTAGATGCAGAAAGTTATCATGCACCATGCACATCACAGGAGAATATCTGCCACTTTAGATTTCAAGCTGTTAAAATATATCATTATTAATATACAGAGGTACAATTAAATTAAAGAAATATTAATATTAAAGTCATTATTAAAAATCTAATGTGACAAAATAGGGAGAAAGAGTAAGCAAGAGACATCTAAAACATGCAAGAAGTATAAAGTAGGAGCGCAAGTGAAAGGTGGATGAATTGGTGGGTTCAAACGAGTAGATCGTATAATAGGAACAGAAGTAAAAGGAACAACATTTGTTCTTTGCTTTGAGGTCTCCAAAGTGCTGATTTTCAGATTTAGTTCTAATGAACTATTGTATTACAACTTAAAACTTCGAAAGGTATATAATGTTGTAGGAGACTGTTCACTTCGGAAGCGGCTTAGGATTATTCCTTAAATCCAAAGGTAAGTCACGCTCCTACTTAGCTCGTGCGAAGCGTGCGTTGCAGGAGACGAATGAGACCGCGACATAGAAAAGCTACGGCCTTATATGGGGCTATATCGAAGGTCAGGCTGCGAATAGAGACAGATAGCTGTCGCTCCGTCCTTTATTCGAAACCTTCGAAATAACTGTAACTGCCTTACTCAGAGCCGATTAATTGTGCATTAAAGTCGACTTAAGAAAATATTTACCTAGTACATTGTGCATTAAGTCGACTTTAATGGGCGATGAAACGATTCTGAGGGCTGTATTAACACCACTCTCAGCTATGAGAGTTGTCTCAGCGCTGTCACGACGGCGGTTTCATCGTATCAAGTCCGCCATTGTGACAGCGCTGAAATAACACAGAGCTGAGAGCGGTTTATTAATACGGCACCTAAGTATGGCACCAAGTGGCCGCAGCAAAAGACATAAAGAGAGAAGAGAAGATGGGTGGTGCGGGCTCACCCGGGCTGGGGCGCACGGGGGACAGGAGAGCGGCGCGGAGGAGGCTCGCAGCGGCTGCGCGGGTCATCAGCCGGGTGCCGTTCTCGGTCAGGAGCAGGATGGTACCGTCCGGCGCCGCGTACCGGGTGAGGGGAGGCGCGCGCGCAACCACGCCCCGCGGCGCCGAGAACAGAGCCCGGACGCCCGGCGGACAGTCGCCCCACGACGGCGCTGTCCGGCCCAACCAGTTACAACCACCCTGACGGACCTACCCTCAACGTGATCCCCAGTTGGGAGTAGCTCCGCCGACAGATCATTGACCTACTAGGATAGACTCCTCGAGGGATTGAAGGGGGTGAAGCTGACAGTCAGGTTCTGCGGGCATCTGTAGTGTGTGGAGTACTAAAAAGAAGCTGGGTGTTCGTGAAACATAATCACAGCCTGTGTTAATAGTGAACTAAATCCTAATGCCTATGCAATCTAATCGGTGTGAGTCAAATGATAAAGGCACGTTTAACGAAAGTAAAGGAACACAATGAAAACGGAAACCGAACTAATGACACGTTGACGGCTATTTTTGTGAGTCTAGTACTCATTTTAAGCGTTTGATTGTGTAGTGTCTCTGTTTTAGGTTAGACGAGTTTCTGCGTAGCATCTTAGAGAGAACTTTCTCTAAAATCACAGTTAAATCAAGAACCCCAAATATTTCTGAAAGATATGTGTCCCACAAGGCAGCATTCTGGGACCATGTTTAATATTTTCCTTGTGTTATTGACACGCGTGTATACCTAGGCAGTGGATTATCATAAACACTTAAAGCTATATCTATGTATCACATTTCGTAGAAGGTTCTGAGTGAGAACTGGCTGGTAAACAAAACTCGCTAAATGGGTTCAGAATGTTTGTTTTCTACATAAGACACAGTATTTTTCAAGGAGTATTTTTCGGCGCCGAGATTGGGAAGTTGAGGGAAGTAATTTAAACAGTTGGGGAGGTTCCCACGTCTGACGGTTGTGAAAGCAACGTTTTCCTAAATGAGAATTTTGTCGAAAGGCGCCTCATTGTGCCCGTCGATGTTTTCTTTACTATTGTTGAATGTTCGATCGAAGGGAAGTAATGTGCCGTCTGTTGGATTGGGAGTGGGCATCGTAAATATTTAATAGGGTTTCTGTTGATTGTCTCAATCTCAAATTAGACAATCAGGCAAAACTTTTGTTTTGTGTTTATAAAATAGGCTAAGAATGAATCAATAATAATTAGAATAAGCTCGAATATTTAGACATAAATTAAGTAAGAGATGAGTCAGAAAATTATGTAAGATATAGGTCTAGGTGTATACAAATATGTTCTACTTAACTCTAAGCGAGTAAATAAGTAATTTTTGGGCAGCTATCTGAAATGTCCATTAAGACTATATCAGATATAAATAATAATGATTTTGTGCCTCTGCCATCCCATATGGGAAAATTTGTGACGCTATTTTGTAAGTATAATGTGTAGTTTTTTATATATATACATCTCTTCTGGCCCCGCACTATGATATCCTGTGTCGTGGGTACCAAAAACAGCGACGGCACACACATATGAACATCCAAGACCTGTTTTTTTTTACCCTCAGCCGGGGATCGAACCCCAGACCTCTCGCATGGTAGGCAGAGCCACAACCGCTGCGCCACAGAGGTCGCCTTAATTATATAATACCACTCTTCAAAGTAAAATTAGTTGACACAACTGAAAAGATTTCAGTCATCACTAAATGTGAAAAAAATCTTTGGGTAGAAATCTTCAAAAGGTTTTGGTGAGCCAGGGCTTCCTTAAAGAACCACCCTCAGCACAAAGGGTGTAGGTCAATGGATTTCCGGTGCTTTTGTTCAACATTGTATCGGCTCTTGACTTTCAATTATTATTTGATCGAAATTTTGAGGCGAACATTGTTCGACGGATAGGCTGAAAATTGAGTTTAGACTATTGGAGGTTTTTTTTGCTTCGTTCTTTTATAACTCTATTTTTGGGAATCAAAGTTATGTTTTAGGAAAATATTACAAAAAATAGCGTTACGTTTTTTCCTATACGGGGAGGCAGAGGCATGCCCTAGTTGGGCTAGTATTCAATACTCTATTTAGTGATAAAAAAGTATGATCTCAGATTTACCTTAAAGTTCAAAAAGGATACTGTAGAAAGTACCTAGGTTTGTTTAAGGAGAATTCGTTCGATTTGGTCTAAGTTCCTTCTTGCAGCTGCTAGTTGCTGCCTCTAAATGACGGCATTCAGATCAAGAAAGAACATAATTTCAACTGAATAATAAGCTCTGATATCTTCTGCGATATCACGTAGAATCGTTTAAGTAAGGAAACATACGCGATGCACTTTTTTTGCTACTATTAATTAATTAATTAATTAATTGAATAATCACACATAAAAATACTGATTTTCACAGCAAAAAAGGATCAGCAAAAACACTTTTATGTTTTAAGATTTTTGTTGTTCTTACATGTTCAACCTAATACGAAGGATAAAAGGGACTTCGCTTCGCTCACCCCCTTTACACTTCACCTAAGCTACCGTAGTATTTTGCCTCTGTATATTTGTATGCTAAGGCTAAGGTATTCCAAGCTCAACCTACAGTACTCTAAATCTACACTTCCCTTACTAAGATATTACCATATCGCCAGGAAGGTTCCCTTCACTTCCCTCCTCTCCCCCATGCATTAGCATGCTTTTAGCGATTTTATTCCGCGAATACGGTGATTTGGTATCTGTTCTAATTGGATTATAAGTGCTTTCAGTCGGTTTGGGGACTTATTTGCATATTGTTTTAGAAGTTGGACCAATTATTATTATTTAAATAGTTTGGTTATTCAGCTCAGGTAAAAGTAAATACAACGGAGTATTGAATTACTGGCTAAAGATGGACACAGGTGTGCCTTTGTCAAACCGTACGTGAAAACGCGTGACTGTATCTACTATTTTTGTTATATATTTAAAACTCCCGACAATCGGATTTCACAAATAAAAAGTATTTTACGGCGGAGAAGTTAGATACATACCAATTCCGCTATCCGTACATTTGCATACAATGCAATACCGGAAATTATTTGTTACTCGCTCAACGGAGGAGACTTTTAAGTGTTGGTTCAGATGTCTCTGTCAGTTAGAACAGTCATAGCAAATACACTCAATATCTTTGAGTCATAAGAGCGAGATGTGTCACACACAACGCACCAACGTATGTAGGTGCATTTGGTGAACCTGCTCACAAAAATTCACGAGAATCAGTTGAGAAATGCGGCCTGTTGACACATCCGGACATACAAAAGCATTTTTGTCCAATCCTGAAATGGGTACGCTTCGGCGCTCGGTCAATAACAAGGCAACAGAACTCAAGTCGCAATCGCATTAGCCAGAACAGTCGCAATACAAGACAGTTCGTGTCAAATAATGGTGTTCCGATTGTGAATCGAATTTTGACCCGTTACCAAAATATATGCATCAGTTATATGTCTGTCAGTGGGTTTATGTTTGTGACATTCTCGCGCTCAAACGGGTGGATGGATTTCAATGCGGTTTTCTTCTCTTGGTATTAGACTTCCCTGCGATGGTTCCTAGATATGTTTAATAAAATAATTTCTATGGTTCGAAAGTTTAGCTTTACAAGGAAACACGTAAGCCAAATTAAGATCTCATTTATTGTGTCGTGTGTATAGGTGTTGATTTATTTTTTATTTTTAGTTATTCAATGCGATTGCTGTCAGAATCAATCAGGCTACTGTTTCACAACAGACAGCGCCGTCCGTTTTACTTCCTTATAAATTTGACACATCGGCTCGAAGGACCATCAAACGAACTGTTGTGAACTATAAGGACTGTTTAAAACTTATAAAAACCTCGGGACACCTTAAGACCGTCCTTTTACTCAGACCACCATTTTTGCAAGAGACTGGAAACAGGTTAGACAACCTACAAAACAAAAATATTATTTTTAGTGTTGGTAATTCCCCCAGTTAGCAACGCGTCGTAATGGAAACATCGCAGTCGGCGCTCACTACCAGCCGCAGCGAGCACAAAACCATACCATAATAACAAAACATATAGGTCACACCTTTTCCCATATAGGTTGACAGAGGCACAGTTGTGCCCACTAGCCCATCGCCGCAGCTAGATATGAACCCTGTAACATCACAGGGAGAACCGCTCATGCCCCCCCACCCCGCGCCCCGCGCCCCGGTAACGCCTACCCAGCAATTACTGGCGGGATCAAATATTTGCCGAAACGACGAAAACAAATCGATTGCTTACTCTAGTATCCAAAGCAAATCATATGCTACCTGCCCATAGGGTTCCGTACCCCAAGCGCGACCGACGGGACCCTATAACTAGGCTTACGTTATCCGTCCGAATGTCCGTCCGGGGTCTCCATACAAGAACATAATTTTCTTTGCGTGTTTTCTTGAAACGGAACGTTGTGAGATCGACTCGCACTTGACAGATCTTTGAGACTGTCGCTTTTCCAGAATACCTCGACTCCCTTAGCAGACTTAAATAAAACCGGTCAAGTGCGAGTCTAAATCGCGCACGAAGGGTTACGTACCACCGTTCAATGGAAGCGATGGTGTGGAGTGAATAGTTTGGATTTTACACAGCAAAATATTATTTACAAAGTTATTGGTGCGGTTACTTTCACACTCCATGTACGTAACCAGGTGCATCCATAAGTTTGTATGTGGTATTGAAAGAATTGTTGTATGAGAGCCCCCTTAAATATTTCTTTTATCCTGTTTTTTAGTATTTGTTGTTATAGCGGCAACAGAAATACATAATCTGTGTAAATTTCAACTCTCTAGCTAGCTAGGTTCTTGAGATACAGCCTGGTGACAGACGGACGGACAGCGAAGTCTTAATTAATAGGGTTCCGTTCTTACCCGTTGGGTACGGAACCCTAAAAATATAACTTTAGAAATTAATATGTGAGCCAGCCTAGGGGCTCCAGTGGCGCCAAAAATCTTTATATAATATACTTTATTGTACGGTAAATAATGAGTACAAACAAATGAACACTTATGCGCAAAGGCGAGCTTATCTCTAAAAAGAGATTTCTTCCAGCAAACCTAGGCAGGACAGGAAAGTTTATTGCTTGTAAGAGCAGTCTAGTGCACAATAAATTAAATAACCACCTACTAACTAATAATAATAATACTACTTTGGACACCATTTACACACATTGATCTAGCCCCAAACTAGGAATCCCTGTATCTTGGGTACTAGACAACGATACACATACTTATATAGATAAATGTTATACTTAGATAGATAAACAACCATGACTAGGGTACAAACATCCGTTCTCCTCAAACAAATATTTGCCCCCACCGGGACTCGAACCCGAAACCCTTGGCTTCGTAGGCAGCGTCACTGCCGACAACATAATATAAGTATAACAATAGTCATATAGTACATAAATATATCAAGGTTTAATATATTTCAATATATTAACATAATACTTACATACTTAAACTTAATATGCAATAGAAAGGAGACACGGTTTCAATCTTTTCTTGAAAATAAAACCGGTCAAGTGCGAGTCTAAATCGCGCACGAAGGGTTCCGTACCACCGTTCAATGGAAGCGATGGTGTGGAGTGAATAGTTTGGATTTTACACAGCAAAATATTTTTTACAAAGTTATTGGTGCGGTTACTTTCACACTCCATGTTCGTAACCAGGTGCATCCATAAGTTTGTATGTGGTATTGAAAGAATTGTTGTATGGGAGCCCCCTTAAATATTTCTTTTATCCTGTTTTTTAGTATTTGTTGTTATAGCGGCAACAGAAATACATAATCTGTGAAAATTTCAACTCTCTAGCTAGCTAGGTTCTTGAGATACCGCCTGGTGACAGACGGACGGACGGACGGACGGACGGACAGCGAAGTCTTAGTAATAGGGTCCCGTTTGGAACCCTTCGGGTACGGAACCCTAAAAATGGATGGACTATCCCTAATAGCGCAGGGAAGTGCGTTCCACAGTCAGATCTTTGTATCCGGGGGACTTGAACAGAGCTTTAGAAAACGAGTCCGTGTACCTTCGAGCTCATTTATCATCAAATGATGGAGTTGTACAGCTGTCGTCACTAAAGATAAACAAATATGTGATGACCTCTGTGGCGCAGCGGTTGTGGCTCTGCCTACCTTGCGAGAGGTCCCGGGTACGATCCCCGGCTGGGGGTAAAAAAAAAACCCTAAGTCTTGGATGTTTATATGTGTTCGACGTCGCTGTTTCTGGTTCCCACGACACAGGGTAACCTAGTGTGGGGCCAGAAGCAACGTATGTGCCTGTATGTAACCTGTCAATAGGTGTATACAGGTTAGCTGTAAGAAAATTCTTTTTAGAAATAAGATCACCTTGTCATATTGTACTTGTTATATCCATTGAGTTTTCTGTGCAATAAAGAATTATTATTATAATTATAATAATACTTATTGAAAAAATGCTTTTTTGACCATTATCCAAACGTAGGAATTGCGCTCCGAATGCTGTTGTGCACGCCAGCGTCAAACTGATCAGCAGAACGGTCTTTTCAGCGCTAAATAAAATGACTTATGATCTACCATAGAAGAGAACAGGCTAAATTCACTATGTGTTATATATGTCGCAGTTGATTGGTTAAGTTAGACACTTGACTAATTCCCTAGACCGTTAGTTAAATGCCGAAGTTTAACCAAGTTACTAGCATTTTTATTTAAATAAAGCATTGTCGAAAACGTTTAACAATCTGCCTTACCGAAAGCCAGCGTGTTGGAAAACAAGATGGCGTCACGACAACAGCTGATTTGCACAGCTTATATCAGGGAAAAACATTGCGGTAGCTTAGGGGGCTTCGCTTCGCTCACCCCCTTTATCCTTCGGGTTAGGTTGAACATGTAAGAACAACAAAAATACTTAAAACATAAACACATAAAAAAATATTTATATTGTATATATCTTGTTGCCTAGGAACGTTTAGACAACTCGTTAAACGTTTCGTTCAGTCACTTGTCTGACGGAATTTTAGTGACTTGGTTAAATGTCGGTATTTAATTAACAGTCTAGAGAGTTAGTTATGTGTCTGATTTAATCAACTAACTGCGACATGTACATGGGGTCAGAAATAATGCAGTCAATTGACTAGGATACGTTATTCGTTTTTTTGCACAGATGTGGTATCTAACGTTGTATTTATGTATCTATTGTATCATAGACTACAATATTCTGATGTTTTTTAGGGTTCCGTACACAAAGGGTGCGAAACGGGACCCTATTACTAAGACTCCGGTGTCCGTCCGTTTCTCTGCCCGTCTGTCATATTATATGTCTGTTATTCTGCCTGTCTGTATCTCATGAACCGTGACAGTTAGACAGTTGAAATTTTCACAGATGATGTATTTCTGTTGCTGCTATTACAAAAAAATACATATTCATAATAAAATTAATTCATAATTATATACATATAATTCATAAACTGAATAAAATAAATATTCAAGGGGACTCCCGCATACAACAAACGTGATTTTTCTGCTCGTTTTTGCTCGATATTGATAACGGCAACAGGTAGATGCTTGAAATAGTCACAGAACATTAATTTATATATTCCCTTTAAAAATAAATAATTAAATTAAAATAAAATAAATACTTAAGGGAGGCTCCCGACAGACATTATTTTTTTGCCGTTTTTATAGATAATGGTACGGAACCTTTGCCGGTTTTTAAGTAGTTACCTGTTATATAGTAATGTTTGTTCGATGAGAACGGATGTTTGTACTCTAGTCATGGTTGTTTGTCTATCTAAGTATAATATTTATATAGATAAATATAGATAAGTACGTGTATCGTTGTCTAGTACCCAAGATACAGGGAATCCTAGTTTGGGGCTAGATAAATGTGTGTAAATAGTGTCCAAGGTATTATTATTATATGTTCCGTATTAGTGCATTTTTTGCTACGTATAAAAAGTGGTTTCAAGACAAGTAGGGGCTCCGGGTCTCTATGTCCGGGCCTGACCGCTATAAAGAACATAGAATGAACATTAAGATTTCCTCGCGATGTTTTCGTTCAACGCAGGGGGGTCTCACTGCACAGTTTAGGTACGTTTGAGCGGCCTACCCGACGGACGGGAATTCAGTATGTTGCCGCTCGCTTGGCTGGTAGTCGCGTCGCGCGCTAGCCGCTCCTCATAAGTACCTAACATTTTAGGGTGTCTAAAAGAAGTGTTCACAAATAAAATTCGATTCCTTTTTAATTGAATACCTTTTTGTTAAACTAAAAGTAAACACTTTAGACCCAGTATAAAACAAATGACAATTGCATAAGTAAAGAGGTAGGTACCTACCTAGCCTTAGAATTTACCAATAGCCTGAATAAGTACTATAAACACCTCTTTTAGATAGAGTGGACTAAAATTCACAAACACAAATAATCGCAAGTAGGTAACCCTACCGTGATCAAGCGAGACAGGAGTTTACGGGACGACCTTGTGATGTCAGAGTAAAAGAAGCTCTCAGGCGTAGTAATGCGGCGCAATATAGCCTGCACGGGCGGGCCAACCGATTCTATTGATGATTATTGATTGTTGTAGGTAGCGCAGGTGCGAGCTAGATTGCGCTTTATTGTCGCGCAGCGAGAGTAGCTATTTATTTAAGTGTATTTGAGGAGTAATCTTTCTGTACGTAGTACTATTAAGTATTCTGTGATCAACGTAAGAACGTACGTACGTTCTTACGCTGATCGATTTTAGTTACGTATCTGTACTCGTATACACATTGTTATAAGGACCCATGGTACTCGAATATAGACATTTTGTCCCCTGCATATTCCAACCGTCCCGGAGTCCTCGTTCCATCTACCATTCGTTATTTCAATTTCTCAAGTTTGAACGAGTCCGAGAATGCGGGACGTATAAATAAACGATCTAGTCTGAATCAATAACAGTTAAAAGCCACTGAAGTTAGATATCACTTGACCCATTCTCTCAATTAACTCGCAGTTATTACAAAGTTTACAATTTCCCTGAACCAATAAGTTTCGCTCTTGAAACATATAGCAGTTGATGTTTTAGGAATAATAAGGTCAGTTGATTCAGTTTGGGTATTCTGTAAAATGTTATTTTGGACACAAAATGTAAAAATAATATTAAACTCAAAACTCAAATATTTTTTTGCAATTAGGCAAAATAATGCACTTGGCAAAATACGCCCGTCAGAGAAGATAGCACCAAAAAACTCTACGAGGATGTGATTTTTTCAATTTTCGTCATATTTTTTTATTTTTTTTGCACAATTGTACGATATAAAAATGATCTAATCTAATGACAATGAGTGCGAATAAGATGTCTCAAAATAACAATCTAACAAAATAAACAAATAAGAACAAAGACAAGCTGTAATGAACATAACTTATTTTATTTTCCGTACTTTTGATTTAGATAAAATGAATCTGACTAAGTCTGAGATGCACAGCCGGCAACTCAAGATTGACGACCACTCAAACTGTTACTGGCTATCACTTGGAAAGTGACAGCCAGTAGGACAATTTATTTGGGCAACATAACCTATCAACTCCAATAGTAAACACTAACCCAAGTATGTGACAACGCAGAGTTAAATTAAAATAGTTAATTTAAGGGCGCCTCGTATTCTCTTGTGAGCCTCAGCTGTATGTGCTTTAAGCTCACGAATCTGAAGCCCCGGTTCAAGTTCCAGCCATCTTACAGCGGTCTTTTGAAATCCAACAACGAGTTTTTAAGACGTTAATCAGGCTTTGCCGTCGGAATAAAATAAGAAATCTCTTTTTTGTATATTTATGATGACGACCTCTGTGGCGCAGCGGTTGTAGCTCTGCCTATCATGCGAGAGGCCCCGGTTTCGAGCCTCGGTGGGGGTTAAATAAAAGAAAACCCCCAGGTCTTGAATGTTTCTATGTGTGTGACGTCACAGTTTCTGATTCCCGCGACACAGGGTATCCTAGTGTGGGGCCAAGAAGCAATGTATGTGCCTGTATGTAAAAAAAAATGGGCTAGGTATATTAATACGTTACGAATTTAGTAGTTTGGTATATATGAGTATGTATTTTATTTAACTTATTTTATAGATATGTAATTTACTTATATGTATTTTATTATTGTTTAGATATTGTGCACTGCCTACCCTTTATTGATAAAATTTCCTGTCATGCCTTGGTTTGCTGGAAGAAATCTCTTTTTAGAGATAAGTTCGCATTTGTACATATGTTTTCTCTTAATGTATCTTTTTTAAATAATTGTGTTCAGTAAAGAATTATGAATGAATTAAAACTAGTGGCTCTGTAAGATATAGAACTCGCGAGCGACAAAGGAAATTTGGGTTTTTTTTAAATTATTGTCTGCCCCCTCACACCCCCGCCCACTTGAAGTTTATCGGGTGAACAAGTGGAATTATTAAAAAAACAGGGTTATTTGTTTTTTTTGTTGACTCAATTTTCTTTTTACAAACAGACAAAGTTATGAATGCACCTGGTTACATACATGGAGTATGAAAGTAGTCACACCTATACATTTGTAACCCCATATCTCCACTATTTTGAAAAAAAGAAAAAAAAATGCCAAGTGCTAGTTGAACTCGCGCACGAAGGGTTCCACCGTAGAATGGTAGGGATGGTGTGGAGTGAATAGTTTGGATTTTACATAGCAAAATACTGTTTACAAAGTTATTGGTGCGGCTTCTTTCACACTCCATAAACGTAACCAGGTGCAATCATAAGTTTGTATGTGGTTTACAGAGAAATAAATTATTTTATTCTGTTTTTTTTTGTATTTGTTGTTAAAGCGGCAACAGTCATCTGTGTAAATTTCAACTGTCTGACTATCACGATTCATGAGATACAGCCTGGTGACAGACGGAGAGACAGCGGAGTCTTAGTAATAGGGTCCCGTTTTACCATTTGGGTACGGAACCCTTAAAACTAAAACTCAATCGGCGCCGGACAGACATAAGAAAGCATTTTTGCCCAAGCTGAAACGGAGAAGCCAAAGCTCGCTCGGTCAATTAATCATATCGTCTATTACTTTTTTTTTATGTAGGTACTCTTTAAGAAATTCTCTTTAAATTTGTCACTTCGTATCTCTACCGCTCGCGCCGCCCTATTGGAAAAATGGCGCTAAGATCAGTTTCCGCCTAATTTTAAGATAAAAACACCAACAAAATGTTGCCATGAACTACTTGAGAGGACCCCTCCCTAAATCACGGTCACAATATCCTGTGCATGTCGCTGGAAGCTTCAAGTTCCGTGGACAAATCCCGTTACACAATGACATCTCAATGACAATTACATGACGATTACGGTCAACTTTAGATATCCAATATCGGACGATTTTGTCATCACATTCCCTTTGTTGATTAACTAAATCAATATGCTTAGCAATTAACTTAATTTTTACCATAATTGCCTAAAAAAATATTCTCGAAACGCCAGATATTGGATATCTAAAGTTGACCGTAATCGTCATGTAATTGTCATGAAGCTGTCATGTGTACCGGAATTGGGCCCAGGTTGACAGAAATGTGACAGTGTTAGTCTACTCATATTCACGCCGCCGCCGTCGTAGGCCGCCTACGGGGTCACGTGGTACGCCGCGTCGCTTGTAGCACTTCCGGCGGCATTGGTGGCCTTCCTCATCAGCTCCACTTCACAAAATTATGCTCTCCGACAGTAAATGCACGAGTTACAATGCAAAATACGAGAATCGCTGTAGGTCTGCGTATAATATTTGAAGAGTTCCCTCGATCTCTCCAGAATTCCATCATCAGGTCCGGACCTGATGCCAATGGGCCCAACCGGAAGGTAAACCATGCAAGCGAAAAAACAAAAAGCGAAATCGGCCCCTCCGTATGGAGACGGGAAATATGTGGTGTAGATGGAATGGAGTATTCTTTTTTTTCCGATTATTCCCGAGGATTTTTTTTTAAACATTTACGTACAGGCACATACATTGCTTCTGGCCCCACACTAGGATACCCTGTGTCGTGGGAACCAGAAACAGCGACGTCACACAACATATTCGCAATATTAATGTATTGGCAGAGGAAATTTATGTGTTTGGTTCTACTCTGTCTGAATTCACAAAGATGTGTCTATTTGTGCTGTGTTACAGAGAAGATAGGTTAAATACCTTATTTGATTTGTTGTATTTTGTAAGTTGTAAGATTTTATATACCTACCGCATTAGGATATCCTGTAATGATAGGTATTATTGGGAAATAAATAAATATAAACATCCAAGACCTGGGTTTTTTTTTCTTTACCCCACATAGCCGGGGATCGAACCCGGGACCTCTCAAATGATAGGCAGAGCCACAACCGCTGCGCCAGAGAGGTCGTCACGTCGAATGGTAAAGCTAAGCCTTTTGTGAACTCGGAGTAAGTAAGTAAGTAAGTAGGAGACCAACAAATTATACTTACTCCAAGTGTTTGCTTCGGAAAAGTAACCAATCAATACCGCCCACTTAGAAGGGAGCCAATAGACACAAGACAGTCGAGCTTAGTGGACGCTATGTATCCGTTTTAGCACGGACGCGCGAGGGAATGTTGCTCAAAAAAAAGATTTTATAGTATAGACATGTGTATCCTGCCCATCCTAACCTACGGTGCTCAAACTTGGTCGCTGACGGAGATCCAGAAGTCCAAACTCAAGGTTTGCCAAAGAGCGATAGAGCGAAGTATAACCGGTGTCCAGGCTGACCGACCATGTTAAAAACACGACACTGCGCTCCATCACTGGCATTGCTGACGTTGGCGCAAAGACCGCTAGGCTGAAGTGGGACTGAGCCGGACACGTGTGCCGCATGCACCCCCAAAAATGGGCCAAACTGACCACCGAATGGATGCCCACTGATGGTCATCGAAATAGAGGCAGGCCGAGGCGTCGATGGCGGGACGACCTGGACAGGTTTTTGCTGAACTGGGAGGGGGTAGCACAGCACAGGGAGGAATGGTCTGACATAGGGGAGGCCTTTGCCCAGCAGTGGGACACTATACAGGCTACATAAAAAAAAAAAAACAATAATAATACCTTGGACACTGTTTACACACATTGTTATAGCCCCAAACTAGGAATCCCTGTATCTTGGGTACTAGACAACGATACACATACTTATTTAGATAAATATTATACTTAGATAGATAAACAACCATGACTAGGGTACAAACATCCGTTCTCATCAAACAAATATTTGCCTCCAACGGGACTCCAACCCGGGACCCTTGGCTTCGGTCACAGCCGACTCGGCCATTCGGGTCGTCATATCGATATCAAAAGATAAACAATACCATGGACGAATAAGACTAGAGGACTGGCAACGTCATACAAAAAAACGTACCCTGCTAGAAAGCTAAAATCCTGTATTTTTTCTAGATGTCGCTGTACCATGCAATAGATGCTGGGTGCTTAGGCTGACGGCGTAGTATATTGACGTATATCCATCGTTATATCGACGAAAAATCAGAGATGGCGTAAGCGTAAGCCTTGTTTGTTCTTAGGAATTGAACGCTTATACTGCCATCTGTACTAAATTAAGCGCGCCACCACGATACTATCTTTACTAGAAATAACTTTTGAACTAGTAGCTCTATCTAGCAATATATATTTAAACTAAAAATCTAATTACGCTTCAAACTATTACGGTTATTTGTCCTCTCGTCTTATTCGTCCATGACAATACTAACAAAACGTCACGCTTTTCATGGTTGGGAGAGGCACAGGTGCGTCCGCGAGATAGCTGCCTAGACATCGCCGCAACGATGGAGATATGAAGGTTTCCTTGCGATGTTTTCTATCAGCCTATCACCCCCTCAGTACGTATTTGAATAATATCGTTTACAGGCTGATAGACGCATAGGTTTTCGAACACAATTTGGGAAACCTTCAATTCTTTCATTTTTGTGCCAGAATTTTCGATTTGCACCTCTTTATCTAGTATAATTGTCACAAATTTTGTCGAATCACATGTTTTAGAGTAAAGTGTTGTCAAAATATAATCTTTAAAATTAATATTTCGAACAGGTAATATTTTACTCGATTTCACTCCCGCGAACGTCTGTCCTATTACAGTTAATATTGGAGTCGGGGAAGTCTACTTCCTACAGGTTGTAGGTAGAAGGGAAAGCTCCTTGGCTTTATCAAAATTGTTTGAGTATTTGAGTGGGAAGGGTAGTTGAGCTTCTGAGTTTGATTCCTTGTCTGTATCTAGGTTGTCACAGAAAGGTTGTATCTGATGTAAGGAGTGATTAGGGACATCATTAACTCATTTGCAGAAGTATCATTAAGAATCCCTCCATGGCTCACAGTAAAATCAAGTATAGATAACTGTAATATACAAGGGGTTGTTTTTAGTCCGTATACCACACGAGCTGATGCCCGCTCAATATGTGGGGACCCGGACATAGCAGGGAGGTCTGACTCCTGGGCATGGGTAATTCCATTTTTTTCCGACCACTACCACGTAGCGATAGTAGCAGGGACCTACAGCTCAACGTGTCTTCTGAAACACTGAACGACCGATAATGTACTTGAGATAAATGCATTGTCTCATTGGTACATGGTCAGATTTCGAACCTGAATCTCCTGTGAGAGAAGCAAGCGTGAAACCCATTACACCATGGAGCACCACATGGCTAGCAAGTCGAGTTTAAGTAACTCAGTCCTGGTAGACACCAAAGCACTTCTTCATCGAATCCTGCGACCCCCCTAAAGAGGCTTTGCGACCACACAGGTTGAAAACTACTGGATTAGAGCACTTTTATTCTTCACGTCTTCATAAAAATCAGCTTTCCATCTGGCCCGGTCTAGTCAGCTCGGTTTTTTAGTGTAAGTTGTTCAGGATGAGGTCCCCAACAACCCCTTGAAATGCACTAAGACATCATCTTTCAGCCATCATCTTTCATCATACATTCAGTCTAAATTACATTATTATTATCTTCATTACAAGCTGCCCGTGTCGCATCTTCGCGTACGCGGTTTTCGATTTCAAATGGGTCCCGTGAAGAGAACTGGCTGCTTGGAATTTGAACTAGTCAAAATGGATACTTTTTAGGAACTGCCGAAACAGTAATTTTGTTCACGAGTTCTATTAAATATGACGTCATAGTCATAATATGCTGTATTTTTAACACAACATTGAGTTTATAAAATACAGCGGCTAGAAATATACAATTCTGATATTGTCAAACGTTTTTGTTGAAATAGGTTCAGCTTGTCGAGACACGTTTCTCGATTTATTGGACTACCTTGTCAAAAGCAGGATTAAAAATGAAAATTAAATTAGAATTTCGAATTGGATGCAGGACCCCCCAACGTCCGCCGCCGTCTTTAAATATCAGAAAATCCCCATACAAAATTTTCTAAAACTGATTTTTCGATATTTCGTTCTCTTTGCGTTTTTCAACATTTTCTCTTCGTAAGAACCTTCCTTGGACTTCAACGAACAGTTTCAAATAAATTTCATCCAAAATCGCCTATCCGTTTACGAGTTTCACGTTTACCAACTCATTTTGGGATTCATTTTTATTTATACATAGAAGGTAGAAGATAGATTACCGTCTCAACGTGAGTACAATTGTGCGACAGCCTCTCCATATGGCAAAAAGGCGTGACACTATGTCATGTTTTGTTACAGTAAGATGTAGTCAAAGGAGGTTTCTTAGAAGTTGATTAGGGACAGCATTCTGATCAACTTTTACTTTGAAACCGATTTGATAAGAACGACTTTATTTGCCACATCTCCACACATTCCCACAGAAATAGAACTCAAGTCATATGTCTTTTGTTTGTGGTCGTTCCCCAAACTACTAGGCGATTCCCCAACTACTAGCTAACCGGAATCTGATCTTCTATAAATTCCAGATCACTTGGATCTCACACCCACAGCCGCGCCAATGTATTGTAATGAGTCTACGACTCTGGAAATACTACGAGTAGCCAACAGCACGGACAAAAGCTCCTATAGGCCGATTATTGCAATATATCTTATATATCATCTACTTGGAGTACCTAACATCAGAAGTAACTTTCCCAATAATGTACCGTCAGACTTATCCCAGAGCCACCGCTTTCAATTATCTCTCACATATGTCTTCTACTTCTGACTCAATATGAAGGCTCTCTCTTCTGAATGGCACATTTGATTAATTTCTTCCAATCCCTCAAGGGCTCTTATTGCCCCCTGGAGTGGGGGAATATAATCCCACAGTAATCCCGCGTTCTCGGGATAATCCGGCGATGCGTCAACTTAAATCTTGGGGATTCTGTAACTACGATGTTTTTGGCTACATGTTTTTTTGTAGTACGTATTTTAATGAAATCTCTGTTGAGAAAAGGCGATTTTAAATGGTCCTTTCAGCATGTGACATGTGATTTCAGACGTTGCCAGCAGCGGGGTGAACGAACAGAACACTGTACTCCATACAGTTCAGCATGTTAATTTCATTCATGCAACAACTTAACTTTCATGCGTTTTACGTATATGTCCCGAATTACGAGTGAGCAAGGACCGATTTCGGTTGGTAATACCTGCTGGATACCGGACCGCTATTTGATTGTGTATCGAAATCCGATCGTACCGAAATCCGACGCTTTCATACCATCTTAATAATTACGGTACCGAAAAAAAGAACAGCTTTTGAAAATTTACATATGCAACTAGGTGCGTCGCGTAGGCGGACGGCAAATGCCTACCTTTTCGGCGTCAAATGGCGACACGAAAGGAACGTCAACGTTAGAATAAGTCTCCGTGGAAAAAATCAAATCAGGTATTTAGTAAGTAGGTCATAAGGACGTCAATCAATGTTGTCATCGTCAGGGAAGCTTTCTTGTCGAAGGCGTAATATCACAATTCATAAAAAGAACTGACAAAAAGAAGTGGAGGGTGGCGGGCATTGTCAAAACCAACCGATATTTTATAATATAATAATAATAATTTAATGGAGCCCATTTATGTCCCCACCGAGGGGCACAGGCCTTTACCTGGATACGAATAAGATTAAGCCATACTCCACCACGCTGGCTCAGTGCGGGTTGATGGAGAGGTTTTACGATCACTACCACGAAGCCATAGTAGCCGTGACCTACAGCTTAACGTGTCATCCGAAACACTGAACGTCCGATAATGTTCTTAAGATAATTTAATTAGCAAACCCGTTAGACCACGGAGCTCCCGATATTCTATACCGGTTGAATAACGGTAGTAACATATTTCAGTAAGTACCGTAAAAATAAACGTTGGTCGCCCAACCGTTTTGTGTTGGTACCGATATATTTCGTTCCTTGTATACAACGTTAATAGAGACTATCAAGCTCGAGTTACATAGTCTAATTTTCACATAGGGACAATTATTTTCGATCTGCAACAAGCAAAAAGCGGTAGTCTCGCAGTAAGTCCTCGCATTTTGGTTGTGATCTATGGATTGATGACTTTTGTTTCTGGCTTTCGCTGTAAAGTTTGGGGTCTTAAGCTGATGAAGTAATTTTTGTGTGAAGGGAACATCGATCTATATACACAGTCAGGTCATAAGTTCTGTCACACAAAAAAACTTTTGAATTTAGAACGCTGGCCACAAAAAAGTTTATTGAATTCGAATTTCGAATTTTTCATGAAAATAAAAATGTGTACTTTTTAGAATTTTCCTCATTTTTAAATATGGAGTGGGCACTTAAAGAAGACCGTGTCGCAGTTATTGCGTTGCATCGTTGCGGTTACGCGCCAATTCAGATTTTCGACTTACTGAAAAATTTGAATATAACCAAAAGATTCGTTTATCGTACCATAAAACGATACAATGAAGACTCTAGTGTAGATGACAGGTCAAGAAGTGGTCGCCCTCGCTCTGTTAGGACTCCAGCAGTGATAAAAGCTGTGAAGGCGCGAATTCAAAGAAATCCCATACGTAGGCAGAAACTGTTGGCCCTTCAGATGGGGTTAAGCAGGACCACGGTGAAAAGGGTGTTAAATGAAGACTTAGGGCTTAGGGCATATCGAAGAAAAACAGGATATCGTTTGGACGCTCGTTTAATGGACCTGAGACTGAAGAGATGCCGCGCTTTGTTGAAGCGGTACGCGGGAAAAAAGCATCGGGAAAGTCTTTTTTCGGATGAAAAAATTTTCACCGTGGAAGAGAGCTACAACAAAAAAAATGATAAGGTGTACGCACACAGCAGTGAAGAAGCGAGCAACCGTATTCCGCGTGTCCAACGAGGTCATTTTCCATCCTCGCTCATGGTTTGGTTGGGAGTCTCTTATTGGGGCTTAACTGAGGTAAATTTTTGTGAGAAAGGCGTAAAAACGAATGCAGTTGTGTATCAAAATACAGTCCTCAAGAACCTTGTGGAACCTGTTTCTCATACCATGTTTAACAACAGGCACTGGGTATTCCAACAAGATTCTGCGCCAGCTCATAGAGCGAAAAGCACACAAGACTGGCTGGCGGCGCGTGAAATCGACTTCATCTGGCACGAAGACTGGCCCTCCTCCAGTCCAGATTTGAGTCCGTTAGATTACAAGATATGGCAACACTTGGAGGAAAAGGCCTGCTCAAAGCCTCATCCTGATTTGGAGTCACTCAAGGCATCCTTGATTAAGGCAGCCGCCGATATTGACATGGACCTCGTTCGTGCTGCGATAGACGACTGGCCGCGCAGAATAAAGGCCTGTATTCAAAATCGCGGGGGTCATTTTGAATAAACTTTATTACCATAAGAATCTATGTTTTATTAAGTTCATTTTGCTATATAAATGTTTACATAAATCATAAACATGTCTAAATTATTTCATATTGCACATGTGACAGAACTTATGACCTGACTATGTATATGTGATGAAAAGAGATATTTACTAGATATTATTTTAGAAAATTTTAAAGGGTAAATCTGTACATTTTTACTTTTTTTCTATAGTCTGCAGGAAACGCTTTTTCTACATCGGCCCCAGCAAATGTTCCATGAATAGTTGTGGCATGAATTTGTCACGAGTTTTTATTATATCGGACCTAAAAGATATAACCGGTTTATGAATTTAGTTACTTAGGCTGCAATATTCGTTTTTGGAAAATTGTACTGTAGCAACTAAATTACTAATAGATCTACTGAAATACTGACCGAGTGACAAGGAGTACAGCCTTCGATGCCAATTTTCCTTTCAATGCCCACTTTTCATAGTTTAATCATAGATGTGCATTATTGCGCTGTCCCCTGCTTATGTCCATGTTTTACGCCATGTTAGCTTGGTCAGAGTCTAACCGTTATTATTTATTTGATATTCCGCCAGCCATGTATATCCTCACTCAGAACCTACCACAGTTAACAGCATTCTACAACAAGTGCTGACTTACCGACGCACTGATTATGATTGACCACAGCGAAGATGCGGTCGCATCGCTTCTTCATATGCGTGTTGGGGCAGATGCAACCGAACAGCGGGGATAGCCGGAGGCCCGCCCAGGCCTCACGGCAGGCCTCTCTGTGAACATAGAAATAATCATTTTTATTCAGGCGCATACATTGCTTCTGGCCTCACACTAGGATACCCTCGTGGGAGCCAGACACAGTGACGTCACACCCATAAAAGATGTTGTTTTGTAAAGTTACGCCCGACTCAGAGACGCACGTATCGCTTGTAACTAAAAATTTGTTTTATTTTTTCCCACATTGACGTGTTCAATTTGTCCTGAAATAACCGCATCAAATATCAAAATATTTATTTCGAAATAGATTCTTACGAACACTTTTTGAATTTCATTTGAATCTATATAATGCAAGAAAAACTAACTACCGCTTCGAAAAGTGTTGCAGCAGCGGAGAAGAAAGCAACATGCGGGCACGCCAGGCCGGTCCACAGAGAGCGGCGGTAGCAAGGTAGAAGTATGGCCACAATTTAATGATTTTTAGGTATTTTTCACCGAAAAATATTTTTTTGTTGTGTATATTTTTTACTTAATGTCGATTACTTATCTTCCCCCCCGAGCGGGATTCTTACCCGAGGACCGTGTGGGGACCAATAAATACTAAAGTAATGGAACTTATACAGAGTGTTCGCTGCATCATTTGCCAAATCGGTCCCGGATAGTAGGGGACATTTGTTATATACTCAGCCTACCAAAAAATATTTTACGCCACGATTTTTTATTTTTATATTTTTAGAAAATCCCCAAGGTTGACTCGTTCAAACTTGAATAAATAAAACACTTTTTGGTATTTCCTGAATTTTTATGATTAAATGCGTAATGTTGTAGGGTTCTATCAAAATCAAAATTACTTGCAATTAACATTTTTTTTTATTGACACACAAAAGTTTTTCAAGATGTGAAAATTCCGTTAATGACCAACTTTGACTTGCAATTAAAAAAAAACTAAACAGGACTAAGATCTTGAATGTTTCTTAAAAAGTTTCCTGATCTATCCTCTTTCTAATGATGTGTAATAATGCTATAAAGCCCTTTCACTAACTTCATTAATTTGCCAACAATTTGTGTATCGGGACCATAGTCTGTGATCGGGACGCATTATGCTAATATTCGATGTGCAGGATAAAAACATGTTTTTGTAACGGCAGATAGAAATCATAAAAATCGAATTGTAACAAATAAGCACTATTTTTTAATCACAGTTACATTTTTTAAAATCATAATCATATTTTTTTTATTACAAATTTTGCTGAATTGCCGACCTTCATTGCGTGTGCACGCGTAACATCTATTCCTTAATTCTACCGCGGTGGTTTGTAAGCAAATTGGACGAATACCAATTGCGTCCGTTGGCATAAATCTCCCCCTGATTCGACTTCCGCTCAGTAAATAAGCTCTTTTGCTCGTCCCCAGATGTAAAAGTCCAACGCAGTCAGGTCTGGGGAACGTGGAGGCCATGGAATTGGTACATCCCTCCTAATCCACGAATTTGGCCAAATGATCCCTGACTCCAGTTCCCAAGTGATTCTGCTCACTGGAGGACTAGAGTCAGGTAGCACTTGGATAAAAACATCTTCTTGGAAGATGATACGCCTGTCTTAATTGAAACCTGACATTGGCACCTCTGCCAATAATTCTGGTAGTCGTTTAGTAAAAGTAAAAATTCAAGGTAACTATCCCCGTTGAGAGTATCAGGTGAGTAGTGTGGTCCAATTACTTGATTTCCAACAACTCCTGCCCAAACATTGATGCTGTATCTCCTCTGAAAATCCTTCTGTCTTTGACTTTCAGCGATTCCAGTGGTGCAGATTGTGCAGATTGAGAATTTTGTCCACGAAAAAGTCACGATTCTCCAAGTCTGTATGCAGCAAAAAACGACAAAACCGGAAACGGTTATCTTTAAGACCTGCAAGATTTTTTATTTGATTTGAAATTGTGACGTCACAGCCACCACCTGCTAAATAAACAAAGGCGACAAGGTGAGGTGCTCATTGAAGCGGGATTGGATTTCAGGAAAGTCTCATGTCAGCGTTACTGTGTAGCCCCCTAAACTTTTGTATGTACGCTGGTTACATCAGTGTAACTCTTGTAATTGGTTTCTTCCAGGCCTTGTTCAAATTGAGCCTGCCAGCACATTGTGACGTTTCGTTGCCACACCAGTTATGTCAGATTGAAATTTAACATTCCGCGACGAATTTTGTTCTCGCACTTTACCCTGCGCCTGCGTTGCATTAGCAAAACGCGTTTGACGTGTAATGTTTTGAGGTGGCAAAAGGTTAGTAATCTCCCCAAATGTGGGCGACTTTGTGTGGAAATCCAGACATTACCATTCGCTTGATTGAGAATGTAGTGATTATTGAATAACAAATGCATTAGTCACCAGAGAAAGTCAAATCTCGACTAAACTAAAAGAAAATAACTGTCTGAACACACCACGGGCCCCAAGACGCGCGTTTGCTAAGCCGGTTTGTTGTTTACCTAACGAGAGACACAGATGCTGCACTTCTATTGTGTAAGAGGTAGGTAAAAGCTTTTTCACACCTTTCATTCGGAAAAGTAAGTTTTGCTCCACGACGAGAGGGAGCAAAATGCTACTTTTCTGTTCAAGCTACTATTTAATTTATTCATTGGCATGTAGCATTTACGCAATGTGCCAATTGAACACAGATCTTAATATAATAATCGATTGTAATTTCATCGTAGTCGATTAAAAACCAAAATTTTTCAAGTTTTAACTTTAACAACGTTATATGAAAATTTATGAATTTTCAGTAATATTTTAAAAAAATGTCACAAAAAATTATATGTTTTACTGAAATGAAAACTATCGATGAATGTTATTGTGATATAATGAATATTGATATCCGAAACCATTGTAATATTCGATTCGATTATTTTTACACATTGGTAAAAGTACACAGGAATATTTTATGTGAACTTTCACTAATCCTTCACAATCCGCCATTATAAAAAAAAAGTTTTGTTTACGTTGTTCGATTACTGTAAAAGTGGTGAAAGTATAATTCAAAGTATAGTTTTTTTTAGAGCATTTAATTAAAATTTTCCTCATAGTCGGTGTGAAAAGTTGTATGTGTCACTCAAGGAACAAAATTATTTTCGTCATGGGCGTTACGCTCAGAATTCTAACTTAGAATCCCTCGCTACGCTCAGGATTCTATCGTAGAATCCTTCCCTTCACTCTGGATTCAATGTACCGCCCTCGCCGTAAATACATCATTTTGCACCCTTGTGACACAAATAACTATTGTCTGCTTTGCTTGTATTATTTACAAAAAAACAAGTTTTAATCGAATACTAACCATAAGCGACCCGCCGCCCGATACACAAAGCTGACAAATTAATTAAGTTGATGAAAGGGTTTTATGGCATTAAAGCACATCATTAGAAAGAGGATAGACCAGAAACCTTTTTTAAACTTTCAAGAACTATGTTTTGTTAAGGTTTATTTTTATTTTTAGATTATCCTTAACAGAGGTTCCACTTTTTGTGAGTCAATAAAAAAAAACTAGATGTTACTTGCAATAAATTTAGATTTTGATAGAACCGTAGAATATTACACATTCAATAATAATTCAAAAATGCAGGCTACACCAATAACTTTTTATTTATTCATGTTTAATAATAATAATAATATAATAATAATATATCTTTTGTTTAATATTTATGCTTCGGAACGCACCGGTTTTTTCGTTGCGCGGATCGACCGCGAGTGATCGGGACATCACTAGCTGTCACTTGTATAGAAACGAGATGACGAGTTAGAGGTTTTTTTTTTGCACATGGAAAATGTCTAACGCCAGCATCGGCAAGCTTGGTTGAATGTTAATTATAAAAATCGCGGAACAATCGTCGGGAAATAAGTAGATTTAACATCATCGGAGTGAGTGCTTCGTGCTTTGAAAGGTTGAAGTGATTCGGTGATCCAGTCGTCGCTTTCGGATAGCGATCCTCGTGTCGGCAAGCCTCACGACGGCGACAGCTTCGGGCTACGACGAGAGTAAGATTCGACTCCCATCACACCCCACCCTCGTGTTCCTCATCCCGTACTCCTGCCTCGAATTGAGCTTTCGAATTCAGGTCCACGGCGTCAAAGGTCAGTACTGCTTTGTGACATTCCACTGAAAAACAACCCTACCAAGATTCCACGCCCTGTCGGTTGAGGCGTGCAATTTTATCATCTTTTATTTCAGAACACAAAAGGATCCATATTTTGTTAGTATCAAATAAAATTAGGTACTTAATCTATGTTATTTACTTATTACAATTAATTCTAATACTAAACTAATTCATATAAATAGGCCTGTCTGGGGTACGGCTCACTTTTCCACACACTTTCAGAGTGCCAGTTACTACACTCATCCAGTGTTCGAGTATAGGCCCGTCGAGCCGACCCGCAATGACCTCTAGGATGCTGTTGGCGCTGTTACGCGTTCTGCTGAGTAATGAGGCCGTTCTCTTACGCATGATGGCATGGAATCCATCAGTGCGCGCCTCGACAAACATTCCTGACGCACTACAACAGCACGGCAGCCCCAGCAGCAGCATCCTAAAGGCATTGTTATACTGGACACGCAGGGCATTGAGAGTCTTTTGGGTATAGTTGACCCATAGGCTGCACGTGTAGAAGGATTGAAAATATACCTTAAATAATGTGATTTTTACTGGCTTCGTACAACGTGCAAACCTACGAGCCAACATATTCGCCCGGACCGCCAAAGCCCTGCGCTCCCTCTCTATGTCCAGGTCATCCCTCAGGTCCTCTGTTACTATATTTGAAGCTGGTCACCCTATTCAGTGCTTTGCCATATAATTTCAGGGCCGGTACAATACTCGGTAGTTTATTACCGGTCTTGAAGATCATTATCTCACTTTTTCTGACATTATATTTGAGACCATGTCTGTCTGCGTATTGCTCACATGCATCAAGCAGTCTCTTCAACCCCCCTGGCGATGGACTCAGCAACACCATGTCGTCTGCATAGCTGATGTTGTTGCAGCTTTTCTCATAAACATAGCACCCCGCATGCATGCTGCTGAGTTCACCGACCAGCTCATTTACATACAGGTTAAATAGCTTAGGTGATGTCAACCCCCCCTGCCTACTGGCTCCGCATTCCATCCGGTATGCGTCCGAGAATTCACTTCCCCACTTCACTTTGTTGATTTGATGCTCGTAGCAATATTTGAAAATATTAACAATTTCTTCCGGTAGGTTAGATTGCCGGCACTTATCCCACAATATATCATATGCTACTCGTTTTAAGCATTAAATGAGTCAACCTTGGGGTTTTCCAAAAAAATATTTATGAAAAAAACGTGGGACCAAATATATTTTTTTAGACTGAGGATATAGCAAATGAGATAGAAATCCGCCATTTTTATTTGGGAAACGATGTACCTATATACCTAAACCTTGATAAACCTTGGGGTTTTCCAAAAAAATATTTATTAAAAAAACGTGGGACCAAATATATTTTTTTAGACTGAGGATATAGCAAATGAGATAGAAATCCGCCATTTTTATTTGGGAAACGATGTACCTAACGCCCTGTATTAGTGAAGTTCCATTGTAATTATACGTTCATGACACATAAAACCGATTTTCTTCTTGATTGTGCATATGTAGCACACTTGGGCCGGAATCATTATAATAATCATAGTACATGTAAATAATTACGTAGAATGACAGATTTGGATAAAATAAGGCGTTCTTGAAATTTAAGGAATGAATGAATGAATGAATATGAATAATGCCAATGGAGAGTATGATACTCCACATTAAGTTGTATGATAGTTCTTATTAAATTATGAGGACCTGCTATATAGCAGTCGACGGGATCTTCGGATGAGGTTGGTAGAGGACAGTGAAGATTTCCGCTGTAGTGACTGTTCACTATGTCCTGTGTCTATAATGGTTTCACACCGATGATAATGCAGTGGAATGCCGTCATCACAACATCCCCAACCTCGAATCCCGTCGAGTCTTTTTGGAAATGTTTTTTCCACCAATTGACGGGTTTTTTAAAAAGCTTGCTCTCAATTAATTTACTTATTTACTATTAAACATGAATTCCATAAATATAGGTAATTACATCTCTATTTATTACTCAGGCACACACACACACACACACGATCACATTTTACGCTCATGGACTTCATACCCTCCTATTACCCAGTTTGTTTTATTTTACCCAGATAGTAATTTGTTTTATCTACACACGTATCATAAACCCTCTTTACTGCGTTCAAAAACCGCACGTTACGATCAGCATTATGTTAAACTACTTGGTAAAAACTCGTTTCGTATCTGGAAAACTACACATAATGGTCATTATGGTAGTTTTTCTACATATAATGACATTCAAATTTCGAACGCCGACGCCCACCCGCGTGCCGTCCCTAGTTTGTCTGTGAAGTTGGTACTGACATTCAAATTTCGAACGCCGACGCCCGTCTGCGTGAAGTTGGTACTAAAGAACAAGCTAAACAATTGCAGAACCACAATGCCGGTCAAACATGCGGTTCCTGAACACATCAAAGAGAGCTTATGATATGTGTGTAGATAAACTAGTGTATGTAACTATACAGAATTAGGCATTATGCAGCAGTCACATAAACTACTATTATCTCATAGTTGACACAATTTTATGATAAGGCTTCAAGGCTACAAAATAAGAGTCCTCGATTGGCCCTGTGTTTAACTACATTTACATGTCATGTACAATATTTCGTGCAGTGGACTCAATTCCCAAATAAATAAATGATGCTGATTTACCTGTCTTCAGTCCGACACTCGCCTTCCCGCACCTTGCAGGCGTTCTTGAAGCGGTCGAACAGAACAGAGCAAGCCTTCTCGTTGTGGCAGACGCTCAAGGCGTACGTGCAGGTCGGCAGGGTCTCGACGGGGTAGGGGTCCTTCTCTGTGGGTTGAGGATAGAGAAGGCATTTATGAACTGGTACAAGCTCCTAGAACACCCAGGCCTCCTTCTCCAGCTGGTGCAGGAGTTGGGATGGCTGAAGTAGATGTGCAGGCGAAGGGAACATGCACAAAGGCCCCGCTCAAGTGGGCCAGGTGCAGGCACTACAACGCCCTTGTAGAAGATAGAAAACTTTGCTTCTGGTACACAGCATTGATATTTCATGACGTGAGACCTAGAGTCCCCATCGCTAACGCATCATTGTTCATTCATTTCATTTATCTCGGTCCATTGCAACCTGCCCATTGTTTTCCCCGTTATCCTCGCTAACTCCGTAGTATCTTATTATATAATATGTCTGTAGCTAAGTCATCGGATCATCTGACAGAGATGGTCTGGCGACAATTCACCCCAAATCAACAAAATTTAGAACCTTGAGTGCCAGAGCTTCAATCATTTTTTTAAGCATTATTTGTCCCTTTTACGGGAGAGGCAAGGTCCCTAGACCGAACAGCCACGTCTTCACTGTTTACATCATTATTGTATTGTGATTCATAAGGCCAAAGCCAAGTCTTCAGTATTTTCTAATTAAAAAGGCCGTAGCCAGGTCTTCATTTTATCATACTTGTCGAAAAGCTCGAAGCTCGATCACTAAGAGCCATAACAGATCTGAGAGCTATCCCAAGCGCGTGAAATGAAAGATTTGATATGACCAAACTGTCATATGGCAACTCTAACCAATACTTATAAATAATACCGCTCTCAGAGCTGAGAGCGATTTATTATTACGGGCCTAAGTCAAGGAGGTCGTTAAGATGAGAAACGTTGACACCTTTTTCACACACGGGGTGGTAGAGGCACGTGGGTGAAACTATTTCAGTACTCCATTTGCGCCTCGTGGAGGTAGCCCATATCCGCATAAATATATTTGTCAAGATGTCTTCCGTCTCCGATACAACGAAACCATCGAACACACACAGTCACAAACATAATTTGGACAAGTATCTTGTAATTAATAAACTCCTTGGGCTTCTGGGTTTCACACTTGCTTCTCACGCAGGAGATGCGCAGGAGACGAGATTAAGTACATAATCGAACGTTCAGTGTTTCGGATGACACATTAAGCTGTAGGTCCCGGCTACTATCGCTACTTGGTAGTAGTAGTCGTAAAACTCCTCCACAAACCGCACTGAGCCAGCGTGGTGGAGTGTGGCTCAATCTTACTCGTATCCGGGTAAAGGCCTGTGCACCTTGGTGGGGACATTATTGGCCTATATTTATTATTATATTATATCTTGAAATTGCATTCATACATTACCAAAGCGTCACTCCTATTCCGATACGGGTTGGCAAAGGCACAATGTGCACATGTTTAGCCATAATCTTGTGATATCTTATAAATTACGCCAAAGCTGATGCATCCTCTAATAAGCTGCAATATTAAGTTCATAAAGTGAACATCGCTAGTTATGTTATTCAATATATACAGTTGTCGTTTTGTAAACATACGCCCGACTCCGGGGTGGTTATTTAAACGATACTAAAGCAAAAAATAATAATATCACGCGAGAGTTTTAATGCCTAATTATGTACAGTTACTTACACTAGTTTATCTACACACATATCATAAGCTCTCGTTGATGTGTTCAGGAACCGCATGTTCGACCGGCATTATGGCATTGGTAATTGCTCTGCACTTGTTTAGCTTGACCAACTTCCCCAGACAAACTAGAGGCGCCACGCAGGCGAACGTGGCGTTCGAAATTTGAATGTCATAATATGTCGAAATATTGATATATTATGGTCATAATGTATCAATATTCAGATAAGAAATGAGTTTTTACCAAGTAGTATATCATTATGATGGTCGTAACGTGCGGTTTTTGGACGCAGTAAAGAGGGTTTATGATACGTGTGTAAATAAAAATAATAATATATTTGTGTAACTGAACAATATCTGAAAATCATTAAATTGTGGCCATGCTTCTATGGCTTGCTGCGGCGATCGCCATTTTTAGGGTTCCGTACCCAACGGGTAAGAACGGAACCCTATCGCTGTCCGTCCGTCCGTCCGTCTGTCACCAGGCTGTATCTCAAGAACCTAGCTAGCTAGAGAGTTGAAATTTTCACAGATTATGTATTTCTGTTGCCGCTATAACAACAAATACTAAAGAACAGGATAAAATAAATATTTAAGGGGGCTCCCATACAACAATACCACATACAAACTTATGGATGCACCTGGTTACGTAAATGGAGTGTGAAAGTAACCGCACCAATAACTTTGTAAACAATATTTTGCTGTGGAAAATCCAAACTATTCACTCCACACCATCGCTTCCATTGAAAGGTGGTACGGAACCCTTCGTGCGCGATTTAGACTCGCACTTGACCGGTTTTTATAATATGGCCGCACTCGGCCGGCCGGGCGTGTCCGCAAGTTGCGGCTATTTCGGAACAACCTGAACACGGCAATTTGTGAATCATAATAATGCGTGGGAAAATAAAACAAATGTTTAGTTAACAATAGGCACAATAGGACACTTACCAAAACAACTGTATATTCGGCCTGCCGAGAATCGTCCTAGATTATTTTCAGGATAATCTAGATTCGGCGAACGGTTTTGTATCTACTGGGACTGGTAATTTAACAACATCATATTAAAAAAAAATAGAGCTAGTCTTTACGGTTCATTACGAATCTAGCTAAGAATAATTTCGTTCTCTTTTGGGGGCTATTACAATGATGTAGAGACATCGTTATGTAGTATCCATAACTGCGGCGATGGAGAAGCCCCTGGGGTAATGAATAGCTGGCTAAACGTGGGCGCATCTGTTTGTGCCTCTGCGACGCCATATGGAAGAAGGCTGTGACATATAAAGGCCTCTGCACACCAAAGCCGCCGGCCCGGCTTCAAGGTGTAGAGGCTGTAAGCCGGAACAACTTCTACTATGAATGGACACTTCTCCATACGTTTCGGGATTTTTCGGGATATTATCTAATTTATGTTGTAACACGTCTGCTTTATAATGTCTCAAATCAAAACCAGTAGAAGGTAATAAAACGGCTTGTGTTAAACTTGAGTTAAGAAAAAAGTAACATCTCAAAAAAACCTTTTCAACCCAAATTTACTTAATTTCATACTAATGTACATGGTTGTATTATAAAGATGTGACCTACAGAAAGTATAGCAACCAATTAGGTTCTGTGAAACTTCATGGGGCACTAAATTTGGTGAATATTTCACTTATTTGGTAGTCTAAACTTATATTGCTAAACAACAAATTTGTTGCCAAAATAAACCGAACAAATATGATAGTTTAGTTTTCGCATTTAAGTGCTTTGTTCTGTGGCTGAGCTGGGCAACTATTGATTTGGTTGCATAAGCTCCGGCGAAAAATACATTGCGATTGCGACCAGAAATAACGTTTTGCGGATCCGAGTGAAGCTGAAGTATAGGACTGCCTCTATAGGATCCTTATTTCGAGGGCTGTAGAAGCTACAATTGTATTATCGTAGTGCAATGGTGTATCTTACGTTGAACGCGCATTCGTAACTTGAGCAGCTATCGCAGTAGTTTAGCTTTAGAGCAATCACAGCTGCTTGTTTTTTAATTATTATTTTTTAATTAGCCTATAGCAGTGTCCCACTGCTGGGCAAAGGCCTCCCCGGTTCGAGCCCAGACATCTCTGGTAGCCGCAAGATCGACAGTTTTGAATGCATTTAATATATCAATTCGTAGTTAATGTATTGGTGCAGTAGTCGGCAAAGAATCTACTTGTAGAATGTACTTGAGTTTGAAACAGACCGGTTTTGGGTTTTATACCGTCGTCACTGCCATTCAGTACCTACTTGAGTGACGCAGGACTGTTAGCTCTTTCCAAAGCTCGATGTGCAATACTCGTACATTACATCACGCATATTCACGAGTCTTGGCGGCAGAAGACTGTCACCCATCTGAAGAACTTGTTTCATCATCAAAAATACCCACTTGGTTACGTGTGCCTATAATACTTCAATGTGCAAATTAGAAATAAACATAAACTTTCTTTTCCAATGTTCAGACTTACTTAGTTAGTTAGTTCTTTTATGGGACACTGTATACGCTTCTGCAATAGATACAAAACTTAACTGAAGCTCGATTCAAAAAATGTATAAAGCACACTTTGTGCACAAAGACCTACTATAAAATTAATGACTTTTTACTAGACACCGACATCTGGCATTAAACCAGTTCATTGCACCCTATATATTATGTACTAATAATTAGGCACCTACTTAATGTTATATTTTATTATGTTATGACGTTCATTAAGTCTCAATTTTTGTGCTATTATGAATAAAACTCTTTGAATTGAAATGAATTGAACGAACATATTGTAGTCGGCTAAAAATAAAGAGATAATGCCATACATAGCCTTAGGGGCGCAACTGTGCCTCTTCCACACCAGATGGGAAAAGGCGTGGCTATGTACAGGCGGCGCCAAGATTCTTTAACCGGTCGCAGCCTGAAAGCTAAGCTAAGTTAGTGTAGCCACGACAAATAAAAAGCTGACGCAGTTTTTCATACTTGTGAGCAGATTGCAAACTATGCTGTATGTATGAAAAAATGCGTCAGCTATGCGAGCTAAACTAACTAAGTTAGCTTTGTTTTCGGTCTGCAACCGGTCTGTGACCACTCTTTCTCATGGTAAGGGGGGGTGTGGGAGAAAGAGAGGGGTGGCAGCACGCTCAGAGTCAAAGAAACTTGACGCTTACTGTATGTATGTATAGAGCCATAGGTACCCTTCTTCATAAAAACGGGTCGTCAAATAGAAAGTCGCGTTCTCTGTTGCACCCGCCGACGCCCACGTCCGGATCCCGGCAGAGGAAGGTCGGCTTGAATAACGCATGCAGGGTGTTCTACTTGTTCACCTGTCCACTCACGTATGAACACTTAGTATGGACTTTCATTAAATTTTAATTTACCTACCGTCCACTCGCGCATGAACACCTAGTATGGACTTGGAGTACTACCCACTATTCTTTTTATTAATGGCAAAACTGACCGGTAATAGAGGATAAACGTACCTTCTGACTGAGTAAATGAAAAAAAATAAAATAAGCGGTAATGTGGCTGGCCGCTATGACGATTTGGCACTTCATAGTATTTTTTTATGGCTATTGAGAGGGCTAAGCCGGTAACTTTCGAACCACTGAATCAATTTGAATACAACATAGCTAAGAACTATCACAGTAAAGTCCACAATTAATATAAAAAACCGCATTGAACTCAGTCCACCCGTTTGAGCTCTAGGGACAGACACACAAACAGACAGACAGACGCTTCAAACTAGTAAAGAGTTCCGTTCCGTACCCTTCTTCATAACAAACACGCAGGGGTGGTCAAACAGGAAGTCGCGGAAGCTGTTGCACTCGGGATCCACGTTTGGTTCTCGACAGAGGCAGGTCGGTTTGAAGAACGGGAAAGCTTGCAGGGTGCGCAGGGCGGCTTGGCACTTGGTCACGGTGACGGTGGAGCAGGCGACTGGAACAAATGATGAGAAAAATAAGTTTACGTATGTTTCGCTGTGTGTGAAACTATCAACTCTTTGGAACGATTTAGACTGGATTATTTTGGATAGGATGTTTGTGAAATGCATTAGGATGAGAATTTCTCAGAGTGGTATAATCTACGAAGGTATCAAAATGCAGAGTTAGACTTGTCTATGGATGGAGCTGTCAGGAAGGAGGCAAGGTTGGCGAAAGAACCGGGGCGTTATTTGTTGTTGAGACATCTTCAAATATAGCCGGAATCCTATGTTAATTGACATGGCATTGCAATAATAGGTACTAGTGGAAATAACCTAACCTCTTCTAGATTCATGATTTCCCATGGTGGAGGGTCGAGGAGAATATTAGGATGGCGTCAGGCACGCGTAGATTCATGAGCGTCTCATGATTGCGACGCAAGAAAATGTGATGATACAATGTTATTTTGGTTATGGTGGTGTGGCTTGATGACGCTGGCGTAGTTGGAGAGTTCCATTCATCTTAGGTTAGGCTGAAGACACGTCACGTTATCATTCAAATACATTTGACGCTGGTAACATTAACCTCAAATGAGTTTAGGATAAGATAGACATCCTCCAACTGCAGCAGTGCTATCAGAATGAGTTTTTAGATTAGATTTCGACATTCAGTCTTATCGATAGTGATCATTTTCCTTCAAAAATCAGCAGTGAAAGGTTAACAAGAAAAGTTTATTTATTCATTCGAAATATAATCAATTATGATAAAATCTCAATTTTATTTATTATAACTCGAATGAGCAATTTTTAATCGTATAATGACAAATAACAAATAACTAACCACAAAACTCAAAATCTGCAATTAAAGTTCTTCGCCGAAAGGATCGGAAGTGACCATAGCCTTCACCGATAAGCAAATAAAACAAAATGGCTAAGAAAATGGCCATACCAATAATTTCTTATATGGGTACTTTTTTAATTCCTTAAATCGGTATATTTCATTATTTGTTGTTATAGCGGCAATAGAAATACACCCGCTGTAAAATTTTCAGCTCTCTACCGGTCGTTTGATCCGGTAGAGCCCGGTGACAGACGGACAGATGGCCAGACGGACAGCGGAGGCTTAGTAATAGGGTACCGTTTGGCACCCTTCGGGTACGGAACCCTGAAGAAAGGCAAACGTTGCAAACGCGCATGTATTTACGGTTTTTAATCGCACATCAAAAATACTGATTTGCACACCAAAAAGGTATCAGCAAAAACACTTTTTATGTTTTAAATATTTTATGTGTACCTACTCAAGTTTATGTTTTAAGTATTTTTTGTTGTTCTTGCACGTTCAACCATACACGAAGGAGAGAGAGGACACCTAAGCTACCGCTGCATTTTTCCCTGATATTTTCTGTGTAATTTTGATGTGCAGTTTAAGATTTCCCTTTTTTAATATGTTGTTAGTACCGCTGAGAGTATTTACACCCTCGTTTGCAACCCGGAAAACCCTGTGCTGCCCGTGCCGTGGTGCTCGAAAAACTGCGAGATTCTGGCACTTGCTGCAGTTTTTCTCGAGGTGCTTCGTTTAAGGATTCGTTATAAGGATATATTTACTCTACTTTTGTAAAGTAAACTTAGTACACGTACGTACACGGGAGTAGCACCGAGTTTTCAGGGTTGAAAACTTGGGTATAAATTAGCCCCAGGTGCGCTAACAACATTTAACAAAAATCGTATACATGCGCTTTTGCGATCTTCGATTTGATCTATTTGTATCTATCAAAGTCAAAGTCAACTATAGGTGGTATTGAAGTTTAGATGTGCCACTTAACTTGACTAGATGTAGTCACTTTTTGCTAGCTTTCTTGTCAGCTGATTGGTCAGCTGTGTACAATTTGCAGCTTTTTGACCATGAACTGTTACTATTTTTGAAATCCGGGAGTCAAAGTCAAAGTCAAAGTTCTTTATTACTGTAGATATTTACACATACTTAGCAAACGTCATTGTTTGCCTCTGCTCTACATTGGTCCACTGTATTATTTGATCACTCAAAACATACTTTTTACAGAGCAAATATCGTACCTAGTACAAATCTGGCGCTTTAAAACAGTCGCGTTTCGTCCATGTTACACCTAGACATTATGATCCAAGACCACAACATGTGAACTACCATACAAAGTCCAATAAGGTAGCTTTGTCCTGTATTTCACTAAGAATCCGTCATATGATTTTTAGGGGACTCACATCAAAAGTCAGCCATGTAACGTGTAACCCCGCCTTGTTAACTCGCAAACAGTCTTAAGGAAAACCGGTCAAGTGGTGTCACACTTGACACGTGAAGGGTTCCGCAGTTCCGCTTGTTTGTATGATACCGAGAATTTTTTTCGTTTCTCTATATTTCTACGAAGGGAATTGTGTGTTGGTTTTAAGAGTAGGCGATGACTATAGGAAATACTTATACTCAACCAACTGATGAAATCTACCTGAGTAGTCTGGGTGATTACCCGAATAGAATGGGAAAAAACTCGAAATCAAATGTGTATTTTTTAAAGAAACATTATATTGATCCAAGGTACGTGCGAGAAAGAAATATCTTATTAAACAATAAATAAATCGGTCAAGAGTAGGGCACATAAAGGGTTTCGCCCCAACTTACAAGTAAACTCAAGCACTAATTAGAAAACAAAAAGAAAATAATATTATGTCCAAACGAGGATTCGAACATAGAACTTAAAGATTGCGTATCCGATGTAAAACTAATTCCGCCACAACAACTATAAGACAAGCCGCGAAATCTACGATCATATTGTTATCATGAACATGATATTATTCGATTTACACACATTGATCTAGCCCCAAACTTAGGATTCCCTGTATCTTGGGTACCTAGACAACGATACACGTACTTATATATATAAATATTATACTTAGATAGATAAAAAACCATGACTAGGATACGAACATCCGTTCTCATCAAACAAACATTTGCCCCCACCGGGACTCGAACCCGGGACCCTTGGATTCGTTGGCAGGGTCACTACCGACTCGGCCATTCGGGTTGTCAGGGGGCACCCTTCGGCATCGAAACCCTAAAATTTATCATGCCAAGGGGCTGATTGCAAGTAATCGTGACTGCACACTTTTTAAATCATATTTAAAATTTTGGGTAACAGAGTTACATCAACCAACAAGGTCTGTTTAGCTTGACTTTCATTAGTTAACGAACAGCCACAAACTACAATAAAGTCCTTTTTATAATGCTGCTATTCGGAGCCCTATGGAGACAGACGTACGATTACACGAATTAGGAATATTTTTTCCTTTCCATCCATTAGGGAGTGGTCCGTCTAACTGTATTAGATTTTTTCTTCTGATTTCAAGATGGCGGCCGATCTAAAAATACCTACGAAGGAATTGGTTTCTTTCTTCGGGACAAAAGTAATAATTGGTAAGCTGAGCAGTAATACTTATTCACTGATTAATCCTACGTTCAATCGTAATGCTTCGGTAATTACCGAAAACTTCCTGGTAGTCAGAATACACTCGACAGCAAAAAAACCGAGCCACCTGACAACTTTAAACTCTAACTCAATTTTCTCAAAAAGTAAAACATTTTTTTGAAGTTATACCTAAAGAAAGAGTTTTTATTGACGATTAAAATCAATCAGTTAGGCTTTAATAATACATTCAGTAATAATTAAAGAGTTTACCAAGAGAAGTCGTTTTTCAAACTATTATTCGTTAGTGATCAGCATAAATAAAAAATTAATTTAACCACAAAAGAAAAAGCTTTTATTAAATTCTTTAAAAAGAAGAAATTAAAAACTCATTAATTTATTATGTTATAAAAGGTTCATATGATATAAAAGTTTGTTGGGAGATTCACTTGTATAGAAATAGGTTTTGTTTTGAAAATACTTAGGTTTTTTGTTTATGTCTAGATCAATTTACATAATTATTTAACCACACAATTAAATCTGGCAATAGGCTCATAATCATAAAGATTGTGTCATGTAATAAATTGTTGGGTTCGATTCAATTTAAAGATTATTTTCTTCTTTTTAGAGCACTTTGATATAAGCTTTTTTTTGTATGCTTTTTACATTTTTTTTTTAGTTATTGCTGTGTTATTGTAACGAAATAATTCTTGACCTGTTCATTTAATTTAAAACATCATCGTTGATTGGTCGTTTGGAAGTTTAAGGAGACCTTCTAGTGATTTGACTTTACTTAAGACCACGTAAGCTTGACAAAGCAGGGAAAAGCTTTGGGACTAAAAAGACAAAAGCGTGGTCGACAGATCTACCCCGCATTTTGTGTACTGTATCACAGAGTACTTGTCAAGACGAATGAAACGGGCCCAAAATCCGGTTGCGTCGTTTTGTAAGAGAGTTCCCATGGTGGCCACCTTCCCGGTCCATCATCAGACCCTGGATATTATCTAGAACCAAAGTACTTGTCAAGACGAATCCAACGAGCCAAAACTCGATAGGGTTGCGACGTTTTATTAGAGAGTTCCAATGGCCACCTTCCCGGTCCATCATCAGACCCTGGATATCATCTAGGACCAAAGAAATTGTCATGACGAATCAAATGAGTTTCCATGGCCACCTTCCGGCTCTATCGTCACTCTCTCTGAAAATCATCTCGGACCAAGGAATTTGTCAAGACGAATCAAACGAGCCCAAACTTGGGTTGCGTCGTTTTGTTACCGAGTCCCCATGGCAACCGATGCAATTTTAAAAATAGTGACATTAGTGATACCTGTCAAAATTAGTGACAACTGACGAAATCAGTGACAGCTGGGAAAAGTTTCATCAAAATGGGAAGGTTTTATAATGTTAAGTTACGACTCTGCCACCTCATCTGAGAAAACAAAGGTAATTGTGACTTGCAAGGCTATACTGTGCCTCTGCCACCCAATCTGGGAAAATAATGTTATATGGAAGGCCTTTAACGATTATGAAACAACAGAAAGCTTTATTTTTTTCCTTTTGACTATACACCTTTTTAACTTAAATAGAAAATGGCACACATAATCCAAGGTACTGGATTTTCGAAACGGATGAAACATTTTTATTTGATTAATGAGAGTCTTGGTGCCTCTCAATAACATGTTGAGGTTAATCAGACCTTCATTCAGTCCTTTTAAGCTGGGGTAAAAACTGCTACTTGGCCCACGGTTCTTACAAAGTTGCCCATTGTTCTTTGATGCTAGAATTTAATATTTTGATTTTGGGTTTATTATTTCCCATAAAAAGAAAAACAGTTTGAAAATAAAGTTGTTCAGAATGATGTCCTGGCCAGGCCAACCCTTAAAATACTAAAGTTTAGTAACCTTTCTGTGATTTCCTGTTTACTGTAGGTACTGTTAACTTCTTTTTAAAGCCTGATTTATTTAAATCATCATTTTCCATTCATGTCCGTTCGATCTCGCAGAGCATAAATCTGTTTAACATTCACTTTACGCGGAAAAGAATGCATCAAAAGTATGTGAATATCGCGCAAATGGGGGATTCCCGATTCATGCCCGGCTATTTTTTTAAATATGGGTCGTTCATCATTTTCATCATAAGCATGTTAGAAAAACAACTGTAGGGCTTTTACTAAACTCGGTACTATGCAGTCCAAACCGGATAACTCCGGTTATAAATCCATACCAGAAAATCTAAATCAAAATCGAAATTTCTTTATGACCGTAGATATTTAAATATAATTAACAAACGTAATTATTTGCCCCTTCTCTATATTGGACCACTGTAAAATCCCACAGATTGAATTTTACATATCTTTTAAAAATTGGTTGTGTTTTACTTATACAATTATTACAATAGTAATTATTATAAATAATAAGCAGGAATACATTATTACAGCGAATTCTGTGTTGAGTTCGATTAACCCCATAGAGTCCCGTCATTAAAGTAATCTTGAATCGTTATTATATGCATATGTCGTCGCCATTTAGTTAAACGAGGCACTTCATGAATAGCCCGGGCCATTAAATTAGTAACGGCGTTTATGCAAATGGCTAGCTTTTTGACTACAATAAGGCATCGTCGGTAACGCCTAACGACCAGCCTTACCGAAAGTCAGCCTTTTGATTGGGAGTTTAGAGGAATAGGAAACGGGCCCTATTTGTTTTAGCAAGATGGCGTCAACGCAACAGCTAATTTCTTTTAAAACCAGCCTTACCGAAAGTCAGCCTGTTGAATTAGATAAAATGATTGTTAAATGCTAGTAAAACCAAGTGTATCAAATTCTCACTTCCAAATGTGAGGCAAGTTGAGAACAGATTAGTGTTAAGACAGCAACACATTAGAATTAGTGATTGATACGAAGTTTCTTGGAATAACCATTGATAGCAACTTGCAGTGGGGACCCCATTTAGATAAATTAGCTGGAAGATTTAGTTCTGCGGCTTACGTTGTTAGGAAAATCAAGCAAAATACGGATGTGGCTACATCTACGCTAGTCTATTTTAGTTCCTTTCATAGTGTAATTACCTGTGGAATCTTGTTGTGGGGGAAAGCAGCGGATATTCAAACTTTATCTATTTAACAAAAATGAGCAATTTATTATTTAAAACGCACAGACTCCTTAAGAGAGCTTTTTCAATAAATTGAAATACTTACTGTAGCTAGTCAATTTATTTTCGAAAATATAATGTATCTACGCAAGAACCTTACAACATTTTTCAAACTTAGGGACAGCTGTAATGTTTACCAAAACAACAATCACAGACTAACTTGCGAAGGTTAGAATTTCATGGGTCAGAGCATTCTCTACTACAACAAGATGCCTCTGGAGATTTTGAAATAGCCATCTGAGCAATTTAAAAAGCAGATATTACAATATTCAAGATTACTTAAATGACGGGACCTTATGGGGTTGATCTAACTCAACACAGAACTCGCTGTTAATAATTTTGTAATAATTTATTCCTGCTTGTTAATTTATAACAACAATTTTTGAAAAATATCTAAAAATCAATTTGGAGTTTCTTTGCCCTTCTTCATGGGGCAAATTCTGTCCGAATAGTAAAGTTAGGTTGCGTTAGGTCACAACTTTATGTACAACCTGAAGCCGAGCGAAGCGGAGCATAGTGAAGTGAACCTGGTGTAAGGCAAATCCTTTTTGTTTTAATCATTTGCTTAAGATGCCATTTTCCCATTAGAGGTTTTGAATTTTATTACTATAGCACGAGGTTCAAAATCGTGATGCCTCAAAATGTCCGTGAACGTTGTCAGGTCCAACGTTTCGTTTATTTATTTGCCCGATGGACATAAAGACAATTAACTGCCCGGGCTTTTGACTAAGTGCCTAATTTTCTTTAGCTTGTTCGCTCTTTTTGCTAACGTCTTACTTGCTTGTTCTCTCTTTTCAGGGTTCCGTACACAAAGGGTAAAAACGGGACCCTATTACTAAGACTCCGCTGTCCGTCTGTGTGTCTGTATGTCCGTCTGTCACCAGGCTGTATCTCATGAACCTTGATAGTTAGACAGATGAATTATTTTCACAGATGATGTATTTCTGTTGCCGCCATAAGAACAAATACTAAAAAACAGAATAAAATAAATATTTAAGTGGCTCCCATACAACAAATATTTCAATACCACAAGCAAACTTATGAATGTTTCTGGTTACGTACATGGAGTGTGAAAGTAGCCGCACCAATAACTTTGTGAACAACATTTTGCTACGTAAAATCCAAACTATTCACTCCACACCATCCCTACCAATTGTACAGTGGTACGGAACCCTTCGTGCGCGAGTCCGACTCGCACTTGGCCGTTTTTTTTTGTTGTTATATAATATTTTTGTTGTTATATAATGTTATATAATATTTTTGTTCTTGTGTATGTTTCACTTATTTTTGTTAATTTATTTATTTTGTTGCATGTTATGTTGTGTGTATTTTTCTATTCTATACTAATTCGAAGGTGGCGAACATTGAAAGGTATCGGGCTAGATGTCAGAAATACAGAATTGAGTTACAGGAAATCGGGAAATAATGTGAAACGGGACTAACCCGTGCAAACATCCAATATCGGAAGTTTTCGGTCCCGCATTCGGAGATGAGAGTGGCCTGTGTTTATTTATTTTCTGTAAAAAGAAAACAATTTCCCGCCAGTATGTTTCGAAGTATTTCAATAAAAAAAAAAGTCTGTGGGTCTGTGGGATATATTTGCGAAGTTCATCAATGTTTAGCTTCAAATGGCTTATTTTCACTTCCATTGTTATAATTGTTTTTTTTTGCAATAATAATTAGTATGATAATTGATATAATAACGCAAGCACAATTTTGATATAGAAAAGCGAGCGGATAACGTCATTTTTTGGAAGATTTTTCTGTATATTAAAAACAAACAGAATATAAATTCCACTTCAGTTTTGATGCAGTATAGATGAAAGAATACTAATCCTAAATTACTCGAAACCCATTAATTTTAGGATAGGGTATTGTAGGGCTAATAGGCTGGAAATAGGGCGGCGTGCAAAGGCAGCGGAAGAGGTGGCGGGCGCCTGAGCTACACAATAAATAACCAGTGTTTGAAATTTTGGACCATATTTGGGCTAAAGCCCAAATATTGCAATAAATAAATCATATGTCATTTGAATGTAGGATGAAGCTCTAAAATCCCCACAATGCCCGGTAAAAACCAAATAAATAAATAATACAAATAGTAGCAATCAATAACACAAACATACCGCGTAAATTTATGATAAAACCATTTAGGTACATCATGAGTTGTTCCTATTATGACGTGGTTTATAGTGTTAATGATAAATTATTCAACACAGCTAAATATGTGTATTATAAAAAGTCCTTTTTGTGTAAACATATGATGCCAAAAACCGAACGCCTACGCGATGTACGAAAAGTCCCGATTGCAAGTCACAAAACTGACCTTTTGTTACAGAATTCCCACTAAAATGGGTCCGAAACCCCATGAACTGGAATTAATTGCCCGGACTGGTTCTATCCAGGAATTGTAAACATGCGTCGGCGTTGGTCGAGAGATATATCAAGCTATCGGGGTTACATAATGGTTAACTGTTAGGGTTAACAACTAAACCCTCTGTAACCCAACAACTTAAAATTACATCATTTCATGCATTCAGATAGAGCATTTTTTTAAAGAGTATAGATACATTTTCCGATATAATATTTTCCACAAACAAAATTTTAACCAATACGAAAGAATCCGTAATTTTACCACAAAATCGTAGCACGGCAACATTGACACCGAAACGTTTCGATAATGCACCGATTCTATGATATGTAATACAAACTATATTAGGCTGTTCACTGTGAAGAACCTAAACGAACCTAGTTAAAATACAAGGCTTCAGGTAACATATACTCTACAATGCTTGATAATGCTAACTATAGTTAGTTGGAGAGAGCATGTATGCTACAGAAGGTTATCTCATCATATGTATTGCAATAAAACATAATCACATACATTTTCTGAGCGTCGAGTCGAGTGATAAGCTAACGAATGCAGCTCGTCCCCCTAGACGAGCTGACGAGCTGCAGTTATTATAAAACCTTTTAATTTCGCTAAGGCAATGGAAAACGTTGTGAGGAAAATTTTCATATCTCCTTAGTGTATTGAATTACTGGCGTGTACACTAACCGTGGGCTTATGCCACTGCCACACCATTTGGAAAGAGGCGTGTTTGAAATATATTTAAAATCTAAATGGCTCAACAAAGCTGAAATATAAATTCGAAGGGCTTGAAAAAGTGCATGAATAAAACCCAGATGATTCTTTCAGATGGGAACCCTACGCCTCATACAGTGTGCTGAACTATCCACTTTACACACTAAGGTATGGCTGAATATATTAGGTTGCTGATGATGCAAAAGCAGTGTTTCCAAAACTTTCGAAAATCAATTCAAGTCCCGTCATATTTTTTCAAGAAAAGAAAAACAATAGACTTGTCTTTATTGACCGAGCGAGCGAAGCGTTTCCGTTACAACTTGGGTAAAATGCATTCGTATATCTGTTTGGATTTCCGGTTCTACTCTACAGGTCGCATTTCTCAACCGATTCTCGTGATTTTTTTATAGCTGGTTCAAAATTTAATGTTTTTTTGTAGATTCAGTTATTGGATGTTTTCAAAATGGCGGAGACACGGGGTTTCAAAGTTATTGGTGCGGCTAGTTTCATACTCCATGTACGTAACCAGGTGTATGTGGGAATGTCAGAAAATGCAGTCGGGTTATTTGTATTTTATAATGATTCCTACAGATCTACAGATCTACAGCTCACAGAGACACTAGTTTCAGTATTTGATTTTATTAGTAATAGATTTGTAGATCAAACCAATCATAATTAATGCCCCCAAATAGAACTCAAAACTCGAAACTTTTATTGCAAATAGGCAAAAATAATCCACTTTTACAAATCCAATTACATGGATAAAACTAAAAAATTAATAAAATGTGATCAACTAAACTAATGAGTGCATGACTGATCAAGGTTTAAGTTTGAAAAAGGAAATCTCTCTTTCAAGTGGTGATTCCATTCTGAATCTCGCACAGGAAAAGGAAACTCCATTAACTCTACCAGTGGTTCGGAAATTCACCCGTCAGACAAGATAGCACCAAGAAACTCTACGGGGATACCATTTTTTAAATTTTAGTATCCTTTTTTATTACACGATGTATAGGTACAATATACAAATGATCTAATCTAATGATAATATTATTTAATTTAATATTAATATTATAACATCGTATCTTTAAGTGCCAATAAGTTGTCTCAAAATAACAATCTAACAAAATAAATAAATAAGAACAAAGACAAGCTGTTTGAGGGAGGGGAGCAACCCGCTACACAGAGCCGCCGCAAGCTAAGACATTTTAGTGAGCATGACCATAAACTCTGGTGTTTTGGTAACATACTTGTATTCTACGTTAAAACTAATAAATTGTTATGAGTCACCTTACTAAGCACTTTTTTACACTAAATTTTTAATTACCAGACTATTAAATTACATTATTGCATTTGTAAAAGTAACGTTAATTATTATTATCAATATCATGATAACTCATTATAAAAGCGTAAACAGTTCCCCATAAATGAAAATTTAACCTACTGCAACCGAAATATAGGTACATTCAGTTTATTTTTATTTCTAGTGTTGAAAAACATCGCATTTTTTGACAAAGGTGTCAATATTTTTCCGAAATTACAATAAGTTTTCATACATGTATTGACAAGTCACTGTAAGAATATTGATCTCCTTAAATCGTTCCCGGAGAAAATCGCGGGATTTAATATTATATATGGAACTAATTGCTCTTTTCTGTAGCACAAATACCAATTGTATATCTGCGGCTTTAACCCACAACAGAATGCCATATGACATGTAACTGAAATATCTTGCAGTGGCTTCATCAGTAAACTGTCTAATTTTTCGTGCAGCAAAATCTGCAGAGCTCAGTCTTCCAGCTTTAGACGATGTGTGAGGACCCCACTGCAATTGTGAATCTAGAATTATACCCAAGAATTTAGTCTACTGTACCAGGTCTAAGGGCTCGTTATTCATTAAAATACTTAAATAGTTTGAATATTAGATAGTTTGATTGGTACTTAGATAGTTTGAATATCCGCTGCGCCGCTGATCCAACGCTTTAATTCTAACACCGTAATGATTTCATTTCATCAGTAGCGTAGCATGATCAACACGATCAAATGCCTTCGACAGATCGCTAAAAACGGCGGTAGTATCCTTGTGCGGGCTCCAATGCAGAGAAAATGTTAGATATAAGAGTAATGATGCATACGTAGTCCATATTACTCCTAGTGATATCTTATTGTAAGCTCCATGATCTAATGTGTTTCACGCTTGCTTGTCACACAGGACTCCTGTGACAGGAGATGCAGCTTCATTTTCTGACCATGTACCAATGAGATCATTAATTTATCTTAAGTACATTATACAGATGTTCTAACGGTGATGAAAAAAATCGTTAGGAAACCTTCATGTCCATAGCTGCGGTGATGGGCTAGCCCCCTGTTACGCAAAATGGTGTATTAAATGACTGGCTCAAAGTGGGCACAATTGTGCCCCTGCCACCCCGTATGGGAAAAGGCGTGACGCTATGTTATACTATGTTATGAAACCGTATTGTTTGGCGTAATTTTTTTTTGTACGGTTGAAGTGTGAGAGCATTTGATTGAGTATATTAGTGGATGATCAAATAAGAAGTACAAGTTGGGGTCATTTACCCCCCTTCCGGGAAAAATATAACATTTGCGCTCATACGTAGCTTCTGGCCCACACTAGGATACCTTGCTTCGCGAGAAACAGAAACAGCGACGACACAAATCTGTGAACATCCAAGACATTTTTTCTTCTTCCCCCTCGGTTAGGAATCACAGCCTCGACCGCAACACCACGAGATCGGCATATGTATGTGCTAATCAGTACTTATAGATCACACAATTAAAACACCTTAAAATCAATCGTCCCTTAACCCAACATATAAATAAAGTTTGTTGAGCATTTCTGATGTAAAAAGTAAAAGTAAGTAAAAAGTATTTTGAATCAGTTAGTGTCACTAATCATAATGTCCTTTGAACCAATTTCGCCACGTGGAAACGGACCAAGATAAATTCGCCCGCATACGCTTACTTTTCCGCTGATAAAATATTCGTGATTGCGTCTGTGAACTTTGAGTGCTGCTGGTCTAAGGCGCGCCTCACAGTGGGGGAATATCGGTCACCCATTGTTGTTTTCTCTTTTGTTACCGATATAGAGTAGGTTAGTCTGAAATCCGCTAATAATATTTTGATGCGTGCTTCTATGTGTGATTAATGAGGACAGGAGTATTAGATATAACTGTGGCAGCGATGTTTGAGGTATCAAATTTAATTATAGTCTGTAAAAGTTATTATGATCCAAGTGACAGCTGTCATCAAAATCAAGTTTATTATTTTGCGACGGTGAAATGAATAGGAGACAAACTTCACACTTTATTGCTGGGAGACGCGAATATGAGAGATGTCCTCGGGTCATCAAACAACAACAGACAAGTTTTCGATCTCGAAACTAATCATTAATAGTAGTTTATGTGACTGCTACATAATGAAGGGCATTAATACTCGAGAGTGGGTTTATGAAACGAGCCGAAGGCGAGTTTCATAATAATATCACTCGAGAGTTTTAATGCCTAATTATGTACAGTTACATACACTAGTTTATCTATACACATATCATAAGCTCTCTTTCATGTGTTCAGGAACCGCATTTTCGACCGGCATTGTGGCATTGATCATTGCTCTGCAGTTTTTTAGCTTGTTCTGTAGTACCAACTTCACAGACAAACTAGGGCGGCACGCAGGCGGGCGTCGGCATTCGGAATTTGAATGTCATAATTTGACAAGTTTTGGTACATTATGGTCATAATGATCAATATTCAGATAATAAATGAGTTTTTACCAAGAAGTTTATCATTATGCCGGTCGTAACGTGTGATTTTTGGACGCAGTAAAGAGGGTTTATGATACGTGTGTAGATAAAAAATAACAAATAGCTAACCCGACTGCATTTTATTTCAACAACACATACCTATTAACTTATGTATGTTCGTACATGGAGTACAACAGTAATTTTTAATTTTAAATGTAGATGTACGTTTTCTTTTCTTTACTTCAGTAAATAAAATAACACAACTATATATTGGCTCGACGACATGGTGATTCCGAAAAAGCGGACTCGAAACATTTCATAGAAGAATATAGTGCTTCTTCAATACAATGACTTATCTTGATAGGTGAAACTTATGAAAGCAAATGAATCGCCTACGGATAAACAAAATTACAGAGAAGTACCCCGCCGCACTGAGGATTTATTGGCAAGTCCAAAATGTTATAAGCCTATGTATAAATAAATACATTTTAGATACAGTTAAGGAATCATAAAGTGAAAGTGAAATAGGTATGTGGAAAATAGTGATTGTGGAAGTGAAATAAAATAAAGACTGGCTGTAAGGACTAGAATCCATAGCCGTAAAACTATTTAAAAAAAGATATTCATGTCGGCCGGGCGCCTCGCCGCAGCCATCTTGTTTGATTAATTCAGTCTGTAGCAACGTTGGATTTCGTACTATAACTATAGTATTTTTACTATAATTATAGTACTTATACTACAATTTCATGCTACGTACTATATACTATCAATATCTGGGGATAGTACAACAAAATACTATAATTTAGAGTGTATAAAGTAATGGTTTTCAAAATATTACGGTGAGATATATGTGAAAGTTAAAACAAAAAGTAAATCAATTCATGATTCCTATTCTCATATGCCATACAGAAGCCTCCTTTGATTGTCTGTCACAAGGCTGGATTGATTCAGTTAGGTAGGTACTAGGTTAGTTTTGATCACTACCCCTACTCCTAATCGCTATCATTATGATTTCGCTTTGTACGGTGTGTGGTTTGCTTTATAAGTAGTATACAAATAGCTACTGACCTACTTTTCGTTTGGAAAACGTTGAAATGTGACTTAATTAACGGAGATGATTCCTAAAATTTAATTGTTTTTTTTACTTACTACTGGGGTGCGGTCTGTCAGGCGATGAGCTAGCTTTTATTAACACCTACACCGCATATTTTGCTGAACTTGGTATGTCTATCTATCTACCACAGTAAAACAAAATAAATAAAACAAACAAAACTATAACTATAACCAATAATTATCAAACTAGAACGACGATCGATAATAATTCGGCTTCATCGGAACAAAATTTCAGGAAAATGAAACTTTATCATCGAGGAATAAATTTTATGGAATCAGGGAAAGTTTCTGCACATTAAAAGTCGTATTTAAAAGTATAATAATGTGAAAGTTTAGTGTCGAGATCTCTGGAAGGCACGACTTAAAACAGATTATACCAAGGGGATAAAGCATTGTTTTATGTCACGAGTGCGATATTGAATCCTGAATGTAACGAGGACTCCAGATTTAAATCCCAAGCGTAGCGAGTGTATTACAAGTTAAGACCGAATCCTGAGTGCAGTGAGGGGTTCTAGCGCGTCCAAGACAAAAACTGTTTTATTCTCGAGGAGTATACTCTACTTTTCTCACCTCAATAAAAAACAAGGCTACCAGCTTTGCAATAAAGTGAATTAAAAGTGAAAATTGTTGTTTGATAATTATACCACGGATCCCGACTAGACCACGGAGGCAATATCTGTAAAATACCTCGAACTCTTTGTCACGTAAGCGAGCTGCACAATTTGTATACGAACGGGCACATCTCATACATTTTCCTCTCAAAGGAATATTCCTAGAAGTTTTTAAAATTAGTCCCGTATTCAAATCTGGCTAACCATCTCGGTGGGAACATTTGTTGGGAAACGAGAGATTGCCGAGTCTTTTGTTGCGCTCAAACTCATTATGTGGGGGATTACGTATGAGACCCAAAGCTGGAGTATTTTAGACCGTCATAAAATAATATATATATTCATATCTCTTCATGTAGCTGCGGCACTGGGCTAGCCCCCTGGCTAATGTTGGGCACAATGATGCCTCTGCCAACCCGTATGGGTAAAGGCGTGACGCTATGTAGTACTACACGTCAAAGTTAACTAGGCACCTCGCTCTGATGACGTCATACCGTCCGCTGTCCTACTGACGCGTCGACGGCGAGAGCGAGTGAGAGAGGGAGCCAAGTTATCTTTGTGGCGTAGTATATAGACACTTAACTCACATTACGAATCTTGGAGTACCACAAAAATATAAAATCCTGCTCAACACTTGTTTAAAAACAAAAATGTATGGGATTTGACGTTTGTTTTGAGGTTAAATTATGTATAACTTTTTTTGTAGTAACACGCTTGTGGATTGAAGGTAAACAAATTAATTTCAATGGCCAGTACAAAACTTTTAACTTTGACGTTCATATTATATTTTTTTATCTATGTATATGTCACCGGAAAATAATACGATCCGCAAGTTTATATTAGGCTAGGTTAGGTTAGGTTAGGTTATGTTAGGTTAGGTTAGGTTAGGTTAGGTTAGTATATTTATATCCCTGTAGGTCGGGAGAAAGAATACATCTACAGTAATCCCTGCTTGGCGTAAGAGGCCCCTAAAAGGGAACCGGAGTTATGGGCGTTCAGACTTCCAACTCTGAACGCCTATGACTCCAAGACGACGACTGGGAGGGCACCTGAAGCTCTCCCAGGGCGGTCGCTGGCGGTCGCAAGCGGTCGGGGCGGGGGCCCTTGATCGCAACAGTGCGCCGCGAGGAGTTTACGACGGGATTGGTTGTGGCCGTTCCCGTCGTGAAGTGGGAGGAAGTTGAGATGCTTCCTCCCTGGGTGCTGGGGACAGTTCCGGTGCGTGTCACCAGCGGTCCCGGAGCTGCCCTCACCATGCACCATGACGGCCACCCCGGGGGTTTTTAATCTACAATTCTTGTTTAGACTTCCAAAATCTCAGATAAACGAAACTCTTTTCTTGCTTACTTACTTTGTGACCTTTGTGTGTTACTTAATTTTTATTTTTAGCACAAAGTAATTAAGAGAAGAGTATCGCTCATCTGAGCTTTTGAGCTATGAGAGTAGAGTGACGGCCAGCGATAGAGTGAGTCAAAAAGAGTTTCGTTCATCTGAGATGTTCAGCTATGAGGATATAGTGACGGCCAGCGATAGAGTGAGTCAAAAGAGTTTCATTCATCTGAGATTTTCAACAATGAGAGTTGGGTGACGGCCAGCGATAGAATGAGTCAAAAATAGTTTCGTTCATCTGAGAGCTTCAACAATGAGAGTAGAGTAACGGCCAGCGATAGAGTGAGTCAAAAAGAGTTTCGTTCATCTGAGATTTTAAACAATGAGAGTAGAGTGACGGCCAGCGATAGAATGAGTCAAAAAGAGTTTCGTTCATCTAAGATTTTTAACAATGAGAGTAGAGTGACGGCCATCGATAGAATGAGTCAAAAAGATTTTCGTTCATCTGAGAGCTTCAACAATGAGAATAGAGTGACGGCCAGCGATAGAATGAGTCAAAAAGAGTTTCGTTCATCTGAGAGCTTCAACAATGAGAGTAGAGTGACGGCCAGCGATAGCGTTATATTATGCCCTTGGTTGTAATTTGAAGAAATCTCCAACCTGACAGAATTGATTTTTTATTTGACTACCATACGCCATAATCATTGACATTACATTATCCTTTTGCTATTTATATTATACAATTCTGAAAATTTAACTAATTTTAATCACACAATTCCAATACTATTCTACATAGTCAGGTCATAAAATCTGTCACATGTGCAATATGAAATAATTTAGACATGTTTATTATTTATGTAAACATTTATATAGCAAAATGAACTTAATAAAACATAGAATGCCAGTGCATCACCTTCTCTAGGAAACACACAAGCATCGATTTCCAATACAGACTAAATGACCACACCCTGAATAGAGTTACAGAAATCAGAGACCTCGGCGTAATACTTGACTCCAAACTTACGTTCATACCACATTACGATAACATTATATCTAAGGCGGTCAAAATGTCAGGTTTTATATATCGTGCCTCTAAGCCGCTGCGCTCGTCTCTTGTGCTAAAAACGCTTTATTTTGCTTATTTCCGTAGTGTACTCGAGTATGCATCGCCGGTTTGGTCACCGAACTCAACACATTCCGAAAGGATTGAATCAGTACAAAATAGATTCATCAAACAATTAAATTATAGGTCTGGTTCTTCGGAGTGCACTCGCCAAGAAAGCTTGGAGAATCATTCAATTATGTCATTGGCAGACAGGAGAACATTGGCTGACATGAAACTTCTTCATGACGTCGTTAGTTATCGCATCGATAGTAGTGCATTAGTGAGCAAGGTGATACTGCGCGCCGCCCCCCTGCGAGCGCGCCGGCGCGTCCCGAGCGTGTTCACACACGCCCGCGCGCGCGCCGGCTACGCCTATGCCAACTCACCTTTGAACAGAAGCATCGATGTTTACGAAAGACACTTTTCCGACCTGGACATTTTTCTGTTGAGTCGTCCTAAATTCGTGCTCCAAATAAAAAAGGAACTATTGGGGCGGCTTAATAATTAATGCGGACTAAAATATACCAGTGCTAGATTAGTATCAGCGTTGATAACACTTCCGGAACATCCACACCACACAACACAACTACAGTAACTCGCCCTGCTTAGTGGTCAACCTGCCCGAAACCCGAACCCAAGACCTTGGTCGTAGGGCTAAGCAGGTACACAGTACACTCACTCACCCCACATACATGTTGCCATATTCACACATTTTTGAAGCATTTTTGCAATTTTAATTTTTCTTTGTTTTACTTATTTACTTTACTACTATATACTACTTTACTTTATTACCCTAATTGAAAGTTTATAGATCGCACTGATTCGTAATTGGCATTTTATGTTTTTAATATTGATTGTATTATTTATTTAAATATGCTGTGAATTAGCAAATAAACAAATGAAATGAAATGAAATAGATTCTTATGGTAATAAAGTTTATTAAAATGATCCCCGCGATTTTGAATACAGGCCTTTATTCTGCGCGGCCAGTCGTCTATCGCAGCACGAACGAGGTCCATGTCAATATCGGCGGCTGCCTTAATCAAGGATGCCTTGAGTGACTCCAAATCAGGATGAGGCTTTGAGCAGGCCTTTTCCTCCAAGTATTGCCATATCTTGTAATCTAACGGACTCAAATCTGGACTGGAGGAGGGTCAGTCTTCGTGCCGGATGAAGTCGATTTCACGCGCCGCCATCCAGTCTTGTGTGCTTTTCGCTCTATGAGCTGGCGCAGAATCTTGTTGGAATACCCAGTGCCTGTTATTAAACATGGTATGAGAAACAGGTTCCACAAGGTTCTTGAGGACTGTATTTTGATACACAACTGCATTCGTTTTTACGCATTTCTCACAAAAATATACCTCAGTTAAGCCCCAATAAGAGACTCCCAACCAAACCATGAGCGAGGATGGAAAATGACCTCGTTGGACACGCGAAATACGGTTGCTCGCTTCTTCACTGCTGTGTGCGTACACCTTATCATTTTGTTTGTTGTAGCTCTCTTCCACGGTAAAAATTTTTTCTTCCGAAAAAAGAATTTCCCGATGCTTTTTTTCCGCGTACCGCTTCAACAAAGCGCGGCATCTCTTCAGTCTCAGGTCCATTAAACGAGCGTCCAAACGATATCCTGTTTTTCTTCGATATGCCCTAAGCCCTAAGTCTTCATTTAACACCCTTTTCACCGTGGTCCTGCTTAACCCCATCTGAAGGGCCAACAATTTCTGCTTACGTATGGGATTTCTTTGAATTCGCGCCTTCACAGCTTTTATCACTGCTGGAGTCCTAACAGAGCGAGGGCGACCACTTCTTGACCTGTCATCTACACTAGAGTCTTCATTGTATCGTTTTATGGTACGATAAACGAATCTTTTGATTATATTCAAATTTTTCAGTAAGTCGAAAATCTGATTTGGCGCGTAACCGCAACGATGCAACGCAAAACCTGCGACACGGTCTTCTTTAAGTGTCCACTCCATATTTAAAAATGAGGAAAATTCAAAAAAGTGCACATTTTTATTTTCATGAAAAATTCGAAATTCGAATTCAATAAACTTTTTTGTGGCCAGCGTTCTAAATTCAAAAGTTTTTATTGTGTGACAGAACTTATGACCTGACTGTGTATATATTATTAATTCAATTGAAATTCAAATTTAATTCTAATAATTAATTAAATTCCATATATTATTAGATTTTTATATTTTATTTTATTTTAAATTTAATTTAATTGCTGTAATAGTTTGTATATTTTTTGTGTACTTCAGCCTATTGCTATCTAATCCGCTTTGGCTCTGGCAGAATATCAGCGTCACAGATTCGTCTGTTACATTGCTGAGTCAGGGTCATTTCATTGTCGCGGTACAGTCACAGTGCCACATAGTAATCCTTACTTATTTTTGCTGTGTTAATTACAATTATTTTCATTGTTTTATTTAAATTCTTTGTTTTTTTTTTGTCATAATGAATTTTGTGTGGTTTTTAATTTGTTAATTACCAATAATGTGTTTGTGTTTGTACCGAACAATGAATAAATGAATTATCTATCTATCTATCTAGAGTGAGTCAGAAAGAGTTTCGTTCATCTGAGATTTTCAGCCACGAGAGTAGAGTGACGGCCAGCGAAAGAGTGAGTCAGAAAGAGATTCGTTCATCTGGTGAGTCAAAGTACACACCCTTTCAGGAAAGGTGCCCCAGGTATTATTAAAACAAAAAAGACTTTGAATCAGAATCTGTAGTCGCTGAACTATGATGAAGCTGAGACTAACTGAGTGTCTCTTGCATTAGTCCAAAAATGAATTTAGTTCTAAAGCCTTTACTTCATTTTATCACATGTTTAACTTGCAATTATTCTTTACCTTTACCTTGAATAACTTGTAGGCTCGCCTTCTAGGTACCTATAAAATGAACAACAGGCCCTGCTGTGTTTAGAATCCGCAATTTATCATCTAGACAATGTATTTAATTAAACATTCTTTAGGTTTCGCCACACTTACTTAATAATAATAAATGCTAGCAAGAATAGCAAATAAATGTTCTTTTTTACATTTTTACAAAAGACGACCTCTGTGGCGTAGCGTTAGAGATGTTGCCTCAAAAGTGAAAGGTCCCGGGTTTGAATCCCGGAGAGGAGGATGATAAAACTTCCCGGTCATGGACGTTTCTTTGTCTGTGTCGCTGTGTCTGATTCTCACGATACGGCATGACCAGTGCGGAGTCAGGGGCAATGTATGTGCCTGTGTGTATGTTTGTATTTGCAATTTAGAACACTACTACGATCACTCTGTATTGGGGTGGTCACCCTGCACCATCGTCCATCTTGTTTGTATCACCAATCCTCCCAAATGACCCCGTTAAGACCAGCTGACTTTCCGACCCCGACAGTGTGCGCCACTTAAAATGCAAACCGACTTCGCGAAATTGCAGCGATATTCCACCCGCGTCTGCAGTCGTGCCCTTAGCATAAGAAACCTGACCTCTGCCGACCCCGCTGGAAACGAAATAAAATATTACGAGGCATGATAAGTGCGCTTGTGTCCAACCAGCTTACACCGAAATTACGTGACCGAAGTACGGCGTGATGACGTCATCAATGTTAGTTCAATTACCAGACTGAAATTCGTCACGTTTTCGTGCACAACCGAACTTCGGTTGGGCGTATTCGGCGGCAGGCAACGCATCTGTACCGATATGTCGTCGCTATTTGGTTGGATGATGCACTTAATTAATAGCCCGGGCCGTTCATTTAGGACCGGGGCGTTTAAGGTGATACGAAAAAAACATTTTTTTTTTCGAATCCATTACCTCTACTATAAAGTCATCTACAGATTTGATATTTTGGTTAACGACTATTGAGTATTTGATTAAGATTATCACTGATGAATAACGCGATTGGATGAAATTTTCTCTATCGAATTTAATTACGAAAATACCTCTAATTTGTGTTTTTTTTTATTTTATTCTGAAATCCAAACTATTTGCATCGCGAAATTGCAATCAAAACTTGCGTCCTTTAATGCGGAACCATTTTTTTCTATTTTAAGGTAAGGAACCCTAAAAAAATAAAAAAACCCGACTGAGGTACATCAAAAACTACAAAACCCGCAGATAAGACGTACCCTACATATACGTACGATACATTTAATTTTATTTTACTATGTGCTATTTTTATTTCATATAATCTCAATAATTACGTTAAATGCTAAATGCTTTTTTCGAGATTTTTAGTATTCCGCGATATTGACAGTCCCGTTGTTATTATCTCACGCACCCTCACACATACACTCACTCACACTCATACTACACATAGAGAGGTTCACCCACCCACTCACTCAATTTACCTTTTACTCAATTTTTATTTTAAAGTCTACAGCCAATTTTTATTTTCTTATTTTTTATTGGATCCGTGTAATATATTATTTGCAATTTTTTATTTTTTTGGAAAGAACTCTCGGGATCGATACTGGAGGCAACACTACTTAACTTAATTAAACTAATTAAAAAGGTGTATTTGGAAATGGAATCTATGGCTACCGCACAAGAGCTGTCGAATTGAAGGTTTTCAGATTAGTACCTTTGTTAGTTGGTTTTGACATCTGAAGAATTGCACAGAGTTGTCTTTGTGGTATGCCTGAAATACAGGTTTACAGCTAGCTCAGGCTGCTTGTAATGTTCAAATTATTGTGCGTCACATTTTTAGTTAAGTTCTTCAAATATTGTAAACTTTTTGACCGTGTTTCTGTTGAATAAATATTTTTATTATTTATTACCATAATGGGTGGCAGAGGCACAGTTGCGGCCACGTTTAGCCAGTAGTTTCCATTTTGCGTGACAGGGGGCTAGTCTATTGCCGCGGTATTGAGATTTAAAGATTTCCTCATGATGTTGTCCATCCCCCTTAGAACGTTTATGTATATGTTTTGTATATACGGGATGTAACAGAACGGTGTGTAGTCATATTTTAGAGGATTATGGAAATTCTGGATTTCGAGGAAGTGACAAATTTAGTTGCTCTGTTCAAATCGGTTTTGTAGTGAAAGATGATCAGTATATTGTCCGTAACAACCCCCTAAAATATGACCACAACTTCCTGTCAGATCCTGAATTATTATTTATGACTGAATTGTTCTGTATTCTGAATTTATTAGACCACTATTCTATAAGGTTCGATCACGATGACTTCAATTTACGGTCAATCCGCTACCCTTCCGCAACTCTTATAAGGTTGGTAACACTCAGTACTTACCCAGTTAACACTTTGAAAGTTCTGGCAAGGGTGGACAGGCTGTCAGATCAGATTCCAGAGAGGTCACACACAACTAAAATCGCTAAATGAATTAAATTAACGAGTTTTAAAATAGAGACCAGACGATGGATATCAGATTTCAAGATGTTGGTTAAGTTAGTAGTGTAGTAGATATCACAGAGTATTGTATTTTGTATCGACGACCCGAATGGCCGAGTCGGCATTGTCCCGGGTTCGAGTCCCGGTGGGGGCCAATTTTTTTTTTTGATGAGAACGGATGTTTGTACCCTAGTCATGGTTGTTTATCTATCTAAGTATAATATGTATCTCAATAAGTATGTGTATCGTTGTCTAGTACCCAAGATACAGGGAATCCTAGTTTGGGGCTAGATCAATGTGGGTAAATAGTGTCCAGGTATTATTAAGGTATTATTTGTCGCTAGATCCATACAATTGGGGCAAGATTGTGGTCATTATACAGTAAAGTGCATTTCAAGTAACAATTATCTTCGCCGTTAAGTTGGTAGCATTGCAGTTTTTATAGCTTTAAAAAATGTGTTACTTAAAAGTTAGGGAGAAAATATCATAACTAAAGTGGAGCCATTCTTAGAAGAAGCATTTGACATATGTCAACAATAGGATAAGAGCTATTTGTCAGTCTCTTTTTCCTTATTTCGCTTAGAAAAGGAAGGGAGCTCGCCGCAAAGCTCTGTCCCTTCATGTTCATATAAGTTGGCTATTCTCAGAGGTATCATTTGTATTTAATTTACGTATTGTGATGAAGTTGTAGCTACCACAAACCATCTTATTTTTTGAAAGCGGAGAATTGTAATGTGAATCTTGCAACCTGATATTGCATTTGCCTATTTGTTTGGCGACAGTTGATAGTTGTGCGCTACTGCCAACCTAACGGAGAATGGAATTTAGAGCTAAAATGCGCTATAGTCACTGCAGCACAGTCTATCAACATCACCGTAAGAGTATGGTCCTTTTGAAACTTACAGAACTTTTAGCACGCGCTGAAGAGCTATAGCTGATACCATCTCTACGTCACTTCATCAATAACATGTATTGTAATGCACACAATTAGTTTCTACATAATCTTGAGCTCGAATCATCGTTCACGAACGAAAAGCGAGCTCTTATCTACACATCCACCCATCAATTCTAATTAGTGCAGCCTGTACAAGTTCACTGAGCGATGGTAAGGGTTCGCTTCGCAGTGTGGTCCATTTGTTACAAGTTAGAAATAAATACAGTGGCTGTAAGTTGGAATCGACACGTTCGTTCGACTGCTGTGGGGTAAATGGTGCTTATTTGTCTATGTTAGGTCGTTTCCTGACTGACAGGCCCGAGGTGAGGTGTCGCTTACGTCGAATATAGCAATGGCGGACGACTGAAATTTTATTCTGGTAGACTTTTCTGTTATGTGGCCGCCACCGGTAGCTTTTTTGTGTCTCTTCACGTCTTTTCCGATACCTCCGAAAGATGTTGCTATATGAAATCAGAAAATATTATATCTCATCAGAAAAGATATACAGTTCAAAACCTAAAATGTACTACAATACAACCGCGCTGGTGTAGTTACACAGAACCCTCATTCATAACGCGAAATAAAACAGGACGTTGTGTGTATTCGTCAAAGTAATTAATTAATATAATGTGGACCCACAAGCCTTGGGCTCTTATCCGGGACCGGGGGCTCCGGGGGCTCCGGGGGCTCCGGGGGCTCCACCCTGGGACCGAGCCAACAGTGGTGTATTCGTGTAGCCTTAAAAGTTTTTTTCATAAGGCCATTGAACTGAAAATAATTTTGAATGGTTGTTAGTAAGCATAATAGAGTATCTGTGTAGTAAGTAAGTTAATACGAATTCCTCAGAGGTCGGCAAGGAAACTAAAAACTTTTGAATTACCCTTATATAGAACGCAAAGGGAATATCATGAATCACTCGCCAATACGTGTCGTCTCTATAACGAATTGTCTAATTTGTATAATACCCTGGATGTCTTTGTGAACTTTTGTGCCTTTAAATGTCAGCTACAAAAAGCATTATCACTCGAATCTTTTCTATATTTGAACATTTGTTTGTCTTTTTAAAATTTTACCAAAGTTTTACCATGTACATTCAAATTCGGTTGAACAAAGAAGTTCTTTGTTCAACCAAATTTAACTGAACTCTCGTAAACTTAGTTTAAAATTAAATAATTATATACCATATGTCTGCAACGCAATACAGAGCATGCTGTCAAAACACCCTTTAGAATAATTTACTAGATATAAATCCGTGTCTATATACTTAGAAATGAATAGAATAGTTTCTTCATAAACGGTATCGCACGACTTACCGAGTTGTGGTCTAGTGATAGTGCTTGCTACGCTCGCCCTAATAATTAAGTTTCAGAGTGATAGTGGGAATAATAAACGACTCTATTTTTTAATCATTCGCTATTATTAAGTTTTGAAAACTTTATCTTACTAATATGTAGTTCAAACAAACAACAAGTCGAGCTGAACAACTGGAGCTGCCTCAAAGTCGGAAGCCCCACCCACAAGTCAAAGTTTGACGGACATATAGGTCAGGCTGTCTTGTCTACCTCTCGCTCAGGAAATGACGCGCCAGTTACATTTAAGTGGCAGAAGAAGCTGTCTTCAGAAGGTGTCTTTAGAAGTGAATAGTATTTGCAAGGAGTAGTTGGCATTACTTGTGAAAATGTAATGTTGCTCTTGTCTAGAGTTCCCAACTCGGATACCTGGAGGTGAACACATCAGCATACTTCAGAAACCTAAAGTTGTTTAGGTGCATTTCTAATCTTCGCTGGAATCCGTGAAACGGGTTAAATGCTGGGGTTTCAATACACTGGAATATACAATGATAGTGGAACTCTAAAATGTGGCGTGTGTGAAGTAACTTTCACTGGTAAGATTGTCTACGTCAGCCGTATAGAAGATAATCCAGGAACTATTCTTAGGTCAACCATGAGGATGTAAGGCCCACTTCAAATGCTCAGAATAACTTTGTAAACTCCATAAAAGTATTTGGATTTGATACGTAGTGGGCTTAAATTAATTGTCGAAGTTGAAACAACATAGTGCTCTTCAATCTTTGGAGCAAGTTTGATGTGGCGAAAGTAGCCAAGACCGAATTGTCAAGTTTTATGACCATTTTATAGTGAGGTAGTCGTTGTCGATAGTTATCAAAAGTTACACGATAAAATGAAGGTTTTATTTCACTTATTAATTCAAACTAAAATATTTTATGTATGACAATCAAAATCAAACGTACCTATACTATCATCGCTAGAAACACTGAGAAACGTTCGTCACTGGTTACTCCGACTTCTATGATAAAATCTTCAATCTCTTTATCTATTCCTATATCATTTAATTCTAGATCTAGAAAATGAATGGGTACTTATTCATTTTCCAATTTCTGGACATGTTTTTAGAAATAAATCGTTCCATATCACAATTTTTCAGTACTTTTCTAGCTAGTTCTCGTACGAGAATGGATTATTGAAATTTACCTTTTCATAAAGACAAGAGGCACCTGACGCCATTTTAAATAAACAAGTACAAGTGCCAGCTTCAATGTGAGCAAGATCGATATCGATAAACAGGGTAGATGCGCACAGCACTATGACAAAGGTAACGCATGCCCTTTGAGGGTGTGCGGGACATCGCCCCCTCCGAGATGTTTCCTTTCCCCTCTGGCCATCAATCTTGACATAGGAATAAACCCTACATCCGATGCCACACAGAAACAGACTCCCATCCAGATACCGTCTCTATGTGATATTGCTTTGAAACAGTATTAAAGCGAAAACCCAACAAAATTGCAGAATACTTTCACGTGATCGTCTGTGCTGGGATTATATGGATCTCGTAAACTTCTCGGTTGCTCTCACGTAGCTAATATGAAAAGGATTATATCACGAAGAAAAACTCTAGACTGGGATCAAGCAAGACTATGTATGTGGTTCTCGCTGCTTGATATTTTAGTTTTGTTACCAGAAGCTGTCGTTGATATTTTATTTTAAGTATTCGATGCGAAATGTTTATTTGTCAAAAGATATAATATCGATTTTTCAATCCTCAGATAACGTTTGTCTGTCTGTTTATCTGAGGAATTTTACAGAATTTGTACCTGTGAAATGTCAAATTAAGAAAGATCTGTCTATTTATCTGGGGATTGAAAAATCTCCCCAGTGGATTTATCCAAAAGTATCATGTATTTTGGAACGATTTCTTCTAGTCTAGCGCACATTAAAATATATAATTGTAGACGCAGGATGACAATCCAGGTTCGATGGATATACAGCTTCCTAGATTTTCTCAAAGCACCAATAATTGAACCCCCAATAATTCCTAATTGATTTATTACACATTTTTCCTCGTCTCCCGTAAGTTTGCTTCTAAAAATACAAATGTAAGAGCAGAGGTACCTAATGTACATACTATCCGGCAATGATAACTTGGCCCCTCACTATGATGACATCATAGCTTCCGACACTGTCCTATTTACACGTCTAGGGCGAGAGCGAGCGAAAAAGTTCACAGGTTGTGGCTCACCTGCGAACGTGACGTGACAATACCTTTACTAGAACAATACTCGTCGAAAATAGCCAGACAAATACTTAATCATGATGAGCCCTTATTGCCAGACAAATCGAAATCCCATTCCATCCGGCCGAAACAATAGAGCCAACCGATTCAAAGACCTTCAAATTATCGAATGGCGCGTTTCTTACATAGCTAGCCAATTATCCATCAATTATCACCGGGTATATAGGCACTGAGTTACCAGCACAACGTACCCTAAACGCTTTTGTCAGAGTGACGAGGGTAGGCCTGGAGAGCCCCGCCACTTTGTCAACCCTAATGCTTAAAAATCTCCGTTCGGTCCGACATCATTTGCCATTTTCTCTTGAATTTCTGAAATGAGGACACAACGACGAGAAACTTTTTAAAGGCGCTCCTCAATGGTTTTTTGTGGATATTTTTATCTAAAAGTAGCGCACTTGGATGTAAAATGATGACTATTTATGATGGTTATCGGGCATGGTTTATTGGGAAGGGCGGGTTGGTTGGGTCGAAAGTGTAACACGTAAGCACATTAATAATAATGCTGGTAAAATTATGGATTTTCCACTCCGAGGTACCCCTACTTAATTAGGTAGCGTAAGGTTAATAGAAGTTAATCAATATTTTATCTACACACGTATAATAAACCCTCTTTACTGGGTACAAAAACAGCACGTTACAATCAGCATAATGTTAAAAATACTTGGTAAAAACTCATTCCTTATCTGAAAAATTTCACATTATGACCATAATGTGTAATTTTTCTACATATTATGACATTCAAATTTCGACGCCGACGCCCGCCTGTGTGCCGCCCCTAGTTTGTTTGTGAAGTTGGTACTACTGAACAAGCTAATCAAGTGCAAAGGAATTATCAATGCTACCATGCTGGTCGAACATGCGGTTCCTGAACACATTACAGAGAGCTTATGATATATGTGTAGATAAACTAGTGCAAGCGAGGGAAAGCGAGCGAGAGGGACGGTGAATCGCATTCCTCCCGGGTGCCAGGTTAACTCAGGCTTGCAGTATCTATCCCGGCCTCTTTCAAACTGACGTTTGACCAAACAGAACACCATTTTTATTTTATTTACTTTACCAAAACCACCGATTATTTCTTAATGTCAATCATAAATAGTTTTCATAGTTTTAAGATATTTTGAATAACTATTGTTTGACCAAGAACCGTATCAATATTCTGTAAAGATCCCAAAAAATATGAAGTTTAAGTTTAGTTTTTTTCATATAGTCACCATTGACATATAATATTTTCGAACATACACATAAAAGGAAAAGAAAGTCCTCATAACATATATTTATTCGGGATGGGGGAAGTGTGTCCTCCGAGAGAAAAAGCGCTCTAATGATGGACAGTTGCCTACCGGTGAAACGATTATTTGAAAGATGTTTGAGGTGCAGAATCTAGCTACAGATCTCTAATTAGTTATACTTGAAACATCTTAATATAAACATTTACATACTAGCACATACATTGCTTCTGGCCCTACACTAGGATACCCTGTGTCCTGGGAACCAGAAACAGCGACGTCACACACATATAAACATCCAAGACCTGGGTTTTCCTTTCTTTACCCCCAGCCGGGGATCGAGAACACACAAGAAGAAAATTGTCCTAAAGGCTCACCAAGCTCAGACCCGCAGACCCGCGGGATGATCTCCAGGATGGCGGAGCAGGAGGCGTCTTCGAAGCAGAGCTGGCGGGCCAGCAGGCAGTTCAGAATCGCCATGGTGCCCTTCAGCCCCGGACCTGGGGATGATGAGAGCGAACTGTTAGGACTTTGATTATAAAGGGTATAAGAGGCAGGTGTGGTCATATTTAAAAGGGTTGTTTTGGACATCATCCTAAAAAAATCACTATGAAACTGATTTGATCAGAGCAACATTATTATACACTTCTCCATTCAAATCAGCTGAACGCCCGGTTCAAAATATAAAGCTTCTTTGATCAAATCATTTTCATGCTGCAAGGTATTCCGAATGATGCTCCTCACGATCCCCTAAACTTTGACTAGGTACTTCTTTCTGTTACATCCTGCATATAAGCTCTAGTCCAGCTAATAACGTTTCTTAATGTCGTCCATCTACCAAATAAACAAGTATAAGAAACGTTGATTTTGAGTATCAATTCGTCGAGACTTCATACGCAAAAGTTTAGCTTCGAATGTTCAAAATAAATCAAATACACTTAGTTGACCTAGCGACCAAAACGCGCGTAGTGTCTCCATTTCGGCTTGGGCAAAAATGTTTTCGTATATCCGGATAGAAATCCGTATGTCCGGATTTCTATCCGGATTTCCGACTGTTCTCCTCTACAGGTCGCATTTCTCAACCGTTTCTCGTGAAATTGTGTGAGCGGGTTCGATAGTTATATGGACGTCGTAGAATTTGATTATTTCATGAAATAGCCAACCACGGATTGACTATATCATGAAATGGCCAACCATTTCTTAATATAGTCTATTGGTATTGTGTAACACACCCAAAGAACTGCGATCGTTGTGTTTTGGGGTAACTTGAACCGAACTTGACGGGGTAGCTACATAAATTTTCATATGCTTTGTACAAACTTTCGAAAACGGTCGCTAAGGATGCAGTATTATTAGCTTACAATGGATACGTAGACTCCATTCTGCGATTTGGAATAATGTTCTGGGGCAACGGGGTAGGAAAAGAAAAAGTCCTCGTAGCTCAAAAAAGGTGTGTAAGGTCTATATGTGGCTTACGTCGCAGAGATAGTTGTAAGCCTCATTTTAAGAGGCTAAATATTTTGACGTTTCCATCATTTTATATTTACGAGGGAAAATACGAAAGGAAAGGATTATTCACTACATCTGTAGCTAGTTTTGTCAAAACAAATTCTAATCTATTTGATAATTATTTAAGTAAACGTCATAAATCTAAAATTCATATGCCACAACATAATACTGCTTTATTTAAAAATAATATCTATGGCATGGCACCTATTGTTTATAACAAGCTACCAGATACTGTGAGCAATATAGAACATGTAATACTATTTAGGAAGGAATTGAGAAAATTACTTATCAATAAGACATATTATACAATAAATGAATACATAAATGATCCAACACTATAATAATGATAATAAATATACATGTAATCATAGGTAGGTACTGACTTATACTTAATTCAAAATACAGGGATGATTTGTCATAGAAAATGATTTAATGATGTTGCATGCACTTTATTCTTACTATAAAATATTTGTATGCCTTACGGCGAAACATAGCGATCTTCACCGACTGTAACAACCTAAACCTATGTTTGACAAATAAAATATTTGATTTGATTTGATTTGATTTGAACATGTCCGTAGATATACATATGTATTTGTATATAGGTATTATTATGTATTCCGCACTATACTCATCGCAACTCAGCTTTTAACGCCATGACAACAATTCATAATTGAGTGAGAATCTTTATTTTTTTCTTTAATGTACTACACAAAACAGTCATACAGATAACGTATAATAGAAAAAACATGTACAAAGGCGAGCTTATCTCTCAAAAGAGATTTCTTTCAGCAAACCAAGATGGTAGGAGAGGTGATGGTTGAGCGGGGGAAGACCTGCGCGTACAATAAAACTATAAATACTACGACTAATATATACTACAAACAATATTATATTGATAACCCTAATTGCTAAAAATAGACTGCATACTCAATTACTTAAAAATATGAATAAACCGTTTAATAAACTAATACATACGAATATATATATACATATATCTTACTGGAAAGGGAGAGATAGTGCTTCTTTAGCCGGTTTTTGAATATATTTAGAGATCGACTGTCCCAAATAGTGCAAGGAAGCTCATTCCACAGTCGTACGGCTCGGATTTTGAGGAAAATTTAAATAAAATGCCCTTAAAATAATGAAATGAAAACGATTACTTTAAAATAATGAAATTTTACAGTAATCGAACAAAGAAAATTTTTTTTTTTTATAATGGCAGATGGTGAAGGAATAGGGAAAGGTCACCACAGATTAAATATTCCTGTGCTACTTTTACCAATGTGTAAAAATAATCGAATCGAATATTACAATGGTATCGGATATCAATATGTATTATATCACAATAACAGTCATCGATAGTTTTAATTTCAGTGAAACATATAATTTATTGCGACATTTTTTTTAAATATTACAAAAAAATCATAAATTTTCATATAACGTTGTTTAAGTTAAAACTTGAAACATGTTCATTTTTAATCGATTACGATGAAATAATCGATTAAACAATCGATTCAATTATTACGATCTGTGTTCAATTGGCACTATGCGTAAATGCTACATTACAATTAATAAATTAAAAAAGTAGCTTAAACAGAAAAAATGCATTTTGCTCTCTCGTCGTGGAGCAAAACTTACTTTTCCGAATAAAAGGTGTGAAATAGTACATTTCCCATGATTTCGCAAAGGCACGAGCCGAAGGCGAAGGTCGTAGCGAGGTTCGTAAAAAGTCTTATCGAACGAGTTCGGAAATTATTTTTTCCGCCTGAGAACCCAAAATCAAGCGGCGAAGATGCTATTTTTAGCTCAGAAGTCGGAAAAGTAATTTTAGCTATTAGCGCTGTGGTCGACGTGTCACTTAAATACATTGGGAATTCGAGGTTTGACGAGAATTGGTGCATTTTTAAGTTTTCGCATTAACTTTGCTATGGGGTTTCGGCGGCATTAATGAATATTAAATGATGGACTTATAGGTACATTTTGCAAGTGCTTAAATAACTGAATATCTGAATTGTTGTTTCGTTACTACAAAAAGAAAGTTTAGTTCCTGCTCGCAAAATGTAGTTCAGAATATCTGGCTAAACGTGCAACTGTGCATATGGGAATAGAAGTGATGCTTCACCGAAATTATCATAAAATATTTTTATCAATAAAATAATATAATATATTTATGTACTTGTTATTTATTTAATCGCTATTTAAATAGTAAGTTATGTTGTTTAGCCATGCTTACACTGATTGACATGTGGCTCCGAAAGTTCCTAGAATGAATGTCCAGAGTAGAACATCTGATTAGGAATAAGCTTAGAAAGCATTTCCATTGTTGGAGAGAGACGAAAAGAAGATGCGAACTTGGCCCAGTTTCACAGGTAGTAGGACGGTCAATTGCTTCTCACGCAGGAGATGCAGGTTGGAATCCGGTGCTGATGCTTATCATGCTACCAATGAGATAATTATATATTTTATCTTCCCGGGTTCCCGGGAACGGAAATTTCCAGGAAATTAGTCATTCGCGATCTCGGAAATAAAAGCTTATTTTGGCGATTACCGGAAATTCCCAACATGGAAAAACTATCTCCGTGTTGATGAGGTTATGAACCGGAAATCGCTAATTCCGCTGAAGATTTTGCTAAAGCAGGTACAACATTACCTGTCTCTCTGAACGGATAAAACGAAAAAACTAGGGCCACTCATCAGTGTGTCAACAACTCAACACTTTTCGCGATTGTATCAAAATATAGGATAAAACGGATAAAAACGGAGAAAAAAAACACATTATTCAAAGGAATATGAGAAAAGGATATTCGTACAGTTGGTATTTAAGATGGCGCGTTAGGCCAAAACAGCTTTTGTCAATATCAAGTTACGCAAAGTAATGAGTATTTATGCCGTTGATTTCATTACAAGCTTGTTGATCATGAGTGTCAGCATGGATTTACTAATGGAGTAGTTCGATTATTTTTGGTCGATAGAAAGTGTCCCAAAATTATCACAAAAACTGTCATCACAACAACAAAAAAACACAATGTCGCACCGCATTTGAATGTACGTTGTCCACGCATTCACTACGTGATCAGACGCCTGCGGGGATCAAGACGAGGCGCGGGAGGTATCTCAGAGGACCACGGCGCAGGCGCCGCGGCCGCGTCAGCTTCTATCTACCTATTCGCGAGACGGACGTGTTTCCGCTCCTTATATTCAGTAAAATTAACGCAATAATAAAGTTAATTGTGCCAGTAGAAAGCTCGCCTTCATTATTTAATTAGTTTATTTTGAACATACGTAGTTATTATAAATAATAAACCGAACCAAGATACAGTTGCATCACGGCAGTTAATCTCGGATAACTCGGTATAATATTGACAAACCGAATGGCCGAGTCGGCAGTGACCCTGCCTACGAAGCCAAGGGTCCCGGGTTCGAGTCCCGGTGGGGGCAAATATTTGTTTGATGAGAGCGGTTGTTTGTACCCTAGGTATGGTTGTTTATCTATCTAAGTATAATATTTACGACTCCACATACAAACACGGGAAGCCTACGATTCTTAATAGTAGTTTTCTAGGAACTAACCTACGCGTACAAAGTTAAAAAAATATTAGTAATTTTTGTGGGATTGCACTACACCAGGGCTCTTTAAAAGACGACCCGCCACTGCATGCATAATAATATGTTGTTCATCGACATAACTTATATTATTTACTATCTGACGCGGTGAACTTCGTACCACCTTACATTTTATTGTAAAATAATTAATATGATACTCGTTTTTTTAAGTATTGCGTTGACGAAAAATAACTTATAAAATAGTTGGTCGAAAAATAAAAGTCGTTAGTGGTTAAACGTAGGTAAAATATTTTATAGAATCTACGCTAAGCTAAGACTTTTTGGTAGACAGTCAACTAAAATGTGTTACCTAATAATTAATCAATGACAAAGGAGTTTGAATGATCTGTGGCTACCAACGCCATCTAGCGATAGGAAGCAAAAACTTCTCCACTTCCCATACAAACGATTTTTTGATTAAATGGGCTGTTTCTCTGCATTTTTTTTATTTTCTTTTTACTTAAACCTCCTCCGGACTGTGGAGAATAAATGTGAATAGAAATTATTCAAACTGTTCGGGCCATTTAAGACTAACGAACAGCGATTAATTTTTATAAGTATAGATTGGTCGACTTTTTGATGGGTCGGAATAAGAAACAATAAGCTCGTGTCAAACTCCTATGACCGAGTTAGGAATTTGCTGTTCCACGCTAATAATAATAATCATCTTTATTTCAGGTTACAAAAACCCATATCTATACATATCTTAAGGCTAAAGATACATAATTTATTAAATAAACACAAAATATTATCTAGCCTAGCTAGGGATTTTCTTCCTAGGTTTCGCTACCCTGTAGCGTCGGAAAAGGATGCTCTCCGGCCAGTAACCTTTGGCCAGGAACATCGTCTTCAGGTCCGCCGGCACCCAAAGTTTCAAGGATAGGAAGTCCTTGGGTCTTTCTGACTCCAAAATCTCAATCTGTACATTCAACTCCTTGAAACCAGGCGGCATATTTTTCTTCAGCCTTTCCAGGCGGTGGGCACGGCAGGACACCTTATGCAGGCTAATGACAAAGCCATCGCGGTGGCTGAGTACTGGAAGGATCTACTTTGATCCTCCCTATAAGTTTCCACTCGAAAAAGAAGAAGATTAGTCATTATGTATCAGTCACATAAACTACTATTATATATTAAATCACTCATAAAGATGCATAGCAAGTGAAGTAATATCAAATATAATCATTCAGCCTGGCATGGTGCGCCGAAATTTCTCTCTTACTTTCCTATATTGTCAAAACCCGCGGTACATTTACCTTCTTCCTCTCAAAGTAACCTGAAGGTAACATCCGAAGTTAAGTGCCCAGCCTAAAATAGCGTTCCAAATTAATTGCGAGTGTGGTTCATTAGTTGTCGAGCGTGTCCCCGCGAGGACTACGACTAGTGAAGTGCATCACGAGAACTAATTACAAACTCGCCACGTTTTGCGAATGCTAATGTCGAGATTTAGTTTTATCACACTTGACTTGACACCTTGAAGGCATTCAAATTATGGTGTCCCGCATATTTTGTAAGTGCATCGAATTAAGCATATTTTAATGAAACAAAACAGAAATATTCGCCCTCCATCATCCCGCACTGAGCCAGCGTGGTGGAGTATGGCTTAATCTTTCTCGTATCCGGGCAAAGGCCCGTGCCCCTCGGTGGGGACAATAATGGCCTACATTTATTTATTAAACAAAAATTGCGTGTTTTCTACGGAATATTAAAACTGTCTAAAAGTGGGCACAATTATGCCTCTGCCACCCCGTTAAGGAAAAGCCGTGACGATATGTTATGTTAAGTTTTTCGCTGATCCGATAAAGCATTTATGTTCTAAGATTTGCTTCTTGTTTTCATATCTTCCACGTATTTCATTATTGTTTCTATAGCATGACAATGATTGCACATGCTATCTTTTTTCTGCCAAATGAGAGTGAGCCTACGCAGGAAATCAATAACCTACCTACCTATATTAGTCAAGCTATTCACACAGACGCGAATGCTGGTTGTATTTATGAAATCAGGTCATCTCTCACTGCAGATGTAAATAGCTTTGCATTGAGAGGTAACTCCTGAAGCTGTAAATTTATCCATTTGTGGATATACTCATCTTTGATAATCAATTGTCCTGGTCAATGCATGTTAATGAGGTCAGCAGGCGAGTTTACGCAACCTTTAATTCCCTCAGGAGACTTCAGAGCTTTCTTCCTCGCCAGACCAAAATAACTCTCGCTCAGTCCCTTCTTCTCCCCCTCATTGATTATGCTGATGTTTGTTGGGTCAGCGCAAATGAAAAACAACTGAAAAAACTCGAACGACTTCAAAATCTCGGGATTCGGTTCATCTTCGGACTGCGCAAGTATGACCACGTATCTCAGCATCGCAGGGAGCTGAAGTGGCTACCGATTCGGCTTCGACGGGACTCTCATATCCTGTGTTTTCTTTATAATATTTTGTGGAACCTTCGTTACCCTAACTTCCTACGTGATCGCTTCGAATTTATTTCTTCGAGCAGGCCTCGGAGAACTCATATGGCGTCTATGCTCAAAGCTCCAGATCGCTCCACTGCAGCCTACGAGCACGGGTTCAGAATCCGAGCCGTACGACTGTGGAATGAGCTTCCTTGCACTATCAGGGACAGTCGATCTCTAAATATATTCAAAAACCGGCTGAAGAAGCACATCCTTTCCAGTTAGATATATGTATATATACATATATTTGTATGTATTAGTTTATTATACGGTTTATTCATATTTTTACGTTGTATTTAAGTAATTGTGTATGCAGTCTATTTTTAGCAATTAGGGTTATCAGTATAATATTGTTTGTAGTATATATTAGTCGTAGTATTTATAGGATTTTATTGTACGCGCTCAACCATCACCTCTCCTACCATCTTGGTTTGCTGGAAGAAATCTCTTTTGAGAGATAAGCTCGCCTTTGTACATGTTTTTTCTATTATAAGTTATCTGTATGACTGTTTTTAGTACAATAAAGAAATTACGAAATATACGGACTGTTGGTCTTTATAGGATTCAGAAGCCTTAGTAGGTGCTTGGGGCATAATTCTGGAGAACATAATTTTCACGTACTGGGATCCTGTTTTTAATAACTAAATTCATAGACGCTCTACGTCACTGCATAAAATAAAAGTGTAAGTTGTGCGGCCATTTTGCACGAATTAACGATGAAAGATGTTCAAAAAAGATAACCTCGAGGAAAAGCCCACCAGGCAAGGGAGAGAAGAAGAGGTAGACCAGTGGGGAGATGGCCCGACGAAACATTAAAAAAAGCAGAACGCAACTGGACTGAAAATGCAATCAACAGACAAACGTGGAGGAAAAAGGCCTCCTGCCTTTACTCAGTAGTGAGGTCATTACATGCATCAATTTTATAATTCAATAAACTAACCATATTTATAATAAAATAACGCTAAAATCAAATATGAAGTAATAATTATAAATTGAGATTTATTTTATTTTGTTTTATTAAGGAATATACAAGGATTTTTTATTATTATTATAATTATATTTATTTGTGTTATTTCTCTCCAAGGAGGTTGTTTTACGGCACGGGCCTAAGCCAAGTGTACAGTGATGAACTCCCCATGAATTATTATAATTACTGTTATTATTATTATTATCATGATTGTTTGTGTTACGCTATGCACGTTGAACCACGGGGATAGCTGTCCCAATCAGTCCGTAACGAAACAAGAACAAAAATGCACCTCGAGCTTATTATTTTTTGTAATTAGCATTTGGGAAATCGCGTAAATTTAATTGTAAATACGCGTTCATGGGTAAATGCGATTTTATTGGTAATTATGGCAATTAAAGGCGTTGTGATCTCATGCGTCGAAAGCTGTGCCTAGTCCCTTTTGTCCGAGAACATATAGCTTGGGAATATATTGGGAATAATAAGCTGGAAACTTGCATAAACTCTTTATTATGGCACATTCCGAAGTTGACCCTCTCGACAATCTTTATTTTACTGCATTAACAATACAAAATCTTCATCATTATCAGCCTCTCAAGGAACTTGCTGTGGAATAGCCTCCACACGTACACGCCATTCAAATAAAGTAATAATATACGAGAAACAACACAAAATACGAGATGCAAATGCCAAGCCCCTTAGGACGTGAACTCAAAATGCAGTTGCCTTATCCGCCAGACCGTGGTCCGGGAGTCCGGGACGCTGCCTGAATTATTTACTCCACTCAAGTCTGGGGCTCAGAGTTAAGTTCGGAGGCTCTGCAACTCTATGAAGGGTCGGGGAAGTAATTGGGATATTAGGTTACGTAGAAGGCGTCTAGAAATCATAGGGTTATTCCGGTTATCAATTCTGGAATGACTCGGACACTCGCAAAAGTGTACCATATTTTAAATAAACCCACCCCTCCTCCTTAGACCATGATGGAGACCTCACAGACCTCTTCTCTTACTATCGAAGCAGCTGAATGGCTGAAGACCTCAAGATGTAATATTAAGCCAAGAATAAATAAATAAACCTCCTTGGTTTTGTACGCGACTCACGGCCCAGCTAATATATATAGAGCAGACCTAGGTATAATACTAATGTTGCATTCTATTCAGATTTTTGTTCCCTTAGTTTTATTTCTATTCTATTTTCAGAGGAAAATTCATAACGTACCAGGGTACAGATTGTTGCAGGAGTTCAATTCATAATAATGTGAAATTAAACAAATTTAGAGAAAGTAGTCTTCAAGGCAATGTAAACATTGTGAGAATGTGGACATTTTGGAAAAGTGGTCATTATGGGAAAGTAGTCTTCAAGGATATGTAAACATTGTGAGAATGTGGACTTTTTGGAAAAGTGGTCATTATGGGAAAGTAGTCTTCAAGGGAATGTAAACATAGTGAGAATGTGGACATTTTGGAAAAGTGGTCATTATGGGAGAGTAATGAAACGAATTGTAATGAAACGACCGCTTGCTATGGCTACGTGTTTATTACTGCAAGCGAGATGGCAGATTACATTTGAGAAGCAAGATCTCTAGCCCGTACATCGATACATCAAGGTGCATACATCACATTCCTTTCACACTAATCTGAAAACCTGTAACAACAGAAAATTAATTATAATATCTATAATAATACAAACTTACTTTAAAGCATACATATAAATATTAGATGGCAAACTTTTGTACATTTAGAAGTAGTAGTTTAGTAAGTATACTACACAATACTGGTAAAAATAAAAATAATTTAAAACTTTTTTTTTTTTCAATCTAAATCTCATAATTAATATGTTTAGTTCTGGACCCTAATCTTTGATCATATCGTTGAGGACCTAGATCAGCATTGTCATTAGAGTTAGTCTGCTGAACGTCCACTTCCTCCAACGCTATACTCTGGCCCGGAGCCGCTTCCGGCGCCGACTCCACACTCGCACCCGGTGGCGGGGGCGACGGGGGCGGGGGCGGGGGCGACGCACACGACACAACAGTGCCGGTGCGGGAATCTGATACAGCCGGTGCATCACAATTGAAAAACTCCTCGGAAATTAATACATTCGGCTCTGACGTCGATGGTCCCAGCACAACTTCTCGTGTCGTGGTAGGAGCATCGTCAGTCTCATCTGATTCGGTTTCTTGGTTAGACGGTATTGGCCTAGATAATGGAGAATAGTCACATGAATCCGAGATATTTACAGTACTGTGATAAAGTCTTAATTGATCAATATGCCTCTCACTCTCACTGTCCATGACCATCGATTAGAACTGAAAACATTCTACTACCGCCTCCATGCGAGACTCCACCAAGATGTACAACATCTCCGCCGCCGAGAACATCCAGCGACTGAGGAGCAGTCTCAAGGGAGAGGCACGAGACGCCGTAGCTGCACTACTTCACACGGCCACGAATCCGGACGTGATTATGAAGACGTTAGAGCAGTGCTTCGGTCGCCCAGAACTCATCATCGACCGAACTATGGATGAGCTGAAGAAGTTGCCAAAGCCCGGGACATCAGCGACGGAGTTGAACAACTTCGCAATCAAGTTGCAAAACATAGTTTGCGTGCTGACAACGATCGACCGGCATGGATACAGCCCGCACATCCGCTCGCGCTGGTGTGACTACGCAGAACAAGAAGAGGGAGCCATGGAGCCAGAGATCGTCGTCCTATCTCGCTTTCTCATGCGCGAGGCGGACAAAGCTTTACGCCACACGTACGCGCCAGCTACAACGATGACTACGGCAGTGAAGAGAGAGCAGAAGCCTACTGCAACACCAAAGAAGAAACCGAGCCCAGAATACAGCGTCGTTGATGAACAGCAGGCAGAACCATGCCCGAGCTGTGAGCAAGCCCACACGCTTCCGCGGTGCCCGACCTATAAGGCACTGGAATTGGACAAGCGTTGGGACCTCGTGAAGGAGAAGAAACTATGTTTCAAGTGCATTGAACGGAAGCACCGACGCGGCAATTGCAAGGCGAAGCCATGCGGCGTGAACGAGTGTCGCCGCCCACATCATCACACGCTACACCAAGGGGAAGAGGCCACGCAGCAACAGAGGACAGAGCCGTCACCACCGAGCAGCAGTGAATCAGTCCTGTCAGTAGCAACACGGACCAATCCCGACAAGCGAGCTGTGCTACTGAAGATGTGCCCTGTTGACATCGCCGGACCATGGGGGGAGGTGGAAACATTGGCGCTGCTAGACGAAGGGTCCACCATTACCCTCATCGATGACGACCTGGCAGAGCAAATCGGCGCTGAGGGACCAAGTCAGCCACTAAAGATGAACGGGGTCAACATGACTCAGCAAGAACGAAGAAGCAGACGTGTCACCGTGCAACTCAAAGGCAAGAGCGAGAACGCGCTCTACAAGTTGCAGGCACGCGCCGTGAAGAACTTGCAGCTTCTACAGCAGTCAATCCCAGTCACGCTGCTGAAGCAAGCACATCTGCGTAACCTGCGGCCAGAAGAAGTGTGCTACGAACGAGCACGACCCGGCATCCTGGTGGGCACAGATCACTGGGAAATGATCGTATCCCGTGAGCTCAAGATCGGCGGCCCCAACGAACCGGCTGCTTCCCGCACTCAATTGGGCTGGGTGATACATGGCACCGCACCACGCAAGACTATCGTCAGCCGCGAAAACATCTTGCACGTGTTCAACACGGAGCAAGACGGAGATCAACGCCTCCAAGAACTGGTGGAGGCGCACTTCCGCATCGACGCGCTCGGCATCACTCACAAACCACGTGTGGGTGACGCAGATCGGCGAGCCATGAACATCGTCGAGAACACCTTGCGGAAGATCAACGGTGGTTACGAAGTCGGACTACCATGGCGGCGTGATGACGTGACCATGCCGTCAAATTACGATGCGGCACTTCATCGCCTGCGCAAGATCGAGCAGAAGATGGACGCGGCACCTGACTTCGGCAGAGAATACACAGCGCAGATCGAGAACCTACTGAGCAAGGAGTACGCCGTACCATGCGACGGATCGGAGCAGTCGAGCCCGGTCTGTTCCTTCCACACTTCGCCATGCAGAACCCAAACAAGCCCGGCAAGACAAGACTGGTATTCGATGCGGCGGCCAGAAGCAAGGGCGTGTGCCTAAACGATAAGCTGCTGGAGGGACCGGACCTGCTACAGTCACTGTAGGGGATCGTGTTCCGGTTCCGAGAGAAGCCCATCGCAGTGACCGCAGACATACAAGAAATGTTTCTGCGAATCAAGATCCGTACCGAAGATCAACCGGCTCAACAGTTCCTGTGGAGAGGCGTCGACCGAACGGGCCCACCTCGCCGATACAAGATGACGAGCATGATCTTTGGCGCAGCGAGCTCACCCTTCATGGCGCATAGCGTGCGCGACCACAACGCACGTGTACATGCTGAGACACACCCACTCGCTTTGAAGGAGATTATGCGCAGCCACTACATGGATGACCTGGTGGCAAGCTTCAGGGATAAAGAGGAAGCACGGCGCACCATTGAAGAACTGAGAGCAGTGCACGCAGTCGCCGGCTTCACATTGCGAGGCTGGAATACGAGCCATAGGAGCGTGCTGCAAGGTGTGCCGCCAGAGCTGTACTCTGCCTCATGCCGCAACTCACTGTGCGACAACATGGAGGCACAGAGAACAGGGACCGACAAGGAGCCGTCCAGATCGGAAGACGGCCGCGACAAGATCCTCGGGCTCTTCTGGAACGCCGACCAGGACGAGTTGGGCTTCAACACGTCGATGAACCGAGTCCCAGCTGACGTGCGGGACCAGAGAAGAGCTCCCACGAAGAGAGAGGCTCTCAGCGCGGTCATGTCCATCTATGACCCGCTGGGACTACTGAGCCACTACACCATAAGAGCGAAGATCATCTTGCAGAGTCTATGGCGTCTCTCGATCACATGGGACGAGCCTATCCCGGAGGAAGAGGCAGAGCTCTTCGCATCATGGCTGCAGCACCTGGAGGAGATCGCCCTCCTACGAATGAAGAGGTGCTACAACTTCAACAATGCAGATGAAGTGCAACTGCACATCCTATGCGACGCCAGCGAGCAAGCCTTCGCAGCAGTAGCCTACTGGAGAGTCATGCGCCGTGACGGGACCATCGGAGTAACAGTGGTCGCAGCCCAGGCCAAGGTCACGCCACGCCGGACGCAGACGATTCCCCGACTCGAGTTGCAGGCAGCAGTCATTGGAGCCCGGCTCGCCGACACCATCAAGAAAGAACACGACATCGAAGTCGCACGAACGTACTACTGGACCGACTCATCAACAGTGGTGCATTGGATACGCAACGACGCTCGCCGGTACACACCATTCGTCGCGCACCGACTTGGCGAGATATCGGAGCTCACTGAGGCGATTGAGTGGCGATGGCTTCCAACTGCAGAGAATGTGGCAGATGACGCTACGAGGTTCGCCCATACGCCTGTCAACATGACCGACCGGTGGTTCCAAGGACCAGCCTTCCTCTACGAACCTGAGGAGCACTGGCCAACTGAACCGGCAACCAGCGTGGAAGAAAATGAAGTCCTCCACACAAACGAGGAAGAACAAGGAGATACCTGGCTACCTGATCCAGCCCGGTTCTCCAAGTACGAGACGCTGGTACGAGCAACGGCGCGAGTACTGGCCTTCATCGACATATGTCGGCACAGAGCCGTCGATATGGAGCTACGACACATCGCAAAGGCAGAGGAGAAGCTTATTCAGCGAGCACAGGAGGAGAGCTTTGGCGCCGAGATGAAGAGGATCCAGTCCGGTCGCCCCATACAAAGAACGAGTCGTCTGTACAAGCTGGACCCGGTGCTTGAAGACGGTCTACTCCGAGTACGAGGTCGCATCGAAGCAGCAACAGCGCCTACGGAGACACAGAGGCCTATTATTTTGGATGGGCGACATCGCCTGACAAAACTCCTCGTGCATCGAGAACACTGCGCCGCTGGACACGCAAACAGGGAGCGCGTGACCAACGACCTGCGCCAGCGCTACTGGGTCATACACCTACGACCAACTGTTCGCGCTGTGCAACGGAGCTGCTCCTACTGCCGACTGCGCCGAGGAAAACCACGAGTGCCTGCTACGGGAGACCCTCCCCGTGCCCGCCTGGACCCATTCCACCGCCCGTTCACCAATTGCGGGGTGGACGGTTTGGGCGGCGGCAGTGGCAGGCGGCGTTGGGCGGGCGGGCGGCATTGGGCGGGCGGGCCCTATCGCGGGTGCGGCGGCGTGCGGGTTCGTAGGCACAGCGGTGGGGCGCGTAGGGCGGGCGGGCACAGTCGCGGCGGTGGGCGGGTTCGCGGGCGCGGCGGAAGGGCGCGTAGGGCGGGCGGGCACTATCGCGGGTGCAGCGGCGGAGCACGTGGGGCGGGCGGGCACTCGCGACGTGGTCGCCGACGGGGCGGGCGGACGCGCGGTTGGCGGCACCGGGTGCCTCACTGGTCGGGGGGGGGGGGGGGGGGGCGCGGTGCTGGGGCGCGGTGCCCCAGACACGGGAATTGCGGTCGCGGCCGCCGCGGCAAACGACACTGCGGGAGAGCACTTATTAGGTGAAACACTCGTACCTGTCATTTGTGTTGTAGCACTCTCACTGTCTCTTTCACACGCGGCGGTCGGTCCAGGGGCGGGGGCGGGTGCCTGAAGCGCGCCTGTCCAGGGCGACAGCGACGGCATGTCGAGGCCCGTCTTCCTCGGCGGCGGCTGGTTCGGCGGTGGCGGGGTCGGCGAGTCCGCAAGCTGGACTCGCTTTCCGTCTCCTCGGAGACGCAGCTCGTCGCTCGGGCTTTCGCTACGCGGGCGCCTCGTCCCGCGGGTTGGTGGCAGCACCAAAGGTCGCGTTTTTGCCTGCTCCACTAATTGCGCGTCGAGGAGCTCGGCGCCGATACAAGCCGTGGGCTTGCCCGACAGGGCAGCGCGGCTTGCGGCGACGTATGCCTCCATGGCACGAAGTAGGCCCGCCGAAAACAGGTTGGCTTGAGCGGCCCGAATTAAATATAATTCGTCCAGCTCAAGCTCTGCCCTCGGGGACACAGGACACCGCACCAACCCGTACTCCGTCGACGTGGAGATAGGGAGCAGGCCTTCCAGTGATGCCGATCGCTGCGCGCGGCGCCGTCGCGGGGTTTCACCCAGCGGCGGGCTGCTCACATTACCGGCATCATCTCACTCACAGCAACACTAACACTCACAATGTCACTGGCACTATAGCCCTTAAAGGGGCTTTTGGGCTCGTCCATAGCGGCGGGCTATGGACGAGCTGGCGTCACGGAAAGGGTTACACACCAGGCACGACCTTAGGCAGAGCCGGCGTCCGTCCCGATGTGATAATCCTCTCCGTGAACACTCGCGGCGCGGGTATCGAAGCGGCGGGTGAACTGCAGCGGGACGGCGAAGCGGAGATCCGTATGCGCGACGGTCGAAACAATCCCAAACAAACAATAAATCAAAATTGCTTGGTGATCTTCTCACACCCCTTCCAGGGTGCGGGGTTGCGGTCCCGGGGCAATGGCCCCCTTCCGCGGAGTCTTCCGCTGGCCGTGACTACGGCCAGGTCATTGGGTGGCTGAGGTGTTCTTCGGGTTGTGTGGCCTCAATCCAGGGTTGCTGCCGGCTCGGCAACCAGGTCTCGGGGTAGGCGGCGACGGTCAGGCGGGCGCGCGTGGTATGGCGCCAGGTCTCGCACGAGCGGGTGTTGAGAGCCGTCCGCTCGTGCGAACATGTTCGTTGCCAGCCTCTGGACGAACTTGTCCAGTGTCTCCAATCCTAGGTCCCTTGCGATCGTTGCGTTTCTCACGTAGCGAGGCGCGCCGAAGATGGTACGCAAGGAGAGGTTTTCTTGGGCCCGGAGTCTCTTCTTGTTGGACTCCGAGCAGAGGGCGTACCATGCCGGCGAGGCATACGTGAGGCGGGACCTGATGTACGTTTTATAGATCCCGAGCTTCGACCGCAGGGGGAGGCCGGAGTCCAGGAGTGGACGAAGTTTTGCCCGTGCAGCCCGGACCTGGTTTACGACGTTGTCGACGTGGGTCTTCATCAATCAATCAAATCAAAATTACAAATGTTCCTACTTATATACTGGCATATGCTAGCTTAACTAGTCGCGGCGGTGCGAGCATAGCGCGAGCGAGACAGCGCTAGCGGGTTGGAGCAGGACAGTGTCGCGGCTTGCAGTCTTGTTTCTTGCGTGCCCGGCGTCCATAACATTCCTTTTACCCAAATCGGTTTCCTAGACACAAAACATCGCGCCCAAACCACATCACCTACATTAAATTCGCGATTACAAGGTACCTGTTCTGTTAAATCCGTATGCTTGTAAGGCAATATTAAATCTAACCTACCTCGTAATTCTCGGCCGAACATCAGCTTCGCCGGTGACGCATTAGTACTACAATGAACACTATTTCGGTACTCAAATAAATATGATGACAACAATTCGTTCAAACGCTCAAGTGATACGTTTTCATTTTGCGTTAGTGTACATTTAAACGACTTTTTGCAAGATTTTACTGAATTCTCAGTCTGACCATTGCTGCAAGGGTGGTAAATTGGAGAAGTCAAATGCTTTATTCCGTTGAGATCACAAAAACGCTTGAATTCAACATTGCTTATTTTTGGATCGTTATCTGAAACAATCACCCTCACTAATCCGAATGTGCAAAACAAAGACTTCAGCTTCTGAATTAGTGATTTTGTTGTCAAATTAGAGCTCATATGCAAACACTCCACCCATTTGCTGTAACTGTCTACTACCACGAGAAAAAATCTCGTACCTACTTGCATATAATCTATATGTATACGCTCCCATGGTGATGTTGCGCTTGGCCAGGGCGCAATAGGTGCGCGGGGCGGCGCTGTTCAACGCAACGCGCTGCATGGCGGGCAAGCCAGTATGGCGTGCTCAATCTCCCGGTGGATACCGGGCCACCACATCTTACTGCGCGCCAGGCTCTTTGTTGTAACTACACCGAGGTGCCCTTTATTCAGTTCGATCACCATTCTCTGTCTGTAAATCTTAGGAACAACAATGCGATGGCCGCGCAATAAACACCCATCTTCTACTTCGAGATCGCTTTTACACTTAAAATATGGCGTTATATTTTTGCAAGTAATTTTTCGCGGACAACCATTTCCCATATACCGTATAACAGTCTGTAAAACGTCATCCGTCAACATAGCTCGCTTAATATCTGAAAAAGATATCGGCAAATCTTCGTCATTCATAAAATGAAGATATGACTCACCCTCACATTCCTCAGGGCGCAATGTACCTACCGGCGCCCGCGAAAAGTAATCTGCAACTAAATTATTTTCGCTAGAAAGATATTGTATTTCATAATTATACGCCGATAAGTGCAGTGCGTACCGTTGGAGGCGAGATGCTGCTATAACTGACACGCCATTTTTCTTACCAAAAATGGCCTTAATACTGTGGATACTCTGGGTATAAAATTCCTGTAATAGTAAATTACACCTAGGAATCGCTTCAACTCTGTTACATTCTTGGGGCTTAGGGTTTTTACTATAGCATCGACCTTTTTAGGACATGTCTTAATGCCACTTTTATCTATTACATAGCCTAAATATGTAACACTCTCCCTAAAGAATTCACATTTCTTTTTCTGTAGTTTCAGTCCCGCGTCTCTCAATCTTCCTAGTACTTGGTGCAATCTCTGTAAATGCAACTCTTTGTTTGGTGCAGTTATACAAACATCATCTAGCCAACAGCTAACTCCATCTATACCAGCTAATAGCGTTTCCATCGTCCTCTGAAAGATGGCTGGCGCGTTGGCTAAACCGTACACTAAACGAGTATACTTAAACAGACCTTTCGTGGTATTTATCGTAGTTAATTCCTGTGAACCATCATCGTCACAAAGCATGAATTGATTGTATGAATCACTCAAGTCTATTTTGGTATATCTCTCCCCTCCACCAATCTTTGCAAATACCTCTTCGATAAGTGGCATAGGATACCTATCAATATGCAAGTCCTTATTCAAAGTTATTGAATAATCACCTGCTATCCTAACTGTACCGTTTTCTTTCAGCACCGGCACTATGGGCGTGGCATATTTCGACAAACAAACGGGAACCAAAATACCTAATGCTGTCAACCTTGCAATTTCCTGTTCAACCTTTTCTTTTAATGCAAATGGTATGGGTCTTGGTTTGTAAAATCTCGGTTCAGTATTTTCTTTCAGAATCAATTTAACCTTAAATTTATTGAATTGTCCCAATCCGTCTTCCCATAAAACCGCATAGTCTTTCATAAAACGTTGCTCCTCATTATCATACTCAACTGAAATATTGTTATTTACAACTGTCATGAGTTTAAAACTAAACTTTGTCATAAAATCGCGCCATAAGAGTGGTGGCCCACCATTTCTGACAACATGGAATTTTATTTGTCTTAAAATATTATTGAACGATACATTTAATAAAATGAATCCTAGGGGTGTGATTTTGTGACCATTGTAAACACACATTTTTATCTTGCTATCAGTTAACATAACATTTGAAAAAAAATCCAAGTAACATTTTTCTGAAATTACTGATATACCTGAACCAGAGTCCAATTCCATGCAATGTTTCTTATTATTTATGTCTACATTAACAGTAATAGGTAAATAGTTTTCATAGCTCATATTGTACAAGTGACATTCCTTACATTCGCTACAGCCAGGGTCTAAATCTTCGTGTGGATTCGTGTTCAAGTTATTTACGCGTGCCTTACACACTTTCTTTAAGTGGCCCTTTACACCGCATGCTTGACACCGATACCCCTTAAATCTACACTTTTCACTATCATGGCTCTTGTAGCCACACACGGAACAACGAGCACCCAGTTGATCGCGCTGGTCTTTCTTGAAGGCAGGCCCGGCGCCTGCGCTGGAGGCGGCCGCGCGGCTATGTTGCCTGCGCGCGCCCGCACCCGCGCCCGGCGGCGACCGCATGGCCCCGGCTCGGTACACCGGCTCCTGCTTCACCTCGACTTCAGCAGCTGCATTTGTCACCAACGTTTTAGCTACTCTAGCACAATCCGTCTGTTCCGCTATCTCCAACGCCGACGCCAAGGTCAGCGTCGAAGCTTGTTGTTCGAAGAGTTTGTTACGCACGGGGCCTTGGCCCAGGCCGAGGACGAATCGATCACGCAATGCGCCATCCAGTGCGGTGCCGAATTCACAATAATTCGCTAGACCTCGCAGTCTCGCCGCCCAGTCACTCAATGTTTCGCCTGCTTCTCTTACCGCCCCGTAAAATTTCGCCTTCTCTCCGAAAGTACACCTTTTAGGTGTAAAATGATTGTCGAGCAATAACTCCAGCGCCGAATATGTCTGCGTTTCCGCGGTCAATGGGTAAACCAGATTCACAAGCAAACGGTAGATCTCCTCCGTAAGGTAGGTTAGTAACACGGCACTTTTCTTCTCATCCTTGATGTCGTTCGCCTTGATGAACTGATTGAATTTTCCTTTGAATATACGCCAATCTCCCGTCTTATGATCGAAACTTGTGAGATTGCTTAAAAACGACATTTTTGATGAGTATGCTTGGGAACTTTTATTATATATTTTTTTCACCTCGTCGCTATTGTAATGAAACGACCGTTTGCTATGGCTACGTGTTTATTACTGCAAGCGAGATGGCAGTTACATTTGAGATGCAAGATCTCTAGCTCGTACATCGATACATCAAGGTGCATACATCACAAGTCTTCAATGGAATGTAAACATTGTGAGAATGTGGACTTTTTCGGGAAATTTTTGATGATAGTCTTTTTGTTAAAATGGACATCAAGGGAATGTAAACATTGTGAGAATGTGGACATTTTGGAAAAGTGGTCATTATGGGAAAGTAGTCTTCAAGGATATGTAAACATTGTGAGAATGTGGACTTTTTGGAAAAGTGGTCATTATGGGAAAGTAGTCTTCAAGGGAATGTAAACATTGTGAGAATGTGGACATTTTAAGTGGTCATTATGGGAGAGTAGTCTTCAAGGGAATGTAAACATTGTGAGAATGTGGACCTTTTCGGGAAATTTTTGATGATAGTCTTTTTGTTAAAATGGACATTTGGTGCCTAAGCAATCATAAGCAGATAAGGAAACTCGTCTCCTATATAATAATAAGTTTATTTCAATTTCAATAAGCGGTAAAAAACAAGTACCTAATTATTGTAAATTACTTGTTTTTTATGCAGTATAGTAAAATAATTAGGGATGTCCTCTACTTTCTAAAAAAGGGTGTACCCCGTAGTATAGCCAAGTAGTAACACTACCCACTAATAATTGGTACGGTTTTATGTTAATAATGGATACGATACGATTCAGTGTCGCGTCGGCGAAATACGATCGACAGATAGAAAACCAGACCGATAGGGTTTAAAATTTAAGTTTCTTTTGTTCTTCATTCATGCAAAGCGGTCCAGCCGTCAAATCCACCTACGTGAACCAAACTTCGACTCAACTTTCTCCAATCTCCAATAGGTACATCCGGTACAAAATACACAAAGCGGTTGCGGGTGCGCATAGCCGTCGTGCGTCTGGCCGCGCCCAATAATGCGTATGAAAATAAATCGCATTGTGCCGCCGCGGCGCGACGGTCGCTCAGAGGAATGACGGCGGCTAGCCGCAACTGCATCCAATACCTAGTACAGTACATATTGAACCAATAAAATCAGCTTCTCAAAATGCCTGATTTTCCTAATGATTTTGCCTTCAAATATCTAAATACTAACATTACATTGAAAAAGAAAAATCTGTTATTTAAAACGAATTTTATCGCGAAAGTGACAATTTTACATTTGACATCTGTTGTACAGGGTGACATTTATAAATCTCACCAGCCGCACGGCGGGGGCAACCGCTTTGTGCATGGGGCCACTTAACTACCTGACTTGACCCAAAATAAAACGCCACCCTATCCAAAAAACAAAACGACTCAACTCCATAAAATAAAATTATAATAAAACAAACTTATCAAAACAATACAATAGTAGCACAAGGCATAGCTGTCTTAACAGAACAGTAGTCTAGTCTCCTTCATCCCCACCCTCCTCTTCTTCGTCAAACTCGCCTTCCTCTTCCGCCGTGGCATCCTGGTACTGCTGGTACTCAGAGACCAGATCGTTCATGTTGCTTTCAGCCTCAGTAAACTCCATCTCATCCATACCCTCACCAGTATACCAGTGAAGAAACGCCTTACGCCTGAACATGGCTGTAAATTGCTCAGAGATACGTTTGAATAGTTCTTGGATGGCTGTAGAGTTACCGATGAAAGTCGCTGACATTTTAAGCCCTCGGGGTGGAATATCACATACGGCTGTCTTGACATTATTAGGAATCCATTCCACGAAGTAGGAAGAGTTTTTGTTCTGAATATTCATCATTTGCTCGTCGACTTCCTTCATGGACATGCGACCCCTGAAGACTGCCGCGACGGTGAGGTACCTCCCGTGGCGGGGATCGCACGCCGCCATCATATTCTTCGCGTCAAACATCTGCTGAGTCAGCTCCGGCACCGTGAGAGCTCTGTATTGTTGACTGCCTCTGGAGGTCAGCGGAGCGAAGCCAGGAATGAAGAAGTGAAGTCGAGGGAACGGCACCATGTTGACAGCCAGCTTCCTCAAATCGGCGTTGAGTTGACCAGGGAACCGCAGGCAGGTGGTCACTCCAGACATGGTCGCTGACACCAAATGGTTCAAGTCTCCATAGGTAGGTGTAGTTAACTTCAGTGTGCGGAAACATATATCGTAAAGAGCCTCGTTGTCGATGCAGTAGGACTCGTCAGTGTTTTCTACCAGCTGGTGCACGGAGAGAGTTGCGTTGTACGGTTCCACGACGGTGTCAGATACTTTGGGTGACGGGACCACGCTGAATGTGTTCATGATGCGATCGGGGTACTCTTCACGGATCTTGGAGATTAACAGGGTACCTAAACCAGCGCCGGTGCCTCCTCCCAATGAATGTGTCAGTTGGAATCCTTGTAAGCAGTCGCAGCCTTCTGCTTCCTTTCTAACGACATCAAGTACTGAATCTACCAGTTCCGCTCCTTCCGTGTAGTGTCCTTTCGCCCAATTATTGCCGGCGCCTGATTGGCCAAACACGAAGTTGTCTGGGCGGAAGATCTGGCCGAAAGGTCCTGATCTCACAGAGTCCATTGTGCCTGGTTCGAGATCTACAAGAATGGCTCGGGGTACGTATTTTCCGCCGGTCGCTTCGTTGTAGTAGACGTTAATGCGCTCCAACTGTAAGTCGGAGTCTCCATGGTATGTTCCTGTGGGGTCGATACCGTGTTCGTCCGATATCACCTCCCAGAACTGGAAACAAGATTTAGTGCTGAAAATTCTGAACTAAGCGTTCCTCAGCCACGAAAAGGCTGAAAGGGTGGTTTGTCAACATTATTCCTACTTGGGGTCCCGTACGTAGTTTCGAATGACGCTGTAGCGACAAAAGTTGTGGCGAAAAAATTTCAGCGTGGTACGCTGGAGCGAAATATTACAGCGAAAGCCACGAGGTCGAATGACACCGCAGCGAAAACGTGGCGAAAAAATTTCAGCGCGTACCCTGGGGCGAAACATGATTGAAGCGAAATCCACGAGGTCGAATGATTGAATTGAATGATGCAGCGACACACATTGTAAACATAAGCATTTACATAAATGGGCATACATTGCTCCTGGCCCCACACTAGGATACCCTTTATCGTGGGAACCAGATACAGCGGCGGCTCACACGTATAGACATCGAAGACCTAGGGATTTTTTTTCTGTATACCCAGCCGGGGATCGAACCTGGGACCTCTCGCATGGTAGACAGAGCCACAACCGCAGCGCCACAAACGTCGTCGTTGTATTGCTAAGCACTCACATATAAATTTTAGTGTTATATAGGAGTAGGAGCCTTATATATATGCGCTATATACCCTCTAACCAGGTGTCAACTTAGCTCGCCAGAGTAGTACATTGCTTATCGATGCGGTGTCATTCGCCCTCCTAGATTTCGCTGCAATTATATTTCGCTTTGGCGTACCACGCTGAAATTTTTTCGCCACAAACTTTGTCGCTACAGCGTCGTTCGAAACTACATACCCTCCTACTTGTATAGCCTATATATGTATATACTATACAATGTGACATTTAATTAGCTGACCATATTTTGGGGATTGATAGCACCGACCATTATGAACAACTTTCCCAAAGAAACATATGGACGCAAATGAAAAATATTTTTCGTCCTTCAGTACATTGACCCGATCAGCTGATTACAAGTTACTATGGGAGACCCAAAAATTTATTTCGTTTACGACCATATGTTTCTTGGGGAAAGTTGTTCATAATAATGGGTACTATCATTCCCCAAAATATGGTCAGCTAATTAAATGTCACCTAGTTATACCTAGCTTTTGTCTTGCCATTTAATATTGGAAAATATATGTTTTTTGGCAAAATACAATGTCGTGCAAGAAAAAAATACTGGGATTTCTACGAGTAAAGTTAAGATAATGGCATGGTTTACTACATGACGAAACTGTATCTTACCTTGGCACCAATCTGGTTTCCACACTGTCCCGCCTGTATGTGCACAATTTCACGCATTTTCTTATATTCTTTGAGCTAAACTTTAAAATCTAAACACTATTGTCATAGAATCTTACTATTCCTGATCGGCAACCTACTAGATTGACGGACCTAAAACAAATGCGCCGTGTGAAGAAATCATTCGATCTTCGAACCTTTTTGACGGGACATTTTTCATGTGAACCTAAAGGCGGCAATGCTTTTATTTTCGACCAGTCGAAAAAGGTTACTTTACTAGCCAAAAGATATTTTTTAGACCAATTAATGAGGTTGAGTTGAGTTTTTTTTAAAGGGTAATTTCCTTACAGGGACAGCGGGTATTGATTCTTGTAAAAGTACGTAGAAAACCTACTTAGCAGTAAGTATCTAGAGACTTCAAATAGAGGCATTGGTTTGCCTGGGCTCTTTGTATACCTAGGGGCCTGTTAGGGTAAGTACACAGTATCTATCTCAGATCAGCAAATCTTGCTATTTATAATATGCTGCTCAAGTACATAACAATTGAATCAATGCACGAAGAGCATTTCCGTAAGTTCCTGGTGTAACAGAAATTTGTAGTCACATTTTACAAAACAACTGGTTTCATTCGATCAGAACAACTTTAATTTCCTTCCTCCACACATTTTGGACCAGGTGATCAGCAGATTTGTATAAATGATGTTGCTCTGATCAAATCGACTTCATATTGAAAGTCTCTCAGAGTTAATTGATTTTCCTAAATACCTCCTAAAATATAACTACACAAATGTTTCTCTTACACTTTTGTATAGTGCCTCGAGACTATTATCAAAGTCAAAAGTCAAAGTCAAAGTACTTTATTACTGTAGATATTTACATATACTTAGCAAACGTCATTTTTTGCCTCTTCTCTACATTGGACCACTATGGGAGAAGAAGGGCGTAGAAACTACCACAGATTGATTTTTAGATCTCTTTTAAAAATAGGTTGTGCATAACTAATACAAATATGAAAATAATAATTGTTATATAATATATGCAGGAATAAATAATTACAAAATTATCAACAGCAATTAATAAGCAATCAATAATTAATAAGCAGGAATAAATGATTACAAAATTATCGATTGGACAATATCATGTGGTATTGCTGTAGTGAGGCGGGCTAGCTAAATATGATACCGAGTTTCCGAGTCTGTGGTCTGGTTTAATGTACGATTATTCTGTAGACTTATCATGTAATACTAAAATCTAGGAAATCCAATCACTTTCGAAGAAGTTACCAATAATCGCATAATCAATCAATCCATCAATCAACATATTCTTTATTCTGTTGGATAATTAAATATCTCTTAGAGCTCATCATTAAATTAATACTAGGTGTGCATTCCAAAAGCAGATGTTTCTTTTATTCATTGATCTTCTTTTTTTTATGTAGCCTCTACGGTGTCCCACAGCTGGGCAAAGGTCTCACCATTTCGGGCCCACACATCTGTACCTATCCGAAGCTGTGCTGCCCCAACGTGGTTAAAACTTGTCCAGGGGAGTTACCACAATCTTTTTCCGATTCAAATTAGGTTCAAAACAAGAACATCACCATGGCAACCATTTCCATTCCAATTCGCCATAATGGGCTTTATTTACCTATTACCAAGACTTGTTTTAAGACGGTCACTGTGATTTTGCGGATCAAATTAGGTTCCTAATCTGAATCGGCATAAGACGTTGTGGTAACCCCTCACGTCATCCCTCCATCTCCTTTTGGGCCTTCCCCTACGACGGTGTCCGAACCATTCATTTGCTGTTTTCGCCCATTTGTCGGGGCATTCAACAGACATTGTGCCGAAATCTTTGATAAACTCAGGGAATGCAGTCTGAACTACTACATCCGCGATCCCAGTTTTAGAGCGCAGCCTGGTGTTTCGGATGCGATCTGTGCGTTTAACACCCAGAATCCTGCACTCCATCGCTCGCCGACAAACCTTGAGTTTGGACTTCTGACGTTCGGTCAACGACAACGTTTGCGCGCCGTACGATGGGCACGAAGGTTGCCCTTCATCAGCTCCTTCATGGACCAGTAGCACTTCCAGGCGTTGGAAACGCGTCGTTCAATTTCCTTGTCCTGCCTGTTTTCGAAGGACAAACTGATATCATTGATCTTAAAAAAATACTAGGTGTACATTCTAAAAGCAGATACCTCTCAGAGAAGCACAAGCAAATTCGCAATAAAAGATAATTCGTGTGAAATAAACGTGTTGTGAATATTCAATTTTTCGAAAGCGGTTGAAGTTACTAAAGTCGGTAATAACATAATAGGGCCACTGGTCCTTATCCTCCCCCTCAAATATCTGTCAGTCCTCGTCAGAATGGAGTATTAAATAGGCTCAACGTGGGCAGACCTGTGCCTCTGCGATCCCTTATGGAAAAAGGTGTGACTTGATCTTGATCTTGGTTCCTATCTCAGGTACATTAATATCCCCACCGTCGGGCACACTTTATCCGAATACGAGTAAAGGTCGTCGCTGACTTATATGACCGCGCCCCCACCCGGAAAAAAATGATTCATTAAAATATGGGCTTTAGGTTGTGCTCTATAGGCATACTTTACATTGTTGACATAGCTGTAAGCGAGCTTGCCGCAAACGTACCACTTGATAGAAGACATATTTGAATGATATTTTTTTCCGAGTGGGAGCGGTTTTGTATAAGTCAGTGGTGACCTTAATATTGAGCCATACTCCACCACGCCGGCTCAGTGCGGGTTTATGGAAGGGTGTCGGGCTAGTGGCAACCCCGACTGTCAGAATATTCAAGGTGCTCTATTAGGACCACTTTCGCTGACACAACTTTACTACTACTACAGAGTAGCCCTAGAAGGAGGGACCTCCTACGGCTACAGAACCGATGATAGTTTCAAGTTTTAGTAAATACTTTACAAGTTAACATAATTTTCTCAAAACACTCCAAACACAGCCCATTTACAGAAAAAAAGCACCCGAGAACTCGTTATTTATGAACGCGAGTGTACCAGATGAGACCTCGCTGAATAGTGTATGAGAGTCCGCGGCGAAGCCTTTTGACTCTGACTGTACTCTGCATCAGAATAAAGCCTTCAGCCCTTTTGATGTTCCCTGTATGTACATCTGTTTGTCAGGCGCTTCACATTGAAAGTGACGGACAAATTCTTATAAACCACGACGTAAATGTTTGAAAGAAGATGCGACATATTAAACATATGGTATGTGTCAAAGAACTATTTGCTTTGAAAATAAATAGAAGTGAAGCCTAAAGCGAAGGTTGTTGTCAAATGTCCATCTTGAAGGAGACCTACCTAAATCCCGAAAAAATATATGTTATGAAGATGTCATCTTAAGATTTTTAAAATATATAGTTTATAAACTAACGCAGTAGTTAGTAAATTATCGATGAATTGTAAACCAGACCGATAGGGTTTTGGTTTTTTCGTTTATTTTGTACTTACATGTCAACCTAACACGAAGACTATTCGGGGGCTTCGCCGCGCTCGCCGTCTTAGGTATTCACCTAAGCTACTGCAGTGTTTTTCCTTTGCAATTCAGTTGCAATTCAGTTGAAACCAGTTCACAATTTAACGGTTTTATTATAAACTAACGCGTCATATCGTAAGCAGTACGGTACAGTTACCAATTTATCGTTAGTTTGTAAACTATCGAGAGAGAAAACGATAGATTAACATTAAAACTAACGGTTTTGACAATATTACGGTGACAAAGACATTCTTGAGTGTGTCTAAGAATGTGTTTGTTTGAAAACATTATAACTAAACAATATAGATGTTTTTCACCTCAAACTTGCTATTTCTTGGGATCTAAAAAGAGATTTGATAGGGTTAATGCATCAAAAAATAGGTGACAGTGAACACTACAATTACAACAAAGAAACAAAACACAGAGATGAAAAATGGCAATGACACATGATATAAATTGAAATGGCAGTCGTGGTGTGTCACTGTCATTATAAATGGCGTCTGACTCAGCATTATGTTGAAGACCAGGCCTTCAACGCTGATTTTCACTCAGCAATTATGTATTTAAAATTAAAAATAACTAGTGGTTTTGAAGAAATAAGTGATAAAAACATAAATTTTTTCAATTTTCTGCCACAGCAACAGCCATGATGCAGTGAGAGCAGTTAAGAACGTTATTTTAACATGGTTGAGTCAAAAAAAAGCAACCACCACGAATCGAGTTGCAAAGTTTACCAATACCCGCCCCCAAAGCAGGCATCGCAAAGTCACATCTTTTGACAGGAGGTTGGACTCTGGAAATATTGAGGACATGGCCCTTTGGCCTTGAAGATATTGGAAAATAAGACACATTTATGAAGACTACAAAGATGAAATCACAACAGACAAGGCGGTATGGCCTAGCACCGTAGCCTTTCCCTGAAGGGATAAACAAAACAAAAAAAAAACGGACTATGGAAATCTTAGTCAAAGAACAAGCACGCACGGCACCACGAAGTAACTATTATCTAATCTGTGACGACACTGAAAGAGCGCTTACAGTCTGGTAAATAAATCATCTCTGATTCAGGCAGGCCTCATCAAGACATAAGTACTATAGGAATATGCAACCGGCGATGCGACGTGACTATAAATGCTTCCCAGATAAGGGGGGTTACCACAATCTTTTTCCGATTCAAATTAGGTTCAAAACAAGAACATCACCATGGCAACCATTTCCATTCCAATTCGCCATAATGGGCTTTATTTGCCTAATACCAAGACTTGTTTTAAGACCAATTGTAGTGGTGTGCATCGTGAGTATTGAGAAAACCCGGCTAAAAGTTAAGGTGCTACCAAAATTATGTATGAAAGGAATACTTGTGCAAACGAAAGTAACAACGTTAATTACTTCCATGTGAGAAGGAAAAGAGAGGGCAGACAATGCGCTCGACTCAAACTATTTCAAACAAAGTTGCGCCAAACCACATTAAAAATGATTAAAAATAAACTACCCTATTTTGGCAGATTGATTTTCAAGGAGTGTTTATCCTCATTTTGAACGCAATTCCGCATTGAAATTAGTTAATATTTCAGAATTACAGGAAACAATAAAAAATTGAGGTCTGTTCGCAATTAAATTCGATAGAGAAAATTCCATCCAATCGCGTTTTCCTTCAGTGAGAATCTTACTTAATAAACGTTAACCCAAAAAGCAATTATCTAGATGAATTTATAGTGGAGTAAATGGATTATTAAAAAAAAAAAATATTTTTTATCGCCATAACTTGGAACCCGCGAGGTGTGCATTTCCCTTCCCTCTCTCTCTCGCTCCCGCCCTCGACTCGTCAGTAGGACAACGACGGATGCTATGACGTCATCAGTGCGAGGTCCCAGGTTAACTTTGTCGTGCAGTAAAGCTGCTACGATGGGCAAACTCTACACCGTTGGGGAAAAGACCTAAACCTCTTTGTTTGTGTATGTGTATTCTTTACCGTCGAGTACTGTACTCAACAAAAAAAACCCTCGTTAAGTGGCATAATAACGTCATATTTTTTTTCTCTCGAAAAACCGAATGAAAAAATTAGAAAAAGTCAAACCACATATTCATGGAAACACCACCTTCGGGCACAGACTTCGGGCGTTGATCCGTGGCGATAATTTTCGAGGACCTCATAATAAAAGTTATTTTTCCACAATAAAATCCATTAATAGACCGAAAAAATATCAGATTAGTTCTATAAATCACTTCGCTCGGTCATGACATGATGAATTACCGTAGTTATTGTACTGTTTATGGGTTGTATCGCTGGTGATCTGACGATAAGGCCGCTAATTTACACATGGCGTGCTAGCATGATGTGATCACACTCTTAAGCCTAACTACGCAGTTTTCTGAATGGCCAAGTTATTTTGGAAACGCTTTTGTGTACGGACACGCTTCCAACGTATTGTTGAAAACTTCATTCATAACGTAAAAGTGAATTGAATTTGTTATTGTATTGTACGATATTTGTAATTTATATTGTATTTGTATTTATAATTGAACAAGCCGTTGCCCGCGGCTTCACACATGTGGATTTATTTAGTGATAGATCGCCCAATTGTTTGAAACTTAAACTCAAACTCAAAGAATTTGTTGTAAGTAGACAAAAATAATGCCAGTTAAACACGTCTCATATACATGGAGAAAAATAAAAAAATAATCAAATATCAAATGAACTAATGAGTAACTGATTATTGAGATTATTAAGTCAGTTTTGTACGAAACTTCCTGCCGGAAGCGACCTGATCATAGTTGTCTCCAAAATGCTGACGAGTCTATGAATTTTCGGTGCCTGGCGCCTCGAAACATGTCACCCGGGCGTGAACGCGCAGCAGTGTGACCGTTTTTGGTATTTTCACTACTAAATTAGTATATTTGAGGCACTGCAGAATTATATAAGTATAATATTGGTAGAATTATAACAATTTTGGTATTTCTTTGGTATTTTCACCTGAAAACACTGAAAAGAAACAACTCCTCAGTAAACTATATTTTTTTAAATTAAGCTTTCCTTGTCTCTCATTGCTTTTTTCGTATCAATCCTTCTCTTTTAACCATGGACGTAATTACGTCCGTGCTTTTAACATAGTGAGTTTTGTTACAGTTTCAGGGTATTCCCCCGGTAGTGGTTTAATCTCCCTGATGATGGCCGCATTTGTGTGTGTGTGTGTGTGTGAAACAAGTGTTTGCTAGTTCGGTTCGGAGCGGGCAATTATTTCTAAAAATGAATCGCAGATACGAATAGAAATACAGGGCAGACTGGGAACAAAACCCAGAATTCTCTGCTTGTTTGAGTAAAGATAAAAATAGAGAAAACGCTTTATGTAAACCTAATCGAGGTTTTTATCTGATTGATAAAAACCATATTTTTTCTATATTATATATTATGTTACACGTTAAACAAGGTTTGACTGATGGCTATACTTCATTTGAATCCTCGACCGAGATGCTGTAAATGTAATAAATTAAGTAATAACGATTAAACTATTTATTTATTTGTGTTTTAATTAGAATATTTTTTTAAATATTTATTGAAAATCTTTGGAGAATTTTGGTATAATTGACTTTTCTTTAAAGTATTTTATCGTACCGGCAGGACATTTTGTTGGTATGTTTCTAAATTTCAAAACGGTCACACTCACGCGCAGGCCATTCTTTACTCATGCGCCATCGCTTGTTGACTGAAGACCGCGGTCGCTTATCAAATGTTTATTCTTATCCATAAAAGAGAAATTAGGTATTACTGTATTCTTCAAGCAAATTTGATCTCTGTAACTATTATCCCGTATTTAAGTAGTATGTAATAAGATTAAACAATTGTGATCGGAAAACTTTGCATCTTTCCGGAAGGACTCAAAGTCTTGCTAGGCAAAAATGGCCAAGCATTTTAATTTCTTGTTTGTACCCCCTCCCTTGATACGGCTCTGTCGTATATACTCCCCCTACCAATTTTCTCTCACCTGGGAAATTTCTAAATTACACTGTTAATGGCGTATCCTATAGAACTAACTCCTACCTATGTGCAACATCTTCATGGATCAAGTAGTTTTTGAGTCTCATACAAACTCTGACCACCGCTTCTGCCTCCTTGTAGGGGCAAATTTGGATAAGACCTTTACTGATCTGAAGTCTCACTGCTATAAACTACTCTACTCTACTCTAATTTGAATCGAATGTCTTTATTACTGTAGATATTTACATATACTTAGCAAACGTAATTTTTTGCCTCTTCTCTACATTCAACCACTGTGGCAGGAAAAGGGCCCATAAACTCCCACAGGTTGATTTTTAGATCTCTTTTAAAAATCGTTTGTAAACTAATACAAATATTACAATATTAATTATTGTATTTTATTAGCAGGAATAAATAATTACATTTTTTAGAGTAAGTTCTGAGTTGAGTTAGATTAACCCCATATAGTCCCGTATTTAAGTACTTTTGAACATTGTAACATCCCTTTTTCGACAAAGTCGCTACATGCTTTTTAAATTGCTCAAATGGCAATTTAAAAATCTCCAGGGGTATCTTATTGTAGTAGAGATTGCACTAACCCTTGAAAGAATTGCTAACCTTTGCGAGTCTAAACCGGGGCGCAACTTATCTGTGATTATTGCTTAGGTTAACATTACAGCTATCACCAAGTTTGGAAAATGTTGTAACGTTCTTGCGTACATACATTATATTTTCGAAAATAAATTGACCAGCTACAGTTAGTATGTCAATTTCTATAAAAAGCTCTCTTAAGGAGTCTCTTCATTTTAAATTATAAATTGCTCGAATAGCTCTTTTCTGTAAAATAAAAATAGTTTGAATATCCGCTGCTTTCCCCCACAACAAGATACCATAGGACATGATACTATGAAAATAACTAAAATATACTAGCCTAGATGTAGCCACATCCATGTTTTTTGTCTGATGTTCTTAGCAGCGTAAGCCGCAGAACTTCATTTTCTAGTTAATTTATCTATGTGGGGTTCGCACTGCAATTTGCTACCAATAGTAATTCCAAGAAACTTTGTATCATTTACTACTTCTAACATGTTGCTGTCTAACACTAAACTGGTCTCAACTTGCCTGACACGGTGGAAGGAGAATTTGATACACTTGGTTTTACATGCGTTTAATAATAAATTATTAACTGTGAACCAATTCAAGGTTAAAGACATTTCACCATTAACGTCATCAAAACCTTCCTTTTGTCTTTCCATTTTGAAGACCATTGAAGTATCATTAGTAAACAACACTATTTCAGTCAATTTCTCTACCATGAAAGGCAGATGGTTAAGCAAGAAAAAAAAATGCCTAATATTTCCATATTAATTCATTCGTACATATCAATTCCATTCTTGTGGAACGCCAATTTTTACACCCAATCCATCAATTTTAACGCTGTTGACTTCTACCTTTTGAATTCTATTGCTTAAATATGATCTTAGTAGATCCAACGCTTTATTTCTAATTCCGTAATGATTTAATTTCATGAATAGCGTATCATGATCTACACAATCAAATGCCTTCAACAGATCGCAAAAAACTCCGATAGCAACCTGTGCGGCCCCCCATGCAGAATAAATATGAGATATAAGTGTTATACCTGCATCCGTAGTCGATTAACCCCTAGTGAAACCGTATTATTTGGCGTGGAGTTGTTTTTGTACGGTTGAAGTGTGCGAGCATTTGATTGAGTATAATCTTTTCAAATATTTTACTTAGTGCTGGAAGAACAGATATTGGTCTGAAATTTGAAGGATCACCCTTGTCTCCCGACTTGAACAGAGGTATCAGTTTACTGTGTTTCATGAGGTCTGGGAAAACTGCATGTTCAACTAATTTATTGAATATATAAGCTGTGTGTGGGGCGGCTATAACTAGAATTACCGAACCAACAGACAATCCTTTCATTGTTCCCGATGTTATACTTACCCAGAGGATTGAATTGCAATGGCGGGTTGTGAAGAGATTCTTTACCAAGGACAACTACAACAACCCGCAAAGTTTTGAAGAAATGTGCATTGAGTATTAGTGGAGAAGAGAAATGACAAATACAAAGTCTGACACCTTCCTAGAATTAATTTTGGCCATAAAACTTGTTAAATAATAATACAACATATAAATATATAATGTGTTTTTTCTTATTTTTACTTTACTAGAGGAACATTGAAGGTCCCCCTGTCTCCTTCCCATGAGTGTAACAATGCAACTGCAACTCATTCCATCAGGAAAATTATGAGACATGTAAGAACAACAAAAACTATAATAAGACGAGTATAAGTATTTTTTGTTGTTCTTACATGTTCAACCTAACACGAAGGATAAAGGGGGCTTCGCTTCGCTCACCCCCTTTATCCTTCACCTAAGCTACCGCAGTGTTTACGGTTACAGAATCATTTTCATCACCTATTCCAGATTAAGACGATAATTTTTCAACATTGGCACTAGGTATACTGAAAAATAAACTTAAGTTTAGTCGGCTAATGTCAACCATATTTTCTCGCCCATCTTTAGCCTCAACAGCGTCAAAGCTAAACTGCAGTTTAGCCGACTAATGTTGAAATCATTTATCACAATGAACATTATTTCAATCAGCTGCATTATCCGCAATTTAATAAAGCAGCCGAATTTGCAATTTTGCCACCACCTTTAGGGTTCTGCACCCGAAGGGTGCCAAACGGAACCCTATTACTAAGCCTCCGCTGTCCGTCCGTCCGTCCGTCTGTCACCAGGCTGCATATCATGAACCGTGATATTGAGACAGATGACATTTTCACAGATGATGAATTTCTGTTGCCGCAACAACAACTAATACTAAAAAACAGAATAAAATAAATATTTAAGGGGGCTCCCATACAACAATTATTTCAATACCACATATAAACTTATGAATGTGGTTACGTACATGGAGTGTGAAAGTAGCCGCACCAAATACTTTGTAACAACATTTTGCTATGTAAAATCCAAACTATTCACTCCACGCCATCCCTACCAATGTACGGTGGTACGGAACCCTTCGTGCGCGTTCAAAAACGTAGATCATCAGAAATACTGGAAATGATCAATATCAATTATATGTATAAAAGGTGTCATAAATGAATTGATAACAGCTTTACAATATTTCCATTAAGCCAATTGTATGTTTAATAATTCATTGTTCATTCAATCTTAAGGTAATTTCGTATTGTATGAAACCGGTAATCTAATAAAATACGGTAATCTAATAAAAAAACTGTTTTGAACGTTATAAGCAGGATTGAGAGATGCTGATGTGAATCTGTATAGCGCTATTTCATTCTTTTTAGTCGACAGCTAGCAGACTAATGACAAGCTAACCGTTCACCTTGGCGGATTAGCAGTGCAAAGGTGGCTCACCTTTAAGACGTCATATTACTATTTTAAGCTGTCCTGGGAGGTTACCACAATCTTTTTCCGATTCAAATTAGCTTCAAAATGAGAACATCTCCATCTCCAATTTCCATTCCAATTCGCCATAATGGGCTTTATAAACCTAATAACAAGTCTTGTTTTAAGATGGTCACGGTAATTTTGCGGATCAAATTAGGTTCCTAATTTGAATCGGCATAAGACGTTGTGGTAACCCCCCTGTTTAAGGCTTGCTTTTGAACTGCACGGAATAGGAATGGTTTCTTAAAAGTTGGTATCAGGTCTCGTTCAAGGTAATGACACAAATACAGTATCGATTGTAATAAATAAAATAAATAACATCGGCTGTAAGTTGACGGAGCGAAATTAGATTTTTCGGATCGCAGTTGATGAATCTCTATTAGCAATAGGATTTTCAGATACGTAATCTCTTGCCAATCTGATATAATGAGTAACAGTAGATATCTCCAAATATTCTGAACAGATTTTGTCGATGATCCAAAATTATTCCAAGTACGCCAACGTAACTTAAGTTTAGCTAAGTAATTAAAGTTATTATTGATTAATCATTACATCACAGAGTCAAGGTTTTCTCTCAGTTTCACAAATTGCTCCTATTAGAAAGTTTCTCCATAAAAGTATAATCCCGAGCGAATGCCCCTGGGAACTATCGCACAAAGGAAAAGCAAGAAATCAGGGTATTTGCTTATTGGCTTACGGTTCTTTCAAACTGGATCAGTTAGTAACAGAAAAGGATTTGCAATTTATTTATTGATATTGAGCGTTTAAGGTGATACGAAAAACATGGGGTTTTTTCGACTCCATTTACTCCACTATTAAGTCGTCTACAGATAAGGTTTTCGAGTTAGTGTTTATTAAGTACTTTATTAAGATTTAAGAAGGCTGAAGGAAAACGTTATTGAATGAAATTTTCTCGATAGGATTTAATTACGAAAATAGCTCTAAATTGTTTAATTTTTTCCTTTAATTCTGAAATCCTAACTAATTTCAGTGCGGAACTACATTCAAAATGTTTATATTATGAATTCGTAAAGTCTCATTGAAAATATTTTTAATAAAATAGCGTCGTTTATTTTTAAGTAATTTTTATGTGGTTTGGCGCTAAGTTATTTTAGTTTGAGTGGAGCGCATTGTTTGCGCTCTCTTTTCTTTCTTATATGGAAGTAATTTTGTTTACATTCGAATTCCTTTTATATATATTCATATCACTTTAACCTCTCCGTGACCCAAGCGTACCGACACGTCAACGTAAACAAACACTATTGACCCAAGCGTACCGACACGCACTCGATACCTTTTTTTTTAGACCGGAATGAATTAGCCAATTGTGTTCGTATTGGCAAGGTTTTAGTGTGTAAAAACGGCCAATGAGCCAATCTTATATTTCCGGTATGGTCTTTTGTTCATTTCATTCATTCAAGACGGTATTTCATGAAATCTTCGAACGCTGAAATATTGAAAAATTTCTATCAGAACATACTAATGTTTTTATTGTTTTCAAAAGGTAATCTTGTGTAGACGAAAGTACCAAACAAAATGTGTATTTTGTTGTGTTTTACTCATGTCGACTACATTTGTGACGAGAGGGAGCATTTTATTAGAAGTCTGTGATTCTGATGTCGGTACAAAAATAAACTAAGGTCACAGTGACATTTTCTTCGCATTGAGTAAGAGAGGTTTCATTAGCTACTCAGATGTACAACTCTCATAGTTCTAAGAGTTACCATTCAGACATAATCACCTGATATGGCAGTCAAGTCGCGCGCGCCGCGCGGGCTCATGTATGCCTGGGATTCGAGCTGGTTTTCGCCGGGCGGCCGGGTTTCGGAGAGGTTAACAGAGAAAACAAATAATAAACGCGTAAAAAGGAGTGCTCAGCGTGGAATGAAGTAATCTGTTCTTACGGATAACATTGCCAATGTTTACCAATTTTCTTATCATTTATGACTTCAACTTTTAGCCACTGAACTCCAATCGTGGAAAGGCACGCTAAGAAGAAGAATAAGAAAGATATACGTCACGCCATAGTCAACTTGTTCTGGTGACGTCATTGCTTCCGCCGCTGTCCTACTGACGCGTCAACAGCGATAGCGAGCGAGAGAGCATTCCTCGCGGGTCCAAGTTAGCTGTGTGGCCTAGTAAGAGCTAAGATCTGTGTTGAAGTCCGAAGTCTAATGGGTTTCACGCTTGCAGGTTGCAGTTGCAGATTCGATTCCTGACCATGAACCTCTGAGATAATTAATTTATCTTATAGTATTTATCTTACAGTGGTCCAATGTAGAGAAGAGGCAAAATTGACGTTTGCTAAGTATATGTAAATATCTACAGTAAAAAAAAAAGAAAAAAAAAAGTACATTATCGGACGTTCAGTGTTTCGGATGACCCGTTAAGCTGTAGGTCCCGGCGACTGCCCCTTCGTGGCAGTGGTCGCAAAACCCCTCCATCGACCCGCACTGAGCCAGCGTGGTGGAGTATGGCTTAATCTTACTCGTATCCGGGTGAAGGCCTGTGCCCTTGGGTGGGGACATTAATTGATTAAAAACGATCGAACGGTAAAAACAGCATGACTTTGTTAGATACTCAAGATCAAGTCGAGTTACCCCAATGCAACAACAACAAACAAACCATAGCATCACGCCTTTTCCCATATCGGATGGCAGTTGTAAAGTGCATTCGCTTAGTTACGGTCGCGCCGCTTTGGCACGTGCCGCCTCTTGTCAACGGATTTATGTAAGCCTTGAACGTATTGTAAAAGGATTTATTTATTAGGCGTCCACCACGTTGCACTGCTGAACCAAGGCCTCTCTCCTCTCTTCCACTCTTGGCTGTGCTGGAGTGGATAAGGATAAAAATCGGTTGTCTGTAAAGTCGGTTTACTGACGATAGTTGAACGTGACAACGTCTTAAGAAAATACTGATGGACGCATCGCTCACTCAAGTAGGAGAGAGACGGATGTCGAACGCTGCCGTACGCGAAGGCCGATTGTGCCTCTTTGTCGCTCGTTCCGCGCTCTCGCTTGCACTTCAAGCCTTACATGGAACGCCTTAGAGCGAGGTAACGCCGCATGAGTCATGTTTTTTCGTGCGTGCAGCCGGCTCAATCGAATTATAAGACGTTGTCACGCATCGATTGTCATGTCAAAAAATATTTGCGTGCGGGTGTATGACACTATCTAAGCGAAGGGAATTTACAGTTGTAACCTCATTCAGCCAGTTATTCTATATGGTGTATATGTCACCGTATATAAGATTGTCAAAACCGGTGGTTTATAATCTAACGTTTTTTTCTCTCGTTAGTTTACAAACTATCGATAAATTGTAAACTGTACCGTACTGCTTACGATATGACGCGTTAGTTTAAAATAAATCCGTTAAATTGTGAACTGGTTTAAACTTGAATTGCAAACGGAATACCAGGGCAAACAATGCGGCAGCTTAGGTGAAGACTAGAGGCGGCAACTGCAGAGAAGCAACCGAATAGTCTTCGTGTTAGGTTGACATGTAAGAACAAAAGACACCTAAATTCTAAATCCCGTCGGTCTGGTGTAATATTTGTCGATAGTTTACAAACTGACGCGTTAGTTTATTAAATAACGGTTTCGACGATACGGTGACATATCCATCCATGCCATACCATACTCCAATTTAGTACAATCATATTCCTAGTTAAATTAAGATCAAAGTCTCTAACTAACTGGACGAGATCTATGGCTACCAAGGCCCGATAGATAGAAGTCGACTTAGGTTTATTCTCGAATTAACTTTGACAGGCATACATTTTGATATATAGGTATTTGTATATAGAAGATAATAGTGCTATCTCGTGTTCTATGTGTCGGGCGCAACAGAGAGTTCGTGGGTTTCGAGTCCACTAACAAAATAACGGCTCAGTGACAATGACGTGACAACGGCACGGTGGTGAGGGGGAACATCGGAACTTGCCGGCTGTTTCCGGATATTTCCGGAAGTATTTACAGACCGGTTAACCTGCCGGTGCAGTCGTCTGTGAATAAATTACACTAGCGTTCGGAAATAACCGGATCGATCGCAAAGTTGGGACGCTGCGCTAGACAATAATTAATTTTAGTCTTCCGATAATACAGCTTAAATAGTAGTATATGTGACTGCTACATAATGGAGGGCCTAATTATGTACAGTTACATACACTAGTTTATCTACACACATATCATAAGCTCTCTTTGATGTGTTCAGGAACCGCATGTTTGCCCGGCATTGTGGCTCTGCAGTTGTTTAGCTTGTTCTGTAGTACCAACTTCACGCAGGCTGGCGTCGGCGTTCTAAATTTGAATGTCAGTACCAACTTCACAGACAAACTAGGAACGGCACGCAGGCGGGCGTCGGCGTTCGAAATTTGAATGTCATAATATGTAGAAAAATTACACATTATGGTCATAATGTGTAATTTTTCAGATAATAAACGAATTTTTACCAATTAGTTTAACATTATGCTGATCGTAACGTGCGGTTTTTGTACGCAGTAAAGAGGGTTTATGATACGTGTATAGATAAACGTTTTAAAGTTAAGTTGTACCTCTGCCATCCCGTATAGAAAATATGCGTGACGCTCTATTATGTTGTGATATAAAGTTGAATCTAGCCTCGTCTCGTTTTTAAACCTTCTGATGGTGTAGCAAAAGAAAATATTCTCGAAATAATAAGGGCGATTTGCACCAGACTTTTGAAATCCGCTAACAAAGTTTTAAACACAACTTAAGTACAATACGGTGAAGTAACGTAGTCAACCACGGCAAGATTATTGTCTGTCAGCCAGGATCCTAGTTATCATGGCCGTGTTGTATTTTTAAATCGAGGAGACACCAATGATATATATATATTTATTTACTTTTATTCAGGAAACATACAGTCGTACACAATTATTAAACTAAGAAATGTTAAGTACTAATAGATCTGAAGCTCCATAAGTTATAATTACAATTTTTCAAAGATCTCACGTGGCACTACTAAAATAACAAAGAATACACATAATAAAAAACATTACAAAGGTATGGAAAAGAAAAAACAAAATTGGGAAAGAGAGAATTTTAGAATTTAAATTTACAAATTAAGAATCTTTTTTGACTACTACAACTATTAAACTAATAACAATTTTCTAATATTATTTTTAAAGTGATTAATAGAGTCTGAGAAAATATCGACGTCGGATAACTAACTATCATAAAAGTTACAAGAACGCTTTATGAAAGAGCATATCTCGTGTTGCAACTGGATGTTGAAAAATGGCATTTGAAAGAGAGGAAATTCGTTTTACTCCGAAAGTGATTGACTCCAAAAGATGAGATGAATCGATAACATTGTGTAGCATCTAGGTAGGAACGCCTCCTATCTAAAGGGTCTTAACTATGCCTTAAAAGCAGAGGTATGGTAATGAAAGAGGTATTGAAGAGATATGTCACAGAAACATTGAAGAGCAAAGAGTCAAAGGTTTTTGAAAGCTTTGATTTCTAAACAGCTGTTAGAAAAACCCCTATTGGAGAAGTGAAAACAATATTGCTTTGCCAAATCGATTTCATAGTCCAGAAGGTTCTTTGTAAAAGTCCCTTTCGTTTACATCCTGTAGATAACACTCAACAGCATTCTTGAAGCCTACTAGAGCATTCAATGCAAACAGTCTACAATCATGTTGGCGCAGTCAGTTATTTGCTAAGTAAATATAAGGTGGACTGTTTGGATCTGGAGCTGAAGTGAAGCTGGATAGATGTGATGGGAAGGAAACGGTTTACTGGCATGCTTTCTGCACTATGCACTTTATGGACTGTGACTCTGTGAACTGTAAACCTCGCGAGCGAAACGGGAAATATGCGTTTTTTGCGACGGTTGGCTCAGTGGCGTCCACTCTTAGCCTGTTATTCGATACTCCATTTTGCATGACACGGGGCTAGCCCATCGCTGCAGCTAAGCGAAATCACCAGTTCCTAAAAAACAAGGTGTCAAACGGAACCAATACCATTGCCGAGTGCCAAGAAACCTTCAATCCAAGAAATTCTCAGCCTCTCGGGTGATCTAGTGGTTTGTTCTATGCGCTGTTCCTCCAGCATGAGCTATCTTTATACAAAGAGAGCATTTCCTCAGTTTGCTGTTCTGTTTTCTGTAGGTCCATGATCTTACTCTGCATATATATCAGAGATTCGCTAACCAGACATGGGGCCATCTACAAAGTCAAGGTCCTTCAGTGATGGTGGCGACACCCAAGGTATACCTTTCATTTTGCATGAGTCCATCTGGTGACAGTAGGCATACCTGCCGTACTCCGGTGCTGGTGCAAACGAATTTGTAAGTTAAGCACTTGGCAGAAATGCTTCGCCTTCGTAATTGGTCTTACATCTGTAACCAGCAGTTTACCGGTTTTGAACACGGGTGTGCCTGTTACAGAGCTTTTAGGAAATTGTATACAACGGATGAAGGTTGCCTTAACCAGCAGCAGATTTATCTTCTGATCCTGAGGCATAATAATATAATAATACCTTGGACACACATATTGATTTAGCCCTAAACTAGGTTCCCCTGTATCTTGGGTACTAGACAACGATACACATACTTATATAGATAAATATTATACTAAGATAGATTAAACAACTATGACTAGGGTACAAACATCCGTTCTCATCAAACAAATATTTGCCCCCACCGGGACTCGAACCCGGGACCCTTGGCTTTGTAGGCAGGGTCACTGCCGACTCGGCCATTCGGGTTACGTTATCTAATAAAATGTTTATGTCACCGTAAGATAGTCAAAACAGTTAGTTGATAAACTTATGTGATTAACCAGACCGACAGGGTTAAGAATTAACGTTTATTTTGTTGTTACATGTCAACCTAATACGAAGACTAATCGGGGGCTTCGCTGCGCTCTCCCCCTCTAATCTTCACCTAAGTTACCCCAGTGTTTGCCCTGGTATTTCGTTTGCAATTCAAGTTTAAACCAGTTTACTATTTAACGGGTTTAACCGTTAGTTTATCAACTAATGCGTCATATAGTAAACTGCACGCTACAGGTTACTATCTGTCGATAGATAACTACATGACGAGAAAAAAACGTTAGTTTATCAACTAACGGTTTTGACAATCTTACGGTGACATATATAAAATGTATTGAGTGATACGATAAGTACGCGACTGGATTGGACACAGATGGGCTAGCCCCCGTCACGCGAAATGGAATATTGAACTATGGAATGGCCAAGGTAGGTGCAACTGTGCCTCTGCCACCTATATGGGATGACGCCGCGTGACGCTGTGTATGAGGCTGCCTTGCACGATACTTTTGACAGCTCTAAGTGCGATATAGTTTAAACTAGAGATAAAACGGATAGTGGTTTGGCCGGATACCGGATATCCAGCCAACTGGGTCGGCCGAACATAGCCGATTAGCGCATCGTAACGTGAAGTATGCTTAAGTGGTGCACGATCAATTCGGGTCTTTTTATTCGTAATTGAAGTTAGCAACATAGCACTTCGTTGCAAACTTGATTATTTGCAGTATACGCAGCTCTGCTGTAGGATACCAAAAGATGAATTCTGGAAAACTTTTTTGAATTGGGAAAAATTGTGGAAAAACTTTTTTAACTAACTTCAAACCACAAATGTAAGATTACAAACAAGTTTACGTAGACTACATAAAGCGAGAGACTTTTTCTGAAGCTTGTAATAATTGATAAATGAAAATCATCAATAATGCCTCTTAATGCAGCGCAATTTGAATTCATCTGTAGCGCATCCTCCCAGTCTGCCAGCCCCTCTTGCTAAAGCACGGCGCGATGCTCACGCGACGCTGCGTGCTGAACTGGTCCAGGCTGCGGGACGGCTGAGGAGACAAGCGGGGCACGTCGCCGCGGAACCTGCCCCAGTCGCTATAATATATTTCACTATAAATCGTGCATTGCTATACATACACACTTACTTACTTGTCTGCGCAGTACACGGTAACTATTCTGATTGTTGAATGCATCTTTGATGTGGAAAGCCATTTCCCTCACCGTAGCGTAGGAACCTACACATCCACCACAATTTTCCCATAGTGCAGTACGAGCTCTTATTGTTTTGCTGTAAGACGACAAAATGGTAACAATATTTGTTATGTTGATATAATACTTACCTGATGTAGTAACTAAATTAGATATTTCGTATTTTTATCCGTAAAAATATATTAAAACAAATCGAGCCTATTTTACTACCCGGCCGGCCAGATACCGGATAGTGAGTTAATAACCGGTATCCGGCTGGATAGTGAAATTTCGCCGGATAGTCCGGATACCGGATAGATACCGGATATCCTTTTCATCTCTCCTTTAAACACAATTTAAGAACAAAACAGTCAATTATATCAAACGGTGTATTGAAATGGTGAATAAACTGTATTTAGCGGCTGTAAAAATCTGGTGCAAGCCACCCTTGATGATGATGATTATGAGGTGGGACGCCCGCTGAGCCACAGGAGGGTGATCGGTCCTCTATCGTGACTATTTCACCCAATTCCCAGTGTTTGAGCACTGGTTACTGTTGGTTCAACAGATGTCCCTCCCCAAATCTTATTGTTCGTTTAATGAATTCTAGGATGTTGCAAAACTTTAAGTTTGACAAAACATCTGCTTTAATGTTATCCATCCCTAGTGTTCGCCATCTTATGTTTGAATACATTACGCATTCTCCCAAGAAGTGCTGGCTACTTTCTTCCAAGCCACAGCGAGCGCATGATGGGTCCTGTACGAGCCTTAATAATGATAGGTGTCTATTTAGTTTGCAGTGACCTGTCACCACACCTACCAGTATTGCTAAGTTTTCCCTACTAAGATTAAGTAAATACTTAGCCTTTAGCCGGCCTTAGGTATTCATTAAAATCTGGTGCAAGCCTTTATCAATTTCTGTTGGTCCCATTCAACTACGCAACACTAGTCACCTAGGCAGAAAGTTATGATATACAGTTGTCTATAAAATGTATTGAGCGATATGAGTGAGACTGGATTGGTATCCAATTCCACTTCCATGCATATGTTAACAGTAGCTGTTAAGGGCAAGTTGTTTTGTTTTTATAGACGAAAACCGAGTGGAAGCATAAATCCATGGAGATGGGCTAGCCCCCTGCCATGAAAAATGGAGTATTGAACAACTGGCTAATCGATAGCGCGTATATTTAAGAATTTCTTGGAAACATTGTTAATCAAATAATTTTTTTAAAATAATTGCAACTTTCTAAATCTTTATAAAAGAGCAGTTGAACAGTTTCAAGATATTTTTTCAAACCACAGTAATAAAAAAACGGGTAGGTGCGAGTCGGACTCGCGCACGAATGGTTCCGTACCACCGCATAAAGGTATTCAAGATTCTGGCATAAGGATTAGGTATCTTTAATTCTACTATGTGGATAGCAAAATGTTATTTACGAAGTTATCGTACTCTATGTATGTAACCCGGTGCATTTACAAGTTTATATCTGGCATTGAAAGGAATTGTGCCACCCCTATTTTAAAACCCAGCCTGCAGCTCAGAAGCTGAATTAGAGGAAAGGACTATATCATTGGTTTGTAAGCTTCACCTCACCGACGTCCATACCCCTGCGATAGAGCTTGAAAAGCTTTTTTTACCATTTTCTGATTTACCCTAATTGTGCCCTTCTATTATAACGTTTTTTTTTGAAAATTTTAGGATCAGTAGCTCCGGATATAAGAAAGTTGGTAATACCCTTTTCCCCCCTGTTTTCTTAAATATTGATTACCAGGCATTTCAGGTTTATGAAAAAAATAGGATCCTCGCAACACGTCAATAAATTTATTGCAAAACGTATCACACAATACGGTTTGGAATACTATTTTTTTATTTCTGGTTTTCCCCCCAATCGTGCCCCCTTATTATATTATATACCAAACATTTGTAATTATTGTTACTGTAATATTTAAGTGAAAGAAAGCAAGAAAGGAAGAAAGAAAATGATTTATTGCCAAACATTGAATTAAATAAGGAACAAAAATAATAAATAATAATATTTGGCAAAAGGGCCAAGCTCAGCTATACTGTGAGCATGAGCTGCACAGCGCTGGTTTACAGCAGGGCCTCTTTCTCAAAACATTTAGCACTAAGAAAATACCTATATCACGTAACTTTTTCAAAATTTGATGATATCAGATAAGATCCATCAGATAAGAGGCGGGGAATTGTCTTTATTCGCCTATTTTATTAAAAGTTTTTAACTAACAAATAATATATTTGATATCCTCGGAACAAGCCCTTTTATAAAACATGTCGCACGATACAGTTTGAAATATATAATTTTAAATTTCCGATTTGCCTCCCAATTGTGCTTCGCCCATTTAAACCACACATTTCTCATTATTTTTCCTGTTATATTTAAGTAAAGACCTATAATACGTATCCAATATCCAATTTGTTATTAACAGTAGTTTCGAGATAAGATCCTAGGTCCGACACACGAATGATCCTACAATGGTTGCGTTTTTCCTTTTTAATGTATGAACCCTAAAAAGACCAGAAGTGTATAAATAACTGAAATAATTATACCACAATACACAGTAGGAGGTTTGTTGGCTTGCCAACAAGGGTTCTTTATGAAACTGTAAGATTACCTAAAGTACCTTGTAAAAAGAAATTTTATCTTACAGCCATTTCTTTTTAAATAAAGTATTCCCTTTAAACACGCTGCTGGAGCAATTAAAGTATCTGTGAAAGAACCATTCTTATTTCAAACGCCATAATAGTAGTTTATGTGACTGCTACATAATGGAGGGCATTAATACTCGAGGGTTTATCTACACACATATCATTAGCTCTCTTTGATGTGTTCAGGAACCGCATGTTTGACCGGCATTGTGGCTCTGCAGTTGTTTAGCTTGTTCTGTAGTACCAACTTCACGCAGGCGGGCGTCAGCGTTCGAAATTTGAATGTCAGTACCAACTTCACAGACAAACTAGGGGCGGCATGCAGGCGGGCGTCGGCGTTCGAAATTTGAATGTCATAATATGTAGAAAAATTACACGTCATGGTCATAATGTGTAATTTTTCAGATAAGAAATGAGTTTTTACCAAGTAGTTTAACATTATGCTGATCGTAACGTGCGGTTTTTGTACGCAGTAAAGAGGGTTTATGATACGTGTGTAGATAAAGACTTTAATCGGGCTGCTATAACCTACGTCATAATCAACAGTGTTATTGTTAAGCTCCGGGTCATCAAACATTTCAGTAAGATATTAACTCCGTTGTTATTGATCTTGGATACATAGGGCGCACTGTAAGTTTCCGGAACTGGCCACTTACATAAACAATATTTAAAAATTTATTGCAACATTTGAAAATAGAACTCTTTGGCTGTAGAATGCAGTTTGTTTCATCTGAATGCCTTTTGTTTTACGTTGTGGCGCCATTTAAAAAATTGTGTGTCTGCATCAACATGGATTTAACTCGGGAAAATTTTCGTAGTATGATTTTCTACGATTTTAAGTGTAATTTGACATCTCAACAGAGCATCGCTCGGCTTGAAACAGCTTTTGGCAATGAAGCACCATGCAAGACAACTGTTTATAGCTGGTTTACAGAATTCAAGCGTGGTCGTATCAATCTCAGTGACGAATCTCGCGATGGTCGGCCGTCCACCGCTGTGACCAACAAAAACATCGATGCTGTGCGCCGTATGATTGGAACAGACAGGCATGTGACCTACCATGAAATTCGCGCATCCTTAGAAATAGGCATGAGTCAAATACAATTAATCCTACACAAACATTTGGGTGTGAGAAAGCTGTGCTCGCGGTGGATCCCACACAACTTGACCGAGGCTCAAAAAACGGACCGCGTCACTTGGTGCAGTGCCATGCTTACCAGATTCAACGAAGGTGCGTCAAATTTGGTGTGGGACATAGTAACAGGTGACGAAACATGGATTTATTGCTACGATCCCAAAACAAAGCAGCAATCGAGCGTATGGGTCTTTCAAGATGAGCCGAAACCAACCAAAGTGGCGCGCGTGAAAAGTGCATCTAAGCGGATGATTGCTTCTTTTTTTAATAAAACTGGACACGTGGCTACTGTTGCTTTAGAGAATCGTCGTACAGTGAATAGTGACTGGTACACGACTATTTGTTTGCCGGAAGTTATTGACGAACTCCGTAAAAATAACCGTAAACGCCGTATCATCCTGCACCACGACAATGCTAGTTCTCACACGGCCAGACAGACAAACGACTTTTTGAAGGCAAAAAATGTAGAACTCATGAGTCATCCTGCATACAGTCCCGACCTGGCACCTTGTGACTTTTTTCTGTTCCCAAAAATTAAGAACCAATTACGCGGTCAACGATTTTCATCACCAGAAGAGGCTGTCGAGGAGTATGAAAAACACGTTTCAGAGGTCACCACAGAGGAGTGGCACAAAAGTTTTCAAAACTGGTTTCATCGAATGAAAAAGTGCATAGACGCCAAGGGAGATTATTTTGAAAAACAATAAATTAATTTTGTACCTTTAATAGTATTTTTTCATATTCATTCCGGAAACTTACAGTGCGCCCCACGTATAAATAAATAGAATATCAGTATTTCAGCTTCACTTTTTGCCATGCGATGAGCTAGCAAGTCGTTTATGACTGGCATTTAAAAAATTGCTACATCTCGTGTCGAATAACTGGACCTATGCGCAGCAGTTACTCAAAAACAACCTATGCAATTTATCACCGCCATTTTGTTTCAAGTTATATTTATTTACTTATAAAGTCCCGATGAAGCCAACTTCTGCAGTTACCTTTTATTTTGTAACTTGCATCTGGCGTTGCACTAGATAATAATAATAGTAACAATAATACCCTGATTGTCTATCTACTCTAGCACGGGGCCCAGACCGATCGCTCCATGACTTAGACTGGTAATTTCGTATTCTGATCGATTTCTGCAGGTGGCATTTGTCGAAGCTCAGAACACGTGTAAGGCTTACTACTCCAAAGGCGTGTCAACACTATATTATCTGAATTACTTTCATTCAATAGGTACTTTATTCTTATGTTCAGAGAATAGTGTTTATTCGCCTTTTAGGTTGTAGAACTTAGCATAATGCATTTCTTAAGTAATTTATCACATTTTAAAGGTCAAATATCTAATTGACAATCAAATTAATGACATAGGTTCTAAAAACATTTTTCTAGATATTAAACGAGTTTTTTATACTTCATAAATAATTGATGGCTCAAATAAATTAAACAAAAACTCTTTTTTCCATAGGCCCTGCTATGCATAAAAGAAAGGGAGGTCAAAAATTAATTAACTAAGTACTTCGGTGTCCTTAATAATGGTTTTTAGGGTCTCAAATTGCCGATAAAATTGCAGGGTCTGCGAGTCTGCCAGACGTTATTGTTAACTAAGAAAAATGAGATGGACCCAAGAAATTATCACCAGAATCAATTTTGCGTACCAGTTTAGTTATTTTTTTCAGTTTTATCTTCTTTTGCCTTGATTGGAATTCAAGTTTGTTCCAAAGTGTCCATCTCGCTAAAAGGCCAAGTAGCTGCACGATTTTAGTTCCTTGATGATCTGAGGCCTGCATTAATAAACTGCTTTCAGCTGTGAGAGCTATCTCAAGCGCATGAAAATGACAGATTTGATATGGCTTAACCGACATTTTGTGATATCGGTGAGACAACTCTCAGAGCTGAGGGCCCTTAAGGCGAGCTCAGATCTAAGCACATTAGGGTCAGGCTTGCAGTTTTTTTATGCTAAAATAATAATTAATCATCCTTAGCAACCTCTTAAAATATTACTACACCATTTTGTTATACCCTGTAAATGACAGTCGAACTCTCTAAATAGGGAAATTAGGCTGCCGTTTGGTGAAAGCTGCTTCGGTTTATAAATGTACAAAATGGGACGAAAATTAGTTGGGTAAATTAACTTCATAACTTATTTACACGTTTTGTTGTCTAAATTATTCACACGTAACTTAGTGTTCCATTTATGAAAAGTGGCGGACGGCACATGTTTCGTTACGAATTCAGATGAAACTAGTTGTGGATTACGTCGATTGTAGACCCTTTCTCTTGCTTAGCTGGCCGGAAAAGAAAAATTTTTGACATACAAATTAAGGCAAACAATGTGTTGCTCCCCCATAATATAATCTTCAGTACTCTAGTCTAGATGACGCCTGTCAATTACAGGACTAGATAGTCCTTAGGCCAGTGTAGAGGAATGTACAGCTTTGCAATTAAATGTTGGCGTCAATTGCGAAGGGGAAATATTAGATCCTTACATATGAAATTGGCGTTTTGTACGGAGAAATTGAAGTTAACTCAATTTTCAGTACAAACATTTTTGTATTTTTTTTAGGAATGACAGATCCTAATTTTATAAACTTTGTGTGTATGATTGAGACAACATTTAGCTAACAGAAAATTTTATATAATTTTTGAAAAGTGTCAGCTGTAAAAAAATATTACGAATATTATCATGAAAATGGATGACATTTAGGAGGCACTGATTTTGAAGATAACATTTTAGTTATCCAAATGAAAATTAAAAGAAAATTTATTAAGTAGATGTAAAATATTGAAATTAATTTTAAAACAATAAAAAAAACTGGAAATAGCTATTGAATTACTCGAATTATGAACTCCTGAATCTGTAAGAAAAATTCGCCAATTTCATAGAAACTACACACCAAAAATAATGATTTGCACAGCAAATATAAGGGCAAAATGCTGCGGTAGCTTAGGTGAAGGGAAAGAGGTTGAGCGAAACGAAGCCCCCTTTATCCTTCGAGTTAGGTTGAACATGTAAGAACAACAAGAAATACTTAAAACATAAACTTATCTTAAAACATAAATCAATATTTTTGATGTGCGATTATATACTAGCCTTTGCGAAGTACTGAAGGAGAACTTTTTCGATGGCGTCGTGATTTGAGAATTTGTGATGGGGGGTAAAAATATTTTAACCTCTCATCAGTAGGTAATTTATGAAATGTGTTTTAAATTGTTTTTGGCAGATTCCGCCATTCCCAGAGTCGGTTAAAAATATGTGACGGACAACAGTAAAAGGCTTTTTTAATAGCGCTTTTATTTTAAAACGCTTTTTAACGGGGTAGATTGTATTAAAATTAATAAACAACGTTAATTAGACACAGAAAAAATTAATAAACCAATCAAATAAATTTAATGAAAAATAATTTAAGCAGTTTTGTTCAGCTAGTATTTAACCGCACATTAAAAATACTGATTTGCACAGCAAAAAACATTATCAAAAAAACTTTTTATGTTATGTACAGTAACATACACTAGTTTATCTACACACATATCATAAGCTCTCTTTGATGTGTTCAGGAACCGCATGATTGACCGGCATTGTGGGTCTGCAGTTACTGTTGTTTAGCTTGTTCTGTAGCACCAACTTCACAGACAAACTAGGGGCGGCAGGCAGGCGGGCGTCGGCGTTCGAAATTTGAATTCAGTACCAACTTCACAGACAAACTAGGGGCGGTAAGCAGGCAGGCGTCGTCGTTCGAAATTTGAATGTCATAATATGCAGAAAAATTACACATTATAGTCATAATGTGTAATTTTTCAGATAAGAAATGAGTTTTTAACTAGTAGTTTAACATTATGCTGATCGTAACGTGCGGTTTTTGTACGCAGTAAAGAGGGTTTATGATACGTGTGTAGATAAAATATTTTATGTGTATACAGCGAGGCAATGGTGCCAGCATGTTGGGCACTCTGCCTCTGGACGGCGGCGATCTGAGAGATATTTTTTATTTAAATTAATATTTGTACATAAGTTAGGTTATTTTGTGTTTTTTGTTTAAATATGTGTATAATTATTTGTAGCTTTATAACTACTGTATAAATTATTCTACTTTCACATTGACTTCAATAATAAAATATATCAATCATTAAAATACACATTCATAAAAACTCAAGTTTATGTTTTAAGTATATTTTGTTGTTCTTATATGTTCAAACTAACACGAAGGATTACCCTTCACCTAAGCTACCGCAGCATTTTGCCCTAATATTTGCTGTGAAAATCAGTATTTTTGATGTGCAGTTTAATATTTCCCGTTTTGTTCTAGTTTGCAATACTACAATTGTTTTATTAGGGTTCCGTACCCGAAGGGTTCCAAACGGGACCCCATTACTAAGACTTCGCTGTCCGTCCGTCCGTCCGTCCGTCTGTCACCAGGCTGTATCTCAAGAACCTAGCTAGCTAGAGAGTTGAAATTTTCACAGATTATGTATTTCTGTTGCCGCTATAACAACAAATACTAAAAAACAGGATAAAAGAAATATTTAAGAGGGCTCCCATACAACAATTCTTTCAATACCACATACAAACTTATGGATGCACCTGGTTACGTACATGGAGTGTGAAAGTAACCGCACCAATAACTTTGTAAACAATATTTTGCTGTGTAAAATCCAAACTATTCACTCCACACCATCGCTTCCATTGAACGGTGGTACGGAACCCTTCGTGCGTGATTTAGACTCGCACTTGACCGGTTTTTTTTAATATTCTTCGCCCATCTGAATAGGTCAAGGTCTTCCATACAGTCAATTCTTATTTATTTCTTCGTTGTTTGATTCATGGTTTTGAACCATGAATCAAACTAAGGAGGTTTATTGTCTTGTGCCAAATACAACACATTTTATGAGCACGAGTTCTACTTCAATGATGTCTACTGTGCTGCACAAGTATTTTTCAACCGACTTTAAAAAGAAGGATGTTCTCAATTCAAATGTTTTTTTTTTGTATGTTTGATACGCGAATATTACGTCAACTAAAAATAGATTTAGATTATTTTTGTTTTGATTGGTAGGTGTGTTGATCTTATAAATTTTAGCAAAATTTATTAATGGCCGATTCCAATAACCTATCTTCTATCCATAATCTGCAGATTTGACACTGATAGAGTCAATTTTGAAAATAATCCCATAGCGCAACTGTCAAATGTAACGTGTTATGTGCTGATCACGGATAGAGATAGGTTATTGGGATCGGCCGTTAGTGTATTTAAAAAAAATCAAGAACAACGAAAATTTTATATGAGGCATGTTATCTTAGATAATCTGTGGTAGTGAATGAACCTTCCCTTTCCCTAATTACATTTTGGACAAGAGTAATAAAGTACTTAATAATAAGTAAATGTAACTCAATGCTTAATAATTACCTTCCTCAAGTTATATTTTCTTTGGCCATTAAAATTATGTCAAACCAGTCTGTTCGATAGCTGCAATGCGTCACGTCACGACAAAGAGTGGAAACATGAGCGACTATGGACCTTATTACGTGATGGTTAAGAATAGGGATATCGGTGTACATTTTTCTGAAACAAAGTGAGTTAAGCACGCACGTTCTCGTGACATGGGTCTCAGAAAATGTAATGTCGCCCGAAAGGAACATGGACAAATTAGGCCCAATATCTTGGGGCAAACTTCATGTAAGGTTTAAATGATTATTAACTAGCTTACCCGACAGACATAGGTTCTGTCAAAAGCGGACTACTTCAGTCTTACTGTAGTAGTCCGCTATCTACGCAATCCATTGGAAGAGGGATGAACTACACAAAAGTGTTTACGTTTTTTCAGATTTTTCAACTTTTTCTCTTAGTTAGAACATTCAAAGAATGCTTTAAAATAAGTTCATAGATAAAAAGATAGATATGGCGTTGCAGCCTAGTACTACGTAGTACTATTAAGATAGATATGGCGTTGTAGCCTAGTACTAGGTAGTACTATTAAGATAGATATAGCGGTGTAGCCTAGTACTGTACTACGTAGTACTATTAAGATAGATATGGCGTTGTAGCCTAGTACTACATAGTTCTATTAAGATAGATATAGCGGTGTAGCCTAGTACTACGTAGTACTATTAAGACAGATATGGCTATGTGGCCTAGTACAAGGTAGTACTATTAAGATAGATATAGCGGTGTAGCCTAGTACTACGTAGTTCTATTAAGATAGATATGGCGGTGTAGCCTAGTACTACGTAGTACTATTAAGATAGATATGGCGTTGTAGCCTAGTACTAAGTAGTAGGTACTATTAAAAAAGATATAGCGGTGTAGCCTAGTACTACTTAGTACTATTAAGATATATATGGCGTTGTAGCCTAGTAATACATAGTATTATTAAGATATATATGGCGTTGTAGCCTATTACTACGTAGCACTATTAAGATAGATATGGCGTTGTAGCCTAGTACTACAAGTCAGACTCGCACTTAGCCGTTTTTAGATTTTGTTTAGTTAAGTTTTCTTATACGACGGTACGAAACAATTCTTTACTTACTAAGCAGTACATATGTTTATATTTCGCTGAATGGCCGAATGAATTAAAATTTGAAATGAAACAGTTAAGAAATAATCTATGCCTCTTTTTTAAGATCTTGGAATAAGTAGTCTTCTTTATTGTAGTCATACATCCTGCGACGGTATTGTAGTAATTTTTCGAAAAAACTTAACTTTCAGCAAAGAAAATCGCTAAACATTTTTAAATGTTCTTAATTAGTGGTAGAGTGCACGGAATCTATAAGTGATATAATAGGTATTGAGTAAATTTATCAATGATCATTTAGTTCTCACAATTTGTTCATGTATCGATTAAGGTTTTATTTTAACTGTAAAACACCGCTCTTCAGCACACTTTTGGGGCCGCGGGTAGGTGATGCACACCCCGGAAGGAATGTTACATACATTTTAACTGCCCTCTATAACTAACATATCCCGATAGATAAAGGAACTACATTATTTTTTTCCTTTTTTTAAGCTTATATTCTTGTATTTTAAGCTATCTATCAAAATAAGAGCAACAAAAAATAAGTCCATACAAGTATGATGTACTCGATCGCGTCAGACTGAGATTGGGAGAGTTCATTACATACAGATAAGGGACGTTTTTTTAAAAATTTTGACTCATCCACTCCCTCACGTTAAGTCGTCATATTTCATAATTTCATAATTTCCTTATTGCTCACAAATGATAAAAAAGGGTGACATAAAAAAGAGTAATCTCTAATAAGATATCTATTCCAGCAAACCAGCAAACCAAGTTAAGATGGGAAAGGTTGATCTCATTGATTGATGATCTCATTTCGAGCATGAATAGCATTAATTTAATTAATTAAAAAGACTGTCTAAAAAGGCTATTTTTCTCCCTCAAACTGGCTAGTAGGTCATAACTTCAAGAATGTGTGAGGTATCTACGTCAATATTACCTTAAATGAAAGATCATTAACTAAGAATGTTTTTTAAAGATTTGAACTTAAAAAGCTTTCACTTGTTTTTGTTAAATTAGGTCCGAAAAACTTATTTTATTGATGATTTAAATTTGTCGTGCTCAAATCAAAATTTATTAGAACGCTTATTAAGAGATTCATTAGAATCTATTGTAAAATAATCCAATTATTGTTTAGTTTTGCAATGATTATCATTGCTTTCATTGAAACTTTCACTAAACTGTGAAAATCTGGAAATTTCCTTCAAAAACACTAAATCATCAATAAAAATTTAACGGTTTCGCCGTATGTATGTTTGGCTCAAATGGTTCCAAATGGTCTGTACTAGCTTCGGTTTAAGTCTTTGCATCGATCTACCGGACACCCTGTATAATACTACTACTATTATAAATAATACTACAAATACTATTAAATTTATTTAAATGTACACTTAATGTACACTTATCAGCATGTAATTAACTCACCATATCTTAGTCCGAAGTGCTCGAGTAAATCCCATTTATATCATATGCATAATATTATAGTATATCTATGATTAGTATGTCTTTTAAATTGATAAAAGACTTCACTGCGATGCTTTTTAGATATGTTTTTGTTAAAAATGAGCTCTGTCTGTGGTCGAGGTCCGGATGCAGGTTCGATTCCTGACCATGTACCAATGAGATAAATAATTTATCTTAAGTACATTATACGGACGTTCTAACGGTGATGGAAAACATCGTGGGGAAACCTTCATTACTCCATAGCTGCGGCGATGGGCTAGCCCCTTGTCACACAAAATTGAGTATTGAGTAACTGGCTCAATTGTGCCTCTGCCAACCCATATGGGAAAAGGCGTGACGCTATGTTATGTTATGTGTATGGTTTGAAAGTTAATTCCTAGATAACAAGTGAACTAAATTTTAGACTTTGGATGGCACAGCCACAGGAGATTTAGCCAGATTAATTGTTCATGTCCGCTGGAAACTTTTGGCCTAGTCCATGTCCTTTTGTTTTTTTTTCTAACAATCGAATATCAGGTTATGCCATTATCAAGTTATATCATAACCTCCGTGTAGTAGTAAAGTAGGTATTGCAATGAGGTTGGAGTAAAATACAGAGGAAGCGAGAAATATAAATGCTGGATGGAAGTTTTCAAACGGATAAAGTCGTTTGGAAAGATTCGTTCTTCCATTCGATCCACCTGAGCAATGTAATCTATTGGATAGAGCTGTTTGCAACTATAGGAAGCTACTGAATGAAATATTAGGGCTAACTTCTAAGGGCCAACGGCGGCGGAAAACATTCAGGTCACGCAAAATGCATGATTGAATTATTAGCTAAAAGTGACCACAATTATGCTTCTGCTGCCCAGTATGGGAAAAATGTCGCTGTTACAAGGTATCGAGTTTGAAATCAAGACTTGTAGTACCGCCAAGTACTACTGCTTAATATAGGCTTGTGGTGCTTGGTGTGCTTAATATAGTCAGACGTCCGCCGCTGCCTCGGCCTCGTCTCCAATTCTCAGAGAAACTCCTCGTACTAAATAATTTTTCAATATTTCGAGGGTTCCCTTTGCGTTTTTAATTTTTTCTCTCCCCGGAGATCTCCGAAGGATCTTACCTTCCTAAGACTTAGTTTAGTAAAATAGTTTAAAGAAAAGTCTATCAAAATCGGTCCAGCCGTTGGCGAGGTCCGCGCTCTGGTCGGTAAGCGCAAACCTCGCCAAGTTTGGGATTTATTTTTATTGTTGCCTATCCAATTCGAAATTAGAAATTTGTTTTTTGGTCTAAAATTTGAAGCGGCCTTGACGGGAACTATTGGAACTCTAAGCGCACTCTAAGTATCGAATCAAGTCGATAGTAAATTCGATCTTTAGTTTTGCACATAGACGTCTACGAGTTATTAACCTTCTTACCACAAAAAAATAATCTCCTGTTCAACACTTGTTTAAAGACAATAATGTTTAGGATTTTACGTTTGTTTTGAGGTTAAACGATGTGTAATATTTTTGGTAGTAACACGGTGAGTGTCTATCCCAGGTTTCCTGGAAGAAATATCTTGTTAGAGATAAGCTTGCCTTTGTACTATGTTTTTTCCGACATTTATATGTGTCTGTATATTCTGCTTTATGCAAAAAAAATTTAGAAGTAAATTAAACTCGAATAATGCTTGCAATAGCTCAATAAACAGTAATGGCAATTTAACAATAAACAATTATGTAAATAGTGATAAAGATGACCCAACCCATAAAAATAAACAACTATTATCCAACACCGAAGCATAAAATTCTATACAAAATTATATTTTGTCGAATCTTTTCGTTCTTCGACTGTATTGTTTAGTCCAATTTCAATGGGAAAGAGAAATTTCCTTTTCCGACTTCTGAGGTAAAAATAGCACCTTTTCCGCTTGATTTTGGGTTATCAGGAGGAAAATTCCATTCCGGCGAACTCGTGGGAAATGTACTATCTTCAAACTCAATTATCATTAGATTAGTTAATCATATTTCATTTATTTTAATTTTTCTCCATGTTCATGAGACATAAAAGTGATTTGTAAAAGTGCATTATTTTTGCCTATTTACAATAAATTATTTGAATTTGAGTTTTAGTTCAATCATTTGGTAGTTTTACCTTTTCCGGGATTGTTAAAATGGACGATTTTTCAGATTTTGATATGCTCTTTCCGAATTTCAACTTTGCCACCTCGAATCTTTACCGGTCGCGCTGCCATATTGGAAATAGGCTAGTATTTAATCGCACATCAAAAATACTGATTTGCACAGAAAAAAGGATCAACAAAAACACTTGTTATGTTTTTTTAATATTTTGTGCGTACATAAGTTTATGTTTTAAGTATTTTTTGTTGTTCTTATATGTTCAATCTAACACGAAGGATTTGATTGATGTGCAGTTTAACATTTCCTTTGGAAGAATGACGCCATTCTCCATTCAGTCCATTAATTACGGGTGGCTTTTTAACGATTATTACCCCCCTGGTGAGATTTGGCTGGACCCCCCAAAATTTCACGTGACAGTTTTCCTATTTTGTAGTTGGTAAATGAAAAGTAGTTGGTAAAGAAAACACTCTGCTTCATTATTTTTATTAAAGACTAATATTAAGGATTGATTACATCGAAGTCCGATTCTGACATATTGAAGTAAATAATAATAAAGTCAAGAAACCTTTATTTACTTTAATTCAACCCAATTCACACAGTTTTTGAGGGGAGAATCAGTCTAGGGCTATTTCAGGGGCCCTATTCGATTAGACAATGACCTCTCAGTGACTATGACACGACGGCAACGGTCAATTTTAGTTATCTTTTATCTTTCGTACGTACGTTTTCGTAATCCCTTTCAATTTGGGTTATATCAAAATTATATGAATAGCAATAAACTTTAATTGAACCATTAATCGAAAAGCTCCGTGGTCTAATGGGTTTCACGCTTGCTTCTCACACAGGAGATGCAGGTTCGATTCCTGACCATGTACCAATGAGATAATTAATTTATCTTAAGTACATTATCGGGCGTTCAGTGTTTCGGATGACACTTTAAGTTGTTGGCCCCGGCTACTATCGCTACGTGATAGTGGTCGTAACACCCCTCCACCAACCCGCACTGAGCCAACATGGTGGAGTATGGCTTAATCTTACTCGTACCCGGGTAAAGGCCCGTGCCCCCCGGTGGGGACATTAATGGGCTATATTTATTATTATTTATAATTTAATTATTAATCGCGTAAAAAAAGATAAATGAAGTCGACTTGCTACGTCGCGCCATTGTCACTGAGCGGTCATTGGGCTAGCATAATTAGGCGCCTGTTGGTTTTACTGAGTGTTTTGTATAATCTCCTTTATAGTTTGCAAAGTTCAGGTCCAGCAGCAGACCAGCGATGATGGATGGGGCTGCCCCGTGTCGATCATTTGATGTATCGATGTTAAACTTCTATCGTGTAATGCGATTGGAAAGGTTTCACACTTTTATAAATTGAATATGAATTTATTTATAGGTTTGTGTGCTTATTTTTTGTTGAATAAACATTTTTTAAAAATAATGGAGTAACTTCTACATATTACACGAACAAAAACATTTTTCGTTGGAAAACTGGTGACGTAATCACGTAACAGCTCTTATATGAATGGATCGGGTGAAGAGGCCTTAGTCAAGCTTATTCGATAACGCAAGATTTAGGGTTTTTTTATGAATACCACAAGGCGCGAAAGTCACAAGACGTATTTACTTCAAAAAACCGTGCAATGACTCTGACAAAGTTAATTTTGAAATGGTCTTGAATTTAAAAATGTCATCGTTGGCTCTATATGTATTTCAATTTCTCTTTGCGGAGAAGAGGATCAAAAACCAACCGCAGAATTTACCGCTCGTCCTCGTCACTTTTCAATACCTGTACATATGCGCAGTAATTCCCGCCAACGTCGCCCAGCGCTCTTAATTCGTGGCGCGACGTATAAGAGTGTTGCGTTCTATTATTTGTTCCTTCGTTTATTTCTATTTTTCTATTTTTTTTCTTAGACATGATTAAGCTACTATCTATCAATCTTCGTTACCCGTACTACCTATCTTACTAGCACTAGGAACACGAGTTTTTTTTAAGTAGTCACTATAGTCAAGTCAATAGTCAATAGTCAAAGTACTTTATTACTGTAGATATTTACATATACTTAGCAAACGTCATTTTTTTGCCTCTTCTCTACATTGGACCACTGTGGGAGAAGAAGGGCGTAGAAACTCCCACAGATTTATTTTTAGATCTCTTTTAAAAATAAGTTGTGCTTAACTAATACAAATATGAAAAATTTTATTGTTATGATTAATATGCAGGAATAAATAATTACAAAATTATTAACAGCAAGGTCTGTGTTGAGCCAGATTAACCCCATACAGTCCTGTCATTTAAGTAATCTTGAACATTGTAATATCCCTTTTTCGACAGAGTCGCTTTAACATGCTTTTTAAATTGCTCAAATGGCAATTTCAAAATCTCCAGAGGTATCTTATTGTAGTAGAGAATGCACTGACCCTTGAAAGAATTGCTAACCTTCGCGAGTCTAAAACGGGGCGCACATAGTCTGTGATTATTTCTTAGGTTAACATTACAACTGTCGCTAAGTTTGGAAAATGTTGTAAGGTTCTTGCGTACATACATTATATTTTCGAAAATAAATTGACTAGCTACAGTTAGTATGTCAATTTCTTTAAAAAGCTCTCCTAAGGAGTCTGTTCGTTTTAAATTATAAATTGCTCGAATAGCTCTTTTCTGTAAAATAAAAATAGTTTGAATATCCGCTGCTTTCCCCCACAACAAGATACCATAGGACATCACACTATGAAAGTAACTAAAATATACTAGCTTAGATGTAGCCACATCCGTGCTTTGTCTGATGTTCCTAACAGCGTAAGCCGCAGAACTTAATTTACCAGCCAATTTATCTATGTGGGGTCCCCACTGCAATTTGGTATCAATGGTTATTCCAAGAAACATCGTATCATTTACCAATTCTAACGTGCTGTTGTCTAACACCAAACTGGTCTCAACTTGCCTGACATTTGGAAGTGAGAATTTGATATACTTGGTTTTACCAGCGTTTAACAATAAATTATTAACTGTGAACCAATTCAAGGTTAAAGACAATACACCATTAACATCATCAAAATCTCCTTTTTGTCTTTCAATTTTGAAGACCATTGAAGTATCATCAGCAAACAACACTATGTCAGTTAATTTCTCCACCATGAAGGGCAGATCATTAATATATACCAGGAATAAGAAAGGGCCTAATATGGAACCTTGTGGAACACCAATTTTAACACCCGATCCATCAGATTTTACGCCGTTAACTTTTTTCTTTTGAATTCTATTGCTTAGATGATCTTAGTAGATACAACGCTTTATTTCTAACTCCGTAATGATTTAATTTAATTAATATCGTATTATGATCAACACAATCAAACGCCTTCGACAGGTCGCAAAAAACTCCGATAGCATCCTGTGCGGCCTCCCATGCAGAATAAATATGAGATACAAGGGTAATACCTGCATCCGTAGTCGATTTACCCCTAGTGAAACCATATTGTTTAGCGTGGAGTTGTTTTGTACGGTTGAAGTGTGAGAGCATTTGATTGAGTATAATCTTTTCAAATATTTTACTTAGTGTTGGAAGAACAGATATTGGTCTGAAATTTGAAGGATCGCCCTTATCTCCCGATTTGAACAGCGGTATAAGTTTACTGTGTTTCATGAGGTCTGGAAAAGCCCCATCGTCAACACATTTATTGAATATATAAGCTAAAGCTATCTTTGACAGCTGTCACTATTTTTGACAGATGTCACCATTTTTGACAGGTTTGTGTGTGTTACCTGTCACCTGACACAAGTCACGATAACTATAAATATTCAAAACAGTTTCAGCTACAAAAAGGCGACAATAGTAGACAAAATAGCAACAGCTGTCAAAAAAAATATAGTGACAGCTGTCAAAAAAAAAACTTGTTACTGCTGATAGTAAGATGAGTAGTAAAACTGGTAACGAAGGACTATCAATTACGAGATCTATGTTTTATAAATTTAAAAATAAAACTAATGGGAAAAAATGACATCAGCGATGTCTTACTATCAGTAAGTATATTGTAAAGGAATTCCTAATAGTTCAACTGGTAAGACTATTCGGTAACACTACTGCTTTATTTGGCATTGTGTATTAGGTATATCTTATATTTGTATTTATACATATGTATGGATTACACATGGATGTGTACAGATTATTTTTATTATTGTTAATTGAGCAAACAAAGCGTCAGACCTATTCCAAGACGGGGTGGCAGTGGTACGATTGTGCCCACGTGCAACCAGTTATTCGATACGGTATTTGACAAGGTAGTTAAATAAATCAAAAACGTGTCTCACGCTGAACCTGTTTTAACAAAATCGTTTGACAATATAGGAATTGTATATTTACAGCAGTTTTTTATAAACTCAATTTCATGTTTGAAAGGCAGCATTTGACTATCACATGCTGGTATTTCATAGAACTCGTGAACAAGATTACCGTTTTGACAGTTCCTAAAAAGTATCTATATGGACTAGCAGTCAATTATTCTCCATCCATTTGACGACCCGAATGGCCGAGTCGGCAGTAACCCTGCCTACGAAGCCAAGAGTCCCGGGTTCGAGTCCCGATAGGGACAAATATTTGTTTGACGAGAATGGATGTTTGATTGTCATGGTTTTTCATCTATCTAAGTATAATATTTATCTATATAAGTATGTCGTATATGTATATAAGATCGTTGTCTAGTACCCAAGATAAAGGGAATCCTAGTATGCGGCTAGATCAATGTGTGTAAATAGTGTCCAAGGTTAATACATAAGTTTATGTTTTAAGTATTTTTTTGTTGTTCTTCTATGTTCAATCTAACACGAAGGATTTGATTTATGTGCAGTTTAATATTTCCTTTGGAAGACTGACCCCATTCTCCATTCAGTCCATTAATTACGGGTGGCTTTTTAACGATTATTACCCCCCTGGTGAGATTTGGCTGGACCCCCCAAAAATTCACGTGACATTTTTCCTATTATGTAATTGGTAAATGAAAAGTAGTTGGTAAAGAAAAATCTCTGCTTCATTATTTTTATTAAAGACTAGTATTTAGGATTGACTACATCAAAGTCCGATTCTGACATATTGAAGTAAATAATAATAAAGTCAAGACCTTTTATATATAAAGTCAAGAAACCTTTTATATATATAAAGTCAAGAAACCTTTTATTGTAATAATAATTTATTATATTGTGTCACTTCGACGCAACTCCGACATCACTACCAACCAAATGACCAACTACTAATCCGGCTGACACATCCAAGGGGCTCGGAGAACACACGAGGACAGACTGTTCCCAAACTCCAAGCTGAGAGGGTAGTTAGTAAACTAGCTCAGAGAATCGCTCCCTCTGCTAATGATGTTATTGTGTGTTATGACATAACATAGAGGTAACATCAAACAGGCTTCTGGCCCCACACTAGGGTAACCTTTTCTGTTTGAGGTGTTTATTAAACAAATGTTGATAGGGATGGAATTCGAATGTTGAAGCTTTTTACCCACGACGACGGACGGAAAGGGAAGGAGGTACATGTGTTTGGGGTTAGAGGTTGTTTGTGGTGTTCGTGTGTGTATGTATGTCCGTTACCATTATCCTGCAAAACTACCGAACCGATTTAGGTGTGGTTTTTGTATTAACCCCTCAGTTACCACCGGCGTGAGCTAACGCCACTTTTCCGTTATAGATTTTACATTTTATTACCATGGAGTTCAAAATCGCGATCAGTCCCAACGACCCTCGGTTTTTGAGAAGTAAAACGGCTATAATTTCAGAGCAGTTTCTTAGATATTTTTATACATTTACAAGGGTACGCTGCAAGAGCAATTCGGTTGAGGCTTGACGGATTCTCAGAAACTATTTAGCCAATTACAAAGTGTTTTTTTTAATGTATTATATAGAAATTCCCATGACGACGTATTTGGGGTTAGAGGTTCTTTATGTGTGTGTGTGTGTGTCAGTTACCATTTTCATGGAAAACAACTGGACCGCATTTGATGCGGTTTTTTTGCATTAAACGGCTATAGCAGGTTCATAGATATGTTTTACGGTTGTAGACCACCAGGAGGCGCCGCAGAAGCCAGTAAGCCAGTATGGTTTACGCTTGAGAGCTTCACAGAAACAATTTAGCCATTTTTTATGTGATTTTTTGCATCAAACATATATAATAAAAATATAAATATAAATATCAAATATTATTTCATAGCAGATTTCGGCGAAGTTTTTTTTTTGTTTTACTTGTTTATGCAAGTATCCAAACGTATCGTTCTAGAACCTAGAGCATAAATAACGACAACTTTGTTTTTCCACAGAATTTTATGTGGCGTGACAAAGTTGACCCGAAATTAGTGCTGACACGTTTTCTATTCTTAGATCAACTTGTCCTTACTATTTAACCTTGGGCTCGATAATTTTGGACACAAAGTGAAACTAAACATGTATTATTAGATTAAGGTTGAGTGTATTTGGTGCAAGTGTTCCTCAGTCTCACAGTACATGTTATTAACACCTTTGAAAATGGTTTTATGAGAACACAGACTCCATAAGAGAGGTTTATAAAGAAATTGACATAATTACTGTAGCTGGTCAATTTATTTTCGAAAATATAATGTATGTACACAAGAACTTTACAACACTTTCCAAACTTAGCGATAGCTGTAAGACTGGTGCATCCCGGTTTATACAGGTCAGGTTAGAAGGGTCAGTGCATTCTCTACTACAATAAGATACCTCTGGAGATTTTGAAATTGCCATTTGAGAATTTAAAAAGCATGTTAAAGCGACTTTGTCGAAAAGGGATAGTACAATGTTCAAAATTACTTAAATGACGGGTCTGTTTGGGGATATTCGAACTCAACGCAGACCTTGCTGATAATAATTTTGTAATTTTTATTCCTGCTTATAAATTATAATAATTAATATTGTAACCAATTTTAAAAGAGATCTAAAAATAAATCTTTGGGATTTTCCTCGCCCTACTTCTCCCACAATGTAGAGAAGAGGCAAAAAATGAAGTTTGACAAGTATATGCAAATATCTATAGTATTAAAGAAATTTTAACTTTGCACTTTGAACCTGGTGGTTACTGCAACGTCTTATGTCGATTCAGTTTAGTGATGACCGACTTAAAAAAAATCTTGGTCTTACCTGAATATAGTAGTTTATGTGACTGCTACATAATGGCGGGCATTAATACTCGAGAGTGGGTTTATGAAACGAGCCGAAGGCGAGTTTCATAATAGTATCACTCGAGAGTTTTAATGCCTAATTATGTACAGTTACATACACCAGTTTATCTACACACATATCATAGGAACCGCATGTTTGACCGGCATTGTGGCTCTGCAGTTGTTTAGCTTGTTCTGTAGCACCAACTTCACGCAGGTGGGCGTCGGCGTTCGAAATTTGAATGTCAGTACCAACTACACAGACAAGCTAGGGGCGGCAAGCAGGCGGGCGTCGGCGTTCGAAATTTGAATGTCATAATATGTAGAAAAACTACACATTATGGTCATAATGTGTAATTTTTCAGATAAGAAATAAGTTTTTACCAAGTAGTTTAACATTATGCTGATCGTAACGTGCGGTTTTTATACGCAGTAAAGAGGTTTTATGATACGTGTGTAGATAAAAGAGCATTATGGCGTATTGGAATGGAAATGGTCGGCAATGGGGATCTTCTTGTTTTGAACCTTATCTGAATAACAATAAAGGTTTAGACCCCGGGCCATTCTGTTGTGGAATGCACTCCCCTATCCCCTCGCCAGGGACAGTCCTACTCTCAATATATTTTAAATTCGTGAAGAAGCATTACCTCTCTCTTCAGAATTATCGGTAGTATGCTTGTGAGTATTTATAAGTATATTAGCTGATGCGTGTACCTAGGAATTATCATTTACCGAGATATCGTTACACTCCTGGTGCAGGCGGATAAAAATTATCCTATATGTTAATCTAACTCATAAACTATCTCTGTGTTAAATTTCATTCAAATCCGTTCAGCCGTTGTAGCGTGATTGAGGCACAAACACACAAACATCCAAACATCTAAACATCGCCACTTTCACATTTATAATATTAGTTGGATGTATAATAGTAGTAGTATACTATATTGTTTGTATTTAGTATATTATTACAGTAATTATATAATTTATTTTATTTTTTAATATATATGTAAGTACTCGTTTATTTCGTTTTAATGTTGTTCACATATATAGGTCTTCCCCTGCTCAGCAAACAACCTTTCCAATGTTAACCTGGTTTGCTGGAATAGATCTCTTATTAGAGATAGGCTCGCCTTTGTAAACAATTTTCGTTTAACTCTTTCTTTTTAGGGTTCCGTGCCCGAACCAAACGGGACTCTATTACTAAGCCCCGCTGTCCGTCCGTCCGTCTCTCACCAAGTTGCATCTTATAAACCGTGAAAGTTAGACAGATGAATTTAACACAGATGATTTATTTCTGTTGCCGCTATAAAAACAAACACTAAAAAACAGAAGGTTTTTTTTTCTTGTATTTGCTCGATATTGATAATGGCAACAGGTAGACGCTTGAAATATTCACAGAATATTTAGTTTTATATTCACTTTAAAAATAAATAAATAAAAATAAAACAAATCTTTAAGGGGGGCTCCCATACAACAAACGTATTTTTTTGCCGTTTTAATAGATAATGATACGGAACCCTTCGTGCGCGAGTTCGACTTGCACTTGGCCGTTTTTATATGATTTGCGTGCAACAAAGAAATTTAATTACTATGTAAGGTTGCGGTAACCTCCAGATCGCTATTTTACTTTGAAACTGTTGACTAAAAATTTTATCGTTTATTCTTGAATATCTGACTGAAAGGGGGAACAACAGTGCCTCTGTCACCTCGTATAGGAAAAGGGGTGACGCCATGCTATGTTATGTGACCGAAAATGGTTTTATCCCAATAGCAATGTTATTGACAACACAAAGAGCCAAACAGCGGCTAGTCTATACCCCCTTACATGCCGCTATCATGCTCTTTGACTATGAGCTGATGTCCGCTCGTAAAAATCGGGTAAGCAGGCAAACTCCTCCCATATATATCATACACAAAACATATATATCGCCCAAAAGGGCAAATTGCAGGTAGAAAGCCTTCAGCATATACCGAGGCCATGGCTCAAAGTGAAATCGAATATCGATAACTGTAAAACACACCTCAAGGGGTTATTTTAGTCCGTATACCACACGAGCTGATGCCCGCTCAATATGTGGGGACCCGGACATAGCAGGGCTTTTTTTTCCAGGGTTTTTTTACCATTAAAAAAAAAAGAGGGCTAGTCTATAGAAAATCTAATGGAAGGGGACATGCCTACGTTTTTGCAGTTCCAGAAAATTGTATTCCTTGAAACGAGCCTCGTAGTTGGGCCGCGGAACACGCGACAAAGTTGGTCGATGAAATACACAATTCTGGATGGAGGAGGAAGAAGTAGTCAAATTTTAAAGGGTTCGTAGAGACAATATTCTGAACAACTTTCACTAGGAAACCGATTTCAACAGAGCAACTTTATTTGCGGCAGGTGACATGATATATGAGAAGTAGTAATGCGGTTTTCTGTAATCTTCCCTGCCTACTATGCAGGGAAGTCTACTATTTACAGAAAACCGCATTAAAATCCATTTACCCGATTGAGCGCTAGGGTGCCACAGGCAGATACGCAGCCAGCGCTTCAAACTTAGACCCACCCTTTTTTCAGGGGGGGGAATAAAGTTGCTCTGATCAAATCAATTTCATACTTTCAAAGTTCTCCGGAATTCTGACCCTAACTACCTCTTAAAATATGACTACACTTTTTTGTTTCACCTGTATTTTTTATTCGCCAACCCCCATCGGTGTGGGCGACCCTATTGGGCTTCGCATTTTCAACCTTATGACTTTGTAATAGAGTGAAAACCCAATGAAAATGGCTTGTATGTAAAGAAATATGAAACTTTATTTCCACATCCGTGGTTTTATTAGGTCTTGAAAATGTAATTTCAGTTTCATATGATATAAACTTGAATAGGTGAGCAAATGATATGTATTTACACAACCTAGTTAGTAATTAAAATTACTGGATATTTATGGGGCAGTATTTGTTTGATGAGAACGGATGGTTGTACCCTAGTCATGGTTGTTTATCTATCTAAGTATAATATTTATCTATATAAGTATTATCGTTGTCTAGTACCCAAGATACAGGGAATCCTAGTTTGGGGCTAGATCAATGTGTGTAAGTGGTGTCCAAGATATTATTATTATTATTATACCACGTTATTTTATTTGTATTTATTTTTATTTATATCAAGAATAGCAGGCAATATGTACTTTGCTTCGTAAAGCCGTGGGTTTTTTGGATGAAACAGAAACGGCAAGAAAACTCAGGCCAGCCCAATATTTTTTGCGAGTTTATTTAGTAATTATAATCAATTATTTATCAATAAAGTGTTTATTAATATCATAGTGCATTTTATTTTTAAGTATTCTAGTGATGGAGTGTTTAAAGAAATTTACATGTCGTCTTACGTCTTTAAGTCATTTGGTAATAAGTTATATAGTGCGCCTTTAGGGAATGGTAATTTTAGGGCGTTTTTAGGGTTGCTTACCCGAAGGGTGCCAAACAGGACCTTATTACTATAAGCCTCCGCTGCCCGTCCGTCCGTCCGTCTGTCACCAAGCTGTAACTTTTCACAGATGATGTATTTCTATTACCGCTATAACAAGAAATACTAAAAAACAGAATAAATTAAATATTTTAAGGGGCTTCCATACAATAAACGTATATTTTTTCTCGTATTTGCTCGATATTGATAACGGCAACAGGTAGACGCTTGAAATATTTACAGAATATTTATTTATATATTCAGTTTAAAAATAAATAAATAAATAAAAAATAAAACAAATATTCAAGGGGGGCTTCCATACAACAAAATGGATAAGGGATAATGGTACGGAACCCTTCGTGCGCGAGTCCGACTTGCAATTTGCGGGTTTTTTTTACTTAAGTTTCCAGAATATGTTATATAGATTTTTTTCTTTATAAACGTTGATGTAAATGTTAGGATATAATATTTTTTTCAATAAACGGCATAGTTCGACTCCGTTAACCCAATTTTCAGCTCCGAGTAGCCCAGCGCCGTTACTATGGAGATAAGAATGTTTCCTCACGATATTTACGAATGTTATAATATCACCGTTAGAACATCCGTTTATGTAGGTATTTTACATTTACGGTAAGTGTCAGAAAGGCCGGTTGCAAAATTCTCGTGCTTTGTGCCGATTACATTTTTTCACCAGCCATTCTGATCTGACGATGGCTGGCCAAATTGTTTCCTAGAAAGATATCATGGTTATATATTTTTTACGATTTGTAGAAAAAATAATTCCTGAATTCCAGCGCCAGGTGCTGCAGGAAACCGGACATTCTGAAGCTTACAGTTTACTGATTTCAATGGTGCCTGGCCAGCACAGGGACTTGAACCCTCATCAACTGCATGGCAGGCGAGCGGTGTTACCACTAGACCACGGCCGCACTGTACGAGCTGTCACCTTTCTCTCTCAAATAGGGTAAGAGGGGTGACATGTTACCCTAAGAAAAAATCACTAATCATAAAGAAGTTGACATATGTACTGGCTGTAGCCATTGAGCTACCATTACTATATATATATATATATATATATATATATATATATATATATATATATATATATATATACTATAGCTCTTCTCCACAGATTCCGCCATTGTGTTAGTGAACTCACCCAAAAAAATGTAATGACGGATCTAAGTGATGTAACAACATCCTATGGAAATAAATGATTTTTGATTTGATTTGATTTGATTTGATATAGAGACGCTGTCTCGAACCAAAAACGTGTCGCACGCAACTAGATCACAGCTGCTGCGAGCTCGACGTGTCGTCCCTGTAGATTACACACCGCAGAAGTGACACCGCTTTTATACCAACGAAACTTTATTTGATTGAGTGCAGTCTATTACAAAATGTACCGATCTAAGTATTCATTGTAACCGAGGTTTAAACAAAGGTTTATGTAGATGACTTGCGCTTTCTCATTAGCTATGTGTTATCGTTATCTATACTGCCATAATTTCAAAATGAACTGAAAAGTAAATTATTTTTACACCTTGTATATATTCATAGCCTTCTCCACTTAGGATGCTAGATCCTAGTGATACCACACTTCGAAATCGGTTCAGGCTTTAAGAAGTTGTGGTGGAATTAAGAAAAATACCCACATGAACCCTGAAAACAATACACTCCGTTTTTGGGGGCAGTCGTGTTAAAATATTACCCAACATGTTTTGTTAGTTTAGGAGTCCTCTACCCAATTTTACCACATTCATCATATCCCACATATTTGTGAAGTGCTCTTTCGTATCACCATAAGTACCTACGTGTCTTATCTGTACGGTTCACTTTTCATATTCTATGGTTTTCATACAAAAGTCGGGTACAGTAGAAAATCATGTTCAAAATTAGTTTTAGATTATTTTAGTTGATATTTTGCTTACTTACTGATGATACGTCACGCCACTATCTTTTTTCTTCGTACTAGTCGCATTTTTAAAAGTTCGTAAGACGCAGAAGGCATTTTTGAACTGTTTTTTGGTCACAATAGCCGTCGCTATGAGCGCTGTCGAGGGACTAAAGTTAGGCCTTAGGCCATGGCGCAAAGAAATGGTTCGCGGTGTCGGTTCCATACGCTAGTAATAGTGGTTCAATGCCTGTAGCTTGTCAATTTATTTTCGAAAATACAATGAATGTACGCAAGAACCTTACAACATTCTCCAAATTTAGCGATAGTTGTAATATAATGCTGACTTAGGAATAATCAAAAATTCAAAGGTATCAAATTGAGAAAACTATTTCGAGATGAGTGTGTTCCACGCTAAATTCCGTTATTCCCATCAAAAAATATTACAAAACTACTGAAATGTCCGTAAAAACATAATGTACTTCATTTGTCCTCTACGGCGTAGTTTGCTCAAATTCCCTTCGCCGTTAAGTTAGCTGTTCTGTAAAACTGTCAAGTATCAAAAGTTTTCCTGTCAGACGATAATGCAGATGTCAGTCGGAACATAAACAAATATTGATATTAAAGTTTTTAGTTTTATCATCGGAAACAACCAGCCTCAAGTACCCTTCCAAAACTGTGAGCAAGTGACGTCACGAAGAGTGTTATTTTTAAAATTATTGAAAAAATAATTAGACAACTATTAATTGAAATATAATAATTTGTTTCTTAAAATAGGCGCTGAACTCGCTGTTAACAATTTTGTAATTATTTATTACAAATAAAATTGTAATATTTGTACTAGTTAATCCCAACCAATTTTTAAAAGAGATCTAAAGCAATCAATCAATCTGTGGGAGTTTCTTCGCCATTCTTCTCTCACAGTGGCCCAATGTAAAGAAGAGGCAAGACATTTGCTAAGCTAATAATATTTAAATAACTAGAGTAATAAATAATGTTTGATAATGATTTTGAAGGTGACAGCTTGCTGAAAAGCCAAGAAACCTGGCTGAGCCTGTAAACCCGCTCTCGTCGTAGCCCGCCCTTATAGAGCCGAACAAACGAGCGGAGCGCGGGAAGGTCGCCGACTCGGAACCAGATCGATCTACCAGGCGCACAGGAACGATGGAGTGTTAGAGACTTCTTACGGGCTTCTTCTATCCTGGTACTCACATCTGGTGACTGACAGCATTTGATTTCTGTAGTATCGCATTTCTACCAGACATATGGTGCAAATTATGAGTCTTGAAAAAACGTGTAATAAGATTATGTGCATTGCTCTTTAAATCCCATTCTCACTACTAACTCACTAGCCAAAATCATTAAACCCCAACCCAGAAGTCGTAGTTCATGTCGCGAACGTGTGGAGTAATCGCGTATTTCACAAAGTTCCCGGAAACAGTCCGTGGTGATATACTGAACTAGTGAACTAGTTCGTTTCAGCAGAACTGGATCTAAGTGGACAAGAACACTCGTAAAGTGCTAGGAATCACTTGAAATAACAAGTTGTTCATAATGGCTTAATATTTCTGCTGTTGTTTGTAACCGTTTGTTATGGTGTCTGACAAAGAGTATAAATAAGTAATAATAAATAAATATTAGAGGACAATCTTACACAAATCGAACTAGGCCCATAGTAAGCTCAACAAGGCTTGTGCTATGGGAACTAGACGACGATATATTTAATAGAGATGAATACTTATGTAAATACATATAAAATATCTAAGACTAAGAAACAAATATTCATGCTCATCACTTGCCCTTACCGGGATTCGAGCCCAGGACCGTCAGCTTCGTAGGCAGGGTCACTACTCGCTAGGCTGAACCGGTCGCCAAAATATAATCACTACGTTGTTTCCGGCGAGAGGAATTCTTTAACAGATATTGCTATCAAACAAACAATCAAATATTCATTTAGATTTACATAAATTGCGATTCCGACCCCACACTGGGAAAGCCTGTGTCGTGAGAAGTCGAAATACCTACGTCACAAACATACCGATCCAAGAAACGTGAATTTTTTCCCCCTCCCCCTATAAAAATGTATATGTCACCGGAAAATAATACGATCCGCAAGTTCATAAATTTCCTAATTTTTTTCCGCAAGTTTATAAATATACTAACCTAACCTAACCTAACCTAACATAACCTAACCTAACCTAACCTAATATAATCTAGAAGGAAGTTTATAAATTTCCTAGGAAATTTATAAACTTGCGGTTCGTATTATTTTCCGGTGACAAATATATCTTCAGCTCTGAATTACGTTTATTGTATTAACCAAAAGCTGGCCCCACGATCTTCGTAAAGCCTTACAATCAGATGTGAGCTCTCAATTGCTTAAGATGTCGGCTTCCAAACCCAAATGATTTAAAAAGAAAAAATCTGTATATTTTTTCCAGTCAGTTTTCCGATATTTCATTATATTCGGGGCGGCGAATCCAACAAATAAGGGATCATTAAAATCGGTCAAGCCGTTCTTGAGTTTTATGTGGTGTAACAGACCCGACTTTGTTTTATATATTTAGATATATAGATAACTCGAATTTGTATAACCCAATGACACAATTCGTGAAACCTTCGCAGCGCCATTTCAGGTACATTTTCCATTATACCTACAAACGCTGAGAAACGAATAGAACACCCCATCTAGATTTCAGCTTTGACAATCCAAAGTTGAATGCCCGTGGGGCTTACAACCTTGTTTCTTGGTGATACGATGGATAATGGAGTGTGGAAGGCTGAGCGTGTTTTAGTGGCTTGCGCTTTGGTTTCGCATTAGTGGAATGGAGTGATGTAAAGGGCAGAATGGGTTGCGGTGGGGTTCAGACGGACACGAGGTCTAAGGGTCGGTGTTTAATCAGATTGTGTTTATGTAGTCCTTCTAGAAACACCGACTAATGGGACTGGAAGAAGTAGGCTGTAGCTGCAGACATACCGCAGTGATTCGCAATGTTTGTGTGTTTTTGGACTTGTTCATCAACTATGGTAACAGTCATTTGGTGCAAAAACAAGTGGTTGCCGGGAAAGTTCATCTTAAAATGATTCGGAAAGGAGATATTGTCAAAAAACTGTTATTAGGCGCCATTTTCCCAACATGGTGGCGCGAGCTGCAAAGATACGAGGTGGCAAAGTATATATTCGAATAGAGTATAACCTAATGTTTTATATGTTGGGAAGTCGCTAAGTAAAATAAAATTTACTGGCGGTCATTTGTTTTATTGGTGGTCGAACTTAAATAATGCCTTACTGTCTAAACTTATCTTACACACACGGATCGTTGAACTACAATGTAGGGTTTAACCACTATGGATGAAGCGTTGAAGCAGAACGAGTCGTGGAACTACAATTGACGTTGAACCACAATTGACGTGGAACCGCAATGGACTTTAAAACACAATTGACTTGGAACCACAATTGACGTTGAACAACAATTGACGTTGAACCACAATTGACGTTCAACCACAATTGACGTGGAACCACACATGTCGTGGAACCACAATTGACGTGAAACCGTTAAAACCACAATTGACGTGGAGCCGCTATGGGCGTTGAACCACAATTATCGTGGTACGGCTATGGACATTGAACCACAATTGACGTGAAACCGCTATGGACGTTGAACCACAATTGACGTGGGACCGCTATGGACGTTGAACCACAATTGACGTGGGACCGCTATGGACTTTGAACCACAATTGACGTGGAACCGCTATGGACGTTGAACCACAATTGACGTGGTACGGTTATGGACTTTGAACCACAATTGACGTGAAACCGCTATGGACGTTGAACCACAATTGACGTGGAACCGCTATGGACGTTTTTCTAGAGGCAATTATAAGGAGAGCGACATCTTCGGGAGTAAAGTAAAAGGCTTGAGGTGCGCGCAAATACCAGACTATACTAGACTAATTTATTATAGGATATACTAAGGTTATATACAACTTACTACAAAACTACGTGATGAATATAAATATACCTTATCTGTGACGGTCGTCAACTTATCTTAACATTACGTGGAAATAGATATTTCCACATATCTGTGGCGGGCGTATGTGACGGCACAGATACTTCTTCCTTTAGGGAAAAAAATAAATGAATGTACTTATAACAATGGAAAAAATCTAAGTTAGATACCATAACAAACTTATATCAACTGCAATAATAACTAGTAGTATTTTAATAAACATAAAACTAGATAGTAATAGCGCATACTTCAACTTAATCTTAAAGGTAAAATCTTACACGAATTAGAAAAATAAAGGAACAACGGTTATGCGAATTCTTCATAACTTTAAAGAATTACTTAATATTTACCTACAGGCAGGTCTTGTATCTGGCCGCACACTTAATAAAATAAACTAAAAACTGGAAAACATAAAAACACTAGGAAAATGGGGCTTCGTGGTTAGTAAACTAACCTAACCTATAACTGGAAAAGATCCGCAGGAGGGTCGTCTGATGCTGCAGCCGCCCATGTTTTTCAGGAATCGATGAGTCAATTTACGTCGCACGTCGTTGAAGTTGTAATCACTGTTTGTTTATAATTGCGACCGTACCTACACAAGGATGATTGTGCTGAATCAGCGTCAGCATTAAATCTGTAACCTTGGCTGTAGGCAGTCAATGGTTTCGTACGTCATATGTACGTGCGTGCTCTTCACTCTTGAGTGAATATTAAGTTGTCGATTGATGAAATTTGTGAAATTTGCCTAAAAACCTTGGGATTTGGCAACATAGGGCACATCTTTTACACCAATCGTTTACAATACATAGTCGGGTCATAAGTTCTGTCACATGTGCAATATGAAATAATTTAGACATGTTTATTATTTATGTAAACATTTATATAGCAAAATGAACTTAATAAAACATAGATTCTTATGGTAATAAAGTTTATTCAAAATGATCCTCGCGATTTTGAATACAGGCCTTTATTCTGCGCGGCCAGTCGTCTATCGCAGCACGAACGAGGTCCATGTCAGTATCGGCGGCTGCCTTAATCAAGGATGCCTTGAGTGACTCCAAATCAGGATGAGGCTTTGAGCAGGCCTTTTCCTCCAAGTGTTGCCATATCTTGTAATCTAACGGACTCAAATCTGAACTGGAGGAGGGCCAGTCTTCGTGCCGGATGAAGTCGATTTCACGCGCCGCCAGCCAGTCTTGTGTGCTTTTCGCTCTATGAGCTGGCGCAGAATCTTGTTGGAATACCCAGTGCCTGTTATTAAACATGGTATGAGAAATAGGTTCCACAAGGTTCTTGAGAACTGTATTTTGATACAAATACAATAATAATATAATAATACAATAATACCTTGGACACCTTTTACACACATTGATCTAGCCCCAAACTAGGATTCCCTGTATCTTGGGTACTAGACAACGATATATATACTTTTATAGATAAATATTATACTTAGATAGATAAACAACCATGACTAGGGTACAAACATCCGTTCTCATCAAACAAACATTTGCCCCCACCGGGACTCGAACCCGGGACCCTTGGTTTCGTAGGCAGCGTCACTACCGACTCGGCCATTCGGGTCGTCACACAACTGCATTCGTTTTTACGCTTTTCTCACAAAAATGTACCTCAGTTAAGCCCCAATAAGAGACTCCCAACCAAACCATGAGCGAGGATGGAAAATGACCTCGTTGGACACGCGGAATACGGTTGCTCGCTTCTTCACTGCTGTGTGCGTACACCTTATCATTTAGTTTGTTGTAGCTCTCTTCCACGGTGAAAATTTTTTCATCCGAAAAAAGAATTTCCCGATGCTTTTTTCCCGCGTACCGCTTCAACAAAGCGCGGCATCTCTTCAGTCTCAGGTCCATTAAACGAGCGTCCAAACGATGTCCTATTTTTCTTCGATATGCCCTAAGCCCTAAGTCTTCATTTAACACCCTTTTCACCGTGGTCCTGCTTAACCCCATCTGAAGGGCCAACAGTTTCTGCTTACGTATGGGATTTCTTTGAATTCGCGCCTTCACAGCTTTTATCACTGCTGGAGTCCTAACAGAGCGAGGGCGACCACTTCTTGACCTGTCATCTACACTAGAGTCTTCATTGTACCGTTTTATGGTACGATAAACGAATCTTTTGGTTATATTCAAATTTTTCAGTAAGTCGAAAATCTGAAATGGTGTGTAACCGCAACGATGCAACGAAATAACTGCGACACGGTCTTCTTTAAGTGTCCACTCCATATTTAAAAATGAGGAAAATTCTAAAAAGTACACATTTTTATTTTCATGAAAAATTCGAAATTCGAATTCAATAAACTTTTTTGTGGCCAGCGTTCTAAATTCAAAAGTTTTTATTGTGTGACAGAACTTATGACCTGACTGTGTATATATCTCTCTCTCTTTTCAGTGATTTGATTATTCTTCGTGCGATTTTCTTCCTGGATGATTTCAATATTCGTTGAATTAGGTATATTGATGATGTTTCAATACTCTTCTGGGGCTGGAACGGCTTCCTATAACTCGAACTTGAAAAAGCTGCTTGCTGTGAATGAATTTGCAGACGCGTTCGTTTCTGCTGGTGCGAGCTCCATTTTGATAAATCAGCAGTCGGCTGACTATCAGTTCATTATTCTTGCGGTATCTTGAGTTCGATGCGGAAAATCTTCAGTTGAAATCTTTTAGCTTCTGGTCCGTCATGGCTTGCTTGATGTCGTCTTGGTTTGGGTGGGGTCTTGATTATGGATTTCTGCAGCGTGGTTTGAAATATGTATGCAGAACTCGGGGCTCGGAGATCTTGGACGAAGTGCTTGTTGCTTGCACTTCTAAGGTGGCAGCACACGGAGTTTTCTTCGCGGCTGGGTCCTTGCTGCTATTACCGAAGGTTGCTGATGTTCAAAAGTCGGGTCACCACTTTGCCAGAGGCAATTATAAGGAGAGCGACATCTTCGGGAGTAAAGTAAAAGGCTTGAGGTGCGCGCAAATACCAGACTATACTAGACTAATTTATTATAGGATATACTAAGGTTATATACAACTTACTACAAAACTACGTGATGAATATAAATATACCTTATCTGTGACGGGCGTCAACTTATCTTAACATTACGTGGAAATAGATATTTCCGCATATCTGTGGCGGGCGTATGTGCCGGCACGGACGTTGAACGACAATTGTCGTGGTACCGCTATGGACGTTGAAACACAATTGACGTGGTACCGCTATGGACGTTGAACCACAATTGACATGAAACCGCTATGGACGTTGAACCACAATTGACGTGGTACCGCTATGGACGTTGAACCACAATTGACGTGGAGCCGCTGTGGATGTTGAACCACAATTGACGTGGTACCGCTATGGACGTTGAACCACAATTGACGTGGAGCCGCTGTGGATGTTGAACCACAATTGACGTGGTACCGCTATGGACGTTGAACCACAATTGACGTGGTACCGCTATGGACGTTGAACCACAATTGACTATGGACGTTGAACCACAATTGACGTGGTACCGCTATGGACGTTGAACCACAATTGACGTGGTACCGCTATGGACGTTGAACCACAATTGACATGAAACCGCTATGTACGTTGAACCACAATTGACGTGGTACCGCTATGGACGTTGAACCACAATTGACGTGGTTTCGCTATGGAAGTTGAACCACAATTGACGTGGAGCCGCTATGGACGTTGAACCACAATTGACGTGGAGCCGCTATGGACGTTGAACCACAATTGACGTGGTACCGCTATGGACGTTGAACCACAATTGACGTGGTACCGCTATGGACGTTGAACCACAATTGACGTGGAACCGCTATGGACGTTGAACCACAATTGACGTGGTACCGCTATGGACGTTGAACCACAATTGACGTGGTACGGCTATGGACGTTGAACCACAATTGACGTGGTACCGCTATGGATGTTGAACCACAATAGACGTGGAACCGCTATGGACGTTGAACCACAATTGACGTGGTACCGCTATGGACGTTGAACCACAATTGACGTGGAGCCGCTATCGACGTTGAACCACAATTGACGTGGAGCCGCTATCGACGTTGAACTACAACATATCAACGTTGAACCATAATTGAGGCGCCATGCATGTTGTGATTTCCTCGCATTAAGGCAGTAAATGGCCTCACTGTGGATGTCACGAAGCGCCCAAATGGCGGCCGACAGCTTCGTGATCTCAGGTCACACTCCTGTCTCAAGCTGACATGTGGAGCCAGCTATGGCAAATAGGTTGTAGGGAACTTCCCACCTTATCAATATCGTATCGGCGTTCAGCCGAGCTTCGACAGTTCAAAAAAACGACGAGAAAACCTGGACCACGACTTCCACCAAATCGAAAGGTGCTCGCCACGGCTCACAAAAAACTTCTAAACGTCAAAAGCCCTTGTTCTAGATCCGTTCAAACGGAAAAGTGCGGTCCGAAACTCGCTATCGTGATACCCTACTACTAACAAAGCACTTTCCAGGTAAAACTACTAAGTGACGGGACTATAAAGCCTGTCTTAAATGTTAAAGTTGAACGCAAATATCTGGCAAAGTAACATCTGTCTAGCATATGAGCTGGGCCGATCTGGATGCTAATTTAGTATATATATATTAGTATAGGCCAGCCCATATATTCCCAATTTTTACTGCACTTGCCTTTTGTCTTTGATAGATAATTGCACTGAACTTTAAGACAGACCGAAAACACCAATGTTTCAAGTCTTTCAATTACCAGTGGTGTAAAACTTTGAGTTTCCGACAGAAGACTATAAGAGTACGAGTAAGTACATTATACGAGTTCTATAAGCAGCACGATGAAGGCAACCAACCGTGGTATTAGCTGTAAAATTAAGTGCTAACTTCGCTTACACGGTTCGTTTTATGAACTCCAGAAATAAACTCAAATCATTTCAGCCTTACGCAAAATTAAGTTTAGCTTCTTCCTTCGGGCATAAAGAGCAGTGTATCGTTACAATGTGTTCGTAAAAAACCGGTCAAGTGCGAGTCGGGCTCGCACACGAAGGGTTCCGTACTATCGGTAAAATAAAATAAAACAAGTGCGGGTCGCACGAAGGTTCCGTAGCATCGGGCAAAAAACCTTAAGCACTAAAAATAATACAGCAAAAAAAACATTACATACGAACGTGGACTCTAACCTAAAACTTAAAAACCGATATCAAACCAATTCCACCACCACAACCATTTGATGAGCTGCGAAATCGATGATCGTATTTAAATTACGATATGGTTTGTTATATCGCGGGCATGTCTAACACGACTCCCTGTATGGGTGTAGGTCATTATTTGTTACTGTAGCGGCAACAGAAATAAACATTCTGTGTAAATTTAAACTGTCGACCTGTAACGGCTCATGAGATACAGCCCGCTTACAGCCCCCGGAGCACACAGCGGAGGCTTAAAACCGGTCAAGTGCGAGTCTAAATCGCGCACGAAGGGTTCCGTACCACCGTTCAATGGAAGCGATGGTGTGGAGTGAATAGTTTGGATTTCACACAGCAAAATATTTTTTACAAAGTTATTGGTGCGGTTACTTTCACACTCCATGTACGTAACCAGGTGCATCCATAAGTTTGTATGTGGTATTGAAAGAATTATTATATGGCTCCCATATTAAGAATTATTATATGGCTCACATTCTGTGAAAATTTAAACTGTCGACCTGTAACGGCTCATGAGATACAGCCCGCTTACAGCCCCCGGAGCACACAGCGGAGGCTTAAAACCGGTCAAGTGCGAGTCTAAATCGCGCACGAAGGGTTCCGTACCACCGTTCAATGGAAGCGATGGTGTGGAGTGAATAGTTTGGATTTCACACAGCAAAATATTGTTTACAAAGTTATTGGTGCGGTTACTTTCACACTCCATGTACGTAACCAGGTGCATCCATAAGTTTGTATGTGGTATTGAAAGAATTATTATATGGGAGCCCCCTTAAATATATCTTTTATCCTGTTTTTTAGTATTTGTTGTTATAGCGGCAACATAAATACATCATCTGTGAAAATTTCAACTTTCTAACTATCACGGTTCGTGAGATACAGCCTGGTGACAGACGGACGGACGGACAGCGGAGTCTTAGTAATAGGGTCCCGTTTGGAACCCTTCGGGTACGGAACCCTAAAAATAGGGTCCCGTTTGACACTCTTCGGGTACGAAACCCTGAAAACTAAAACAAAAACTCGCTTTTCTGGTACATTTGTCCATAGCTGACTTAATTTTCACCGATGTTGCAGAAACGGAGAGATAATGCATCATTGGAAAGTATCTCGTCTGCTCTTACTAATGCAATGCGTACGGAACCCTAAATATGAATCTCTTATAGGAAATAAGGCATGTGAAGCGATTTGTTCCGGGTCATATCACTCTGATTGAAGTGAAGTTTTTTTTGCAAGTGTTTTTCGGCTATTTATATTTGAGAATTGAGAAATTGAGAAATTTACTTTTTAATGTAATTTTGTTAATAATAATACTAATAAAAAAAGTTTAATCATAAAATCTTACAGCACAAAAATACAACATTTAGACATTAGCGCTACATGAAAACATAAAGCAAGCCAACGACCAAGCTAAGCATTTAAAACGCTTGTATTATTATGTGATCACTGGTTGCTCACATTTACACCCTTAGAGTCTAGAAACTTAAATGATTGAAAACAAATTATATTATAGTATACAGGATGGAATTTTGTGACACCACCTGGATGGCAAGTACTCTAAATAATGGAGGTAGCAAATTTCCCTCAAAAGAAACTTTCCTTTATTTTTGAAAAGAAACAAAACTACATTCAAAGATTTTGAAAAATACGCTTGCCACAACCAGGAATCGAACCGGTTAAAATTAGGGTGGAATTTTGTGACACCACCTGGATGGCAAGTACTCTAAATAATGGAGGTAGCAATTTTCCCTCAAAGGAAACTTTCCTTTATTTTTGAAAAGAAACAAAACTGCATTCAAAGATTTTGAAAAATACGCTTGCCACAACCAGGAATCGAACCGGCTAAAATTCGGGTGGAATTTTGTGACACCACCTGGAGGGCAAGTATTCTAAATAATGGAGGTAGAAAATTTCCCTCAAAGGAAACATTCCTTTATTTTTGAAAAGAAACAAAACGGCATTCAAAGATTTTGAAAAATACGCTTGCCACAACCAGGAATCGAACCGGCTAAAATTCGAAAAAATATCACCTGTACTTTTATGGCGTCAATCGACAGGGTCAATCATAAGGATCACATCTCTCTAACAAACATAGTAAATTAAATGAAAGGAAAACCATGAAAGACAGTATAAGTCACTTTTACTCAGGGATCCATCAGATAGGTACCTTGTGTTGTTCACAATATCATCTTTACGCGTGTTTGTAACACAGACTCTTTTCGATGAGACCTATTTTTTTCGCGTGTGGCATAAATAAAAAAAAATAATTTGAAAATGGAACAGGGTAAATACGACGTCGCGATAGTTTTGCTATTCACATTTGATTGTTGTCAAATTGTTTGTCAGCTGCAGCATTACTAATCGTCATATAATAAATATAAGAAGAGGAAATGAAATTGAGCAACCTTACTATAGATTAGCTAAAGTTAGAACTTCATTTGTGGGTCTAAGTCTACAATAATATAACAAAATACCAGAAGAGATATTAAATTTGTCAGAGAAGCATATTATAGATTAGATGATTACATTCATGACAAAAAGGTGGTGGATGGATCTTTGATTTTCCAGCGCAGCACAAGAACCACGCACACGATTGTAACACAAGGCCTATTTTGAAAAAAAAAAAGGAAACAGAAAAGAAAATTATCTTGCGCCGCTTCTCTCCGCTGCTATAACACTTTCCGAAGCGGTAGTAGTTTTTCTTGCATTATATAGATTCAAATGACTTTAAAAAAGTGTGCGCAAGAATCTATTTTGAATAAAAAATTGAAGTTTGAAGTTTGAAGTTTGAAGTTTGAAGTTTGAAGTTTGAAGTTTGAAGTTTGAAGTTTGAAGTTTGAAGTTTGAAGTTTGAAGTTTGAAGTTTGAAGTTTGAAGTTTGAAGTTTGAAGTTTGAAGTTTGAAGTTTGAAGTTTGTTCCACTGCTAGTATGTGAGTCTTTTGTCACTAATGATTGGAGTAGAGCCTAGTATATTTATTTAGTCAATATATCACTGTAATTACTTAAAGACATAGGTTTGTTTTCTTATACGCTTGGATAGATTTTTTGCTTGCTGGCTAAAAGTCAGCTTGCACAATTTATGGTTATACCGAAGTATTTAATTGATTTTTTACTAAGAATATGAAGCAAGTGTAGGTGTTGTTAGGTGGGTAGGAGCATTTAAGGGGAATTATCGTTGAGTTTTGGAGAATTTTGTGGACAAATGAAAACATCATATTATGTAGTTTTATTTGAATTTAATGTGAGATAATTAGCTGCAAGCCAATGCGAAACAAGATTAAACCTTTTGGGCTAAGGAAAAGGCATCCGCCCAGGTGTCAGCTGTGAAAGTTAGGGTGGTGTCGACTTTGTAGAAGACAATTTTTCAATGTGCAAGGTTTAGATCGCATAATTATGGCATAACACTGCCCTGAGGGACACGAAAACTGGCAGATGAGTTATGTTTGACAGTTAACTTTCAAATAGACTCAGCTGAGTTCCCCGTATACCCAGGAATTCAAGCTTTTCCAGAAGAATTGGTACATATACCGTGTCAAATGCTGTTGCTAAGTCAAGAAATATTGTGATGCACTTCTTCTTAACATCAAGGTGTTTTAGCAATTGAATTTGTTAAAGTTAAAAGAGTATCTTCAGCATATTTACAAGCTCAAAAACCGTATTTGATTAATTGATAGAAAAATATTTTGTTCAAGAAACTTTATTAATCGTTTAATATTATTTCTAATAATTATGATAAGTTAAGTAGGATTGAGCTAGGCCTATAGTTGTTTGCAACATTTCGGTCTCTAGTCTTGTGGATAATTTGTGGTCATAATTTATTTCTTTAGGTGTCGGAAGGGAAATTTACTATACTGAACTAGGGAATCTTTAACTGATTTTATTATTTTAGCATTTATTCCCCATCATTTTATAGTGCAATCAGGTATAAGTCCGACAATTAGAGGTTCTATTCCTTGTTCAGTAATCTCAAACAGAGCAAAAGAGTGTAGGAGCGATTTGTCGTGAGCGAAACTTGTCTTGAGGATAATTTTAGAAAGGTTTTTGCCAAATTTATTGAAAACCAGAGTACCTGCGTTTATAGCATTCATCTGAGAGAGATTTAAAGTGAGTAGTTTCATTGGTGCACTTTTAACTTTTCCGAGATTCTATATGTTTTTTATTGCAGTCCCGATTATTTTATAGTTGGAACCTGCAGAAACTAACAGGTCATTGTCATATTTTCGTTTTAGTTTTTAATGAGTGAATTACAAGAGTTACGATAACTTCGATAGGTAATGATCAAAACAGTATTGTCTGGTTGATTTTTTACCAGTTTATATAAATTCCGGTGGTCATCTAGGGTTTTTACTATTTTTATATCAGGGTTTTTGTATTTTTAGAAGTTTTTCTTGTGGCTGATTTTAAGAGTGTTTGAGTATTGTTAAGTCACTCATGGCTTCATCGGGATCTTCTCTCAGATATACGTACGAGAAATCATAAGATTTATAGTCCTATCCAAACCTATCAAAGTTCAATCTATTTACGTAATATTTGGAATTGTATTTGTTCTACGTTTATATTGAAGTTACTATCAATATTATTTGGTATAAGTATATCTGTATATCCACAATTATGATGACATTGCTAAGGTGTTGTTAGATTTTTGGTAAGTTTTTAGGGAGTGAAAAAACTATCAACATTTTTGAAGAAAGCTTTCAACATTTTTGAAGTAGTTAGGCCGTTAGTAAATGCCTCTTTTTTAACATACCAGAGAACCAAAACCAAAACCACAACCGCTGCGCCACAAAAGTTGCCACCTATAATTAGTATAGAATTATCACGTTGGATAGTAAGGGCTATGGCTCCAGTGAGGTTTGCTTACTGTACTATTGGTTTTAGGTGTGTCTTACAGTGTACAAGAACACCATCATTTTGATTGTGATACTTACCTGTACTGCAACAGTCATATCCGTCCAGTGGCGGTTACTTACTAACGCACGTTATCCAGCATTCAGTCAAAACAATGATATCGGATTCTACGATAATTTGTGCGAGAAGTAATCAAATCAAATAATCTTTATTCAAGATAAAAAACAATGACATGATAATATGGTTTAGATGACTACATGACTAGGCTCACAGGTAGCCTGTATTTATGAGTAAGTAGGCCCGTGCCTCTTACGGGGATCATACATACTGATTCGGTGGCGTCATGTTTTAGGCATTAACACAAGTAAAAAAATAAATAAAGAAAGAAGTGTACAGAAACTATCGAAGTTATGTTTTACAGTCATAACGTTTAAGTGTAGGATTTTTGGTTTCATTTGGGGCTGTGGAAAAGAGCAAAGCACTGATCAGCCTGACAGGTGTGAAAATCACTTAAATAAAAAGTATCTATATTGTTAATTAGGTTATCCATCTGTGTCAAAGCTTTAAAAATGTTAACAAAGCCGATATTAGGCGCCACCACAATTGATTGAATTTATATATATGTGCTGGGTATTTTTTTGCTGCTGGAAAATCAGTGTCACCTGTTTTGTAGCTACTTTGATTTTTGTTGTGTAGTGTATTGCACATTTTGGCAATTCAGACTTTGTAGTGCATTCAGTGGTCTGTTGAACTAGTTCGCCGCAGTGGCCGCAGGTAGGTTTCGCATCTTTACATGTCTTAGCAGCGTGGCCATGTTGCTGGCAATTGTAACATCTAGATACCAAGGTAAATTCTCTTACAGAACAGGTCGACCAGTTGATAACAAACAAACAACAAACAACCTGTCCAGTGCTATAAGAGCCTTACAGATGTCGTCAGGTACTTCGATGATGAAATTTTAGGCGTCAATGTCCTTTACTTTATTGAGCTCAAAAACGATTCAAGTGATTGTTGATTGGGCATGTTTTCAGTTTATTTTTTTGTTCTTTTATACAGTTACATACATATGTATTTATATGCTCACGCCTATTTCCCGGAAGAGGGGTAGGCAGAGACTAAAGACCTCCAGCCGCTACGATACTGGCGTACATCTCTCGCTTCCTCAACATTCATAAGGTACTTCGTATTTGCCCCTTCACAATCGCCGATTTGGTCTTTATAGGACCTTCTTGGGCGTCCCCGTCTGACGGCTCCTTTCACACTTTTAAACAGTTAATAATTAATTAATTTGTTCTATCTTATGCAGAGGATCTCCCTCGCAGTGCAGCGCGGAAACGCCGCCAGCGTGATGGGGACCTTTGCATCTGATATGGTCCGGGGCGCTTTTTATTCTTAGTGTGTGTGTGTGTGTGTGACATTTTATATATTTAAGTTTTTGAAAAAGCAGTTAACGGATGCTGAACATTGATTTATTTTTATTATAATTTATATTGTAAGAATAATTCAGTTAATGTTAATAATTAAAAAAAATATATTATTGTTAATAATTGTGTTAATAATAAGATTAATAAGTGTTAATAATTTATTTTATTTAACTTTATTTCTGAACCAAAATCCAGTCATTCATAAGGGTATTTTTTAATAGTACAAACATAATTACACTGACGAGCAATGAAAGAGTTCCACCCACAAAATGCCGACAAACATCTTAATATCTCCTAAGACATAGAACCTAGCTTCATAAATTGAAAAGTATTTACTTTTAATTGGTAATATTCTGATGCGCTGTTAAATGTACTTCAATATTGCAGACGGCGTCATTAAGCTAGCCTTTGCCGTTTAGGAGTAATTTGGGCTATGTCACTGGAACTTTTTCATTGCTCGTCAGTGTATTAATAAGGATTTCACTTTCTATACAGATTGTATAGAAAGTGAAATTGTACTCATTTATTAGTGACGATTAAATTAACGATTAAAAAAGTAACACTAATTTTCTAGTTCTTACTCATTATTTATGGTTTGGAATTGTTACTAGACATGAAATCCTTGCAATCGAATTGCAATCTCGTTTTCTGCTTACCTGAAACAATACAAATATTTTTAGTAAAACGTAAATACAAGAACAAAATACAAGAACGATTAACGAATTAAATTGTTCTGAGTATATGCATCTCGAACATGCAAACAGCCTATATCTGTCTGCCAATAGATCATAGAGATAAGCCAAATACCCTTAATTGTCAAACCTTAGGCCACGTAACACGCCTGCCATGGAAACTTGGATTAGTTCCAAAACAAAAGCTGAATTAACTGGCCGCAACGTTCTATATTCGAAAGTTTCAACCGTTTTGTAGACGTCACGCCAAGCAACCAATGGGCGCGCGCACACTGACTCCGACGGTTGCCAGGCACGATTACTTTTCATTGGCAAATCGTTATTTGAACTTTTGGGAATGTTTTGAACTGTTTTGGGAATACAGCGTATGGTCACAGTAGCTGCTGCTTGCAACCTACATATGTTTATGTACATTTAAGTGTAGTATTTATACAAACACAATATATGTGCTATCAATATTTTTAAATAACTAAGTGTGAAAGTTAACGTGAATTATGGAGGTAATTGTAGAGTTGAGTAACGATGACTCACTCAAAAGTATTATTAGGATTTAAATGTATATCACTAAAGCGTTTAGCCAGCTATTTGATACTGAAATTAGCGTCACAGGGGGGGGGACTAGATCATCGCCACAATCGTATGTTTATTCCATTGATACATTCTGTAACTCTTGACATATCCTTCCACTCCTTAAAAAAATGACATCCCCGTAAACTTTCTTGGTGCTACCTTCTCTAACTATTCCCTATTTCCGAAGCACTGGTAGAGTTAATGGAGTTTCCTTTTCCTGTGCGAGATTCAGCCAAGAATCACCACTTGAAATGGAAATTTAATTTCCTTTTTCAAACTCAAACCATGATTCATTGGTTTAGTTGATCATATTTGTTTTGTTTAATTATTCTCCATGTATTATGACCATTATTTTTGCCTACAATTAATTAATTACAATAAATTATTTGAGTTTTAAGTTTTAAGTTTTACCCCGATTCCTTTAACCTCTTGAACACCACCGGCGTTAGATAACGCCACTTTTCCCTTATAGGTTTGTAATTTCATTACCTTGGCATAAGGTTCGAAATCGCGACCCGTCCCAACTACCCTCGGTTATAGAGAGGTTAAAATTCAATTAAAAATTAGAAGACAGCTTTCAGATTTGTCAGCGTCAATTCGAAGTTGGCGAACAGCTTTAAAAGCTATCGGGATTGATATCATAGACCAGAATAGAGTTACAGTTTACTAACCAAAGAAATCTAGAGCAAGAACAGAGAACGCGTTGTCTTACAAAATGGCGGAAATCCATTGTAACTTACTGGATTGGATAGCTATAATACATCTGGAAGTTAGCTCGGAACTGTGAATTTATGAGAACTGGCACGAACGACGCATTACGGATTTATCTTGTAAAAGGAATGAATCCCAGGAGTTGAAACCTTTTTAGGGTTCCGCACCCGAAGGATGCTAAATATTACTAAGCCTCCGCTGCCCGTTGTGCGTCTGTCCGTCAAAGGGCTTTAGCTCACGAACCGTAATAAGTTGATACTTTCACAGAATATGTATTTATGTTGCCACTACAGCAACAAATATATGAAACGTTAAGAAAATGGCTTTGCGTTTTTAACAAGAAAATATTTGAATAATAAATGGGCCAAAAATATTTTATTATAAATGAAAAAATTTAGCCCATTAATGTCCTCACTGAGGGGCACGTCTTTAACCGGATACTAGTAAGATTAAGCCATACTCCACCACGCTGGCTCAATGCGGGTTGATGGAGGGGTTTTAAGACCACTACCACGTAGCGATTGTAGCCGGGACCTAGCTTAACGTGTCATCTGAAACACATGGTCGGGATTCGAACCTGCATCTCCTGTGTGAGAAGCAAGCGTGAAACCCTGGCTCTTTTTGCTTATAAAAAAAAAAGTTTATATAAAATAAATAACGATAAGATAAGATAAGATACGTTTATTTGTACTTTCGACAGCTTTATTTTGTTGTGTAAATTGGAAATGCGCAAAATGGTTCATATTGACAAATTGCCATTTTTACCACTTCCCATTACGAACATTCCCAATTCGACCACTTCCCAAATCGCCCACTTCCCAATTCGACAACATTTTACTTACATTCAACCTCGTTATTACATCATCGTGGCGAGGCCCCATAGAGTTCGAGTTGGAAACTTGTACACCGTGACTTTAGTATATTTTGAACTTCTAACTCCATTACCAACCTACCCACTGAGGCGCACAGGTTTATTGTATAGTGCGCCATATAAAATACGTATTTTTTTTGTTTTTTTTTTACCCCGCGTGAGAATCCGACTCGCACTTGACCAAATTTTTGAATTCAGTATTCAGTATTCAGTATTCATTTATTTATTGCTTACATTTGGTAAAAGGATGTCACATTAAATGAGTCCCAGAACATGCGCCCTGCAAGGGCATTGCAACATAAACATATCTTAAAACTAATTAGAATTTTAAACATATCAAAACATAACATTATTATTATAGTTATACTTATTGCACAAAGACTGTTTAGACAATAATTAAAATATACATTGTTAACCATTTTCGAAAAATTCTTGCAGGCTATAAAATGAATTTTCTTTTAAGTATTTTTTTAATGTTTCTTTAAAGTTTGGTATGTTTAATATATTTTTTACTGCTGTTGGTAACATATTATATATTTTAACATTCATATTGTATAGGCCTGAATCTACTAAAACTAAGTTTGATTGAGATGCAGCTAATAGTGTACGTGGCCTTAGGTTAGTAAGTCAATCACGGATTGGAAACAGGTGTTGGTGTTTTCTAACAAATAGGGAGGGTTCTAAGATATAGATCGATGTTAGTGTGAGGATTTCATAAGATTTAAAGTATTGTCTGCAACTGGTCATTTGATCTATGTTAGCTATTATTCTTATACATTTCTTTTGAAGTGTAAATAGGTTTCCTACGTCAACACTATTTCCCACATAACACAATTCCGTATTGCATCTGGGAATGTACGAAGGCATAGTACGCCATCAATGCCGTATCCGAATCAGTTGCTTTTTTAATTTCTTTCAATGCGAAGGTAAAGCTTGATATTTTAGAGCAGTTTGCTTACGTGTTGTTTCCAGTTAAGGTTGAAATCTAAGTGAATTCCCAGCAGGCAGTAGGATTTCACGCATTCTATGTCCACGTTTCTAAAAGTAAAATTTATTTCTAAAGGTTTTCTGTGGTAAGGATGAAATTGTATTATTTTTGTTTTGCTGAGGTTTATGTCCAGATTGTGGTCTTCAAGCCAATTTATAATTGTGTTAAATGTTGATTGTAAATGATTGTGTAAGGTTTGTGTGTCAATAGTAGGGATTAAGACAGATGTATCATCCGCGAATAAAGTACATGTATGCTCAATGACTTTTGGGAGGTCATTTGTGTAAATCAAAAACAGCAAACACCCCAGAGCACTACCTTGAGGGATTGATCTCTGTACGCTTGCCGTTTCTGATTTTATTTTGGAAACTTCTCTTGTGAGTTGGTTAAAATATTTTATTTCTACATATTGGGAGCGTTTATTTAAGTAGGATTCAGACCATTTGAGAGCTATGCCTCGTACGCCTATACCCGAAAGTTTTTTTAGCATTATGTTGTGTAAAACTCTGTCATAGGCTTTGCTCATGTCTAGTAAAACACCAACTGCATAAGTTTTATTGTTAATAAATGTTAATGCATTATTGATAAATTTGAAAATGGCTAATGCGGTCGATCTTCCTTTTCTGAAGCCGATTTCCATTAAAGATTTTCATTAAAGATATTGAATTTTTCGCAAAAGGTGTATAGCTTCTTATGCATAACGGTTTCATTTTTTTTTGCGAAAGTAGATAATAGGGCGATTGGGCGGTAGTTTTCGGGTTTTTTTTTTGTTTTTTTTGTGTAGTGGTGTGATAATTGTCTTTTTCAACAAATCAGGAAAACATCCAGTTTTGAAAGATTGATTAATTAGCAATGTTAATGGAGAAACCAAATATGGAAAGCATTTTTTTATCAATGATGCGGGAAATTCATCAAATCCAGCGCTATTTTTATTTTTAAGACTTTTAATTATGTGGTAGATTTCGAGTTCAGTGACAGGGTGTAAATAAAAAGAGTTTTCCATAGGTGAAATAACTGGGCGTCCAGGCGGGGGATTTGTGGCTGGTATTGTGGTTTTGCCTATTGATAAAAAATAATTGTTGAATATATTTAATATTGTTTGTGGATTGTTTATTAAATTGGTGCCTTCTAGTAATTCAATATTAGATTTAGATATTTTTTGGATCTTGTTTGTGGTCTCTTTGACTACTTGCCATGCAGTTTTGGTAATATTATTTGAGTATTTGAGTCTACTTATATAGTTTAATTTTCTAGATCTGTTTATTGCTTTTTTTATTTTTTTTTGAGTATTCCCTGTAATGACTATTTAAGGTTGGGTTCTTTGTTTGAGATTTAAGTAACCTAAGAAGGCGTTTATGTTGGCATGACTTTCCGATACCTTTAGTAATTTTTTGGGGGTGTTGTTCTTAAGATTGGTTATGATTTTTGGAATGAATCGGTCAAGAGTATGTTTCATAGTTACATAGAAGTTGTTGAATTTTTTTTAACCTCACCATCTTCTAATAGGATATTTGACCAGTTGATTTTACTAAGCTCTGATTTGAATGACTCTATGTTTTTTGTGCTAAATATTCTCTTAGATGTGTGCCATGTTTTTGACGGTCCGAGTTTATTTGTAAGTGGTATAGGCATAGCAATTGAGACTCCCCTATGGTCGGATAATCCGAATTCTTTGGTAGAGATCATTGAGTTGGTACGAGTGAAATTAGTGAATAGTAGGTCCAGGCAAGTGCTGGATTCTAGTATAATTCTGGTGGGTTCATGAATATTTTGTTTAAAGTTATATACACTGAAAAGATCTAGTAGTTTAGAGCTATTACATGTTTTTACAAGCATATTTACATTAAAATCTCCCCCTATAATAATGTTTTTCTTTTTGTATTTTAGTTCTAAAAACTGCAGTAGTTTTTCAGTCGGTTGATAAAAGATATCTGGGTTTCTAGTACTATTTGGCCAATATATTATAATGATAACTAGATGAAAAGTAGGAACCTCTATACCGCAAACTTCGAAAACTAATTCAGAAGACATATTGTTAATATCGAGCTTAGTGTAATCGATGATATAATAAGGGATAACTTACATAAATGCCCACTCCCCCTCGAATATGGTACTTTCTACAATAATAGGTTGCTAGTTTATAGTCGGAGATTTTCACAATTTCTGTCTCACCCTCAGATAGCCATGTTTCGCTTATACATAGTATATTATTTTTCCTTAAGGAAGAGTCTGTTTCAATGAGTGGTATGTTATGAACTAAGCCACCAACATTTTGAAATAAAATGTTTGCACTAGTTTCGAAAGTTATCGTTTAGATCTCTGTGTGTATTTATATCATGCGAGGTTGGAGGTTGACTGTTTTGAATTGTAGTTGGATTCTTGATAGTGGCGGATGTGGCACTTACTCTGGCCTGGTCTGAATGTGAACAGATGTCATGGTGTATCTTTCCTTTGATCGGTTGTTGCGAATGACTGTATGTTTATCCTCTTTCCTTGATTCTCGTAGGATCTTGACTAGTGATTTTCTTTGTTTTAGAGAGTCATCGTCCAAAAAGTGGGAGAGAGTCAATCCTGCAGCTCTGAAGTGTTGTTTGTTGGCTAAAATAAATTTGGTCATTCTGGTACTAATTAGATCTATGGAGACTGGATTTCTGTTTCCTCTGCGACCCAGTCTTCGTAGATCATCTATGTAACCATCAATATTTACATCCAGGATGTCATGGAACAAAAAGGCCATCCTCTTGTACAACTCATTTTCGTCTTCCCAGGTTGGTTGATCCAGTTCATATAGTATAAGTGTTCTTGTATGGTCTTTTAGAGTTGGAGTTTCCAATTTTTGAGGTGCTGATGGTGGGATGGTGGTATTTCCTGTTTGCTCCTTTAATAGGAAATAGTTGTCCCTCAATATCATTAATTTTATTTAGCAGGTATCCAATTTCTTGATTTGAAGCGCCTTGTTGAGAGTTTATTGTGTCAATATTGCTGTTTGTTTCCGATTTAAAGTTCTTAAAGGCGAGCTGTATCTCTTGGTGAACCAGTGTCTTAATTTCAGACTTTATGTTTGAGATAATTAGTGAGTTATAGTTTAATAGCTTGGCGTCAAGGAGCTCACTTATTTGTCCAATGATCCAATCTTTATCTTGCTGTGGCCCGACTATAGTATCGCCGAGCATGTTTTCGTTTATGGGTTGAGTTAGTTCAATGTTCGATTCAATTGGTTCATTTAATAATACGGAGAAACTGGCATTTTCTATTTTCTTCTTTGGTTGACGACGCATGGTAATGTTCATTTCATCTGGATGTAGTTCCGTGGCTGGTAATGTTAAAGATCTAATTGGAGTATTATCATTATATTTTTTTGGTTGCTTGCAGACACAGTTTGAGCATTTCCACTCCTTTGGTTGTTGGTTACAAGGGTGGAAAAAGAGGTTAAATCTCTTTTCAGATACATTAGCACAGGTAAGGTCGTATTCATGTTTACAAATATGACATTTCATTCTTTCTCTGTCGACAATTTCTTGTTTGCAACCTGCGCAAATTGACATTTTGTATTTTTTGTAGCAAAACGAAGAATGGGAAAAGTAGGGATGCGTATTATTGCTTGCAGCGGAACGTAGAATTACTAGTTGTCTCTTCGTGCTGGGCTGCTATTGGCTCTTGGGATGACGGCCGCTGTCAAATTTCAAACTTACACTATGCCCTTTCTTGCTAAAAGAGCTGTTGTGGTTTCTCTTTCTCGCACCGTATTTAGCACTTGTGTTGATTTTTCGCTATTTCGGAAGTAATTAACGTTATTTATTGCACAGTAGTATTCATCGAGATTATTCACTGGTTTTAAATCGCGGTTGTTGTGGGTTTATGCGTATTTAACGTGGTTAAAAGTATTATAAAGACGGAGCACTTTCGTGGCAATGTTTATCGGCGGACGTTCCGTTCCTCTCCCTGTACCTGTACATAATTAGGCATTATGTATCAGTCACATAAACTACTATCCATTGGACTCACAGTTGTAAAGCTGTGAGTCCAATGGACAAATAGCTAGTTACCTAAGCATTACTTGCATTCCGTTAACTTTACTCCTCAGTTACCACCGGCGTTAGCTAACGCCACTTTTCCGTTACAGGTTTAAAATTTTATTACATTGGCATAGCGTTCACAATCGCGATCCGTCCCAACTACCCTCGGTTTTTGAGTAGTTAATGCTTATTCAACAAAATATATGTCAAATATGGCTTGTCAAATATTGGTAGCTCCGTGGTCTAATGGGTTTCACGCTTGCTTCTCACACAGGAGATGCAGGTTCGATTCCTGACCGTGTACCAATGAGATAATTAATTTATATAAAGTACATTATACGGAAGTTCTAACGGTGATGGAAAACATCGTGAGGAAACCTTCATTACCCCATAGCAGCGGCGATGGGCTAGCCCCCTGTCACGCCAAATGAAGTATTGAAGAACTGGCTAAAAGTGGGCACGGGAAAAGGCGTGACGCTATGTTAATTTGTCAAATATATAGAGTTACAAAGGAATTTTTGTACAGATTAGAGACTCGATATGACAACCGTGAGTCTACTGTACGGCCTGCGAGCTATGGCAGCAGACACCACCACTTTTAGGGTACCATACCTGAAGGGTTCCAAACGGGACCCTATTATTAAGCCTCCGCTGTCCGTCCCTCCGTCCGTCCGTCTGTCACCAGGCTGTATCTCATGAACCGCGATAGTCAGACATTTGAAATATTCACAGATGTATTTCTGTTGCCGCTATAACAACAAATACTGAAAACATAATTAAATAAATATTTAAGGGACCTCCCATACAACCATTCTTTCAATAACATAAACAAACTTATGAATGCACCTAATTACGTACATGGAGTGTCAAAGTATGGCCGTAAAAGAGAATAGTTTGCTATGTAAAAGCCAAACTATTCTCTCACTCCACACCATCACTACCATTGTACGGTGTACGGAACTCTTCGTGAGCGAGTTAGACTCGCACTTTACCGGTTTTTTAACCTTGCTGTAACCATTTTTTTCTTTTTATTTTTTAAATTATTATTATGTATCTCCTGACATTTATGTCGGTACCTTTCAAATGGACGTTTGACCAATGAGAACGCGATTATGTGGAATAATACGAGCTGTCATTTTATGTGATTGTAGACCTTGGCAGGAAATGCTAGGAAATAAATGATGACAACATTTGCAGACTGCTGCGGGTTTTTTTAATGAAATATATGGTTTGTCTATTAGAACACGCAGTAGTCCGCTAATATGCCACTAATGTACTAAGGTAAACATTCCTCTCCCTTTCGTGATAGTTGTACAGATCGGTTAACTAAAGCTGGCACGTTCAACACATTTACACGTTGCGCTTGTGTAGTGTCTGTGAATAAGCACGCGGCGTGACGTTGAACTGCATGTGCATCAAGAATAGTATGTCTGTCTCTCTCGCGCGCGATCAGACATATGAGTATGAAGGAAACAGTTCTTGTTTTGGTTTTGCTATTACTTATAAATATAGAGTGATAATTTTGCATTCGTGTCACGTGTCAATCCACGCGTGTTATTGTGATTGTTTACCTATTTCGAGGTTAGGTTAGGTTTTAAAGATACTGTATAGTGAAATTGCATTAGTGGGAGTACTGCGAACGTGCCAGCTTTAGTTAACTGATTTGTAGCATGTATATTAATATTATATGTAAATTATAAGAACAGGTTTATGTATGTATTGGTACTTATTTAGTAGTTTGGTATTATGTATATTATTATCTGTTTTTTATAGATATTTAATTTACTTATGTGCATTTTATTATAGTTAAGATAGGCATTCACCAAAATATTTTTTCCTACCCAAAATGGATAAATGTAAATGTACACCAAAAGTTGCAAAAAATATCAGGGCAAAATACTGCGGTAGCTTAGGTGAAGGGTAAAGGGGGTGAGCGAAGCGAATCCCCCTTTATCCTTCGTGTTAGCTTGAACATGTAAGAACAACAAAAAATACTTAAAACATAAACTTAAGTACACAAAACATAAAAAGAAGTTTGGTGATCATTTATCCAAATACAGTTTGGCGGAAATTTATCCTTTCTGGCAGTTATTTATACAGGTTTTGGTAATCGTTTAAACACAAGCCATTAAGATATTGTGCACTGCCTACCTTTTCAAGATAAATTTTCCTATCATGCTTTGGTTTGCTGGAAGAAACCTCTTTATAGAGATAAGCTCGCCTTTTTCCATATGTTTTCTCTTAAAGTATCTTATTAAATATGTGTGTGCAATAAAGAATTATGAATTAATGTTGGCATCATTTATTTTATTGTCAAGCCAAGGTGTTGTTTGAATTTGAAAGGAGTCCAGTGGCTCAAGCAGGAAAAATTACAAGAAATGCAGGAGTGAAAAAGTGTTCGAGATCAGACAAAATGAACTTTATGCCATTGAACATAAGAGTCACTTACAGTTCTATTCGCAAACTTTTTTGACTTCCTTCATCAGTCACTAATATGACAAGAGATAATACAGATTAATTATATTGTAGAAAACCTCTGTGGTGTTGCGGTCGAGCCTGTGCTTCCCAAGTGAGAGTTCCTGGGTTCGAATCCCGGCTGGGGAGGAAGAACAAAAATCCCCAGTTCTTGGATGTTTACAAGTTTGTGACTACGCTGTTTCGGGTTCCCAGGACACAAAGTATCCTATTGTGGGGCCAGAAGATATACTGGATGACAGTTAATTAGCCGACCATATTTTGGGAAATGATAGTACCCATCAACATGAACAACATTCCCCAAGAAACATATGGTCGCAAATGAAAATAAAATTTCGTCCCTCAGTACATTGACCCGATCAGCTGATAACACAAGTTACTATGGGAGACCCAATTTTTTTTTTCGTTTGCGACCATATGTTTCTTGGGGAAAGTTGTTCATAATTATGGGTACTATAATTCCCCAAAATATAGTCAGCTAATTAAATATCACCCTCTGTAATATTATGTGTCTGTATGTTAATGTTAAAAAAAATGTTGAAATAAGCCCCTGGTTGTCAAAATCCTAGTAGATTGAAACTATTTCCCTTTACCGTCTAACTATCAGGCTCTAATGGAATGTGTCACATACATGCCGAGACTGCACGATTTAATCATGAGAGCAACAAACATGTTAATTAATTGCAAAGCATGACCCAGGTCACGCCAGCGTTACGAAGAGAGCCCAACTTGGATCGGAGCCAGGCTGCATTGGATCTGACCAATATGCAAAAATAGACGCCAGAACGATGGAGCTCGATGGGTTCAATTCTACTGACTGTGGAGAAACTTGACTTTTTAGAGAGACCGCGAGTCGAATCGACTTGACCTTTAGGACCTTAATAAATTAAAATGGGCTCGCCCCACATAATGAAAGAAACCTTAAAATAACTTAAATTTGGTTTACTTGAACCACTGAACCGATTTTAACTAAACATAGCTGTCGCAGTTAGTTGGTTAAATCGGACACTTAACTCTCTAGACCGTTAATTAAATACCGACGTTTAACCAATCCACTAAAATTCCGTCAGACAAGTCAGTGAACGAAACGTTTAACGAGTTGTCTAAACGTAGGCAACAGAAATATATAATATAAATAATATTTTATGTGTACTTAAGTTTATGTTTTAAGTATTTTTGTTGTTCTTACATGGTCAACCTAACACGAAGGATAAAGGGGGCTTCGCTTCGCTCACCCCCTTTACCCTTCACCTAAGCTACCGCAATGTTTTGCCCTGATATAAGCTGTGCAAATCAGTTGTTGTCGTGACGCCATCTTGTTTTCCAACACGTCGGCTTTCGGTAAGATAGATTGTTAAACGTTTTTAAATCTAATGCTAGTGACTTGGTTAAACGTCGGTATTTAATTAACGGTCTAGAGAGTTAGTTAAGTGTCTGATTTAACCAACCAACTGCGACAAAGCTATGCCTGACGCCAAGTGACTTGGCACCTGAGCGAGGTCACCATCTCTCTCCCGCCCTTGTGTGCATTTCTCTTGTCACCATGCGCTGCTACCCCCTCCAGAGGCGGCACACAGGCGGAAACTTGGTGTTAGCCATAAGAAGCATCGCAGTGAAGTCTACAACTAATAATAATAATGACTCCTCCCATATATATCAATACACATATTTATCGCCCGGAAGGGCAAATTGCAGGTAGAAAGCCCTCTTCAGCATATACCGAGGCCATGGCTCACAGTTAAATCGGATATCGATAACTGTAAACACAAGGGGTTATTTTTAGTCCGTATACCACACGAGCTGATGCCCGCTCAATATGTGGGGACCCGGACATAGCAGGGAGGTCTGACTCCTGGGCATGGGGAATTACATTTTTTTACTCATCTAACAAAAAAAAAAAGCTACTACTAATAATATTCGTCCACCCGTAAGAGCGTTGCGTTGCCACGATGCACGGACAGACACACAGAAAGACAGACACTTAGAAGTTACATTCATTTTTATTTTTTTATTTTTTCGTCAGGGTTTATAAACATTTTTATTTTTTCGTCAGGGTTTATTAACAAAAACGCTTACACAGGTTCACCGTCTGGCTAGTTATTATATTATTCCTCAACTGCTTCAATGTGATACCGCCTCTTTGTCTACCCTCCATCCACTTGGTCTTGAAACAAAAATCTGAGTGCCCTTAAGCCTGAAAACGGTTAGGTTTGCTGGAGGTAAATATAGGGCAGGTGTCCCAGAGGAGACACATAAGTGCAATCACTGGTTTTTCGTCACACACATCCCGGTGTGATTCCTGGGTGCGTTAAGTACAGTATCATAGTTTATGATTGGTCATAATAAAGTCGTACTGACTGAAAAATAACGATGAATATATGTTACGGTCAACTCAATAAATCCGGTTTGAATATATATTTACCGGTTAGTATTCACACTAACCACTGATTTGAACGACCCGAATGGCCGAGTCGGCATTGAACCTGCCTACGAAGCCAAGAGTCCCGGGATCTAGTCCCAGTGGGGGCAAATATTTGTTTGATGAGAACGCATGTTTGTACCCTAGTCATGGTTGTTTATCTATCTGAGTATAATATTTATCTATTTAAGTATGTGTTGAGCAATTTATTTTTTTGTTGAGCAATTTATATTTAACAGGTGCGGAATAGTACATTACTTCAGAGGGAAGAAAGTGACAGTTCCATACCGAGATTATGGCATTTGCGCCACGAGCTTGCGAGGGGCGCAAACCATTTGAGGTATGGAACTGTACTTTATCCTGAGGTATGTATAGTGCTTTTTATTACACCTACGAGGAAAATTATAGACATAAATGCATAGAAATTTATTATAAGTACTGTTGTATCTGCATTTAGATTTTTCCGGCAACAGATTATCAACAACTTCTTGGGCCGTCTCTAATAGTTCTGGCGGTGTGCTAGGGATAACATCATCACTGTCGCTCGAAGTATCCATATTTTACAAAAAACACAAAGATAAATGCTAAATCAATCGAAGTTTTTGCGAAAATGCGCGGGCTTTTCCTTTTTTTATTCGCCCGTTTCTGGAGTAGGCTAAGATCATAAGGTCATGCAGCCACTTCTTCCGTGATTCCGCGCGTTTTATATACAAAAATAATTTCGTTTTTAATTTTCTGTATGCACCAAGGAGGTTGGTAACTGGTAAAAAAAAAACTGTATGTGGCCAGTAACAATTTACTTGAAATTTAATTAGTAGACAGTTAAAGTCTCTTTGCAGTATGACTGCTGACAAATAAAAAAAAACCGGGTATGTAATGGAATTTCATACATACTTCCCAACCTTGGGTCGGAAGGATTTTCATACAAACTTCCATACCTTGGGATGAAAGGATTTGAAGGGCGGGATAAAGGCGTTTCTTCCCTCTAATTGGTATAATTAGTATGTATTTTCAGAGCAGGTGTGATAAAAAGGTCTTTTAAGTATACTGCCCCCTGCACTAGTTTTTATAAACTGTGTTGCAGCAGGGCATGTTAACAATTAACAATTTACACATTGCAGTACAGACGTGTAGGTACTAACACTGAGGTTATCAAATAGTTTGTTTATTCTTAACTAAAGTTATAGTTAAAGATCTAAAGGAATTGTAAATATTACCTAACATAAAATAGAAATTGAAAATTAAAAATTGATATTAGCTTAGCTTTTTCAATACTGAGGTATGTATAATTGTGATTATACATGCACATATGCATATATGTTTATAAATGTTTAATGGATATAGTTTTTTATAATAGCATGTTTTATATATATATATATATATATATATATATATATATGTATATATATTTATACATGATTGGATATAATAATAAATAATAATAATAATATATATGCTTACATTTATAATATATTAAATATGGTTAAAATAAATGAGTTATGATTTTATAGGTATATTATTTTTAGGAGATTATTTTTAAAAGATTTTCAGTTTTCTCATAGTAAAGTCTACTCAAGAAGTTGCCTAATATTTTCTTACAGTTATATTTCGTATTGTTTCTAATAGGGCAGGTAGTGCAAATTTTGTCATATATATGGTCCTAAAAAGTGAGAGAAGTGTTGAAGAAAACTTGTCTGGCATAGAGGGACTATATAAACATTATCCAATCTTCTTTGGGAGATCTGCTCCGGTGGAATGATGCTGTGTAGTCTTAGGAGAAGCGCGCTCAGATATAATTGTCGTATCGTTAGGACTTTAAATTCACGGTAGAGATCTTCAGTGGGATATCGATAGGGTTTGCAAGTTGCAGTTTTTATGATAAAAATCAAAATCAAAATCAAAAGTAGTAAACCACCTTTATTGTATCAATATCCTTGATGTGTCGTAATTTTTTAAAGATACATATAAGTTTACGTAGGCGTGCGCTCAGTGAACTTATTTGTGTTTTCCAGTTTAGGTTCTGGTCTATCATGACACCCAGGTATTTTATGTATGGAGCTTGCGTTAAGACGTAGCAATTGCAGCTGGGTAGCCTAGGGTCACATGAGTGGGCCCAGAGTGAGAAGTGGTCTGGTTGGGTATTGTTTCTAATACTGAAGGTACAGATGTAGTGAATAATCCTTTCCTTTCGTATTTTCTCGGAAATGTTCGTTTTTGTCTTAGTAAACGTCGTCGTCTTTGTCATTTGACATTGATAAATAAAGTATGCGATTTATTTGATACCTACACGTAATTTAATAATACAGTAATTCATAGACACATCGGCACCATTCGGGTGTTATCGTTGTTCCGAGTTTTGCCGATAGGAAAGGATTATTCACTACATCTGTAAGAAATTTTGTCTTGTCTAGATTTAGTGTCAGTAGGTTAGAATTCAACCAATTAAGAACCTTACTGAAACCTTCCTCTGCCAACATTTTGGCATAATCCCACGTTTTTGCGTCAAATAATAATACGGTGTCATCTGCGAATGAAATTATTTTTCCCGAATTCAGTTTCATATCACATAGAACATTAATATAGATCAGAAATAAGGTTGGTCCAAGCACCGAGCCCTGGGGAACGCCGAAAGTAACGTTTACTTTGTTACTCTTGGCATCACCTATACGTACTGTCTGAAACCTGTTAGACATGTAGTCTTTGAGAAGGTTCAGGGGTACACCGCGAACACCCGCACACTCAAGCTTACTCATTAGTATGGGGATGGAGACAGTGTCAAATGCCTTAGCAAGATCTAGGAATATTCCCACACATTTGGAATGAGTATCTAGTACTTGTCCTATGTGTGAAACAAGATCCTCTATGGCATCTGCAGTAGATAATTTTGCTCTGAAGCCATATTGATTTTTCGAAAAATAATTTTGTGCATTAAGGTAGTTTATTAGTCTAATGTTGATAACTTGTTCTAGTATTTTAGATAATGTAGGGAGGATCGAGATAGGTCGGTAATTATTAACACTGCCTTCATCCCCAGACTTATGTATAGGTATTATGGTTGATTCTTTTAACGAGTTCGGGAAAACACCAATAGTTAGGCAGAGATTGCATAAACGAGAAATTGGTTTTGTGATTATATCCACCGCTAGTTTGACAAATACTGAGGATATACCATCCCATCCAGCAGAAGATGTGCTTTTTAAAGCCACGATAATCTTTCTTATCTCTTGTTCATCTGTTGGTAAGAGTGTGAGAGATTGAAGTGGACCATTATTACTTTTGAGTTTTCTGGCAAGATCATCCTCCGCCCGGTCTCCCTTTCGGAGTATTTCATTAGCCAATGTTCGACCAACGTTCGCGAAAAAGTTATTGACGTTGTCCACTGATTCCTGAGGGGTTGGTTTAGCTCTGAGTAGTTCTCTTGGTTCTTTATTATTTTAATCATATTTGCCGTATTACTTTCCATGTGTTTTTTTTTTTTTTTTTTTTTTTGTTTATTTCAGACTGTTCATAAGACATTTTGAGCTTATGGAGTAGAGTAGTGCAAAAATTCCTGTATCTCTTATATATTATATTTAGATTTAGGTCATTGGGTTTTTTTCTTGTTTTACTGTGTAGTCTGTCTCTAAACCGAATACATCTTAATAAGCCCGGCGAAATCGATGGTATGATGTTCGCTTTTCTGTTTGTTAATTTGTATGTAGTAGTGAATTTTTGTAGTATATCAGAGACCTTTGATAAGAACATTGAAGTAGTAATATTGGGATCATTACTATTGAGATATTCATCCCAATCTATTTGTTTTAATTCATGTAGAGCTCTTAGGTAGTCAGTTTTAGTGACATGTTTTGGTCCAGTGGCTAGTTTACCCTTTTTAGGGTTCCGTACCCGAAGGGTTCCCAACGGGACCCTATTACTAAGACTCCGCTGTCCGTCCGTCCGTCCGTCCGTCCGTCTGTGACCAGGCTGTATCTCAAGAACCTAGCTAGCTAGAGAGTTGAAATTTTCACAGATTATGTATTTATGTTGCCGCTATAACAACAAATACTAAAAAACAATTCTTTAAATACCATATACAAACTTATGGATGCACCTGGTTACGTACATGGAGTGTGAAAGTAACCGCACCAATAACTTTGTAAACAATATTTTGCTGTGTAAAATCCAAACTATTCACTCCACACCATCGCTTCCATTGAACGGTGGTACGGAACCCTTCGTGCGCGATTTAGACTCGCACTTGACCGTTTTTTTTATATTTACCGAGAGGATTACACAGTCGTGATCAGTCACAGTACTTTTACAAACGAGCGTTGTACATTTGGTATTCGGTTTCGTAAAGCAATGATCAAGGCAGGTTTCTCTATGAGTAGGCAACAAATAAGCCGGTAATAAGCCTTGCATTGATAATTGGTTTAGGTAGGGACCTGTTTAGGGTCTTTATTCTCTTCCCTTATGTCAATATTGATGTCACCCAGAATAAAGATTTGTTTTATCGACTTTAAACCCAACATCACGGTATCTAACGATAACTGGAAGTTCTCTATGTTATTAATAGAAGGAGTTCTGTAAATGCAGACAAATGCTAGTTCCTTGCCAATTTCAATGACCAGGCAGTCGGCATCGTTCATTGTAGGCTCATAGGGTTTGGCTTGCACAGTATCACGAACATAAACTACCACTCCACTCTTTTGGTTAATGTGATTTTGGTAGAGTAAGATGTACAATTTTGTATAGATGGCAACACGCTAAGATGGGATAACCAGCATTCCGTGAAAACTATGATATCATATTGGATATTTATTCTTGTAAGTAAGACCTGAAACTCATCAAAATTACGATTTATGCTACGAATATTTTGCATAACAATAGTTAGAGCATTTTTGTTATGGTCATCATCTATATCATCTAGTTAGTATGGTTTTACATTGCTCAGGCGTATCAACCAGAAAAGAGTCACCAACCTTGACATCATTGTCAATTTCGTTTATGACGTTTGTTAAGTCATCCATCATCAATTATTTTTGTAGTTCCACCACAAATAACCGTGGGAGATTTACTTTTAGTTTGATTGGATGGTTGATGCCCTGTGCTTCTAAATGTGACTATCTGGTATATTCGTTCTGTGCGCAAGTGTACTGTGAGTAATTGCTTTTTCGTGGTAATACTCCAACGTAAATATAGATAATATATAGAATCGAATAGTATATATAGGTTCAAAATATTAGATAATATTATGTAATATTGATAAAGATAATACAAATAATATGTATGATACACGTAGTAAATACTTTTATCATGAGATAACAACACAACCATCAGCCAACTGAAAAACTCGAGCGAAGTCAGTGTCATTTTTTATATTGTGGCGTTTCATTCCATTTGCTCTTCGGGCAAATATCCTACCGTCACGAGTCCAGACATATTTCCACTTGGGCTCGGCTAGGTTGAACGCGCACTTGCGAGTCTTCATGAAGAGCTGCCTGTTGAGTTTCGTGAGGCGTTCATTGACAAAGAACTTGGTATCTGGCCCTGTGAGATTCATGTCAGCAGTAGTGGCGCCGCGGCGATCACGAGCAGCCTTCAGTAACTCGTCGCGTATGGAACGGCAGGCGAAGCGCGCGACGATGATGCGGAGCTGGCCTAGCTTTCCGTTCTCCTCACCTTTCGTTGTACGGACGCGCGACGTCCAGACGATGTCTCTCTCCTCCAGCCTCACTCCAAGCTTGGTGGCTACCAGGTTCACAATGTGCGCTGGGTTTTCTCCCTTCGTCTCAATGATCCCAGAAATCTCCACATCGTTCAGTAGCAGCTCTTGATCGCGTTTGTTGATGCCTGCCTTCAGCTCTACAAGTTCAGACTCAAGCTTACTGACGTCCGTCTCCATCCGTTCCCCTTCTTGCTTTTCCAAGATCAAAACTCGAGCTTCTAGGGTGTCTATCTTTTTATTACAGTCCGTTATAGTTTGGTACAGTTTGGCCATTTCCGTTCGAAAGCCCAGCATTTCACTGCGCATGCCTCTCATTTCCTCCCTACACATGCGCAGCTCAGTGGCTAGGTCCAGGTTCACAGTAGTATCGCGCGCTGTGTCACTTAATAATTCATCGTTAGCTCTCTTGGTACAGTCTGAAGTGATGCTGCGAACGGGGGTGGAGCAATTGCCGGTTTTAGGTATTTTTGATTTACATTCTGGGCATTTCCATTCAACAGAAATATCCGCGTTCATAGGAAGGCCCACACATCCTCTGTGGTATTGTTCGGTACAGGTGGCGCACCCTATTCCATCAGCGAGGGACATGAACTTTCCACATGCTGTGCATTTGGCCATTTTACCTACTATTCGACGATTTCGCTGGCGCCCTCTACGATTTAAATTCGGAACTGTTGTTATTAATTAATTTGTAACTTGATGAAAATGTTGCTTGTTGTGAGGAATCGAACTTAGTGTCCTCTTGACGTTATCCAATCTGCTCTTAGCGTTTCGTTTCGTCAAGCAAAAAGGAAAAAGGAGCAGTTTGTCTGAGATTCGAACCAGCATTCACACCGCCACCGTTTCAGTACAGGCGGCCTAACCAATTGAACCGTAGGAACGATAAGTGAAGTGGCAAATTTAAGGTAGCTTGTTGACAGCTTTAGTTTTTTTTTTATTGTAGTTTAACGAAATGAGACCATTTGCACTAATTTGTTGATCCACCCACAGATCATTTTATGATGAGAATATGAACTGCAAATTTTTTCACTTAGAACACAGTTTTTGGTACTTTATCACGCTTTCCTGCTATAACTAATTGATGTTTTATGAGGGTTGTAACTTTAGCTTTGTATTTCAAAAGTATCCCGATATGTACACATTATAAACTACTAAAACTGATTTGAAAAAAAAAACACGTCTGCTTAGTACAGTAACCGATTTAACCAATGTGTATCGTTGTCTAGTACCCAAGATACAGGGAATCCTAGTTTGGGGCTAGATCAATGTGTGTATATAATGGCCAAGTTATTATTATTATTATGTAACATTTTATCGAAAAACAAGTTGCCCATGTCTCGTCTCATCGAATTTATTATTATAAATGAATGAATTATTTATTATTATTATTTCGGTGAATGTAATAAACATAGCCAAAATTAGTCCGATTAACTACTTTTACCGGTTATTATTAATACTCATCAAGAGGGTTTTGTGAAAGTAAGTAAGACACCCTTATTTTCTTAATCAAATATGGTTTATTAAAGCTAAAATAAAACAAATAGTTGAATTCTTCTTGCACGGGATGTTTATTAGATAGGTGTAATAGTAGTTTATGTGACTGCTGCATAATGGAGGGCCTTACGAGGAGGACGTACTTAAGTAAGATTGTCAAAACCGTTAGTTAATAATCTAACGTTTTCTCTCTCGTTAGTTTACAAACTATCGATAAATTGTAAACTGTACCGTACTGCTTATAATATGACGCGTTGGTTTATAATAAAACCGTTAAATTGTGAACAATTTTTAACTTGAATTGCAAACTAACTACTCTGTCTGTCTGGTTTAAACATTGTCGATAGTTTACAAACTAACGCGTTAGTTTATTTTAGTTAGATAGTTTATAAACAAACGTTCTTGAAAATCTTACGTTGACATATATACTGTATTTAGCGTCTGTCAAATCTGGTGCAAGTCGGACTAAAGGTATTGGCAGTCCAATAAATCTAGAAACGTGTCTCAAGCTGAACCTATTTCAACAAAAACGTTTGACAATATCAGAATTGTATATTTCCAGCAGTTGTGTTTTATAAACTCAATGTTGTGTTAAAAAGACAACATATGACTATGACGTCACAGAATTCACGTTCAGAGAATTCGTGAACAAAATTACTGTTTTGACAGTTCCTAAAAAGTATATATTTTGACTAGCAGTCAAATAAAGTATTAGCTGAGCCGGCTTCAAACTAAATTAGTATGCAGCCTGGCCCAGATGGAGAAGATTTTTACTATACCTACTCAAGATTTTTTGAATATCGTAATAAAATTCCGAAAAATTATCAGGTTTTTCCCCAAATTCTAGGTACTCAAGTATTTGTGAATATCATAGAAGAAGTGTCCCTTCAGTCAGATACCGGGACTCTCCCAGCGAAGCTGCCCCTGGAGTGTTATCCTAATCTCGTTTGTGGCTCCTCGCAATAATAAGTCCGACATCCGAATCGGTAGAGCCGCGGCCACGGAAAATACCTGTGGGCGAAATGTCGCGGCTCAGTTGAATAATGTCCGAAAATCAGCGTTTAACTCATGTACCTCTTTATTGCATTATTTACATAAACACACAAATACAATAGTGTTGATGTTTTTTCGTAGACAGCATAATGACCATTAAAATACCCTGAATTCCTACTATCTGTGAATACTTAAATATAATTAAGGGCATACGCTACCACAGCACTCAGCGAAACCAAGTAATTTGAGCCTAGCAGCCGGATGCAGAAACAATTTTCAAATTTTGATGCCCCATTAAATGCTAATGGGGCGGTTTGTTCCATAAAACTTTATTTTTTTGATAAAACGCCGCTCTTATTCCTGAGTGCATAAAGTCCATGAAAGTTCACACGCCGTGACGTCACGGATTATCATTTAATGAGGTTATGAGTAATGAAAGCTCTACTACTCTTACAATATAGCAAATCGACAGTAGGAAGATCAAAAATGGCCCGCGATTTTTAACCTTATTGCTTCGTAATAAAGTTCAAAATCTATGAAAAATAATAAATCATCTGTTGAAGTCCCCACAGTTGAGTGGATTGACGAGTCTAGTGTAGATGTCGCTGTTAGTTTGTTTAAATCAGACACTTAACTAACTCTCTAGACCGTTAATTAAATACCTACGTTTAACCAAGTCACTTAAATTCCGTCAGACAAGTGAGTGAACGAAATGTTTAACGAGTTGTCTAAACGTTCCTAGGCAACAAGACATATACAATATGAATATTTTTTTGTGTAATTAAGTTTCTGTTTTAATAATTTTTGTTGTTCTTACATGTTCAACCTAACACGAAGCTTTATCCTTCGCTCACCCCCTTTACCCTTCACCTAAGCTACCGCAATGTTTTGCCCCGATATAAGCTGTGCAAATCAGTTGTTGTCGTGACGCCATCTTGTTTTCCAACACGCCGGCTTTCGGTAAGACAGATTGTTAAACGTTTTCAACGATGCTTTATTTAAATCAAAATGCTGGTGACTTGCTTAAACTTCGGTATTCAATAAACGGTCTAGAGAGTTAGTTAAGTGTCTGATTTAACCAACCAACTTCAAGATAGATACAATCTAAAGGTGATTCTTCACTTAGGGTATCCCAGCAGCGTATTTTCCGTGGCCATCAGCTAATCCCGACATTGGAATCGCGAGAAAAAAAAAACACTTCAGCTGATTCGCGGGGACTGCGTCGGAATCTTTTGTGGCAGCTTGGTAGAGTTCTTTTTAATCAAATTGTCTAGAGAAATCTCTGCCGATTTCAATGTCGGTGTACGTCGCGTTCCAGTTATTTCGAACTTTTCTCATTAAATAGTTGCATTTTACTATAGAATCACTAAAGTTGATGGAAAACATCGTATATAAAATACTGGCTGCGGCGATGGGCTAGCCCCCTGAACGTGGGCGTAACTGTGCCTCTGCCACACCCAAAGGGAAAAAGCAAAGGCGTGAAGGTAATATTTTTTGTTTCCAAAAATTTATGACCACAGAAATGACAATACAGAGACCGGCATTTTATTTTTTTTGCTTTCATGTCGAATAGACGACGAGCGTGTTAAATAATAAGAAGATAAGATTTATAGCTGAAATCGCGGGTTCCAAAACTGACAGTAGACAGTTTGGCGCGAAAACGGACCCATTAAAGTGACAGAAAACACAGGAAGTAAGAGAGAGAGCTATGCGTTCATATCCTTCTCCTTCTTCCACTTGGAAAGGAAAAGGAGACTGAATGAGTTTCGTTTATCTGAAAGACTGACGCAGTCGCTGATGGGAGTTTTATAAAGCGTTCCTTTTAACGATACATTAAAATCATAACATTTGTTGAAAATATTAAAATTTAATAAAGACATGTAAAACTTATTTTATTGATGATTAAAATTTGCCGGGCTCTTCAATGGTCTGTAAAAACCAAGTCTGACGTAGCAGATGCACTAATCAAGATTTATTAGAATGCTTATCAAGTGATTTATTAGATTTAAGGTCTCAAATTATTGTTAAATGTGATAAATATCCATAACTCAGCTTTCCTATAATTATTTCCCTAGATCCCGCGCACCTTGGGGTGGAAAGTTTCGTTCCATGCAGATGCTGTCTCAAGAGATACATATTAAAATAATTACTCAATGTATAAATAAAATACGAATATTTACTCACACATATGTTGAGGTTTACGTAATTCGTATGTACATATTGACTTGTGTTTACTTTTGTATGATTTAATTTGCAATTCTTGTACCATCAGTGAATCGGAATACCTTTTGAACTCTTTTGTTCGGAGATAAGGTCGTAAAGAGAGAGTTTTTGGTGATTGCCAACCCAACGCTGGTGCAAGCACCTTTTTGCATAATTTATATTCCTGCTAGGGTTGGCAAGTACTCTTTTTACAAGCTTTTATTTAGTTTCACCTGTCCCGTTGTCTGTCTGTCTGTCTGTAATCAAATCTTGCAAGCTAAATTTGATCCACTTCCCGGTTTCCGATTGAGCTGAAATTATGCATGCATGTATAAATCGGATGACAATGCAATATTATTATGACATAGAGCTGATCTTATGATGGAGCTGGAAGGTGGCTATAGGAACTCCGTCATTAAATGACGCAACCTCATCGAGTTTAGGCTCGTTTAATTTGTCTTGACGAGTACTTTGACATTATATGGTAACCAGGGACTGATGATGGAGCTGGAAGGTGGCCCATAGGAACTCCATAATTAAACGACGCAACCCCATCGAGTTTGGGCTCGTTTAATTTGTCTTGACGAGTACTTTGACACTAGATGGTAACCAGGGTCTGATGATGGAGCTGGAAGGTGGCCCATAGGAACTCCATAATTAAACAAAGCAACTCCATCGAGTTTGGGCTAGTTTAATTTGTTTTAACGAGTACTTTGATACTAGATGTCCGACCCTAAAGCCTTTAGCCGAGTTAAGTCTTTAGCAGGTCTTCACATCGAAGAACTTGACTGCTCGAAGTTGACTTCGAAGAAACCTTCTAATGTTGATGCATTAAAATAAATGGATAGAATGAGAAACGTTACAAATAAATAACTGGTGATTACATAACTAATTTAAACATTATTTTACCTTACTACAAATATGTAAAAAAATACATATATATATAAATAAAATACATAAACTTTAAGTGCTGAAAGCAGCACATATTATGTGAACGTACTACGGACTACATAACGGAAACACGCTACTACGTGCTACGAACTACGTCGTAGTAAATCTCGATTTAATAGTAGTTTCGAGAGTTTTAATGCCTAATTATGTACAGTTACATACACTAGTTATCTACACACATATCATAAGCTCTCTTTGATGTGTTCAGGAACCGCATGTTTGACCGGCATTGTGGCATTGAGTTGTTTAGCTTGTTCTGTAGTACCAACTTCACAGACAAAGTAGGGGCGGCACGCAGGCGGGCGTCGGCGTTCGAAATTTGAATGTCATAATATGTAGAAAATTTACACATTATGGTCATAATGTTCAATATTCAGATAAGAAAATTGTTTTTACTAAGTAGTTTAACATTATGCTGACCGTAACGTGCGGTTTTTGGACGCAGTAAAGAGGGTTTATGATACGTGTGTAGATAAAAATACTAAAAAGTTAAAAATAAAAATAAAGAAAAAAAACTTTTTTAAAAACAAGCTTTTATTAAAAATGAACTAAAAAGTTTAAAATAAATTAACTCCAATAACAAATATATCACTTTATAAATTCATTGTAACCTTTAACGATAATTAAGCTTCTTCGTCTACGACAAAATGATTACATACCCTACATAATTATATATTTTTAACATTAAAACCTTTACACTTTAATTGTTAAATCTTCCCGTTTGTATCACAGTCCCAATTTCATAAATAAAAGCGTGTTACATTTTGATGGTATGATTAAGAACATTTAGCACCTTCTTTTCCTCTCGCTATCACAATGTAACACGCTTTTATTTATGATATTGGGACTGTGTTAAAAACGGGAAGATTTAACAATTAAAGTGTAAAATATATAATTATGTACGGTATGTAATTATTTTGTCGTAGACGAAGAAGCTTTATTATCGTTATAGGTTGCAATGAATTTATAAAGTGATATATTTGTTATTGGAGTTAATTTATTTTAAACTTTTTAGTTCATTTTTAATAAAAGCTTGTTTTTAAAAAAGTTTTTTTTCTTTATTTTTATTTGTAAGTATTGTTGTGTCATCATACTATTACAAATTATTCAAGCAAATGTTAGATATTCAGTAGAATACAACAGCTAGGTATCGAAAAACCGTGTTCAAATCCTTGTAATGTACCGAACAAAATAAGAAGACAATCTTCTCTGGCAGCCCTTTAAGGTTCATAAACTTTACCATTTCACCCTGAACCGAGTTCTTTATCCTTACTACGTATATTTTCCCTAAATTATTGGCAACCCTATACCATTATAGGATTGCTACCTCTTACCTTGTTGCCTGCTCGTAGGTTTTTGTATAGATGTAGCATCTACTGGCAATCGGCCCTTGTGATGAGAAAAAGTTTGACTTCCGATTTTTTATGGAAGACCCTATACATCAAGTATATTTAATGCATGATCATTGATGTACAACATTTTCCAAAATTAGCGATAGCTTTAATGTTAACCTTAAAAATAATCACAGACTAGTTGCGCCCCGGTTTAGACTCGCGAAGGTTTGCAATTCTTTCAAGGGTCAGTGCATCCTCTACTACAATAAGATACCTCTGGATGTTTTGAATTTGCCGTTTGAGCAATTTAAAAACCATGTAAAAACGCCTTACGAACGACGAAATACAGGTTTATACCTAACTCAGGCTCAGCTGTTCCTTTCTTTAGCTAAGTCCTTTAAATAATGTACTTTTTCTGACTGTTTCTGTTGAATAAATATTTTTATTATTTGTTATTACTTTGTCTCAAGACTGCATGGGGATAATCCAACTCAACACCGAACTCGCTGTTGATAAGTTTGTAATTATTTATTCCCGCATATTATTTATAACAATAATTAATAATGAAATATTTATATTACTTAAACACAACTAATTTTAAAAGAGATCTAATAATCAATCTGTGGTCCAATGTAGAGAAGGGGCAAATAAATGACTTTTACTAAGAATAGTCCTATGTAAATTTTGATTCGGTTTGAACAGACCATAGACGCATAAAATTAAGCCTAATATAAAAATACTTAGGCCCGATCTAGCTGAGCTTTCTCTTGTTGTTAGAAAGGGTTTTTAACGTCGGATCCTAAATCCAGTTTTATATTGCTAAACTACTGATTTTGCTTGACAGATTTACTGAATTGCGCGACAAACTGAGCGCCACTAGAAATACTGGTTACGATACTATGTATATATAATTCGATTCGAAACGCATTTATGCGCAATTATAGGGCGGTGTAAATGCCCCTTTTTTGGTCTGTGAAATGGTTGGGCATTAAAATCAATAAATATGACAAAATCATTTGGAGTGTGAGGAATGTTGCTGTAACGAATATTGTTGGTCAATGGGTGATCACGTTCTCTCCACGCTGTGACGTTTCGTTTCAAACATCCGTCCAAGACTTAGTGATGGCTGACGTCATGGGTCGACAACCTCTAGTGAGGTTGAATCCGGCTGTTCGACTCTTGATGTCAAGCTGGCGGATCGCGATTTAGACACCCCAGCTCCGGTTGACTTGTTACTACGAGCAGACGTTCTGGGTAGGTTTTTCTTGTCGGATCGGCGAGTTCTACAGCCAGACGGGCTTATTGCTGTGTGTGTGTAATTATGGGACCCGCACTGCCAATGGTTGCGCCTGCCGAGTCTGATGGTATACTTATCGGCGTTGTCTGAAGTCATGCAACTGTTACTCTTTTACTGGGAAGTAAAAGAGCCTCCCGCCGCTTGTCGGTTCGACGTAGATGAAGAAGAGTGCGAATTGTTTTACCAGAACAATACTTGTCGCGTTCATTCTGGTCGTTTCATAACTCGACTCCCCTTTAGCGCAGATCGACCGCAGCTCGAAGAAAATAGAAGGACGTCAGAATCACGCTGTATTTAAACAAAAATACGTGGATATCATGAGGGAGTATGAATCGTAAGGACACATATCGGTATTGGACGTGGACTGGAGATCGGAGGATCATTGTTTCCTTGCACACCAGGCTGGCTGGCATGGTTGAAAGCAGAAAGCATTGTCAACAATAAATAAAACTCAATTTTCTTGTTTTGGTTTATACCGACAAATTTCTCTTCGCGTTTCCTCTGTTTTGTGATTATTACGACCATTGACCTCAAACTCTTTAGTTACAATGACCCTGGCTATTCTTTCGGATCTTTGTGATTTTTTTCCTTGATTGACTTTGGTTTTCAAACAGAAATCCCGTGCGAAATCAACGATAATCATGAAAAAAATACATCATTCTTGCGTCGTTTACTTAGTTCTTTAAACAAGTGGAACTCACGTTTTCCCTAGTGATGAACGTCGAAGATTACTATGGGTTCTAGCAGTTGAACAAGTAAATCCTGTCACACAATTCCACACAAAATACAAGGATAAAAAAGCTTTAGTGGGCGTCAACTAAACTTTGACTTTGACTTTTGACGAGCCGAATGGCCGGCAGTGGCCCTGCCTACGAAGCCAAGGGTCCCAGGTTCGAGTCCCGGTGGGGGCAAATATTTGTTTGATGAGAACGGATGTTTGTACCCTAGTCATGGTTGTTTATCTATCTAAGTATAATATTTATCTTTATAAATATGTGTATCGTTGTCTAGTACCCCAGATACAGGGAATCCTAGTTTGGGGCTTGATCAATGTGGGTAAATAGTGTCAAAGGTATTATTATTATTATCTATATAAGTATGTATATCGTTGTCTAGTACCCAAGATACAGGGAATCCTAGTTTGAGGCGTCCAAGGTATTATTATTATTACTGATAAAAAGTAAAGGTGTATTCATAATTCATAATAAAAATACGCTTCATCATTGTTCATTTCCTATTAACTCGTTCCGGAGTCAGCTGTGCTTAGTAGCCAATCTATAATCTATTTATATTGTAGGCAAACGCATTCCTACGACATTCAAATCATCTCCCAACTTCAGAATCCGTCCCCTCAACTGAAATTCACTGGGAAAAGGTTGCAATCCTCCAAAGAGTGTAGGGAACTCTTTATTGGTCCCGATACAGGGTGGCGCGAAATAAATCACTCGGCAATAGGTCGAGGAAATTGGACGCAAACGTGTAGGGCGCCTCCAGAACACAACTCTTCTTTACGAGATTCCGTTCGCAAAAGAGGTTGTATACAAAAAAGTAAAAGTCCTCAGACTCTTTGGCAAATAAATATCGAGTTACTTTGTTGTGGCGCGTAATGTTTATTGGTTTGCTGGAAATCGAAAGACAGAAAACATGAAAATAAGACTTTGTTTTTGTTCAGCTCAAAATATAACGTGTGTTCAAAGGAGAGCGAGATTATGAGGCCAATGCTACACTATTGTTGAAACGTTCGGCAAAGCAATCGATGACAAGTGCGCGAATATAAATATGCGGTAAACAAACAAAAACTTAGCTAGCAACGGGAAAATTATTTATTAAAATATTACTTCGATTAAAATTAAAACTCTTTATAAAAAATATACAAAATCAGAGCCATATATTGTGTCAACAAATTAGATACCTCAAAGGAGGGCAGAAATTACCCTCTATATACTCTAAGGCATATGGCCAATGAGGTATTCAACGCGGTCCTATCCAACTCACAACAATCCTGCATTTTTTTGTGGTGTGGCATTCGAGATATTGGATTCGACCACTGTACTCGTACTTTCTTGAGGACCTATTGGATTCGACCACTGTACTCGTACTTTCTTGAGGACATAACTAAGCCTTAGAATTCACAGTTCTCTAGAATGTGTTGGTTATTTTGCTGCGCAAGAATCTTGCCTCGGTCTTGCATTTCTATTACAATTGGTGGAGTGTTCATAAAACTTAACTCAGCTCCGTACTATTCTTTTTAGCATGTGGTTCGGCCAATGGATTCATTCGCACCTCTATAACATGTGGTATGTTTCCTTGAAGGTGATGATATTCAACACATATGGCTTGGCCTTCGGCTTAGCTCTGTTCTATCAGTGGCGAGCGTCTCATACAGGCATTTAAGCACTGCCTGCCCTGAGCTACTACTCTAGGCATAAATCCATCTATAATTAAAATAGTTCATTAAACTATTGATTCACAAACAATAAAAATCTAAATGTAGTACACAATCTCGCCGCGCGAATTCATAACGCTCAACCACTCCACTCCGACTCTCGCCATCCTCGACCGTTGACCAAAGGTAGTTTAATTCAGTTCGTGCCTTCAAAATCTTTTAAATCGTTTGACCGGCCCCGGTACTAAGCAATATTTCTATTCCCGGGTCTTACGGGGATTATCGCCAGAGATAAGCTGAGCCTGCTTTGAAATAATTATCATGTATGAATTCCAATGCGCGCTCACAATAGTGACTAAGGTAGTAGTTACTATAGAACGCGCAGTAGACTTTGGTCTATTTAATACGGTTACCTACCTACTAACTAGGTTTGCGCTCGTATAATCACTCCCTCTGGGCTGGAGCAAGCAACATTGCATTTCGTAAATGATTCGGGAATAATTTACGAAGACACCCGACCAGGATAATAGTAATCTAAGAGAAGGTTCGACATTTCTATTTGGTTATCCTATTGTATTATAAGTATCGTAATTCCTGCTTATAAATTATAATAATTCATATTGTAATATTTGTATTAGTGAAGCACAAGCAATTTTTAATAGAGATCTAAAAATCAATCTGTGGGAGTTTCTACGCCCTTCTTCTCCCACAGTGGTCCAATGTAGAGAAGTGGCAAAAAATGACGATTGCTAAGTATATATCTACAGTAATAAAGAGATTTGAATGTAGAACAAACACGAACGACTTTAAAATTTTGGGATCCGGTTTTTCTTCGGACTGCGCAAGTATGAGCACGTATCTCAACATCGCAGGGAGTTGAAGTGGCTACCGATTCAGCTTCGACGGGACTCTCATATCCTGTGTTTCACAATATTTTGTGGAACCCTCGTTACCCTAACTTCCTGCGTGATCGCTTCGAATATTTTTTCAAGTAGGCCTCGGAGAACTCTCGTGGCGTCTATGCTCAAAGCCCCAAAACGCTTCACTGCAGCCTACGAGCACGGGTTCAGAAACCGAGCCATACGACGGTGGAATAAGCATCCCTGCACTATCAGGGACAGTTCTTCACTAAATATATTCAAAAACCGGCTAAAGAAGCACTATCTCTCCCTTTCCAGTTAGATATATATGTCACCGTAAGATTGTCAAAACCTATAGTTTATAAACTAACGCGTTAGTTATATCTAGAGTGATGGAGAAATTTTGATTTTGATTCGCCTCAAGTGTGCGAGAGGATTAATGTGAGGCGGTAAAAAGGTAACAAACGCTTTCGAAACGTACTTTCTGCTTCTTTTGTATTCATGACTTTCAATAAATAAGCAGTCGAGCCGACGAAAGTACTTTGGTTTTATAGGGAAAGGGATTAAGGCCCGTTATAATAAACCCTTCTAAGCTCTGAGCTATCTCAAGCGCGCCCAAATTACAGATTTCCTAAAGCGATACCGTTATTGCGACAAAGCTGAGACAACTCCCAGAGCTGAGAGCGGCATATCTGTGGCCCATGAAGCTACAAATTAGACTTTTGACAAAGAATAGCAGTGTGACAGAGACAATGCTCTATTTCGTAGTGTTAGAGCCAGTCAATAGAGCGTTGTCTCTATCGCACTATACCATATAAAAAACAGGGAAAAAAACGTTAGTGGTACCTAATACTGAAAAGAAGAAAATGCGCATTCATAATTTGTTAAAAACACGCCAGTTCATTTCTTTCCTATTAACTCGTATCGGCGAATAGACTAATGCAATTTAAATACTAATGGGCGACTAAGATTCCAGTGGTCAAGTAAGTCAAGTCAAGCTTCGGTTAGGTAGGTTAGATATTTTTAGACTTTAAATTTCACCTCTCCTATCTCGCAACAACATTTTTAGGGTTCTGTACCCGAAGGGTGCTAAACGGGACCGTATTACTAAGCCTCCGCTGTCCGTCTGTCCGTCCGTCTGTCACCGGGCTATACCGGATCAACCGAAATATGTAGGGAGCTGAAATCTTCACAGAGGGTGTATTTATATTGCCACTATAACAACAAATAATGAAACATACCGGATTTTAAGAATTAAAAGAAGTACCCATACAAGAACTTATTGGTATGGCCATTTTCTTAGCCATTTTGTTTTATTTGTTTAACGGTGAAAACTGGTTATCTCCCGATCCTTTCGGAAAAGATCTTTAATTGCAGGTCTTGATTTTTGTGCTTAGTTATATATTATTATACGACTAATAATTGTTCATTCGAATTATAATAAATAATATTAAGATTTTTTATCATATTTGATTTTATTGCTCTAGATAAGTTACTCAACTTCCGGTTTCATTGAGCAAAGAGTTTCGTTAACCTAAGTACATAGTTCACTGCTTACATACTATATAAACAAAACTCTTTTTCAATGTTTCGATATTCGACCTAGTATTGTCTAGTCCTACCTAGTATTTAATATTTTATTATAAAAAATTCAAAATATATACTCGTACAAAAGACTGTCGTTTTACGTTTTTCCGTGTATATGGTACCCTTCGTGTGCAGCTCCGGCATCCTACTCGCACCTGACCGGTTTTATTTTAATCCTAAACATTTTCAACAAAGTTTTGGTGTCCTACTTAGAATATTGTAACTTTTTGGTTAAGGAAATCGGTCAGTAAATTTAAGATATGCAAAAACCAACTGTATTACTTTGGTTTACGACACAGATTACGCTGAGTTTATTTGTGAACCCGTAAGCTTGAGAATTATACAATAAAAAGTTATCGTCTTTCGAAATTCATCGAATTTTATAAGTTTTGTTTAATTACTTTTATTAGATGTATTTATTTATTTACCACTACTCCATCCTAACCAGCTTAATCTCAATAAGCGCTTATGAAATACTTATGAAATCAGTGTTTCTGTATTTGGGATATGTTCAGTAATTTTCTATGATGCACTGCGCATTAAATATAGCTCCGTATAAAAGAGCTCCGTGGTCTAGTAGGTTCCACGCTCGCTCTTCAAGCAGGAGGTACATATACCATTAAGATAAGTATTTTTTCTTAAGCACATTAAACGGACGTGCTAACGGTGATGGAAATCATCGAGAGGAAACCGTCCACGCCCTGCTGTTCTGGCATCTTATCATTGGCATTGTACCCACAAGAGCGCGCGAATAAAAAAGAAACGCTTCCATAGTTCACGCAGAATCCCGCCATTAATAAGAAAGACGGGGAAAGCCGGGTAAATTCCGTGTCAATAAATCAGTCACTGCGGCCATTCGTCCTTTTGATCGTTGTCACCAGCACGGCATGCTAATGAGGTGGCAATGGCACACGCTGACTTGAGGGAACTGTGGGTAATCCACGGAAATATAATATTGGTGAAATAAGATTATACACTGACGAGCAATGAAAAAGTTCCAGTGACATAGCACCAAATTACTCCTAAACGGGAAAGGCTAGCGTAATGACGCCGTCTGCAATATTGAAGTACATTTAACAGCGCATCAGAATATTACCAATTAAAAACGTAAATATTGTAAACGTAATATTGGTTCTATGTCTTAGGAGATATTAAGGTGTTTGTCGGCAATTTGTATTAGGATATTAAGAAACGTTTTGAATCACTCTAGGTGTGAGCCCTTTGTGATTACAGCCGGATCACGGTAGGTTTTTGCGACAAACAATATAGACGTGAATAACCCACAAAACCCAGAAATGGTCGATAAGAAAGTATCAAAAACGCCTTGAGAGCATCGATATAAATACTAAGGATAGGCCTTCCCGTTCTAAATTTCTTACCATTTTGAGGCTAAGAAAAATAGCGCCCCTGTCGGAATTCGTCGGAACCAAGACAGTACGAAAAATTGTAACGGCGTCACGGTCGGTCACGTTCCGATTTGTGGTGTATAGACACAATATTAGGAAAGTTGATCTACGGATAACTCTCAAATACCAGGTGACTTTTAATCGGTGATTAGGAGTAGAAATAAAATATATCTAGCTAAAATTTTACTTAAGGGGCGAGGTCTCACGCAATTAGCTCATGTTTAATTAATAAAAAGTTGCAACATAATTAAATAGGCATATTAATTTTTGTCTTTGCCGTTAAATTATGAAAGAGGATGTAAGCTCACAGATACACATTAGTAGCGTGACTTGGAATTTAAGATCTTGATTTTAATTTATAAGTAATAAACTACCTAATCATAGAAAAAGTTATGAATTAGTTAGGGGGGGGGAGGGTAACCAAATGACATTACGAATAGTAATCTAATGACATTACGAATAGTAATCTTGACATTACGAATAGAAGAATAACCAAATCGGATCGTTTTTCAAATATAGGAAGCGGGCAGTTTCACTGTGCGTCGCGCGTCGCTACAAAGTTACGTCAGTCGAATGGTTGATTTTCGTTTGAGGATTTTTTCGAGAACAATATTTTATAGATAATCAATTTAAAGCCAATAGTAATTGAAAATATAATATTTACTTGTGATACGACACTCCCTGTTTTTGTGTTTTGCGATTTGGGTATGATTTACACCTTTTTACGTCGCAGGTCACCATTTTTGGTTTTGCTGCCGATATGTCAATCGGCTGTCACCGTCCAAGCGCGACTGATTGCAAACAGTCCAATTTTCCCGATTTTGTACTGTTTTTGTAGCGACACTTTCAAGCTCTCCGTGCCCTGTCCCTACTATTCAAGTCTGTGCTTGAGAGTGAAACCCTTTTTTCAGTCGGTTAAGAAAATAAACACGTTGGATAAATTGAAAACTATCTCCCCGAGGCTGTGCAGTAGACTAGAAATACAAAACTAGGTAAACTAGGTGACCTAGGTTAACTAGGAGGCCGAATGCCTGTGGTGATAGTATTTACTGGTGGTTCTGCGAGAACAGGGGGGTTACCACAATCTTTTTTCGATTCAAATTAGGTTAAAAACAAGAATATCACCATGACAACCATTTCCATTCCAATATGCCCTATTGGGCTTTATTTAATACCAAAACTTTTAAACTTTTAAGGACGGTCATGGTCATTTTGCGGATCAAATTAGGGTCCTAATCTGAATCGGCATAAGACGTTGTGGTAACCGATCAGTAGACCTCGCAGGCCCTTATAACCATTAGAATTTTGACACAGATGTCTATGAATTTTGATGATCGATGATTAGTCAGTCAGTGACAAAATGACGGAACTTTGAAGGGCTGTCATTTAAAATCCATTGGTTCAAATTGACTGAATTTTGAGAATTTGCCTATTTAAATTGCAGCCTATCAGTCACAGCTGCAGGTGTCTAGCTTTATCTACAACATAGCTACAGGGTAGATGAAAATAACTCGAAGTGCTTCCCCATCCAGTCGCCCTTTTAGATTTTTTATCGCAACATCTTGTGTAGAATGTAGTCTTTTGTGTGCCTCTCAAATTTGATTGAGATCCGTAGTTAAATAACTCTACAGCAAACTTCTCCCTTTCCCCCCTATATTCCCCCCACTCAAAAATATCGGAACTGGACGCTTCGCTCGATCAATATAGTAGTTAAGGCTTAATGGGCTAAACTGCTGCTTATGTGATTTGCAACACAAATGTTAAATATTTGGTTAATTCTGAAGCGTTAAAACTAAATTAACGAAAATAACTAGTTCGGAATAGAACCTATGGAAATATAAAAGAGCAGTCGCAGCAGATTGTAACGTTGTAAGTTACCGTTGTCTTCACTCTATCATTAACTGGTCTTATTTTAAATTTAAGTAGTAATTCTCTTAATAAAACTACCAAATGAGGCTAGTAATCACAGTATTAATTTTCACGCGCTGTACTAGCAACATTCCACTGTTGACAACTCACTCGCTCTGCTATGATTGGCCCGTTTTAAACTAACTAGCCGTGACCGCAACTTGACTTTGCGGCGCCGGCGTCATTCCGAAAACTCACTCAGCACTATACGCACGTCCGTCCTACTGGCGCTCTGTAACGGTCCCTTTTTACCGTACGCCGACGAACGACTCTAAACAGTAATTACTTACGTTTAATCATAACGTACTACTAGTAGTTACGTTTTAGTTTTGTCTGTGCTTCATATTAACCCCGATTGAGGTGAGTGGTGAAAGATACTGTTTTAAAATCATCTTACCGTTAGGTACTTTCGGGCTTACTCATTTGTGTCCAGAATCATCTCATTTCATTTATTGCTTGTTGCGTTTTATTCCTTTTAGACTCGCTAATTATTATTTCGCGATATTCACATCGCATTGTAACGCAAATTGCTACCCGCTTTTAGACACGCGTTAGTGTGTCTTGGCTTCTTATAGAATGTCTGGAAAATATGTTCAGCTTACTAAATTATACTAGCTACCTTTTTGTGTGGAAATTGTTGATTGTTACCGGCAGATTTCATATTTGGGCATTTCATAAAATGTCCGGATTGTTTGCATAATGTCCCAAGTGAGGTCTGCCGATAAACAAATAAATATCCTTTTTTCATATATAGAAATAATTAATGTTACCGGCAGATTGCACATTTGGACATTTTGTAGAATGTCCGATTATTTGTAAAATGTCCCAAGTGGGGTCTGCCGATAACAAATATGAATGCTTGCTTGTTTTTATTCCTAGCACTGTATTTTCCTTTGTATATGTAACTCCGTTCTGATTGTTACCACCACGACAACACTATTCTTTTCTTGGCGGGTGGAGCATTCGGACGGAGTGCAGTAACAGATGTTAAAGGAGGAACGGTTTCGAATTCCAGTTCGGGGTTCCTGGCACCTCTTCGGGATCACCGCTTTTCCTCGCTACCCTACGGTTTCCCGGTTCCTGACACCGCTTCGGGCTAACCTGCTTCCCTGCTCCGGCTGCATTCGGACCGTTACTTCTCCGACGTCAGCGGCACTCCGACTACGGCAAAACCCGCAGGGAAGATTCGTTGCTGCGTAACCAGGGTCAGACTACATTTGGAGAACCCACGTTAAATAAAATTTCTTGTTGGCTACCTATTTGGAATCTTTTTATTCCTCTCCAAGTAGGGACGTCACAAGATATGTTTTACGCCTTCAGAATTCTCAGATGCCACCAATGCCACCGGGCTAGCCCCCTGTGACGCTTAATTGACGGAGCAGGCGATGCGTCTCCGTTTCAGGATTGGACAGAAATGCTTTCTTACGTTCGGGTTTCTGTTGTTATTCCTCTACAGGCCGCATTTCTCGACTCATTCTCGTGAATTTTTGTAAGCAGGTTCGATAATTAAATACTTTTTTTTGTCGATTCAGTTTTTGGATTTTTTTAAATTGGCAGAAATGTACTTTAAAATTTCAAAAAACCGCTACTCTCCCAGCAGCTTGACGGATTTTAACACAAGTGTCGTTGGATTTGTAGAGACCATGATAGTAACATGCTATAGTGAAAAGTCATTAGATTGGGTTTAAGACCGCAAAATGTAGTTTACAAAGTTATTGGCTACTTTCATACTCCATGTACGTAACCAGATGCATTCATAAGTTTTTATGTGTTATTAAAAGAAAGTGTCCCTCGCAAGGTCTATATCAGCTCACAGAGCCACTAGTTAACAATGGCTGTAACTGCCTCTGCCACTCCGTATGAGAAACTGTGTGAAGCATTTTTTGTCAAATAACCAGTTACCCTCATTTTTCCCAGGTCCCCCGACTTTAACGGTAACACAGAACTTATCCGCATTCGGATATTTTCTGCAGAACGAGACCATATTTCATTTTGATGAATAGATCATGGTCTTGCAATCAATTTATTTCCTAGATATCGCGATATGCGAACCGTTTTTAAACGGTTTTCTGCGGTAGCGCCATTTGCGGCTTATGAATAAAAACCGTTATTTATGACTGAACTGGTATTTGGAGAGTGTTATTATATGTTATTTTAAATGGCAGAAATGACAACGAACACTGGCCTGCAAAACTAAGTACTACACTTTTAAAATTTCAATTTTTTCTATACTATAGAAGTTAGAGATTTAAAATAAAAAAGTTTTATAGCAAATTTTATAAACTTTCCTTGAAACGATAGTACAAAATTTAAGTCTTTTTCGAGTCCTCTTTATTTAGAAATTATAGCTTGTGTACTTAAAAAGTTATTGCAATTTTAAAAGTGTGATACTTAGTTTTGCAGGCCAGTATATTTGGTTTATTAATGCGGATGTAATACGGTAGTTCGATAGGTATCACCATAACACGTAATAATACTCGTAATGTTGTAAAAATAAGACCAACATTCGTACATACAAACATGTATAAACTCGAAAAAGATCGCCATCCCTCTGGTAAAGTCGGCCAAAAATCAAAAGTATCATGCTAAAGCTACCGTCGGGCGACATTGCCCGGAGCGATAGCAACGATAAGCAAAGCTCGGAACAACAAGAATACTCGGAAAGCCTGAAACCTGCCAAAAACAGCAAAACAATAAAACAATGCAGCTCAGATTTCGTGACACAAAATATTTTACGAATCCTTATTAAACTTTTATGCGTAGTCACATTTGCTTTTTTGTTGTTTGTCCAAATCCTGCCCCCTTATTCACTAAAGCTGCAAGTTCGTTGGCGACAACTACGGCAGACGTGTTGCGTGGGCGTGTGAGGGAGATAGCGAGTGTAGTCACCTAGCGAGGGAACGAGGTACGTTTTGTTTTATATATTGTGACGTTGGATAATTACATTTTAGATATATAAAGCCTAGTTAAGTATGTACATTTATTTAAAAATAATATTAACTAATTAAAAATGCTAGTATTTAATGGCTTGTGTTTAAACGATTACCAAAAACGCACCTCGCATTTTAGTACCAATAAATTCGAAATGACTGCCAGAATGTCCACCAAATTGTGTTTGGATAAATGATCACCAAACTTCTTTTTATGTTTTGTGTACTTAAGTTTATGTTTTAAGTTTTTTTGTTGTTCTTACATGTTCAACCTAACACGAAGGATAAAGGGGGCTTCGCTTCGCTCACCCCCTTTACCCTTCACCTAAGCTACCACAGTATTTTGCCCTGATATTTTTTGCAACTTTTGGTGTTCATTTATCCATTTTGGGTAGGAAAAAAATATTTTGGTGATCATTATATTTGTTGCCGTATTTAATCGCACATCAAAAATACTGATTTGCACAGAAAAAAAGGATCAACAAAAACACCTTTTAGTGGCTTAAATATTTATTTGTACTTAAGTTTATGTTTTAAGTATTTTTTGTTGTTCTTACATGTTCAACCTAACACGAAGGATAAAGGGGGCGTCGCTTCGCTCACCCCTTTATCCATCACCTAAGCTACCGCAGCATTTTGCCCTGATATTTGCTGTGCAAATCAGTATTTTTTATGTGCAGTTTAATATTTCCCTAATAAAAATATAAAAAAATATTGGTAAAATATTGATAATCTGAGTATTGTGGCTAAAAGGCTGGCTGCCTTGCTGTATGGCGAGGCTCAGTCGTTGCCCAAGGTAGGCGCCAGTCCTCCGGTCGGTAGAGGCGTTGGCCAGGCGCGAGGAAAGCTCTTTGGACAGCGCTCGCGCCTCTGGACCCCATGGACCGAGGGTTTCTTCTCCAAAGGGCACAAGTATGAAGCCATGTCCGAGGGCTGCCTTTTGTTATTTTCTGCAGTCGACGCTGTTTCGTCTCGTTTAAAACGAGGCTATTCTCCATTCAATCATATGTTAATTTAGACGGTTTCTTAGTGCGTACATTTTATGCAATATTTTTCATTGCAGATGTTAAAAATATGTGGCTTTGGACCTGTCAAAAGTGAAGCGATTCGCTGATTACACTATATCGGCAATAAGTCGTCTGAAATGACGCTGTTCTAAGTAGCAAGTCGTCTAACATAAAGCTGGTCTAAGTAGTGACTCGATTAAATCAGTCTTTCTCCATTATCTAGTTTCGTTTTTTTTTTTACAGGATTGAACAGAAAGGTGTAGTACTATTTAGGATGTGGCTAGGGAGATTGTTCTTAACAACTTTCACTATGAAACGAATATGATCAGAGCAACTTTATTTTTCACATCTCCACACTTTTTGGGCCAAGTGGCCAACTGATCCATATATAAGTGAAAAATATAGTTGCTCTGATCCAATCTGTTTCATAGTGAATTTAGTTTAGAATTTATAATAGAATAAATATTAGAAATCCATAAAAAATATTAGAGATCGATCTTACACAAATCGAACGAGGCCCATAGTAAGCTAAACAAGGCTTGTGTTATGGGTACTAGACCACGATATATTTAATAGAGATAAATAATTATGTAAATACCGAGAAAACTAAGAAAATACTAAGAAACAAATATTCATGCTAAATATGATATGAATATGAATGATAAATAAACTAACGCGTCATATCGTAAGCAGCACAACAGTTTACAATTTATCGATAGTTTGTAGACTAATGAGAGAAAAAAACATTAGATTATAAACTAACGGTTTTGACAATCTTACGCTGACAAATACATAGGATAAGATAAGAAGATGCGCTTTAGATCAGGGGCCTTATTCCTGTGCCCTGGGGCCCAATTCTGTACTGGGGATGGCATCGCGACTGCTCCGAGGGGCGCAAAATGCCGTGTTTGGCTTGTCGGCGGCACCTATTTAATTGGAGACTGACTATCAAATGCGGCGTTTTGCGCTCTTCGGAGTATAATTGGGAGTATAATTGTCGAAAAGATTCGTTTCAGTCCAGTTGAATTATAGATGACATGCAGTTTAGAGCAGTTGCCATGAGTTCTCAGTTACGTCTTAGACAAGTGGCTACTATAGACCAGCTGCGTCTTAAACGAGATTATAACCCGCCAACTAGACGCAGTTTTTGTCAAGTTTACGTTTAGTGCATGTGAAAATACTTTCCCGCAGGTTTGATCGATTTGATTGAATAATTCATATGACCTTCTGTACTAATGCATATGTCGCCTTAAGGTTGGGTTAAAATTTCGCGTGTGATTTTAAACTATCGATAAATTGTAAACGAGACCGACTGTGTTTAAAATTTATGACCTTTTGTTCTTACATGCCAACCTGACGCGAAGGTTAAGGGGGGATTCGCTTCTCTTACCCCCTTTTATCCTTCACCTGACCCACCACTTCGTTCTGTCTGGTATTTCGCTTGCAAATCAAATTTCAACTAGTTTACAATTTAATGGTTTGATTATAACGAAAATTAATAAGTTATATTGTAAGCAGGATGGTATCTACAGTTTACAATTTATAGGGTCATTAATTTCATGAGTTTATAAACTAACGCAGTTCACAATCTTACGATGACTCTACGCATTTCATTTTAATATTCATCTGAAAGGGCCAGTATGGCGAAACAAGAAACTAGAGATCAAATTCTAAGTCATGATTCCTTCAACAGACATTTCTATCTCTAATAAATTCTGGGTGGGCCAGTAAGACAAAGCTTACTTAACTGCATCAATTCACTACTGATTAAAACTAAATATCCTTACAAAACTTACCAACAGCATCAAAAATTAACTGAGTCATCGCCATCGCACTTACCTGAAAACCAAAATAAATTCAGTTAGTTTCAAGTTCTAAATTAGATTTTTATTTCAAACACAGATGATTATTATGTATCAAATTTACCACTTTTATTATCCTAGCATTTATTGTATTTACAATTTGTTTCACTTTAATGTAGTGTTAGATTACATTTAGTTTGATCAGCATCCGCCAATTGGTTCGTCAAATAAATATGTAAAATGTCACACTCACACAAAGATACTTCAGAAACTTAGTTTCTGAAGCATGAAAAGCATGATACTTTGATTAGTATCATGTTTTTACGCACACGGGTGGCAGAGGCACCATTGAGGCTTTATAACATTTTCTGTAACACTCTCTATAATTTATCTGTGCTACAACCTATAACTCAAAATTGGCCAAAACTCGTCCCACAATTCCAGCAAATAGAAACCCCTGTTGTCAACACCCTATTCGAATACCCTTCACTACATACTATCTGGGAGTATCTAAGGTTTGATAGCCCTGAAACAGTCAAGGGTCTTTTCCGAGCTATGCCCGCTACACACTCGCGCAAGGCCATCGGAGTCTCTCGTTAGTTTTGCCAACTTACACAGCTTTTTGGAATATTTTGAATAATTTATTGCACAAAAACAAAATTTATAGACACATAACAATGGAAAATACATATACATAGGCGATCTTGTATCTTACACGAGATGATATCCAGTGAAACAGGGAATATATAGGTTCCTTGCTCGCAACTAAAACATTCTTCTTCCACAGTGGTCCACTGAAGAGAAGAGACAAAAATGACGTTTGCTAAGTATAAGTAAATATTTACAGTAATAAATAAATTTGACTTTTATTTTGACTTTGACTTTGTTCAATGAAACCCGGTCAACAACAAACTGAAGGGGATCCCCATACAAAATACATGTTTTGACATCCCCTGCGGATTATTAAATCAACATCGTTCAAATTCAATATAATCGCATATTTCGCGACTTATATTGCTTGTGGCAACAGAAATACACATTCTGTGAAAATTACTCTCTACTTAATATAGTTCATGAGATACACCCCGGTGACGGCCAGACAGCGGATGCTTAGTACTAGGGTCCCGTTCTGCACCCTTCAAGTACAGAACCCTAAAATGGGACTTTAGGAACTACAATCATTTTAACGCATATTTTACTTTTCGTGTTATTACTTTAAATTTTAAATTTTCAGATTAATCGCAATAACTTTGAAGCGACAAAGTCGCTACTTTTATTGCAATTTGGTGGGTATGCGAATCGTAAGGTTAAAGTGGAGATCGACGGGACACTTGGCTAGGAGGGACGACTGTAGATGGATCAAGGCTGTGACGGAATGGTGGCCAAGGGACGCGCGTAGACCGAGAGGCAGACCACCCGTCCGGTGGTCGGATGACATCGCCATGACTGCCGGTACGCAGTGGATCAGGTTAGCCCAGGACCGCAATAAATGGCGTAATGAAGTGGAGGCCTTTACTCAACAGTGGACAGTGGACAACAGTGGCTGGATATATAAAAAGATTGATTTAATAGGTTAAAATAATATTTTATCTTGGGATTTTTTCCAAGTAATTTTATAAAAGTAGTAACAAAACAAAATCTTTGGTAAACTGGTAAACTATTTAGATTTATTTTACAAAAGTAAGATCTCGGAAATGATATTATTTGCAATGACAGCATTAAAAAAACATGACAAACGGTAGATGAAATGGAAGATTCGGGGAAAAAAATATTCTTGGTAACCCTATTGTTTTATTTTTCAAATAATTAAATTAGTTTTAGGAAATTAGGTGAGCTCTCTTCTCTGTGACGTTGGACCATTATTTACGGGACAGGTATATAATATTTATACAGTAGCTATCAAGATGATAAGAATAAAGATGATAATGAGGATGTCAAGTCAAAAATCGTTTATGTAACATCGAACAAGCAAAAACGCAAAAAATATGTCTCTTATTTAAAAGGAAATGCATGAAGTTCATTATTTATCGCTGCAGTGGCAACAGAAATACACATTCTGTGAGAATTATGATACAGCCCGCTCACGAACAGGCAGACTATAAACTTAGGAGTCCGGAACCCTATAACCGATGATATTACTAGCTAGATATGTCCAGCTTGCAAATAGTTTGTAGATTGGCCTAAATAACTAAATATATAAAAACGAAAAATGTAGCAACTTATAGTTTAAATATATTTTTAATTTACATTATGCTTCGCAGCTTTATTCGACGCGATTTATAGTTAACATATTGTAGATGTAAATCCAAGCTTAGCCCTCACACGGTCTTATAAAGTTAAAAACCATCGATTATTGAAAAAACGATAATCAATCGATTACTAAAGCAAAAAACTGGCAATATTTTTCTCAACTTGCCACACCATTTACCGCGCCCCGGGAGTGGGGAGCTGTCACCTCATAGTGTTTTTCCGTGCTCAAGCCTTCGCACGATTTTTGATCCAACCAATTTGTTTTTTATCGCAAATCATGGGAAGAAAAAGGAAACGTGAGACAAGTGATGAAAGGATGCGCAGGAAGATTCACGAATATGAAGATCGTTTGGCCAAGAAACGACGACACCGGGATAGAGATAGTGCATCCAGTGATTCTGATGCCCGTAGTGATGAATATAATGGTAGGTACCTAACCTAAAACCACGCGGTGTTGTTTTTGTTTTTTGTTTTATACGATGCGAGAAACCAGCGGGGTTATCTCTGTCGTTGAAAGTGGAGGTGTTGCGAGATGCCAGCGGGGCTACCTCAACCACTTACCAGTATCGTTTTTTCTTTGTAGATGACACCGAACCCAGAAACATTGGGCACACACCGAACCCCACATATTATGACTGGGAAGAAGCCAGTGAATTTGGAGCCACATACTCACCACAGGAGCTGCCGCCAATAACCCAGGCCGATGATCATTCCGGTCACACTCAGGCCGTTGCCTCAGTAGTCGCCGGCACCGCCGCACCCGCCGCGGTCGCCACCACCAGCTCCGCCTCCGCTGCTCCAGAAAACGCGTTTAGTACAACATCCATCGCCGCCATGCCGGCTGATTCAGGACTTACTCAGCTACTACAGCCACTCCCATCCGGCCACACCGCCGGAGTCACCGCTGTACAAGGCGCTGCTTCCTCCGCTGTCGCTGGCTCCACCTTGCCGCCGGCTGCTGACCTGGAAACGGCGCAGACTCTGTCGACCAGCGCACCTGCTGAGGTCGCCTCGGCTGCTGTAGCGCCCCCGGACGATCCAGTACTAAATGACATAATTCTGGCACTTTTGGGCGATGCTCCGAGAAGTGATGCTGCACCGGGCCCACCGGTCCATAGAGACATTTCTCTGAGGTGGTTAGAAATACTTTCCAAGGGTTTTAAATGTGAGGCTACTAAGACAAAAATTATTGGGGAATATTCCGTACCCTGTAACCTAGAAAGTCTAGTCCCACCAATTTTGAATGCGGAGGTAATATCGGCCCTAGCAACAACACCATCTATTGTTAAACGGGATTATGCTCTCCAACAGCGACAAAAACAGATGGGTATTGTTTTAGCAGCTCTAAGCAAGACTCTAAATGCTTTGGTATATGATAGCTCCATTTCCACCCCGGAGTCCGTTATTAAGCCCCTGAGTGATGCAAGCAGGCTGCTATGCGAGCTTTTCTATAGTGAAACCCGTACTAGACGAGGTTATATTATTTCGTCGATTAACTCACAAATGAAGGAACAACTCATGGAAACAACTCCGAACAAATTTCTTTTTGGAGAGAATTTGGCGGACAGACTAAGGACGGCGCAAAATATTCATCGTTCGGCTAATATACTGCAGCCAAACCAAGACAGATATAATTTCCCTAGAAATTTCAATAACAATTTTTTAAACACGAGAACCCCGTATCGGAGACCAGCGGCAGCAGCGGCGGCGGCAGGCCGCCCCGACGCGGGCAGGCAGCAACAGGGCGCGCGCGCGCGCCCGCCGCCGCCACCCCCGCCGCCGCCGCCGCGGGGAGCTCGAGCTTACCGAGCGCAGCAGTACGGCCGCCGGCGCTCGCCCCCGCCGCCCCAGCGCCGCCGCCCGCCGCCGCCGCCGCCGCATCGCCGGATATAACGGAGGTACAATATGCAGGCCGTTTGACTAATTTCTTTAAACAATGGGAGAGTATTACGAGTGATAGATTAATCCTATCATGGATAACCGGATATAAGATCCCCTTCATATGTGACCCTGTGCGCAGTGATAACCCTCATACAATTTCTAGATCAGAGGAAGAATTTTTAAATATCAACCGTTGTATTGAGAAATTGATTAGAATTGGAGCTATTTCTGGATGCGTCCCTGAACAAAATGAATTTATTTCGAGTATCTTTTTAGTACCTAAACCGAATGGAGATAAACGTTTCATTCTAAATCTGAAATGTCTCAACAAATTTGTAAGAACAGTTCACTTTAAGCTTGAGGACTATAGGACTGCAACTAAATTAATTTTTCCTCGCTGCTATATGACCTCGATTGACCTCAAGGACGCATATTTTTTATTATCAGTTCATGACGCACATAGAAAATTTTTGAGATTCAAATTTAATGACCAACTTTTTGGATTTAACTGCCTTCCTTTTGGCTTATCAACCTCTCCATTTGTTTTTACAAAACTTTTAAAACCAGTTATGGAATTTTTAAGAAAGAAGGGGGTTATAGCTGTTATTTATCTTGACGATATTTTTTGCATTGCATCATCTTTTTTGGAATGTCAGGAAAGTGCTAATCTCATTAAGGCTACATTAGAGAATTTAGGTTTTTTGATTAACAAAGAAAAGAGCAGTCTGCCGCCTTCTATGAGGTGCAAATATTTGGGGTTCATTTTTAACTCTGAACTTATGGTTCTAGAACTACCTTCGGAAAAAAGACAAAAGATTTTTGATTTAACTAAGAAGTTTCTTAATACCAAACAATGCCGCTTAAGAGAATTTGCACAGTTTTTAGGATTATTAATTTCCGTTTGTCCAGCCATAGATTACTCATGGTTGTACACAAAGAGGTTTGAACGCTTTAAATTTCTTTGTTTATTGGAAAACCCCTCGTATGACCAGGTTGTTAAAATACCAGAGGATATTAGACCAGACATGTCATGGTGGCTAGAACACGTAAAAGAGGATTGCTCTATTTTGAGGTTTAATAATTTCTCGTTGGAAATATTTTCTGATGCCTCCTTGACGGGATGGGGAGCATATTACAGGAATCATGAGGCGTCCGGATATTGGCGAGAAGAGGAACGGGAGCTCCATATTAACGTTCTTGAGCTAAAAGCGGCATTGTTTGCGTTAAAATCTTTTACTGACGATTTACGTGATACGGAAATCTTAATGCGCATTGACAACACCACAGCCATAGCGTGTATTAATAGAATGGGGAGTGTGCAGTATCCGCACCTTGAGGTTGTAACCAAGGAGATTTGGCAGTGGTGCGAAAGGCGCAGATTGTTTGTTTTCGCGTCATATATAAACACTAAGGATAATTTTGAGGCTGATAAATTATCAAGGCAAAAATTCAAGGACACAGAATGGGAGTTAGCCGATTATGCGTTTAGAGAAATTGTTGATTCGCTAGGAGAGCCGAAAGTTGACTTGTTTGCTAGTAGAAACAATGCAAAATGTTCCCGTTTTGTGTCCTGGAAGAACGAACCTGGCGCTTGGAATATTGACGCCTTTACAATACCTTGGTCTGATTTAAACTTTTACGCCTTTCCACCGTTTTCACTAATATTAAAAATACTTCAAAAAATATTACATGACAAGGCCGAGGGTATCGCTGTCGTCCCCGAATGGCCGACCCAACCCTGGTACCCACTTTTACAAAAAATGATTGTTTCGGTACCCATCGTATTTAAACCTAATAGAAACCTTTTACAATCTCCTTTCAGGCAGGCCCAGCCGTGAGATTGTCAGGCAAGCGTTTATAGATAGAAGTTTATCATCTAGCTCGGTGGAAATAATGTTATCATCACTTACCGACAGTACTTACAGACAATACGACTCTTGTATAAGATCTTGGATTGAATATTGCCATAGTAACGGGTTCAGCTATATCAATGCGTCCGTGCCTGTTGTTATCCATTTTCTTACCCAACTGTTTAACAATGGAGCTAAATATGGCACTATAAATTCAACTAAGTCGGCAATTGCACTTATTATGGGAAGTAAAATTATTGATGACAGAATGGCCAGATTTATGAAAGGTATTTTTAGGCTAAGGCCCCCATTGCCCAAATATGATTTAGTCTGGGACCCGAACATAGTTTTAAATTATTTAGGACAGTGCTGGCCTAATGATAATTTAGATCTAGACATTCTGTCAAAAAAGACATTAACTCTGTTGGCTCTGGTCACGGCCCACCGTGTACAAACTTATTCGCTGATTAAGATTAACAATATTCGAGTAATTGAGAGTAACGAAATCATTATTAAAATTCCTGATCACATTAAGACTTCTGGGCCTAATAGGTATCAACCTTTGTTAAAGATTCCCTTTTTTAGACAGAAACCGGAAATATGTCCAGCTGAGTGTATTAAAACATATCTAGATAAGACAAAAGATCTACGTAATAATATTTCACAAGACAAATTGTTTGTAAGTTTCCGAAGACCCCACCGAAACGTCTCATCTCAGACCCTGAGTCATTGGATGAAGGATGTATTAACGGAGAGCGGGGTGGATACGACCATGTTCAGTGCCCACAGCACACGGCACGCGTCCACCTCCACTGCTCGGAGTTTAGGTGTCAATATTGACGTGATACGAAAGACTGCGGGATGGAGCGAATCCTCTGGGGTCTTCGCTAGATTTTATAATAAGGAAATTTGTGATCCAAACGTTTTTGCAAGAACGATACTGAATAATAATGTTAATGAGAATGAAGACAATTGAAGACTGATTATATAACTTACTTTTTGTTATATTTATGTTATAATTTGCTTGAAGTATAAGCAATAAATAATTATGATTATTTAATTGATACAAAACTTGATTTTATTTTTTGTAATAAGCTCTGAACATCTACAATATGTTAACTATAAATCGCGTCGAATAAAGCTGCGAAGCATAATTTATGATCAAACGAACTTACCTGTAAGTGAAGTTCGATCCATAATTATGCGAGCAGCTTTATTCGACGCGATTTATAGAAGTCCCACCCAGTTTTTTGGGAGTGGTTTTAAACATTAATCAATGAAAAGGTACATAATATATTTAAGTGTTCCCCCCCTGCTATAATATCACAATATTATTTAACTACATAGTTTGGGAAAAAATAAAATGCCAGTTCATAGATAAAAGAAAGACTTACAATAAGCTATATAATCATATTATGTATGATATACCAATATAATAAAAAATCCAGTCTTATTAATAAAAAAGAAAATTGGTTGGAGGAAACACATAGGTTAGTCAAACAGTTCATAATTTTTACAAACTGTTTGATATTTCTTATAAAATGAGGTGACAGCTCCCCACTCCCGGGGCGCGGTAAATGGTGTGGCAAGTTGAGAAAAATATTGCCAGTTTTTTGCTTTAGTAATCGATCGATTATCGTTTTTTCAATAATCGATGGTTTTTAACTTTATAAGACCGTGTGAGGGCTAAGCTTGGATTTACATCTACAATACGTTAACTATAAATCGCGTCGAATAAAGCTGCTCGCATAATTATGGATCGAACTTCACTTACAGGTAAGTTCGTTTGATCATAAATTATTTGTGCCATTACAGCAAAAGCCCGATCGACACAGATATACGCGAAATAATTACAAGATTCAATTACATTGTAATAAAATAATATAAATACAGATTCAATTTAATTCAACAACTGAGCGTCTCGCCTTTTCTCGTATTTCAGAGGTAATCAATCTCCTCGGTCAGTCGGCTCTGGTTACCTCTGGTCGCCTCGCGCTATTGTATGAAGCGACCATAAGATCGACCCTGCGGCAATCTCGTCAGAAGAAAAGTTATTTTTCCAGATAGAAAACAAACTCCTTTTCCCTCTCGGGTCAAAACAAAAAAGCTAACTTTGGCGAAAAACTTTTTTCGTATTTAATTACCTGATATCTTTTGAAGATTCTAAAATATTACAATGGTATTAATAGTATTAACACTTTTTTGAGGGGGTAATTGCTGGCTTTCCCCTTATGTATGACGTACCCAGATCATAAAATTGAACACACACGATGTGGACAGCTATTTCATGATGTGGTAAACATTTTTTTGAAACGTTTTTCACATGAGCTACCACAGTGTTTCGTCCTAAAATATTTATTCGTTCGATGCCTCTAATTAAACCATGGTTAGCAAAGTCACGATACATTTTAAGATATTTCGGCGACGACATATAAACTGGAAAAGTGTTAATTAGGACTGCAAGACAACCTTTGTGTACTCAAAAACTACAGGAAACTTTTCCTCAACTCACACTGCGTTCCCTATACACATGACTATAACAGTAGACACTCCTTAAGAAGTAAAGTTAGACCTACAACGAGTTGAGCTTCAAGGTAATTGAGTAACTTCAGAACTGCGAACGATCTCTCTGTGAGAACTTCGAGTTTGTTAAGTTTTTCAGAGTTTTTTTCCATTTTGATCAGGTAGTAGACACATAGGGAAGTTAGCGTAACGCTTGTTTCCAGATGGATGGACGGACTACAATGGGACTCGGAGGACATTGGGGCCTTTTTTGCTATTATTAGTTATAATTTTATTAAGTTTATTTGTGTACATCACACCTTCGACACCAGATGCGCACTACATGAAATTATTTACAGTTATAGAAAATGTTGTCTCAACATATACAAAGTTGGATAAAATAGTACTTTGTGACTTAAACCTGAATGCTTGTAGCATAAATCCGTCATTACAGTATGAACACCGTTTGGTGGTGGAACAGTGGTGTTTGTTAAACTTAGGCAAGACAACTACGTTAAAAATAATCATAATGGTATACTATAGACGTAGTACTGAGTGATATACCCACTGAGCGGATACGGGCACCGAGGGGACGTGGAGCTGCTGACGAGGCCCCCGCCGCTGCCCGGTCACATCAATGATCCACCATAATGGCAGTTCCGTAAGGCTGATTTTAGTGCACTCTAAGCGCCTCTTTCTTCTGTTGATTGGTGTGACTTATACAGATGTATTGCTGCCGACAGTTCTGTTGATGTACTGTATAAAATATTTTATTCCTGTTTAGATGATTGCGTTCCCAGAAAAAGGTTTAAAGGATTAACCGCCCGGTATATTTACACAAAGTGGTTCAGTCCTGACATCGAACGCAACATCAAAAACAAACATTTCCACTTAAAGAAGTTCAAGGCCTAGGGTAAGGAATTTAGCAAAGAAATTTTTAGGCACTATAGAAACTGAGTTAAAGACCTCATTGACTTGACCTATGCTGTCTACCTACGATGTGCTGAGAGACTTATACACACTGCCCCGACTACATTCCGGTTCTTATTAAGGACCAACGAAATACTAGACAGACTTGCGATAACTAAATTTATGAAGGTCACAAGATGACCGGAGGTAAAGGGGCAAACGCGTTTGCCACCTACTTTCGATCTATGTTCCTGCATGACAAACCGTTACTCGACGCGGGAGGCTGAGCGGAGTGCTGGACCAGCAGGAGGCTCCACGCGTTTTGAGGTCGTCAACATCTCCGTGGCAGACCTGCACCAGGCGGGACGTGAGCTGAAGCCGCGATCATCCCCAGTTCCTCACGGCATCCTACGTTTTGTTGTTTAGATCGGTACTCCAGTGCTGACACTGTTTGTCCGCACTGGAGCAGCCTCTTCATGTCTACAACACATACTTGAAATCTCCAACATATCTAATATCTACTCAAAAGAAAATAAGGGCCACTTACATATTTCTGTTTTTGAGTAAATTTTTAGATGTAAACTAATTAATAAGTGACTAATTAATGATGTCCGGCCTCCTTCAGTATCCAACCTCTTTAATGCTGGTGTTTAAGTCTTACAGCTGGCCAGAAATTGAAGCAAATAAAAAAAACGAGTTTCAGGTCAAATTCCTTTCAGATGGAATCACAATTTTATTCTGTTAAAAAACGATTTCTGTCCTTCTTTTGCTTCTTTTAACATCTTTTGTTAATAATGCCACGTCAACGAAGGCATATGGATACCATTACTGCCATCAGAGCCGTTACATTGATTGCTGAAGGTCATTCACAGCGGTCTGTAGCTTTTTCGTTGGGTTTCTCTCGCCGAGCCATCCACAATGTGTGGGATCGGTTCCAAGAGACTGGCAGTGTTGCAAAGAGGCCTGGATCGGGCAGGGTGCGAGCGACTACGGCACAAGAGGATCGCTACATCCGATTGAGTGCCCGTCGAGAGCGCTCTGTGACGGCACGTAAGTTACAAAATCGCCTACGGTTGACAACGGGGACTCGTGTTAGTGACCAAACGATACGTAATCGACTGCATGAAGACCAGCAAAGGTCCAGACGCCGAGTAGTACGAATTACTTTATCTAGGGTTCAACGTAGAAATCGTTTAAGTTTTTGCCGCGAACATTCAGATTGGAGCATGAATCAATGGGGTATGGTGCTCTTCACAGATGAGTGTAAAGTGAAGCTTTGTAGTAATGATCGGCGGATTAGAGTATGGAGACGACAGGGTGAGAGATTTTCCGATGTCTGCATCAAGGAAATTGACCGCTTTGGAGGTCCTAGTGTGGTGGTTTGGCCTGGGATTAGCTTACAAGGCAAAACTGAGCTGGTTTTCTTAAATCAAGGCACAGTAACTGCACAACGGTACATCGATGAAGTCATCAGGCCCCATGTGATTCCGGGAATCGGACCGCACCCGAGGCTACACGTCAAAAACAGCTGTGCTGTATTTTAACTAAATAATTTTGTTTAAATTCGTCTATTTGTGAATATAGTGCATCGATATAAATACTAAGGATAGGCCTTCCCGTACTAAATTTCTTACCATTTTGAGGCTAAGAAAAATAGCGCCCCTGTCGGAATTCGTCGGAACCAAGACAGTACGAAAAATTGTAACGGCGTCACGGTCGGTCACGTTCCGATTTGTGGTGTATAGACACAATATTAGGAAAGTTGATCTACGGATAACTCTCAAATACCCGGTGACTTTTAATCGGTGATTAGGAGTAGAAATAAAATATATCTAGCTAAAATTTTACTTAAGGGGCGAGGTCTCACGCAATTAGCTCATGTTTAATTAATAAAAAGTTGAAACATAATTAAATAGGCATATTAATTTTCGTCTTTGCCGTTAAATTATGAAAGAGGATGTAAGCTCACAGATACACATTAGTAGCGTGACTTGGAATTTAAGATCTTGATTTTAATTTATAAGTAATAAACTACCTAATCATAGAAAAAGTTATGATTCGTTAGGGGGGGGGTAACCAAATGACATTACGAATAGTAATCTAATGACATTACGAATAGTAATCTTGACATTACGAATAGAAAAATAAACAAATCGGATCGTTTTTCAAATATAGGAAGCGGGCAGTTTCACTGTGCGTCGCGCGTCGCTACAAAGTTACGTCAGTCGAATGGTTGATTTTCGTTTGAGGATTTTTTCGAGAACAATATTTTATAGATAATCAATTTAAAGCCAATAGTAATTGAAAATATAATATTTACTTGTGATACGACACTCCCTGTTTTTGTGTTTTGCGATTTGGGTATTATTTACACCTTTTTACGTCGCAGGTCACCATTTTTGTTTTTGCTGCCGATATGTCAATCGGCTGTCACCGTCCAAGCGCGACTGATTGCAAACAGTCCAATTTTCCCGATTTTGTACTGTTTTTGTAGCGACACTTTCAAGCGCTCCGTGCCCTGTCCCTACTATTCAAGTCTGTGATATAGTGTTAGTTTTTAGTGTTTGTTAAGTCAATTAATAGTGTCCCAGTGATAAACGTGGTCAGAATTATAATTGTGATAAAATAATCGATCACGGGCCAACAGACCAAAGGACGATTCAAACTGTCTTGACACTGTGTTCAACTGACATTGTCTTGCCTTTCCCTTGCTACATAGCGAGTATTTTTTGTCTTTGTTTTCACATTACTGATCATAATGATGACTCGCAATGCTTTGTCTCGCCAAGCGGAGTCCAGACTCCAACTGGTTTTGCAGGAATTAAAGCAGGCAAAGGGACAGGTGGAACAATTAGAAGCAGAAAGAGATGAAAATGAAAAAACTATCTTGGAAACCTTAGAAAACAATCAAAAATTAAAGAGGGAACTGTCCGCGCTAGATTCCATTAATATTTCTATTACTGAGGAACGGGATAGGCTGCAACTAATAATAGATGGGTTTGATGAGCACTGTGGCACTGAGTTTGAGTCCGTCCTGCACAGAACTTCAATCCTGGAGAAGGAACTGTGTGATGCCCACCAACATATCACACATCTGGAAGAAGCGGCTATTAGCTCTGCCACAGTGACCACGCAGAGCTTATTTGATGAATTGGTAGCAGTAAATACTTCCTTGGGCCATGTCTCTATTGCGGGCTGTAGCTTGCCCACTATGACTATTGACCTTACTAAGGATGACTCAGTGTGTAATGTGGCAGCCAGCAGCAGGGACAGCACACACAAATTGAAACTAAGTAAAAATAAGTTAAGAAAATATGTCAAAATTAATAAGTTTATAAAAAAACCAAAAATATGCTAAAAAACAAAAATAGGTTGTAACAAAGCTTCATAATAAAAGAAGGGTTTTAAATAAACTGGAGCTGTGTACTGCTCAGCTTAATTATAATCAGATTAGCTATGAGGACAACATGCATGAGCTAAGATGCAAACTTGACCAGGCAGAGCGCTCCCTGGGGTACTACATTAGCCTCTATGACAAAACCAGAGCGGAAACCAGGGAACTGAATCTAGCTATGGATGCAGTTCTCAGTAGCCAGGTTAGCCTAGAAACTAAAATATTGGAGAGCTGCTGTTGTGTGCCGGACTGTGCTCCGTCAGCTACTTCCCTTCTGGATGTTAGCACTTCATATCCAGGTATAAAAACAATTATGTACAGTGATGAACTTGGAAAAAATATGGGCCAATTATTAAATATGTATATGGAGCATACAGTAATAAATAATTGTTTACCCAACTGTAATCTGCATGATATTATGCAAAAAGTAAATAATGCTACATATAGTGATGACTGTATTTAGACAAGCTCTGTTCTTTAAAAGTAAAACAAATTGTTATCTTCACATTCCCTTACAGCGACAGCCTGCCACAATCAGAAAACAACCTTAGATATAAGCTGAATACGACCTTGCATACTATATCATGCAATAATAATATACATGTAATGGATACTTACTAACAATTTTGTTAGTAGAAATAAATATTATTTGACTAAAGGTAAATATTACCTTCCTAGTTATTATAAAAGACAAGTAGCAAATTCGCTGTCATATTATTTTAATATAACAGCCAAAAAATTGGCTACACATAATGCCTCTATTGAGCATTATACTGATGTTTCAAACAAAACCTTGGAAGCTTTTCCAAGTCATTTAAATTAGATACAACGACAATAGAGGAAGTCTCTAGCCCATCAAATAATATTAATAAAGTACATAATAAAAACAGAAAAATTCTATATTGTAAAATAAATGCAAAGTTTACTAATCTGGTCCACCAAAATATTCAAGGTATTAGAAGTAAATTATTAGAGTTGGAATTGTACATGAACTCTTTTAATATTGATATTTTATGTCTAACAGAACATTGGCTAAAAAGCCATGAGCTCATGTTCAATTTCAGTAACCACCAGGTTGGTAGTTCTTTTTGCAGATCACATGCTGTTCGTGGAGGCTCTCTAATATTTCTAAATAAACACATAAAGTTCAAAAATCGTAATGACATAGTATGTTTATCAGTTGAAAGCCACATTGAAGTAGCATGTGTTGAATTGGAGCGCATAATTGTAATAAGCGTTTACAGCCCAACATCAGGTTCATTTGAAGTTTTTGAAAAAGTCATGGATGACATATTATTTAAAGTATCAAAATCTAATAAAACTCTTATGATATGTGAAGACTTCAATGTAAATTTATTAGAAACTTACTCCCTTAGTACGAGACTAACTAACTTATTTAATTCTCACAACTTAAAGACACTTTTCATGGAACCTTCTCGAATAACTGAAACCTCAGCAAAATGTATAGACAATATATTTGCATATCCAAATAAAAAAATTGTACTTAAAAAAATTATAAGTAATTTAAAGTCAGACCATTTAGGTCAATACATTAGACTAGAAATTCAACTTAAAAAAAGTTCTACAAGAAAGATACAATACATACCTGTGACTGCACATCGGTTTGAAAGGTTTAAATTGAATTGGGATAGCAAACTACCTATCAATTACTCTAATAATAACCCTAATGAGTCATATTGTAATTTTTTTGCAAATTCAGCAATGCGTTCAATGCAGTATTTACTACCAGATCTATTGTGGTCTCAGACAAACTTAATTTTAGTAAGTGGGCCACAGTAGGTTTACTTAAAAGTAGACAAAATTTATATGAATTATATAGTGAAAAACAATGGAATCATAGTGAAGAGTTCATGGATAAAGTAAAAAAGTACTCAAAAATCTTTACGGGGTTTGTCAAATTGCAAAATCAAATTATATCAGATCTAAAATAAGAAAAAGTGATAACAAAATTAAATCAACTTGGGATATAATTAAAAGTGAGGCTAAGGCTTTTGATTGCGTTGACCATGGGACATTGATCAGGAAATTACATCACTATGAAATTAGGGATAACTATTTAGATATTCTCTCTTCTTATCTAAATAACAGGATACAGAGAGTTGACATTAATGGAAAACGTTCTCCAGGGTCTGTTGTTACTATGGGTGTACCGCAGGGTTCCATACTCGGGCCATTCCTGTTTTTGGTTTATATTAATGACCTGCCACAACTTGTCAGAGATAATCATGAGATTGTACTGTTTGCAGATGACACTTCACTTTTGTTTAAAATGAAACGACGCAGTTTGAACTTTGACGATGTGAATAATGCAACCTCAAAGGTAGTCAATTGGTTTAGTGCTAATAATCTTTTACTGAACAATAACAAAACTAAATGTATTCGGTTTATATTCCCCAATGTTCAACAAGACTCGGCTAATGTTAATGTTAAAGGTGAAAATTTAGAAATTGTAGATAGCACGGTATTCCTAGGAATCAACTTAGATAATAAGCTTCAGTGGGGTTTTTTTTGATAGCTTATCTATGTGTGGGCCACATAGATAAGCTATCAAAAAAACTCAGTTCCGTAGTTTATGCAGTTAAAAAAATCCGTCTTTTTACGGACGTTCAAACAGCTAGACTAGTTTACTTCAGCTACTTCCATAGCATTATGTCTTACGGCATACTGCTGTGGGGGAACGCTGCAGACATTAACATAATATTTGTGCTGCAAAAGAGGGCTGTTCGTGCAATCTACAATGTGGGTCCCAGAGAGTCACTGCGTTGTAAATTTAAGGAAATTAACATTATGACAGTGCCGTGTCAGTATATTTATGAAAACCTAATGTATGTCCACAAAAATATTGATAAATTTCCTAAGAATAGCGACAGGCACAATGTCAACACTAGAAATAGGAATAAACTGGCTATACCTACTACTAGGCTCCATAAGGTTAATGTATCTTTTAAAGGGCAATGTATTCGCTTTTACAACAAAATACCGACTGAGTTACAAGAATTGTCTGTAAATAAATTTAAAAATGTTGTTAAAAATCACTTATGTAAAAAAGGTTACTACAAAATATCAGATTATGTAGAAGACAAGAAAGCTTGGGAAGGTGTTTGCTCCAATTCTTTAAAAAATAACGTATAAAGCTGGAGGTTTCTAGTCGCCTCTTTGCCTCCAGCATCTAAAACATTGAGGTGACGGAATTCAAATTGAGTTCTTTATTTCCCTGTACCTTATACATGTGTTAGTGTAAGATTTGACATTCTCCAAATATTACCTATGTGTTTCTTATGGAAATAAACTCTTTTTGAATTTTGAATTTTGAATTCTCACAGAGAGTGGGGCCAGGGTTCTGGTTAATGCATGACAATGCCCGCCCACACAGCACGGGCCACTCAGACTGTACTGGATGACTCCCATATTCGTGTCCTACCATGGCCAGCGTATAGTCCGGATTTAAATCCAATAGAGCATATGTGGGACCAATTAAAACGAAGGGTTAGGGAGCATGAGCAAGAGGTTCACAACCAGCAACAGCTTATGGATGCTCTGAAACGTGCGTGGGAAGAGATACCTGATGAAAGCATCAGAAACTTAATCGAGAGTATGTATTCAAGGCTCCAGGAGTGTGAAAACAGGAGAGGAGGACACACCCGTTACTAAACCGTTAAAAAAAACAGCTTGTGTCAGTTTTTGTTTTGTTTTGCAAAGAGTTTCTGTTTAGTTTTTGCTGTTGACAATGGACTAATATCATGTTAATTGAAATAAGTGAAACAATTGACTACACAATTAAATGGTTATTAGCATAAGTTAAAACAAAAGCCTTGTTACATGTTATTTTAATAAATATACATTACTGTTTACTATATTTTTCACGTAGCAATCAAAATACTTAGTGGCCCCTATTTTCTTTTGAGTTGTTACAATGGAAAATGTCACGTATCACGCCCGTGCTCAAGGATGGCTCCAAGACTGAAGTTCCAAACTACAGACCAACAAATAACAGTCCATCTTCCAGAAGCCCAGCACGTATTTCGCCCTGCTCGTTCCACAGTGACTAACCAGCTCAACTTCGTCATTTACGTGTCATCAGCTTTGGACGAAGAGAAACAAGTTGATGTGACCTGATTTGACTTCAAGAAAGCTTTTGGTAGATAGAGTCCATAACGATGTGCTGCTGAACAAATTTCCTGCCCTAGGTTTCACTCCAAATTTACTAAAACTGTTTGCCAAATACTATGCCAATAGGTATGTACAAGTTTCTGGTATGCATTCAGTGACCTATAAAACTCGCTCTAGAGTAAGTTAGGGTCTCTTCAGGGTTAGCCCCCTTGGCCCTTCCTAGTTTCTTATTATGATCAATGATCTTCCCGAAGTCGTTGAGACTGCTGAGTGTCTCATGTTCGCGGATGACTTCTAGTTGTTTTCGAGCATCGGGTTTGATGATGACGTTGGGTTCTTGCAGCGAGACATTGATAGGGTGGTGGAATGGAGTGAGAGAAATAGCTTGGCATTCAGCGGTTCGAAATGCAAGATCATGACTTACAGTCACCTCAGGACTCCAATCTGCCATGACTATATATTACCCGGCACTCCTTTCGCGGGAGTAATTAAAATACGTGACTTAGGACTGAATATGGATACGGAACTGCCTTTTACGACTATATCCAGGAGACATGTAAGAGAACTTACAGGTCGCTTGAGTTCATTATGAAGCAGGCAAGGGTCTTCAGGGGAGTGTCAAAAAATAACACTGTACAATGCCTTTGTCCGTAGCAGGCTTGAATATAACGCAATCATCTGGGACCCACATGGGGAGAAATACAAGCTCATGTTGGAAAAAGTCCAGCGTAAATTCGCAAGATCTCTATATAAGATGATGTATGGGTGTTATCCGGACTGATTTCCGTCTTTATTCGTGACAGGAATGGTGGGGGTTGACACCTTAGCGTGGAGAAGGAAGTTAGCGTTACTAGTGCACTACTATCTCCTTGTGCACAATCCTACAAAGCAAGGCTGTACGTTATCGGGTCCCAGCCGGTACACAATGTTGTGCACCCGGCCGTTGTACGCGACGGGTGTTGCCCGCACAGAGCACGCTCGCCACGCGCCACCTTCCGGGTACTGACATTGATGAATGCGTTTATCACTCAGTACCTTGACAATGATATTTTTTAAACGCGCCTTTGGCGATTTGTACAAATAATAATAATAATAATAATACATAATGGAGGGCATTAAAACTCGAGAGTCATAATAATATCACTCGAGAGTTTTAATGCCTAATTATGTACAGTTACATACACTAGTTTATCTACACACATATCATAAGCTCTCTTTGATGTGTTCAGGAACCGCATGTTTGACCGGCATTGTGGCTCTGCAGTTGTTTAGCTTGTTCTGTAGTACCAACTTCACGCAGGCGGGCGTCGGTGTTCGAAATTTGAATGTCAGTACCAACTTCACAGACAAACTAGGGGAGGCGCGCAGTCGGGCGTCGGCGTTCGAAATTTGAATATCATAATATGTAGAAAAACTACACATTATGGTCATAATGTGTAATTTTCCAGATAAGAAATGAGTTTTTACCAAGTAGTTTAACATTATGCTGATCGTAACGTGCGGTTTTTGTACGCAGTAAAGAGGGTTTATGATACGTGTGTAGATAAACATAATTTGAATCGCTGAATCATTGTTTAATGATAATCAATGATAATTTTATATTTATTAATAATATGTCATTTTGATTATAATAATTATATTTCTGATGTATTGTTTAATGAACTTCATTTATTTTATTGTTAATAAAATAGCCTTGAATTATTATTGTATAACTATTCACATGTGTTAGTATAAACTTTAAGTGTGATATGTTTAAAAAATAAATCTAAATCTTAATCTAAATGGAGTGAGTATCACTCTAAGGACCATCTTCTTTTTAAGATATTCGTACTTACGATAATCAGAGATAATATAATACCACAGTGGCTATAATCAGAGATAATACAATACACAGTGGCTATAATCATAGATAATATAATACACAGTAGCTATAAACAGAGATAATATAATACCATACAGTGGCTATAATCAATAGATGAATACGATTGATGGCAACAGTGCTTCAAGAATTGATGATCATGTCTAACCGATTTCAGTCACGGCAACCGCTTCAACTACTTTGTACAAGAACTAGAAAGTTATGTGTCAGGCTCTGAATAATGAACTATTTGCCTGCCGATTACTCTATCTTCTCATATTTTGGTGTTCGTCTCCTAAAGGTAGTGCGACCCTTCTGTTACCGGTATTGGGAACACAACCGTACCTTATACATAAGTAAAGTTAAGGGTTTAGGTTAAGGGCAATCCGACTGTGGAACGCACTTCCCTACGCTATTAGGGAAAGTCCCTCAATTTTCACTTTTAAGAAAAGATTGAAAGTGCATTTCCTTTCTCTTCCGTAAATGGTACCATATTTATGTAGGTATATGTATGATTTATTATAGTTTATGTATGTTCATGCTATACATTTTATTTTATGTAGTGGAAGTATATATATACATATTTTTATTTTATATTTGGGATAGTTTATATATATTTTGAAAGTAATTTGCGTCCGTATGTATAGTGTTATTGCGAACTAGGACTTTCCTGTATAATTAACTCTCCTGTCCTGCCTAGGTTTGCTGGAAGAAATCTCTTTTTAGAGATAAGCTCGCCTTTGCTTATTACATTACTTTTAATTGTCTGTAACTTTATACTATCTATGCAATAAAGAATAAAGAATTAAAAGCCGAAAAATTAGACCATCGTTACATAAAAAGGCATCACAATAAAAGATGACTGATTAAAAAAACTGTTTGAAAATAGAATCAAGAGAATGACAAACGAATAAAAGATGTCGTCTTTGAACCTGTCAGTTTACTTCGTTAGTTAGTTATTTGACGGTTCCAGAATGTCACAAAGCAACAGAAGTAGGTACCTACCGCCATAATTTCCCAAGCAGTAATGTCATGTGGATTCAGGAGACCAACCGGGAGCCTCATAAAATATTCAGTTTGTCTCAGAAGATTGTCAACTTTGCAATTAGGGGCGGTTTCTTTCGTTAAAGCCTCACCTTGGGGGTGAGGAGGGGGGTTGGGGGGGGGGCTAACCCCATTCCCCCACCCTGATGGTTTCCGCTTCTTGCCTGTTTAGGTTGGTATCACAATGCCGATGCAGATGTGACGTTTTCTTTGTAGTTCATTTATGCCTATTTTTAAAGGCTGCGGGAGAAACGTGGAGTCTAATGCTCGTGTACCTACGAGTCTATATACTAACTTTACCTTATACGCATGAATGCCAGCATCACGCACAAACCTCCGAGGCTTTTTGTAGTGTAAATGATATATGTATGACTGTTACCTCTGTTTGACAATATAAATAAAATGTGAGGAACATTCATATCACCTTTTTCCATCGGTCACGAAATATTGAATGACTGAAATGAATTGAAAAAAAAACCGGTCAAGTGCGAGTCTAAATCGCGCACGAAGGGTTCCGTACCACCGTTCAATGGAAGCGATGGTGTGGAGTGAATAGTTTGGATTTTACACAGCAAAATATTGTTTACAAAGTTATTGGTGCGGTTACTTTCACACTCCATGTACGTAACCAGGTGCATCCATAAGTTTGTATGTGGTATTGAAAGAATTGTTGTATGGGAGCCCCCTTAAATATTTCTTTTATCCTGTTTTTTAGTATTTGTTGTTATAGCGGCAACAGAAATACATAATCTGTGAAAATTTCAACTCTCTAGCCAGCTAGGTTCTTGAGATACAGCCTGGTGACAGACGGACGGACAGCGAAGTCTTAGTAATAGGGTTCCGTTCTTACCCGTTGGGTACGGAACCCTAATGAACGAAAAAATTAATGAAAAAACGTTGACACAACTATGCTTCTGCCACCTCGTGATGGAAAAAAGGCGGGAATAGCACACCCGAGTCATATTGTTGATCCACCTATTGTTTACCTTAAAGTACCGATAGAAACCTGATTAAGTTGATGTCATTGCCATATACGTAAAATCAGATTCTCAATCGAAATAAACTTGCCAAACGAAATAAGAAATTGATTCTTTTCCTCTTTAGATACATAGTTTATTTCCTAGTAAGTTACACTTACAACTTGGCCAAATACAACGGAATCAGAATCCCTTTATGTGTTGTGTAATCCATCCTCTCAGAGACAGCTCATAATTTCCGGTCGCTCTATGCTCTGATGGTTACTTAGTCTTTGACCGGGAAATTCGGAGATAATTTCGTTTTGATAACGACAGGGTAATTATTTAATGCCGTTGGTCGGATGACGTCGTTAATCTTAATAAATCTGTTTAAAGCGAACCGTTTTGTCCTAAATCTGCAGCGATTTCTTTTGGTTAATAAATATTTAACATTTTTGGTGACTTTGTGAGGCATCCATATTTTAATAATAATAATAAATGTAGCCCATTAATGTGCCCACTGAGGGGCACGGGCCTTTACCCAGATATAAGCAAGATTGAGCCATACTCCACCACGCTGGCTCAGTGCGGGTTGATGGAGGAGTGTCGGGCTTGTGGCCAACCCGACTGTCAGAAGTTATCAAGCTGTCCTATTAGGGCCTCTGACCAACTTTACCACTGCTACCAACGAGTAGCGATCCGAAACACGGAAGCGTCCGAAACAAATGTCACATAAAACGTACACCCATCCCGTGCCCGTCTCGGCCAGATGTTGCTACCCGCACGATCGTTTCCGATGTGCGAATACCTCGCTGGCCACGGATGAACATATTTTAATATATGATGTTAATTTTACTGAATTTTAAAATTTTACCCCTAATATCTAGTCAAGTGAAACAGCCTAATAAATGTATACCTAATTACGTAACTCACAAGATTTCATTGCTTGCATTTAGTTGACCCGATAGAAGCGTATTGACCGGTGGTAAGTTTCATAATCTTGAACGCGATTCTAAAGTAGGTTTAATTTGTGAACTTATTGTCTTGTCACTAAAACCAAAACTAAAATTGCCTCGGCTAAGATTGACTGTCCCCAACTTTTAGCTAAGCTCTCGTTAAAAGTTTCTCAAAGGAAGTTTAGGAGTAACCCTACCATCTGTTTACTGAAAGGGAATACCAATTACAGACAGAATAGTTACTTATGGCGTGCGTGTAACAAATATATCCTTATTAGCAAGCAGGATGAACTGGACCTTTTCCAGTGTCCCATCAGCGAGGCGGATGTTTAGCGAGCGTTTCTTTGAACCCACATTTTTTTCATATATTGATTCGAAATGTTTAACAATACATGATTATTTAAGATAACATCAGCGGAAACCTAATCAGGTTTATCTGCTGATTGTAAGCCGCTATAAGTAGACATGTAACTTATATTAAATTAAAGCTAATTTAGAGAATCTTTAGACAGGTATCGAGCAGTTACTTCTCGCTTTTATACAAATCAATAAAGTATTTTTAAGATAGTTTTTGTATATATGTTTTTTTGTTTAAACAATTTCGCTTAGAATTGGGTGTGAAAAGGTATTTAATATATATGGAAGTAAATATTTCCAGTGTCGTTTACCGTGAACATTTACATATTTAGGTAGGACATATACATAGGCTTATCTGGGTGTCTTAATGTGGAGGGTCTGACTTTTATTTCTAGTTTATTAATCTTACATGCATATTCATATGTTAAAGCTATTTTTATTTTATCAAAGATGTTTACTATATTTCAATGGCCAAACATTCCTTTTTCATTATTTTTATTCTTAATTTAAATATAATTAGGAACTATAGATTTCAATAATCTGTACTGCAGGTTATGTATCTTAACTAGATATTCTGTCGCGGTAATATTAATGCTTAGTGCTTCTAGTTATAATAAATATCTAACTTCTATCAGCGAGAACCTATATTAGTAGTGTTTATGTGTAATACTTTGTAACCCTATTAAAATTTTGTAATCCCTGGTTTTCCTAAGATAATAAAATAAAATAATAAAAAGTTTGTCTCATGGTTTCCACGATTCCAACGACACCTCAATTGTTGGAATCCGTCAAGCGGTTTAGACTGTAGCGCGTGCTTCTAACGAAATGGTCAGACATATAATGAAAACTCTCGAAAAACATTACCCTCCGTCCGCCGCAGTCGGGTAAAAATACAACAACACAGCGTCACGACTTTCTCCATACGGGGTAGCCAATACCACGTTTAACCAGCCATTCTCTCTGTGGTGTTTAGAAGACCTCTGTGGTGTGGCGGTCGAGGCTGTTCTTCTCAAGTGAGAGGCCCCGGGTTCGATTCCCGCCTGGGAAGGAAAAACATAAAACCCAAGGTCTTGAATGGTGGTCTGTTTCTGCTTCCCACGACATAGGGCATCCTGGTGTGTGGGCAAAAGCAATGTATGTGCCTGTTTATGTATACAAAATAAAGTTATTATCGCTAAGACTGGTGTGAATGATTGTGTGTAAAGTTAGATGCTGAGAAGGGCACCATTGACATGATTATGCAACAGTTTGGGTCTTAAAAACTATCTTAGTAGCTTCTTTGTACTCCAAATTTTCTGCACCCATAGGGTGTATACATACATTGGTACAGATTTTAATTTTTATAACACCCTGTGTGACATGTTATTTATTACAATGACGTACTTGAATATTCAACACAACATTTTGCGTGACAGAAACAATTCTGTCCCCAGCCGGAAATAATCAATCAATCAATCAAAGTTCATTATTACTGTGGATATTTACCAAAATGCTTCGAACACGTTTATAGGGATCCGTACCTCAAAAAGGAAAAACGGAACCAAACCACTCGTTGTCTGTCCGTCCGTGAGTAACAGTACATTATAGAAGTAGCCTGTAATTTGGTACGCTTAGTTGTTTCCTCCACTCAACTTTACTTTCAACCTCAACTCAAGCTCAGACAAAAGATTGGTTAGCTCAGTTGTCAAAAATTACTTTCGACTTGAGGATTGTTCTCAGTCGAGTGAGGTAGGAGTTGAGGATTGAACTGTCGAATTCAAGGTACAGCCCTAACAAGTTACCTGTGAACTGACGGGCCTCGCTAGTGGCGTTCTAGTATTGCCATATTTGGGAATTGCGACCAAATGGGGGCTTTGTTAGCCATTTAACCCAGGTGACGCAATTTTGTGTGGAGGTCTGTCAACGTGTTGATTGGTTGGTTTCGGTGCTGCCATATAAATAAAAAATCCATAGTTTGACAGACCTTTACGCAGAGAGGCGCTGCCGAATCGGGTAGTCCAAGAACTACTCAAATTTGGCACACCTGTTTGTAAGCCCACATAGAATATTCTATTACAGATCCATCATTAAATATAATATTATTGTAAATTAAAAAGGATCGAATTCATAATAGTAGTTTATGTGACTGATACATAATGGAGGGCCTTTTAATGCCTTATTATGTACAGTTACATACACTAGTTTATCTACACACATATCATAAGCTCTCTTTGATGTGTTCAGGAACCGCATGTTCGAACGGCATTGCGGCACTGAGCTATTAGCAGTAATTATAATTAAAATAATACCAAAAAATGGGAAAATGAAGTGATTTATGTATTATAATAATAATTATTCACTGTTTGAATGTTACAGTTATTGAAAGAGACTAGTTTAGCTTGTTCGGTAGTGCCAACTTCATCCTCTCTTGTCGATGTAGTTGGCAGGTTGATATTAATAACTTCTTTATTTTGAATGTTGTGTAGAATTTTGTTTGAAATTTCAATCTTATTCTGGATTGAGTCATCAATGTATTCTTCAGCTACAGTAGTAGAACGCCAACCACCATGAAGCTTAAGAGCCGTTATGTCACCGCCTGGATCAATTAATATTGTGGCAGAAGTTCTGCGGAAGCAGTGCCCGGTGTACATTTCAGGATTTGATAGGTTCAAATATTCAGGAATAGTTTTGCAAATTTGTTGAGACCAACTTTTTGTGCTGTACATTTACCAGCTCGATATTTCACAAAAAAACCTGGCACTGTGCATTGACTTGGGCGAAGTTGTATGTATTTCTTAATATAATAATAATTGCCCGTTATGGTGAAAGTCCGATTGGTCTTGGTTTTAGTGTTACGAATAGTAACAAATAAGGCTGTTTCATGTCTTGAACATCATAGAACATAAGATTGTACAATTCCTGTCTCCGGCAAGCTCTCATAATCCCAAATATTAATCCAACCTGCAACAATATACAAAGATTAGAATCGGTTAATGCAAATGAAAATTGATAATGAATATGGAAAACATTTTACCTCTGTCATAAGATATATTGATATATCTATATATATATCTGGTATAGATATCGGACCGCACCCGAGGCTACACGTCAAAAACAGCTGTGCTGTGTTTTAACTAAATTAATTTGTTTTAAATCGTCTATTTGTGAATATAGTGTTAATTTAAGTGTTTGTTAGGTCAACTAAAGTGTGCCAGTGCTAAATGTGGTCAGAATTGTAATTGTGATAAAATAATCGATCATGGACCGAAAGACAAAGGAAATTTCAAACTGCCAACGGAAAAAGCCCGGAGAGTATTGTTTTTCATATTTGCTTATTCATATTTTACAAGTATATTACTTGAACTTATCTATATACTTATACACTACATACTGCTCAACTCTCACTATTGTGAGAAACGTCCATCCTCACGCGTCTTTGTTTTGTCTCTTAGCACTTGACAATCTGTGGAAGTACTTTTGACGATAAAACTAGCTGTTCACTCATATTTATTACATGATATATACAAGTGCACTGATAGGTTAGACCTTGGCAATTAGTGTGAATATAGTGTAAGCTTGTAGGTAATTCTAGAGAAATATTAGGTACTCACTTCACAGCTGATCAGCACAACACTTGCAAAACGACTAAAATTGTTAGATAATAAGTATAACTTTCATTAGTTCAGGACATTTATACTGTTAACCTATATTTACTTGTAATAGTTTAATTGAAACTTGTTGACTTTGACGTAGAATAGCTATATAGGGAATTAGGAACTATCATATTAGTACTACAGCTACTAACTGCAAGTCTTTATTCCTTCTGTTTTATTTTAATTTTGTTCGGAGCACCCATTCTTTTTTATTTTATTTCCAGGCATGGCATCCAACATTACTACGCGGAGAATGCATGCAGAGCAGCGTATTTCTTAACTGCAGCAACAACTAACTGACGCAGAGGAGTTAAACCAAAGGCTATTGGAAGAGCGCAATGAAAATGACTTTGAGATAAAAAGCTTGAAAGCCAAGAACTCACAGCTTAGAGATAGTGTGTCTACTTTGCGAGAAACACACGAGGAGTCGCAAAATGAGATTCAAAGATTGGAAAAACTTGTGGAATCTTTTGGCACCCTGCGCACTGACCTTGCTTCTGCTTGTGACCGCAGTAAATTCCTCCAATACCAACTCAATGAGGCAAACTTGAAGTTGACTGATATGTGCATAGAAAAAGACTACAATGAATCTCGCCACATTACCTCTATCCAACAAGAACTAGAAGTAGCCAACCTAAGCACTATTGTTCAAGCCATGCAGACAAGCAGCAGAAAAATTAAAAAATATTTTAAATTAAATAAATTCATGAAGAAAACTAGAGGTAATATAAAACTACTGAAATTAGCCTTGAAACGGCAATCAAACAGAATATTAAGAATCTCCTTAATGTAAGAGCTCTGGGGAAAAAATGTAGGTTTACAGTCGGACCTTCAACATGCCCGAGTAGAAATCCAGCATCTACATGACCTGCTAGCAAATACACTACAATTTTATGCCAAAGAACAAAGTGAGTTAGCAGAACTCAGAGCCGCGATGTCTGAGTTAGTTCAGCTACAACGCCAGAATGCGGAATTGGTGGGCATTCTAATTGAGAATGAGGAGAATGAGACCAGCAAGGAGGACGAGCCCACATCACTAACTTTGGTCTCGACCCCCCTCAACGAGAGTATTGCAGGGTCCACCGCTGCCCAAACCAAAAAACAGCGTCGCCGTCGTCGACGAGGAGGCACCTCGCAGCTCAACAGCGCGAGCACCGCGCCGCTCGCTGTCCCTGCTGAGGCGTGTGTCATGCCGCAAGCTGCCCCGAGGGCCGCGCCGTTCGCCGTTGCGCACGTTGCGACGCTCGCTGCCACGCCAACCGCCGCCACGTGCATCACCGCACTCCAACACGTGTTTCCCGCCACTCACCTCCACTCGTGTACCGCCAGCTACCAAAATATGTGCTCAGAGAAAAACTCTGTTGTTCTCCGACAAAGTAGGTGCAGGATTTGGGCCTCTATTACATAACCGGCTTAACCAAAAAGTAACGAACTTGTGTTGACGATGGGGCTTTTCCAGACCTCATGAAACACAGTAAACTGATACCTCTGTTAAAGTCGGGAGATAAGGGCGATCCTTTAAATTTCAGACCAATATCTGTTCTTCCAACACTAAGTAAAATATTTGAAAAGATTATACTCAGTTAAATGCTCTCACACTTCAACCGTACAAAACAACTCCACGCTAAACAATATGGTTTCACTAGAGGACTACGGATGCAGGTATTACCCTTATATTTCATATTTATTCTGCATGGGAGGCCGCACAGGATGCTATCGGAGATTTTTGCGACCTGTCGAAGGCGTTTGATTGTGTTGATCGTAATACGATATTAATTAAATTAAATCATTACGGAGTTAGAAATAAAGCGTTGGATCTACTAAGATCATACCTAAGCAATAGAATTCAAAAGGAAGAAGTTAACGGCGTAAAATCTGATGGATCGGGTGTTAAAATTGGCGTTCCACAAGGTTCCATATTAGGCCCTTTCTTATTCCTGGTATATATTAAGGATCTGCCCTTCATGGTGGAGAAATTAACTGACATAGTGTGGTTTGCTGATGATACTTTAATGATCTTCAAAATTGAACGACAAAAAGGAGAATTTGATGATGTTAATGGTGTATTGTCTTTAACCTTGAATTGGTTCACAGTTAATAATTTATTGTTAAACGCTGGTAAAACCAAGTGTATCAAATTTTCACTTCCAAATGTCAGGCAAGTTGAGACCAGTTTAGTGTTAGACAACAGCACGTTAGAATTAGTAAATGATACGAAGTTTCTTGGAATAACCATTGATAGCAAATTGCAGTGGGGACCCCACGTAGATAAATTGGCTGGTAAATAAAGTTGTGCGGCTTACGCTGTTAGGAACATCAGACAAAGCACGGATGTGGCTACATCTAGGCTGGTATATTTTAGTTACTTTCATAGTGTGATGTCCTATGGTATCTTGTTTTGGGGGAAAGCAGCGGATATTCAAACAATTTTTATTTTACAGAAAAGAGCTATTCGAGCAATTTATAATTTAAAACGAACAGACTCCTTTAGAGAGCTTTTTAAAGAAATTGACATACTAACAGTAGCTACTCAATTTATTTTCGAAAATATAATGTATTTACGCAAGAACCTTTCAAAATTTTTCCAACTAAGCGATAGCTGTAATGTTAACCTAAGAAATAATCACAGACTATGTGCGCCCCGTTTTAGACTCGCGAAGGTTAGCAATTCTTTCAAGGGTCAGTGCATTCTCTACTACAGTAAGATACCTCTGGAGATTTTGAAATTGCCATTTGAGCAATTTAAAAAGCATGTTAAAGCGATTTTGTCGAAAAAGGGATATTACAATGTTCAAGATTACTTAAATGACAGGACTGTATGGGGTTAATCTGGCTCAACAAAGACCTTGCTGTTAATAATTTTGTAATTATTTATTCCTGCTTATTAATCATAACAATGAAATTTTTCATATTTGTATTAGTTAAGCACAACCTATTTTTAAAAGAGATCTAAAAATCAATCTGTGGGAGTTTCTACGCCCTTCTTCTCGCACAGTGGTCCAATGTAGAGAAGAGGCAAAAAAAAATGACGTTTGCTAAGTATATGTAAATATCTACAGAAATAAAGTACTTTGACTTTGATTGTATCCGGCGCTTCTTTCAAGAATTGGTCGATTTCATTCGGTGAAAACGTCTTGGATTTTTTTACTGTATTTCCTTCACTTTTTCGTTTAAGAAACGCAGTTATTTTATAGTATTTTGCAATATCTACGTTGTGTTTGATATTTAGAGTACTTTTGAGCATTGAATAGAAAGTCCACATGCTTGCAGATTTAAATTTAGTGGACAACTCTTCGAAATACGCCAAAAGTACGTTTTCAGACACGGACGATGTATTTTTCGCCATCCTCCACTCCATAAAATCTTGGTTACATTTTTCGTACTGCGTCCTTGACTTAGCTGGTAGCTAGTCATTTTGAATATCCATTGCTCTGTCGCGTAGTTCCAGCGGCGTGTCCGAAATACCTTGATTACTATCTTCACTCATTTTACACTAAAGTATTGCGCTAATAAGTTCGAAACCACAAAACAAACTAATTGTGTTGTGAGTTGGTTGGACAGAAATGTTTTTTTATTTTTTTTTTATTTACAGACAAACTAAGGGCGGCACGCGGGTGGGCGTCGGCGTTCGAAATTTGAATGTCATTATATGTAGAAAAACTACACATAATGACCATAATGTGTAGTTTTCCAGATACGAAACGAGTTTTTACCAAGTAGTTTAACATAATGCGTAACCGTAACCGTAACGTGCGGTTTTTAAACGCAGTAAAGAGGGTTTATGATACGTGTGTAGATAAACTCTTTTTGAAGTCGGTTTATACCTTATTTTTAAGGAAATATGTTTCGTAAATAACACAAAGTATATTCAAAACAACGTTATTTTATACAAACATCGTCGTAGTCATGGTGAATGGGCCTCACTCCAGGAATATAATTTTGAAGGTCAGGAAATGTTCCAGGCCTAGGATCATCAGTATCACTCTTTGAATCACTGTCAGTGGCACTATCACTCTGCAAATTTATAATGAAAGGTTCATGTAAATAAGCATTATTTTCATGTTCTCATTTTCCAGTTTTGGGAACACAGGTTTTGTGTGTTCCCAGAAGGGAACACACAAAACCTGTGTTCCCTTCTGCGTGGACAATAATATATCTCTGTCCTTTCGAAATCGGTTCCAATTCCACTTCATTGTCGTCACTTTGCCTCATGTGTGGGGAGAATTTATAAATGTCTCATCCAAGTTCGACGACCCGAATGGCCGAGTCAGCAGTGACGCTGCCTACGAAGCCAAGGGTCCCGGGTTCGAGTCCCGGTGGGGGCAAATATTTGTTTGATGAGAACGGATGTTTGTACCCTACTCATGGTTGTTTATCTATCTAAGTATAATATTTATCTATATAAGTATGTATATCGTTACCTAGTACCCAAGATACAGGGAATCCTAGTTTGGGGCTAGATCAATGTGTGTAAATGGTGTCCTAAGTATTATTATTATAAGTATATGACCGGCAGAGGATTGGGAAAGTGGTATTTTTTTCTAATCTCCTGCAAATACTTTGCTCTCCAAGCTGTTATTTCATTACGCTTCATAAGAACGTTTCTATTTGATAGGGTATTTTGAAAACGAAAAAAAATATTGTAAAAGGGGTTCAACAATTTGCAAAGGGATTCTCGCTGTCCAGGATAATTTATTTCTTCTTTTAACACCTTTAGCAGCTTAGAAACGGTAGGTACTTCCTTTCTAACTAAATATAATATATATTATATAATATATTAAATATAAAATATACTTCAAGAATTTTTCTTCGAATAACACCCAGGTCAAAATTATCCGTACCAATAAAACCACTTTGGCGTGTTATACTACTTCCAGGAGTCACGATTTTACTGCCAGTTTCTTGTGCTACTTTTCCTTCTTTGACAATTTTGGAAAACAATCTTACACTTACACCTGAAACATAATATGTCTAAAAAGACAATATATCGCCAGCCGGATTAAATATTTAAGTTAATAAAAACATGCAGACATTATAATAGGGCTAGTATTTAATCGCACATCAGAAATACTGATTTGCACAGCAAAAACACTTTTTATGTTTTTTTATTCGTACTCAAGTTTATGTTTTAAGTATTTTTTGTTGTTCTTGCATGTTCAACCAAACACGAAGGATAAAGGAGGTGAGCACCAAAGCTACCGCAGCATTTTGCCCTGATATTTGCTGTGCGAATCAGTATTTTTGATGTGCAGTTTAATATTTCCCTTATAATAGCAACACTAACCTGTGGGCAGTCGAATGGCATTTCAAAGATGGCGGTCGATGTTCTGAAATCTGACATTTCACAGTTGACTTGACTTTCTTCGACAAGTCAACATTGTATATTTATGCCGGTTTTGTGTGTGCTTTGTTAGGTTATTTAAAATGATGTCCGGCTTCTACGATTTTCTCGATTTTATTTATGAAGAACAATACTTAGACTAGCGAAAACTGTCAAAACAATCAAAAAAATGTGTCAGTTGCTTGCAAACGGAACGATACAGCCAGTGCTACAAGCTTAGATAGGTTACTGCTACAAGCGTAAGAAAAATAATTGATGACGTATCTCCTCAACACCACCTTCTTTGAGGTTGTTGTCTTGGGTTTGACAGAATTTCCTTTTATCAAGAATTCTGACACAATACTTAAACAACTTTTTACGCACTCCATTTCATTTTCAACTACACAGTAACTATTTTAGTATCACTATAAAACCCTACCTTAGAGACATCCCTCATTTCGTGTCCCAAGACCTTTTGGTCCCTCAATATCTTTTGGCTGCCGTAAACCAAAGATCAAAAACTTTTTATTACATACCTACTCAGTTGATACCTCATGGAATTGCTAGCGTTTTAACATAACATAAAGTCACTCCTTTTCCCATACCTGATGATAGAGGTACTGTTGTGCACACATTTAGCCGGTAATTCAATAGTTTAGCTAGTGTTTTATACAAGTAAAGATAATTCTTTACCTATGTAGAGTTCAGGAACCCAGCTATGTTGAATAATTCGTTATTTAACATGCAAAAATGCCGGTGCAGGTTTTGTGTGTCGGATCTAGTAGAGGCAGTATCTAAGGAGAAGCTCTATCTAATGGTAATTTAGGGACCAGGTGACTTATTTACCTGAAAACATGGAAGAATGACAGAATAAAATTTTGAGAGATATCTTGTAGGGGTCTACAAAAGGGGAGGTACAAAACAAAACTTTGGAATCCGAGGGGCGCGCCTTTCCCCGGAGACTAGTAAGATTCAGCCATGTGGACTCACCTTGCATAGCATTTGTCCGTAGCCCTTTGCGAACTCGTGGGAAATGTACTATTTGCCCCTCAAGATCCTTTGGGAAAGTTGTTCATAATGATGGTTACTATCTTTTCTCTCTTTATGACTATGTACTATCTTTATTCTCTCAACTAATTGAAAAACCCTGTCATTTGAATTCTGTTCCCGTGCTCGTAACTTACAGACAATTAAACATATATAGCAACACCGTAATGTCATCGATAAAACGTCGAACCATTACCGATATTCGTCCATCACTACAAGGCTTTCAGCTTCTGTATTAGATGACTTAGCAGCGTCCGACAGATATTTGCACTCGTGACTATACAGTCCAATTCTAGAGCGGCAGATACGGCCGCATAGACAATTAAGGCCGCTCCATAAATACAATCTCCATGTACACCATGCGTTGAATTCTTTATATCTAACAACTCCTTTGTGGGGCGAGCTGTGTCCTATGTTGTGTATCCTCAGTAAAGAGATAGTTCTGGGAACAAAGGACGTACTGTTTTGGATACATATGCTCACGCCCTTTTCCCAGAAGAGGGGTAAGTACCTCCTCTTGATACGACCTTGACAACCTCCCGCACTTTCTCAGTATTGGTAAGTATCTTCATATAATTTTATCGGTTACGGATACTTACAATAACATAGCGGCGATGGACTCCCACGATGACGTATTGAATTTAATGGTTCAACGTGGGCGCAACACTGCCTCAGCCACCACAAGAGGGAAAATACATGACATAAATATAACTAGTGAGAATATTAGTCTACGAACAGAATAAGTAAAGAAAGAGCTTCTGCTTCTACGAAAGTTGCTACGTCGTAGCGTGACGTAGCATAAATCTACGGCGTAGCAGAATTGCTACGCTTCCGTGACAAAGTTTGTACGTGTAGGTGTAAGAGTTGATTCTTGGACGTAATTGCGTGGGATAAGGTTGAAACTAGATTGATGGGTGTGTGTTGATATCCTGTTTCATGATTAAGTCTCAAAGCAGATGTTTTTATAAAATTACTTCTAACAACAAATAACATAGCGTCACGCCTTTTCTCATACGGGGTAGCAGAGGCCCAATTGCGTCCACTTTAAGTACGGGCACGAAATTAAACCTTGAACGTAAAGAAGGACTCCAGATTCAACTCCCGAGCGAAGCGAGGGTGCTATGAGTTATTAAGACTGAGTCCTGAGTGCAGTGAGGTTATCAAATGTGTCCAAGACAAAACAGCTTTATCTTTGAGGCGTGTTCTCTACTTTTTGCACCTCCTGGGAGACAATATAAAAAACAAGGCTACTAAAAACAGAATTTTATTAAAGTTAGTTAATGTGAAATAATATATATGATACATTAGTTCAGTTGCAGCATTTTGCGACAAATCGACGACCCGAATGGCCGAGTCGGCAGTGACCCTGCCTACGAAGTCAAGGGTCCCGGGCTCGATTCCCGGTGGGGGCAATATTTGTTTGATGATAGATAACGGATGTTTGTACCCTATTCATGGTTTTTTATCTATCTAAGTATAATATTTATCTATATAAGTATGTGTATAGTTGTCTAGTACCCAAGATACAGGGAATCCTAGTTTGGGGCTAGATCAATTTGTACAAATAGTGTACAAGGTATTATTATTATTATTGTTTATAATTGCGGGTTTTGTGTTATTTAAAATGTGTTCCATTCATCTCGCCGTGGCCAGCCCAATTATATAATAAGTTCGGCGCCGCACTCCCTTCCGCCCCCGCCCCCGCCTCCGGGAAGCTGAGAAGTGAGCGCCGTGCGTGTCCCATGAAATTAGATTTTAAGCCCATAGCAATAAGAACTACGAGAAGTGAAAATCCTTTATACCCTGGAGTGATTTCGGTTGTGATATAATGATATTCAGTACAACTTTCTGTCACAGCTAAAGCCTACAGCTACGATACGTATAACTTGCTCTAGGTAAGGTTTGCATGGTATATAAAGTGTCATTTTCATGCGGGTGGTGCGAAAATACCTGAAAACTATACATAATACGATTATTATTATTATTATTATAATAATTCATAAGTTGTTACACTAAAATAGTGGTAGAGATTTTCTACCTGGTCGGATTCGCGTCGGTCTAGAATGCCCTCCGGCCAGTAATTATTGGCCAGGAGCATTTTCTACCTGGTCGGATTCGCGTCGGTCTAGAATGCCCTCCGGCCAGTAATTATTGGCCAGGAGCATTTTCTACCTGGTCGGATTCGCGTCGGTCTAGAATGCCCTCCGGCCAGTAATTATTGGCCATGAGCATTTTCTACCTGGTCGGATTCGCGTCGGTCTAGAATGCCCTCCGGCCAGTAATTATTGGCCAGGAGCATTTTCTACCTGGTCGGATTCGCGTCGGTCTAGAATGCCCTCCCGCCAGTAATTACTGGCCAGGAGCATTTTCTTGTGTTCAGCCGGCGAAAGATAAACGCCCTGTTACGGAAGGTTTCGCAAACCTTGTTTTAAAAAACGATTTTAAATATGAACTGGAATATTTATTTATCTACACACGTATCATAAACCCTCTTTACTGCGTCTAAAAACCGCACGTTAAGACCAGCATAATATAAAACTATTTGGTAAAAACTCATTTCTTATCTGAATATTTGTACATTATGACCATAATGTGGCCATATGGCCGGGGCTTCAGTGCGACGCCTTGTTGTGGTGTACTGTCGTATCATCAGAGCTGTTCGTGAAATAAGCTATTGTGTATTGTGTATATTATGACATTCAAATTTAGAACGCCGACGCCCGTCTGCGTGCCGCCCCTAGTTTGTCTGTGAAGTTGGTACTACAGAACAAGCTAAACAACTGCAGAGATAAGATCAATGCCACAATGCCGGTCAAACATGCGGTTCCTGAACACATCAAAGAGAGCTTATGATATGTGTGTAGATAAACTAGTGTATGTAACTGTACATAATTAAGCATTAACACTCTCGAGTGATATTATTATGAAACTCGTCGAACCACTCTCGAGTTTTCGAACCTCCATTATGTAGCAATCACATAAACTACTATAATGTAACACAAGTAATGGAATAACATATTGATAAAGAGTCGTTATGATATAGTAAGTGTGTCCACTTGGAGAGTAGGCTGAAGACTGGTTCGGATCCGAGCTCCCTCGGGCTTCCACTCACCCGTCACATAGAAGTGGATGCTGAAGGGGCTGACGCTGCACAACGTCAGCATACAGCCCTACTGTACCCCTGTACAGCAGGGCTGTATGCTGAAGTATATATCCGTATATAACAGCTCGAAAAAAAAACATAATATGCGCATATCAGATTTGGTCGGCGCACCGACACTTCGTTACATGATAAAGATGGTTTGAACGACAGGAAGTCCTTGGGCCTATCTGAAACCTAATCTGCAGCATCGAGTTCATAAGTTTGCACGACGGAACGTTGACTCTAATCGATCTATCCAATATGTGACGCTCATTTTCCTTGCGGGTCATAATCACGTCGAGCCAGAAAAGTGCACCGTGGGAGCGGCAGCTTTCAGGCTGTACTCACTGGCGGGGGCGGTGCCTCGCTGATGCGAGACACAGCAGCCTATCTGTCCTTCTGGGGTTCTAGTATTTAGGATGAACCAGAAGAAAGCTTATCCGGTGCTAGGCTTGCTTGACTGGGCTTCATGACGTCACGAGACGGTGCGTTGTTTGTCGACTCGGGCTTGAGAACCCGAATTGGATCAGATGCAGTAATGACATTTGTCCTGACCGGCGCATTGATGTTGCGTGCGACGGCGATGCGCTGATGCAATAATGATAACGCACGTCTTATGTCAGCGCAGATGCCTTCCAAAGTCTCCAACATGCTTTGGATTACAGTGACGGTGGCCAGCAGCCGTACTAATTCCTTCAGCAGCCGTCTGGTTCGGTCTCCTTGAACAACCGGAAGATTCAGGGTGGCAGGTGGACAGTGGTGCCCGCGGTCAGCAGTCATTTAGTATTAATATATGGTTCCAGAAAAAACTTACGGTAAAAAGGTAATACTTACGCTAAGTTCCCTGCTATTCAGGCAATTTTGTACATTCACAAACTCATTATTGGCTCGGAACACGCAAAACTTTACTTAAGTAAGGGTAGAACATATACATACATATACCGACGAAAAAGTTATCATAATTTTAGTGAATTTTAAACAGACATACGAACGTTCATTCGAAAATGAGCTCTATATCCTGGAGAGTAAGCTTCGCAATCCTGCGCAATGGTAACCACGCGTGCCACAGGTAATTGAGCCTTATATCTCCGGCACAAGAAGCATTATCCTTTGAAATGGAGAAGTCCGCAGCAATGCGCATACGGAAATGCAAACGCCATTTAAAATATCCGTATCAATACTATTTTGCGGGTATTTTTGTAGAATAATACGTATTTATAGTTCAATATAAACGTGACATATAAACTTACCGTCCGTGGTAGTAATATTCATCTTGATCTCGAATCTCGATACAGTTGGTTCGAAATTCAAATTAGTGAAAGAATTTTCAAATCCAAACGATACTAGTTCAAACCACACACACGGCAAAAGTACACAATTCAAAATTAAAATTTTCCACAGGGACTTTCAAAAGTACACTTGAGAAAATGTCTAACCAGCCAACACTTTGAAATCTCTACCGATAACTAGAGATTATCCGCGCGGTTGGAGCGCTCGCTGCGGCTCCTTACTGCAGATACCACGCTCGATAAATATTCCTTTTACAACACCTTCATAAATCACCAAATATATAGAGACCCACTTGAAAAAGAGTTATTTTGAATATAGAATGGGTCAAACGTCAATTATTGGCGCGAACGCTTGACAGCGCGCTGATTGATTCGCGTGCGTTCGAACACCAGTATTTACCACTTTTATTTTATTCACAGATGAGAGAATACTTTAGCACGTTCAGAAACAGGGAAGTTTAAGGAGAAGATGCTACTTTAGCAGCTCTACGGACCTTTTTGATAGTGTAACGACAAAACAAATAGGCCGGAATGAGTTTGACACGGACATGCGCAGTAGGCACTGCCGTATGCGTATATTGTTAGGACGCGGTTACTGAACGTTTTGTGTTCATTTCAAGTTTTTTTTAACACCAAGGAGATATACTTAGATATACTATAACGGCCTAACTAATAAAAAAGTTATTCACGGTTTAACATATTCAGTGTTTTGTTCTTTTCATACGTCGAGTAAATGTCAAATGTCAAAGCAAGACAAAACACTGTATAAGTTAAACCGAGAATAACTTATTTTATTAGTAAGGCCGTAAGAGAGTGCGTCCTTATTAAAATGTTATACTTTCATATGTACATTCCATAAAATTATCCAATAATTAAGTCTCAATGTGGAGGAAGTGTATCTAATTTTCTTTTGCCTCGTTAATTATCCAATTGTAATGCTTCTTTCTATCCTCAAAAAAGACACCATTAACACTTGTTAGGGCAATATATTCCAATATATTTTTTCATCTTTTGGCTTGGTAGTACTAAGGACTAGGACTACAACATTCTATGATTGTGACAGTTTTATATTTATTATTCACAACAAAAAAAAACAAGTTTGTTCTGCAATTTAAGTGCGAAATTCCTTGTGGAAGGGCCTCTATATCTGCAGGCTGGTAGCGCTACCGCGCAGCGCCCCGACGAAACACTTGAGATATTTATCTGAGCTGTGAGTGACAGATCCTTACACACACACACACACACACACATACATGCGTAGCTGTAGTGTTGGTACAGTCGGCCAAAGCTGGGATGTGGACAAACGTTTAAACCGTCGAAGTTACGTAACTCAGGCTTTCTTATACCACCTTTTCGAGAACTGCTAAATATAGTTTATATAGAACTTAAATAGAACACGGCGTTAAGTTGGTACCTGACTGTATTAAAGTTGTGTTCAGTGAGTGTCAAAAGTGTGGTCCAAGTCGGCGTTAGTATGCAGCTCGGTCCGGTTGATTCCGTTTCTTTCTGTACATAAGTATATATAGATACACAGGGTGATCAATCCAAATGGGTCACAGTATGGAGAAGTCAGAAACTATAAGAGATGGCGAAAACTGTTCTTAGGAACCCTGGCGTCCATTTTAGATTTAATAATAATGACGTTCAAACTTTTTTTTAAACTCTCATACATAACCGGGAGCTGAACCTGGTCAATATTCTTTATGTAATCGCGTGTAGTATTTGTTTGTATAATTGATCCTGATAGTATAAGGACAAAATTTTGCTATGAAGTCTTGTGTAAACATTAGACTGAAATGCTCACAATTTAAATAATTTGTTAAATGTCGTCATTAATAATTTACTGAAATAAAATAATTATCTTATTGTTGGGTTTTTCTTTCAATTACTTAAACAATATTAAAAATGCACCATCATCAATAACAATGAAAAAACTTGCAAAATGTATACCTTTTTATACGGTTTTGTATAAGAGATTTAAAAACAATTAAATGCCATTATTATTAAATCTAAAATCGAAGCCGTGGTTCCTAAGAACAGATGTCGCTATCTCTCATAGTTTCTGACCTCTCCCTACTGACCCATTTAGATCAGCCTCTATAGTATCACGCCTTTTCCCATACGTGGTGGCAGCGGCACAATATCTTCTATACATATCTAGGTTACAAAGTCTCGTTGTTTATTATTACACTTTTGTTTCGACCATATTCATCACCTAACGAAGTGTCAAAATTTGCATTTTTAAGATATCTTCTTTATTTGCTAGCGGTTTTATTTTTCAACATTCTATCCGTGACAAAACCCCTGTGTGTAGATAAGGCTTAGTTTCCGGAAAACCAATTCAAATATAATAATAATAATACCTTGGACACTATTTACACTAATTAATCTAGCCCCAATCTAGGATTCCCTGTATTTTGGGTACTAGACAACGATATCGATAAATATTATACTTAGATAGTTAAACAACCATGGGTACAAACATCCATTCTCATCAAACAAATATTTGGCTCCACCGGGACTAGAACCCGAGACCCATGGCTTCGTAGGCAGGGTCACTGCCGACTCCGCCATTCGGGTCGTCAAATATGTGCATTCATGTTCCCAAATGGACATGAGGTATTTGGCTTTTAATCGAATTTGTTTCCATTTGCAAAACATTAATAAAGCAAATAAAAATATTGTTATCTGAACCTGCTAGGAAAACTTTTTTTAATTCTAAAAAAGTGTTATTTGTTTTCTTACCTTATTTAAAACTGAATTTAAGATATGAAGATATTCCCTCGTTTCTGTGCCTCCTGCAAAGTTGATTACATGCACAATTGCACATATCAGATTTGGTCGGCGCATCGACGGCTGCAGTACGGTTCAGCTAAATAAGTTCGGTACAGTATATATCTACATGATATGTTATGCAACTCGAAATTACCGAAAACTGTGAAACTAATCCTGTGGCCGAACTCACCCGTCATGTCATACTGACGAAATCCAATGTTAGACTCATTGTGCGAAGATAATGGCAAATTAGAAAGATTTGCAAGAGTTTTGAAATTTAGCAATTTCATAGACTTTGATAAGCACTTTCTGAATTTGTACATTGCCACCTCGTATCTTTGCCGCTTGTGCCGCCACATTCGGAAATTGGCGCCTAAAAACAGTTTGACAATATCTCATGTTACGATAAACAGTATTCTACTAAAACAAACCAGAGAAAATTGCCTATAATTCTTGTCTCAACCTCTTTTCGGCAATGAACTTTTTTCTTATTTTTGTAACCTCTTCAACAATAATTATAGAAAAAAATAATCGAAAGACTGATAAATGGTAATACGTACCAAAAATAAGATATTGCAATAATAATGTTTTTAAGCGCCATTTTTAGGGTTCCGTACCCGAAGGGTTCCAAACGGGACCCTATTACTAAGACTTCGCTGTCCGTCCGTCCGTCCGTCCGTCTGTCACCAGGCTGTATCTCAAGAACCTAGCTAGCTAGAGAGTTGAAATTTTCACAGATTATGTATTTCTGTTGCCGCTATAACAACAAATACTAAAAAACAGGATAAAATAAATATTTAAGGGGGCTCCCATACAACAATTCTTTCAATACCACATACAAACTTATGGATGCACCTGGTTACGTACATGGAGTGTGAAAGTAACCGCACCAATAACTTTGTAAACAATATTTTGCTGTGTAAAATCCAAACTATTCACTCCACACCATCGCTTCCATTGAACGGTGGTACGGAACCCTTCGTGCGCGATTTAGACTCGCACTTGACCGGTTTTCATTTTAATATGGCGGCGGCGCGAGCGACAAAAATACGATGTGGCAAATTAGATGCTCGGAAAGAGCTAAACTTTCTACAAAGTCACCAATTTTCAAAACTCGCGGATGCGTAAAGCTAAACTCTGTGTACAGCTCATCGCTGTTTGGTGCTGAACAGTACCCAGGCTTCGACGTTCGAGAGTTTCTTGTGCGTTCTTTTCTGAGAAGTATCTGCTTTTGGAACGTACACCTGGTATTAAATGAATGACGTGCTCTAAGAGAAATGTAGTTATCCAACATAAAAAGAATATATAGATTGATTGATTGAACTTCACTCATGCGCATATATATTGAACAAAATCTGTGTCTGCCTCAACGTACACGGTACTATATAGACCTACTATACCTACTATACTATAGACCTGTACCTGCATAATACAGATTGCCGGTAACATATACCTATATATATATGCTTAACGTTTAGAGCAACGTGCTCTAGTGTTTACGGGCGTTGACTATATGAAGAATTTTGTAATTCAATAGTATTAAATAACAATACTTCACTATTTCCCTTTATACTACCTACTTCATTAATAAAAGTCAGCGATTTCTGATGTTAAGATGGTATGGCTATTAAATTTAATGACAACCCGAATGGCCGAGTCGGCAGTGACCGCTACGAAGCCAATGGTCCCGGGTTAATATACTTACGGTTACCTGTCAATATATATACGAAAATATCATGCATGTAAGAAAAAACATAGCTTTATTTAAAATTGTAGGTGATAGCCATACAATTAACACTAGAAATAAAAATAGGTTAGCACTACCATTATTTAGACTAAGTAAAGTAGGCACATCATTCATGGGGCACTGTATTCGCTTCTACAATAAAATACCACAGGAATCATTGATCCTTCCTGAAAAGAGGTTCAAAAACTATGTTAAAAATGAGCTGATAAGAAAGTCCTATTATAGTATTAAGGAATACTTAGATGACAAAACTGCATGGTCCATACCATCTCAGCGCACAGAAATTCGACGAGGGGCGATGGATCAAGTCTATCACTCGCCGGCGAATTTCCTTAGACCGAAACCAGTACCTGTTGTAAAGTAAATTTTAAAAAAAAAGGTATGGGGGAGTTTCTTGCCGTTTCTTTTTAACCCCGAGGCCCACCTTCCGAAACGGTGTAGTCTTTTTTTATATAAAAAAATTGACTTGTAGTTATAAGTAAGTATAATTTTGACGTTGAATAAGATAATTTATTTATTTATATTCAATAAAAAAATGACTCTGACTCTGGTTCTAGTCCCGATGGGGGCAAATATTTGTTTGATGAGAACGGATGGTTTTACCCTAGTCATGGTTGTTTATCTATCTAAGCATAATATTTATCTATATAAGTATGTGTATCGTTGTCTATTACCCAAGTTACAGGGAATCCTAGTTTGGGGCTAGATCATATGTGTATAAATAGTGTCCAAGGTATTATATTATTATTATTATTATATTATTAATTGAGCACTACTACAGAAAAACTAGACACAAATGAAGGAAATACTGCACATTCCATTCTCACCTAAGTTTGGTTTTGTTCGTCATCTATAATTAATACTCTGACCAATTAACGTGCCTAAACACCACGCGGTCGGATATTTTTTGTCATTATTTAGAAAATAAAAAAAATTCTAAACAGAACTTAAGATAAATATTGCTGAAGATAGACGTGAAAAACGCCTTCAATTCGTTGTATAGAGGCATCCTGCCTTCCCAATTTAACCAGCATTCACCATCTATTTACAATTACATGTGGCAATGTTAGAGACGACATTCTAAACTAGTGGCCCTGTGGGCAGTAGACCTCGCTAACAGGGGGGACTGTGAACCATTTATAGGTAAGTATTTTAGATTCAATCAAAATCAAGTAGTAAAGTAGCCGTAGTAATAACTTTGTAAACTACATTTTGCGATTTAAAATACAATCTATTGACTTTTCACGAAAATAGCGGCCGCGACCCGTCCACCCACCAGCTTCACCCACCAGTGGGTCCACGGGGAATTTCTTTTTCCCCGTGCACCCACTGCAACCTTATGCATAAGGCAGGAAAAATATATATCGATATAAATACTATTTTAAAAATTCTTTATTATGTAATACAAACAAAACAACACATTCCTATGAGAAATAATACAAACAAAACAACACATTCCTATGGAAAATTAATAGAGGTAAATACGAGTTATAGTCTATTTTACTCACTCTCATGGTCTGTATAGATCCTCTTTACTAATCCTTCTCCTACTTCGAGGAGTCCAAACTTGGTGTGTTTTGAAAATATTTCTTGGATTTTTAGAAAACAGGCGGCCGAAAGGTAATGGTGTAGTATATTTTTAGAACCGGCTCATGAAGCCCTTTAATTTGATATCCCACACGATAGGTTTCAGGAAAAAAAAAAAGACATCATAACTGTCCTCCTATCTTTTCGAAATGGAGCCCTTCGCTCGCTCGGTCAATTAATATTTAGGGGTCATTTATTGCTTTCGGCGGTCAGCTATCAGTAGGGTGACCCACTCGGGCCGGCAATTTTCAGTTTGGTCATCCGTCCGATGCCTAGCCTAGGGGCTCAATTCCCTTATGGGAAAGGCATAGTGATAGCATATCGAATGCTTCCAAGGGGCAAAATGCCGTATTTGGCAGTTAGTCTCAAGCCGAATTGGCGCCCCGCCGACAAGCCAGATACGGCATTTTGCGCCTTTGGGAGCAACCGATATGCTATCGCTATGCGTTTTCCATAACATAATGGGGCCACAGGTTATCACCAGCCTAAATTCCAAATTTAACATCTGGCACCTAGACGACAGGACTATAGGAGGCAAAATCGACACCTTACTACAAGATCTGGAACACCTCACAATAGAATGTTAATAAACCGGTCAAGTGCGAGTCTAACTCGCGCACGAAGGGTTCCGCACCAACGTACAATGGTAGGGATGGTGTAGAGTGAATAGTTTGGATTTTACATAGCAAAATGTTGTTTACAAAGTTATTGGTGCGGCTACATTTACACGCCATGGACGTAACCAGGTGCATTCAGTTTGAATGTGGTATTGAAATAATTGTTGTATCGGAGCCCCCTTAAATATTTATTTTATTCTGTTTTTTAGTATTATGTTATTATAGCGGCAACAGAAATACATTATCTTTGAAAATTTTATCTCTCTAACTATTACGGTTCATGAGATACAACTTGCAGACAGACGGACGGACGGACGGACAGCGGAGGCTTTGCAACAGGGTCCCGTTTGGCACCCTTCGGGTATGGAGCTCTAAAATATAGGCCTTGAGTTAAATTTCTCGACGCGCGGACTATTCATATACGACAATATTAGATCGAACCTAAAATCAAGCACTAAATGACTTTGCTGAAAGGTCTAACAACGAAATAGCACTGCGTTGTTTAAGTGTACATTTTCATTAATCTTATTTTTTTTAGAAATCACAAGAGAGTTCATGAAAATCCACCGTCAGAATAAAATACCGTGATACAATAATACCCAGCTTAGTGATTTAATATTCGAAGTCCCAATTCGGAGAAGTGACCCAGGAGTCAGTTCAGGGGTTCACTTAATAATTCTGACATATAACAATAGACTTATCATATCGCCAAGACCTTTCCTACACGAGGTGGCAGCAGGTATATCTTAGCCGTATTTTTTCTTTTTTTTCTTTATCCCCAGACGGGGATCGAACCCGGGACCTCTTGCCTAGACAGCGCCACAGAGGTCGTAAACAGCAGATCAGCAGGTAATCAAAAGAGACTTTTTGGGCACAGTCACTGATGAAGTGTCTCAGATGAGTAGAATCGGCTTGCTCAGGCACTGTTCTCATTACGGCTGGCAGTCATCGCCTACTAACTGTCCATTTTCTGCCATTCGACGTGTCAGACTCCTCTGTGACATTGCTGAGTCAGAGCCATTTCATTGTCGCGGTACGGTCACAATACCACATATTAATCTTTATCGTACCTGAGTATTCTGCAAATTCTAATTATTTTTTCATTATTTTATTTAATTTCTGTATTGTTTTCTTAATGTGTTATTTATTTTCATGTACCGATTTCAATGAATAAATATATCTAATTATCAGTGGATATTTTGAAACGCCGCTAAGTTGCGATGTGTCAATTGAATATGGAAGAGGTTTCGCTGACTACGGCTGACAGTCAGACTGGCTATCAGCCGTAGTGAGAACCAAACCTAACAGGTTTTAACCAAAACATAAGCATAAACAAATGTTTATGTATGTAAATACACACAGGCACATACATTGCTTCTGGCCCGACACTGGGATACCCTGTGTCGTGGTAACCAGAAACAGCGACGTCACACACATATAAACATCCAAGACCTGGGTTTTATTCTCTTTACCCCCAGCCGGGGGATCGAACCTGGGACCTCTCGCATTTTAATAACTTCTTTCTGAATAACTTTCACTATGAAACTGATATGGTTAGGGTTCCCTTGGTGAGTTCGAAAGTCTTTTGATTAGAGCAACTTTATTTTGACATTGGGCCGGGCGGTCAGCTGATATGTAAGGAGAAGTGAAAAATAAAATTGCTCTGATCAAATCGGTTAGATACTAAAAGTTTTTCAAAATGACGGCCCTAACAACCCCTTACAAAATGACTAAAACTCTTTACTAACAGGTTAAAAGAATAGAATAGAATAGAATAGAAAAAAGTTTATTCAAAAGTCAAATTACACAACACATAGATAAACAGAAAAAAAAACAACCAGCAATACGAAAATCAGATAAATTACAAAAATAAAGAAAACTATGTAGGAGTCATGACAAATTCTATGCGGCGTGTAACGTGACAGTGATGCGGCGCGGCTCAGCATACGCTGCAGGGAACCTGTAACACTGATATTCTGCCGAACCATATAGTAGGCAGTGTGAGTCAATACTGTGTGTGTGATGCATAAATATAACGTGTGTCATACATACGGTGCAATATTATACGAAGGATAAATACAAATATGGTGGGTAAATACATAATTAATAGTGAATGTCCTATCGCAGAGAACCAAAGATATACAAAGCGGTACCAGAAAATACAAGGAATAAGCGGGAAGAACACGTGACAGAGGAAGACCTGACCATCCAGAAGCAAGCAAATAAACAAGGACGCAAACAGCATGAGCTAGCAAATAGCAAAAAAACAAGAACGAGCCACGCCACACCTCATTCTAAGGATCGGCCACCATGGGCTGACAGAACGGTTATTAAAACACAGGTCGATTATAAACATAGGTAATCGCTTTGGCCCTATGAGACCTTAAACAATGCCCTCTCTCTGGTCGCAAATAATATTGTTTTCGAAACTTTATTTCACCTCGAGCCAAGTTACAGAAAATAAGTCGATTGTGTAAAGTTTACATAAAAGCCGAGCTTAGCTCCGATGAATAAGAGAACTACATACAACTGCAAACAACTTAAGAAAACTTGGGAATTTATTCGTTAAGTAGTGAACACTCTGGGAACGGAAAACTATTTGTCCACAGGGAAGGAAACTTTGCTTAAAATGTCGAATATTTTTGACAAATATACGGATGGCGCGCTGCGCTCGGTTGTGAAAATAAGTTTTAACTCCTCATAGAGCGCGGTCCAGAGCCACATGTAATGTATCGTGTAATGTAGTGGAGTGGACGGCAATATGATGTTTTAGGTTTAAGTATGTTACACTCTTTTTGATTGAGAAACACATTAATGATATACATGGTTTGCTGCCAAAAAACGCCGAAATAATTTGCTATGCTGATGATACAGCACTAATTTTCCATGGAAACAGCTGGAATGATGCTTTGTCCAGCGCCGAGTATGGAATGACGATTGTAGCCAAATGGTTAAAAAATAATCTTCTGACACTAATTACAAGCAAAACAAAGTTTTTATGTTTTCATAAAACTGCATCATCAGCTCCTCCACCCCAGACTGTCATCACTGTACACTCATGTGACAGTGCTGATACCTGCAACTGCGACGCTTTCTCCAAAACACATGAGATAAAATACCTCGGCGTTATCGTTGATGGAAACTTACATTTTAAAACGCACATAGAGAAACTATCAGGCCGAATCCGCAGAGTAGTGCACATCATGCGACAACTACGTAACTCAGCAACTGGACACAAGAAAAACTGTTTACTCTCTGCCAATCACAACTATATACTGTATCTCATGCTGGGACAGTGCAGCAAAGACAGCAATAATAAAGGTGGAAAGAGCTCAACGGTCTGTTCTTAAAACTATGCTGAGTAAGCCTTATAAATTCCCCACAGACACTCTATACAAAGAAGCTAAAGTACTCAGCGTTCGTAAACTTTATATCCTCAAAGAAACCCTAACTACGCATGAAACGACTCTAAACTCGGCTAACTATTTGCAGTTGCTGAAAAACCGAGTTTTTAGAATTCCTGCACCTCGTACTAGAACCGCTTTTGCCTGTCGTTTTAGCCCATACATTAACGCACATGTTTACAATCAAATAGTTAAGTCTTGCGACATAAAAAACATGTCTCTCAATGAATCCAAAGCAACTTTGCAGAGATGGCTAGAGACAATTTCATACGACAAAACTGAGATTCTGCTTGCAAATATCACCTGAAATAAATTTAAATTAAAATTATAAATAAAATCTTATTTAATAAATGCTATATATTTTATGTATATGTATTATATTCTCTTTGTATATTTTACTGGTAATTTTAAAACAATTAATTATAACTGTTTCATATTCTGACAAATTATTATTATTTTCCTTTTTATGACGTGCAAATGGCGCGTGACGTACAAATCACGTACATCAAAATCCACGCGATTTTCTGTCATTCCGTTCTACAATTATTGTATCAAATCATATAACCAATAAATAAATAAAACTGATATTCCATTTTTTTCCATTCCATTCCATTCATTCCAAAACTGAACAGCATGGTATTCCATTATCTGCCAGTCTGTGTGACATTATTATTTATTAGTGAAATGTACCGATAAGCTTTGAAAGAATTTACTGACTTAGGGCTATCAAATTCAAAACATCATCTTTATATTTACTATTTTTGTAAGGCGAATTAAATTAAATTTTTAGAGTGCGTCGTTTTTTTTTCTATTTTCAAGGAAAAAAATGTAAAAAATGAAAACACCGAAAGTTTTAGAAGCCCTCCGAAAACCAATAAAAATATTATTATTTTTATTTATTATCAATATATAAAATTGAGTTCTTTTAAAAAAACATATATTAAATGGAGCGTCCGTGGCCTAGCGGTATTCACACGTTGGAAACGATCGTGCGGGTAGCAACATCTGGCTGAGACGGGTACTGGATGGGTGTCCGTTTCTAACTGGCATTTGTTACGGACGCTTCCGCGTTTCGGATGACACGTTGAGCCGTAGGTCCCGGCCACTTTCGCTACTCGGTGGCAGTAGTCGTTAACCTGGTCGGAGGCCCTAATAGGGCAGCTTGTGAACACCTGACAGTCGGGTTGGCCCTAGCCCGACACCTGTTCATAAGCCCGCACTGAGCCAGCGGAGTATGGCTCAGTCTTACTCGTATGCGGACATTGGCCCTTGCCTCTCGGTGGGGATTTCATATTGGCTACATGGCTACATCATATACAATATTATATAAGATTTGCACACAAATTAAGTAATTATTATTAATAGGCAACAAATATAATGATCACCAAAATATTTTTGTCTCACCCAAAATGGATAAATGAACACCAAAAGTTGAAAATAAAAACAGGGCAAAATACTGCGGTAGCTTATGTGAAGGGTAAAGGGGGTGAGCGAAGCGAAGCCCCCTTTATCCTTCGTGTTAGGTTGAACATGTAAGACCAACAAAAAATACTTAAAACATAAACTTAAGTACACAAAACAAAAAAAGAAGTTTGGTGATCATTTCTCCAAACACAATTTGGTGGACATTTATCCATTCTGGCAGTCATTTCGAATTTATTGGTAGTAAAATAGGTGCGTTTTTGGTAATCGTTTAAACATAAGCCTTATTAAACGTTACAAACACCTTTACCACTAAATAGCAACAACAACCAACCTTCTCCATTATGATATACGTAATTGAATTTCGATTTATATTTTAAACAAAAGATTTCGTAATTCATAATTTCTTTATTGTACACAAATAATTGAAAAAATAAGAAGTACATAAAATAGTTTACAAAGATGAGCTTATGTCTAATAAGAGATCTCTTCCAGCAAAACTTCCGATGAGAAAAATTTATTGTTGTTGTGGTTTTGGCGTTTTTAATAAAAACTGTTAATCAAGATCACATTTTATGGATTTCTGGAGTCATATTTTTCCATTGCTTGGTATGTATATCAAACAAAGTATAAAACAAATTTATGTTTTACTTTTTTATTTATGACATTTGCCAATTGCGGCACACGGTGCGCTGTGGGCTTAACCACTTGGTACCTGGAAACGTATGTATGTCGCTGTCAGTTGGTTAAATCAGACAATTAACTAACTCTCTAGACCGTTAATTAAATACCGACGTTTAACCAAGTCACTGAAATTCCGTCGGACAAGTGAGTGATCGTAACGTTTAACGAGTATATACCATATACATATTTTTTATGTGTGCTTAATTCTATGTTTTAAGTATATTTTTTTGTTCTTACAGGTTCAACCTAACACGAAGGATAAAGGGGGTTTTGCTTCGCTCACCTACGCTACCGCAATGTTTTGCCCTGATATAAGCTGTCAGCTGTTGTCGTGACGTGATCTTGTTTTCCAACACGCCGGCTTTCGGTAAGACAGATTGTTAAACGTTTTCGATGATGCTTTATTTAAATCAAAATGCTAGTGACTTGGTTAAACGTCGGCATTTAATTAACGGTCTAAAGAGTTAGTTATGTGTCTGATTTAACCAACCAACTGCGACATATACACGTTCAACTAACGTCATAGGTTTTGAATGTTATAACCATGGCATAAGGTTTAAAATCGCATGCCTTATAACCATGTTCGTTGACCGGTTAAGTAATTATTTATCACTCTGTTCATTACTCAAAGTTTTGATAAACTAAGTTAGGACCAATTTCATTATAAAAAAGGCCCTAGTTCTTGGTAAATATAATTTAACCCCTCAGTTACCACTGACGTTAGCTAACGCCACTTTTCCCAACTACCCTCGGTTTTTGAGTAGCTAAAGAAGATGGTCTAAGGGGATGATGTAATGAAAATGATGCTAGCGACTAGACTTCGAGGGAAGTTATTTTGGTACAAAATACGAATTATTTTAGTGATTAAAAGGATCACAATTTCGGAGAACTAAATATTCTCAAAAACTTCTGGAAGAACATACAAGTTTAACATAGCCTAAACGAAAATACCTAGAATCATGAAGCCTTGTAAAGTACACTAATTTATTGACCGAGCGAGCGCGAAGCGTCTTCGTCTCAGGATTGGGCAAAAATTATTTCGTATTCATTCATGCATTCTTTATTGCATAGATAATATAAGGTTACAGACAGTTGAATGAAATGTAATAAGCAAAGGCGAGCTTATCTCTAAAAAGATATTTCTTCCAGCAAACCTAGGCAGGACAGGAGAGTTAATTATACAGGAAAGTCCTAGTTCGCAATAACACTCTATACATACGTACGAAAATTACTTTTAAAATATATATATATAAACTATACCAAATATAAAATAAAAATTTATACTTCAACTACATAAAATACATTATATAGCATGAACATACATAAACTATAATAAATCATACATATACCTACATAAATATGGTACCGTTTACGGAAGAGAAAGGAAATGCACTTTCAATCTTTTCTTAAAAGTGAAAATAGAGGGACTTTCCCTAATAGCGCAGGGAAGTGCGTTCCACAGTCGGATTGCCCTTAACCTAAACGAGTGTTCGTAAGCGGCAGTGTTATGCCGAGGAGTTGATAGGAGAGACACCGTGTGGGATCTCGGATTGCTATCCCTTGGGAAAAGAAAGTCAAAAGGTTGGCGTAGATATGTGGGGTTTCGGGGATTTCGCAATATATTGAACAGATAGGAGATAATGTGCATGTCACGGCGAAGACGGATCGGGAGCCACCCCAGCTCCTTGCGATACTGGGAGACATGGTCATATTTGCGCAACCATACTTGATTCCAGGACTTTGGAGAGGATAGGCAGAATAGATATGGGACGGAATTCTTTAAAGGAGACGGGATTGGACGTTTTAGGTAGGGGAATCACAAGTGCCTGTTTCCACTGAGTGGGGAAGCTATATTGTTCAAGCGACACATTAATTATGTGGGTGATGATAGATGTCCCGATCTGTGTTGATAGATGATCGTATGTCTGTCTGTCTGTCTGTCCGGTTGTTCTCCACTACAGAACGCATTTCTCAACCGATTCTCGTGACATTTTGTGAGCAGGTTGGATAATTAAATAGTTTTTTTTTATCGATTCAGTTTTTTTGTTTTTTTTTTAATGGTAGAGATATGCGGTTTGAAAATGTAAAAAACCGCTACAGCCCAAACGGCTTGACGATTTTTTACAAATGACATGTCGTTGGATTCGTGGTGACCGTGATAGTGACACAGACTATATTATTTTAGTGAAAGATTGCAAAATGTAGCTTACAATTTTATTGGTGCGGCTACTTCAATACTCCATTTACGTAACCAGGTATTAGGTATTGATTTTATTTGTAATTAATGTGTTTTATAATTGTAATGTGCTACTCTCTGCTGTTGATGTCCCAAATAAACTATTTTGGTACCGTAACCAGGTATATTCATAAGTTTGTATGTGTTATTGAAAGAAAATGCAGTCGGGTTATTTGTTGTTACCCCTAGGTGGCGTTAGTTGTAGTCTGCCTCGCGCTATCGGTTGGTTTTCATCTCAGTATATATTTCAAACATGTAAATTGTATCAGTAAATCCTCTTCCTGCTGAGCTACGCGCACTCATCCGCGATAAGCGCGCTCTCCGGAAGCAATGGCAGCAAACCCGCTGCCCAACGATGAAGACCAGGCTCAACGCCATGACGGCAGAGCTGAAGCGCCGACTTGATCTCCATGCCGAAGAATCTTGGGAACGCCACGTCGAGTCCATGGGCGACCACGTCCCCTCCGTGCATCGCCTATGCCGAGATTTGTCGACTACTCCAACTCCCGTCAGACCAATCCTGGGCAGCGACGGCCTACCAAGATTTCGAGCCCAAGACCGTGCGGAGATCTTCGCCGAATGCCTCGAGAGGCAGTTCAAGCCGAACCCTACGGATGATGTGGAGCACGTCGCAGCAGTCGAGAGACACCTGCGAGAGTACTTCGCCTCGCCGATAGCTCCCGAAGAGGACCCCACCGTCGTCACGCCCGGCCAGATCATGCGTGCATTCAGACGTACCAAGCCCAGGAAAGCCCCGGGCGCAGACCGCATACCTAACATGGCGCTGCTACATTTGCCGCCACGTACTGTGGCGGCCGTTACGCGCCTGTTTAACGGTATCTTGCGCACGGGCCACTTCCCAACCCAATGGAAGGAGGGCTTGGTCATCATGTTGCCCAAGCCGGGCAAGGACTCCAAGCTGCCTGAGAGCTATCGGCCGATAACTCTACTGAGTACCATCTCAAAGGTGTTTGAGAAACTCCTGCTGGCGAAGCTACTGCCCCACATCCAGCCGCGCCCAGAAGAGTTCGGCTTCAGGCCCGAGCATTCTACGACGCTTCAGCTCACCAGAGTACTGAATGACATGACGGTTTGTTTAAACAAGAAGGAATACACTGTCGCAGTATTCCTGGACATGGAGAAGGCGTTTGACAGAGTATGGCACGAGGGGTTGCTGTACAAATTGTCGACGTCTCCAGCCCCAAGAAGACTGGTCCAGATCATCGCCTCCTTCCTGAAGAATCGCCGCTTCCGAGTGATGGTGGAAGACGCCGTCTCCGAGGAACACCCCGTTGCAGCCGGCGTCCCTCAGGGGTCCTGCCTGTCTCCAGCCTGTTACTCCCAATATACGGACGACATCCCCGTCGGGCCGGGTGCCCAGCTGGCACTCTTCGTCGACGACGCTGCCTACTACGCGTCGTCGATCCAGGCACGGCACGCTGCCGTCAAACTGCAGCGCACCCTGGACATCTTGCCCGACTGGCTCGCCAAGTGGCGGTTGTCCGTCAACGTTGGGAAGACTCAGGCGCTCATCACAGGCCAGTCCCCCCTTCCACCACCACTCCAGCTCCAAGGACAGGACATCGCGTGGTCTCCGCAGGTGAAGTACCTGGGAGTGACCATCGATCGCCGGCTCACCATGAAGCAACATGTCGACAACATCGTCAACCAGGTCAAGGTGGCACGCGCCAAGCTGCGTCCACTTCTCGACTCCAGCCTCCCTCTGAGGGCGAAGCTCGGGATCTACAAGTGCTACGTGAGATCCCGCCTCACCTACGCGGCCCCGGCATGGTACGCCCTGTGCTCGGAGACGAACAAACGGAGACTCCGAGCCCAAGAGAACCTCTCTTTGCGTACCATCGTCGACGCTCCCCGCTACGTGAGGAATGCGACGATCCAGAGGGACCTCAGATGGGAACCAGTGGACCAGTTTGTCCAGAGGCTGGCGAAGGGCATGTTCGCGCGTGCGGATAACTCACAACATCCGCATATCCGCGACATGGCGCCGTACCACGCGCGCCCGCCCGACCGCCGCCGCCTGCCACGCGACCTGGTTGCCTAGCCGGCGATCATCCAACGGAACACCCCAAGTGAGAAGATCTTCACCGCCCGCGAGGGCCCCCCGATGACCTGTCCATAGGAGTGGACAGAGGCGCTTCTTCAGGAAGAGATCCGGTGATCTGACCCTGACTCCCCACGCCCCAGAATGGGTGCGTGAGATGAAAACTTGATTGATTGTATCAGTAACATTGATCGGAAGTTTAACAATACATAGTTTGAATAGAGTGCGTTGCCCACAAATTAGAATGTTGACTATTAGGATAATTGGATTTGTTTTGGAAGTTTTTGGTGCGACTTCATTAATACTCCATGTATATAGGTAACCAAGTGCATTCATAAGTTGTTATGTCAGATGTTCAGCTTTCCACCAACAGGCTCGCGAGGTCTACAGCTCACAGAGCCACATTTTTTATTTAGAAGGAATTTTTGAAGCTCACCTGAGGTGAGAGCATAATTATAAAATAGATCAAATTTCAGTTTCAATCATGCCAATGAATAATACTTCAAAATTTAGTGTAGCGTGCCCATCACTTTCATTTCAGAGTGCCTCTCAAAACAAAGCAGTAAAAACAAACAAACATAACCTTGTACAGGTTCCCTCGAGAGATGTTTGCGATGTCTCCTCGTATCATTCCTTTCAAGAGAAGACAAAAGATGAAATACACCGCAACTTCCCTTCACAATGTAGAATAATGAGTGTTATGTAAGTTAAGGGTTGAAGTACTTCCGGTTTAAGTTCACAAACAAACAGAATATGTATAGCTTCACGGATATAGTTGGGCAAAGGTAAATACCCAATTGGTTAGAAAATTAGCACCAACTTATCCAAATATCAGTAGGGTAATTAAGTGGGCACTGACCACAGACTTGAATATCGATGGCACTGACTAACAAATGACGACTCACTCCACTGACCAGTCGACCGGCAGCGCAGCGGCAGCTGGCATTGCTCGCACCTGATTATATAATACGCATGATTGTCTCCTATTGTGTTAACTTTTATTATGCATTCCGTAAATGCACCCTATGTATCGTGTTAAGACAGTAAGTAACAATACTTTTCTATAACAAATTCCTTCTGTATGATTTGTGTTTCCTACCCTCAGGTAGTCTCTTTAAAAGTAATATTTTACTACCGATGGCAAAGATTGAAAGCTACAACGAAGTTTGCAAAATAACTCTGTTGCATTGAAATACTCCTTTTTACAATTATGTCTTTGTATGTAATTATAATGTAGAAAAATTACACATTATGGTCATAATGTGTAATTTTTCAGATAAGAAATGAGTTTTTACCAAGTAGTTTAACATTATTCTGAACGTAACGTGCGGTTTTTGTACGCAGTAAAGAGGGTTTATGATACGTGTGTAGATAAATGATTTAATAAAGAACGAAATCGTCTTTTAATTTTCCATTCTCAATTAAAGGTAGCTGAAGGTTTTCATTGCAGAAAGTTTAAGGTGTGTATCATTGCGCTATACCTAAAGGGAGCTGAACAATGTAAATTTTCAAAAGACTTCAAAATGGAGGAGGTTCTCAATTCATCTGTTTGTTTTATGTTTGTTACGCGATTACCCCGTCAATTATGAACAGATTTTGATCATTTTTGTTTTGATTGGTAAATGGTCTTCAGAGGAGGTCCCATATAAATTTAATCAAAATTGATTTAGCGCTTTTTGAAAAATCAACAAATACAAAAAAATACACAGATGACGTATTGGTTTGTGGTTCCGTACAGCAAAAGTTATGAAGAGGACTTTTCATGTACACAGACTTCATTCGCATCCCGACCGGGGAGGAAGAAATAGGGCTTAAACTTGAAGTCGGTTTTAGGGTTCCGTACCCGAAGGGTGCCAAACTGGACCCAATTAGTAAGCCTCCGCTGTCAGTCTGTCTGTCCGTCCGTCCGTCACCGGGCTCTGTCGGATCAACTGAAATAGATATAGAGCTGAAATTTTCACAGAATGTGCATTTCTGTTGCCGCAACAACTGAAAATTAAAGCGGGTCCCCATACAAGCGACTGTTTTTTTTAAATCCCTGCCCCTGCGAAATACCTCATAACATCATGATTCAATATCACCATAATTATCGCTGCTCCTAAAAACTTTGAGATGGCTCAGTTGGTTTCGTATCGGTTTCGCAATCTTGAAGCTCCGGGTTCGATTCCCAGAGAACATATGTATTTTTTCTTTTTCGTTTGGTTTTATTATTTAAGATATAGTGTTTTTTTCTTGTACCCTGGTACGGAACCCTTCGTGTGCGACTCCGACCCGCACTTTACCGTTTTTTTTTTTTTACTTGATGAATCATACTGGAACAAGTTGAAGAATATTTTCCGTTGTGCAGAAGAGTCGCGAGCTAAAGGCTTCTGCCCCAAAGAAATACCCAGGAAAAGAGATGTGAAAGAACTGAATCCTCTTCGTTGCTAAGCAAAGCTTTGCTGTTAAACAATATTTGCCTAAATTTGACGACCCGTATAGCCGAGTCGGCAGTGACCATGGCTACGAAACCAAGTGTCCCGGGTTCGAGTACCCGTGGGGGCAAATATTTGTTTGATGAGAACGGATGTGTGTACCCTAATCATGGTTGTTTATCAATCTAAGTATAATATTCATCTATATAAGTATGTGTATCGTTGTCTAGTACCCAAGATACAGGGAATCCTAGTTTGGGGCTAGATCAATTTGTGTAAGTAGTGACCAATGTATTATTATTAAATGGAATATAGTATAACAATCTATATGAATATGTAAAGACGTCATGTTAAATTCTCGGTCGGAATCCTTGCCTAAGCGCCATAGCGCCGAACTGAACACCGAACCTTATTTGTAAACATGAAGTGTCGCGTCTCTTGCGCCTAACGACGAGACCCAATACGGTTACGTAAACACCCGCCCAGCCCTAAACCTCCCCCCTTAGGGACTGCTTTCCCTCAACAAGGCAATAGTCTTGATTAAAGTCCCACCATTCCTGGCGCTCTATTCCGGTATACAATGACGGGTCATTGACAATGACACGACCACGACGGTCAACTTTAGGTATCCATTAACTATAATTTTTGGGGTAGTATTTAATCGCATATCAAAAAAACTGATTTGCACAGCAAAAAAGGATCAACAAAAACACTTTTTATGTTTAAAATATTTTATGTGTACTTCAGTTTATGTGTTAAGTATTTTTTGTTATTCTTACATGTTCAACCTAACACGAAGGATAAAGGGGGCTTTACTTCGCTCACCCCCTTTACCCTTCCCCTAAGCTTACCGCAGCATTTTGTCAAATCAGTATTTTTGATGTGCAGTTTAATATTTCCCTTATTTTCGGTAAGCCGTTTTTTTGTGTTCATAACTAAATACATGTATGCAACGTCACGCCTTTTCCCATATGACGTGTCGGAGATACAGTTGCGCCCATGTTAGTTAGGTCTGACTACTACAGTCAAAAGTAAAATTTTATTTATTACTGTAGACATTTTCTGATGAGTTGAAAATGTCTACAGTAATAAAGATTTTTTTTTGCCTCTTTTCTACATTGGACCACTGTGTTAGAAGAACGGCAAAACTACTAACTTCATGTAAATAAACAGCTATTAGATACCTTAATTAATTCCATTAATTACCGCATTTTTTTTTCAAACGCCAAATAACGGATACCTAAAGTTGACCGTCGTTGTCGTCACGTCATTGTCACTGGGCCGTCATTGTCTACCGGAAAAGGGCCCCCTTTTGTTACGTGCTCTCATTGTTTAGATAAAGAGTTAAGTAATTAGGCGACAGATTTGGCATGTGGCTGAGTTTTGAGGTTAACTAGGGGTACAGTGCTGCTAGTGTTCCTCGGTGGAATGTGTAAATTATGAAATTTTGACTGTTCATTGAAGCGTCACCCCTCTTTCTCATATGGAGTGAAACAGGCTCAGTTTTGCCGACGTGACAGGAGGCAAGACCATCGCCGAAGTTATAGAGATATGAAAGTTACTTCACGATGTTTTTTATGGCTATTAATCGCACATCAAAAATACTGATTTACACAGCAAAAAAAGGATCAACAAAAACACTTTTTTGTGTTAAATATTTTATGTTTCAAGATTTTTTTGTTATTCTTACATGTTCAACCTAACACGAAGGATAAAGGGGGCTTTGTTTCGCTCACCCCCTTTTTACCCTTCACCTAAGCCACCGCAGCATTTTGCCCTGATATTCGCTGTGCAAATCAGTATTTTTGATGTGCAGTTTAATATTTTCCGTTTTTTTATCACTATTACAGGTACATTGTAGCTGGACGAGTGACTTTGAGAGACGGGTCCATCTTTTGCCATTTTGGCCTGCACATTACTTAGTACTTTTCACGACTACTGCGGGGAACGAAAATCAATTATACATAAAATTATATTTAGACAAATTAGGTTTACCTAGCGGAGTCCGCCATCTTCCGCAATTGAGAGCACACGTCACTTTTCACGTCACTTTGTTGTCATATTATAGAACCATAACAAAAAAAGCCAACACTGTTTTTTTCTGTCCTGTCCTGTGAACAGGCCCAAAATGTTATTATTGTCGTTAACTATTCATTGTTTTGGGGTCCCAATCCATATACTGACCATCTTTCGCCATATTTCTGAGCAGTGGGCGTGAAAAGCAAATATACTGATGTTTTTATTTATCTGGATCAACATCGGGAGTCAAACCCGCAGCGTTACCACTAACGGCCGATCCCAATAACCTATCTTCTATCCATAATCTGCAGATTTGAGAATGTTATTGTCAAATTTGACATAAATCCCATAGCGCAACTGTCAAATGTAACCAGTAATCTGCAGGTCACGGATAGAGATAGGTTGTATTTTTTATTTTTTTTATTTATTTGTAAACATACATGCTTGTGACATCACAGTAAAAACCAAATCGACACAAACAGACAGTAAATATACAGACAAAAAAGCTATAAATAAATCTTATCTATAACACAGACAATAAGTGGCGACCCTTGCGAATCCCGTCAAAAAACATTGGAACAGGTCAAACTCGGTTCTCTCTGTTATATCATTAAGGAGAGCGAGAGCCCTCATCACAGGTGCCTCCCGCAGCATCCCCATCCTCGCCAGCGGGATGTAGAACAACTTGTGGTTCCTTGTTCGGAGGTAGTTGTTGGGCACATACAGTCCCAGCCTCGCCAACACCAGAGCTTTTCGAGCATTCCTCGGAAAACCTTAAATACATAAGTAGAAAGTGCGAGGCCCCTCCTCACCCCCAGCTCATTGTAACCAACCATGCCCAACACGAACAGGGTTGGATACATAAGCGGGAAGAAAGGATAGACTCCGTACAGCTTCAGATATAAGTACCTAACAAATCGGTTATGCACTTTCTCCACCATGACGCTATATTTCGCTTCATGTGGGTGCCAGATAATCTCACTACTTTCTAGTTTACTTCTAACCACAGCATTGCATAGGGCACTTATAGCTTCAATACTCCTAAACTCTCTTGATTGTCTCATTACAAATCCGAGCTTTTTAAATGCTTGCTTAGTGACATCTACAATGTGATTACAAAACGTTAAATCAGTGGCAATACGCACTCCAAGATCTTTGACCTTTCTTACCCGCGTCATTTCTGCCCCATCTACCGAGTACTTATGGTGGAAAGGCTCGCGTGCGCGTGTGTAAGACATCAGCGCGCACTTCTCAACATTGAAGAACAGTTTGTTGTGTTTGCTCCACTCAACCACACGATCTAGATCCCTCTGCAGCTTTTCGCAATCCGAGATGTCCCTTACTTCCAGGAATAACTTGAGTTCATCCGCAAACAAAAGACAGACAGCGTCCTTAATGACCTTCGGAAGGTCATTAATCATAATGATAAATTCTAAAGGCCCCAAGTTACTGCCCTGACTAACGCCAGAAAATGTGAAATACGGCTCTGATGTAGAACCCGCGTATTCCACATACTGTCTTCTGTGCTTAAGATAGCTCTCAAAAAGCCGCATAAGTTGGGAAGTGAAGCCGACCCCACTTAACTTCTCCAGAAGGACGTCGTTGTCCACTGTATCAAATGCCTTTCTAAAGTCGAAGTAAGCGACATCTACTTGCCCCCGCGCATTTAGTGGAGGCGCTACGTAAGATACGAAATACAGAAGGTTAGAGGCGGTGTTACGGCTTGGTCGGAAACCATGCTGTGCGACCGAAACCTGTTCCCTCATCTGGAGGTATACACTACGTTATAACACCGACTCAAAGACCTTTGCAAACGTGGACAGAACCGCTACTGGTCTGTAACCACTGACATCTGACCTTGTTTCACCTTTTGGCACTGGAATAACTCTCGTAATCTTCCAGATATCGGGATATTCAGAGCTGTCCAGACACAGGTTGAAGAGGTAGAGCAACGATCTGTCCAGCACCCTCCTAAAGTCCCTAACTAAATAAGGTGGTATGCCATCAGGGCCAACGGAGTGCTTTGGCTTTAGCTGGGTCAGGGCAGCGCGCACATCTCTGAGTGTTAGCTGCGCGACGTGCACCCGGGCGCTCCCACTCCCTTTCAAAGCCGCCTCCGCGTCCAGCCGCGGTGGCACCTCAGCGTAGACAGACTCGAAATATCTCGCGAACTCTTGTGCACATACCTCGTCGGCTATAGCAATGCCATTCTTGGTGATACGGGTTGGCCTTATACGTTTAGAACGTTTGTTTTTGACGTAGCTCCAGAACGATTTCGGATCCTTTGTAAGTTGAGCTTGAACTCTTGCTAGGAACTGGTCATGCCTTATAACAATTTTGTTCTTGACGAGGGCTCTACTTTTGGAGAACGTTTCATAATCACATTGAGACTTACTAGCTTTATACTTTTTGGGAAGACTAGCTTTAAGTTTAATGTCGCGTATTAAGTCCGCCGTGTACCATTCCGGATAACAGTATCTGGTAGAGTACCCGGTTCTACGCTTTTTTCTTGGAGTGCAATTATCTAATATATTTATCATGGTTGTATACAAGCACTGCACCGCCCCCTCTACCTCCTTTGAAGCATATAGAGGTACCCAGTCTGCTGTCATCAGAGAGCTATATAGGAGAGGAAAGTTGGCCTTGCGAAAGTTCCACCGCGGCCTGTGCTCAGGATTGCCTAGATCCGGTGGTGATACCTGCTTCCCGGATCTGTCGACAGTAGAGTTTAGCACTACATTACTCCAGACACTGACGGCCAAGGGCGGATGCTGTGGGTCCACCTTTGGGACAAACAAGGGAGTCGCCCTCCAACTCTACCTTGACGTCGCTCTCACCCAGCATTGATAGAACTAAGTCTACTGTTCTACCATTACAGTTCTCGACAAAGTTTCTTTGACGGAACTCGCAGAAGGTCATAAAATATTCAAAATAACTTATAGTATCTATAGTTGCAGAGTACAAATTAAAATCGCCTAAAACTAATACATTATTATATTTATCACATTCATTATTATTATATTCATTATTTTTTGAATTTGGCGGTATATAAACTACAATGCACGTTAATAAGGACTTATTATGCCGATGCACAGTCGCAGAAACCATTTCAAAAGGAGCGGCGTCGATGTTTATACCATCACACATTATTTGGATCGGCCGTAAGTCACGGACTACATACTAACAGTTCGATAAATATAACTATAGATCATCTAATACATGCCTTTGTATGATCTAATAAATCATGTTTGTTCTATAGTAGTAGATATGTCACCTAAATTGTATCACTACGGTTCACTTGCTTCGCATTTCTGAGTGGTGCCAAGTTAACTAGCGGGCATGTATGTAGAAAATACTGTTTCCACTACCCGCACAAGCAAAATGGACTAACCAGTAACTGACTTAAAACGTGACTCTATGTTTGTATGTTTTTTTTTACAACGCACAAAGTATTTGGCGCCCGCGAGGCATGTGTTTCCCGCCCCTCTCCAGTGTCGGAAGCTATGACGTCATTGGTGTGTTGTATATGTTGTTAAATTTAACGCAACAATACCGTATTCAGATCGTAGACGAGGTTAACTAGATGGGTTCAAGAGTTGGTATGCCTGAACGTGATCTGTTTACCAGTACGTGACGCGTCACCCAATATTTACTCCCCGAGGTTCCAAAGGGTTTTAGACAATGAGCCGAATAAACACAACAAAGTAATAAGAATAAGTATATAATCTTTTAGTTGGAGGTGATGCTTCAGGTCCGTTCGCTCATTTCGATAATGAACTTCTTCTTCTTTTCTCTTTCCAGTGCCTCTCCACAACTGGAGGCTGGCAGTCAGCTCCAGATATCCCCCTCGCTCTTTTGCCAGGCGGAACAGGTATTCGACGCCGGCTATACTGGTATATTTCCAAATTTTATAGAGCCACCATTTCCTTCTTCTTGTGACGCTCCGTTTCCCTTCAACCTTTCAAATCATGACATTTCCTTCAAACATTTAAAGAAAAAGAGTATTCTTTGGCTGTAACTTAGGCAACCGTCTCCGCCTTTTGGGGTAAGGGTATTTTAGTTGATTGAGGATTGTTTCATGACTGTCAAATTTTTATCAAAGTTACAAAAAACAAACCGGGTAACATCACAAGACAAATTTCACACCAAATTCGTATTTCAGCTGAGTAATCCCAAGCTCCGCTGGTTGCACATATACGTTCTTCTGATATGCAAAATTATTTTTTTCGTTCCGTTGCAGTGTGTGACCGACTAGGAGTATGAGAGTAGCCGCTCCAATAACTTTGTAAACTACATTTTGCGATCTTAAATCCAGCCTATTAACTTTTCACCAAAATGATATAGCCTATGTCATTCTCACGGTTTTCAGAAATCCAACGGCACCTCATTCGTTAAAACCCGTCAAGCAGTGTGGCAAAATGTTATTTTTTACATCTTCAAAACCCATATCATATCTCCGCCATTCAGAAAGCTTTCAAAAACTGATTCGACAAAAAAACATATAATTACCAAAACCCGGTCATAAAATTTCATTACAATAGGTTGAGAAATGTGACCTATTGAGGAGAACACCTGGAAACCGGACAGATGGACATATGAAAACATTTTTGCCCGAGCTGGATGGAGAGGCATCGCTCGCTCGGTCAATGCCTAGTTACGTGTAAATTAGAGATGTACCGGGTACCCGGCTATAGTCCGGGGTTGGATGATGAGGCCAGGTGCCGGGTAATCTAGTACTATAAAAACATTTTTTTTTATAGGTACGCGTACCTTAAGCGTACGCGTTTATTGACATCTCAAAAACCGTGGGTAGTTGGGACGGGTCGCGATTTTGAAACTTATGCCATGGTAATAAAATTTTAAAACTATAATGAAAAAGTGGTGTTATCCAACGCCGGTGGTATTCAAGAGGTTAAATATAAAAAATACACTTATACTTGAATCAAATTTCAATTTTAACAATTACTATCTATATAAAATTCAATCAAGTATTTATTTCTCATCAATTCATTGAGATCAAGGTCATTGAGAACTTGAGATATATTTATAAACTTGTTATTTTTTTAATGTCAATAGTCAAACTTCAAATTCGGCAGATTGTGATGTAAAAATACAAGTTTTTGGGCACGCGTTGGATCAAGACGGTCTCGTTTCTTATATAATCCTTAATCCAGCCTCAGCCGTTCTGAATATATGGAGCTGAATAGAGTTGATAGGTACGTGGCTGCTAGCTTAGTTATTCGCTGGTTACCCTGGCAAATTTACCCGGCCCCGGATGCGGCAAATATTATGTCGGATACCCATTACCCATTACCCGGCAAAACAAGGATCCGGCCCATCTCTGTAATGCATGCAACGTCGTCATAGCAACAAACCTGCTCTAATGACATAGACCTTACGGTTCCAGTTTGCTATACGATATTCAACCATAGGTCAAGTCGATGTGTCGGAAATTAAATTCCGTCAACTGTACATACAACCGCCAATTCAAAGTTGACGGACACTTAGTCATGCTGCCGTTGTCTCTCGCTCGGGCACTGACAGCGCCAGGATGACCTTTAAGCGGCACTTAATTTGAGCAGTAGTATGTGCATTCGGCCACACGTATCTTGTTTTTAGAAAACGGAAACGAAAATAAACCAGACCCAGACACGCGTTTGTAATCGTGGGGTAATAATATCAAAAGGTCAGCTTCGCTTTTAATATATGCATAGGTATACCCTGCGAATCGTAGTCAGGGTTCAGAAGCGCATATGGATAAACAACATAAATATAATGTATAAAGAGGCACAGATAACGTTTTTTACCAACACTAAGAAACAAGACAAAAAATCAAGTGTGAAAAAAATCGGATGGAACAATTGCTACTGTACCGGCACCAGGCCAAGGTCGGAGCCGCCGCTATCAGTAGCTATGATCGTCTATTCTATCTATCCCAAAATGAGAGGACCCGATTCAGCTGTAAGATTTGTAAGTAAGAATGATAAGTCTGAATTTCTCGTTCGTCGAGAAATCCGTTAGGCGTACAATAGTCGAACGAAGTTTGGTTCAGGAAGTTACAGTTTCAAGTTAGACAGAGAAAGCATATATGTCCGCGAGCCGGTAATTCACATCAGTCAGCGGTGTATTGCGCCAGAACGATCGTTGTTATATTTTATGTGATGGCACCATCTGGTTTTTGTATATATGAGCGCATTGGAACATCTTTTGTTTTAGTTTTAGTTTTAGTTTTAGTGATCGACCACAGTTTATAATATTTGTTTGTGATATCGTATAGATATCCGTCGTAGTTTTACGACGTGAGTACTCAATGATATTTCATGTGCTCGCTAGTAGCGGCTTGTGGTGGTTCCAATTATATATTTGGTTCACGGCAATAACGATCCGAAAAGACCGGTTTACACAATTGCGATTTGAGTTCCGAAATGGGTTCTGAACTAGCGGTTACCTCAAAAGGTCCGTAACGTTTTGAAACCTTCAACTCTGCGCAATTTGAGCTGGATGTTATCGAAACGCAAGCATTATTGTTTTAGGATATCTAACCCACACCATAGCGAAGTGCATAGTTCGATAAATACCGAACTATGAATTTCACTAGCCGCAGCACGTCCTGGGCTGAGCCAAATCATATATACCGACTCAACTTACACATTAGACATCCAGCGAAATTTACATTTAATTTAAAAATGCAACTTGAATCCAATCTGACCCAAGGCAATGCAAAACACCTACCCGGACCTAAACAATGAACTTTAGACTGTAAATTGATCTCTTCGCGCGTCCCCGATAACACTCAAATGTCAAAATATCAACAAGATATGTTATCTGTGTTGACACCGGTTTAACTTTGTTCTGAATTTGTTATTTCCATCCGCGGAACCTCATCGATCAAACAGTCTCCCTATGCCCTGACAACCTAGGTTTAGCCGCAACTAAACTCCTGTCTAGCCTAGTCTAAAAACCTAGTGTTATACCACGTCCATTATCGACACCACTCGAAAATGGTTGAGTTTGATTTGAATGTGCTTGAATGTTTAACGACTGTGTGTGTGGGAATTACAAAGCTCGCTACTCGAAGGAATGAGGAGAGGATTAGCCCGCGAATATCCTAAGAGCCAATCCAGGAACCCTATGGTGAAGGAAAAAGGAATTTAGGGTCGCTCCAAGCCCAGACTCAGACTCAGATAAATTGACTTAAAAGTTCTTTCCTAACGACCCAAGGATAGTTTTGGAATTAGGGGTAGGTTGATATAAAGGTAGGAACCGAGGTATATCTCGGCGCTTCAGACACTCACGAAAACCCACTGAAACTCCGCAATCACAAATTCGTATAGTTCTGACGCGTAACACGGCAGACAAAACTGTTTAGAACTCGTGAAGACGACTGTCACAGTAGCTAGACGCTGAGACTGAATGCCCTCCCCTCTCAAACTCTGGTATTTATACGCCTCACATGTCTGAAAAAATGGCGTCCTTTGCGAATACGCTCTGCCCAAGCGAAGCTTCTTATCACTAACTACACAGGGTCCAATTTCAACCATGCCATGCAGATCCGCCGTTCTACAAATTGTGTGTACGCATATTCACTATGATCAACCGTAGGTTATCACTCAAATCATTTGGTACTGCCGATACACAGAATCTGTTGATCGCTGACCAATAAAAGCTTGTTGCGATTAATTAAGCATACCCGACCGCTAGGGCGCGAAGCTAAGACCTTCCAGAATGATATTCAAACTAGAGGTGTCAGACTCTCCATATCATACCTCAATCGCAATTGTGTATTTGCAATCAACATAATAGCTTTCTCCGTTCCATAATAACCTTTCATTATTTAGTTATTCATAATTTTATTCAACGCGCAGCCAAATCGGCTCTGATCTCTACACATCTCGCAGGAATGCGACAAAAAAACTTGACCTGAACTGAAATTCCACGAATGAACCCACGCGTCTTTTTTTTTGCAAACTTTGCCAGTAAGCTACACAAAACCCCCAAACGTTATCTGAACCGATTCTCGTATTCAAAACAGCGCGGCGTTGGGCTAGCTCTCTACCACGCAGAATGAAGTATCAAATGTACCGAACCTCGTGTACCATTACAGCCCCCTCCCAGACCTTGAGACACTGTTTATCTCAGTTAACATGGCGCAAGGATCTCATTACCACTATGCTACCCATGCTTTGTACATATCTACTCTATATGTACGGACATCTCAAATCATGTACACAGACCGATGAATCTGTCAATTATGTATATAATATTTACACAACTCGATTGAGTTCTCTCCTGTCTTGTCTTATTTATCTATCTAACTATACAACCTCGCTTACCCGCAATTTATCCTAATTCGTATTACTATATATATATACAAATTTTTTTTTTTTTTTTTTTTTTTTTTCTCCAAACCATGCAAGATCCTCAAATCTACAAAGTAGTTACTCTAATTTACAGCTTACAGCTTAATTATATAACTTTTATACACTATCTTATTTATCTACGCCCTTATTCGTCCTCACATAATACCCAATATCTCATTTGAACCCGGATCTACTAACGTATAACAGTTAGGATATACCACTGCCGAAATGACATAAGGCCCTTTATACAACAACGAAAATTTCCGCATGATTTTATGTTCTTTATTTGAACGCACAAAGGTCTTAAGTTTCACATAATCACCTATACGATAGACCTCTAACTTACGCCGTTTGTCCGCCTGTCGCTTACGTCGTTCACTAGAACCTTTAGAGTTTTCTATCGCTACATTTCGCACCTGTTCCATATCTCGCACACTATGGCCTAATAACCATTCATCGCCTAATTCCTTGTCAATAGTTAACGGTTCCCGCCTACCAAACGCTAACTCATTAGGCGCAAAGCCTGTGCTTGTGTGTTCGATATTATTATAGCAATTCTGAATGTCCGGTAACACGTCTACCCAACTACGATTACTTCCGCCGCAATAAGTTCTAATCAGCCGACCTAGCTCGCGATTCACTCTTTCTACGCTATTAGAATTTGGACAATACACCGACGTATGAGTGACCCGAATCCCCAGCTGTTTGAGTCCAAATTCCCAAACTTTCGATATGAACTGTGGTCCTGAGTCCGTAATTATAGTTTCGATAGGTACTTCCCTATGAAATCTCTTTGTACAAGCGAGCACGCTCCTACCTGTCGCTTTTCGCATTGGATATAATTTTATTACTTTACTGTACACGTCTTGAATCACATATATATATTGATATCCGAATTTACCTACGGGCAATGGCCCATAAAGGTCCGAGAAAACTTTCTCACCCAACCTTTCCGCCAACACCGGTGTACAAGGACCAACGGTATTGTTAGTACTTGGTTTGACCTTTTGACATATGTCACAACTTCTTATCACCGCGCTTATCACCCTACTCATATGAAGAAAATAATATCTGTCCTTCATCAGTGCTAATATTTTATATCTGCCGTAGTGACCTATTTCTTCATGTATGTGTAAAATAAGTTCCTCCTGTAGTGATTTCGGAATTACTAGCAACTGTACGTTCCGCTTCGGCATGTGAAAATATAACGTATCACCTACTAGCTTATAATTTTCAAAACCTCTTGTCCCCGTATCTACTACATTACGTCTGATACAACCGCTAATTCGATTTAACCGCTCATCTTCGCTTTGTAATCTCGCAATGTCCCGTAAACTCGAAATAACACTTGCGGTATTCGATGCCTGAAACCAGAATATCCCCGGCTGAACATTTGTACTGTCAATCATACCTCCAGGTCCCGCTATTTGCCTGCTTAGCGTGTCGGCAATTTGATTATCAGTCCCTCGCACAAATTCTATGTCGTAATCGAATTGCTCTAAAAACATAATCCACCTCGTTACGCGTGCCCCTAATAAGGTCCACGACTTAATGAACGTCAAACTTTTATGATCAGTTCTAATAATAACCTTTTCTCCCCGCAAATATATCTCAAATCGCTTTAAAGTGTATATAACTGCATACATTTCCTGTTCACTGGTAGCCCATCTCGTCTGGGCACCCTTGAATGCCTGCGAACAGAACCCTATAATTAGTTCCTGGCCCGATTCATCTAATTGATAAACATAGCCCCCAATTCCTATAGCGCTGGCGTCACATTGAACATAATATGTTTTTCCCGCCAATGGCTGACTCAAAATTATACTTTCTAAGAATTGATTTTTTATCTCGTCAAAAGCACTTTGCATCTGCGCACTCCAGATGAACTTGACTCCAGACCGTAATAAATTGTACAAGGGCTGTGTTAACGTTCCAAAATTTTTTATAAACCTCCTAAAGTAATTTATGAACCCCAAAAACGCCCTCAATTTCCTGACAGTTCTGGGTGACGGATATAATTTAAGTGTTTCAATTTTGTCCGGGTCCATCTGCAAACCTTGTGTAGACAAAATATGCCCCAATAACTTGACCTTTTTTTGTGCAAACTCGCATTTTTTTAGTTTGCATGTGAAGCCCGCGTCTTTCAATTTACTCAGAACCGTGTCCACTTGAGACAAATGCTGTTCGAAGTCACCCGCAGTTAAAATTGCCAAATCGTCAACAAAATTTAAACAATATGACCTAACCTCTGGCCCTAGAATTAAGTCCATCGCCCTCGAAAATGAACCCACACTGGTTTTCAACCCCTGAGGTAAAACGTTGTAAACATAACTTCTGCCTTGATATACAAAACCCGTGTATCGTTTAGATTCGTCTGATAATGGTATAGAAAAATACGCATCTTTGATATCAATAACTCCTATGTAATTTATCCGGCGCCCGGATTGCAATATCTCACTCATTAAAGGTGTGGTTTCAACCTCACCAACCATTCCCATGTTTAATTGTCGTGCATCTAGCAAAATACGGACCTCTCCTGATTTCTTTAATGTACAAGTCAATGGACTGCTGAAATCCGTAGATCGCCTGCTAATAATACCTATCAATTCCATTTCTTCCAAACGTTTTGTTACTTTATCGCGATATGCGAACGGTATGGGATAGCTTCGTTTTACGAAAGGCGTTTCATCTCTCATTTTTATCTCATGTATATATTTATTTGTCCGACCTATCCTATCGCTAAACAACTCTGCATGTTTATTTAACACCGGCAATAACTTTGTTTTGTGTTCTACAGGTATTGTTGAATTATTCACATATTCCTCTATCATATTTCTACTGGTATCTTGGTTCTGTACTTCCATTGTACAACAGCAAAAATCCTGATTAGGGCCAGTACCTAATGGTATTTCACACATCCGCCCGGCGTTTCGTATAATTAGCCTCTTATTACCCTCACACATTAAACTGGCTCGCGTCTGTTGTATAAAATCAAACCCCAAAATTAAATCTTTAGGCACCCTTGTTAATACTAGCATTGGAGTATCGATAACGCATTCACCTATTGTTAATGGTAACGTTACTAATTTATCAACCTTTTCCTTACTGACTCCAAACGCACCTGTGATTCTCAAACTTGGAATCGGTATTTCCGTCGGTTTTCCCAATTGTCTGCACACTTCTTCATACACTCTCCGACTTATTACACTGATTTCGCTCCCCGAATCAATCAAACTCCTTACAACAATATTCCCAATACGCACATCTATCTCAGGTAATGTCAAAGTACTACATAACTCGCGCCCACACTCAGTCAAATCGTCGTCTCTGAATATCGTATGTAAACGTCTGTCATTGCGGCCTATACAATTCAATCTAGATTTCTCATCTAAACACACGGCATATCCGTGCGCTTTATGCGCTAGTAATTGAATAAATTCATTCACACCCACGTTCGAATCCAAATTACACAAATCATACAGTCTATGCTTTTTCCCAACTTGATCGGCTGTCCACCCGAACCGTAATAAATATCTGAGCGCGAACGACCCGCGCGAGTCCACTAGTTTTTTGAATTCTGACTTATCGCATTATTCCTGTCACTTGAACTTTGCCCTGCCTCTGTATCTCCTGAACCCCTCTGAAACCCTATTGCCTTGAAGCTAGGCTGAGGCTGTCTGCCTCTACCGCGAAAATAACCGCGACCACGCGTCCCAAATTCGTTTCGCGCCTTCGTTACCGCGTTATAATTATTCCTACGACTCATCGCGTTATAACGTATCGTATTTACCCGCATAGCTCGATATTGCCCACGCATGTAGCTATTCCGCCTTACATTATTCGTATCCATTGTCTCAGAACCATGTATCGCACTTAATCCTCCATCGACATTCCGTTCTAAATGCCGAAGGAATTCGACCGCATCCCGTATAGTCATAATCTCCTTTCTAGCAAAAAACGCTACCTGAATATCACGCGGCAACTGTCTGAAAATCGTGTTGATTTTCTCCGTATCAGTAAACGGTATCGTAAGCTCATATATGCTATTCAATTGAGAGGCAAAGAATTCTTCCATACTTTGACCTTTCTTAGAATCAAACTTCGCAGTTAGGAATCTTTGCTTAATTAATTCCTGTTCATTATCACCCCAGAATACCTCTCTGAAATCTTTTTCAAAATCCGAATAGGTTCGCCATGAGTCTCGGTATATGCTCATTCGAACTTTTGCAATTCCTACCAAACTATCCGTTGCCCATATCAAAGCCCTAGAACTATCTCCCGAGACTTTAATATAAGCCTTTAAATCTCTTAAGAAAATCATCGGATTTTCCGAACTCCGCCCATCGAATGTCGGCAACTTCTGTGTCATTTTCACAATGCATGATTGACGTTTTTCTACCGATTGTTCAAACGTCTCTAGTTCCTGTCTGTTAGTCTGTCTGTCCGAAATCCTACTAGCACTGCTCGTGCTGGAACCCCTTTCCAAACTGTCTAATCTTTTCACTATTTCAGATAACAATTGCGTCACCTGCCCTGACGCCATTTCACTTGTGTGTGAAAGTGAATAATAATAATAATAATAATAATACCTTGGACACCCCTTACACGCATTGATCCAGCCCCAAACTAGGATTCCCTGTATCTTGGGTACTAGACAACGTTATATATACTTATATAGAGAAATATTATACTTAGATAGATAAACAACCATGACCAGGGCACAAACAACCGCTCTCATCAAACAAACATTCGCCCCCACCGGGACTCGAACCCGGGACCCCCGGTTTCGTAGGCAGCGTCACTACCGACTCGGCCATTCGGGTCGTCAACCCGTGCTATCGTCTCGTGCTACCCGACTAACGTTTTTTTTTAGTCGTAGCTCGTCTGAAAACAATGCCCCTTTTTTTTGCTTATTTCTTATTTACAAAACTGAACTGTTTAAAATCGCTTCTACGTTGTGTTATTTTTAAAAGTAACGCGTTAGACCTTGATTCTTTTAGAATATCTAGGAATATCTAGGTATCAGACTATCTAGGATATCCTTCCGTCTCGGCACCAAAAATCTGTACCGGCACCAGGCCAAGGTCGGAGCCGCCGCTATCAGTAGCTATGATCGTCTATTCTATCTATCCCAAAATGAGAGGACCCGATTCAGCTGTAAGATTTGTAAGTAAGAATGATAAGTCTGAATTTCTCGTTCGTCGAGAAATCCGTTAGGCGTACAATAGTCGAACGAAGTTTGGTTCAGGAAGTTACAGTTTCAAGTTAGACAGAGAAAGCATATATGTCCGCGAGCCGGTAATTCACATCAGTCAGCGGTGTATTGCGCCAGAACGATCGTTGTTATATTTTATGTGATGGCACCATCTGGTTTTTGTATATATGAGCGCATTGGAACATCTTTTGTTTTAGTTTTAGTTTTAGTTTTAGTGATCGACCACAGTTTATAATATTTGTTTGTGATATCGTATAGATATCCGTCGTAGTTTTACGACGTGAGTACTCAATGATATTTCATGTGCTCGCTAGTAGCGGCTTGTGGTGGTTCCAATTATATATTTGGTTCACGGCAATAACGATCCGAAAAGACCGGTTTACACAATTGCGATTTGAGTTCCGAAATGGGTTCTGAACTAGCGGTTACCTCAAAAGGTCCGTAACGTTTTGAAACCTTCAACTCTGCGCAATTTGAGCTGGATGTTATCGAAACGCAAGCATTATTGTTTTAGGATATCTAACCCACACCATAGCGAAGTGCATAGTTCGATAAATACCGAACTATGAATTCCACTAGCCGCAGCACGTCCTGGGCTGAGCCAAATCATATATACCGACTCAACTTACACATTAGACATCCAGCGAAATTTACATTTAATTTAAAAATGCAACTTGAATCCAATCTGACCCAAGGCAATGCAAAACACCTACCCGGACCTAAACAATGAACTTTAGACTGTAAATTGATCTCTTCGCGCGTCCCCGATAACACTCAAATGTCAAAATATCAACAAGATATGTTATCTGTGTTGACACCGGTTTAACTTTGTTCTGAATTTGTTATTTCCATCCGCGGAACCTCATCGATCAAACAGTCTCCCTATGCCCTGACAACCTAGGTTTAGCCGCAACTAAACTCCTGTCTAGCCTAGTCTAAAAACCTAGTGTTATACCACGTCCATTATCGACACAACTCGAAAATGGTTGAGTTTGATTTGAATGTGCTTGAATGTTTAACGACTGTGTGTGTGGGAATTACAAAGCTCGCTACTCGAAGGAATGAGGAGAGGATTAGCCCGCGAATATCCTAAGAGCCAATCCAGGAACCCTATGGTGAAGGAAAAAGGAATTTAGGGTCGCTCCAAGCCCAGACTCAGACTCAGATAAATTGACTTAAAAGTTCTTTCCTAACGACCCAAGGATAGTTTTGGAATTAGGGGTAGGTTGATATAAAGGTAGGAACCGAGGTATATCTCGGCGCTTCAGACACTCACGAAAACCCACTGAAACTCCGCAATCACAAATTCGTATAGTTCTGACGCGTAACACGGCAGACAAAACTGTTTAGAACTCGTGAAGACGACTGTCACAGTAGCTAGACGCTGAGACTGAATGCCCTCCCCTCTCAAACTCTGGTATTTATACGCCTCACATGTCTGAAAAAATGGCGTCCTTTGCGAATACGCTCTGCCCAAGCGAAGCTTCTTATCACTAACTACACAGGGTCCAATTTCAACCATGCCATGCAGATCCGCCGTTCTACAAATTGTGTGTACGCATATTCACTATGATCAACCGTAGGTTATCACTCAAATCATTTGGTACTGCCGATACACAGAATCTGTTGATCGCTGACCAATAAAAGCTTGTTGCGATTAATTAAGCATACCCGACCGCTAGGGCGCGAAGCTAAGACCTTCCAGAATGATATTCAAACTAGAGGTGTCAGACTCTCCATATCATACCTCAATCGCAATTGTGTATTTGCAATCAACATAATAGCTTTCTCCGTTCCATAATAACCTTTCATTATTTAGTTATTCATAATTTTATTCAACGCGCAGCCAAATCGGCTCTGATCTCTACACATCTCGCAGGAATGCGACAAAAAAACTTGACCTGAACTGAAATTCCACGAATGAACCCACGCGTCTTTTTTTTTGCAAACTTTGCCAGTAAGCTACACAAAACCCCCAAACGTTATCTGAACCGATTCTCGTATTCAAAACAGCGCGGCGTTGGGCTAGCTCTCTACCACGCAGAATGAAGTATCAAATGTACCGAACCTCGTGTACCATTACACTACGCCTAAATAAAGAATTTGGGTAACCGTTCTATATAGTCGTCGTCACAAACACATAAACATCCAAGATCCGAGGTATTTTTCCTTTCTACGCGGCTGGGTTTCAAACCCCGGACCTGTCGCTTGTGAGGCAGAATCTCGAACGCTGCGCCACAGAGGTCGTCAATAGATAGGCCCCGCCACGTGTCTTGGCCCTTCAGCGAGCTCTCACCTCTCTCTCTCTCTCGCCCATGTATCGTCTCCAGGCGGCATTCAGTGGTGAAGAAATGCCATGCTGAATGCCGCCTGGAGGGGGTAGCGGCGCATGAGTACAACAGAGATGCATACATGGGCGAGAGAGAGAGAGGTGAGAGCTCGCTGAAGGGCCAAGACACGTGGCGGGGCCTATCTATTGACGAATGGTCAAGAAACCTGGGGCCTAAGTTCTGTACTGGAGATCGCATCGCGACTGCGCCGAAGGGCGCAAAACGCCACATTTGACAGACAGTCTCCAAACAAAATAGGCGCCGCCGACAAGCCAAACACGGCATTCCGCGCCCCTCGGAGCGGTTGCGATGCGATCGCGATGCAATCCCCCGTACAGGAGCCCAATTCTGTAGTGGAGTATGCAACGCGATCGCATCGTACCCGCTCCGAAGGGTGCAAAATGTCGTATTTGGCTTGTCGGCGGCGCCTATTTGGTTTGGAGACCGACTTTCAAATACGGCATTTTGCGCCCTTCGGAGCGGTCGCGATGTGATCGCGAAGCAATCTCCAGTACAGAATTGGGCACCTAAATTGGGCCCCTGGCGGGGCCTTAACTGGACACGCATGTCTTTGCGGGTATAGTATCCCCACGTTTTAGAGGGCTAGGCAACAGCCTTTTATTACAGAGTATCCTAGTGTGGGACCAGCAACAATGTAAGTGTCTGTTTATAAATGTTTATGTTTATGTTTTTATTTGAAATAATGTTTTCTTAAGTACCTTAGTGATTACCATACCCGTCTAACATTATGATGAAAAATGACTGGAAAACTCGCTCGTTAAGCTTAAATAGGTCAATGTCCTTCAACTAAAATTGACAGGTTTAACCTCAATCACTTTATTTTACTTGACAATGAATAAATAAATGTAGTCTATTAATATCTCTAGCGAGGGACACGAGTAAGGTTGAGCCATATTCCACCACACTGGCTCAGAGCGGGTTGATGAACCGGTGGAAGTTATCAAGCTGCTAATAAGGCCTATCAAGAAAAATATCACCCTAAAACATAGTAATCTCCAATACAACACATAAGTACTCACGATTACAACTACTTTAATGGCAAAAATAAGTTAAGCTAACACATTTTAGTATTATCAAAATATAAGTAAGTAGCTGTTAATATGAGTTGTAATTGTAAACCCGAGCTCCGCCCATTAGCACTTCGGGTTTCGCGTGAGAAGGGAGCCTTCCAAAGCTAAAGCTAAAGCTTTATAGCTTGATAAAATTAAAACGGCACAAGAGTTCGCTTAGTCAAAACTTGCGTGTTCACCAAATTCAATAACTAGACGATTACACGCACCAAGCTGTGTTGGAGAGAACATTTATGATGCAGGTGTTTGATATCAGCTGAGAGCGATTTCTCAACAAGTTTAACAATGTTTGTACCAATGAGACTTGAGTATTTTATCGGTTCTTTATAGGGAACGTTCTAACAGTGACGGGACTTCATACTTAGTACTTATAACTGGTGACCTCTGTAGCGCAGCGGTCGAGCCTCTGCCTCCCAAACGAGAGGCCCCGGGTTCGAACCCCGGCGGGGGAGGAAGAAAAGAAAAAAAACAGGTCTTGGATGTTTATATGTGTGGGATGTCGCTGTTCCCGGTTCTCACGACACAGGGTATCCTAGTGGGAGCCAGAAGCAATGTATGTGCCTGTTTGTAAATGTTAGCTATGTTATGTTATTTTTTTTTTTTTTTCGGCGTTGCGATTTCGTTGTGGTCGGACGTGTGTCTAGCTCCAATTTATAATCACCAGAAATTACATATTATTAATTCCTCATTGGTCAAATCCCAATTTTTTAATTCTCGTTTCTTCTCGTGGCCTTCTTACGAGTAACTCCTCCCACCAAACTGTGTAAGAGAGAAGGACTGCGGACTCCCCACCAAGTCGGCTGTGAGCTGAGCTGCCCCAGCCAAGTACCAGTGAGTGAGTTTAATCTTCGTTTCTTCTGCTTCAATACAACTTCGGCGTGACCCGTAGTGGGATCGAACCGGTGCCTGCCATAGCGAGACGCTCGGTCCGGCGCTCTAAACCGCCAAGCTACCGAACCGGTGAACGGCGCGTGCGAAATTGCCTAACGCTACACACATCGACTACGATACGAGCTATCGGCGGCGTAGCACTGCCGCGGTGTAGTATCGCTACGCACATCGACTACGAACTACGAGCTATCGACGTAGTGCTGCAGCTAAGCCATCGGATTACCATCTTTATTGGAAGACGTGAAGACCTAATTCGAAATGTCGTGTAATGCCTGCCTCGGCGAGTTCTCTGATGATGATTTCATAATCTGTACTAATGAACCGTGCCGAAAAAGGTTCCACTTGAATGATACTTGTATGGGTGGTAAAATCCCAACTGAAAAATCATCCTGGCAGTGCCCGGAATGCAAATGCAACAAAAGAAGAGTGGGGGATTACTCGGACATCTCATGCTCTCCAGACATCAATAATATTACATTAAGAACCATAAAAATCCCTCAGTCGGACATTCAAAAGCTTTTCTCCGAGATTAGGCTGCTTCGAGAGGACGTTCTCTCTCTGGGGGAACGCATCGACACCGTCAACACGTCAATCACTGCCTGTCTAGTCCGAATGGACTCCGCAGAAATCAAAGTAGCAGCACTGGAAAAGCAAGCCGTGGAGGTTGTATTGCTGAAGAAGGAGGTCAACCAACTGCAGGCACAAATTCACACTCAAGAACAAATGTCATTGGCTAACGAAGTAGAAGTCTGTGGAGTGCCAGAGTTAGAGAGCGAGAACCCTCATCATATCGCACTCCAAATTGCCGCGAAGCTCGGTGTTCAGTTGGCGGACACGGATATCGACTGGTCAGCACGCGCAGGCCCCAAACGATCGTCTAAAAAAAACGGGCAGTCAACAGCTGAACCAGAAGACCCGAAAAAGAATCTCCCACGCCCATTGATCATCAGACTAAACCGCCGCTGCAAGAAAGAAGAGATTATTAAAGCGTCAAAGACAAGGCGAGGTCTCACATCTAAAGACCTTGAAATCAACGGCCCAACTGAAGATCTCTTCTTTAATGAAAGGCTAACCAAGTCAAACCGGCTGTTATTTCGAGCAACAAGGCTCAGAACACAGAAGACACACAGATACCGCTGGGTCAGCAACGGAGTCATTCTCATACGTCAGCGCGAGGGACAACCAGCCACTCCCGTGCGCTCATTTGAAGATCTCGATAAGCTGGTTGGACCTTCAGACGTGCAAATCGAATAACAGCCAATCGCAGCCACTTCAACTCAGTGTAGTATTTTCTCAAACTGTTTTTATAGAAATCTGTGTGACCAACTCTTACATCTATTTATTTTTATATCAAATTATATATTCTATCCGTATGTCCCATAAATTAATTATCCTTATTTACATCACTATATTACATATATCGGCTACATATTTATTACACACGCACTTAAGACGGTTACATAAACTTATACACATAAATGTAATAGGATCCACAAGAATAAACTACTCACTCCTTATTAACGACAGTGATAATTTGCATAGTCCACGGCTCGGTATACAAACACTTGAGATGGTCTTAAAACTCCCGCCGGCCTAAGCCTAGAAGCGGATATAGATGCTTCTTTAGATATACCGTGCAAAGTATTTGATCTTCCAGAGCATTGCAGGGGGAATCTTATTCTTGAGCACAACTTCAGACTACTCTCATTCAATATCAGAAGTATGCAAAGTAATTTTGATAATTTTTTAGTAATTTTGGAAAGATTTAATATTGCTTTCGATATTATTATTCTCACAGAATGTCATCTCACCGAGTCCTCGCTTGTGAGGTCAATTCAGGGGTATACTGCGTTCCATACACACAAGTTCATCAACAAAGCTGGTGGGGTGGTCACATTCGTTCGCGACATCTGGGCAGTGAACGTACTTGAGCCAGACTTAACTGATGCCAACAGCCTGCTGATAGAATTCCCAGGATCACTCCAAGTATACGCAATTTACAGGTCACCCTCGTTCTCCAATAAAACCAATTTTATCGAGTCACTAGATAAGCTATTGAAATCTCACCCCTCAACGAATACAATAATAGCCGGTGACATAAATATTGACCTACTGGACGCAACAGATACCCCGGACTACATTTCGTTGGTTACAGAATCGGGCCTCAGGCCTATTATAACAAAGCCAACCAGAGGGCTTTCCTGTCTAGATCATATATTCGTGGGCACGAAACTGGACTCATCAGGTATTGTCTGCAGAACTTCACTTACTGACCATAGCATGACAATTGGTGACTTTAAACTCAATTTAAAAAGGAAAAATACAAAGAGAACCATTACCAAAATTGACACTCTTGCTATTATAGACGAACTAAGTAAACTGGATTGGGCAGATGTGCTAAGTAGTAGTGATGCCTCGTCAAGTGCTAAATTGCTCACGGACACCCTGACACAAGTAGTCAGAGCCCACTCCAAAGCGGTTAACATCAGTAGAAGTAAATACATATTAAAACCCTGGATCACACCGGGTCTCATCCGCTGCATCAAACACAGGGATATGCTACATCTGAGTGCCCGCAACGAGCCGCTAAATAAAATTATTCAAATATCTTATAATAGGTATAAGAATTATTGTAATGATCTCCTAAAGCGACTTAAGAGCCAATATAATAATTCAATATTATCTGAAAGTAGAGGCAACCCTAAGCAAATGTGGCAAGCTGTTAAAAAAATATGCGACATAAATAAAAATACACAAGGTAGCACTGACCTACTTAAGGCCAAAGTTATTATATTTTATTAATTACACTACACACCTATATATTTTATGTATGTATATAATATAATAATAAACCTATATTACATATATTTACATTTATTATAACTGTTGGTCTTTTGTCATTTTAATTTAATTTTTAATTATTTTTTTTTTTACTTTTGTCTATGTTTAGCTTATCTAAAAGTGCAATCTTCGCTCGATTATTATTAAAAAAAAGAAATATACCCGGCTCACGATTAGCAACTAAGCCCATTATGTAAACTTAAAATTGGTCAGGACTCCACGAGACAGGTTATACCTAGTGTGGAGTCTGCAAGCAACTATGTATAATGATAATCTAAATTGTTAAATAAAATATTTGATTTGATTTGATTTGATTTGATTTATAAGATAATTGTGTTATTTCTTAATTAAATTCCGTTATTATCATTCTCAATATAAATTTATCTCTTGTATTTTTGTGGATATCTGTTATTGGCTTTAATTTTGTATCTTTGTTCTTTGTAATTTGTTTATTGTGCTGTTGATGTCCCAAATAAAATAAAATAAAATCATAAAAAAATATTACAGATTACTGAAATATCCGTAATTTCCTTCATTTGTCCTCTTCAGCGTAGTTCCCCTCGCCGTTTAGTTGGCTGTCTTGAAGCTGACGGTTCTGGGTTCGGATCCCGATAAGGGCTAATATTTGGGTGATGAGTATGAATATTTGCTTCGTAGTCTTGGATGTTTTCTATGTATTTACATAAGTATTTATCATTATCAAATATATCATCATCTAGAACCCATAACACAAGTTAAGCCTTGTTGAGCTTAGTATCGGCCAAGTTCGATTTGTGTAAGATTGTCCTCTAATATTTATTTATTTATTTTATATACAACATGGGCTAGCTACCCGACTGTCACGCGAAATGGAGTACCTATTGTGTTATTTGAAAATCGTGGGCACGACTGTGTTTCTGCCACCCTTTATGGAACCACCGGGAAAAGACCTCTACTACAAATGGCGGCACGAAACTCATTATTTCATATTTATTTCCCTCCTCTCTCATTTAGCTAAGGTCAACGCTAGAGTCAAATGGCGGCACCTATAACTTTACTATCAAGTAGGTTATTTAACGCCCACCCATATATGATTTCCACGCACGATATTTAGGTACCGAAAGAATATCAGCGTTGCATGACTTGCTGCAAGTCCTGCAACACATGCTGAGTCGGAACCCATTCGCTGTTGCGGTACATACCGCATGGGGTATTTGGTCATTTTTGTATATATTTTTTCCGTGTACTTACAACCATGATTCAATTTAGTATTTTTATTTTCTCTGTGTAGATACTTATAATGCCTATATGGCCTAAACTTGTGTGCTTTGTATTGTTACAGTCAATAAATTGATATTCTATTCTATTCTATTCTATCATTGCAAAAACCGGGGTGCAGCAGTTGAACAGTATGTATTCAGAAATAAAAGCCATATTTTATCAAAAAAAATACAAAAGTGTAAGAAACTCTTACGCCTACTAGCATTCTGTGGGGTTTATAACTGTCATCTTTAAGACAGACGGAGGGGTGTCGGGCTAGTGGCCAACCCGCCGTGGTGGAACATGGCACAATCTTACTCGGCTCCGGGTACAAGCAGATACCTGGCCCGTGGAAGGCCTGCATGTTTTATTTTTATTTCTGACTTACTGTCCCGATGAACTTCGTACTATCTAGAATTTTACTGTAAAATAAGTAATATGGTACATACCCTAAAATGCCGCGTTGGCGAAAAATTGTTATTAAAATATGTAGTTGTTTGTTAAACAAAAGTCGTTGTAGTTTACACGTGGGTAAAGTATTTTGTATTGAGATCTACGCTAAGCTAAAACTTTTTGGTGGACAATCAACAAAGAGGTTAAATGTTACCTAATAATTAATAATTACCTAATACTTAATCTATGACAAAGGAGTTTGAATGATCTGTGGCTACCAACGCCATCTAGCGATAGAAAGCTGAGACTTTTCTACTTCCCATACAAAAGATTTTTTGATTTTGTGGCTTTTTCTTTGCGTTTTTCCTTTCTTTGTACTTAAACCTCCTCCGGACTCAGGAGAATAAATGTAAATAGAAACTATCCAAACTGTTCGGGCCATTTTAGAATATTAGTAAGACTAACGTACAGCGATTCATTTTTATAAGTAAAGACAGGCGGACGTAATCAGATCCTTAAAATTATCCGCTCCGGGCTTAACTTACGCCAAGTCACACCTCGTAGCGCGACATTTGATCCTTCGTCCTGATATTTCATAGCCGTATTCTGACACATTTGGGTTAGCAATAGTTAACTCACTGTGTGCTACTTACAGTGCCTCGCGTGACTTCATTGCTCTATCAAGAGATCTCGATGTGACGTGTGCACTCTTTTCTTTGTCGTATTTGTTTTGACTATTTCGGAAAAGAAAACAAATCAGGCCGGCGTTTCTAGAACGCTGAAGGCATGCCTTAAAAAGCTAGATCTGAAGGACATAATCAAGTTAACACAGAAAAATTACTTAACAGGGTATAAAAGAAAGTTGTAGTCTTTTCAGGGAGTTGTTAGGGGCATCAACCGAACAATTTTGCTATGTAGCAAATTCGACCAGGGCAATTTTATTTTTCACTTTCCTTACAAATAAATGTATGAGTCAAAAACTAAGTTGCTCACCATTCTGTCACACCCTGTACAGGGACATACGGTCCACTGAGACCCAGAAACAAAGAATTCATTGGCAACACCCAAGTGTCTTATCAAATACTTAAAAGATTAAAGATTAGATGTAAATTCGGTAGAATCGAATGAAAGTAAACTAAATCATGCTACATTAGCTCGGCCTAAAACAAACATTAAGGTCCACTTGCACGGTTTTCGTTAAATCGGCTTGTAGAATCTGTTTAAATCTAGATTTAACCTCTTAAATGCAAATGTCGCGCAAGCGGACCTTAAAGGCGTAATTAATTAAACACCAACTGGAAGTCGTCATTCGAGACCGATTCCACAAGCTGATTAAAGCTGAAAGTCAAGCCTATGTTTAACTACGAGTTAACAGTGGCCTAACCTACATCCGTTATCTGATCTTGAGGCTGGGGAAAACGCTTTGAAAGTTTATAATCTGGGGCACTTAGTAGTAAGGCTGTTTACAGACGCGAGCCCGTTAAATATAGGTTCTTACAGATGTTTGTACGACGACGACCCGAATAGCCGAGTCGGGAGGGTCACTGCCGAAGTGACCTTGCGTACGAAGCCAAGGGTCCCGGGTTCGAGTCCCGGGGGCGCAAATCTTTGTTTGATGAGAACGGATGTTTGAACCCTAGTCATAGTTCTTTATCTATCTAAGTATAATATTTATCTATATAAGTATGTGTATCGTTGTCTAGTACCACAGATACAGGGAATCCTAGTTTGCGGCTAGACCAATGTGAGTAAATAGTGCCCAAGTTATTATTATTACATATGTTTACGGCTATTTAAGCAATAAGGGTAGGTAGATATATATCGACACATAAGGATCGACCAGCCATGTTTAGCATAATATTGGTGGCCAGATGTTTGAAGAAGAAGGATAAGAATGGTTCCTTTAAACAAGTTAACTAAATGAAGAACAAAGATGTTTGAAGAAGAAGGATAAGAATGGTTCCTTTAAACAAGTTAACTAAATGAAGAACAATCAGAAAGGCGTATATCGGAGAATTTTCCCAAGAAATCGTATACACAGTTATCATGGCCAATCCCCGATGGGATAGAATTTGAATCATTTCTGCAGTCCTCCGGCCTATCCAATCAGGTCACGGGAAATTAAATATCAAGCTGACGCAGACCAATTGACGGACATGACAGGATCTAACGTCGGATGAAATCGTAGTAGTTTTATTTATTTAGGTCGCCAACAGAGTATACATTAATACGTAACCTAACATATGACACTATTGTTCCTAGCTAAATGCTACTCTAATTACAGGCAACAACGAAAGGCAATAAAATTTAAAAATGTTGCAGAAACTTCCAAAATTAAAACATTTTGGATTGCGACTAAATTATTAAGTACTTAATAGTAGTTTATGTGACTGCAACATAATGGAGGGCATATAAAACGAGAGTGGGTTTATAAAACGAGCCTAAGGCTAGTTTCATAATAATATCACTCGAGAGTTTTAATGCCTAATTATGTACAGTTACATACTCTAGTTTATCTACACACATATCATAAGCTCTCTACGATGTGTTCAGGAACCGCATGTTTGACCACCATTGTGGCATTGGTCATTGCTCTGCAGTTGTTTTGCTTGTTTAGAAGTACCAACTTCACAGTCAAACTAGGGGCGGCACGCAGGCGGGCGTCGGCGTTCGAAATTTGAATGTCATTATATGACAAATTTCGGTACATTATGGTCATAATTTATCAATATTCAGATAAGAAATGAGTTTTTACCAAGAAGTTTATCATTATGCTGGTCTTAACGTGCGGTTTTTGGACGCATTAAAGAGGGTTTATGATACGTGTGTAGATAAACAAAAATATGCTGTTAAAAGTTAATTTATACTAGCTATACTAATATAATATAATTTAATTTAGTTATTTGCTTCTTCATACCCCGTTTCAACAGACAGAGTTGCAAGAAACAGATAAGTTCTTAAATATTTACAAAAAAAAAGGAAAAAAATATTTTATCTATTTCTTCCTTTTCCTCTCGGCTTGCTTAGAGGAAGAAGAAGAAACAGACAAAGGTAATTTTTTTCTAGGAAAAGTTTTATTCAAAGTGTTATAAAGCCTCATCAGCCTATTAATGGGTGAGTAGTTTCCTAGATTAGTACGAGAAGCTTTGTCCGAGAAAAGGTTATATTGACCAGAACGAGGTAGCCGAGAAGGCACTTTAATGTTAAGACTACCAATTAGGTCTATGGAATCAATATATCCCCTACACACTTTCCATAAGAAAGAACAATCAAGGTAACGTCTCCTATCTGCTATCTCCTATCAGACAGTGACAGTTGCATCGTGTATTATTCCGGATAGAGAAAGAAAGAGCGCTTTTGGCAATCCATATTCTTTGAGTTGACTGACGGCTTTGGTTTCCTCCAACAGAGGTGTGACATTTAGCGGACGTAATATAGTGGCCGTAAAAATATGGCCGACGACACGTGGAATGTACTAAGCTGACAGCCCTCTTTTGAAGGAAAAAAACACAGACCACAAAGTAATTGTCAACGGCAACGATGGAATATGGACGTAAACTTTCGTCTAACTAATATTATAAAAGTGAAAGAAGCGATGTTTAGATGTTTGGATGTTTGTTTTTGTGTTTGTGTACCTCAATCATGCTAAAAAGGCTGAAATTAAAAAATGTAAAAATGTGAAATGTAACTCACATACACAGTCAGGTCATAAGTTCTGTCACACAATAAAAACTTTTGAATTTAGAACGCTGGCCACAAAAAAGTTTATTGAATTCGAATTTCGAAGTTTTCATGAAAATAAAAATGTGTACTTTTTAGAATTTTCCTCATTTTTAAATATGGAGTGGGCACTTAAAGAAGACCGTGTCGCAGTTATTGCGTTGCATCGTTGCGGTTACACGCCATTTCAGATTTTCGACTTACTGAAAAATTTGAATACATATAACCAAAAGATTCGTTTATCGTACCATAAAACGATACAATGAAGACTCTTGTGTAGATGACAGGTCAAGAAGTGGTCGCCCTTGCTCTGTTAGGACTCCAGTAGTGATAAAAGCTGTGAAGGCGCGAATTCAAAGAAATCCCATACGTAAGCAGAAACTGTTGGCCCTTCAGATGGGGTTAAGCAGGACCACGGTGAAAAGGATGTTAAATGAAGACTTAGGGCTTAGGGCATATCGAAGAAAAACAGGACATCGTTTGGACGCTCGTTTAATGGACCTGAGACTGAAGAGATGCCGCGCGTTGTTGAAGCGGTACGCGGGAAAAAAGCATCGGGAAATTCTTTTTTCGGATAAAAAAGATTTCACCGTCGAAGAGAGCTACAACAAACAAAATGATAAGGTGTATGCACACAGCAGTGAAGAAGCGAGCAACCGTATTCCACGTGTCCAACGAGGTCATTTTCCATCCTCGCTCATGGTTTGGTTGGGAGTCTCTTATTGTGGCTTAACTGAGGTATATTTTTGTGAGAAAGGCGTAAAAACGAATGCAGTTGTGTATCAAAATACAGTCCTCAAGAACCTTGTGGAACCTGTTTCTCATACCATGTTTAATAACAGGCACTGGGTAAACCAACAAGATTCTGCGCCAGCTCATTGAGCGAAAAGCACACAAGACTGGCTGGCGGCGCGTGAAATCGACTTCATCCGGCACGAAGACTGGCCCTCCTCCAGTCCAGATTTGAGTCCGTTAGATTACAAGATATGGCAACACTTGGAGGAAAAGGCCTGCTCAAAGCCTCATCCTGATTTGGAGTCACTCAAGGCATCCTTGATTAAGGCAGCCGCCGATATTGACATGGACCTCGTTCGTGCTGCGATAGACGACTGGCCGCGCAGAATAAAGGCCTGTATTCAAAATCGCGGGGGTAATTTTGAATAAACTTTATTACCATAAGAATCTATGTTTTATTAAGTTCATTTTTCTATATAAATGTTTACATAAATAATAAACATGTCTAAATTATTTCATATTGCACATGTGACAGAACTTATGACCTGACTATGTATAGTTTATGAGCTAGATTAATAAATAGAATACTTTTTATCCGACTGTATGTTTTCTGGGTTAATGCTGACTCCTAGGGACACGCAGACAAAGTTGCGGGAACCAGCTAGTTTTACAATGAATGTGACAGAGCTATTGAAAAAAAAATAGACAACGACTAGTGACGTCATTCACCGCTGTATTACGTCCGTTAAATGTCACTGCCAAAAACACTTGACACGTCAAAAACAGCTGTGCTGTATTTTAACTAAATTAATTTGTTTTAATTCGTCTATTTGTGAATATAGTGTTAATTTAAGTGTTTGTTTAGTCAACTAAAGTGTGCCAGTGCTAAATGTGGTCAGAATTGTAATTGTGATAAAATAATCGATCACGGACCGAAAGACAAAGGAAATTTCAAACTGCCAACGGAAAAACCCCGGGGGAGTATTGTTTTCATATTTGATTATTCATATTTTACAAGTATATGACTTGAACTTAACTATATACTTATACACTACATACTGCTCAACTCTCACTATTGTGAGAAACGTCCATCCTCACACCGCAGCGTCTTTGTTTTGTCTCTTAGCACTTGACAATCTGTGGAAGTACTTTTGACGATAAAACTAGCTGTTCACTCATAATTATTACACGATATACACAAGTGCACTGGTAGGTTAGACCTTGGCAATTAGTGCGAATATAATGTAAGCTTGTAGGTGATTCTAGAAACATATTAGGTACTCACTTCACAGCTGATCATCACAACACTTGCAAAACGACTAAAATTGTTAGATAATAAGTATAACTTTCATTAGTTCAGGACATTTATACTGTTAACCCATATTGACTTGTGATAGTTTAATTGAAACTTGTTGACTTTGACGTAGAATAGCTATATAGGGAAATAGGAACTATCATATCAGTACTACAGCTACTAACTGCAAGTCTTTATTCCTTCTGTTTTATTTTAATTTTGTTCGGAGCACCCATTCTTTTTTATTTTATTTCCAGGCATGGCATCCAACATTACTACGCGGAGAATGCACGCACTACAGCAACAACTAACTGACGCAGAGGAGTTAAACCAAAGGCTATTGGAAGAGCGCAATGAAAATGACTTTGAGATAAAAAGCTTGAGAGCCAAGAACTCACAGCTTAGAGATAGTGTGTCTACTTTGCGAGAAACACACGAGGAGTCGCAAAATGAGATTCAAAGATTGGAAAAACTTGTGGAATCTTTTGACACCCTGCGCACTGACCTTGCTTCTGCTTGTGATCGCAGTAAATTCCTCCAATACCAACTCAATGAGGCAAACTTGAAGTTGACTGATATGTGCATAGAAAAAGACTACAATGAATCTCGCCACATTACCTCTATCCAACAAGAACTAGAAGTAGCCAACCTAAGCACTATTGTTCAAGCCATGCAGACAAGCAGCAGAAAAATTAAAAAATATTGTAAATTAAATAAATTCATGAAAAAAACTAGAGGTAATATAAAAGTACTGAAATTAGCCTTGAAACGGCAATCAAACAGAATATTAAGAATCTCCTTAATGCAAGAGCTCCGGGGAAAAAATGTAGGTTTACAGTCGGACCTTCAACATGCCCGAGTAGAAATCCAGCATCTACATGACCTGCTAGCAAATACACTACAATGTTATGCCAAAGAGCAAAGTGAGTTAGCAGAACTCAGAGCCGCGACGTCTGAGTTAGTACAGCTACAACGCCAGAATGCGGAATTGGTGGGCGTTCTAATTGAGAATGAGGAGAATGAGACCAGCAAGGAGGACGAGCCCACATCACTAACTTTGGTCTCGACCCCCCTCAACGAGAGTGTTGCAGCGTCCACCGCTGCCCCAACCAAAAAACAGCGTCGCCGTCGTCGACGAGGAGACACCTCGCAGCTCAACAGCGCGAGCACCGCGCCGCTCGCTGTCCCTGCTGAGGCGTGTGTCATGCCGCAAGCTGCCCCGAGGGCCGCGCCGTTCGCCGTTGCGCACGTTGCGACGCTCGCTGCCGCAAATGCCGCGCCAACCGCCGCCACGTGCATCAAACCGCACTCCAACACGTGTGTCCCGCCACTCACCTCCACTCGTGTACCGCCAGCTACCAAAATATGTGCTCAGAGAAAAACTCTGTTGTTCTCCGACAAAGTAGGTGCAGGATTTGGGACTCTATTACATAACCGGCTTAACCAAAAAGTAACGAACATTTGCTGTCCAAATTGTTCATTTGTAGATCTAGTGAAGATGATTAGTCGCGGTATCTATGATGAGTACAGCACTATTGTAATTATGGTAGGAAATCATTCAAACATTAGTCGGAATGATTTGAATAAAAGTGTTGAAACACTTCTAGACTTACATAGTAGGATGAAATGCAAGTTTATACTATGCAATTTTCCATATGCCTGTAATTTGACAGAACTACAGAACAAATCTGTGCATAGAATGAATATTCATTTATTTAATTTAACATGTCATCACAGCGATGCTATTTTATATTTCGACATGAATAATTTTATTCATAACTTTACTCTGACACGGGATACATTGTACCTGTCTAATAAATATAGAAAATTAGTAGCTACATTGTTAGCTTATAATATATGCGACGCAGCTATAGTTGGTTTAACTAAGTTCAACTTGACATCAGCTTATTTTAAGAGTAATATGACATGCACCCCTATTGGGAATTCACCTGTTAATTATACTTTGCATGCAACATTGGAATCTGTTCCAAGTAATTTAAATTAGTTCATAAGACAATAGAGGAAATCTCTAGCATACAAGAGCCACTAAATATGTCAAAATGTAAGCCCCAGTTAAATATTGCCCATCAAAACATCCAGGGGCTACCTGGCAAAGAACTTGTATTAGAATTATTTCTAAAAAATTCTGACATTGATATTATTTGTGTTACTGAACACTGGTTGAAGGAAAATATGATGTCTTTTAACATAAATAGTTACAAAATTGTCAGTTGTTACAATAGAAAGACTGCTGATAGAGGTGGTTCTTTAATCTTAGTGAAGAATAATATTAAGGTGAAACAACGGAAAGATATTCTTGCACTTACTGTTGAAAGACAAATAGAGGTATCCTGTGTTGAGTTAGATAGCCATATTATTGTTTGTGTCTACAGGCCACCGAGGGATGAAAAAGGCCATGGCAATTTCGAAATATTTGAGAAAATTATGGAGGAAGCCCTCATTAGACTTTGTAATAACAGAAAAAAGTTAATTATTTGTGGCGATCTTAATGTAGATCTGCTTGTAGATACAACACTGAAGCGACGATTAATAACTCTGTTCAAATCATTTAATTTATGTCATGTATTTCTAGAGCCGACTAGAATAACACTTACAAGCCAAACTTGCTTAGATAACGTTTTTTGTGACTGTGCATTCACAACTAAAAGTGTAATTAACTGCTTACCCTCCGATCACAGTGGTCAAACAGTTTCATTCCCAATTAGTATTAAGGATAAGACTGGTCCAACATTTTATAGGCCTATTACATCCCATAGACTAGAGACATATACGAAAAACTTAGATATAAATTTGCCAGTACCGGATTTTAATGAACAGAACCCAAACAAAATCTACTCAGACTTCTTCAACATTATTCAGACAGAATTCAATAAAGTTTTCAAATTAAAGAAAGTCAGTGACTACAACGGTAAATCTAAATTTAATGACTGGGCAACGTTTGGAATTCGTAAAAGTAGAGTTATCTTGTATGACCTTTATGATCAAAAAACCTATAACTTTGATCGAAAATTTCATGACTATGTTAAAAAATATTCCAAAACTTTCAAGTTGGTTTGTAGAACTGCAAAAACTTTACACATTAATAGAAAAATTAAAAATTCAAATAATAGAATGAAAACAGTTTGGCAAATAATAAACCGCGAAACTGGCAAAGTTATACCAAGGGACAGTGATTTCTGCCTAAAGATAGGTGATGATGTTGTTAAATCCAACGCTGATGTCGCTCGAGCTTTTGAAACATTCTTCACCAATGTACCCGTACTCACAACGGACAGTCTAAATTCATCTCCATTTGAAGCAGAGACTTTATTAAAAAATAACACTAGCGTCAGTAATGTATATTTAAAATTTCATCATGTATATCCCCAGGACATTGTCAAAACGTTTAAATTACTTAACTTAAAAAATACGGAAGACCTGTGGGGTATATCAGTCAAAGTCATTGGTTCAGTAATTCTAGTTATAGCCCCACACTTAGCTTATATATTCAATAAATGTGTTGACGATGGGGATTTTCCAGACCTCATGAAACACAGTAAACTTATACCGCTGTTCAAATCGGGAGATAAGGGCGATCCTTCAAATTTCAGACCAATATCTGTTCTTCCAACACTAAGTAAAATATTTGAAAAGATTATACTCAATCAAATGCTCTCACACTTCAACCGTACAAAACAACTCCACGCTAAACAATATGGTTTCACTAGGGGTAAATCGACTACGGATGCAGGTATTTCCCTTGTATCTCATATTTATTCTGCATGGGAGGCCGCACAGGATGCTATCGGAGTTTTTTGCGACCTGTCGAAGGCGTTTGATTGTGTTGATCATAATACGCTATTAATTAAATTAAATCATTACGGAGTTAGAAATAAAGCGTTGGATCTACTAAGATCATACCTAAGCAATAGAATTCAAAAAGCAGAAGTTAACGGCGTAAAATCTGATGGATCGGGTGTTAAAATTGGCGTTCCACAAGGTTCCATATTAGGCCCTTTCTTATTCCTGGTATATATTAATGATCTGCCTTTCATGGTGGAGAAATTAACTGACATAGTGTTGTTTGCTGATGATACTTCAATGGTCTTCAAAATTGAAAGACAAAAAGGAGATTTTGATGATGTTAATGGTGTATTGTCTTTAACCTTGAATTGGTTCACAGTTAATAATTTATTGTTAAACGCTGGTAAAACCAAGTGTATCAAATTCTCACTTCCAAATGTCAGGCAAGTTGAGACCAGTTTGGTGTTAGACAACAGCACGTTAGAATTGGTAAATGATACGAAGTTTCTTGGAATAATCATTGACAGTAAATTGCAGTGGGGACCCCACATAGATAAATTGGCTGGTAAATTAAGTTCTGCGGCTTACGCTGTTAGGAACATCAGACAAAGCACGGATGTGGCTACATCTAGGCTAGTATATTTTAGTTACTTTCATAGTGTGATGTCCTATGGTATCTTGTTGTGGGGGAAAGCAGCGGATATTCAAACTATTTTTATTTTACAGAAAAGAGCTATTCGAGCAATTTATAATTTAAAACGAACAGACTCCTTAAGAGAGCTTTTTAAAGAAATTGACATACTAACAGTAGCTAGTCAATTTATTTTCGAAAATATAATGTATGTACGCAAGAACCTTACAACATTTTCCAAACTTAGCGACAGCTGTAATGTTAACCTAAGAAATAATCACAGACTATGTGCGCCCCGTTTTAGACTCGCGAAGGTTAGCAATTCTTTCAAGGGTCAGTGCATTCTCTACTACAATAAGATACCTCTGGAGATTTTGAAATTGCCATTTGAGCAATTTAAAAAGCATGTTAAAGCGACTTTGTCGAAAAAGGGATATTACAATGTTCAAGATTACTTAAATGACAGGACTGTATGGGGTTAATCTGGCTCAACACAGACCTTGCTGTTAATAATTTTGTAATTATTTATTCCTGCTTATTAATCATAACAATTAAATTTTTCATATTTGTATTAGTTAAGCACAACCTATTTTTAAAAGAGATCTAAAAATAAATCTGTGGGAGTTTCTACGCCCTTCTTCTCCCACAGTGGTCCAATGTAGAGAAGAGGCAAAAAATGACGTTTGCTAAGTATATGTAAATATCTACAGTAATAAAGTACTTTGACTATTGACTATTGACTGCCACTTTTGAAGAAAACCAGAGCTTAAGTAGATTGCATTTCAGCTTTAAATTCCCTTCAACTTAATATTGGCTGTAGTGCACACCTCAATAAATAAAAATTATAATAAGAATAAAAATAAATAAAAAAAACTGCACAACTGTCACGAAAAGATATTGGCAAATTCAATATCCGGTTGCCAGATTCACATTACAATTCCCCGCTTTCATAAATAAGGTGGCAGCTATGTAGGTTACCTACAACCTCGTCATAACACGAAAATTTTAACATAAATTATAATTATAATAAGCAAACGATATCTACAAGTATCGGTAACGTATGTGGACGTATATAGTATAAATTAGTTATGACATTTTCCCCCTAACTTTTGGCACACACTTTTTCAAATTGCATTGCTGCCACCTTAACGGCGAAGGGTATTTAAAGCTGACGTGAGATCATTAGAAAACTGACACTTTCCACAATTTTCGTATACAGTCGGTTTAAGTTATAAATATGGGGGCAGGAATGCGAACTGCTCTTCGTATATAAGTGTGGAACATGCCCGGGATGCTTATGAAATGACACTAGACGCTCAAGTTACTAATGCAAAACGCGGAAGTTTCTAGCTTAGCGGTGAAACTTTCAATTCTCTAACGACTTAAGAAACGCAGTCTCACTAGGAACTTTTTAATATGTAAGTTTTCTTATAATGATTTTCTTACCGCTAGGCAAGTTGTACGGTACGTTAACTTGACGTTTACCGTTTGGTCAAATCATCAGGATCCTTTTGTAATATCGCAGGTTTGGTTTAGCAGGCCAATAGTCCTGTGCCCACCACATCCAGCGGCATACCCGTCCACTTGATATCGTCGGACCATCGGGCAGGTGGTCTTTCGACTCGCAGGTTTGATTACCTCATAATATTCTATGCAATAAAGAAATTCATATATCATTAATCGCTATTGTAGCAATTGTTATATTACTTAATCACACACGTTTCATAAACCTTCTTTACTGCGTCCAAAACCGCACGTTACTACCAGCATATATTGATATTTGTAAAAACTCATTTCTTATCTGAATATTGATACATGATGACCGTAATGTATCAATATTTCGGCATATAATGACATTCACATTTCGAACGCCGACGCCCGCCTGCGTGCCGCCCTTAGTTTGTCTGTGTAGTTGGAATCCCTTAGGCCCTCCTCACATTACGATACGCTTGGGCAACTTGTATCTTACGTGAGTCTCGAAGTCTAGTCGCCACGAGGTATCTCACAAACATTTGTGTGCGGGCTACACTACCGGTATCCTGCATTCAAATGTAGGCCAGTGTTTTTCATTTTTAACCCGGCGAGAGTGTTGCTGCATATGTCATACCCACCATGTTAGATATTTGCGTATATTTTTTGTGCGTGACCTTCAAACTTATGGTCGCTTTGAGTAGCTGGAGTTAAAGGGTTGCGGAAGGGGATAGCGGCGTGATCGCAGCGTCGCGGCTGCCTGCGCTCGAGTTACACGCTTGCAAACTGCGTTTGGGTATATGATACCATGCCACATCGCTGGTGTATATATTTCGTGACAAAAACTAACATAGCTTTTTGCTATTTTTTTGCTTTTTGAACTTATTTTCTTTGTTTTATTGTAGGTTTTAATATAAAATAGATGGTGACAGTGCAGAAAACCTAGTTCGGTCCATGATAGAAGATGTACTAGAAAATACTTCCGATGAGGCCAACTCCGGAGAAGAATCTGACCACTGCTCTGAACATATTATTCAATCTCAAAATGTCCCTGTCTCAAAATGTTATAATACAAGTAAGGATTGCCCAAACCAAAAGTATCGGAAGACAAAATACTCATGTGCAAGCTGTGGAAAGGCTATTTGTATGGAGCATGCAACGTTTTTTTTTGCAAAAACTGTCCCGATTTCAACTCCAGTTCCTAAGATGTTCCAAAGATTTTTAGTTATTGTTTTTAAGTTTATTATGTTAATAATTTCATTTTCTATCGTACAATCAAGTATTTTTTTTATAAAACTTGTTTTTCTTTGCTTCCTTTTAGTTTTCGAGAGACAGTTTTTTTTTTTAGTTTGAAATTCTTAGTGACTTGCTTCCAGTTAAGTAAAAAATAAAAAAAATAATTAAATGGCGCAATAGTTTTATTTTTATTGCGTCAAAATCTTATTGTCTTATAATGGCAAAAAAAAAACATAAGATACTTTTCAGTAACAAGTTTTATAGCCAATTTTATTAACGGATATTTCATACCCTGCCACATACTCCTTGTTACATTTTCTCACCACACTCTCGCCGGGTTAAGTCCCAAGTGAGAACTCACCTTTAGATCATTGTCAAAGTGGGTAGTTTCAGTTACATGTTTGCAGTAAACTACACCTTATTATTGTATAAAATCAACCTTATTCGAGATTTTGTTTCGCCACTGCTCCTGAAGTAATAAGAGCTAAAACTGCTTATTTTTTCGGTTTGCGGGCTTCGTGTGACCTAATAGTTTTGTGTTATAATTAGTGGCTAACACAACATAATAAAAGAAAAGAATGGAAGTTAATGTGCTTTGAAGTTGAAAATTAGAATGTCTGAGGACCTTTTTCGCATTTCATATTTTTTGCGATGGGCTTAGATGGCATAGGCAGAAGCCGTCAGTTGTTTCGTGCTATGTTCATAGTAGCTGATCTTTAGTCTCAGTTTTCTGATAAATCCATTAATGTCACAATCATCGAAACAATTGACGGTGAGGGTGACTATGCCATCTTCCATACAAAAGCATTCAAATCAAACCTCTTTCATAAATCTTTATTTTAAATCTTGCCTCGCCTTCTTTGGCAGAACACAAGCTTCAAATGGTTTTCTGTGGCGTTATGCTGTGTTTGAGCTCTTTTGCTGTCGCTGCATGCGCACGCGAGCCACAAATCACCACGACACAACTACTTTTAGATATTTTTTTATATGAAAAATGGTGGTTGTGATCTTGCCTTGCCGTCTTTGGCAGAATACAAGCTTCACAGGGGTTTCTGTGGCGTTACGCTGTGTCTGAGCCCTTTTGCTGTCGCTGAATGCGCACACGAGCCACAAATCGCCACGACACAATCACTTTTAGAATATTTTGTTTGCGGCGAGGCTAATTGAAACGCTATGATATCTTTGATAGATATGAGAGAGGCATTTGATTAGCTGACCAAATTTCTGAGTATGAATAGTATCCTTTATTATGAACCACTTTCCCCATAGATAACAGTTTAGAAGAGTTGTGGGGAAATTGGAGTCAATTAGTCGCAAACATTGGTTTGCGTCACCCAAAGTAACTTGTTATCAGCTGATTGGGTGAATGTACTGAGGAGGAGAAAAAACATTTACGACCATATACATATATGTTCCTTTGAGGAACTTGTTCGATACTAAAATGCTCCAAAATTCACTCTGTATGATATGTGTTCGCCGAAATATATGTGTTAATTGAATGTTATTGGTGAATATGTCACCAAGATTGTCAAAACCGTTAGTTGATGAACTAACGTTTTTTTCTCGTCAGTTGGTCACCTATCGACAGATAGTAAACTGTAGGGTACTGCTTACTATATGACGTGTTAGTTGATACATTAACGGTTAAAACCTTTAAATAGTAAACTGGTTAAAACTTGAATTGCAAACTAAATACCAGGGCAAACACTGCGGTAACTTAAGTGAAGACTAGGGAGGACGAGCTCAGCGAAGCCCCCAAATAGTATTCATGTTAGGTTGACATGTATGATCAAAAGAAACGTAAATTCTAAACCCTGGTCGGTCTGGTTTACTATCTGCCGATAGTTGATCAACTAACAGTTTTGACTATCTAACGGTGACAAATATAAGCCTTAATGAGATTTTTAAATGCCTGGCCTTGACATTGTGAATTTAATTTGTGTACCGCTAGGGTAAACAACATCTTCGTGTAGGTAATGCGGGTACAGTACATACCTGTATAAGGTAATGTGCTGGAAACGCCTAGGTATAAGCACGTTAATTATCTGTCTATAGCCTCACTCTATAAAAACGAAACCATAACCAAAAATGGCAGGTCAGATCTACACGAAACGATGACAAAAGGAAATCATAACTAACAAGAATAACGCCCGAAGAGAAAAGCCTATCAAATAAAAGGCGTGTAAAAAACGTATCTAATAAGCCCGTGGTAGAGGGAATGAACGTATAAGAGTGAGAGCGAGTTTGGAGGGACTTTGGGGAGATAGAAGCTAAGTATGGAACATAGAAATATAAGGTGGACACTTATCGAACAAAACTGCGCCTGCAAACACTACTGTTGAATCAATTTCGTGGGGGCATCGTCCACCACCCCGTCACCGTCCAAAGTGATAGGAAAACGGATATAGCCGAAAATATTAAAACCAACTTTCACTAAGAATCCAGTTTGATCAGAGCAGCTTTAATTTTTAGCTCTCTATGTCTACAAAAAAACATTCTGAATCATATTGAAACTAGTTCAGATATTCTCAATAACCCCTTTTTGATAATATCTTAATATTACACTCTGTTACGGTCCTTATACACCATATAAAGTTTCCGGTTCGGTTGTCCACTCCAATGTGCCATTCCAAACCTTCCACTTATATCCCGGCCCCGTCCTAGAGGCACGATGCGGCACGAGTGTCGAATGGCAAAATGGACCTCTTGAAATTAGTATCGGGCCAGCCTTACTTTTTATTGCAGCCCTTTTAGCTCTGAATTACATGATTAGGGTTTAGGCTCACTTGGTAAACTGTAATTCTTATCATGGAATATTTTGACTGCTTAGATAGTATTCAATTCAGGTGCTTTACCAACACACATCATTCAATATTATTTTGCCACATTTTTTAGTAGCGTAAGGCGCCACAGTATGCCAAAACGGCCTTTTGTAAATCTCAACTTACGGAAATAGGAATGTTTTAAAGCCGTTGGTTCTTTATACTTGCTTGTTGATCAAGGGCGGCAGTTTGCATTTGCTAACGTGTGCAAACGTAATTTGATATTTTTTTTGTGATATGAAAATCTTTTTCTCACCATATTTTCTATATGTTTGCAGCGGATGAGGAAAGAGAGGAATATTTCATTTAATGCAGTTCATCATTTAAAATCCAAATACGTTATAAAGCGTTCAGTCATTCAGAAATCGTTTGTAAAGTAATCATGATCTTTCCCGTTAGAATAACATTAGGTGAAGAAGCGCGCAAAAACTAGTTTTAAATTAATTTTATTCAGGAAGTATCCTTAATTTATCTATAAACATTAAAATTTGAAAAAAATTAATAAAAATTGGCGCCACTTGTACATCTTTGAGAGGTCATAACTCAGAAACGTGACGCTTTACGAGATTTTGCCCATCTACACTTTATGTTTATAATGAAGTGATCTATTGATGTGTGAAGGTTTTATACGTGGTCATCATTTTGATGAAAAAACAAAATGGCGGATGGCAACTGGTACAAAAGCCTTTTAATCGCTACATTTTCTTCTTAACCTTTGACTGGTGATATGGTTTTTGTGTAACGTAACTGGTGACGAGGGGACTGAGAGGCCCACTGCGGTATCTAGAATAAATCATAGAAATTAAGTGTGGTAGCTAGCCAGAGTATGTAAAAACTGTGTTATCATATATAAATGGATAAAATAAAACAAATAACTATACTCTGAATATATTTTTTTGTTACGATCTTGCAATTTTAATGTACGTCGTCTTAACAATCAAAAAACTAGAGATGAGATCACAAATTACATCACATTACATTTTCTGTGATATGGGTACCTACTTTACCTGAAATAAACGTTATTATTATTATTATTATTATTATAAGCAAAAAATTAATTAACATATTTTGACAAAAAACACTTTTTTCTATAATATTGAAGTAATAATGAATTAAGAAAAAAAAACTAAAATCAAAAGTGTATTTTCACGAAATTGACAATGGTCGAACTTTGCCAATTTTTATATGCAGTCTGGGCATAATTTTTTTGCACACTGCAAGCACACACGTTTCGAACACGATTCAAACTGGTAATTTGATTGGCGCTTTTATCGAGGAAGACAACTGGCTCCTGCTTTCCTGGAGTTTTGATTGTTCTCGGTTAAAAATGTGAAAAAACAATACAACAAAATTACGTAAAAAATTACGTAATTGGTGACATGGGGTCTGAGAGACCCCTGCCGAACTTTACGCCAGTGTAACTTACCGATTTGAGCCTGTCCGACACAGCTATCCCCTTCTACGGCATGGACGCAAGTAAACTCGAAGCTACTCAGGTGATGAGCCCAAGGAAACCCGGAGAAGGTGCCAAAATATTGTTTTACTGACGCCGCTGGGCCTGTAAGACCCCTTGTCACCAGATAAAGGTTAACTATTGTGAACTTTAATGCGGAGTGGTACACTACCAATGCTTGCCAGAAGTTTTTGCTGCTGCGAACAATAAGCGACCGAACACTCCGTGATCAAGACGAGGGACTTCCTAGTTTGGGTCATCCGCCTTACAGTCCTGTTTTGCTCCATGTGACTTCTTCTTGGTCCGATTTTTTTTTATTTATCCAGCTCAAAGGAATACAGTTTTCATTGAAAATTGGCTTATACGCGTGAAACTTTGTATTTATATATGCTGGTGGAGAACATGTTTTTAAAGGCAAGCTAAAGGCAAGACTTTAGGAGGGTCCCATGTATTTGTTATTTATTTAATCGGTATAATAGTAGTTTATGTGACTGCTACATAATGCCTAATTATGTACAGTTACATACACTAGTTTATCTACTCTCATATCATAAGCTCTCCTTGATGTGTTGAGGAACCGCATGTTTGACCGGCATTGTGGCTCTGCAGTTGTTTAGCTTGTTCTGTAGCACCAACTTCGGGCGTCGGCGTTCGAAATTTGAATGTCAGTACCAACTTCACAGACAAACTAGGGGCGGCATGCCTGTCATTATATGTAGAAAAACTACACATAATGACCATAATGTGTAGTTTTCCAGATACGAAACGAGTTTTTACCAAGTAGTTTAACATAATGCTGATCGTAACGTGCGGTTTTTGGACGCAGTAAAGAGGGTTTATGATACGTGTGTAGATAAAATAAATAACATTTTTCAATTCAGTTCCCTAAAAGTAAGCTGAAGGGGAAATTCATTTTCATAATTGTGCAGAATAATCGCTAATTAAAATGGCCACCTCAAATTACTTCTAAATAAAGATTTGTATGAACATTTTCTCTACAGGGCAGGCAGTGCCTAAACCGGCGCCACATTTTTTTGTTTCATCATCATCGTCATCAATCAGCCCACACATACCCACTGCTGAGTATAGGCCTCTTTTCTACCACGCCATCCACTCCAGTCCTGTGCCTCCCGCATCCACTGCTTACCGACTTTGGAGGTGATGTCGTCCGTCCACCTGATTGGTGATCTGTCTACTGCGCATGTTCTGCGGTTCTGGGTAGCCACTCGGTTACCGCCTTGATAGCCACACAGTTTTTTTGTTTATTGGTGATATTTTTCTTATTTTTGTTATTGTTAGACTTCCGATTGATTTGCCGGCAAAAAGTTCAATGCACGCCACCACCTCAAATACGACTAACACCTTTCTGTCCCACCCCGTATAAACATATACGTGCAATAGCCCTAATATCTTCGATAACCAGGAGTGTTCATACACTTTTAATTCCCACCACGTCCACAGGCGTAAGGCGACAATTTCACAAAGGATTTGTGGCAGGATCATCTTCCTTCCCCTCTACAACGCAATTCGGTGGAGGGAGGAGGGGGAACAAATTACATCGGCAGATGTTCGTTGCAGAACCCAATATTCATATGTATATTTATTGCACAGAACGAAAAAAATATGTACAGAGAAGTTATTATATAGGTACAAAGGCAAGACCTGGACATGATTTTGACTGTCAGTCTAGACCTGATTTGCCGGTTGAGCGTTTTACAACTACACAAGACGAATATAAGAAATTCCCGTCCAACTTTTCCCGAGACGTTACGTAATAGTAATAAGAGACGCTCCCAGAATCTCTGATTGGCTTTACCTAATTGAGCTGGTGAAGTGGAATCATAATGCGAGTATTTGCATTTTGAACTAATTCCGCGAAGGCTTGAGTCTGCTCCATTTGAGCAGGCATTTTCGACCGTATCTGGTGAGACGGGCCTCAATGAAGGAGATGGGATAATCAGGAATAATCAGTAACGGTATTATAAAGTGCTTTGTCTTGGCTCAATTGAGTTGGATAAAAATTTGTAGGTTCATAGAATTTCGAGAAATAAAATCGAGAATTTGACACCTCCAAATATATGTAACGCTGTTTGAAAGGGGTCGTCACATGTCAAGGGGTATATAGGGCGTGTAATTAATGAGAAATATTAAACTGCACATCAAAAATACAGATTTTGACGAAGACTGACTTTTTTGCTGTGCAAATCAGTATTTTTGATGTGCGATTAAATATTAGCCGTAATTAATCAACTTTAACTATGAAACTGACTTCACCGGAGTTTTATTGACTACTGGCACATTTGACAAATGTGTTATTCAGGATTATGTCCCGTTACATACTTTATAATGAACATACGTATCAAAAACTCTACAGATTCCTCAGTAGTGCCATTAGGTCCAGATTATCCGAATTCTGTTCGTCTATAAATAACAACTAGCTGTGATCTGGGACCGCACAAACATCCTGTCTGGCCATAGACATTCACATTTATAGAGATGACAGAGCTTTAATAGCGTTTAGGAAAAACGAGTCGTTTTGTCGCACAGTTTATGTCTTTTAGGGAAAACGGTGAAAAAAAAACAGAATGTAAAGGGTTTTGAAGCTGACAAAAGTTGTCCCGAGATATCTCGTGTTACCATTTTTTATATAGAAAATAAAACATAAATAATAAAGCACCACCTTTTGTAACAAACCCTTCAGCTTCGAACCTCTACCGACTGGCCTATAAGGGACATAATAAACATTGGAAGATGAGATTGTAAATTATTTGCCAAAGCTAATCCTGTTAATTGCCTTCGTGATTGTGTTATGATTATGAGTATGCAATGTACAGGTGATTGGTTATTCGATACATTAAGGGCTTAAAATAGAGACAATTTTGGCAAATTTAACCGAATTGAATAAATATTACTTGAAACTCGTTAATTTTCGAATAGGGTTTTTATATTTTTCCCAAAATTGTCAAAAAATTTGATGAAGAAGCCCCCCCATGTTACTCACTTATAACAAAATTTAAACAAATTTTCAATTGTATATCAGAGATTTTGTTAAAAATGGCATACGGAACTGAGTGTACAACTTGATAAAAAATACTTCATTGTTGAAACAGAAAACTACCATGGAAAATTGAAAATTTTACAAACTTACAGCAAATAAAACTATTATTGCGTATCCCAGAAGAACAAGTGACACTTTTAATGCACCAATGTTCACAAAAACAATGCTTATTGTGCGGAACCCTTGGTGCGTAACTCTGACTCATACTTAGCCGGTATTTCTTTGACTTCTCTATTAAAATTATATCTCTAGTAACTCAGTGGATATCACCTTCATAAGTCCTATCTTTGTCACTCAAACAAGGGGCGTTTAAAGTTTTCCTAAAAAAAAATTCGTTCTGATCATGAAATCAAGATCATGAAACAGAATAATATTGAAGAATGAAAAGTTTTGTGACAGTTAATTAAAAAACAAAGCTTCCAAATAGCTCGCTAGAGGGCGTGAGAGTCTTTGAGATTCCACTTTGAGGTCCGAAATTATGAAATTACCGCGAACTTTGGACTTTTCTCAGTTCAGACCACAGTACATAGGTATTTAAAATTTATAAGATACAGGTTATTGACCATATATTGTACACTGTGGTAAAACGCCATAATTTCTACAGGGTCATCTACGAGCTGCTTTGGTAATTGAGCTGTCAGAAAAGTCCAAACTCTCAGAAGTAGCTTCTATCTAATTAAGCTATTTTTGGTTTCGAGTAGGTAACTATCATAATAAAGGCAAATAGGTATTTTAAATAATGTAAGTTGCCGATTCCGCATGTAATAAACAAAACTTAAATACTTAATGAAAAAGGAATCAATGGTTTGTTTTGACACCTTAGGACTTTTTTTTTTTTTTTTTTTTTTTTTTTTTTTTTTTTTTTTTTTTTTTTTTTTTTTTAATATACAAAACTTAAATACTTAATGAAAAAGGAATCAATGGTTTGTTTTGACACCTTAGGACTTTTTTTTTTTTTTTTTGAAATGACAAAACGATAAGAAATTTATTAAGCAAAAGATTCATGAAAATAAGTACAGAGAATATAAATAAGATATTCATTCTAGTTCAAGACGTGTGGGACTGCCGCTCCATCCTCATATAGGCCTGTGCGATTCCACCTATGGCGGGTGCTTTATTTATTATTATTATTATATACTATGTTATTATTATTTTAAATAGCTACTTTCCCAACTATAATTCCGATTCACCTCGAATAAATTAAATATTATTTTTGTGAAGGGTATTATTATGAATTTGTAAACAAAAATCAATCAAGCGCGAGATGGTAAAGAATAGTCAACCAATGTAGATGGAAAAGTCGAAAGCAAAAAGTTTTATTTCGGAATTTTGTTTGGACTAATTAGGAGACAAACATACTAAAAGTTCTGACCCCTCTGAAGTGAGCCTTATGAGGGGGGCACAAAGAAGGTCTTGTTTTCATTTTTTTTTGCTTACATCTCGTATGCTTGTGTATGTTTAGTGTGTTTGTCGCCTAACAAGTCCAAACAAAGTTCCGAAGTCAATCTTTCTACTTTCGACTTTTCCATCAGGCCCTCCTTGTGAGCACTCTTTTACTACTAAGCTAGGTACGTCTTTATTTAATTCATCGTATTTACTATTATTTTGATAGAAACGTGCTGTTCTCATACAAATAGGCCGGGGAACTGATCTGTACACAGGAAACCACCTCTCTTTATAGCTACTAAAAAACACTCTACGAACGACTAATGTTAAAGTTATGTTCTTAATGATAAATTAGAAAAGATTTGGCAACCTAATACCAACCAACATAATTAATTAAATGAACGTAAGCGTGTGTTTACGAAGCGCCCTACAATGTGCAATTATACATAGGTATTAATTAAGTTAATCAATTTAATCGTAACATAACTAATTAAGGGATCAAATTGTTGAAGCCTCGATACGAAGCTGTTTCGCTCATACAGGTATCAAATATTTGAATAGAATATTCGAGAAATGAAAACAAAACTATAACGCGAGCGACCGAGCGAGCGAAGTGAGCAAAGCGTCTCCGCTCAGCTTGGGCAAAATACCTTTTTATGTCTGGATTGCCGAAATACCGGCTGTTCTTCACTACTGGTCGCATTTTTCACCCGATTCTCGTGAATTTTTCGGTAATTATATGTTTTTTTTGGTAGATTATTGTTTTGGATTATTTTCAAAATGGCGGAGCTGCTGTTACAAAGTTATTGGTGCTACACTTTCTTAATCCACGTACGTAACCAGGTGCATTAATAAGTTTGTATACGTCGCGCCACACGTTATGAGCGGTGGCCTTGAATACGCAGTAGTCACTTTTCAATACCTGTATACTATATATGCGCAGTAATTCCCACCAACGTCGCCCAGCGCTCTTAATTCTATGTTAATTATATGTGGTTCTGAAAGAAAATGTAGTCGGGTTATTTGTTTTTATAATAATTCCCCTGTTCATCTGATAAAGTTCAAGGGGTCGGGGGTGTGAGGGGGTAGATAATAATGTAAAATCAAACGCAAATTTCCTCTATCGCCTGGTAAATACTCGTATAATTACGCCGTGTACTGGCTATACCTGGGCGCCTATTCGCCAATTCGCACTGATGACGTCATATCGTCCGTCACTGTCCTACTTAAGCGTCGAGGGCGACAGCGAGCGAGAGAGGGATGGGAAATCGCTTTTCTATCCTAACCAAACATTACATTAACATTCAGGCACATTTTATTTATTTATATATTTATTTTCATTAATTATTATTTGTGCCCTTACAAAAAATTCCAAATCGACACAAATATACAATCTACACGAAATGTTTAGGTAATAATTACAATTACAAATTACAAAAATATACATACAAAGTAAATTCAATCGAATCCAATTAACATTATATACATTCCATTCTGAAAGTTCAATAATCCGGTGACAACACAATCATGCATCCATCTCACAAAAACTGCCACATTCGCGCATTATGTCCCTCCATGCATCACCAAACAGATCGTTCATTGGTGCTACAGCCAGCAGTGTGTTGAGGCTGTCTCGCGCTCGCACTAGCGGAGAATGCCGGCGCGCCATTCTGCCTAAAGATAGGTGATGATGTTGTTAAATCCAGCGATGATGTTGCTCGAGCTTTTGAAACATTCTTCACCAATGTACCTCTACTCACAACAGATCGTCTAAATTCTGCAGAGAATTTATTAAATTAAAGCAGAGACTTTATTAAAAAATATAGCGTCGCGTCGTCAGTAAGGTATATTTAAAATTTCATCATGTGTATCCCCAGGACATTGTCCAAACGTTTAAATTACTTAACTTAAAAAATACGGCAGACCTGTGGGGTATATCAGTCAAAGTCATTGGTTCAGTAATTTTAGTTATAGCCCCACATTTAGCTTATATATTCAATAAATGTGTTGACGATGGGGCTTTTCCAGACCTCATGAAACACAGTAAACTGATACCTCTGTTCAAGTCGGGAGACAAGGGTGATCCTTCAAATTTCAGACCAATATCTGTTCTTCCAACACTAAGTAAAATATTTGACGTTTGTTAGTTAGCCGTTCGCGAGTCATTGGAACTGTTTACTAGATCCGGTGCAAGCGCCGGTAGTTCATTGAGGAAAACGTCGGAGAAGTAATCTGCAAATGCGACTGCTGCTTCTCTCCAACACACAACACAAATACATTGCTTCTGGCCCCACACTAGTATACCTTGTGTCGTGGGAACCAGAAACAGCGATGTCACACACATATGAACATCCAAGACCTGGTTTAATTTTTCTTTTTCCCCAGCCGGAATTCAAACCCCGGACCTCGCTCGTTAGGGAAGGAGGGCGTCGAATCGCAACACCACAGCGGTGGTGGGCAAAGCCACGTCAGTAAGAACCCCGTCTTACTAATTGGATAGCTGATTCGCCTTTGAGACTTTGATAAGGTTCCAGCTCAGCAGCATATGTCACAGACCACACAAGTGTTGTGCGCAAACCAAGACAAAGTAAAGTTGTCTCAGTACACGTCGCGATTGCAGGGATGGGAGTAAGTCGATGAAAATCTATCGATAAAATATTATAAGATATAGTTGGCGCACGTTTAGATGAACACGTGCAATGTAACAAATGCAAAAATCCATCTGTGATAGTTTCTTCGCTTTTCTTCTCCCACGTTTTCCAATGTAGAGAAGAGGCAAAAAAAAGTGTACTTAGTGTGAATGAATGACGAGATGTGAATATCTACAGAAATAAAGACATTTTGACTTTGACTTTGACTTTGTACAGTACTACCTAGCACACATTTCTTACTGGCGAAGTAGCCAAGTGATTGCTAAACCAAAACAAACCTTATATACGTAGCATAACCTAAACCTAATCTAACCTAACCTTACCTTACTTAACCTACAAAGGTTCTATGTGACAAAAATATGTGCAAGAAGTTCGGAAACATGACGTGAAAGTCGTTACTTATGATATGAATGGTTATTTGTAATTACGCCTAAAAACGGTTAAACACCTTATTTTAGGTGTAACTCCAAATAACCATTCATATCCTTACTTAACGATTTAAAAAACACATATTTTTACGGTATACTTTAGGAGCAAGATTAACAAAAGTCCATCCAGGCGAAGTTAAGGTGCTCGACGCTACCTTGGTATCGAAATCGATATTTTCCCCACCCCTACCGGAGTCTGGAGAGCTCTCGACGGGTCGAGGGGTGAGGTACGTTTCATTTGTTCCAGCCGCTCTGACTGAATTGTCTCCGCACTATAACTACGTCTACGCCTAGAGCTACTCTAGACGCCTGATTGTTCAACTATACCTATGTGGTGTTACCCACCAATATGTCTTTATCTCATCACTAGCTGACCCGGTGAACTACTTCGTACTACCTAACATTTGATTATATAATTAATAAGAAATATGGTACCTACCCTAAAGTGTCGCGTTGGCGAATAATTACTAATGAAATAGTTGGTCGTTAAATAAAAGTCGTTAGTAGTTAAAATATTTTGTATATAGATCTACGCTAAGCTAAAACTATTTGGTGGACAATCAACAAAGAGTTTAGGAGGAGGAGGAGGAGTTTGAATGATATGTGGCTACCAACGCCAGCTAGCGATAGGAAGCTAAGACTCCTCCACTTTCCATTCAATAGATTTTAGTTTTTTGGCTGTTCCTCTGATTTTTCTTATTTTCTTTTTACTTAAACCTCCTCCGGGCTGAGCAAAATAAATGTGCATAGAAATTATTCAAACTGTTGGGCCCATGTTAGAGATTTAGTAAGATTCATTTTTATAAGTAAAGATTAAAAAATATCTAAGTATTTTCGAAAACAAAAGATATACCTTCCATATAGTGATTCACTCACGTGAATCGTGTGATGGGGGCGAATCAACTGTCACAGCGAATAAACTGTGTCGCACGTAACATGATGCTCAAAAGGTTGAGATCCCCTGTCAAGGGTGGCTACAGTCCCCGTCCAACTGGCAAGGAGTTTATTGTGTTTGTTACTTAAATACGAACATTGAATTGAAATATGAAAGAATAAGTGAAAATATCATGTTATTTGTAATCAGGTGGAGGTCTTTAGTCTCTGCCTACCCCTCTTCTGGGAATCAGGCGTGGGCATATGTATGTATGTATGGATGAACTGAATGTTTAGTTCTAGGGAACAGCATGTACCACAAAGGTGAAGTCATATTTTAGGTTAGGTATTTCTAAAAATTATTTCTCTATTGTAAAAAAATACAGTCAAGTGCGAGTCGGACTCGCGCACCAAGTGTTCCGTACACACTTGTAGAGACCTATTATGTATGTATGTCATGTTTACGATAGGGTTCATAGGTAGGTATGTTCTTTCACCAAAAACATTTATTTTGGTGATCAAACTACAAATTTACAGTTTTCGGATATTAATTACCCTCTTACTCATGCTATAAGATTTTTGCTAAATTGCTTGATTCTAGGTCACCGAGACGTACCCTATAGTTTTTGATTCCCTTGCGAGTATATACAAATTCAGCAAAATTGTGACATAAACACGCCGGTATTTTTTCTTAAACTCAAACATATATTTTATTGTAGCTTTTTAAAAATAATGCACTTTTACACGTCACACATACATGGAAAAAAATATAAAATATATCAAATATGATCCACTAGTCGCGCAGCGAGCTATGGAAAGGGCTATGCTTGGTATTTCTCTACGAGATCGAGTCAGAAATGAGGAGATCCGTAGAAGAACCAAAGTTGCTGACATAGCCCGTAGGATAAGCAAGCTGAATTGGCAATGGGCAGGCCACATAGCGCGAAGATCGGATGGCCGATGGGGCAAAAAGGTCCTTGAATGGAGACCACGTACTGGCAAGCGCAGTGTGGGTCGGCCACCTACGAGATGGACCGACGACCTGGTGAGGATCGCTGGATCTCGTTGGATGCAGGTGGCTACGGACCGGTCACGCTGGAGTGCGATTGGAGGGGCCTATGTTCAGCAGTGGACATTAACAGGCTGAAATGATGATGATGATGATCCATTAAGCTAACAAGTAATTGATTAGTGATTGTGGTTTGAGTGTTAAAAAAGAAATTTCCCTTACAAGTGGTGATTCATAGCTGAATCTCGCGGAGGAAAAAGAAACTTCATTAACTCCTCTAGTGTTTCTGAAATACGCCCGTCAGAGAAGATGGCACCAAGAAACTCTACGGGCATGTATGCATTTTTCAATTATGGTATTTTTTTATGCTACAACGTTCAATTTAAAAATAATATAATCTAATTATGCTATTAAGATGTCTCAAAATAACAATTGTACAAAATAAATAAATAAAGAAAACGAAAGCTGTAATTAACAAAACTTATGAGAAACCAGTCTGGACCAGTCCGTCCAAACAGCAACCGTTCACGAGATTAACTTCTGCACCAGCCATCCCCCCTCGCCATATTTGAGGGAGGGGAGAAACCCACTACACTGAGCCGCGACAAGCAAGGACATTTTAGTCAGCATGACCTTATGACTGACTCTGGTTTCTTGTTATCAAACTTGTATTCTTCGTTAAAACTAATTACACATTACTTTCATATAACAACGAGCAACTTTATTTTGACATCTTCATATATTTTCGGCCGGGGTTCTGATCAAATCGGTTACATAATAAAAGTTGCTCCGAATGATGTCCCTAACAACCCCTCTAAATTTGACTCCACCATTCTCAAAATTATTTTTTTGAGAAATAGGTACACCTTGCTTAAAAAATGTTTGACCTTTATTTTATCTTAGAAATAAATAAATGTAGCCCATTAATATCCCCACCGAGGGGCACAGACCTTTACCCGGGTACGAGTAAGATTAAGCCATACTCCACCACGCTGGCTCAGTGCGGGTTGATGGAGGGGTTTTACGATCACTACGAAGCCGGGACCTACAGCGTAACGTGTCATCCGAAACACTGAACGCCCGCAACTGTACGTAGAAAATAAAAATTATCTCATTGCTACGTGGCCAGGATTCGAACCTGCGTCTCCGTGTGAGAAGCAAGCGTGAAATCCAATAGACCACGGAGCTCTTGGCAATTATTTATTTGTATTGTTTTAGAAGGTTGTTTTACGGCACTGCCAAGTACACAGTGTCAAATGAATGATGATAATGATGAATTCCCCCTGAATTTGCCAACGAGTTATGTGTGTGTTCAAAGTAACGGCCTTTTGTAGTACCTGGTATAAAATGTGCATGGACCTGACTGACCTGAATTACCTACAGTCCAAGTCGGGATGGATGGTCAGAGGGGAAAGAGGCCCTCCAAACCTCACCCTCAGAGGCCCTGTCTTAGTGCTGTGCAAGTCCGCATCGAACCTGTTTTTCGACTTCGATCTTGGTGACGTTGAAGCTTGTATTTGTTCTTGTGAATATAAAAAGGCATCGGCTGCCTATTCGTCGGCATGAAAATGTAAAATCCAGTTATCCATTCGCAAGTACGAGAATTAGCAAGAAAGGTAATGGAAAATTGTGACATTGAACGGAAAAAATATTTCGAAAAACATGTTCAGAACCTAGAAAATTAATACTCAGAACCAGTATCTAATGATGATGCAGGAATAGCGTAGGAGAAGGGATATTTAATGGCTTATGTTTTAACGATCACCAAAATGCACCTATTTTACTACCAATAAATTCGAAACGACCGCCAGAATTAGTAAACGACCACCAAATTGTGTTTCGACGGGTCGAGGGGTGAGGTACGTTTCATTTGTTCCAGCCGCTCTGACTGAATTGTCTCCGCACTATAACTACGTCTACGCCTAGAGCTACTCTAGACGCCCTAGGCCAGGGGTACCAACCAATCATTGTGAAAATGTACCTTTGTAGTTACCTAGTTTATATCAATGTTAGACACTCATTATATATTTAACACATAGTGTCACGCCTTTTCCCATGAGAGGTGGCAGAGGCACAATTGTGCCCACTTTTAGCCAGTTATTCGATACTATATTTTGCGTGACATGGGGCTAGCCCATCGCCGCAGCTACGGAGTAATGAATGTTTCCTCACGATGTTCATCACCGTTAGAACGTCCATATAATATACTTGAGATAAATAACTTATCTCAGTGGTATACGTCGCGCGAGACGTTATGAGCGGTGGCCTTGAATGCGCAGTAGTCACTTTTTTACATATGCGCAGTAATTCCCGCCAACGTCGCCCAGCGCTGTTAATTCGTGGCGCGACGTATACATTGTCAAGGATTCGAAACTGCACCTCCTGCGTGAGAACCGTGAATACCACTAGACCACGGAGCTTTCTAACAGCAGCTGTCTTAAATATTAAGTCCAAGTACAAACCATATCAGACAATCAATGTTTCTTATTTATTACTTTACGCCGCCAACGAACAAGGAAAATACAAATACACAGGAACATGTTTTACCCAATATCACATAAATACAATAACATATTCAGAGGTACAAAAGTTTAGTCAGGGAATCAAAATCGGGCTAGCCCGAATCGCAGGATCCTGTTCTGATGATAAAAAACCGGTGAAGTGCGAGTCTAAATCGCGCACGATGGGTTTCGTACCACCGTTCAATGGAAGCGATGGTGTGGAGTGAATAGTTTGGATTGTACACAGCAAAATATTGTTTACAAAGTTATTGGTGCGGTAACTTTCACACTCCATGTACGTAACCAGGTGCATCCATGAGTTTGTATGTGGTATTGAAAGAATTGTTGTATGGGAGCCCCCATAAATATTTCTTTTATCCTGTTTTTTAGTATTTGTTGTTATAGCGGCAACAGAAATACATAATCTGTGAAAATTTCAACTCTCTAGCTAGCTAGGTTCTTGAGATACAGCCTGGTGACAGACGGACGGACAGCGAAGTCTTAGTAATAGGGTTCCGTTCTTACCCGTTGGGTACGGAACCCTAAAAACTCCGGCGACTCGGACTGCAGTAGGAAAGCTAAAGTGACACAAAGTCCGACTATTTTAAAAATTAAACGGGTAAATGGTTTATTAAGTAGTTTGTTTACTATTCCGTATTTCATCGTCGTTTTCATAGAAAGGCAAATACAACAAGTACAAAGTGATACTAGTAAATATGTACTTTATTTTAAAAAGGAAATCTGCAAAAACCCTGGGAATTATAAGCTTTCTAACTGCTCTTCTTTTCTTTTCTATCTTAGAATTCCCGCTGGAATGTAGGAAAAAAAATGGGAAATATTAAACTGCTCATCAATAATACTGATTTTCACAGCAAATATACTGATTTTTACACAGCAAATATCAGGGCAAGATACTGTGGCAGCCTAAGTGAAGGGTACAGGTGGTGAGCGAAGCGAAGCCCCCTTTATCCTTCGTATTAGGTTGAACATGTAAGAACAACAAAAATACTGAAAATATAAAAAAAAATGCTGATCCTTTTTTGCTGTGAAAATCAGTATTTTTGCTGTGCGATTAAATACCAGCAGAAAAAATATACTAGAAATCAATGACTTTCCTGTTTAAAACTTTATCCGGCAAATACGTTAATTACAGAAAGTGAAGTTTAATCATCAACAAATGTATATTGTTCAACTATACCTATGTGGTGTTACCCACCAATATGTCTTTATCTCATCACTAGCTGACCCGGTGAACTTCGTACTACCTAACATTTGATTGTATAATAAATAAGAAATATGGTACATACCCTAAAGTGACGCGTTGGCGAATAATTACTAATGAAATAGTTGCTCTTTATATAAAAGTCGTTAGTAGTTAAAATATTTTGTATATACATAGTCAGGTCATAAGTTCTGTCACATGTGCAATATGAAATAATTTAGACATGTTTATTATTTATGTACACATTTATATAGCAAAATGAACTAAATAAAACATAGATTCTTATGGTAATAAAGTTTATTCAAAATGACCCCCGCGATTTTGAATACAGGCCTTTATTCTGCGCGGCCAGTCGTCTATCGCAGCAGGAACGAGGTCCATGTCAATATCGGGGGCTGCCTTAATCAAGGATGCCTTGAGTGACTCCAAATCAGGATGAGGCTTTGAGCAGGCCTTTTCCTCCAAGTGTTGCCATATCTTGTAATCTAACGGACTCAAATCTGGACAGGAGGAGGGCCAGTCTTCATGCCGGATGAAGTCGATTTCACGCGCCGCCAGCCAGTCTTGTGTGCTTTTCGCTCTATGAGTTGGCGCAGAATCTTGTTGGAATACCCAGTGCCTGTTATTAAACATGGTATGAGAAACAGGTTCCACAAGGTTCTTGAGGACTGTATTTTGTTACACAACTGCATTCGTTTTTACGCCTTTCTCACAAAAATGTACCTCAGTTAAGCCCCAATATGAGACCCCCAACCAAACCATGAGCGAGGATGGAAAATGACCTCGTTGGACACGCGGAATACGGTTGCTCGCTTCTTCACTGCTTTGTGCGTACACCTTATCATTTTGTTTGTTGTAGCTCTCTTCCACGGTGAAAATTTTTTCATCCGAAAAAAGAATTTCCCGATGCTTTTTTCCCGCGTACCGCTTCAACAAAGCGCGGCATCTCTTCAGTCTCAGGTCCATTAAACGAGCGTCCAAACGATGTCCTGTTTTTCTTCGATATGCCCTAAGCCCTAAGTCTTCATTTAACACCCTTTTCACCGTGGTCCTGCTTAACCCCATCTGAAGGGCCAAAAGTTTCTGCTTACGTATGGGATTTCTTTGAATTCGCGCCTTCACAGCTTTTATCACTGCTGGAGTCCTAACAGAGCGAGGGCGACCACTTCTTGACCTGTCATCTACACTAGAGTCTTCATTGTATCGTTTTATGGTACGATAAACGAATCTTTTGGTTATATTCAAATTTTTCAGTAAGTCGAAAATCTGAATTGGCGCGTAACCGCAACGATGCAACGCAATAACTGCGACACGGTCTTCTTTAAGTGTCCACTCCATATTTAAAAATGAGGAAAATTCTAAAAAGTACACATTTTTATTTTCATGAAAAAATCGAAATTCGAATTCAATAAACTTTTTTGTGGCCAGCGTTCTAAATTCAAAAGTTTTTATTGTGTGACAGAACTTATGACCTGACTGTGTAGATCTACGCTAAGCTAAAATTATTTGGTGGACAATCAACAAAGAGTTTAGGAGGAGGAGGAGGAGTTTGAATGATATTTGGCTACCAACGCCAGCTAGCGATAGGAAGCTAAGACTCCTCCACTTTCCATTCAATAGATTTTAGTTTTTTGGCTGTTCCTCTGATTTTTCTTATTTTCTTTTTACTTAAACCTCCTCCGGGCTGAGCAAAATAAATGTGCATAGAAATTATTCAAACTGTTGGGCCCATGTTAGAGATTTAGTAAGATTCATTTTTATAAGTAAAGATTAAAAAATATCTAAGTATTTTCGAAAACAAAAGATATACCTTCCATATAGTGATTCACTCACGTGAATCGTGTGATGGGGGCGAATCAACTGTCACAGCGAATAAACTGTGTCGCACGTAACATGATGCTCAAAAGGTTGAGATCCCCTGTCAAGGGTGGCTACAGTCCCCGTCCAACTGGCAAGGAGTTTATTGTGTTTGTTACTTAAATACGAACATTGAATTGAAATATGAAAGAATAAGTGAAAATATCATGTTATTTGTAATTGTCTTGTCCGGGGAGAATAACTGCATTTGATGGACTTTTGTCTGGCATGGGTGAACTTGATGATGAAAGGATGAATGAAAGGAGCAATCTCCTTTCATTCATCCTTGACATTGACTAAACAGATTTATACAGCGGGTGTGAAAGAAGCCGTCGGGCGGGGCGCCCAAGAAGGTCCTATAAAGACCAAATCGGCGATTTGTTAGTGAAGGGGCAAAATTCGAAGTAACCGTGACCGGCGAGCTTGCATGAAGAGGCTTATGAATGTTGAGGAAGCGAGAGATGTATGCCAGGATCGCATCAGGTGGAGGTCTTTGGTCTCTGCCTACCCCTCTTCCGGGAATCAGGCGTGGGCATATGTATGTATGTATGGATTAACTGAATGTTTAGTTCTAGGGAACGGCATGTACCACAAAGGTGAAGTCATATTTTAGGTTAGGTATTTCTAAAAATTATTTCTCTATTGTAAAAAATTACGGTCAAGTGCGAGTCGGACTCGCGCACCAAGTGTTCCGTACACACTTGTAGAGACCTATTACGTATGTATGTCATGTTTATGATAGGGTTCATAGGTAGGTATGTTCTTTCACCAAAAACATTTATTTTGGTGATCAAACTTCAAATTTACAGTTTTCGGATATTAATTACCCTCTTACTCATGCTATAAGATTTTTGCTAAATTGCTTGATTCTAGGTCACCGAGACGTACCCTATAGTTTTTGATTCCCTTGCGAGTATATGCAAATTCAGCAAAATTGTGACATAAACACGCCGGTATTTTTTCTTAAACTGAAACATATATTTTATTGTAGCTTTTTAAAAATAATGCACTTTTACACGTCACACATACATGGAAAAAATAAAAAATACATCAAATATGATCCACTAAGCTAACAAGTAATTGATTAGTGATTGTGGTTTGAGTGTTAAAAAAGAAATTTCCCTTACAAGTGGTGATTCATAGCTGAATCTCGCGGAGGAAAAAGAAACTTCATTAACTCCTCTAGTTTATCTGAAATACGCCCGTCAGAGAAGAAGGCACCAAGAAACTCTACGGGGATGTATGCATTTTTCAATTATGGTATTTTTTTATGCTACAACGTTCAATATAAAAATAATATAATCTAATTATGCTATTAAGATGTCTCAAAATAACAATTTTACAAAAAAAATAAATAAATAAAGAAAACGAAAGCTGTAATTAACAAAACTTATGAGAAACCAGTCTGGACCAGGGGGGCGATCGCGGTAAAAAATATCAACCGAACCATAGCTGAACCATAACCGAAACACGACTTTAAGGACTATTCGTATCGCGCTAATGTTTTGACAGATGGTTGAACCGAAGTTCGATTGGAATTGGACCATAACCGCTGTCAAACGAACGGTTTTGTTAAAGTTATTATGGAGCTACTTTTTCACGACCGTTGTAGAATTGTTGAGATGAAAAGTGGGTGAAAATCGTGATTTTGATGTATCTGGACTTTGGAAATGGCCTACGAGTGTGATGTAGCTATAGCGCGAGCCTAATCTAAAACAGGGAATCAGAGTTTATCAAGCGAAATTGTCTGTCGTAGGAGTTAGCTTGTGGACACATTAATTACCTACTCAGTTGACCCTTAATTTGCCACCAACCAGTGCTTTGGATGTGGACACGAAGGTTAGTAACACTATACAAAGTACTAGAATGTATCACATTTACTTTTGTTTGGACATGAACAATTTTTATTCCGTTTCCCAAAAACAGAACTAAGTGAGCTTAGTAACAGTGCTTACATTTTGTTTCAGGTACTGGTTGTTTAGCATTTTGCCACAGGCTACTACCAGACGATTGGATGAGAAAGCAGGAAACATTGTGTTTACCATTCAAGTGTCTCCACAATTGTAAAACAAGTCACCTTAGCATTCAACAAGCCAGAAATCTTAAATTTCCCTTTCAACTTCGTGATAGGGAGCAAATTAAAAGGAAGTAAGTAACTATATGTTAACATCATTCCATTCAATTCAAATCAGATTACATTTACCTACGGCTGGGTATAGGCCTCCTCTTTACCACACTATCTACTCTGGTCCTGAGCCTCCCGCAGCCACTGCTTGCCAGCCAGCGTCTCAGCGTCCATCTATCCGGTGGTCTGCCTATCTGCCTCATACATCATACAATTCCTATTTATTAGTTTGCCTATCACAATTTATTTTAGATTATTACTTTTGGTTTGGTAATGAACAAAAAAAAGCATACCAAGATTGTGTGGCTTATAAGTTTTAATATATACTTTACTGCACAAAACAGAGAATCCAAAAAAATATATAAAGGTAAAAACATTTACAAAGGCGAGCTTATCTCTAACAGGAAATGTCTCCCAGCAAACCTTGATTGGAGGGGTAAAAAAGAAACTACAGGTAGAGCTACATATGTGCACAACATTAAATACTTACCAATATCTACATAATACTAAAATATATATCATATACTAATATATCAAATACATACTAATACATGCTTATACTTAGATATATTGATGAGAAAGATATATACAAACAAATAATTTAAAAAAATGTAAGTTGACGGACTGTCTCTGATTTGATTTGAAGTTGTACTAATTAATATAAAATATAATATAATGTATGTACGCAAGAACCTTACAACATTTTCCAAACTTAGCGATAGCTGTAATGTTTACCTAAGAAATAATCACAGACTATGTGCGCCCCGTTTTAGACTCGCGAAGGTTAGCAATTCTTTCAAGGGTCAGTGCATTCTCTACTACAATAAGATACCTCTGGAGATTTTGAAATTGCCACTTGAGCAATTTAAAAAGCATGTTAAAGCAACTTTGTCGAAAAAGGGATATTACAATGTTCAAGATTACTTAAATGACAGGACTGTATGGGGTTAATCTGGCTCAACAGAGACCTTGCTGTTAATAATTTTGTAATTATTTATTCCTGCTTATTAATCATAACAATTAAATTTTTCATATTTGTATTAGTTAAGCACAACCTATTTTTAAAAGAGATCTAAAAATCAATCTGTGGGAGTTTCTACGCCCTTCTTCTCCCACAGTGGTCCAATGTAGAGAAGAGGCAAAAAATGACGTTTGCTAAGTATATGTAAATATCTACAGTAATAAAGTACTTTGACTATTGACTATACTATTATAATATAGGTATAGGACAACTGTGGTGCTGCTACCATGTACGGTTGTTGCCCTGCCTACCATGAGAGAGGTCCTGGGTTCAATCCCCGGCTGGGGATAAAGAAAACAAAACCCAGTCTTGTCATCATTGTTTCTGGTTCCCACAACCCAGGGTACGCTAGTGTGGGGCCAGGAGCACTGTATGTGCCTGTATGTAAATGTTTATGTATAAATGTTTATTATTTCCAGATTTTTCAAAAAGTACAGATTGCCAGGGTTTCTGGCTTGTCGAGATGGTACTCATATGTTCATAGTTACCCCTAATGAACATGAGGAGAGATACTATAACAAAAAAAGGTGACATTCTATGAATGATATGATGGTAAGTCTATTGCGGGGAGCGCAATTGTTGATAGATTAAGGACTAAAATAAATGATATTTAACTAGGTAAATTTGTTTTATTCATGTCTTGGTACTTAAGTTATCTCACTTTAATTATTCTCACATTAGAGACCTTTGCCCAGCAATGGGATATTATATGTTAGTAATAATAATAAAATATTTTTCACACATCTTCTCTTTGTTGGGTACAAAACTGAAAAAAGAAATAATGTACAAGTTAGTAGAAATATTTTACATAAAACTATATTAGAGTACTATACTTACATGATTGCATGAATTAATAAATTATAGCTAATATTTTCTAAAGCATATTTACAGGAAAAGTAAACATGGTTTAGAAAACTCGTGGGGAAAATGTCATAAAAATTATACTAAGGGCACTTTTAAAATAAAAATTTATATTAAGTAACAATTCAGGGCATATTTCCTACATAACAATATCCTACCCAAACTGATAGTAAAGTATAGAATTACCTGCTTCGTCAATCTATTATTTCACAAATTCATTTGAAGGACTGCTATAGTATTAATACTATAGGGGTCTGAGCATTCTGCAGAGCAGCCTGGGAAGTCTGTGCAGCCTTTGCCCTAAGATGTTCAACTTTCAATCCCATCAGCCTTGATACGTCCAACATGCTTATGCTGGCTGGAATATTAATAAAACAATTTGCTGTACATTTTCCTTTAGGATATGAAAACAATTTACATTGTTATTCTTATTTATCTAAACTTCGTACACCTTCTTACAAAAGCATTATATTCTGATAGGGAACAAGTTTAAGATAACTCAAAACTCAAAAAACTCAAAACGTTTATTCTGTAAATAGGCCACAAGGGCACTTTCACATGTCATTTCATTTCATTTTTTACAGAACATTTGGTATTATTATCATATTATCAGAAAAAAAAAAGTACTTAATTATTGTTTCTGAGAGATGTAAAGAGTCTCATGTCATAATAAAATAATTAAAATATAAATAACAGAGATGTATAGTCTCTTTAGTCAATAATACAATGATAATAGGAGATGTAGGATAAAGAAAACTACATACCTTGGTTCATTCCTTTGCAGTCCTAACTGCTCTAAAGGGATTGAGGATGTCTGCGCACTCCCCCCACGGGTCAGGTCAACGAACCTCTTCTCGAAGAATCGCTTCTGTCCACACCTGTGGACAGGTCATGGTCAGAGTGTCTATAAGACTCCAACCCAGGTCATAGGATGGCCCTTGCGGGCGGTGGTCTTCATGTGGCGCTGGTATGCAGTGGGTGATCGCCGGCTAGGCAACCAGATCGCGTGGCAGGCGGCGGCGGTCGGGCTGGCGCGCGTGGTGCGGCGCCAGTTCGGCGATGTGCGGGTGTTGTGAAGCATTCGCACGCGCGAATATGCCCTTCGCCAGCCTCTGGACAAACTGGTCCACGGTTTCCCATCTTAGGTCCCTCTGGATTGTCGCGTTCCTCACGTAGCGGGGGGCGCCGACGATGGTACGCAGAGAGAGGTTCTCTTGGGCTCGGAATCTCCGTTTGTTCGTCTCCGAGCACAGGGCGTACCATGCTGGGGTCGCGCAGGTGAGGCGGGATCTCGCGTAGGTCTTGTAGATCCCGAGATTCGCCCTCAGAGGGAGGCTGGAGTACACTTATTTATAAAGCTACATTTCTATCCACTTGAATCTTTTATCTGTAATTTTTCGTTCACCTCGTAAACACATCAAATTCCACGAATTCCCACCCAAGTGTGGTCAAAAATAGAGTAGTTAACAACAAAAAGGCGAAATCGACGGTCGATTATACACAATCGATACTACATCTCTAATGTTTTGATTACGACAATGGTTCGGTTGTGGTTCAGCTTCGGTCTCCACTAAAACTTTAGCGCGATACCGAATTTCATTGAACCGAACCAAAGTTGAATTACAACTGGAACTGAACCAGAACCATACCTTTGACGTTCGTTGACTATACAAAATAGCGCGATCGGCCCCCAGTCCGTCCAAACAGCAACCGTTCACGAGATTAACTTGTGCACCAGCCATCACCCCCCTCTCCATATTTGAGGGAGGGGAGCAACCCACTACACTGAGCCGCGACAAGCAAGGACATTTTAGTCAGCATGACCTTATGACTGACTCTGGTTTCTTGTTATCAAACTTGTATTCTTCGTTAAAACTAATAAATTGTTATGAGTCACCTCACATAGCACTTTTGATCGCCTTGATCTATATGTTTAATGTTTTCACATGTTTTCTTTCAAGGGTCAGTGCATTCTCTACTACAATAAGATACCTCTGGAGATTTTGAAATTGCCATTTGAGCAATTTAAAAAGCATGTTAAAGCGACTTTGTCGAAAAAGGGATATTACAATGTTCAAGATTACTTAAACGACAGGACTGTATGGGGTTAATCTGGCTCAACACAGACCTTGCTGTTAATAATTTTGTAATTTATTCCTGCTTATTAATCATAACAATTAAATTTTTCATATTTGTATTAGTTAAGCACAACCAATTTTTAAAAGAGATCTAAAAATAAATCTGTGGGAGTTTCTACGCCCTTCTTCTCCCACAGTGGTCCAATGTAGAGAAGAGGCAAAAAATGACGTTTGCTAAGTACATATATGTAAATATCTACAGTAATAAAGTACTTTGACTATTGACTATTGACTATTGACTATCACAACTTCAAGAGACCACAGACTTAAACAATTGATATTAGTTTCAACTTGACACCTCCACGCGTTCCTGAGAAAAAGGTTCTTGACAGACTTAAACGTTGACAGAAAGCCTTTCTGATAGCCTATCAGACAGATATTAACAGTTTTCGGATTTCTCCCTTTATATGTGCTGTAGGACTTTTTGTCAAAGGAGAATGGCCAAATCCATACAAAAAAAACAGGCCCGGAATACAATAGTTTTAGAACAAAATAGTTTTAATAATTATCAGTTTTAAACATTTATAAATTCAGTGGCTAACATGTTCTTTTTTGAGAATTGTCGTTTCACATTGCGTCATTGACGATGTGGTGGCTTTAAAGACTGTTACATTGTCTGCAGTAATCTACTATATTTAGTAAAATCTACATACCACTTAAGTTAGGAGTAGGTACAAGGAAAGTTAATGATAATATAAAGTTTTACGTTCCTAATTGATGTGTCCCAGGTTTTCACACAAGGAAAATCCTGTGTTGCGGGATCCCATTTCTGTTTTGTTTACTGTTTCGGAGTTCAAGAAGGTATGCGTAGTAAAGTAAAGTTACGTAGATATTTATAGTACAGATGGATTCAACTGTTTCTTAAAAGATGAGCAGTAATTTTCGGTTATCTATACATTTTGGTCCAAGAGGCCGGTCGACTAGTATGGGAAAGTGGTAAATTAAAATGCTCTGATAAAATAGGTTTCGTAGCAACAGTTGTTCGGAATGATGTCCCTAACAAGCTTTAAATTACAACTAAACTTTAACAAAATTATATCCAACAATGAACCCTGTAAGGGCACTACAATGTCTTAATAACTAGCTTACACATACTTAGCATACACATTACTTTCATATAACCACGAGCAACTTTATTTTGACATCTTCATATATTTTCGGCCGGGGTTCTGATCAAATCGGTTACATAATAAAAGTTGCTCCGAATGATGTCCCTAACAACCCCTCTAAATTTGACTCCACCATTCTCAAAATTATTTTTTTGAGAAATAGGTACACCTTGCTTAAAAAATGTAATGACCTTTTCTGTGCTGTAGCTACATTTTATCTTAGAAATAAATAAATGTAGCCCATTAATATCCCCACCGAGGGGCACAGACCCGGGTACGAGTAAGATTAAGCCATACTCCACCACGCTGGCTCAGTGCGGGTTGATGGAGGGGTTTTACGATCACTACGAAGCCGGGACCTACAGCGTAACGTGTCATCCGAAACACTGAACGCCCGCAACTGTACGTAGAAAATAAAAATTATCTCATTGCTACGTGGCCAGGATTCGAACCTGCGTCTCCAGTGTGAGAAGCAAGCGTGAAATCCAATAGACCACGGAGCTCTTGGCAATTATTTATTTGTATTGTTTTAGAAGGTTGTTTTACGGCACTGCCAAGTACACAGTGTCAAATGAATGATGATAATGATGAATTCCCCCTGAATTTGCCAACGAGTTATGTGTGTGTTCAAAGTAACGGCCTTTTGTAGTACCTGGTATAAAATGTGCATGGACCTGACTGACCTGAATTACCTATAGTCCAAGTCGGGATGGATGGCCAGAGGGGAAAGAGGCCCTCCAAACCTCACCCTCAGAGGCCCTGTCTTAGTGCTGTGCAAGTCCGCATCGAACCGGTTTTTCGACTTTGATCTTGGTGACGTTGAAGCTGGTATTTGTTCTTGTGAATATAAAAAGGCATCGGCTGCCTATTCGTGGGCATGAAAATGTAAAATCCAGTTATCCATTCGCAAGTACGAGACTTAGCAAGGAAGGTAATGGAAAATTGTGACATTGAACGGAAAAAATATTTCGAAAAACATGTTCAGAACCTAGAAAATTAATACTCAGAACCAGTATCTAATGATGATGCAGGAATAGCTTAGGAGAAGGGATATTTAATGGCTTATGTTTTAACGATCACCAAAATGCACCTATTTTACTACCAATAAATTCGAAACGACCGCCAGAATTAGTAAACGACCACCAAATTGTGTTTGAATAAATGATCACCAAACTTCTTTTTATGTTTTGTGTACTTAAGTTGATGTTTTAAGTATTTTTTGTTGTTCTTACATGTTAAACCTAACTCGAAGGATAAAGGGGGCTTCACTTCGCTCACCCCCTTTACGCTTCGCCTAAGCTACCGCAGCAGTATTTTGCCCTGATATTTTCCGCAACTTTTGGTGATCTTGGGTAAATAAAAATTATTTTGATGGTCATTTAAATTGTTCTCATATTTTATTATAGAAGTCGAAGTAACCAGTGAAGAACTAAGATTCCTTAAGGGTTTTTTGCTATAATAGATTAATCGACGCTGCTCAAATTTAGGTAATCATTTGTCGACTTTAGGTAATCAATTGGCGTTTGGATAATCCTTTTTAAGGCAATTAATGGAAGAAATTAAGGTCATTGCTAATCATATGAATGAGTTATCAACCAAAAAGAAACAGCTAACAAAAACGTCAGAAAATGGTAGGTACCTAAAACTATCTTTAGGTCCATTTCGACAACTTTCCATTATGAAAAGGTTCATAAAGACAAGTTCCTTATCGACAACTTCCCTGTTGGACAACTTTCAGATATGTCGTCGTCGCATCTGCTATTAAACAAACAAACATAAACATTTACATACAGGCACATACATTGCTTCTGACCCCACACTAGGATACCCTGTGTCGTGGGAGCCAGAAACAGCGACGTCACCCACATATAAACATCCAAGACCTGTTTTTTTACCCTCAGCCGGGGATCGAACCCGGGACCTCTCGCTTGGTAGGCAGAGCCACAACCGCTGCGCTACAGAGGTCGTCAAATTTCCACTGAACCGTCATTGTCTAAGGGAATATATGCCCTAGTCTGTATTTCATTCAATACTTTGTATTGCAGCGTAGGGCGAGGATGTAATACCTGCGTGAGTCGCAACACAAACAAGAGAATCGGCGACTGGAAGGGCCTACCCTTGTTAGCTTATGCATTTGCATACATGAACATTACTACTTACAACGCGGTCGTATTACGCTTTGTTTTCATTACAGATGATAGTCAGCAGCCTGCTGGTTCACTTCCATATATAGGACATAATTTATTTTGGACTATATCTGATGTAGCGGACCTCACGTACTGCAGCAATAACAGTTCGGAAATATCTCATCACGTACTATGTCTTTGTACGTCATTAGTAACATTTACCAACTAGCATATAAGCTAAGTTTCCATTCAAGTATACAGACATTAACCGTGTTACCACAAAAATATTAAATAGCGTTTAACCTCAAAATAAACGTCAAATCTCATACACTTTTGTTTTTAAACAAGTGTTGAACATTAGTTTATTTTTTTGTGGTAATGCCCTAACTATAATAATAATAATACCTTGGACACTATTTACACACATTGATCTAGCCCCAAACTAGGATTCCCTGAATCTTGGGTACTAGACAACGATACACATACTCATATAGATAAATACTATACTTAGTTAGATAAACAACCATGACTAGGGTAAAAACATCCGTTCTCATCCAACAAATATTTGCCCCCACCGGAACTCGAACCCGGGACCCTTGGCTTCGTAGGCAGGGTCACTGCCGACTCGGCCATTCGGGAACTGAGCATGTACTTCTAGTGACAAGCCGTTTATACCGTCTCCCGTTGGTTGCCCCCCTGTCGGCAAATCTAAAAGTGCCGGCGAATCAAAAATAATATTATTTTTCGTGAGAATATGTGATTTTCCGACTTCTGGCCGAAAAATAGCACCTTCGCCGCTTGATTTTGGGTTCTCAGGCAGAAAATTTATATTCCTAACTTGTTCGAAAGGGCTTTTTAGGAACCTCGCTACGACCCCCGCCTTCGGCTCGTGCCGTAAACTTCTCGGTTCATAAATATGAGCCTTTGCGAACTCGTGGGAAATGTACTTTATATGTATTTGTTATCATAATACTACAACTGTATCAAATAGTTCGGTCATGCTTTGCTGAATCGAAAAATCGATATTTTATAATGGGCTAAATCTGAAAGTTGCCGCCAAACCAAAATAATTTTATATTCCACTATAATATATAATTTTATGTATTTGTTACTTTGGGACCAAATCTGTAGGGTAATTCTCTGCTAAAAATCGATAAAACAAGTTCGAAAAATCGATATTTTACAGCTTTGTTCCCACAGTAACAAATTAATATGATGACACATTTTATCGAAGTAATGTACTATTATTTTTGTTAGGCCGGCATTTTCAGATTTAGGCCAAACATGTATGAACGCTGAATGATGTCGTTTTACACATTGCTAGTTCGTGGTGTTACATATTTCACTCAACTCACTAACTCACTAATTCACTAACTCACTAAACCACTAACTCACTAACTCACTAAGTCACTAACTCACTAACTCAGTAACTCATTAAATCGCTAACTCACTAACTCGCTAACTCGCTAACTCACTAACTCGCTAACTCACTAACTCAGTCGGCGGTCGTCAGTCAGCGCGTTCTGTCGGCTCAGCACTAATGAGAACAAAGCCTTGCTGGAATCCAATAACCAGAAACATGTAAACAGGGTATTACCGAAAAGTATAGACATATTTAAGGCCCAAGTATCGGTAAAATTAGCAACTGGATTCGTGGTGGTTGACATTTTGCACACAGCCGTATTAAAATAAAGTTCATAACAGCTCACAATGTAACATGGTTAAAACAATTTTAGGATTATACACTAGATAACATTATAAAATGTGTGTGGATGTGCTATTACACAGGGCACAAAATTGAGGCATTATGTTATTTTAAGGTCACTGTGAAATATAATAATGATTTCATGAACTTAAAATGTTTGATGTTAAAAACGGCGGTCCTCTGTTAGGGCGATATTTTATGGTTGTTTTCAATGTAGGCTTCACGAATATTAACCAAAGTTATGTATCTAGTGACAATGAGGTAAGTGATCTAGTAGGTAAATATTCGGATCTCTGGAAGGACGAATTAGGCAGGTGTTACAAATTCAAGATTAAAACCAGGGGGTTTACTTCTAAGAGTTGTTAGTAACTCACCTGGGGCTAAACCAAAAGAATTCAAACCCAGAAAAGCTTAAAAAACCGGTCAAGTGCGAGTCTAAATCGCGCGCGAAGGGTTCCGTACCACCGTTCAATGGAAGCGATGGTGTGGAGTGAATAGTTTGGATTTTACACAGCAAAATATTGTTTACAAAGTTATTGGTGCGGTTACTTTCACACTCCATGTACGTAAAACAGGTGCATCCATAAGTTTGTATGTGGTATTGTTGTATGGGAGCCCCCTTAAATATTTATTTTATCCTGTTTTTTAGTATTTGTTGTTATAGCGGCAACAGAAATACATAATCTGTGAAAATTTCAACTCTCTAGCTAGCTAGGTTCTTGAGATACAGCCTGGTGACAGACGGACGGACGGACGGACGGACGGACAGCGAAGTCTTAGTAATAGGGTTCCGTTCTTACCCGTTGCGTACGGAACCCTAAAAAGAAAGTGGAGGCAGTGTTACAGCTTTGGAAGCTAGGTGTATTACGCCTATAGTGTCAGTTGTAAAAGCAGACGGTAACATCCTGACGTCACCCGTTCCATACAATAGAAGAATTATTTGGCACCTAACGGAGAGGGGAGCAGTATTCAAAAATCGGCTTAAAATTGGCGTATAATCAAGTAGAATTTGCATCAGAAGATAATTCACAAGGCATAACTACAATTAGTACAAGCAGAGGATTCGTTAAATATACAATTATTGATTAGTTTTCGGGTTAGTTAAAGCACCAGCTATCTTCCAGCGCATAATGGAGACGTTGCTTGTGGGTATAGGATGGGTTGTGGTCTGGACCGACGATATTTGCATGACTGGCCCCACAAGATATCCGCACCGATCGCACCGAACGAGCTGGACGCATCGAATTTGAGAATTCTTTATAAGAAGTCATATGAAACTTCGCACACCGGATCCGGAGAAACTAAAAATACTGGTGACGTCACAAAATCCGTTCGGCGCGCACGGTGCGGACAGGTGTGCGTTCACCATTAGGAGCAACACCAATAGTTGAAGTATAAGTTGAATGTTGCATTATGGCTTGTTTCAAGTATCAATGATTTCAATGACTTCTCTGTCTACCATTATTTGCTTAGAAATATACTAAATGCCAAATAAATTATAACCTATGTGGACGGCCGACGTCGATGCGTCATTGTAACTGAGCCGTCACTTCTCCATCAGAATCGGGACCCTGGTGCAATTCGTCCTGAATTTGGCGTACCGAGGTCAATAATTCAGGAAGGGCGCAATTTGTAGATGCGTAAGTTTCCGGGTTCCGTATGCTATTAATTAATGACGATCCCACGAACTTAGGAGTCCCTAGGGGAGCGGCTAATAATACTGAAGACAAAGCATTAAATATACAAATGGGTTAAATAAGTAATTGATCTTACGTACACTATACGGACGTTCCAGCGGTGATGGAAAACATCGTGAGGAAACCTTCAAACTCAATAGCTGCGGCGATGGGCTAGCCCCTTGTCACGCAAAATGGAGTATTGAAAAAAAACTGGCTAAATATGGGCTCAATTGTGCCTCAGCCACCCCGTATGGGTAAAGGCGTGACGCTATGCTATACAAATGGGTGTATACAATACTTCTAGCTATGTTCCCAATACTCCAGGGCCCTTGTATTGAACAAGTAACTTATAAGAGTCAAGTTTAGCAAAAAAGCTCAGCAAGTTTTAAAGTAGGTATGTAGTTAGCTTCTTTTTGGTTCTCAAACAATAAGTCAATTGGTCATTACCATGACTTTGTAATGACGGAACTTAGTAATAACCCTTTACAATATAATCTGAATTTCTTGCCTTTCAAAAAATCATTCAAATATTTTTGTAATTACGTTCTAAGTCCATGCATGTTGTATTACTAGTGGCCATAAAAGTTGAAGGTAATTGTAAAAGTCATATTTAAATGTAATGGCTTTCAATAATTACATTTTAATCCATTGCCAAAAGAAAACGTAGACTGCGGCAAAGTCAAAAGAGACACCTTGAGAGATTTAATCTTTACAATTCATTTGTGAAAGAGTTAAAGTCAACAATTGTGTACTTGATTTTTTCAATGTTTTGTTCATATTTGGATCTACAGTTTCATGAAACACAACGTGAGAAATAAAGAAATACATGGCCTTTGGCAAGCAGTGGGACACCATCATCTCGGCTACGTAAAAAAATAATAGCAAAATGGTCAAAGCCAAACTTATTTGTAACAAGATATGTCTTCTAGTAAATGAACTTAACAGAAATAAATACTGAGAAACAAACACAAAGAAACGTTCTTCGTAAACATACAATTCGTAGAAGCAGATTTGATGAATTATGAAAAACTGCCACTTTTCCTCAATTTTCAGTCGATTTTAGTTACAAAAGGATACGAAAGTACACAGAATGACATAGTTCATTACCTTATTGCATTTACAAAGTTCCTCTGAAACCTAATATTGCGACAATCTTCTTGATACTTACATCGACATTAAGGCCAATCTCTGCGGGCTGTATATCAGACATCATCAATCATTCCAGCTATATTATAGCAGCCATATCGTCCTAATGGTATTAAAAGTTGAACGTTGAGTTTTTTAGGGGTCGCCTTATACAGCCAAGTTGTGTGTGTTACCAAGGGTACCAAGTTATGAACAAATAAACATAGCATTAATACATTCATAATTTTTATTGCACAGAAATCATAATGGTAAGATCACTAAACAGTTTATCAGCGAAGGCAAGCTTATCCCTAAAGGCAGGTCAGGAAAAGTTGTGTAACAGGAGAGTCCTAGCACGCAATAATAATGTATATTAATACTATATAGGATACAATAACACGACAATAAAAGCATCAAGCTCTTTCCCGCAGGGGGTGGCAGAGTCTAGTAGTGCCCAGGTTTAGCCAGTTATTTAAATTTTTCTTATTTTTAAATTTACTTAAATTTTCGTGACGGGAGCTGTCCCATCAACTTTAGATTTGAGTCAAACGTAATATCGTAAAATGTTTTCGATTCTCTTACGAAATGAAGATCGAACTCGGAAACTAGTAAGTAAGTAAGTAAGTATTTATTGGTAATTTGTAAATTTACATGCCATTTTATCATTGAATGTCATTAATTAATATAATTAGTTCCATTTTGACATTAATAAAATTAATTTAAAGTTTAGGTACATACAGGTATTTTGGATTTAAAAATAAAAGAGTTTGATGATACGAGTCACGTCCGAAAACAGCCGTCAATGCTGTAGTAGGTTCCTTTCATCAGCTGGTATTTCAGTTGTTTTAAAAATATGGCATCACCTACTTGTTTAGTTTCAGATAGTAGCGAATTATATATTTTAGGACCCATAACATTTAGGCATCTGTCAGATCTCGCCAGTCTTATTTTTGGTAAGTAAAGTTTGTCTCTCTGTCTGGTGTTCTTCACATTATGACGGTCATGATTTGTGGGGAACATGCTCAAGTTGCTTCTAAAGTGCCTAGCTACCTCCAGTATGTACATGCCCGGCAGTGCATGTACATACCGGCATGCAGGCCAATCTCGCGGTTTACTGAACTGAACGATCGTATCATGTCATGAAGTTGATTGGTATTGTATTCAATGCATCTCCTCCCGCTCATTTCGTAAGAGGAGGGAAACAGGGCCTTAGCACGTTAACAGTGTAGTGCCCACAATGTGGCGTCACGGTGAAGCTTGGTACGTCCCCCGTCCCCCACACTGGGGTCACGCCACCCTTTGCACTTTAAAGAGAAATTCTATCAATGGACTCCTGTCTATGGATTTGAAATTTATTGGACTTATAAATATGGGAAAAAATAACCACGGGGAAAAAAACATGCCGAGTTTAGTTGTCTTTCGACGTGTTTTGTTTCGTCAATACTTATCGAATATTATACGAATATTTATTTCGTATATTTCGTATATATTTATTGCACATAAAACGACATAAGATATAATAAGACAGAAAGGACATCTACAAAGGCATGCTTATCTCTAAATAGAGATCTCTTCCAGCAAACCCAAGGTTGATATGAATAATTTAATATACTGAATAGACCTATGTGCTATGATAAGATACATTCATACTTATATTACTGAACTATAGAACTAACTGCTAGATACACTACATATACAAGTACATAAATATTATATAAAAATATAAATACAAATAAATAAACTAATATATACAAAGCTCAAATCTAGGATAGAGAAAGATAATGCTCCTTCAAACGATTCTTGAAGACGGGGAGAGACGGACTATCTCTGATAGTGCAGGGAAGTAAGTTCCAAAGAGCGATCGCCCGCAATCGAAAACAGTGCTTGTTTGCGACGGTATTGTGATGAGGTATGGAGAGCAGGGAAACCGTGTGAGTTCTATGTGGTTATTTCTGCTAAAAGCGGCATTATTATCACGAGCAAATGCAAAATGCACATAATTGTGCACACAGCACAGCACAAAGTAAAAATACACATTTTAATTTAAAAAATATATTGCACTACCCTGGTTTTTACCACAAGTCCGTGAACCCATACTTATTGGGTTCACGCAAATTGATACTCACACGTCCGCGCCCCCAGTGTTGACTCACGTGAAAAACGGTAAATATTTCGGGAAAACATAAAGAAAATTCAGAAAAAGTTAATGTTGTTTACTCTTAACATAACATAACGTCACTCCTTTTCCTATATGGGGTAGCAGAGGCACAATTATGCCCACTTTGAGCCAGTTATTCAATACTCCATTTTGAGTGACAGGGGGCTATCCCATCACCGCAGCTATGGTGTAATGAAGGTTTCCTCACGATATTTTCTATCATCGTTAGAACGTCCTTATAATGTACTTAAGATAAATTAATTATCTCATTGGTACATGGTCAGGAATCGAACCTGCATCTCCTGTGTGAGAAGCAAGCGTGAAACCCATTAGAACACGGAGACGTTTTTCTTTCGTCGTTTACTCTTGTAACATCTTCATTTGAGGAAATCGTAGAAACTTGAGTGGACTTACCGAAGGTTACATTTGCTATGTGTGGGGACTATGAAACTGATAGTTAATAGATACCGCTCATCATGTTTGTTGGACGGTGCTCTGAGATCATTACGTTGCTCCACCGGCTAATATGAATCTTGTCGACCCGAATGGCCGAATCGGCAGTGACCCTGCCTGCGAAGCCAAGGGTCCCGGGTTCGAGTCCCGGTGGGGGCAAATATTTGTTTGATGAGAACGGATGTTTGTACCCTACTCATGGTTGTATATCTATCTAAGTATAAAATTTATCTATATAAGTATGTGTATCGTTGTCTAGTACCCAAGATACAGGGAATCCTAGTTTGGGGCTAGATCAATGTATGTAAATAGTGTCCAAGGTATTATTATTATTACTAATTGAGTGTGTAGCCCGGCCCAGCAGATTGCTGTTACTGCCTCTCTAATCATTTCTTATGCGAACTACGTCGTGAGTACATGTTTAAGTGTATTTCGAAAAAAGAAAGAAAGAAACCTAATCAATAAAAGTGCATTGGTTTGTATTAGTTTAAACGTTTTCCGGGACAGCGTTAGTTGTATTGTGCTACAGTCACGTTCACAACAAGTTACATAGTCACTACGATAGTTACATAGTCACTACGATAGTCCGCTTCACACAGAAAATAAGAGCGGTTTCACACAGTCGCGCGAGAGTCTTGCGGCTAACGCGTTGCTCAGAAGCTTCTGCCTTCGATATTAAGGTGATACCTCGTGCAAAAGTCCCTGTTACTCCAGGCGGAAAGACCCGCAGAGTGAGAGGGACGGAATTAGGGAAAAATGGCATAACTTACCGCCAAACCACATAAAAATTGTTTAAAAATAAACTAACCTATTTAAAAAAAAGGGAGTGTTTACTAATACAAAATATTCACATTCTGAATGCAAATCGCAATAAAATAAGTTAGGATTTCAGAATTACATGAAAAAATAAAACAATTTAGGGGCCTTTTCGCAATTAAACTCTATCGGAAAATTTCACCCAATCGCGTTTTCCTTCAGTGAGAATCTTAATAAAATACTCAATAAACGTTAACCCAAAAATCAAATCTGTAGATGATTGAATAGTGGAGTAAATGGATTCGAAAAAAAACCTCATATTTTTTCTACAGCGCGACTACGTGCTCTACGACGTCGTCGGAGCGCGGCTGTCGTGTGAATGAATATGACAATTTAATGTTTAATAGATGACAAACTTCTATCAAAAGCAAGGGTAACAATGATGTTATCTAAAGAAAATCCATCATCGAAATGAAGCGAACCACCCCGTGTCGCGCGGCTGAAGTACAATATGAAGGCATTCCTACCGCCTACTCTCCTGTCGCCCTTATGTGAAGGACGAGCTCTCTGGCGCAGCGGTTGTGGCTCTGCCTACCATGCGAGAGGTCCCGGGTTCGATTCCCGGCTGGGTTAAAGAAAAAAAATACCCGCAGGACTTGGATGTTTATATGTGTGTGACGTTGCTGTTTCTGGTCCCCACGACACACGGGTATCACAACGTGGGGGCAGAAGCAATGTATATGCCTGTACGTAAATGCTTATGTTTATGTGAAAGCATTCTAAGAATGTTACAAGTCCAAAATGTGTACAATTTGATATTATAAGTATTTATTTTCCGCTCGATACTTCCCGGCTTTTATGGGCATAGATCGGAAGAAAATATACATTGCTGCATATTCATCACAATACCTAGCTTATATTAGAAAAAAATATGTACCGAAGTCACATTTTCACTGTCTGAATCAGTCACATTGCCTATCAAGATGCATCCTGTTTTTCTTCTTAAATTAAACATTGCTTTGCTTACTAACTCTGAGCCAGAACCCAACAAACATCATCTATAATGAACCATAGTTTAAATCTGTCACCATTTGTCTTGTTCATGTGCTGTGAGTAATGTCTAGGAGTTTATTATATTACGTATTTCAGCGACTAAAACCGAGAAGTGTCGAGCGGAAAAGAACAAATAATCGTACCGTCCTAACTTGAGAGCGCGGCTGTACCTATTCATAGAGCTTCAATCTACAAATGGCTATAAAAGTAATGGTTTTCCTCCACCGTATAATCTATAGGTGTATTTTTATGTGAAGTCCATCTCCAGTTTACTATCCTGCCCTTAGGCCCAGAGCCCACGACAGCCATCGCAATATATCTTCTGGCTGACATTTTGCAACATAATAACATGATGGCATTCCACATCCGACACAATTCCAACCGGATCTGGTTTTATTAAGATGTGTTTCTCCATGTCAGACGACGAGCTCTGTGGCGCTGGGGTTGTGGCTCTGCCTACCATGCGAGATGTCCCGGGTTCGATCCCCGGCTAGAGATACAGAAAAATAACCCCTAAGCCTTGGATGTTTATTTGTGTGACGTCGCTGTTTCTCGTTACCATAAAACAGAGTATCCTAGTGTGGGGCCAGAAGCAATGTATGTGCCTGTATGTAATTATTTATATATTTATACTTACAACATACCTTCGTCTATGTCATAGTTATTCTGGGCATATCTGCTAAATGTCGTCCAAATCGCTTCAGTAGTTTTGGCGTGAAAGAGAAACCATACGTCGTGTTTCATACAAAATATACCAAATAAACATAACATAGCGTCACGTCTTTTTCCATACGGGGTGGCAGAGGTACATTTGTGACCAAAGGTCAGCCAGTTATTCAATGCTCCATTTTGCGTGACAGGGGGCTAGCCCATCGTCGCAGCTTTGGAGTAATAAAGGTTTCATCATGATGTTTTCCATCACCGTTAGAATGTCAGAAAATTTACTTACGATTAATTATTTAGCCCTTAGTGTAATATAAAAAAGAGCCTCCTTAATATGGTCGGATTATATTGGCTGCTACTTTTGGCTGCCAACTTCACACCAGTAGCATCGGGATTCGAAATAAACATCATGTTTAGAGATAAGCTTGCCTTTGTACATCTCTCTGACTGACAGGCAGACATCGCACAGCCTAAATAGTGGACTGAAAAGAATGAAAGCATTGGGTTTGTGTTCGAAGGATTCTTCGAAAGGGGGCGGACAGGCGGTAACATCTTGTTTTCTGCATAAGTTTGTTTGACTACATTTCATTTTTTGTAAAAAGATGTTATCTTTTCAAACGTGCTATGAATAAAATAAATACCTACTTAAAGGTAAACATATTCTATTGTAACTTATTACAATAGAATATTTCTTGCGTCCATACAAACTCACTCCCTAAAACATATCTACATATTTCTCTCAATGCACACGTGTCAAAGGGGAAGCCCTAAAGTTAACATGTCGCGTAACTTGGCCTAAGGTTTATGACGTCATAAACGCTGTCACTCCCTTAGGCCATAAAATTCGGTACCTTCAGTACCTTTTGGAACAGTATGATCCTTTCACTTCACTTTTAGACGCTGCAAAACTGCTCAGAAATACTTGTTGACCTCATTTTTTTATCTTAACAAGGCTCTTGGCTGGTGCTATAAATACAGAGATCAGCCAATATGAGTATGAGCAAAAACATAATAGCTATATTTTCATCTCGAATATATCTACATTTCTTACCACGGCACGCGATCGCCTTATCAACCTCATTCAACACAACCAATTGTTTAAAGAGATCTATAAATCAATCTGTGGGAGTTTCTTCTCCCACAGTGGTACAATGTAGAGAGGAGGCAAAAAATTACGTTTGCTAAGTATACGTAAATATCTACAAGTACAAGTATACGTAAATATCTACAATTTCCAAGTCTAAGACCGACTTGGACCAGATTTTTGCCACCCGCTAAATAAAACAAAACAACACATTACATTCATCCATGGCCCGAATGGCCGAGTGAAGGTATGCGCTCATTCAGATTAGACTTAGCGCTTAAAGTAATCTGCATTTGTCGACCCGAATGGCCGAGTCGGCAGTGAACCTGCCTACGAAGCCAAGGGTCCCGGGTTCGAGTCCCGGTGCAAATATTTGTTTGATGGGAACTGATGTTTGTACCCTAGTTATGGTTGTTTATCTATCTAAGTATAATATTTATCTATATAAGTATGTGTATCGTTGTCTAGTACCCAAGATACAGGGAATCCAATTTGGGGCTAGATCAATGTGTGTACATGTATTATTATCTACAGTAATAAAGACATTTGATGCTGATTCTGAAACTTGGCTAAAACACTCTTTTCCTGTATTATAAAGCTGTTACATCTAACCACATCTGCGATTAAACTTTTCTTTGTGAAGCGGTTGGGTTATAACATCCACATGACAGTTGGAGTGTAAAAGGGCTTATTCAGGGATCTCGTGATTAACTTAACGGATCGATTTTTAACAAGCCACTGTGTACAGGTTTACCACGAACAGTGTGCATAATTATCCAAGCAAGTTAAACATTTTGTTCAAGAATCCAAAATAGCAATAGAAAAACTTGTGAAAAACTGCAGTTTTATAATCTATCGGGATATGTACGTTTTAAAGCGGAGTAAAAACTTATTTACCTTCCCCTCCCCCCCTGGGTGGGACCCGCTCCCCCGCGCCGAAATTGTACACGATACATGAAAATGGCTTGTGTTTACACGATCACTAAAAACGCACCTATTTTACTGCCAATAAATTCGAAACGACCGCCAGAATTAGTAAACGATCACCAAATTAGATTTGGATAAATGATCACTAAAATTATTTTTATGTTTTGTGTACTTAAGTTTACGGTTTAAGTATTTTTTGTTGTTCTTGCATGTTCAACCTAACACGAAGGTCTTCGCTTCGCTCACCTAAGCTACCGCAGTATTTTTCCCTGATATTTTCTGCAACTTTTGTTGATCATTTACCCATTTCGGGTAGGAAACATTTTGGTGGTCATTTAGATTGTTCTCCATGAAAATTGATTATATGAATTCTCGATAAATTTTCTATAAACCCTATCATTCAGGGAGATATTTAATTAGCTGACCCTATTTTGGGGAATGATAGTATGAACTTTATAGTCCCATCATTATTAACAACTTTCCCTGAGCAAGGTATGGTCGCAAATGAAAATTTTAAAAAATCCTCAGTTCATTGACCCGCTCAGCTGATTACAAGTTACAGTGGGTTTCTTGGGGAAAGCTGTACATAATGATGGGTACTATCATTCCCCAAAATATGGTCAGCCATTTAATTGTCAGCCTTTATATGTCGTCGATATATCGTAGAAATTTATTATTACATGAAATAGCCAACCATTTCATGATATAGTCAATTATTTCATGAAATGATCGGATAGGGTTGAATTTCACGAAAACATGTATTTTTAAAAGCATTTGTATTCAGTACTACGTCGTGTTTTTTATGTTATACATGTCGACCCAACACGAAGACTCTTCGGAGGCTTCGACGCGCTCGCCCCCTTTAGACTTCACCTAAGCTACCGCAGTGTTTCGCCCTAAAATATTTGTTCGTTCAATGAAAGTTCTAATTCAATCATGGTTGGCTATATCATGATATAGTCAATTCTACAATATTGTTACGACATATACACAAAAGAATATACACCAATCCAGATTTTCCCCGCGACATTGGTAATGTCATCGACCCATCTGGCTGCTGGTCGACCCACGCTCCTTTTCCTTCTCTCGGCCACCACTCGGTCATGGATCTACTCCACCTGCCAACTCCCCTCGTCAAGTGTCCCGCCCACTTCCATTTGAGACTATATATACGGTTTCCGACATCTTTGACCTTTGTTTGTCAACATACCCTTATTTCTTCGATCCAGGAGTGTGCTCGACTAGTGAAAAGTAACAAAAACTAACTCTTTCCTACGAAAAAGATCTATTTGTTTTCTTAGTTAGCGTTTAAATAGATATTATCTGGTCTATTTACTTCGAATACTCAACTGTTCTTCAAAGTTATTATTATAATTCTGTGGAATTTGAAGACGTCCAAACTAACTAACCAAACGACAACTTCAAACTAACAGCTCTTGTGCGGTTGCCGTAAGCTCTATTTCCTCGGTTATTTTAGTTTAATTAGTTTACCTTATAACCTCTGGAATCGTACTTAAGTCCTGAACGAGGTTAATAAATTCTTGAGATTGTATCAGAGATCGCCTTTCGATGCTCATAAAAATAATGAGGCTTTTTTTACTTCTGTTACTATTTAGAGTTGCGAACCCGAAGGGTGCCAACCGGGACCCTATTCTAAGCCTCCGCTGTCCGTCTGCCTGTCTGTCTGACCGTCACGATGAAGTTGTTGAGCCCGCAGAATTCATGCCCTCCTTTTTTGCTCTTTCGGAAATTTAACAAGAATAAAATCTGTGTTCCTTTCAAATCGGCCTGCGGAAGGTGTTGAACCAAAATTGTCATGTTTTCTCGTTAACTCTACGCGACCTTTAACCTATTGAGTCGTACTTTTACCCTGCAATTCACAGTTAATAAAAGTTGTTATTTTAAAGCAAATATGTAGGCTGTACTTTATTTATGTAGCTTTATTTATCTAAATAGGTTCTGTTTAGATAAATATTTATTTTCTAAACAATAACAATAAAAATACGCCTGAGTAGTAGATGGAATCTCAGTAATTAGTGTCGCTGTTATGTCAATTAGTAATATTGTAAATAAAAGCCATCTTTTTTTATACAGCAGTCATTTTAGTTACGTAAATTAGGTGATGGTTAAAAAAATATAGCATGAAATGTGCAGTTAATATTTTTTTCTAGTTTTCTGTTTTGGTGCACTTTTTGCATGTGCATTATATGGCTACATAATTTTATCATCAGAAATCGCCGACTTATATTAACGAAGTAGGCAGTATAAAAGATAACAGTAAGGCAATTGTCAGTTAATTAAATTAAATGACTTAAAAACATCTACATCTAGTGGACGCTCATAAATTCATCAAACAAAAAAAGTATCTCAGTCGCACTCTTATAAGGCACAACTCGCAAACACATACAGTCGTGATGTGGTCCTTGGAGATAACTATGGTCAGGTAACTGGTTATCTGTGAAGATTTTTTTTCCTCAGAGATAGCTAGTTATCTCCAATGGTTTGTTTTGCCTCGCATATAACTGTATTTTTAACAGTTATCTGCGAAAAAAAACTATTCCTCGGAGGTAATTAGTTATCTCCGAGGAACAGATTTTGCACCGCCGATTCACGTGTTTTGAATTTATTGGATGGGCCAAACATGTTACGCTGCAACGCCTTCTCTAAGAAACGCGTTAAAAGCGACATGATTCTCCCATTGCTTGTCGATTTTGACCAAGTTAAACTATGTTGCATATATATTGAACATCATTATCCGTTGAAGTAATTGCCCTTGCGAACTACCAAGCCGCAATCTGCGTATGACAACCAAGTCCGGACATTTTTTTGTATTTGTTTTATTAATTTTTAGTCCTTCAGTTTTCTTTTACAAGGGTCGAAACCCTTCGTGTGCGGATCCACCCGCACTTGACCGATTGTTTCCTCTTGCTATCGTTATATGGATGTAGCAGCCATAAAGCAACAGAGACCCTGCACCAAACCGCACTGAGCTAAAGTCAAAAACCTGTGCCCCTCAGAAGAGATATCAATCTTTTGTATGGGAAGTTCAGCTTTTTTAGTAGATTGATTATTACATGAAATAGCCAACCATTTCATGATATAGTCAATTATTTCATGAAATGATCGTAAAGGGTTGAATTTCACGAAAACATGTCTTTTTAGAAGCATTTGTATTCAGTACTACGTGGTGTTTTTTTATGGTAGCGGATCTAAAGTTTGACTGCGCGATGCATAGAGTTATTAAACAAAGGCTAGTATTTAATGGCACATAAAAAATACTGATTTGCACAGCAGAAAAGGATCAACAAAAACACTATTTATGTTATGATATTTTATCTTTTAAGTATATTTTTTTGTTCTTACATGTTCAACCTAACACCAAGGATAAAGGTTGCTTCGCTTCGCTCACTCCTTTTACCTAAGCTACCACAGCATTTTTCCCTGATATTTGCTGTGCAAATCAGTATTTTTGATGTGCAGTTTAATATATCCCTTAAACAAAGAGTTGCGATACATATAATGATAATTATGGGCTGAGTCATCTGTCATCAGTATGACGATGAACAGTTTTCTGACCAGCAGCTATGAAAATACCAAAAACGCGTTGCGAAGTCACACCACGGGCAGCTAGTAAACAATAAAAATTTCTTCTGGCCCCACACTAGGAGATCTCTGGTCCTGGAAATCAGAAATATGGCGTGAAGAACATGCACACATCCAAGACCCGAAGTTTTATTTATTCCCGGCGGAGATTCAAACCCGAGACTCTCGATTATGTGACGGATTCTCGACCGCTACGCCCCATAGAGGTCAACAGCAACTAACGTTCATATGCATAACACATCATAACTTGTGAAACAGTCTATGCCGGCCACCTACGTCCAGCTATTGCACTTCGGCTACACAGGAAGTGTACTCCAGATTGACTTTATCGAGGCATGCCCTCGCCTAACTATTTAGGCTCGCGAAAACATAGCATGCAAAATCTGCGCAGCGGGCCGTTATTTGTCCGAGGTAGCCTATTTGCTGTACTAAATGTTATTTTGCTCAGTATATCAGGAAAGTCTAGAGTTACGTTTGTGTTAAAAATGTAAAATAAGCTAGGATCTGATTCCAATCAAATAAATAGACATTAACTGAGCATGCTATGACAAACCTTTTTTAAACACCGACGTAAATACCCCCTCTATTTACGTCGGTTATAATAAGTAAGTAAGGTAAGTTATAAGTTTGGAGCGTCTGTCTGTCTGAATATCTGTCTGTGGCACTCTAGCGCTCAAACGGGTGAAGGGATTTTGGTAAATGGTAATAGAGGCGATGGTTCGAAATTTATCAGCGTAACAAAGAAGCAAGTCCGCCAAATTTTAGGTTTGAGGCTTCATTTATTATGTCGGGGTTGCTTTGAATAAATTATAGTTATTATGTCTCCCGACGTTTGCCCCACTGTCAGAAAACAAGCCCTTAGTCTGGGCTATGTACAATCGGCAAAGAAGTTCGGTTTGCAGGGCACACAAATGCCACTCTTTGTGTGCGTAACGTTGCGACACGAATCGCTGACTTGAATGTGTGTGCGTTACATTGGTCGTCACAGCACAGTCACAGATATTATAATACTGTCTGAGCATACAATCACTATGTGTCTTCGTTGAATATAAGACTAGTTTTTACCGCTTCCTACAGAGTGGACGATAGCCCAACGGGTTAGATGCCAGACTAATGACTTTGAGGTATTGAGTTCGATCCTCTATCAAGGAGGGAAAAAGCATGGACAATAGCCCAACGGGTTAGATGCCAGACTAATGACTTTGAGGTATTGAGTTCGATCCTCTATCAAGGAGGGAAAAAGCATGGTGATGTTTTTTTTTAGATACTTTTTTTTAATTATTATTGATCAGACCAAATATTTATTCTAGATTAAGGGCCGGTTTCACCACTGCTGATGAAGCCTATCTGCCAGTTAAACTTAGATTTTTGTATGGCGTTATTTGACAGATAGGCTTTATCAGCATGTGGTGAAACCAGCCTTATTTTTTTCATAATAAAACAAAATTATATTTCGTCCTAATAATAATTTATTACTAGTTTGTTATAATAAACTACACTTAATTTACTTATTTTAGTTTTAGTCAGACAAGGACAGATGTCGCAGTTGATGATATATAAGCTATGAATCAACATGCTAAGCAATTAGAAATTATGTGATAACTTCTAACCTGAAGTAGCAATAACATCATAGACATATAAATCACCTTATCTTATGATAACACAAAGCTTTCACATATTAATGGTTATGTTTTATTTAATATCTTAGTGGAGCTCCTTCTCTTACTATTATTTGTTGTAGTCTACTTCTCATGCCAGTGACCATATTCCAACACATGTCAGTGCCTCGCATTATCTCCCAGGTTGAAGTAACAACTTCATCTAAATTAGACCTAGATCTCACATTCGATGGATCCCAATTGAGCACCATATGTCCCCATAGATTTTCGATGGGGTTTAAATCAGGGCTTTTAGAAGGCCAGTCAATAACTGTCAAGGATTCTTACTTGTTAAACCATTCTTGCACAATATGGGCGCGATGCACAGCGCAATTGTCATGGACAAAGTATATATGCTCATCCGGATATACAGTTCGTACGGTTGGTAACATGACGTTCTGTAAAATATCCAAGTATCCTTGAGCAGTGTTGCGAGCACTCACTTGCACTAATTCACCGGGGCCCATCGACGACATCCATCCCCAATATCCCAAAGTAATACGGCCACTACACCTGCACGGTAGAATGTTTGCTAAACTATATCGTTCATTATTTCTTCTCCACAGTATTTTACGCCCATCCTTGTCTGATCTAAAAGTCTTTTCATCACTAAAAACAACAACATTATTACACCAATCAAAGTCCAAATATTCACGGGCAAACCGCACTCTGTCTTCACGATGCTCATTAGACATCATAATCTTCTTCGCTGGTCTCCGACATCTTAAACCATCAGCTCGTAAGTGATTGCGAACTGTTTGTAGTGTTACATTATGAAGTGTCGCCGTAGACCGGGTGCTGGCAAACGGATTGCTGTTATGCGCTGCAATGATGTCGCGATGGCGATCAGATGCAGCTGTGTAGGCTACAGGCTGTGGGCCTGGTCGACGACTTTCAACATGTCCAGAATCTGCATACCTATGAACCCACAGTTGCACTGTTCTTCTCTGTAAAATAAGAAAAAAATACAATGAAGTAGTAACACAAGGTATAATTATAATCATAATTTATAAAAAACCTTCAAATTTATTTTTTATATGCATAACTCACCGATATCATTAAACGTCGTGCTATCTCGCTAATTGAAATGTTTTGTTCATACAAAACAATGATTTCCGCCTTTTTAAAAGTGGATAGATGACTTTCCATGATAGATAACAAATCTCAATCACAATTTACAAGGAACGAAATGCAATACAACTAATGCTGAGAGCGCGCAGACGCAAAACAATTTTAAAGAGGGTAGCTGTTACATTTTAAATAAAGAAGGTAGACTATGGCCTTTTTACCGGGCAAGTTTACAACTCTTCGAACTCTAGTTTGGTTAAACAATTGTAATCAATTTATATTCGATGCTATGTGAATTTAATAATACTCGTAGCTTCTAAAAAATAATTTCCTTTGAGGGATCGAACCTTTATCTACATATCGTAATTCTAGCACCTAATCCACTAGGCTATCGACTACTTTGCATAAAGCTGTGAAAACTTGCGTCATAATCAATGAATGTATGGGATCAGAAAAACGCACACAGACGCGACATTAACACGAATACTGTGTTAGTGTGCATTGCTAATCGTAGCTATTGGCAACGTTACGCACACAAAGACTGGTGTTTGTGTGCCCTGCAAACCGATCTTCTTTGTCGTGTGTACTCATTCCTCACAGCGACAGCGAGTGGCCTACTGGCTTTGGGTGTGCGCCGCTGACTGAATAAAAACGCCGCTAACTTTACTGGAGCCAAAATCAACGTGCATGTTGAGTCATCACATCATAAATTACTCCAGTTGTACTTTGAAATATACTCCACCACAGCAATGTGTTTTTATATGGAAACGAATCAGCCGGCAGTTGACTGGCTTCTCACACTCTCGTAGCCATCATTGGATTAGTCTAGTAGATTATACAATAATTTATAGATATAGTATAAATGGTCCATTACATTTAGGTAATACAAAGCACTAACTCGGCTACGTGTTTAACAAATGAGTGATTTTGGTTGAAACTTAGTTTAACTAACCCTCAGGCAACAGTTAGTTCCTGTGTGGGGAAGCTTTCAGTTTTAGCTTTTGCTACAACATTGTTTTCCGCGTGAAGTCAGCAACAGCGACAAACTTTTTCCCATACGGGGTGGCATTTGCATCCACGTTTTGCCAGATATTCAATAACTACTCCATGTCAGTGACAGAGGGCTAGCCTATCGCCCCAGCTATGGAGATACTACTTCAAACGGGAGTCAACACTATTGTCGGAATAACTTTGACAACTCCATAACTTGTATTATTGTCATCTGACGTATCTTTACAGAAGCTGGTCAACGAAAATCGGCTTTCCTGGTCTATTGAACGAAATAACATTAAATACACCAAATTCTTCACGCCATCAGTCAAAGCCAATCTATGCAGGTTACTCAGGGCCAAAAACTGTGAATTAGAAGTATAGACATTTTCGCGGGACTTGACGTTTTAAGGTTTGCCGTGATAAAGTCAGTGTGAAGGAAGATGAGCACCGCTTTAGTTTTAAAAATCAATGTAACAAAATAATATAATCACACCAAAAACATTTTCATGCAAAATGTTGCCAAGACAAGACCATAATGGCTCTCACTGTCAAAAAGTTGTCAGATCTCATGAAGAGCCAAGCTTCTAACTCTAGACGCCCTAACTTTACAAGCCCTAACTTTACAAACTCTACGCCTTAGTCGAAATATGTGGCTTGGCAGTTTCGCTACCGTCACATGGGCGTAAGGTGAAAAATTAATTCGTATAATTATTTACTAATATTCTGAAACCTGATGAGACATCCCCTATTTTAAGGGGTTGAGGGATGTTTTTTTGGAAGTCTGAAACACGTATTTTCTTATTTGTAATATATGTAATATACGTAAATCTTAATGCAATTCTGTTTGTATGGGAAACCGTATACAAACTAATTTCCCCTAATTTAAAGGCTGGGGGGTGATTTACTTAAGGTCCTGAAATATGTATTTCATTATTTATAACAAGGAGTCCCTATATAAATTTTCAGAACTCTGACATCAACATTAACGGAAGCCTCATACAAAATTCCATCCGCTATTTTAAGGGGTTGGGGGGTAAAAATTCCAATTTTTAGAATGTTCTATTGTTTGTGTTCTAATACTAGCTTACATACCAAATTTGAGCTTTCTAGGTCTTGAGGAAGTACCCTAAGATTTTTTTAAACCCTCACACCTTTCCAAACCAAAGTTGTGAGGGTATAAAAACCTTGCGCATCGCTTGCTCGTCTTGGCGGGGGCTCTGCCGTGCCCCATGTGCTATATTTTTTATGTATAAATTACAATCTTATCTTCCCATAATTTTAAAGAAACTCTTTAAAATATTACTATTAATCTTTAGTAGTCGCATTGCACGCAGTGGTCTTTTTAAATTAAGAAAGAGCAAATCCATTGATTTAAATAAATATCCGTTCAGTGCTTGTACTGCATATTACTTGTAAAAGATCCTCAATAAATAAATAATTAGCTATCATAACCAACGTGCAAGTTGGGATACAGAGACAATCCTTTCTGCTCCTGCGGACCCATAGAGAGGATGGCGCACCTCACGGACGTCCACTGTGGTCGATGGAGGACGGACTGCAAAGGATCCACTCCGCTGAAGAAGAGGCTGTCAAAGGCAGCTCAGGCTGCCGCCTTTCTGCCGAAGACGCTAGCGACCAAACTCTTAACTAGTGGCTCTGTGAGCTGGCGACCTTCTCGCGATTCTTTAGTGGACAGCTGAACTTCTAACGTACAAACTTGAATCACATTTTGCGATCTAAAATCCCACTTTTCACCAAAACTACACAGCCCATGTCACTGTCACGGTCGTCACAAATTCAACATTTATTTGTTAAAACCCATCAAGCCGTGGGGCAATATGTTTTTTTTTACATTTAAAAACCTTGTATTTCCGCAATTTTGAGGAATTTCTCAAAAAGGAATCGACAAAAAACCATATAGGTCTCAGTCTAGCCGTGCTCAGCGTCCAACCTTTCTCGCCCTGACTTGGTTTGCTGGAAGAGATCTCTTACTAGAAATAAGCTCGCCTTTATACACAATTTCAACGTACATCTAGTTATTTGAATTATTTTTGTGCAATAAAGAAATTATGAATTACTTCTGCCTACTTTATAGAAATTATGAATTACTTCTACCTGATTTATAGAAATTATGACTTACTACTACTAACATTTGGGACGGTGGGGATGAGGGAGTATTAGGGTGGGGAACGGCGGATTTTGTCTATTTTTAGCCACAATAACATACTCTAGCCAAATTTGGCTTTTATTTGCATACGCTCAGCCCCACTACGCTCCGGGGTGGCTTCTTCTAAGTTACAAACTAACCTATAACCCAATTGAAAGGCTTGGTTTTAGAATCTTTCCCCCTTAATTTAATTATAATTAATGAGGTGTGCAAATAATCGAAACTGATCATTTTTTTCGAGGATCGGTTGAGAAATGCGACCTGTAGAGAAGCACAGCCGGATACCGGACAGAAATCCGGACTACCGGACTTACATACGATAGCATTTTGTTCAAGCTGAAACGAAAACGCTTCGTCGCTCGGTCAATTAATATAAACACCTCCACACCGGCTCGCCCTTGAAATAGTGGGCGTACCTGCAAAAATAGAAATTCTCGGGGTACACTTGTTTCTTTGTAGGTTAGCTTTCAGTTTCAGCGTTCGCTGATAACTATGTTTACCACGTGACGTCATGGTGTTATTTGTAGACTGGCTTACACAATATCCGGGCTATAAACTTAGTAGAGATCACCAATTTCCTTATGCATATGCCCACGTTTTGTATAAGTTGAAACTGAAATTGACTAAAGAACAATACGACCTCTGAGGCTTTGCGGTTCGAGGCTTTGCCTCCCGATCGAGAGATCCCGGGTTCGAATCCCGGCTGGGGAGGAAGAAAATAAAAATAATCCCCAGGTCACGGATGTTTAGAAGCAATTCATTATCCTTTATATACATGTTTATGGTTTAATATAATAAGTTGGGATCGCTAGCGACACTCTGAACAAGTGTTTAACGATCAGTATTGAAAGTATTGTGATATGTGATAATATGAGGATTTTCTTTATATTCTAGAGGCGAGGACAAAAAAAACAATACTCAGTGCTAATGATGTGAGAATGTACACACGACAAAGAAGATCGGTTTGCAGGGCACACAAACACCAGTCTTTGTGTGCGTAACGTTGCCAATAGCTACGATTAGCAATGCACACTAACACAGTATTCGTGTTAATGTCGCGTCTGTGTGCGTTTTTCTGATCCCATACATTCATTGATTATGACGCAAGTTTTCACAGCTTTATGCAAAGTAGTCGATAGCCTAGTGGATTAGGTGCTAGAATTACGATATGTAGATAAAGGTTCGATCCCTCAAAGGAAATTATTTTTTAGAAGCTACGAGTATTATTAAATTCACATAGCATCGAATATAAATTGATTACAATTGTTTAACCAAACTAGAGTTCGAAGAGTTGTAAACTTGCCCGGTAAAAAGGCCATAGTCTACCTTCTTTATTTAAAATGTAACAGCTACCCTCTTTAAAATTGTTTTGCGTCTGCGCGCTCTCAGCATTAGTTGTATTGCATTTCGTTCCTTGTAAATTGTGATTGAGATTTGTTATCTATCATGGAAAGTCATCTATCCACTTTTAAAAAGGCGGAAATCATTGTTTTGTATGAACAAAACATTTCAATTAGCGAGATAGCACGACGTTTAATGATATCGGTGAGTTATGCATATAAAAAATAAATTTGAAGGTTTTTTATAAATTATGATTATAATTATACCTTGTGTTACTACTTCATTGTATTTTTTTCTTATTTTACAGAGAAGAACAGTGCAACTGTGGGTTCATAGGTATGCAGATTCTGGACATGTTGAAAGTCGTCGACCAGGCCCACAGCCTGTAGCCTACACAGCTGCATCTGATCGCCATCGCGACATCATTGCAGCGCATAACAGCAATCCGTTTGCCAGCACCCGGTCTACGGCGACACTTCATAATGTAACACTACAAACAGTTCGCAATCACTTACGAGCTGATGGTTTAAGATGTCGGAGACCAGCGAAGAAGATTATGATGTCTAATGAGCATCGTGAAGACAGAGTGCGGTTTGCCCGTGAATATTTGGACTTTGATTGGTGTAATAATGTTGTTGTTTTTAGTGATGAAAAGACTTTTAGATCAGACAAGGATGGGCGTAAAATACTGTGGAGAAGAAATAATGAACGATATAGTTTAGCAAACATTCTACCGTGCAGGTGTAGTGGCCGTATTACTTTGGGATATTGGGGATGGATGTCGTCGATGGGCCCCGGTGAATTAGTGCAAGTGAGTGCTCGCAACACTGCTCAAGGATACTTGGATATTTTACAGAACGTCATGTTACCAACCGTACGAACTGTATATCCGGATGAGCATATATACTTTGTCCATGACAATTGCGCTGTGCATCGCGCCCATATTGTGCAAGAATGGTTTAACAAGCAAGAATCCTTGACAGTTATTGACTGGCCTTCTAAAAGCCCTGATTTAAACCCCATCGAAAATCTATGGGGACATATGGTGCTCAATTGGGATCCATCGAATGTGAGATCTAGGTCTAATTTAGATGAAGTTGTTACTTCAACCTGGGAGATAATGCGAGGCACTGACATGTGTTGGAATATGGTCACTGGCATGAGAAGTAGACTACAACAAATAATAGTAAGAGAAGGAGCTCCACTAAGATATTAAATAAAACATAACCATTAATATGTGAAAGCTTTGTGTTATCATAAGATAAGGTGATTTATATGTCTATGATGTTATTGCTACTTCAGGTTAGAAGTTATCACATAATTTCTAATTGCTTAGCATGTTGATTCATAGCTTATATATCATCAACTGCGACATCTGTCCTTGTCTGACTAAAACTAAAATAAGTAAATTAAGTGTAGTTTATTATAACAAACTAGTAATAAATTATTATTAGGACGAAATATAATTTTGTTTTATTATGAAAAAAATAAGGCTGGTTTCACCACATGCTGATAAAGCCTATCTGTCAAATAACGCCATACAAAAATCTAAGTTTAACTGGCAGATAGGCTTCATCAGCAGTGGTGAAACCGGCCCTTAATCTAGAATAAATATTTGGTCTGATCAATAATAATTAAAAAAAAGTATCTAAAAAAAAACATCACCATGCTTTTTCCCTCCTTGATAGAGGATCGAACTCAATACCTCAAAGTCATTAGTCTGGCATCTAACCCGTTGGGCTATCGTCCACTCTGTAGGAAGCGGTAAAAACTAGTCTTATATTCAACGAAGACACATAGTGATTGTATGCTCAGACAGTATTATAATATCTGTGACTGTGCTGTGACGACCAATGTAACGCACACACATTCAAGTCAGCGATTCGTGTCGCAACGTTACGCACACAAAGAGTGGCATTTGTGTGCCCTGCAAACCGAACTTCTTTGCCGATTGTACGGTAACCTATAAAAAAACAAACGGTGTTAATCGTATTACAGCGCATTTTACCGTATAATACATTTCTCAGTGGTATTTTTGGTATTAAATAAAGCAATTAAACCGTCAATACTTCGTAAGAAGTCCTACCCGGTGTCTACGAAATTAAAGGGTAACATAAATAGAGCAACACTCAAAGGGAACCTTCAGGGCTCAAAGTAATTAATTATTCCTCGACAAAGTTATGACTTCCCCTAACAAGCTGGAATATACCTTATTTACTGGGTGAAGAGGCTGAGAAGATGGGTCGCTTGACTAGCCAAATCTGCTTGGGGTAAAGTTTAGAATGTAAAGCTCGACTGTGTGGTTTATGCATAACGATCCCAATTTAAAAGAATATCTACGCGTGTAGCACCATTCACGCGACAAAAGTTCAGATCGGAATTTTGAAAGTGAAGTGATAAATTCGGCCATTATCGTCCACCTTTCGATTCTCCTTAAGAAAGTTTCACTTGAAAAAGTTTTTATTAAGGGCTTTTTAGATTATGGATAGGCGCGAAATCGAAACAGGCTATGTTATTATTGCTCAGCGATGTGTCTTTATATGGAAGCGAAGCAGTTCGCAGCTGACTGCCAGACATAATATTAACAAAGTCTATTACTACTTTAGTCTATCAAGTTTATATAAGTCATACCACGAAATTTAATGCAACCTTTTTCTAGGGACAACATGTATGCAAACATAAACTTCGTTCATATCAATTCCGGTTTGAAACTACTCTGCACAGAATTGGCCTGTAACTCGTAAGTACAAGCTCTAACAAACATTTTGAACTGTTATTAGATAAAGCATACGTTAAAGTAGAAACTCTAAAGCTGTTGCAGATGTTCTATTTTACATACAGCCAGTTGCAGAAACGAGCTTCAATTTTTAAGCACCAGCAAAACTTTAATAGCGTCGCAGTTCCACAAACTTTTGTTTTTTTGATAAAACATGTCTCTTATCTCTGAATACCTGCAAAAAGTTCATGGCAGATCACACGCCTTCACATTGCGTGCTTTAAAATATAAAGATCGCTTCTCTCTGGTAACACCGCCACGGGTTATATAAGGCGATGTATTTTTGATGTGATAACACTATATTTAATAATCCACGCACAACACAGAAAATGTTGGTCGATCGGTTATGATCACCATAATAGTCTTAAACAATCTGCGACAAATGTGCTGGCTACAACTTTATATTTCGTAAAAGCAATCAAATCAGAATGAGAATCCCCTAAAACCGAAAGCCCAAACACAAGGCATAAAAAGGGGTGACATGACACACGCATTAAGCCGAGTTAGTAGGCCAAATGGGGTGATCGCGGGTTAATTTGATAGAAAAACAGACGGACCGGCCAGACATCAAACTGGACCACGCCCAGGTCGCTGTCACAACGTACATTACTCTACTGTGGCTCGTATTCTCCGAGTGTGTTAAGTTGAGTTTTAATACAATAAAAACGCCAAAGGATCCCACAAGAATGAGGTGGCAACAATGTTTAGATAGCACCTCAATAGTCTCTTTGGTTCTGATAAACAGTCGACGCTTTAAAGTTTTGATTGACCCTAAAGGCTTCAGCACACAACAAGCGGGCAAGGATCAGGGGGGTCACCACAATCTTTTTCCGATTCAAATTAGGTTCAAAACAAGAACATCTCCATGGCAACCATTTCCATTCCAATTCGCCATTATGTGCTTTATTTACCTATTACCAAGACTTGTTTTAAGACGGTCACGGTAATTTTGCGGATCAAATTAGGCTCCTAATCTGAATTGGCATAAGACGTTGTGGTAACTCCCCAGGTCGGTAACGGGGCGGGTTTCAAATATAAGAAGAAACTCTATGAAGCATGTCAGTCAAAAAGCGGGATCCGAAAGTGGGCGGCCTGCGCTTTTGTGTCATTGTGGCGGCCATTTGTTCATTCACTTGACAATATTGACACCCGTCATGCAACTGCCCTTTAAGTTATGTCAATGTCTCTCTCCCGGGGAATGACAGCTCCAGTCTGACATTTAAGCGGAAATTTATTTGAGCAATAGTCTACTGCATTACGCCATTTATATGTCATGGTTACCCTCAATCAGTTTAAGGGATCATATTTAGCCAGCTATTCGTATATTTATTTAATTTATGAACTATGGACTAATAGTAGATTATGCACCAAGGGGATAAAGCACTGTTTTATGTCACGGGCGGGATATTTAATCCTGAAAGTAACGAAAGACTCCAGAACTCCTGAGCGAAGCGAGGGAACTTTGAGCTAATTCCCGAGCGAAGCGATGTAATTAAGTGTCAGTCCTGAGTGCGGTGAGGGATTCAAGCCTGCCCATGACAAAACAGCTTTATCCCGGAAGAGTATACTCTGCTTTTCGCACCACCTGCGAGAAAATATTAAAATCAAGGATACTAAAAAGAGCATTTTATTAAAGTTTATTAATTATTAATGTGAAAATTTATGTTTGATATATTAGTCAGCGTCTTGCAACAATTTTGTTTTGTTTTATTTAAGATTCCATTCAGCTCGCCGTGGCCAGCTCGATTTTTGAATAAGTTCGGCGCCGCTTTGCAAATTTATATATTCTCTTTTTATGTCAATAAATTCACATTTGGTGATATCATCATCATCATCACCATGATGTATATGATATGAACCCAACGGAAAGAAGGACCTGGCTAAATGTGGGAACTGCTGTGCCTCTAAAACACCATATGGTAATAGGCGTGACGATATGATTTATGTTTTATTTAGTAGGGGAGGACAATAGGGGATTTCGTGAGTAACTCGGTCGCGTCAAATTAAGATGTAGGAGATACCTTACACCCTGTTTAGTAACTCCACCAAATCTCAGCTTTCCATCTAGAGCCTCGCCGTTAGGGCAAAAAAGACCACACAAGTTGGATTTACTTGAGCGCGTCAGACTAAGATATATTCAAGATTCAAAATTAAAAAAGAAGACTTGTCCCCAGGACACTACGATTAGTGTGGGGCCTAGAGACACTGTAAAAAGTTATAAGCTTATTTACCAATAAACCAATTTTATTATTATATTATAATTCAAATTTAGTTTATTTGAGCCAAGTTGTATCACAAGTCGTAGGACTCCCCTTTTAAGTTAACTAATACCTGTGTTACGGGGGAACCGCTTCTTCCATAATGGAATGACAAATAAGCAATTTGTAGACTAGAAGGTGGTAGTATGAAATAAATCACTTCATCCACGAATAATAAAGACATCATTGGATAGTGAAACGATTCAACAATAGTAAGTTAATGTACAATCGAACCATCTGAATCATGACCCACCATAAGCTTATTTTGCTAAACCCCTTAAATGCAAGTAGGTCGAAATTCGCTTGAAGGTTTATTTCCTTGGTAACGAACTTGTTATCATTTGATTAGACACTGACATTTACATAGATCTTACAAGTTTGAAAGTTTCAAACGAATTATCAGGCAAAAGGGTCATGATTCAGTTGGTTCGATAGTACGTTTGACACTAGCAAGTTCTAAAATTTGTTTCTAACGCAAAATATTACATCAAGAAAGTACTTGGGTAACTTAGATATGGCTTATGTTTAAAACATTAACAAAAAAATAGAAAATTTACTACCAATAAATTCGAAATGACTGCCAGAATTAGTAAATGATCACCAAATTGTGTTTCACCAAACTTCTTATTATGTTTTGTGTACTTAAGTTTATGTTTTAAGTATTTTTTTGTTTTTCTTACATGTTCAACTTAACACGAAGGATAAAGGGGGCTTCGCTTCGCTCACCCCCTTTACTATTCACCTAAGCTTTTGCCCTGATATTTTCTGCAGCTTTTGGTGATCATTTACCCATTTTGGATATTCTAGGTAAAATACTTAAATAAACTAGACATAAATTGTAATTTGTACATGGATCACTAATAGCTTAATATGTTTTCGACTTGACACAGACAACTAACATGGAATAGATATATTTTAAACAACAGCAAGTAGCCGGCTGGGGCGCGGAGATTCCAGTACACGATTATCTGCTTTGTAACACACTCGATTAAGCCGTGTTAATGAAAGTGTATGTGTATGTATGTGTGTCATTATCGCAATTTAATGGATGCAGGAATCATTACGCACGACCACTAATAGTGACAGAATGACACGCTGATAAGTGTACATAAAAAAAACAAGAACTTAAGTAATGTACTATGAAGGGGAACTTATATTGTAATACGTTATTTTTAAACTATTAGTAAGTGTATTGATAAGAATTTATCGTAAATATTCAAAATTACATGAACTTGACCCCTCGCCCTTACCTTTAGACGTCGTTAAAATACACTGTAGTAAATTAAACTGTTAAAAATAGTTTAAGGCCCCTGATTCGAATATTCTAGGCTAGACCTAGAATAGTTAGTGAACGGGTAACAACCTTGGCTAGGTGATTACTGTTCCTTTACGATCGATACAAATACCTAGAAATCATAGACAGACAACAACAGCCTATGATTAACATAAAAACCGGTCAAGTGCGAGTCTAAATCGCGCACGAAGGGTTCCGTACCACCGTTCAATGGAAGCGATGTGTGGAGTGAATAGTTTGGATTTTACACAGCAAAATATTTTTTACAAAGTTATTGGTGCGGTTACTTTCACACTCCATGTACGTAACCAGGTGCATCCATAAGTTTGTATGTGGTATTGTTGTATGGGAGCCCCCATAAATATTTATTTTATCCTGTTTTTTAGTATTTGTTGTTATAGCGGCAACAGAAATACATAATCTGTGAAAATTTCAACTCTCTAGCTAGCTAGGTTCTTGAGATACAGCCTAGTGACAGACGGACGGACGGACGGACGGACGGACAGCGAAGTCTTAGTAATAGGGTCCCGTTTGGAACCCTTCGGGTACGGAACCCTGAAAATGGTCGAGTACGAATGCTTCTGCTAGGATAGGCTGATTTTTAAAGTAAGCGGGGGCCATACCCTATTAACAAGACACCGTCAGATTTCTCGCTTATCATCTTATCTTATTTTCAGTAGGCTGTTTAAGTGTCTATCATTATTATCAATAACATACCTGCTTTTTCCTTTCCTTTCGGATAATCTGTAAAAGAAAAACAGTTGATTAGAATTGAAGAAACATGTCAAGTCAAGTTTACAAATTAGTGTACATCAGCTCTTGTATTATGCTCCTTGTCACACAATAATTACAGGAAATAAGTACATTTGCAAAATAAAACTCATACAAATATGTAAACTGTAAAAACAGTAGTAATTATTACACTTGTAAAGTTCTGGGGGATAGGGCTACAAATTTATAGATATCTCTGCGAATAAAACACTGCATATGCCATACAGAGGTCGATCGAAGGACTGATCCGTGCGAATTGGCATTTTCACGGTATTCCGTACGATTAGCTGACCTGGCATTACCCTAGCCCTAATCTTAGTATCACGTGCAGTCACTCAAATGACCATAAGTCAGCTGAAGAGTTCGATTTTTGGGGTCATATTCACCAATCTTGTAGAGTAGAACATCTGTAACAGAATTCGAGTAGATATGTAAATTTTTACCAGTTGGAAAAGGACTTTTAACAATTTCCTTCGTCAATACTAATAGTGAACTTGTGACTTAATCAACAAGTTTAGAGTTATAATATCTCTCAGCATAGCATTGTAGTATATCCCTCCGAATTGGAGAAGGGTAAAAGGAGCTTCCATACCAAAACCAGGAAAGATGACTTATTAGGAAGCAAAATTATCCCGGTGCATTAGTCTTTCCTCCTTCGTACTGGAATCACCAAAGAAAATACTGGATAGGCACATAAGGATGAAACTAAACAGAAGTGCCTCCTCCTAAATACTAATCAGCATGCTTATAGGGGAGGGAAATCAACAGAAACAGCTCTGCACAAGCTAAAATTGGATACTCCTTGGATGCTCCTTCGATGCAAAGTGAGCTTTTGACAGGGTAGACTTGCAAGCAATAGAGGAATCCCTGAAGCGGGACGGAATGCATCAACAGATAGCAACGTGAGTGGTCATTTCATTTGCTGGAACCAGTTTCTCAATTGGAGAAAACAGAGGATTCTCACTAGGTGGATGCTTATCACTGATGTGGTATCTACTAGTAGACTCCCTAATAACTCGTGTAAACATCATGAAAATATATTTACAGATATATAAAATATATTTATAAGGCTTTAGTTATAAGAGGAAAATTCCTAGATACGATAAGATCTATTATGAATCATGACAGCTCACAGAGTGGGGAACAAATGGGGGAATGAAGCCAGAGATTAACCATTGGATCTACTCGGCAATTATTCTACCAAGATTTTTAATCGGGTCTTTTGCATGGTGAAAAAGAACAGAACTTGCATCGACGAAAAAGGAACTTGGCAAGGTACAAAGATTGGTGCGTCTTATAATCACAGGTGGCAACAACTGGACAATGGTACCAATGGAATGACAATGAACAAGAAGAGGAAAGACAAGGACACAGGATATGCCGCCATTACAGGAACTTCAGCTGGTAAATTGGTAATGCTATTGACAAAAAAATACCTGATAAAGAAATATGATTTGATTAAAAATATCGAATCCAAATAAGAACAAGAAAAAACTGGGAAATAGAAACGAACCAACCGATGGTAACTTGCTTTAGGGATGGCTTGAGAAGGCAAAGCATAAAACTAGCAGGAGCTGGTTTTTGAATCATGGACAGCAACAAACAAGACAAATCAATTGCTTTGGGGCTATACACCAGCGTGTTCCAAGCGGGAATCTACGCCATAATGGAATGCGCTGAAGCACTGACGGAAACACCAGAAATCAAAAACAAGACATTAATCATTTATTCTGACAGCCAGGCAGCTTTAAAGGCGTTTAGGCAAGCAATAAATAAATCTGCACTAGTCAAAGAGTGCAAGGCCAGCCTTAACTCTTTAGGAAGAACATCAGATATAAATATCGCATGGGTGGGGACCGTGAATCCCTTCATGACCGGGGGGTCATGAAGGGATTCACGGTAACGAAAAAGCAGCTGAGCTGTCAAGAAACAGCGCTGATGAGCATTTTATTGGACCAGAACTAAGATTACCTATATCAGCGACTTTTTGTATGAGAAGTGGAGAAGTCTCAGCTTGTTATCGCTAAATGGCGTATTAGCCATTGATTAATTACGTAATACATTTAACCTCTTTGTTGGTAACGGACTTTATGTTCCACAGCTGTGCGATGCTTATAGTTACTATGCAAAGGATAGATAGCGTCAGCAGCGGATATTTTCAATAACCTAAGTAATTTACTAACGACTTTTATTTAACAACCAACTATTTTATTACTAATTTTCTCGCCAACGCGACACTTTAGGGTATGTACCATATTACTTATTTACAATCAAATTTTAGGTTGTACGAAGTGAACCGTGTCAGCTCGTAGTTGATAAAATAATGAACGAACATAGATCATACGCCTTAGTGCCTTTTTGCGGTACGGGGTGGCAGAGGCACGATTGTGCTTATGTTTTACGAAGAAGAAATCCCATAAATCAAAATCACAGCAAAACACTGTCAACTTTTCTATAATTGTCGTTGCATTTGCGTTAACAAAGGGGCAGGATGCAAACAAAAAATAATCGCCTGTAGAATCTGACACAAAAAATGCGTTCGAGAAAAAAAAGCTATTCTGAGTTCTAACACTCGCTTAACGCTACATAAAGGCGGTCACGCAACAGCGAGGCAGCTTTTAGGGCGGAAAAGCTGTAAAGGTCCTGTGTGCACGAATATTATCAATCGATATTCCTTTGCTTGTGTTTGTGAAACGTCATGAAAGCTCCAAAAGACTTGATTGCGTTGGACTTTCAAATTGAATAATCTATTGGTAGTTACCGAAATAAGTCATACATAAATAAATTAAATTTAGGTAATAAGTTTACTGACCACAAAGACGAAGAAAAAAGTTACTTGTGACATTTGCTTAGACATGAACGGTAACGACTCCTTCAGGTCATCGTAATAGGCAAGGTAGAGGGGAGAAGACGCGCTGGCAGAGGGAGGAAGTTGTGGCTGAGTAGGGAGAGCTGATCGCCAACCTCCAGTAGTGAAGGGGCACTATATGATGAAGAAGGATAAATTAGTTAACAAAATCATTGAGGTGGTGGTAATCAGGTGGTTGCTTATTTATATATCCAAGTGCTTTGGTTCTTTTTATTTAATTATCCATGTTTCATTAAATATTTTTTAAACTAAGTAACGGAGCGATCACGGAAACCTACATGGTTTATGCGTGATCTCTGCCGCTCGTTGTTAAGTAGTGGATCAACTGACACATATTTTATTGACCTGTCTCAGTAAAGCACAGTAGGTACCTGGTACACATGTAATTTATGCAATATATTATATTTAGTTGTACATTGTGATTTATGTGTTCCTACCGAAATGCTTGCCTATATAGCAAATATATTAAACCTCTATTGATTTAAGTGTCTCAACTATAGATAAACCCTGGAAATATCTCCCATCTACCCGAATGAAATAGGTACAAATAAACCGCAAAAAAAACACAAATAACTGATCAATAAATCCATAGTGTTGTATAAATGAGACAATCTATTATAGTAAAAAGTTTATAGACTAGATTTCGGCTAAAAAACTCAGTGAAAATGCCAAAAACTCAGTTAATTATTTTTTGTTAAAAACTCAGTTACTAGCAAAATGATAAAAGTCAGACCGCCAGTTAGTTATGAAAAAAGGAAATTTTGCCACTCCATCAAATCAAATATCTCGGTTATATCAATATTATACATATTTTATTAGTACTCTTCTATCGATATATGTAAATTTTAATTCAATATCTCTGTTTTTTTTTTAATATGTTTCAAGCTACATAGGAGGATTCGGAAGTAATCCGAAAGGATATCGGAATTATTTAAAAAAAATAATGAAAAAATTCTGCTGCGTCTTATTAGTGGCGTGTCAAATTTATATAAAACATTCAGTCAGTTTCAGTTGTCAGTGAAACGCAGCCGTCATGAGTTCAAATTATTTAGAAACTACTAACCTAAAACCTATCCTAACCAATTCAACCTATTGACGTTCAACGCACAAATCACAACCTCAACAAACACATTCGAAATATCAGATTATTAATCTAATTGTTCCAAAATATTTGTTCCGATACGGCGAAACTTGAACTCGGGACATAAAGTTTCCCTCCCCGCGGAGGAGATAGGAAAGTTCTGTGTTGTTTGCTCTTGTTCTCGTTTTGTTTTGTTTACTACCTCTGGTTATTATATTACACGTGTACTTCTTATCTGTATTGGAATCTGAAGACCTGTTATTTGGAGGCTCTCCAGTAACTCCAACAATTCCATCCGACGACTAATAGGAATTAAAAATGTACTTATTTTAGCACAGTATCCACTTCAATTTCAAACTGAAAATTATTATAATTTGATTTTATTTAGACATTAATGTTAAATTTGGAATTAAATTTTTAAACTCCAAGCATACTTGAAACACAAGCGCGCTGATCTGTAAAGATGAGAATTTAATATTATTTTATATTTAACTTCCATTTATTTACATCAAAAATCATTAAGACTTAAAATAGCCGAAGATCGATTCCACTTCGACTTTGCTAGAAATATTAATGTTTTCGGCAATCGTCGACATCTGTGAACTAAGGTTGATCTGAACTGAATTATGGAAAAAAGTTAATTATATCTACATTGCTGTGGTGATGGGTCAGCCTCCTGTCAGTTAGCAAAATTGAAATAAGAGATCTTACGAAAGCATCTTTATTTTGAGGCCTAAATCGCTTGGCTTTAGCACTAATGCAAATACTACGAGATAACGATAGGAGATTAAATTTTAAGAGGACCCAACGATTTTTCTTTGACTCTAAAGATTAAAGAGATTTACTAAAAACCAAACTACATACAATTCTGTAAAAAAAATGACATTCTACGATTACCGTTTAGCGCCATCTAGAAGTATGATAACTGAAGCCATGGCGTTTAGATTGCACTCGTTACCCCCAGCGCCATCTCTGGACTACGAAGGCTTGCTAATTCTAATCTGTATGGGATGAGCACCCTGTGGTAATAACTTGGTAAACGTGGAGACCGCTGTGCCTCTGCCACCCCGTAAGAGAAAACATATGACGCTATGTTATTCGTTTCAAGTAAGCTATCCAAAAGAAAACAATTGATCCCAGTAATATACTCATTTTCGATTACAGTCGGTAAACAACAACAGAGGGGCCAAAATCTCTTTAAGCGATATATGGTAACTGAAGGGTTATTTAGGAGAAACTCAGTGGATCTTAAACTCGGAGTCGCTTTCGTAGGAGGCCGGGTCGATGGATGAGTGAATCTGTATAGAGCACAGTAGTACTGTATCCAATACTCCTTGGAGAAAACAAGAACTATGACACTGCATACAGACAGATTATGAGCTCTCCATAATTACAAAGACGTAAACATATTTTATGTACACACGTATCATAATAAACCCTATTTACTGCGTCCAAAAACCGCACGTTACGACCAGCATAATACTATACTACTTGGTAAAAACTCATTTCTTATCTGAATATTGATACATTATGACCACAATTTTCGACAGGGAACCCTAGTTTGGGACTAGATCAATGTATGTGTAAATAGTATCCAAGGTATGATTATTATTATAATTTTTATTCAAATTTCGAACGCCGCGCCCCGCCTGCGTGCCGCCCCTTGTTTGTCTGTGAAGTTGGTACTACTGAACAAGCTAAACAAGTGCAGAGCAATTATCAATGCCACCATGCCGGTCGAGCATGCGGTTCCTGAATACATCAAAGAGCTTATGATATGTCTGAAGATAAACAAGTGTATGTAACTGTAAATATGTATCAGTCACACAAACTACTATAATGAGTGATTCTGATGACTATAATAATAATAATAATAATCTTTATTTCAGGTTAACAAAAACCCATATCTATAAATACCTTACAACTAGAGATACACAGTTTATTATAAAAACATACACAAAATATTATCTAACCTAGCTAGGGATTTTAATCTTCGTTCTCGCTTCCCTGTAGCGTCGGTAAACGATACCCTCCGGCCAGTAATCTTTGGCCAGGAACATCGTTTTGAGGTCAGCCGGCACCCGAAGTTTGAAGGACAGGAACTCGGGTCGAACTTGGGTCTTTTTGACTCCAAAACCTCTATCTGTACCTTCGCCTCCTTGAGACCAGCCGGTGGAATCTTCTTCAGCTTTTCCAGGATGTGACGTTCAACGTCCTCGCAGGTCATTTTCGTGTCGATCCTGGAAATGTATAGCTGAGCGGTGGGAGCGGCAGCTTTCAGGCTGCATTCACCGGCGGGGGCTGTGCCACGCTGATTGCGGCTGCGTCTGGAGCGACGATTCCTGTTTTGGACCAGGATAAAGCCTTCTCCATCGACGGTCGCTTTCGGCGGGCTACGGGCGGGCATGGCCGGCGGCGCGCGCGGCGCAGCCTGCAGCTTCTGTTGTTTGGCGGCGTACGGTGCGGGGCGCGGGCGGCGGTGGCGGGCACGGCGGGACACAGCAGCATACGATTCCTTCTGGGATATACCAGAAAAAACCGCATCCGGTGTTGGTCGAATCGGCCTCGTGACGTCACGAGGCGAGGCGGTTTTTGTCGGTGCGGGCTTGGCAACCTGCGTAACTAGGTCAGTTGCGGTAATGGCATTAATCTTTAGATGATTGTTTAAATGATTATTAATGTATTTGGGCGCACAATTTTGTCAACGTACCAAACGATTCCCATCGAAACAAATTCTAAAAGTACCCGATGACAAGAAACAAAACGATATTCTCGCAACATTCCATTTTCACATCGTCACACCAAAACCTACCCTGTCACACCGACAGCCCCACTCCTACTGTATACCCCGCCTGATAATGGCAGAGTAATTTTTCAGAGCCCCGAGGCCCATACCGGCCCAACGTCATTGGGTATTGACAAGATCGCGTGCCCTCGGGCCGTTTTGGGCCACCAAACTGTTTTGCTGCGGCCCTGACTTTGCCAGATAGGACGAAACTTTCAATAGTTTCCAATTGGCATGTCTTTTCTTTTTGTGATGATCGGCGTGTGTTATGTACCTAGTTTGGAAGTTTTTCTTTCTTTGGCTGATAGACATCAAATAGCGTCTGGCGTTGTTAAATTGCAGGGGTCCGTACATAACCTTTTTAGTGTTGTAATTGGATCGCTTTGGTGCTGCTGGTAATGGACGAAGTGCACTTTTTTTTTTGTCTATGCTATGCTGACATGCTACTGTTAACCTCTCAAAAACCGGGGGTAGGTGGGACTGGTCGCGATTTTGAACCCTATGGCAAGGTAATAAAATTTAAAACCAATAACGGAGAAGTGGAGTTCAAGAGGTTAACGGTCTGAGAAAATGTAAATGTATATTTCATAATCAACAATTAAAGCCATGGGATGGTAAGATTTGCGCTTATGTAATCAGTATTTTGTTGATTTTTAATAATAATAATACTTACTAATTTGAAACTGTATATAACATTGTGATTAAGATTTACCTGGTGTTGTTATTATTATTTCGAGTTCTATACTATCACAACAGTTGTGTAACTTTCGACCTTTAAATTACAAGTAATTTTGTTGAGACAAGCTCGTCACAAACTTCAATCAGAAAATTCTACCTGACTGAATCTGAATTCTCTGAAATTATTATTTTTCATTTGTAAGATATTATTATATAAAGATGCCGAATTACACGAAAGAAACTAAGCAAAATTTACGACCCGAGAAATCACGGGATCATAATCATTTGAAAATATTCACTTAACGTGCAAAAAGTAACCCGAATATACATGAGATTTTCAAGCTGAGCTCAACGTGGGTAATTCCATTGAAGCCTTTTGTAATGAGGGCATAAATCAGCCACGGGACGTGGCAGGCAATCGGCCTACCACCTCGCGGGCGTCACAAGGTTAACTTAGATAAGGGGACAAAAAAATGAAATTCTGTCATATTTTTCCAGTTTTTGGGATATTCAGCCTCTTTTATGACAACTTCTGAGGCTCTGCCTGCTAAGCGAGAGGTCCCGGGTTCAAATCCCGGCTGGAGGGGAAGAAGAAAAAGTTCCCAGGATTTTGATGTTGATCTGTATGTAACGTCACTGTTTCTGGTTCCTAATGTGGAGCCAGAAGCAGTGTATACATGTGCCTGTGTAAATTTTTTTTTTTAAAGTTTATCTTTATAGATATATATTTTTAGCTACCATATTGGCCAAAGGAACTTTGCAACGTTATAATTGACCGAGCGATTCAGCGGCCGAGTAGTGACGCTGCCTACGAAGCCAAGGGTCCCGGGTTCGAGTCGCGGTGGGGGCAAATATTTGTTTGACGAGAACGGATGTTTGTACCCTAGTCATGGTTATTTATCTATCTAAGTATAATATTTATCTATATAAGTATGTGTATCGTTGTCTTGTACCCAAGATACAGGAATCCTAGTTTGGGGCTAGATCAATGTGTGTCAATAGTGTCCAAGGTATTATTATTATTATTGGGTGATTACCTATGAAATTGGCGAATTTTTCTTACAGATTCAGGAGTTCATAATTCGAGTAATTCAATAACTATTTCCAGTTTTTTTTTATTGTTTTAAAATTAATTTCATTATTTTACATCTAGGTACTTATTAAATTTTCTTTTAATTTTCAGTTTGATAACTAAAATGGTATCTTCAAAATCAGTGCCTCCTAAATGTCATCCATTTTCATGATAATATTCGTATTTTTTTTTTACAGCTGACACTTTTCAAAAATTATATAAAATTTTCTATTAGCTAAATGTTGTCTCATTCATACCCATAAAGTTTATAAAATTAGGATCTGTCATTCCTAAAAAAATACAAAAATGTTTCCATACAAAACGCCAATTTCATATGTAAGGACCTAATATTAGGTCTATCTCCGGATTTCTGGCAGTTCTGCACTACAAATTTTGCGAGCAGGTTAGATAATCACATGGTTTTTTTTTTTCGATTTAGTCAATGATGTAACAATGGGTAACCGCTTATTGATGCGGCTACTTTCATACTCCTAGGTACATAACCAGACGCATTCTTGAGTTTGTATGTGGTATTGAAAGAATTGTTGTATGGGAGCCCCCCTTAAATATTTGTTTTATTCTGTTTTTTAGTATTTGCTGTTCTAGCGGCAACAGAAATACAGCATCTGTGAAAATTTCAACTGCCTAACTATCACGGTTCATGAGATACAGCCTGGTGACGGACGGAGGCTTAGTGATAGGGTCCCGTTTGGCACCCTTAAAAATTAAAAATGCTCTGTTATAATGTTGATCTTCTGATAAAATTCTAGGAGTCGAGGGTGTGAGGAATAAGAAAATAACAAAAATACAACCCAATTTTGCTGCGTTGCTCGCGAGGACTATAGGTTTTAGAGCTATTCGTTTAAACTCTGCTCAACTAGCAGATTAACATGATCCGCCGCCATTGCTAATATTGTCAGCGTAGAAGCCCCGCGAAATGTCAATAGGCATAACGTCGTGTGAACTGTGATAAACTTTGTACTCAGAAATAAGATCCATCTTTTATCAAAAAAATATAAACGACTCACGACTTTTGAAGGGCTTAAAATATTTAACTCAGCTACAGAATTCAATTCGGTTGCAATAGACTTTATTGCGGTATGAATAAGACCATTACATTACAAAGTAAAAAACCGGTCAAGTGCGAGTCGGACTCGCGCACAAAGGGTTAAATACCACCGTACAATGGTAAGGATGGTGTGGAGTCAATATTTTGCAAAATGTTGTTTACAAAGTTGTTGGTGCGGCTACTTTCATACTCCTTGTAAGTATCCAGTTGCATTTATAAGCTTGTATGTCGTTTACAGATAAATTAAAATTGGCAATTCCGGGTAGGCTCTCCTGTAATTGTTGGCCTATATTCTGTAGTTTTTGCCATAAGTTTAGACTCTGTAGATTCGGATATAAAGAAAAGGGAATTTTTGATCATAATTTCTGAAGTTACCTATCAAAACAAAATTTCAAAAAATATATTTTTGAAATATAATTTTATAAAGAGCCCTTATCAAAGATATCCTACATGATTTATTACGGTATTTTTTTTTCGTTTTCTAATATTTTTGTAGGTTTTTTTTCATATTAGACTTAAATTATGTTGGGGTTATTTATCAGCATAAATATTTTTGCAGAATATTTCAAGACTATCTCTTCCTGAGAAAAGTGCCCGGATGAACACGCGAATGTTCCTTTAAGGTTTCCTTTTTACCTTTTGAGGTACGGAACCCTAAAAACAAGTAGACTTCGCTTTAACGACAATTTTTGTAATTCAGAAGTCGTCGAAACTAGTCGTCTAGTTAGTTAGTAAACTATACAACTAAATTGACAATCTGATATGTGGCACAGCAGTGCCCCTACCAAGTCGAGCAAAGGCGCAGGCGTATCTACCATCCTTTTCATAAACCCCGAAGAAAAAAGGGGTGTTAATAAGTTCGAGGCGTCTGTCTGTCTGTATATCTGTCTGTGGCACTCTAGTGCTTAAATTGGTGGACGGATTTTAATACGGTTTTCTGTAATGCTAGTAGAATTACCTGCGATGGTTTATTTGAATAGGTGGTTTAGTGGTACGAATGTTGTCATCTTAACAGGGAAAAAAGTCGGCAAAGTTTTAGAATTGGAGATTTGGCTCTTGCACCAACTTGCACCTTATTTTCAAAAGTTTCTCTTGTATGGGGGGAACCTTATCTATAAATGTATCGCAAATTTCAACCTTATTGCAAAACCGATGAAAAATCCATTGTACTGTAGGGGATTCCCTAGCGAAGGGGATTTTGAAGTTATTTGTTGCTGTATCGCTCTTTGACAGTTACGGTTCATGAGGTACAGACCCGCTGACGGACAGAGGGACGGACGGATGGACAGCGGAGGCTTACTAAATAGGGTCCTATTTTGTTCGGTTACGAAGGCCAAACAACACCGCCTGGAGTGGGTTTTCTATTTAATAAAGTTTCTTGTTTCATGAGAATTTTTGATAGATAGTCCGTAACAGCACGGTTGAGGACTATCTATTTCATTAAAAGGAGATAGTACATATGGAGGAGTCCCAACGACAAAAACTATCTACTACTCTTAGGGAGTCTGTTCATTTTAAATTAAAGATTGCGAGAATAGCTATTTTCTGTATTATAAAATTGTTTTAATATCCACTGATATCCCCATAGTTAACGTAAGTACACAATAAAATATACATTGTTTTGATTCTAAGTAGAGAAATTTGAAGAGCTTCAGGACCTATGTATTATATATATATATGTATATATACATTTTTGTTACTGTATGTGTGCAATGAAAGAAAGAAGAAAGATAGAGGAAGAAGAAATTGAAAGAAGAGCTAGAGCCAATGGCCTAAAATCGCAACAAATGGAAATCTGTATTGAGGGCCCTATACTGTAAGATTATAATGATTTAGATAAATATTTATTTATTAAAACCATATCACTCTTGTAGTAATCACCAAAATATGTGAAAAGTAATAAAATTCACTTAACAAAAATAAATTTAATTATAAAATTATATTATAATAAACATTTCATAATAAAAAAATATAAATAATATAATATGAAATATCAAATATCATTAACTATTATTATCTTTGGAATACAAAATTATGTTCAAATACTTACTGACTATTTGCACAAATTGCCATGATGATGATTATGATTGCAACGAAGAATGATGGGTTTGTTAAAATAAGAAAATGTGAAAACAGGCTATCAATTTGTCGCCGTCACGTGCCTACCCCTACCTATAGCGTGGATATAGAAACTTAAAGCTGTTCCACATTTACTAATTATATGCACGCACGCACCTTCAATTATTATTATTTATACCTATGTCTGCTCGACGTTTAAATCAATTAGAGGTAGTTTTCTATTTAACAATTAAAATAAACATAAAAATTTACAAACAAGCACATACATTGCTACTGGCCCCACACTAAGTTAACCTGTATCATGGTAACCAAAAACACCGACGTCACACACATATGATCATCCAAGACCTGGGGTTATTTTTTTTCTGTATCCCCAGCCGGGATCGAACCCGGGACCACTCGCATGCAGTTGTGGCTCTGCCTACCATGCGAGAGGTCCCGGGTTCAATCCCCGGCTGGGGGTAAAAAAGAAAAAAAAGCCAGGTCTTGGATATTTATTTGTGTGTGACATAGCTGTTTCTGGTTCCCACGACACAGTGTATCCTAGTGTGGGGCCAGAAGCAATATATGTGCCTGTATATAAATTTTATAACTTACCAGTAACATATCACAACACTCATCATTTATCCCATTATTATTTCGCCCTCACACTTGTCTGTTCAGCAAACGGTCCAAGGTTGTTGAACTGAATCTCCATCCCCCGATCGAAAGGACAAGACTGCCCTTACAACCTTTTGAAGCAAGCCCCTTGTCATCTTACGACCTATACGACGTAACGTGCGATTTTGTCGCTTCGGTTTTTGATTTTTATTTGTAGGTTTACGGTGGAAGATGATGACATCGATTGAAACAATCACGGGCCGTTGGAATTAAATCCATCAGTTATGTTACTTAGTTTTGAGCGTTACATTCTACCAGTCTAAGGCCTCTTTCAGTGTCATGTGGGTTTCATCACGTCCATTGACCCCGCACGCGGGTGCGCAAGACAATAAATGGGCACGACACTAAAGTAAAAAATCATTTATTTGCCTTCGTAGTACTACACAAGTTAATAAATAAAGAAAAGAAACACGTTTAGAATATTAGTGTCTAGAAAGTAATAGCGGATCCCAAACTAGGCAAAGCCTGTCCTTTGGGAACCTTAATTACCTATACATAGTAGGAATTGACAATTTGACAAACAAAGAAGTCAAACCTAGAAGGCAGGTTTAGAGTTATAAAATATATTTTTACAAATTACACCGAAATTGCTGGTTCGTTTAAAATGAAATCAATACCTTCGTAACGCGCTTTTGACGCTGTTTGCGCACTTTGACCAGGACTCGACGTGAAAATGGAATGATTGTATGAGAAGGATATGAAGTGCGTATGGAATGGACGAGGGGTTATATGAATGATTGCCCAAAAGTATGCCGAAAATATCTTTAACAATGGCGTGCAAATGCCTTTAGGAATTCAGATGGAAATATAATGAACAGACGACATAATCCTGTTCAAAGATTGAATTTGAGAGAAACCGCGCTAAGAAACAAAATAAAAAATAATATAAATACGACAGTTCAAATAAACTAAAATATGGATTGGGTCAAAAATACGGGATCTCCTGATGCGGCGTCCAAGTTCCTCCTTCACGTACGCCTGCCTGCCTGCGTCTGCCTGCTCCAAAGCACGCCTTGGTGAGGTCTACGCGTCCGCGGTGTCGGTGTTAAATATTGGGGTTATGGCTCGATACGCAGCTCTCCACCAAAAGCTACAAATAAGATATAATGATAAGTACCAGAATAACGCTAGCACGACCAAAATGCCACCACGGAATATAAACAACAAATACATACCCAGATCGCTTCCAACGTCTGGCCTTTGAGTTCAGATGAAATAATGGATGAAATATCGGGAAAACGCCAGCAGTCGCTAAGGCCGGCGTCAATTCTTGACGAGCAGGGTCAATTCTTCTTGCGTCAAGGCTGCCCACAACACAGATTCATACGACCACTCCCAACGCGAACAAAACTGGCCAAACGAAAAAATATGTGCACCAAAAGCATTTGCTTTCGACTCGAACAGCTCAATGAAAATGATTTTTTCCAGTCCTGCCAAATCTGACAACTACCAATAACAATCTAGAATAATTCGAACTTTCAATTTCGCATAAACTTATAAAACATCAACCAGCCTGTATCACAATAAAATCGAAATAAAAATTAGCACAAAGGAGTCTTAAAACGACGTCTGAGAATTCACGCTGCAGTAGGTATATGAAATTCACATTTTATTAAAACATACAAGTGAAGCCAGTAAAAGCGTGTTAAAAATCAGATAAAGTACAAATGGACTATTTCAGTAGAGAATTTCAGAACTTCAAAGTTGAGCGACAACAGGTACTCTTTCCACCGCACCACACTGAAAGTGCACCAATTAATGAAGCCTATTATCGTAGTAAGTACCTAATTTCGTTCCTGTCCCACGTAAGTTTAGAAAATAATAATGAACACAGGATATATCCCGCATAATCATCACTGAAATATTTATCGCCCGTTTTCACATAAAATACAGATTGAAGATAAAGGCGGTGCCATTTTAGAAATAACCCTGCGCCATTAGGCTGGGTACACACATGTGTACACAACATACGGCTTCACGTGTACGTGACGAGACTTTCCGATTCTAAATCTAAAGTATTTTGATATCTCTCTCTTCAGCGTGCTCTACGCACATTTACAATAAAAATATTAAGGGCGACTTGCTCTAGAATTTTGACAGCCGCTAAAAAGTTCTAACACAACTTAACTACAATACGGTCAAGTTACGAAGTCAAGCACGATACGGTTATTGCCTGTCATCCAGGTTCCCACTAAAAATGTAGGTACCTAATTATATTGATGAGCCGAATGGCCGACTCGGCAGTGACCCCGCCTACGAAGCCAGGGGTCCCGGGTTCGAGTCACGTTGGGGGCAAATATTTGTTTGATGAGAACGGATGTTTGTACCCTAGTCATGGTTGTTTATCTATCTAAGTATAGTATTTATCTATATAAGTATGTGTATTGTTGTCTAGTACCCAAGATACAGGGAATCCTAGTTTGGGGCTAGATCAATGTGTGTAAATAGTGTCCAAGGTATTATTATTATTATTATTATATTTTGCGGGGTAGTCGACCTTTAGACTATAAGAAAACTTGAGGTATGTTTTAGCAAATACGTACATACTTCAAATATCAAGGCACAAAGCACTTACCGAAGACAAGTAAAACAAAAAACAAAACAAAATTTAGGGTTTTTATTGAATTATATTCACTCTAGTACTTATTCTAAAATGAACTCGCTCTTAGAGCGTCTTGCAAGTAGGCAGTTTTCGAACGGAGCTTTTCAGTTTTTCGTCATGAAAGCGGATATTTCAGAAGCTTATCATAAGTTAGCTTTCAGAACGTATAATTTGAGGCCATTACGGTCAGGTTTCTAAAATGTGGGCGCATTTTTGTTCTAGCAACTTGCATGTTCATAATGTGAGCTGGGTTTTTTAAAGTTTATTTGTTTTAGGAAAACGCAAGAGTCATGCAGACTAAGGTACAGAGAAGGTAAAGAAGGTATCGCGTAGGGCTTTGGCGGGAAATTCACGCTACGTTTTTCATTTCACCATATTTAGGGTTCCGTACCCGAAGGGTGCCAAACGGGACCCTATTACGAAGACTCCGCTGTCCGTCCGTTCGTCCGTCCGTCTGTCACCAGGTTGCATCTCAGGAACCGTGAAAGTTAGACAGTTGAAATTTTCACAGATGATGTATTTCTATTGCCGCTATAATAAAAAATACTAAAAAATATAATGAAATAAATATCTAAGGGGCTCCCATACAACAAACGTGATTTTTTGCTCATTTTTGCTCGATATTGATAACAGCAACAGGTAGACTCTTGAAATATTTACAGAATATCTAGTTATATATTCAGTTTAAAAATAAATAATTTAATTTAAATAAAACATTTATTTGAGGAGGGCTTCCATACAACAGACATATCATTTGCCGTTTTTATAGACAATGGTACGGAACCCTTCATGCGCGAGTCCGACTCGAACTTGGCCGGATTTTTTTAACTCCCAAAGACCAAAAAAAGAGGTGTGTCTGTATGTCTGTCCATGGTACGTGCTTGTAAATAAAAATGCTCATAGTCAGAGGAAATAGTAGTTTATGTGACTGCTACATAATGGAGGGCATTAATACTCGAGAGTGGGTTTATGAAACGAGCCTAAGGCGAGTTTCATAATTATATCACTCAAGAGTTTTAATGCCTAATTATGTACAGTTACATACAGTAGTTTATCTACACCCATATCATAAGCTCTCTTTGATGTGTTCAGAAACCGCATGTTTGACCGGCATTGTGGCATTGATCTTATCTCTGCAGTTGTTTAGCTTGTTCTGTAGTACCCAATTTCACAGTACTAGGGGCAGCACGCAGGCGGGCGCCGGGTTCGAAATTTGAATGTCATAATATGTAGAAAATTTACACATTATGGTCATAATGTACAAATTTTCAGATAAGAAATGAGTTTTTACCAAATAGTGTTACATTATGCTGGTCTTAACGTGCATTTTTTAGACGCAGTAAAGAGGGTTTATGATACGTGTGTAGTAAAAAATATTAAAACAATAAAATATATTATCTTATGAATTAATATTCATAAGTTAAAATATTTTATTGTTTATTAGCCAATTCTTATTTGTCTTCGTTTCTATATTTGTAGGTGTTCGTAACAAAAATTACATACATGTGATATCTCAATACTATCCCCCAATTGTGATGTTTCTTGATTTTTTCTGACCAACATCCTGATCTGGTCAGACCACATCATCATCACCATCATCATCATCATTTCCATCTCCATTGGATATTGGTACAATGTATGTACTTAAGCCCCTAGGCCCACTACTTCGAAAGCAACACTATTCTCGCAATGACTTAGATAACTCCACATTTCCATATTTTGTAGAGTTGTCAGAGTTGAAGTAGTTGAGCCTTGTAACCCTTAACATGTGTTAGCCGCTCGGTCCGATGTCAACGATAACGTACGATTATTTGTCAGCTTTGTACGTACGCACAACTAGAGTTAAACCAGTACAGCACTATTGTAGGACAGTCTAACGATCCATTTTATACAGAAACAATGAACAACTTTACAAGTCTAAGGCCGACTTGCACCAGATTTTTCCACCCGCCAAATACAACAAAACAACACATTACATACATCCATGGCCCGTATTGGTCGAGTCGGCAGTGGCCCTGCCTACGAAGCCAAGGGTCCCGGGTTCGAGTCCCGGTGGGGGCTAATATTTGTTTGATGAGAAGGGGTGGTTGTACTCTAGTCATGATTCTTTATCTAACTAAGTATAGTATTTATCTATATAAGTATGTGTATCGTTGTCTAGTACCCAAGATACAGTGAATCCTAGTTTGGGGCTAGATCAATGTGTGTAAATAGTGTCCAGGGTGTCCAAGGTATTACATAGCTACACGCCCTCTCCCATACGGGGTGGCAGAAGCACAATTGTGTCCACGTTTAGCCAGTATTCAATACTCCATTTTCGTTGACAGGGGGCTAGCACATCGCCGCAGCCATGGAGAAATGAAGGTTTCTTCACCATCCATCATCGTTAGAACGTCCGTCACTTAAGATAAATTACTTATCACATTGGTACATGGTCAGCACAGCGACACAAACCTGCATCTCGTGAGTGAGAAGCAAGCGTGAAATCCACTAGACCATGGAGCGAGAATAGTCAGCTAAATTCGTAGGCTCAGCTACACAATATACAACTCAAGGTTTAACAGATACTCAAAGTGTCTATCGCGCGAAATAACAGCGCCAAAGAGACATCTAACCCTCACCCTTTACAGTTTTTTTTAGATAATAGCGGACAATTTTATACAAGAATATTAAGCTTAACAAGGCTTATGATATGGGCACTAGACGACTATATTTGTAATAGAGATTAATACGTATGTACATACATAGAAAATATCCAAGACTAAGAAACAAATATTCATGCTCATTACACAAATATATGCCCTTACAGGACCTTCAGCTTCGCAGGCAGGGTCCTACCCGCTAGGCTAAACCGGTCTTCAATATATACTATATTTAGTGATGGACTGTCCCTGATAGTGCAGGGAACTATTCCACAGTCATATGGACCCTATTCTGAACCCGTGTTCATGGGCTGCAGTGGAACATTGTGGGTCTTTGAGCATAGACGCCATGTGAGTTCTCCGAGGCCTGCTTGAAGAAAGAAATTCGAAGCGATCACGCAGGAAGTTAGGTTAACGAGGGTTCCTCAAAATATCACACAGGAAACACGGGATAGCAGAGTCCCGTCGCCGAAGCCGAATTGGTAGCCAAATCAATTCCCTGCGATGCTGAGATACGTGGTCATACTTGCGCAGTCAGAAGATGATCGAATCCCGAGATTATGAAGACGTTCGAGTTTGTTCAGTTGTTCTTCATTTGCACCCAGCAATTCAGCATAATCAATGTGGGGAAAGAATGGACTGCGCCAGAGTAATTTTGGTCTGGCGAGGTAAAAAGTTCTGAAGTCTCCTGAGAGAGTGGCAGGTTGCGTAAACTCGCCTGCTGGCCTCATTAACATGCATTGACCAGGACAATTGGTTATCAAAGACGACACTACGGTTTTTAGCTTTATCGCTATACACGATTACAGTGCCGTTATAAGTTGCAGAAGGGACAGACAGTTGGTGCAACGTGTTAAATGAGTGTTTGGTACCTATACATATTATAATCATGGCCTGGGACTTATTCGGATTAACAGGCTACCCAAATGACGACGCTCATCCTCTAATACTCACTACAACAACTTATTAAGTACATATTTGTTTTTGGAAGTAAAAGGACTTGTTTTATATTTGTATTTCTAATACCAATCAAGTCAGCGTTCATCGCCTCCACAGCGGTATTTGCATCGTCAGGAGAGAAGTGATGATTCTTGTCTGAATGACAAGAATCATCACTTGTCTGACATTCTTGATGACCCTTGGTACGGCCCTGTCATAAGTACTCCCCCTCCCCTTTTTCGAAAATTACATTCTCAATGATGTCTCGTATCTAGAAACTACCTACTACCAATGTGCCACATCTTCACGTATCTAGAAACTACCTACTACCAATGTGCCACATCTTCACGTATCTAGAAACTACCTACTACCAATGTGCCACATCTTCACGTATCTAGAAACTACCTACTACCAATGTGCCACATCTTCACGTATCTAGAAACTACCTACCATCTTCACGTATCTAGAAACTACCTACTACCAATGTGCCACATCTTCACGGGTAAGTAGGAGTTTTTGAGTTTCATACAAACTTTTTGAAATGAGTCACCAAATTTTTAGCCACACCCACAATTTTGTTTATCTGAGGATATACCCTATTTGCACAAATAACGAAGGAAACTTCAAACGTCACTTCTTGAAATAATGTTGCCATCTACAGTTTGATAGAGATGTTCTCATTCATTCTAAATAGAATGAAATACTGGATAACCTAGATAGAATATTGCCTTACTATGAGTATGTGACAAAACATTTTACAAATTAATGTTTTAATTACTAACTAATTACTGGTTTAATTTTGATTGAAATATGGTTTGTCCATGAACAACGGTATAAAAAATCATTTCTATCTACAAAATACATGTTTCTGCTGCTAAGTGAAGCCTCGTATTTTCAATAGGTAAATTCTTTTCTCAATATAAAGTACTAGGTTGATACCTGCTAGTAGCTATCGTTATTTTACATGATATTTTGAGATAATAGAGGGAACTAAATCATTGTTTACCCCGAAGGCTACTTACTGTGGCGAAAAAGTGGCAACATTGTATGTGTCATTTTCCTTCGTCATTTGAGCAATTATAGTATAGGGCATAGGGGAAATAGCGATAGTACGAACCGACGCCGGTATTCCCAGAATTCTAATCGACTTACGAATTACGGTATATTTTTAAAAGCAAATAGTGGAAGGGAAAAATGCTATTTTACATAGAAGGGTGATATTTAATTGTGTGCCGCGTTTTATTAAGATCGATTTAAGTCTAGATAGTATTCTCGTGGGTAGTAAGAGTTAATTGTAAATTTGCCATATTACGATAACTAAAATACATTTATAAATACCTGCTTCATCGCTATTTGGTTGCTATTCTTCAAAAGTGATTAAAAAAAATTATAGATGCCATAATTACATGATAAGGACAAAAAAAAATTGTAGAATAAAAATAATTGTAAAAAAACTAATATAAGTCCCGTAAAAAACACCTCAGCCATCATCAGAAAATACACAGCCGCAACACGTAATTATGACATATAGTAAATTAGGAAAAAACACAACATGATTATTTCACACGAGCAGTATTTTATTGCCACTTTGCTTGCTTATGTGACGTTCCGATTGGTTCATTTTTCAGAAGCGATCGTACTTCCCAGATTTATTACACACCCAATTTTTAAAAGAGCTCTAAAATCAATCTGTGGGAGTTTCTACGCCCTTCTTCTCCCACAGTGGTCCAATGTAAAGGCAAAAAATGACGTTTGTAAAGTAAATATAAATATCTAGTGCAATAAAGAAATTTGAACTTTGAACTTTAAGAATCACATGTTAAGCCTACACATATATTTCGTATTTCTGATATCACATCGCAAGAAAAGACTGTTCGTGTAAAATATTGTGTTGTGGTTGGTGGTAGTAGCCAACCCGAATGGCCGAGTCGGCAGTGACCCTGCCTACGAAGCCAAGGGTCCCGGGTTCGAGTCCCGGTGGGGGCAAATATTTGTTTGATGAGAACGGATGTTTGTACCCTAGTCATGGTTGTTTATGTAAGTATAATATTTATCTATATAAGTATGTGTATCGTTGTCTATTACCCAAGATACAGAGAATCCTAGTTTGGGGCTAGATCAATGTGTGTAAATAGTATCCAAGGTATTATTATTTTTAGATTTTTAAATATGACATGTGTTTGCATGCATAAGGCTCAACTTCTTATGCCGATTCAGCTTTTAACTGATCTGGAAAATTACCAAGACCGTCATAAAACAAGTCATGTAATAAAGCCCATTAATGAAAATGGTTGCCACGATGGTGTTATTGATTTGAACCTTATCTGAATCACTATATCCTTTCGTCTGTGGGTAGATCAAAAAATGGCCCGCAATTTTGAACCTCATTGCTTGGTATTAAAGTTCAAAACCTATGAAAAACTACGCTTTGAAAGGCATATATCCGAACTAGTGAGGAATTGCTTTTATAGACTTAGTATACTATATAAATTGCGGGGATATCTATCTGTGGACATGCGCGTTACTCTCTGCGAATCGTTAATACTTTCCAAACTTAATTACTGCATTCCTGTGTATGGTCCATGCCTATATGGCAAAACCCATAGACTTATTTAACGTGTACAGAACGCCTGTGCTCGTTATTGTTTCGACATACCTGCACGTGGACATGTCACGCCTTTCATCAACGCTGCAAACCTGCTGAAGATGAAAGGTAGACAGGACTTGTTCCTTGCATCGCTCCTGTTTGTGATTAAGACCGGCAAGCCAGAGTATTTGTATGATAAATTAGAGTGGCGAATGTCACTTCACCCTAACAGGGCCACGACAACTATCTTGTCTGTGCCGCGGCATGTGACTGCGTTTCGTGGCAGTTTCAGTTTCCGTTTCGTGGCAGCAGTGGCCACCAAATGTTGGAACAACATCCCTCCACCAATACGGCAATTAAATTCCAAAACCTGTTTCAAACTTCGTTTGAAGAAACTTCTTTTGGATCAACAACAATAATAACCGTTGTGTCAGCCCATGGTGGCCGATCCTTGGAATGAGGTGTGGCGTGGCTCGTTCTTGTTTTTTTTTTTTTTGCTATTTGCTAGCTCATGCTGTTTGCGTCCTTGTTTATTTGCTTGCTTCTGAATGGTCAGGTCTTCCTCTGTCACGTTTTCTTCCCGCTTATTCCTTGTATTTTCTGGTACCGCTTTGTATATCTTTGGTTCTCTGCGATAGAACATTCACTATTCATTATGTATTTACCCACCATATTTATATTTATCCTTCGTATAATATTGCACCGTATGTATGACACATGCTATATTTATGCATCACACACACAGTATTGACTCACACTGCCTACTATATGGTTCGGCAGAATATCAGTGTTACAGGTTCCCTGCAGCGTATGCTGAGCCGCGCCGCATCACTGTCACGTTACACGCCGCATAGAATTTGTCATGACTCCTACATAGTTTTCTTTATTTTTGTAATTTATCTGATTTTCGTATTGCTGGTATTTTTTTTCTTTTTTTCTGTTTATCTATGTGTTGTGTAATTTGACTTTTGAATAAACTTTTTTTTTTCTATTCTATTCTATTCTTTCTAAAATAACTAATCATCTATTGACTGATCCACAGCTGAGTGGCTAAAGATTTTTATTAAGATTTTGAGGCCCCCTGTGTAACGGCGCTGTTTTAGTGAATCTATTCTCTTTAGCGACTCGGCTTTGTTTGCAATTTTTTAATGACAACAGCGAACTAGTGATTTAGATAATTAAAATCTTATAAAAAATTGAATTAGCTCTGAAGGCGTCTATCAACCTTCAAAATTACAAGTTGTTTGCGATCCGTAGCGAGCAGCAGAGATAGAGAACCAGTAGTTTTATCATGTACTCCGTGACATCTATGACTTTCTATCGGAATCCCTTTCACATGATCGTATTTTTTATTTATTTATACATCAACTAAAACTAAATTTATTACTAAAATTTAAACTAGGTTACAAATTTCGCCCAGATCGCTGCCGGCCGGGAGGGTGCCCAAACGCTGCTACCTACCTCGCAGTATTGTAAAGCTTTGAGCGCGTTAGGTCCCAGCTCTGCAGTCCTCTGATGATTCGACGAGCCGCTTAGAAGTGCCTTTGAGGGCTCGTCGAGCGTCAGGGCCCCGCGGCCCGAGGGTCTCGACGTCGAACGGCATAAAAAACCATTGCCGAGTGCGGCGTATTTGGGCCGATGGAGACCCTCCGCCGCTGCCGGCGCAGCACCGGGCGTAGCAGAGGACGCCGGTAAGTGACACGGGGCGAGCGTATCAAGGCAGGTCGCGTCTCAAACCAGCAACCTCCCGTTCTGCCAGGGAATGAGCGTCAATCCGTCTGGCCTCATGCCATCGCTACGCGCCAGGCCGCTAGGTTCGAGAAAGGCCGGTACGCCACAGCCGCAAGGGAACGACGGATAACGTTATTGAGGCTGGCATTGCGGGACTAACGGCCAGCGCTGCGCTGACAGGAGAGGCCGCGGTGTTCGAGTTGGTTCACCCTGGCACCACAGCGGCAGCGATGGGGCTCATTAGTTCACAATTCACAATTCACAATAGTTTTCTTCATTAGTTCTTACGCCGAGTTGCGAGCAGACGGCGAGAGTCAGCGTTGCTCGATCAAGTAAGGTGCCGATGTGCCTTGACGGGATCGCGTGCAGCCAGTGTCCTGTTTCTTTCTTCCTGGTTGCGAGGAGACGAGCACGCTCTGCTGGGCTAAGAGCCGAGTCTATATGCCGCGTTTTGATGCAGAGTGACTCGTTCCACGACCTCCCAACGTTACTGTCTAACGGAAAAAATTGCCTCGGACAGGTTTTGCGACCAGGCATTCCTAGACTCAGTCAGACACGTGACCTCTACATCACCATGTCCATGGGTTTAGGATTTTATCATAGAGGTCGCGTGTGCTGTGAGCCCGAGGCCTTTAAAGCCGGGAGCACCACGTCGGACATTTTTCGGTTCCCCAGACTACCGCGTCTGGTGGGAAGGGCGCCTTGGGTTTTACGATTAGTATAAAAGATCTGTTTTTAGATTGATCGATTTGTCAATTAAAAGGGGTTCTGAAAGAAATTGCCAGATGTTCGAATACCTAATAAGCCTACAGAGCTAGTTCTCACGACACGGCCTATCCTCTAACCAATCGAATTCAGCTCTAAAGTTGTTCACTTTGTTTATCATCGAGAGTTTTTTTCTACTAACGTGGGCACATTTCTGCCTCTCCGTATGGGAAAAGGCGTGACTCTATGTTATGTCTAGACGTAATAACTTAACTCTTCAAATGTGGAGTGAAAAATCTGTAATCTACTTGAAGTAATCCACGCCCGTCTCATAAAATGTGTAAATTATTCTTAGCGTTCGTAAAAAGTTAGAGGTTTTTTTCTACACGGGATCGCATTAAATCTTTGAAAAGAAATCCTGACGGGCTTTAATATATTTATTTGGAATTCAGACGTGATTTGAAACAGTCAGCAGATTTTAATTGGTTTTAACATGAACAAAAATGGAAAACGTACATAGCTAAAACAATATTACTGTAATAATAATTACCAAAAACAAGGCCACTTCATTTTCTTGAAAGTGTCCTGACATAACTGGAGTTAAGTATCTTAGCTAATAATCATTCAATTCAAACTCTGTCTAAAAATAAAGACAAGACTCCTTTGCCCAAAGACAAGAACTGTATGTTTCTTCTTCTTCTCAACATGCTTCTTCGCTATTGGATGTTGGCGGTATAATTCTTAAAACATTCTACAAGTTAAACACAAAAAAACACATTGACTCACCAACAGCCTTGTTGACAGGAGTTGTAACGGGTGCCGCCGGCGTCGTCGCTGTATTCGGGGGGTAGACAGGATCACAGCATTCTCTCTCGGGAAACTCACTCCCCTCCACTCTAGCCATCAGCACTGCTACCACTACCAGAGCCCCCCACAAAAGAGCCCCCTGCGACATCACCCGCCTTCGAAGCAACCCCCCGTTCTGAACCCCCTGTGACATAGCCCCCCTTTGAACAGACAGCCCACTGTTGTTACGCCCGCATATCACGAACTCGCCATTATGAACCCGCCTAGAATGATCTAGCCACACGCCCTTTTCCTTCGTCTTATTCCCCTCCGTCCTTCTATTGACTTTGTCATATTCACTGTTCTGTTCGTGAACCATCGACACAATTCACATCACACTTTTTAATATTATTTTTTACGTGTAAATTAATGTCTAATGATATGTGTTGATTTTAATGACGCTACACTGATATAATTGACGTTGGCTTTTAATAAACTGGACGTTGATACTTTCGTGTCGGTAATTTTGTTATTTAAACATTCTTTGTATAAACCTGACAAATAACAGATGCGGATGATAAAAAATAAACTTGTAAAATTAATGAGTTTGGTGTCCTTTCGTTTTTCATTCACAGTCGGGCATTCGTCATTTGTATAAATCATTCATTCAAATACCCATACTCATCGGGTTCCATCGAAAAACCAAAAAAACATTCATTTGACCTCGTAATCGTTTATAGCCAGAACTTTAGAATAAAAGGGGCATTAGGTAATAGCCATCCTCATACGAGTAGAACTTGCCTGCGCCCGCCCTAAGATTACGGGAGGACATAAAACAAATTGAATTTCTAATATGCTATTTAACTTTTTGTTGGAAATCTTCAACGATTATTACTTTTGTTCTCGTAAACTTAGCCTATTTATACGAAATTTCATTAAATGGGGCACAATTATGGACTTTCTTGCGTTTCGTAATGTACTATATATTTATGCAATTATTATTTTTAATTCGCGACGGGAGCGCTTTTGTGTGCTTGTTAATCGCGACATGCTCGAAGAAAAAGACGCTTTTGTTCTTATGAAATGTTAGTTCCTTTTTGTATTTGAATGAGAGGTGGCTGAGAAAATAATTATTTACCTGCTTACATAAGTATATTTAGTATTTAACTAATACTTGTAAGAATAAGATAATTCAGAAAGAATGAAGGGTTGTGTGTGAATTTTACAGATGAATTTGTGTGAATGTGGGTTTTACTTTATCACAGAGAAATAAAATTGTAGTCTAATGTTAAAAGCCAATTAGTTAGTATTTAGGCCGAAAATATAATAATTTTTGTTTATAATGTTGTGGAGCCTGGGACCTTGAAAGACGAGAAATCTGTTCAATAAAAAATATGCTTCTTGTAGCAACAAAATTTTGCCTGTTTTTCTGATTGCAGTCGAGGAGGGCATGACAGAGTGATGCTTCAATAAAGTATGTAAAATGTTCAGTTATCTGTCGGTTAGAGTGCCGGAAAAGTTATAAGTGTCCTGGTTGGGTACCTACAGGGTTTCAAGAAACTGATTTTTACCGACTTCAAAGAGGAGGAGGTTCTCAATTCGACTGTTTTTTTTATTCCGTCAATTATGAATCGATTTTGATGATTCTTATTTTGATCGATTAATAAAATTTATAGCATTTTCTGAGAGGGATCTGCAGTTACAAGTTCTATAGGTGTATTTTTTACTTTTCCGAGATTAAGTGTGGTTCTTGTTGCAGTCCAGAATTTTTCATTGTTGGAACCTGCAGAAACTAAATGTTCTTTGTAATTTTTTCGTTTTCTCTCTTTAATTACTGAATTACAAACGTTATAATAGCGTCGATGGGTTACTGTCTAAACAGTATTGTCTGGATGATTTTTTGCCTGATTTTTCACGGTTTCAAACGCAGCGAAGAAGGCCATAGGTTTAGGGTTTTTTTACTATTTTTCTATTAGGGATTTTGTGTTTGTAGTAGCTATTTTTGCGGCTGATTTTAAGAGTGTTGTCAACTCATGGCTTCGTCTGGATCTTCTCGGAGATATAGCTGAGAGAGATTGAAATATTTAAATTTCTATACACACTTATAATAGATTATCTTTTATCGTCGTTCAATCGATGTAGGAAATTATTTGATATTGCTTGGGTTATATCCCTGTCGAGAAAGAGAAGTCTTGCACAGTGATCTGTTACGGTTGATTTAATTATAAGGTTGATTGACATAAGCTTTGTCTTAAGAATAACATGATCAAAATAATTTTTATCCCGGGTTTGGAAATCATATTCTAGAAAAAGTCCTTCAATGGCAAGTATGTCTACCTACGTATGTGTTGAAGTAACTATAAATATTATTAGGTATTATGTTTATATTTATATCCCCCATGATAATGATATAGCTGAATTTCTGATAGATTTTGTAATGATTAAATAAAGCTATCAGAAAATTTGTGGATAGTCTATGTACTATGTTTCTTAGTACTAGGATCTTAGTACTATGTTTTTTAGAAGAAAACTTATTAATAAAAGGTGATATAATTTATTTTTCAATTTCTACATAATACAGCTTTTTAGGTTCGGCTAACAAGTTAACCCAGACAATTCCGTTTCTTACTGTACAAGATAGCTAGATAGACATGTAAGACTATATCTGATACATTCTCTCGAGAATTCCATACTTTTTTCCATCGGACAAAAACTACCACTATTCACGACACTCATCATAGACCTCAAGCAATCTCACGCAGAACGAAATTGGCAACTCGTACCTTTTTCGTAACGACGGAACCCTAAAAGTTAATTGACGCACGTCGCACTCCTTCCCTGATTGGCCGCTCCATGGTACGCACAGAATAAGTTATGGTCATTGGTAAGTAGGCGTTTGTATTTGGGAGAAGTCTTAAGCGGATATTGCTATTTTTTTTGGTTTGACTTTGAGTTGAAAATATTGTGGTATGAATAATATTTCCCTAATATTTCAAATAAGCTGGTTAGTAATATAAAGACCGAAAATAGAGCCGAACCTTGATCATGAATATTAAACAGGCGAGCCCAGATAAAATGATCTTTATGTGTTCATAAGCAATACTAAAAGATAAATTCGCTCACTTATTCGATGCGTAATTATATTAATTATATTAAACTTGATCGAGATGAATGTACAATTTTCATGAGGTGTACAATCTTCGTCCCTCTTCAAAAACAATCGTACCTCATGTAATTCTACCTTGCCCGAGAACCTACGTAACTTTATTTCTCGAGCGTTAGCAAAATAGTTACACTCAATTATTGAGTCTCTGTCGAAAACTTTGACGATTCGAAGGAAATTACCGGCGAATTTAACTTGGACGTTGTCGGTAACGTTCGACGTGTGTGATTGTAGAGGCGGCAACATGTAAACCATTCCATATTTTCTTTCTTATGCTGAGAAGATTAATTTGCTGATGTGCAGGGATTAGCTGAACAATACATAAAACAAGCTACACCATAACTAAACAGAGATATTTGGTTTCGCAGGAGATGCATGTTCAAATCCGGTGCTAAGCATGTACCAATGAGATAATTTATTTATTTTAAGTTTTTTTACGGACGTTCCATGTTTTGGATGAATCTTGGTAGTAGAAGTCGTAAAGCCGTATCACAGGTCCTTATAGGGCAGTTTGATAACCTCTGAAAGTCGCGTTACCCAGACAATGGCTCAATTTTACTCGTATCCCGGTCTAGCCCTGAGCCTCTCGGTGGGGATATTAATAGGACATTTATAGAACAGGTTGGCAAAGGCACAGATTTAGCCACAAACAACGATGCTTCGTACTAAGTAATGCATCCTAAGTACGTGCATTATACAGACGTTCGGACGGTGATGGAAAACTTTGTAAATCGTCGTCAAATCTCGAAAACCATGAATACAATGGTAGTGATGGTGTGGAGTGAATAGTTTGGATTTTACATAGCAAAATGTTGTTTACAAAGTTATTGGTGCGGCTACTTTCACACTCCATGTACGTAACCAGGTGTATTCATAAGTTTGTATGTGTATGGGGGCCCCCTTAAATATTTATTTCATTTTGTTTTTTAGTATTTGTTGTTATAGCGGCTACAGAAAAACACCATCTGTGAAAGTTTCATCTGTCTAACTATCACGGTTCATGAGATACAGCCTGGTGACAGACGGACGGACGGACGGGCAGCGGCAACTTAGTAATAGGGTCCCGTTTGGCACCCTTCGCGTACGGAACCCTGAAAATGGAGAATTATTGTTTGTTTACAATACTTCGTTTCCTAAAGGATACGTCATTCCACAAGCCCCCCTTAGACAAGTAGCGTTCCCTAACTTTGACCTTAAAGACGAACTCTGTGGAGCTTCGGTTGTGGCTTTACCTGCCATTCGAGAGGTCCCAGGGTCGATCCCCGGCTGGGGAAAAATAAAAAAACCCCAGGTCTTGGATGTTTATCCTTTCGAGCTGATTGGTTATGAGGCGGCGTAATTTTGAAGGTCATGCCATTGTAATAAAATTCAAAAACTTATAACGTGAAAATGGCACCTTCTGGCGCCACCCGGGCTTAAGGGAATGTGTGTGACGTCGCTGTTTCTGGTTCCCACGACACAGGGTATCCTAGTGTGGGGCCAGAGGCAATGAAAGTGCCTTTATGTCAATGTTGAAAAGTCACGTGATCGATTTCATTCGTACGTGGGGGACACAGGTGAAGGTTTTCGTGAGAGATTTGGGGCGCCGCCTCAGGATCGAGGTTATGACCGGCTGTGCAGCAGCAGGGTAACGCTGCCAGTATCTTGGCAAATTTTGGCGGCGAGATGGCCTGGGGCGTTATGTTTAGTTTTTGAAGATGCGTCATGCGAATTTTGCCTTTGATTTTGTGTTAATTATTGTTGTGTCTGAATTTAAATATTTTCTTAGCGACGTAGCAAGTGATAAGTTAGTTAGGGAGGCAGGTATTAGCCCCCCAAAATTCTAATAGGCGTGACAGTTCCATATATATATTTTTTGGTAAATGATGACTCTCACATCTCAATACATAATGTTCACTACAGATCACTCGCATCAACTTTACGCCTACTAGCAATTGACCGGGCTCATATCGAGAAAGTTTCAGTTCTATACTATCTGCCCATTAACGTGAAAACAGAGGTCATTCACTGCATTCACTGATCTTTACCACAATGTCGCAAAATGTAATGTATGTATCGCTGAATCTATCGCTTACCATACAAACCTATTGCAAACTGGCATCGCTAGAATCTCCTAGACCAGTTGTCCCGTAGGCCTTGTACCACGATAGTTAGCGATACCAGTTTTGCGATAGGGATACATTGGATTTTTGTGAACGTCCTCTTTTGTGTAATTGACCTCTATTGCTACGTTATTTGGCAGACATTATAGTAGAAATAGTACATTGTTACAGAGGCTGGAAAATTTGCACTTTTTCCGAGACATTACATAGTGCTTTTTACACATTAATTATGCAGAAAATCTATTTTTATCAATTTAGTTTTCAAGCCACGCACGCTTTTACCGACGTAACGGCATGATGCACGCTTTTACCGATACGGCATGAAGGGCCACAGAGTAAGAAGAGTTTCATTCATCTGAGTGAAGCGCCATCTGTTGACATGTGACTTGATGTGACAGAGCCGTAACAAACAAGCCAACCATGTTTCAACAGGGCAGAAATGTTTTTGTTGTCCTGGTTAACTATTCATTGTTTTCCAGCCCCATTACAGACCAACTTTCGTTACATTTCCGAGCAGTGAAGTGAAAAACAACATTTCGAACTGTATGACTGCCACCACACATAGAAAAGAAAACACCGCTAATTCGACTCGGAAGGCAATCGATAAAAACATTGCTCAAAATGACTTTCATGGAAAGTAACGTTGTTACTGGGCTGTAAATATTACATGAGTAAGTCGGCGTCGTTTGAATGGCAAGGGGTTGGCCCCTTTTTACGTAGCGATATGAAATCACGATGGTTTAAAATTGTTTAATTTGCCTGCCATCCGAAAACACGACTTTTAACAACCGCTAAACAATTTAAGCACAACTAACTCTTGTAGCTCTGCCCACCGGGTTCGATTCTCGGCTAGGGATACAGAGAAAAAAAAAGGTTTAGGCTGTTTATATGTGTATGACGTCGCTGTTTCCGCTTCCCACGACAGAGGGTATCCTAGTGTGGGGCCAGAAGCAATGTATGTGCCTGTTAAAAATCAAAGTTACGTAGTCAAATACAACGCGATCAAAGTTACGTAGTCAAATACAACGCGATCAAAGTTACGTAGTCAAATACAACGCGATCAAAGTTACGTAGTCAAATACAACGCGATCAAAGTTACGTAGTCAAGCACGGCAAGGTTGTATCTGTCAGCCAGGTTCCCAGTGAAAAAAGCCGTCTTGTATTTATGTTGTGATTAAACTGAATTTAGCGTCTGTCTAAAGTCTAGTGCAAATTGGCGTTATTCCCTAAACTGAAAGACAATTAACTCTCCAATAAATATATTTTTTCATATTGCGTCATGCTTTTTCCAATACGGGTTGACAAGTGCCCCCATTTAGCCAAAAAATGCAACATTCCATTTTGCGTGACATGGTTAACAGGGGTTAGCCCATCGCCGCAGCTATTGCCAGTGATTTAAACAAGAGAAAATATATTGAGATATCGACCGTCCACCAAACGTAGAAAGTTAACAATAAATCTTCACGTGAAAATCAATTCAGTTGCTCCATATTATCATTGCGTCAATAGAATTCAAGGTTCAACCACTTATATTATTCAAAGCGACTTTACCGTATTTCTTAGAATACCATCAACATACACAGTGCGGTTCTAGGAACAAATGCATTAGTGGAAATAGAGTTAGGAGGTACTATTTTACATGTTCTATTTGTCCACCCTATCTTAGTGTAATAGAGTCTAAAAGTTGAATACGTGATTTTTTCGATTGTAGCTGTCAACAGTTGATTTATTAAAAAATACATAAAACCAAACAGGTAATATTGACTGCACTGTACATTAATCTGTTCAATATAATGATTGTAGATGGAAAAGTCGAAAGCAGAATGTTTGACTTCAGAACTTTGTTTGAACTAGTTAGGAGACAAACTAACCAACAGCCCTGACTCCTCTCAGATGAGCCAGGTTCCAAAAAGGACATAATCCTATTCCTGAAAGGACGGAGTCCCATAAGGACAGAAAGTATTCTTGGCTTCCGACCCGACCACTGGTGGGTCCACGGGGAATTTATATTACCCCGTAGGCCCACTGACTGCAAAAACGTTGCTAGTGGGGCCACGGGGAAAAATAATACCGTCGAGCCACCGGCATAGCTATGCAAAATAGAGTATCACTACTTTTTCTTAGATGGGTTGGCAGAGGCATAACTTCTCATAATATACACCGTGATTTTTTTGATAGGTGTCACAATTCAGTTAAGGAATTTGCCGACAGGGTGGCAGCCTTCGGGAGACGTAATGAAAGGCTACTTGTTCAGTTAATATATGTATATTTGATTAAAATGCAATCCTAGCTTATCTACAAGCTTGGTACTTGTTATTATTGACGTATATTAGACATATTACGTGATGAGATATTTCCCCATATCTACACTCAAGTAAATGAGGTCCGGCACAAGGAACTGCAAGCAAATTAAGTTTATTTTATATTTTAAAGAGGTTGTTAGTCGTGTTTTGTTTCAGTAACGTAATGTTTGGGTACTTACTATACATGCAACAAATATTGATTTGGCCGAATAGCGGATATCCGGCCACGTTCTTGGCCGAAGCGCCGAAGCATATAAAAATTAGGTAATTTTACATGTCGCGGGTGAAAAATACATTGTATACCCGTATTCGTTAAATTTCCGAGGTTGTCTTGACCCGACACTTGTTATTTCTTCATTAGTATGACAGATTACGTAACTAATAGTCTGTATTAGGTACTAAAAATATCACTTATTGTTCGCCCAAAGCAAAAGATGGCACCATTTTAATCGCTTGCAATTTATTATTTCTTATCATAATAGTTAGGTGATACGAAAAAATATATATAATAGGAATACGAATGTAAATGAAAGTTAATTATTTCAAAGCATTAATTACTTTCACTTATGAAAGGAAACAGAGCGCAAACAATGCGCTCGACTCAAACAAAAATAACGTAGCGCCAAACCACATAAAATTGTTTAAAAATAAACCACGATATTTTGTCAAAAAGATTTTCAAGGAGGGTTTACGAATGTAGTTGAATGCAATCCCGCAATGAAATTAGTTAGTATTTTTTTAAGAATAACAGGAAAAAATAAAACAATTTAGAGGTATTTTCGTAATTAAGTTACATCGAGAAAATTTCATCCAATCACGTTTTCCTTCAGTGAGAATCTCAATCAAATACTCAATAAACTTGAACCCAAAAACCACATCTGTGATTACTTTATGTAAATGGATTCGAAAAAAAACCCATAATTTTTAATTATGTATATATGTAAGACCATTTCGTTAGGACGCGGTACAGCTTAAACGACTTGAAGGATTTTAACAAATAATACGTCGTTAGTTTCATTGTGGGAGTGTCATAGGTTTTTATAATTTTAGTGAAAAGTCAATACGTTGGATTTTAGATCCCAAAATTACTTTACAAAGTAATTGTTGTGGCGGAGTACTTTCTTACTCCGTGTGTAACCAGATGCAAACATACGTTTGTGTGTGGTTACACATGGAGTAAGGTTACACACAAAAATACAGTAGGGATATTTGTTTTATATTTATTCCACTTGATAACTATTTCCAATCGATATCTACAATATGAGCTCCGAAGTTTTCCAACGGTAAGTAGTTGATAAATTAGCTTATGCATGTACTCAGCGGCAGATAATGTGGCCCAGTTACTAATCGCAAGATTATTCACAAACTGAGAGTTAATTTGGGGATGTTTTGATGAGGATAGGATATAACCGACGCCTTTTGTTTTATTTAAGCGGATATTTGGGGAAAAACGTAAGTCCATAACGTCTGTATCTAAAAATGTGTGTCAGTATGTTTTTTCACGTATATCCAAGTTAAGTTAAACTTTTTTTTTATCTTAGGTAAAAATATTTTTAATGGGTTTTTATTGATTGTGGCTACTCTGATTTCAGAAAATGTAAAAAAAGCTTCTTATCTCAACTTTTTAAGGGGATCTTGTTAACAGGTCAGGGTCTACCTCAATGTTAGGTGGCTTTGCATTTGATAATGTCTGTACATTATGAAATTGGCACATGACACATGGCAATGAAATGGGCACAAATCTTGGTGTTGAGAGCGACCAGTTAAGAGTTAGGTAATCCTCGGTTTATTCGGGCACATTTTCTTTATTTTTGTATATTTTTGGAGATAAATTTAACTCTATAACTTTCTTTTGGGCACATTTTCCTCAGATGAACTGCTTTAAAGATAAAAAGCAACGAATGACAAAATACGTGCGGTAAAAAACACATTTTTTAAATGTTCATATCGTAGTCAACGATTGGTAATAGGTAAAAAAATCAAACTTGTTTTTTTATTATCTTTAATTATGTATTATCTTTAATTATGTAGTACAACGAAAATTCCTATGACGCAACGTTTTCGAGGTGTAGGTAAAACAACAAAAAACGTGAACTTTTTGTGCACTTCGTGGTCCCATCTTAGTGCAGGAGTTTTTGTATGTTTATCTCCTAACTAAAACAAAGAGTTCCGAAGTCAAACTTTTTGCTTTCGACTTTTCCATAGACTCATTTGCTAAGCTACAAGGGAGGCGACTTGGCGATTTTTAACTCTAACAGTTAGTTATTGGCCAAGGAGAGTTTAAATATCAGTCGGCAGACCACATGCCAGATGGCCCGATTACATAGCCAGCATATCATGGTTTACATTTGATCTTAAATATGTAAGTACAGTTTCACATGATATAAACCTAACTAGGTATGCAAATGATTTCTCTACGTAACTCAATTACTGGTTATTTATTTATATATTTGCATGAGATGTTAGTACTTAATTATCTTATGATATTATTGATTGTTTTATTTTTATTGTTATTAAGAAAGGGCATGTAACATTTTTGGCAAACTAACTGTCGAAAAATCATGATTTCTGTTGCCAGTGATGAAACAGACGTTGATGGATAGAATATTATTATACAAAAACATGTGTGTAATTATAAATTTCTAAAACGATATACTTTTCGAGAAATCTGACTTAAAAGGGCGACAAAAACAACATTTTTGCACTTTGATATTAAATTCCTTTAACATCTTGAATACCACCGGCGTTAGATAACGCCACTTTTCCGTTAAATTAAAAAATTATTACCATGGGATAAGGTTCAAAATCGCGACCCCTAAAAAAATCGAGGGGCTAGCCCCTAGTAGAATCACCAAAGAAAATAATAGGATAGATTGCACATAGCCAAAATATACTATAAGTAAGAGACGTCTCTGTGGACCCAAAATATGCTAGTCTCCTTAGTGTGTATATGTCACCGTAAGATTGTCGAAACCGTTAGTTGACAATCTCTCGTTGGTTAACAAACTATCAATAAATTGTAAAATGTACCGTACTGCTTACGATATGACGCGTAAGTTTCTAATAAAACCGTTAAATTATGAACTGGTTTAAACTTGAATTGCAAACGAAATACCAGGGCAAACACTGCGGTAGCTTAGGTGAAGACTAGATGGGGGAGCGCAGTGAAGCCACATGGTTGACATGTAAGAACAAAATAAACGTAAATTCTAAACCCTGTCGGTCTGGTTTACAAACTAACGTGTTAGTTAATAAACTAAGAATTTGACAATGTTACGGTGACATATACAAAGCTATGTATTTTACAGCATAGTTTATCTATGTGAAGTTTTTATCCACAATCTTGGTCTAGGTCTAGTCCGAGGAATTTTCTTGTTTTAGTTATTTATTTATTTTATGTTTTGGTTATTATAGTTTATTTGTAAGGTTATGATGCCTGAGGCTGGTTTAATTGCGTAATTTTAGTTTTTTGAAGTTCGATTATTATTTTGTAGTCATTTTACTAGTCCACTCAATGCATTATTTATCTCTGATATTATCCGCAATAATCCGCAAACAAAACCGTTGGATATGCCACACTTTTTGGTAGATCACTTATCTAGACCAAGAATATAAGAGGCCCCAGAATACTGCCCTGTGGTATCCTTATTTATTTAGTGTTGGATGCGCGCGCAGCTCTGTACCGGTTTGATCTATATTATTGATAATGGTAAAATTGTTTTCTATTTTTCCGATTCGAATCTAAAAGGTTTTGTGTAGGTCCTCTTAAACCAATGCTATCGAGTTTCATTAGTAGCTGTTTATGATCTACAAAGTCAAATGCCTTGGTCATGTCCATGAAGATCACTGAGACATGTTGTCTATTGTTGATGCTATCGTATACATGTTTTAAGGTATCATATTTGTATCGGTCAATGAACCCGGGTTGCACAGGACGGAGTTGAATGGCGTGTACATGAGGAGGTCTATATTTAAAAGTGGGTTCTCTGATAGGCTGATGATGATGATGATTTCAAAGTCAAAGTCAAATTTATTTATTAATGTTGATATTTACATTTAGTTAGCAAACGTCATATTTTGACTCTTCTCTAGATGACCACTGTGGGAGAGGAATGGTATAGAAACCTCACACAGATTGATTTTTAGATCTCTTTTAAAAGTTGCTAGTGCTTAACTAATTCAAATATTGCAATATTAATTATTATAATTAATAAGCAGGAATAAGACATTACAAAATTATATACAGCAAGGACTGTGTTAAGCTAGATTAATAACCATACAGTCTCATCATTTAAGTAATCATGAACATAAGTAATATCCCTTTTTCGACAAAGTGGTTTTGCATGCTTATTAAATTGCTCAAATGGCAATTTCATAATCTCCAGATGTATCTTATTGTTGTAGAGAATGCTGACCCTTGAAAGAAGGAGCCGCAAATGATGATGACAACGATCATCAGTTAGTCTAGTTAATTGTGAAGCTTCTAGAATCGGTCAGGTATTCGTGTTTTTTTTTTTTTGCAAAATGATTTCTTTGCAATACGAATACGTCTGTTCAGTTGGTTTAGTTAATTGTGAAGCTTCTATAATCAGTTAGATTATCGTGTCTTTTTGAGAAATGATTCTTATGCAATACGAAAACGCCTATTCACGTCTGTAAATGATCCAACTTTGGCTGAAGTGTTTATCTATCAATGCCAAACACTCGTTGTCCGTTTCGTATCGATCATGTTTCTATATGATACGATTTCTATATGAAAAGAAACCTACTACCGAGGACATTCAGTTATTATTTTTCCATTTTCCTATACACTGAAGAGGGTAGGCAGGTTGATTTGATGGAAATAGTTTCTTATGTTCTTTGTAATAGTATTTTTCGGGATTTCATTGAAAGCATTGCTAAGAATCGAGAAATACAGAAAAATCGCGCAAAATCGCTGATAAATTTGTAGCATCACAGAAGGGGATGGCTCCGTTGCGCGCACGTTTATCCAGTTTATGCGATAGATATTTTTTTCACGTGACAGGGGGGCTAGATCATCACCACAGCTAACAAGGGAGAAAGAGAGATATGAATATTCCCTAATAGTTATTACCATCACCGCTAGAACAGAATCAAACAGAATCCTGAACATTAAACAATGCATATCCAATAAATAAATTGGTACTCTTCCAGCCACAATATGTTTGATATTCGCTGCAACCTTCTGTCTCTGCTAGATAATACGTCATCCGGCGTTGCTATCTACTGCCTCATGTGAAGGGTGACCAGGCTATCAAAAAAGCCAAAGTTTTTTTTTTTGAAACAACCCTGGAATCCGAAGGAATTCCGTTCCGTTAGCTCCTTTTGGTAGCTGAAGAGCTACCGAGTTCAGTTTGCTAAAGTTGGAACGTGGCTAACTTCAAAATAAGCATTTCAATCACGTACTCCAAAAGTCTTACAAAAACTGAAGAAACATTATAGTGACATTAAACGAAAATTTGACGGAAACCGTACAAAAGTAAATGGAACTTCTATTATGAAATTACTTCGAGTCACTTCCTGACACGGCGCTGTTGGTGGAGGATTCGTCGTTGATTCTTTTTCCAGCAGAAAAGCAGAAGCTCCCTCTCATTCCTTCCTCCTTCTTAACATACACGCATATTGGCTAATAGGGCAGTCAAGGGTCCCGGGTTCGAGTCCCGGTGGGGGCAAATATTTGTCTGATGAGCTCGAGTGTTTGTACCCTAGTCATGGTTCTTTATCTATCTAAGTATTATATTTATCTATAAAAGTATGTGAATCGTTGTCTAGTACCCAAGATACAGGGAATCCTAGTTTGGGGCTAGATCGATATGTCTAAATAGTGTCCAAGGTGGTATTATTATTATTATTTGTTTCTTAGTTTTTGTTTTCACTTCTCTTCTAGCAGGTTACAGTTAGTCCTGAGCACGGGCCGTAGCCAAGTGCTAAGGATCTATGAGTTTCCTAAAAAACTTCGAACTATCCACGTATTTAAGAATCACGGCTTTTTGCAGCAGGATGAAGGCGGATGGTTTCATATTTAGCAACTTAAGGCTATTGTTGATAGTCTTCGGTATGATTCCAGTTGTTGATATTATATTATTATTATTATTATTATTATAAAATTCCTTTCAGTCCAGCCGAAGCCGCTGTCACCCTGGCGAAGGTAGCTCATCATAAATCACAGTCTACCCTAGTATGTAGAATAATGTGTCGTGACTTGGATTCCTTCTATTTGTTTGTATTAGATTCGATCCGTGAACTAGCGCACGTACCGTGGCTCGAAATGGAAAGCTAATGGAACTGCCTATAATGTTTGAAGATATTGTAGATACCCAACATCGATTATCCCCAAACTAAGTTAGTGGTGGGGATTTTAGGACAAATTTGCGATGGATATCAACGATAACTAGTGCCACCTCCGCTTCCTGAGGGATAAATTGGAAATCAAATTGACGACCCGAATGGCTGAGTCGGCAGTGACGCTGCCTACGAAGCCAAGGTTCCCGGGTTCGAGTCCCGGTAGGGGCAAATATTTGTTTGATGAGAACGGATGTTTGTACCCTAGTCATGGTTGTTTTTCTATCTAAGTATTATATTTATCTATATAAGTATGTGAATCGTTGTCTAGTACCCAAGATACAGGGAATCCTAGTTTGGGGCTAGAGCAATGTGTGTAAATGGTGTCGAAGGTATTATTATTATTATTATAAACCGAAACATGTAGTCTCGTTTAAAAATTGTATAAGTGTGTTATTCTATATTTGACATCTCTTCAATTCAATTCAATTCCAATTTATATATTCATGCTGAAAAATTACATAGATAGGACAATAAATATAGCATTTAATTATCACAGTGTTATTCGTTTTACGTACCTCAGGGAAGCTCTGTCCCCTAAACTAAGTAAAACTTGTATATAGTAGGGTTACAGCGTCTCTCTTCGGCTGTGTTTTATGCTCTTATTTATTGACATTATATTTATTTACGTGATATATTTTAATATTATATTTATTAAAAGTATGAATTGAATTTATAAATTAATTGATTAAATTTGTAGGTAAAATGTATAATTGATTATTATAGATATAGCCTAGGACAAGTCCTAGGACATGTCTCACACTCAAGAAAATAGCATAACACAAGTGTTATGGTATTTTCTTGAGTGTGAGAATGTGGACACAAGGGTGTGTGTGTGTGTGAGAGGGAGAGGGTGTGTTTGCGTGTGTAGTGAAATATAAAATATTTAGCCAATTAGGTAGGTATAGCAAATAATTTCTCTGTTTAACTGACTGAATGTTAATAAGCTGATATATTTACTGACTCTGTTATATAAAGGGCCCCATCATGAACTAATCACAGATCATGTCATGTCTGCAGAAGTTTGTGATGATGTGTGCAACAAAGAGTATAGCACCACATGTACACCACATAAACTTTGCCAGTTTACTGTCAAAATATGATCGAAGATTGACCATCGCTCAGGAGGACAATTTTTTTTATAATCGACCACAGTGGCCGAATCGGCAGTGACCCTGCCTACGAAACGAAGGGTCCCGGGTTCGAGCCCCGGTGGGGGCAAATATTTGATTGATGAGAACGGTATTTTGTACCCTAGTCATGTTTGTTTATCTACCTATGTATAATATTTATCTATATATTAAAGGGAATCCTAGTTTGGAGCTAGATCAATGTGTGTAAATAGTGTTCAAGGTATTATTATTATAATTATGGATAGAGAATATCAGAACCTTGGCAATATATTAGCAAATATTGATGTTAAAAAATATCCGTGGTACCACAAAAATATTAAACAGCGTTTAACCTAAAAACAAACGTCAAATCCCATACACTTTTGATTTTAAACAAGTGTTGATCAGTAGTTTATTTTTTGTGGTAAGGCCGTATTGTATTTATAAAATTAATATTTAGAAATCTATTGCCGGTTTTAATTAAACATAATAGTATCATACCCGCACTAAGCTGAATTGGTCACCATCGTGTGGATTCAGATACTCTAATATCGAGTTTCCTCACGACGGAACCGTTGGAAATTGTACAAAATAGTTATTTCTTAAATTCTGATTGGTTCCTGCCAATACAGTAAGCTTCTACGCGTTTCCGTAGCACGTAGCAAGCAACGTTACGAGACCGCTACGTCGTAGCAAATATGATTCGTGAGCCGAAAACCAATACTGGGCGGTATTTTGTAATAAATGAGGTCATATTTCATTCGAAATTGGATAATAATATTACATGAATTCGAGTTAAAGTCCTGTGCCCCTCGTCTGGGATATCTATAGGTTATATTTATTATATAAAATATAAAAGGCATTTCGTTCCCAAAAAAGTTTAAACAAGGTTATAGCACGGAAAAAAATAACGAAACTTATCTAATAAAGTATCATTTCCTTCCTGAGAGAGGATCATATTTCGAAAACTCAATAAACAACCGTAATCTTTTGACGGATCAAGGAGAAAGTTGTCGTCCGTTACTCATTGTGACATTTAGAGGTATCCAATGTTACGCAATCGACCATGTCTACATGAATAACGGTGTTGTAATCGATCAAGCTCAAGTATGGTACAAATAGCGAAAAGAATATTACTCAAAAAAGAGTATGATTGAGTATTGATCAACTGGCCGAACGTGGCAAATTGTGCCTCTGCACCCCATATGGAAAAATGTGTGACGCTTTATTCAGCGATGCAGTATGTAGACTTTCTGGATATTTCTGGTTATAATATCCCATGTATGCATGATTAAATAACCTGCATCGAATATAATAAACGTCAGTATGCATTTTTATATTTCAAACAAGAATATGCCTTAAATCATACTCAAAGACACGTTCCATGGAATCTGTACCTTTTATATAATGTTAGACTCTAAAATAACATGCAGCGGGATATTGATTCAATATTTACTATAATAAACAGAATTATGCTGAAAATTTTATTTATTTATTTTATTTATTTATTTATTCATTAATTTACAATTCGTGATATCATTACGGTTTGACCCAAAAAAATATCATATAATCTTAGCGAAGCTATTAATAACATAAACTATATATGTACAGGCACACACATTGCCAGTTCTTACATAGCTAACAGTGAATCACGTGGAAGTGTCTACAAAATATAATAATATTATTAATAAATAGTATCTGACTTAACACAATAATAACAAGTAATTATCACATGAAATCGTATCATAAAATTTTCAAATAAATTAAAGTCCCCATCGAGAGGCGCCAGCCTTTACGCGGTTTTGAGTAAGATCGAGCCATACTCTGACAAGCTGTTGTTTTATTTTGTTACCCATATTAATCCTGCTTTAAACGTATCCTTTTGCAACTCGCAAAACGTTTTCGCGCCCAAAATAGCATTACATTTTTAAAAGCACTCGGCATTCGGCCGGTGTTCCCGCGTTTTGTCTCGTCGCATGTCTTACCGCGTTTTCAAAGAATCTGTTTTTAAATTCCGAACCCGCGTCCATTCGATGCCGATAGCATTACCTGCCAGTTTTATTTCCTCTAAAAAGGATTTCGAACTCCTTGCGATATTCACGTTCTCCGATAATAAGGTATTTCCATCCAGCCGTTTTAAAATAAGAATGATTCTAAAACCATGACATAGTCAAACATAGTGATAAGCTAACCATACACACAATTAGGTCATACACCCGGTATAAGTAGCACGAATCGTTCACCTCCATCTATTATACACAGCCATTCACCCAACCAATCACATAGGTATCACACGCGGTAGTAAAACTCGCAAACTATAAAAACACAGCTTAGCATAAAATGGATGGTAAAAAGTACTGTTTAAAAAATTCGGTAGCGCGAAAAGCGGCCCGCGCCGTCCGTGCGTCTCTGTCGACGGACGAAAGCTGACTCGAGTACGAACCGTAGTAGACCTGAAAAGGTTTCGCCCCCTCCCCTCCGCGACCCAAAGCTACCCCTTTCACCCCTGACGCTGTACGTGAAACTCGGGTTGTACGAACACTGAATTTTTCACCTAAATTCAGGATGGGAAGGTTGCGTTTGGCGTTCCAGTTGGTGTGATTTTAGAACGGCGAGGTTGTGTGTTGGAAAAGCGAATGCATGACGTATGCTTTGATCTAAAATGGCGCCGACTTTTTCAGCTAGATTTTGGATTGTGTACTTTACCCATAGATGATAAGGTCCATGTTTATCTGGGCACGTTGTGGTGTTACGTCACATATTTGGCGACGGTGAAAGTCGTACACGAAATGTCCGAGTTCGATTACGTTATAATTGTAATGTTTCTTCGGCGTAACAATGTGCCTTAATAGAGTGAATTACAGGGATCATATTCGTCTACCACGACCAAGTTTTACGAGTTTGCCATCGTCGCCATATAATTAGCTAGACCGAAACCGGGAATGGTATAGTTTTGATGCAATTTCGACTTTGTTTCTTCGCTTTTAGGATGGTTTCCAATGTTTTTGAAATGTAGCATGGAAATTTAACACCCAGGGTATTATAGGCGTCGTAGATAGATTTCGTCAAATGAGTTTTGAAGGAATGCATTTTATATGTCTACTCTAAGGAAGTGTAGTTTTTCATTTGGAAAATTATTCAGTTTTATTCATATCTTAGGAAATATGGGTCATTCAGTACGTAATGCTTAAATTACCTTACATTTCTTGGAATATCAAATGTTTTAGGGTGAACATGGCTCAGAATAATAAATATCCCCTCAAATAAATGACTTGACTACCCATAAGTGTAACACCTGTGGATATAACAAAATTACATGACAAACCACTTAAAATAGGTGTAATAAAAGTAAACCAATCAAGGCATGATGATAACTAAAGTGAAAGACTATTGACAAATGACGAAGTCTTTCCCGATAACGCCCAGTTACACAACCGACATCTCAGAGTTTGACAGACACTCAACATCGTGCTGTCCTTTTCTCTCGCTCGAAAAATGACAGTCTAAGTATGACATTTAAGCAGCACTTAATTGGAGCAGCAGTCTTTGCATTCGGCCATTATCGTATGAAGTACATGTGGAAATATTCAAGGAAAGTCAGTGTTAAATTGTATTTACATTGAAGCTATGTATTATGCATGGTAACCTGCTCAGTCAAAAGTAAACCTTATCAACAAAGCAATAAATACCAATCACACATTCAAACGAATAGTCGCATCTTTAGGAAAAATCCCTTTTGACCCAGACGATGTGACCTATTTCCGCGTTCCACGTCCGAATACAGCCTAAAATACCCAATCTGGCAGTTTGCTCTGGACTCTATGATAAACGTTTAAGAGCTGTTTTAGGTTAGCATTGATAAAAGGTTAAACTTAGAATATTGGTCGGCTTAACAAATTGTCCCTTGTGGTATTTAGAGTTACTGAAATAAAGGTGATGTTGGCATAACAAGTTTGCCTACGTAACTACTGTTTTATTTTAAAGTGGAACTTCTTAGTTGCGTTGTGATTTGTGAACTTGTGATGGGGAGGGGCGGGGAATCGGTTTAATCATTCAACAGTAAGTAATTGATAACATTGCATCAATTATTATTGGCGGATTCCGCCATTCCAACAGACGAGGGGTTAAGAATATGTGACGCACGAACAGTTGGTGTTTTTTAAGAGCGCATTGTTCTTAAAACGCTTTTTAACAGTTTAGATTATATTAACTTTAGACAGAGAAAAAGTTAATAAATATGAATATATATATATATATATATATATAAAGTGCAACTTCGATGACGTGTGCAGTGTTGTACTAGTATCATTTTCTAATGTATGTTAATTGATTTCACCAAGACGGATGGATCGATCTGGAAAATTGTTTTTTTATTGTGAAGAGTTGACTTTCCGATTAGTCCCATTGACCAAATCATGGTCTGTTGACGGGATCCAGAAGAAAATGAGGGAACTCTTCAAATATTATAGGCAGACCTATAGAGATTTTAGTATTTTACATAGAAAAGATAGGATATTTAGGATTTTTATAATGTAAGTGTCAATAGTAATAATGTATGGATATTAATCTGAAATAAAGTAATGATAATAATAATAATAATAGTGCCCGGGTTACTATGAAAAAATACAAAAAATACTCTCGGGAAGCCTGATTTTGTGAAGTGAAACTGATGACGAAGACCACAGATGGATGGCCACCAGAACTGCTTCTTAATAGATATTTCATATTTTCTTATACATTCATAGCACATGTTAATTCACATTTCAAGCTCATGGAATAGTACATTACTGCAGAGACCAGCAAGTAAGCCATCCTGCACGAGTATGGTTTACGAGGCCAGGATGGCACTAATGGTCGAAGCGTATAGTGATTTTCTCAAAAATAAAACCATTTATGTTTATTGTGAATATTTTATTTTATTCTATTTTTTTCTTCGGTTAGTATCGAATTCCTAATTAGTATCAAAATAGTAAAAAATACGAATGCACTGAGTTTTCCGACATTTTACATCGTGCAATATAAGTGAAACTCGGCCACGTCAACCTCTATGTACCTCTTTTTTTCTAACGGCCCTTAACTGCCAATAACCTCCTTAGCTTATCTTTAAAAAAGAATGAATGAATGAATGAATGAATGGTGCTTCTCCAGCCAGGGTTCTAAACCTGTTCCGGTCTTTCGGCCGGCATACCAGAGGGCACAAGTTTTGAGGGGGGGCGGAATGACCTGCTCTGTAGGAAGGGAAGGATAGTGAATTCAATCGACCGACTCTTCAGCCTGAAGCCAATATAGGATATGTGGAATGGGGAGGATGTGGGATTTGGAGAGCAGCTGTTGTTTTCTTCAAGTTCTTGTTTTCCTTCTATTTTCAGTTATTGTTAATAGTTGAGTTTCCTGAGTCGTGTTCGTTTGGGTTATCCGGTAAGTTTCCAGTTTCGCTTTTGCTGTCTGTTTCTGGGATACGGTATATTTGCCTCTAGGCCATCCTGACTTCGTCCCTGTTGTGTGATGATTCTGTCCAGTAACTGTGTTCTTCACCGTAGTATTTGATGTCATGCTTAAGGAAATCTTTCCAGGTGTATATAAGTCGGCCGACTTTCTTCTTCCTTGCTTCGTATTTGAATGGAGCGTGTAGTAAGTGCTGTTGTGGGCGTCGCAGAATATGTATAGTAACATATCCGGTGGTTTTTGATTCGTTTGGTTATCGTTTTGCCCTGTAGTCAGTCATGAATTTTGTGCTATCTTGGATAGCTTCTGGCGTTCTCAAATATGTCTCTGAGGATCAGGCATTCATATACTGACTGTCAACTGTTTGCTTTAGTGAGGGTTGCCGCTTTTTGTCCGTATTTTATAAACAGTGCAATGACCATTTTGTAAATCAGGCGCACTATATTTCAGTCTATGTTGGATTTCTTTATAAAATGCATTAGGGCCTTGGAATTGCATATGGCTTGCCGGCACCTCTTTTTTATTGGGTCCTATGTCCTGCCGTAATATATGTGCCGAGATATTTGATTTCGTTTACGGTTCGTATTGGAACTACGTCCAATTCACTGGTTGTTTATGGGGTCTCTTATAAGAATTTTCGTCTTTCTACTTTTAAGTTGAGCCATGAGCAGTTCTCCGATGATATTTAATTATTCACTTTTAGCTACTCCGCGGCATAGCAGCGCTGCGTATAAACGCTTTTTCAGGTCGCGGGCGGTCCGACTCTGGAACGCACCTCTTTGCACTATAAGAGACAGTCCGACTCTTTTTTCTTTTAAGAAACATATCAAAGAGCTCTACATGTCTCTTTCGTAAAAGTTATTGTATTTATTTTATTATATGTAAGGTTTATGTATATATCGGTAATTATTTCGTATTTGCTATCTGTATTTTACAGATATTTTAATTTATTCCTAGGCATTTTAGTTATAGTAATTATTGTGCACTGCCTACCCTTTTATGATATCAATTCCTGTAATGCCTTGTTTTGCTGGAAGAAATCTCTTTCTAGAGACAAGCTCGCCCTTGTACATGCATTTTCTTTTGATGTAACTTTTAAAATATTTGTGTGCAATATTGTGAAGGAGGTTTGTTCCTATAATTCCCTTTTTCCTGTATTTCTTTATAGCGTCTTGTCCGATGCGAGCATACAGATACCAGAGATAGTGTTTTGACATATGTATCATGTTTGTTTACTGTATATAGGCTATGTGTATGTTTCTGTTAGTCAATTCCGCATCAATGTTGAGTCTTTTAGTTATGTGGAGATTTTTTATGTACTCAGTGAAAGCTTCTGCGTTTGGTGCGTCGATCGCAAGTTTGATGCGTGGATAATTGCTGTTAGCTTCCACGTATTAGCTAAGTCTCTTCTGATGTGGGTATGGTTGAATGTCGCTCCAAACAGATGGTTGATTTGGTCTGCAATTGCATGGAACAGGCAGTTTCCATCTCTGGGCATTGGTAGAGTTTCCATTGTGAGATATTACTACAGGAGAAAGCCTCGTGGTATTTTAGCTAATATGAATGTGTGTGTGTGGGTTGTTTTTAAGAGGTGTACGGCCGGTATGATGAGAGACGCTGTTTGGCTTTTTACGATCTATTTTTATTCTAATGTTTCCCGGTATTTCCAAGATGGGCTGACACCATAGAATGGGTGCCAGATGTGTGAGGGAACGTTGTGAGCCTTTTGTGCTTCGAAGCTTTTTCAATTGTTCCTAAATAGCAGTCAATTGTTTTGTCTAGTTTCTGGGAGTTTGGTGAGATGGCCTTTTTATGACATGCACTTGTTTAGTTTTTGTTTACTGTCGGGTTTAGTATATTTGCAGTTTAGCTACATAAAAATAATTCTAGGATTGTTAAGTTTTGGGTTGACTTATTCACTGAGTTTCAGGGTTTAGTGGATGGTTATTGTTAATGACTGTTTTGAATGGTCTTTCGAAGATGAGGAGAAAATAAATCTCGAGGAGTATTATCTCAAATTTATTTTCAGGCAAAGCAATATAAGTATGTATGTAGCTATAATAAGGTTTTATTAGTTGATTTTGATATTGCGTAGGTAGGGAATTGTTATATCCTGCCTATGACGCACCTATAAATGTGATTATGCCTTAGTCAATAGGGGCGACCGCGGCCGCAGTAGGTAAGTGGTGGTTTATTATTGTCAGGCGGCGAGTGGTGCTGAGAGAAATAAAGTTAGAGGTAGGTAATCACTATCAATGATGTCCTAATCGGAATGATCTCACCAGGTTGGTGTGTTTAGCGGCGGTGGTGGTGGAGGCAGTAGCGTTGAGGGTGTGTTGCGTAGGCGTCGCTCGCTGCCGGCCTGTCGCTGCGTGGTTCAGACGTGCACCTGGCCTAGAATAAATTCTAGGGCTTGCACAGATGGGATGCCTAAGAGTATCGCGCAGTTCTCTGGGCATTCATTACACTTGACCGCACTAGTATCATCACAATCACTGAAATGCGCGGTATTGCACAGATGGGGTGCCTAGATGGATCGCGCAGATTCCCCAGGTAACCCTTACAGTAACACGCGGTATAAGCCAGCCTATAAGCCAGGCTCGTTTTCGGGCCTCCGGAGGCAGAACAAAAGGCGCGCGCCGGGGATGAAAACTATTGTTTGTTGAAATGCGTTTGGGAGATCTCGGGGGGACACGTCCGTTCGGTCCGGCAACACAAACGCCCTCCTTAGCTTATCTTTAAAAAAGAACACTTTTTTTATAATATGATATGTAATGGAATTTCATACTTACTTACTGGAAACTTAACGTTTTCCTGGACACTTCCAAAAATTGTCCGGATGAGTCACTTTCGGACACAATCTTATGATCTCACATCTCATAGATGTTATGGGAACATTTAATTCTATTTTTGAGAAAAAGACATTTACAAAGGCAAGCTCCTCTCCTCTTACAAGATATTTCTTCCAGCAAACCGGGACAGGTTGCGATGTGATAACTTTAGTAAGGTTGATCAGTAATGTATGCTCTTCAGGGTCAAAAGCACAGGTAATGATGATATGTAACTGATGGTGACATTGGTAGGTACAATACGATTAATAAATGTACCGTACCGCTCGTCACTTCTCGGCTTTTATCGGCACAGCATAACATAACACATAGCGTCACGCCTTTTCCCATAAGGGGTAACAGAGGCACAACTGTACCCACTTTAAGCCAGTTCTTCAATACTCCATTTTGCGTGACAGGGGGCTAGCCCATCGCCGTAGCTATGAAGTAATGGAGGTTTCCTCACGATGTTTTCCATCACCGTTAGAACGTCCATAAGATGAATTGGTATCTCATTGGTACATGGTCAGGAATGGAACCTGCATCTCCTGTGTGAGAAGCAAGCGCGAAACCCATTAGACCACGGAGCTACCGGAGTTATCGGCACAGATTGGAAGAAAATATACATTGCTCCATATTAATCACAAAACTACTTACCTTATACAATATTGTATAAGAAAAAAAGTAATGTGCCTAGGACACATTTTGTAGAGTATACCTATAAATTACATATGTATGTGTCACTTGCACAATCACTTTCACTGTCTGAATCAGACACATTGATTATGAAGGTGTTACGAAATACATTCAGTTTTTCTTGTTCAGATAAAAATTCTTCCTCGCATTTCGTTGCGTGCTGGCAAACTTTCGTCCATTCTTCAGGTCCTCGACTCAGGCATCTCGATTTTTCCTAGCAGCTTGTTGACAGTGGTTTTATTCATATCTATGTCGCAATTAGTTGGTTAAATCAGACACTTAACTAATTCTCTAGACCGTTACTTAAATACCGACATTTAACCAAGTCACTAAAATTCCGTCAGACAAGTGAGTGAACGAAACGTTTAACGGGTTGTCTAAACGTTCCTAGGCAACAAGACATATAAACATTTACATACAGGCACATACATTACTTCTGGCCCCACACTACGATACCCTGTGTCGTGGGAGCCACAAACAGCGACGTCACACACATATAAACATCCAAGTCCTGAGGGTTTGTTTTTTTTACCCCCAGCCGGGGATCGAACTCGGGACCTGTCGCATGGTAGGCAGAGCCACAACCGCTGCGCCATAGAGGTCGTCATACATATCGTCATGTCATGTCATACATGTCGTATACAATATATATATATATATATATATTTAATGTGTATTTAAGTTTATGTTTTAAGTCTGTTTTTATATATGTTGATAAAGGGGGCTTCGCTTAACTCATCCCCTTTACCCCTCACCTAAGCTACCGCAATGTTTTGCCCTTAAATGAGCTGTGCAAACACGCCGGCTTTCGGTAAGACAGTGTTAAACGTTTTCGACGATGCTTTATCTAAATCAAAATGCTAGTGACTTGGTTAAACGTCGGTATTTAATTAACGGTCTAGAGAGTTAGTTTAGTTACTGATTGAACCAACCAACTGCGACATCTATATTTTTAGAAACAACATATCCTTTTCGGAGTTCCCAAATATTTTCTACGTGATTAAAATCCGGATGATCCGGAGGCAAGCGAACTACAGTGTGACCATGCTCTCGCAAGACATTAACTACATTAAATTCGGAACGATTTTCTCTGTGTCAATAGTTCAGGTTTTTTGGCACCAGCTGCAAAAAGAATATTGTGTCTTTTTAGTCATGTGCTCATATCTCCTTTTCTGCTATTTGATTCAGGTGGCTTCTCCACAAGGGTGTTATGATAAGACGCGTTATCAGTTACTTCGACGCTATCATGCGGTAAATTAGGTATCAGTTGTTTTCGCAAACTCTTTTCATATTTGTCCGAGTTCATTTCTTTGTGATAATCTCCCTCAGAGTCCGCAGACTGATCTAGTAATCTATCCCTTTTCGTTATCGGCGTGTACAGATATAAATCGTTGTCCTTTGGGAACGGGTGGTTTATACCTTTGTTAGCTGAACTTTTATTTTTAGTGTTTCAAAGTCAAAGAGGTCAAAGTCAAAGTACTTTATTACTATATATATATATATATCTATATCTATATCTATCTATATATATATATATATATATAGATATATATATATATAATAATTACTAATAATAATTATATGATTTATTTATTAATTTATATCTATATAAAGTACTCTTTTATTTCGTTATATTGTTCTAAATATAGGTCTACCCCTGCTCACCAATCAACATTTTTCATCTTAAACTTGTTTGTAGGAAAATATCTCTTTTTAGAGATACGCTCGCCTTTATACAGTTTTTTCAACCCTTATTTTTTATAAGGTTTGTGGGGTTTAAAAAAAGGTACGAATAATGTATTTAAAAGTTATGAAAATAATTATTTTCCAAAAATACTTCAGAGTTCGTGAACGCAACGGGAATATCTAAAAAGAGCGTACAAAATCTGAAAGAAAATGACTCAAATTGCAGTAAGGAAAATACCAAAACTTGAGAAAGGCCAAGCATGTAACACCGGTTGAAACTGGATAATTTCGATTTTTGTGTAATAGGGCGGATGATATACGCTTTTCCCAAGAAGTTAAAATATATATATATATATATATATTATATATATTCTAATTAATATTAGTAATTAGTTATTAATATTAGGATCCGACGGACGATAATCTCTTTATATACAAACGTCTCCGTAATCGTTGCACCCGTCTTTGTCGAGATGCCAAACGCCGCCATATCTACGAGAGTATTGAGAGTTACACTCCTGCACAGGTTTGGAAGTTCCTGAAGACCCTCGGTGTTGGTAAGTCCCAGGACGCAGTAACCGGTAGTGTCGACCTCAACGGTCTCAACAAATTCTTTGCTGTCTCCCCTGTCGTGATGGACCCCCCTGTCAAGGATGCTACCATTCGTTACTTGCGCACCAGAAAGACATCCAGTAGCTTACCTTTCAACCTCAGGTCTGTCGGAGTTGGCGCAGTAAAGAAGGCTTTTCTAGCAATATCGTCAAAGGCTATAGATGATGACAAGATCTGCTTTCAGATGCTTTTCAGTGTACTTGATCATTTGTTACAACCCATAACGCATATAATCAATGCGTCGCTGAGCGAGTACTGCTTCCCGAGCCAGTGGAAAAGAGCATTAGTGTTACCCCTACCTAAAACGTCTAACCCGTCCTCCTTCAAAGAGTTCCGTCCCATTTCCATCCTACCAATCCTTTCCAAAATCCTTGAATCAATTGTCCACACCCAGCTGTCCTCGTACCTTTCCTCCATGAATTTACTGAACCCTTTTCAGTCTGGTTTTAGACCGGGGCATAGCACCACCACAGCACTGCTCAAGGTAACTGACGATATCCAACTGGCAATGGATAAGAAGCAGCTGACAGTCCTGACTCTCCTAGACTTTAGCAGCGCCTTCAACTGCGTCGACTTCGATATACTTGTTGAAATCTTAAAATCGCTTAAATCTAAAAAACGTCTCTTCACACTCGGCTCGCTGGTTTGACTCTTACTTGAGAGACCGCCAGCAGCGCATCAAGTCTGAAGAGGTCACTACAGAATGGTGCAAGCTCTCTACAGGTGTTCCGCAGGGTGGCATCCTTTCCCCTCTTCTCTTCTCAGTCTTCATCCATTCCATCTCGGATGTATTGTCTTCCTCGTATCATCTTTATGCAGATGACCTTCAAATTTATCGGCATTTTCCCCTGTGTGATCTGACTTCGACTGTTGAGGCTTTGAATGCTGACCTCGACAACATCAGGAAATGGTCTCTTTCGTATGGGCTATTAGTCAACCCGGACAAGTCTCAGGTGATGATACTAGGTACACGGCACTTACTTGATTTGTTGCAGAATAAGTCCGTTGATCCCGTTCTATTTGATGGTACCATTGTCAAGTATAGCGAGAAAGCCAAAAATCTTGGCGTTGTTTTTGACAATCTATTATCCTGGTCGCCCCATGTTTGTGAGGTCAGTAGACGAGTCTTTGCATCCTTTCATTCTCTTCGGCGTTTGCAGTTCTTCCTGCCTAGGCAGACTAAAATCATGCTAGCTCAGACCCTTCTTCTGCCTTTAATAGACTACGCCGATGTTTGCTGGGCCAGTGCGAACGAAGATCTACTGAACAAACTCGAGCGACTCCAAAATCTCGGGATTCGGTTTATTTTCGGACTTCGTAAGTACGACCACGTGTCCCAATATCGTAGGGAATTAGGCTGGCTCCCGATCTGACTTCGTTGTGATATGCACATTCTCTCCTTCCTCTTCAATATTTTGAGAAATCCGTGCTACCCTGCATATCTTCGTGAACGTTTTGAGTATCTTTTCTCAGGGGATAGACTTCGGAGATCTCACACGGTGTCACTTTTGTCAATAGCAGGCACAACACTGTTGCTTACGAGCACTCGTTTAGGTTAAGGGCAATACGTTTGTGGAATGCACTTCCTTGCGCTATTAGGGATTTGCAAATCCTTGGTCACTTTCAAGAAAAAATTGAAACAGCATCTCCTCTCTTCCGAATAGTGGGTATCTCATAGTATTTATGTATATCTATTTATTTATTGTATTCTATTAATTTATTTTATAGTAATTACGTAGGGTGTATTGTGATTTATTTGATAGTATATTTATTTTATTTATTTCTTTGAACTCTTAATTGTACACTAGGACTACCTCTCTATATTTTATTTTTCTCTTTTCTTCACAGGTTAGCTGTAAGAAATTTCCTTTTAGAAATAAGCTCACCTTTGCATACTGTTTCTGTTATAATTTCCACTGTGTTTTCTGTGCAATAAAGGATTATTATTATTAATTAATCTTAAACAATTAATTGGCTTCGCCACAAAAGTATTTCGCAAGTATTTATATTTATTTACAATTTCGTGAGGTTGTGCATCAAGCTTTTTACCCTGTCTAATATCATTGGCACATGCAACAAGATTGCTTGTTGTTGCCTCCATGGCATTTTATTATTAATTTCCAATATAAAATTTACAATGCCAAATATAAATAAATCTACTTTGTCGATTTTATTATGACAAATGCCTTAATTGTCAAAGCCCATGGATGAATAACACTTTGCTTTTTTTAATTATTCTGTGTCAAAACCTGACAAATATCATTTCATAAACCCTAGTTTTAATTTGCTACCATTTGTCTTGTTCTTGTGTTGCGAGTAATGTCCAGAAGTTTATTAAGTCTACGTTAAAAACGTATTTCAGCGACTAAACCCGAGAAGAGTCAAGCGGAAAAGAAAATTACATACTTTGAACGTCCGTACAGTAGACATATTAAATTAGCCAACGATAGAAGACACTAAAACAAGTAAAATATGTCCTAAAGTAACTTGTCCTAAAAATAAAAATGAAAAAATGTCCTAAAACGGATCGTTTGCGAGATTTTTGGTCGAAAAGTTAGAATATAGTAAGAGTACATTATAATAAAAGTGTGCTAAGTTGGTCATTCATTACACGTATTATAAGTTAGTAAAATAATTGATGATCAATGCACAAGCGATTTATGCGACGTTTTCTAACACCCTTCGAATGAAAAACAGACTTGTATTGGAAGTAATCTAATCAACCACAGAACGAAAACTTCAACAAATATTTTTAGAAAATGTCGCGCTGGTATTGTTTTCCGCCCTAGCAGATTCTGGCAAAACGCTAAAGAGCCTATTAAAATATAATAACACCAAATAATGTTTTCCGACTTCTGACCTAAAAATAGTACCTTGATTTTGGGTTCTCAGGCGGAAAAATTATATTCCTAACTCGTTCAAAAAGGCTTTTTACGAACCTCGCTACGACCCTCGCCTTCGGCTCGTGCAGTAAACTTCTCGGTTCGTAAATACAAGCCTTTTCGAACTCGTAGGAAATGTATTATTTCACCTCAGCAGTTTGAATAAGAGGCTTTTGCTGCGAGTAAATAGTGTGAAAAGTTGAATTTTGCTCACCGAGTGAGACAAAGTAGCTTTTTAATTTTGAATGCCGCGGCTTCGATTTATAATTCGATGTTCTTTAGCTGTTTGCGATTTCACCAACGTCGCTGATACTGCTATCGATTTTTAACTCGATTGAAGTATCTGTGCTATTAAATTTAAAAATAATCGAGCTTATTTTATTATATCTCCTAAGCAGTCTAATTGATAAATAATACAATTGATAAATATTCCGTAGTGTAAATTAGTCAAAGTTTTTCTTGAAAAATTACAGCAAATGTTATTTGTACATTAAAGTCGTAATGTTTTTCATTTGAATTTTTAATGTTGTATTTTTTTTAATAAGCTTATTTGGTATGTTTTCACTACTGAGATAAAAAGTTGTATGTGCAACACTAGACCAAAGTTATTTGCATCTCGTGCCTTGAGTCCCTCGCTCACTCATGATTCTAATGTGGAATCACTCGCTGCGCTCTTGATTAAAATATAGAAGCCTTCGCTCACTCGGGACTCGAACACTCGCAGCAAAAAATCAACATTTGCTCTCTTGTTGCACAAACAACTATTTCAACACACTTGCTTGTAAAGTTACCCTTTATGGCGACGCATTTGGGTTCATAATTGAGCTTATTACGTATTAGTGCTTTTTGCTTAACATTTTCTTTTCAATGTTCGCTAAGAAATTTCCTGCCTACAAACAATGAATATTTTTGTTAATAAGTAAATATTTTAGGCTAAGTACATTTCATCAACATTTTTTTTTTGCTTCGCTTCGTTCACCTTCTTTAGCCTTCGCTCACCCAGGCCCACCACTTCGCCCTCATATTTTGTATGCAATTCGGATGATTTGATGTGTTATATTAGTTGACAGTTTTACTATATACAGTGACAAATCTATTATTTAGGAGATCTATTTACAATTATTTAATAATACATCTTTTTGTAACCGTTTTGATTAATTTGATGACCAATATATTTCATAATAATAGATATAATAATGACAGTGTCACAGTTTAGTGACCAATCAAAATTTTAGAAGTATAGTACTTACATCTATCTATAAATACTATACTTCTAAACAGGCTTGACAGATAGGTGTCGTTATATTGAATAACTTGTGAATGTAATTCAAAATGCCTCCAATTCTTCCATAAGTACCTAACTACTTTGCAATGCACTTAACACAATCGATCACATTCAGAATTAACCGCAGTGTATCACTAACAGCGGAAGTAAATCATTAAACGTACATAGGTCATAAATATATAAATACCATAAAATACTTTCGTGTACATAAATTATACGCTAATAGGCTTTCCACGTGTAGGAGTCAAGTTCAAGGTCTGTTAATGACCTCTAATTTATTTAATGAGGAAAGCACCTTGAGAGTTATGAATAACTTTTACCATTTCGCTTGCCAACACGTATCAACCCTCTTTACTGCGTACAAAAACCGCACGTTACGATCAGCATAATATTAAACTACTTGGTAAAAACTAATTTCTTGTCTGAAAAATTACACATTACACATTATGACCATAATATATAATTTTTCTACATATTATGACATTCAAATTTCAAACGCCGACGCCCGCCTGCGTGCCGCCTCTACTTTGTTTGTGAAGTTGGTACTACTGAACAAGCTAAACAAGTGAAAAGGAATTATCAATGCCACCACGCTTATATTGATTAATTGATATTCTATTGATCATTTCCAGTATTTCTGATGATCTACGTTTTAGAACGCGCACGAAGGGTTCCGTACCACCGTACATTGGTAGGGATGGCGTGGAGTGAATAGTTTGGATTTTACATAGCAAAATGTTGTTACAAAGTATTTGGTGCGGCTACTTTCACACTCTATGTACGTAACCACATTCATAAGTTTATATGTGGTATTGAAATAATTGTTGTATTGGAGCCCCCTTAAATATTAATTTTATTCTGTTTTTTAGTATTAGTTGTTGTTGCGGCAACAGAAATTCATCATCTGTGAAAATGGCATCTGTCTCAATATCACGGTTCATGAGATGCAGCCTGGTGACAGACGGACGGACTGACGGACAGCGGAGGCTTAGTAATAGGGTCCCGTTTGGCACCCTTCGGGTGCGGAACCCTAACGATGGTGGCAAAATTGCAAATTCGGCTGCTTTATTAATTGCGGATAATGCAGCTGATTGAAATAATGTTCATTGTGATAAATGATTTCAACATTAGTCGGCTAAACTGCAGTTTAGCTTTGACGCGTGAACATGCGGTTCCTGAACACATTAAAGAGAACTTATGATATGTTTATTTATATACTTTATTGCACAAAACAGTGAACACAAAACAAATATAAAAGAAATAACATGTACAAAGGCGAGCTTATCTCTAACAAGAGATTTCTTCCAGCAAACCCAGAATGGAGAGAAAAAAAAAGAAACTAAAGGTAGAACTAGTGCACAACAATAAAAAGTTAATAAAAATAATAAACTACTTACCAATATATACATAATACAAAAAATAATGCTATATATAAGTATGTAACATATACATAAATAGTAGCTACAAATAAATACTAATACTTATCATGGAAGAGAAAGATAGTGTTCTTTCAAACGACTTTTAAAAGAGTGAATTGACGGACTGACTCTGATGGCGCTGGGGAGTTTGTTCCAGAGACTGATAGCACGTAGTCTGAACCCATTCTGATAAGCGGCAGTGTTATGTTGCGGAGTTTGCAAGTAGTGACCGAGTGTGAGATCCCCGTGGCTGTTCCGAAGACAGAAAAACTAAACGATCCCGTAATAAGCCAGGATAGCGAGGATTACACAAAATATTGAAGAGGCAAATGAGGATATGGGAATCCCGTCGGAGGCGAATCGGGAGCCATTTCAACTCCCTGCGATACTCCGAGACGTGGTCGAACTTGCGCAGACCGAAAACAAACCGAATCCCGAGGTTTTGAAGTCGCTCGAGTTTGTTCAGTTTCTCTTCGTTTGCGCTTGCCCAGCAGACATCGGTCGCGTCATCGATCAGGGGAGAAGAGACTGCGCAAGCGTGATTTTTGTCTGACGAGGCAGGAAGGTTGAAGACGCCTGAGAGAGTGGAAAGTGGCAAAGACACGTCTACTAACCTCGCTGACATGCTCTGACCAGGTCAGCTGGTTATCAAACATAACTCCTAGATTTTCGGCCTTGTTGCTGTATGAGATTACGGTTCCATCATAGGTTACAGGAATAATAGCCATATGATGTATCAAGTTAAGGGAGTACAATAATAATACATATATGCATACAATAATATGTGTGTAGATAAACTAGTGTATGTAACTGTATATAATTAGGCACTAAACCACTCTCGAGTATTAGAGTCAAGAGTCAAGAGAATTTTTTTTTATTGAATATAAATAAATAAATTATCTTATTCAACGTCAAAAGTATACTTACTTATAACTACAAGTCAATTTTTTTTATATAAAAAATGACTACACCGTTTCGGAAGGTGGGCCTCGGGGTTAAGAAGAAACGGTAAGAAACTCCCCTATTCCTTTTTTTTTTTAAAGTGTCTTTACAACAGGCACTGGTTTTGGTCTAAGGAAATTCGCCGGCGAGTGATAGACTTGATCCATCGCCCCTCGTCGAATTTCTGTGCGCTGAGATTGTATGGACCATGCAGTTTTGTCATCTAAGTATTCCTTAATACTTATAATAGGACTTTCTTATCAGCTCATTTTTAACATAGTTTTTAACATTGAACAGGAAGGATCAATGATTCCGGTGGTATTTTATTGTATAAGCGAATACAGTGCCCCATGAATGATGTGCCTACTTTACTTAGTCTAAATAATGGTAGTGCTAACCTATTTCTTTTTCTAGTGTTAATGGTATGGCTATCACCTACAATTTTAAATAAAGCTATGTTTTTTCTTACATGCATGATATTCTCGTATATATATTGACAGATAACCGTAAGTATATTAATTTCTTTGAATTTTTCTCTTAATGATTCTCTAGCATCTAATTGATATATCGCCCTGATCGCCCTTTTTTGTAAGACAAATATCGTATTTATATCTGCTGCTCTCCCCCAGAGCAATAATCCATAAGACATAATACTGTGAAAATAACTAAAGTAAACCAATCTGGCAGTTTCAACATCTGTAAGATATCTGATTTGTCTGACCGCAAAAGCGGCTGAGCTAAGTCTTCGTGCGAGATTAGTTATGTGAGGACCCCATTGAAGTTTCGAATCTATAGTGATTCCGAGAAAGATTGTGTCCTCAACGAGGCCCAATCTTTCAGATCCTATTCTTACACTGCTTTCAAGCTGTCGTACATTAGGCAAACAAACAAAATATGAATGCCCTCCATTATGTAGCAGTCATACAAACTACTATATTCTATCTATCTATTGTTCTGATAGTTTTATTATTCTTATCTAGACTTTTTTAGATAACTCTCATTCAAAGTCACTCTCACCTTCAAATCCCAAGTGAGAAGTTTACTTTGCGAGCATGACCAATTTCACCATTCGACCTGTCAAAAAGTTCATGTAGTGTAACTCGCACACGCAAAATATTCGCGTATTGTAACTCGCACACGCAAAATGATCGTAAACACGCTTACTTCTCGATCGCCGCCGATAAATCGTTCGCTATCGATCGTGTCAATATTACTATGAAAACTCGCACTCTGAGTTTTTATTTCGCATTGTTGCCTCTAGGGGGCGCTTTCTCAACGCCATACAAAAATGAGTTCAAAATAACTATTTACAATTGGTTGAGGTTAAATAATTATGATGCAACAGAGAAATTTATAACCATCCTAAGTTAATATCTCTCATTAATTTCTTAGTAAACATGTAGGTGCTATTGTAAGGGATGAGGTGCCAGAGCCGGTATAAAAGCCAGCACGCCGCCTGCCCGGGTCTCTTTTCCTCGCCAACCGTCGCCGCGCGCGGACATCTACGTAACGCCGGTGTGATGTGTAGTTATCGGTGAACCCTTTCTATTGTTTTTATTTGGTTTATGCGTCGATTATGTTTCTTTGTTAGTTTGATTGTAAAATTGTTTTAATAATTAATTAAAAGACGAAATGTTATTTTTTAGGTTAAAATAATTGTTTTTTTTTAGGAGTAAATCGCTTCTGATCCAAAATCAGAAGTGGGATACAAACCTGGCAATAGCCTTGACCGCTCACATTCCAGATAAAGCTCATAAGAACAAAGGAACGGATTCGGACCTAATAACCATACCTGTGTTCAGATCTCATTGATTTCCTGCGAGGTTTACGATACCGAGCTGAACTAATTATGCACACGCATAGTTCACGAAAGAGAACGCGTAGTAGATCGTGCGACAGATCGCACCGACGTCATCGTACGCGTTATAGGTCTCGCGAACGATCACGCGCAAAATCGCGACGCCCTGTCGTTCGAACACGATCTCGAACGCGGTCCCTTGTAACTCCGCCGCGTTTACCCGCGACACGTACGCCTGATGTACCGCGAACATGTCATGAAAACCCCGACGCTAGGGACAGAACTTTGGACACTATTTTGTCGCGATTAGAATCGATCGAAAATAAATTCACTTCTACCCCCGTTCCACCGTCGGAACCATCCGCCTCATCTACCACGCAGGCAATTGTGGACGCGATCCATTCCATCAATCCCATTCGCACGCACAACTATTACGTATCAAACTTTGATCCCGCGATTCATGATATTGACGCATGGTGTGATGAAGTGGACCGCGCCCGAAAAGCCAATCGGTGGGAGGACAAAGAATGTTTGTCTCGCGTGGCGAATTGCTTAAAAGGGGATGCCAAAACCTGGCTGAACGAGTGGGTAACAGCTGATCGGTGCTGGACTAGTTTCAAACGCGAATTCCAACCTCTCTGTCCGCGGAAGCTAGACTTTGCAAATATATTGTTCGATGCAATGAGCTCAACCTCAAATAAATATCAGACATAAGCGGAATACGCGCGACGTACCCTCCTCCGCCTGCGTATAGTCAAAGGGCTTAGTGACGAACTTATGACGCAAATCGTAATTCGCGGTATCGATGACGCGCAAGTAAGGGCCGTAGCCGCGAATGCCAATCTCACGAGTGAGAACTTAGTGTCGTTTTTGTCCATACATGTAAAACCGAAACCCGATAAACCCGCTGCAAAAATATCTACTACCTACCATCCAGAAAACGCCCGGCAGAATATGCAGGTTCTTCTCTCAAATGTTTTCATTGTGGTCAAAGTGGACATAAAGCGTATAACTGCTCAAAAAGACCAAAACCCTCACTGCCTACGAGTGTTCCACGATCGCAAGTAATCTGCGCGTTCTGCAAGAAGCCCGGCCACACGGATAGCGCGTGTTTTGCCAAGCAGAGGGCATGATTAGACTCGCGTAGCGTCAACCTTTGCAGTGACCACACGGGGTCTGAACGCTGCAATGACATAACAACGGCCGTAGTACAGGGTATTCCTGTCGACGTATTAATTGACAGCGGGGCTCTCAACATATCGTTGGTATCGTCTGACGTACTTAAATATTTCTCCTGTTTGACAAAACCTACCAATTGTACGTTGAAGGGACTCGGTAACCACGAAATTATAGGACAGTCGTATGTAACCCTTACAGTGGAATTTAGCAATATTTCTATTGAAGCCGATTTTGTAGTTGTACCAGGAATTTACATGTCTACCCCAATGATAGTTGGTACGGACATCTTAAATAGGGATGGCATAACGTATGTCCGTACCAAAGATCAACAATACCTCACACATTCAACGACTAAAGTGTCCAATGTATTCCAAGTGGCCGCCAATAAACTTGACTATATCGCAACGCCTCTTCAGGGTGTAAAAAGAGAATCCCTTTTACAGGTGATTGACGGTTTTGCTGACTTTTTTATAACTGGAACCGCCACTTCTACTGTCACCACTGGCGAGATGCATATTAACCTTACTAGTAATGAACCTGTAGCCTACCGACCCTACAAACTTTCACTAGCCGAAAAACTTAAAGTCCGCGAAATCGTCAACGATCTTTTGGAGAAAGGCATCATTAGGGAATCGGAATCGGAATACTCCAGCCCGATAATATTAGTTATGAAAAAAGACGGGTCCAACCGAATGTGCGTCGATTACCGTGCACTTAACCGAATAACCGTTAAAGACAGATACCCGCTCCCTCTTATAGACGACCGGTTAGGTGATACGAACATAACACGGTACTCATCGCTCGATATGGCGATAGGATTTCATCAGATCAGGATCGATTCAGCGTCAATCCACCGTACGGCATTTGTGACCCCAGAAGGGCACTCTCGCCAATTGTCTATCAAAAAATCATAAATAAGGCCCTTAAGAAGTTCATTGACGCTGGGAAGGTCCTGGTCCACATAGACGACGTCCTAATCATGAGCAGTACAGTAGAGGAGGGCATTCATTTGCTGCGCGAAGTGTTGAGAACTCTAACGGAGGCGGGATTTTCGATAAACATACGAAAATGCGTGTTCTTAACCACCGAGGTTGAATACCTAGGCCGTATTATCAGTCAGGGTCAGGTCAAGCCAAGCCCACATAAAATCAAAGCATTAGTAGACTCACCTATACCAGCCAATGTCAAGCAAGTCAGGCAGTTTCTGGGGTTAGCCGGGTATTTCCGTAAATACATAGAAGGATACGCATCTAGGACACTATGCATTTCTCGTCTCACCAAAAAGGATGCCACATTTAAATGGGGCCCCGAACAAGAAAAGGTCCGCCAAGAAATCATTGCTCTACCTAACGAACCCATATTAACGATCTTTGATCCTAAACTCCCGACTGAAGTGCACACAGATGCAAGTAGTTTAGGGTATGGAGCAGTTCTTTTGCAAACTCATGATAACGGCAATAAATGAGTGGTCGCGTATTTCAGTAAAGTAACGCAAGGAGCAGAAAGTCGTTATCACTCATACGAGTTAGAGACGTTAGCGGTTGTGAAGGCATTACAAAACTTTAGACACTACTTAATCGGAATTCAGTTCAAAGTTATAACAGATTGTAATGCCCTCAAATCTACTGAGCGTAAAAATGATTTGCTCCCGAGGGTAGCGCGCTGGTGGGTTTACCTCCAAGACTTTACCTTTGACATAGAGTATCGTAAGGGTGTTATGATGTCGCATGCTGATTATCTTAGCCGTAATCCCCCACGCGAAGTCAACAATATCACTAGACCACGCAATTGGGCCCAAATCGCTCAGGCGGCAGATGGTGAGACCAACGCCCTTATTCAACGCTTGAATGACGGTAACCTAGACCCAAATCGTTACCTTCAACAAAAGGACCTGCTATACTACAAGTATACTGTTGTAGGCGAGCAAAAACCCAGACTCCTATGTTACATCCCTCGAGGCCATCGACTTAGCCTGTTACGCGATTTCCACGACGAACATGATCACGTAGGCTACGATAAAACTGTTGACCTCATATTACGTCACTTTTGGTTCCCAGGATTACGACAGTTCGTTATGAAGTACCTCGATCACTGTCTTGTATGCCTTTCAAAAAAACGGGTACCTAGGGCTCCACATCAGTTTATAACCTCATGGGAAAAGCCAGATACACCTTTCTCAGTAATTCACTTTGATGCATTGGGTCCTCTCCCGGAGTCTAACGGTTACAAGTTTGTACTCATAGTGGTAGACGCATTCACAAAGTTCACACTACTCTATCCCATATACCGTCAGGATGTAGACGAGCTGTTGAGAGTAGCCACTAACGCTGCATCTTTATTCGGTTCTCCAAAATTATTTGTTACTGATAAAGCCCGCATGTTTGAATCATCTAGGTTTGTTGAATTTGTGAAAGAAATGGGGTCTGATATTCATTACATAACCGCGGAAATGCACCACGCAAACGGTCAAGTGGAGCGTTATGCTCGGACGGTCCTGAACATGATCCGCATCGAAGCGAACCACAAAGTGACTGGTCGGGAACACTTTGGAAGCTTCAGTTAATCCTCAACATCACCAAGCAAAAGACGACTCAAGCTTCCGCTCTGAACCTGATGATTGGAACAGACGCCACCACCCCTGTGATTCGATCGCTCATACGTGATGTGGCTCTAGAGGATTCGTAACCAAACCGTGAGGCGCAACGGGAGCTACGTAGAAGTCGGGCCACCTACTTACTGAAACGTAACCAGATTCGGCAGGATCAGTACGTTAATCGGAACAGGCGCCCACCTCGTGTGTTTAATGTTGATGACATGGTGTTCGTTATAAAGTATTCACAGTCTACGGGCAAGCTGGATCCTGGCATGCGTGGCCCCTACAAGGTCATACGTGCGCTGCCGAGTGGACGCTACGAGCTGCGTCTCATGAGTGGTTCCTACGGGAAGACTACTCAGGCTGCGGTTCAATACATGGTGCCATGGCAAGGAGAGTGGAGTCTCGACACCTGCGCTGCATTTTTTGAGCGTGAGTGCACTGGTACTCAGTTGATAGAACAGACTGCGGGATGTTCTATGTTAGACAAACTGCGGGGTGTCTAACGTGTGCGGCAGTAGACGGACTGCGGGACGTTCTACGTCAGGCAAACTGCGGGGTGCCTGACCAGCCCCACGAAGAGTGGCCTGGCCACCCATGTGTAGAGGACGGACTGCGGGACGTACCTATATGCGAGTAAACTGCGGGATGCTCGCCCTACACATGTGTCTATTGTTCACGTAGAGGACGGACTGCGGGACGTACCTACCGGCAAACAAACTGCGGGATGTTTGCCCTACATGATAGCGTGATGAATGATATGGATCCATGAGAAAGATGAATGTGTGTTGAATTGTTGATGATTAAGATTAAGATGTGTGCTAGGTGATTATTGTGACAAATGATAAGAACAACGATCCATGAAATGCTAAGAAAGGATCTTTGTGTTTTATGAATCAATAGACCGAGTGTGTTTGGTTGCTGAAAGGAGGCCTTGGAAGATAGATGAATGCAAGAAATTGGCAGAGTTTTAAAAGTTGACAATGTTCTCATGTGTCCCTCGAATTACAGATGACGATTCTACGGTGGACGATACTCTTGCCAGCAATCGAGATGACTCCACAGTAAGCTCGCCGCCTGCCCACGACGAGAATGCAGAGCTACACCAAGCAGCCGGACCTTCCGGTGTCACGAGAGACTGCCTACCAGATCTATGAGATGCCGTCGGGGGCGACGTATAGTCAGGAGAGGCCGTGTAAGGGATGAGGTGCCAGAGCCGGTATAAAAGCCAGCACGCCGCCTGCCCGGGTCTCTTGCCCAAAAGGGCAAATTGCAGCCCAAAAGGGCAAATTGCAGGTAGAAAGCCTTCCAGCATATACCGAGGCCATGGCTCACAGTTAATTCTTATTAAGACAACTGTTAAAAACAAAGGGGTTGTTTTTAGTCCGTATACCACACGAGCTGATGCCCGCTCAATATGTGGGGACCCGGACATAGCAGGGAGGCATGGAGGAGAGGAGCTGACTCCTGCGCATGGGTCATTCCATTTTTTTCCCCTCCAACAAAAAAAAAAAAACCCGGGTCTCTTTTCCTTGCCAACCGTCGCCGCGCGCGGACATCTACGTAACGCCGGTGTGATCTGTAGTTATCGGTGAACCCTTTCTATTGTTTTTATTTGGTTTATGCGTCGATTATGTTCCTTTGTTAGTTTTATTGTAAAATTGTTTTAATAATTAATTAAAAGACGAAATGTTATTTTTTAGGTTAAAATAATTGTTTTTTTTTAAAGAGTAAATCGCTTCTGATCAAAAACTATTGTATATCAAATACATTATAACATTCATTACTCACTACACTCTACATACATGCATTACACTTATCAACTTCTCTTTCATAACTCATACTGTAAACATTCTCCAATAGCGATTAGATGCTTTTTCAAGTAAGTTTTGTGCCACATTATGTAAAAATTAATCCCATTTTATCAAATTTACTTTTAACTATTATATAAGATCCTTAACTTTATAACTTTAAATTTTACTATAAATTTAAATTAAGTCAAATATTAAAATATTTGACTCTATGTACATAATTACAGAACATTTTATTTTTGTTAGACAATATTGTGGCATATAAGTAGGGAGGAGCGTATGTTACTAATCCCAAAACACAGGGGAAACTCTACTTTGGGGAGTAACGACTCTTATATTGTCTGTACAAATGTATGACAAAACTGTAGCAATATTACTGAATAAACATGATTATTACATATAATTATTATTATGAGTTCCCGTAAAGGCGTTCTATTAGTTATAAAAACTCCTACTTCACCCTCTGGATTGTAAGTGGAGTGACGTGATGACAGTAGCAATTCTATAGGAGTTCATACAAAGCAATAAAAATATGTTGCGTGTCGTGCGTGCGTGCCGGCAGATCGACGTCCACCTTAAGAATGAAACATGTAAATAATCTTGGCTAATTGGAATTGAGGGTCTATTGGAACTAGTAGAAAATGCAGCCAAATCTCTGCATTTTGGTTATTAGTTACAATTTGCCCCATTTTACCGGCACCAAACTGATAAGACCATTTCGAGATAATAATGTTGATAACTAAGTAAATTTCGTTATTCCTCCCATGAAAAAAATATTACAAAATTGCTGATATATCCGTAAAAAAACGTAATGTACTTCAATTAAATGTAAATAAACGGGCTAATTGGAATTGAGGGGCTATTGGAACTAGAAGAAAATGTAGCCAAATCTCTTGCATTTTGGTTATTAGTTACAATTAGCCCCATTTTACCGGTAACAAACTGAGAAGACCATTTCGAGATAATAATGTTAATAACTAAGTAAATTTCGTTAATCCTCCCATCAAAAAATATTACAGAATTGCTGAAATATCCGTAAAAAACGTAATGTACTTCATTTGTCCTCTAAGGCGCAGTTTGTTTAAATTCTCTTTGCCGCCGTTAAGTTGGCTGTTCTGTAAAACTGTCAAGTACCAACAGTTTCCCTGTCGGTCGATAACGCAGATTTCAGTCGGAATGTAAACAAACATTCATATAATGGTTTTTAGGGTTCCGTACCCAAAGGGTAAAACGGGACCCTATTAGTAAGACCCCGCTGTCCGTCCGTCTGTCTGTCCGTCTGTCACCAGGCTGTATCTCATGAACCGTGATAGTTAGACAGTTGAAAATTTCACAGATGATGTATTTTTGTTGCCGCTATATCAACAAATACTAAAAACGGAATAAAATAAATATTTAAGGGGGCTCAAATACAACAAACGTGATTTTTCTGCTCGTTTTTGCTCGATATTGATAACGGCTGTGCCGGTCGACTATGATAGTCATATTTTCACGTAATGTTAAGATAAGTTGACGACCGTCACAGATAAGGTATATTTATATTCATCACGCACTATGTCTTATTAACACATCATTAATAACATGTACCAACCTAGTATATAAGCTAGGATTTCCTATAATAAATTAGTCTAGTATTTGCGCGCATCTCAAGCCTTTTACTTTACTCCCGAAGATGTCGCTCTCCTTATAATTGCCTCTGGCAAAGTGGTGACTCGACTTCTGAACATCAGCAACCTTCGGTAATAGCAGCATGGACCCAGCCAAGAAGAAAACTCCGTATGCTGCCACCTTAAAAGTGCAAGCAAGAAGCACTTCGTCCAAGATCGCCGAGCCCCGACAACCAAGACGACATCAAGCAAGCCATGACCGGACCAGATTGAAAACGGACCAGATGCCAAAAGATAAATAATTCCAACTGAAGATTTCCCGCATCGAACTCAAGATACCGCAAGATTAATGAACCGATAGTCAGCTGACTGCTGATTTATCAAAATGGAGCTCGCACCAGCAGAAACGAACGCGTCGGCAAATTCATTCACAGCAAGCAGCTTTTCAAGTTCAAGACATAGGAAGCCGTTCCAGCCCCCAGAAGAGCCGTTCGAGCCAGTGGTGTTCTCCCGTAGTTTTGGTTAAGAAGAAGGACGGCACCATGAGATTCTGTATTGACTACCGTCGACTTAATGATGTAACCAAGAAGGACAGTTATCCACTTCCACGAATCGACGACACTTTAGACACATTGAACGGAATGAAATGGTTTTCAACGTTGGATCTGAAAAGTGGCTATTGGCAAGTCGAAATCAAGAACAAGGATAAGGAAAAAACGGCCTTCTCTACTGGAAAGGGACTCTGGCAGTTCAATGTTATGCCATTTGGACTGTGTTATGCACCAGCCACATTTGGGAGATTAATGGAACAAATATTAGCTGGACTTCTAGGAGATACTTGCTTGGTCTATTTGGATGACATCATTATCGTTGGTAGAGACTTCAACGACCACTTGAATAAATTGGAGCAGGTGCTAGGCAAACTACGAGGGGCAAATCTGAAACTCAGTCCGAAGAAATGCTCGTTTTTCAAACGTAAAGTGAATTACTTGGGACACGTGATTTTGAAGGACGGCATCCAGACAGATCCTGAGAAGATTAGCGCCGTGAAGGATTGGCCGACGCCAAAAGACAAGACTGCAGTACGTGCCTTTTTGGGGCTTTGTTCATACTACAGACGTTTTGTGAAGAACTTCTCGGATATAGCAAAGCCTTTGCATCAACTAACGGAAGAAAATCGATCATTTGACTGGAACGAACAATGTGAGTCAAGTTTCAACGAGCTTAAAGGAAGACTTTGTGAAACGCCAATATTTGGGTATCCAGACCCGGACGAGGATTTCATTGTGGATACAGATGCTAGTAACACTGCAATTGGAGGTGTCTTGTCGCAAAAGAAAGGAGATAACGAAGTTGTGATTGCATATTTCAGTAAGTCATTGTCAAAACCAGAGAGGAATTACTGTGTAACTCGGAGGGAATTGCTAGCAGTTGTCAAGACGTTACAGCATTTCAGCAAATTCCTGCTGGGAAGAAAGTTTCGTATCAGAACTGACCATGCTGCTTTAAAGTGGTTGCTAGAATTTAAAAACCCCGAGGGACAAGTGGCGAGATGGATTGAACAACTGCAGTTGTATGATTTCATCATCGAACACCATAGTGGGAAATCACATGGAAATGCTGACGCCCTATCACGTAGACCTTGTGCAGACGACTGTAAATATTGCTCAAGACAAGTAGGCAAGGAATGTGTTCGAATGATGAGAACTGATACGGTTAGCGACGAGTGGAGTGATGAAATCATGCAGCAAGCGCAACAAGAGGACCCTGACGTGAGACCCATTTTTGATTGGATTAATGCTGGCGCACCTAAACCAAGATGGCGTGATGTAGCTCCTATGAGTGCGGTAACAAAAAGCTACTGGGCACAATGGGATAGCTTGGTTATGCATAATGGCATAATGTTATGTAGAAAATGGGAATCAACAAATGGGAAGGATGCTCACCTGCAAGTCGTTGTCCCAAAGAAAAGGGTGAAAGATGTTTTGAGAAGCTTTCACGATGGAACATCCGGTGGACACCTTGGAGTAAAAAGGACCCTAATGAAAATTCGGCAACGCTTTTATTGGATTCACTGCCGAGAAGATGTTGAAAATTGGTGTAAACGATGCACTAACTGTGCATCAGTCAAGGGACCACATACCCGTAGCCGAGGAACACTCAAGTTGTACAACGTGGGAGCCCCTTGGGAAAGGGTTGCATTAGATGTCGCAGGACCATTCCCAGCATCGGACTCCGGAAACAAGTACATTCTTGTGGTGATGGATTACTTCACGAAGTGGCCTGAAGTATTTGCCATTCCTAATCAAGAAGCGGTAACCATAGCTGAAAAGTTAGTGAACGAAGTATTCTGCCGATTTGGGGTACCACTCAAAATCCACAGTGATTAAGGAAGAAACTTCGAGTCTGCGGTCTTTCAGGAGACTTGTCGCATAATGGGAATTCATAAGACTAGGACTACGGCGTATCATCCACAGTCAGATGGAATGGTTGAGAGATTTGAGAGAGAGAGAGAGAGAACCAGACACTGGAGAGATATCTAGCCAAGTCGTTGAGAGCCATCAAAAAAATTGGGATCGGCATATCCTGTTGTCTTATAGGTCGGCAACTCACGAAAGTACGGCGGTTACTCCATCGTATGCGAATTTTGGAAGAGAACTCCGTCTGCCTGCAGATCTCCTGACTGGACGTCCGCCCGATACACCAAGGACCATTACGGAATATGCAAGTGATTTGCATATCTAAAGATCGAAATTTCATCCAAGTTGCCGTCGTTTTCAGGCGCCTGAAACATGTTTTCAGACCGTTTCAGGGCACCCTCTATCATATGACGCCATAATCTGAAAACCCGTTTTCAGGCGTTTTCAGGACCCCTTATGGGCCTCTGAATCACAAATCGTTATATGGCGAAATATCCGGTAGGAGTGACAGAGATGGCACTACTAGAAAGAGATAGCTATACTCGGAACATTCGAGAAGTGTGTGACAGAGATAGGACTACTAGCAAGAGATAGCTATACTCGGAACATTCGAGAAGGGAGTGACAGAGAGTGCACCATTAGAGAGAGACATATATGGTCTCGAATGTTCTCGGCCCTCACGGTCACTGGTCCTTACTAGAATATTCGCGATATGTGTGGACAATGTGTCCAGAGCGGCTCCGCGGGATATAAAAGGCGCCGACGGCCGGCGCGAGTTAGTTTGGAGTTGAGCCGCGATCATCCGCGCATACGGACCTACTGCAACGCTCCACTCAGCTTCATTCATTGCGAAACGCCCGCGTCAACACGCGCCCGTGCGCGTCGCGTTCGCGCTACAACCGCGTCGCGAACTGCACGGAGGGGAAAACCTTCGGGGGCGGACGGACGTCGGCTTCGGCCTAAGGTCGTGCCAGATCGGAACCCCTTCCCGTGCCAGCTCATCCATAGCCAACCAGCGCTATGGATGAGTTCCACAGCCCTTCTCAGGGCTACGCTGCGCCGGACGGGAGCCCTCCACTGGGCGAAACCCCGAGGCGCACCATTCCCCGCCACCGCTTCAGATCGGCCTCCCTCGAGTGGCCCCTGGTTTTGTCGACCTCAACAGAATACGGGTCGCCGATCGTCCCGCGACCAGTCTCGCCGAGAGCAGAGCTCACGCTGGACGAATTGTATTTAATTCGTGCCCGTGACGCCAAACTGTTTTCGGCGGGACTTCTGCGGGCCATGGAGGCCTACCTCGTCGAGCGCCGTGCAGCCATGGAAGGCTGCCAGCCAGCAAGCATCGGCGACGAACTATTGGACGCCAGGCTGCTGGAGCAGGCCCGCTCGCAGCCCCTCATTCTGCCGCCGACCCGTGGGGGCAAACGACGACCCTTCGGACGACTTGCAGCAGGAAGCCGCGAAGCGCCGCGACATGCCGCGGCTATCGCCGGAGCCGCTGGCCGCCTCGTACGCGGCGGCCGCGTCCGCATACGCGCCCATGCCCACCGCGCTGGCGACCGTCGCGAACCAGACCGCCGCGAACGCGAGGCCCCCCCGCCTCACCCCGCACACACATGGAGTGCAGGCCGCGCCGGCGCCCCCCGTCGCGAAACTCGTCGCGCCCGCTAGCACGCCCCCCGCCGTGCCGCCCGCCGTCGCCCGCCGCCCGCCGCCCGCCGCACCCCCCGCTGTGCCCGCTAGTGCGCCCCCTGCCGCGTCGCCTACCGCAGGCGCCCCGCCGCCACCCAGTGCCCCCGCTACGGGCGTGGCCGTCACGAAACCGCCCTCCAAGCCGCGCTCCCCGCCTATAGTGGTGGAGACCCTCCCGAACTGGGTCCACCACTTCCGCGAAATCTAGCAGCGGCTGAAGAGGGTCCCGAACGCGCGGCCCTACCAAAAGGGTGTGCGACTTTCGCCTGCAGATGACGAGGAATACCGGTGCGTCCAGTCGTACCTCTCGACGTTGGAGAAGACCACAGGGGTGCACTGGTACTCCTACTCGCTTCCCGCCGAAAGGAGCCTGAAGATCGCCATCCGGGGGCTGCCGGCAAACACTGAGCCCACGGAGATCACTTCCGCGCTGGCAGAGCGCAGCTACGAGGCCAGCTTTGTCAAGCAGATTCGGGCACGGAAGGGCAGACCGGGCTGCATTTTCCACGCGCAGCTGAAGAAGACGCCGGGTATAACAGCCAGTCTGTACGATACAGTAAAGCTACTTTTTATGCCCGGCGTGAAGATCGAGGCGTGGCGCGGGAAGAGAGGACCAGCTCAATGCCACCGATGCCAGAAGTTTAGGCATAGCAGCCACAACTGCCACCGCCCCCAGGCCTGCGTGCGTTGCGGAGGACCGCACCCCGCCGCGGACTGCGACCGGCCTAGAGAGATACCGCCGACGTGTGCCAACTGCGGAGGCCCGCACACGGCAAACAACACGTCGTACCCCGTATTCCGGCAAGAGAGCCGAAACAAGAAGGCCGGTCTAGCGGCCCGCACCGGTGGCCCCAAGACGGAGCCGCCCCCCCCCCCCCAAACCCCCAACTGTGCAGGAGTCGGCGCCCTCACCACTCATGGCGGAGGCCAACCCGGCCACCGCGCCAGGCGCGCCCCTACCCAAGCGCAAACGGAAGCGGGGGGGGAAGAAGAACGAAGTGCCGAGAGCGACTGAGGAGAAAGGAGCCGCAGCACCACCACCTCCACCGGAAAACGAACCGCCGAGGGATCTTGTCGCAGCACTTATCAAAGCACTCCAAGATCCTGCAGTCCTGAGGAGTATCGCCGAACATCTGCCCTGATGGCAGACTCCTTAAGGATTGTGCACTGGAACGCCCAGTCACTCAAAGGAAAGAAGCAGCTGCTGAAAACCTTCCTGCGAGAGTACCGAGTCGACGTCATGCTGGTAAGCGAAACCCACCTCACCGTGAAGATGAAGCTCACCCTCCCCGGCTACACAACCTACCGCAAGGACGAGCGATCCCCGCAGGGGATTGCCTACAGAGGTCTGGCTATCCTGGTTAAAAGGAGTATCGTCCACCAACCCATCGACTTCGAGGAGCACACTACAATCTACGTCCTTGGCGTCGAAGTACAGGTCGCCGGCAACGTTGTGCGACTCTATGCCGCCTATCACCCCCCCGGTGAGATACTCAATCCCAGGGAGCTCCGGGGACTGCTGGAGCCGCCGCAACCGACTCTCATCGCCGGAGACCTCAACGCCAAGCACCTACACTGGAACTCCTCGAAAGTGTGCGCCGCCGGACGCGCACTCCTAGCCGACGCCGTGAGCCACGACTACGATGTCATCGGACCATAGGGTCCGATGACATCGTACTCACTACAACCCGGACGGCTCTGGGGACATCATCGACATCGTAGTCTACAAAGGAGTCCGGACCCAGCCAAGCCAGGAAGTCCTGCCAGACATCCCCTCGGATCACAGACCCGTTCTCCTCGTCCTTGCGGATCTGCCAACAAGAGTCTCACCACCAGCGCCCCGTCGACGGTACAACTGAATAGAATCTTGGGAACGCCACATCGAGTCCGTAGGCGATCACGTCCCCTCCGTGCATCGCTTATGCCGGCAGCTGTCGGCCACCCCGGCTCCTGTTCGACCGCTGCTGGGCAGCGACGGCTTCCCGAGATTCAGAGCAAAAGACCGAGCTGAAATTTTCGCCGAATGCCTGGAGAGGCAGTTCAAGCCGAACCCCACCGACGACGCCGAACACGTAGCAGCAGTGGAGGAACACCTGCGGCACTACTTCGCGACGCCGATAGCTCCTGAAGAGGACCCCATCTTCTTCTCGCCCGGCCAAGTCCTGCGAACGATCAGGCGCACCAAGCCCAGGAAAGCCCCGGGCGCAGACCGAATCACCAACATGGCGCTGCGCAACTTGCCGCCACCGACTGTGGCGGCTATGACGCGCCTGTTTAACGGCATCATGCGCACGGGGCACTTCCCTACTACATGGAAGGAAGGCCTGGTCATAATGCTCCCCAAGCCGGGCAAGAATATCAACAAGCCCGAGAGCTATCGGCCCATCACCCTCCTGAGCACCATATCAAAGGTGTTCGAAAAGCTGCTGCTAGGAAGACTGCTGCCACACATCCAAGCTAGCCCGGAACAGTTCGGCTTCAGGCCAGAGCATTCGACGACGCTCCAGCTCACCAGGGTACTGAACGACATGACGGTCTGTCGGAAAGAAAGAATACACCGTCGCAGTACTCCTGGACATGGAGAAGGCGTTCGACAGAGTATGGCACGAGGCGTTGCTGTACAAGCTGTCGACGTCCCTAGCTACACGACGAATCACCCGCGTCGTGGCCTCGTTCCTACGGAGTCGCCACTACAGAGTGGTGGTGGAAGACGCCGTGTCAGAAGCCCGCCCCATCGAAGCCGGCGTCCCACAAGGTTCCTGTCTTTCACCCGCCTGCTACTCCCGATACACGGATGACATCCCAGTTGGCCCTGGTGTACAGCTGGCCCTCTTCGCTGACGACGCAGCATACTATGCGTCGTCCTACAAAGCACCCCACGCCGCCGTCAAAATGCAACGCACGCTGGACACCCTGCCTAAATGGCTGGCCAAATGGAGGCTCTCCGTCAACGTCGGGAAGACGCAGGCGATGATCACCGGCCAGAGCAACCTGCCACCACCACTCCAACTCCAAGGGAAGGACATTGGGTGGCTGCACCAAGTGAAGTATCTGGGGGTCACCATAGACCGCCGGCTCACGATGAAGACCCACGTCGACAACGTCGTAAACCAGGTCCGGGCTGCACGGGCAAAACTTCGTCCACTCCTGGACTCCGGCCTCCCCCTGCGGTCGAAGCTATAAAACGTACATCAGGTCCCGCCTCACGTATGCCTCGCCGGCATGGTACGCCCTCTGCTCGGAGTCCAACAAGAAGAGCTCCGGGCCCAAGAAAACCTCTCCTTGCGTACCATCGTCGGCGCGCCTCGCTACGTGAGAAACGCAACGATCGCAAGGGACCTAGGATTGGAGACACTGGACAAGTTCGTCCAGAGGCTGGCAACGAACATGCTCGCACGAGCGGACGGCTCTCAACACCCGCTCATACGAGACCTGGCGCCATACCACGCGCGCCCGCCTAACCGTCGCCGCCTACCCCGAGACCTGGTTGCCGAGCCGGCAGCACCCCTGGATTGAAGCCACACAACCCGACAAACACCTCAGCCACCCAATGACCTGGCCGTAGTCACGGCCAGCGGAAGACTCCGCGGAAGGGGGCCATTACCCCGGGACCGCAACCCCGCACCCTGGAAGGGGTGTGAGAAGATCACCAAGCAAGCGAGTTAGTTACATTTTAACTGCAATCGAGTGCTAGTACAAGGATAATCGGAGAGAAAGACTATTCGTGTGAATAGTGAGTGCATAATTAGTGAAATAGTGTGTGTGTTTTAATTTGTGGATTTTAAGTACAGTTCGTGTGAATTGTAAGAACGTAATTTGGGTAATAAAGTGAGTGTTTTATTTAGTGGATTAATTCGTGCTTTTCGAACCCCACGCTCGTAACAATATCTTGTTTTCATCCTTGGGTTATATGATGGGTATTGATGCTGGATTAAATTCATAGTTATTAATTTAAGTAGCAGTCGTCAAATTACATACAATTTGTAAAGCGCTTTAACTCGGATACACAACCGCCTTGTGCTCTAAATTCGTCTATAAAAGGCTTTGTGTTCCGATTATTTCATGGTTAAATTGTTTGTGTGTCCTTCCTTGTTAAGTAGGCATTTCAATCTGACCTTACCATGATTACATTCTTTATAAATATAGCTGAATAAGGATCTAATAATATTAAAAACAAGTGATATGTTCACCTTATTTCATAAGCAAATAAATGAATCTTGAATGAAGCCTCTGTAAATTGCTTACAGGTGCCTCCGATTAATTCTATATAAAGCCTAAGGTCCCCATATTGTAAAATTATCACATAGACTTAGCTCCGCAGCATATGCAGTTAAAAGAATCAGGGAATTGACTGACGTTGCAACTGCTAGGCTTGTATATTTTAGTTATTTCCATAGCATTATGTCCTAGGGCATACTATTATGGGGACGGGCTGCTGACATTGAGACCGTCTTCATTTTGCAGAAGAGAGCGATGCGATTTATTTATAAGCTAGGTAATAAAGAGTCTCTGAGAGATTTCTACAAATAAACCAACATCCTAAAAGTTGCAAGTCAATATATCTATGAATACATAATGTATGTGGGGAAAAATATCAGTAGCTTTAAAACCATTGATAGCCGCCACAATGTGCAAACTAGAAATAAATATAAACTTTCTTTTCCAAGTTTCCGTTCAGACTCACAAAAGTTAATAGTTCTTTTATGGGACACTGTATACGCTTTAACAATAAAATTCCGCAAGAATTACAAAACTTACCTGAAGCTCGATTCAAAAAATGTATAAAGCAAACTTTGTGCACAAAGGCCTACTACAAAATTAATGACTTTTACAAGACACCGACACATTAAACCAGTTCATTGCTACCTATATATAATTAGGCACCTACTTAATTTATTATTGTGCTTGCTTGATTATAATAATAATAATAATAATAAATCTTTTTATTTCAGGTATAAAAACCCATATTGACAAATACCTTAAAAACTAGAGATATATAACATTTTATGAACCTAATCTAACTTACTTTAACTTAACTTAAACCTAGCTAGGGATTTTCTTCCTCGTCGGTCTCGCCTCCCTATAGCGTCTGTATACGATGCCTTCCGGCCAGTAGTCCTTGGCCAGGAACATCTTCTTGAGTTCGGCCGGCACCCGAAGTTTAAACGACAGGAAGTCCTTTGGTCTTTCTGACTCTAAAGGACTTATCTGCAGCGTAATCGTCTTCTGACTGCAAGGCGGAACCTGGACTTTCTTTACCCTTTCCTGGATGTGACGCTCAATGTCCTCTTTGGTCATATTCACGTCGAGCCTGGAAAGGTATATCTGCGTCGTGGGAGCGGCAGCTTTGAGGCTACACTCGGCGGCGGGGGCGGTGCCACGCTGATTGCGGCTGCGTCTGGAGCGGCGTTTCCTGTTGTGGACCAGGATAAATCCGTCTCCATCAACGGTCGCATTCGGCGGGCCTCGGGCGGGCCTGGCCAGCGGCGCGCGCGGCGCATCCTGCAGCTTCTGTTGTTCGGCGGCGGGCGGTGCGGGGCGCGGGCGGCGGCGGCGGGCACGGCGGGACACAGCAGCATACGTGTCCTTCTGGGGTTCCGGTGTTTTGGATGGACCAGAAGAGACCGCATCAGGAGCTGGTCGAATTGGCTTCGTGACGTCACGAGGCGGTGCGGTATTCGTCGACGCGGGCTTAGCAACCCGCGTAACAAGGTCAGTCGCTTGTTGGGCGTTTTTGCTGACCGTCGCGTTGTCGGCACGCGCGTCGGCTATTCGCTGCGTCGGCAGCGAGGTATGAGCCTGACGCAATACTGACAACTCACGTTTGAGGTCAGCGCAGATGCCCTCCGAAGCCTCCAACTTGCTTCGATATTGCCTCCAACTTATGTTATGACGTTCATTAAGCCTAAATTTTTGTGCTATTATGAATAACAATCTTTAAACTGAACTAAGCCTGCAGAATTTTTCATTGGTTTTGGACTTTATTACCAAGTTTAAGAGTGGACAGAGATTTCTCAAGGGTTCACTTTTTTTCGCACTGTAGACTATGCTACATTAGAAAGGAAAAAATAAACTGAAAAAATCCAAATACCTTTCTTAAAGCAAATCAAATCTGCTTTAAATAAAATATGTTTGGAGGGTCTTGGATTGTATTTTTTCTTTTTAATTAAAGCGCAAAAAGGAGACTCGGTGGGATGTGAGCTTCAAGCTGTAATCCTCTCATGTGAAATGTTCATGAAAATGGATTTTGACACTGCAAAAAAGTGATGCAATGGTCATAAATTGACTGATGGAAAAAAAGGTGCAGTTATAGCTCCGATATTAATTCTATAGGTTGATGAGGATTACAGCTTGAACGTCCAGCTGTAATCCTCATCTCTTGTGCAACCAAACGGCAGGTTCTATCGATTTGGTTTCAAAATATAGTGATGAAATAGTGATTACGACATGCCAAATCCCTGGTGAGGGCAATGGCTTTGAGTCTCAGTTTAAATGCCAGTGATGAAATAGTCGTCTGAAACGATAACAATTTTGATCTGGATTACTTAAGAAGTACGTTAAAAACAATGATTACTTTCCCATATATTGCGATACACATACAGTCGTGTACAAAATCATAATAGGGTAAATTCTTAGCTAGAGGTTTAGCTATAGATAAATAGAAAATAATGGTAGATAGTTACACTTGAAGATATTTTAGGATAGGATAAGATCTTCGTGTCGTGGTTATACAGGACTCTTTCGTATTGATTTGTCACATTTTCGTCACGAGCACTCCCATGGTTTTCAGGAGTTCGGTAGATACACACATTGATCTAGCCCCAAACTAGGATTCCCTGTACCTTGGGTACTAGACAACGATACACATACTTATATAGATAAATATTATACTTAGATAGATAAAGAATCATGACTAGGGTACAAACATCCGTTCTCATCAAACAAATATTTGCCCCCACCGGGACACGAACCGGGAATCCTTGGCTTCGTAGGCAGGGTCACTGCCGACTCGGCCATTCGGGTCGTCTAATAATGATGAATACTTTCTAGAAGCTCTTTGAAATATCCGTATCGGTTCCTTATCGTAGCGTCGGGTTATGCGGAGTGCGGAGTCCTACCTTACCCCACACAGGTAATGTAAGCTATTGGTGCGGCGGCTCGCCTACTCGCTTGTTTCGCCTTTTCGAACCCGGGACCCTTGGCTTCGTAGGCAGGGTCACTGCCGACTCGGCCATTCGGGTCGTCAGTTTGTAGGATGAGGTCCATACTGGTGGTAAGGTAGGGACCTAGCAGATGATATAGTGGTCATTGGTCAGATGGTAGAGTGGACGTTGTAGAGCCAGTAGGACATCTGTGTAGAGTGATGGAATTTGGAGCCGGAAGAAAGACCCTGGGAAAAGTAATGGGAAAGTAAACATTGTTATTAACGTAAAATCTTTATTACTGTAGATATTTACACAAAGTTAGTTAACGTCATTTTGTTGCCTCGTTCTACATTGGTCCTCTGTGGGGTGAGATGTGCGGAGAATCACCTACAGTTAAATTTTTCTTCAAAGTCATCCAGCTCGAATTTGTTATCGTTTCAGACGACTTTTCATGATTCGTAACATGTATGAGAACAGAAGAGATTAATAGATTAATTAAAATAACTAGTGAGAGCAATTCCAGAGGCGTCACAAGTTTTAAGGTAGAATATAAAAGGAAAGCCTTAAAAGTTGGGCTTTAAAATTTTTGTCCATGCCAGTGTGTACGACTTTATTATTTATGGAGGAAAAGATACTTTCATACACAATACGTTTACAGACGCTAAGATGAAAATGGGACTTGGAAATAAAGTGGTCATAGCACTAACCAAATCAATCATGATCTCAGCTTGCTCAGTTCTCTACTTCGACAATGGTTTAACGTCGTTAGAACTCATTTCTAACCTCCGAGAACAGTACGGCATATTTGCACTTAGAACTATTCGGACCAATCGTCTAAGAGGAGCCCAAAAGTTCCTCAAAATAGATAAGTGTGTCAAAAAAGCCGGTCGAGGAAGTTACTGCCAAGTAGTCAGAACTAAATGCAAAGTTATCATCGTTAAATGGTTTGACAGTAAAGCTCTTCATTTAACAAGTTACTTTGTCGATGCTTACCCCGACCAAGATTTGCGTTGCAACAAACAAATAAAGGCTCGTTCAAGGATTCAGTGCCAACAGATTATGAAGCAGTACAATATACATATGGGCGGCGTTGCCCTTGCGGATATGCTTGTGGCTTTGTATCGAACAGAATTTATGGATCATAAATGGTACTTGCCTATTTTCTCCCAAATGCTCGATATATGCATCAATAACGCCTGGTTATTGTATCGTTCCTGGTTATTGTAACGAGTTCCGCATGCTATAGGGAATGCATTAATCGCGAAAGGTAGGGACACCAACGATAACACAGCATTAAAAGCTGCTAAGATAAATGCTCCTGTCGGTCCTCTACCTACTGAAAGCGTGAGATTTGACTGTGTTGGTCATTGGCCTGGTTCGCACAAGAAAGGAGCTCTGTGAAGTTAGCAGTACAAAGTCATCTAGAGCCTAAACCACTGAACCGAATTGGATGAAATTTTGTATTGGTGGTTATTTTGTAAATATCTAGGACTTATTTTTTTCTTTTTGGATAACTTGATTATTTAAGGTACCTGTCATATAAATCAAACACATTTATTGAGTTTATTCAAAAACGGGACTAACGATTCTTTTCAAACTTCTCGTCATAGTATCTCTTAATATCATCTATAACATGGCCTGCTCGGTTATTACCGCAAAACTCTAAAAATGCTCTTAGTGCGGGGCATGGTTAAAGTAGAAAGGAGTTGTTTTGTATGGTGGAGTGGTTGTTAAGGACATCATTCTGAACAACTTTTAGTATGGGGCCGACTTGATGTGAGCATCTTTTTTTTTCAACTCCACCATATAACTCAGGTGAGCGCTAGGGCCTGAAACGTACTGAGATAAGAAACATAAAGTTGCTCTGTTCACGTCGGTTCCATAGTGAAAGTTGTTCAGAATAATGTCCCTTAGAACCACCTTTCGGCTTGTAACTCCCTTGCTGCTAGACTCTGTGTACTTTATCTCAAAACTTCTTAAAACGTCTCCTAAACGCCTGCACATGAATATACATAAACTAGTATTTAAATAACAACACCGAAAGCATCATGGGTGAAAGTTAGTACAGGGTGGCCTGCACAATTTATTTTGAGTTAGGCTAGGAGCTTCACGTGGAGTGGTAGGTTCCTCAGCAGGGTTTGCATGACTTGTCATAGACGGTTCACATTCAATGGTTTCGATATTTTGAATTTCGTTTGAGGTTGTGGGATTCTCAATAGGAATTTCTTGGTTTGGTCTAGGCCCTAGACTCTAGGGGTTCGAATTTCTTGGGTTGGTCTATATCCTAAAGTATCGACAGGTCTTGGTGGTCAAGTGTCAGAATTTTCAACTATATCTACAGCTGAATCAGAAATATTTAAGTTTTCAAGTGACGAGCATAGTGATAGGGCTGGGGAGTATTCCGTGTTTCCGCTGGATAATGGTGAATTGTTTTGTAAGCTTTTTATTCAAAACTAATCTTTCGTCATCTGCTGAGTCGTTTACACCAGAGTCATCTGAGGAATATCGACGTCTTGGTATTAAAGCGAGTATCCGTCGGCTACTGTAGCCAACCTAAAACAATAATAAAAAATAAATAACTATTTTATTATTATATATCTTACAAAATAATTATGGATCAAGGATATGTAAATCTAGCAATGTCTTTAAAGATACTGTACAAAATATTCCAATGTTATATGGAAACATAGCAATGTATTTTTTTTAAATACATATACAAATTTAACATATTACGCGAATGTTTGGCAACGTGTCTTAAAGGATACCGAGGGCAATTAATTATCTTACTAGTATGGATATCGAGCATCATATATAAAAAATACATTAAAATTGTAACCGGAATGGGCAATACAACGTTATTCATAGTAAATTGTGTCATCAAAGCATTATTATATACTAATAATCAATAATCAGAATCGATCAAAACGAGCTAAAAACACAAAAAATATAATAAAACATACCTTTAAGTTAGTGTGGTCCTGGTGCCGGTATGCCATTTTTAGGGTTAAAGGATACCGAGGTCTCATAGGGATAGGTCGAACTATAAGGGCTCTCTATAAGAACTCTTATAGTTTCGTCAAGTCTGACTGTCCGTCTGTCCGTCCGTCGGTCAGTATGTCACAGCAACTTTATTCCGAAACTATCAGGACTACACAGTTGAAACTTGGAATGGAGATGTATTCTGTAAACCGCTTTACGATATTTATACAAAAATTGAAAAAATAAAAAGTTAAGGGGCATACATGGAACTGAAACCAAAAAAATATGTTTTCAACAAACCTATATGTGTGGTGTTTACGGATAATACTTTAAAAGTGACGTTGAGGTGCCTGAAATCATTTTGCCTCAAAGTAAATCGTTAAACAGACAGCCCCTTCCAAAGTGGAAAAATCTTTTAAAGTAACTTTTAAAGTAAGAAAGTGAAAAATACTTGGTCATTCATACAAACACTATGAAAAACAAAGTAGTTATTTGCAGTTGAAGAATGATAGTGATATTTTGGCTAGGTGTACCAGGTGTATGTGAAGTGAGTACCTTCCTTATTTTACTTTCTTGAGTTATATTCCACATTTATTACAGAACCCTAAATGTGCGAAGTCCGAAACGCGCTTAGCCGGTTTTTTATCTCGTTTGCTGCATAAACAGCCGTATCTTATGATTGCGTGTAGTTCTATTTTTTCACAGCTCCAACGGATCACAAACCTAAGTACATGTCATTAATTTCAACTTGACGCCTGCACGCATTCCCGTGAAAAAGCGTCTTGACAGACAAACATACAGATGGATAACGAAGTGATCTTGTAGGGTTTTCTTTTTCCTTTTGAGGCATGGAACCCTAAACATTTAAATCGAGTGATCCAATACAACTACCATTCGGAAGTACCCACACGATTGTAAATGTTCTCATCGATCGCGCGCGTCTACTCACAGACGTCACAAACCACATGCACGATTTCCGAGTTGACATTTCGATTTTCGTGCGGACTTACCGAGCCGTCCATTTATCATATCGCGCGCCATGGCCGGTCAGTGTCGTGCCACATGGCCGCCAATGTACCGGCAGCACGCATGGCCTGGGTGCCAACGGGGCATATGGTTAGAACACTGAGAAGTAGTTTTACCCGTCCACGCCAGAAGGAGGGTAATGTTTTTCGAGGGTCTGTTGTGACGGTCAGTCACCAAGTTCGTAAGCGCACGGTACAACTCAAGCGGCTAGTTGGAGAGTGACAAGAGACTTGTACACTATTTTTTGTACCTAGATGACGAAATTCTTGGCAACAAATATAATGATCACCAAAATATTTTTTCCTACCCAAAATGGATAAATGAACACCAAAAGTGTAAAGGGGGTGAACGAAGCGAAGCCCCCTTTATCCTTCGTGTTAGGTTGAACATGTAGGAACAACAAAAAATATTTAAAACATAAACTTAAGTACACAAAACATAAAAAGAAGTTTGGTGATCATTTATCCAAACACAATTTGGTGTACATTTATCCATTCTGGCAGTCATTTCGAATTTATTGGTAGTAAAATAGGTGCGTTTTTGGTAATCGTTTAAACATAAGCCAATTCTTTTGATTGTTTCGGCAACGGGATCGCTCGCTTCACATTGATATTTAAGTTATCCCTGAACATACCGATATAGGTACTTAGGAAGCCATCTCACCTTAATTGCATTTACTTAAAATTTCACTATTCAAAATATATTGTTAATAGTGTTCTTAAAACTTCCAACCGTAGAGGACTGACTTCACCCACCGTTTTGCCCTGATTGTGCTAAGAAACCAACTCATAATAAGCAGCAGTTAGCTTTTAAAAATACTTCTCTAACCCCCCCGTTCATTGCCCCTTTTTCCCCCTTTGCCCCTTGCCCCCCGCCTAAGTTTACGTCCGCTTTATTGAGCGGTGACCACCCCAAACCCAGATTTTGTAGATTAAGGAATATTAAAGGTTACATTTTAATACTGAACTGGGTGATTGACCCACATTGAGGACAGTTTCTAATGGGGTTTAAGTGGAACGATTGGGGTCATTGGTTTTTAACTCGCTTCTCAGAACAAATAATGTTGTGAGATTCTAAAAAGTATTGAAGTATGTGAGAACTAAATAATAATTTAAACTTTATTTAACGGAAGCGGGGTCAGAAAGGTTTTACATTATTGGAAGAGCTAAGCTAAATTGGATATGACTGTTAAAACCGTTAGTTTATAATCTATCGTTTTTTTTCTCGTTACTTTACAAACTATCAATAAATTGTAAACTGTACCGTACTGCTTGCCATGTGACACGTTAGTTTATAATAATACCGTTAAAGTGTGAACGGGTTTAAACTGGAATTGCAATCGAAATACCAGGGTAAACACTGCGGTAGCTTAGGTGAAGACTAGAGGGGGCGAGTGTAGCAAAGCCCCCGAATGTTCTTCGTGTTAGGTTGACATGTAAAAACAAAATAAACGTTAATTTTAAACCCTGTCGGTCTGGTTTACAATTTGTCGATAGTTTACAAACCAACGCGTTAGTTTATAAACTAACGGTATGACAATCTGACGGTGACAGATACAACAACAATAAATTGAGAGATGATAACAGTTGAATTATGCATTTAAGGGGTCGAGCCGAATCTTACCAAATCTCACGTCCAGGGGAGTGAGGATTCTTGACTAGGGCAAAATACTAGTCTTAAATAAGAATAATGAAATAAATAGTTTTCATTTAAATAAATCCAACGCATTACACTAGTACAAGTCGGAAAAATGCCTTACATAATTAATGGAGACCCCCTTAGGTACCTGAAGAGAAGGTCTTCGCACATTCACAAAGAAGATTGGCTACATTATCCACAATGCGCACGAGCCACGAGTACAGGGTAATAATTAAAGCGGTCGCTGTGACCGAAAGCGGTAACTGTGACCGGAATCGGTCGGATATCTCATTATCATCATCACTTGCGAAGATAATGATGAAATCATTAATTAAAGAATGGTAAAAACCAAAAAACTTGAGACATCATTGATGTTAATCCAAATTAATAGCAACCGATCGATGGTCATAACTGCACTATCTGTTATCAATATACCACATCACTAAATCTTTCATTGATCTTTCTCTTGCAAGGCGCTGACGTAGCGAACGGCAGTGTTCTCTGTTGTAATCTCAGTTATCAACGCGGAGTGCGTAATTTTCATTTTCATAATTGTATCGAGTTCTAATGTTAAATAAAGTAGCGAATCAGTATCAATGTTTCAATTAAAATCATCAATAACCATCATCGAAACATTGAAACATTGAAACATATTTATTGGTAATTGTCAATTACATGTCAGATTATAATAAAAAAAATATTAATATATATCTGTATAAAAAATGCCAAGACACATAAAAATGCATTCTATAAATTAAGATACCATTATTTTAAATTAAAATTGCCATAAAGTATTACATTAAATTTGAATTGTATTAAATTAAATTAGTTTATCATTTCATTAAATTGGAATCACATTTTATATTGGTCGCTTCGAACTCAGCGAATGAGTAGAAGGTTTGCTTGAAAAGCCAGTGTTTCAGTCGCTTTTTGAAGCATGCGGAATTAGGCGCAGATTTAATATGTTCTGGTAGGCGGTTAATATGTTCTGAATCGCAGTCCGCCGCTCGCCCCCACAGCTCGGCTCCGTACTGCAGCAGCGAGTGTACCGTGGCGAAGTAGCACGCGCGCGCCACACTGCGCGGCACCGTGCGCACCAGCCGCCGCAGCGCAAAGCATGCGCCGCTGAGTCGCGCGCACAGTCGCGCCACGTGAGCGCGCCATGTGAGTCCACGGTCCAGCTCGAAGCCCAGGAACGTTGTCGCCTCCACCTGCTCGACCCACATTCCGTCCACTTGGACGTTCAGTGGGACGAGACGGCGACCTGATAGGTCGAAGTGGAGGAAGTGAGTTTTCTTTATGTTGAGAACGAGACCATTGTTACGGAACCAGTGAGACAGTTCAGTGATAGTATGGTTTAGGCTTTGTTCAAGGCCTCCAATTGTCCTGTCAGTGATGATTCCTGCCACGTCATCTGCGTACATGACTAATTCGCTGGAGGTCATCGCTTGTGGCAGGTCATTCAGAAGTAGTGAGAATAGTATGTTGGATACCGAAGAGCCTTGAGCAACTCCCATATGTGTCATCACCGGTTCTGATCTCGTTCTCCCTCCATCACCAACGACGATCTGCGAGCGTTATCGCAGGAAGTCTGTTAGTAGATAAAGGCCCCCCGACTATACCGTAGTGACGGAGTTTAGCGGCGAGCACGCCGTGATCGGCAACATCAAATGCTTTCGAGAGGTCACAGCAGATAACTGCGACCTGGAACTTCCTCTCTCTTGCCTCGAGCACTCGGCGCACCACCCCCTGCACCAGTGCAGGCATAGAGCGGCCCGCGCGGTACGCATACTGTCGCTCCGACAGCGCATCAGTCGACGCGAGGAATTCAAGAAGTCGGGCGCTGAGACCATTTTCGAGGATATTCGATACCGTGGGTACTACGGCCACTGGTCTGTATCCATCGATATTCTCCCTCTTTCCTTTCCCCCTGAATATCGGAGCGATTTTGCTCCTCTTTAGCGCTGTTGGGTACACGGCTCGTCTAATGCACTCGTTGAATAATTCAGTGAGAACTGGTGCCAACGGTTTAACAGCTAGGTGGACGAGTTCCATCGAGGTCTCGTAGATATCATTGGTAGGCTTATGCGGAATCCGAAAGGATATGATGCGATGTACCTCGTCCGCTGTAAACAGGAGCAGTTTTAGGGAGCGGTCGGCAGGTGGGCGGGCAGCGTGCAGGGCACGACAGGCGCGCGGCACGTCGGCGGCCGGGGCTCCGCACGCGGCGGCGGCACCGGCGAACCGAGCGTTCACCGCGTCCACCACGGCTTGCTTGCTGCTAAATTTAATGTCGTTTGAGTCTACGGCCACATCCGTGAAGTCTACACAAGTACGGTTGCTTTTCCCTCGTTCTTTGTTAATCACGTTCCACATGGCTTTACTCACGTTCGTGCTGGACGTGATTGCGCTCGTGTAAAAGTGTGCTTTTTTATTTTTGACCAGGTTGTCGTATTGGTTTTTTAATTTGTCAACGAGTTCCGTAACAACGGTATCATCAGGATAAGCAGACGAGAGCACCAGCACGTCGAAGAGCAATGATTGAATGTTTCGAAGCTCATGTGTAACCCATGATTGGCGTGTTGGGTGTGGTTTTTGTGTGAGTGGAAAGCAAATGTCGTACTTGTTGCTAATTACAGAAATCACAGACGCGGCCAAATCCTCGATCGACTCACCTTTTTGGCACCAAATGTGCTGCCAGTCCACACTCGCAATAGACGCGACGAAATTGCGGCAGTTAGCCTGCGTGCGCTGGCGCACGGTGCTGACGGGCGGCGCAAGCGTGCGGAGGCGGAGCGTGACGCGCGCGCGCACGGCGAGGTGGTCGCTGAGGTGCGTGCTGGCAGGCGCCGCGCGCACCGCGCCTTCGGCAAGGTTGCTGTACAGGTGGTCGAGGCTGGTGGTGGTAGTGGCCGTCACTCGCGTGGCGAAGTAGACTTCGCCACGCGAAGAGGAACGAGGTAGACCTCGTTCTTCATGCCGTGGGCCGACAGTATATCGTGGAACCGATCCTTCTCGGACCAATCCTCGATCCAGTCTATGTTTACGTCCCCGACAATAATGCAATCTAATTCGATGTCACATAGCTTGTCGAGCAAATCATCTAAGCACCTTAGGAAGTCATTAGTTTTACTACCATTAGAGTAGATACATACAATCATTAAATTATAGTCTGTTACATATACATAGTCAGGTCATAAGTTCTGTCACATGTGCAATATGAAATAATTTAGACATGTTTATTATTTATGTAAACATTTATATAGCAAAATGAACTTAATAAAACATAGATTCTTATGGTAATAAAGTTTATTCAAAATGACCCCCGCGATTTTGAATACAGGCCTTTATTCTGCGCGGCCAGTCGTCTATCGCAGCACGAACGAGGTCCATGTCAATATCGGCGGCTGCCTTAAACAAGGATGCCTTGAGTGACTCCAAATCAGGATGAGGCTTTGAACAGGCCTTTTCCTCCAAGTGTTGCCATATCTTGTAATCTAACGGACTCAAATCTGGACTGGAGGAGGGCCAGTCTTCGTACCGGATGAAGTCGATTTCACGCGCCGCCAGCCAGTCTTGTGTGCTTTTCGCTCTATGAGCTGGCGCAGAATCTTGTTGGAATACCCAGTGCCTGTTATTAAACATGGTATGAGAAACAGGTTCCACAAGGTTCTTGAGGACTGTATTTTGATACACAACTGCATTCGTTTTTACGCCTTTCTCACCAAAATGTACCTCAGTTAAGCCCCAATAAGAGACTCCCAACCAAACCATGAGCGAGGATGGAAAATGACCTCGTTGGACACGCGGAATACGGTTGCTCGCTTCTTCACTGCTGTATGCGTACACCTTATCATTTTGTTTGTTGTAGCTCTCTTCCACGGTGAAAATTTTTTCATCCGAAAAAAGAATTTCCCGATGCTTTTTTCCCGCGTACCGCTTCAACAAAGCGCGGCATCTCTTCAGTCTCAGGTCCATTAAACGAGCGTTCAAACGATGTCCTGTTTTTCTTCGATATGCCCTAAGCCCTAAGTCTTCATTTAACACCCTTTTCACCGTGGTCCTGCTTAACTCCATCTGAAGGGCCAACAGTTTCTGCTTACGTATGGGATTTCTTTGACTTCGCGCCTTCACAGCTTTTATCACTGCTGGAGTCCTAACAGAGCGAGGGCGACCACTTCTTGACCTGTCATCTACACTAGAGTCTTCATTGTATCGTTTTATGGTAAGATAAACGAATCTTTTGGATAAATTCAAATTTTTCAGTATGTCGAAAATCTGAATTGGCGCGTAACCGCAACGATGCAACGCAATAACTGCGACACGGTCTTCTTTAAGTGTCCACTCCATATTTAAAAATGAGGAAAATTCTAAAAAGTACACATTTTTATTTTCATGAAAAATTCGAAATTCGAATTCAATAAACTTTTTTGTGGCCAGCGTTATAAATTCAAAAGTTTTTATTGTGTGACAGAACTTATGACCTGACTGTGTATAGCCGAGACTTCAAAGTATTCTTCCACTGATAGTGTGGTGAAATCAATATTTTCAACTACTTTTAAAGTGGACTTGACGTAAATACAAGACCCGCCGAGTGATAACTTAGAACTACTATATTTAGATATGAGCGTGTATCCATCTATATTAACACTATAAATTTTCATTCGTCAGCCAATGCTCCGTTATAGCAAGAATGTCACATGCAAGGTCACTTTTAAGAAGAACTTCTAAACGCTGTGTTTTCTTGTCTAATGACCGTATGTTTTGGTGTGAGATTGTAAGTACGCTAGGATCACTTGTTGCTATGCGCGATGATGAGTCACGCGCGGCCGGATCGCTCGCGCACAAAGCCGCTTGCGCTGGTAGTGTCTGTTCACGAGGTCGGGCCACGGGAATGGAGTTCGCCGTTGTCATCGTTGCCCCGCGGAGTTTCGCGGGGGCGTGGACGAAATCGCATCCAGTCGGAGAACCGGACTCGTGGTGGCCATACAGCGAGCGAGCTGAACGCCGGATGCAGGCTCTCTGGGATTCCTATGATGAAAAGGATGCGTGCCTTTTTGACATAATTTCGCGCTTTTCAACATAGAAGTCTTCGCTACTTCTAATTTTGTTTAAGAATTTGGTCACATTATCTGTCGTGGTTTGGGGTGTGAAGGACCAGGCTTGAATGACCCTGACTGAATGTGACGCCGTATCGCGAGTTGACAGGCACCACCCGGCATTCGTGGCTGAACTGCTGGATGTACTCAAGCCCTTAGTCTCAATGCCCAAAAAAACACTTAACTAACGCAAATGCGACTTAGCTAAGTGTAACCAAGCCCTTGATTGCATTGACTGGCCCATGGTATTAAGTAACTCTGATGTAAACGTAGACCTAGCGACCTTCTATACCACTTTGAATGACATAATCAAACAAAATACCCCCCTTAAAAGAGTTGGTGACAATAGGCACCCCCTCTGGTTTTCAGAATCTCTAAAAGCTTGTATCGATGAGAAAAATAAAGTTCACAGACGGTACAAAAAATATCAGAATCCCCGGGATTATGATGAGTTCCAAATGCTACGAACCAGATCCAAAAAACTTATTAAGGACTGCTAAAAATCATTTCTGAGTAGTGTCAAAAACTTCTTGTGTGACACGACAAAAATATTTTTTACCTTCGTCAAGTCTAAAAAAGCAAACAACTCTCTCCCTGAAACTATGTACTTCGGCAACAAATCCGCACGCGGTGGGCTAGAGGTGTGTAATTTGTTCTCCGAATATTTTGCGTCAGTTTTTGAGAAGGACGACATCGATCACGATGGTGACTGTGAAGACTTAACCAACGTCGGTGAATGTAACAATACCCTAGCCAATATGACTATACCTCAAGATGCAGTTCGTAGAAAGTTGCTGACTGTAAATGTCAATAAGGGAGCTGGTCCTGACGGGATTCCCCCCTACTTCATTCAATCATGTGCCGGTGCTCTATCGTCCTCTTACGATCATCTTCAACAAGTCGTTCAGCACGAGCACTTTTCCAAATAATTGGAAATTGGCGTATGTTGTGCCTATCCATAAATCGGGTGATATTAGCAATTGTGGTAACTATCGCCCCATCAGCATATTATCATGCTTCGCTAAGGTGCTTGAGTCGTTCGTCTTCGATGTGCTCTATAGTCATGTCAAGCCACGTATTGTACCTGAGCAGCACGGCTTTGTCAAGGGAAAATCAACTGTCTCCAATCTGCTCGAGTACACAAACTACCTGTGTACGGCGTTCAACGACCGCTGCCAAGTGGACACAATCTACACAGATTTTCGTAAAGCTTTTGATAAAGTAAACCATCGTATTCTTTGTTGCAAACTATCACTATATGGGGTGCACGGAAACTTTCTGCGCTGGGTGGAATCATATATCAAAAACCGTAGCCAAATAATAGCGCTGAAAGGGCACTTATCGTCTCCAGCTGGAATCCCCTCTGGTATTCCGCAAGGATCTCTACTAGGGCCTTTATTCTTCATAATTTTTATCAATGACCTGGTGATAAAATTCAATAGTCCTTGCTTGTTATACGCTGACGACCTCAAAGTCTTTACACATGTCCGTACATAACGCGACTGCACAACCCTTCAGGAAGACTTGAACACACTGTCCCACTGGTGCGCAGACAACCGCATGTTTTTGGCTGCTGACAAGTGCTTCGTAATTACGATGACCCGTAACCACAATCCTGTCCTGTCCGATTATACCATAGGGGATGTAACGCTGCAAAGAAAACACGAAGCCCGTGACTTAGGCCTTATTTTCGACGACAAACTAAGTCTTAATCAACACTGCTCAGCCTTAGTAAAAAAATGTAACCAACTTCTTGGATTCATTTCAAGAGTAACTAAGTCCTTTAAGAAATCAGAGAGTCTCATTCTGTTATATAATGCCCTTGTCCGCTCCAGATTGGAATATGCGTCTGTCATTTGGTCACCATTTTACAAAACCCACATCGATCATGTTGAGTCAGTCCAGAAGCGCTTCGTACGCATGCTCTGCGCGCGTCTCGGTCTTCGTCGCGCGGTCAAGTCTTACGATAACAGATGCGAACGTTTCTCACTGGAATCCTTAGAGTCGCGTCGTAGACTCCAGGATCTGATCCATCTTCATAAAATAATAAATGGAGCAAAAGTAACTTCTACTCTCTCAGAAATCAACTTTCAAGTACCAAGCAGGTCAGTCAGAATACCGCGTCCTTTCTTCATCCCAACATGCAGGTCGAACATCAGCGCCAATAACCCCATGCTTCGAATGTGTCGTCGCTACAATGAAGTTGTGGCCACCAAAGATGATGTTCCTGACATCTACCATGTCTCGTTGCCTTGCTTTAAATATAAAATGCGCAAAATCCTTAAGCAGGTATGATAATTCATTGATTGTACCAGATATCGATCATCATTTATTTATGTTTTTAAATTGTTTTTTATTTAGTTTTTTTAGTTCTATTTCATCTCTTAAGTGTAGAAAAATAAATTAAGTTTTTCCAATAGTTAAGTAGGTAATCTTTCCATTGTATGTAGTTTTTGTTTAGTTAGTTTACCTTACACCATGCTGTGTACACATACTTTTGGCGCTGGAGACAGCCCCTTTTGTACTTGTTTTGTTGCTGTAATTTGATGTATTATCTCTAGTGCTGTTTTGTGTACCTAATATAATAAATAAGTAAATAAAAACTTCAGGGATTCCAACGTCTGTAGCAAGTCATCTTCTTTTCCTGTTCCTACAGTCACTGCACGCTGGCTACGTCTACGGGCACGTTTTGATTTGACCGTTTCCCATTGGTCTTCAGTCGAATTAGTAAATGTGTCAGACGAATACTGATCCATTGGGGTGTTGCTGGAGGCGAGTGGTTGTATTTGGGTCATCGGTTGGTCGTTTGTAGTTGAGATTTTCGTGGCCACATCCTCAGCCGGTGGCGGTTGGCTCGGCTCGGGTGTTGGCGGAGTGGTGGTGCTGGCGTTGTATAACGAAGCGCGCGCAGTAGGTTTGGCACCAGTCAGATTCGCAGCGTTGAGTTTACCGCTTGCGGTGGCAGCAGCTTTTAAACGTACTTGTCTCACCGGGCGCTGCAGCGCTGTCTACGCCGCCGCTTGTTGAGCGCCCTTGGGGGTAGTCGTAAGCGCCGCTGTCGATGATTGCGGCGAAGTTAACTTCGTAATTAGGCAGTTTTGAGCCTCAATTTTTGTTTCGAGTGCACTGACTTTAATCACTAGCGCGGATATCGTAGTCTTAAACTCGCGTACGGCGTTTTCAACAGCGTTTGCAGCCATATTGTATTAAATTTTAACAAAAATGACGGAGTGTCAATAGTCACGATCGGGCGTTCCCCCACTACCAGAACTGAAAAATCACATCACAGCCCTTTGTAGGGGCGGTCGCTGACGGCGAGAATTTACCACGTTGTACGCATGGTGGTGACCCAACTATCAAACGTCCAATTGATGCTGACGGTCGGGCTGGCAGACCAGGTCTGGCTGGCATTGGACCCCTTTCATCTGCAGTCATCCGTGGTTTTAGCGCGGACGGAGCCACGTGCAGCAACCAGTTCGGGCGTTCAGCATTTAGGTGTCTGAGGTGATATGTATCCCGTCTTTATCATCATTCTAGGCTCCCGGAACCTGCAGCCCATTTAATCATTTTGGTAGACCCATTTGGGGAGAACCTACCGAATCAACGAACAATTGAAATAATTTATCACATAATATTATATTTATTAATACTTACATGGGTACATAAAACATGGCATGAGATTTTTCTTAATTGACAAAAATTATTATTTACATAATGTTTGTAAGTACCACAAAATTACAATAGCATAGTATTGCCAAGGCTTACAAATTAAAAAATATCTACTTAGTTATTTTGGCCCCTTCGAGAATTACTAAGAACGTTTAACATAATTGCCATAGAAACAAAACTTCGCTTTCATATATTAAGTTTAAATATTCCCTTCAAACCCTACATTACTATCAGTATCCAACAGAGTACAGTCCTCAAACTCACCCTTTTTATCTTCCCCTTTTTCGAAACTATCCTTATTAATTAGAAAGTCACTCTCACAAACAAAATCACATTTACTCGGCTCTTCAAAACCTTCCCTAAACCTTTTCTCACTATCACTATAATTCTGATATCTGGCTATTTCAAAGTCTGGCGATATCGTCTGCCCTTCATTTACTGTTTCTTTTAAAATATCTTCAGTCTCCATCGCTTGGTTAGTATTGCTTAAAGCATTATATTCTACTCGATTTCCTTCATTCTTAACGTCGAATTTCAACTCAGTTACATCATTACTTTCTCTCTCCATCGGTTTTAAATTTAGAATGTTGAAATTCGGCATCAGTCTTCCGTCCCAGTTCTGATTTTGTTGACCATCATGTGTCGTTTCTATATCAAACTGTATGTCTTCGTCTGCTCGTTTGAAGCCACCTAGGTTGTATTGCAGTGGTATGGAGAATGACGGTAGATCCATCTGTGAATTCTGTCTGGTGGGAAGTGCTGAGATGTGTATGGCTGGCTGCTGAGACTTCATCTTCTGGGACGAGGAGTATGTGTGTGGTTGGGTGGTTTCGGTGAGCGATATCATTTGTGGTGACGATACTGAAAAATAATTAATTAATTATTAACACTCCGACACCGCTCCATCTACCCGCACTGAGCCTGCTTGGTGGAGCATGGCTCGACCTAACAAAACTAAGTAAACGCCCATAATCCTGGGTGGGCATAATATTATATATATAATGTAACTCAACACAGAACTCGCTGTTAAAAAAATGTAATTATTTATTCCTGCATATTATTTTTAATAATTAATATTGTAATATTTGTATTAGTTAAACACAATCAATTTTAAAACAGATCTAAAAATTTATCTGTTGCAGTTTCATCGCCTGGCTTCTCCCACAGTGGTCCAATGTAGAAAAGGAGCAAAAAATGACGTTCATAGTCATAGTCATTTATTTGCTTAAAATATGGTACATGTCAGTTGTTACTAAAATTATTTTTTTCGCATATTTTACTTAATTAGGCATGCAAAAATTAAAACACTAAGCTAATAATTCATTTCTATAAAAAACATATATGTATACGTTTACTAAGTTAATAATAGTAACAATAATTAAAATATTTATTCATAGAAATAATGGTTACTTAGGATTAAAAATGGTGGGGTCTGCTGCCATAGCTAGGCTACATAATAACCTGTATTTATGGCTCGCAGGCCTGTACCCCGTCCGAGGTGAGTTTGTAAAGTGACAAAAGAGGGTTTTAAAGATAAAGTAATACAAGTAATTAAGAAAAAGTTACTAATCTAACATGCAGTAAGTATAGTTTGAGCGTGTATGTATACAGGTTGGAATTTTGTGATACCACCTGTAGGGCAAGTACTCTAAATAATGGAGGTAGCAAATTTCCCTCAAAGGAAACATTCCTTTATTTTTGAAAAGAAACAAAACTGCATTCAAAGATTTTGAAAAATACGCTTGCCACAACCAGGAATCGAACCGGCTAAAATTCGAAAAAACTTCACAATCGACAGGGTCAATCATAAGGATCACATCTCTCTAAAAACATAGTAAATTAAATGAAAGGAAAACCATGAAAGACAGGATAAGTCACTTTTACTCAAGGATCCATCAGATAGGTACCTTATGTTGTTCACAATATCATCTTTACGCGTGTTTGTAATGCAGACTCTTTTGGATGAGACCTATTTTTTTGCGTGTGGCATATATATATTTTTTTAATGGAACAGGGTAAATACGACGTCCCGATAGTCTTTTGCTATTCACATTTGATTGTTATCAAATTATTTGTCAGCTGCAGTATTACTAATCGTCAAAATGGCTTATCAAGAACAATTTGATTTAATGCAAGCTTTTTTTTTAAATCGCCAAGATGTCAATTTAGCTTTACTGGTATGGAGAGAGACAAGTACAGATGTAGTGAATAATCCTTTCATATCGGCAAAACTCGGAACAACGATAACACCCGAATGGTGCCGATGTGTCTATGAATTACTGTATTATTAAATTACGTGTAGGTATCTGTTTAATATTTATGCTTCGTAAACGCACCGGTTTTTTGTTGCGCGAATCGATCGCGAGTAATCGGCACATCACTAGCGAAAACGGAACTAGCAGCTGTCACTCGTACCGGAACGAGATGTAACATTGGAGGTTATCTTTACTCTTGGTCTTGTCTCGTCGGTGAGAACAAACATGTCGGCTCGGGCCTCGTGTCATTGATGGTATTTCGGTGTACCAATTACTAAATACATGCGTCGGGCCTGGTCGGAGTGTTAATCATCTACATCGTCGGGAAATAAGTAGATTCGCGTCAGCGGTCAAGTGATCCGTGTGGATTGGTCAACGTCGTATCGGAGCGGCGACTCCACGTCGGCAGGCAGCACAGCGACAGCGAAACGACGGCAAGGGTTCGATCCCTCTCCTATCCCAAACTGTGCCCTTTTCCCGAATTCCCGTCTCGAATCGAGCTTTCGATTTCCTGTCTACGGAGACAAAGGTCAGTAAAAATTCATTCACTTCTTTTCTCTCACGTGTTGGCAAAAGCACACCCCCTTCGGATTCCACGCCGTTCGGTAGGCGTGGAAATTAAACATATCAAATAAATCGCATACTTTATTAATCAATGTCAAATGTCAAATTGCCCGTTTGACGTTTGACTGAGTGCGAGTGAAGTTGTAAGACAAAAACGAACATTTCCGAGAAAATACGAAAGGAAAGGATTATTCACTACATCTGTACCAACTCGATTCGTCTTGAGGCGAATGGTACAAAATTTGAAAGAATTTGGTAGTTACTACAAAAGTCATCGTCTACAGCTGCTCGAGCGCGAAAATTCCGATTTTGATGTAAGTGTGTTGACACATTTTGAAGCATATCCAAAGGCTTCAAGCAAAGAAGCTGTCGAAGAAATTGAAACCACCCATACTCAGGTACTTAAAGTCTTGAAAAAGTATAAGTGGAAATGTTATCGTGATGGTCGGTTGGTTCAAAAGTTACATCCAGGAGATCCTGAGAGACGACTACAATTTTGTCAAACCGTGCCAACAGAAGTTGCCCGTAACACGAATTTTTTGAGTGACATTGTGTGGTCTGACGAAACTAACTTTAGTAATAATGGCATGTACAACCGCCGCAATAACCATTATTGGTCTAGAGTAAATCCTGTTCGTGTTCATGAAACTAACAGTCAAGTAAGATTTTCTTTCAATGTTTGGTGCGGTATAATGAGAAATATGGTTGTGTTAATCCACATTTATGAAGGGCATCTAAACTCGGTGAAATACCTTGAAATACTGGCCCTCTTACGAAACGAGTTGAATGTTTTACCCGAGGATGAGCGAAACCGTGTAATATTACAGCAAGATGGTGCTCCAGCCCATAACAGCAGAATCACCGCAGCCTATCTTAACAACAATTTCAGGGCCTGGATCGGTACAAACGGCACAATCCGCTGGCCTGCAAGATCACCAGACCTCACCCCGATTTTTTTTATGGGGATATGTAAAAAATTAAGTTTACCTAAAATCCTATGCAACTGTGAACGACTTGAGGGCTGAGGTTTAAAGTACAATTTTTCATATTCACCACAACACGCTATTAAAGGCTACTGAAAAAGAGTTCCTTAAAAGAATAAATTTATGTATTCAACGAGAGGGAGCCCATTTCGAACAACTAATTAGTTAGCTTTTACATGTTTTTAGGTTAATAATAAAATAAGTTTTAAGATTTCATGTTTTCCTTTCATTTAATTTACTATGTTTGTTAGAGAGTTGTGATCCTTATGATTGACCCTGTCGATTGACGCCATAAAGTCGGTGATGTTTTTTCGAATTTCAGCCGGTTCGATTCCTGGTTGTGGCAAGCATATTTTTCAAAATCTTTGAATGCAGTTTTGTTTCTTTTCAAAAATAAAGGAATGTTTCCTTAGAGGGAAATTTGCTACCTCCATTATTTAGAGTACGTGCCCTCCAGGTGGTGTCACAACATTCCACCCTGTATACATATGTGTAAGGGTGTATGTATGCGTGTGTGTGTGTGTGTGTGTGTGTGTGTGTGTGTGTGTATATGTGTGTTGTGTGTGTGTGTGTGTGCGTGTGTGTGTGTGTGTTTGTGTGTGTGTGTGTGTGTGTGTGTGTTTGTAAATCATTGAATTAGCTTAGTTTAAAATTTTCTTATAGACTTTGTTAAAAAGATTTCATTTAAAGATACGAGGAGATTCTCAGTATCATCTTATGATAGGTTAAGAAACTCCGTTTATTTTGCTTTCGTAGGATATAAGGTGGAAGAACGGGAACATTTCATTCAGTTTGTTGTACAGATAGGGACCTAAGAAATAATTGTGATGTTTTGTGAAAGTGAGTTTAGGGGTGGGGGATACTAAAGATTAAACCTTTACGACGCTTCAAAATTGAGTAAGGTGGTGTTGAGGAAGAATTGTGTCCAGAATAAATAGTTGCCTTACTGTGAAGACGTCACAAAGTTTGTGGAGTTCGGAGGTACAGAAATAGATTGGGCGTTTGGTGGCCTTGCGCAATTTCCAGGGATTTTAAATGTGTTTTAGCAGCTCCATCCCAACAGGGGCCAGATAAGTCATTTTAATTATATGGTGCAACAACGTGTCGAATAGATTTAAATACATACATAAGTTTTCGGAGCCTTGTAGTTAAAATGTCAATGTGGCTTTTGAAATTTAGGAGCTTGTCTAGAGTGATGCCCAGATGTTTGATAGTATTGGTTTGCGGATTTTGGACACATCCGTCAGATTCCACTTTCGTCAATAATTTCTTTTTTGGCTATTTTGGTTCAGTTTCGTCAGAAATTACTAGAAAAACAGTCAGATTAAACTTTCGTCTGTAATTTATTTTTTTAGTTCAGTTTTGTCAGAATTTTTAATCTAGTGACGAACGTGACCTGTCAAAAGATTCCAGATTCGACAGAAAATAAATTTAAGAATAAAAACAGCGGTAAGAAAACAAATATGTCTTCGATAACAAAAAATGTTTACCTAGATAGACTCGTTACACAGTACTTCTCGTATTATATTAAAAATTAACATCACTCACATAAAACATAAATCATCGACTCAATCGGCTAAGAGAGTTCTTAACTGTTATTTTTCCGTCTAAACAAGTTTTAATTATTTCACTACGCGACTTTGTTATCTTTCTATCCTTCAGTCTGCGCCTATTTTTCACAAGCATATGCAATTTTATTTTCTTTAATTTTAAATCTTCTTTAGGATATCTTTTGGATATTTGGATAGATGTAAAATGTGAGCGTTCTTTGGGATCCTTCGATTAAGAAGATAATGCCACCCCTCTAAGTTGTTTATAGTCGGGTTGAATATTGTTCATTGAAACAACTAAATGTTCGGAACCCATTGTTACCCGTCCACTGTGTTATACTTCATAATTTTTGATTACTTCAATCATAAAAAAATTGTCCTATTGCAGAATCTGCAATAAGTGATTGAATGGCTAACCATCCTTCTGGGATAAGCTGACAAATCTATGTTTCTTTCATTTTAGTTTATTTGCCTTTCTTTTAATGGCTTCGGAATAGTGAAACGTGCATCCGCTTACCTTAGCATCTGGAAATGTTGCTTTTATTGCATTATTCATTGCTATTTCGTATTCAATTTTAAAAAGAGTCGGGTTCCACAATGGCAGCTTTTCTTTTCAAATAGTTAAAAGTGTAGTGTAAGTCTCGGTTAGGTTAATGGAGAAAGCCAGTTAAAGTAATAGAAAGGTACAATTACCTTTATATTCCTTGCACTGCCTCAATCTGCGTGCAGACTATATAATTGTGAAAACGGCCTGGAAACAACTTTTCTAAACCTAACAAGTTCCGTCATCCAATATTAATTTAACAGGTTGAAATATTTTGGCGGCGTTTGAACTAATGTTTATTAAAATTCTCATTCCGGACTGCTCATCATCAAAGTAACAAAACAAATATTTTTTAGTTTCTCGGGCAGTTTTACTTCATTTTATTAAAATGGGCGTGGAATCTTGGTAGGGTTGTTTTTCAGTGGAATGTCACAAAGCAGTACTGACCTTGACGCCGTGGACCGGCCTTCGAAAGCTCAATTCGAGGCAGGAATACGGGATGAGGAACACCAGGGTAGGGGGGAGGGGAGTCGAATCTTACTCTCGTCGCAGCCCGAAGCTGTCGCCGTCATTCAACCAAGCTTCCCGATGCTGGTGCCGACTTTTTTCCATGTCCCCAAGTTAACCTCTAACTCGTCATTTCGTTTCTATGCAAGTGACAGCTAGTGATGTCCCGATCACTCGCGGTCGATCCGCGCAACGAAAAACCGGTGCGTTCCGAAGCATAAATATTAAACATCATTTAAACAACTAAGTTTAATTTTAGCAATTTTACCTTTCCTTTTCCGAATATTATAGAGACCAGTTTACTACCAGGAAATAACATTGTCAACATATCTATCATCGTGAAAATTAATCACAGACAAGTATAAGTAGCCAGTATTCAAGTAGTCAGATAAACAAAGTTGATTGTTCGGAGTTTCAACATTCTTCTTTCGTTGGGAGAGGACCTGTCTCCACTCTTGAATATTGGGGTTATAATAGAAATATATTATGTATATATAAGTATATTCTTTCTTCTTCCCGATCGGTATTCGACCCCGCAACCTAGCTGTGAGGCAGCACCTCGAACTGCGCCTACGCTTCGCCACATAGATCGTCAGCATCATCATTCTGTGTTTTTAATTTTAACCCCTGACGAAAAATATGTTTTATAGTTTGAAGCGTGTGTCCTTGTCTGTCTGTGTGTCTGACCGTGGCACTCTAGCGCTCCAACAGGTGGATGGATTTTATGCGGTTTTCTTTAAATTATAATAACAATAATTGACAGACGTCGTCTAGAGTGCTGAAATTCTATTGTGGGGGAAAAAACAAAATTCTTAATTTTTAGGGTTCCGTAACTTGAAAGGAAAAAAAAACTTATATCATTTCTTTGTCCGTCTGTCTGTCCCTCTGTCGAGACCCTTTTTTCACGAACATGCTCTGGTATCAAGTTGATATTAATATTGATTACTCAGGTATGTGGTCTATTATAGTAAGGAAATAATGAAACTTATAGGTCAATGCAATCAAAATGTCTCAATTTTGCTAAATTTGTTTGTTACTCGCAAGGGAATTAAAACTAATAGGATACTTCCTGCTGACCTAGAACCGTAATATTTGGCACGAAGCAAGGTCTTATGGCATTTTTAGAGAAAAGCTTCAAAATCGTAAATTTGTAGTTCCTTCAAAAAAACAATGCCATTTTTGCGGTACCCTCGTTGCGCGAGTCCAACTCATTCTTGGCCGGTTTTTAATGCGTCAAAAATTTTCTTTTTCGGCCAGCATAACGAGGCAAAGGTTGTGTTGCATCGCACATACCTATGCTTGAGGCTGATGATGATATTGAGGCTGTTTGAAAATGGAACCTAGGGCTAGGGAGAGGAGCTGTCGGATTGCAAACTGTCAGTTTAGTTTATCAGCTAAGACGCCATTTGGATAGCACCCTATTACCTGGTATAGTGATAAAGTCCCTCATCTCCAGAGCCAGTGCTGCCGAGGTCCTGTCAGGGGAGCTTCGAGGGTACTCACACCCCGACTTCTGCTGCTTACGCCATTTGGCGCGGCGGTTTTGGAACCATACCTGGAAGTGGCGAAAATCATTTAAACACATTGCCCCTTGCAAAATCCAAAAATCATATAAATAACTATACACGCATGCGCGATAGTCACCGTCTAAAAAAGTCACATTAATTAATACTCATAGTACAGTGTGACTTTAAGTCCTTGAAAAAGTAAATCATTAATAAATAAAAAACTAATAACAGTAAAAAAAAGGTGGCACGCTGCATTTAAAAAATCATTCCAACGGAGAAACTTCATTGTTTGTTTTTACTTCTTGTGATTAATGGGAAATTGGGAAAGGGAACAAAATTTTAAAATAATATAACCCAAAACTTGGCATTTCTTGGTATCTCAAATACAATTGTTCAGGGTCTTGCGACAAAAAATTGTTATCAAAAATATCTTGAAACATGTATTTTAAATTAGGAAATAATCATCGGTTTTCAAGAAGTAACTAAAAAAACACAAAATTATGCGCAGCCATGATGTAGTGCGAGCTGTTATGAACTTTGTTTTAATACGGTTGGATCCACATTTTCAACGGCCACGAATCGAGTCGCGAATTATACCTTACATGAGCCTTAACAGTGAAATCAGACGCTTTTAAGCAGCGCGGCAGTCCCGCTACTATCGCGCTACATAAAGTGTGATATGTACCTATCTGTGCTGTGATTTTTAGATCTCTTTTAGATCTAAAAATCAATCTGTGGGAGTTTCTACGCCCTTCTTCTCCCACAGTGGTCCAATGTAGAGAAGTGGCAAAAATAACGATTGCTAAGTATATGTAAATATCTACAGTAATAAAGACATTTGGAATTTCGGAATTTCACACAGATAGGTATTTTAATAATAACTAAAAGTTGTAGAAGCGTTAGCTTAAAGGAGCATCGACGATCTGAAAAGGCGTGCAGATATACCTGAACTCTAGCCTCAGTGAGGTCTATCCTCATGGCCAGCTCCTCTCTGAAGAACACATCTGGGTAGTGGGTCTTGTGGAACGCTGCCTCCAGCTGTTCCAGCTGAACATTCGAGAAGGTTGTTCTGGAAATAGACCATTCATAATTAGGTTGTCACATCTGCGGCTTTGCGGTTCCAGGCTCTGCCTCCCTAGCGAGAGGTCCCGGGTTCGAACCCCGGCTTGGCAGGAAGAAAATATACCCCAGGTTGTTTGGATGTTAACATGTATGTGACGTCGCTATTGTGGTTCCCACGAGTCAGGGTATGTGGGAACCGGAAATAGTGTGTGGGCCCAAATAATAATATGTAGAAATGTATTAGGATCTTACCACAAAAAAATAAACTCCTGCTTAAACTTGTTTAAAGACAAGTGGTTTTTTTGAGGTTTATTTTAAGTAACACTGTGATGTTTAACATTTTTAACATGGTTGTTGATAGAGTTGTTATATTCTTTACATTGTTATATTGGTCAAAACAATGGATCTTAACCCTCTTCAGCACGTTTTTTTCCACTGCTGGATAAATGCCGAATAAATAAAAATATTTCATCGCGTATTGAACTGGGAAACCGCTTTTAAAAGTCGGTTCAGAAAATCAAATAATATTAACAAACCTGTATCGACGCTGCTTTCGTTTCGGTATATCGCTCTTTGAATCTGTAAATAGAAAGTATTATTTTATCCCAACATGATCCTAACACGAAGGTTAAAGGGGGCTTCGCTTCGCTCGGTAAAGGACCCTTCACCGAAGCTACCGCAGCGTTTTGCCCTGATATTTGCTGTGCAAATCAGTATTTTTGATGTGCAGTTTAATATTTCCCATATATTTATAGATACTCACTAGATTTGGGTGAGAACTCCTCATCATCATCATCATACTGATGCTGGTCTCCTGTCTCTTCAGTTGTCTCTGGTGTTATATAGTCAGCTGTTTCCGTATCTGGCCTCTCACATAGCACTGAAGCTGGTCCAAGCCTGTGGCCATACAAATATGTACATATACATAACATAATATAATGTACAGAGTGAGTTATACTAAGGCAGGATGTTTCAGTTATATTATAGTATCTGTAGTAATATGTACATCCTGTTACCGTTAAAGCTGGGCACTACGAAAGCGGAACTCAAGGTTCTAGAAAAAAGTATTTTAGCCCGCGCAGCGCATTTAAAAATCCATATTTTTTTATTATTCTTTTTATTTCATGTAGTTACAGTTTCATACAGTAACAGTGGTGCTATAAGGACGAACCTTATAAAGTATCTTTTATCTAAATCGGTTGAGCCATTGAGCAGTTAGGAGCGGAGACAGGAACAGAATACATACAGGTCAACATAACAATATACATTCCCTCCTATTTTGCGCTTCGCGACATCTGGATATAAATACTGATATCCGATGTAGATAGGTCTAACAGAACCACATAACTTAATATTTTTTAACGATTAAAGAAATAACAATTACATAAACTGAAATAAGGTGCGAAATTGTTAAAATTATTTATGTGATAGACAGAGTTTGTGCCAACTTCGGCATACTATCAAATGACCAAAAATAATCAAATTTATTGCGTTTCTATGTTAGTGAATGCCTGCTGACACTCATAATCGACAAGCTTGTAAAAGATAAAACATAACATAGCGTCACGCCTTTTCCCATACGGGGTGGCAGAGGCACAATTGAGCCCACTTTGAGCCAGTTAGTTATTCAATACTTCATTTTGCGTGACAGGGGCTAGCCCATCGCCGCAGCTATGGAGTAATGAAGGTTTCCTCACGATGTTTTCCATCACCGTAAGAACGTCCGTATAATGTACTTAAGATAAATTAATTATTTCATTGGTACATGGTCAGGAATCGAACCTGCATCTCCTGTGTGAGAAGCAAGCGTGAAACCTTTTAGACCACGGAGCTCTTCAAGATACAACTGCTCTAATAGTCGTTATTTTACGTAATTTGAGATTGGCAACTGGCTGTTTTAAAGGTCTCCCAAAATTATCACAAAGTCTGTATAGATCACTATTATTGCTTTTAATAATATCGCACCGCATGTGAATTTATGTACTTGTTATCTATTTTATTATTATAAAATTATTAAGTTACGATGCTCTAATAAGAAGGGTATTTTGTTGAAGTTTGAGTTGGCTTCACCGTTAAAGCCCATCTCATGTCGCTCCAGATTTAGATTTGGTTTTAGCAACCTTCAAAGTCTTCGTTAGATTAGCAAATAATTTGTCATCTATTTTAGTCCTCTAAATATTACCTTTTACTTTTACTATATAATTTTCTATCCCTCGAAAACTGAGCTGAATTTAATATAAATCTCAAGTAGCGCAAAATAGGAGTATTACAGCAGTTGTTTCTTTAAACTAGCTTGTTGACCATCATTGTCAGGTTGCATTCGTGAAGTAGAAACGTTATTTTATTATTTATCCTCGATAGAAAAGTCACCCGAAATTACCTGTTTAACACAATAAAAAAAATACAATGTCGCACCGGATTTGAATTTATGTACTTGTTATATATTTTATCGTTATTTTTTGAATTTGTTGATTTTTCAAAACGCGCTAAATCAATTTTGATTAAATTTTTATGGGACCACTTCTGAAGTATGACCTACCGATCAAAATAAGAATCATCAAAATCGGGTCATAATATTGGCAGAGTAACCGCGTAACAACATAGAAAAAAAAAACAGACGAATTGAGAGAGAATCTCCCCCTTTTTTGAAGTCGGTTGAAAATTATGTTTGCTCTGTTAGTCCTCTGTACGTTGATGATCGGTGGAGAGCCTTTTTTAGGGTTCCATACCTGAAGGGTGGACAAAAATCCGCTGTCTGTCTGTCCGATTGTCTGCGGTTTCTATCTGATGAACCGGGATCAGTAGAGAGTTGAAATTTCCACAGAGCGTGATTTCTAATCGCTGCTATAACAACAACTAATGAAATATGTGGACGCCGTCTGCGATGTTACGGTGTTGACTGTACTTCCCAAGTGGGAGTTCCCGGGTTCGAATCCAGGCTGGAGAGTACAAAAAAACAGTGCTTGGATGTTTACATGTTTGTAAAGTCGCTGGTTCTGGTTCCCAGAAGCAATGTGCCCTTATGTTTATTTTATGTTACTATACGAGATTTTATAATAGATAATAGGTCTCAAGACAGATAGGTTTTTAAAAATGTCGTTTAGGTTCCTGAAACCATTTTCCCTCAAAGTAAATTGTTAAAGAGACAGACCCTTCCAAAGTGAACAAATGTGTCCCCCCCCTCTAACTTTTAAAGTAAGAGAGTGAAAAATCTACAAAAGATATATGTTGTGTATCTCATACACACTTTCAACGAAAATTGGTTTGAACTAGTACAAAAACCGCACGTTACGACTGATCGTAATGAGTATTAATGCCCTCTGCTGACAGAGGGCATTAATACTCGAGAGTGTATTTATGAAACGAGCCGAAGGCGAGTTTCATAATAATATCACTCGAGAGTTTTAATGCCTAATTATGTACAGTTACATACACTAGTTTATCTACACACATATCATAAGCTCTCTTTGATGTGTTCAGGAACCGCATGTTTGACCGGCATTGTGGCTCTGCAGTTGTTTAGCTTGTTCTTTAGTACCAACTTCACGCAGGCGGGCGTCGGCGTTCGAAATTTGAATGTCAGTACCAACTTCACAGACAAACTAGGGGCGACAAGCAGGCGGGCGTCGGCGTTCGAAATTTGAATGTCATAATATGTAGAAAAATTACACATTATCGTCATAATGTGTAATTTTTCAGATAAGAAATGAGTTTTTACCAAGTAGTTTAACATTATGCTGATCGTAACGTACGGTTTTTGTAGGCAGTAAAGAGGGTTTATGATACGTGTGTAGATAAATAAATAAATAAAGGGAACTACAGTAATACGATGAGCTGGGGTTTTTTAATGGATCAGTAGTACCAATGCCATTTGTTTAGAAAGCAAACACCGGACATTTTTATTAGTGTAGTTTTTAAAAGTACTAGCGATAGACAAGTGAGTCACTAGTTCCATTGATGATTCTTTTAAGATTCTTGATCATACGTAGTAGTAATCAGCACAAATCTTGGTTGAACTTTGACAGTCCCTAGATATTTTATTCGCGCTGTCAAAGTTCACTACTCTAGAATACTGCTATCCCGCTCTCAATCAGCCATAGCCCATGGTCTGAATTAACGGTAGACCTATTCTCTATCTCTGACTTGTACAAATGTCTATCTTACCTCACCACGACCCAACCCCATTATGAGGCATCGCGATTTCGAACCTCATGCCATGGTAATTAAATTCAAAACCTATAACGGGCAATGGGCATCATATAATGCCGTGGGCGGTTGAATCCCTTTCAAATGGACCTTGAAGGATGTTTGCTTACTTAAAATAGATGTTTGACGAATCAGTAGCCTTGTATCATGTATTTCTGACACAATCGCTACACAGGTCCAATTGAAAACTCGAGCAATCAGTGGCTCAAGCAGGAATACATAGCGGAGTGAAAAAGTTTTCAATTAAATAAATGGACGTATGTCAAGAGTCACTGACATTTCGATTCGCTTACTTTTTGGACGTGTAATTATTCCTGCTTCCTACAAACACGAGCTGACTTTTCTTGCAAAGTAATTGGTCGATTTTGAACTTGAATGGCATTGCGGCTGATTTGACAGTCGGTCTCCAATCTAAATAGGCACCGCCCAAAAAGCCAAAACGGCATTTTGCGCCCTTGGGAGTAATAGATGCGCTGTCGCTAGGCGTTTTTCATAAAGTAGGGTCCCAGAAATACATATAAGTGTCTAGCCACACTACGCCGAAATTACGCGACCGAAGTTCCGCGGCTGATTTTACGTCCAGCTGTAGACACTCCGTAGGCGCGGAAATTACGCGATAGAAATGTATATAGATGCGTTGCCGCCAAATACGCCCGATCGAAGTTCGGGTGTACGCCAAAACGTGACGTAATTTCGGCAAGTGAGTTGCTAGTTATTGAAAAAGCAAGCGCAATTACACCGAACTTCGGTCGCGTTTTCTCACCATAGTGCACAACGCGATTATTTTACATGAGCTGTCGTATAATAGTAGTTTATGTGACTGCTGCATAATGGAGGGCATTAAAACACGAGAGTGGGTTTAATAATATCACTCGAGAGTTTTAATGCCTAATTATGTACAGTTACATACACTAGTTTATCTACACACATATCATAAGATCTCTTTGATGTGTTCAGGAACCGCACCGAAAGTTTGACCGGCATTGTGGTTCTGCAATTGTTTAGCTTGTTCTTTAGTACCAACTTCTCGCAGGCGGGCGTCGGCGTTCGAAATTTGAATGTCAGTACCAACTTCACAGACAAACTAGGGACGGCACGTGAGTAGGCGTCGGCGTTCGAAATTTGAATGTCATTATATGTAGAAAAACTACACATAATGACCATTATGTGTAGTTTTCCATAACGAAACGAGTTTTTACCAAGTAGTTTAACATAATTCTGATCGTAACGTGCGGTTTTTGAACGCAGTAAAGAGGGTTTATGATACGTGTGTAGATAAAGCTTATATAATATGAATTTTAATAAATGTAATCTGGATATGTCAAAACATACGGAACAGAGCTACAGACAGGCGCGACCTGTCTTCATATCTAAACTAGTATTACTAATCTTGTGGTATTTTTGTAAACAAAGGAATCTCATTGGCCTATACAAAACCTTTGACTTCGACGTTTTTTATATTTTTGGTATAATAAATAAATAAATAAATATCAGAGGACAATCTTACAAAAATGAAACTAAGCTCAACAAGGCTTGTCTTATGCGTACTAGACGACGATATATTAATTAGAGATAAATACATAAGTAAATACATAGAAAACATCCAAGACAAAAAAAATATGCTCAACAGGATTGTAACACAAGACCTATTTTTGAAAAAAAAAAGAAACAATAAAGAAAAGTAGGCCGTGTTGCAGTGTACAAGTTTCTTGCGCCGCTTCTTCTCCGCTGCCATAACATTTTCCGAGGCGGTAGTAGTTTTTCTTGCATTATATAGATTCAAATGACAATCAAAAAGTGTTCGTAAGAATCTATTTTGACAAAAAAAATGAAGTTTGAAGTTGAATGCTCATCACACAAATATTTGCCCTTACCGGGATTCGAACCCAGGACCGTCAGCTTCGCTACCCGCTAGGCTAAACCGGTAGGTATGCCATTGATATTTCTTTGTTTACAAAAAAAACACAAGATTAATACAGATATCGCAGGCTATGTTGATGTGAACGAGAACGAAAACGAGACGTAGATGCCAGCGGAAATTTGAAATATAATTGTACTATTTTGCAGCGACAGCAAACTCAACAGAAAATTGCAATCCAACTTATATTATAAATGTGAAAGTTTGTCTGTGTGTTGGTTAGTATGTTTACTCCCTCACGCTGAAACGACTAGATGGATTTGGATGAAATTTGGAATGTATATAGCTTATACCATGGCTGGCACATTCCAAAGCATAACGTAAAAGCGAATACCACGCGGGTTTGTAAGTATTAAAATTAAAATAAATAATAATTGTGAATGTGTTGTGAAACTCCATACTGATATAAGGCACCTTTAGCTGTCGAATATCAAATATGCACCCATTATAGAGTATGTAATGGTCAGGTCCTTTGATCATAATTACGATATTGAACCTATTTATTTAGGGAATGATTTCATCAAAGTGCCACTTATTTTGTCGATAATATTATAAGAATAAGAATAAGAATAATTTATTTATCAATTTAGGTTTTACATTATATGTTTGTTACTGTTACCTAAACTAGGCTTAAGACCTGTAAGATAGGCAACAGCTTCTGTACTATTGTTGACAAAATATTGAATTGGTGTACACATAACTGTTAGTAACCAAGATAATTACTCTTAAATAACAACAATAAACTAATAAAAAGACACTATAGGATCATCAAAAAGAAAAAGTTATAACTATAAATTATACTTCTGGAATACATTGGTATAAGTGAGTAGTGTGGATGTATCGTTGCATCTAGATGTGTGCGCATGTGCATATGTAAGTGGGTGTGTGTGTGTGTGTATGTGTATGTGTGTGTGTGTATGCGTGTGTGTGTATGCGTGTGTGTGTGAGCGTGTATGTATGTAAGTGCGAGGGTGTATTTGTGTGTGTTTAGGGAGTGTGTGAGTGTATATATGATGTGTGTGTGTTTATGTGTGGTGTGTGAGGGTCTATGTGTGTTTGCGTATTTGTGGTTTAGGTGTTATATAAAGTAATGTTGATGTTACCCGACCACGTTCAAAAGTTCTTCGGTTTGATCGTAGTCAAGTAATATCAGCCACTACATAAGTGCATGTTTTAATTCATACCTATTTTTCGTATACATTTCTAATGCTTTACTTATTTTATTGTATAAATGGGGACCAAGAAAGCACATAAACCTATTAGCAAAAAATGTTTTTAACCTTACAGTTTCAAAAACCAAATCCTTACGACGGATTCCATCTAGATTTAATTTAGTCATCAAATTCAGTTCCTTATGCTTTTGGGAAATGGCTTGGGAAATGAAAAGCTGCCTAACGGTGAGCACCTGACAATCTTGGTATAGTTGTGTCGTTGGATAGAGGTATGGTAGGGAGTAGCTCACCTTCAGCACAGCTCTTTGGGCCCTTTCTAGTGGCAGTAATATAGATTTACACGCTCCACCCCATGTATTTATACAGTATGTCAGTAAAGACTGGCACAGGGAGATATACAACATCTTTATAATAGGCGTGCTAGCTATATGTCTTATATTTTTAAACAATACGATCAGTCTACGAATGCGTTGGGTTTGCAGTTTAATGTGTAGCTTAAAAGAGAGGTGATCATCTATAATAATACCTAGATATTTGATGTGTGAAACCCTTTCAAGTTTTGAGCAGTCGCAATAGTTTGTCACATTTTGTAGGTGCTGCGAGTTAGACTGACAATCCAGATGCACTTTTATATCCCTAGACTCAAATGACACTTTTGTATTACGTTTACTAAATGCTAGGTATTTGGTTTTGTCAGAATTTAGCGTCAGCAGATTATTTCTAAGCCAATCATTGATTTTCTCAAAACCTATCTGAGCCGATTGAAACACTTTGTCCCAGGTTGCCTCGCGAAATAATAATACTGTGTCATCTGCAAATGTTATAATTTTGCCATTCTTGAGGGATGATTGACACAAGTCATTTATATATACAAGAAACAGCGTCGGTCCGAGAATGCTTCCTTGTGGAACTCCATAGTTAATCGGTAAGGGATCACTAACATACTCGCCAATTTTAACACTCTGTGTTCTCTCACTGAGGTAACTTGTGAAGAGTTTAAGTGGCTGACCTCGGATACCCATGTGCTCAAGCTTGTCTAGTAGTAGCGGGACCGAAACGGTATCGAAGGCTTTGGCCAAATCCAGGAATATTGTTAGACATTTTTTTCCTGTATCTAAGCCATCTACTATGTAGTTTGTGAGTTGTGACACCGCATCGGTCGTGCTCTTTCCTGTCCTGAAGCCAAATTGGTGTTCTGATGTTAGTTTATTTTTCTCAAGGATAAATAGATCGTTGATAGATTAACGATCTATTTATTATACGCTCAAGAACTTTAGATAAAATAGGCAGAATTGAGATGGGTCTATAGTTATTTACAACTGTTTTCTCACCGCTCTTATGAATTGGGATTATAACTGATTTTTTAAAAGCTGCGGGAAATATTCCTGTTGTTATAGAGATATTGCATTTATGGGAGATAGGAAGAGCCAGCAAAAATTTATTGTCCTTTATAATTCGCGTAGAGATTCCATCCCAACCAGTTTAAGTATCAATTTTTAAGGAGTTTATTATTTTGATGATGTCAGCCTCATCTACCTTCCGGATGAACAATGATTGACATACACTCCCAGTAATTATGTTTTTAGATTGTGAGCTTAGTGGTTTAATTTTCTGTGCAAGGTCTCTACCTATGTTTGCAAAATAACTATTTACCTTGTTGACAGACTGTTTCGGAACATCAGGCGGCACCAGTAGATCAGTAGACGGTGGATCTTTTTTCTTGAGGGTAGTTCTATGTGACAACAGTAAAATGTTGTAGCTCCCGATTTTAAATTAATTTAATAATAAAAACAGTCAACAAATGCACAATTAATTATAATTAAACTTACCTAGACTCTCCAAATCACACAATCAATTGATATCTTACATAAATAATCATCAAAGAACAAGTGCAACAATGGACCTATATGCAGAGCTCTCTAAGAACATGGATGCTATTGTGAAGTCCTTTGGGGAACGGATGGAGAGGTATGAGCAGGAGCTGCAAGCATCCACACCTGCTCCCGCTCCCAAGAACATCAACAGCTTGGCGAGTGAGTTTCCGACTTCAGGTCTCTCATATGGAAGTGCCTCGGGATGCTTCAGTCACAGATGCAGCTACTGACATTGGGGCTGGACCGGCACGAGACTGCATCAAGGCGGAAGGTACTGCTGGTGCATGGAGAGCCAGAGGTAACTGATGAGCAGCCGGAAACTGTCCTGAAGAAAGTGCTGGCTGACTGCCTCAAGGCATCCGTCGACTGCATTGGTGCCATCAGTGTCACACATCGTCTGGGTGCTAAGGGGGCGAAATGCCGGCCTCTGCTAGTTCGCTTCACGACGTTGGCGGCCCGCAATGAGGTTTAGAGACTCAAGAAGGCGTTGAAAGGATCAGGCATCACAGTCACCAAATTCCTGACTAAATCACGCCAAGAAGTATTCACAGCAGCGCGCAAACACTTTGGAATGAGCAACGCATGGACATCCGAAGGCAAGATCATTGTGCTGCTGCCAGACAAGTCTCGTCACAGGGTGGAGTGCTGGGGTGACCTGCAGCCGTTGACCTCAAAGCACCCGAGTAAGGACAGCCCTGCGATGCCAGCAGAACAAGGTATGAAGCCAGCTGCGGGCGCAGCTGCTGTTTCGAAAAAGGGCGTTACGACTAGGAAGGGTGCTCAGAAGAAGTGAGGTTGGGCCATCGCACATTCACCACATATCACCAATCTCCACTCTTTGTGTAATTGAATGTGTTCCAACATTTGCTTCCCACTATGAACTGTGAGGTAGTCGACAATATTTACAGTCCAAAGTTCAGTGTATTTTTTTTTCCTTTCGTGAATCGGCACAACAAATCCAAATCATTCCTTTTTTTTTTCTTTTTTCCTTATCTTTGTCAGCTGTCACTTTGTTGTGTTCATGTTAAGTATTAATTTTTGTAAAAGGTGTCCGTTCCGAATTTAGCTTATAAAATCTGACTTGTGTCAAGTACACACCTTACCACTTTGAATACGTATGTTTGCACTACAGTCTTTAGTTTGTGCTTGTTCTTTTAATGTAATATATGTAGTATTGAGTTAATTTTGTAAGATAAATATCACTATCAACATTCAATTTATGGTTGGTCTAGGTGTAAGTAAGGCGCTTATTCAAACCAGTTAATAACGCTAGATAACTAGATATTAATTGAATAAATATTTATATATAAATATATATTATAGAGTGTATTATAATTAGTTATATATGAATTATTTACCTGATATTATCAATCAAAGTTTCTTTTCCTGCTCTTCAAACGACGATGTTGACGATTTTGTGAGTGCAGAAAGCAACATCTCCGCTTCGGAGGAACCCTTTTCTGCTAACATTAGGACTGTTTTCGGTGGTGTGGAGGAAAACCTAAACATCGTGCATATCAATGCTCAAAGTATTCACTCCAGCTATCCAGACCTGCTAGAGGCTTTTAGTGACCAATGCGTGGACGGCATTCTTGTCTCTGAGTCGTTCCTAAAGCCATCGCTGTCATCTTCTTCGTACTCCATTCCAGGATACAGGCTTTACAGGAACGACAGAGTCGGGAAAGCCGATGGGGGCGTCGCTATCTATCTGCGAGTGGAAATCCCGTGCAAGGTGATCAGCGCGTCCCCTAGCCAGTACTCCGAGTCTGCTGAACATCTCTTTCTCTAAATAACTCTTCACCATAGTAAGGTCCTCCTCGGTGTTCTTTATAGCCCCTCTCTTCGCATCGACTACCGAAGTGTGTCGAAACACATTAGAATCCCTCCTTAATGAACTCTCACCTCTGTATAACGATACCCTCATTCTAGGTGATTTCAACACTTGTCTCCTCAAAAACGACTCCCGTTCTACCAAACTCAAGTTTATAGTCGACTCTTTCAATCTGCATATTCTGCCTCTTGATGCCACGCATTTCCAACCTCACTGCTCTCCCTCTCTCCTCGATATTATGATCGTCTCTAACTTGGATAAGGTTGCTGTACATGGTCAACACAACTCTCCTTTCTCGTTCCACGACCTTATCTATCTTTCGTTTAAGATCAGGCCTCTCAAGAGCAGAGCAAAATTTCTTAATATTCGTAACTTTAGGGATATTAACCTAGAGTCTCTTAGTTCGGATGCCTTGTCGATCAACTGGTCCCCTGTAATATCCAGCGAGACAATGGACGAGAAAATCAACAAGTTTAATATTATAGTCCTAGGTCTCTACGACAAGCATGCACCTATAAAAAAAGTGAGAGTGAAACACCTACCCGCCCCTTGGCTAACAGATACTATTAAGCGTCTAATGGCCAAGAGGAACAGAGCCAAGTGTAAATACCGTAAGAATCCGACAGATGACAATTTTCTTTCTTACAAATGTCTTCGCAACCGCTGCAACCGTCTCTGTCGTGATGCTAAGCGTCGGCACATCCACGAGAGTATTGAAAGTTACACACCAGCTCAGGTGTGGAAGTTTCTAAAAACACTTGGCATAGGTAAGACTCAGGACTTTCATGCTGGTAATGTAGATCTCAACGGTCTCAACCAGTTCCTTTCTGCCCCACCTGTTGTGATGGATCCCATTGTTAAACAAGCCACTCTTCAGAGCCTGCGCTCTAAGTCCTTACCCGACACCACACCATTCAACTTGAGCAATGTTGGAATCTATGCGGTCAAGAAGGCGGTACTAGCAGTGAGCTCGAAAGCCGTAGGTGATGATAAAATCTGCTTTAAAATGCTTTTAACAATCCTGGATGAACTACTGCCAGCTATTACACATGTAATAAATTTTTCCCTATCGAATGGCATCTTCCCCACCATGTGGAAAAAAGCATTAGTCATCCCGCTCCCTAAAACTTCCAGTCCCACCTCTTTTAAAGAGTATCGACCTATCTCAATCCTACCCATCCTCTCCAAAGTCCTTGAATCCATTGTCCATACCCAGCTCTCTTCTTACCTTCTCTCAAACAATCTGCTGAACATATACCAGTCAGGATTCAGACCGGGTCATAGCACCGTCACGGCTCTCATGAAAGTCACAGATGATATCCAGGTAGCCATGGACCGCAAACAGCTTTCCGTGCTCGCTTTACTTGACTTCAGTAGTGCCTTCAACTGCGTAGATTTTGACATTCTCGTTGAGCTTCTCAGATCTCAGAACGTCTCCTCCTTCTCTGCCAGCTGGTTCGACTCTTATTTGAGGGATTGGCAACAATCCACTGAATGGTGTGACCTCTTTACAGGCGTCCCTCAAGGTGGTATTCTTTCTCCTCTTCTATTCTCGATCTTTATCAACACCATCTCGGACGTCCTGTCCTCCTCATATCATCTTTACGCTGATGATCTCCAGATTTATCGCCACTTCCCTCTCAACGATGCACACTCTGCTGTGGAGGCACTCAACGCTGATCTTGAGGGAATAAGAAGTTGGTCTTCATCCTTCGGACTCCTGGTTAACCCGAGCAAGTCCCAGGCCATGATAATAGGTACTAGACATTCTCTTAACTTGTTGCAGCAACATCCCATTCCATCTGTCACTTTTAATGGTACCACAATCGTATATAGCGATAAAGTTAAAAACCTGGGTCTAATCTTTGACAACCAGTTGTCCTGGTCATCGCATGTCAATGAGGTAAGTCGCCGAGTATTTTCTACCTTTCACTCTCTCAGGAGACTTCAGTACTTTTTGCCTCGACATACCAAAATCACTCTTGCTCAATCTCTCATTCTACCCCTCATCGATTACGCTGATGTCTGCTGGGTCAGTGCTAACGAAGAACTACTGAACAAACTCGAACGACTTCAAAATCTCGGGATTCGGTTTATCTTCGGGCTGCGCAAATACGACCATGTGTCACAACATCGCAGGGAGTTGAAGTGGCTGCCGATTCGTCTTCGTCGGGATTCACACATCCTCAATTTCCTCTACAACATTTTACGTAATCCACGCTACCCAACTTTCTTACGAGACAGTTTTCAATTTCCTTCTTCCAGCAGACCTCGGAGAACTCACGCAGTTTCCATGCTCACAACTCCACAGCATAACACCACTTTCTATGAGAACGGGTTTAGAGCCCGGGCCATTCGGTTGTGGAATGCACTCCCATGCACCATCAGGGACAGTCCTAATCTGAATATATTTAAAAGTCGTGTGAAGAAGCATTACCTCTCCCTTTAGAGTTGTAGGTAGTATGCATGTAAGTATGTATTATTATAGTGTATAAAATAGTATTTGTAGTATATAATAAGTATTTAGTATATTATTATAGTTATTATTTAATTTATTTTATTTATTATTTTATATATTGTACACATAGGTCTACCCCTGCTCAACCATCAACTTTTCCCTTGTTTGCCTGGTTTGCTGGAAGAGATCTCTTATTAGAGATAAGCTCGCTCGTTTTGTACACTTTTTTTATGTAACTCTTGTTTTTGTATGATTTGTGTGCAATAAAGAAATTATGAAATCTTTTATTTTAAAGTTGGTTATTTGACTAATAACTTCCCATGTTTTTTTAATGTTTGATTTAGCCTTTTCCAGTTCATTTCGCTCAAATTGTCGTTTAGCTATTTTTAATAAGTGATTGCAAAAATTTCTGTAGCGAATGTATGTTGTCTTTAATATATTATTGTCTGGATTTTTCCTTAGTTTCAGATGCATTTTATCTCTGTTTCGCATACACCGCAAAAGCCCAGGTGTAATCCAAGGTTTGATAATTATTTTTCGCCTCGAAACAATTTGTTGAGCCGTATGTTTCTTAACAATATTGGAGGTTATGTTAATAAATTGGTTCGTAGCCTCATTACAGTCATTAGATTGAAGAACTATACTATAATCTTGTTTTTTTATTTCTTCATAGATGGACTTATAGTCAACTTTTAATATTGTTTTAGGAGGTTTATTTAGACAGTTATCAGTTTCCAGACAAAAGAAGGGTGCATAGTGATCTGTTAATGAATGTTTAATGACATATGTGTTGGCTAGAAGCTTTGACTTTAGCAATACATGGTTAAGGCAGTTATTGTTTCTTGTCGCCAGAGTATGAGCCGGAAGTAGACCATGAGAAGATGTCAAGTCCAGGTAATCTGACAAGTGAGAATCAGTTGAGTCTGGTTTAATATCAATGTTTATGTCGCCAACTAATATTATGTTATTTGAAATTGGTATAGAATTCAGGAGCGAGTTCAGTGAATTTAAGAATTTGTCTATCTTTTTATAAGAGGGTGATCTGTAGATAGATATAACTGTAGTGGTTTTATTCACTACTGTAACTAGGCAATTTGCATCTGAGAATGTAGGTTCATGAGTGTTAGATTCAATATTGTTTAGATTCAATATTGATTATGTAATAACATTAGTTTCATGCCTGCGTATTTTTGCAGTAGTCTATTAAATCCATTCATACGTTCATCAATCAACTTTTTTGCTGTCAGTACATTGTACGAAACCATTCAGTTCAACATAGCCTGCGATATCTGTAGTACGAGTTTAGAGATAAGCTCGCCCTAGTACACTATTTATATGTTATTACCTTTTTTTGTATGTTGTTTGTGTTCAATAAAGAAATTATGAAATGATGAGTTTAGTACAGGTAAGTGCCAGTGTGTAATTGTTTCATTACATACCCATTAAAAAGGTTGGGTATATTGTAGCAGAAGCTGGTGGTGGGTGAGACGTCGTCGTTCAAAATGGTCGCGGAATCGAACCCGCTCGAGGCAGCTTCCCGGCCGTCGAGTGACTCTTCCATACTGTACTGTAGGAATTTCTGAAATGGATTAGAATTAAAATTCTTGCTTATTCCCACCAAATATTCAACTTTATGGCTTGGTAAAAAGACCTAAACCAATGACACATTCAGCATGCGTAATGTCCGGTAAAGGGTTAATTGGTTGACCAAGGAAAATACAAAGATTCCATGTGATCGTGTAGGTCTATTCAATGTGATGCCTTTTCTTCTATTTTAGCTTCGTTATTCGTAATCTTTATTGTACTACACAAAACAGGCTTACAGATAACTTATGTAGATGTACAAAGGCGAGCTTATATCTTACAAGAGATCTGTTCCACCAAGACATAATATGTTTATTGTGGGTACAGCTTAGTCTACTGAATAAGGTTATTCAAGGAACTAGTAGTAGTATTCAATTTAACATTTCTTTTCGTATCGTAAGGGTACACCCAAAAAGCTTACATGTTTTGACTCACAAAAAGGTTAAAATAACTAACGGGGAGCATTTAACATTTCAATAACAAAACCCTTCGTAGTTTATAAAGTTTAATTTTACCCCTTTTGCATTATAGTGAAAACTATTTCATTCCTTTGTTAAAATGTAACACAATCCCCAGGAAGGACATTGACACGCCTCGTGTACAAACAAACTTGCTTATGCCTAAGCACATACATCGCTAAGCCAAGACAACGCGACTTAAATTGAATTAAATGCCTATAATTTAGTTAACTTTATTAAATTATCACTAAATGAGTATAATTTGTATTGAATTTGCGTTTTTCCTGTAGTTAATAGCTTGGCGCGAAGCGGAACACGCGGGAAATTTTCGGCTCTGACGACGTTTTGAAAAAAATACTGCGAAGAGATTTATCACCTTCGGTGGTTGTTTGTAATGACGTTGAAAGTTGTGTTTTATTATTATGGTGACTTTTGGGGCTGTAATCAGTGACGTCACTGCACGGTTGGCATTTTTTAAGTTTGTTCGGCAGGGCCTGTGCCCCTTGCTGAGATCAACGCATCATCATGCTGAACTTTCCACAAGAAAATATGCATGCATATAAGAACTAAAATGTAGGCTAACAGTGACGGAAAACAAGCTGCGGCATGCTGCGGCGATGGCCTTGCCCCCTGTCATGCATATTGGAATAAAAGCGGGCACAACTGTGCCTCTGCCACCCCGTATAGGAAAAGGCGTGACGCTATGTTTAATTTGTTCTTAAGATAGAATAACACATCTAATACATAAGCCCCATACGAGCTGAACAGATTGATAATTTGGAAACAGATGTAACGTTAGACTTTTGTAAAAATAATTTGTACTTATTATATATCAAAGAAAGAATGAGTATACACTAATAAAAGCCAATCCCGTTAGGTAACTAATTAATTGTTTTTCTGTGAAGAAATTCGCAAACTTTTCTCTCTTGAAAGATACCTAAGCTAAAATCCTTTGACGAAAAGTCAGTATTTACGTATTTTTTTCGTTTCAACGTAATTAGAGATCCCTTTTTGTTTTATAATCATATTCCAACATTTCTTTGATAAATTGAAACAAAACAAATACTTACTGTTTGAAATTAACAAAGCCTGTGTAATAATAAAAAGAAGTTGAAAATGTCAATGCACTCTTAGAAGTAGATATGGAGCTATAAAAAAAATGCTTACTGTGTTTTAAAATCATTTATTTATTTAAGCAGCAACATAGCTCTCCCTTAGATATAAGTTTATTTTAGAGTAGTTTTAAAGCCTCGTTGGGAACTACTTTAGTTTAGTTTTACTTAATATTTCTATTATGGCAATAAAGATTATTTTCTCTCTTTCTTCCTTACAATACGTGCACGCACGGGCTTTTACTCACATTCTTAGTTCTACAGAGTAATTCTCCAAGTTACACAAAAAGAGGCTTCACAATCGAACTATTGGAAATCTTGTTTTTAAAATAGAGCCTGTAGCAACCAAACAAAATGTATCAGTTTTGAAGCTTGCAGCTTTTAGTTTAGCTCGTTAGTCAGTTAAGTTAAGACGTTTTCGGGATTGGACATAATATTGAGCTACTTACAATACTAAAAAATCTTACCACAAAAAATAAAGTCCTCTTCAACACTTGTTTATTTTTGACGTTTGTTTTGAGGTTAAACTATGTCTAACATTTTTTGTAGTAATTATCTTACCTGGCAAGGCTCCGTAGGCGGTAATCAAATGTATATCCATACATATATCTAGTATGAATTATACTAAAAACTAGCTTTAATTTTACAGGAATGTATCTTCGTTAAATTTTGCAGAATCAGCAAATATTTTATTTGCATTTTTTGTACATATTATGATAAATAAATATAAAAATGTGTTATAAACCGAGCAGGCACTGAAGGCTGTATCTATTGTCACGTGGTCACTACTACTGAACTGAAGCCAGGCTCGCTGTTGCCACCGGACAGGAAAAACTATGGAGGGTGGGCTCTTTTGACAAAATAACTGATTTAAACATTAAACCTACAGTATTTTATGGTGAATATTTCAAAACGATTTCACATCTGCGGCGACGGGCTTGACCCCTGACACACAAAATGTAATATTGGATAAGAGGCTAAACGCGGGCGCAAATGTGCCTCTGCCACCACGTATGGGTAAAATCGTGACGCTATGCTGTGTTGAAAATTCTTTCTTCGTTTTAGAACTAGAAAATTCATTGAGAAGTGTAAATTTTGAGTACCTGTCAAGGGGAGGCAGGTGCTCACGGCCGAAGGAAATACTTGGGTACCTACCAAGGGGAGGCAGGTGCTCACGGCCGAAGGAAATACTTGGGTACCTACCAAGGGGACGCGGGTCCTCACGGCCGAAGGAAATACTTGGGTACCTACTAGGGGACGCAGGTGCTCACGGCCGAAGGAAATACTTGGGTACCTACCAAGGGGACGCGGGTCCTCACGGCCGAAGGAAATACTTGGATACCTACTAGGGGACGCAGGTGCTCACGACCGAAGGAAATACTTGGGTACCTACCAAGGGGAGGCAGGTCCTCTCGGCCGAAGGAAATACTTAGGTACCTACCAAGGGAGACAGGTGCTCACGGCCGAAGGAAATACTTGGGTACCTACTAGGGGACGCAGGTGCTCACGGCCGAAAGAAATACTTAGATCCCACAGCCTCCTTGGGTAGTGCTAATGAGCAACAAATCAATCTCAAGACGTTAATTTTCAGGTTCCTGAAAACGGACCTATTGCTGGCTGGCAGACTGGCTAGCTGACGGATATTCAAATATTTTTAAACTAAGTTCTTGACTGACAGACAAGACAGAAAAATATTATGATTGATTAATGAATTGTTGGACAATGAAGTAAGACTACGAATAAACTTGAAACTGATATTTATATTCCCTAGTTTTGTAAAAGTGATCTTTCAAATACACTTGCCACTGGCAACATTAACCTAAAAAGACGTTAGCATGCCTTCACTAAATAAAAGAAGAGGAAGAGATTTAACATACAATACCATCGTGAGAAGTTTCCAGCCCAACTTGCAGTCGTATACTAACTTCTATTGTTAAAATAGTCTGTGCGAAGTACCAGCAGCCTCATTCTAAGAATGGGCAGACCTTATGGTCATTCATCATGGCTCACTGTGTGATCAGATGACACAGGTTCCTATGTGTACCATCCGCCATGGTGGAGGTATGGCTGATCCATGCTGTAATATAGGAGTCTATATTTATATGTAGAGTATTTTTGTTATTATTATGGTATATATTTTTGTATATTTTGTTAAATTCTTGTATTTAAAGAACATTGATAATTATGCTTGAGAGTTGGACCAAGTGCTGCCCAGAATGAACACATAGTGCTTGTTATTCCACAGGGGGATGTAAATCGAAGTTTACTTATATGTACTTCGATTTACATCCCGTCAATGTCCTTTGTATTTTTAATATGTGTCTACCAATCCTGAAATAAACGACTCATTTATTCATAAATAGTAGGAAAGGCGAAACAGAGGGAAGTATGGCAAGGCCTTTGCGCTTTCCAGTGCCAAGAAAAAACTTTTAAACATATTTTCGAACGCTCCACATATTTCTATTCCAACCACCTAGAAAAAACTTTGACGTTTTCTATTACGCCACATAAATATCGATACATGCTGTTGTACAGGCAGCAACACAATGTACCCAGTCGCTGAAATTTGATTCAAGCTCTAACGGGATTAAGGGGGTTTATATAGTCAAAATCGATACTTGGAACTTATTAATCTGCTGTTCTAAAGAATCCCCAAGCTAGATAAATTAGTACAACAATTTTGGGACCATTTTCTAGATTTTGAAAGGCGTTTGGAGGAATTTCACTAGATAGCAGTAATTATTCAAATGAGATCTAAATTAAAACTTTTTATTTGATGCCAAATTGGGATAGCATGCAGACTTTAGGAATATTTATTTAGATGAATACCAATACCTAAGTTACTGGTTATTGAAATTTTCATAGCTGTTTTAGTTAATTTTGTATTAATTTAAAACCGACTTTTTGTCAATTTTCTCCCGATTCATTGCGGGTACTCTCCCCTGGAGTAACGCGGCCCTTTGCACGGACGACATATATTCTTAAGCACTGTTAAATATTGTCAAAATTCTAGCTAGTTCTAGGCTGAGAGTTTTCGAGTGAATAAAAATGAATAATTTATTACTGTAGCTCATATAATTATCATAGCAAATGTAATTTTTTGTCTATTCTATAAATTGAACCGATTTGGGAAAATGAGGATTGATTTATAGATATCTTTTCAAAATTGGCTGGGTTTAACTAATACAATTCTTACGAATATTCATTGTTATAAATAATTATTAAATTAGAAAATTATTAACAGCGAGTTTTGTGTTGAGTTAGATTACCCTATACAGTCCCGTCATTTAAGTCATTTAATCTTGAACATTGTAAAATCCTTTTTTTGAGGAAGTCGCTCTTACATGGTTTTTAAGGTTCCGTACCCGAAGGGTTCCAAACGGGACCCTATTACTAAGACTCCGCTGTTCGTCCGTCCGTCTGTCACCAGGCTGTATCTCACGGACCGTGATAGTTAGACAGTTGAAATTTTCACAGATGATGTATTTATGTTGCCGCTATAACAACAAATACTGAAAAACAGGATAAAAGAAATATTTAAGGGGCTCCCATACAACAATTCTTTCAATACCACATACAAACTTATGGATGCACCTGGTTACGTACATGGAGTGTGAAAGTAACCGCACCAATAACTTTGTAAACAATATTTTGCTGTGTAAAATCCGAACTATTCACTCCACACCATCGCTTTCATTGAACGGTGGTACGGAACCCTTCGTGCGCGATTTAGACTCGCACTTGACCGGTTTTTAAAATGTTCAAATGGCAATTTCAAAATCTTGTATCTTGTTGTAGTAGAGAATGCACTAAACTTTCAAATTGCTAACTTTTGCGAGTCAAAACCGGGGGGCAACTAGTCTGTAGGTAATATTTATTTATAAGGTGAACATTACAGCTGTCGCTAAATTTGAAAAATGTTGGCAAACGTACATACAATATATTTTCGAAAATAAATTGTCTAGCTACAGTTAGTATGACAATTTCTTTAAAAAGGTCTCATAAGTCCATGGTAGATCACCATAATTCTGAGCGTTTTAAATTATAAATAGCTCTTTTCTGCATTATAAAATTATTTTTCCTGTAAAATATTTTGTCATATAGTATCTGACATAAAACTATGAAAGTAACTAAAATAAACTAGCCTAGATGTAGCCACATCAAGGCTAGTTTATTATAGATATAGTTTATATTATAGTTTTATCTGATGTTCCTAACAGCGTAAGCCGCAGAACCTAATCTACTACCTAATTAATCTAAGTGGGGTCCCCACTGCAATTCGCAATAGTTAATCCAAGAAACTTCGTTTCATTTGCCATTTTTAACATGTAATCACTAAAATAGCCTCAACTTGCCTGACTTTGGAGGTGAGAATGTGATACGCTAGATTTTAACAGCGTTTAACAATAAATTATTAAGTGGGAACCAATTCAAGATTAGAGACCATTAACATCATGATAATCTTCTTTGTCTTTAAATTTTGAAGACCAGTGAAGCATAAGCAAACAACACTATGTCCATTTCCAATAACTAATTCATTTCTCCACCATAGAAAGCAGATCGTTAATATATACCAGGAATAAGAAAGGGCCTATTAAGGAACCTTGTGGAATGCCAATTTTTACACTTAGAATTAGACACCAATTGCAAGTTCGACCGATTGCGATATGGACCAATTGCGAATTGAACGTTATGCGATTTGCACATTTTGAGCCCGCTAGACGGCATGCGAATTGGACACAATGCGCCTAAACGGAAACCAAATGTTGACTGTTAGTGAGTGTACGTAAACTTCTAATGTAGGTACCGACTTAAGCTAAGCTTAGCAAAAGGGGAAGCCGTAGGAATGGGAATGGTATAACGCTGTAGTAACGTACTTGTGGCTTTGCTGATATATTATACTCCTTCTTTCTTGACAATTTTATGTATCCATTTTACTAAATAACTATAAATTTAAAATTTACAAACACAAGGCTAAAATTAGGTTCACTTGTTGAATGATATCTATAGGATACATACAGGGAAGACAGCTCACCTTATTTCCTAAAACTATTTTTAATATTAAAAAAGTATGGTTACCAAGGATTTTTTTCCGGAATTTTCCATTCCGTCCTCCGTACATCATGTTTTTTAATGCTGCCGCTGCTAATGATAACATTTCCAAGATCTTATTTTTGTAGAATAATAGTTTACCAATGTAACCAGATAACAGTTTTGTTACTAACTGTATATTTGTTAATGACTTGGAAAAAAATCCCGAGTAGAAATATTATTTTTGCTTCCTTCAGAGGACCAAAATAAAAATAAAAACTCCTGCAAAAAAAAACGTATGATATTGAACTGAACCATTCTTTTAAATACTTGTACACCAACCCAGCTTTAATTGGTCAAAAACTAAGGACTAGCCTTTGTCGTTGCAAAGTTATTGATATTATTCTGAAAAGTGGCGCTAATTTTAAATAATTAAATAAAAAATAAAATGTGCGTTAAACGTATTGTAGTGTCTAAAATGTTTGCCAAAGAGCCTGAATCACTAAGAAAGACACCTATTTTTACCTTTAAAAATTAAGTTCCTACCGTACCTCTCAATCTAAATTCATTTTTAACAAATTAGGTCTTAGTAAAAAATTAAACAGTTAAATAAAATAAAAATAAAAAGCCTTTTAATATCTCATAATAAAAAAATAGGGTTTAACATTTCATTTTTCATGCATTAAATAAATTTTAATTAGGTACATTATTATTTTTAGTATTATAGCAGATTGATTATTATAAAAAAAAAGATTGTTGTCGTGCTAATTTTATGAGAGCCCTGATCGGGTGAAGGCCTCCTCTAAGCGATGCCACTCTTCCCTATCTTCCGCGCGTTTAAGCCAGTCCTTTCCTGCGACCTCCACAATGTCGTCCGACCATCTCTTGTTTGGCCGTCCCGGTCGTCGTCGTCCTTCTTCTGGTCCCTTCCACTCCGTCGCTGCCCTAGTCCATCTGCCGTCTTTCAATCTAGCCAGGTGTCCAGCCCATCTCCACTTCATCCTTGTCACGTGTTCGACGACGTCGATGACTTTTGTTTTTTCTCTTATTTCTGAACTTCGTTTTCTATCTTTTAGCCTTACATTGGTTATACTTCTCTCCATCGCCTTCTGGCACATGGAGATTTTTCTTGCGTTTTCAGCAGTAAGTGTCCAGGTTTGACATCCGCATGTGAGTGAGGGAAGTATACATGTATTAAGTATTTTAGACTTCAGTTTTATTGGTATATCTCCTTTTAAAATCTCTTTCATGGACCAATATTTCTTCCATGCTATGGTGATACGGCGTTCTATTTCTTCTTTGTCTACATTTCTGAAAGATATCATTTTCCCTAAGTAAATGTATTCGTCTACATATTCAATTTCTTTATTTTCGATCTTTATTGAGACCTTTCCCGCATTTGTCATGATCTTTGTTTTTGTGAAATTCATTTCGAGTCCTGCTCTATGGCTATGATAACTTAATTCGCTCATCATGTTTTCCAGTTCTTTTGGTTCTCTCGCAAATAGTACTATATCATCTGCAAATCTTAAGTGGCTCAAGTACTTGCCTCCGATGTTTATACCACTTTTTGTCCAGTCAATGCGATGGACAATCGATTCCAGCACCGCTATGAATAGTTTAGGTGACATGGGGTCTCCTTGTTTGACTCCTCTTCCTATTCTGAATCGTTGGCCGGTTTTGTCGAGTCTAACTCTACCGATACTATTCTTATAGATTTCTTGAATTATCTCGGTGTACCGTTGCTCTACCTTATGCAAGTTCAAAGCTGACCATAGAGAGTTGTGTGAAATCGTGTCGAAGGCCTTGCAGTAATCCACAAAACCTATGTAGAGTTCAGTGTTAAATTCTTTATGCTTTTGTATAATTTGACTGACTGTTTGAAGATGATCTATGGTGCTGTATCCTGATCTAAATCCAGCTTGCTCTATCGGCTGTTTCCTGTCTATTGTGTTATCGAGTGTTCTCGTGAGGCAGTATGAAAAAAGCTTGTAGATTGATGACATTAGACTAATTGGTCTATAGTTTGATACGTCGCCTGGGTCTCCCTTCTTGTATATCAAAATAATTTCGGATTCATTCCATTGTGTCGGGATTTCTTTGGAGTTCATAATTTTGTTGAATAATTTGTGTAGTAGTCCAGAGAGTTCCTTCTCTCCGCTTTTCAGTGCTTCATTTATAATTCCATCTGGTCCTGGACTTTTTTGATTTTGTAAATGTCTGATGCCTTTTATTATCTCGGTTAAAGTGAAGGTAAGTCTATCTGGGAGCTTGCATGGTTCTCTGATTTTTTCTACTTCTGCGTCATGTGACGGAAAAAGATTTTTCTCTTGATAGAGTTTTCTGTAAAAATCTGTCGCAATTTGTATTATGTTTGACCTATTCTCAGTGGTACTTTGGTTTTGTTTCAGTCTTGGGATCCAGGTTTTTTGGAATCGTAAGATTTTTTGAGCTCCTTTTATTCCTCCTGTGGTTGCTATAGCGGTTTCGTAGCATGTAAGCTTGAATTTCTTATAAGCTTTTGATAATAGCTTTTTTGTTTCCTTGTAGAGTATTTTTAATTCTTTTCTTGCTTCTCCATTCAGAGGTTTTTTAGCTTGTAGAGTTTGGCGACGTTTGATGAGAGTTACTATTGTTTCTGGAATCTGGAAGCGTGAAGATGTACAGCAGCTTTCCTTTGATTCTGTCAGACTGTCTATGATAATTGATTCAATTTTGTTGTATAATGTTTGAATATTTTGTATTTCGTTCACTGTTTGTGTGGTTTCTTTTGTCAGGTTACTGGATAGGTTTCTGACGAAGTTTTCTTGTTCTTTTAAAGTTTTAAGCGATGATTTTTGGTTCGAAAAAGTTCTTCTGCATTTCTTGATACATCTTACTTGCATGGTTCCTCTGACAAGGCGGTGATCTGATGGGAATGAGATGCTCTTGAGTACCTCTACATTTGTAAAGTTGTTTTTGCAGTTACTTAGTATATAGTCAATTTCGTTTTTAGTGCGTCCATCTGGGGACATCCAGGTCCATCTTTGATTTATTTTCTTTTTGTAGAGTGTATTGATGACTGTTGTGTTATGTTCGTATGCAAATTGCACTAAACGGTCTCCTCTCTCATTTCGAGTGCCTGATCCGAAATTTCCAATGATAGAGTTGGTGTTCTCGTTTGCTATTCCTAGTTTGGCATTGAAGTCTCCCATTATGACAATTTTTTCATAAGCTCTTTGCCTTGCTTTACAGATGTCTGAGTAGAACTTTTCCACGTCTTCTTCGCTTGCTTTTTCGGTGGGGGCGTATACTTGCAATATGGAGAGTTTGAAGTCCTTGAATCTTATGTTGAGCACTGCCACTCTATCTGAAATCTCTATAAATTCTTCGATGTTGTTTTTGTGCTGGTTTTGAACTAGGAATCCGACTCCGTACTGGTTTTTTTTGCTACTGGTATGACAGAAAGTGCACCATTTTCTTTCTTCTATTGTATATTCTCTACGTCTGATTTCGGATAGTCCCATAATGTCCCATTTAACATGTTCTAGAGATTTTTCCAGCTCTATCATTCTTTCTTCACTTAATAGGGATTTTACGTTGTATGTACATATGTAGAGATTGCTTAGAGGGTTTTGGTCTACTGTCTCCACGGTGACCGGCCGTTTTGGAGAAGAGTTTGTTATATTATTATTTAAAATGTGTGCTGAAGAGGAGGCCTCGTGTTCTCATACGATCTCTGAAGTATTCTTTTCTGTGGTTTCACTTGATTCCTCGCTAGTGTTATTGGACACCGTGTAGTATGATGTTATCGTGTTTGGGGCTGTGGCGGCTGGAGGAGGGGTAGATCGTTTCAGTTTTTGGCATGAGTGTTCTGCGTGGTATTTTTGTACGTTCTTTTTGTGTTTTTGTTGTTTGCATTCGAGTAAATCTGCCTCTGTGGGGATTCTGACTCGGATAGGTGGCGTTTTTTTCTGTTCATATCTTCCTTGTCTCTTATTACCAGTTTATCATAGTTAATATATGCAATGTGTCCTTTTTTCTTTTCTTGTTCTACTTGTTTCTGTAATTCTTGGCGTATTTTTAGTATTTTTGTAGAGAACTCCTGTTTGACGTAGTAGTTGGAAAGTTGGCTTTTATTTTTCAAAATTCTTATCTTTTTAGCCATATTTGTGAAGGCAACAGCGACAGGTCTAGGTTTATTTCCTTGCTTTCCCACTCTTCTTACTGATTCAATTTCCGATTCCTGTATATCTATGTTGATTTCTGATATAATTTCCAGTATCTTCTTTTCAGGTCGAGGTACGAGGTTTCTCCTTCTTCGACTCCGAAGAAAACTAAATTTAAAATTAAACAGTTAAGAAAATAAAAAAATATATATATTAATTGAACACACACTATTTAAATTAAAGGAAAGTAATTTTTCGTAACTTAGTAAGTTATATGAATTACAAAATATGCTCAAATTGCTTTCCTTTTGCAATAATGCAAACTCAAGAGGAAAGCAAACTCTGGAAAAATTACCTTCGTTTATTTCCGCTACAGCAGCATGGATTCGCTCTTTTAATTCTTCTTCTGTCCTAATGGAACACCTTGTCTTTAAGTACGGGGATCGTGGCGGCCACAAAATAGGACCTAAGCACCCAGTCCATATTTCAGGGTACTTCTTATTTTGGTACGCCCTGTTCGATTTAGCAATCGTACAATGTGCACACTCTGCAAATTTACCTAACAACTCAGTCTCACTTTACACTATGCAGTGCTGCTGCTGCATAGTGTGCTGGGCACAAGTCGTTCTGTAACCACATGCTTTGTTGCACGTCTTCTGGTACATTTTGTAGTAAATTTGGCAACTCATTTCTTCAGAAATGCAGATAATATTCCCCTTTCAGAGTTGCTGGTAATTCAAAGGGTCCTATGATTAGGTTATTGATAATTCCAGCCCATAAATTTATTTTAAATTGGTATTGGCTTCTGTTTTCTGTCATCAAACGTGGGTTAACTAATTGATAACAGTTTACGTTATGTAAACTGAGATATCCATCCCGCTTACACGAGGATTCCAACTACAAAGTATTTTATTAAAAAAAACTGTGGGTCACGATGAATCATCCTCAGCATTCTCCGACAGATATACACTATTTGAGCGTTATCTCTTGGCTGTAGCGTTTGGACACGTTGAACGTGATATGGGTGCAACCAGTGCAGTTTTAGCACTCTATGCGCCGTCGTTCTTGGTATACCGGTGTCTCGTGAAAGTGAGGGATTTGCTTTGATTTCTCTTAATATTATTAAATCGTGATCAACTTGCTGCGGCCTTCCTTCACTAGCAAATCCGATTCCGGTACCAAGAATCCTCCCCTCAAGAAGGGCATTATGCACTCGAAGAAAAACGCGATGTCGAGGTAACGGTCCATATTCGGGAATCTTTACAATCTTGCGGCGGCCCTGGCATTCTCTTTTGCTTCGCCATAAATCAAATGCATGTAACGATATTAACGTGGCGTGAACTGGTAACGAGGCATTACAATGTCTTTTGATTTTTGCCAACACAACACCAAGCAAACAAAACTGATACACAATGTTTATCAGAGCCGTGAGATCGCCAAGTCGATAATTCCAAGAATTTGCAGCAGAAAAGTTCAGGCCGATATGAATAGTTGTCTGACGTGCGTATCGAAGAGTTACAAGTTCACAACTAAACTATGGATCTGTCAAAAGCATTTGACACAGTTTCCCCGCAGATTCTTCTCGCAAAACTAGAAACGGTTGGCAATCGTGGTACGGCTCTGGACTGGTTCCCTTGAACAGATCCCTGTGTCTTAAAGTCGGAGATAAAGCTAGTGTCGACGAGCTGATAAAGTTTGGTGTGCCCCAGGGCAGTATTCTCGCCCAACCCTCTTCATCGTCTCCATCGACGACATCTGGCAGGCAACAGACAAGCATGACGATGTCAAGGTGTTCGTGTTCTGCTATGTCGATGATACGGCCCTGGTGATAAGTCAGGATACAGGGGACCAAATTAAGCTCGGCCTGCTTAGTCATGCGTGTCATCGGTTGGAGGCTGGCTTGACGAAAATCTTTTAACTCTTAATGCGGAAAACTTGAAATTCGTATGCTTTCATAAGACTGCGGTGTCTCAGCCATCTGTTGCCTTAAGGGACCTGAGATTACACACCTGTGAACAAAGAAATGGTTCATGTGACTGTCCCTCGATTGCCAGAACTCACACTCGATGAAAAACTCACTTTTAGACCACATATCAACATCATGGCAGGTCGTGACAGAAGACTAATACATAAAATGAAACTGCGACAGGGGCCGATAATGAGGTACTAAGAGCTGTTTCTATCTCCCTAGGCCAGTCTCTCCTGCTCTACTGTATTACCCCTTGGGGCAGCGCTGCAAAAACTGCCTTGATCACCTTAGATCGAGCTCAACTTTCCATTCTCAAAGTAATGATGAAAAAACCGTTTCTCTATCCCACTACAAAAATACTGAACGAATGCCAGGTTCAGTCAGTCCGACAACTCTATATTTTGAGAGAAGCGCTATTTAAGCATAAATTAACGACCAATTCTAAAGCTCAATACTAGCCAGACGAGTACATAGGGTGCCAACACCCAGTGTCCGCACTGCATTTGCGCAGCGTTTTAGTTCCTTCTCTTTCCCCTTCATCTATAATGTGGTAACCAAGAACACCGACATCAAAAACTCGAGCATCCCCGAAGTCAAGACTAAACTAACGAAATGACTATCGAAACCGACTATGAAAACACCGAATCTCTCCTATCCACACGTATCTAACCTAATAAAATGATTACACACCTATATATTTTATGTATGTATACTTTGAGTAACTTTTAAACTGTTATTTGTTAGCATATTCATCAATGATTTTATGGTATAGATTTAAGTTAAAAAAAAACAATCACGTGACGGAAAAACCAAATATATTTTCAATTTCATGTTTCAAAAATGGATGACATTTATTTTTGACAATGCTGTTACGTGGGGCGCACTGTAAGTTTCCGGAATGAATATGAAAAAATACTATTAAAGGTACAAAATTAATTTATTGTTTTTCAAAATAATCTTCCTTGGCGTCTATGCACTTTTTCATTCGATGAAACCAATTTTGAAAACTTTTGTGCCACTCCTCTGTGGTGACCTCTGAAACGTGTTTTTCATACTCCTCGACAGCCTCTTCTGGTGATGAAAATCGTTGACCGCGTAATTGGTTCTTAATTTTTGGGAACAGAAAAAATTCACAAGATGCCAGGTCGGGACTGTATGCAGGATGACTCATGAGTTCTACATTTTTCGCCTTCAAAAAGTCGTTTGTCTGTCTGGCCGTGTGAGAACTAGCATTGTCGTGGTGCAGGATGATACGGCGTTTACGGTTATTTTTACGGAGTTCGTCAATAACTTCCGGCAAACAAATGGTCGTGTACCAGTCACTATTCACTGTACGACGATTCTCTAAAGCAACAGTAGCCACGTGTCCAGTTTTATTAAAAAAAGAAGCAATCATCCGCTTAGATGCACTTTTCACGCGCGCCACTTTGGTTGGTTTCGGCTCATCTTGAAAGACCCATACGCTCGATTGCTGCTTTGTTTTGGGATCGTAGCAATAAATCCATGTTTCGTCACCTGTTACTATGTCCCACACCAAATTTGACGCACCTTCGTTGAATCTGGTAAGCATGGCACTGCACCAAGTGACGCGGTCCGTTTTTTGAGCCTCGGTCAAGTTGTGTGGGATCCACCGCGAGCACAGCTTTCTCACACCCAAATGTTTGTGTAAGATTAATTGTATTTGACTCATGCCTATTTCTAAGGATGCGCGAATTTCATGGTAGGTCACGTGCCTGTCTGTTTCAATCATACGGCGCACAGCATCGATGTTTTTGTTGGTCACAGCGGTGGACGGCCGACCATCGCGAGATTCGTCACTGAGATTGATACGACCACGCTTGAATTCTGCAAACCAGCTATAAACAGTTGTCTTGCATGGTGCTTCATTGCCAAAAGCTGTTTCAAGCCGAGCGATGCTCTGTTGAGCTGTCAAATTACACTTAAAATCGTAGAAAATCATACTACGAAAATTTTCCCGAGTTAAATCCATGTTGATGCAGACACACAATTTTTTAAATGGCGCCACAAGGTAAAAACAAAAGGCAGTCAGATGAAACAAACTGCATTCTACAGCCAAAGAGTTCTATTTTCAAATGTTGCAATAAATTTTTAAATATTGTTTATGTAAGTGGCCAGTTCCGGAAACTTACAGTGCGCCCTATGTATACTGAGCGTACAATTTGATCTACAAAGATATTTTATAAGCTATGGTAAATTGTTTTACACACACTTTAGAAGAATAAAAATCTATTGTAATAATTGAGGAGCTCCGGAACAAAAGCCGATAAAAGCACTTTACGTTTTTTTTTAGAAATCGCAAAATAATTATTTATATGTGAACAGTTATGTTTTGTGCTAAACTAAAATATAATAAAATTGGCATGTTGCAAGGGCTTTTAAATAGGTATATCAAAAAAATCTAATACTGACAGTTTTCTCATAGTTTTATTTTGAAATATGTAATTATCGGGTTTTGGTCCGACCATAATATTTTTATCGGGATTTGAACGGCTATGTTGTATTTATCGGAAGCAGGTGACCGAAAACCAAGATTGAAATCTGAAATGAATACTTCCCAGAACATCGTTTTTTTAGCCAATAGGTCTGGGGTCACAGAATCATTGTACAAACTTCGCAGTTTAGTGATGCTCAAGTCACTTGATAAATAGCTCCTTTTTGATTTAAGTATTACGATTGTAATGGCTCTCTGTTGCTGGCAATCGTCGTAAGAATTCTCTAATTTTCTCTTTCTTTTCTTCAAACTAGATACATTTGTCGGTAATTGATCCGAACGGAAAACATTCTTCAACAATTTGTTGATTTATCGGTATTTGGCACGGAAATTGATTAAATACATGTTTTTATCGGGTTTAGCTTCGGCTGGCCATTTTTAGAGCCCTTTTTAATACGTTTTTAGCGCTATTGGCTGTGACCAGAGTGATGGATGGTGTGTATAAATACTATGCTAGCAGAAAAAAAAAGTCTTAAAGTGCTTTTATCGGCTTTTGTTCCAGAGCTCCTCAATTATAAAGTAGGTGGAGAGTACCCGAGAAATAATCAGGATCACTTCTGTATGGAGAATTCAAAATAGAATAAAGTTTTTCCTTCCAGTCGCTACTCAGTTTAGGCCATAAAATAATATATTACATTCTCAAAGACCTGCAGCACCCCCTGATGGTCTACAAGCGTAAAACATATCTATATACGTGCTCTTATTTTTTTACCAAAACCGCATCGAAATCGGTGCAGTAGTTTTTCAGGAAGATGGCAATGGACACTCAACTTTCAACCCCGAACGCACATACCGCCTCCGCTCAGTCCGTCGTCGTGGGCAAACATCATTTAACTTCCCACCGACCCAACCACATTTAACTTCCCACCGACCCAACCACATTTAACTTCCCACCGACCCATCCACATTTTGAGGCATCGTGATTTTGAACCTCAAGCCATAGCAATAAAATTCAAAACCTATAATGGGGAAATTACCTCTAGTCATGAGTCGTTGATGGGTTACACAGCACACAAGGTCCACGTTTGTTGTTGTTATTTAATTCTCCGAATATACCATTACTTTTGCTTAATTAGCTGACGAAATGTCCGACTTTTATTAGCAGATATCTATCAGGACCTGTGTATTTTTCCCGAGAAAAATATGAACAGATTACTTAAGGTAACTAACTAAAATAAAACGGCTAGTTTTTAATTGCACGTCAAAAATACTGATTTGTACAGCAAAAAAGGATCAACAAACACATTTTATGTTTTAAATATTTTATGTGTACTTAAGTTTATGTTTCAAGTATTTGTTGTTGTTCTTACATGTTCAACCTAACACGAAAGATAAAGGGAGCTTCGCTTCGTTAACCCCCTTTACCCTTCACCTAAGCTAACGCAGAATTTTGCCCTGATATTTGCTATGCAAATAAGTATTTTTAATGTGCAGTTTATTTCCCAAATAAAACAGCACAATTCCTCATGAATGTTAATTCATATTTAATAAATAAATACATTTTCATTGTTTTTAAAATAAAACTATTGTAAGTGACTTAGTGGTAGCAACTCTCAACAATTTACATACAATTATAATGAAGTATTCGCGAATCGCGTATTGCTTACTACTAGTAGATTGCAACAATATTACTTACAACCAAAGAATATATATTAGGTGTACTCTTTAATATACATATATTAGGGGGTATCTCAATAAATTAGCACAGCTATATCATACAGAAACAAAAATTACAAAAGTATAGATAGTTATGAACATAACCTTAAAAAATATGGTAATAACAAAATTATATAACAAAGGAAACAGGTGTATACACGCATATTAGTATATCAAATAATATAGTAGCTAGTTTAATTAGTTTTATGAATTTACTGAATTTGTAGACGAAGTTTTAAACAAGTTCTAGGTTCCGCGTTTTAGTTAAGTTAAATCTGTCTTGTTCAGGACTTTCTTAACAACCCGTTTACAATTTCAGTTAATTAATCCAAACAACAGGTTCCTTTCTTCGGAGAAATGTGAACACAAGAAAATTACATCTTTGGCTTTCGGCGAAATTTACAAAAGCAACTATATTTTATTAATTATTATGCTCACACACCCATTTTTTTGATTATTCTAGTGATGACCGAAAATATTTGTCCCTCGAGTACCGCAGTTCATTTGGGTACTAAATTGAGGATCAATCAATGGAAATCTGAAGTAAAAACCAAGTCATAATTATCACAAAATGTTGAGTAAGATATCAATTCACTATGCTACAATGTACTAAATGATAAGAAGCCATTTGCGTTTGAATCGGGGAATAAGTTTCAAATACCATATGGAAATTTTATCTTAATTATAAGTATATTATTATATATGTTTATGTAAATTATCTATTATAATGCGGAGATTCAATATTTCCATAGTATTCATAATGGACAGAACTTGCTTTATATGAACAGGTTTAGTAAACACCACCTCAGAAACATTTTTCTCATAGTTATTTAGTTATTAAACCGAAAAAGTCAAGGTAAAAAACTTTGGAAGTGTTAGTTAAGTCGATTTTCTATCTAACTATACATATTGTATCAAATAGTAGCAATAACAAGTCTACATAACTGGTACAAAGTCAACATTAGTTAGTTTACGTATAAGTCAAAGTTGATGATTAGTTGGCCGTTACATCTGGTACCATATTAAATCCAATAACTGTAATGCATAACAAATTGTTACATTTCTTCACCATAACTTCAGAATCGACGGCCGTAAGTAATTAACGTACCTTAAGGTTCAGTTTTTATATATTCGAGGGTCATATCTAATGGTGATAGGAGGGCACAATAATGGTATAGTCAGGGATAAGATATAAGCAATGTCAATCAAGATATATATTTGTACGTTAGTTAAGTATATTCATCCATGCTTGGTTGTGAAAATAATTCACCGTATCTTAAGAGATTGCCGGAAGGGTCTCCATAGGATCATAACTGTAAGGAGATGAATGGAAGTCCTTAAAGGCTGGGCACTATAATTAAAATGTTAAAAAACGATCTTCACCGATCTATAGAGGACTTATAGGAGCAAACATAACTGTTTTTTTATAACGTTTAAATAAATAACAAAAATCCGGTGCTTTTTTTTACAGTGATGAACAGATTTTGTGATAAGTTCGGGAGACTTTTCTATCGAGCAAAAGTAATCAAATGACGTCGATACGTTCACGAATCCCTGCTGACACTCGTGATCAACAAGCTAGTATAAATAAACAGAATGTAGTAACAGAAAAAAAATTGAATGAATTAACTTAGTTAGGGCATAAGAGCTAAAACTGGAGAGGCCTTTGCCCATAAAAATAATGGAAATATTATAAGTGGGTAAAGAGGTATGCACGAGCACTCTTATACAATTAAAAGTTCTTTCAAAACTTTAATAACCTATTAATTCCTATTAAAAATGCATCAACAACAGTGAATAAATTCGTGTATTTTTCCACTAATTTTATTATATTCTTAAATGTTTAATTTGAAACTGTGATGTAGTAATTTGTATTGCTTTATTATTTGTGCGAAAATAAATAAATGTGAACGCTACGTTTTTTTTCTTTTCACTAATCCCAACGTATATACAATTATATTTAAATATTAAATGAAAAATGCATTTCAACTCGCTACATTATTTATGTTAAATATTAATACTTTTGGCTTCTGGTAACATGCAATGAAAATCCGAGAAAAACTTATAGCTAAGCTTATTATGAATTTATGATAAATCCTTTACTACTCCGCCAAGCCAACTAGGCGCCAGTCCGCCATTTTTCGCCTCATCTCACACATGCACCCATACACTGCAAAACAAAACATGCTTCAAGATTCATGGCGTGTGTGAGATTAGAAAGCAGATTCCTGACAGGTGTCTACTTGGCTTGGTGGACAGTACATTAGTAATTCCAAAAGCTCCTGTCAGTCAGTTTAATCCATAAAAACATTTAACATTTCGCACGTGACAATCTTTTAGCATTTCTACCATATTCTACGGATATCATGGACCCACATTTTCACACAAGTTACGAGAGATCTCATATGACCAGTTGAAACTATGAAAAATATTGTACAGAACTCCAGAAAAATATGTTGCATCGATTTTTATATCCGCGCCAATCTATAGCTAAGAGACGGACACATGCCTTGAACCTAATACAGTACTTAAGACGCTGATTAAATAAATATGGGGTGCTGTTTTCATGTGTTTTTCAGGAAATACTGGGCAAATCGTAATTAATTTCTGGTATATGTAATTTGACTATATAATCTAGAGATTCTTAATTGGAAAACATGTTTGGATAAAATTTTCTCGATAGAAAATAAATACAAAGTCAACCCTTTTTTTATGGTTTTATCCTATTACACCGCAGTAGTAAGTGAATATGACTGTGTGATAATTGCAATGTATGAAAAATCGGTTCGGCAGCAAGTACCGTACAAGCAACTTCTCTTGAGAAGAATTCTTTTTTTAACTATTTAGGTATTTAGTGCTTAACCCTTTAAAGGGCAAGGTATTTTTTCACTGTTTTTAGTGTTTTTTTGGTGTAAGTACGTATTAGACAGTTAGTAAAGACGTAAAAAAAATACTTTAAAAAATCATGTATATATACACATACACACACACTTAGACATCGCTCTGAAAATAATAACAAATGATTTTCCAGGTCTTGAAACGCAAAGAAAAAACAAAATTATTCAGTTAATTTTCAGTTTGATTAATAATATTCGCTGATATTAATAATGAAAATATCATTATTGCCGATCTCTGCTGCAAATGATTCTTAAGGTCTTAAAACATAAAGAAATTACGAAAGTAACTATTCCCATTTCCTAACTGATCATAACAACTTTCAATTGAAGTTAAAAATTAAAAAAAAAAACAATTTTTTAACATTACACAATAATTAATAAATTTTATCGAATTTAAAGAATTTTCACGAAAAAGATGACGTCATAGTGGGTCCGCCATTTTGAATTTTAAAAAACTGATGAAAGATTCGAAACCAGCACCCTCAAAAACCCACATCTACCCCTCAATACTTGGAATTACATACAAAATTAACGTTGCGTGTTCAAAAAAGTCAGTTTTTTACAAATAAAAAACGAACCGCTGGACCGATTTTTTCTAGACTCCTTTCAGATCTAAGTCATGACGTGGCGTATCGATTGATATGGTCATCAAAGCGATTCGGTCCAGTAGTTATTGAGAAAACGAATTCCATAATTTTGATCACGTACATACGTACGTACACACACACACACACACACACACACACACAGACATCACTCTAAAAATGATTGCAAATGATTCTCCAGGTCTTAAAACGTAAAGAAAACACAAAATTACCTATTTCAATTTTCAGACCTATTATAATAACTTCTCAAGAGAAGTTAACAATTGTTATTTCTAACGACTTTCAATTTGAAAGTTAATTCCCTGAAATAGTTTATTTTTTATGTTTTTTTTTTTACGTTTTGGCGCTTACGTTGTTTCAGATTAGTCGCGAGTGCATTATTGGCATCCCGCTTTTTCTTATTCGCGAGTAATTATTGCATCTCACTTCCACTCGACAGCGCATTTTTATTCCATCATCGCCTTAAGTGAATACAAATACGTTTGTTTATGTTTGCCGATGCACAATATTTATTCTGAAAGATATTTGCCGATAGTGATTCGGTATCAGCAAAAAGCATGTAGGTATATCAATGTCATGTAAGTCTTTACAATTATTATTCTCGTTGTTCTATATTGCTGAATAAATAAAAATGCATTCAAAAAACCATAGTCTAAGACCCAAATAAAAACGTGAAATGTTTCGAAGTAGGCAGTACTAAAAATTCTCCAAACACCTTACTTTACGTCTACCCTCTAACTTTCTGTAAAAAACTTGGTACCCTGATCAAAACTAATGAGCCATACATCCATAATTGCTCAGCGTATAAATGCGGCAATGGGTTTCGCCAAAATAGCGCTCGTGAATTCCTGTCTATCTCTCTTTTCTGACAAAAAAGACACATTCAGAAATCTATTCCTAACTCCAAGAAGGTCGTTATGGAACTACAAGGAATTTATGGCTCTGTTTTAAGACAGGCCATTGAAAATGACAAAACTTATGCGAAAATAACATTTAAAGCAAGATGGCACTGAACCCGGGAAATACCCAAAACCCATACAAATAATATTTCAAAAAGTTTTGTCAAATAATAGATAGAAATATCACAACGTGCATGTTGACAACGTATGCGTATATCGTGCTCTTTCGACATTAGCTTTTACGTCATAACATAAACAGATTTCATGTGTCGTCCATAGTTTCTGACAGTTCCATATAGCAATTCACATTAGAGTTTTGATTCGAATCGAAATATAATTAACTTATTTAATTGTTATTTCGTTGGAAAATCCGTCAAAGCAAACATTGCCTCGTTCAACTAAGTAGTCGTGCCGTCGTTACAAAATATTTATGTCACTTCGGAAGCGCCAGGCTTTTACGAAAACACCCGAACCAAAGCGGCCATTTCGTGACCGCGCGGGAAATTACAATTCTCAATTCTCAAAATTACTGATTTACAATATCAAATACATATCGTTTAGACTTCAGTGCTCTTTCCAGGATGACCTTTGGTGTCCGGGATGGCCCCTGAAGCGCTAAGTTTGCGTTGTCTGCCGGGAAACAGGCCGCCGAATAGTCGACCTAAAAATAACAAATTAACACATTTTACTTATTTATTATGCTTACTTTATTCTACATAAAAGATGTGATTGCCAAAACGAAGTAGAACGTATTTTAATCCTGAGTGTCGCGAATGGCTACTAGGTGTCCGCCTTTGCTCCCGGTGGTGGCGCTGGGATAGTTGGAGGCAAAGAGTTTCATTCATTTGAGGTAAGTTTCAAAAACACGTCACGTGATCTTTCAATTAATTAATCTCAAATGAGGTTAGCGCACCATATATTTAAGAATATTTTTTGACAAATTTGACACTACACCAGCGCCATCTGTAAGCTTTGGAGATTAGTTGCCATTCCAAACAGCCTTGTTACGTTGAGTGTTGAAGCTAAAACCTCGTGTCTTGGTACTCTTGGCACTTGGTTTGTTTGTAAGGTCGCCGTATCTGGTTCCCAGGTGCAGGGCCAATTCCTGTAATCGTTTACATGGTGTAGTTACCCGGCGAGCGTTGCTCCGGGTGTCTAGGCGAGCCGGCGTGCAGCGCGTTGCGGCTGCCCTGTTGGAAGGACACTGACATGCCACTGTCCAGCGAGCCGACGGAGCCGCGGCGCTGAAGCCTCTCTGCTGCTAGTGCCACTGTAAATAAAAATTAATAAATTAATCTTACCCATTCATATCCCACCGAGGGACTAATGCCTACGATTAAGCTTGAATGACAGTGCGGATTGCTTGTGTGTTGACACAAGATAATGGGTTAGGTTAAACAAATGTGATTTAAAGCAGACTTGTTAAACCACAACTTAATTACAACCTGGCAGACAGGCAATAACCTTGCCGTGCTTGACAACGTAGCTTAACCGTGTTGTACTTAAGTTGCATTTAAACTGTATTTAGCGGCTGGCAAGTCTGGTGCAAGTCGCTCTAAGTTATGGTTATTAGATATATAAAGTTTGGATATTGAGTTTATACTGATCTATTCACCCTGCCTATAACATTATGAATGGAGATCACTCCCGATTGTAGATATCATTCAAGTCAGCAGCTGTCAAAAAGTGTCAGCTAAATGGCAAATAGCCGAATCGTCACCAGATCGCGCGGTAAAAGGTAGTCTAAGGTCCACTTGCATGACATTCGCTAAATCAGATTAGCGTGCTAAACTGATTTAATTTTGACATTATTCATATATTTTGACAGACGCTAAATCTAGTTAACCTCTTGGCTGGCTGCCGGATTATCCATTAGGCAGAGAAGGCAAATGCCAAGGGGATCAGCAAAAGCCATCAAAAAAAAAACTTCCGAGACATATTGTATTGGATTTGAATGAAATTTTTAGCACACATAGTGGTCTAGATCAATGTTTTTCAAAAGAAAATCATCCAAATATTCGTATTTCTGCCAGCGAGCTATATCTCAAACATGGAGGTGACTCATAACAACTTATTAGTTTAAACGTAGAAACCCGAGTTTAAGGTATTTGCTTGCGGCGGCTCTAGGTAGCGGGTTGCTCCCCTCCCTCAAATATGGCGAGGGCGGTGATGGCTGGTGCTGCTTGGTGGACTGGTCAAGTCTGGTTTCTCATAAGTAATTTTCATTAAAGCTTTTGTTTGTTTTACTTTATTTATTTTCTAAAATTGATATTTTGAGACATCTTATTGGCACTTATAAAAACGATGTTATAATATTGTCATTAGAACACATTATTTTTATATTGTCCATTGTGACATATAAACAATAAAAATACGGAAATTGAAAAAATTACAACCCCGCAGAGCTCCTTGGTGCTATCTTCTCTGACAACCGTATTTCCGAAACACTGGTAGAGTTAATGTGGTTTCCTTTTCCTGAAATATCCCTTTTCAAACTCAGTTACTCAGTTACAGTTTATTAACCAAGAACGTTTATTAAGCAAAAGATTCATGAAAATAAGTACAGAGAATATAAATAAGATATTTCATTCTAGTTCAAGACAGTACGGTTAGAGTTTATTTGATCATATTCGATTATTTTTTTATTTTTCTGAAAGTTTATGAAACTTGATGGAAAAAGTGCATTATTTTTGCCTACTTACAATACATTATTTGAGTTTGGACCCTCCTTCATAGCAGTTAATTGGGTTGGCTCGTAACGTATCTAGATAGCCATATGGAATTAACGGGATGGCCTGTGCCGATCTTCATAGCGGGGTTTGTAAGCGACTCCTTAATCGGCTGGAAATATAAATTTTCCGGGGAGCCTTGCGCCACTCTGCTTAGCACAAAATATTGGTGGTTTGATTTTCTACTTTTTATGTTAAGAGCAGCCACTGTGACGCATAGAGAGCTCATCAACTCGCCTGCCTACAGTAACATTCTAAACAAAAGAGTTTTTAGATTGCCTGTACCAACCGTTTCCACAGTATTCGTTAAGAGATTTCGATCGTTTCTGTTCCCGTATATACATAGTCAGGTCATAAGTTCTGTCACATGTGCAATATGAAATAATTTAGACATGTTTATTATTTATGTAAACATTTATATAGCAAAATGAACTTAATAAAACATAGATTCTTATGGTAATAAAGTTTATTCAAAATGACCCCGCGATTTTGAATACAGGCCTTTATTCTGCGCGGCCAGTCGTCTATCGCAGCACGAACGAGGTCCATGTCAATATCGGCGGCTGCCTTAATCAAGGATGCCTTGAGTGACTCCAAATCAGGATGAGGCTTTGAGCAGGTCTTTTCCTCCAAGTGTTGCCATATCTTGTAATCTAACGGACTCAAATCTGGACTGGAGGAGGGCCAGTCTTCGTGCCGGATGAAGTCGATTTCACGCGCCGCCAGCCAGTCTTGTGTGCTTTTCGCTCTATGAGCTGGCGCAGAATCTTGTTGGAATACCCAGTGCCTGTTATTAAACATGGTATGAGAAACAGGTTCCACAAGGTTCTTGAGGACTGTATTTTGATACACAACTGCATTCGTTTTTACGCCTTTCTCATAAAAATGTACCTCAGTTAAGCCCCAATAAGAGACTCCCAACCAAACCATGAGCGAGGATGGAAAATGACCTCGTTGGACACGCGGAATAAGGTTGCTCGCTTCTTCACTGCTGTGTGCGTACACCTTATCATTTTGTTTGTTGTAGCTCTCTTCCACGGTGAAAATTTTTTCATCCGAAAAAAGAATTTCCCGATGCTTTTTTCCCGCGTACCGCTTCAACAAAGCGCGGCATCTCTTCAGTCTCAGGTCCATTAAACGAGCGTCCAAACGATGTCCTGTTTTTCTACGCTATGCCCTAAGCCCTAAGTCTTCATTTAACACCCTTTTCACCGTGGTCCTGCTTAACCCCATATGAAGGGCCAACAGTTTCTGCTTACGTATGGGATTTCTTTGAATTCGCGCCTTCACAGCTTTTATCACTGCTGGAGTCCTAACAGAGCGAGGGCGACCACTTCTTGACCTGTCATCTACACTAGAGTCTTCATTGTATCGTTTTATGGTACGATAAACGAATCTTTTGGTTATATTCAAATTTTTCAGTAAGTCGAAAATCTGAATTGGCGCGTAACCGCAACGATGCAACGCAATAACTGCGACACGGTCTTCTTTAAGTGTCCACTCCATATTTAAAAATGAGGAAAATTCTAAAAAGTACACATTTTTATTTTCATGAAAAATTCGAAATTCGAATTCAATAAACTTTTTTGTGGCCAGCGTTCTAAATTCAAAAGTTTTTATTGTGTGACAGAACTTATGACCTGACTGTGTATATAACAAATTAAACAAAATTAATAATATTGCAACCTTAAGTCTACATCAAGCAAAGTCCGTACTGTATAAAACTTTATTTACACTTACTTACGAAGAATCTGAAAATTTAATGAGGTTATCCTCATTAAATTTTCAGGTGTGTGTTTGTGTGTGTTAAGTTCATGTCATTATTGACATGAACTTAACACACACACACACACACACACCTACACATAATATAAAAGAGAACTGTTGATTTGATTATAAGTCATCCATCAAATTTTAAAATGTTAAAATTTCTGATGCTATTAATGGAATTAAGCATAATAATGAAATAATATTATTTTAATCTGCATGTCGTCATTATTATTATTTTTATTTTCTTCATATTATTTTTTGGGTATTTAAACATTATGATTTGATTGCCGTATACATAATTGGAATTTCTGTATTTTAGGTCCTCACGATAAAGGCCTAGCCTAGTGTGAGGATTATTATAATAATTTTATGTAAAATGTATTCATTGGCAAATAAATAAATTTAATTTAAATTTAACTTATGGGTCATATAGAAAGGGAACAAAAATGTCTTAAATCTTAGCATTTCGTTTAGTAATTTTTTCGCGGGAGGGTTACAAACATACATCCTCAAACTCTCACGTTTATAAATTAGTAGAATATAAAACGACGCCAGATGCAGGACACGCCCGGGGCGCCTATATGTTAAAAGCCGGCACTGAGCATCTGGTAGTTACTAACAATTATTCATAATGTTTACTACTGGCAATAGTTCTAGACCTATTGCCAGCTGTAAACATTATGTAAATATTACCTCAAATATAAATATCAAATAATTTATTTCTCAAAAACTTTACATTTCATCGCAAAAAAACTAGGGGGACAAGATAGCTCCAAATAACCCCCCTCCATTAACATAATAATAAAATCGTGTGAACGATATCTATAGCCATCCCCATTAATTGTTTTATGGTCCCATTACAGACCATATATGCTTGCTTGAAAATGTGGTGAAAGATCTGTGATGGGGCCCCAAATAATGAATTGTTAAACAGGCCAGAAAAAACATTGTTGGCGTGATATTAATGTAACATAACCACATTTTAACAGAAGGCTCTTCCACAAGAGTTCATTCCTCCTCTGAGGACACTTCATGATGTGTCGGTAAAAACGTGCGTTATGTCAAAGCTTGCGTGACGTATGCTGTCAAATGCGTAAGATGACGGCGGAGTTCAAAACCTCATTTACAAAAAAAATAACTGCATAAGCAATTTTATTTCCTCGCAGTAGTCGTGAAATGCATTATGTCTTGGCCAAAAGTGCAATAGATGGACTCCTCTCTTCCAGGGCCTTGCCTGCTCGTAAATTTATTGCTCGCTTTCCAGTCTCGTACAACAAGTTTTTCTTTTCTTATTTTTATGTCAGAATTTTTCGACTCCGGCCAGCAGAGCAAGGGAAATGTGTGGGTCAAGAAGCTTGGGGGACAGGAATGCACGGCCCAGTAATGCCCGGCCCCGGAATGCCCGACCCCGGAATCGTGGGATTTGGGACGCCAATTCCGGGGCCGGACATTCCAAGCCGCACATTACTGGGCCGGGCTTTCCATGGCCGTGCACTGCCTGTTCGACCCCGGAATGCCCGGCCCGGGAATTGTGGGACGTCTCTCATTGGCTGGAAATACTGGCTTCTGATTGGTCGAACATTTTCGATTTAACTTAGACGAATCTAAGGCCACGGTCATAGTAGTGAGGTTTTTTTGTAAGCAAGTTTAACATTCACTTGACACATACCATAACCTAAAAATTATTCATATTTGGTTAGTTTAAAATAAAAACAAACTCAATTCTGCTATTTGTTAAAAAAAATAACACTGTGAAGACTGTTCAAGTGCATTATATTTATTGAGTCAAATTTGGCTAGAGTAGGTTATTGTGGCTGAATTTCAATTGGGTTATAGGTTAGGTTATAACTTAGAAGAAGCAAAACCGAAGCGTAGCGGAGCGGAGTGGAGCGAAGCGTATGCAAATTAAAAAAACATTTAATGATATTAATAGATTTTTTGAGATAGAGACACTATGAAAACACCCTAATCTCTGATGTAGCAGTTGTCTATGGTACTCGGGACGCCAATTCCGGGGCCGGGCATTCCGGGGTCGAGCACTATTTTGTACGGCCACGGAAGGCTCGGCCCAGGAATGACCGACCCCGGAATCGTGGGCTTTCGGGACGCCAATTCCGGGGCCGGACATTCCTGGGCCGGACAATACTGGGCCGGGTATTACAGGGACTCAAGAAGCTTCATAGTTACCCGGATCGTTGATATCAACAAGCGAGTTGCTCAGCACGTTTCGCTTGATGACGTTCGTCGGCGGCGGGTTGTGAGGCAGGCGGGGCGGCGCGGCAGGCGCGGCAGGCGCGGGGCAAGATGGCGGCGGCGGGACTACCAGGCTGCAAGAGGCATGCTTACTTTGGTTACTGAGTCTTGGTGGACATAATCCATCTACATATATGAAAATTAATCCTAAAACGTGTTGGTAAGCCCGAATGTCGCAAACAGCTGGACCGATGTGGATGAACTTTTTTTTAAATATTCTTAGAATTCTAAGAAAAGTTCTTTTGGAGAGAACATAATGAAAACTGCATAGAGAACAGCCGACAATTTAAAAATCTTTGGTTTAGTTCATGTTTCTGTCGATAGATGACGTTGGTAGCTTTTAACAGAACGACGTCTGTCGGGGCAGCTAGTATAACATAAACATAATAATTTATATATGTCACCATAAGATAGTCAAAACCGTTAGTTGATAAACTAACGCTTTAGTTGATCAACTATCGACATATAGTAAATCAGACCGACAGGGTATAGAATTTACGTTTTTTTTTCTCCTTACAAAAGTTCGCTGCGCTCGCCCCCTCTAGTCTTCACATAAGCTACCGCAGTGTTTGCCCTGGTATTTCGTGTGCAATTCATGTTTAAACCAGTTTACTATTTAACAGTTTTAACCGTTAGTTTATCAACTAACGCGTCATATAGTAAGCAGTATGCTACAGTTTACTAGCTGTCGATAGTTGACCAACTAACGAGAAAAAAACGATAGTTTATCAACTAGGTTTTGACAATCTTACGGTGACATATACAAGCACAAACTTTAAGCACCCACACTAGGATACCCTGTCATGGAACCAGAAATAGCGACGCAACTACAAATACATATCCAAGACCTACGGATTTTTTTTCTTCAGAAGCAGCCTTTAATACAGCGCCAGAGGTCGTTAATATAAGGTGTTGCAATCCCAGGATTTGTGACACTGTTTGGCGCCTCTCACGCAGTGGATAAGTAAATTTATCTTAAGCACATGTACGTATTATATCCGGAAATTATGTTAACATTGATAGAAAACATCGTGAGGAAACCTTAATACCTCCATGAGTGCGCGGATGGGCTGACCCCACATCACGAACAATGGAGTATTAAATAACTGGCTAAGCGAAAGCGCAATGCGAAATAAATTAAAACTGACGTATTATTATTGTGGTACTCACCCGTGAATGGGAAGACCGTGCTCCAAGCACTGAGTGTGATCTATTTCGACGTCCGCGACGCCGCTGTCACGATTCTCCATTACTGCAAACATAACAACGATAATTTAAGTAACACGGCAAAAAAAGTGTTTCTTTTTTTAGCGGATATATTCTGAATCATCTCGATGCTCTTATAGGATTCTAGGTGGCCCTTTTTAGTAGTGAACAAAAAATCCTAATTGAAATTTTCTTTGCCAGAAGATACATTCGGTCCATCAAATACTGACCGAGTGAGTTCATTCAATTACTGTTTCAAGCGCTATTATTGTTCCGCCCCTTCACCCTATTCAGTTCGAACTCCATCCTTATCTGGTCCATGCCGTCCATTTCCATGATCTCGCATATGTCCTCAGCGAACATGCGGTCATGAACAATGTGTCTCGTCTTAATCATTTATTCATTTGTCCATTCTCTTATGCATTTATTCAGTCATTCAATCATCCTTTTTATCAGTCATTCATGCCCTTATCTTTCTATAACCCATTCGTTACTTCTTTAATCATTCACTCGGTCATAAATACATTCATTCATAACCGTGAACGATCCGGCTGAAGAACAAACAATCCGGCTGACGACCCGAATGGCCGAGTCGGCAGTGACCCTGCCTACGAAGCCAAGGGTCCCGGGTTCGAGTCCCGGTGGGGGCAAATATTTGTTTGATGAGAACGGATGTTTATATCCTAGTCATGGTTGTTTATCTATCTAAGTATAATATTGATCTATTTATGTACGAGTATCGTTGTCTAGTACCCAAGATACAGGGAATCCTAGTTTGAGGCTAGATCAATGTGTGTAAATAGTGTCCACGGTATTATTATAATAATACAGAGCCGTAAAATTGAAAAAAAATAAGTGATCGATTTCGACTCACCATTCCTGGCATTATTGTTGTTCCGCCCTTTCCCCCTATTCAGTTCGGACTCGATCCTCATCTGCTCCATGTCGTCCATCTCCGCGATGCTCTCGCGCAGGTCCTCAGCGAACTTGATGCGGTCGTGCTCGTTGCGCGCGTTGAACGTTGCGAGCGGGCGGTCGTCGACCCGCCGCGTGATGCGAATCCCGAAGGGGTAGTCTGTGGGTCAAAGAAACGTAGTCAACTCATATCTGCTATGCCGCCCCGTAAGGGCCAGGCCACATCACTGCGTTGGGGTATACGACATAAGGTCGATGTGTGGCAGATTTCTGCGATGCAACGACGCGTCTTGATTTGGCCTTGCCGTTACTACTGGAGTTTGTATGTCATCATCATCATCAATGGCAGCTTCTTTCCGCCCACTGCTGGGTAAGTGTTTGACGTGTCGCTCAAACGATATCAAGCGTGACATTTACTTAGCCGACCATATTTGGGGAATTATAGTACCCATCACTATGAACTTTCCCCAAGACAAATGTGGTCTCAAAGGAAAAGAAATATTTGGTCTCCATTAGTAACTCTTAATCAGTAATGAGGGGCGAAATTTTTTTTTCCGACTTCTGAGCTAAAAATAGCACCTTCGCCGCTTGATTTTGGGTTCGCAGGCGGAAAAATTATCTTCCTAACTCGTTCGAAAAGGCTCTTTACGAACCTCACCTACGCCTTCGGTTCGTGCCGTTAACTTCTCGGCTCGTATATATTGGGTGCTTACCTATGAAATTGGCGATTTTTTCTTACAGATTCAGGAGTTCGTAATTCGAGTAATTCAATAGCTATTTCCAGTTTTTTTTTATTGTTTTAAAATTTATTTCAATATTTTACATCTACATATTAAATTTTCTTTTAATTTTCGGTTTGATAACTAAAATGTTATCTTCAAAATCAGTACCTCCTAAATGTCATCCATTTTCATGATAATATTCGTAATATTTTTTTACTGCTGACACTTTTCAAAAATTATATAAAATTTTCTGTTAGCTAAATGTTGTCTCATTTATACACACAAAGTTTATAAAATTAGGATCTGTCATTCCTAAAAAAAGTACAAAAATGTTTGTACTGAAAATTGAGTTAACTTCAATTTCTCCGTACAAAACGCCAATTTCATATGTAAGGACCCAATATAAGCCTTTTCGAACTCGTGGGAAATGTACTATTTCATTTGCGACCATACGTTTCTTGGGGAAAGTTACTACCATTCCCCAACATATCGTCAGCTAATTAAATGTCAAACATTCGAGTTGTTCGACATTTTAACATCCGGACATAAGGTTCATACTCACGCGCCACAGAGAACAGGTTGACCTGCATCCCGCACAGAGGAAACGATTGTCGAAACGTGTAAGAGACTGACGACTTCTTCTTGCTGAATATCTTCGTGATGACTAGCAGGTCGTTGAAGAGGAACACCTGGAATGAAGACATTTACTTATATAACTAGGGTCGGACCGATTCCTGGGTTGACCAACAATCTCAAGACATCTATTTCCAATTTAACTAAAATGAGGTACGCCATTCATTCTCAGAGGAGACAGATCGAGCAAAGCGTCTCCGTTCATGATTGGGAAAAAATACTTTCGTATGTCCGGATGTTATCCTCTACAGGCCGCATTTCTCCACTGATTCTCGTAATTTTTTGTGAGCAGGTTTAAATAGTATTATTTAGTTTTTTTTTTGGAAAAATTTCAAAATGGCGGAGATGTGGGGGTTTTAAATTTTCAAAAAACGGCAACAGTCAAACAGCTTGACGGACTTTAACAAATAAGGTGTCGTTGGTATTGTAGAGACCGTGAGAGTAACAGGGTACATAATTTTAGTGAAAAGTCAATAGGTTGGGTTTAAGGCCGCAAAATAAAGTTTGCAAAGTTATTAGCGCATAACTCCGCACCTCTCTCTGATGCACGCCAGGGCGTTCTTTCTTGTTGATATCCGGTATCTCGTAGAGGCGGCAGTAGCACACGAGGCGGCGGTGAGGGAGCGCCAGGTGCGGCTTTTTGCCAACTATCGTCGCCTCGACTTTCATCACCTGCAACAGGCAAAGTGTTTATAATGTCATAGAGGCAAGTTAAGTATCATTTGCACCCACGTTTAGCTGGTAATTTAGCTTCCTTTTGGCTAGTCTATCATCGCTCTAGAGACCGTATAGCACAGTCGTAACTGGAATTAGCTGAGCCGGCTTACACACTATTTACAGACAGTTGATGCCGTTTCTTACTGCCTAGTATGTCCCGGTGGTAGATCCCGGCCAGCATGTCTCGGTCGATGTCTGTTAATGTGTGCGTGTGTGTACCTGCGTGACATGGTCGCTGCCTGGCTTGAACTCGGTGCTCTTCACCCGGTGGTAGATCGCGGCCAGCATGTCTCGGTCGATGTATGTGTGTGTGTGTGCGTGTGTGTACCTGCGTGACATGGCTGCTGCCAGGCTTGAACTCGGTGCTCTTCACGCGGTCGTAGATCCCGGCCAGCATGTCTCGGTCGATGACTGTGTGTGTGTACGTGTGTGTACCTGCGTGACGTGGTCGCTGCCTGGCTTGAACTCGGTGCTCTTCACCCGGCCGTAGATCGCGGCCAGCATGTCTCGGTCGATGTCTGTGTGTGTGTACGTGTGTGTAACTGCGTGACATGGTCGCTGCCTGGCTTGAACTCGGTGCTCTTCACGCGGTCGTAGATCCCGGCCAGCATGTCTCGGTCGATGTCTGTGTGTGTGTACGTGTGTGTACCTGCGTGACATGGTCGCTGCCTGGCTTGAACTCGGTGCTCTTCACCCGGCCGTAGATCGCGGCCAGCATGTCTCGGTCGATGTATGTGTGTGTGTGTGCGTGTGTGTACCTGCGTGACATGGCTGCTGCCAGGCTTGAACTCGGTGCTCTTCACGCGGTCGTAGATTCCGGCCAGCATGTCTCGGTCGATGTCTGTGTGTGTGTACGTGTGTGTACCTGCGTGACGTGGTCGCTGCCTGGCTTGAACTCGGTGCTCTTCACGCGGTCGTAGATCCCGGCCAGCATGTCTCGGTCGATGTCTGTGTGTGTGTACGTGTGTGTACCTGCGTGACATGGTCGCTGCCTGGCTTGAACTCGGTGCTCTTCACCCGGCCGTAGATCCCGGCCAGCATGTCTCGGTCGATGTCTGTTTGTGTGAGCATGTGTGTGCATGTGTGTGCATGTGTGTACCTGCGTCACGTAGTCGCTGCCTAGCTTGAACTCGGTGCTCTTCACGCGGTCGTAGATCCCGGCCAGCATGTCTCGGTCGATGTCTGTGTGTATGTACGTGTGTGTACCTGCGTGACATGGTCGCTGCCTGGCTTGAACTCGGTGCTCTTCACGCGGTCGTAGATCCCGGCCAGCATGTCTCGGTCGATGTCTGTGTTTATGTATGTGTGTGTACCTGCGTGACGTGGTCGCTGCCTGGCTTGAACTCGGTGCTCTTCACGCGGTCGTAGATCCCGGCCAGCATGTCTCGGTCGATGTCTGTTTGTGTGAGCATGTGTGTGCATGTGTGTGCATGTGTGTACCTGCGTCACGTAGTCGCTGCCTAGCTTGAACTCGGTGCTCTTCACGCGGTCGTAGATCCCGGCCAGCATGTCTCGGTCGATGTCTGTGTGTATGACCGTGTGTGTACCTGCGTGACATGGTCGCTGCCTGGCTTGAACTCGGTGCTCTTCACGCGGTCGTAGATCCCGGCCAGCATGTCTCGGTCGATGTCGCCGCAGTCGTCGATGCCGCGCAGGTTGCGCACGAACCCGTCGAGCGACATGCGCGCCTCCGGCTTCATGTTCGGCGTGTGCAGATCCGTGTTGAGCATGATGATGGCGAAGGCTAGCACGAAGATCTGCGGATGGACAAAAGGTTTAAATGACGTTACGTAAATGGACTTTAATATTGTTCCCACCGAGTGGCGCCGGCTGCAATACCAGAACTAATCCAAATATCCAATTTCTAAACCTCTAGGTCAGGGCATGACCTCTGTAGTGTTGCAGCCGAGGTTCTGCCTCACTAGCTCACAGTATCGCGGGTTTGAATCCCAGCCGGAGAGGAAACAGAATATCCGGGTCTCGGATGTTTTTTGTGACGTCGCTGTTTCTGGTTCCCTCAGAGTATCCTAGTGTGGGGCTAATGTGCCTGTATCCTAGTGTGGGGCTTGTATATTAGTGTGGGTCTAATGTACCTGAATCCTAGGGCCTGAATCCCAGTGTGGGGCCTGTATCTTAGTGTGGGGCTCATGTGCCTGAATCCTAGTGTAGGGCAAGTATCCTAGTGTGGGGCCTGTATCTTAGTCTGGGGCTAATGTGCCTGAATCCTAGTGTAGGGCATGTATCATAGTGAGGGGCCTATATCCTAGTATGAGTCCTGTATTCTAGTGTAGGAGCCAGAATCCTAGTCTGGAGACAGTATCCTAGTGCGGGGCCTGTAACCTAGTATAGGGCCAGCCACCCGCCGTGTCCTGTTGTGCAGTCGCTGCAAAAGGTCCGGGTTGACCAGGCAGTACCGCCGCGCGAATGCCTCCACCAGCCTAATTTGGGGCCCATATCTTACCGTGTCCTGTGTGCGCAGTGGATGCACAAAGTCAGGATTGCACAAGCAGTACCGCCTCGCGACTGCCTCCACTAGCCTAGTGTAGGGCCTGTATCGTACCGTGTCCTGCGTGCGCAGCCGCTGCACAAAGTCCGGGTTGCACAGGCAGTACCGCCTCGCGATTGCCTCCACTAGCCTAGAGTAGGGCCTGTATCGTACCGTGTCCTGCGTGCGCAGCCGCTGCACAAAGTCCGGGTTGCACAGGCAGTACCGCCTCGCGACTGCCTCCACTAGCCTAGTGTAGGGCCTGTATCGTACCGTGTCCTGCGTGCGCAGCCGCTGCACAAAGTCCGGGTTGCACAGGCAGTACCGCCTCGCGACTGCCTCCACTAGCCTAGTGTAGGGCCTATATCGTACCGTGTCCTGCGTGCGCAGCCGCTGCACAAAGTCCGGGTTGCACAGGCAGTACCGCCTCGCGACTGCCTCCACTAGCCTAGTGTAGGGCCTGTATCGTACCGTGTCCTGCGTGCGCAGCCGCTGCACAAAGTCCGGGTTGCACAGGCAGTAGCGCCGCGCGAACGCCTCCACTAGCCGCTCGATCTTCTGCGCCTCGCCTGGCAGGCGGAAGTGCGCCTGGTAGCGGCGGAGGGCGACGTCCACCGCCATGCCGGAGAGGTCCAACTCGTTTACGAAGCATCTGGATTTAGGAAATGATAAAGTCATGGCCGAACGCACAAAGTGCTGTTCAAATAAAGGGCCGCTTAAATAACATATTGGCGAAGAGATTGAAGTGGCTGCATTATTTGAGTCGCCGGTTGACCGTTCAATAGGTCCTTTTCTACATCAGGTGAGTAAGGATAGATGACTGACGTGCTTTCTTTCTCCTTGTTCATACAGAAAGAAGTATAAGATTTGCTCATTTCTGGGGAAACCTGAGGCAAAAGTGTCAGGCCAATCTCATTTTAGACTAACCCCTTGGTGTTTTTGGAGGTTCGTGATGAAGCGTAATGTGGTGATAATGCGTTTTTCTCAATCAAACACTGGGTACGTTTCGCTCCACCGCTTATTGATAAAACTTGAATCTATGACAAATTGAGGTCGTAATCGGTTCTGTCCTATTCAAGTAATAGGTTGTTCTACTCACTCGGTGACGGCCATGTTGAAGGGGCTCTGCAGATTGCCGAGGTACTCCCCGATCATCTGTTTGCTGAGACCTTTTCTGGTGATGAGGAACCTGGTAATAGAGAATAGTTCTGGTATGAAAATAATATTTATTAGTATTTCCACGTTACGAAAGCCCAAACAGTTAGGATGTTAAATTAGAATTATCTGTATTAAGACCAGAGAGTAAGTAAGTAAGTAAGTAAAGTAAGTAAATCGTTTATTTCCTTTACAAATATTTTTACAAAATTTTGGTACTTATTCGCTATAATATAATAACTAATGGATTATTAATATTTGTAAAGGCTGGAGCCTAAACTAGGATACCCTGTATTTTAGGGCTCCAGGCCTCCATTTACACAAATTATGGTTAGTAATTTATTATCTTCTTCTTTTCGAGTCGACGGTCATCTCAGATACGGGCGGCCCAAAAGACCGCAACCGCAATAGCTCGCTCGGTAGCCTTATACAGCTCCTCGTCCGTGCAGGTTGTCGGGCACGCAGGGCACCCAGTCATGTGCGCAATCGTCTGTCTCGGGTATCCACAGACGCACGCCGTGTCTAGTTCCGAGATGATGCCCCACCTCGCCAGGTTAGCTCTGGACCTCCCCACTCCAGCTCTGAGACGGTTGAGAGATTTCCAGATCGGCCAGCTGAGCTTGTATCCTTCAGCTAGTTTCTCTTTCACGCAGTTGCTCGGGTCTGTAGGGTTCTGTCGCGACTGCCACTTGGCGAGGCGTGTAGTTTGAGCTGGTTGACTTAGCGGCTGCACTGAGTGCAGGAAGCTTTTTCTGGAACGCAGCCTGGGCCTGGCTGGTACATGGTTGAACAGGGGATGCCGTCTGTCATGTGTCTGCTTTGACCTTTCAACCGAGCTAGAGACAGATCTCCGAACCTCCGGGGGGGCTATTCCTGCTAGCTGGTACAGGTTGTCGGTTAGCGTGAGTTTCAGACAGCCCGTTATGAATCGACATGACTCGTTCAATGCCACGTCGACCAGCTTTGCGTGCGTTGAACGTTCCCACACAGGGCAGGCGTACTCAGCCGCAGAGTAGCACAGCGCCAGAGCTGTGGTGCGCAGGACGGTTGGCTTTGCTCCCCAGGATGTCGTGGTCAGCCTCTTGAGCAGGTTTTTGCGTGTGCAAACTTTTTGTTGGGTCTTCGTGCAATGCTGCTTCATTGTCAGGCTTCTGTCTAGGGTTACGCCGAGGTACTTAGGGAAACTGTTGTGGGACAATTTTACGTCTCTCCATATGATGTTAAGTTCCCTTTTAGCATCCCTATTGCGGAGATGGTATGCACAGACCTCGGTTTTGGCTAGATTTGGCTTCAGACCGTTAGCAGCATAGTATTCGCCAAGCTTGTTCAGGGAAGAGGAAATTATTCCCTCCACGCTCTCGAAGGTGTCCGAGTGAGCCGCGAGTGCTAGGTCGTCAGCGTATATGAAGCTTCTGGTATCCTGTGTCCTAGGCTGGTCATTTGTATATATGTTGAACAGACTTGGCGCCAGGACACTACCCTGTGGCAATCCATTACGCTGATTTCTCCAACGGCTCTTCTGGGTTTGCAGGTTAACATGAAACCGGCGGTTACTGAGGAGCTGTCCTACGATCTGGCAGAAGTCATAATCGCCCGTGATCTCTTAAAGCTTTTTAATCATTACGCTGGTGTTCACAGTGTCATAGGCCGCCGATAAATCCACGAAAGCGACACCCGTGATTTTCCCTTTCTCAAATCCATCTTCAATGTGCTGGGTCAGGTTGAGAACTTGCGATGTGCAAGACTTGCCGGGTCGGAAACCTGCCTGTTCTGGGATCAGTTTATCGTCGATGTATGGAGTAAGACGGCCAAGAAGGATCTTTCGAACAGCTTGTATAGGTGGCATAGTAGGGATATTGGACGAAAACTTTTGGGGTCATCAACTGGTTTGCCCGGCTTGAGTAGCGCGATGACACGGGCCTTGCGCCATTCTTTTGGGATCTTCTTGGTTTCCAGACAGTTGTTGAAAAGCCTCAGAACCCAATCCACCGTCACAGGGCCGAAATGCTTTATCTGTTCGACAGTGAGAGTCCAGAGTCCACACGCCTTCCCGCTTTTCAGCCTTCTAATTGCGGCAATCATCTCTTCGCGGCTGAAAGCATTACTCAGGGTGTCAGTCTCGGTGGCCGGGTTCCTAAGGATCTTCCTAGCTCCTGGGAGGGGTTTAGTCTTGCCATTCAGCAGCAGTTGGTGGGCAACCTGGTTTGCAGTAACATTTGTATATTCTCCAGAAGAGTTCTGGGTACCAGTTAGTTTCTTGATTGTAGACCAAGCTTTCTTACTGTTGTGCGTCATGTCAACCAACTCGACCAGGTCTTGCCATTTTTTCCGTCGGGTTTCACCGATACACTGCATTAGAGCTTCACCGAGGGCGGTAGTGTTTTCGGAAAAAGGGTCTCTTTCAAAGGCAGTCTGGTATTCCTGCAGAAGTCCGGCAGTGTCGCCAGTTAGTCCTGGGACATAAGATGTGGCACAGCCCCTCGGAATAGTCCTGCACGATATTTCCTTAATCACGTCAATGAATGAGCTGTAGTTATTTGGCGTGGCCTCGATGGTGTGAATCCTGCTATATAAAGTAGTTGCGAACTTCTCGCAATCCGCTTTGTTGAAGTTGAAACGCCTCCGGAACGGGACTATAGTAGGTTCGATTGCAGCGTTTACTTCACAGAAGATGGGTCTGTGTTGGGTGCGTGGGATCGGCCGTGCAACTCGTTTTCGGCATTGGGAGCTAATGTTTGAGCTAGCGAAGATTAAGTCTGGGTTGTATCCCCTTTTCCATCTGCCACTGTTGAAGGATGCCGGTAGCTTTGGGTCGTGGATCAGTGCAAGGTTATTGGCCTCGCTCCATTCCTCAACGGCTTCTCCATTTCCGTCCGTTTCCCTGTACCCCCATGCGACGCTATGACTATTGAAATCTCCAGTGACAATTCTGGTTATCGTGTTGCCGAAATTGGGTGTCGCTGTGAATTGGAACGGGTTGTTGGGGGGTTTGTATACGGATGTTACAGTGGCGTCCGAAAACTCCACGGTCAGTATCTCCACATTATTGTCGTCTGTTAGGTGGGCGGACTTCACGTGCGTACCAGGTTTGGTGTAGATCGCGCTGCCGTACTTGAGATGAGGTCGTTCGATGATACGGGTCATATTCATTATATCCGGCCTCGGGTTGTCTGGGCCTCGGTGCGTTTCTTGTACGCACAAAACGTCAGTCTTATTTATATGGCACAGCTCAGCAAGTAAAATTGCTTTGTCCGCTGAGAAGCCCTCTATATTAATAGAGAGAACTGTCAAGGCAGGCCCTGATAAGGGCCGTATATTGATTATTATAGTGTGTAGTAATTTATTATTAATTAATTTTATTATAGTAATTTATTATAGTGTGTAGGTATGGTGAAAACATTGGCTTTGAAAGGAAAGCTGATAATAAAAAGAAAAGAAAAAACAAAAATCGGATGAATTATAAAATAAAAACTACGAATAATGAAGCTTTTTGTAGAATAAAAATAACAAAATGAATGTTGCGTGTGTTTGTGAATGAGTGATTGTGTGTGTGTGTGTGTGTGTGTGTGTGTGTGTGTGTGTGTGTGTGTGTGTGTGTGTGTGTGTGTGTGTGTGTGTGTGTGTGTGTGTGTGTGTGTGTGTGTGTGTGTGTGTGTGTGTGTGTGTGTGTGTGTGTGTGTGTGTGTGTGTGTGTGTGTGTGTGTGTGTGTGTGTGTGTGTGTGTGTGTGTGTGTGTGTGTGTGTGTGTGTGTGTGTGTGTGTGTGTGTGTGTGTGTGTGTGTGTGTGTGTGTGACAGTGTGTGTAAGTGTATGTGTGCGTGTGTTTGTGTAAGGGTGAAAGCGCGAAAAATTATAGGGAGTGCAAGTCTAAGCTAGGCAATAACTTCAAGAAGTTTTTCGGTCTCTTGATAATTTAAAGTTAGCAACCAATTAACTACTGCATTCTTACATTGGTAATTGTTCATAGGATATATTTTATTTATTAGGTTACACTTATTATATAAGTATGTACTATCGAACCATCTGAATCATGACCCACCATAAGCTTATTTTGCTAAACCCCTTAAATGCAAGTAGGTCGAAATTCGCTTGAAGGTTTATTTCTTTGGTAACGAACTTGTTATCATTTGATTAGACACTGACATTTACATAGATCTTACAAGTTTGAAAGTTTCAAACGAATTATCAGGCAAATGGGTCATGATTCAGTTGGTTCGATTGTACCAAGAAAATTGAAGTATCTTTTTGCAAACGAAGTTTTATGAACTCTGGGATGACAAACAAGATCGAATCTTCTTTTGTTTTGAGAGAATGATGGGTCATAAGTCAGAAGACCATGTTTTTTGGTTATAGTGGTGGCAATAAATAGTTGTCGTACTGTTGGATCTTGCATTCATCATACAGCTTAGAGGTCGGATATAAGAAGGGTCGAAAAGTTAAGACTTTGAATACTGCACGTTGAGCAACCTCTAATTTATTTAACGTAGTTTTAGGAACGCCGCCCCAGATAATATTGCAGTAGGATAATATGGACTGACACATCGCATAATATACCATTTTCAAAATTTTTTGGTCAGCCGAGTGCCGAGCCGATAAGCCGAGCCTTAGTATTTTGAATATGAATATTAATTTTCTAGTTCGGGATGAAAGTAACTTAATATGTGTTTGGAAATTAAGATTTTGATCTATATTTACTCCAAGATATTTTGTGTTTAGGACATTTTCAAGACAGGGGCATTGTAAACGTAAGTCAGCTGGACAATAATGGGCTATTAAGTTTAGGCTGTGGCAACGGGATTCTGTATTACGGATGGAAAACAGAATGTAATTAGTTTTGCTATTATTTATAGTAAGTAAATTTCTTCCGAGCCAACGCAAAACTATGTCCAAACCCTCTTGAGCTGTATGAAAAAGTTCCTGTAGGGAGTCTGCTTGAAATATCAGTGCTGTGTCATCGGCGAAAGAGACGATTTTGCCATTACGGAGGGGGATGCAACATAATTCATTAATAAAAACCAAAAATAGGGATGGGCCGAGGATGTTTCCTTGCGGAACGCCATAGGTAACGGGTAGGGCATCGCTCGTTACATTGTCAATTTTAACGATTTGACTACGGTTTGATAAATAACTATTAAATAAATTTAGAGTCTCACCTCTAACTCCATACTTATGAGATTAATGTGCTCATCCAGAGTACATTAATCATCGAGATTGCGTTCCCTAACATGAGGAGGAGGGACTAGTCAAAGGCGGCTCATACATTAAATGGTCCTTCCGACCGGATCACAGAACAAATGACATGAACATTTGACTAGCCCAAAAATTATAATTATTAACATAATATTCAAAATGAAGGCCACGGACAGTGCATCATAGAAAAGACTCGTATAATTCTTTGCTAAGTTCCGGAAGACGAAACAAATAATAATAATAATACATTTGACACTATTTATACACATTGATCTAGCCCCAAACTAGGATTCCCTGTATCTTGTACACATACTTATATAGATAAATATTATACTTAGATAGATAAACAATCATGAGTAGGGTACAAACATTCGTTATCATCAAACAAATATTTGCCCCACCGGGACTCGAACCCGGGACCCTTGGCTTCGTAGGCAGGCTCACTCCCGACTTGGCCATTCGGGTCGCCAAGTCTTTCACTGTATGCTCATTTAATGTCTGTGTATTTAATAATATTATTTGATTGGAATGAAATCCTAACTTTTATATATAAGCTAGTAGATAATTAAGTGAGTGACGAGATAAATCTACATTCTTGTGACAGCCGATATGTTATTGGTACATACGTGAGAGATATTGAGATGCCGGCATAAAGTATGGGTTAACCTCTCAACAACCGAGGGTAGTTGGGACGGGTCGCGATTTTGAACCTTACGCCATGGTAATAAAATTTAAAACCTACAACGGAAAAGTGGCGTTAGCCAGTGGTATTCAAGAGGTTAAAGGACCTAAGTAATTAATTACAGTAATTTATTGGATGGACATACCTAGCGACCCCTCTCGGCGAGTTCTCTAAAAAGCCTCTTGCGATGAGGTAGGCGACTCCTCGCTCCGGCTTCTTGTTGAACATGTTCAGACCCACTCGGTACTGCCGCTTGCGCACCGTCTCTGATATCTGGAATGGGGTATGTTCGAGTAACACAAACAAATGATTGATTTTCGCCTCCGCAACCACGTATGGAAAAAGGGTTTTGTACGGACACAAAGACGCTTCAACCAAACTTATAAGAACCATATTTTACGTCGGTGGTTAAAATAAAAAAATAAAACCCATTTCGTTCATTAACGTCAGTTTGAAATGTCTGGACATATCGACATTTCACTTCGAAGTTAAAAATGTCTGGAGTTACCCTAAATGTGTAGGATTTTGAGTCCCTCGCAAATTCCTTTCTCTAACAGCCATCTTAATTCCTACTCAACGCTTTTTAAAAATAGCATTAATCAGTTTAACGTGTTTTTTTAACAGAATTCATAATTTCATAACTCTTTATCGAACACAGTTATTTAAAAAGTGGCCAAGTACGTGTCGGACTCGCCCATGTAGCGTTGTAGCAAGTACAAAGGCGAGTTTATCTCTAAGAAGAGTTTTCTTCCAGCAATGTGAGCAACCACAAACCTTTTTATTAATTAGCAATCTATTCATACATGATGTTGTTATATGTCGTGTGTCATTGTTGCTGTACTCTTTGTGTATTGTGTGTTCACACTTACTTTGAGCACTTGATGCGGATGTTCCGCAGGCGTGACATGTGACACCGGACGGCAGCACGCCTGCGTCGGCTCATAGTACTGTGGTGGCTCCTGTAACATTACAGACACCAGTAAATTATGGAAGATGAAATTTTATTTTTTACTTAAATTTTATAAAATTATTGGCATTGTAGCGCGATCTAAATCATACACGGACCACTCTATGGCCTGTAACGATCTGAGAGCTGTCTCAAGCGTTTCAAAACGACAGATTTAATATGGCGGAACCGTCATTGCGACATAGCTGAGTCAACTTTGACGACCGGTTTAGCCTAGCGGGTAGTTACCCTGCCTACAAAGCTGACGGTCCTGATTTCAAATCCCGGTAAGGGGAAATATTTGTGTGATGAGCATGAATATTTGTTTCTCAGTCTTGGATGTTTTCTATGTATTTACATGTATTTATCTCTATTAAATATATCGTCGTCTAGTACCCATAACACAAGCCTTGTTGAGCTTACTATGGGCCGAGTCCGATTTGTGTAAGATTGTACTATATTATTTATTTATACTATTTATCTACACATATATCATTAACCCTCTTTACTGCGTCCAAAAACCGCACTTTACGACCAGCATAATTATATTCTACTTTGTAAAAACTCATTTCTTATCTCATAATGTATCAATATTTCGACATATTATGACATTCAAATTGCGAACGCCGCCGCCCGCCCGCATGCCGCCCCTAGTTTGCCTGTGAAGTTGGTACTACTGAACAAGCTAAACAAGTGCAGAGTAATGATCAATGCCACAATGCCAGTCGAACATGCGGTTCCTGAACACATCAAAGGAGCTTATGATATGTGTGTAGATAAACTAGTGTATGTAACTCTACACAATTAGGCATTAAAACTCTCCAGAGATATTATTATGAAACTCGCCTTCGGCTCCCCACTCTCGGGTTTTAATATCTTCCATCAGTCACATAAACTACTATTATTTATTTATTTACTCTCAGAGCTGAGAGCGGTTTTTATTGCGGTCCTAAGAGAGGTATACATTAGGATATAATCGTGTACAACTATTATTGAGCTATATCTAGCTATTGAGAGTTTAAGTTGAAACTTTTAGACACAAAATGTATAAAACATTTTGAACGTCGGAAATATGCAGAGGGTCCGTGTTCGAGTTTGCACCGTCTCCAGTGACCTGTTGCAGTCATCGTGGCCGCACCGGCTTGGAGGATATCAACAGCACAGTGTACCCACCTGGCGCTTCCACACCGGAAACCGTTCCGCCGCCGGGTCGTAAAGCCCCGTAGTCGACCCCGTGCGGTGTTGGAAGACCTGCTCCGGAGGTATATGAATATGCGGCTCCTGGGAATGGAGGGCAATATTGACAGGTGTCTCTACTTCTTCTCTATTTTTTATTAATGGCTTGCTAAACTCTTTTGAGGTTAATTTTGCCAGTGTTGAGTGAATTTGAAAGACCACAATTTGGTCAGGTTCTGTAGAACCTGGAAATTAACGTCATGAGAATGATTTGTTGCTCGTTAGCACTACCCAAGAGGACGTGAAGGGCTGTGGGAAACAGACCTTCGGACCTGAGCAACTGCCTTCCGACAGATGTCTAGATTTTTTACATGTATTTTTGACAAACATCAATAATTTTTACTTTTGGCAGTAAACTTAATTTTGGAATGTGTCACATATTTTGAAAGGTGCCACAGGGCTTTCTCGAGAGAGAAAGAAGAGAGAGAACTCATAATTGTAAAGGGTGTTAGCTTTAGACAGATGTCGTTTTCTTCTAAGGTTTCTCAAACTTTTTGACAGGTGTCACAATATTCGACTCTTTTATGAGGTGCCGGTTTTCAAAATCCCCCTTTTAACTGGAACCCCAGTTTTGACAGGTGTCACCACTTTTGACACCTGTCGGAACCCACACTCACCGGCGCCCGCGGCTGGTACGGTTGGTGGTAGTGATGGCGGTGCTCCTGTGATGATGATGAAGAGGAGGACTGCACCGAGGACATGGAGCCGCCGCGCACGCCGCCGCCGCATTCCGCGCGACGCAGGGAAATTGGACTCTCGGCGCTGGGAACAAAGCTGATGTATTATTTATTATAGGGGAATATTAAAAAGAGCGAATAATAAACGAATTGAGCGAACAGCGGAATTACCTCATATCAGTGAATACTGATTTGCGCGACAAAAATACAACGCTCGTTTTGTACTATACGTCATTCGAATGAAGGTTTTCAATTGCTGATTTCAGATCTAGCCACGCCATTTTGTCGGACAAACCCAGTATTTCTAGTCGCGTTCAGTTGTGTCGCGCAATTCAGAAATTTTTGTCAGGCAAAAACACGTATTTTTGTCAGTCAAACACTGAATTTACGGTCGTACGTTTACATTTAGTGTTTGGAATGGCGCACACAATTTAGAATGGTTCACAATGCCGGCAACTTGAATAGCGATTGGACAGCCTCTTCGTCCGCAGTGGACTTCTTGCAGTTCACCCTCGACAGAGGCGTTTTCGTACATATTCGTTCGTAATTTAACAAAATGTGTGAGGTGAGCACATAACTATTTGACGTATCATCAGGTATGGAGTTATTGCGGGTTACATTTTCCAGGCTGGGCGGGTGCAAAAGATGTCGTTTAGCGCCGCCTTCGCCATCATTCGTGTACGTTGCTTCTGGCCCCACACTAGGATACCCTTTGTCGTGGGAATCAGAAACAGGGATGTCACACACATTTCTCTTTTTTTAATTCGTTCGTTCGGTTCGTTTGATACACTTACTGTCCAAGGTACAACGGTTAATTTTTAATAAGGTAGAAGATGTCGATAGTTACCTAAAAGGTACACGACAATATGGAGGTTGAAATTACCTTTTTATTTCAACTAATATTTTATTTATCACAATCAACATCAAATGTACCGATATACTATCATCGAAAGAAACAGTTAAGGAATCTTCGTTCGTCCGTCATCGGTGACTCAGACTTCCATGACAAAATCTTCTATCTCTTTTCTATTCCTCTATTAATTGATGCTGAGTTTGCAGTACTTTTTTAGCTAGTTCTCGTGCTTGAGAATATATTATTGGACTTTACCTCTTCAAACAGACAAAGAGAAAGCCGATGCCATTTTAAAAACAGAAGTCTAAGTGCAAATTTAACGTAAACAAGATCGAAGTCGATAAACAGGGTCGATACGACGTGCCCAGCACTATGACAAAGGTGACAGTGTCATCTGACACAGGGCCTTTGTGGGTGTGCGGGACATCACCCCCTCCGCTATTTCCTCTTTCCCCTCTGGCCATCAATCCTGACTTGGACTAAACTTACTATATGAGAAACTAATGTCATTTCTCGGAGCCTCGTGCGTACATTATTACGGAAATAAACTTTTCATTCTTTATTCAGCTACGTACGTAATACCTGCTGGTCCACTTCGGTAATTGGCAGGTTTCCGGTGATTTATTCATTCATTCACCTTTCTTTCAGAGATAGGAACAAATACAAACAAATGTATCACATTCATTATTTCTTCCTCTCTCCACGAGCTACTTACTTCAGTGTGATGCTGCTGGTGCGCTTCGGTATGTCGGGCGGCAGACGCCTGGCGCAGGCCGCTTGCATAGCTGCCAGCTGCTGCTGCTGCCGGGCGGTGGGCGACGACAGCGGCTTGCCGCCTGACGACAGCAGGTTTCCGTAGATTGGGCCTGGGAAACATTAAGGATGAACTGCTGTGATAATTCAATTCAATGAAAATGGGTAGTAATGAAACGTATGATCGGAGATCCAGTTTTTTATTGTCAAAAATACTGATTTTGGCAGACGAAATAACTGAATTGCTCGACAACTAGAAATACAGGTTTGTCTGACAAAATTACTGAATTGCGCGGCTAGAGCTCTGAAAAACAAACATGAAAACCTTAATTCGAGTAACATAAAATACAAAACTAGCGTTGGATTTTATTGATCTTACTTGTTCAACCTAGCAGAAAGGCTATCGTGGGCTTCGCTTCGCTCACCTCACCTAATTATCCACCTAACCTGAAATCCACCCACCACTTCGCCTAGGCAGTCTTTAACTAGCCCGTAAGCGTTGGCTAAACCGTTCAGACATTTAGTTTTTCGCTCATTTCACGTAATTCCGCTCAATTAGTTTTTCTATCAGCTCAGTTTCACTATTCCCCATTGATAACTACCTAAACGTGCCTCTGCCAGGAGTCAGGATGGATGAATTAGAAGGTGCAGGGGACATTCACAAAGGCACTGCGCAAGTGGGCCAGATGCAGGCACTTAAACCTCCTGAAGAAGAAGAAGTTTTGACTCCCACATATGTTAAAAATTCACCAAATGTAGTGCATGCGTGTAGTTACACAGAACCGTATTGTAGTGCATACGTGTAGTTACACAGAACCGTATTATAGTGCATACGTGTAGTTACACAGAACCGTATTGTAGTGCATACGTGAAGTTACACAGAACCGTATTGTAGTGCATACGTGTAGTTACACAGAACCGTATTGTAGTGCATACGTGTAGTTACACAGAACCGTATTGTAGTGCATACGTGTAGTTACACAGAACCGTATTGTAGTGCATACGTGTAGTTACACAGAACCGTATTGTAGTGCATACGTGTAGTTACACAGAACCGTATTGTAGTGCATACGTGTAGTTACACAGAACCGTATTGGTTGATGTAGGTCACACTCTGTCCAAATACTAAAGTTACATTTGTAAGGTCACTAATTTATAATACTACCTAGAGCAGAAGCGGAGCGGAGCGAGGCTATCCCATGTAAATGTTTATTATAAAATAGGGTGTAAAATTTTGGTTGATTTGGGGTGAAAATAAGTTTTTTTTGGGTGTATTTTTTTCAAAATATGGTAAACAGATCTCTGTTAGCCGGAAAAGAATAATGAATTTTATGTTGGTGACCCACAAATCCCTCTTTGCGTTTCAGCAGGTTAAACATAAGCCATTTATTGACGACCAGTTTAGCCTAGATGGTAGTGACCCTGCTTACGAAGCTGAAGGTCCTGTGTTAGAATCCCGGTAAGGGCAAATATTTGTCCGATGAGCGTGAATATTTCTTTCTTAGTCCTGGATGTTTTCAATGTATTTACATAAGTATTTATCTCTATTAAATATATCGTCGTCTAGTACCCATAACACAAGCCTTGTTGAGCTTACTATGGGCCGAGTCCGATTTGAGTAAGATTGTCTTCCAATATTTATATTTTTTATTTATTTTTATCTCATACCCGTATTGTTCATCAACTGGTGGCTGTGCAACGAGTCATTGTGACTCGACGACGTAGATATATTAGTCACCGACCCGCTTACGGAACAACTGCACACCTGAAAGAGACAACAATATGTTTAACAACCGCACGTTTAGAGGACAGCAGCTTGTTATTGACATGAGGCGTTGCTCCAACTGTAGGTCGAGAATGTTTGCAATTCTGAAGGCGCCAAAACTAACTAAAGTACTAAACTGACAGATTGAAATCCGACAGCTCTTGTCCGGTTGCCAAAGGTGCCATTTTTAAACTCGTTTTTTAATTAGTTTAGTTGTGACGTCTTATTACTTCAGTCGATTCTGGTGTTTCCTACAATGTTTTGCCGCTAAAAAGACTGTTGCTGCAATATTGTTAGTAACATAGACATTACAATTTTGCTATAATAATCGAAACGCGGGTTGACCACGTCTGGGTGATCGTGTATATGTACAGACATTTCAATTCAATGTGTATGTTGTAACCATATCGTCGAATTGACTATATCATGAAATAGCCAACCATGGTTGAATTACAGCTTTCATTGAACGAAGAAATATTTTAGGGCAAAACACTGCGGTATGCTTCTTAGGTGAATACTAAACGGGGCAAGCGCAGCGAACCCCCCGAATTGTCTTCGTGTAAGTTCGATATGTAAAACACAAAAAACATGTTTTAAAAATAAATGTTTTCGTGAAATTCAACCCTTCCTGATCAATTCATAAAATAATTGACTATATCATGAAATGGTTGGCTATATGATCAATCTATGGATGGCTATTTCATGAAATTCTACGATGTAGCTACGACATGTATAGGTATTTGAACAGCAGCTAATCCTGTCACACACAATAAGCAAGCAAATATTGCACGAGCTATGGCAAAGTCAACCAACATAAATGTTTTTGTGTGTGAATTGTGTAGGTAGTTTATTAACAAAAACATTCTGGCGGCGAAAATAGAACATACCCTGCTACTCGGATAGCTCAAATCTGTATCAGAAAAATCCATCCATGATCCATTTATATTATCATTATGTTTGGCATTATCATCAACATCAATATCTTCTTGTTCGTCAATTGACAAACTTGTGTCTGCTTTATCGATGTATTCGACGTTTCCATCAACATTTTTATTGTCTGATGAGTCTTCATCGATGTACGCTAATTCATTATCGATCTCTTCTTCGATATATGACAGATACCTAATGGGTCTTAGGTCGATTACTTCATAATAGACACATTTAGGTCTCTCAGCGAAGCCTGACATGTTTTGACAATCTTTAACTTTAGAATCATCAAAATAATCCATATCTTCTTGTTCGTCATTTGAAAAAATTTTGCCTGCGTTATCTTTATATTCGACATGTTCATTGTCTGTTGACTCTTCATTGGTGTATTTGTAGACGTTTTCGTCGTATGATATCCCTCTTTCGATTAATGACAAATATATTCTTCTGACTACTTCTTCGTTGGTAACGTTAACGTCAAGTTTCACAGTGTCTTGCCATTGCTATATCGACGTGGTGATAGGAAATATCAATAATGCTTACGCACTCTAAGTCATCGTACAATAATCACTGAGTGGTTTGTACTTGTTGTGAACCTGCTACCACTGAGCCTACCACAGTATGGTAATTATTGTTGTGTGGTCTAATAGTAATTTGTGCTTAGCCACGATCCATAATAAATACTTTAAGAGATTAAATCAGAAAGATGGAATGGACAGACATGGAGCGTTGGGAGAAGTAAGTCATTCTGGATATCTGAAATTCTAAATTAAGGTACAACATCGAAGAAAATATAGCCAGTTGTGAAGAGGCAAACCCAATTAGAAACCCTTACATCTTCAGAGTCTCGATGGGCTATCACGCATAATGTGACGTGTTTATGCAAAATAACTGTATTTTCCTGCTTACCCCGCTGTCCCCGTCGCCCCGGTGGTGATGTTCAGCAGCCATCATATGTATCTGATGCGCCGACTGCTGCACCCTCGCTACCATAGCATCCAGGTCGCTCTGGTTCTCGCACTGCTGGTGGTTGCTGGGGATTGTTCAATATATGATTTTAATCGAGAATCCTCCCGTGACTCCTCCACCAAATCATCCCAGTTTTAGGAACATTCCCGTGAATACTGAAAATATAGTGCCCAAAACGTAATACCCGCCATTCGGTTATCGTCGGCGAAAGAGTTAATATTTTATCATATCAGCTCTATTCGTAAATTAACCAGCTCTTAGAATGTATAGCTCCACAAAACAACAATCTAATAAATAATCTAAAAAACTAAAATTATGCAATTTCGGCCCCCCAAGGGTTTGCTTGAGGCTGGTGAAATAAACTTACAAATAAACCATAATAACCAAAACATTGAAAAAGTAAAAACAATAAAATTCCTCGGACTACACTTAGAACAAAATTGTGGATGGTAGCTTCACATAGATAAACTATGCTGTAAAATAAATAGATTTGGGTGTACAAAGCTATTAATTAAACAACATTACTAAGGAGTCTAACACAAATTGCGTCCACAGAGGCGGCTGTTACAGCATACTTCGGCTATGTGAATTGTGCACTCTATATTAAGCTACGGCATTATTTCTTTAGAAATTCTACTGATAGAGATAAAGTATGCAAACATCAGAGAAAATTATGTTTTAAAAACACATCGGAAAGTTGCAGACCTTATTTAAAAAAAATATGGCACCTTAACATTTCCATCAATATTCATACCAGGATGTCTAATGTTATAAAGGAAAATTATACTCATTTTAGTGAGCGCAATACAACTCATTCTAGAAACATACGTAATAAAAACGACCTAAAATTACCATTCCCTAAATGCGCACTTTATCGGAATAGCTATAGAGCTACGTCACGCTTTTTCTCATACGGGGTGGCATATGCTTACTTTTAGCCATTTATTCAATACTTCTTTTTGCGTATTCTATAAAGCTATTAAAATATCCAAATTATTACCAAATGACAAAAAGACTTCAATTTAAAAATTGTGTGGATAGAATCCTTTAAAATAAAATATAATATAATATTAATGCATACTTCAATGATAAAGAATTCATTACAAACTAAACTCGGAAAAATTATCGAGCTGGCCTGCCCATTATTTTTGCAAGTCATTCTCGACCAAAAGGCTACGAAGCAGAGTAGTATATCCTAATAATATATTGCCTAGTTAAGATACCATTCTTCATAGATGACAAAGTAAATTAACCTAAGGTAACGTCATCAACTGACCTCATATCTATGTCATGTCGTTCCCGCAGCGACACAGACCGCATGGGTCGCGCCATCGCGAGCACTTTATCGGTGCCGGGTATCTTCTGCAGCAACGTGTTCGCGTAGATATCGTTACCTGGAATGTACGTATTCGGATATATATATGTAAACATTTGAAAAGTTATTTGCACAGCCAGCAGTCACATTCAAAGCCAAAATTCCTTGCCTCTTCTCTACATTCGACCACTGAGGAAGATGAAGGGCGAAGAAAGTCCCACAGATTGATTACTAGATCTCTTTTTAAAAAAAGGTTGCGTTAGCGTCCAGTGGTTTCGTCCGGCCTTAGTCTGTTCCATCTCCGGTCGCCCCGGCAGAAACATGCCGGGTATGTTTAGAAGAGTAAGCTATAGTCCCAACCTGGATATCTAGAGCCTATGCCAGCGACTCACTCCCAGCCCAATCCTCACGCACTCCAACCAGCCACGCAACAAGTACGAACGTGTTTGAAGCTCCAGATTCAAGTAGATGGGTTATCGGATGCTGCTTAAATAACTTGATAAAATTGCTATAGCCCTCACCATTGACTAGCGGATGCTCCTCATGCCTCCTCGCAGTACTATCAGCGGCCTTCGCCATCGCAGTGATCGCTGAGAACTTCTTCAACAGCTGCTTCCTTCTGAACGCTCGCTGCAGCGTGATGGCCGCCCGGCGCGCGCGCAGGCCGCCGTACCGACGCTCCAGGATCTCTACTTGCTTGTCGAGTAAGTCTTGGGACATCTCATAGCGGCTGGAAGGGGACGGGTGGATTTAATGTTTCGGTTTATTGGATGTTATGGGGATGGATGGATGGTATTATTGCTAAAGCTGGTAGACAGTGGATGCGGGATGCTCAAGACCGGAGTAGATGGTAAAGTGAAGCCTATAGCCAGCGGTAGGTACATATGGATTGAGTCGTTGTTTGATATATGGACATATTTGTTGTATGTCCCTTTGACGTTGATATAACTTTTACACGCTAACGATTCGAATGTGCCTCAATCATAGTAATAATTCTCTCATTCGATCACGGAATGTTATGGAATTGAAAAGGCATTAAAACTCACTAGCACTTAAAAGCACGAAATCTCTTGCCGTACGTTATATTTTCTAACTAGTTATTTTATTAGTTGTGACGCCCTGGAATCGGTCTCATTTGCGTGTTAAATGTTCTGTCAGCAAAAACGGACCACATTTCTAATATTACACATAAGATGGCTCCGCTAGTAGAAAGTATACTAAAGTATAGTAAACTATAGCTGGTTCTAATTGTATAAGGTCTTTGAGAATTTGTCAACTAAGGAGATTGCAAAGGGAAGGATTTTTGCTGCTAATTTGGTGAAGTGTTAACTTAGTACAAGTTATTGTTCAGGGTTTTATCTGGTTTTGAGTTATATTTCAGTGCACAACGTGTTCTAAGTGCCAATACGGGGTAGTATTTTATTTTATTTCTGTTTTTGATGATTTTTAGTAAGCTGAGTAGTAAGAACTAAAAATATCATATTTTTAATTACTATAAAAAATAAGCTCTACAACAGATTGTTAATTTACGAAGAGTATAAAGTATGTAAGTAATTGTCAAACTTCGCTGTAATTGTTCAACAACGTGCCATGTTAGTTATTAACCAAAATTATTATGTTTGTTTTCATGCTACAATAGATTTCAGACAGACAAGTTAATAATTTAAGTTATACGTGAAAGCAATTATTAGTTGACGTCATATTTCATCGTTATTATAATGATATGGTACATAAACATGTTACGAGTTTTCAGTCACTCCCAACTGATGACAGATTTATAAAAAAGAGGCCCTTTTTTCGCTTAATCAAATAGGCTGAGAAAAGTGGAAGTAAAAAATTTACAGATTCAGAATTACGAAACAACAAACGCCATTTTGGTTTTGAAGTTAGTAAATCACAGGGCAGCTTAACTATTGACGTCATCTAATACATTTTTGACACTTATATTTTTATCGAATATAGAAAGAGTCTTTTTAAAGGATAGAATAATCAAAGGTTAGTCGAAGGGAAGTGTTAGGGCTCAGGCAGGGCTTTCTTTATTGACATACCCTCGAGTCAATTTACCCCGTTTTTGGGATATGGATGACTCTTTTTGTGGCATCCCTGTTGTGCCAATGGTAGAAACGTCAGTGCCACGCCTACGGAATAACACACAAGCGTAATTACTAAATTTATTCCTAAAGTAAAGTAAATGTTAAAAGAATACACCGTAGTCCCAATAAAGAATTTAAATACAAAATAGCTGTTAGACAGTAATGTATAAATATAAACACCGACCGCTAGAAATACATTAAATAATAGACAAAATAACGGAAAATATTGAATAACCCGCTTTACCATAATCTTACTATCCACCATAAAAGAACCACGGCACCATTGGAGTGTAACAGAAATATGTACATGATTATATTTAAAGGGTAGTCATGGACGTTCTGAAAAACTTTCACAAAGAAACCGATTTGATCAGCCGACACTCGGCCTAAACTGTATTGGGATGTCATAAAGTCAAAGTCAAAGGACATTGTCCATTTTCGGCTAAGCGTGGACAGAATGTACGAGGTAATACGAGATAACCACTGATTATAAATAATTCCATTCCGAATATTTTCGATTATCTAATTGTGTAAATCGACAGTTAAAACTTAAAGGGTATTTATTTGAAACACAGTCTTTAACCAGTCGACCGGACGACATTTTACTTTCGGTATTGCCATGTAAAAAACTTAATAAATCACCAATTACACATAAATCACTTTGTGGTCTCTAAAGTAGCACTTTTAGTACCAATTTTTCTTTTACATAAATAAAGTACATCAATTCAAATGCATTAATTCAATACATGCGCGATTCTTCGCATTTAATCGTTGTTTAAATTGACAAAAACAAAGCTCAATTTGTGGGTAAACTACTTATTCAATACTACATTCAATAATACAATACTAGACAAAAATAAAAATAAACAATTGTCACCGGCGGTCAGGTCACTCACGCCACAGAACACAATAAAAACCTTTCGTTCTGTGTTTGCCGTTTCGATAATTCGTGAATATGTTTGTTTTCTACTTTGGCTTGTTATAATGGACCCCGATTCCGCGTTTGTTAATGTGTTATTGCTATTGAAATGTTATTTTATTAGAACATAACCTCTCAGTAGACATACAGGAAAAACTCACGACACAGGCATATTGACACAAAATAATTACTGTTATTAGTTTCTTACCAACCTGTAATTCAAAACCTAATAGTTAGTTTCGATTCAAATGTCTGTTCACGTTTAGCCGAAACGCCCATACAAAGCAAATCTCATATTTTGTCTGTTCTCAACATTGGACCACTGTGGGAGAAGCATAGACACAAATAAAGTTGCGCTGATCAAATCGGTTTTATAGTAAAACTTAAATCAGAAATATACCCCAACAGCCTCTCAAAATACGACACTGTAACACTAGATATGGCCGATCGATTATGCAGATATCCTTTTCTCTATATTATTTCTGTCATCGCCATTACCTGTTGGTCTTGTGCACAGCGTGGCCGAACCCCTCCGGCGGCGCGGGCATGTACAGCGGCTGCGCGTCGCCTGCGCCTGCGCACGCGAGTTGCGCGCCTCCCACCGACGCGTTGGAGGCCGATGAGCATGACGAGTTGGAGTGGTTTAGTGCTGCGGAAAAGAGTTGGGCTGTGTTAAAGGATGACTAAGGTATTCCCGGGGATTAGAGCCTACCATATGTAATGTAAGAAGGTTATACGATGCCGGTCATCGTGCTGAGCATAGAGGGCTACGGTCAACGAGCTCCATCGACTCTGCCATCAGTACATTGACCCGATCAGCTGATTACAAGTTACTATGTGAGACATAAACATTTTGTTTCTTGGGGAAAGTTATTCATAATGATGTGTACTATCAATCCCCAAAATATGGTCAGCTAATATAATGTCAAGTCACAACAACGTGTACGGCAAAAAAAAATGACTATACCAGTTTCCCAAGTCACAGCAAATCTGGTAGAAAGGAAAGAGTAATATCAAATCAAACGATACCTTGCGCAAGTTTTGCCAACTTAAAAGGTTGACCAACTATCACCTTTACAAATTGCTTGACAACAATCAATTTTAACACATACAACTGCTGAATTATCAATAGGTTAGTATTTGCAATATGCACTGTCACACGAGATGCAAGCGACCCAGTTCATTTCATTACGTAAGACAAAAAGACACCTTGCTACTGTGTTCAATGAAGGCAATACTGCCCTTATTTCTCAAGGCGTCAAACACAACTAACTAACTACTGACCGCTTGAAATCAGCTCTAATCCGGTCACCTTTCTGTTAACCAACTAGTTTTCTAATTAGAGCAAATGTGGCGCGTCTGTATTAAGCGTCAGATACGTAATATGATAAGTGGATGCTGGAAAAGCCGTCATAGGGTCGTATGCAACACAATGCCATTGATGAGGTCATCGTGAGTTCATTCAGTAGTTAATACCCTGCAGACTTTAGCTTGTTGCGATTGTTATGCAAATGCGTTTGTTTTTGGTTTGCGTCTTCGCTGTTTCTAGTTTCTACGGCACGATCTCCCAGGGCTGGTCGGGGGGACAGATACGATGTAGAATAGAAGAATTCACTTTGATTCGATCATTATAAAAACGTTCCTTCATTTACTCATGCATAACCGGAAATTAGCTACTGGATGATATCCGTATGACCTCATCAATGGCATGTACAAACAATTGCACTTTATGCGCCAGTTTGTATATCGTTGTATGTGTAGAGAGAGATGTATTTATTTTCGAGGACAATTTACTTTTCTTTATTGCACCTTAAATAGAAGGTAAGCTTACAAAAAACTTATGTGCAAGCTCGCCTTTGCTTTATCTCTGACGAGATTACTACACACACCTTAGTAGTTAAAGCATGCTTTAGCGTGCGCTCTTTGAATCTGGCTTGCGCAAATTCACAGCACACAAAATATATATTTGATTAATTCACACGCAATGTTGCTTGCTGTGTAAAATTATTGCTCAATAAATAATCTCTCCTATTCACTGTTCAAAGTTCACGCGATCTTATAAGTAAGCCCTGCTAGAATCTGTAACACGAACTTCTACAATTTGTTACAGAAATTCCGAAGTCTGTCCAGAGGCAACTCTCTAACATTACCACAAGCTATAATAAAGAAAAGACGTTATATTTGTTCTACGAGTTTTTTAGGTACTTGTTTTTAATGAAGATTCTGTATTTTCTTCACATCATTCAAATCGCGACCCTGCGTCGTCTACTAGGGCAGTGGTTAGATGTTCTTTATTGGGCTTCGAACCAGGGACTACAACTAGTGTCGAGTGCCAGAGGTCGTCGAAAAGTGGTCTTCAACCAAGAAATCCCCGAAACAAGCTAAATAGGCTGTACTACAGAAATTCTGAAGTCTGTCTAAAGCCAACTCTCTGACTTTACCACAAGCTATGATAAAGAAAAGACGTTCTATTTATTCAACGAGTTATTTAGGTAAGTAGGTACTTCTTTTTGTGAATTGTCTGTAATTTCTTCACTCCATTCAAATCGCGACCACGTGTTGTCTGCAAGAGCAGTGGTTAGACGTTCTCTATTGGGCTTCAACCCAGGGACTCCAGCTAGTGTGGCAGACATTTGGCCACAGAGGTGGTCTAAAAGTGTTCTTCAACCAAGAAATCCACGAAACAAGCTAATTAGGCTGAAACTATAGTTAGAGCGTGTTTCGACGTCACAGAAAAGATCAATAACAATTTGCATAACTAACTACACTCCAAACTTCGCAGATAGATTAATGATGCACTCAGGAGCTGGAGCAAACTAATTTGCAATTCTCTGACGTCGGTTTAGCTGCACCACTTATAAAGTAATGTGGAACACAAAGGAAGATTCAGTACCAGGAAATGTTACTTTAGTTTACGTCGTTTAGTCCAAAAAGCCAAGAGATTTTACAACACAAACTAAACAAAAACTAACAGAATTTTGATGCTTATGACTTAATGTTTTTCATCAATAATTCATTCTCTCACTCACTAACCCCCAGTTTCTGGAAGAGTGGTCAAATGTAACAGCTGATTAATCGAAGATTAATTCAAAATAGCGGCACGTGATTGGCTGAAATGAGTTTGGCAAGAGTTTAACATGTTGTGAACAGCTAATTTGCCTTTCGGAAACCGGGGGCAGTCGTTCACTCACCAGGCAGGTTGCGGTGTGCGGCGGCCACGTAGCGGTTGCCCTCCATATAGCCGCGGTCCGGCTCGGAGTGGCCATGGTGGCCGGAGTGGGCGGAGTGTTGGTGCGAGTAGAAAGCGTCGGGCGCGTGGATCGCGACGCCGGCGCCGGACTCCTCCTCGTCGACTTTCTGGGAGAAGCTGGAGGAGATGGAGAAAGTTCATTTAGTAAGACATAAACATATACAACCACATGGATCGCTTCTGGCCCCACACTAGGATACCGTGTGTCGTGGGAACCAGAAACAGCGACGTCACATACATAGTAGTAATAGAAGTTATAGTAGTTTAGTGTTTATTTTGTTTTTGCTTATCACGTGGTTCATTGTACAATCGATCACACATTACAATAGTTTGTCATTCAAATAGAAATACAAGTACAATTAAATTACAAATAGTAGTTGTAATAGTCAGCGAAGAAAACCAACAGCGGTGGGGCAAATACATTGTCGCACAATTTCTTTATTAGGACGTCGTTATCAACTTTATCGAACGCACGCGAATTCCAAATATATGACGTCCACCTGATATCCCCGCTCAATGCTCTCTGAGACCATATTGAACGTAGTTAGCACAGTACGAGTTATCGGAACTGTTCACCAGATCCGGTGCAAGCGCCGGCTAGCCACTAAGGAAAACTTCGGAAAAATAACCTGCAAATGCGGCTGCAGCTTCCTCTCCAACACACTCATGCCCTGATGCCAGACTCGAAGTTCGACACCACCCTTTGATCTGAGGCCACTCAACTGTTTCCAAACCACAGGTAATTTAAATCTGATGTTGCCTTCTATACTCTTCGTGCGGTTCACGTAAGCTGTAGCCACGTGGCACTTGATGCTGGCCCTCAGCTCAGTGAATGCGGTGCGTTGCGCATGCAAATATGGTGGGTGATATATAATGTGAGGACACGCCAGTCAGCAGCACAAGCTCAAGATTGGACTTCTGATAATTCTGCAATACTGGCATTTCTCACAAAATAAATATCCATTGAAACAATTGGGTTCGCGATAAGAACAGATTAGAGGTGACGAAAACTAAAGTCGTAAATGAACCTCATTATCACTGTCACCTCAAAGCTTGAGTGAGACCTGTGGGATACTCAATCATTATGACATTGTCTCATTAGGAACACGATTAAATATAATTTGCAGTTTACTCGAGTAGATACTGTTTAATGTGCATTCTGCCAAACGAATTTCACGTAGACCCTGTTCGAAGTAAGGTACAAGAATTCTACAGTTGCTAGAAACATAGATTACCTCTAAAGACTCTTTGCGTTAACGCCTGACTAATCTCACGCGTGGCATTTGACAGATTGGGTGATAACAATATTTCCGCCGTCAGAAAACAAGCCGAGCATCTCGCACTGGCACAGTTTAGCAACAAAATAGTAAACAAACAGGAAAGTGGGACGAATTTTGAAAGAGGCTTATAAAACTTCGCGACTCTAAAAGGGCCATTTTTAAAAGCATTGCACGGCTCCCGCTTCTCGCTTTGATGTTCTGCGGCAGGCAGTTGGCAGACGATATTTTGCAACGGTTCAGCAGAGTGGTTTCTGGTGTTAATGGTCTAATGTGCAGCGAGTTTGTTATGTAAGGCGATGGGTATTGTTTAATGCGCATTTTTGAAGCACTATTTCTCTTCAAGGAGACACTTCCCAAACCCCAAAGAAATATTCAAAATGCTCTTCATATATATGAAGAGCATCCACCGGGATTTGAACCCGGCACCCTTGGCTTCGTAGGCAGGGTCACTGCCGACTCGGCCATTCGGGTCGTCAATATTGGTCGTTGTATTTAGCTAAAACTTGCTATTTCTTGGGATCTTAAAATATTGACATGGTTCTTGCGTCAAAAAATAGGTATTCAAAATATCTTAAAAATTATAGTTTGAAATTAAGAATTTTAGTGATTTTCTGAAGAAAAATTACGTGACGCTTCATCTTGATTTAAGACGCTGGTATTATCAAATGCCCATCTTTGCAGCGATATTCCTCATAAAGGATATATTTTCCAAATCTAGAAAATAGTTTTGTGCAACAAGAGAGCAAGTTGATGTTTGCTGCGAGCGCTTGTTTGAGACCCGAGTGATCACCGGCGTAGCGAGTGATTCTACTGATATTTTTCTTCAATCGCAGTGTTTGAATACTACATGGAAAAATGGTGTTTTCCACCCAAAATCTTTTCCTTGAGATCTAAATGAAATATTGATACGGTTTTTGCGTCGAAAAATTGATATTCAAAATATATTGGAAATTATAGAAAACACGCATTAAGTATATGTATTAAAGTAAGTATAAGTATTGGAGATTATAGAAATAATCAGTGGCTTTTGTAAAATAAATAATAATCCGGCCTAGTGCGAGTCGGACCTGCGCACCATAACTCATAATTTATAATTTCTTTCATGATTTCTTTATTGCAAACAAATAATATTAGAAAAAAGAGTTACATAAAAATAGTGTACAAAGGCGAGCTTAATAAGAGAGTATTGTGTGTACAGTAACAATAACAGTGTATTCTTCCAGCAAACCAGGATAAAGTGGGAAATGTCGATTTCTGAGCAGGCGTAGACCTATGTTAACAACAATAACTCCGCATAGATCACATTTTTGTGAAGGTACTACAAATTTACGGTTTCAGATTTTTTCCTTTACTTATTTATGCTAAGACCCCGCTTCGTGCCAAATTTCATGATTCTAGGTCAACGGGAAGTACCCTTGTGAATATCAAGCCATTTCACCAAAATTGTGTCATGTATAGCGGAGGTATCGTTTGCGTAGACCTATAAGTTTGATTTTTTCACAACTTTAACAGACCACAGACTTGAGTAATCGACATTACTTTTATCTTGATGTCTGTCTGTACGCGTACAGGCAGACGCACACACAGACGGTCAACGAATTGATTCTGTAATAAAATAAAAAATAAAATAAAATAAGGGTTCCCTTTTACTTTTTTAAGGTACGGTACGGAACCCTAAAAACACAAATTGCGCACTGTTCTTGCCCAGCGAGTGATGTGACAGCCATGTTGCAGTGTGAGCTGTTATAAACTTTATTTTAATATGGCTATGTCTAATACCACGAATCAAGTTGCTAATTTTATTGAGGCAATATTAACGTCAAGAGACTCCGAAATTGTATCTAGAATATTTGCCATTTTGGAAAGTCAATGTATGGCTATAGCCCCGGATGCATTGTGCCAACTCAAAACTTAACTGACTCACAAAATCTAGCTGGAGCCGTCGATAACTTATGATTTTTAAGGAACGTCTCTTTAAATCGTTTAGTTAGTTTCATTTACTTTTTTTTATTTTTTTTTTATTTAGCCATTAAGGTGTCCCACTACTGGGCAAAGGCCTCCCCCTCTTTCGTCCACACTTCCCTGGTCTGTGCCACCTCCGGCCACCCCGGCAAAAACTTGTCGAGGTCGTCCCGCCATCTCCGTTTAGGCCTGCCTCTACGCCGGTATCCGTCCTGTGGCACCCAGTTAGTGGCGATTTTCGCCCATCTATCTGGGTGCATGCGACTTACGTGACCGGCCCAGTTCCACTTTAGCTTAGCGGTCTGTGCACCCACATCAGCGATGCCAGTTAAGGAGCGCAGTGTGGTGTTCCTTATGCGGTCCGTCCCACGAACACTTAGGATGCTGCGCTCCATTGCTCGCTGGCAAAGGACTTCTGAAGTTCGGTCAAAGACCATGACTGAGCGCCGTAGGTTAGGATAGGCAGGATACACATGTCGATGAGCTTGCGCTTGAGGGTCAGCGGAAGGTTACCCTTCATAAGCTCCTTCATGGACCAGTAGCTCTTCCAGGCGTTAGATATGCGTCTATCGATTTCTTTATCCTGCCTGTTTTCGAAGGAGGCTATCTGGCCCAAGTAAATGTACTCATCGTCATAATGTATTTCCTGCCCATCTACCTCGACCCTACGTTTGACACTGTTAGTCATGGCCTGGGTTTTTGAACGATTCATCTTCATTCCAACCTCAAGGCTTACATTGCTGAGTTCCTGTAACATACGCTGGAGCTGGGGTGCAGATGGGGCAAACAGGACAATATCGTTTCATTGACTAAGTTATAATTATAGTTTCTGTTACTAATGAAATCATAAATCTTAGCGACAAGGGACGGTAAGAAATTTAAAGTTTAGGCCCATAACTCCAGTTTTACTGCGTCGTATACTGAGGCAATAAGATCGATTTTATAATAAAAAATGTGGTCACTTTATTTTGAATTACGATGCCGTAAATTTAATGACACGTTAAGGTAAAAGATATATTAAATTAATATCCAATATTTATGGATAATATATTTTAGAAAGAGATATATAATTAAGAAAGAGTCTCGAGGGAAATCAATCCTCGAAACACAAGCCTTTTTTGCCTTAACTTGAACTATCGATACCTAAATATATAGAATATTTTTATTTATTTAATTAATCTTAATTTATTGATACAAAAAACTGCAGTACAGAGAAACATACTATACATAAATTAAACCAAACATGTCCCTCTGCAACGCCAAACGCATTTGTGTGTGTGTGTGTGTATGTGTCGTAACCACAGATATCGAGAGATAGGTTGAGGGGCGTGGCACGTGCGAACAAATGTAGCTCCGACAGGTTCGATATTAAAAATTCTCGGTAGTCACTGGGCGACCGCAGTGACGAATTCATATCCGTTGTTTTTCGAAAATGCCGACCTGTGCAATACTCACGTGCAAAAATAGAAGCGAGATTGTGAACTCCAAGAACGCCGGTGTTGCATATCACTTGTAAGTCTCATTCCAACTATTATTTCTTCTTAAAACACAAGAAATAAACATTATTACGAAAATAAATCATTCGCGGAAAATTCGTCACGAATTAACATTAAAGTGACAATGTCATGTTGTTCTAGCTAAGTTTAATATACATTGCTTGTTTTGTATCTTAATTTCACTACGTATTGCCAAGCTAACACGCAATGAAAATTTCACACTTATCTAAGTACGAAAGCAAAGATAAATCGTGATACGGAGGCGAACTGTTACACACACACAGAGACGACATATAGTGATGGGGATACTGATAGGAGAATTATGTTTTTGAATCGATAGGTTTTATCATTCCGCAATTACTAATATAGTTAATGTAATAATATAGTTATTTTATTACTCATAATAGGTAAGTTTATTGTTAGTTATTCCAATGATTGCCAAACAGGCAGTTTAGATTTTAAGTTTGTTTAAAACCTCGCCCGACGAAGGATAATGGGGTGTTATAAGTATTGATCGGAAATTCCGATGCTTTCAGTCAGGTTTCGAAGAGAATTTCTCGGCTAAGTCCGAATCAGAATGAACTCCGTTCACAGTTATTCTACCTTCAGAAACCTCTTTGCCTCTCTTTCTAGCTGTAAGGATTCTGTTGAAAAAAAGAAGAGAGGCAAAGGGGTCTCTGGAGGCAGACCAACTGTGAACGGAGAATACACGGGTAATTTCGACGCAAAAAAGTCGGGAAAAAGGGGTTGTATAGTTATTAGTCCGATTTGACTCAAAATCTATATCTGGGGATCCGGTTGAGGTCCAATCATGATTCTGTCATATTTTGAAAAAGTTGCCGACATTTCGAACTTCGTAGTTACTGGTCCGATTTGCTTCAAAATCGATATCTGGGGACCCGGTTAGAATACAATTATGATATAGAAGTCAGATTTTGAATATTGGCCGCCATTTTGATTTTCATAGTTACTGTTCCGATTTGCTTCAATGATAAAGTTATGTATTTTATTACGCTAATCAATGTTTCAGTTTTCCTAGTGAACCAAAAATAAAAGAACAATAGATCGAAGCGGTAATGAGAGGGCCTCGCTGGTTTCCACAAAAATAATGTAAAATATGCTCAATTCATTTCGAGGGGAAAATTTTTCAAAATTAAAGAAATACAGGCGAATGTGGCCATGGGCAGTGCCGACGATTAAAATACCAGTTATGATGTCTCATTTTAGTAATTTTTATTTAATTTCATACAATGGATAGGTTTAAAATATTTCTTACACCATACCACTATAAAAAGACTGTTTCTAGATTATGAATTGAATATCTACTTGAAATTATAAATTCCTTTACTAACTACATATAACTTTTAGTAATGCATCTTATTTTATTAGGGTACCAGAGATCCAGAGAAAAACCATATCAATGAATGCGTCTCTGTAGGAGATAGCAGCGATCAGGTGTATTTTTTTGAAATTTTAACATGAAAAACTGCGTGATACGTATTTAAATACTGATTGCATGTACCTTTTTGTCTCAGGATACCATAAAACCAGAGAAAACACATTTGAATGAATGCGTGTCTGAAGGAGATGGCAGCAATGATGTAAATCGGGTCAAATTAAAACAATTTATAAAAATCTTCGGGTTACTTATTTACATCTTTATTTTTAGACATCAAAACAAGCTGAGTCTGAAGAACCGTCTTTGCTGACCACGGACAGAGTAGGTAATGAAAATGTAAGAAATGTATTTGAATTGTAATTTTATTTAACTTTATAAAAGTAAACATACAGACAGTGTCACGCCTTTTTCCATGCGGGGTGGCAAAGGCACATTTGATCCCAATTTATCTTAATTTCGGCTTGTCACCCCGTATCTGTTACACCCTGTATACACAGTAATAGGTATTTCTTGTAAAATAAATATGTCGCATTTACAAACAATTTAATATTTTATTTATAGAACCCGGCATTGTATACGACTGTCTATACCAGTGTCTATAAATTATAACCGATCGATGATACACTGATCGATGATGTCCTTGCATTGTCCCAACACTAGCTCGACTAGCTAGTATACCTGCGGTAGTGTGGGTGTGTTCGGACGATAGGTGCATGACATTGCACTGACCAATAAAAGCGGAGGGATTGATGTACGAGTGGTGTAAATGTATGCGTGTTCTTAGTTTTCGGCGACACTGGTTCCGATACAAGCTTAGCGCCAAGGGCCATATCGTAGAATTGACCATATCATGAAAGTTCTATTTCAACCATGGTGAACCACACCATGGTTGAAATAGAACTTTCATTGAACGAAGAAATCTTTTAGGGAAATCAACTACCGCAGTAGCTTAGGTGAAGACTTAAGATGCTTCCGAATAAAAATAGTAGGAAGTACGGAATAAAAATGCTTTTAAAATCATATTTCATCAAATTCAACCCTTTCTGACCATTTCATGAAATGGTCGACCAGATCATGAAATGGTCAATTCTATGATATGGCCACAACATACGCATGTACGAAAAATAATAGATATAAAAGTAGTAAAATTAAACCTTAAATGAATGAAGCTTGAATGAAGAAGGAAATGAATGATGTGCCAGCAAAGCGAGTGAAACAAACTTGCTAGGAGCATATGGTAATCATTTGAAAAAATTATATTTAAAGCGTGGTAGAGAATCGTCATAGATGCCGGGCTCGTCGGTATCATTTGAAGCAGCCAATGCGTTGAAAGAGCGACATATTTTAACCATAACATCGACATATTCGCATCAATGGGTTGTTGGCGCTGGCGTTAACTTTGCACGGAGGAATAGAAAGGTGCCGGTGATCCTCATTGAACGGTTGGGACGTGAAAGTCAACGTTTGATAGGAGTGATGTGGTTATCGTGCCTCTCACAATTTTATGAAGGCAGACTAGGTCGTGAAGTTTCCTGCGGTTGTCAAGCGTGGCATGTGGTACTTACATCTCCTCTCGTGTGACCTGAGCGTGCGCCGATGACCAAAGCGAACACACAGCATGTGCAGACAATGTTTCTGAACGGTGGATAATTTATAAATTGGGGATGTTCGAGCCTGCTGGAGACCAGTGTATTCTATAAGAGATCGAGCTTTTTGGGTTTTTTAAATCTGCACGCTGTACTTAGGTTAAACAAATCCCCCTCCTATGACCGCAGTTACTTAAATAAAATAAGAAAATACACTATAACTCCTTCTGTCAACATCAAAACAGCCTTCGCTGGTAGTTCTTATTTTCTTAAACATTTATTTATTTGACTCAAACACACTTTTATTTCATCACCTTTATTTCACGGAAACTTTTAAGTATTTCGTCGAAAGTCAAGCCGAGATCACGAGCGACGGACTTCCTTTGCAGTGCGACAGTGTATCTATATCGTAGTCTTAGTCAATTTTCAAAGGCTGGCCCCGGTATGCCCTCGTATGCAACCAGACCGATGGACCAAATTAACAACTCTCTGGAGCTCGAATGTAAAACGCGGACGTGGCCAACTCAGGAAGCGATGGAGTGACGAGCTGAGCGACCACAACAACAACTGGTGGGAGGTCGCCCAGGGGCGCGAAGAGTGGAGGAGGGGAAGAGAGACCTTTGCCCAGCAGTGGGCAGATATAGGCTAGTAATAATAATAAGAGTCAATTTTATTCTTGCTAGGGGTGAAAGATATACTGAAGAATTTGTCAATCCCTAGTGGCATATCAGCCTGGATATTGATGTAGCCATTTATGCTTCAGATTCTGGAAAATATTTTAAGGTCATCTGTTTAAAAGCAAGGATTTATAAGTTTCGTAGCCAGGTAATTTGTTAAAAGAATAAAGGTCCTTTTAATCCTGGGATGTGTAACCTTTTAGTGCAACAATCTGGTAACGATTTTGCATGTGTGATATCACCCATATAAGAAAGTCACCATGTATGCCATAGAGTGCCAGCTCGTTGCAAAGTATGCGATAATTAATCTTGTCAAAGGTTTTTTTTAAATATATGTAAATAGAATCTACTTGACATAGTTCGTTAAAGGGTTTGTTTGTGTAATGTGTGTGTTCAAGTAGGTTCGACACGATAGATTTATCTTTAACACAACCATGTTGTTGTGGTACAATGACAGGTTTAACCTTTGAATATAGGGCATTAAATGTAATTGACTCGAATTCCTTGGTTTTAGCCGAGAGTATGCTGATTTGTCTGAAGTTATTGCTGCTACTGCTGTCACCTGCTCTGTGATTGGGCTCGACATATGCCAGCTTCCAGGTATTAGAAAACTATTGGTGATTTATTGAAAATAATAGTAACGGGTAATGTTAATAGTTAATATCAAACGTAAGTTTTAGTCCTATCTATTATACTTTAATTTACAGAAACGTAGTTTTTGCTATCGATCAGCGAGTTAGTGAGCTTTGACATTCCTTTCGTATCTTTCGGCCCTAAGGGTGAATTCCGTAGCCGACCGCAACTGCAGGCGACGACGTGTCGCGTGAGTGTGTGAGCGAGACAGTGGGCGTAAGTACCTAGCGAGTGAACAAAACAAATAGCGTAGTAGGTACTATCGAACCAACGGAACCCTGACCCACCATGGAATCTTGTCACAATGATTGACGTACGATTGTCGTATAGCGTCGTATGATAGTCCTAACGTCAATCACTGTGACAAGGTTCTATGGTGGGTCAGGGTTCCGTTGGTTCGATAGTACCTACAAAATTTGTAACACGTTAACAAGCGAGTCCCATATTTAATATGGAACTTGCTTGTTGTGGTCTTGTTAATCTTCTATTTCTTCTTATTTTATAAATAGCGTGCTCTCTTGACTCTTTTGAGGTTAATTTCTTTAGCGTCAAGTGTATTTGGAAGATCATAATTTAGTCGGGTTGAGTATGGAGAACCTGTACATTAACGTGTAGGTAATGTTTTGTTGCCTTATAACTACCCGCTAGAACGTGCAGGGTGCTGGGATCCAACAGAGCGTGAGCAACAAACATAACATTTACATTGCTTCTGGCCCCACACTAGGATAGCCTGTGTCGTGGGAACAATAAACAGCGACGTCACAAACATGTAAACATCCAAGACCTAGCGTTTTGTGTCTTCCTCCCCAGCCTCTCGCACAGCCGAACACAGGTCGCCAGAGGTTTTCAACAGGCCTCCTGTTATTCGGAAGAAAATTCTTTATTCACCGTCTTCACCCACAGTTATTCCAACAACTTTACTCTACACACAGACTATATTTCTTTACGCTCTGCCGACCCCGGACTCCACGTCGAATTATCATATTAAACACAGTAATAATCTCATTGTTCACTGTGAACACGTGCCCCGGAATTAACCGCCCATTATCGTTACTGCGTTGAGTTGGGTAAAACGTGTTGAAACTGATTCGATATTACGATGAATGTACGACTTACTTACAGTACGATTACTTTAACTTTACCGCACGACACTTCGCGGTTGTAGTCGCTGAAAGTGATCAAAATGTCCTGGACACTTGAAATTTGGCACAGAGGTGTGTATCATGAAGAGCATTTTAAGGACAAATCTGAATCGTAGTTAATCTGACTGCTACATAGTGGAGGGCATTAATAATCGTTTCATAATAATATCACTCGAGAGTTTTATTACCTATTTATGTACAGTTACATACCTACACTAGTTTATCTACACACTTATCATAAGCTCTCTTTGATGTGTTCAGGAACCGCATGTTCCACCGGCACGGTGGCATTGATAATTGTTCTGCACTTGTTTAGCTTGTTCTGTAGTACCAACTTCACAGACAAACTAGGGGCGGCAGGCGGGCATCGGCGATCGAAATTTGAATGTCATAATTTGTCGAAATGAAACTCATTTCTTATCTGAATATTGATACATTATGGTCATAATGTATCAATATTCAGATAAGAAATGAGTTTTTGCCAAGAAGTATAACATTATCAGGTGGTTTTTGGACGCAGTAAAGAGGGTTTATGATATGCAAGAAGACAAGCAGAAACGCCTACTAACTAGACGTAGAGATGTTCGCATTGGTCATGTACAACCAACATTGAATGTAGCCCAGCACACTGCGCGATACCAATCAGTAAAACTATATAATAGTCTACCACAAAATCTTAAAATTATTGACTCAAGTGACTTGTTTAAATGTAATTTGAAGCAGTATTTATTAGAAGAATGTTTTTATTCAATTGAAGAATTTTTGGGTCACTAATTTACCAATGTATTGATTTGCATCTAAATCTAAATATTTGTAAATATCTGTATCAAGTAACATAATTATGATGATGATACTGGTATACAATTTATTGCGCAAATGTAAAAAATTGACATAACTATTGATTTGAGAATAATTGAATATGTAATTTTTTCAACTTTTATAAGGCACTGGCATGCAATATAGGTATTAGTTTTTAATTAGTTTTAAGATAGCTTTTAAGAATCGCACACAATGTATGTTGTTTTCGAAATAAATGAACTATGAACTATGAACTATGTGTGTAGATAAACAATTTAATAAAAAAAAACTATAAGTGGCGATCGGTAAAGTTGAAATAATCGCACGTACTACACGTGTGTACAATTTTCAATGAAAACTCAAATATTCTACAAAACAATGGCAACAAATATATTGTTTACCGAATAAGTTAAATGTTCACCAAATTGAGTGCTCCCATGTTTAACAGAACCGTATTGGTTGCTAATGTTGCTATAGGTATGGGTCACTTTCTGTCCGAATACTAAAGTTAGGTTTTGTTAGGTCAGACAACCTGAAGCCGAGAATCGGGCCCATAGAGTATAAAGTGTATATTTTTGGTAAACATTTAGTAAATTTGGCGAACATAAAGTAAATTTGGGATCAGTGAACATACACCCAAAACAATTATGTAGGAACCTACATATATTGCAAAATGCTTTCTTAAAAAAGTCGTGGTACGGACAGCAGCAAACGAAAAATACCGTCCTATTTCATAACTAGCTAACCGTGGGCGCTACTGTGCCGCTGCCAACACGTATAGGAAAAGAGATGACGCTATGATTAATGCCCCTTTTTACTTTTGTTCCATTTTGTACGACGAAAGAAGCGTCCGTGGCCTAGCGGTATTCGCACATCGGAAACGATCGTGGTGGTAGCAAGATCTGGCCGAGACAGGCACTGGATCGGTGTCCGTTTATATACAAGCATTGCTTCTGGTCTTACAAAAGGAAACCCTGTGTGGTGGGAACTAGAAACAGCGACATCAAACATTATATAAACATCCAAGACCTGTTTTTTATCTTAATCCCAAGCCGGCCGGGGATGGAACCCGCAGCGCGACAGCGGCCCTCAAAGGGAAGCTTTATAACTTCTGAGAGTCGGGTAAAGTCGGGTTGGCCACTAGCACTCCCTGGTGGTGAAGAACTGGTATCCGGGCAAAGTCCTTGTCCCTCGAAGGGGGTATTAATCGGCTACATTTGTTTATTTTATTATTGTAATGACGTGAAATTCGCCGCCACCTTGAAATAACACAGCTAATAAGTCGTTAAGCCTTTGAACTTTACACCCAACGAATAGTGCTCAAAGGTCAAGGTTAAACAATTGAATAGCCATTAACCCTCACATTGCCACACGCACGTGGAAAAGTTTATATTTTACCCTTTATTTACGTCTAGTGGAATGGCATTTCCTTTATTTTGTCGGCGAAATGAAACAAAGTGAAACTAGGTAGTATCATTGACAGCTGCAACCGTATTATAGGAACGAATAAACCACTGAAGTTACGTTATTGTGAAGGAATTTTGCCACAGATTGTTAAATTGTTAACGGCGTGACGCTAAAGTACACACGCAAAATTGGATACACATTTTTTAAATAGAAGATTTTTACCTAACTGCAGCGGAGAGAAAAAGAGGAGGGTATGTGTTTGGCCTGTGAATTTATATATATATCTATATATATATATATACATATATGTGTATGTATGTAAGCTTGTTCCTATTTTCCCTCGTAACTACTCAACCGATTTTGATAAATGATAGGTCATAGGATTCGTCGAATGATATTTGAATATGAATTATACTTTACCGATTTGTCATAATTTTCAACGAAAAGCAGAAAACAAATGATGTAATAGCAGCAAATAAATAAAACAAGACATAATAATTGGTAAAATAAATAATTTTTGGAGGACAATCTTACACAAATCGAACTCGGCCCATAGTAAGCTCAACAAGGCTTGTGTTATGGGTACTAGACGACGATATATTTAATAGAGATAAATACTTATGTAAATACATTGAAAACATCCAAGACTAAGAAAGAAATATTCACGCTCATCGGACAAATATTTGCCCTTACCGGGATTCGAACCCAGGACCGTCAGCTTCGTAGGGTCTCTACCCGCTAGGCTAAACCGGTCGTTAACGATAAGACTTAAAATAATTAATGAGATTTGATAAACATTTTTTTAATAAACATTTACATACAGCCGTTTCTGGGCCCCACACTAGGATACCCTGTGTCGTGGGAACCAGAAACAGCGACGTCACACACACATAAACATCCAAGACCAGGGGTTTTTCTTTTCTTGACCCCCAGCCGGGGAATGAACCCGGGACCTCTCGCATGGAAGGCAGAGCCACTACCGCAGTACCAGAGAGGTCCTCGTCGTCATAAAATTATTACAGTACAGTGTTACATTAAATAAAAATTCACATGCAGGAGGGACCAGTTAAATCTAATGGAGTGGGTTCCGCTTGCATTTGAATTAATTTCAATTTAATTTAATTCAAAACTGGTCTGTAATAATTTTATCGCATCTTAATAATTCAATTGTCTTTTTTGCTTGTTTTCTGCCTTTTAGTGTACAGCCGGGTTTAAACTTTTTACAATTACGTCATTTATTGTTGTTGTAGCATATTTGGATACTATCCAATACGCCCAATGATCGGATACTCTTAGTCGAAACATCTCTGTGAGGTATGCGCCGGCGCGTTAGTCTGTATTGTCGATGGCTGATTGCTATTTACCTGATGAATTTGAGAGAGCGACGCATGAAATGTATATTAGAAGTTGAGGGTAAGAGTAGTCAATCCTACTGTTTGTTGGACCGTGGTGCGCAGAGGCGCGGGCGCAGGATCCTTGACAATGACCACGGGCGGTGAGCGTGCATCCGTGAAGCTATGCGGTCATATGCGCAATATGTTTTGTACGTATTGGTATTTAAAATAACTATAAATTAAATTTTAAAACACCCCCGACACAGTAATGAAACTGGGCGGCTTGCAGAAGCTGCTCTTTAATCGATTTAACTTTGACATATATCAACATTTTGACACATGTGAAAGCTATTTAAGACGCTAGATCTAGATGTAAGCAGGTTCTGCAAGCTTCCTAAACGTTTAAAATTTAGTTCATTTGTTTCCTTGCTAAGCTGATAACTATCGAACCACTGACCGATTTTAATAAAACATATTTAAGAACCATCTCAGTAAAGTACTATATCAGTTACAACCGCATTAAAATCCGTCTACCCTTTTGACCGCTATGCCTTGTTAAGCTGATAACTTTCGAACTACTGAACCGATTTAATAAAACATATCTAAGAACCAACGCGGGTAAGTCTACTACCATTTACCGAAAACCGTATTAAAATCCGTCTAACCGTTTCAGCGCTAGAGTGCCACAGACAGATGCAGACGCAGCAGAATGACAGACAGCCGCTTCAAACTAATAACTCTTTTTCGCCGTCGAGGATTAACAAAAACAATGCAAAAGGAACTTGATTAAATGAAATATATTTTAACACGACATTTGCGTACGAAACTTTGTACAAATCTTGAAAACTTTACTGTCGTATGTCTGGCGCGTTGCTGGTTATGTAAATGAACAATTATATTAGAATATGAAATCCAGTTAAACTGTAGTCTGTCTGACTCCTTGTCTCCCCAAGAACTGCAAGGGAATAGTAGGTACTTTATTTCTATTGAAAATAGAATATGAAGCATTGCATCTCGCCTTATCCCATACGGGTGGCAGAGACACCGATATGCCCACATTTTAGCCAGTATCATAGCGAGAAATGCGAAGTTATCCAAAGTTATCCAAGCTCTAAGCACCTACGCTCCAAGAAGTTTGTATGTATTGAAGTTTGCACGAAGTTAAATGGCCTGCAATTGTTGAATGTTGCGAAGTTTTGCATTTCAAAGAGTTCTTCTTCTTCTGAATCGTGATATTCCACAGCGTCTGCAGTGACAATAAAACGCCGAGATCGTATCGTTCCACTCACAAATAAGGGTATAATGCAAATACTGAAATAAGCAAAAATATCGATAGAAAAGCATTGGAATGTAACGACAATCGATTGTGCGTTGTGTTTGTGCCGAGTCAACAAAGCCAAGACACGTTCTCGGTATGACATCGATACTGACATTACCGGGAAAGCATTGTGCTCGATCTAGAGACCTCCTTTCACTACCAGACAGATCTGCTGAATCGGTCGGTTTTATAAAAGCCCTTTTTGACTTCCTTAACTTTTCATGTAGTAGGTAGCGCCGACAATACAGTGCATACAACAGATCGCATCATGCCTACTTTAATGATTTGAGCTATGTCATGAGACCTACAGTTCGGTCGTCTGTATTTTTACATTTTAGTTCATTAAACTAGGTCCTACTCAAATATAATGTTTTGATCAATTTCAGCATTTATTTATCCGGAATAAAGAGATGATCTACGCGGGCTGAACAGGGCCATGAATATTGTGTTTGTGAGGAAACCTAACTCATCGCTCGGTTCTCTGGCACGCCGTGATGATGATGTTGTTGTTAGGTATTGCGAGTCGCGAATGGTTAGTACAGTCTATGGACCTAAAATACAACTTTGTCATACAAATACGGCATTCCTTGTAGTTTTACAAATAGTCATTTCTGCTGTTAGTTTATAGATAGGTCGCTTCGCATATTGCGTCGCTAGCTTTCTAAATAATCATAGCGATGAGGTTAAACTGCTTAATCTTCAATACAATACCTGTGTATTTTATTGAAAAGTTTATGTTCTCAATCTAAACGTTCGAGATGCGTTGACTAATGCTAATGCGAGTGCTAAATGAAATGGTCATGAATACATAATTATCTAAAATGATAAATCAAACATTCAAGCACCACACTAGGATGCCCTGTGTTGTGAGAAACAGAAACACATATAAACATTTCGATGTTCTTGGGAACTGGTGTTTGTTTTTCTTATACTTTCTCCCCATCCGGGATTCGAACCCGGGACCTCTCGCTGGTCGACCTGATCATATCTAAGTTCGAAAAATATTATCCTCCTTCTGGCGAAGCTGGTAAAAAGACAAATTAACCTCGTATTTCTCAGTAATATAAACCAAGAAATATCATGTTCCATTCTTTAAGTCACAGTCAACTCCAACAAAACCTAACACTCTACACTTACGTACTACAGCTATGTATAAGGCATAGTCAATGGTAGTTTATGTGACTGATACATTATGAAGGGCATTAAAACTCGAGTGTGGAACGAGCCGAAGGCGAGTTTCATAATAATTTCACGCGAGTTTTAATGCCTAATTATGTACAGTTACATACACTAGTTTATCTACACACATATCATAAGCTCTCTTTGATGTGTTCAGGAACCGCATGTTCGACCGGCATTGTGGCATTGATCATTGCTCTGCAATTGTTTAGCTTGTTCAGTAGTACCAACTTCAGAGACAAACTAGGGGCGGCACGCGGGCTGCCGGCGGCGTTCGAAATTTGAATGTCATAATATGTCGAAATATTGATACATTATAGTCATAATGCATCAATATTCAGATAAGAAATGAGTTTTTACCAAGTAGTATATCATTATGCTGGTCATAACGTGCGGTTTTAGGACGCAGTAAAGAGGGTTTATAAAACGTGTGTAGATAAACTTGTTTACTTGTTATATTAAACTAGGTATCCTTTATTTCCTGTGCAATAAAAAGCTGAGAATGCTGGAATAATAACCGGTCAACGTCTGGACATGCGGCATGAGGCATCGCGATTTTGAGCCTTAGGCCATGATAATGAAATTCAAAACCTATAACTTTAGGCTAACATATATATACGTTTCCAGGTAATAATATATAAATTGTAATAGAGGAAACTTTAGGTTTTTAGATGTCGAGTTATGTTACATTATGAGGTTTTACATAATGGAATTTTGATGTGGATGTTGGCTAGACCAGGGTTAAAAATGGCACTGCCACAGCCACCTCACAAATATTGAATTAATGCCCTTGGCATCTCTTCCTCCCCGAACGAGAAAAAAAGTGATATCAAGTTAAAACATAAATTTTAAACACCTAGGGCCTTACCACATAAAAATAAACTACTGTTCAACGCTTGTTTAAAAACAAAATTGTATGTGATTTAACGTTTGTTTTGAGGTTAAATGCTGTTAAATATTTTTTGTCGTAACACGGCTCTAATGTACAACAAACTCGTTCCAATCCTCTGTTATTTATTAAACACATAGGCCACAAGTCCCTGCCTCCCACTCAGCGGGAGAGGTCCTCCCAATGGGGGTAAAGTAGGGAGTAGGGTAGGGGGGGGGGGGTCCATTCAGCTGCAGAGAGTTGATTAGTGCGCTTGGCTGTGCAGTGCGCCCGCGACCCAGTTCGAGCGAGAGCTGTGTTGCCGATCTTAGCTATTTACCCGTATTTGGAACAAAATCAAAACTATATTCTTACAACTTGCGATTCTAGTCTTACCTTTAACAGAACAACATATTAGTAGTTTATGTGACTGCTACATAATGGAGGGCATTAATACTCGAGAGTGGGTTTATGAAACGAGCCGAAGGCGAGTTTTATAATAATATCACTCGAGAGTTTTAATGCCTAATTATGTACAGTTACATACACTAGTTTATCTACACACATATCATAAGCTCTCTTTGGTGTGTTCAGGAACCGCATGTTTGACCGGTATTGTGGCTCTGCAGTTGTTTAGCTTGTTCTGTAGTACCAACTTCACAGACAAACTAGGGGCGGCTAAAATTACAAATTATGGTCATAATGTGCAGTTTTTCAGATAAGAAATGAGTTTTTACCAAGTAGTTTAACATTATGGTGATCGTAACGTGCGGTTTTTGTACGCAGTAAAGAGGGTTTATGATACGTGTGTAGATAAACAAAAATAAGACTCGGACAGTTTCTCTCTCTACGAGTAATTCGATTTCATGTAAATCCCTCGGCCGCAAAATATTGTTTAGCTGTCTGGAATTAATCATGCAGAGAGCACTGTTTTATGATAGGGCATAGGGAGAACTTTCTTGATAAAAAAAATTACATCAGCTACAAGAATAAATAAGTAAATATTACAGATAGAGAACTAATCAATATACTTTAAAGTGGCAACACTTTTTGGGAGCTTGCGGATTGAGAATATTATTTTTGCTGATGCCTGTGCCGGGTTGGGCGGGCTTATGGATGTTTTGCAATCAATAAACGTGGACTATTTAAAGGGCAAAATGAACTACAAATAGCATGTACACTTTCAAAATATTTTCAGGGTTATTTATTACTTTAAACATAACAGAAACATAAACAGGCACATACATTGCTTCTGGCCCCACACCACAGTAGGATACCCTGTGTCGTGAGCACCAGAAACAGCGACATCACACACATATCATTAAAACATCCAAGACCTGGGATTTTTGTTTCTTTATCCCCGGCCGGGGATCGAACCCGGGACCTCTCGCATGGTAGGCAGAGCCACTACCGCGGCGCCACAGAGGCCGTCAGAGAGTTTGTATGTTACTATTTAATGTAAGTAGGTAGGTAAGGTATGTAGGTAGGTAGCCACGGTCACAGGGGGGGCGTAGGGGTAGGCCGGGACTTCGATGGCGGGATGACTTGGACAAGTTCCTGCCAGACTGGAGCACTGGACAGGGATAAGTGGTATAAGAAAGGGGAGGCCTTTGCCCCGCAGCGGGACACAAAACAGGCTAAATAAAAAAATAAAAATCAAGGTATGTTGCCAAACGTCGGCCCAAATTGAGCCTCTGCTACCCCCTGTATGGGTTAGCATGGCGATGATAAGTTTAGTTCCGTGTGTGTGTGTGTGTAAGTGTCCTCGTGGCAGTGGACAGTCAGCCCATTGCATAAAACGTGGGAAGGGTTACACCCCGTGTTCAGATACCTAGTATTTTTAAGTATTTTTCTAAAATTTATTATTTAATTTTATTCCATTGATATTTATTCTATAATATACATTAATCTAATCTAATTTAATTTAATTTAATTGTTATTAATATTGGATTCTTTAAGTCTGGAAAATAAATAAATAATAATTATTATAAAGCATGTTGAATTATGCGCAGTAATGAAATTACTTACAATACAACACACAGATTTGACTCATTTGTTCTAGGTGAATTCTGTGGTTTTACGCTACACGTTCAATTGAAATGTTTGGTTTTCACAATTGCAGAATCAGAAAGTGTGATTCCATCGCAACTTCAATCATCATTAACATCATCAGATAAAGCAAATGCGTCTATCTCACTTGCGACAGCTAATGGTGTCATTAGCACTGATGTGGCATTAGAAGGTAATGTGAACTAGGATTGGTACACCCCACAACTCTTTATTTGGCAATCTATATATTGTTTTCCCATATATTTTTTATTTATTTATTTATTTATTTATATATTAGGTACACAAAACAGCAGTGGAGATAAAACATTAAACCAAAACAACAGAACATGTAAAAGAGGGCTGTCTCCAGCGCCAAAAGTATGTACACACAGCATGGTAAACATAATGATACAGCTAAAGCTAAAACTACACATATAAAGTGTTAAACATATAGTAAAATATTACGTAACTAAATAAGATAAACTAAGATAATAAGATAAGATATTGAAAAATCCGCGCTACCCCAGCTACCTTCGAGACCGCTTTGAGTATCTCTTCTTTTCAGGAGATCGGCAACGGAGATCTCACACGGTCTCACTCTTAGCCACTCCAAGGCATACCACTTCCGCATATGAGCACTCCTTCAGGTTGCAGGCGGTCCGACTGTGGAAAGCACTTCCTTGTGCGATAAGAGACAGCCCCACTCTTTTCGCTTTCAAAAACCGGGTAAAAGAGCACTTCCTCTCTCTTTTGTGATAGTTGTAGTATGTATATTATTATTATATGTAAACTTTATGTACAGGTTTATGTATGTATTGATACGTATTTAGTAGTTTGGTATATACCAGTATGTATTTTATTTACCGTATGTTATAGATATGTAATTTACTTATATGTATTTTATTATTGTTTAGATATTGTGCACTGCCTACCCTTTATTGATAAAATTTCCTGTCATGCCTTGGTTTGCTGGAAGAAATCTCTTTTTAGAGATAAGCTCGCCTTTGTACATATGTTTTCTCTTAATGTATCTTTTTTAAATAACTGTGTTCAATAAAGAATTATTAATTATGAATAGACTTATTGATTTTTCACTAAACAAATACGAAAGAATAAGAAGGGATTCCGTTAAGTGAGGTAAGAATAATTAAGTTTTATATATTTTACGCTGAATGTTCACCAATGTCTAGTGTCATCATGTAGTTTCACAGAACCGTATTGGCTGCTTTAGATCACTTTCTGGCCGAATACTAAAGTTAGGTTAAGGCCCAGTTCTGGCTGCTGAGGTGAGGGGCGCCGCATTCGCCCTTAGTCTTCTGGCGGGGAAGCGGGCGGCGCGGAATAGCATCGGGCCGCCCGGCGACGTCAAAAATTAGGTGTTTTTTCAAATTTACTTAAAAACTGCAATAAGCTAATTGATAAAATTTAAGGATAAGGAGCTCTATGATAAAAATGAATAATTTTATATTAACATTATTTTAATTCCTTTTTAGGGTTCCGTACCCGAAGGGTTCCAAACGGGACCCTATTACTAAGACTTCGCTGTCCGTCCGTCCGTCTGTCACCAGGCTGTATCTCAAGAACCTAGCTAGCTAGAGAGTTGAAATTTTCACAGATTATGTATTTCTGTTGCCGCTATAACAACAAATACTAAAAAACAGGATAAAAGAAATATTTAAGGGGGCTCCCATACAACAATTCTTTCAATACCACATACAAACTTATGGATGCACCTGGTTACGTAAAGGAATGTGAAAGTAACCGCACCAATAACTTTGTAAACAATATTTTGCTGTGTAAAATCCAAACTATTCACTCCACACCATCGCTTCCATTGAACGGTGGTACGGAACCCTTCGTGCGCGATTTAGACTCGCACTTGACCGGTTTTATTTAATTTTTTTGATGTTTTTTGTCATAATTAATTTTGTGTGGTTTGTAATATGTTAATAACCAATAATGTTTTTGTGTTTGTACCGAACAATGAATAAATTAATTATCTATCTATCTATCTATCAACTGGAAAAAAACCTGCCAATGAGAGTCGGACTCACGCACCGAGGGTTCCGTGCTTATCAATTTTTTTTGTGATGGAACTACAAATTTACGGTTTTCGACTTTTTACCTAGCTTCTTGCCAAGTTTTAAGATTCTACGGAAAGTATCTAATAGGTTTTGACTCCCTTGCGAATATCAATAAAATACTGCAAATTTGCGGCAATCAACTGCTGTATCTTTTGATTACGTTAATCAAAAGATAGTAAAGATAGTAACTTTTTTTTACTGCTCTAAAGTACCACAGACCTTAGTAATTTATATCAATTTCAACTTGACACCTTCACGCGTTCCTGAGGAAAGGGTTTTGACATGTGGACGGACGGACGGACGGACAACGAAGTGATCCTGTACTTTTCCTTATTTCCTTTTAAGGTACTGAACCCTAACATAACAGTTCGCATAACATTGGCTGTGATCCAGACCCGGGCGAACCGGGATCTGAAAATCTAGACCAAAAACTCAGATAGACTGCACTATCTAGGTCATGCTGTGTAAGCGGCGGCAAGGCTTTTTTATACGACGGAGTGGAATATAATCATAAAAGTGCCGGATACAAATCTTGAATAGATGAAATATTATACGAATGTATGTATTTTTTTTAATATTCCTACCAGAAAAATTGTCTTTTACTATTACGCCTGGATGCGGGACCCACAACTCAAACTCAAGCTGTCACTGTCTCTCGCTCGGGATCTGACAGCGCCAGCATCACGTTTAAGCAGCACTTAGCATGAGTGTTCTGTGCAATTAATAAAAATAGTTAACGTACCGCCAAACATCAAACAGGAGCTGGGGGGTTACCACAAACAACGTCTTATGCCGATTCAGATTAGGAACCTAATTTGATCCGCAAAATTACCGTGACCGTCTTATAACAAGTCTTGGTAATAGGTAAATAAAGCCCTTTATGACCAATTGGAATGGAAATGATTGCCATGGTGATGTTCAGTTTTGAACCTAATTTGAATCGGAAAAGGATTGTGGTAACCCAGGACTAAGTAGCAGAATGGCAGCCAAATAAACCCGTCTCAAACAAAAGTACGTATCCGTGTAATTCATTAAAACTTCCCATGAACATTCCCGTCTTGTTTGTTAAAACTTATTCCCGATCGCTCCCCGGCGGAGCGGCGATAGACTAGCCCCTTGTCGAGAAAAATGGGGTGTGGCATTACTGGCTAAACGTGGAAATAACTGTGCCTCTGCTACTCAGTATGATCTAGTATGATAGTATAATGCACGGCGTATAAGTTGAGTCTCAATGGCGGCGTCTGCGCAGGTAAAAACGACTGTTTTAGATACATTTTACCCTGCGCAGACGCCGCCATTGTGGTACAACTTATTCGCCGGGTACTGTATCTCAGGAGTATCTCAGTATGGGAGGGAATTTCGTCAGATTAAGATATGGGAGATAACTTACACCCTGCTTAGGAACTCCACCAAATACGATCTTTCTTCTAGAGCCGCACCCGTTAGAGAAACAAAAATAATTCCATACATTTGGGATGACATGCGAACCCATATCACTCAAACAGTCAACCCTAAAGCATACCAAACTATGTGTTCGAGATACGTTAAGCCGAAGTAGCCAGCACTTCTTGGGAGAATGCGTAATGTAGTCAAACATAAGATGGCGAACACTAGGGATAGATAACATTGAAGCAGATGATTTGTCAAACTTAAAGTTTAGCGACATCCTAGAATTCATTCCACGAACAAGAATATTTGGGGAGGGACATCTGTTGCACCAACAGTAACCAGTGCCCAAACACTGGGAATTGGGTGAAATAGTCACGATGGAGGACCGATCACCCGCCTATGGTTCAGCGGGCGTCCCACCTCATAATCATCATCATCATCGCTGAATGACATGCGAACCCATATCACTCAAACAGTCAATCCTACAGCATAGCAAACTATGTGTTCGAGGTACGATAAGCCGAATAAAGAAGTCTATATTTTACTCGAGCGCGTCAGACTAAGAGTTGGTGGACTATGGTGAGCTAATGTCATGATGATATGTGACATTTCAAAAAATCGGAAATTTGGTGGATTTACTAAACAGGGTGTAAGATACCTTAATCTGACGCTCTCGAGTTACAAACATTAGCCTCATGGACTCTACCTATACATACATGTATACTTTTAAAATGGTTTTGACTTAGGAACAGCGTGGCACAACTGTGAGGCTAATGAGAAGAAATGCACTTATTTCTAAAATGGGTCTATTTGAAAATGGGCGGAACCGAAACCACCCGGCATCAGCCGGTAACATAGTAACCTGGATGAACAAACTCAGTATACCATTTGCTGATTAGTTTAGCACGTACTTAGCTAACAAGCAACTCTGGCGCTTGTTGCCATATTTTTACTAGTTTCGTAAATTGCATAAATGTACCAGAGGGGGTTTCGCGCTGTTAAAAGTTTACACAGGTTTGAAAAAGTTGGACAACTAGTCTAGCATGCTACTAGTTTTGGTGCTAAAATAGAATAGAATTCGCACAAAAATTAGATTATTAATGAAATTATGATGAGGTTCGCTACTCTATTACCCTTGATAGGTACTCCGCAAATATTTCCCCAAAAATTGCAAATCTTTTAAAAAATATATTAATCTTTAAAAAAAAACTCCGTAGCTAATAACCGCCATTATTTGGTAAAATTAATAATTATTGTCATAGTAATCTTTATTATGTTTCATTTTTAAATGTTGCCTAGACAGATTTCATATGTACCTACGTAAGTTGAGTATGTGTAATTAATAAACATTCTAATGATTGTTATCGATATCTTTTATTTAATAAGGTCCTGTATACATCCCATTAGGCTGCTAAGTCGTTGGTGCTCTTCGTTGAAAAAATGTAAAAATAAATTTTAGTCAACGAATAGCACCTGGTGCTATTCGTGGTAAAAAATATACAAACGAAACGAACGATCATTTCTAGACAACTTATCTTAAAGGACAAGCGCTCCATGGTCTAGTGGGTTTTACCCATGCTTCTCACGCAGGAGATGCAGGTTTGAATCCGGAGCTGACCTTGTAACCAATCGACATAACTAATCGAGCCTAAGTTCATTATCGGACTTTCCTTCTTTTAACACGTTAAGCCGTAGGTCTCGGCAACTGTTGCTCGCTGGTAATAGTAGTCATAAGCTGTGTGAAAGGTCGTAACAGCTTCTGGCAATCGGGTTGACCTCCACCAACACATACTGAGCCAGCGTGGTGGGGTCAGTAATAGGCTACATATATTTGTTATCGCAACGGATCCTCCACCGCGCCATCAGGGAAACTCACCCGTAGCCTGGCGACTGACAGAACCAGGCGCGAGTCAGCTTGGCTGCCTCCAGTAGCACACCGCCCAGGTCCCCGATCTTCATGCCAGGACAACAGCAGCCATCCTCTTCCGGCGCCACTAGCGCTGTCTCTATTTCCGCTTTAGCCACTTTGGAATGCCGATCAAATCCCCTTGGAAAGTCACACGCGCTTCGGATGGGTTTATTTATACACTATTATTCAACACTTTATAACTTTGTGGTTTTTACGTCCATAACTTGAGGATTTACAAAATAGTTTCGCACTTTGTATGGAAGGTAGCACAGTAATGAGTTCACTTTTACCACTCTTTTATAACACTCCTTTGTTACTGCTGCATTGTGATTCTAAAACAATGACTTCAAACATAGTAGCTGGGTTTTGACGTGTGACGTAACAAGAGTGAAATAACGATTCCTCGTCAACAGATGAGTACGTCTGAGAGAAGGCCATATCGAAAAGTGGCAAGTTGACCGATTGACCAGTGGTCCAACTAATCGATAAACCGGCTGACAAGTGGAACGAGTGGACGTTGCACAATGCTGTTACGTTCGATGGTAATTGCTTCCGAATGCTTTTGAATTTTAATAATGCAAGCACCAAATGTCCTGCCGAAACGAAATGAACTCAATCCAACTGTAGAGACAACACTTTCATATACATTGCCTTTTACAAGTAAACATTCAAGAACATGACTTTGTTTGAACAAAGTTTGTTCTTTCATTTCGTGGTGTTTATATATGTATGACCATTCAGGATTTCATTCGAACAGATCTCAAATAATGCAAAAAATACACTAAACATGAACAACCCATTAAGAACTTAATGACACACCAAGTGAAATGTCGCTCACTCACGACATTCTATATAATGACAAGCAAATGACACTGCTAAAGTTGTCCATTATTGGAAAAATCGACGCGAAATGTGGATCGCATCAAATTTGCATCAAGGTCCGATATATCGAGCTGAGCGGATGGAGAGAGAACTCTACAATACTCTTTAGATGAAGCGGTAACGAGTGGCCTGAATTTGAAAAGATCCAATTTGCTGGGGTTAATTTGATGTTGAAAAAGGCGAACATTGTAAGATGTATGCTTGGTGGAGTGCGGTGTCTGCAGGTTCATTTTTAGTTCATATCTGTCTGTCTGTCCGTGGCACCCTAGCGTTCAAACGGATGGAAGGATTTCAATGCGGTTTTTTTAATTGGTAAAAGAATTCACTGCAATGGTTTTAGATATGTCACCGTAAGATTGTCAAAACCGTTAGTTGATAAACTAACGTTTTTTTTGCTCGTTAGTTGTTCAACTATCGACAGATAGTACACTGTAGCGTTCTGCTTACTATATGACGCGATAGTTGATAAACTAACGGTTAAAACCGTTAAATAGTAAACTGGTTTAAACTTGAATTGCAAACGAAATACCAGGGCAAACACTGCGGTAGCTTAGGTGAAGACTAGAGGGGGCGAGCGCAGCGAAGCCCCCGAATAGTCTTCGTATTAGGTCGACATGTAAGAACAAAAGAAACGTAAATTCTAAACCCTGTCGGTTTGGTTTACTATCTGTCGATAGATGATCAACTAACGCGTTAGTTTATCAACTAACGGTTTTGGCTATTTTACGGTGACAGATATATTTCATTAAAATCAGTTCAGTGGTTTCAAAGTTATCAGCATAACAGGGAAACACTTGAACCAAATGTATGGTTTCATTTGTGTCCGTGGTGTTTTTATTAATAGTTATTATCTAAATAAATCATGTATTATTACGATTTTATTTCGGCCTTAACCGAGTGAAGTCATAGTCCTCAGAATTAAGACATTAGAACGGGTCCAAAGTTACCCTTAGCAAAGAATTATTTTTAAAACTGATATATGGTATTTGAGAGGGCCAAGCGATGTCAAATCCTGACATACACGTTCCTTACCCTCTATAAGGCATTAACGTAGACTAAGCTCATAATAAATACGCAATTTAGGACGCTATTCCCAGCTTTGAACAACGTTATACTTCCCTTTTGCTTGCACGGTCTAGACAATTCCATAAACATAAAAAAACAATGTGTGGTGTACAGCAAACATGTATTTACAGTGCAAAAGGAATTAAAAATAACGAAGAGTTAATTGGTATGCTTGGTATTACAATTACTTTGCCGTTACGAATGATGCAGAGATTTCAATTTGGTTGGTTGGTCTCTGCAGATTTCTGATACAGTTCACGGAAAACAATATTACCTCGTGCAGTGCGGACATTGAGGTTTAATGAAACCATGTAAACTGATAACTAACGAGCCTTTGTGGTTTATTATTTGAAATTTCAATTAACCTACTTCACGCGGATTCTCATAGTTACATGACATGAGCCCCAAGCTATAACATTTTTTGGGAAAGCCTTTTTAGCTTTTCAAAAAGATCCAATGGTGATTATCATGGTAACTCGAATAGCAGGTAAAAAAGTCATCTAAATTCTCAACAGACACAAAATAATCTAGCAGTGTTTTAAGTCCTTCGAGCCTTGTAAATTTAGACTGACGCAATATTAAACTCAGCAATATTGATATAAGCAGTTGATCCTAAAACCAACAAATTATTCTTTCAAAACCACGACAAGTTGACATGTTATTCTTAAGTCTCAGTTAATTGACGTGTCTTCAAAATAACTAATTACTGTGTATATTTAACGTGCAAATATTAACAGGTGTACTTAGGTAATATGTGTCTTTTATACGATATCATATTTCCTAAAAACGGAATAACTACTACTTCATCAAAAAGTGTACACGCCTTTACCGGATGAGTTGGCATGGCAGGCATAGCAAACACTGACCGTGTTTCAACTCTTTTTTTTTTCTCTTTCTATTTTTTTGGCTGGGGTGATTTCAAATTAGTTATTTTTTTCGAACCCAAGACCCATGATATGCATCGTAATTACTCTCTAGGCAATGTACCTTTTATCAATTGTCTTCAATGATAGGTACGTAATCGACATTTCGCGCTCTACTAGGTTTGTGTCGAATCAACGAACAAATCGGTACAAACATCGTGTTCCTATAGCAAATAGTGATACATATAATTAAGTGACTAAATAATATATGTACATAGGTGAAAAAAGTGGGCGAAACTGTACCTCTACCACCCGGAACTGGAGAAGGCCAGACCGTATAAGTTATGTTTCAAAATAATGGCGAGCGCTTGTTTTTAATCGACTTCAAAAGGAGGAGATTCAAAATTAGACTTTTTTGTGTGTTTGTTACGCGATTAATCCATCAATTATGAATCCATTTTGATGATTATTGTTTTGATTGGTAGGTCATACTTCAGAGGTGGTCCCATATAAATTTTATCAATATTGATTAAGCCCTTTCTAAAAAAACAACAAAAACATAAATACATACACAGATGTCGTTTTGGTTTGTGGTTTCGTACAGCAAAAGTTTTGAAGAGGACTTTTCTTGTACTTAGACTTCATTCTCAATCCGACCGGGGAGGAAGAAATAGGGCTTGAACTTGAAGCCGGTATATTTAAGTTTTTCAATTGGCGAATTATTCCATCCCTCATCATGGCCACAATCGAACTGAAAGAGCTGCTGGCTGAATGGATAAATAATACTACATATTATACCACAGTAAAAATACGTCAATGTTCAAAGTACATTTAGTGATGAGAGAGTCACGTGTACAGTGATGAGAGAGTCACGTTCAAGATTCCTTGGCTGCAAACCAAAGCAAAAGAAATTCAATTCAATTCAATATATGTTTATTTCAGGCAGATTACACCCATAAATATATAAAACAGTTACACGACAAATAAAACATTAATAAAAAATAAACAGCAAATAACACATACACATATATAGATTTATAATACGCTCAGGATGGTGTTGGCGCAGCCGCGCACGCGACCCACCAGCGAGGCGCAGCGTTTTCTGATGATCGCAGCGAAGCCGTCGACCCTCGCCTCCGCAAACATGTCTGAGGCGCTGCAGTGCCGCGGCAGCGCCATCACCACCCTGAACGCGTTATTATATTGGACGCGTAGGGCGTTGTATGCCCCCTGCGTATAATTGACCCTGACCCTGATGCAACATCTCCCAAAAGTTACACCCAACAAGATCAACGAGCAATTAACAGTAAACCACGGTTAAATAAGAGTCACGGTCGGTTACCCTGCACGGGGGTCGACCGCGAGACGCGGAAGTCGCAAGGCCGGCCACTATAGAAGCCGGTCAGGTGACACAACCAGGTTTGGAATGCCAAATCGCCAAATGCATTCTTGAATAAACTGATATTTTGGACAGTTTTGGTTTGAAATGTTAATTGATGCGAATTGAATGAAGACGCACGAAGATGATTAAATAGCGCCGAAAAACGCTTTGTACTATGGCTCTAGATTATGAGAATTGTAGGCCTTTTGGACATCACTTAACAGACACTTAAAAATTACAGGTGCAACAGATAGCTGCATGGAAGTGGGTGAGACCTTGGAGCGGATGCTGCTCGCATGCCCATCCACCATGGAGACCAGGATGGCAATCCTGGGAGAAACATCGTCGGCCGCAGACCTCCTCGAACATCCAGGCCTCCTACTCCAGCTGGTGCAAGAGTTAGGATGGCCCAATTAGAAGAGTTAGTGCAGGGGGAATGCTCAAAGGCCCCGCTCAAGTGGGCCAAATGCAGGCACTTAAACCCCCTGGTGAAGAAGAAGAAGGAGAGGCCTTATGGGTGAAAATCTTATGTTTTGGAAGAATCACAGAATCTATCATGTACCATTACATAAAGTACAAAGAGAGCGTCACGCCTTTTCCCGTCCGGGGTGGCGGAGCGTGCCCAAGGCTAGCTAGTTATTTAATATTCAATTATGAGTGACAGGGTGCTTGCCCATCGGCGAGGCTATGGAGATATTAGGTTTCCTCGCGATGTTAGGTAAGTACCTATATAAGTTACAAATCATTTTTTGTGCGTGGACGTTGTGAGGAAACGCTCGGTTGGTTTCCGAGTAGGTTGCAGGGAAACCTGTAGAGAAATCGTCGGCACCATATATTTACGCAACTATTACGGATACGACAATTTGTTCAGGTATTTGAGATGTAATTAGGTTGTTCCCTACGATTCTAAATAATTAGCCTTATTTACTAAGGTCTTGGCAACAACCCGTAAAAATGTAAATCTCTTGTTAGATTTGAAGACGTATTTTCCATTTTTATTATTAATCCTATGACTTGTGCAAAGTATATTGATATGGAAGTCCCGATAAGCCCTATTGAACAGATAAATCATAATTTTCGTATAATCATAATATTATAGTCCGGGAGGTCACGTGGCTATTTCGTGAGTAACTCGAGCGCGTCAGATTAAGATAACTCCCATATTATAAGATGGGATCCCATGTGACTTCGAAAGTGGTTTGATCGATTTGCCATTTCACTGAACACCATTGATGGATGGCTCAGTTAGACGATGGCTTTTTTCTACTAAGTGTCAATACGAAGCTAAATTCCAAATTCCAAATACCAAATTATTTATTGCAACATTGAGGTTTTACAGTTCATAAAGTTAGGAGTTCCCGACAATGAACCCTGTAAGGGCACTGCAATTTCTTACAAACTACCTTATATCTAACACAGAGTTTCATAGAAACGTACCTGATACGATAACATTATACAGAGTTTTTATTTATAACAAGGAAATGAGATCAAAAATTACGTATGACTTTCATAAATTATATCTATAATATTTTTTGTTATATCTTTATGTGTGTGTGTGTATGTGAGGGGTAGGGTGTATGTGTGCATGTGTTTGCGGGTAGGGGGGTGTGTGTGTGTAAGGGTGTTTGAGGGAGGGTGTGTGTGAATGTGCATTGTATGATTGTTGTATTTCATTTAAATATTCTTCAACAGTATAGTAGGCTTTTTGTAATAGGAGAGTTTTGTGTTTTCGTAGAAATGCACATTCGTTGGAAATATTTTTATAGCTGTCTGGGAGTTTATTGTAAATTTCAATGGACATAATATATGTGTTGGTAGATTGTAGTGTCATTTGGATCTTTAGTAACAGGAGTTTGTTTTGATGTCTGAAGTAATATAAGTTATAAAGAGTGGCTCTGGTCTTTTATGTTTCAGGATGTATTCTTACAAGCTTAATTATTTCTAAGATGTAAATAGAAGGGAGGGTGAGGATGTAAAATTTTTGTAAATATGGTTTGCAGCTGTCTGTAGGTCTTATGTTGGCTATAATTCTTAATAGTTTTTTCTGCAGTGTTAATAGTTGCAAAGCGTCAGTGCTGTTTCCCCTCAATATGACGCCATAGTTGAGCCATGAGTGTGCGTATGCATAGTATGTTGAGAGAGCAGTTTCGATGTTTGTTGTCTTTTTTATTTCTCTTAATGCATAGGAGAATTTTGACAACTTGCCTTTTATTTAGGGTATATGCGGTTTCCAACGCTTATTTTTACGCAACGTTTTATTGTAGGTAAAGTTAATATGTAAGGAGGTTTTCTGATGAGGATAAAAGGTATTAGTTTAGTTTTTTTGGGGTTTATTTCAAGATTATGATCATTCATCCAGTCAGTAATTTTATCTAGGCATGTTTTCAGTTTTTCATTAACATGGTCGTTATTTTTGTGCGAGGAAACTAAGGAAATATCGTCAGCAAATAGGATGCAAGGGTTGTCGACAATTTTTGGTAGGTCATTAATATAAATAAGAAAAAGAAGACATCCGATTACGCTGCCTTGAGGAATAGAGGCGTGAGTCATTTTGCAATCCGATCTGTAATAAATTATTTCTTTTGAAGTGTGGTTATAATGATCTATCTGGACATACTGTTTTTTGTTTTGTAAATACGATGCAATGTTTTATCGAAAAACCAATTGCCGGTGCTCATATAACCACTCGGACGTCTTGTGGTAGGATACATAAAAGACAAGACAATATACATAAAATGTTACATCATTTTATCGAAAAACGAGTTGCCCATGTCTCGTTTCAGCGACACAACGAGCTGGGAAGCATGCATGCATCAGCCATTCTGCGTCCCACTGATCGACACTGGGAAGCACATATCCATTTTTTCCTTTCACAAGCAGTAGCTAACCGGTTTCAAACTAGTTGCTCCTTGCCGGTTGCTCAGCGGCGCAGAATATATAATAGCGGTAAGCAGCGCTCCAAAGTATATAAGACAATCATTAGGACGTAGAGTGGCCGATAATGTTATGCTTCTCATCTCATCGTCTCGGTGAAACGGTAATTCGTTTTTCTCGTTGCCTCGTTTAAATGCCTAAATGCTTTAAATGCCTCGTTTAAATGAGCATCGGCAAGTAGTTTTTCCACGAAACGTTACATCGGTTAATCGGCTTCGTATAAATAAGCCATTGTCAAACTGAGCAATCCTTCAATGTTATTTGATGAAAGGAAAATCGAACAAACAACTTGTGAAATCCTATAGGAAGCCCCTGTAATGTATTATTTAATGTATGGCTATCTCCCATATCTTAATCAGACGCGCTCGAGTTCCGCACGAAATCCCCTCTTGGCCTCCCCTGCCATTAGTATGTCTAGAATATCCCGATCGCAATTTAAATTGCCATTTGAGCAATTTAAAAACCATGTTAAAGCGACTTTGTCGAAAAAGGGATATTACAATGTTCAAGATTACTTAAATGACGGGACTGTATGGGGTTAATCTGGCTCAACACAGACCTTGCTGTTAATAGTTTTTTAATTATTTATTACTACTTATTGATTATGATATAATAATAGTATAAAATTTATATTCGTTAAGCACAACCTATTTTTAAAAGAGATCTAAAAATCAATCTGTGGGAGTTTCTACGCCCTCCTTCTCCCACAGTGGTCCAATGTAGACAAGAGGCAAAAAATGACGTTTGCTAAGTATATGTAAATATCTACAGTAATAAAGACATTTGGAATTTGGAATTTAAACTATATCATTTAAAAACAAATCAGCAAAGTCCTCACAAGAAAAATATAAGAAAATTTCCAATTCTTCTCTATTTTTCCAGCCGTTATTTTTCCACGATAAAGGTTCACGTGGAGGTTAAGCCTACTACTTCAAGCTTAATCAAGTGTTTCTTTAGGTGTTCAGGCAAGTACTCGAAAGGTCTATAGTCGACCTTCCTGACCAATCAAGGCTTATTCCATAGCATTGAAACATAAACCACTTGACAAACAAATAGGTAGCGCCATTCTTAAGCACTTAGTTCTCTATGACTGTTGCAATAATGATCAGATTGGCGTGTAGTAGCAGCATCGTAAAAATAGTCATTCAATCGCCTTATGGAGATGTCGCCGCCTGCCTCTGTGGTGGAATAAATGGAAATGTACCTAATACTAATAATCATAAGGTCTAGATGGAATTGGAAGAGTAAGAGCAAAAGGATTCAACAGTATTTGAACTCAAATGGCGTGTGCACCAAGGTGGGTTTAGCAATGTTCGGAAAGGCGATACGTTTTAATGGATTATAGCTTTTATGGATTTGAGTGGAGGTATCAAATTGCCGTGTAGGCGTAAGTGTATTGAATTTTCCATATGGCAGTATCGAGTGGAACAATGCATCCGGTACTTAATGGTTTTTCCTCCAACCGTCTAATTGAAATCGTTTGCTTATTTCGGAATGCGGTTTTTCGATTAATTAAATTGGGAAATATTCAACTGCACATCAACAATACTGATTTGCACAGCTATCAAGTATGAAATCAGTAGATTTTGACAGTGAATATCAGGGCAAAATACTGCGATAGCTTAGGTGAAGGTTAAAGGGGGTGAGCGAAACTCCTATTTATCCTTCGTATTAGGTTGTAACATGTAAGAACAACAAAAATAATTAATGCATCCTATCGCCTTTGTTTGGATGTAAGCTACGAGTTAAAGGAACAGCTTCTATTATATTAATTCGTCATCTTTACTACCGCAATAGATTATTACACAGCCATTGCTGATCCTTTTTTGTTGTGAAAATCAGTATTTTTGCTGTACCATTAAATACTAGTCAATTCAACAGTTGTATCCACTTGTTACGTAGGTAAAGGTTTATCGATCGATTTTTTACTACATTCATAATATTTTAAATTTTATTGGCAGTTTTAAATTGTAATAAAATAATATTTACTTGGTTAAGATGGGTTGTTTCCAGAGGTCCACGAGCCCGTCCAGGTTGGTCCTGCTGGACATTCTCTGATGAAGCCGTGTTGTTCTTCCGGGATGCCTCGCAACACTACGGGGTAACTCCCAGAATGCATCCACTAGGGGACGAGATACTAATCGACATTAAATGTGAGACTCGAGATTACGAGCAGTGTTAACTCGCATTTAAATTTCGGGCCTAGTTGCTACAAAGTTGAGATTGTCACACAATTTTCGACCTTAGCCCACTTCTTATACCGTAACACTTCAGCCAAATTTCCCCAAACATAAGACATCTACTTGAACTGTGAAAGATCATGTATCATACAATTTGCATACCCAGACATCTGCTACAATTGGCAGCCTGTCCTCTTTACCTTGGACACTTGGCACTGGATACTCAACCCAATGACCTAGGCAATAGACACCAATATGTCTGAAACTCTGAAAATTTCACCACTTAAACAATGACTCCATGTTTGTTCAGTTTGTCACGAACTAGACAGTAGCCGGTCGTGTCAAAGTATTTAACTTTATTGAATATAAAACTACGCTGTATTACTTAGCACTAAGGTGTATTTCAAAAGTAGGGTAAGCTTTCATTCATGTTGAAGTGGTATGTGTTATTGACAATGAAAATATACACGTATGTTTTTATGTTTGTCACGATAAGAAACGTGACTTTGAAGGAAAAGTCATAGGTAGGTAGGTATGTACGTAAATGTTTTACTATGGATACAGGTGATTAAAGACTTTATGTTTAAAAGATAATACCTACACGTGTCGTGTTTATATATATAAACACGACATCATAATAATACATTATTTTTCAACAGTAGGTTCCCGTATAAGCTGATTATGATGATAATGCAAACATAACAAACCGTTTTGATCAGAAAAGTGTTCCAAACTGTCTTAGGTATTAAACAAACAGTCCCCTTTAATGAAAGACGGTAGGCAAGAGTAGAAATAAATGGCATGGTTTTGGAGAGGTCTTTGCCAGCATTCGTCTCATATGAATACAAAATCGTCCATCTCCCACAAGGGCACTTGGCACAAGAAAGTCTCTCGCGCAACTAGAGCTGAACGCGCATCGCACGCGTCGCAGGCACTCGCTCGAGCGCGCACGCGCAAGGAAACGCGCGCCGATTGTACACGGCGATGTATTGATGGTAAATTGCATATGTTTCTGTTACATTAGGTATGTATTGTACATTATACTCATAATATATCATGTATACAGCGCTATACTGGCTGACCTCACACATGATCGTAGTTTGAACATTATACCTATGTAGGTACTAATTAAGTATGTCAGGTGAATAAAGACAGAAGAAATACAATATAATCTCTACCAGTTAATAAAGATCTATTTTTCTAACATGCCGCAAGCACAGAATTTCGTCTAGAACTCTGAAGATCAGATTGGAAATCCATATCAAACGAGTAACCGGAACTGGAGTGATACTAATGAAAGCAACTTCATCGCCACACTGCGCACTGCATTCATGTCCGCTACATTTATATAAACAAACTTATTAACACGTAAAAAATAATAAACAAAAGAAGAGCAAGTAATTAATACTGAAGCTTAGTTGTTGCACAAAGGAGGTCCATTTCTTTTCATGGTGTATGCTGTAATCGTGCACAGGTTTTTTTAAATTAAACTTATGATCAGACAGTAGAGAACAAAAAATTTTAATCAATCAAATATCAATAAAGTTAAAACCCAAATGGCAGAGTCATTTGCCAAAATGCGGTTTGCTAACAGGTTGCGCGGGTTATTTTTTTTAATGATACTCAGAAGTCATAGCTCGGTGTAACATTAAAGTCAGTTTTCCAATTCTCCCACCATTTTATCATCATACCACAAATCCCAATTCATTTTAAGCTCTCTTGAATGATATGCACTGCGCAACGAATCGACGGTAATTTTTACACGACTGCCCAAAAAAGGTGAGTTTTCAGGGTTCACGTTTATTTATATAAACCGATTTAGTTCTTTTTTTAAATAATTGACAGTCAGGCAGGGACAGCCAGTCGGAGCTCATGGGATTTATAGAGGAAATAATAAAACAAACGAATAAAAAACTAATTGAGCGAATGACTATGAACAGCGGAATTACCTGAAATGTAAAATTAACTGATTTGCGCGGCTAAATTACTCAATGGATTAGCCACCGCTTATTGGTAAAATAAAAACTGTCTGGGCTAAGTAGGGGTCCGGGTAGGTGAAGGATTAAAGGGGTTTTAGGTTACTCGAATTAAGATTTTCATGTTTCTGTTTTTAGATTTCTAGTCGCGCAATTCAGTAATTTTGACAGACAAAGCCAGTATTTCTAGTCGCGTTAATTTTTTGTCGCTAGTCAGAAATTAAGTCAGGCAAAACCAGTAATTTTGCCAAGCAAAAACTGAATTTACTGACAACCGTTTAAAGACTATCCGATTAATTAATATCAATCGGATTAATATCAATTAAGGTCAGGGACAGCTCGACTCGAGTAAACTCGACCCGAATAATAATACCAGTTAAAAACTTAAAAAACCGACTTCAAGTTCAAGCCCTATTTCTTCCGCCCGTCGGTCGGTTTGCGAATGAAGTAGTACATGAAAAGTCCTCATCAACATTTTTTGCTGCACGGAGCCACAAACAAAAACACATATCTATATTTTTTGAATTTGTTGATTTTTTGTATTTGTGGGTTTTTTCAAAAAGCGCCTAATATATATATATATATATATTTATATGCGAACACCTCTAAAATACGACCTACCAATCAAAACAAGAATCATCAAAATCGGTTTATAATTGACGGAGTAATCGCGTAACAAACATACAAAAAAACACAGTCGAATGGAGGACTTCCTCTTTTTTTTAAGTGGGTTGAAAAATGGTTTGTATCGCCGCGCCCGCCGCCCCGGCACGAACAGTATCGTCCTCTCAAAATATTGAAGATTATAGGCACAGTAAAGCCGTTACGTCACGGGCAGTGTCTTTTCTATACCAAAGGCACTACCACAACGTCTTATGCCGATGGCTCACAATCCATGGCTCACAGTTAAATCGATTATCGATAACTGTACTCAAACACTGTTACTACTACGAGCTGATGCCTGCTCAATGTGTGCCCGGATATAGCAGGGAGGTCTAACTCCAGGGCATGGTTAATTCCATTTTTTCCCCTCACAAAAAAAAAACTTTTCGCAAAATTACCATGACTGTCTTAACACGTTAACTGCGTTGTGCGGCCTTAGGACCTCACAAGTGTACTTCCCGGCCGTGCGGCGACAGAATAGTGCGTTCTCTCTCTGGTGCGGACGTCATATCATAAAAACTATCATAGGTAGAAAAGAGACAAATATACCATTGTGTTTGTATTTTAAGTGCAAAGAGATGAGTACATAAATATAGACCTGGGGTCGCAAAGCCCCTCATCGCACTAGAGTAAAAAAACACAATTCCTTGCGGTCTCCGGACCTCAAACGCGGGGAGATCGCCCCGCCCCCTCCCGCACCTATTTGTTTAAGTGATTTTTGCAATTTGTACCAGTGATACACTGACCTTGCAATAAAAGGAAGTGAATTCAGGAATGTACCCTTTATCTAATGCGATGCGAGGCTATTCGACCTCTTAATATTTTTTTCAGTTATCTTGAGTTCCTTAGATCGGAATCTGAAACGAAGCCATATTTAGATAAAGTGACTCTTATTGAACAGTTGGAACATAGTTTTACAAAAAAATCCTTTGTTTCGAGGAGTTATTCGCATTTTATTGCATTGAATCGCTGTGAGGTCGAAAGACCCTAACCGCACCAAGGGAAACATACAGGTATCGGTTGGGAGACCTCTCATTGCACTATGGGAAAGTTAGCCAAAATCGCTGCCGCAGTCAACGTGTTAAAACGTCCATTATGGCGTATTGAAATGGAATCGCTATAAAGGTTTTAGCAACCCCCCCTGGAGGTCGGACACGTTGATGTTCTGCTCTATAACAAATTAGCATGATATAATGAGCTACTGACTCACCTGACCTTTGTGATCGCTCAATATAGACATATGTTTTGTGTGGAGCGAGCATGCTAAGTTAATATTGTGACATTCAAGTTAGTATCGGTGGTCGGGGGACTTCACACTTAGCATGGTGATGTAATTGTCGAGCCGGTGAACAAACTTTGGATGATTGTTAAGATGTTAGTGGCGGTGCGAGAACTTAGGTGAAGAGTACAGAACAACAGCTGAACAAGACAATGCCTGTGGTCAATAGCGATCTGTTTGATGGCTCAGACACTATTGTATTTTTATCGCAGTAATTACATGCTTGATGGAGGAGTTTTACCCATAGGTACTAGCTATTTGAGGAGGTTTGTATCAACCGGATCACATTAAAAAATATGAGAGAACATTTATAAAATAGAATGAAGGCAAAAATAGGTAGAATTGTCTTGGCCAATGTAAATTAATTGCATTTCATAGAAATAGAAATATCAGTCTGCAGATTATTAAAAAATTTCATTTGCACAGGAGTCAATGTCAAAATTATAAAAATTACATAGGGACATGTGCAACAACATCTTCTCTAATGCTGTTCTAACGCTACAAAAAAAAATTATGTTCTAAAGCTATTAAGGTGTCCGGTAACTTTGAAATGAAATGAAATGAAATGAAATATATTTATTGTTTTTGTTCTTACATCCTAATTATAATGGTGGCCCTAACTCCCAAACTAGGGCGACCTGTGTGTCAGGAGCTAGAGGCCATACGGAACATAGTTTTGCATTTATAGCTATGTAGGAACATTGTTGCTTACAAAATTTAATCTTAAGAATAGTAAGTAAGTTGCTAATTAGTGTGTAATTAACTTGCAATACCTTAAATAAAAAAGGAATAGTTGACATCTAAAACATATTTTAATAACTACTCTCACTAGAGAATAATCTGCAACCAATAGATTACAGTATATTCTCCAGCGTTATGTAATCTAAATTATTTAACCATACTAGCATTAGCTTTTTAAATTCATAATTACTGAGGGTACTAATGTTTAAATTTATGTTCTGTTTTTGTAATAAGTTGTAAAATCGAACCGAAATATAAGAATATTGTCTTTGTGCGAATTCACTTCTGACATGAGGTAGTGGGATTTTCTTTGTTCTATCGTTTCTAAAGACTAGTAGGGGGACCCAAGTTGATGATATCTTCTGAGACATTGGTATACAAACAATTTTCTGACACTGAGTATAGATGCTATTTTGTAGACTACATTAGTTTCGTATCTGCGGGGCAGAAAGAACATCACTTTAAGAACGGCGCGGTGTGCTCGTTCAAGCTCAAGCATGTGTGTCTTGCAAGCCCCACCCCAAGAGATAATCCCATACCTTAATATACATTGGCATAGGGCATTGAAGGTCTGTAGTAGAAGCTGTGTATCTGCAACTTTATTATATACTTTTATGTTCCCTGAGAGTAGGCAACTGTTCTACATTGAGATACACTGGGAGACATTTTGCCTCCCTATATGTCGCGCAGCGCTCAATACGAGACGCTGCAATATTGCATAGTGTCCCCAATAATAATGCCCCGCGACATCTTATGTGCCGCGCGACATGTTGCTTGCTAGCAACATGTCGCGCGGCGAAGATAGTAAATTCGGAGTGGCGAAAGCACGTCTCGCATACTCTTGTGTCATGCATGTGTTTCGGGACCGTTGTTGAGGGACATAATCCACAACAAGTTGCTCCATTTGTTGCTAATGTATCTGAGGCTTTACTTAAACCACAGAATACTTAATAGCTTAAACTAACTGCCCTCAAAGTTCTTCGTATTACTACAGGTATCAACGAAGTGTACTCAAAAAGATTAAGACATCAAGTGATATAAATATAAAGGCAGCCTCGAAATCTGGCCCCACACTAGGATATCCTGTGTCGTGGGAACCAGAAGCAGTGACGTCACACACGTAAAAAAACATCCAAGACCTGGGGTTGTTTTTATTACGCCCCAGCCGGGATTCGAACCCGGAGCCTCTCGCTTGGGAGGCAAAGCCTCGAATCACAACGCCACAGAGGTCGTCAATATATACATTTATTATATAAATGTTTTATTTTTGTTGTTTGCTTGTTTAAATATATATCAATTTTTGTCGAATAATCAATATGTTGTTTGTCGGTTTTGTAAGATAATAATCATAACTTTAGAAAGCTTTTCTGAAAGCCACTTAACATGTTGTTTCGTTCTAAATAATGAAAGTCTATAATTGGCGAATGCTAGGAATATTTGTTAAACTTACTTTTAAATTATATTTGATGTGGACTTTGTAACAATAAATAAATAAATGGGTATAATGGCTTGTAGAAGGTGGAGTATTTTATTTGAATAATTGCAAAACACAACAGAGAGTTTACATTTCATTTCTTAGTATATAGACACGCGGTTTTAAATCTAATAAATTATCCTAAAGAGTGTTTTGACAGCAAGCTTTATAGTATAGTATTGTGGACATATGGTATCTTATCTACAGTACATAACAAGTATTGGACTAAGTTTAGGAGACTGTAAGAGCCACTTTGTTCAACAACCCCAACATTGAAGTTAAGTTGACGTAAAACAGTAGTATTTCCATAACTTTCGGTCGATCTGAGTTCGTGAACAAGGGGGTTGCATAGCATTGAAAAAATTAAACAGACCATCAGTAACTTCAAATTCGGTCAAATACCTGAGTGAAGGGCTACTTCTCCTAAAGGAGAGATACTTTCCAAATCCCGAAAAAATATATGATATGAAGATTTTTCCTTTTATTTTATCTGTTGAAAAGCTGAATGACGTCTTCAAGTCTAAGATCCCTCAAAATCTAAAGACCAGGATTTATAACCGATGTGTCCTGCCCACTCTTACATATGGTGCCGAATCATGGACCCTGACAAAAATACTTCTAACTATAGACCTATAGCTATTCTTTCTAGTATCAATAAAATAATTGAAAAATGTATAGTAAAATAAATATCAACATTTCTCTCGAAAAATAATATTTTAAATGCACGCCAGTACGGATTTCAAAGAGGCAAAAGTACCAATTCCTTATTATCTAAATTCACAGATGAAGTAAACACGCACTTAGAAAGAAAGCAAATTATAGTAGCAATTTTTTACGATTTTAAAAAAGCGTTCGATACTCTCGATACAGACACACTCTTAAATGCAATGGAGGAATGCGGAGTGGGTTTCCCTCTAAAGCAGTGGTTCGGTGAGTACCTGACGTCGCGCTCGTACCGCGTGAAGGTGCGCGACACGCTGAGCGACGAGCAGCGCGTGCGCAGTGGCGTGCCGCAGGGCTCGTGCCGTGTGGTCTGCGGAGTGTGTTCTCGCGCCGAGCGCGAGAACCACTACGGTTGCGGGGTCGAGGACTTATGGTTGCCTCATGCCCGCGGCGTCAACTCGGGGGTAACGTCCCCCCCGGTCTTGGGTGGCCCCTACTTGTCAGGGGCCTGGCGTGGCCTTCGTTGTGCCGTGCTTTCGCCGTCTATTGGCATACACTGGCGACAACGGTGCGGGAGCTTCTTCTTCTTCACTGTGCCGTGCTTTCGCCCTCTTCTGCGGGCTTACACTGGCGACAGTGGGATGAGCAGCAACTCTCTTGGGAGTGGTCTGCCTTCAGGCGGACGTGCGTGATGCGGAGCAATGTCGTGGAGATGTGCGTGGCGGCTGTTGTCGGCGCAATCGTACATGCGCCGTGCCAGCCGCGCGACGAATTTCTCCACGGTGGGCATCCGGGTATCCCTCATGATGGTGGTCAGGGCTCGTGCTGCGGCCCGCTCTGCTACCTGCTGCACGTCAATAGCTTGTGCCAAGTCCTACACCATACTTCCGCGTATATGTTTGCGGACGACTTGTGTACTCTCCGGGCGGGGTATAACCTCTCTGACATCTGTTCCTCCATTCAAAAAGATATAGAAGCAGTCGTCAAATGGTCACATGACAATGGTATCGTCTTAAACTCTGATAAAACTAAACTTTTGATCATTCATTCACCTCACCTAACTATCACTGAAAAACCGCCGCCTTTGTTAACCCATAGTTATTCGTGTCTCCATAATAATTTACAAAATTGTAAATGTAAACCTATTGAATCAGTAGACGTTGTAACTTATCTTGGTGTTAAAATAGATGTTAATTTCTCTTGGTCTCAACACGTAGATTACATTAGCAATAAATTAAGGATTTTACTAGGTAAATTTTATCATCTAAGTTATAAAGTTCCTATTAGCACATTAAAATGTATATATTATGCATTAGTAGATTCAATTTTAGATTACGCTCTTGACTGTTACGGACTTACATTTAAAAGTTATATTGATAAACTAGAATCCTTACAGACACGATTTATAAAGCTGCTTGTGAATAAAAAAACCAAATTGAAATGTAAAGGAGACTATTCAAAACTATTTAAGATTTGTAAAATTATGCCAATCTCTGTTAAATGTAAATATCTTATAGCCATCCATAATTATAATAGTAACCAGTATCTTCATCCCGTAACTCACAAACATGGCACCAGGAGTATATCTGAAGGCAAATTTGAGATACCTTCTGTTAACAATTATTATGGAGACAGAACTTTGAAAAAAAGAGTACCATATATATTAAATTCACTGCCTACAGACATATGACTGGAGCCTAGCCAACTAAATTTAAAATTAAATTGAAAAAATATTTCCTACATAATTTGCCCTAATTGTAATACTACATTCACCTGTTACTTATTTAAGTTTAGGTAGATTTATTTCACTGTTCTAAGTGAGACTCAGATCCCACAGACAAACTGTGTATAGACAGTTTTGTGGGACGTTAGTTTGATACACTGTCGTTATTATTAAGACTAATAAATTAATAAAATAAAAAATAAAAAAGGCGAATGCACAAAAGAAAAGTCGTATAGAGGGCAATGGAGCGTCCCATGTTAGCCATCAGACTTCTGGGTCGTATTCGCAATACAGAAATAAGACGTCGTACTTCGACGTAAGTTCGTCGATGTCGGCAAGCGAATCACGAGACCGATATGAGGAAAGGCGGTAGGTGGACCAAGACCGCAAGACGCCCAGTAGGCAGACCACCAGCCAGGTGGACGGACGACACCACCTCCATAGCCGGTGAGCAGTGGATGCGGGAGGCACAGACCAGAGTGGATGGCGTGGTAGAGAAGAGGCCTCTACCCAGCAGCTGGCAGATTGTGGGCTGATTGATGAATCCGTATATTTGAAAACATCATGTGACAATGGGAACTTAAATTTTTCACCTAAAACTTGCTATTTCTCGGGATATATCAGTGATGTTGAAGAAATAAATTTAAAAAAAAACACAAAGTTCTGCTGCAGCGACTGACGTAACAGCAATATTGCAGTGCAAGCTGTTAAGAACTTTATTTTAACACTGTTGTGTCGGAAATTTAAACACCACGAATCGCGTTGCTAATTTTACCAATAAACGAGCCAGTGCCAACTTTCATGCAACGATACACACTGAAATAATCATTAAGTTGACTTATGACATCAATAAACTAGAATAGAGGTATATAAGAATATAATGAAATTTATCAGTTAGGCATAAGACAAGCTGTTTCTTCCTAGAAACAGAATACGATAGAGAGAATATCCGCCTGACTTTTCCATGTACAAAACTGTTTTTTTTAATTAAAAATAGTTAGCTAAAGGCGCTTTAGTTTATAAGTGTGTCACCTCAAAATTGGAATTTTGCCGTCTTCCATAAGCCTAAATTCTACATTAAGCAATTTCATAATCCACGCCCCGAGCATAATCCTTTAGATCCAAGATCCGATGGATTCTAACGCCACTTTTGTATACGGAAGTTTCGATCATGAATATTATGCTAATGTCCTTTTTAGGCATTAAATTATTTTACGCTGGAACCATATTGATATTCTTACCCAAGCAACTGCTATGCTTGGTTAGGAATATCGATATGGTTCTTGCGTCAAAAAATAGGTAAAAACAATAGGAATGTCTAAAAAGGTAGTGTTTGTCATTAAGAAATCAGTGGTTTTAAAGAGAGATAAAAAACACAAAATTTTCGCACTGTTCTGCCGCAGCTACTGACATAACAGATGTTGCAGTGAGAGCTGTTATGAACTTCATTTAAATATGGTTTTGTCCAAAATTTCACCCACCACGAATCGAGTAGCTAACTTTTCCGGTGCAAGGAACTTAAGAACGCCTTTAGTATTTATAAGTTTACACTGCTGAAGGAGTCCAGAACCAAAACAAACTTCTTTGATGTTCAGAGAACGTAAAAACGTTTGAGGCAGCCACCACATCACATAGGTCGTTTATCGTTATCAGATATTTGTGCATTTCACCAAATCTTATTTATTACCACCAAAAGAGCTCCGTAGTCTAATTGGTTTCACGCTTGCTTCCCGCACAGGAGATGTAAGTTTGAATCCTGACCATGTACCAATGAGATAATTAATTTATCTTATGTACATTATCGTTCAGTGATGAAAGTGATGTCAGTGCCGACACGTTAAGGTGTAGGTCGCGGCTATTAACACAATTATTTGGTAGTAGTAGTCGTAAAACCCCTCCATCAACCGCACTGAGCCAGCGTGGTGGAGTATGGCTTAATCTTACTCGCATCCGGGTAAAGGTATGTGCCCCTCGGCTGGCTCAGTGCGGGTTGATGGAGGGGTGTCGGGCTTGTTTAATAAACCCGACTGTCAGAAGTTATCCAGCTGCCCTATTAGCCTCTGAAACAGCTTTACGACTACTACCATCGAGCAGCGATAGTAGCCGGGACCCATAGTTTAACGTGTCATCCGAAACAAATGCCACATAGAACGGACACCCATCCAGTGCCCGTCTCGGCCAGATGTTGCTGCCCGCACGATCGTTTCCAATGTGCGAATACCGCTAGCGCCACGGACGCTTCAAACACAAATGGTAAGAATATTTAAAAAAATTGTGGTTTTACTAAAATATATTTTTAATGATGTGGCGTAAGTAGCCGTATTTGTTTACCATACGACGGTAGTAAATTCTCACGATGATGACACAAATCCATGCGAATGCTCTAGAGTCTAGACGATTGTTCCAACAAAAAAAAACATTTCATTACATACATATCGTAATAATAAGCGTGGGAAGCAAGTATTATGGACAGGAGATAATACTGTGCCATCGGAGCTTAATTGAATAAAATGTGAGGTCTATTGCAACTGAGAAAAGACAGTAGATATGTAGCGGTACCAGAAAATGCTTCCGATGTATTTGGATTTCGTATCGCACTTCATAAACATTCATGCTTTCAATAATCCTCCGATTTATAGTAATTTTATTAACGAATGGGAAAGTTGAAATGTTAAATCATGCTGTTACATCAGATTTAGATAACGTACAAAGTTAGACTATTTGATACAAAATGTCACATTGTAGTGAGCTGATATAGTTTTGTAAAATGATTATACAACTAATTATAACCATCAACTTTCGATAATGTCCTTCAAATAAAAGTGATTTATGATCGGGCCAAACCAATCTACCATAATTAAACAGTTAAAAAGCTGACATCAAGTTCAAGCCCTATTACTTGCTCCCCTGTCGGAATGCGAATGTTGTCTAAATACATCAAAACTTTTGCAGAATCAGAATCTTTTTTTTTTTATTGAATATAAATAAATAAATTATCTTATTCAATGTCAAAATTATACTTACTTCTCACTACAAGTCATTTTTTATATAAAAAAAGACTACACCGTTTCGGAAGGTGGGCCTCGGGGTTAAGAAGAAACGGCAAGAAACTCCCCCATACTTACCTTCTTTTTGAAAAAGTGACTTTACAACAGGTACTGGTTTCGGTCTGAGGAAATTCGCCGGTGAGTGATAGACTTGATCCATCGCCCCTCGTCGAATTTCTGTGCTCTGAGATTGTATGGACCATGCAGTTTTGTCATCTAAGTATACCTTAATACTATAATACGACTTTCTTATCAGCTCATTATTAACATAGTTTTTGAACCTCTTTTCAGGAAGGATCAATGAATCCTGTGGTATTGTATTGTAGAAGCGAATACAATGCTCCATGAATGATGTGCCTACTTAACTTAGTCTAAATAATGGTAGTGCTAACCTATTTCTATTTCTAGTATTAATTGTATGGCTATCACCAACAATTTTAAATAAAGCTATGTTTTTTCTTACATGCATGATATTCTCGCATATATATTGAAAGGTAACCGTAAGTACATTAATTTCTTTGAATTTTTCTCTTAATGATTCTCTAGCATCTAATTGATATATCGCCCTGATCGCCCTTTTTTGTAAGACAAATATCGTATTTATATCAGCTGATCTCCCCCAGAGCAATATTCCATAAGACATAATACTGTGAAAATAACCAAAGTAAACCAATCTGGCAGTTTCAACATCTGTAAGATATCTGATTTGTCTGACCGCAAAAGCGGCTGAGCTAAGTCTTCGTGCGAGATTAGTTATGTGAGGACCCCATTGAAGTTTCGAATCTATAGTGATTCCGAGAAAGATTGTGTCCTCAACGAGGTCCAATCTTTCAGATCCTATTCTTACACTGCTTTCAAGCTGTCGTGCATTAGGCAAACAAACTTTGATACATTTAGTCATCTTTGATTTTAATAACAGTTTGTTTACAATGAACCAACTTAAGATATGGGAGAGTTTACTATTTGCGTCGTCTAGAATTTCTTCTTGTCTTTTCACCTTGAAAATAATAGATGTGTCATCAGCAAATAGAACAATCTGAGTCATTTTTTCCACCATTGCTGAACGGAACCACAAACCAAAACGTCACCTGTGTACATATGTTTTGTTTTTGTTGATTTTTTCCAACTCTGAAGAATGACTTACCAATCAAAACAAGAATCATCAAAATCGGTTCGTAATTGATGCAAAATCGCGCAACAAAATTACAAAAAAAAAAAACAGTCGAATTAAGAATCATTTGATGTCGGGTAAAAATTGTGTAATTTTCATACCGTTCCCAAACATAGACCGATTACCACACGCCGATCGGGCAAATATAAACAAAGTAAAGAAAACTGCGGAAAGAAATGTTGCCATAAACTGCAAGCTGCAGGTTGCCAGACACGTGTCCTGGGGTCGACAGACAACTTAGAAATAACCAAACCAACCGTACCGTAAACTGTAGAACAGATAATCGAAGCCATCACTATTGCAGTATCCGGATTCAGAGAGAGAAAGGAACATTAGTTAATTTGGTTTTCTGCTAACTGCTTCTTTATCTCTGAGTGGAATGGCTGATTTATCAATATTTTCACCATGGTGTAGTCAATATTTCATAGTATGATGTCCATTTCTGTGTTATACAATATAAATAACACACACCATGTCATAATCAGACAAGCTGTATATCCAATAGTTTTCTTAGTGTAGGGCCATAAAATTGACTTATTCTTACAACTTTACAGTATTCAACACGATGCAGTCATAATTAACCAACTACGTAAACACAGAGAAAGGTGCAGTAAGCTATTTATCATCATCATCATCATCAATCAGCCCACATTCACCCACTGCTGGGTACAGGCCTCTTCTTTGGCACGCCATCCACTCCGGTCCTGAGCCTGCCGCACCCACTGCCTACCAGCTATTTATAACATTCACTATAATAAACAAACAAAATGAAATAAATATACTGCACTTACTCACATACTGAAAATAGTAGGCAAAAGCATTAAAAGCGCTGAGTAATATCGGGGTTTATGTTCCTCTTCAAACAGTGATAGCGATAGCCCTAGAATATACTCGTAAAGCCCCATTATGAATACAAACGCTAGGCCCGACATTTGCAGAATAATTACGAAGTTTTACTGAGTGAGTTTAATTGTATTTGTAATGTTCATCATCACTATCAACACAATTTAGTCCTTTCTCAAGACATCGCAAACACATCGTAACTAACGCCTAACCTTCATAGGGGGTGACTGAGTCACATAGAGTAAGTGCGAGGGTCGTGTCAAAAGAAATTAGATACTCCGTTTTCATTTGATTAACACTGGCCTGTTATACACCATCGTGAAGGCTGATTAAATAGCTATAAATAAAAAATTGAATACTCCGGAAATCTGCGTATTTTTTTTATATATATATTTATTGAATCTGGCGGAAACTTGCACTTAAAAAAGGTTTTAAAGCCCCAATAATGTTTTGAACTTTTAATCACGATTTTTCACGTGCGTCTTTAATTTGTTTGCTGAATTCAAAAGAGGGCGGGAGAGCTTTGAAGATGAGGCGAAGTCGGGGCGGCCGCCAGCCGCAGTTACTCAAGAAAATGTGCAAGCCGTGATAAGCCGTGGAATATAATATCCGTGAGAACCGACGGATTACCTATGTAGAGCTTGAGCGAGATCTAGTCATTGGATCAGCAGCACTGCAAACCATAATTCATGGACGCCGCATAAACTCAACGATTTGTAGAAAGAACGCCGCGTGGATTGGTGCAAATTTATGATAAATAAATTCGACGCTGGCGAGAAGAAAACTGTGTATGATACTGACTTACAGGTGACGAAACAAGGTTGTATAACTACGATCCTGAAATGAGGCGGTCAACGAATGGTGCTTTGAAGATGAACCGACTCCAACAAAATGACGCCGACCACAAAGCTAAGTTAAGTTAGTTTAGGTTCATAAAATGTTATATATCTCTAGTTTTTAAGGTATTTGTCAATATGGGTTTTATACCTGAAATAAAAAGAAAAAAAAATGCACAGAAACAAATGCTTGCCTCATTTTTCTGCAAGACAGGGCATATTGCGACTATGGTTCTAGAGGATCAAAGAACTGTAAACTCAGAATGATATGTGACAGTTTGCACTCTACAAGTGCTGTCAGCTTGGTGTGACAAGCGGCCAAAGTCAGAAACCCAGCACCTGCTCTGGCACCACTATAACGCCGCCCCGTACACATCTGCCAGAACACTCGACTATTTTAGTTCGAAAAATGACACTATAATCCATCCTCACCATCCATATTATACTGACCTGGCACACTGTGATGTTTACCTGTTTCCGAAAATTAAAGGAAAATTTAAAGGAAATCGATCTGAAACCAAAGAAATGCTGCCCATAATCATGAAATTTCTGAGATACCCAAAGAAGATAAGGTCATTGACATTTTCCAAGTGGTTTAGCCGGATGAAAAAGTGTATACGTGCTCACGGTGAATACTTCGAAAAAATTGATAGCAATAATAAAGAATAAACTTTGTAGTTTTTGAATATAAATTTCTTTTGGCATGACCCTCGTAAGTAAGTAAAATAACATCATTAATCTGAGCTGAGACACTGTTCTTATAATAAGTATATTGCACGGAACAAAGCAAATATAAGAATACATGTACAAAGCACAAGCACATGTACAAGTACTACTCCTTTTGGCGTCATATTTAATCCCTTTTGCCTTATTAATCTTATTATGTAATTCTGATATCAACCGCATTGAAAAATAGACCAATCAGTAGTTATTGTCATGTAATTCTGATATCTATGAATTTCAATATCTTCTGAAAAAATTACCAAAACAACTCGATTATTTCACAGGAGCTATCTTTTATTGCGACATTGCCTGTAAATTTATATATAAGTTGTAACTGCCGTAGTAATTATCTCATAGGGCCATGATTAAACTCTCATACGCTTAGTAACTTAATGATAAATTGCAAAATTGGAGTGGGGTCAGGCGCTTGCTTACAAATACGGCATTATATCACTGCACGGTGCACAGTACACGATATTACGTCGTTAAAGTGACCCAATTTGTGAAATTAATTTCATTAGACACTTCGGCTTATCTGGTCCATCACGTAATTGCAAATCTTTTGTTTTTGTTTCATTTGTTTGGGATCTATTGTTGATAAACTTCGTGTGAATGGAGAGCGCTTGTGCTGTGAAAACCAACAGTAATACGAAAAAAACACAATTATATTTTGAAAGCAAATAAAGCATAGCTTTAAGCTTTTTCCTATACTGGGAGGCGGAGGCAAAGTTGTGCCACCGTTTAGCCAATTATTTAAATTGATCACGTATGTGAATGGGGAAGCAATCTGTCAAATTAGTTCCACATAAAGGGCGCTAAAAGTTAGAAAAAACACAGAGTAACTAAGCAAAGAGTTTCTTTTACCTGAGGTTACTCACAAATGAATAAGTTAAGCAAATGTATGCGAAGAGTTGTTATTCAGGCAAATGAAATATATTCATAGAATCCCATAGAAATGAAACTCTTTGTTGCTGTTGTCAATGTTTATCAAGTTACAAACCTCAAATCCTTCCTTACTGAGATGAGAGATATTGAAAGCATGAATAGAGTAGTGAACGAACACCACCCCAAAGTATGCGCATGACCAGGTTATTATAATTATAAAACACAAAGGTTTAATTCGAATGAGCATGATTAGTTCCGAATTGTTAATTTCACGCTTCAATCGGCTACATACATCACATGCATTATTATTATTCACAATTCGCATTCATATTAACATTATTCACGCACAAACAAAATGCATTTCAAATATATACCTTTACCTATTATTATAACTGGCAATGTGGATTTCTAGCTTAAAAAATATATGCTTCACTAAAGTAAGCGTTTTTCCTCACGAGGCGATGTAAATTACTCTTAGGTCCGAATGAAGCACTTTAAATGTCATTAAAAATCACCAAAATAAAGTATTTACATAAACAAAATATCGAATTGCAGTGGGATCGCTTTATTCGTACGTAAGAGCAATTTTTGTACTCAATCGATTAAAAACCTGTGGGAGAAGGCATGACGCTGTGTTTTTTTTTTTAAGTAAAAACTTACCAGAACCTACAAAATATTCATACCGAAAGGGGTATACATACACAGCAGAAAGATCACAAAAAGATCCCACATCTCACTGATAGAGAATATCAAGATATCTAAAGCAATAACAAAGGCTGAATAAACAACAGTGAATCACCATTGATATCAAATCCGTAACCTAATAGATAGAGCAAGAGGTGCCAATGATAAAGTGTGTGACGATAGATACTCGACAGAATTGGGGCAATCTGTCAAATGGGAAACTGTTACGCGGGGCTGCGAACGCAAAGATGGCTGACTGCGATTAGGGCTGCCAGTAAAAGGAAGCTGAAATAATAATTCAGGAAAGGCAACGTTAAAGACCGATGCGATGGTTAAAACACTAGATAAATTTGTGAATGGACTAACATTAAATGTAGCCCATTAATGTCCTCACCGTATGGCACGGGCCTTTACCCGGATATTAGTAAGATTGAGCCGTACTCCACCACGCTGGCTCAGTGCGGGTTGATGGAGGGGAGTCGGGCTAGTGGCCAACCCGACTGTCAGAAGTTCGACTACTGCCACCGACTCCACCGGGTAGCGACAGTTTGCCGGGACTTATAGGACACCCGCCCAGTGCCTGTCTGGGCCAGATGTTGCTACCGGCACGATTTTTTCCGATATGCGAATAACTCTAGGCCACGGAACGCTTCCACGCTAAAGCACTTATGTAATTTTCGCGTAAAAATACAATAAATCGGAATCGGTTAATAGGAACTTCCGCCTATCGGAGTTGTTATTTAACATAAATTGATTCAACAGTGTTTCGCTAGGATGACTTTGTATTGCGACTCTAAAAGGCATTATAATTATTAGGGTTTGTTGTACACATAGGTCTACCCGTGCTCAGTGAACAAACTTTCTCATCCTAACTTGGTTAGCTGGAAGAGATCTCTTGCTAGAGATAAGTTCGCCTTTTACACAAATTTAATGTATATGTTGTTATTTGTACACAATTTTAATGTATATGTTGTGTGAAATAAAGAAATTAAGAATTAAGGCATTTGGGATCTACAACCACAATTAGCGTCACGGCTTTTATCATACTGGGTGGCAGAGGCACAGCTGTGCCCACGTTTAGCCAAGGTATTCCATTTTGCGTGACAGGGGGTTAACCCTTCGTCGCAGCTACGGAGCCATTTGGGGTCTAGCTAGAGGTACATACAAATCAAATTTTCGAGTAAGGTCGACGAGCAAACAAAATCAGAAACTGAATGTTCGCATGGTACCTATGTGCTATGTGCTATGTAGGCGACCCTACCCGTCAAGATATGCTGTGAAGAGTGCTATTATCTGGGTTAACGACCTTTATCGCCGACACCGATAGCCGAAGCAAAAATCCCAAGTGTTGTGCTAAAAAATCGGTCGACGATCGACGACGATTCGTTGAAAAGTGCTGACGTAGCTAGTTTAAGGGCACTCGGGCAGTGTTGATAGTTTATTACCCTGTGGCCTTGCGGTTGCGTCTGCCTACCATGCGAGAGGTCCCAGGTTCGATCACCGGCTGGGGATAAAGAAAAAATAACCCCAGGTCTTGAATGTTTATATGTGTGTGACGTCGCTGTTTCTGGTTCCCACGACACAGGGTATCCTAGTGTGGGGCCAGAAGAAATGTATGTGCTTGTATGTAACAAATTAGTGAATTAAATCGCATGGTAATTCAATGATGTTATGAAGAGCTCAACAGTGATGTATGGAGGAGGCTGGAGATAGATGGAAAGATTCAAATTAAATTAAATTGAAAAAAATATCTAGGTAGGATAAGATATTAAACACGTTCCAAAAGGGGCTGGGCCTTGGTATTCCTTAATACAGATTATTATATTATCTGGTATATGTATATGTCACCGGAAAATAACACGATCCGCAAGTTTATAAATTTCCTAGGAAATTTATAAACTTCCTTCTAGATTATATTAGGCTAGGTTAGGTTAGGTTAGGTTATGTTAGGTTAGGTTAGGTTAGGTTAGTATATTTATAAACTTGCGGATCGTATTATTTTCCGGTGACATATATATTACATAATCTAGCTAGGATACCAACTACCGGCTCGTCTTCCATCAAGTGCCATCCTAAATGTAAAAACTTCAGGTCTTATGTTCCTTTGTGTGTTTTATAACTAAAATATTCCATTGCTCCTAAATTAAGCTGTCTATGTACACATCTTTATGGACAATAAAATATTTGTATATTCGGTCGTAACTTAATTAAATAAAACATTAAAGAAAACCTTGCCCGGCAAGATTGAAGGTGTCATTTGGACCCCACAACAGGATATAACCTATGCAAATATTTATTTGCATTCTGTACTATTCTAGACGTTGCTGACATCCTCAATAGAATAATCGGATATATGTATTAAATTAGTTGAGACCGGTTAGAAAAGATGGAGACAAATGCTGCGGTGCATTGAGATTTGACGAAACCTGTTAAGGTCATCGCTGACTTATACCACCCCGCTACACAGTTATAGAATGTTCTTTCAAATATGGGTTTTAGGATGACCACACTGCCCCGAAGAGCCCTGCGACTCCGCGAGGTGACAAATTATATGAAATATTAATTAACTCGTTTAATAATAACTTTAAATATAATTTAAAACATATACATTTTTTATATTTTGTCAACCTTTTTTTTCGTGTTAGTTTCATATAGAAAACTGATTTTGTCTCCGAGCGAACGACACAGAGATTGGAGAGCCAATGTAGCTTGTAGAAACATTACATCGATAACGTTTATTTTTTATAATTAGCAGTATTTATACAGCCTAAAACGGGGAGTAAAAGTTTGTAATAGAATAAAAAACCACTCGCGGAAGAAAAACGTAGAAATGCCAATTTGTAGAAAATTTAATGGTTCAGTTTCAGTTCAGTTTAGTTTATTTGTTCTTACATTGTATTAGAAACTTGCTTTACTATTGTTATTAAGATGAATCCCATCTATCACCATTGAAACCATAGGAAGCGCGATCCAACCAACATTCCAGAATACTCCGGGATGTTCTGGAATGCTCTCGAATACTCTTATGACGCGGACCAATTAATTATGGTGACTTTTCGGACAGCATTAAGGATGCCGAAATTAAGGGTTTATGCACGTTTACAGCTTATTCCGTAAGGTGACAAGCTGTTGATGGTGAATTGGAAGATTTACAACTCGATTATTTGTGAAACATTTCGTTGTAAAAAGTGGAGTCACTACTACGAATTGTTTCACGTAGAGGCGGTGATCTATCACGGATACTCGAGGCCGATTCGAAAGGTCGACTCGACCTTTGTAGGAAGCCCACACACTGTGACAGTTTTACCAGATAATGAGTACAAAGATTAACTACTTCAGTGAGTAATTATTATTGTGTATAGATTAATTTATTGATATGTAAATATCCCAGCAACAGGAGGCTGGCAGCATATTCTCCTCGGGTTTAGCCATCAGGCGGATTCGCCATCTTCGATGCTGGTTATAAGCTATTGCAGACCATTTACAAATTTTTGAGAGCTGATGCTGTTCCTGTGCTGCTGCCACACCGTCCTAGAAAAGAGCTCTCTTTGTTTGTTTTGTGAGAAGATTCTAGTCTTCTACTGTTGTTGTTGAGTAAAATGTTGAAAATGTTGTCGCAAACGCTTACTGAAGACAAAGCCTTGACATGGTGATAAGGAATTTTCGTTCCCAAACAGGAAGTAGCCTCGTTTCAGTTATTATTACAACATTTTGTGGCAAAACAAAACGGAGCAAGCTCAACGAAAGCGGAGCATATTTCATGCTTTCCAATCATCGCTGTTATTATTTTTTGGTGATACGTACCGAAAATGAAAGAGCCCAAAACGTAACCGTGTATTTTCATCGGGGCCTACGATAGTAAAAACCATTCCCATAATTTACAATACCTAGTTACCAAGTAAATATAGCACTCACTCAAAAACGTTTTTACGGGATTTCGAAACCGAACTCGCTTTTCAAATGATCAGCGATCACGAGCCGTCATTATCTCAGTGAAAGTGATCGAGCTATACGACCCGCAGACCCGTTGGCTATGCCATAGTAAATCCTATAGCTGTCTCACTCTAATACTGTAGTGAAACATGCGATAGAGAATAGTGACGTGCCAGGGTATAGCGATTTGACGTAATCCTCCAATCGGTTATTGGTCCCGTGATTTATTTGTCTGCTGTGGTTATGACTGCATCATTATCATCATTATAGTTTAGTTAGAATGCCAGCTGTTATTTTTACTACCTACTTCTGTAGGTGAATATAGAGAAATAATATTATACACTTATTTGCGACAGTAAAAGACAGCAAAAATATTTTTAATGACGGGTCAAACCAAGAAATGTTTCTAAAATACTGGTCAGCTGTTTTGGTCAGACATCGGCCTTACATGTATAATTACGACACTCGAAATGATGATGATTATGAGCATAATTTAAAAAATATCTACAGTAATTTGCATCCAAAATCGTAACACTACTCTAGCAGCTAATTTGCATATTCTCAAGGATCTCACAACCAGGTACCTAATTTGCGGTTAGCCACGTTAAGTAAGTAACTTCACATACGTACCAACAAGTAATAGTTCACACAGATACATGCAACATCAACAAGTACCTACAATAAAGATGAAACAAGGTTCTATACTAAACTCCCACGCTCGCAGCCAAAGATATCGTCGAGTAAACTAGATAAGGCACTGATACGATCTAATAATAAAGTGAACTATAAGTAGGTACCTACACGTGCAGTGTAGAGTCAGTGGATTACGCCGACCTGAAGGAATGATATTATTTACTATGTTGGCCGACCCAGCTAATTAAGAATCTCAATCAAGAAGTAATTATATGAAACAAATTGTCGGTGTTAAATTAGTTTAAATATGTACTAGAGCTTCGTCCCGAGCGAGACCGAATAAAACGAGACGTCCCGAGAATTTCAATTCGTAAAACTAGATAACCTCGCCTTTGCGCATAAGTATTCAGGTAATTTGAACTGTTATTTACCATGCATTAAAGTACAAGTAAGTAAGTGTAACTATCACAAATAGAATTCTTATTTAATAAAATAAATCTGTTCTCCTTTATCAAACCTCCTTACTTCCAGAATGTTCCGACAAACGACTTCCATGTCATAACAAGTGCTTGCATCTGACAGTTGAGAGGGTGAACGCCATATTCGCCCTTCACTACTTGGTTATAAAAGCGATTAGGTTACCAAGGGGGTTGTGTTACTTTTGAAATATTTCTCTTTTTGATTGTGTACTTAGGAGGACATTCAATTTATTTATTGTTAGTTTTATCTTCTTTAATGGTTTGTTGTTGAACGGTAGCAGGTAGCACTACTTGTATATGGGAGAAAAGTTTTAAAACTCGGTTTACTTGGTCACTTTTCTGGGTTCCGGATAAGTATAATAACGCACACGACGAAACTGTGCCTCCGCTACCCGTATGAGGAAATAAAAGTGTGGTGAATGACTTTTATGACTGAACTTTAAAACGCACATACTGTAGGTAATATAACTCAACCAATAACTTGCGAAAATCAGAACACATTAACCTGTAAATTAACACCTGTTAATTTACATCTGTGGTTTTAAAAATACACCATGTAAACCCCAGGGTTGTTTTGTCTTCAAAAGGTCAGCAAGAACGAGTTTGTGTAGGTATCTGACAAAACTATGAGTTGGGTATTAACTTTGGATTGGTTGATGTGTGGATCTATTTATCCGCTAGGTTGGCCAGTGACCCACCACAGTCTCTGTCTGAGATGTCATCGAATATCTTAATGGCCGAATGTTCAGTCGGAATGCAGCTCTTAGAGTATAGGTGTTTTTTTTAATTGTTTTTTTTTTAAATATGTATTACGGCCCTGGATCCTTTTAGGCCAAGTATAGGTGAATTAAGATAAAAATAGGTGAATGGTTTTGCACCATGCACTGATTGAAAAAAGATGATTTATGAACGAATGAATTAATTAGAATAATTTACAATTAAAAACACCCATGCATGAAATCAATGTGTCTAGCTGAAAGTGGTATTAATCATGATTTTGTGTCTAATAGAAGCCCATCTACTAAAAATACCCACACAAATGGCGGCACCATAGGATTTATACCAAACACGCCACCAGAGGGCGCGCACAAGTTGTTTGCGATGCTCTCCTAAATCCTTAAGGACATACCTAACATCATACCAAATTGCAAAGACTTGGCACAATCTTGGACACAATCTTTTGATTTTTTAATATTCCCGTTTCAGTTAAGCTTTCTGTAGAGTTTGCAGTCGCTACAAAATAGAACACACATTTCAAAATTCCGCTGTCACCGACGTCTCTATTTAGTTCTCGTCCACATCAACATACGTGAAGACGCCTATTAGATACTTAAGCAAAGAGTTTTGTTAATCGGCGTTGCTGCTCAAAGCCGTTTAAATGTCATTGTCATACTGGGGCTGTCATTACCCAAGTGAGACGCAGCGCCAGCACGAAGACTGATGGTATGTCAAACTTAAAATGTTAGCACCCTAACCTAAAATTGCATTGAAATGAAACGCTTATCGCAATTTTCTAAGCATATTTTCGGATAGGCCTTCTCTTTCTAGGACAATCAACAATAACCGCCACGGAGCGCAGCAGTTTAAGAGCCCTCGATTCAAATCAAAGCCTGACGAATCGATTGCGAGAAACTGTATCGATACAATATTTAATTACAATCGACCGAGTGTTGTATAACGTCGGATTACTGTTGCATTTCGTCAGGTCAAGTTGGCAATACTTGACCATTCACGATCGCCATATGGTCTTATACCGCACAAGTGCTTTCAAGGACGCGAAAGAATAAATCACCGAAAGTGAATGGTCTAAGAAGGTCTAAGTGATTAATAATAATAAATAGCCTCTATAACTTAGACACGGTTTGAAATTACCTATAACATCGGCACTTTGGGAGATAACATGCAAAATGGATTAATGGCTTCTGACAGTTCGCATGGGGAAAGAAGTGTCTCTTTAAAGTCAATAGGTTGGATTTTAGTTAGTTAGTTAGGTCTTAGAGTGCAAAATATAAGAAGTTTACAAAGTTATTGGTGCGCCTACTTTCATCCTCCATGCACGTAACCAGGTGCATTCATAAGTTTGTATGTGGTATTGAAAGTAAATGCAGTCGAGTTATTTGTTGTTATTGGTTTTATTATAAATGTACTTGTTCATTCGATAAACTTCAAGGGCACGGGGGGTGAGGAGTGGGCCGTAACGATGAAATTACATTTTATAAACATAATATGTTAATGTTTACAGTGAACCAAGAAATTTTTATTGATTGATTGACACAACACTGAACAACATAGCGTCACGCCTTTTCCCATACGGGGTGGTAGAGAAACATTTGTGCTCACTTTTAGCCAGTTATTCGATGTTCCACTTTGCGTGACAGGGGGCTAGCCCATAGCTGCGATACGAGATTGAAGGTTTTCTCACTATAAAAATACCACTAATAAATTTAGTACTTTGAAGTAAATTTGACGTTTATTATATGCACCGACGTATTGCCATATGTCTTTGGAGGTGAGCCAGATCTAGTCATAGGTATTCACATACAGTTTTTTGTGAGTTGATAAATACACCTGTTATTTCTGATCAGTGTATTTGAGGGCCGGATGCTCCACCCACAGCTCAAACTATAATATGAAGAAAACATTAATTACCGAGGAACTAAATGAGATATACATATATTATGTTCCAAAAATCTCTATTTCTTGAACCAATGTCATAGTATATTAGTGTCGGCCAGAAGAAATGTATGGATAGTTCGCGACAGGTGGGGATGGCACTTGGGAAGACATCGTACGAGTGTGTTCGTCGCCCCTCATCGCCTATCGGATTAGCCTTTGACGAATGAAGTCATTCGCATGTTACCCCACTTATATATATATATATATAACACTGAGATCTTTGGTAGGAAAGCCACAACATACTAAAATCATAATTTATCATGTTTTCCCGATTACCATCTCAACCTGTCGCGAACTATAACCTGCATGTAAATGTTGACGTAAGTGACACATGTAGCTAAACTATGTATAAGTAGAGAGAAGCTTTCTCTACCATACGCACGCATACACTCACAAAAAAGTAGGTTAGCATGCGTGAATATGCAATACTCGATGGAAAGAAAATGCTTGTTAAGTTATTTTTTTTAAATAAGCTTTTATTAGTTGTAAAGTAAAACTAATAAATACGGAACCCTAAATAGTAATAAACTAATCTGGGACCAGGGAGTAATAAACTAATCTGGGACCAGGGAGTAATATACTAATCTGGGACCAGGGAGTAATAAACTAATCTAGGACCAGGGTACTTGTCGATTAAACGAGCCCAAACTCGATGGGGTTGCGTGATTTTATAACAGAGTCCCCATGGCTACCTTCTGGCTTCATCAGCAGATCAGCTAAATGTCTTAAAAATGTCAGCTCATTTGGAAACCAGGAATCCCCGGCTGGCGATGCAGAAAAAAAGAAAACCCCAGGTCTTGGATGTTTATATGTGTCCGATGTCGCTGTTTCTGGTTCCCACGACACAGGGTATCCTAGTGTGGGTCAGAAGCCAAGGTAAATGTTTATGATTACAGGCAGTCAGACAGATAAATAAAAGCTTCCCATACGTCACGGCTTTCCCATGAGGAGTGGCAGGGGTGTAGCCATTAACTCGCCAGTTTTACGTGACAGGAAGCTAACCTATCGCCGAAGCTATGGTAACTGATATGAAGGTTCCCTCAGTATGATTTATGATACTTAACAATGATTTCTCTTTAAATCCTTTATAGTGATCGCACACCTAACCGCCGCCGCACCGACCAAATTTTAGAATTATTTATACGAAATCATATGAAACATTGCGTGCCTGACTGCGTCGAATCGTCCGAAGCCGGAAAACCTCAGAAATGCTGATGACATCAAAAAATCCGTTCAGTGCGGACGGTGCGCATAGTTTCACCACTATCCTTACATCCCATTACTCTCTAAGTTATATCAAACTGTTGTCCAACTTCTGACCCCACGTACATATCCAGCCAGTTAAAACGATAATGCTTGCCGCTTGTGGAGAAAGTGTTTTACATATTTCAATGATACCGAAAGACCAGTGACACGACACTGGGTTAATAATAAAAAATCACTTCAGACCTTTGGAAATGGCCTGAAATATTTACATATAGGAACTACATCGCTTCCATCTGGCCCTACTCTAGGATAGCCTCAACATAGCGTCACGCATTTTCCCATACGGGATGGCAGAGGCACAGTTGTGCCCACGTCTAGCCAGTTATTCAATTCCGCTCGACAGGGGGCTAGGGCATCGCCGCAACTCTACCCTCACCGTCCAGGAACTGACATTATTTTCTTCTCCGGAATTTTCAACCTGCTTACAAGGCCAGAGAAAAATCTCTGGCCTTTTCGAAAATTAGTCAAATTACGATAAGTAAAAACTTATCGTAATTTGATAGTACCAAGGAGATAAATCAACATTACAGTGAAGCCATCTTTAGCAACTGTCAACTATAGAGACAGGGCTCCACTTAGTACATAGTATCGTTGGACTTTTCTTTTCATCCCCTTCTTACCATTAATCTTAGGTTAGTTAAGGTCGCTTGTCTATGGATAACCGATATGGCTAAAGCATCTGTGTAACCGGCTGTTCGGATTAAGTCGGGTGGTCTTCTTCGACATGACGTAGTTAAGCCTTGCTCCGTGCTCGTCGAATGGATAGCCGATTATTAGATAATCCGACCATATCATGCTGGGATGAAATAGGTAACTAAAGCAATGTAATTTTTCAAATAGCGATAAGCATTGTTGCAGAAAAATTGCCTTTCTTAGTAAATTTTTGATTTTTGACACAATAGGGACTAAACATTCAATTAAGTAGGAACCTTGATTTGACTATATTTACGAAAGTCTAGATGATATTACAATTAAAATTCCTCTTCGAAATTGCCTTTGAGCTCCGTTGCAATTATAATCGGATTGTGAACAGACCAGACAAAAAAAAAGAAATGCGTTGTTTCACGAACATTCTACACATTTTCTTAACGATTCGTTTCATGTCATAATCAACTCTTTCCAAGTTGTCAACGGAGCATATCTCGGGCGTATTTTTTGCTATTCCTGCGTCACAGCTGACGCACTTTGTGTCAGGCGAAAAAAACAACTGGCTTAACGAAGCGTCTACTAAAGAACATTGCTAAAGGAAATATTTTCCTTACGGCGGGATCTAATTAAATATTTCGTATTGTCGGCTTCCTTGGATTGTGGCTATTACGTAACCTGGGGATTTATTTAATATTACCAAATTGGTGTTTTTTTGTCAATAAAATAGTCTACTGCAGTAAGTATCTCCTTCAAACAGCTTAATAGATTCTACGAGTATATATTTTCGGTAGATTAAGTTATTTTATCTACACACGTATCATAAACCCTCTTTACTGCGTTCATAAACCGCACGTTACGATCAGCATTATGTTAAACTACTTGGTAAAAACTCGTTTCGTATCTGGAAAACTACACATAATGGTCATTATGTGTAGTTTTTCTACATATAATGACATTCAAAATTCGAACACCGACGCCCACCCGCGTGCCGTCCCTAGTTTGTCTGTGAAGTTGGTACTGACATTCAAATTTCGAACGCCGACGCCCGCCTGCGTGAAGTTGGTACTAAAGAACAAGCTATACAATTGCAGAACCACAATGCCGGTTAAACATGCGGTTCCTGAACACATTAAAGAGAGCTTATGATATGTGTGTAGATAAACTAGTGTATGTAACTGTACATAATTAGGCATTAAAACTCTCAAGTGATATTATTATGAAACTCGCCTTCGGCTCGTTTCATGAACCCACTCTCGAGTTTTAATGCCCTCCATTATGCAGCAGTCACATAAACTACTATATTCGTGTAGTCTTGCTCCTAGGAATACGAGGCCCGATAACAAGGCTCCTGACTTGTATCACTAACTAACTTGTCTTGTCTAGCATCTGGCACAGTCAGCCAACTAAAACTCAGAAGGACGACACCATACATGCACTTCCTCGTGAATCCCACCACACAGAACAACAATGAACACGAAAAACAACAAGAATGGCAGTCGAATGTGATTGATACTGAACAAACTGTGGACTAAACTGTTTACTCGTCTAAATGCGTGTATTTGGGAGAGGGCGCTACCAGTCGTATAAAAATTTCCGTTTGCGCTATCTGTTGTTCGTCCATTCTTTATTTTATGGAATACAGGAAAAACTTGCGCAAATAGAGCTTATGTCTAACAAGAGATGTTTTCCAGCAAAACTAAGAAGTTGAGATAATTAATAAGAACGAAACTAGTCTTATGAAACTATGGAGGAAATGGAGGGGAATCATTTCGGTACTACCTTGGAGTAAGTAAGTTTTTTTAATATGAAACCAATCTAAAAATTAAAACCAAGTCGGGTTAATTACACCGCTAATAACTCGAGAACGGCAGGACTGATTTTAATGATCTATTATTTGTTGGATTCGTCTCGACCCCAAATAGCAGAATAACTATTAAAATATCGGAAAAATTGACAGAATAAAATATAAACAGAAAATGTTTTTTTAAATAAATTAGGTTTAGTGGAGCCATTCTTAGGACGAAGTACACGGCTGCCAGAAAGGCATCCAGCAAAGGTGTTGGTGTTGTCTCTGTCGACAGTATTGCGTTAGAAAGAGATGCGCGACTTCCTTGCCGAGGGCATTTAAAGGAGTCGCGCACATCTCTTTGCTGGCAGCCATCAAGCCCTTTGACTATGAGCTGAAATCCGCTCGTAAAATCGGGTAAGCAGGCACTCCCATATATATCATAGAAAGCCTTAAGCATAAACCTAGGCCATGGCTAGCAGTAACATCGATGGGGTTGTTTTTAGTCTGTATTCTACACGAGCTGATGCCCGCTCAATTTGTAGGAGGGACTTGTCCCCTCCAACAAAAAAAATAACAACTGCTGGCAGCCGTGTATTTCGCTTAAAAAAGGCAGGGAGACCGACGTATAACTCTGTCCCTGGCTTTGACAGATGCCAAATGTTATTTCTGAGGATGGCTCCACTTTAGTTCCTCAACCCGCCACCTACTATACTAGCCTGTATTGTGACTGCTTGTATAGTGTTGTTGAATGTTGGTTTTGCACAATACGATTTTTTGTTATGAAATTTCAAAAATCGCATTTTGAGGTTTGGTACCAACACTAACTTACTAGTAGCTACAAGACTGGGGTGCCCCGACTCAGGTTTCAAAATCAGTCAAATAAAACAGCCAAGTTTGCTATACTAGGTACACTTCTTTATTCCACGTTCCACTTTACCCAATTTTACAATACGTTTTCGATATCTATCATGAAATACGTATGGAAAGAATAAAAATTGCGTTCCATTTCATGCATACAAACTTATATTTTGTTTTAGGTATTATAAATCCAAAACAAGTTTCCGACAATTTAGACTAAGATGTAGTCAACTATCCTCCTAAATAACTCTAGTAATTAAAATCAGGTGTCCGTGATCAAAACCAGTGATTAGAAATCAAACAGCTTCGACTAGTTCAATAATACGCCGTAGGAGTTTCGTGTAATCAATTAGGAAGTACTTGTGCTTTATCATGGATATCAGATACTTGATATTTATAATCAACGGAGATAATCAAATAATTTGAATAGTTACACCAATGTAATGATTGAGCGAATGTTGAAGGAATTAAAAATATTTGATTAGATAATTGAGACGAAATAATGTAGCGTTGATAAAATAATCAAAATATTTAACATAATAGGTATTACAGTTTCGATAAACCAGTTAAAGCTAGATTCTATAATTTGTTATCTTTAGAGTGATGCAACTGAAGACAAAATAAGCAGAATACTGAAAGAAATGCCCAACCACGAGATGCCCAGGAAATGAAGCCAAAAACAAAACAGGAAACGGAAAACCGTTGACACAATTTGAACAATACAATTTTCAAACAAGGTTGCCGTGTTATGATATTGCGCGCGCGCCTTCGATTCCAAATCACAACATTTCGCCCGACACGAGCCATTACTTATGGCGAAATGCGCAGCAGACTGCTGGCCGAATTAGGGTCCGCTTAAATGCCGGACTGGCGCTGCATTTCCCGAGCGAGGGATGGTGACAGCGTGACTTTGAATATCCGGCAATGTTTGAGTTGTCGGTTGTGCGACTGAGCCTTGTAAAGACAAATATATCACATTACTGTCCCCACCGAGGAGGACAGGCCTTCGAATTCAACTAAGATCGAGCCATACTCTAAAGATTGTCTAATGAGTTTTCCAAAATGATTTGTGATGATAAAGTTAAAGTTGGCAATGTTGGAAGGGAGAACCCAGGTCAGATCGGTCTGATACTCGAGATATCAACAGCGACAATAACAAATATGTTTAAAAAGGTGAAGTTCCATCATCACAAAATAAAGAAAACAACCGAGTGCAGATTAAAAACACAGAAATAACAGCTAAACTAGAATAATTACCAATGCAATTACACCTAGCACTGCAAACGTTATAAAAACGAGTCAAACGCAACGCGTGACGGCCGTCGAGGAAAAAGACACAAGCTCCTCCTTTTTTGCACTGAACACTTGAGGTCAACAGGTCCACAATCCAATATTTGTTAAAACACTGACACCACAACTTTAGCACTGAGTTTGAATAAAATCGAAAGTTACGTCTTCGCGCGAAACAAACGAAGTAACAAAACACAGCCGGCCAAAACCACGGACCGCTAGCGACTGGCTACGTACGACGAATGCGCGCGGCTACTCGGCGCCTGTGATAAGCCTGTGAAAGCCACTCTTGCGCATACTGAAACTCATCACCTGTTGGCTCTGTGCCCATTGAACAGACGAGACAGAGACAAGACAAGACATTGGCCTTGCTTGCAAGTAATGTTCTACACAATCAGACTTGAAGGATTGGGTACCTTAAAGGACATGCCGTGCGAACGTGGCTTATGTCATATCGTGACTCTGTCTCGTCTGTTCAGTGGGCACAGCGCCTTACACTATCTCTAAGTACGCTATATTGCCAGGAAATGCTTTCTACCGCGAGTTTCTTCACTTGATGGACGTTAATGGCGCCTAGTTGAGTGACAGATGAACACACTGCTTTTCCTGACAGCAATGTAAAGACCGATGTCGCATGATAGCCCACTTAAGTTGAATGAATCGGAAGCATACAACAGTGAGTGGTGGACCTAAGACAGAGCCTTGCGGAACATCCAATCAAAATTTAATTTCCTCTTACAATGCAACAACATCCATGCAAGTGGAGGTTGATACAGTTGATTAAGTGGAGCAACATCCTTTAGCAACTTGCCATCTGCTCTTCCTGACCAGTAATCTGCGAAGCCTTAAAAACTTCGTACGTGGAGCCATCTGTCAGGCACATATGGTGTATATGCGTCAACGATTGTTCAAATAACTATCGTCACCTGCGTAATGTGAAATCATCAAGGTGATACCCTCGAAGGTCATTGGCATTACCGATAGTTCACAAGATAACTAAAAGATTTAGTATAAATGAATTATCCTGTAATAGAAATTTTTCTAAGAGATTGACGCTTTTGTTTGAGTTTGAGATAAATGATTTGTGACAGCTGACACAAGTTGGCCTTCTATCGTCAATACTTTTCAAGATATAATATATCTTGTAGGCACATTAATTGCCGCTTCAAAGATAAGATTACTAATTTATTGAATTATTTGACATTGACACAGTGAATGTACGTGTGAGCCAATCTGTCATTGACATATTGTATTTACTCGTCTTTCATTCATGGTTTTCTTTAAAACTGACGTTGTATTTCTGTTGGTAACATTACTAGTTTTTCCTTGAACTTTAGAAGATTTACATTTACACCGAAAGTCTTTGTGTTTTTCCCGAAGTGAAACTGATCTTTTCATCATAATTACATAATTTAATAACAAATCAGAAGGTGCCTTTAACACAAGGACTGTTGTGGGCGCTTGACTAATCTATCGTAGGTTTCGGATTTACCAAGCCAATCCCAATGTTGTACACAATAGGGTCACAAGGATATTCGATACGAACACCTCAGCGATCAGTATTGCGAAGTAGCTCGATACACGATACGGCGCAGTCCTGTCTGACTGAACACTATAACAAGAAATCAGACTGATTGCGATATTTGGAATCAGGTCTCCATTTCAGCTAGATAATTGAGTCAGTTAGCCGAACAGGACACCACGAGACGAATTTGTTTATAGTAACCCGATTTATCGTAGCTCAGAATAAGATCTGCCTGACAATGACGACTTACCACGGAATAAACTATCTTAAAACCATTGCAGGCAGGTTTTAAAATATATTCATTTAAATACTTACTATACTACCATTAAATTGCTGATTTTTTATAAGATTTTAGTTTCATCTGCCCCGGGATCTGTACGTCTGTAATCAAATCTTGCAATTTAATTTGACCCACTTCCCTGTATCCGATTGATCTCAAAGCATGCGTATGTAAATTGGGTGACAATGCAATATTTTTATGACATTGAGCTGATCTGATGATGGAGCCTTAAGGTGGCCTTGGGATCTCTGTAGTAACGCACGACGCAAGCCCATCGAGTATGGGCTCGTTTAATTCGTCTTGACAAGAACTCTGGTCCTAGATGATATCCAGGGTCTGATGATGGAGCCGGAAGGTGACCATGAGAACTCTGTAATAAAACGACATATATCCAAAGAGTTTCAGCTCGTCAGATTTGTAAGTTTCTTACGTTTTAGGGTTCCGTTTTTATTAGTTATTTATTAAACGTAATAAAAGTTAATTAAAAAAAAAGTTTATTGCTTGTATAACTTAATCATAGGAATTCTTTAAGGTTCTATAATCTGGACCTGTTCTGATCAGAAGCTTATGGTGTATAGAATCACAAATAGCCTTAGATCAGATCTAGGGTCACGAACATAGGAAGATGTACCAGGATCTCAAAGCCCAAAGGCGTCCAAGTAGTTTCTTAGGTGGACCAATTACATTGCGAGTAAAGTCGATGGAATTTAATTTCCGATCCACCTAATCGATCACCAAGGTTGAATATCGTATAGCAGCCCATACAAGCTATGCCATTAGATCACGTATGTTGCTATGACGACGTTGCATGCATTATTTACTCGTAACTAGGCACCTGATTAGTGATGTCTATGATTGATTGATGACCCTTCTTTTGAGTTATTTAGTAAACAAAGAGTTGCGTCAATCTAAGGTTTTGACAATTGTCATTTTTTGACATCACAGTTACTGGAATTATAGAAATTAATGCTTTTTGAGTGTCTATCGAAATTTTAACGAAATGGGTAGGGAATCAACTAACGAGCCTGTACCAGGACATCAAAGCAAACCAACACCTTAGAGTTTAGACAAAGGGATAGGGGACATACAAGGAAGCAAGATCTCAAAGTCTCTCAGGTCTCTCTCTCTCAACGACTCCTCAGACGGGACTCCACCTCAATTCAGGTGAGCGTGCGATCAATCGCAAGGCCGTTGAGCAGAACCGTTTGCTGTAGCCGACTGTGACAGTTTATGAATAACAACTGCACGAAAATGGAACCTTATGAAATCAATCAAAAGATCAAGGATGTAAATTAAATATAAACTTCCGTTGTTTTGCTGGAAATTATTTTGACTCCATTTTCCTTAAACTGGGAAAGAAAATCAAGGAGAATTTTAATCTACAGTAGTTTTTCTGAGAACCTTAAGATATACACGACATTTAGATGGTTTTCTGATTAGGCCCTAAGCACATGAATACATGATAGACATACAGTACGTACATCAATTAAACCTAGTTCAAGAATCCATATTGTCATCACATCATGTAATTTAAAATGCACAGACTCCTTAAGAGCTTTTTAAATAAATTGACATACTAATTGCAGCTAGTCAATTTATTTTCGCAAATTTAATGTATGTACGCAAGAACCTTACAAAATTTTCCAAACATAGCGATACCTGTCATGTTAACCTAAGAAATAATCACAGACTAGTTGCGCACCGGTTTAGACTCGCGAAGGTTAGCAATTCTTTCAAAGGGTCAGTGCTTTCTCTACTACAACAATTTACCTCTGGAGGTTTTGAAATTGCCATTAGAGCAATTAAAAAACCATGTAAAAGCGACTTTGTCAAAAAAGGGATATTACAATGTTCAAGTTACTTAAATGACGGGACTGTATGGGGTTAATCTAACTCAACACAGAACTGGCTGTTAATAATTTTGTAATAATTTATTACTGCTTATTATTTATAATAATTAATGTTGTAATATTTGTATTAGTTAAGAACAACCAATTTTTAAAATGATCTGAAAAACAAACTGTGAGGGTTTCTACGCCCTTCTCCCTCAGTGGTCTAATGTAGAGAAGAGGCAAAAATGACGCTGGCTAAGTATATGTAAATATCTACAGTAATAAAGGCATTTGATTTGATTTGATCACTTACAAATTGACACATTAATTAGATCACACATTAACGAACTCAATATGTATAGTTCACCAGATGTGTACTCTGTGTCTATTTCGCAGTTGGTTGGTTAAATCAGACACTTAACTTACCTCTCTAGACCGTTAATTAAATACCGACGTTTAACCAACTCGCTAGCATTTTGATTTAAATAAAGCATCGTCGAAAACGTTTAAAAATCTGTCTTACCGAAAGCCGGCTTGTTGGAAAACAACAACAGCTGATTTGCACAGCTTATATCAGGGCAAAACATTGCGATAGCTTAGGTGAAGGGTAAAGGGGGTGAGCGAAGCGAAGCGAACAAAAATACTTAAAACATAAACTTAAGTACACATAAAACATATTTATATTGTTTATATCTTGTTGCCTAGGAATGTTTAGACAACTCGTTAAACGTTTCGTTCACTCACTTGTCTGATGGAATTTTAGTGACTTGGTCAAACTTCGGCATTTAATTACGGTCTAAAGACGGTCTAGAGAGTTAGTTAAGTGTCTGATTTAACCAACTAACTGCGACATCTACACCAGAAACGATTGAATCAGCACAAAAAATGTGCCAAGCCTGGTTGTCTAACCGTCTTCTATGATCTATCGGCAACATGGTATCGGGCCGGTGTTACAGTTAGTTAAGATAGCCAGTTGTGGTCAAGTGCCGTACATAAGTAGCCTCTAATTGCGTCGGGTGCTAACGGAGGCAGTGGGACGTTACATGCGAAGTTACTACTTATGGGCATTATGGCATAGGTGGGAATGGACTTTTATACAGCTTGTGGAGATTTTACCGTACTCGTACTATTGGTTAAGGATTGTTCAGTATGAAACGGAATTAGGGCGGGTTGCATACCTACTTTCTTTAGGCAACAAATAAAATGACCACCAAAATATTTTTTTCCTACCCAAAATGGCTAAATGTCCACCAAAAGTTGCAGAAAATATCAGGGCAAAATACTGCGGTAGCTTAGGTGAAGGGTAAAGGGTTTATCCTTCGTGTTAGGTTGAACATGTAAGAACAACAAAAAATACTTAAAACATAAACTTAAGTACACAAAACATAAAAAGAAGTTTGGTGATCATTTATCCAATTTGGTGGACATCCATCCATTTTGGCAGTCATTTCGAATTTATTGGTAGAAATTTTTCGAAATTTTTGGTAATCGTTTAAACACAGGCCCTTCCTTTATAGGTAGTCCGTAGCCGGCCCAAGTAGTTATATTTTATCTGTACAGCATTGGTATAACTCGTGACAATATTATGGGAGCTGAACAAGTCTTAATACATTTTAAACACTATTTATAATTTAATTACTCTAATAATATTCAATTACTTTTGACAGCAGACACGTGATATTGAAAGGTGTATGAGTGATTTAATCAAAATGATTACATCTTGATGATAGACTATTGCAGCGATTTACTTTATCCGAAATGTTGGAGATTAAAAGTAAGTGATATATGTAAAAGTAACAAAATAGTCGATGTGGACTTTTTATTTACCTATATAGGTATCGATTATTGATTTAAAAAAAATCACAACTGTATACAGTATTCAGAAGAGAAAAGGTAAATGGCACATTGTACTGATTGCAGAATAGGTGATTAATAAACGAATGAACGAATTACAATAATTTACTACAAAAAATGCCCAGGCATGAAACCAATGTAACTATGTCGTTAGAGTAAGTCACCCTTAATCCCATAGTAAAGTTGAAAAAAAAATTAGGGCGTCAAGTTTAAAAAATATTCGCATGGGTTTTGATGTCTATGTTACCGGCCAAACCCGATTTCAGGCCAAAGTAGTTTTGCCTAGGATAAACTAGTTTATGTGTACTTAAGTTTAATAAGTATTTTTTGTTGTTCTTACATGTTCAACCTAACACGAAGGATAAAAGGGGCTTCGCGAACTACCGCAATGTTTTGCCCTGATATAAGCTGTGCAAACTAGTTTAACCTAGGCAAAACTAGTTTGTCCTGAAATCGGGTTTGGCGGGTAACACCTACATATCATACTACGTTTTGTTTGTTACATAGTCTAGTATCGATATTTCATGGTTGATGACCGTAAAAAAATAGACCACCTTTAGTCATTGGGTTTGTAACCCCCTCATTCTCGCCCACTTTTCAATGTTCAAATCACGGTTAAAGGAGGTATTCACTTCAAAAGTTTGTCGGCGTCGATGTTTATTATATTGTATTACTTATTGCAGTTTTCTGTTGAGTTTGTTGGCACTACAAAATAGTTTTTTTTTTTTTTATTCCGCTGTCACCTACTTATCGTATTCGTCCTCGTTCACATCAACATACGTGAACACAGCTGTACTTAAATACAAGAAAACACACAGGATTCAAGGTCGTTACTAGCATGACTCATACTCTATAAACTCAACTCAAATCAAAGTTATAGACAAATTACCAAATTACAAAAATTATAACGAAGCATTTGCATGATAAACCGAAACACAAATTCTGTATTTCGGTTTCTCTCGCAAATGATTCCCGACAAAGACGCAACAGTGATCTGTGATAGCGAAAAAGCAACAAAATCGCTGCACCTCGCATACTAGACAACATGTCATACATAATACCACAGCTAACAGACAAGGAGAGCCAGTTAGCGTGCGATGCTAGAATTCAAATCCGAACGGTTCGGTGTTTAGTGAGCCAATTATCAAGGAATGCATTCATGCATCTCACTTAGGCGAAATTCAGATCTGACTTCTTTAGTACCAGTTAAGAACTATGCAAGTTTGCTCTCATTCCAATTTGAGAGATTTTAAGGTTATGTATACCTGATGCCATGTTTCTTGTCCCCTGAGTGCCGCCTGGGGGGCGCATGGCAACAAGAGAGAACATGCAGGGGCAAGAGAGAGATGGTGGCGTCGCTCAGGGGCCAAGAAACCATTTTATACCTATAAAAGAAGAAGAAGAAAACATAGCGTCACGCCTTTTCCCATATGGGGTAGCAGAGGCTCAGTCCAGCCCAAGTTTGCCAGTTTGCATGACAGGGTGCTAAAAGAGTCTCAAATTATTCTGCGACATTAAATACGAATGAATGCTTGTAGAGCCATACAACATTCGTTTAAGGCTCATCTATCGGTGAAATTAGCAACTCGATTCGTGGTGGTTGAAATTAAGACATAACCATATTAAAATAAAGTTCTTATCAGCTAACGCTGCAACATGGCTGTTACGTCAGTCGCTGCGGCTGAACATTGCGAAATTGTGTTTTATTATTTATTTCTTCAAAACCACTGATTACTTTTTAATTTCAAATACACGGTTAGAAGATATTTTGAAAACCTTTTTTATAAATTATACCATTATTATTTTTAGTTTAAGCAAGTTTGACCGAATTGGGCGTGATCCCTGCGTGTTATCAAAAGAAATGTCGTTGTTTGAATAAAATCGAATATACGTTTGTCATACATATGTATGCTATTCGAGCCACCATTCAACACGCAAATGAAACGGAATAGGAACGCGGATTGAAATAAAAACTACCGACAATATTGAAAAAATACCAACTGAAAGTCCGCAAAAAATCCAATAATAAATTCTATCTAACTGTTTTTCATTCCAACTGCAGTTAAAAATACTCTGCTCCAGTCATAGTTTGATGACCTCTGTGGCATTGTGGTTGTGGCTCTGCCTGCCATGCGAGAGGTCCCGGGTTCGATCCCCGGCTGGGGATTTTTAAAAAAACTCCCCAGATCTTGGATGTGTGACGTCGCTGTTTCTGGTTCCCACGACACAGGGTATCCTAGTGTGGGGCCAGAAGCATTGTATATAAATGTTTAATGTTTGTTGGAAAGAGGCTTGGAAAGTGGAAGTAAAATTCAAAAGCTATGTTCAGAGAAAAATCGCGGCTTTCTAAAGCACTCTGTTTTCACTTTTCCCAGATTCAGATTAGGTTGGCTGCATTCGCCTTACGATGCTTCGAGTCTACTTACACGTTAGAATGGTTTCCAATGAATATCGGTAGAAGGTGAAATGTCTAACATTTTTCCCTTTTCTGCACTACCTACTTCAAATGATGCGTTGAATTTTTATATAGAAAACGGCAAGGTAAAACATGTAAGGCGTGCAAGTAAGGTCTCGAATTATGTTATGTAACTTGACCGAGCAATATAGAATTGTCATTCATATCAGGCAAATGAAATAGTGAGGTAATAAATAAGAGAAGTAAAAAGAACAATGGTAAAAGCAATAGAAACTTGCTGCAACCGGCGCTAGCTAAAGCTCTGTATGATTGATCGCAACACCAAGCTTGCAAACGAAAAATAAACCACAAAAGCGATATTTAAAACTGCTACTGGGTTTTTGTGAGAGATACTAGCAACTAATAATTTTTATGTTTCGCCATATTTTAGTTAAGAGCGACATCTTTTCTCGTACCTATATTAGTACCTACCTATATATACTTTTTATATCTATATTATATCCACGTACCTATCTGGCAACCACGATGTTATGAAAAATTATGATATGGTGGCAAAGAATAAAAAAGTTGCAACATACGAAGGGAATCTTTGTCATCCGATAACATTCACTTTTAGTGGAAGAAGAAGATGACGAAAAAGTACGGTACACTGTTTTCGCTGATCAGTTCTGATAAAGAGAGAAGACATGCCCCCGCATTACTGATGTCCGGTGTAACAAAACAGTTTGAGGTAACTGGGTAAACTGATGTATTGAGGTAATCGTGTTGTGGCTGTCTCGCATACTGATCACTCTGTATCAGTTAGATTAGCCCTGTGATGGGGGCTTTTCTGTATCATAATAGGTACAGGCAGTTACACGTTGATTTAAGATATTGAGTCGCATCTGAGTGATTTAAAATATCATTTTGATGACTCTTTGTTGCCTTTTTAGGGCCCTAAACCATTACCAGATCCATGATACGTACGTCAGTCTTGTCTGCTGAAAGAAACGCAAACGTAAGTGGCCAAATTCATAGGTTGTGTTCTTTGTTATGGCAATATAAAAAAAACAAATGCAAAGATTAACTGTCGTTCGAGCAATGCTTTACATGGCAAACTGAGATCTCAGTGCCACGATTCAATATAGCTTAAATAATTGTCGAGTATACAAGACTTACCGGTACGGATGAAACCTTACAGCCTTTTTATAGAGAATCACATTAATCTCCATTATACAATTAACACGTACTCGTTTACAAACTCATACAAATCAACACAACAAAGGATCAATACTATCAAAGCGATTGGAAAGACATCTGTGGGCGTATCAACGTTTGCATTTCAGTGTTGCCATTCAAGAACTAATAAAATCCGATAGAATATCGTACAAATAAAATAATTGAGTCATAGTGTCGCGCCCTTTTTCATACGGGGTAAGAGATGTACTAAGCGACCATCAGAACAAGGCGCATTCGCATGACAGGACTGCGGTTTCGGCTCCTGCGACCCTAAAATACGTACGTACCTATACGTACAAGTCACGATCACGCACGTTGAGCGCCATGTGTATCCTTTAGGAAACACGAAGTGATACCTTTCGAGAGGCCGCGTGTTTCTTTTTAGAAACACGGGCAGTCCTTTAGTTCGAGGCCAGTGTGTCCTCTAGGAAACACGTTTTCATACATTTTAGTAGCGCATTCAAAAGCGTTGGCCCTGGAGAATGTGCCTGTGTTTTTGTGGTGTAAATATCTTAAAAAATAAAGAAAATATGGGGTTTTTCTTAAAAAAAAATACTACAAAATTATAGGTATACACTGGCCTGTGAGAAAGCACCCTATGGTGTATCATTGAAGATACACTGGCGCTCAACGTGTTAAGTACGAGTATGTGGTATCAATCACCGTTCCGGTGTTCCCTCCGTAATTCCAATGAACGCTTAGCTGTCATGCGCCTAGTTGTGTTGGTTTGGTTCAAAAAGATGCCATCAAAGAGACATCAAATATACAAAACAGAAATACATAGCGAAACATGTGGGCTGTGGGGCCAGTTGCATAAATTAAACTGAACTGAAAATCCCCACATTTCCGTGCAAGACTGTAATGCGGTAATACTCTATTCGTCGGAATAAGTGGGCGTATTACTACACTGACGAGCAATGAAAAAGTTCCAGTACCAAATTGTAACTGTACATAATTAGGCATTATGTACCAGTCACATAAACTACTATTATCTACACACGTATCATAAGCCCTCTTCACTGCGTCCAAAAAACTTACGTTACGACCAGCATAGTGATATACTTCTTGGTAAAAGCTCATTTCTTATCTGGATATTTATATATCATGGTATTTAGAACGCCGACGCCCTCCTGCGTGCCGCCCCTAGTTTGTCTGTGAAGCTGGTTCTACTGAACAAGCTAAACAAGTGCAGAGCAATGATCAATGCCACACTGCCGGTCGAACATGCGGTTTCTGAACACATCAAAAAGAGCTTATGATATGTGTATAGATAAACTAGTGTATGTAACTAACTGTACAGAAATAGGCATTCAAACTCTCGAGTGATATTATTATGAAACTCACCTTAGGCTCGTTTCATAAACCCACGCTCGAGTTTTAATGCCCTCCATTATGTATCAGTCACATAAACTACTATAATATGGCTCAGAAGAAATGTATACGAGCTATGTGTAACCTCATTAGTGCAGATTCTCTCAAGTGCCATTTTATTAATCAGATATCAACAGATCCTTCATTATACATATTTAAAACTGCATTGCTTATCAAGTGTAATCTCCATATTTTTACTTTCATGAAGAGTCAACTGTGCGCTTGCCACGTAAATCTGCTTATTATGATAAAAGCGTATTCGGGATGAACACCCGAATATACAACAATCTTCCTGAGACATGAATAGCAATATTAGCAATGAATAATACAAATATGTTGAAATAAACCTTAAAAAATTGCTCGCATCTAAGGCATATTGCTCAATAAATCATTATCTACTAGATATAATGTACTGACCTATGACTACATAATGACATTGTTGCATATTGACTGCTTTTTTTGATTGCTGATTTTTGTACTAATCGTCAATTGTCTGTCTGCCATTGCCAAAGAATACTTAATAGCTTCGCTATAAAATTTTAACATTTGCATATATAAAGGCATTGACATTGCTTCTGGCCCCACACTAGGATACCCAGTGTCGTGGGAACCAGTAACAGCGACGTCACACACATACAAACATCCAAGACCTGTGGTGTTTTTTCTCCCTATCGTCTCGTTTGGGAGGCAGAGCCCCGAACCGCAACGCCACAGACAACTATACTGTACGTATAGTTGATTCATTTTGTTAGCGTCACCTTTTGATCGCGCCGCCTTGCCACGAGCCTGATGGTGTCCATGATCGCCGTCACACACTCAAAGGACTTATTTATTACTCTGGCGGCGGGCGGCTTCCTTTTAAAGGGACAGCGTTGTTGTAAACATCAGGCACGTTGCAAGGCGACGCGATTAAAGGTGACGCTAAGAAAATGAAAACTTTAGAAATCTAATTTAAGTTCGCTTTGAATCTTGGGTTATAGCGAAGACGCAATATGGAAATTCAACCATAATCTCTTTTCTCTTCAGAAACACACTTTGGCTAATCTTTACCAGAATGGCGGGCTTAATAGGATTTGTATCTCCCATAAATTTCATAACTTTGATTAGTATAACTGCTGAATATAATTGGGAGCTTACTACTAAAAGCCCTGAAATATTTAGTGGATAATGCTGTAGAAACATGGTGTATACGGTATAACTTCATTCAGGTCTCTCTTGCTTAAAATAATAATAAATGTAGTAAATTAATGTACTACTTGTAAAAGCTTTTATCTGAATACGAGTAAGATTGAGCCGTACTCTACCACGCTGGCTTAGTGCGGAAGGGGGGGGGGGGGGGGGGGGGCTTTTGAACTAGTGGCTCACCCGACTGGCCGGGACCAAACATGGAAGCTCCCGAAACAAATGCCACATAGAAACGGACACCCATCCAGCACCCGTCTCGGCCAGATGTTATTACCCGCCCGATCGTTTCCGATGTGCGAACACCGCTAGGCCACGGATGGCTTCTCCTAATTACGCAAATTAATTTAACTATTGAGGCATTCGGCATTCAAATATGCATCTCCGTTTTAATTACAAAATCTCACCAGTTTCAATCATCTTCCTCCAATTGTAGAGAAATTGGCACACTCCTTGGACTCAATATTCGGCGCACGTCCCTCGCGTGAATATGGTTCCGAAATTATGCACGACAGTGTACGTACGAGTACGTTATAGATAGAGTAACACCTCATGTGAGATACGTGCCGTGCCGGCAGGAGTTTCGTAAGACTGCAACTTTTGGTCCCTTGGACTACTTTATTGCTTGGTAGGAGAGTCCAAAACCAATGGAAAGTTCGCCTGCTCATGTCTATAAAGCATGTAACTCTGGAGATTTTGAATTTGCCTTTTGAGCAATTCAAAAACCGTATAAAAAGAACTTTGTTTAAAAAGGGATACTATGATATCCAACAATATATTAATGATGAGAACGCTTGGAACTAACACTGAACTCAATGTTAATATTATTTTAATAGTTATCTCTGTAAGTCAATCTGTGGGAGTTTCTTGCCCTTCTTTCCCCACAGTGGTCCAATGTAAAGAAGAGGCAAAATGACGTGTACTAAGTATATTTTTAATATCTACAGTAATAAAGAACTTTGAACTTTGAACTTTGAACATGGGGAATTCTTATATTGCACTTGCTGTTGGCAACCGTCGGGGTGTGATTTCAAACCAGGTAGGAAATGGCTTACCAGTGACGAAAAGAGGATGAATGATCAATTACTGGTTCCCGGTTTGCCACTGGTGTACCCAGTGCTACCCACCCTAGTACAGGATCGCAGTAGTTAACTCATCATCTTCATTTATAGTCGCTACTCTGTATAAATTTAGCATCCAACCTTAATCCGGAAGTTGCGCTGGGGCCAGAAATACAGGTTATTTATACCTAGTTCAGGCTTCAGATGTTCCCAATTTATCTGTGAAATTATTATAAGGACTTAGTTGGTAACTCTTGTAACTATTTTGATGATGCAAATAAATTATTATTATTATAAAAAAAAAAAAAAAAAAAATTAGGGATGTTACGATCCCCTGTCGTTGCTGTTACCATAGCAATCAAAGGAGTATTGGAGGGTGGACAGACTGTGTACCTACATAGGTCTTAATTGGAAAACAGTACAGCTAGGACTCTACACAGACAGACTGGACAAAACAAACAATACCTATGAATTTGCAACAAGATGAAAAGTAATTTAAACTCGTCATTCTATTCTAATCCTTCCAGCTAATACGTGGGGAAACCTCCAACTTCTGCGAGGAAATTATGTCGCTAGACTTATTTCCTGTGTGCTGGGAATAACGTGGAAGTAATGATCTACAATGGAGTCGCCATCTTAATCTTAATACATTGTACGGGCGTTCTAATGTCGATCTTGGTTATATCCATATTCGCAGCGACAGGCCAGCACCCTATCATCGGCAAAATGTAGAATCGAATAACTGGACAAACGTGGCCATAGCGGGGCCTCTGCCACCCCCTATGGGAAAAGGCTTGAAGTTATGAGTGTAAATGAAATTTGCGCTTACCCATCTGCAGAACTGCGAGCTTCTCTAGCCAGCATTGTTTGGCGTGCATGGCGTAAGCATGGCGTGCATGGCGTAAGCACGCGTTGCCCAATGATGCGTTGTCTGTTGTTTCTTTGTAGGCACCCCCGTCCTCTACTGTACTCTATGGTCGATCTAGGGCGAACTGCGAAACGTCCACTCCACGGACGACGAGGCTTTACATACAATGCCTGCCCATGCCGTTCGCTGGCGCGTCTTCGTGAGCGAACGACCAAACACAGGACTGCGGTTTCGGCTCCTGCGACCCTAAAATACGTACGTACCTATACGTACAAGTCACGATCACGCACGTTGAGCGCCATGTGTATCCTTTAGGAAACACGAAGTGATACCTTTCGAGAGGCCGCGTGTTTCTTTTTAGAAACACGGGCAGTCCTTTAGTTCGAGGCCAGTGTGTCCTCTAGGAAACACGTTTTCATACATTTTAGTAGCGCATTCAAAAACGTTGGCCCTGGAGAATGTGCCTGTGTTTTTGTGGTGTAAATATCTTAAAAAATAAAGAAAATATGGGGTTTTTCTTAAAAAAAAAATACTACAAAATTATAGGTATACACTGGCCTGTGAGAAAGCACCCTATGGTGTATCATTGAAGATACACTGGCGCTCAACGTGTTAAGTACGAGTATGTGGTATCAATCACCGTTCCGGTGTTCCCTCCGTAATTCCAATGAACGCTTAGCTGTCATGCGCCTAGTTGTGTTGGTTGGTTCAAAAAGATGCCATCAAAGAGACATCAAATATACAAAACAGAAATACATAGCGAAACATGTGGGCTGTGGGGCCAGTTGCATAAATTAAACTGAACTGAAAATCCCCACATTTCCGTGCAAGACTGTAATGCGGTAATACTCTATTCGTCGGAATAAGTGGGCGTATTACTACACTGACGAGCAATGAAAAAGTTCCAGTACCAAATTGTAACTGTACATAATTAGGCATTATGTACCAGTCACATAAACTACTATTATCTACACACGTATCATAAGCCCTCTTCACTGCGTCCAAAAAACTTACGTTACGACCAGCATAGTGATATACTTCTTGGTAAAAGCTCATTTCTTATCTGGATATTTATATATCATGGTATTTAGAACGCCGACGCCCTCCTGCGTGCCGCCCCTAGTTTGTCTGTGAAGCTGGTTCTACTGAACAAGCTAAACAAGTGCAGAGCAATGATCAATGCCACACTGCCGGTCGAACATGCGGTTTCTGAACACATCAAAAAGAGCTTATGATATGTGTATAGATAAACTAGTGTATGTAACTAACTGTACAGAAATAGGCATTCAAACTCTCGAGTGATATTATTATGAAACTCACCTTAGGCTCGTTTCATAAACCCACGCTCGAGTTTTAATGCCCTCCATTATGTATCAGTCACATAAACTACTATAATATGGCTCAGAAGAAATGTATACGAGCTATGTGTAACCTCATTAGTGCAGATTCTCTCAAGTGCCATTTTATTAATCAGATATCAACAGATCCTTCATTATACATATTTAAAACTGCATTGCTTATCAAGTGTAATCTCCATATTTTTACTTTCATGAAGAGTCAACTGTGCGCTTGCCACGTAAATCTGCTTATTATGATAAAAGCGTATTCGGGATGAACACCCGAATATACAACAATCTTCCTGAGACATGAATAGCAATATTAGCAATGAATAATACAAATATGTTGAAATAAACCTTAAAAAATTGCTCGCATCTAAGGCATATTGCTCAATAAATCATTATCTACTAGATATAATGTACTGACCTATGACTACATAATGACATTGTTGCATATTGACTGCTTTTTTTGATTGCTGATTTTTGTACTAATCGTCAATTGTCTGTCTGCCATTGCCACAGAATACTTAATAGCTTCGCTATAAAATTTTAACATTTGCATATATAAAGGCATTGACATTGCTTCTGGCCCCACACTAGGATACCCAGTGTCGTGGGAACCAGTAACAGCGACGTCACACACATACAAACATCCAAGACCTGTGGTGTTTTTTCTCCCTATCGTCTCGTTTGGGAGGCAGAGCCCCGAACCGCAACGCCACAGACAACTATACTGTATGTATAGTTGATTCATTTTGTTAGCGTCACCTTTTGATCGCGCCGCCTTGCCACGAGCCTGATGGTGTCCATGATCGCCGTCACACACTCAAAGGACTTATTTATTACTCTGGCGGCGGGCGGCTTCCTTTTAAAGGGACAGCGTTGTTGTAAACATCAGGCACGTTGCAAGGCGACGCGATTAAAGGTGACGCTAAGAAAATGAAAACTTTAGAAATCTAATTTAAGTTCGCTTTGAATCTTGGGTTATAGCGAAGACGCAATATGGAAATTCAACCATAATCTCTTTTCTCTTCAGAAACACACTTTGGCTAATCTTTACCAGAATGGCGGGCTTAATAGGATTTGTATCTCCCATAAATTTCATAACTTTGATTAGTATAACTGCTGAATATAATTGGGAGCTTACTACTAAAAGCCCTGAAATATTTAGTGGATAATGCTGTAGAAACATGGTGTATACGGTATAACTTCATTCAGGTCTCTCTTGCTTAAAATAATAATAAATGTAGTAAATTAATGTACTACTTGTAAAAGCTTTTATCTGAATACGAGTAAGATTGAGCCGTACTCTACCACGCTGGCTTAGTGCGGAAGGGGGGGGGGGGGGGGGCTTTTGAACTAGTGGCTCACCCGACTGGCCGGGACCAAACATGGAAGCTCCCGAAACAAATGCCACATAGAAACGGACACCCATCCAGCACCCGTCTCGGCCAGATGTTATTACCCGCCCGATCGTTTCCGATGTGCGAACACCGCTAGGCCACGGATGGCTTCTCCTAATTACGCAAATTAATTTAACTATTGAGGCATTCGGCATTCAAATATGCATCTCCGTTTTAATTACAAAATCTCACCAGTTTCAATCATCTTCCTCCAATTGTAGAGAAATTGGCACACTCCTTGGACTCAATATTCGGCGCACGTCCCTCGCGTGAATATGGTTCCGAAATTATGCACGACAGTGTACGTACGAGTACGTTATAGATAGAGTAACACCTCATGTGAGATACGTGCCGTGCCGGCAGGAGTTTCGTAAGACTGCAACTTTTGGTCCCTTGGACTACTTTATTGCTTGGTAGGAGAGTCCAAAACCAATGGAAAGTTCGCCTGCTCATGTCTATAAAGCATGTAACTCTGGAGATTTTGAATTTGCCTTTTGAGCAATTCAAAAACCGTATAAAAAGAACTTTGTTTAAAAAGGGATACTATGATATCCAACAATATATTAATGATGAGAACGCTTGGAACTAACACTGAACTCAATGTTAATATTATTTTAATAGTTATCTCTGTAAGTCAATCTGTGGGAGTTTCTTGCCCTTCTTTCCCCACAGTGGTCCAATGTAAAGAAGAGGCAAAATGACGTGTACTAAGTATATTTTTAATATCTACAGTAATAAAGAACTTTGAACTTTGAACTTTGAACATGGGGAATTCTTATATTGCACTTGCTGTTGGCAACCGTCGGGGTGTGATTTCAAACCAGGTAGGAAATGGCTTACCAGTGACGAAAAGAGGATGAATGATCAATTACTGGTTCCCGGTTTGCCACTGGTGTACCCAGTGCTACCCACCCTAGTACAGGATCGCAGTAGTTAACTCATCATCTTCATTTATAGTCGCTACTCTGTATAAATTTAGCATCCAACCTTAATCCGGAAGTTGCGCTGGGGCCAGAAATACAGGTTATTTATACCTAGTTCAGGCTTCAGATGTTCCCAATTTATCTGTGAAATTATTATAAGGACTTAGTTGGTAACTCTTGTAACTATTTTGATGATGCAAATAAATTATTATTATTATAAAAAAAAAAATAAAAATTAGGGATGTTACGATCCCCTGTCGTTGCTGTTACCATAGCAATCAAAGGAGTATTGGAGGGTGGACAGACTGTGTACCTACATAGGTCTTAATTGGAAAACAGTACAGCTAGGACTCTACACAGACAGACTGGACAAAACAAACAATACCTATGAATTTGCAACAAGATGAAAAGTAATTTAAACTCGTCATTCTATTCTAATCCTTCCAGCTAATACGTGGGGAAACCTCCAACTTCTGCGAGGAAATTATGTCGCTAGACTTATTTCCTGTGTGCTGGGAATAACGTGGAAGTAATGATTTACAATGGAGTCGCCATCTCAATCTTAATACATTGTACGGGCGTTCTAATGTCGATCTTGGTTATCTCCATATTCGCAGCGACAGGCCAGCACCCTATCACGCAAAATGTAGAATCGAATAACTGGACAAACGTGGCCATAGCGGGGCCTCTGCCACCCCCTATGGGAAAAGGCTTGAAGTTATGAGTGTAAATGAAGTTTGCGCTTACCCATCTGCAGAACTGCGAGCTTCTCTAGCCAGCATTGTTTGGCGTGCATGGCGTGCATGGCGTAAGCACGCGTTGCCCAATGATGCGTTGTCTGTTGTTTCTTTGTAGGCACCCCCGTCCTCTACTGTACTCTATGGTCGATCTAGGGCGAACTGCGAAACGTCCACTCCACGGACGACGAGGCTTTACATACAATGCCTGCCCATGCCGTTCGCTGGCGCGTCTTCGTGAGCGAACGACCAAACGCAGAATCTATAGGAACGCTAAACTGACCTAGTGACTGATAGACAACGCATATCAGCAGTTTGGTTGAAATAATAATAATAATAATAATAATAAGGACAAAATTTACACACATTGATCTAGCCCCAAATTAGGATTCCCTGTATCTTGGGTACTAGACAACGATACACATACTTATATAGATAAATATTATACTTAGATAGATAAACAACCATGACTAGGATACAAACATCCGTTCTTATCAAACAAATATTTGCCCCCACCGGGACTCGAACCCAGGACCCTTGGCTTCGTAGGCGGGGTCACTGCCGACTCGGCCATTCGGGTCGTCATAACTATTTAACCTCTGAAGTTGAAAGAAAGGTAGTTATAGAAGAGACGTCTTTAATGGCTAATGAAATGAGGGTTTTAACAACAGGGCCGTATTAAGGGGGGTTAAAGTTTTTATGAACTTGCCATTTTACACGACTGCGCGTGCGAAGCCGCGGCCAGACTTTTCCTGTAAGGGATTTCATGCCGAGGCGCCTCCAGCCGTGATTAATCCGAACGTGGAGGATACTTGGCCGTGCGACTTTCGATGAAGGAAACCTTTTATGAATAATGAATACAGGAGCCGCGCGTGTGATGCTGATTTAATGGCGTAGCGTTTTGTTTGGGGGTTCGGTGGATTGGCGTGGATATTGGTAAAAAATGAACTTGTATTTTTATTTTTATACATGTATAGAAACCACTAATCGTGTTGCCAATTTTACCCATACAGGAGCCACAGTGTACGTGGAGTACCTGAGAGGAGTACTGGCCCATTTTCATAACTTCAGCAAATAATGGGGTGGGCATCTCAGGGAACAAACGCAGTTAAACCACTGGAGACCTGGACCTGGTCATGAGGCATCGCGATTTTGAATCTCGTGCCATGGTAATAAAATTCAAAACCTATAACGGCAAAATGGCGTCCCTGGACGCCGCCAGGCGCTCGGGCGGGGGGTAATGTCGTCCTGGCTAACACCGTGGAATAGCCTGGGTCACTCGATTAACACCGCTAAGGCGACTTTGACAAATATAAATATATATAAATATATTGTTTTTAAAAATAATAATAAAAAAAAATACGACCCACACACGCATCGTCAAAATACATTTAAACTTCAATCAACAATTGTAAAACCCGAGACATTTCCGTACCAAAGGTTCCAATAAAGCTGGCAGCATTACCATGCTGCACAGCCAATGATATCCTCGGTATAAGAAATGCCCCAGAGCGATAGTCAAACCCTTTTTTTTCCCTGAGGCGGCGACCCAACTCCCTAATAAAAAATATAATAAAATAAATATAAAATTGTTAGATCATATTTGTGTGGATGGACGAATGTGTTCCATGTTGCCTATTTTCGCACTTTAAACTATTTCTCGCAAAGTATATAATTTTTACTTACAACTACACACTTTTGTTAACAATTTACTCTATCGATTGACACCGCTCTCGATCTTTGGAGGCAAAAATGAATATTTTTAAAATGGCGGACATAAAGACTGGCCAAATATGTTACATGCTCTTTGTATGCAGAAGTCAAAGTTATTCAGAGAATTCTCTTGACTCGCGTTCAAAGTAGTGGGCCTAACAGAGCCGGCTTATCTCGAGCCACGGCTGATGACAGCCCGGACAAACGCATTATCTTTTGGTGTTGGTGTTAGCTTGTACGCATACAAGCTAAGGAGGGATTTTGTAGTAACCTTAAAATTAGGGCAGGGTAAGATTTCGGGAGCTATAATCACAGTTGGACTTGAAATTAACTGACGAAGAAAACCTTTTATTACATGTTATTACATTATCCTTTTATGATTAACATAAAATCATATTTTTAAAGTAACTTTATACAATTTAGTTTGTATACGTTGAGTTTATTGATATTGTGGGAACAATTGTGAGTTTAATTGAATTATCATGATAACAAAACCTTTGTACATTTCATTAGTCTTTATTCCTTTGTTTTGTCAGTATGGGAGTGATGACACGATGACAAGTCATATTTGTATTATTTTCATGTCATGCTAATACAACCAACAACCAAGTAAAAAAACTTACATCATCTGATAGCATATGGGGCAGTTGGATGGATTTGACTAACCCAGAACCTAATTCTATCCACAAGATTCAGATATCATTTTAAAAGATAAGACAGATGATAGGGTCCCAGACCTGTTTTATCTTTAACATCACTTAGGGTCATCTGACCTCAGATACCATCGGGGCAGGGGTCAAGTGGTATTCTTAGAAATAAAGATGTTGCAGTACATTCTGCTTGTCTTTTGCAACACATTTGAAGGGTATTAGCGAAATTAAAAATTCCATGGGAGGCCTTTGTGTTAAGAAATTAAATGATGAAGATTAAACGCTATTGCAATGAGTATTCACGTAGTCACATTATGAAATCATGAAAACATGTTCGCACGTAAGCTATTAATTCCATACTCCATTCTGCGTGTCAGGGAGTGAGCCCATCGCTGTAGCTATGTAGATGTGAAGGTTTCCTCACGATGTGTCGCTGCTGCCCCGTATGAAGTATGAGCATGACCTCTGTGGCGCTGCGGTTGTGTCTCTGCCTCTTATGCGAGAGGTACCGGGTTCTAACCCCGATAATAAAAAACTCAGGACTTGGATGTTTATATGTGTATGACGTCGCTGTTTCTGGTTCTCACGACACAGGGTATCCTAGTGTGGGGCCAGAAGCAATGTATATGCCTGTATACAAATGTTTATGTTGATGTGTGTTTGTTACAACATGCTGCGGCGCGGGAGCTTCTTTATTTAAAACTAAAAAGTTTCGAGATATTTATATGTATTTATTTATATTCACATAGTTTAATGATAAATTTACTTCTGGTACAGTCATCAGCAGATATATATACTCAAATTTATTTACATATTTTAAAATAAATAAATGTAGCACATTAATGTACCCACCGAGGGGCAGAGGCCTTTAGCCGGATACGAGTAAGATTAAGCCATACTCCAACACGCTGGCTCAGTACGGTTTGATGGAGGGGTTTACAACTTCTGCCACGTAGCGACAGCAGCCGGGACCTGCGGCTTAACGAGTCATCCGAAACACTGAAGATCCAATAATGTCGTTACGATAACTTAACTATATCATTGGTACATAGTCAGGTTTCCAACCTGCATCTCCTGTGTGAGAAGCAAGCGTGAAACCCATTACACCACGAAGGTCTTATAAGGAACCACAGACCACATATTATAAACAAACAATAAACTATAGATGTAAAATTTAAAATACCCCCGATATATCTATGAAACTTTACCCCTAGAATTTGGTTTACAAGTTTCCTATTTAGGCTGATAGCTTTTGAACCGCTGAACCGATTTCGCCAAAATATTTCTAAGAATCATCGCAGTGAAGTCTACTACCAATTTAAAAAACCGCATTAATATCCGTCCACCGGTTTGAGCGCTAGGGTGCCACGGACAGACTCACAGACAGACAAACAGACAGATTGCCGTATCAAAGATAAAACACTCTTTTTAATGCACAGATAAAATGTCAAAATTATGACTCCTTGACTCGAGTGTATTCGATGAACGATCTCGGTGTTACGTTTGACCCTAAACTTACATTCCATGAGCACATGAGCACTTTAGCCAAGGAATGCTTTAAAAGATTGGGGTTTGTGATTCGGAATAGTAAGGGATTCTGTAATCTGGGTGTGGTACAGCTTCTTTACACTGCCCTAGTGAAAACCAAACTGGAATCTAGCTCGGTTGTTTGGAATCCACACGAAAGCTCATACGTCCTTATGCTCGAGAAGGTACAAAAAGCTTTTTTACGATACCTATATAAGAGGAAATTTGGGTACTACCCTTATCTCTATCCAACCGCTTTTATATTGGGTATGCTTGGATATAACTCACTACAGGTGAGACGTAACACTGAACAACTTCTGACTGTGTGTCGATTGTTGCGAGGCGACAGTGACTGCGCGACGCTTGTCAGTGCGGTATTCGCGTTATTTGTGCCTGACAATTACCTACGCGGGCGCAGGCACCAGCTGCTAGCGGCTGGACAAGCGGAGACTGCCGGCGCACCGCACGGTGGCGCGCCGGCAGTCTCCGCTTGTCCGGGCGCGGGACAGCCTGAATGCTCTGTTGGCGTTAGCACCACTGAACGATCTGTTTGGTGATGCATGGAGGGACATTGTGCGAATGTGTGGCAGGTTCTGCGAGATGATGGAATGACAGTAATGTCAAATTGTGAATTTTAATTTTAATTTGGATTGTAAATATTTTATTTTATTGTTATTTTTGAATATTGAATCTAATTAATATAAATTATAGTGAATCCTATATGTAAGTGTAAGGAATGTACTTAATCTATTGTCTAGGTATATATCTGTAATTTATATCGATTTGGCCTCGGCTGTCAAGGCATAAATAAATTATGTTAATAAATAAATAAATAAATAAATGACAACATCCTCTGCGTCATCATGGATATTAATATCCCTTTGGGACCTTGACTGTGTTGGTATTTTTGGCTATTTATGATATGTATATCTACCTGAGTATCTTGCGAGTTCACATATACCTGATGCAGAATGCTTATTCCTGTTATTCCCTAGTGAGTTGGCTTTGACCTCAGAAATGTACGCGATGGGACATGTGAGCTAAAACGGACCGGGCACAAAGAGAATTGCTTCACTACTGCAATCTATTTCAACTTGTGTAAATTGAATTCACAATATTGTGTTATGAAGGTGGAGTATGGCTCAATCTTAGTCGTGTTTGGGTTAAGACCCGTGCCCCTCAGTGGGAATATTAATGGACATTATTATTACATTTAGAATTACTTAGTAAGATTTTGGTATATGGGAAATGCAGAGGCAGAGATTGGATAGCCGTTTCGTCAGCACGTCTTTAGGTCATCGCTGACTTATACGACTCCGCTCCCACTCGGTAGAAATATTCATTCAAATATTGGTTTTAGAATGTGGTTTGTGCGCGCTTTTGCTAAGTTATGTCGATGTAAAGTATACCTACAGAGGAGAACCTAAAACCCATATTTGAATGTGTATTTTTGCCGGGTGAGAGCGGGGTCGTATAATTCAGCCATGACATTTTGTGTCACTGGGGCCCAGCTCAACGCTACGCTGGAATATGAAGTATGAACCGTCATCGCCCCAATGAGATTTGTTAATGTTTGTTTCCATACACATTACAAAACATTTACATACAGGCACATACATTGCTTCTGGTCCCACACTAGGATATCCTGTGTCGTTGGAACCAGGAACAGCGACGTTGCAAATATGTCGACATCCAAGACCTGGAGATTTTCCTCTCTTTTTTATACTGTAAGCAAATCCTAGCCGAAAATAATGAACCTTCAAAGTTCAAACCTTTTCAATATCATACAATCTGAAAGTTACGCACTTTTAAATAGAATTTACAATCTGACATGGAAAATAACAAGACTTTATTTTCTCTCTGCTAAAGCACCAAAAATAAAAAAGCCACTCTGTTCTAAAGAAAAAGTAAAAGGCACCTTGCATAACAACCATACCATGTTAACTATTAGAAAGACAATAAAGCACATAAACGTACGCACCAACTGTGTAATCGGGAGTTACCAGGCGTTAAACGTTTCATTTTAAAATGACACGAGTTTATTTTATCGCCAACTTTCTTGAACGCATTCATAAAATGGCGGGTTTACAATGGGCGAACAGAATATTCACTGCGAGTGCATCTGTCTCAGACAGAACTAACGAATTCCTTTTACGCCACGAGCTCGTCCAAGCAACTTCTTCTTAATCTTTTTGTCATGGCATATTTATTTGATTTTTCGTTTTTTTTCTACGATTAAATGCACGAGGCAAAATAGTGATATTACAGCCTCACTATACGAAGAGCAATTATAATACAGACATAGCATATCAATTTTACCCCGACGACCAATACAAGTGTTACAAGTTTGAAGCGGCTGTCGGTCGGTGTATCTGTATGTCTGTCCATGGTACCCTAGCGAGCGGTCAAACGGTGGTATCAGACTTCCCTGCGATGGCTCTTAGATAGGCTTTATTAAAATCGGTTTAGTGGTTCGAAAGTTATCAGCTTAAAAAGGAAACGAGTGAAACAAATTTAGACTTTTATACTTGTTTCGTTAATGTTTTTTTTTTAATATTTATACAAGTCTGTTTAGCTTGTCTAAAATATCAGATCACACAGTCCTTTTAAATCAGAGGCGACCGTAGGTATTGCTATAACATTCTTCAATTTTGCTTGCCTTTAATACTTATCCTGTAAGCGTGCTCAGACTTCTCGTCTGGTGTGAACACGCCACTTTTCGGAGCATAGAAGAAACCATGTGCGGAAAACAGAGACATAGAATGTTGTAATATTACGCGATAAGATTCCTATCTCAAAATAAATGAGATACCTTAAATGCGGGCTCGAATCATGTTGGAACGAAAAACCTTGTTAATTTAGCCAAAATATCTTGTTCCGTTAAATATGAAAGCACAATCTACAGTGTTTACTAGTGTCTGAAAGGATAATTCATATATCTAGACTAGCGATATTACCTTGGATAATACCTTGGACACTATTTACACACATTAATCTAGCCCCAAACTAGGATTCCCTGTATCTTGGGTACTAGACAACGATACACGTAATTATATAGATAAATATTATACTTAGATAGATAAACAACCATGACTAGGGTACAAACATCCGTTCTCGTCAAACAAATATTTGCGCCCACCGGGACTCGAACCCGGGACCCTTGGCTTCGTAGGCAGGGTCACTGCCGACTCGGCCATTCGGGTCGTCGAACTCGAACGTCGATGATACTAATGTAATGCAAAACCGTGTTGAATGTAGTTCCTAGTGACCTAGGTGCCTCATTGTTATCACTTGGGGTGACAACCTTTCTCTCTCTGCAATCTGTTATCGACAGGAAGTTTCCTAAATGCGGGCGGTATGGTGAAAGGTAAACTACGCTTCGAAGCATTGTTTTTTCCTAAATATTTATATCCGTCGCAGCCAACTAACTAAGTTAATTAGCCAACCAGCTTAATACATGTTCAACCTAACACGAAGGACTAAGGGGGCTCCGTTTCAATCACACTAATAGACGGAGTAAGAAGTAGGTAGCAGTAGGTTAAAATCGGCAGGATGCACGTGTCGACGTGTTTGCGCTTCAGGGATAACGGGAGGTTGCCCTTCATCAGCTCCTTCATGGACCAGCAGCTCTTCCAGGTGTTCCAAGCACGACGTTTGATTCCCTTGCCCTGCTGTTTGTGAAGGATACTATCTGGCCAAAGCAAGTGTATTCGTCGACGTATTGTACGTCCTGCCCATCAACCACTACCTTACGCTTTGCGCCGTTGGTCATGTGCTGGGTTTTTGAGCGATTCATCTTCAGTCCAACCTCAACCTGGTCTTGTGATTATATGATCAATAAATCAATCAATCAAAAATATTCTTAATTCTGTTGGATAATAACATTTCTCTTAGAGCACGTCATTAATTTAATATCAGGGGTACGGTGGTACGGTCCAAAAGCAGATATTTCTCAGAGAAGAACGCACAAGAAACTCTGAGGTAAGTGTGTGATGTCGCTGTTACTGGTTCCCACGACATAGGGCATCCTAGTGTGGGGCCAGAAGCTATGTATGTGCCTGTATATAAATGTTTATGTTATATTTTCAATCCTTCAACCTGACATACCCATTTCTGCCACTTTTGCACCGAATACAGACTGCCCACTCATCGCGGACTTGTCTTGAGACCCTTTCTGAAAGGACCCTCTGACGTCACGACCGGAAGCACAGCGAACAATGGACGTAATAGACATGTTGTAAGCATTTGGTGCAAGTTAGGAGTGTTTGTCGTAAATTGAGATGTTTTCGTGTACCTTTCTAAATTCATACCTACCCTTTTTTCACTGAAACCAACGCACGGAAAAATCGATATAGTTTATGACAAACTGATATTCAGTGCATGAGAAACTATCACTTTATTATACCAGTTCATAACAGCTCCTGCAACATGGCTGCTAAGTCAGCCGTTGCGGCGGAACAGTGCGAAAGTTAAGTGTATTTAAATTTGTTTTCAGAAACCACTGAATATTTCTATAATTTCAAACCCTACCGTTTTAAGATAAATTCATCATTATCATCATGCTCAGCCCACATCAACCCACCGCTGGGCACAGGCCTCTTCTCTATAGCCAACCCCTACGGTCCTGAGCCAACCGCATTCATTGAGGTCCTGTCGACCATCGGGCAGGTGGTCTGCCCACTGGTCTTGTCACTCCCGATGGCTACCACTCTCTGACTGCTTTGGTCCACTGTCCGTCATCCCGTCTAGCCAAAAAAAATTTGTGACGCAAAGACCATAACAATATTCCTTTTAGAATCCAAGAAATGGCACGTTTTTGATGAAAATCATCTATTTAGTTTTTCTCAAAAGGAAAAATGGAACTACTGTAGGATCACTCGAGTGTCTGTTCTTCTAGGTGTGTATAAGTAATAGCATACGAGCGCATTCTGAACCTATTAACCCTTAATCGGAGTGAAGGATTATACATCCCAACAGATTTTCAACCTAATGGCTCGGTAATAAATGCGAATACCAATTAAATATTCTACATGCTCAGGCCCAATTAAGTTGAAATTTGGTGCTTACACGTATTTATGTAAGAGACCAAATATCACGATTTTTTTGCCCATAAAACACAGTGTAAATTTGCGACGAAAATTAAATTAAAGTAAATAAACGTTTCTTGACCAAAATATGTCAAGTCAGAAAATCGACAAAAACGCCTCACGTAATTAACCCCTCAGTTACCACGACACTTTTCCGTTACCGGTTTTAAATTTTATTACGATGGCATAGCGTTCAAAATCGCGATCCGTCCCAACTACACTCGGTTGTTGAGTAGTTAATGGACGCCCCCTGCACACTGGACAATTTGTTCTGCACGAATTTTAAGATGGCATCCACTGGACAGTCATCATATTTAAGGGCCTGTCTCTCTCCCCGCCCCATCCCTTGGGCCACATTCTCGCTATGAGAGGTCCCTCCGAGCTGTCAGCCTCCAAAGAAAACCACGAGACGAACGCATTGTTGACGCCCCGCCGCTGCTTGTCGGGCCTGAGTTTGAGCAGTGTTGCCAGAAGAAAGTAACATTATGGTAATTCAGCTAATTGCATTTTAGAATTGCCTAAAAAACACCTTCATTTGCGTAGATATCCGGGTCAGTTCATTAACCCTTTCGGTGCGCTGCTGGCCGGAAAAGAAAAAATAATGAAATAACAATTAAGGCAAATTTTATGTGGTTTCCCCACAAATGCCCATAATAGAATATTCAGTACTGTAGGTGACATCTGTCATAAAAGTTCAGTTTTAGGGTTTACTCAAGTTAATAGTTTGCCGGAAGAAATATCTTGTTAGAGATAATAATAATAATAATAATAATAATACCTTGGACACCATTTACACACATTGATCTAGCCCCAAACTAGGATTCCCTGTATCTTGGGTACTAGACAACGATACATATACTTATATAGATAAATATGAATACTTAGATAGATAAACAACCATGACTAGGATACAAACATCCGTTCTCATCAAACAAATATTTGCCCCCACCGGGACTCGAACCCGGGACCCTTGGTTTGGTAGGCAGCGTCACTGCCGACTCAGCCATTCGGGTCGTAGATATTCTTCTTCTCAAACACTGGCCTAATGTAGAGAAGAGGCAAAACAAATAAGGTACTAAGTACAAATAGCTCGCCTTTTTACTTAATGGTTCTATCATACAACAGCAACGACATAGCGTTATGCCTTTTCCCATACGCGGTGGCGGAGGCAAATAAACATAAACATTTACATATAGGCATGCTTTGCATGACCCCACACTAGGATACACTGTGTTGTGGGAACAAGAAACAGCGACGTCACACACATATAAACATCCAAGATCTTTTTTTTTTTGCTTTACGCCCAGCTGGGGATCGAACCCGGGACCCCTTGCATGGTCGGCAAAGCTAGATCTATTGCGCCACAGAGGTCGACAGTTGTGTGTGTTAACTATTATTTCTAGCACAAAAAGAAAGGGAAATATTAAACTGCACTTCAAAAATACTAGTTCGCACAGCAAATATCAGGATCAAAATAGATGGGTAGTTTAGGTGAAGGGTAAAGGGGGTGAGCGAAGCGAAGCCCCCTTTATCCTTCGTGTTAGATTGAACATGTAATAACAACAAAAAATACTTAAAACATAAACTTAAGTACTCATAAAATATTTAAAACATAAAAGTGGTTTTGTTGATCCTTTTTTGCTGTGCAAATCAATATTTTTGATGTGCGATTAAATACTAGCCAAAAATAAATAAACATATTTTTTTTTATAAATATATATATCGAGCACATACATTGCTGCTGACCCCACACAAGGATACCCTGTGTCGTGGGAACCAGAGACAGCGATATCACACATCTATAAACATCCAAGAAATGGGGATTTTTTTCTTTTACCCTCAGCCGGGGATCGAACCCGGGACCTCTCGCATGGTAGGCAGAGCCACAACCGCAGCGCCACAGAGGTCGTCGTCGAGAGGAATAACAGTAACAAATTCGTCAATTCAGTTTTGCCCTAGAAAGAGGACCTCTAAGGAAAAATCCCGAAATTCAGAGAAACCCCCGGTTGTGGCAACACTTAGTTAGAGCTGAATGTTTAATAACCGATGATGATGTTGTACTGAGTGGCTGCCGAATTTGAAATAGCCTTAATAACTATAAATAAAAAAAAAACACACCGGAAACATTAATGGAACCTTACGGCAAAAATTTGGTTCACTTGTTTCCTATTTAGGTTGATAAGTTTTGAACCTCTGAACTGATTTTCATAAAATATATCGACGACCATCGCAGTGAAGTCAGAAGAAGAGAAATCAGTCCACGTTAGACCGCTATTCCGTATTAAGCTGAGAACTTTCGAACTACTGAACCGATTTTAATGAAACATATCTAAGATTTTTCACAGGGAAGTCTACTACCATAGTTTATGGAAAACCGCATCAAAATACTACCATCTGTTTGACCGCTAAGGTTCCACGGACAGATATGCAGACACACCGACCTACAGAGGCTTCAAACCTTAGTAACACCTCACCTGGTCGTTAGGGGGTAAAAATGTGGAAGTCAATCTGTGTCTCAGTAAAACATTCTTTCTGACTTGTGTGCAGCATCACCAAAATCCGTCCACCCGTTTGAGCGCCTATGCCACAGACCCCTCTTTTTCGTCGTCTCTGAATTGCACCGCATCAACAATATCCGTCCACCCATTTGAGGGCTAGGGTGCCACAGACACACACACAGACGCCTCAAACATATAACAACACTCATATTTGTCTTCTTCTGGGGTTAAAGTCTAAAATTTGGTTGACTTGTGTCCTTGTTAAGCTAATAAGTTTCGAACTACTGAACCGATTTTGATAAATCATAGCTAAGAACCATCAAAGGGAAGTATACTATCATTTAGAAAAATCCGCATTAAAATCCGTTCACCCGCTTGAGCTCTAGAGAGCCACAGACAGACATACACACAGACAAACAGAGAGACAGACAGACACTCCAATCTTATAACACCCCTCTTTGTCGCCGTGGGTTAAAAATGGAGAACGCTGTCCCGAAGGACACTTGAAAATTAACAAAGTATCAACGGAGTTTCGAGATTTTGGAACAATTTCAAGTCACTCTGGAGGCGCGACGAATGAAATTACATAAAACATCTTATTATTCTTACTAGAAAAGATTAGTAAACACACCGGCTAACTTTTTAGGACAGGAAATATTACACAAATTAGTACTGTTTCAACCGAAGCACTTATCTGAATAGAATCGTCTGGTAGTGACGCGGTGCAAAAGGGCTGATGAAGAAGAACAACATCTTTCGCCACTGAAGTTTCACGCCATACAAACATAACGAAATGACTACCGTTCCATTATCGCATGAACTCAATTATGTATGAGCTATGCTAAATAGAATAAATCTCTCACCTGTCATCTGTCAAGTGTTTCAGCTCGCTAAGTTCGAGCTCCCTCCTTAGATTGGATACCTCGCAGAGAAGCAGGTCTCGCTCAGTGGAGACCTTCTCCAGCTCAGCCCGAAGCCGAATGACCTCGTTTGTCAGATCCATCGATGCCATCCTCAGTAGCGGCTATCGATAACCGCTGTCGACACAGCACATCCCTACTCACAACACTCGACAACCGGCCGTCCAATCATACGCGCACATTTCAAACTTCGAACGCTTTTCACTGTTCAAATTAGTGAGGGGGTGTAATTGGATTGCTTTTTCACTGGATCACCGTGTCGACGCTCCGGCTACATCGTCAGGACCTGTAACAATAAATCATTCATTTTACTCGCCAAAATAGCAGCGTCGGTATGATAATCCAGGCGGATACGTTCCTGAAGTTTGCTCGAATTGCAATAACTCGGGCTTGTATGAAATGAATATGGAGAGAACACGATAAACAACTGAAATTCTTGCTTTTAGTAGCATTTTCTCCGAGATGGGTTTATTTTGCTTACGAGACCGACAGAGTATACCTATAGGGAAGAGATGAAATGTAAATATGGCCAGTTTTACGACTACCAATGTATGTTACATCTTTCAGCATTCGGTTAGCTTTGATTTATTCATGGTCAGATTTTCCAGCCACATTGATTTTATTGCAAACACTTGAATGTTTGTTTCTGTAACAGTATAGGCAACGAATTATGTTAATAAGTTTAATGTTTTAAAAGTTTATTAATAAGCGCTATTTCACAGAGAAGATAAATAAAATTAATGTCACACATAATTAAAAAAAATAAACATGATCGAAGTACCTACACTACAGTCTTATTAATTAATGTAACTAGTGTAATTTGAAAGTCTACTTTAATTACGCTTAATGCTGACATTATTTAATTTAATACATCATAAGTATGGACATAATTGCGAGTATTTAAAATATTACTGAATTTTATTGTTAGAAATTAGGCAATTAAAGTAGTATTTGCATCAAATTGTTAAGTAACTAACGAAATGAATCAAAATTTTCACGGTGATTAGAATACCCAGGTCCGAATGCACAACTGACAACTGTATTTGCATCAAATTGTTAAGTAACTAACGAAATGAATCAAAGCTTTCACAGATGATTAGAATACAAATGACAACTCGAAATTTTGACTGACAGTCAAAATGCTGTCACTGTCTCTCACTCGGGAATCATGACGATATATCGACAAAATCAACACTTTTTGAAGTTATTTCTCTGATGTTCAAAAGAAGTCCCAAGGTAATAGTTAAATAGTTTATGTGACTGCTACATAATGGAGGGCATTAAAGGCGAGATTCATAATAATGTCACTCGAGTTTCGTAATAATATCACTCGAGAGTTTTAATGCCTAATTATGTACAGTTACATACACTAGTTTATCTACACACATATCATAAGCTCTCTTTGATGTGTTCAGGATATTCGACAGGCATTGTGGCATTGATCATTGCTCTGCAGTTGTTTAGCTTGTTCTGTAGTACCAACTTCACAGACATACTAGGGGCGGCACGCAGTCGGGCGTCGGCGTTCGAAATTTGAATGTCATAATTTGGCAAATTTTGGTACATTATGGTCACAATGATCAATATTCGGATAAGAAATGAGTTTTTACCAAGAAGTTGATCATTATGCTGGTCGTAACGTGTGGTTTTTGGACGCAGTAAAGAGGGTTTATGATACTTGTTTAGATAAATTAATTAATATAACAATTTTGGAACCTTTTTCTAGATTTTGTAACAACAGAAACGCGATTGGAGGAATTTCGCTCGATAGAAATAAATATTGAAATGAGGTCTAAATCTACACTTTTTTTTTCTGACCAATTGGAAAGCACTCAGAATACAAAAATATTTAATTAGATGGGTTTTGGCAATACCTAAATTACCTATTACAGAATTATTATAGCTATTTTAGTTAATTTTGTATCAATTTAAAACCGAGTTTTTGTAATTTTTTCCCGATTCTGTTCCCCTCACACCGCGGGTCATTCCGCCTGGAGTAACGGGCACGGACGAGGTATCGCCTTAATCGACAATGGTCTGTCGTTGACGTAGATCTGCGTAGAGTATTTCCAACCTTATGGCTTGGTGATAGAGACTATTCAACGTCCGAGCGGCACTTTATTGGAGTAGTTAACCACTAGTCTGACTGACCGTATACAAAATGTATGCGTTTGCATTCAAATAAATTTATTAACACGAGCGATCCAACACAACGAAAAAGATGGAGATGACAATAGCAATTAGGTGCTAATTGGCGTGGATGATGGCCACAGATTTCTATAAAGACACGTTCGCCACGAGCAGCGAACCGATCAAAACTAAAGCGCATTTTCCTTGTGTTCAATTATTATGCAACAGGAAAATTGACAGAATATCAAAGTTGGTCGAAATTGATTTTATTGGATAGGTATACCCGAATGGCCGAGTCGGCAGTGACCCTGCCTACGAGGCCAAGGGCCGCGGGTTCGAGTCCCGGTGGGGGCAAATATTTGATTGATGAGAACGGATGTTTGTACCCTAGTCATGGTTGTTTATCTATCTAAGTATAATTTTATTTTATTTATTTATATTTTATTTTATTATTTCAGCTAAGGTACCCATAGTAAAATAATAAGCAGCACAATACACAGTCATTATTTAAAATATACATAAGAGTTAAGGTATTTAAATGATAGTTACCTATGTCGATTCACGGCATTTTAATTTGCACTTATATATATACACAGTCAGGTCATAAGTTCTGTCACACAATAAAAACTTTTGAATTTAGAACGCTGGCCACAAAAAAGTTTATTGAATTCGAATTTCGAATTTTTCATAAAAATAAAAATGTGTACTTTTTAGAATTTTCCTCATTTTTAAATATGGAGTGGACACTTAAAGAAGACCGTGTCGCAGTTATTGCGTTGCATCGTTGCGGTTACGCGCCAATTCAGATTTTCGACTTACTGAAAAATTTGAATATAACCAAAAGATTCGTTTATCGTACCATAAAACGATACAATGAAGACTCTAGTGTAGATGACAGGTCAAGAAGTGGTCGCCCTCGCTCTGTTAGGACTCCAGCAGTGATAAAAGCTGTGAAGGCGCGAATTCAAAGAAATCCCATACCTAAGCAGAAAACTGTTGGCCCTTCAGATGGGGTTAAGCAGGACCACGGTGAAAAGGGTGTTAAATGAAGACTTAGGGCTTAGGGCATATCGAAGAAAAACAGGACATCGTTTGGACGCTCGTTTAATGGACCTGAGACTGAAGAGATGCCGCGCTTTGTTGAAGCGGTACGCGGGAAAAAAGCATCGGGAAATTCTTTTGTCGGATGAAAAATTTTTTATCGTGGAAGAGAGCTACAACAAACAAAATGATAAGGTGTACGCACACAGCAGTGAAGAAGCGAGCAACCGTATTCCGCGTGTCCAACGAGGTCATTTTCCATCCTCGCTCATGGTTTGGTTGTGTCTCTTATTGGGGCTTAACTGAGGTACATTTTTGTGAGAAAGGCGTAAAAACGAATGCAGTTGTGTATCAAAATACAGTCCTCAAGAACCTTGTGGAACCTGTTTCTCATACCATGTTTAATAACAGGCACTCGGTATTCCAACAAGATTCTGCGCCAGCTCATAGAGCGAAAAGCACACAAGACTGGCTGGCGGCGCGTGAAATCGACTTCATCCGGCACGAAGACTGGCCCTCCTCCAGTCCACATTTGAGTCCGTTAGATTACAAGATATGGCAACACTTGGAGGAAAAGGCCTGCTCAAAGCCACATCCTGATTTGGAGTCACTCAAGGCATCCTTGATTAAGGCAGCCGCCGATATTGACATGGAACTCGTTTGTGCTGCGATAGACGACTGGCCGCGCAGAATAAAGGCCTGTATTCAAAATCGCGGGGGTCATTTTGAATAAACTTTATTACCATAAGAATCTATGTTTTATTAAGTTCATTTTGCTATATAAATGTTTACATAAATAATAAACATGTCTAAATTATTTCATATTGCACATGTGACAGAACTTATGACCTGACTATGTATATATATATATATATTTGACGACCTCTGTGGCGCAGCGGTTGTGGCTCTGCCTGCCATGCGAGAGGTCCTGGGTTCGATCCCCGGCTGGGGGTAAAGAAAAAAAATACCCCAGGTCTTGGGTGTTTATATGTGTGTGACGTCGCTGTTTCTGGTACCCACGACACAGGGTATCCCAGTGACGTGCCAGAAGCAATGTATGTGAATGTATATATATATATTAACCATTTATCAGATTTTTTAAACAAGGTTTCAAAAACATTAATCTTAAAACATATATACTATTTTCGGTTGGCACTCATGTGCACAGACAGAGAGCTAGTGGTTGTGTAGTGGACTGAAGATATCATCACAATTAATCACGGGAAATGCAAGTAATACTGCATTTCCCGTGCTTCTCAGACTCTCCCACGCGGACCTCAGGTCGGCGAAGAAATCGGGGACTCTCGCATCCGCGAACATGCTTGGCGCACTACAGGATCGCGGCCATCTGAGGAGAATGTCGCATCATCGCAGTCTTGAATCCTCAGGGATACGCTTTTCTCGTGTAGTTGATCCACAGATGGCATGTGTACAGATTTTGGCAATATGCTTTAAAAAGAAGGTAAAAGTCACCCTGACTTTAACACCTCCTGGTTACACCCGTGGAATCTGCGTGCAAGCATGTTGAATCTGACTGAGAGAGCCCTACTTTCCCGTTTAATGTCATCATCATCTCTGAAATCCTCTGTCAGTATGTGGCCAAGATACTTGAATCGCTCCACAATACAATTGGAGAACCTTTCAGGACAATCCGGGGCACCCTCTCCGGTCCTCTACCCTCCCTATAAACTTTCATCTCAGTTTTTAAGAAATTATACTTCAGTCCGAGCTCATCCGCAAATTGCTCACAGACTGACATCAGCTTTCTCCAACCCTCGATGTCGTCTTTAAGCTGAGGTTGTTTACACAAACACCCCCTAACATGACAGCCGACCTTGGTAGTCCTCAGCCTCCTAATCAGCTCATTGATGTGGAGATTGAAGAGGTCCGGAGAAGTGAGCCCCTCCTGACGAACCCCGCATTCTAGAATGTATTCGCTAGAAGTCGCGTCGCCCTACCTCACACCAGTACCTAAACAGTACCAGTATCTAAACAGACCCACCACTTATAAACAGTGCCTTAAAAAACCTTGAGTAAGGGCGACTCTCTCTGCCATTAGCGGCGAATGGTTATCTATACCATGACGACACCCGCTCTCTCGCCTTTAGTTATTGTGCTTGCGATGCAGGGATGCTCGGTGAAGGATTCGGCGACTGTGGGAACGCGCCATGAAACGTAGAAGAATCATTTAGAATAAGAAATTGGTGTGAACGGGTGGGTAAATTGATTGGCTTTTTGACGTAATCCATTCATTGCAGCGTTATGTTACATAATCGTAATTTATTTAAAAAAGTTTTAACATAGATATGTAGAGCAGTTTTAAAATAATTATACCTATTCCATTACATTAACATAACTGATTATTTTTTATAAGAAGAGGATATTTAGTGCCGCCAATTTTTCAGCACTTTCTATAAATTTTATAAGAGACTCTTTAGATTGGTAATATTGGTTTCAAAGCATAATAAAATAACACTTTACCCGTGCAAATTTAATAACAATACTACATCAAAGGGGTCCTTAGGCTCATTAGCACAATTAACGCTGTTTCAATATTGCTTTTCTTAAATCAAGTTTCTAAGGCTTGATCAATGTTTGATTTTCGTTTCTCTACTGATTCTGCCTATCCAGCAGTGGGCTGGAGTGATGATGATAATATTTGTGTCAATTATTGTATAGTCGAAATTGAGGTTATTGCTAATCATATAAATTAGTTAAAAACCAAACAGAAAGGGATTACAAAAACGTCATATAGAAGAAACTAAAGTTGAACGTCGTCTTCGCGTCATTGTCACTGAGCGTTCATTGTCTACCGAAAGCGGGGCCCTGGCCTCTGAACTTTATAAGCATAGACTTTCAGAAGTTTTATGAGAAACACATGTGGCGCCATCTACCGAGGATCGACGGAAAGCTTACGATTACGCGCAGATCTACATGTCGGCGGATCGATACACGGTACATTCGTCTCTATATTATAGATGGCTCTGATTGTTCCAGGTAAACTATAGGTAAGTAATATTATTTATGAATATGAATCAGTTTCTACAACTCTTTGCGAAGTTTAGGATATGCCATTACTTCACAGAATTTGATGATTTATTAGCATCTTTATCGGATGGCTCAATTATCAATGTTTTTTTTTTAATCACCCAGTAACTCTGAATGAATGAATGAATGAAAGTTTTTGCCACTTGGTGTTAGTAGAACTTGGCCTAAAACATAGCGTCACGCTTTTTCGCATACGGGGTGGCAGAGGCATAGCTGCCCCCGCGTTCAGAGTAACTGAATACTCCATTTTACGTGTCACGTGACTCCTACCTGCCTAACCTTATCTCTGCCATCCGTCCAGATCACAATCAAATTGGCATTTTGAAGGATGGCACACGCCTTCAGAGCATATTTTGAATGCGATTGCCACCGTTTTTTATGGATTTGAATGAACGAAATCGTTTGACAGTTGTTCTTTCAAAATTGCAATCAAATTCCGAGTCGCAATGCCTGTCAGAGATCAACCTACACTTCAGTAGTCCAATAAGTCCCAAGTCCAGCCATATTGCTGAAGACAGTCCATAAAACTACCGCTTTTCCAACTCAATGGAAACACGGCACGAGTAAGCAATTTTGAACTTCCTATTGTACTGGCTATTAACCGCGGAGCAGAAAAACTAAAATTGGGTCCCCCCCCCACACTGAAGCCTCAACCCCTCTGTCGTCTGGTCGGCAAACAGTGGGGAACCAGCGGATAAGTTGGAATATCTGGGTCGGAGTCGCAGTGTTAGTACATTCGACAACTTTTACCGTGTTACCACATGAAATATTAAACAGCGTTTAACCTCAAAACAAACGTCAAATCCCATACGTTTTCGTTTTTAAACAAGTGTTGAACATTTGTTTATTTTTTGTGGTAAGGCGCTTACTGTTTAGACTTGCAACATTGTTGTTTTGAGGCGCTATTGCAAGTTGAAAAAATACAAAATTTCACCCACGCGGGAGGGGGATTTCGGTTCTAACGTGTAGTGCTACATAGTTCTACATGTTCCTATTTTTAGGCTGTGCTTTGTCTGTCAGCGCCACGAATTAAGAGCGCTGGGCGACGTTGGCGGGAATTACTGCGCATATGTACGTACAGGTATTGAAAAGTGACTACTGCGCATTCAAAGCCACCGCTCATAACTCGCGGCGCGAGATATAGTGTTTTATAAAGTAGATATCGTTGGATTTTGTGTCACGTAAAACGAACTGGTCGCAATTGCAATTAGCGCATCAAAATATATTACACACCCAGTACACAAAACTATTCTCCTCCACATTTTATAATGCCCCAGGCAACAGCAGTGCTGGGATAAAAATCCCGGGAAATTTCGCTCGACCCAATTCCAACTTAGGGATGTACCTCCGACACACATATCTAATGAAAACGTTACACAGTTATGTAACTTTAACGAGATCGCTCCAGTTTCTTTTAATTGCTTCCACGAAACGATGTTTGCTGAAAAAACTAGTTTCGGTTATCGCCAATTCTTCTTTGAGAGAGCTTTTCTGGAGGCGACTTAATTCAGTTTATTTGGAGAAGTGTGAATTCCTTATTTAGACAAAAAGCTATGAGGGTTTTGAAAATACAGAGAAACGTTAGGTAGTGCCAGGCAGGCTTGCCCGACTAGTTGTAGCCAGTTGGCTAGAGACCTTCCATATGACGACATTTTCATAGGTTTAGTACTCCATTATAAGCAATAATGTTATAAATATCGAAGCTATTTGAGAAGTCCTGAGGGAAGCTCCAGGATAATATTTGTAGGGAGTGAAACGAAACACAGCTATCCGGTAACTAGCATAATCGAAAGAGAGCGATCATTACAATACTGGGTAGTCTTGAGAATATAAATATCGAGATACCTACATACATACATCACACCTCCACCATAAACTAAGAAGTATTCCTTAATTCGTATCTCAATAGCCATATCAGAAACCGTAGTAAATTATTATAGTATATCTACTACAGAGAAACGTAACTAATTTAATACGGATATAATGACCTCCAACTAGTAACTTAACCAACAACTATCCGGTAAACTAGTATAATCGAAAAGGAGCGATCATTACAATAGTGGGTAGTCTTGAGAATATAAATATCGAGATACCTACATACATACATCACACCTCCACCATAAACTAAGAAGTATTCCTTAATTCGTATCTCAATAGCCATATCAGAAACCGTAGTAAATTATTATAGCATATCTACTACAGAGAAACGTAACTAATTTAATACGGATATAATGACCTCCAACTAGTAACTTAACCAACAGCTATCCGGTAAACTAGTATAATCGAAAAGGAGCGATCATTACAATAGTGGGTAGTCTTGAGAATAATAATAATAATAATAATTCTTTATTGCACAGAAAACACAATGGAAAAAATACAACGAACAATATGCAAAGGTGAGCTTATTTCTAAAAAGAAATTTCTTACAGCTAACCTGTGAGGAAAGGAAAAAATATTTATAGAGAGGTAGTCCTAGTGTACAATTAAGATTTAAAAGAAAGAAATAAAGTCAATATACTATCAGATAAATCACAATACATCCTACACATACTATAAAATAAATTAATAGAATACAATAAATACATAGATACACATACATACTATAAGATACCCACTATGCGGAAGAGAGGAGATGCTGTTTCAACTTTTTCTTAAAAGAGAACAAGGATGTGCAATCCCTAATAGCGCAAGGAAGTGCATTCCACAAACGTATTGCCCTTAACTATCGAGAATATAAATATCGAGATACCTACATACATACATCACACTATTGTGGCACCAAAATCATCATTATCATCAGCCTATGTATAGGCCTTCCATGTATCGACCACGTCTGATCCTACGCGTTTCCGGTCCGAGCCTTTCGTCCCTGTCGCCCGCAGACCTTGTAAGAATTTGACAAGATATAATTGTGTTTATTGTTTTGGCGGCTCCAATTTAAATGCCCCACAAAATTATTTGGATATAGACTATCTATTTAATGGCACCTACTCTCAAAAGCACATTGCAGATGGCGCTGGTGTTGTTGGGGGCTGTATATCTGCCACAGCTTTCAAATTATATTTACTTTTTATAATATATGGCATGCTAACCTTATTCAGGCTCCAAGTATTTGTCAATAAATGCTTGAGACAAATATTGACAATATTCTGGCCAAACACAATCACCAACGCAGAATTGTGGAGATTCACGTACCAGAAGCCGTTGGAGACGGAAGTGATAACCAGGAAATGGCGATGGATTGGCCACGTGATGAGGAGACCTGACGAATACCCTATGGTCGACAGGTGTTCGTCTATGGGCACCCTATGGGCACCACTTGGGGGCTATCCCCCAAGTGGTGCCCATAGAGGAAACGGAAGAAAGGTCGCCCCGAAACAACGTGGCGACGTTCAACGGAGAAAGGGGTCGCCACTGTGAGCTCAGATTGGGCGGAGCTGGAGCAGATGGTCCAAGATCGGGACAAATGGAAAGCTGTACTGAAAGCCCTATACCCCGGCTGAGGGGTGACGGGATGATATGATGAGGATGAACCTCATTTGAGGTAATTTTGCCGGTGTCAAGTGTATTTGAAAGATTACTGAAGTGTTTTCGAATCCAATCTGAATGAATAAAACTCTTTGCTACTTCTACGCCGGCGCCACCTAGCGGGAGCCAAGGCGGACGTGGCTGCCCGACTTCTGTCGGTCGGTACTCGTATAACGTCATCGATTCACTTAGTATATATATTACGGAGTCGAACATTAAACCGAAAGTGAAAATAAAAGAAAATACTTAAACCTCAGTACACGTGCAGAGACATCCTTGGCGAATACTGAAGCGAGTAGTGTGACCAAGCGTCGCCATTATGTGTGCAAGGAAAATATTAATAAATGTAACCCTTCAATGTCCCCACCGAGGGGCACGGGCCTTTACCCGAATACGAGTAAGACTGAGCCATACTCCACCACGCTGGCTCAGTGCCGGTTGATGGAGGGGTATCGGGCTAGTGGCCCAGCCCGACTGTCACAAGTTATCAAGCTGCCCTTTTAGGGCCTCTGACGCAGCTTTACCACCGAGTAGCGATAGTAACAGGTACCTACAGCTTAACGTAAAAAAAGGAAATATAGACTTTTCCTGAATCATCACGATCATACCAGCCCACATAGACCCACTGCTGGACATAGGCCCATTCCTTATAGGGTGTTGACACGGGTTACTAAAGCTGGTCGATTTTCACCGAAAGGCCGCAGGGAAAATATAAAAAGCAAGGAATTTTTATTAAAGTGAAAATGTATGTTTGATACATTGGTAATAATCGCGGATTTTGTTTTATTTAAAATGTGTTCCATTCAGCTCGCCGTCGCCAGCTCGATTTGCACACTGCTCCCACTCCCTTAAACCACTTCAGGTTCTACAAAATCGCTTCATGCGTAAGGCCGTAGGTGCCCCGTGGTACATGCGCAACGTAGACCTCCATAGTGACTTTAGACTCCCCACAGTAAAGCAATATATGAAAGAAGCGTCCGAACGCTTCTTCATTAATGCATCTAGCCACCCAAACCCGCTTATAGTACAAGCATCCCTTTATCCTCCTCGGGCCTGTGGTCGCCTATAGGTGACATGTAACGCCCTCTAGGAAAATGTTGATAGAACCAGCATTTCTTATTATTGACCCAGTTTTAGTAGTTAATCCTTTACGGGAGAGATGTCGCTATGTATCCTACCAACGGCGGCCATACTTTTGTGGATTTTTTTGGCAAGAGAGTGTTTTGAAAATGAGCTCGCGAAAAAAATACAAAATTGGTGTCCCTCGTGATGGTAAGTCCAAGATTTCTTTACAGTGGCATGATTTTATGATATACTATTATGGAATTGTATATTTGTTTGAAAATCTGCATCCAATACGATAACCAACTTGTCGATACGAGTTTTGTAAGTCCACCCACACAACCAAACTTTTGTATGTCGTCTATTGGTGACACCAGGTGCTGATATCTCAAATAGTACCAACTTTCCTTACATTTTCATAAACGTTCCAGATGTTATTTAACGTAGTAAATGCAATAAAATATATTTCTTTTTAATTATTTTATTACTTTTATAACCTTATGTAAAGTTTTTTTTTTTCAGAGGCAGTTCTTGGCAACATCATTAATGATGTTATTGCTGGCGATGACTCCGACCTTGATTCTGTATCTGATGGTGAAGAATGGGCCAGTGACAACAGTTATGTTCCGCAACCGGACAGCTCTGATTCAGAAGATGAACCTGCAAACTTACCACAAGAACCTGAAGGGGAATCAAGAACTGCTCCTAGGACAGCTCAGAGTAATATCTCCCAACCATATCTACCGCGCCGAGTATATTGGAGAGCGAATAATGATTTCGAGCCCCTGCAGCCAGCTCCAGATTTTACAGAAGTGATCCAGCCAGGTGTTAACTTAAGACCATATGACTACTTTTCTAAGTACATACCTGAAGACATTTTCTCAAGAATAGCCTTTTGTACCGACCAAAATTACGTACTAAAAAACGGCAAAACAAGTTTGAATGTGACTGCTAAAGAATTAAAGATATTCTTTGGTATCACTATCATGATGTCTTACATGAAGTTTCCGAGAATTTGAAAATACTGGGAACAAAAGACCAGGGTTCCTGCAATCGCGGACAAGATGACAAGAGACAGATATCACAAACTACGATCTAATCTGAAAATGGTAATTGATAGTGATGTGACTGAAACCGTCAAGGCAGAAACGAAGTTCTGGAAAGTTCAGCCATTGCTGTCGACTGTAAGAAATGGATGTCTACTCAATCCTGTATCCCAAGAAACCTGCATAGATGAGCAGATGATCCCATTTTGGGGCAAACATGCAGCAAGACAGATGGTCAGGGGAAAACCAAATCCTGTAGGTTTGAAAAACTTTGTCTTAGCTTTACCTGACGGTCTTCCACTGGATTTCTTTCTCTATGAAGGAAAAGGTGACACTATTATAAATGATGAAGAAACGAAAGCCCTTGATATTGGAGGAAAGGTTATCATGCGCCTTAGCATTCGTCTTCCTGCAGGCTGCACCATATACATGGACAGGTACTTCACATCTGTTCACTTGTTGGAATTGCTTCATTCCATGCGCGAATGCTCTGGTACTGGAACGCTGCAGAAGAAGAGGATACCCAAGAACTGTAATTTGAAGAGCGACTCTGAGTTACGAAAGCAAGGCCTTGGCAGTCACTCCCAACTTGTACATTCCAGTGGACAGGTAGCCATTATCAAATGGTTTGATAATAAGCCTGTAATCATGGCGTCTTCAAGACACGGCGCTGAGCCAACAGATGTCTGTCAAAGATGGGAGAAGAAGCTGAAACGCTACATAGATATATCGAGACCAGCAATGGTAAAGAACTACAATGAGAAAATGGGCGGAGTGGACTTTTTAGATCGGATGATAAGTTACTACAGAATTTCCGCGAGGACCAAGAAATGGACCATTAGGCTGATATTCCATCTTTTTGATTTTGCCATAGCAGCTGGCTGGATCGAATATAGACGTGATCAAGAGAAAATAGGCATACGCAAGAGAGATATTCTGGATTGTCTTGGTTTTCGCGAAGCAATTTCGGACTATCTTATATTTTGGGAAGACGAAGATGAAGACGTTGCTGAAGATCCTGCTGGCGGAATATCGTCGATTGGGCGACCAAGCAAACGCGCAAAAACTCAACACCCGTCTGATTATGTTCGTACATCAAAAAATTATCATCTTCCCGAACCAATGGACACCAAAAATAGATGCCGGCTGCCAGGTTGCCATTACAATACTGCACGACACAAATGCCCAAAATGTAATGTGTATTTGTGCCTGAATTCTTCACGTAATTGTTATAAATTGTATCACGAACTCTAGGCAGTTTTTAATCTTAAAGCGGTTAAAAACAAATTTTGGATGTTTTTTTTTACGATGATCAAACTCCTTGTTCATAGGGACTTTTCCGCACTTTTTAACACAATGAGACCTCATGTCGCCTATAGGTGACATGGTGGAAAGCGATTTTCCGGAAAACGAAGTGGTAGATCTTCACGTGCTGGTTCCATAAATATATAGTTTATTAACTTTATCATTGCTAAAATGAGACTAAATTAAAAAAAACTGCTCAGGACTGAGGAGGTTATGATCCGACCCCAGATATAAATAAGAAACACCTTTTCAAAAGGCGCCCCAAAGACGTCCTCCTAGAACCGGAGGACGATATCACGAAAGCTCTTAAAGCCCAGCCACCCCTCGCCCCTCAGGCACGTCAACTTGACGAAGGCTGTGTTCCCGAAGCTCTACAGCGTCTCAGATACCAAATTTGGATTGAAAGAGATCGCCGTCTTAATTCGCCGGACACATAGTCACATCGACCAAATGAGCAAATTGCAGTTAGAAAACCTTCAGCATATACCAAGGCCATGGCTCACAGTTATATCGCAAGATCAATGTTAAAATCAATCAAGGGGTTATTTTTTAGTCCGTATACTACACGAGCTGATGCCCGCTCAATGTGTAGGGTCCCGGACATAGCAGGGATGTCTGATTTCCGGGCATGGGTAATTCCATTTTTTTCCCATCCAACAAAAATAAGCTCGATTTTCTAATAAGTTCGGCGCCGCGCTCCCTTTCGCCCCCGCCCCCGGGGAGCAGGGCCGTTAAATACGCACGGCAGGGCGCCGTGCGTATTTAACGAAATTTGATTTTAAGGCCATAGTAATAAGAACTATGAGAAGTGAAACTCCCTTAAAACCCTGGAATGGTCTAGGTTGTGATATAATGAAATTCCGTACAATTTTGTGTGACTGCTCATTCTTAGAGCTATAATTACTTGCTTAAAGTAAGGTGTGTATAATATATAAAATGTAATTTTCGAGCAGGTGGTGCGAAAACAATATTAGTGCCATGTATGGTCACCCTACAAAACGTCGAACGACGCGAACGTGGTGACAGCAAGGTTTACAAAACTTTTACTCCATTCCTACTACGTAAACTATTCGGTATCAACTCCAGAAGACACTCGAATACCAACCCTACTACCTTTGCAACACGACCCAAAATTGCTGAAAATATTTACAGCACGTGTCTGTATATTGCCTTTGCGCATTTCACAGGGGCATAAAGTTTGACTACCACTGCAGTACTTAATGTAATTGATACAAAGGTCATTATCGAGTAATAGTAGTGTTTAAAGATTCTGTGGTGGACTGTAAGCGATGTGAGTGATTTATGAGTGGCGTTGTTAAAGTTGAATGTTTGCGTCTGTCTGATAGTTCGTATAGTCATGGGAGTTGTGTTGAATATATCATACTCATACCCAGTATGAATATATCATACTCATACCCATACTCAGATATTTATTGCGATAGGATACTCATAGAATACTTTGTGTTATTTTACTCATTATTGATATCGAGCCTAGTTAAATAATGAAATAATTTAAGATAAGATAAGATCCACGTTATAAATAGTTTCAGACGTCTATCATTGGAATGTAGTACAATCCAATGCCTAAAGATAAAGAATGATTTATTCAAGAACAAATTTAATAAACAGATCTTAATTAATAACATGTTGATAGGGCTGTATGTTCTGCCATGGGAAAGCAAATGAATATTAACATGATTAATATTATTAATAAAATTAGCATTATAAACATCAAAATATAAACATAGACTTCAGAGTCATAATTTACAAACACTTTTATTAAATATCATGGAGATATTTGTTGACACCGTTGAAATATGTATGTTTTGTATGTTCTGCTGAAGTTTATTATGTATTCTAGTGGTCATGCAAATTATATTTTTATTTTAATAAGCATTTTGAGCTTAATGTTATGACATCCGCTTTTAATATTTTGAAAAGGGTGCTTTTACTCTCGACAAATACCAAGCCCTCAAAAATTTTTTTGCGCTTAAAAAATAGTCAGTTTGCCCCTCGCATTTCCCCAGAAGATAATATTGTAGCGTAAGGCTGACTCAACAAAACCATCACAAAAAACAAGTACAGCACAGTACAGTACGTTTACAATTTTTGTAAGCATGTATAGTATGTCGCAGTTAGTTGGTTAAATCAGACACTTAACTAACTCTCTACACCGTTACTTAAATGCCGACGTTTAACCAAGTCATTTGATTATTCAAGCATTTTGATTAAAATAAAGCATCGTCGAAAACGTTTAACAATCTCTCTTACCGAAAGCCAGCGTGGTGGAAAACAAGATGGCGTCACGACAACAGCTGATTTGCACAGCTTATATCATGGCAAATCATTGCGATAGCTTAGGTGAGGGGTAAAGGGGGTGAGCGAAGCGAAGCCCCCTTTATCCTTCGTGTTAGGTTGAACATGTACAGCACAGTACATTACGTTTACAATTTTTGTAAGCATGTATGTCGCAGTTAGTTGGTTAAATCAGACACTTAACTAACTCTCTACACCGTTACTTAAATGCCGACGTTCAACCAAGTCATTTGATCATTCAAGCATTTTGATTTAAATAAAGCATCGTCGAAAACGTTTAACAATCTGTCTTACCGAAAGCCAGCGTGGTGGAAAACAAGATGGCGTCACGACAACAGCTGATTTGCACAGCTTAATTCATGGCAAAACATTGCGGTAGCTTAGGTGAAGGGTAAAGGGGTGAGCGAAGCGAAGCCCCCTTTATCCTTCGTGTTAGGTTGAACATGTAAGAACAACAAAAAATACTTAAAACATAAACTTAAGAACACATAAAAAATATTTATATTGTATATGTCTTGTTGCCTAGGAACGTTTCGACAACTCGTTAAACGTTTCGTTCACTCACTTGTCTGACGGACTTGGTTAAACGTCGGCATTTAAGTAACGGCCTAGAGAGTTAGTTAAGTGTCTGATTTAAATAACTAACTGCGACATGTACATTGATTTAGCTTTTTTTTGCAAATGTTCAATGTGTGCCTTCCACGACATGTTACAGTCCATTCTATATAAATACTTTGTTGTTTCCGTAGATTCAATTTGCTCATTCAAGTTATTAATATTCAATATTCAATGCATATTCCTGTTCGTTTCCCAATTTATATTTTATTTATTTAGTTTTTTCCAGATTAATTATATAAGTTTTTTTTAGTCAGCCATTCAATTATACATGTCAAATTATTGTTAATGTAATTTTGTGTTGGGTATCAAGTTAAAGGGCTTCATTATAATTAGCACATTCCAAAAATGCATGCAGGTATCACTAGCTCTTGCTCGCTGCTTTGCTTGCATTCAGTCGTTAAAAGCATATTGTCCGCCCGGTGGCTATAGGTTAATCTTTGGAGCGAGATGTTTTAGTATTCCAGAAAAGAAAAGTAGGCCGTGTTGCAGTGTACGAGTTTCTTGCGCCGCTTCTTCTCCGCTGTCATAACACTTTCCGAAGCGGCAGTTTTTCTTGCATTAAATAAATTCAAATGACTTTCAAAAAGTGTTCGTAAGAACCTATTGTGAATTTAAAAAAAAAAAAGTTTTAAGTTTGAAGTTTGATTCGGGTTTTAGATTTTGAACTTAGTGTCGTGTTTTTATAACCGGGTTCTACATCAAGATAACTCTGATAGACAGGCCATCAAAGCCCTTAGCCCGTAAGACTGAAAACAGAAGCCCATCCTGAATGTAAACTCGTTTTGGATTTTTACCTTTTTATGTTACTTCTGAGATAAGGCCTTGAGTAGATATAGGAAGAGCCTAGATAAAGCTAGGAAACAAAGTCCATGTTTTGTTTTTTTAATGATTAAATACCTACATAATATATTTTTTTCTGTTCGATGCAAATAAAATAGCCAATCAAGAAGACCGACGGTTAACCAAGTTAATAATTCTATAGCGCAGCGTTTGGCAACGGAACCCTAAAAAAATGCGATTTTGGGCGCAAAGCCGTAACCGTAATCAATCATTATGATGTGAAATATGAAGCGCCATAGAGTCAGCAACACATCAAGTCATCAACCCTAAGGGCCAGGCGACAAAAATGTGTTGCGACACAGACCTTACGAGTAAACATTGAAACATTTAAAAACAGACACCATTGCTTCTGGCCCCACACTAGGATACCCTGTATCGTGGAAACCAGAATCAGCGACGTAACACACATATAAACATCCAAGACCTGTTTCTTTTCTGTATCCCCATGCGGGGATCGAACCCGGGACATCTGTGGCACAGAGGTCGTCGCAGATTATTGCGAAGCGACGCCGCACGGCAGCCTAGGCTCTCGACGAGATTCCTACGTCCTAGTCCTAGTCGCCACAAAGCAACTCACATACATTTGAATGGATGCTCGCAGACTACGCTGATGTATACGAGATACTTTGTGGCGACTAGTCTTCGAGACTAGTCGCCACAAAGTATCTGGTAAGTGATGTGGCGACTAGTCTTCGAGACTAGTTGCCTATGCGCATGGTGGTGGGAAAAGGGCCTAACTTTTTTGACTTTAACATAACATTACATAAACATTTACATACAGGCACATTCATTGCTTCTGGCCCCACACTAGGATACTCAGTGTCGTGGGAACCACAAACAGCGAAGTCACACACATATAAACATCCAAGACCTGGGTTTTTTTTTACCCCCAGCCGGGGATTGAAACCGGGACCTCTCGCATGGTAGGCAGAGCAACAACCAGAGGTGGTCACTTTGAACCGTCCCTGGTGTCTTCTGACAACAACAACAACAAGTGTACCCTTCACATGCTGCTGACTATACCTTGAGTCGTGTACGTACAGAGTCACTCCCTTTCCCATTCAGGGTGGCAGAGGGACAGCTGGTCCACGCTTCGCCAGTTATTCAATGGTCCATTTGGCGTGATAGTGGGCTAGCTAGCTCTCAGCTCTGGAGATATGCAGATTTCCTCATGAGTTTTAGCTAAGAACGATTTTTTAATAAGAAAAATAAGGGGATATAGAAAAAAAACCGTGTGACATCGCTGTTTCTGGTACCCACGACACTGGGTATTATCCTAGCATGGGGCCAGAAGCAATGTAAGTAATATAAAAATAAGAAAATAAATAAAGACTTTGCAACAAATTGACGATACGAAGCGTCCAAGTGAACCCCATCTTAGTACTGTTAGTGCTACAAGTAGGGTAGCCATACTAAGATGAAATACGTTATTCCAAGACATATAAACTATTATGGGTCTAGGACTGCTTGTAGGGTGCTGCCTAAGATACTAAATAATATGCCAGATGAGTTCCAAATAGATACAATGCCCAAGAGAAAGTTTAATGGTATGTTGAAACATTATTATATTAAAAACCTATAAATATCCATACAAAAGGAACGGGGGATAGTTTTAGTATTAAAAATAAAGTACTGTTATTAGTAGTTTATGTGACTGCTGCATAATGTAGGGCATTAAAACTCGAGAGTGGGTTTATGAAACGAGCCGATGGCGAGTTTCATAATAATATCACTCGAGATTTTTAATGCCTAATTATGTACAGTTACATACACTAGTTTATCTACACACATATCATAAGCTCTCTTTGATGTGTTCAGGAACCGCATGTTTGACCGGCATTGTGGTTCTGCAATTGTTTAGCTTGTTCTTTAGTACCAACTTCACGCAGGCGGGCGTCGGCGTTCGAAATTTGAATGTCAGTACCAACTTCACAGACAAACTAGGGAGGGCACGCGGGTGGGCGTCGGCGTTCGAAATTTGAATGTCATTATATGTAGAAAAACTACACATAATGACCATTATGTGTAGTTTTCCAGATACGAAACGAGTTTTTACTAAGTAGTTAAACATAATGCTGATCGTAATGTGCGGTTATTGAACGCAGTAAAGAAGGTTTATGATACGTGTGTAGATAAAATAATTAAGAGCCAACCTGCCGACAAACTGCTTAGCAGTTTGGGAGACTTAAAATTGTATAATTAAACGTTATAAAAAATAAAAATAAATCTACTCTCCTAGTCCCAAATGAATTATCCACGCCTAAATTAGTGGGATTTCCTGCCTTGTTCGAAAGCCCAAATTAAGCATTAAATGAGTTAAGGTACCGTCCTGGGACTCTTAGCTGGGAGTTAGATACACAATAGAGCAGGCAAAAGGACGAGCCGGAATAAAATAATTTTCACTACAGATGTCACGTTTCGAGTCCATGCCGGGGAATCTAAAATTACGATTGTATCCGAACCGCGGTTTGACACAACAACGCCCGTTTCAGGTGATTCGAGAAAATATATATAAAAGGAATTCTAAAGTGAACGAAAGTGACAGCATTAATTACTTCCACATAAGGAAGAAAGGAGAGCGCAATCAATGCGCTCGACTCCAACTAAAATAAAGGGACGCCAAACCACGTAAAAATTGTTTTAAAATAAACAACGCTATTTTATCAAAAAGATTTTTCACACGAAAACGGTAGGATCATCAGAGGATTTTTTAATTAAATAGTTATCACTTCCACATAAGAAAGAAAAGAGAGCGCAAACAATACGCTCGATTCAAACTAGCGTCAAACCACGATAACTACGATATTTTGCCACAAATAATTTTAAGGAGAGTTTATGAATACATAATATCCACATTTTGAATGCAATTCCGCAATGAAATCATTTAGGATTTCAGAATTACATGAAAAAATTCTATCGCGAAAATTTCATCTAGTTGCGTTTTCTTTCAGTGAGAATCTTAATCAAATACTCAATAAACGTGAACCCAAAAATCAAATTTGTTGAAGACTTTATAGTCGAGTAAATGGATTCGAAAATACCCCATATTTATTCTTATCACCGTATGATGTATTTCATAGTCAAGATCAGACTTCTAGAATAGTACCTTCGAAACGGATGAACCATAACATAATATTTACATACATTGCTTCTGGCCCCACACTAGGATACCCAGTGTCGTGGGAACCAGAAACAGCGACGTCACACACATATAAACACCCAAGACCTGTTTTTTTTTCTTTAGCCCCAGCAGAATTGGATTTTGTTTTATGTATTAAAGATTTTAATTTCCGACGTTTAGTATTGCTTCACTAATAATGCGAGAACTTGGTAAATCAAAAATACAATTAGCTTCCTGTAGGATACAGATTTCTCTGCTTGCATTTAGCACGAACTGCCACAAAATTCCAAATTGCAAAATATTTCCCAGCTAACTATTATCATTAATTATGGAAATAAGCCTTGCCATATTGGCCAGAGCCAAGACAGGTGCGCCAAAGTTGTTTTTTTAAGCTTATTTAATAAGCTCTATCAAATGGGAGTGCCATACTAGCTTTGAATTTTGCTACAACTATTTTAAGGGTTCCGTACCCGTAGGGTGCCAAACGGGACCCTATTAATACTAACCCTCCACTGTCCGTCCATCTGTCCGTCTGTCTGTTCCTCAGCGGGCTCTATATCCTACCATACCTAATGGGCAAAGAGTTGAAATATTGTATGAAATGAAATAGAATGTGTATTTCTGCTGCCGCTACAGCAACAAAGAATGAACTAGACGCAATTAAAAAAAATAAAGGGAGCTCCATATTTTATGCAGTTTTTCTCGGATGATGGTATGAAACCCTTTCCTGACCATTTTTATTCACATCCCCAGTACTTTTGTATTTGATATCGTGCGATGGCCAATCAGGAAAAGCAATTTCGCTCAAAATAATTGGTTACGGGTTACATACTACAAGGGATTTCTAGAAAATTGGCTGATTGATTAGCGTTTGGTGACCAATTTCAAAGTGAAAAAGCGCCTATACCCTATACATACTTGCCGGCTTTGCAGCCCGCGCAATCCTTGTTTTAACAAATGACAGTCCCTTTAGAACATTTCTCAAAATTCTGTCATCACGACCTCTCAAAAGATAAGCTCGATTCACCTCGTTCTATAGATAGGTAGTCTATTCGCACCCTCCCTCGCTGTTTAAAACAATGACTTCGCAACATACAACAATGTGGCCCTTATTACCGAAGTAATAAGACAGGAATACTTTTGACGAAGCAACAAACAGGTTATTTCTGATAGTTCATGGTTCACTAACCATTTTGCTGATACAAACAGTTTACAGGTGATATAAAGTCATCTACAGATTTTATTTTTGGGTTAACGTTTATTGAGTATTTGATTGAGTTCTCACTGAAGGAAGACGCGGTTGGATGATCGATATAATTTAATTACGAAAATACCTCTAAATTGTTTTATTTTTTCCTATAATTCTGAAATCCTTACTAATTTCATTGCGAAATTGCATTCAAAATGTGGATATCATGTATTCGTAAACTCTCCTTGAACATATTTGTGGCAAAATATCGTAGTTTATATATATTTTTTTTATGTGGTTTGGCAGTACGTTATTTTAGTTTGAGTCGAGCGCATTGTTTGCGCTCTCTTTTCTTTTTATGTGGAAGTGATTAACGATTTAATTAAAAAAAACTTCTGACGATCCGACGGTTTTTGTTGTGATTTGAACAATATTTATTAACATTTTTCAGGAAATATCTATCTATAACTAACAAACCTACTGAAAACGGAGCCTGTAGCCTTTCACTATGGTAGGACAAAAGTATCAAAATAGCTATATTTCAATATCCCTAACACAGGGAGAGAAGATTGGTATAGCGTTGTTTTATCGACGGATTTCAATCAAATTTGAGAGGCACACAAAGGACTTCATTCTTCACAAGATGTTGCAAAAAAAGGGGGAGTGGAGGGGGGAGAACTTCGGGGTATTTTCCAGCCCTGTAACTATGTTGTAGGTAAAGCTAGAATCCTGAATTTTCTGTGACTAAAGGCTACAATTTAAACAGGCAAATTCGCAAAATTCAGTCAATTTGAACCAATAGAGTGGAAAGTGAACAGCCCGTTCACAGTTCCATCATTTTCATCCGACGACCCAAATGGCCGAGTCGCTAGTGACCCTGCCTACGAAGCCAAGGGTCCCGGGTTCCCGGCGGAGGCAAATATTTGTTTTTATGAGAACGGATGTTTGTACCCTAGTCATGGTTGTTAATCTATCTAAGTATAACATTTAATCTATATAATTACGTGTATCGTTGTCTAGTACCCAAGATACAGGGAATCCTAGTTTGGGGCTAGATCAATGTGTGTAAATAGTATCCAAGGTATTATTATTATTATTTTTGTCAATTCAAAATTCAAAAAGAGTTTATTTCCATAAGAAACATAGGTAACATTTGGAGAATGTCAAATCTTAAACTAACCGACTCATCATTGATCATCAGCATTCTAATGTACTTCTAGCAGACCTACAAGCTTGAAGTTTTAAACAAGCGAGGTCTGCTGTTCTCACGGAACAACTTGTATAGGGTGAGCTTATCTCATTGTAATTTTGTCAACCCATCTGAAAACGGCCTGTCGTAGGTTGGCCAAGGGCTATTTAACGGCAACAAATATAATGACCACCAAAATATTTTTTTCCTACCCAAAATGGCTAAATGACCACCAAAAGTTGCAGAAAATATCAGGGCAAAATACTGCGGTAGCTTAGGTGAAGGGTTAAGGGGGTGAGCGAAGCGAAGCCCCCTTTATCCTTCGTGTTAGTTTGAACATGTAAGGACAACAAAAAATACTTAAAACATAAACTTAAGTACACAAAACATAAAAAGAAGTTTGGTGATCATTTATCCAAACACAATTTGGTGGACATCCATCCATTTTGGCAGTCATTTCGAATTTATTGGTAGTAAAATAGGTGCATTTTTGGTAATCGTTTAAACAAAAGCCCTATTTAACATCACTAGATCCGATATTATCGTCAGATCAAAAGAATCACCAGTCATACAGTCCAAGCCCGGAGTTGAATGAACCCGTACTTTGTTCACTGTATTGTGGTGACAGGAACAATTAGCTTTTTCTATGATAACTGGATGAATACATAAAATCCCTAAGAGTACATCGGATAAATAAAAGATCTGATATCTATACAGACAGCGTAAGCAGTAGCCTATATCAGGATAGCCAGAATATAGAATAGTTTTTATAAAATAACCATCAAACCATCCCACAAAGGAATACTTTCAGCAAATCACTCACACGCAGAATTGCCGTAAGCGCGCTGCACCTGTCTACGTACAAACTAAATGGGGAAACGGTTAGTAGACAGGCGAACACCTATTTTGTATCGATTTTTAATCAACGAATCGCTGGGGGTCGCGAATCGATTGCATTACCAAGAGGACGCGACAGGATGCCCGTGGGTGGTGGTGGGTATACTAAACACCGCTCAAGGTATATTTGTTTGCACTGACAATATTGAACCGGTCGTTTACGTCCCGCGACGTTAGTCACGGAGTAATTTGTGTTGTAGATAGTTTTTATTGCTTAGATTAGAATACTCTGATAACATATTAAATAAGAATAGAATAGGGTGTAGAATAGAATAGAACAACTGCTAAAACTAACCAAAATAACACATACTCTGAGGAATTGTTATGTTTCCAAAAACACATTTACATAAAGGCTCATACATTGCTTCTGGCCCCACACTAGGTAACCCTGTGTCGTGGGATCCAGAAACAGCGACGTCATCCACACACATATAAACATCCAAGACTGGAGTTTATTTTCTGTATCTCCAGCCGGGGATCGAACCCGCGACCTCTCGCATGGTTGGCAGAGCTACAGAGGTCCTCAAGGTCGTCAGAAAGCTCATTCCCAGAATAGAAAATAAGAACCTCGAACTTCGAGATTCTGTGCTTCAAGAATCTCATCCTGGCTAGAAACTAGGAATTGCAAAATACCCGCGACATCCAACTTCGCAACATCCAACTTTGATGACCTCTTCGGTATTGCGGTAAACACAGCCGGCTTCCCAGCCAGGAAGTCCCGGGTTCGAAGTCCGGCCGGGGAGGAAGAATTAAAAATCCCAGGTCTTGGATGTTTACAAATATGTGACGACGCCGGGTACGACTCCCCACACTAGGGTGGGTCCAGCAGCAGTGTACTTGCCTGCATGTGAATGTTATGTTACGTGCAACCCACATTTATTATCAACACTTTGCTAAGAAGTTGCACAACGTTATTTGTCTAACATTCACACAGCTGCAGCTTTGCATACAAAACTATGAGCTACCTGCAGGAGACCGCATCGAACTTGCTGCTAGCACAAAAGCCAAACTGAAATCCACTCTCTAGCAAACTTCAATGTACAGCACAACGCATACAGAAACTGAGACACGCTCTCTACAATGACGTCATAAGCTCTCCAGGATTTTTCTTTCAGCATATTTCCCGATCAAGTCCATTCATTAATTATAGTAGTTTATGTGACTGCTACATAATGGAGGGCATTAAAAGTCGTTCGTCTCGTTTCGTAATAATATCACTCGAGAGTTTTAATGCTTAATTATCTACAGTTACATACACTTGTTCATCTCACACACACACACACACAAGCTCTCTTTGATGTGTTTAGGAACCGCATGTTCGACCGGCATTGTGGCATAGATCATTGCTCTGCAGTTGTTTAGCTTGTTCTGTAGTACCAACTTCACAGACAAACTAGGGGCGGCAAGCAGGTGGCGTCGGCGTTCGAAATGTGAATGTCATAATTTGACAAATTTTGGTACATTTGGTCATAATGTATCAATATTCAGATAAGAAATGAGTTTTTACCAAGAAGTTTATCATTATGCTGGTCGTAACGTGTGGTTTTTGGACGCATTAAAGAGGGTTTATGATACGTGTGTAGATAAAATACTTTTTATTCCCGATTCGTAATTGAACCGAAAATATTTTTATACTATACTAGTGGGTGAACCGAGAATAAACGTAAACATACCCATTTACAAACAGGCACATACATTGCTTCTGGCTCACACTAGGATACCCTGTGTAGTGAGAACCAGAAACAGTCAGATCACACACATATAAACATCCAAAAACAGTTTTTTCTTTTCTTTACCCCAGCCGGGCAGCCGGCGATTGAACCCGGGACCTCTCGCATGGTAGGTAGAGCCACAACCGTTGCACCACAGAGGTCGCCAACAACCAAAGTATTATAAAAAGTGTTAAAAACTTTAAGTTTGTTTTCACCCATCTTCATATAATTAAAGTTATATTCATCTAAACGATCGTCCCTGAGGAGGGCAACACCGAACCCGCGCTCTCGGGACGGTTAAACAAACACGCTAATGAGCAACACTGTGCAGTTGCAGTTTGTGCACTAACTTGCAAGATGGGGCTTGTTAGGTTTTGCACTTAATACCTCGTTAATACTTTATTACAAGCTCCTTACAATAGACTTATTTTATTGTAGTCTCGTCAGGGAATCTCCTAAGAACCAATAAATTCTTTATAAATGGGTAAACAAAACCACTATTTATTGATTCGGGACAACTTTGATGACAAGAATTTGAGCATCTGGCAGAGTACTGCCAGAGCCTAGCATCAACGTGTTTCCTTGTCCGTGTGCGTAAATGTCAATATCAATAGTGTGTGCAGTCCAGCCTACCAGTAGGCGCCGAGCTTTACGTCTTACCATATCACAAGAAATAGCACACATAAAGTATATTATTATTCACGTCTACTATGCAAGTAGTATCTGCACGTGCGCACATCTCTCTGTAAACAGCAGATGCGCCTGCGCACCTGGTTAGGGTAACCATTTTTCATCACAAAATGGAGAACAAATACATTCTTAGGTGTGTCGGGAAAAATATAGACAAGTTCATCTTGTAATTATATTTATTCATTTGTCTGTAGTTTAATATGTGCAATGATGATGGAATCATCGTACTTGTTTTGTAAGCAGCGAAAATACGGTCTGAAATGGCTTCACGATTATGTTGATTATTGTTTATGATTACAACTTTCAGATGCCATATTCTTAAATGTCGTGCTGTGCGAACGTCAAACGGCCGTTCTAACGAGGTGCTGGAAAAAATCGGAAGGAAACCTTTATATCTCCATAGTTGCGGCGAGGAGCTAGCCTCCTATCATGCAAAATGGACTATTGAATAACTGGCTAAACTTTTGTACCTCTGCCACCTGGAAAAAGGCGTGGCCTTAGGTTTGTCTTTGTTACAAATAAGAAACTTTATTTGCGAATCATTGTTTTACATTTTGGTATTTTTGCAATTTGTTTGGAGTGGTCCGGACTTACACCGGACATTATGGTGACCCTGCAGGTGGCGGGTGACAAGACTGCGCGAGCGACAGTCAAGGAGATCACGCTGGTTTTATGGCGATTTAAGAAGATGCCGGGAGCTCTACTTAAAATTAAAAGGCCGCTACTCCAGGGGCGAAAATCGGGTATTGATGCCATGTTTTGCAAAATGCAGAGACCTAATATAACACACACACATTGCTTCTGGCCCCACACTAGGATAAACTATGTTGTGTGAACCAATTTTTTTAAATGTTATCTTGGTTGACTTTTACGACAGGTATACGTGAAGAAATGCAGTTTGTCTATTTCATTTAATGTCATGGAACAGCATATCTATGCTGTTCATTTGACGCGTGTCTACACGTCAAATGGCCAAATGCACGGGCAACTGCTCATTTAGAGTTCCTGTTATATGTCACACTGTCATCTCGCAATATTTAAGTAGCAACGCATACTAACTGAAACCGAAACTCAAATGGAACTGGGCCGGCCACGTGAGTCGAATGCACCCAGACAGATGGGTGAAGATAGTCACTGAATGGGTGCCCACAGACGGACACCGGCGTAGGGGAAGGCCCAGAAGGAGATGGAGGGGCGACCTGCGGGGTTACCACAACGTCTTATGCCGATTCAGATTAGGAACCTAATTTGATCCGCAAAATTAAAACAAGTCTTGGTAATAGGTAAATAAAGCCCATTATGGCGACTGTAAATAGAAATGGTTGCCATGGTGATGTTCTTGTTTTTAACCTAATTTGAATCGGAAAAAGATTGTGGTAACCCCCCTGGATAGGTTCCAGTCAGATTGGGTCGGCATGATGGCCGATAGGGATTTGTGGAAACGATCTAGGGAGGCCTTTGCCGAGCAGTAGGACACAGAATAGGTTATGTAAAAAAAACGCATAATTGACGTAATACGAGCTAAAATAATACTTCATCTATAGAGGTAAAATGTGTTATAATTTTTTACGGAGTCTGAAAATAAGATAACCCAATTAAATAACAAAAATCTGACTAATACGTATGTTACAGTCTAAACACACTTTATTCTTGAATACAACTTAATGTAACCTCTGAATGAATTAAACATAAAAAACAATAATTTCCTAACTGCCTAAAAAGTAAATGAGTTCGTCCACCCTAAGAGCTAATTCGCACGAGAGATTTTATAACGTACGTTAAAAAAGCGATCAAATAGAACAATGAATTTCCAACTAGCTGTGCGCACGTCAGTGCTTTTAAAACGCGACGTTTTTTTAATCGCGCAAAGTTTTTTTTTCAGCGCTGGGCGTTGGGCATTGGAAGGAATCGACCTTAAGAATCTTCATAAAGCCTGTGCAGCGTTCATTGTGTCGCGTGCTCTCTTCTCAGCGGTCGGGCGTGTTTGTTTGTGTTTGTGGAGTCTCGTTCAAAAAGCCAAAGCTCATATTAAATTACGAAGAATGATGCCTGGATAGACCGAACCAAGCCAGCCAGTCGTTGTACAGGTGGCATCGCCAAACGCATGTTGGTATCTAGAAGTGTTATTTATGTGAGGCCCCACAATTTCCTATAATTTGTCAAATGTTGCTAGTCATTCGAAAATAATTAAAAAGAATACTTGGATATTGCCTCAAGTCAAGTTTTCGTGCAGTATCACAAACTGCCCTTTTATGTATCTTAGGATGTACCCATAATGCCTTCTGTTTCCTTTTGCGCCTTCTAGCATCACAGACCGCTATTGCTAGTAATTCAGCTTTATCCATTTCCACGCCTTTATGAAGCGAGGGTCGAGACAAGAGTGATTTAAAACCGTTCGTATGAATACTTAAACCGAGAGCGTTAAAAAAACGCCAACGCCAGGTTTTACCGCAATACGTTTTTACGCTCGTGTGAATTAGCTCTAACCACGCACTCAAAACAGTTTGTCTACCACTCAGTAGTGTCTCCTCTGCTCTCAATAACTGTTTTTATCTGCAGTGGCATTGCCGCCACCAGCTCTGCACACTCTTCAGGGGTGATTGAATCCCCAACTGCCTGAAGCTTCTTTTTTACATCTTTTTCTGATCTTGATGAATATTCCCTCAAACTTTTTTCATTTTCCACCATAAACTTTTCGATCGGGGACAAATCTGGGCTGCTCGGCGGCCAAATCATCGTAGGAACAGCCTTCGTTGTGCTTGACCTGACGTGAAGCCCGATCATGTTGAAAAATGAAGGTATCTTGATGTTGCAAACTCTGAACGGCCGGTATAGACTCGTTTTCAAAATGTCCTGGTACTTTGTAGCATTAAGTTTTACCTTGACAAATTACAACCGACCCAAACCTTGTGCTGACTTGCAACCCCATATGATAAGTGATGCTGAAAATTAAACTTTTTCCTTATGTTAGGCCTCACCTTTATTTCTGATTATATTTTTCTGGAGTCCAGTTCTGTTCACGAGCGAATTTTAATAAAAAAAAATCTTTTGCAGGGCAGTCAGCAAAGGCTGCTTAGTTTGCTGTGTAAAAACCATACCCCATTCTCCGGAGGACTCTCTTGCAAGTGTCGACTGAAACATCTTTCTGTATCATGTCCCGCCATTACAGAGTGAGTTCTCCTGCTCGGGCACGACGATTTTTCTTTATTATTTTCTTCAGAACCCTGTTCTCTGCGTCACTTGTGATACGGGGACGGCCAGTCTTCTTCAAACATGATACCCATTTGTGCTGTGTATAATGATGGATGATTGACAAGATGGTAGACCAGATTTTTCGGACCTCTTCATAAATTGGTTTACCCCTACCCTGGTTGAAGAAAAGTGACCAGAAATTAGTTTATTCTTCCTATTTATACCACCTGTCAGCAAAACACGATGACAGGTTTTATTTAAATTCAAATATTGAACACAAACAGCGCCTTGGACAATTAATGTGAGAAGCTATCTTGACGACTGTTTTTCCAGTGGCTGGATCGGCAGAGACGGGCCCATTCCATGGCCCGCTCGTTCACCAGACCTGACCCCAATGTACGTTTTTGCGTGGGGCAGGGCCAAAGAACTGGTCTATTCAATCCAAGCGATTAACACGAAAGAGGAGTTGGTTTCGAAAATAAGACTGGCTTTTGATATCATGATGTTGAAAATAACGACCAGGTATACCTCGCGCCACGAGTTATGAGCGGTGACCTTGAATGCGCAGTATTCACTTTTCAATAACTACATATGCGCAGTAATTCAAACCAACGTCGTCCAGCGCTCTTAATTCGTGGCGCGAGTTATAAAAGGTATTTATAAAACAATTTGCATATTAAAAAAACACCTTTTTTTGTTATTGGGTCCAAAACCCTTTTTCTTTCGGACCCAATTTAAAATAATAATAAATTGTCGTGCTCTTCAAAAGACTGTTAAAACTAAGTCTTAAGTAGAAGTCCTACAAATAAACATTTATTAGTATGCTTATTAAGTATTTTATTTATTTATTACGAATATATTTTTAAAATAATCCAATTATTGTTTAATTTCGCAGTTATTAGCGATTAACTGTGAAAACCCTGGAATTTTCGCCAAAAACGCTAAATCATCAATAAAAATAAACGGTAAGATTTCGCCATAGGCATATTTTACTCAAATGGGTCTTAATGGTTTTTACTAGCTTCGCTTTAAGTCTTTGCATCGATCTAACAAACACCCTGTATAATTAGGTTGGTCCCGCGACAGATCTTCCGCGACCGACGCGACGTTCCGCTGAATCTGGCGAAGAACTTTCGAACTACTGAACCGATCTTAATAGAACATAAAATAACCATCGCAGTGAAGTCCACTCTGTCGTTTGACCGCTAGGGTGCCACATGCAGATATACACAAACTCACAAACAGATACACACACACTCTAGACAGACAAACGCTTAATAATACCTGGGACTCTATTTACACACATTGATCTAGCCCCAAACTAAGATTCGCTGTATCTTGGGTACTAGACAACGAATACAAATACTTATGTACTTAGATAGATAAACAACCATGACTAGGGTACAAACCTCAGTTCTCATCAAACAAATATTTGCCCCCACCGGGACTCGAACCCGGGACCCTTGGCTTCGTAGGCAGGGTCACTGCCGACTCGGCCATTCGGGTCGTCTACTTCAAACTTATATACCCCTCTTTTCCGGGTAAAAAAAACAATAACATAATGACTGAGTGTCCTCCAAACTTCGAGTTGTGTGTTGTGCGCCCGAGCCGAAAGGTTTACCGACAATAACAAAAATAACTTGTTAATTTGCTTTCCGCCAAAAATAAAGGCCGACAAGGCTGCTGTCCGCCATTTTCCTATCGGAATGACGTCATCCGAAGCTCGGCTTTCTGTTAATTACTATGTCAGGTATTCAGGACAACGGCCGGCTCAAAGAGCGGGATGAGGGCATTTGATTACCCTTTGTTGGAGGTGGTTTTCAATTTTGTCGTGTGCTTTTATGCTATGATGATGTTTTAATTGCTTCGCTAGCTGGTTCCCAATTCCGATAGACAACGACCGCTCAGTGACAACTGATGATGACGCGACGACGGCGGTTAACTTTAGTAATCATAGTAACGTTTTTGTAATTCTTTTCTCTCTTTGGTTAATTTTTTTTATATGATTAGCAATAACGACAATGTAAGTAAGTAAGTAAGTAAGTAAGTAAGTATTTATTTCCAATACAATAAAAACATTTGGCAATTTCTGCGAATCCCACACACAGGTTCGCCTACCTGTATCGTGGGATTCAGACAATAACAACAATAACTGTGTCTTAACTAGATACTTTTGCACAAAATATATAATAAAATTAAAAATAAAATGAGATAAACTTCACACATTGCTATGCAATGACGATTCTGTTTCATGATAATCCAAGGTTGCTGGCCTCTTCGTGACACGCAGTTTAACCTCTCGGTGACTATATGTATGGATGGATGTTAGGAAAGGCTTTTAAAACAGTATTATAGATGAAAGGGCCCGAGAATGATGAGAAACGTCGAACTAATTCTGTATTTCTTTTGGGACGTTTCACACTGAAAACTCTTTTCTGGGGCATATTCTGGTACTAGGGAGTCCCAAAATTAGTTTGTGTTCCATCAATAGTATTCGTAATATGTATAGTTGCCGAACTGATGTCTACGAATTGTTACCTAAAAAGATTCTCCAAACGCAAAATAATGTTTACCTAAAGTTGGCCGTTGCCGTCACGTCATTGTCACTGAGCGGTCATTGTGCTTGCAGAATTGGGCCCCCTGGCAATTTGGGCAAGATAGACAATCAAGTTCACATCTACATATTTTGCACAGTTTTATGTTATTTAATAAAAACTCAAGAATATTGTGACAATCACTAATTCCTCATTATTGCGTACATTATAAGCAATGTTATTCAAAAATGCATGGCTTTGGACCTGTCAAAAGTAAAGCGATACGCTGAATAGACTAGAAGTATTCTACTTACATTATTAACACGGTGACGATTTCCGGTCATAAATTTTCCTGAAACAAAAGATAGTCATATTTAGAATAGTTTATATAGATTAGAACGCCATAATGCCAGTATGGTTTTACTGATACAATAACATAAAAGAAGCAGGCTAAAAAACAAGCTAACAAAACGCAAACTTCTATTTTTGTCGTTCACGGTTCTACGAATCTGCAAAAAATGCAGTTTCAGATACAAATCGATAACTGATGATCGGTGAACTGCAAAACTGGTGCGGTTTTGAGCGGAGCCATATTTGATTTTTGTGCGCCGTGCGGTGTAACGTAAATTCAATTTTAAATATATTCATGCAGATTCTGCCATATTCGTTTTTAACCTTACTTTTTAAGGTGATACGGAAAAAAAATGGTGTTTTTTTCGAATCCATTTATTCCACCATGAAGTCATCTACAGATTTGATTTTTGGGTTAAGGTTTATTGAGTATACAGGGAAACGCGATTGAATGAAATTTTCCCGATAGAATTTAATTACGAAAACAGCTCTAAATTGTTTTATTTTTTCCTGTAATTCTGAAATCCTAACTATTTCAACTTGTGGAACTGCGTTCAAAATGTAGATATTATGTATTCGCAAAATCTCCTTAAAAAACTTTTTAACGAAATAGCGTAGTTTATTTTTAAACAATTGTTCTGTGGTTTAGCGCCAGGTTTTTAATTTTTTTCCCGATTCCGTCCCTCTCACACTGCGGGTCTTTCCGCCTGGAGTAACGGGGACCTTTCCACGGACGAGGTAGCGCGTTAACTTACGATTGCTAACTGTACTATACCATATAGTTGAGTGATTACTAAACAAAGATAGGGTCATCATTCATTTCGAGACAACGATGACGTTCAACGCATATTTCAATGGAATATCGTACTTGACTCGAGATCATTACTCACTTTCTATCTTTAGGGCCTAAGACATGAAACTATCTCAAAAAATACTTCTGTGTGAGAGCTGTTATAAATTGTGATCGGGTAATGCCGACTGTACTGACTTGGGGAAAGATGTTCAGATCCGTTCAGGCGTGTGACAGCATGTATACTGACTTGGGGAAAGATGTTCAGATCCGTTCAGGCGTGTGACAGCATGTATACTGACTTGGGGAAAGATGTTCAGATCCGTTCAGGCGTGTGACAGCATTTATACTGACTTGGGGAAAGATGTTCAGATCCGTTCAGGCGTGTGACAGCATGTGTAACACTACTCCGACAGGACGTTACTGCAACAAGTCAATACTTTGACATGTATGGGGTTAATCTTACTCAACACAGACCTTGCTGTTAATAATGTTGTAATTATTTATTCCTGCTTATAAATTATAATAATTAACATTGTAATGTTTGTATTGGGTAAGCACAACCAATTTATAAAAGAGATCTAAATTCAATCTGTGGGAGTCTAAGTATATGTAAATATCTACAGCAATAAAAAAAATTGACCTACTTGACTTGACATGAAACATTCATAATTCTTTATGCTAGTATTTAATCGCACATCAAAAATACTGATTTTCACAGCAAAAACACTTTTTATGTATTTTTGTTGTTCTTACATGTTCAACCTAATGCGAAGGATAAAGTGGGCTTCGCTTCGCTCACCCCCTTTACCCTTCACCTAAGCTACCACAGTATTTTGCCCTGATATTTGCTGTAAAAATCAATATATTTGTTGTGCAAATCAGTATTATTGATGTGCAGTTTAATATTTCCCATTCTTTATTGCACAGCAAACATAAATTTAAAACGACACATAAAGAGAAAACATATGCACAAAGGCGAGCTTATGTCTAAAAATACCTATCTTCCTGCAAACCAAGGCATGAACATTATTTCTTTTTTGCTTCGCTTCGCTCACCCCCTATCTCGTTCACTTCCTGACCCATCACTTCACCCTGATATTTCGTGTGCCATTTCAAAATGTAACGGTTTGACATGAATAGATTTTAGGAGTAGTATTTTCCAACTGAGAAAAGAGATTCGGCGACGGCTAAAAAAACATATAGAAAGAACCATTGTATAGGGACTACAACATATGAAATAAGCAAACAACTGGACAAGATCGCGACTGTACGAAAACCAATATCTTGGAGCCGGTATCGACTCTAGCGAGAATTCGATATTAACCTGTCAAATGCACTGGACAGCATGACCTGAAATGTGGTAGGAGCCAGGCTCAACTACTTAGTTCACCTGGTTTTATCTACTCTGAACCAGGGTGGAGTTGGGTAAAAACCGGCCAAGTGCGAGTCGGACTCGCGCACGAAAGGTTCCGCACCATTATCTATTAAATAGGCAAAAAAAAACACGTTTGTTGTATGGGTGCCCCTCTTAAATATTTGTTTTATTTTAATGTATTTATAAACTGAATACATAACTAAATATTTTGTGAATATTTCAAGCGTCTACCTGTTGCCGTTAACAATATCAAGCAGATACGAGAAAAAAACTACGTTTGCTGAGCCCCCCCCTTAAATTTTAATTTTATTCTGTTTTTTAGTATTTGTCGTTATAGCGGCAACAGAAATACATCATCTGTGAAAATTTCAACTCTCTAACTATCACGGTTCATGAGATACAGCCTGGAGACAGACGGACGGACGGACGAACAGCGGAGGCTTAGTAATAGCGTCCCGTTTGGCACCCCTCGGATACGGAACCCTAAAAATGGCCAAGTCATACACGAATACAGATCTTTCTTCTTCATTAACTTTTAATTTCTCGTTAGTACCCCAGAGAAGAGAAGAACAAGTCTATAAACTATCTATCTGGCAAAGATTCATAGCTCAAGTTTTTATTTTCATACAAAGGTCACCCCCCCCATCTTTTCCCTCTTGGCGGGAGAAAATTAAAAAATGCTCTTGTTAACTGACGTCTCGCTTCTTTAAACTACCTACATGCAAAATTTCAGCTTTATGAGTCTAGTTTTTGGTTTTCATACAAACTGCAGTTAGGTACTCGTAATTATTAGAAAGCATAATAAGTATAAATTTTACAAAAAATAGCGAAATTAGTTCCAAAGATATTTTTTCCAGAGTACACCCTTAAATAATTTCTTAAAAAACCCCTATAAGCGAGCTACAATATACTAAATTTGTCCCCTAAGAGTTGGAAATCACACATTTCCAACTCTTAGGGGACAAATTTTGGGATTTCCAAATCTTAGGGGACAAATTTAGCCAAATCCCTTCTTAGTGATACGCTATATATGGAACCTCTGTACAACAAAGTTTCATGACTCTAGGGCCACCAGTTCAGGCTAAGCGTTGTCTGTCAATCAAATAGCGTATATGTATATCGTAGCTAGCTTAAGAAGCTACTTAAGGGTTAAATAATCTTTGGAGCTAATTTCGCTATTTTCTGTAAAATTTATACTTTCTAAGAATTACGAGTAACTTCAGTGCCACTTAGTATTTAAAACATATCGAATAACTTTGACAATCACAGTTAATTCGAGTATGATTACAGGGAGACAAGGCACAAGTTTTCAAATTAAATGCGAGTACAAAACGACGGTAAGGCTGCTTGACTCGCCTGACTGAGCCTTGATTACAGGTAAGCTTTTGGATTAGCCTGGCAATATGCAGTAAGCGAAAAGCGAGCAGGGGGAAGTAGCGAGAGAGTTGGAAATCCTAAGTGATGCGACGTGTATGTACACTAGCAGTAACTGGAAATCAGCGCTGAGGGCCCCACCCTCAGCATAATGATGAGTTAGTACCTTTTGCACACCAAAGACACACCGTGACCCTACCGCCTACATATTTGACAAGGTAGTCCAATAAATCTAGAAACGTGTCTCAAGCTGAACCTAATTCACCAAACACGTTTGACTCAGAATTGCATATTTCCACCTGTTGTATTTTTATGAGTTCAATTTTCTGTTAAAAAGAGAGCATTTGACTATGACGTCACATGCTAGTATTCCATAGAACTATTAAAAAATTACCGTTTTGACATTTACTAAAAGTATCTATTTTGACTAGCAGTCAAATAACGTATTGTGTTTTATTTTTGTCTTTTTTATTTATGTAAGGTGTGTTTATTTGCTTGTGTGCAATAAAAGCCTTTCTTTCTTTCTTTCTTTCTTTCTTTCTTTCTTTCTTTCTTTCTTTCTTTATTTATTTCTTTCTTTCTTTCTTTCTTTCTTTCTTTCTTTCTTTCTTTAAAAAAAGTTTATTTAAATACGTTTACGTGAGCTCTTTCTGTGTCACCCTCGTGGGGAACACCCAGAAAGTATCTTGACGAGCATGAGAGCAGAGCCCACCTTAGGAATGGCTGTCTTGAAAGCCATAGTCGATCGAGGGCGGGCAGGAAATTTGAGATGATTTCAAAAGAGGTCATCATAATTCACCAGGTTAATAGTAGATTGTTACACGAGGGACGTATGTGAGCTACTACAGAACAAGATCCAATCGGAGAGCACCCGAGATATTTAGACCGCGAATATAGTTCGAGGGTGTAATTTAGCTACTTACAACCAAGGTAAGCATTCTACTTCATTATACATGCGAGGTAAATAAAACATTTATATAGGTATAAAAAAGTGTAATTTTAAGAATAGAGTAGAAACTCCACAATGCTGACTGAAATACACAGGGAATACAGTTTCTGACAAAGATTTTATTCCTTTTTCTGCATCCCATTTATTGAAATCTTCATAGGCTTTATAAATATAGTAAAATATTTTTTATCACACCTGCTCTGAAAATTCATACTAATTATACCAATTAGAGGGAAGAAACGCCTTTATCCCGCCCTTCAAATCCTTTCATCCCAAGGTATGGAAGTTTGTATGAAAATCCTTCCGACCCAAGGGTGGGAAGTATGTATGAAATTCCATTACATACCCGTTTTTTTTTTTTAAATTTGTCAGCAGTCATACTGCAAAGAGGCTTTAACTGTCTACTAATTAAATTTCAAGTAAATTGTAACTGGCCTCCTTGGTGCATACAGAAAATTAAAAACTAAATTATTTTTGTATATAAAACGCGCGGAATCACGGAAGAAGTGGCTGCATGACCTTATGATCTTGGCCTACTCCAGAAACGGGCGAATAAAAAAAGGAAAAGTTTTGTGTAAAATATGGATGCATTTATGTCTATAATTTTCCTCGTAGGTGTAATAAAAAGCACTATACATACCTCAGGATAAAGTACAGTTCCATACCTCAAATGGTTTGCGCCCCTCGCAAGCTCGTGGCGCAAATGCCATAATCTCGGTATGGAACTGTCACTTTCTTCCCTCTGAAGTAATGTACTATTACACCTGCCTTGCTCGTAAAGACCTACTTACTTACGTTCAAAGAGTGAATGTAAGTTAGTCTTTACGTCATTCATTCATTGTCTGCATTGAAAACTACGTTCCATTTTCAAATTACTTTGCAGAACAAGCAATGCTTGATATGTAATGGATTTTCATACAACTTTACAGTTCAAGCTATGCAAACCTCCTTGGTCAAAAACTCAACCAACACAAAAAAAAGAAAAAAAATGGCGGTAATTCAATCGATATTATTTGAAGTTTGATAAAGTTTATCTCAAATTAATTACCTAATTAAAAATGTCAAGTGATGGAGTGGATATGGAAGCTGAGAATGTAATCGACAACCTTTTGCCAAATAAATCAAAAGAAAGGTATTTAAAATGCTATGATGACTTCATTAATTTATTTTATTTGTTGTGTTTTATTTTCCTCGCAAGAAAGGTGTAAAATAGTATACTTCTCTCGGGTTGTAAGTAGCTATTGCACCCTCGAACTATATCCGCCCTTGCGAAGCTCGCACGGGCACCAAATTGCATCTCGTTCCGTAATAGCTCACTTACTTCCCTTGTAGCGTAATGTACTATTGTAGGACATCTTCTGCTTCGAGATGACAGAAATCACGCGTGCAGGCCAGTTGTTCATCGGATGAATAAAATAAATAAAATAATAACTCTTTTAACTAGTTAAAACTTGTAATTACTCATTTTATTCCAGTCGCAAGTGAACAAACATTTAGATCAAATGAAATGAAATTCCGCCATTTCCATTGCTTTTTTTCAGTAAAAAGTTTTCTTATCATTTTAAAAGAAAACAGATTATTTCACCAAGGACTTTGCATAGCTTGACCTGTACAATTCTTGTTTACAATTCAAGCACAGTGTAACGTAAAGTGATTTGAAAATGGAACGTTTTGTATAAATCCAGAGCATGGACCACCTTACGGATGCCTGTTCACTAAAAGTAACACTGATATAAACAGGTAATGCCAGGTACGAAACCGCTTCTTCCCCACTGCTTAGAAGTATCCATTATAAATTATGATGAGGATTTTAAGAACATAAAATATACAAAAGGTAATTTAAAATTGAGCAGACAAACAATACTATGACATGGCGTATGGTCGATCGAGAACTGACAGTAAAATGTCCACTCCGCGGATGAAGAGGCTGTGCAATGATTGCTCATACTGTCTACTCTGCTACGGCGTATGACCGATCGACAACAAAAAGGTCCACTCTGTCACAAAGATGCGTATTTAAACGTATGACTTCAGTTTCATCCATGAAATCCAGTTTTTACTTGGCAAAAACGCTGGTTTTGTCTGACTGAATAACTGAATAGCGAGCGAAAATGAGCGCGACTAGAAATAGTGGCTTCGTCTGAGAAAACTTGAATTGTGGGACTTGAAATCTAAACACAGAGGCTTGAAAACCCTAATTCGAGTAACATAAAATAACAAGGCGAGCATTGGATTGCGTTGTTCTTACATGTTGAAACAGAACTCCGTGGTCTAATGGGTTTCACGCTTGCTTTTCCCACAGGAGATGCAGGTTCGATTCCTGACTATGTACCAATGAGATAATGAATTTTTCTTAAGTACATTTATCGGACGTTCTAACGGTAATTGTAAACATCGTGAGGAAACCTTCATTACTCCATAGCTGCGGCGATCGGCTAGTCCTCTTTCACGCAAAATGGAGTATTTAATACTGGCTGAACGTGGGCACAATTGTGCCTCTGCCACCTCGTATGGGAAAAGGCGTGATGCTGTCTGTTACATGTGGCAGCTAACACGAAGGAAAAAGGGGGCTTCGCTTCTCTCACCCCTTTATCCTTCAACTAATCTGACCCACCACTTCGCCTAGATAGTATCTATTTGGCCAATAAGCGATGGCTAAACCAGAAATTTAGTCGCGCACTTCAGTATTTTGTCGCGCCATTCAGTATTTTTTTCGCTCATTTAATTTTTACCCTAAAAGAAATTCCCACTCTTGTAACCGCTCGCTTCCCCCGAAATGGTGCATTGTCCTAAATTGCCCCACTGCCTTTCAAGTTCAAAACAGTTATTCAGGGGTGGACGCTGTCAAAGGAAACTCTCCGAGTATTTACCCTTTTTCGGGGGCCTTGTTGTCGGGAAAGGTACCGTAGGGTAAATGTCCGATATTTGGGTAGAAAATACGAAACACGCTGTTGCCCGGTTGCACAAACGTTAAAGTTTGACAGACACTTAACTACTGAACTGCTTTGCCACGTTGTAGTGAAAGACATCGCTGTGTTTGCGTAAGTGAAAATATAATAAATAAATCATTCATGCTCCCAGGGGCGTAATCATGTAGGATGGCCTAGCGATTTATACTGGTTAACATTTAATGGGAATTATAGTTCCATCATTTCTCCAAGAAACATAAGGTTGCAAATGAAAAAAAAAACACCCATCAGTACATTGACCCAATGGAAGACTTATGTTTCTTAGGAAAAGTTGTTCATATTGGTAATACCTTGGACACTATTAAATAAATAATATACAAACATATCGTCACGGCTTTTGGGATTCAAGGTGGATAAGGCACAGTTGCGCCCACGCTTAGCCAATTAGTCCTTACTCAATTTTGCGTGACAGGGAGCTGGTCCATCGCAGTTACAAGCACATACAATTCCTTCTGACCCCACACAGAGTAATCCTGATGTGGTCCGACCGATTTTCGGTCAAGGCGACCGCTTCAACTCGTCGCGGGCGACGCTCGTACGCGCGCGTGTGGCTTATGCATAAAATCTTCCTTGTGAAGATCCTCGCACATTGCGGGCATGTGAACTGAACACCTCATTAATATAGTTGTAAAGATGTGCGCACGTGGTCGGGCTTTTAATTCGTAGCGTTTGGAGAATTTCAAAGTCATGGACTTTGGTATGAAACAAAAGTCTTCCACTCCGGTCTTTTGGAGGCTTGTTTCTCCCACTGAGAAGACTTTGAGCACTTCTTCATGTGCCGCTTCAGCACATCTTTGTACCTGAGGAGTTGTCCGCCATACTTACGCTTGACCTGCTCAAGCTCCGAACAGAAGATTTGCTTGGCGACCCTCTGCTCTCCCATCCTTGACACATGTCTGCACCAGCGAAGCTGTCGCCGCATATGGTAAGCCTCAATGCCACCCACATTGGCTCGTCGCTGCACTTCGGTGTTCCGAAGGGTATCCTATTGTGGGGCTATAAGCAATGTATGTGCTTGTAAGTAATTGTTGTGTATTACGTATGTTGCGGATCAAGAAACGCAATTCTGCTTGTTTTTGTTACGGCTGAGTCAGTGGCCGACTGTTTCCCTTCCATATAAATTTGACACATCACCGTCAGGCTCACACTCAGAGAACAAAGACTAAGGATGCTTTCGCGACAACTAACACATTTATCAAAACTATCGATTATGTTAAGATAGTCCAGAATGTGTGTAACACACTATTAAAGAATGACGTCACATCACCGATCGCACAGACGTCGGATTCCGATCAACAGGAACCTTAAGATGGTCACCCCAATAAGGGCTTCGATCATCAGGAGCCCAGGTGCGAGATGTAGGCGGAACACAATGGATCATTATCTTAGCAGTATTATATCAACATAAGGCAGATAAACGTAAGATTACAGATATTAGCACTGGCTTAGGTCTAAGATAAGAAGGCGGGATGATGGTATAATCTTCTAGACTTAGATCAAGGTTTACTCGTAATGATGTAAGATTTAGGGCCTTTTTCACAGAGGGCGTTACAGACCCTATCTCACAGATAAATCGTGATTTCACGTACAAATCAGTCAAATACCGTGTTACCACAAAAATATGAAACAGCGTTTAACCTCAAAACAAACGTCCAATCCCATACGTTTTTGTTTTTAAACAAGTGTTGAACAGTAGTTTATTTTTTTGTGGTAAGGCCCATAAACTTTATCCACAGCCTGTGAAACTGGTACTTATGGTTCAAAAAACCCTTAAGTATAAACCCCCTAGTAAAATGTATTATTTCTACTATACAACGAATAATAATGTTATTTTGGTGGTCATTTTTGTTTAATGTATCAAACAGTTATGAATATTTATTGGCTCATAAATGCTGCTGCACATATCCTGGTGATAACAATAATAATGGACGGAGTTTAATAAATAAACGTCAATAATATGAATGAAATCTCATAACAATAAAGCAGTGAACTAATAAGTAGAGTAAAATAATAAGGTCAAGTGCGAGTCGGACTCGCACACGAAGGCACTCCAAGAATACTCCACTCCACCCCTAAATATAATAATACAAAAACAAAGAGAATAATATTAAGTCCGAACGTGGATTCGAGCCCAGAACCATAAGATTTTGAAACCTATATCAAACCAATTGCGCCACCATGCGATAAGCCGCGAAATATACTATCATATTTGATATGGTTTGTTATATCGCGGTTGGTGTTAAAACACATATCTTGAATAGGCCTTAATAACCTCCTTTATTTATAAAATCTCGTATAGTTAATAATTTAAAATCTCTACCTATAACCAGGGGGGTCTCACTCTACAGTTTAGGTACGTTCGACCGGCCAACTTCGGGCCAACCCGACCGACAGGAATTCAGTTATAATGCCGCTCACTTGGCTCGCAGTCGCCTCGCGCGCTATCTATTCCTCATAACCAACTTTTCTGTGATTTTTGCAACAAAAATTACTTAAGTAATTTAGGGTGTCTAAAGGAATTGTTCACAAATAAAATTCGATTCCTTTTTAATTGAATACCTTTTTGTTTATCTAAAAGTAAACACTTTAGACCCAGTATAAAACAAATTACAATTACGTAAGTAAGAAGGTAGGTACCTACCTAGCCTTAGGATTTGCCAATAACCTGAATAAGTACTAATAACACCTCTCTTCCACAGAGTGGACTAAAATTCACAAACACAAATCGCACGTAGGTAACCCTAGCGTGATCAAGCGAGACAGGAGTTTACAGGACGGCCTTGTGATGTCAGAGTAAAAGAAGTTCTCAGGCGAAGTAATGCGGCGCAATCTAGCCTGCACGGGCGGGACAACCGATTCTGTAGGTGCTTAGCGATTGTTGTACGTAGCGCAGGTGCGAGCTGGATTGCGCTTTATTGCCGCGCAACGAGAGTAGCTATTTATTTAAGTGTATTTGCGGAGTAATCTTTCTGTACGTATTCTGTGCTATTACACGGTTTATGAGATACAGGCCGCTTACGGACGGACGGACGGATAGCGGAGGCTTAGTAAAAGGGTCCCGTTGGACACCCTTCGGGTACTTCGATAATTTTATCGAATCTCCATATATACTTAGGGCCTTACTTATAAAAAAGTAAATTAACTGTTTAGCTTATGCAGTATTATGTCCTTTTCACACGTCGACTAAATGTCAAATGTCAAAGCAAGACAAAACACTGAATTAACTTTTTTATAAGTAAGGCCGTTAGTCAGCAAATAATGAATTATCTGCTTGTTTCGTTGTTTTTATTTTAGTGTACCGCAGTCGGGTGCTTTATTTTTTTAAATTACGTCATTTATTTCCAGCTTTTTAGTACAAAATGTTGTAAATGCTTAGTTTAAAACTAAGATGTATTATTCATAGCTTGTGTGGGATTGTTTAATATTTCGCCTTTTAAAGCCCTCAATTTTGATACCCCACTCGAGGGCCTTGAAAAAAGATTTTTAGCCCGCACATTAAAGCACATAAAATCCGCCATTTTTTGTTATATGTACGTACCCGTGACACTCGCGTGATCAAGACGAATCTAGCATACGCATAATTTATCAAAATCCGTTGAGCCATTGAATAATTACGAGGGGACAGGAACAGACATACATAATACAGATCAAACACATAACCCTCCTCTTATCCGCATCGCTGCAGTCGGATAAAAACCAGTCAAGTGCATACATGTTATTCGGAATTTTAAAAGGCACTATAAGGTACCTACAATGAGATTATTAACTATGCTATATATATTTAATCCCATATCTTTTAAATATTGCAGTTAGGTATTATTTTTTTATCTTCATTTTTAACATCTAACTAAAGAAGCCAACCAGAACCTCCCATAGTTGTTTTTTTATAAGCAAAGCAGTTATTTTATAATTACTTAAGGATGCAACTGCATTTCTGTCCGTACGCAGGGCTTGACACATACTTCATTGTTCACAAAAATAAAGAAACTAGTTTCCTTGAGCTATTCGAAAACCAAACAAGATACTTATTGATCCAACATACGAGCTTTTATACGGTGGCCCATTTTCGATTTCAGTAAGGCGAAATCGGAAACGGAAAAATAGAAGTTTTTGTTGTTAGGAACCATGTCATAGATTTCGACAAAAATATGGACTGTAGGCAGAGGCGAGATAAACAGAATAAGTACCGCGTCATCTTTCTCACAAACAGGGTGGCAGGTCCATAGCGGCCACGTTGACGTGAGACCTCTGTCGCGCGGCGGTTGTGGCTCTGCCTACCATGCGAAAGGTCCAGGGTTCGATTCGATCCCCGGCTGGGGATAGAGAAAAAATAATCCCCAGGTCTTGGATGTTTATATGTGTGTGACGTCGCAGTTTCTGGTTCCCACGACTCAGGATAACCTAGTGTGGGCCCAGAAGCAATGTATGTAAATGTTTATGTTTTATGTTTAGCCAGTAATTCGTGATAGGGTATGCGAGATATCTTGGTCTAAGCCAGATGCCACCTTACTAGCGTACCGTAGTGAAGACGACAGACGTTTCAACTCAGGTACGGAAAACTGAAACAATAGAAGCAAAAGAAGCGAATAACGGGATAGTGCACATACACAAACACACACACGCGCGCGCAGAAAACACACACGAAAAAACATTCGAGTCTGTCTGTCAGAAACGGAAACTCGGATACTTATGAGTCGGTGCCCGATTCGATGGAACTTCGATAACTGACAATACTTATAGACATTCTTTAACTTGTCTGCTTCATGAATCACCAACATCTCATCATCATTACCTCAATTTAAGTCTACTAAAGCATTTCAAGAAGCGGTATTTTTTACGGATCCCTCCTGTTTCGGTCTACTGTCTCCTATCGAAATAAGATATTTTTTCCCCTTACGAATCTCAGGCCGAAACTAGACGATATGGTACGATAAGAGTCAATACTCATCCTATGGTCCTCTAGTCTAGGTCGGACCGTAAAGACAATAGGAGAATATTGCTGACAAATGCAATCGCCAACACCAAACCTAAAGTTGACAACATCACTTCCGATTTCTAATTGAAAGTCTGTATTTGCTGAGCTGTCGACGAGACTCAAGTGTCAAGCAGTCGAGAAGTGAGGGCAGGTCAGAATCAACACTCCGAGAAATTAGTAGCAGAAACGTTATTTATTTTGGTGCTGCAATTAGGAAAAGCATGTCTCTTTGAAGGAATTAGATAGGTATTATTCCATTCTTTGTTGTCTGAAAACTTTCATTCGCAATCATACAATATCCGCAATTGCACGTACGTTCCCAACATCGTTTCGTTTTAAAGTCTCGTCTCCGAATCAGTGCCCTAATTGCAAGGCACCTCGTAACACGTAGTAGGATGAAAAGAAGTCCTTTTGGCCCTTGACAATGCTTCCGGAGTAGGAGACGAGGGTTAGTACTTAGTGCCGACACAGCAGGATGGGTAAAAAAAAAACGAAGGTAAAAAAAGGCTGTTTCCCTCGAAGGATTTTATTTACGATAGACTTAAAAACTAGGCCAATTTAGTATAGCTTGAATAAAATACTGTAACTCACGTATGACGGTACGAAAAGCGTGGGCGATGTCCATGGTTGAAGAGACTTATAAACATGACATACATATTTTGCATATGAAACAAATTGTGGGCGTATTGGGTCAATGACATTTTCGTTGAGTTTGATGTTTGTAAACACACTCTGCTTATTTGTTTTAATGTCTAAATCCAATTTGATATGTTGTGATAATTACTGAACGTGAGAGTGGAAAGGCGTACACCTTAGCAAGGCGAGAAGTCGGAAGATGGACCAGATCGGCGACAGAGTGGTTGGAGGCCAAAGATCGGTCGGCAGACCATCTGCCAGATGGTCCGACGATATGGCGAGGGTGGCAGGAAAGCAATGGACGTGCGTTGCGCAGGACCGTACGGAATGGCGTGTTTATGAGGAGACCTATATACCCAACAGTGGGTCCTCTGACTGATGATGCTGATGATGATAATGAGAGTGGAAATGGTTTTAGCATGTCAGGCTTAGATGGAGATTCCAAGGAGTCCTCATGAAGAAATCGTCAAAAAAGTAACTTACACACAAGGCTGTATTTCTAATAACGTGGCAATTGCAAGATCACATAAGAATCCTACTGTACCTACAAGACTATTATTGACTTTTATGTACATAACTGGTTTCTTAGCAAAATAGCATATCTTCTATCTACTTAAGTATATAAATGTCACAATGAAATCGAAAGAACAGACCCAGACATAACAGTAAGTTACAGAGAGCAAAAAAACACGCCTGCACGCGACGAAATACCAAGACATAATGACCCCAGCTTCTATTTATAGCGCACGCTGTTACGTCACTTCCGGTTTCGCGGCATGCGCCGGGGCAGAGGAGGTGCCGAAACGATGACAGGTGAGGTACGTTTATTGACAGGTGTTTGAAGAAAAAAGTAGGCTGGCGCCTGGATTTACAAACAATGATTGCTCTTGATGTGTTATGTTGTGATTGTGACAGTTTATTTGACAGTTGATCAGGTCAATCACTAGCGACATAACTTGTATGTTTAATGGTGGAATAAACACTAACACCTACACATTTTCCTTGTTATAGTATAGTGAAGCAACTACCTGAATCATTATGCGCAATTTTACTTCTATTCGTTTCATAAGTAATACAGAAGAATCCAACAATCAGTATTGTGCATTGTGATTTGTAATAAATTGGAATATCTTCTGCCACTGTTTACTTGAATGAAAGATATTCCTGGAACATTCTTTAAAAATAATGTAACTTCATACGAAGGCACAGAAAGCATCTGCTTCAAGTCAAAAACATTGCTGCAATTTGCAATGAAACCTGCTTTTTACGGCGGTATAAAACACATCCATGTAGTCACGGAGCGTCTTTTGGCGGCAAACGGCGTGTGAATGACGTCATTAGTGTTCTTTGGGGGAGCAGGCGGGCATGCCTTGATGAAGTCAAAAGACAGCTTTTTATTCCACTGCCAGGAATACCAGGAATTGTCACCATAGTCCCATTTCGATCCTTTAGATATTTTGATTTGATAGCGGATAGGCACTGGTAGGCAGTGTACTTACACTTACGTTTACGCTTACTTAAGCACACTTATGCGAGAGGAACAGGACCTGAGTAGATGGTAAAGAGGAGGGCTACACCCGCCAGTGGGTAACTGTCGACTGATTGATTGATTGATTGATTGAGCGGAAATGACAGATTGGTAGATTTCTCAATTTGACTTACGTTGCGTTCGATATCGGAAATATACAAAAGGTTGATTTCGTATAAGTTTGATTTTCGTGAAGAATTTTCGGAGACTCAGTTGAATAACGTGGCAACCACCAGTCATTCATGGAGTTTCTCATTCACCAGCCAGATGGACGGATGACATCATCGCCATAGCTAGTAGGGGGCCGTTCATTAATCACGTGATGTTTTTAGCACCTTTTTAACCACCCTCCCCCCTGGTGAGGTATTAGACTACCCCTCATCCTTCCCCCAGATCATGTGTATTTTTTGGTGTTATAAAAAAAAACTGAAAATTCTCTTTAATTAGATACAGGAATAAACTAATTTAAAACGCTTTTTAACAGATTAGATGTTATAAAAATGAAGTTGTAAATAAAAATGTTTATAATCGGAGGAAAAAATATTAAAATAATAAAATATTTTTCATTTTAATATTACTATTAGCCAATTCTGATTAATTTCTTCGTTTCTGGGTGGGTATATTTGTGGGTGTTCGGGGGGTAAAAATGGGACCCTTTTACTGTGACTCCCGCTGTCTGTCTGTCTGTTCGTCTGTCACCAGGCTGTATCTCATGAACCGTGATAGTAAGAAAGCTGAAATTTTCACAGATGATGTATTTCTGTTGCTGCTATAACAACAGAAACTAAAAACAGAATAAAATAAATGTTTAACATACAACAATTCTTTCAATACCACATACAAACTTATGAATGCACCAGGTTACATACATGGAGTGTGAAAGTAGCCGCACCAATAACGTTGTAAACAACATTTTTCTATGTAAAATCCTAACTATTCACTCCACACCGTCCCTACCATTGTACGGTGGTAAGGAACCCTTAATGCGCGAGTCCGACTCCCATTGGCTGGTATTCTGAACTGAACCCCAGCTCCCCCTTTCGAGCCTCACGGGGTTATTGAACGGCCCCTAGGCAGTGGATGCTGGCGGCAGGCTCAGGACCGGAGTAGATGGTGTGGTGAAGTGCCTCAGCCTTAGCAGTGGGTGAATATGGGCTGATTGATGACAATGATGATTTGAGCCGGTTACATATTTTTATACGCTATGATTTAAAATAAGTCTTGTCGCATTAAACTAAGGCTAGTATTTAATCGCACAGCAAAAATACTGATATTTACAGCAAAAAAGGATCAGCAAAAATACTTTTATGTTTGTTGTTCTTACATGTTCAACCTAATACGAAGGAGAAAGGGGGCTTCGCTTCGCTTACCCCCTTTACCCTTCAATTAAGCTACCGCAGTATTTTGTCCTGATATTTGCTGCGAAAATCAATATATTTGCTGTGAAAATCAGTATTATTGATGTGCAGTTTAATATTTCCCTTAAACTAAACGTTATTTGTGAGTTGAGCAATACGGGAATTTTGAGGCGGGTCTGAAGACGGCTTCCGGTGTGCCGTACTTGCGCGTGGTTTCTGAGTGGGATGTTGACATCAATTCTTTGAGATGCAACTGCTCGTTTAGACCCAGAAATGCATCCTGCTTGCGATGACGTCACGTGCCCAGATGCACAACCGACGACTCATTTTGACGGAAACTCAAAGTCATGCTGTCACCGTCTCTCGCTCGGGAACTGACAGCGTTAGTGTGACTTTTAAGTGGTAATTTATTTTTCACACCTTTCATTCGGAAAAGTATGTTTTGCTCCACGACGAGAGGGATCAAAATGCTACTTTTCTGTTTAAGCTACTTTTTTAATTTATTCATCGGCATGTAGCATTTACGAAATGTGCCAATTGAACACAGATCTTAATAAAATAATGGATTGTAATTCCATTTTCATCGATTAAAAACGAACATGTTCTTTAAGTTTAACAACGTTATATGAAAATTTATGAATTTGTCGTAATATATAAAAAACTGTCACAGTAAATTATGTATATGTTTTCCTGAAATTAAAACTATCGATGACTGTTATTGTGATATAATGAATATTTTTATCCGTTGCCATTGTAATATTTGATTCGATTATTTTTACACAGTGGTGACTTTTCCCTTATCCTTCAGAATCCACCGTTATAAAAAAAAAGTTTTGTTTTCGTTGTTCGATTACTGCAAAAGTGGTGAAAGTACAATTCAAAGTATAGTTATTTCATTATTTTAGAGCATTTTATTTCAATTTTCTTCATTGTCGGTGTGAAAAGTTGTATGTGTCACTCAGGAGCAAAATTATTTTCGTCATGGGCGTTAACGCTTGAATCCTTCGTTACGCTCAGGATTCTAACTTAGAATCCTTCGCTTCACTCTGGATTCAATGTACCGCCCTCGCCGTAAATACCTCATTTTGCCACCTTGAGACACAAATAACAATTTACCGATTTAATTCCGAAGCTATGCTCTTCCCCGGTCAAGGTTGTATTTCGTCATCGGTTTTTTTGTTGCAAGATAATGGGAGATAAGATGAAGTCACGCATGTGAATGACAGATTTCATGTGAAGTGTGTAGGTACAGGCCGCGCAGTGTCTTTGGCTCTGACCGAGCTGCGACCACGTGATCTCTCTTTCTCGCACAGGGTACGATGGGGTGAGAGAGAGAGAGGTTACAGCTCGGTCACAGCCAAAGGAACTTGGCGCGAACTGTACCTACTTTAGCAGAAGACTTGTTAAAATCAACAAGACAAGCACAGCATAAGTGCAGTGTTTTTTTCGAAACGCGACCGAAATATTACTACCTCTCTCTTTCGTAAAAGTTATTGTATGTATGTATTTATGTAGTATATTTCGGTACTTATTTAGTAGTTATTGTCTTTATTTTATAAGTATTTAATTTATTCCTTTGGCATTTTATTTATACTAGTTATTACCTACCCTACCTTTTTTAATATTATTTCATTTAATGTCTTGGTTTGCTGGAAGAAACCTCTTTTTAGAGATAAGCCCGTCTTTGCACATACATTTTGTTTTAATGTAACTTGTAAAATATTTGTGTGCAATAAAGAATTGCAATAAAAAAATATGAAATATCAACAAAATTACAGAAATTTGTAGAATGAGGCTGTTGAATCAACAAGTTTCAAAACTATGTTGCATGTATCTGTCGTATTTGTGCCATAGTAATATACGCCTTCATATCATGTAACTCCTCTTGTATAAGAGAATTAGTAATAATTACCTATTAACAGTATGGTACCTATTATACGTAATATTATCTTAATGTGAACATGAAGATGATATTACGTATTAAATGTTGACAGAGGTGTAGATTTCCGGCCCATCACATTCAAGTCTCGTAATAATTAACAAGCCAATTGACAATTCATTAATTCCAATTAAAAGATATCCCGTAACACACAATCATGTACGGCAAGCCTTTGAACTGGGACTTTTGAATATTCAATAAGTTACTTTACATTTAGCACTGATATACCTCGCGTCACGAGTTATGAGCGATGGCCTTGAATGGGCAGTAGTCACTTTTCAATACCTGTACAATACGATTAAAATCAGTTAAAGATTCGGCTTTTCTCGAATATCATCGCCTCCGGAGACGGATATGATACAAAATACATTACCGCGATTTCTTTTAGGTAGTATTCAATTTGAAGTATCGTAAACGCAATGTATAGCACCTGCCAAGATGACATTACTAACAGGTAGACCTAAGAAATGAGAGAGAGGCAGAGAGATGAGGGATTCACGACAATTTCCGAGGTTGGCCGAATCGTTAACTGATTTTAATCGTTATTGTACATATGTGCAGTAATTCCCGCCGACACGTCGCCCAGCGCTCTAAATTCGTGGCGCGAGGTATACTAAGCAAGAATCGTAACATAAAAAAAAATCTCGACAAGTTTTTGCCGTGTTGGCACAGGCCAGGGAAGTGTGGACTCAAAAGGACCTTTGCAGTGAGTGAGTCAGCGTTTTGGCTGCATTAAAAAAAAAAGACTCAAGTGCGAGTCGGACTTGAGCACCAAGGGTTCCGTACCACCGCACAATTGTATTCAAGTTTCTTGGATGGGCATTTAAGGTATCTTTAATTTTCCTGTTTGTGAAGATAGCAAAGTGTTGTTTACAAAGTTAAAGTTTACTTTCATAAAAGATTCGTTTAATATTACTTTAACACAACTTCACGAGTGATCCTATAATGGTTCCGTTTTTCTTTTTTAAGGTACGGAGCCCTAAAAAACATTAACGGAACATCTGCCAAAACGATATGAATAAACCGGCCTCCTTTGACCTCTGATTAATTAGATACCTTCAAAAAGGCGAAACAAGCGAGTAGGCGAGCCCCCGCACCAATAGCTTACATTACCTGTGTGGGGTAAGGTAGGACTCCGCACTCCGCATAACCCGAAGCTACGATAAGGAACCTATATTTCAAAGAGCTTCTAGAGAGTATTCATCATTATTAGACGACCCAAATGGCCGAGTCGGCAGTGTCCCTGCCTACGACACCAAGGGTCCCGGGTTCGAGTCCCGGTGGGGGCAAATATTGTTTGATGAGAACGGATGTTTGTACCTAGTCATGGTTGTTTATCTATCTAAGTATAATATTTATGTATATAAGTATCGTTGTCTAGTACCCAAGATACAGGGAATCCTAGTTTGGGGCTAGATCTATGTGAGTAAATAGTGTCCAAGGTATTATCAAATATTATTATTATTATGTGGGCATTGCGATATTTTTTCAACGAGGCAAAGACCTCCCTTTTATTTATATTTAACTACCAGTATGAGACAACCAAATCCTCGTTGCTGACGAATACAATACTCGTAATTTTAAGACACACTCACCAACGCACATGAACATTTATTTTTCCTTATTCATTGAGTTTGTTCAACTGGTTGTCTGCCTGAACTGTACATCATTTTCACATCGTAAGCGGATACATTCTAGACTTATGACCCATTGAGCCTGTAAGAACTCTTATTGCACTTTAAATATTCGAACTCCGTAGCTCCGACAAATAATTCGAAATGCGCCGAATACTCCGGGCCATCACTGGCTCCCACAAAATATTTATAATGTTCGACTTTGCCACTCCTAGAACCGTTATTACCCCAGGGCGATGTACCACGATATTGATTTTTATAACAGACAAATTAAGTAATTTGCGTGGGTCGGGTTTGGTAACGTGGAATGATCTACGGAGAAGTCAAGGTTTATGTGTTGAGGGCGAAAGTGGTTATTTACGTTGCGTTCAAGTACGTGTCACTGTTGATGTTACGTTGTATGTTATGGGACTAGCTAGAGGCTAAGGTATTATTAATAGTGTTTACTCGTTTGATTATACTCGTCCTCAAGATTAGCATTTATATCAGGGGGTCTCACTCCGCAGTTTAGGTACGTTCGTCCGGCGAACCCGTCCGGCGGGACGTCAGTTAGATTGCCGTTCACTTGGCTCGCAGCCGCACTATAATCTGCAGTCGCGGCGCACGCTAGCTGCTTCCTCGTAAGCATCTTTTCTTTTTTCGCGCAGCGAGAGTGACTTTGCGGAGTTTTTGTACCTCTACTTATTCTGTGATTATATTCGACATGTTGTACCACAGATTAAGAATAAGTATCTCGGTACAGAAAGATCTCTCCGCAAAGACACTTAAATAAATAGCTACTCTCAAAGCGCCGCAATAAAGCGAAATCTGGTTCGCACCAGCGCTACGTTCAATAATCGATACTAAATTTTGCGCATCACTACGCTTCTTTTACTCTGACATCTCAAGGTCTCGGTAGCTAACGGTAGGGTTAACTTAGTGCGATTTGTGTTTGTGAATTTTAGCCCACTATGTGTAAAAGAAGTATTGTATTAATTATTTAATTTATAATACGGTAACAATTTCGGTGACTCTTCTTGTGCTTCCTTTTATTAAGACACCCGTTAACAGAACAGAATGTTTGTACGAATTAGCTTTATAAGATTGTTTCGAAGTCATTGTTTGTTGCAACCATCACAGAAAATATGTTTACGGGGAAGTGGCCAGCGTGCGACGCGACTGCGAGCAAAGCGAGAGGCATCCTAACTGAAATCCCATCGGTCGGGTTGGCCGGACGACTGTATCTAAACTGCGGAGCGGGACCCCCTTGGTAGTACCCTGGTAGTACATGTCAAATTTAATGCTGATTTCTTTGGACGAAGCCTTCGTGTATAATAGAACTTCACGTACAGATAAGTTCATTTAATAATTTGTCTACATACGTGGGGTGCAATAAGATGAGATGATGGTGGTGATGGTGATGAAAGCGAAGACATCGGTTGCAGGAGTTGTAACTGGACGAGATCTAACTAATCGACGCACTATTATGCGTCACGTGTGCATAGATAGCAAGAGGCCGATCTATAGACGTCACAACAAGTAAAAAATAAACAAATCGATCAAGTGCGGTTCTACTCGCAAACGAAGGGTTCCCTACCATATGATAGTCCAAGAAAAAACGCAAAAAAAAACAGGTCTATTGGTTGCTGTTGCGGCAACAGAAATACACATTCTGTGAAAATTTCAACTCTCTACCTACTACGGTTCATGAGATACACGGACAAACAGACGGTCGGACGAACAGCGGAGGCTTGGTTCGTAAAATAATCCGAAAATGAAAAACTGTGGCCACCGCACAAGAGCTTTCGGATTTCAAGTTGTCAGTTTAGATTCGTCAGCTCTGATGCCTTTAGAATCCCACCGCATGTCTAATGGTGTATATCGGGTGCAGTAACTGTGCTAACAGTATTAGTCAGTTGTGATGCAGCATCGTGTGGTGTGATTGAGCACAACTATTGCGGATCACAACTAGCTGTACTCGCGCCGCGCAGTCATCAACACCCATGCTCGTGAAGCTCGGAGACATGACACAATGGATTCACATGCTTGACGCTATGCTACCAATACCCAAAATCTCCCATTTGGTGGTCTGCACTAGTGGCTCTGTGAGCTGTAGACCTCGCGTGTGACACCTTTTTTTTAATAACACATACAAACTTGTGAATGCACCTGGTTACGTACATGGAGTATGAAAGAAGACGCACCAATAACTTTATAAAGGGGGCTTCGCTTCGCTCACCCCCTTTACCCTTTACCTGAGCTACCGCAGTGTTTTGCCCTGATATTTGCTGTGCAAATCAGTATGTGCAGTTTAATATTTCCCATTTTTTATTTCATTTATTTGGGAAGCCAACACAATATTCAAATTACTTCTTAGGTTTTGCATCTACGTTATCTCACCTCACCCTTTTTGATGTATTTTGCAGGCACCTCTGTATTGCAATTAGGTATTGTTTTTCCAAAACAAATAAAAGAGATTTTGCACTAAAATATACATTTAAAATATTTCATAGTTTTACCATATGTAAATATACTTTCAGAAATTGAGAACCCTTATGATTATTTAAATCAATATTTTTTGATTCTCTTAGTAATTACCATCGGGAAATCCTTCTATAGAACTCTTTAGCAATCCATGAGGAACTAATGCATATATAAATTAAACTCAAGTAATTACGAAAAAAAATGCATTAAACCCAAACCTCGACCAAAGCGGGTTTACCTGCACAGGTGCGGTTAAGTGTGCATAGTTGACATCTCTAGTCATGCTTGTGTTAGAATGTACCTGTGAATCGCCCTCGCCTCCGCCTTCGTGCCGTTAACTTCTCGGTTCCTAAATATAAGCCTTTGCGAGCTCGTACGAAATGTACTATTATCTACACACATAATGTTAAACTACTTGGTAAAAACTAATTTATTATCTGAAAAATTACACATTATGATCATAATGTGTAATTTTTCTACATATTATGACATTCAAATTTCGAACGCCGACGCTCGCCTGCGTGCCGCCCCTAGTTTGTCTGTGAAATTGGTACTGACATTCAAATTTCGAACGCCCCGACGCCCGCCTGCGTGAAGTTGGTAAAAACAAGCTAAAAAAGAACAAGCTAAAAAACTGCAGGGCCACAATGCCGGTCAAACATGCGGTTCCTGAACACATCAAAGAGAGCTTATGATATGTGTGTAGATAAACTAGTGTATGTAACTTTACATAATTAGGCATTAAAACTCTCGAGTGATATTATTATGAAACTCGCCTTCGGCTCGTTTCATAAACCCACTCTCGAGTTAATGCCTTCCATTATGTAGCAGTCACATAAACTACTAGTATGTGTAACGTATTCTATTTTTAAATTTAGTTGCTGTTTTCTTGTTTGTATAAATATTTTGTTATTAGCTGAACCCGCATTGTTTCACTGAACATACTTACTGGGTTGGCTGGAAGAGATTTATTTTAGGAATAAGCCCGCCTTTGTAAATTTTATTTCCCACTGCGTCATTGCTTTTTAATGTTATTTATGCAATAAAGGATATAATAATAATAATAATAATAAAACCCCGTCTAGTCTTATTCAATTCTGCGATGATGGAGCTTCTGTTGTTGTATCGATTGACTCTTCCCACGTGTACAGTATACATACCTACACCTATGTAGGTAGGTTTTTTCTATTCTCACACGTTGTAGCAAGTTAGCAAGGCCAGGGACGTTGGGCATCACCTGGGCATGTCCTTGCCCTGTTTATGGACAACTAACTATAAAACAAGGCCTGTACTGGAGGGTAGAAAGTAAATATTTAGCAAATATGTATGCTTACGATCTCTCGTTCAAGTTAAGAGCAATCCGACTGTGGAACGCACTTCCCTGCGCTAGTAGGGATAGCCCGCCCATATTCATTTTCAAGTAAAGATTGAAACTGCATCTCCTTTCTCTTCCGTATTAAGTTTGATTATGTAAGTATTTTGTTTATATATATATATTCTAGCTGATGCCCGCAACCTCATCTGCGTGTTCCTAGGAGTTATCATTGACCGAGATAACTTTACCCTCCTTTTGGTGCAGTCGGATAAAAGCTATGTAAATCTAGCTTATAAACTATCGCTGTGCTGAATTTTATCCAAACCCGTTCAGCCGTTTTAGCGTGATTGATGCACAAACACACAAACATCTAAAAATCATTACTTTCACATTTATAATATTAGTTGGATATGTTATACGTTGATATATGTAAGTATTATAATGTATTATACTACTGTTATTATGTTAATATGTCAGTGGGAGTTATTTCATTTATTGTGCACCAGACTGCCCCTAGTACCAAATTTCTACTAGCAATAGACTTTCTTAACCTACCTAGGTTTGCTGGAAAAAAACTATTTTTAGAGATAAGCTCGCCTTTGCTCATAAGTGTTAATGTACTCATTATTTACAGTGCAATAATAGTGATAATAGTTTATTTTTATTATAATTTATATTGTCTATGTAGTAATTATGTGTATAATAAATTAATAATAGTAGTTTATGTGACACACATATCATAAGCTCTCTTTGATGTGTTCAGGAACCGCATGTTCGACCGGCATTGTGGCATTGATCATTGCTCTGCATTTGTTTAGCTTGTTCTGTAGTACCAACTTCACAGACAAACTAGGGGCGGCACGCAGGCGGGCGTCGGCGTTCGAAATTTGAATGTCATAATGTGACAAATTTTTGTACATTATGGTCATAATGTACAAATTTTCAGATAAGAAATGCGTTTTTACCAAATAGTTTTACATTATGCTGGTCTTAACTTGCGGTTTTTAGACGCAGTAAAGAGGGTTTATGATTCGTGTGTAGATAATAGTACATTTCGTACGAGCTCGCAAAGGCTTATATTTAGGAACCGAGAAGTTAACGGCACGAAGGCGGAGGCGAGGGCGATTCACAGGTACATTCTAACACAAGCATGACTAGAGATGTCAACTATGCACACTTAACCGCACCTGTGCAGGTAAACCCGCTTTGGTCGAGGTTTGGGTTTAATGCGTTTTTTTTCGTAATTACTTGAGTTTAATTTATATATGCATTAGTTCCTCATGGATTGCTAAAGAGTTCTATAGAAGGATTTCCCGATGGTAATTAATACGAGAATCAAAAAATATTGATTTAAATAATCATAAGGGTTCTCAATTTCTGAGTACCGGGTTAAATGTATGTAAGTATATTTACATATAGTAAAACTATGAAATATTTTAAATATATATGTTAGTGCAAAATCTCTTTTATTTGTTTTGGAAAAACGAATTACCTACCTAATTGCAATACGGAGGTGGTACTGATCTTAACGTGCGGTTTTTGTACGCAGTAAAGAGGGTTTATGATACGTGTGTAGATAAACACTTTTAACGAAGGACAAACGTGTTAATTTATGGTATACTTATATAAAATAATATATAATGTAGCTTATTAATGTCCCCACCGAGGGGCACAGGCATTTACCCGGATACGAGTAAGATCAAGCCATACTCCACCATGCTGGCTCAGTGCGGGTTGATGGAGGGGTTTAACGACCACTACCACGTAGCGATAGAAGCCGATACCTACAGCTTAACGTGACATCCGAAACATGAACGTCCGATAATGTACTTAAGTTAAATTAAATATCACATTGGTACATGGTCAGGAATCGAACCTGCATCTCCTGTGTGAGAAGCAAGCGTGAAACCCGTTAAACCACGGAGCTCTTCTATATAGTTATACCATTTAAAAATTCATTCTGGGCCTAAAATTTTGCAGATATCGTAGTACTATATATTTGAGAAGGTAACTGAAAATACTTACTTCACTTTTTTACTAATTTCAATAAATAAATAGTAAGGTAAATCAAGGTTGATCTACACCAGATAATCTAAAATGGCTCTTTCTGCGCGTAAAGTACCCAGAAAAAGATTTTGAGTCATGGAAACCAGGTTTATAACGTCTTATTTTTAGTTCCTATTGTGCTGGGTATCCTATTTTGGAACCATCTAAGCTAAAATGAAACAAATATACTTAAAAGGTCTGCATCAACAACCTATTTCCATCTTACTCGATGTTCCGTGCTCCACACTCTTATATGGGTCAGCGGGCTTTGAAATACTTTGAATAGGTGATTCAACACTGAAGCTATAAACACTTAGTAAACAGTCCAATGTTTTTACTATGGACTTGTCCCTTTTATCTATGTCGATCAGGCTGGCAGCTGTGTGGACAAAAATCACAAAGAAAATATAGTAAATCCAAATTATTTTATGGTCCTTCGAGCCGGACACCTGCATCGATCGTCTAAATTCATCTCCATATGAAGCAGAGACTTTATTAAAAACTAACACTAGCGTCAGTAATGTATATTTGAAATTTCATCATGTATATCCCCAGGACATTGTCAAAACGTTTAAATTACTTAACTTAAAAAATACGGAAGACCTGTGGGGTATATCAGTCAAAGTCATTGGTTCAGTAATTCTAGTTATAGCCCCACACTTAGCTTATATATTCAATAAATGTGTTGACGATGGGGCTTTCCCAGACCTCATAAAACACAGTAAACTTATACCGCTGTTCAAATCGGGAGATAAGAGCGATCCTTCAAATTTCAGACCAATATCTGTTCTTCCAACACTAAGTAAAATATTTGAAAAGATTATACTCAATCAAATGCTCTCACACTTCAACCGTACAAAACAACTCCACGCTAAACAATATGGTTTCACTAGGGGTAAATCGACTACGGATGCAGGTATTACCCTTGTATCTCATATTTATTCTGCATGGGAGGCCGCACAGGATGCTATCGGAGTTTTTTGCGACCTGTCGAAGGCGTTTGATTGTGTTGATCATAATACGCTATTAATTAAATTAAATCATTACGGAGTTAGAAATAAAGCGTTCGATCTACTAAGATCATACCTAAGCAATAGAATTCAAAAGGCAGAAGTTAACGGCGTAAAATCTGATGGATCGGGTGTTAAAATTGGCGTTCCACAAGGTTCCATATTAGGCCCTTTCTTATTCCTGGTATATATGAATGATCTGCCTTTCATGGTGGAGAAATTAACTGACATAGTGATGTTTGCTGATGATACTTCAATGGTCTTCAAAATTGAAAGACAAAAAGGAGATTTTGATGATGTTAATGGTGTATTGTCTTTAACCTTGAATTGGTTCACAGTTAATAATTTATTGTTAAACGCTGGTAAAACCAAGTGTATCAAATTCTCACTTCCAAATGTCAGGCAAGTTGAGACCAGTTTGGTGTTAGACAACAGCACGTTAGAATTGGTAAATGATACAAAGTTTCTTGGAATAACCATTAATAGCAAATTGCAGTGGGGACCCCACATAGATAAATTGGCTGGTAAATTAAGTTCTGCGGCTTACGCTGTTAGGAACATCAGACAAAGCACGGATGTGGCTACATCTAGGCTAGTATATTTTAGTTACTTTCATAGTGTGATGTCCTATGGTATCTTGTTGTGGGGGAAAGCAGCGGATATTCAAACTATTTTTATTTTACAGAAAAGAGCTATTCGAGCAATTTATAATTTAAAACGAACAGACTCCTTAAGAGAGCTTTTTAAAGAAATTGACATACTAACAGTAGCTAGTCAATTTATTTTCGAAAATATAATGTATGTACGCAAGAACCTTACAACATTTTCCAAACTTAGCGACAGCTGTAATGTTAACCTAAGAAATAATCACAGACTATGTGCGCCCCGTTTTAGACTCGCGAAGGTTAGCAATTCTTTCAAGGGTCAGTGCATTCTCTACTACAATAAGATACCTCTGGAGATTTTGAAATTGCCATTTGAGCAATTTAAAAAGCATGTTAAAGCGACTTTGTCGAAAAAGGGATATTACAATGTTCAAGATTACTTAAATGACAGGACTGTATGGGGTTAATCTGGCTCAACACAGACCTTGCTGTTGATAATTTTGTAATTACTTATTCCTGCTTATTAATCATAACAATTAAATTTTTCATATTTGTATTAGTTAAGCACAACCTATTTTTAAAAGAGATCTAAAAATAAATCTGTGGGAGCTTCTACGCCCTTCTTCTCCCACAGTGGTCCAATGTAGAGAAGAGGCAAAAAATGACGTTTGCTAAGTATATGTAAATATCTACAGTAATAAAGTAAAAAAAAAAAAGATCTGCTATCTTAAACGGCTTGTGTTTAAACGATTAGGTACCAAAAAAAAAACCGAAAATTTACTACCAATAAATTCGAAATGACTGCTAGAATTAGTAAATGATCACCAAAGTGTGTTTCGATAAATGATCACCAAACTTCTTTATATATTTTGTGTACTTAAGTTTATGTTTTAAGTATTTTCTGTTATTCTTACACGTTCAACCTAACACGAAGGATAAAGGGGGGCTTCGCCTCACTCACCCCCCTTACCCTTCGCCTAAGCTACCGCAGTATTTTGCCCTGATATTTTCTGCAATTTTTGGTGATCATTTTAACCCATTTTAGGTAAGAAAAAATGTTTTGGTGATCATTTAAATTGTTCTCATCCGAAACCCTTTTCTGGTTAGAAGGAAATATATTCCCACCAAATATCCAACTTTATGTCTTGGTGATGACGTCCAAAACCAATGAAAAAAAATATTGTGTGCTTATGACCGGAAGGGTCAGGAATTCTAGACTATTCTGAGGCGTTACCCGAGAAGAGTCGCTTAGCGCTACAGGGTATATTATACCTATTTAATTTATCCATAGATATCCTCCATTTCCTTTGCTGCGTGGTTCTTCTGCATGAGAAGCAAGAACGCTTGCTTCTCATGCAGAAGAAGCAGGTTCGATCGAATCCATTGCTGAACATGTACCAATGAAGTAAGTAATTAAACGATACGAACGATAACAACACTGCACAAACGCTAGACGGAAAAAAATAATTTAATATTACCGGAACCTAAACTAGAAATTTACAAAAAAAGTCCATATTATGTGTCAATTTTAATTTACAATAATCTACCAAATAACATAAACACGAACAAACTTTTCAAACATTCAGCCTCCGACTAAAATAACTGTTACTAAGCAAAAGCTACTAAATACTTTAAGTGAGTTTATGACTGATTTGAAGAAATATAGATAAATATAACTCACTCAGTCCTCAGAATATAATTAGGTTTTAATTTAATTTAATCTTTAATTTTGAAATGTTTTATTTAGACGTATGCAAATGTTGTAACACCCTTTCAGGGTGCAGACGACCCGAATGTCCGAGTCGGCAGTGACGCTGCCTACGAAACCAAGGGTCCCGGGTTCGAGTCCCGGTGGGGGCAAATATTTGTTGGATGAGAACGGATGTTGGCACCGTAGTCATGGTTGTTTATCTATCTAAGTATAATATTTATCTATGTAAGTATGTGTATCGTTGTCTAGTACCCAAGATACAGGGAATCCTAGTTTGGGGCTAGATCAATGAGTGTAAATGGTGTCCAAGGTATTATTATTATTATTATTTACTTTACTTGTATTTACACCTCCACCTGTAAACCCCCTGTACGTGTTTACAAATAAATATATGAATATGAATAATTTATCTAAGGTACATTATCGAACGTAGTAGTCGTGAAACCCCACCACCAACCCGCACTGAGCCAGCGGGATGGAGTATGGCTTAATATGACTCGTATCCGGGTAAAGGCCTGTGCCCCTCAGCGGGGACATAAATGGGCCACATTGGTTATATCTTCCATGTGATTAAAACAACCGCACTGGCACCGGCATAAATAGGCGGTTACGAAAAACTGCTTCTCTCCATACAACCACCGCTGTGTTATTTTTAACCATAGTAGACGAATGAAATGTTTTGATATGGAATCAATCTAGCTTATAGACTGAGTTCCTCTGTCAAAGGTAACGCTTGACTGTCTATCTTGAAAGAGAAACTTGAGGTTTATTCTCAAACCCTCTTGTTAAGACACTCCTGTAGGTTATCTTCTAAGATTTGCCCGTTTTTATGTCACCGTAAGATTGTCAAAACCGTTAGTTTATCATGGGAACTATTAAACTGCTCATCAAAATACTGATTTGCAGAGCAAATATCAGACCAGAATGCTGCGGAAGCTTAGGTGAAGGGTAAAGAGGGTATGCGAAGCGAAGCCCCCTTTATCATTCGTGTTAGGTTGAACATATAAGAACAACAAAAATACTTAAAACATAAAAAATATTTTTGCTGATCCTTTTTTGCAGTGAAAATCAGTATTTATGATGTGCCATTAAAAACTAGCCTTATCTTATTATGTATTTTTTTTATTCTGGTCATCTCATCACTCTCGCAACACTAGGAACAACATGTAACATGTAAGAACAACAAAAATACTTAAAACATAAACTTAAGTACACATAAAATATTTTATCTACCCACGTATCATAAACTCGCTTTACTGCGTACAAAAACCGCACGTTACGATCAGCATAATGTTAAACTACTTGGTAAAAACTCATTTCTTATCTGAAAAATTACACATTATGACCATGATTTTAATAATTTTTCATAATCAAATCCATAATTTTTCTACACATTATGACATTCAAATTTCGAACGCCGACGCCCGCCTGCATGCCGCCCCTAGTTTGTCTTTGAATTTGGTACTGACATTCAAATTTCGAACGCCCGAAGTTGGTGCCACAGAACAAGCTAAACAACTGCAGAGCCACAATGCCGGTCAAACATGCGGTTCCTGAACACATCAAAGAGAGCTTATGATATGTATGTAGATAAACTAGTGTATGTAACTGTACATAATTAGGCATTAAAACTCTCGAGTGCTCTCGAGTATTAATGCCCTCAATTATGTAGCAGTCACATAAACTACTATAAAACTTAAAAACCATTGATCATTTTCTGCTGTGCAAATCAGTATTTTTGATGTGAGATTAAATACTAGCCTTGTATAATCTAACGTTTTTTTTCGCGATAGTTTACAAACTATCGATAAATCGTAAAATGTACCGTATTGCTTACGATATGACGCGTTAGTTTATAGTAAAACCGTTAAATTGTTAACTGGCTTAAACATGAATTGCAAGGAAATACCCGGGCAAACACTGCAGTAGCTAAGGTGAAGACTAGAGGGGCGAGCGCAGCGAAGTCTCCGAATAGTCTTAGTTTTAGGTTGACATGTAAGAACAAAAGAAACGTAAATTCTGAACCCTGTCGGTCTGGTTTACAATTTGTCGATAGTTTACAAACTAACGCGTTAGTTTATAAAGTTACGGTCTTGACAATCTCACGGTGACACATATAAGATATCGGAACTTTTATGTTAACTCCTAAAGTGTAGGGATGAACGGGGGCGGTATAATTTCCATGTCAATTTAGAAGAGAATATCGTGTGTAGGCGAGGCTCGTTGCGTGCGAAAAGTTGTTTAGTTTGGTTTTGCTGGGACATGCTTCCAATGTTTTTGATGATTGATTATTTTCTTTTCTTTTCTTTTCTTTTGTAACACATTTACTTATACATTTTCAATTGAATTACGTCTAAACTATGAAAAAAGATCGTCTTGCGCCGGGGACACTAGTTGCGATTAGCGTCCTAATTCTACTTAGCAGCTGTCAAAATGTATAGAATATGCTCAACTTAGTTGTGAGTAACGCGCTGATTGCAATTGTTATTTTTGGTGCAGGTGAATCTAAATTATTGAAATTGTGTGTCAGTCCCTCCTCTGTATGATCCCCACGATACAGGCTTGCCTAGTGTGGGGATCACAAGTACTGTTTTTGTTTAATCTTAATTTTACACATAAGTCGTCACATAGTCGTCACATAAGACTTAAGAAGACGTGACTTCAAAGTACTTTCTTGTTTAGGAAAGTGAAGAAAATGTTAATACCATCTTGGAAATATCAATTTAAAAATATTGTTCTTTGATCTATGGGAGATCTATGGCAATCCTGTTTAGGTTGTATGTGCATCCCATATGGGAAAAGAGCAATGTTTGTTGTTTTTTTCTCCCTAATCATCCCTTAACCTCTTGAATACCACCGGCGTTAGATAACGTCACTTTTCCGTTATAGGTTTTAAATTTTATTACCATGGCATAAGGTTCAAAATCGACCCGTCCCAACTACCCTCGGTTTTTGAGAGGTTAAACTATTATGTAACACCCTCTATAAATTAAATATCCAATTTTAATGTTGCAGAAAATAATGGTAATTATTGATCACAGGAAAAAAATCAGCGCTCAAGAATGTGAATGCATCTGGTCGTTTGTTTTCAACAATTTCTGAAGGCAGAAAGTTCAGGACTTCCTGGAAAAAAGCAAGGAACAATTCCTCCCGCCATTTCTGTTACATAAAAGTTCGTCTATCGGAGTTGGAAATATAAAATTGGCAATCTCCGCCGCCACGAGAAAGATGTCTGGAAAGGTTTCCGGTCTAGTACGAACCACTTTTATATCTAGATATACCTTAACCCTTTACAAATTGAAATTATATGTGGTCGTCTTTGAAAAGCCTGATTTATGAAACAACTTTCTAGACATCAACAACAACCCGCTTAATTGTTACCTCAAATCCATAGCAAAAACGACGCAGTTTCTGACAAATAGGCGTTTTAATACTTAAATCCAAACTTTTATACCATATAAATTGTGTAATGTAATAAATGATGAATATAATTCTATATAAATTTTATTTTCTTCTTTTAAGAGTATTGAAATAAAAAATATTTTTTCAAGATTTATTTATTTATTTCCATTAGATTTTAGTCAGCTAAATATTTAACATGGGGCCTTTCAAGGCTCATTTTTAGATGTATTACTTAAGGGATTAAATATGGCCAGAAATGCATCTTTAGCTTCAATTCTAGGCTAAACTAGACAACATAAAAATGTAGGATAAATATATGTTATAAAAGGTCTATTAGAGATAAGAATGGACTTTTAAAATTACCGGATATTTTTTATATTTAATACTTCAAAATATTTTTCGCAATGCATTATTATTCAACTAAATGAACAAGCGCTCGGAGACGAAATCACTTTCCTATATGAAACTTACACGCAAAAATAGGTAAAAAAAGGTTTTTTTTTAAACTATTACAGGAGTTTAGTAATATTTTCTATAATTTTCGTGGTCTCGGAGCTCGGGCTGCCCCGCGGGGCTCTGCGCGTCAGTCTGCTTCGACGCGATGCGACGGGTATTTGTTTTCTTTGTCTAATTCTCAATGCCATTGGCCTTTGTTCAGCCCTTAAGATAATCGGATGATTAATAAGAAAGGTGCAAAATCGAGCCACCACAGAGCGCTGGGAGGGGTGAGGTAAACAATGAAAATACTATATTTTCCGCTTAGGCATAACATTATTATTATTATTGTAACCTTTATTCATTCAAGTGCCTCAAATATAGAATATTATCTGCCAATCTGCTAGGCAGTTTGTCGGCATTTGGCAGTTGGTTTTGGCTCTTAAATTTAACAGTACTTTATTTGAATGAACTCCGTGGTATATAATGGGTTTCACGCTTGCTTCTCACATAGGAGATGCAGGTTCGAATCCTGACCATGTACCAATGAGATAAAAAAAAACTTAAGTACAGTATCGGACGTTCAGTGTTTCGGATGACACGTTAAGCTGTAGGTCCCGGCTACTATCGCTACGTTGTAGTGGTGGTTAAACCCCGCCATCAAGCCGCACTGAGCCAGCATGCTGGAGTATGGCTTAATCTTACTTGTATCCGGGTAAAGGCCTGTGCCCCTGGTTGGGGACATTAATTACATACATTTATTATTATAATTTATTTGGAAAACAAACCCTAAGCCCGGTCCCTTATTTATTGATATTTATAATTTTTTGACATAATAGTTTTTAACATGCCTTTAAACTTTCTTTTATACATTGTTTCCATACGGAACTCGTCTGGCATACCATTTAGTATCTTAGGCAACATTCTACACGCAGTTCTAGACACGTAATAATTTTTATCTACACCCGTATCATAAACCCTCTTTACTGCGTACAAAAACCACACGTTACGATCAGCATAATGTTAAACTACTTGATAAAAACTCATTTCTTATCTGAAAAATTACACATTATGACCATAATGTGTAGTTTTTCTGCATATTATGACATTCAAATTTCGCGCCGAGGCCTACCTGCGAGCCGCCCCTAGTTTGTCTGAAAGTTTGTGAAGTTTGTACTGACATTCAAATTTCGAACGCCGACGCCAGCCTCCGGCACATTGGTACTACAGAACAAGCTAAACAGCTGCAGAGCCACAATGCCGATCAAACATGCGGTTCCTGAACACATCAAAGAGAGCTTATGATATGTGTGTAGATAAACTAGTGTATGTAACTGTACATAATTAGGCATTATTTTTTTTTCGTTTATTCAAAATCATAAAGTTACAATTTAATTAAGTTTTTCCACTCTCAAAGACCTTCTGGTCTATCTGGAGTGGTGAGATCGTTCTTAGTGTAGTAAAGTTTTAGTTTAAACAAATAATTCTAATTTTCTATGTAACTATTTATAAGGCTTTTGGGTAAGTCATTACTAATATCTGGCAGCATGTACTCCCAAGTCCGCATACCGTATACATTATTATACTTAGGTAGTCTATATGTTTTATAGTAAGATAAGTTTCTCATACCAGCTGGTCTGTTCTTAGTCTGTAAGTATTTTAAGTTATTATATTCTTCATTTAGGATGGCAAATTTTGTTTTGTTGAAGACATTCATTATGTTACAATGGTTGAATAAGCCAGTATAATTTATTTCATTTTTAAATTTTTCTTTATTTTTTTTTGTTACCATGAGTTTTAGTAGGATAGTTTGTAATTTTTGAATGCCCTCAACATGAGATTTGTAGGTTCTGCCATAACTACTTAGGCCATACCCGATGACAGAGTCAGCTAGTGCCATGTATAATAGTCTCAGAGTTTTGTACGGTAGTTTATATCTGAGTATGTGAAATTGACTTATTATAGATCTTAGTTTATTGCAAACATGATGTATGTGTGGACTCCAGCTGAGCCTGTCATCTATGATAAGGCCCAGGTACCTATGCGTTTTAACTAAGTCTAAGTGTGCACATTTACATTGTATATGATTGTGGTGGAAGCCATGGTGTTCGTGCGCCATGATGCTGGGTGTGATTGTTGTTTTATTATGTGATGAACGTATATGCATTAGTTTGGTTTTTTGTGAGTTAATTACTAAACCAACATCATGTGCCCATTTACACAACAAGTCATAGCTCGTTTGCATACAGTGTTCGGCTTGTTTTATATCGTGGTTAGCTACTAATATGCATGTATCATCGGCAAATTGGTATACTGAGCACTCATTCAACATATTGCACATGTCGTTAACATATAGAAGGTACTCCAAGGGCGCATAATGGAACCCAGGGCAGTACCCTCCTCTGTTTTGTATAAATCGCTAAATGTGTTTTTAATTTTTACTGTTGTAAATCTGTCATGATGATAATTTTGAAAAAAGTTTAAAAGAGGGCCCCCTGTATACCATTTTATTCTAATTTTGTAAATAATGCATGGAAGGTTAAAGTATCAAATGCTTTGCTAAAATCTATGAATAGGGCTAATACATGTTTTTTTTTGTTCAGGTTGTGATTAATTTCGTTAGTGATTTACATAGAAGTTGCGGTGCACTATTATTTTTTTGAAAACCAAACTGTTTTTCGTTTATAATATTGTGATTTAGTATGTATTTGTTAATTTCATCACCAAAGTACCTTTCTATTATTTTATCGATAGATGATAGTATTGTAATTGGCCTATAATTATTTGCTTGTGAATGATTACCGTTTTTATATATGGGTCTAGTGATTCCTATTTTTATTTTGTCCGGATAGATTTTATTAATAATGCATCGATTAATTAAGTGAGTCATTACGGGGACAAAATCTTTACTTATATATTTTATGTCTGTTACTCGAATCCCGACATATCCAGGACTTTTATTGTCATTTAAATGTTTAATTATTTGTTCAACTACTCTTTCTGAAGCTTTGTTTATTTTCATACATTGATCTGGAATCGATTCGTACGAGGATTTGTTGAGCAATGGAATATTACAATTTAAGCAAATATTTTTAACATTTGATCTGAATCCTTCCGCAAAATCATTAGTTAATTGTTTGATACCAGTTTTGAAGGCTTTCACTATACTATCATCTATTGATTTTACGATTTTTCCTGTAAGGTTATTTATGACATCCCATATTTTCTTACTATTTTTGAAGTTTTTACATATCTCGTTTTTTGTATAGTTATTTCTCACTAAATTAATAAATTTTATAGTTTTATTCCTATATTTGTTGTAAAGAAGCCCTGTTCTTACAATTGCTTTCATCCTTTTTCCATATTTCATACAATTCATCTCTTTTTTTACACATTGATATTATTGTTTTATTTACCCATATACATTTTTTTTACCATTCCCAATTTTACACTTATATTTACTTTGTTCATATACATTCTGTCTGTCTAAAGTGATGGAGAAGATTGCAAATAAAAGACTTGTCACGTTTTTGGAAAATAATGATCTCCTAGTTGAGGGACAATTTGGATTTCGTAAGAATAGATCTACTGAAGATGCTGTTCTGCACCTTACATCTATTATAGTAAATCGACTAGAAAGGGGGGACAAATGTCTGGGCGTGTTCTTAGATCTGAAGAAGGCGTTTGACACTGTCTCCATCCCAATATTACTCTCTAGTCTAGAAAACCTCGGAATACGGGGCCTCCCTTTGCTGTGGTTCACAAATTATCTTAATGGAAGGAGCCAGACTGTACGTGTAGAGGGTGAGGAGAGTAATCCTGACGCTTGCACTTATGGTGTTCCCCAGGGAAGTACGTTAGGGCCTACTCTCTTTCTCACCTACATAAACAGTCTTTGTGATAATAAGTTAATAGGAGCGGACATTTTAATGTTTGCGGATGATACCGTTTTATTATACAGTGCTAAAACCTGGAAAGATGTTTTTGAAATGGCAGAAGTTGGTTTGAAGCATGTGACGGCATGGCTTGAGGATAGCTTGTTGTCTCTTAACACCTCCAAGACTAAATATTTATGTTTTCGGAAAACTGATGCTACAAATCCAGATAAAAATTTCAAATTGAAAATTCATACTTATCCTTGTAATAGGTGTGCGCGTGAATTACCAGTATTACCTTCCTGTGATTGTCCTATTCTAGAACGTTCAAGCACCACTAAGTACCTTGGGGTTGTGGTAGATGATAAGTTATCCTGGATTCCGCAAATAAATTCTGTTGCCGGTCGTACTAGGAAACTTATATACGTTTTTAAGAGTCTTAGGGATGTTCTTAGTCAGGATATGTTAATACGTACTTACAAGGCGCTGGCTGTATCTGTTCTCACCTACTGTATTACTTCTTGGGGGGGTGCTGCAAAGACACATTTGATAGAGGTTGAGCGTGCACAACGGGCTCTTCTTAAGGTAATGAAAAGATTACCTTTTCGCTACCCTACGACTACATTATACAAAGAGTCCAAACAACTTACAGTCAGGAAGTTATACATTCTCCAATGTGTTTGCAGATTTCACCGTAATATCCATCCAATTCCTGATCACATTGGAAAAAGGGTAGATATAGTCCCATTACCCAACTTTAGGTCTGCCTTTGCTAGAAGACATTTCTTATACAATGCACCACGTATTTATAACAAACTAAACAAAAGCAACTCCATAAGACGACTTTATATTTATACACTTAAAATATATATACACAACTGGTTTAAGGAGTTTGACTATGAAGCAATTGAGCAATTATTTAACTATGCATCTTAAATCTTTACATTTCACGATCACGCACACACTCACACACACGCACTCACCCTTACACACACACACACACACACACACACACACCCTCACCCTCACACACACACACACACCCTCATGCATATACACACGCAGGTCACATAAGGAGCCTTAATAACTTTCTTTTTACTTAACATATTTTTGTAAATACTTACCTTATTTTCGTGTTTTCTTTACGCTAACATATTACAAACGATCTATGTAACTGAGTTAAGTAAATACTGAAGCCTGTAACACAGTGTATACTACCACAGGCTTCAGGGTTACTGTAGATTTAAGACATTGTATTATGTTAAAAATAAAGAATTTTATTATTATTATTATTATACATTTGTAAAACTCTGGATAATATAGTTTAAGGTTTGGTAAGGTTCCTCATAGCTAAGAGCAATGTTCCAGTTCAAGTTCAAGTTCAAAGTTCTTTATTACTGTAGATATTAACAATATTCTTAGTACACGTCTATGTTTTCCAAGCCATTTCGCACCTTATCTCTATCTAGCCTAGTTATTGTTTGCTGGTTATGCTCATAGTTCGTATCAAATGTTATTGAGCATCCCGTTATACAGTGGTCCGCTGGGGCGATGCCTACAACAGCTGTTGTGACGTCACATCTACCTGTACTTCGTATAAACATATGGTCGATACATGATCTTGTAATTAGGTTGCCTTTTTTTTTCTATTCTAGTATATTGTGTTATCCCACATTCTAAGCCAGATTCGCTGAGTGAGTTTAGGTAACTGTTTGTTATTGGTAGTTGTTGTTTAAGGTCAATATTCATATCTCCTAATAAGCAAAGGTTGTTTTTTTCTGGGTATTTATTTAGTATAAGTGATAGCTCTTCGACAAATCTTGCTTTATGCAGGTGTGGTGGTCTGTAGTACATAAACCTATTTTAATATTATTGTTTGTTTGTATTTCTCCCATTACACACTCAAAGTTTTTTGTGCAAATTTTTAATCTATTAAAACTCATACTTTTATGTGCATATACAATTATTCCACCTCCTTTTTTACTTTTTCTTAATTCTACATACATTTCATATCCTTGCAAATGAAATAGGTTTTTACAGCTGTGGTTTATATTTGCCTCAGTTATGACAATCAAATTAATGGTTTTTCTACTTGTTGTGACAATATATTCTAGTTGATAGAAGTTTCTAATCATTGATCTTATGTTGAGATGCATAGTAAGTAAAGAATTTTTGTGTTTACATAATGAGTTAGCGTATTTATTCCATGTGTTACAACACATGGAATAAATCAAATTAAATTAAATAAATTAAATAAATCAAATATCACAGAACAGAATTACAATTCTGTTCTGTGATATTTGATGGGGGATCGAATTTTAATTATATTAGTAATATATACTGAAACCTGGCACTATTAGAAATATATCACTGACACAGTTCACTCACAGGTGGTAGCCGCAATTAACTTGTCAATGTCGTTGACTGATCGTATGATGTGGTATGGGCCGTTTTCTTCTTTCCTAGCCATCACTGTACCTTGTCTGCACCAAACATACTTGAAGCTGTTATTTATCTTGAGATCTGTTTTGGTCTTCCATAGAAGGTATGCAGTTGATGGGGCCAGAGTCTCGCGATTAAACACTTCAGCATCGTCTGTACTTCCTGTCCTTGGTGGAGATTTTGGATTCTCTGGCTCTCTTCAACCATTTGTCGCGACAGCCATCGCGTAGCACAATAGTGATCGAGGCCGATTCCTGAGGCTTTCTGCTGGAGTTTATGCGGTTTGGGCGCTTTCGATACATTTTGATTATTTCGTTCACATCCAACTCCAGTTTTGTGCACACGCTTTTCATCAACACATCTAAATCTTCTTCTTTTTCTTCTTTTATGCCGCATATTTCTGCATGGTTTATCAGTTGAGTTTGCTCAATTCCATTTAGTTTCTGTTCAAGTTCGATAGTTTTAAGTTGTAGGTTTTTGCAAGTGTTTCTCAGATTTTCGTTTTGATTTTCGAATGTTTTCATCTTTTGTTCATAGGTTAGAATTTTTTCTTCATCATCAATTTTATCGGAATAGAATGGGAGTGTAGTTTGCAATTCTTCTCGAATGATGGTGCGTACTTCCTTGCGAATGTCACCAAGTTATTTGACGAGTTATCGTATCAGTATGAAGTGAGAATTGTTGATTTTCTGTGTCCGTATTGTCTTCGTCTTCTGCGTCAGGAAGTATGCAGGACAGACGTTTTGGTTTCATCGACCCGTTACAAGTACGGCATTTCCAATCCATCGAATCAGTCGCAAATAGTGTGTTTAGCTGCTCAGTTGTGATAGCAGCGCATTGGGAGTGAAGCCATTTCGAACACTTGCTACATTGTAGACCGGGGCTCTTTTTGGTAACAATCTTGTTGCACTTAGCACATTTAGCCATTTTATTTTGAGGTTAAGTGATGTTGTCTTCTTCTTGTCTCAAACCCTGGCTAATCTGTTTTCTCAGATGGGGTGTCAGGGGCAAAACTTCACTCGCCTTCGGCTCGTTTCATCGCTCCATTATGTAGCAGTCACATAAACTATTATTATCTACACACGTATCATAAACCCTCTCTACTGCGTTCAAAAACCGCACGTTACGATCAGCATTATGTTAAACTACTTGGTAAAAACTCGTTTCGTATCTGGAAAACTACACATAATCGTCATTATGTGTAGTTTTTCTACATATAATGACATTCAAATTTCGAACGCCGACGCCCACCCGCGTGCCGTCCCTAGTTTGTCTGTAAAGTTGGTACTGACATTCAAATTTCGAACGCCGCCGACGCCCGTCTGCGTGAAATTGGTACTAAAGAACAAGCTAAACAATTGCAGAGCCACAATGCCAGTCAAACATGCGGTTCCTGAACACATCAAAGAGAGCTTATGATATGTGTGTAGATAAACTAGTGTATGTAACTGTACATAATTAGGCATTAAAACTCTCGAGTGATATTATTATGAAACTCGCCGTTGGCTCGTTTCATTAACCCACTCTCGAGTTTTAATGCCCTCCATTATGCAGCAGTCACATAAACTACTATTATATTCTACTTTCCTGTCAACTGGTATGATTTTGCAAACTTTATGTATAATTATAATTCCTCGTATTTTTTTTTACATTATTCTTTGTTATATCATCTACACTCGGCGCCACGAATAAAGAGCTCTCGGAGAAACTGGCGGGGATTACTGCGCATGTGTACAGTCGCGGCATAATTCCGAAGTGCGTTTTTAGGGTTAGTGTGAAGGAATGAGTGTTCAGGACTTTCTTCACTTCTATTTTTTCTCTGTTTGATATTTTGTTGATTGGGATATTAGCCGATGTAAATAATGGACTTTGTGTCAAATAAACTATAGGTACTCTCTATTGACAACATTTGTTAACGTCAAGGTTGAAACCCCCCCCCTAGCATAGAATGCCCCTAGTCACTAGGGCCTAGTGAATATAGATACTTGTAGTAATAGTCCTGCACACTCTTTTCTTCCCGCTGACTAATAATTTGTAACAATTAAACCACAATTAAGTTTTTCATCAGACTTCTTCATCAGTATTTCATCAGACTCTTTTTTGATATAACAGTTCACATCGTAAACCATTTTTCTAGCTTGCCTAGTCAGTACTTTATTTTTCGGCATTTTCGACCGGGGCGAAAGATAACGTTGGGTAATATTGTATGCGACTGTACTCAAGAAGCTTCGAGACGTGCTTTCGGTGCGGGCATCGGGAAGCGACTGATCAACGAATCAGGTGCCGGCGCTGACTACCGCCCCCGTCGCTCCTCACTTCCCCGCGCCAAACACTTGTGAAAAGTGACTACTGCGCATTCAAGGACAAAGCTCTTTAGTCGTGGCGCCGAGTATACTGAAAGCTATATCAGGTCCGGCGAGCAAATTCACGGTGTCTCTTTTGGTAGATTACTCTCTACTATATGTTCCAGAACAACGTCCAGGTCTAAACGTTTTTCGTGCCATTGCCTTAAAGGAGATTTATTGGTATTGACAGAGTACTTGTCAAGATTCATCGATTTTGATTCGTCTTGACAGAATACTTTTTAATACGAATCAAACGAGCCCAAAGTGGATAGTTTTCTCAAGGCCACCGTCCGCCTCCATCATCAGACCCTGGATATCATCTAGGACAAAAGTATTTTTCAAGACGAATCAAAAGAGCCGAAATTTGATAAGTTCGCGGCGTTTTGTTACTGTGTTCCCATGGCCATCCGGCTCCATCATCAGATCAGCTCCACGTCATAATAATATTGTATTGTCATCCAATTTACATATGCATTCAACATTTTAGCTGAATCGCAAATCGGGAAGAGGTCAAATGTAACTGCTAGATTTGACCCGAACATACATAGACGTACATTGCAAGTTAAATAAAAGCTTAAATAGTACATTTTGCTTCTGCATTCGATGCACTTTTTGTTTTGGATCGTAACCTCTTGCGGGAAAAAGATGTACGTAACTGTATGTCGTAGCCATATCGTAGAATTGACTCTATCATGAAATAGCCAATCATGGTTGAATTAGAGCTTTCATTGAACGAAGAAATATTTAAGGGCAATACACTGCGGTAGCTTAGGTGAAGACTAATGGGGGCGAGCGCATCAAAGCCCCCGAATAGTCTTCGTGTTAGTTCGACATGTATAATACAAAAAACACCCCGTAGTACTTAAAACAAATGCTTTTAAAAGACATGGTTTCGTGAAATTCTACCCTTTCTGATCATTTTATGAAATAATTGACTATATCACGAAATGGTTTGCCATTTCATGAAATAATCAATCCGTGGTTGACTATTTAACGAAATTATCAAATTCTACGATATAGCTACGCATACATGTATGAACACTTTTTGTTCTTGAAGCAATTTTTAGCTATGAAGATTTAAACCTCGCTGCTTATTCGGCTGTGCATCGTTACATGACGACCCGAACGGCCGAGTCGGCAGTGACGCTGCCTACGAAACCAAGGGTCCCGGGTTCGAGTCCCGGTGGGGGCAAATATTTGTTTGATGAGAACGAATGTTTGTACCCTAGTCATGGTTGTTTATCTATCTAAGTATAACATTTATCTATATAAGTACGTGTATCGTTGTCTAGTACCCAAGATACAGGGAATCCTAGTTTGGGGCTAGATCAATGTGTGTAAATGGTGTCCAAGGTGTTATTATTATTATTATATCGAAACAAATTGCACAGAGCTGTATAACAATGGGCCCTTGAATTTCAATTTGGCTAAACAGCCGCGTTTCCACGGGCATTTGAAACAATGTGCTCTAATTGACTCATCCGGCACAAAACGTTTCTACCGCGATATTACTGACGTAATGCTAGTGATTATTTTGCCTATTTGGCCGAGAGACGAAGCCTCTCCAATTCAGCTTCGGCAAAAACGCTTTCGTATATGTCTGTCCGGATGTTCGACTGGTCTCCTCTACAGGTCGCCTTTCTCAACCGATTCTCGTAAAACTTTGTGAGCAGGTTCGATAATTATAGGTTTATTTTGTCGATTTAGTTTTACGAAACTTTTCAAAATAGCGGAGAAAGAGTATTAAGTTATTGATGCGGCTACTTTCCTACTCCATGCACGTAACTAGGTGGATTCATAAGTTTGTATGTGGTATTGAATGAAAATGCAGTCAGTGCATATTCATCCAATAAACTTCAAGGGATTCGTGGGTGTGAAAATAATGAAAAAGGGTGCAAGTTTACGGTTTCGCTCGCGGGGTTTACTGCTCATAGAAACCACTAGTAAATATGTACTCGGAATTGCTGAATATATCACCAACTCAGTTTGGTTTCAGACAGCGAAAACCGACGGAGGATGCACATCCCTAGTTTTAAACTCAGCTCTACTCATCTTGACAAAGAAAGCTTGAAAAAAGAAGAAAAGCCTTTGACCCCTTTTCTATACCGATCTTATTACATAACCTGGAAAACATGGATTTTCGGAGAGTTGCACTCGACTGGTTTAGTAGCTGTCTAACAGATTCATAAGTTTGTATGTGGTATTGAATGAAAATGCAGCCAGTACATGCTCTTCCAATAAACTTCAAGGGATCGTAAGTGTGAAAATAATGAAAAATGGCGCAAGTTTACTGCTTTGTTTTTTGTATGATTTGTGTGCAATAAAGAAATTATGAATGATGAAGATGGGCACATCAATCACATTACATTACAATACGAATAGTCTTCGTATTGACATGTAAGAACAAATGAAACGTAAATTCTAAACCCTGGCGGTCTGGTTTACAATTTACCGATAGTTTACAAACTAACGCGTTAGTTTATAAACTAACGAATTTGACAACCTTATGGTGACATATATATTAAATTGTCAACTGGTTTAAACTTGAATTGCAAATAAAGTACCAGGGCAAACACTGCTGTAGCTTAGGTGAAGACTAGAGGGGGCGAGCGCAGCGAAGCCCACAAACAGTTTTCGTGTTAGGTTGACATGTAAGAACAAAAGAAACATTAATTCTAAACCCTGTCGGTCTGTTTTATCGATAGTTTATAAACTAACGCTTTAGTTTATAAACTAACGTTTTGCCAATCTAACGGTGACATATACATGTATATTGTTTAAACTTGTGAAATGCGTTTACATGCAAGCGGTGTGGTAGGATAGAGGCCTACATTGACATGGCTCTCATCAGAAAATAAAAACCAGTCAAGTGCGAGTCAAACTCGCGCACGGAGGGTTCCGTAAAATGGTGTGGAGTGAATAGTTTGGATTTTACATAGCAAAATGTTGTTTACAAAGTTATTGGTGCGGCTACTTTCACACTCCATGAACGTAACCAGGTGCATTCATAAGTTTGTATGTGGTATTGAAAGAATTGTTGTATGCCCATGAAATATTTATTTTTTGTATTTTTTTGTATTTGTTGTTATAGCAGCGACAGAAATATATCATCTATGAAAATTTCAACTGTCTTACTATCACGGTTCATGAGATACAGCCTGGTGACAGACGGACGAACAGACAGCGGAAGCTTAGTAATAGGGTCCCGTTTGGCACCCTTCGGGTACGAAACCCTCGAAAGGGGTTAAATAGGAGCTGCTAGAGCAGGATTCGCAAATGATGTTCCACAAGAAACACAAAACTCAATTATTACCAACCGTTTCTTACCTACCCAGCGTTTGTAATAATATTGAACAAAGATGAGTGTTTTTAGTAGCAAAGTGGCTGTTATGTCTGTGGCACTGAAATAAAATTGGATAGACAGGAGATGACTAATGTCCAAGGTAAGTGGTTCGAGTATATATTTCTTTAGAATGAAGGTTATGTTATAGCAAAGCTTCGGTGATGGGTTGGATCTTGTCACACAAAAAGAGCTTTCATGGGCCGAACTACGATACAGGTAAATATAAAGTATCCATAATATCAGCAGAAAGAGGCGAATTAGTGTTTTGAACGCCATGGGGCTGCGTTGAAAATACTCACACGAGATTTAAGCATTACACAAGTCGATAATTCTGCTTCTATCTAAAGTTACATTGAGAAACGAATGTTAACGCTTACCACTCCATAAAAATATAACATCGGGCGCTTTACTTTCATGTTGAATGGCCACCTTACGTTGATTATTCAGTCTTGAATATCTGAGGACATTTAAAAGTAATTTTCATTAGCAGACGACCTCTAGAACCTTCCAGACTCACGTTTTTGCTGTAAACTGAAAGGACAGAACTGAAACCCACACGTTTTTGTAGCGGCACAAAAGTTACAAATCGTCAAAGCGGTTTTCGAAATGTTTCACGAAACCGACTTTGGAATTATTTCAACATAAAAATACCTAGAATAAAACTAAACACATAACTCAGTACATTATGCCTTGAATATCATAAGATAATCCAATTGGTTTACTTGCGGAAAACGATACCATTTTGGCCGTAAAATATGCATAAAAACATTAACATTAATAAGCTATGCTCAAAGCCCTTCCCTCCAACATGAAATTAACTCGGACCTTAGGCTTTAAACTACCCACAAACTATGGCTGGGAGACCGCTAAATGAAACTAATATAAGTAACCAAAATACTGGGGATTATTAAGGTATTACGTATGGACTTGTAGGCCTTTGAAACGTAGTTTTACTCGATACAAAAAGTTTCAGCGTATACCTATTGGCCAGGACTAGGAGGAACTACGGCAGATGGACCAAGGCGGTGACGGAATGGTGGCCAAGGGACGCACGAAGACCGAGAGGTAAGCCACCCTCCCGATGGTTGGATGACATCGCCAAAACTGGCGGTCAACAGTTGATGGGGTGGTCCCAGGACGGCAGTAAATGCCGTAACAGAGGGGAGGCCTTTACTCCATAGTGGGTGCAGGAGTCATGGATAACATATAAATAGTGGCTCTGTGAGCTGGAGACTTCGTGAGCGATACAGGCAATTTGCGTTTTTTAGGGTTCCGTACCCGAAGGGTTCCAAACGGGACCCTATTACTAAGACTTCGCTGTCCGTCCGTCCGTCCGTCTGTCACCAGGCTGTATCTCAAGAACCTAGCTAGCTAGAGAGTTGAAATTTTCACAGATTATGTATTTCTGTTGCCGCTATAACAACAAATACTAAAAAACAGGATAAAATAAATATTTAAGGGGGCTCCCATACAACAATACCACATACAAACTTATGGATGCACCTGGTTACGTACATGGAGTGTGAAAGTAACCGCACCAATAACTTTGTAAACAATATTTTGCTGTGTAAAATCCAAACTATTCACTCCACACCATCGCTTCCATTGAACGGTGGTAGGGAACCCTTCGTGCGCGATTTAGACTCGCACTTGACCGGTTTTTTTTCATTGCGTTCGCATGTCTGCCCATGCTGAAAAGGAGACTCTTCGCTCGCTCGGTCAACTATGAATGAATGATGAGTACCAATGGCCCCATCAGTTCTTCAAGTAAGATGGTTAGATGTTGTGTTTAGATAGTGTTCTTCCAACATAAAAAGGTCGTGGGACTTCAGGTTGCAGCCCGTAACATGAGGAGGAGTATTCTACTTGGTCTTTGAAACTAAACGTAATTTGGTTTTGATTTGAGTGGAAGCTAATGGAAAATTTATTCAGACAGTGATATGCTCAAAGTATTAAATTATCTCGGAAAGTTTAGTTGGGCTAGTTATTTTCGGAGGGTAACTTGAAGCTGAACAATTTAACTCGGTAGAATGAACATCTATTTTCAGTTTAGCATCCATCCAGTAAGACCTAAAACGGCACAAGGGTGGCAGATCACAATGAGGGTTTTCTGACTTTGTACTATCTGACAGCTATTTAGACCTGACGCCTACGAGGCGCCGCCTGGTGGCGGAAAAAGTATCGAAAACCCTCGAGGGTTTTCTGACTTTGTACTATCTGACAGCTGTTTAGACCTGACGCCTACGAGGCGCCGCCTGGTGGCAGAAAAAGTATCGAAAACCCTCATTAGTCACTAACAATGCTGGGATTGAAGCAGGCTTTTATTTGGTCCTTTTAAAAGCTGTTTGGGCCTTACGAGGTGACAGGGGTGCTCTGTCCGCATTGTTGGTGACTTTACAAATGTCTGTGAACAAATCGAACGAATCGAACGAACTCTGTTAGCAAACACAAGCTTATAAATTGTCCCCCGACACCTCATATAACCGGCGAAGCGAAGGGCGGGTGACGCACCTAAACCAATTTCCATTATCCTACCGGCCACATTAATTCGGGCTGTCGAATGTTTGGGCTTCGGAAAAGGAGGCACAGCGATGCGTATTTCCGTTGTATACAAGGCCATTACGCTCCCATAGCGTACTGCTCGTGTATATTTCGGAATGCTGATACTCACATCTGCAACTACAAAATATGCAAGAATTTTGCGAACTACTCGTCTATAGTTTGTAATGAATGCTTACGAAAGTTTAGTTCCAAACTATACAGTGTCTCTTACGCATGCTATCAAAGGTATTATTTAAAAGCACTTCAAAAATACTGATTTGCACAGCAAAAAAAATCAATAAAAACACTTTAAATATTTTATTTATCCTTAAGTTTGTATTACGTATTTTTTGTTGTTCTTACATGTTCAACCTAACACAAAAGATAAAGGGGCTTCGCTTCGCTCATCCCCTTTACCCTTCACCTAAGCTACCGCAGTGTTTTCCCTGATATTCGCTGAGAAAATCAGTATTTTTGATGTGCGGTTTAATATTTCCCTTAAACTCTGATATTAATCGCTGATATATAAACTTAAATACACATAAAATATTTATTTAATTTTAACATGAGTATTAACACTGGGCAATAGCGGAGTATATAACAGAACCATAAAATTGGCATAGACCATTCCGAAGTATACACGATTGCGGCGTAATGCTGATGTATATATAGTTCGGAAGACGTAAGTGAAAATATTGCGTTCCAAAGTATACGCGATAATTTACAGACCCCTGGGTAATGGCCTTGTATATTACGGAAACACGCCACAACGATACGTCAATTCCGGTAGCTAAATGGGGGCTCAGCCGTGGCCCCCGTTTATCTGATGTTTCCGTAATCCTTAGAAATTAACTCAATTTCAACGAAATTCGATCCCCAGCAGCTGGATTCGGATAAATTAATGAGTTACGTGGATCGCCTGTCTCTGTCATCGATACGCCATTTTGTTAGCAGAATCCGGGCTTATTTTAGCTTCTCGAACATTCGACACAGCCCGACATGTAGCCGTAGCGTTTCCCAGACAATTGACGCTAAAGAAAAACCACTCGTAGTTCTATTAGCCTAAAGATTACTATCGCCCAGGACAATCGATCAGACGATACAAATCATGGAAAAACATACTTTATACATTCCTAACAGGTGTTACATTTGATTGGTGATTCGACGTGCAAGTTCATGCTAGTAATGTAAAAGCCTATGACTAAGTACTGGCAGGAAGAGGGAAGTAATGTTAGGTCTAGCTAGGGTTATCAGATCTAGATTGTAGATAAACAGGAGAAATTTATTTTTAAGTATGTATATTTTCGGTTTGCAGGAAACAGTCCTGGTTAGGCAAAAGGGTGTATTTGCGTTCTAAGCACTCCTAAGCGTCCGAGGTCTCTGCGAATCCGACACTAGAGGGGTCTGGTATATTCATAACTCATTCAGTACGTACAGGACGAACCTACAATTAAATTTTAAACTGTAGTCAGGGAAACTCCACAGTAGGAAACACTACTTGCTCCTTTCACGATAGCGTAACATACTTTGGAAACTGAGGCTGTTTTCTCATTTATTTATATATTTGCGACGCGGTGCCGAGTTCCAGACAGTTCAAGTCAAGGGTGCTCCCTTCGGGCTCACCCTGGAGACCCCGGTGACTACATCGTCCTTACAAATGACGCCACTAACTGCTTAAGAAATTTGGATATGACTTCGCAAATACGTTCTCATTACTCAGCCATAAGGGTGAAGGAGGAGTGGGTCATAGCTGAAAGTGTCATTTTATGGTAGGTTTCAACATTGTATTTTTTTCTTAAGCTAAAAACAAATGGGAAAAATTAAACTGCACATCAAAAATACTGATTTGCACATGTTGCACAGCAAATATCAGGGCAAAATGCTGCGGTGGCTTAGATGAAGGGTAAAGGGTGTGAGCGAAGCGAAGCCCCCTTTATCCTTCGTGTTAGGTTGAAAATGTAAGAACAACAAAAAATACTTAAAACATAAACTTAAGTACTGTAGTGTCTCAGCACTTCTTTGAGCACTACCTATACTTGAAATATATAATATAAAGACTTGACTTGACTTGACTTGTGTTTTTATTTATCATGTATGGTTACAATTTTGTATAAAAGGGATCAAACTGGCTCGATAGCCATTACGCTAATCCTAACTATATAATTTAGCTCAGTCGCTGGCCGAAGCCTAAGGTGAAGTGTGTCACATTGCCTTTTCACATCCAAGCCTCTTTCTTTTTAAAATTACGCAGGACAAATATCGAACCTGACTATATACCTTACAGTACACATAAAATATTTAAAACATAAAAAGTATTTTTGTTGATCCTTTTTTGCTGGGCAAATCAGTGTTTTTGATGTGCGATTAAAGACTATCCAAAACAAAACAAACAAACAATGGCACCTAATCTCAAAAGCTCATCGCTTATGGCGCTGGTGTAGTTGAAAAGGCTGTCTATCTGTCAAAGTCGTCAAATTCTATTTACATCTTCTTATAATATATGACGTGCCAACCTCATTTGTGGTAAATTTTGCCAGGGTCAAGTGTCTTTAAAAGACCACGGGACGTTTTCATGAATCTAACTTCAAATGGGATCTCTTTGCCTCCAACTGCCGGGTTCGAGTCCCGGTGGGGGCAAATATTTGTTTGATGAGAACGGATGTTTGTACCCTAGTCATGGTTGTTTATCTATCTAAGTATAATATTTATCTATATAAGTACGTGTATCGTTGTCTAGTACCCAAGATACAGGGAATCCTAGTTTGGGGCTAGATCAATGTGTGTAAATATTGTCCAAGGTATTATTATTATTATTAACTACGCCAGCGCCACCAAGCGGGAGCAAAGGCAGACATAGGGTTATATTGGATATACCCTGCAGTTAAAAAACTATATTACTGAGTGCAGTAACATGTATAATTTAAGTTATTGTTTATTTTTTTAAATATATTTGTAGTTAAAATTTATTTGAAACGGGGCTCTTAATTTGAAATTTGTACTTAGTCTTCACAAAATAAAAGGCCCGGTGACAGCCTCCGAGTCACTGACGTAATAAGGTTGAATTTAGTTTGGGCCTCCGGGCCTTTTATTTTGTGAGGACTGCAGTTCAAATTTCAAATTAAGAGCTTCGTGGTCTAATGGGTTTAACGCTTGCTTCTCACACAGGAGATGCCGGTACGATTCCTGACCATGTGCCAATGAGATAATTAATTTATCTTAAGTACAGTAAACGAAAGTTCTAACGATGATGGAAAAACAACGTGAGGAAAACTTCATTACTCCATAGCTGCGGCGATGGGCTAGCCCCCTGTCACGCAACATGGAGTATTATACGCAATTGAATAACCGGCTCAAAGTGGGCACAATTGTGCCTCTGCCACCCCGTATGACGCTATGTAGTTACGTTTCAAATTAATTTCATTTTAAAATCGTTTCAGCAGCAGTTACCAGCTTGTCGAAAGACATTGCTTGATCGATGTATGGAAGACTGCCCTCGAACGAAATGTACAAGCAAAGCAAACACTATTTTGAATGGCTGAATGACGGATGTGTTACATTGTTCAAAAGTTTCAGGACCTTCACAGATTCTCTCAATTCTGTAAATAAAATCGTAAAATTCCTACATTAATAAGTAAACAAACTCACAAAGCGATCAAACGACGTCTGACTAACGTTTGCGTTTATTAAAGTGATTCGATTGATCTCCGATTACGGGATTGTTTGAGCTTCCTAAATAGAATCGATAAGACAATTCGATATGGTTGAAACGAAAACTTTGTTTTACTGTTAACTATTATTTATTTACATATAATAAAATGTACATGTAATAAAATTTATAAAATAAAATCGCCTTTTTTTGCATAGCATTTAAATGTTAATAATAACATAATAATAAAAATTGATGGCATTAGTCATTCATTGTTCTTGTAAAAATTTCATATATTTCATTATTGTAAATTACTTATTCTATTATTTCATTTGTTTAAATACTTCAAAATCTATGCGCCCTTTCGGGTGGAGGCCTCCTCCAGCCCAAGCCATGCTTCGCCATCTCGAACTATCTTAAGCCAATCTTTGCCCGCAGCTGCTACGATGTCGTCGGACCATCGCTTATGTGGCCTTCCTTGTCGTCTCTGTCCACCTTCTGGACCTCTCCATTTAGTAATCGACCCAGTCCATCTGCCGTCTTCGAATCGAGCCACATGGACCGCCCATCTCCATTTCATCTGTCTAATGTATTCTAGAACATCCTTTATAGCCGTTTTTGCTCTAATCTCTGCATGCATAACGTTATCCTTCAGGCGTACTTTCAGGATACTTCTTTCCATTGCCCTTTGACAGGTAGCGAGTATGTTAGCGTTTGCTTCTGTTACTGTCCATGCCTGGCAACCGTAGATCAGAGATGGGAGTATGCAGGTGTCCATGACGATCTTTTTCGAAGTGACTAGTAGATTCCTTTTTAGGACTTCCTTTAGAGACCAGAATTTTCTCCATGCTATGTTTATTCGTCTATTGATTCCTTCTTTATCCACATCTCTAAAGGAAATCAGTATTCCGAGGTACACATTTTCATCTACATATTCTACAGTATTATTGTACACTCTTGTTGCCTGCTTGATGCTGTTTGTTAGCAGTTTTTTTTTAGGTTCATGAGTAGGCCCACTTCCTTGCTTTCATTGTGCAGGGACTGGATCATAAATTCGAGATATTTAGCTGATTTTGCGAATACGACTATATGGTCGGCGAATCTCGGATAAGTTAAACGTTTTTGGTCTATCTTGAGTCCTTTTCTTTGCCAATCTGTGATTGTCTTTCTTAAGACTAACTCAAGTACCGCTATGAAAAGTTTTGGTGATAGTGGATCTCCCTGTCAGACTCCTCTGGGAGAGGCTTGCTGTATTTTTCGTTACCTGATTTCTTAAAATATTGTTTTAAGCCATTCCTGTACTTTTTTGGGGCCTGTTCTGAATGTTGTTTATTTTGAGAATCTGTAGGTGAGTCTGGCCGATTTCTCTTTGTAGTTTTATTCTTTTCTATGACTACCAGCTTGTCATATCGGAAGAAGACTTTGTTTCCAGCTTCCCACTCTTTTTTGGCCCTTTCTCGTCTAGTTTTTTTGGTTTCCAATACATTCTTTGGAACGTCTTTTTTGAGGTTGTACTGGGTATTTGCAAGTCGCTTTTTCGCATTAATACCGCTTATCTTTTTTCGAACTGTTGAGAAGGTTACACATACTGGTCTCACATGTTCTCCCTTCTTTCCTAATCGTGTAAGAGATACCAGCTCGGTTTTTTCACATTTTACCTGCAAATCATGATTTATAAAACTGTGTATTTTTACTTCCAATCCTGCACACACATTCTCATTTTCTTCTAATCCGCAGAACAGTATATTCCCCTCTCACATTTTCTTGTCAAAAAAGTCCAGTTGTTTGTCTTGTAATTCTAGTTTGTGCTCCAACTCTGTTACTTTTGAATTAAGGTTTATGAATTTTTCATCAATGTTTTCGTTAATTTTTGTAGTTATAGGTTCTCCTTAATTTTTTATTTATTTATTTTTTTGCCACGCAATATCTCTTTGGATTTGTTGTAGTATTTTCATCATTTCGTCCATTTTATGCTCTTTAGTGTGTCACGCAATTTGTATTTATAAAAACTTCATCTTAATTACTTTTTGTTTAAACTGTTAAGCCATCTTCTGACTTTCATAATAATGTACCCTTTAATGCCATTGTAATATATAATAAATCTGATTCTGAGAAATAAAAAAAACCGGTCAAGTGCGAGTCTAAATCGCGCACGAAGGGTTCCGTACCACCGTTCAATGGAAGCGATGGTGTGGAGTGAATAGTTTGGATTTTACACAGCAAAATATTGTTTACAAAGTTATTGGTGCGGTTACTTTCACACCCCATGTACGTAACCAGGTGCATCCATAAGTTTGTATGTGGTATTGAAAGAATTGTTGTATGGGAGCCCCCTTAAATATTTCTTTTATCCTGTTTTTTTAGTATTTGTTGTTATAGCGGCAACAGAAATACATAATCTGTGAAAATTTCAACTCTCTAGCTAGCTAGGTTCTTGAGATATAGCCTGGTGACAGACGGACGGACGGACGGACGGACAGCGAAGTCTTAGTAATAGGGTCCCGTTTGGAACCCTTCGGGTACGGAACCCTAAAAAACTATTGTCAAATTTTGGCACCGCTTGGATTGGAAACCACAGAGTAAGTAGGCTTTTTACTTTGTTCGTTAATCTATTTCTACGTTTACTTATATGGCAATATCGTCCAAACTCCAAGCACAAATGTGTGAACGATGCGGTTGGAGGGGTTTAAGGGAGTTTGTGCTTGCCGCCGATCCCCAGCCTTGACGGGTTTTTGGTCCAAAACAAAGGAATTTGCACTTGCCGTTTGTGAAGTGTTTTCAAACGACACAAGTGTGACGTCGACGACCGCCATGACAAGAGTCGCGGTCCGTAATGAGCTCTATGAAATCATCACCTTAGCTATTGCGCGCGACTAGGACTGGCAGCCCTATAAAACAGCGTGAAACACAAGAACTTGACTTAGGGAAGGTTAAAGCCGACGGTCTGGGCAGCCATTGTTTTGTTCGTGTAGTGTAGAACATCGTAAACAGTAATGTACGGAGGCGATAACTCCTGATAACGCCGTACAGAGTAATAGACTTGGCAAAATACTTTGACATTGTTCACCATAGCCGTCGTAGTTTTACTTGTGGTTTACTAGTCAGCGATTTACTTGGAGGTTTCATTCACGGACTATATTGTGTATCTTTATAATGGGATGATTAGGAGTGTAATTTTATATTAATAATATGAATAACTTACTAATTAAATATCATTTGCAATTACGAACGGACTTTTCCGCTCCCACATTGGTCAAAAGTAGAGAAGAGGCAAAAATTTATGTTTAATATGTGATGTGATGTGATGTGATGTATATGTGAATATCTACAGTAATAAGGAAACTTTAACTTTCTGATGGAAAATATTGTGAGGAAACTTTCATATCTCCGTAGCTGCGGCGACGGGCCAGCCCCCTGTCACACCTAATGTAGTATTAATTAGCTGGCTAAACGTGGGTACAACTTTGTTTTTGCCACCCTATATGGGAAAAGGCGGACTCGTATGTTTAAATATTTAGTAAGCAGATGAAAGTTCGTTCAACTTCTCAGACCCGCCCAACTTAACTTATCTAGTACTGCCGCGTTTTGCATTTAAAGCCCTCTATCCACCCTAGTTGATGTTGGCAATTTGTCATGGTGTTACCCGACCTACCCTCACACCCTTACTTTATAAAAAAATACTATATTCCTCGGTATTACGGAAACCCCAACTAGGTATTGAAAGACACGGAAATAGTTTGGCCGGGCCTCATACTAGCCCTACTGTCCATTTCTTTTAAATTTATTACCGTTTCTTAATATAATAGGAAGTACTGCGTGACCAACACAACTAGGCGCATGACAGGACTGCGGTTTCGGCTCCTACAAGCCCCCAACAATACGTGATTATACGTACGTACCTATACGATACATTACGATTAAAATCAGTAAAATACATTACCGCGATTTATTTTCAATTTGAAGTATCATAAACGCAATGTATAGCACCTGCCAAGATGACATTACTAACAGGTAGACCTAAGAAATGAGAGAGAGGGAGAGAGATGAGGGTTTCACGACAATTTCCGAGGTTGGCCAAATCGTTAACTGATTTTAATCGTATTGTACGTACTAGTTGTTAGCATGTACTAAGAACGCACTGTATGGTATCAATCACCGTACCGGTGTTCCCTCCGTAATACGGTATTTGACAAGGTAGTCCAATAAATCTAGAAATGTGTCCCAAGAACCTACTAGAAACTCAATTTTGTTTTAAAAAGACACCATTTGACTATGACGTCACATATGCAAGTATTTCATAGAACCCGCGAACAAAATTACCGTTTTGACTGCCCCTAAAAAGTACCTTTTTTGACTAGCAGTCAAAAACCGTATTCCAATGAACGCTTAGCTGTCATGCGCCTAGTTGTGTTAGTCGCGTAGTATGATCCTTTTCTCTATCCATTTACTGAAAAATAAATCCATTTTTCCATTATTTGTCCTTCAAACCATTCTTTGAACAGTTCCAAAACATTATTCAAAGAATGGTTTTAAGGACACCATCATCATCAATCAGCCCAGTTACTCACTGGTGTCTGTAGGCCTTTTTACTACCACGCCAGCTACGGCGACGATGTCATCTGGCTAGTGGTTTGAGCATTGGTCGTCGTGCGATACATTGTCTATTATACCGAAATCAAATTTTTCATAACAAAAAAGTAGGCAAATCGAAAGTAAGATTAAACAAAAACGGCCACGCGCACGAAGGGTTCCGTACCACCGATCACCGATGGTAGGGATGGTGTGGAGTGAAGTTTGGATTTTACATAGCAAAATGTTTACAAAGTTATTGGTGCGGCTGATGACAGACACACAGACGGACGGACAGCGGAGGCTTAGTAATAGGGTCCCGTTTGACACCCTTCAGGTACGGAACCCTAAAAATGGGGAATCCTAACCAATTAAAATTTTCATGCGAGTTCCTGCAAAAAAAAACTTTTGAACGAGCATGCATAACACTCGCTCAAAAACAACCCCCTATTCAGGAGTTTTTTTTATTATTTTCTTATGAATTATCGGACTCCGTGAGTTGTTTTAAAAAAGTTTACTCAAAAACATTCTTTAAAATATTAGGGTTAGGGTTCTTAGATCACGAAGGTAGGGTAAGGGTGACGGTAGGGAAAACCTAGGGCTTGAAGTGAGTCATTCAATAAGGAGGACCCTTCATTTAAAGGACAGGGTTCGTCATGGAATATTTTTAATGGCATTATTTGCATATATAACAGATCGGGTGGCAAAAGAAGTCAAAGTACTTTATTATTGTAGATATTTACAAATACTTAAACGTCATTTTTTGCTTCTTCTCTACATTGGACCACTGTGGGAGAAGAAGAGCGTAGAAACTCCCACAGAATGATTTTTAGATCTATCTATCTAGTCTTGATCTAGATCTAGTATTGATTGGTATCCAGTTATGCTGAAGGATGCCTGTCAATTGGAAGTGCCATGTTTCATGATTTTTTTTTATCTTGATAGATGCGATGATGAGCTAGCCACCTATCACGCAAAATGTTATATAGTCCGAATTTCATGTGTGTATAGGGTTAATAGTTTTTGAGATATCAAGGGGGCAAAAGTAGCTCGAAATGGTTCTTGTAATATAAAAAAAAGGTCAAGTGCGAGTTGGACGTCGCCCGCACATGAAGGCTTCCATACCATAGTACACGAAAAAACGTAAAACGGCAGTCTTTTGTATGATTATACCTTTTTATTTTTTAATAATAAAATATTAAATACATTACAACATTGAAACATTGAAAAAGAGTTTGGAGTATGTAGTATGTAAGTATGAAGTATGTACATAGGTTAACGAAACTTATGCTCATTGAAATCGGAAGTGGATAGAAATCGAGTAACTTATTTCAAATTAAATCAAATATGATAAAAAACTTAATATTATTTATTATAATTTGAATGAACAATTATTAATCGTATAATGTCAAATAACTAAGCACAAAACTCAATACCTGTAAACTTTCCGATAACATCAGGACAATGTAATGTAAAAATTTAAAACAAGTAAGAGAAAAACAAAATGGCTAAGTAAATCGCTACACCAATAATGTTTTGATAAATGATATTTATTTGCAAGAAATATAGTACATTTTTGTATGAGAATTTCTTTTAATTCTTAAAAACCGGTTTCATTATTTGTTGTTATAGCGGCAACAGAAATACACCCTCTGTGAAAATTTCAGCCCACTACATATTTCGGTTGACCCGGTAGAGCCCGCTGACATAGGGACAGCGAATGCTGTAATAGGATCTCGTTTGGCACCCTTCGGATACGGAACCCTAAAAACGGCTTGTGCGTCGCCCGTATCTATGCTCGAACTTGTGCACTACCGTGTGTCTTAATCATTGCATAACCGGCTTCACATGAGCACAACTATGCCTTGCCACCGCGTATGGGAAACGCCATGACGATATATTTGTTTGTTTATGTATGTAAGCTTATTTTATTTATCGAGAGACGCAACTATTTTCGTTACAAGAGAATAACGGAACCCTAAAAACGGCTTGTGCGTCGCCCGTATCTATGCTCGAACTTGGCTTGACGCACTACCGTGTGTCTTAATCATTGCATAACCGGCTTCACATGAGCACAACTATGCCTTGCCACCCCGTATGGGAAACGCCATGACGATATATTTGTTTGTTTATGTATGTAAGCTTATTTTATTTCTCGAGAGTCGCAACTATTTTCGTTACAAGTTAATACACTTGTTCAGACATTATCGGAGGGATATCATATTACCCTCATTGATGGGGAAAGGTAATTCCCTGGGAGCCGCTTGTTTTAGAGTTAGAGGCTATAGGATTAATAAAATAATTATACTACAACCTCATATCTAATATAATTTAATTATTTGTGTGCAATACAGAAATGATTAAATAATTATTATATCAACTGTGCCTATGCCACTGTTTTTGTTTCTTCTCGTATTATGATGCCGCTCAACTACTAGACCACACTAGAGTTTGCCAATGAGCTCCAGAATAATCTTCTCGACAGAGCTTCCGAGGCCGGCTACGCACATACCAGCCTTACTTTTAAAAGAGCAAAGATGTTAGTCCTTCTTCTAACGCTGCGTTTTTCTTCAACCTTTTGAATCATAACCCTAGACCTAGAAGTAGTTGGTATCAATCGTGTGTTACTATAAAGTAGTTTTTTCCGAATGACTGTCTAATATAAGAAACTAACAACTAACCTGCTTTTAGTCGAGCGCGAGACCATATCCTGAAACAGATAAAAACTTTATTAGCTAGTTAAAAATTTAGGCAGGTACAGTAGGAGTCAGAGAGTGGCCAAACTAAAATGAAAGGCACTATAAGCCCAGAGAGGCACACCGATGTCTTTCTCCATAATTGAGATTAATAATGGAAGCAGACAAACATCACAGACGAGCCCCATCAAACAGACAATACAAACATTTGTCCACAATTGAATGCACATTATAACAAGTGGACATTAAACTCGTGCTCAGCGACTGATACGAAAATTCAATCCGCCGTGAACAATTACAACAATATCGTTGCACAAATAATGAAGTTTGCTGCCAGACTCCATATTGGGGGGTGTCGAGGATTCAGGAACAATTTATTGCATTTGGAGTGATGAGCTATCTGCTGTCTGCTATTAGGAGTAGTACATGTGAAGTTGATGTTTCTGGTCTCATAGGGTGCCCAGTCTGGGGGGATAAATTGCATGTAAGTAGATATTTGGGTAACGTCGATGTGAAAGATGAAATAAACGCTAATTCCAAAACTGATAAAACAGAAAATAGAAGCTGAACAACTTCAAATCGATGCAAAAACAAAGAACACCTTTACGTCATTTTATAAAAAAGAATACTAGAATGCCAGATCCAAAACACAATACAAAAGCACCACTATCACATCGTCTAGAAACATCACGCAATAATGCATGTAACACGTGGCCCGACCCCCTTGATTTTGACCCCTCAGACAGTGGCTAACTCAAACCAATCCCCACCTTAAACGCGACAGATTTAAAGGCTAGTTTGGTCTGACTCTAGCCACGACCCCTTTGACAATAAATAGCTGCAATATGCACTCCCCGGGCTAGTCGATCGATGGTAGCGAAATATTTTCGGATCGGCAATTGAAAGTGGTGGAAGAAACGGGATTTTGGTAAATGCAGTTTTATTTGACAACTGTTCGTCGAATCAAATCTACTAGAAATGGGCCGTGCAGAAAAAAAGTGGTACTTTTATTTTATTTTATGAAATGTTAGCCCTATTTTAAGAAACTAATTTGCATATTTCGATTAATAATGTCTATTTTTTTTTAAATAACACTCCTTGTGACTTCACTTACTCACAGTTTTGGAACGGTTGTATTTGAGGCTGGTTGTTTCCAATTATAAAACTATATTTATTCACCTTCCGACTGACATCTGCGTTATCGACTGACAGGAAAACTGTTGATACTTGACAGTTTCACAGAAGAACTTAACGGCGAAGGGAATTTGAACAAACTACGCCGTAGAGTACACATTAAGTACATTATTTTTTTACAGATATTTAAGTAGTCCTGTAGTATTTTTTGATGGTAACAACGGAATTTAGTTTTCTCGGTTTGGTACCTTTCAAGGTATGCCAATATTCTATCTATCGTCCCCTACTGCGGCAGATAAAATACCATTATAATCAATGGACTTGCTTCCATGATCCATATCTCCAGGTGGTTTGCTATTGCTAGTTGTATTGCTCAAGGACTTCGAATCATTTACTGTTTTATAACAAAGAAAAACTTTTTGTTGCGGGGAAGATTAGAGAACAAAGAAACATAGTACCAACAAAGCTAAGAAAATCTAAGTTAATTAAATCATAATTGACCTCAGGGATAAAACATCTTCATAGTTAAGAAGCCGTTAACTTGAGCAGAAGTTTGTGGATCATTCTTAAAGGAAAAAAGGCTGGTGTAAATACAAAGAACGTGCATGAAATGCGGGTTGCTATTTTTAAACATACTTTTTTCAAAGCCGAATGCAGATTTGCTTTTTTCGTACGCTTTTAATAGGTCGAGCTTTAACTGTGTCTGTAAGTTTATGAGATTGGGTATTATCATCATTATTTTAAACCTGGGCGCAAATACATTAAAAACTCCCAGAAAATCACCAACCGACAATAAGACGTGTTATTCACAAAAGGCTTATCTTACTCAAATTTGGGAAAGGCCCTCGGTAGGGGGATTCATTAATGGGCTATATATATACACATATATATATATTATGATTTGTTTATTTACTTAACGTACAGAACATTCTTCGACAAACAAAAGAGTGCGTGTGAAGTGTCATCGCTTCAGTGAGCAATGAGTGATTCGTTGGAGAGACCAAGCAGAGCAGTGAATCCGTTTTGCGAGAATCCATACAAATGGAGATACCGATGTATTTTTACTGACACACTCGAGACGAGACGGTAAAAAAGAGCTGAATTTCACTTGTTGTTAGTAGTACAAATAGATAGCAAATAGTCGCTTGTTGTTAGTAATACAAGTAGTAGCTGGATGCGGCTGGCACAGCACCATGAGGATGATGGTCGCTGCACTACAGTACAAGTAGTCGCTGGATGCGGCTGGCACAGCACCATGAGGATGATGGTCGCTGCACTACAGTACAAGTAGTAGCTGGATGCGGCTGGCACAGCACCATGAGGATGATGGTCGCTGCACTACAGTACAAGTAGTCGCTGGATGCGGCTGGCACAGCACCATGAGGATGATGGTCGCTGCACTACAGTACAAGTAGTAGCTGGATGCGGCTGGCACAGCACCATGAGGATGATGGTCGCTGCACTACAGTACAAGTAGTCGCTGGATGCGGCTGGCACAGCACCATGAGGATGATGGTCGCTGCACTACAGTACAAGTAGTCGCTGGATGCGGCTGGCACAGCACCATGAGGATGATGGTCGCTGCACTACAGTACAAGTAGTAGCTGGATGCGGCTGGCACAGCACCATGAGGATGATGGTCGCTGCACTACAGTACAAGTAGTCGCTGGATGCGGCTGGCACAGCACCATGAGGATGATGGTCGCTGCACTACAGTACAAGTAGTAGCTGGATGCGGCTGGCACAGCACCATGAGGATGATGGTCGCTGCACTACAGTACAAGTAGTCGCTGGATGCGGCTGGCACAGCACCATGAGGATGATGGTCGCTGCACTACAGTACAAGTAGTCGCTGGATGCGGCTGGCACAGCACCATGAGGATGATGGTCGCTGCACTACAGTACAAGTAGTAGCTGGATGCGGCTGGCACAGCACCATGAGGATGATGGTCGCTGCACTACAGTACAAGTAGTAGCTGGATGCGGCTGGCACAGCACCATGAGGATGATGGTCGCTGCACTACAGTACAAGTAGTCGCTGGATGCGGCTGGCACAGCACCATGAGGATGATGGTCGCTGCACTACAGTACAAGTAGTCGCTGGATGCGGCTGGCACAGCACCATGAGGATGATGGTCGCTGCACTACAGTACAAGTAGTAGCTGGATGCGGCTGGCACAGCACCATGAGGATGATGGTCGCTGCACTACAGTACAAGTAGTCGCTGGATGCGGCTGGCACAGCACCACGAGGAAGATGGTCGCTGCACTACAGTACAAGTAGTCGCTGGATGCGGCTGGCACAGCACCACGAGGAAGATGGTCGCTGCACTACAGTACAGAGATAACAAATTTTACGAGATAAATAATGTAAACAAACTTTCAGGGGTTTAAAACATTTTTATTTGAAGAAATTATTTTCAAATTTTAAACTTCGTATTCTAATCGTCGGGGTCTGTATTGGACGAAAATGATTCAGCAGAAGAGTGCGAATCTACCGTATTCACGATAAAACTCGATTGATTTTTTATCAATAATTTTGACCATTTTGCTATAAATTTGCTCTCTTTTTAGGGTTCCGTACCCGAAGGGTTCCAAACGGGACCCTATTACTAAGACTCCGCTGTCCGTCCGTCCGTCCGTCTGTCACCAGGCTGTATCTCAAGAACCTAGCTAGCTAGAGAGTTGAAATTTTCACAGATTATATATTTATGTTGCCGCTATAACAACAAATACTAAAAAACAGGATAAAAGAAATATTTAAGGGGGCTCCCATACAACAATTCTTTCAATACCACATACAAACTTATGGATGCACCTGGTTACGTACATGGAGTGTGAAAGTAACCGCACCAATAACTTTGTAAACAATATTTTGCTGTGTAAAATCCAAACTATTCACTCCACACCATCGCTTCCATTGAACGGTGGTACGGAACCCTTCGTGCGCGATTTAGACTCGCACTTGACCGGTTTTTTATGATATCATATACACATTTTCGCCATTTGTCAGCTACATTTTGGATTCCTTCTTGTATAAATTTTTTGACATCATTAAATTTAAATGAGGTATTATTGCGTCAACTCAGCCCACACGATTTCAATGGGATTGAGGTTTCAATGATAAGGTGGTAGAAGTTCTGCCTTTACATTTTTTCTCATCAAAGCTTATTTCTTTCTTATTTCAATCTTTAATACTTGGTTTTTTCCATGTTGTGGTGGGAATTTTTTCTTGGCATCTTGAGTGATAAGGGGCATCCACTACCACTACCACATTTTCACCAAGTTTCGGTAAAATTCGCGGTATTCTCAAACCACCGCTCAAAGTGGATCCACTGACTCTTGGTAATGATTTTTATTCAAATACATTATCAGCACCCTCTACGAAACCATTTTCATTTTCCATATGCATTGGAATCAGCTTGCATCATATGGGAAATGAAAAGGAAATTCGTCTGCCCTTCGAAGTAGGGTTATTTGCACCCATACTCAGTCCGTCCTTCCATACAATATTGCCGTTTTGAAGTTACTTTAGTGTCAACATACGTTTTTGAAACAGTGTGCCCTGAAACCGAAACAGTCAATAATAATCCTATTTTGAGGTTAATTTTGCCAGTATCAAGTGTATTTGAAAGATTGCAATTTGGCGACGATACCCCAGGGGTCTCCTATTGCTAGACATTCGGAATCATTCTCATTGACTTCGTTAAGCCACGACCAGGCCGCGGACCTCCAACTATTGTCAACAATGGCTTTACTTATACATAGTCGGTCCTTAAGTTCTGTCACAAGGTTTTTGATAGATAAAACTCAGCAATAAACTTTTTCTTATTCGTATTATACATGATTAAAAAGCTTATTTTATACGAATCAAATTGCAATACAATACATTTTGTACGATTATCGCAATATGACAAAAAACCTTATAACTTGAGACAATCGCGAACCCAAAACACGCCGCAACTGACAAAAATACCACTTACCACAAATTTAATAAAAAAACAGTGTTCCAGATAACCAACAAGTTTTTTTTATTTATTCTGAAACATCGATTTTAGACCATGCTTAACAACTAGCATTTGATTTTCTGTTAGCTTTCAGTTCCAACTGCTCCCAAAGAGAACTTTACGTACTTTTTACGTTTTCAGAAAAACGTATAAAAATGATCTTGTGGGCAACAAGTACACTACGTAAAATGTGAATATGAAAATTAGTTTTACCCAGACTTAGTTATCTTTTGCTTCAAATGAAGGTAACGGGTTCAGGGAGGGTTCTGACTAAAATCTCACGTAAGTTTGAAAGGTTTTAAGAGTCATGGAAAAAAGATAAAGTGTATCACGTCCGTATTTTTGATTGGGTAAAAAAGTGCAAAATCTCTGAAGAAACTAGCATTTGTGTGATAAGGCTTTAAGCATTTAAATCCAATAATCGTTCTAATTTATCAGTATTTAATGAGCTATCAAACCATATATAGTATTAAATAAAATAAAAACTTAGTTTTATTTACTATGCGGCAAAATATTTGTGACAGAACTTATGGACCGACTAGGTATATACTATATATACTATATTGTATTTTTTATTTTAAGCGACTATCGTTTTAAACGTCTAGAGAATGTTTTGTTGCTCTTAGCACTACCCAGGAGAACGTGTACACTATGACCGGTTTCTGAAAGGAAAATTAGTTGTGACAACTTGCTAAACTCTTGTTAAACGCATTTCAGCCAATCACATGCCGTTATTTTGAATTAATGATCGATTAATCGCTTGTTACATTTGACAACTCTTTCGGAAACACAGACATACATTTATTCACAATAAAACACACAAGTACATCAACAGGAAAGATCCTATGACAGGAAAGTGACACGAAGTTATGGAAGAAAACATATAGGTACATAAAAGAGAAGAGATGATGATGAAATGGCTCCAACTCAGCATATAATGCGACAGCAGAGCTGCATCGCTTATTTTCTGTCGGAACCGTTTGATTTGATATCTGTGCAGACACCTCTCAACGATATATTAATAAATATAGATATAGATAGATAGATACGTATACAATAGACAGATTAAATATATAATGATCAAGTGAGTACAGTGATTGTGCTTGTATGTAAGTGAGTGAGTAAGTAAACATGAAATAACTCTTTTTAATGTTGTATTATCATAAAATAATTGTCACTAATAGTGTTTTTATATCATCATTATCATCTTCTTCTTTAGTGTTATTGTTTTCGTAATATGATTTTTTTTTACCTACAAAGCAAAGTCAAATTTCGGGTTTATGGCATTTTTAAATAAAAACAAAATTTGTTTACATTATATACTTCAGTAAGGAAACTGTAAGTCTGCAATGTATGCTACATTGTTTGTATTTTATATAACCATGCAAGACTGCTTGTTTCTTAATAAATAAATAAATAAGTTTGGAAGAATGATGTTGTGAAGGCTATTAATTTGGATTTAGAGATAAGGAAACTCCTTTCGGCTATTAGATTCGATTTAAAGCATGGGGAGAAAGATACACACGTTGGCGCTGAGAGATGCGCGCGCGGAATGTGTGTAGGGCAACAGTCCCCCGGCCCAATATTGAAATCTTCTGAACTGACGGATTTCTTGTACCACAAATCTTGGTTTTGTATTTGAAATTCAAATTTTGACGACCCGAATGGCCGTGTCGGCAGTGACCCTGCCTACAAATTCAACGGTCCCGGGTTCGAGTCCCGGTGGGGGCAAATATTTGTTTGATGAGAACGCATGTTTGTACCCTAGTCATGGTTGTTTATCTATCTAAGTATAATATTTATCTATATAAGTACGTGTATCATTGTCCGTGTACCCAAGATACTGGGAATCCTAGATCAATGTGTGTAAATAGTGTCCAAGGTATATATTTTTTTTAACTCGCTACGACAGCCTTCGTTGATCAACTGACAACATTATTGCGTACGATAGAAAAGGATAGAGATAATAATTGTTCGTTATCGCAATGAAACTCAGTAAAGGTCAGATTGTTTACATTCTTTATCTCGACAAATCGGCATTACTTTTAGATTACTGATTCTGAACGCTTCGTCCCGTACGTCATCGTGTGCTGGTCTCAAGTCATCATTATTTCAAAAGAGTTCAAAAATATGGTTCAGTTTAATCGCTGTTAACCGTCGTGACTGCCTTTGTTGTTGACTGAGAATGATTTATTTTTTCTTGTTTTCTTTTTAAAACATTTTCCGTATTACTACAAAAAAAACATAGTCTAACCTAAAAAACAACGTCAAATTTCGTACATTTTTATTTTACAGGATTTAACAGCCTTTTTCTTGGGCAGGAGGTTATTTTTTGTAGTAAGACCCTTTTTTGTTTTATCTTTTTGTTAAAATAAAAATCTCGTTGTTATGATGCTACTCTACTCAAAAACCTTACGTTTCATTTTTCATTCAAACTTAAGACATATACAGCAGGTACAGCAGCAGAGAAGCTTGTACTAAGAATTCATGACAATCATGAAACCACAAAGATAAACAGGTAACAAAGCCCCATGCGAAAGGAAATAGTAAAACGAAATTCACTGTTAGATAGTTACATAAACATTTTGCAGAAAACTGCTTAGTCTAATTTGTAAAAAATAAATAAGAAACGTCCATCGTTTTGATGGCATTAATTTAAAAAAAGAGACATTTATTTACTCATAATTTTAGACGATTTACCGTAGAGTTACAAGGTAAAATAATACTCGGATGCCGGATAAAATCAGGTCAATTAAAACGATCAGGAAAACGTCCAACCAAGTTGAGTACGACTCCCGTCATGTATAAACAGCGACTTATGTTAATTAAAACAAATTAGCTGGAAATAAATTCTTACCCAACCAATAGACAAATAATATTAATTTATATTCCTAACATTGACAATGTTCAACAAAACGATGTAATGTAACAGACCTTTGTCAGTAGTTTAAGACCTTTGGTAAAACGAGTCTGGGAGAAAAGAAACATCTTTCGGCGGTGTTATTTGATATAGCCGGATCCCGATATTTCAGATCGGTTTGAACAGTTGAAACTATGAATATTGAAATAGAAATAATTCTGTTTTAACCATCTTGAGCTTCGAATAGGTATCGTGTACAATACTCATAATAATAATAATAAATCTTTATTTCAGGATGTAAAATCCCATATCGATAGATACCTTAAAACTAGACATAGATATAAAATATAACAATAGTAACTCTAGCCTAGCTAGGGATTTTGGTCTTCGGTCTCGCTTCCCTATAGCGTCGGTAGACAATGCCCTCCGGCCAGTAATCTTTGGCCAGGAACATTGTCTTGAGATCGGCCGGCACCCGAAGTTTGAAGGACAGAAAGTCCTTGGGTCTATCTGACTCCAAAAGATCAATCTGCACCGTCGAAACCTCTGTCGCCTGCTTGGGACTGCGCGGCGGATTCTTCTTCAGCCTTTCCAGGATGTGACGCTCGATGTCCTGGCAGGTCATGTTCACGTCGAGCCGGGAAAGGTAGATTAGGGCCGTGGGAGCGGCAGCTTTGAGGCTGCACTCATCGGCGGGGGCGGTGCCACGCTGATTGCGGCTGCGTCTGGAGCGGCGCTTCCTGGTTTGAACCAGGATGAAACCTTCCCCATCAACTGTCGCGTTCGGCGGGCCACGAGCGGGCCTCATAAACACGACGAGATACAAAACTACAAAGATAAAATGAAAACCGAGATACGTTTTACATTATACTCTCACATATCATGACTATAGATCACTCACGCCATATGATGATGGGGATAACAAGATCTGAAGCGGAACCAATTGATGAGAAAAGCCAAAGCGATGTCACAAACTACATACAATAAGACATTGGTCCAAAGTTGTGAAGAGGCGAATTTTTATAAGTATATACAGTAAAAATATTATTGAATATCTAAATTATCGAAATCGATAATTTAGAAATGCAAACCATTGGCCGATAACTAAAGTTTTATTTAGTGTGAAAATCCAATGAAGCGATGAATATGTGGAATCAGATGAAAGATGAAATCTTGGAATTGAATTCACTTTCAATGGACGTTGATGAACTATGTCGAGTAAATTTTAGCGACATCTGCAACGTCCAAATGAAACGCCGCTGGCTATGCTTGGTTGATAATCTTCTTCTACTTTGTTAAATACATAATCGTTTGTTAAGCCCTTTTTCTGAGGTAAGGTCTCTCCATTGATAACGATATTGGCATACCTCTATCTCTTCTTCAACATCCAATTCCATGCCCATTGTCATGCATGACTTTTTATCAGTCAGGAAACTCTTCCAGGGTAGCATCAACAACAAAGGAGTGTCAGTAAACAAGATTGAGTTCAAAAGCGGTGCTATCCTCGTTATCTAGCACCGAAATGGACGGGCCAATAAATCGTCGGAGTGCCCTAATCCGTTCAACGTCCGTGCTCCGTGCATGTTGTGGCTTCGGGTGCTGAGGGCCATCCACAGACGAGCCGAATATTCGTGAGAGGAATGTTCTGGAAATTGGTGATGATTGACGGAGGCTAACAAGAGCAGTAATCAATTAAGAGGATACGTTAAATCGACCTCATGCAATCGTTTATGGGCTGGAATCTACTTACTAATCTGGGGTCAACTTTGACATTTCGTACATATTTTCTATGGAATTGCAATGTTGAATCTTAGTCAATGAGGCCGTTGATTACCGACAGATGTTACAGGCCTTTGGTGGCCTAGACCTGGTGGTTACAAGGTGCTAAGGACCCATGAAAAAGAAGGACCTTGGGCAAACCGGAGAACCGATCTGGATGGGTTACAGGTGCGATACTGTATGGGCGTTACTCATGCAGTACTTGTACAACTCTCTAATGCCCTTGACTTAAGATTGAGTATGGAGTAACAATATCAAGGTTGTAACATCGTCGCCTGTATGTTGAACAGCATGGTGTTAGTAAAGGAACATTGGAGCAGAAAACTTTCGTTACCATTTGTTACAGGTTGTGTAATGTCAGCGGCAAGGTTCGCAAGTTTGTTTTAAAAGAGTTTTGTTTGTTGGTGTATTGTTCCCGGTTCATAATAGCCAGGCTATGACTAGTAGCAAAACCTATCGGCAACTACCGATTTTTAGTTTGTATACTACACGAGCTGATGCCCACTCAATGTGTGGAGAACATAGCACAGCATAAACCAGCAGCTAGCATAGCAGGAAGGCCATAGTCCTGGGCGTCTTTAAAAAAAAAAACCCTCCGACTAAAAAGGAATAGTCATTCGTAATATATCATACAACAGCCTTTATTTACGATATGAAAACATTTTGTTATACACATATTTATCCGTGTAATAATAAATTACAATTCGGTATGTAAAAAAGATATTACATGATTACTGAGGTTATCCGTAAAAAACAGAATTTCCTTTATTTGCTCTCTACAGCGTAGTTTTCTCAAATGTCAAATTATCTACACTATTGGCTCAAACTTCCTTTGCGTTAAGTTTTCCATCCAGTAAAACTGTCGAAAGTCAAGTCAAGTCAGTTTTCCCGACTGTCAATAAATGACCCAGAACGAAAAAAAATATTGATATTTTTAGGGTTCCGTACCCAACGGGTAAGAACGGAACCCTATTACTAAGACTTCGCTGTCCGTCCGTCTGTCACCAGGCTGTATCTCAAGAACCTAGCTAGCTAGAGAGTTGAAATTTTCACAGATTATGTATTTCTGTTGCTGCTATAACAACAAATACTAAAAAACAGGATAAAAGAAATATTTAAGGAGGCTCCCATACAACAATTCTTTCAATACCACATACAAACTTATGGATGCACCTGGTTACGTACATGGAGTGTGAAAGTAACCGCACCAATAACTTTGTAAACAATATTTTGCTGCGTAAAATCCAAACTATTCACTCCACACCATCGCTTCCATTGAACGGTGGTACGGAACCCTTCGTGCGCGATGTAGACTCGCACTTGACCGGTTTTTTTAGTTTTATTAAGTGATTTTATCTCAGGTTATAATAAAGATTTAAAATCTCAAGATAGGAAGAGGCAATCATGCCTAGTGTTATAAATAGGTTCAAGGTTCACTCAGGAAGAAGAATAAGCCACCTAAAACCTTCAACATTCCGGCAACATTTATCGTGAGTTTTCAATTATACATAATAACTATACGTAATATAATAATGTAATAAAATATGGCGTATGGCGGGAATACCTCGACCGGTTTCTGCGGGGGTGGCCGGAGGTGTCACCGAGCCGGGATGTGTGGGCTCAAAGGGGGGGGGGCCTTCGCCCAGTAGTGGGCGAAGCCTCCCCCCCCCCCGAAATGAGACATGAGACACTAGCCCGTCTTGGCCTCGTAATGAGACACTAGCCCGTCTTCGGACTTCTGTGTTCGTGATTTTGAGCATCATTTCATCTTTCATGGTATCTAGTCATTCTTATTTTTGAAATCAACTCTTCTTTAGTGTTGATGGCTACGTTGGAATAGACCAGTTCTTTGGCTCTGCCCCACACAAAACAGTCCATTGGGGTCAGGTCTGGTGAGCGAGCAGATCAAGGAATAGGCCTGTCTCTGCTGATCCATCAATTGTCAAAACAATGTCGGCATATTCTCCATTAGAAAAACTAGCCATAACGGGAAGCTTTCGACCCAGAGCCCAGAACACTAGATGTAATAAAAACACTAAATCATCAATAAAAAATTAATGGTAAGACTTCGCCGTATGTATGATTGGCTCAAATGGTTCCAAATGGTCTGTACTAGCTTCTGATTAAGTCTTTGCATCGATCTACCGGACACCCTGTATAACTCAATTTGTCACACTGAGAACTCACCAGTTTATATAACTAAAAAACTATAATATCAATATTTATTTATGTTCTGAATGCATACTGAGTTATAATCAAATCTATTGAAATAAATTAAAAATAACACAACAATGAAATTAATTACAATGACATAAATCCGCCAAACGCTTCGTCATAACTAAACTAAACAAACAACATAAGTATCTATAATAAAAAGCCCCAAGAAACGCCCGCACTAAACGTGTCAGCATTACCGCGCTGTTCAGCTAGCGAGATCCTCTGTGACAGGAACGATCCGGAGCGGTGGCCAGATCCTCGGTCCCTCATACGACGCCCAACATCCTTGATGAAGGGCCTACCCTGCGAACCCCACACCCCTATGGTCTCGACGGCTAAACGAACAAACAGATATCTTCCCATTATCTGTGCGTATTTAATACACTTCTGCCGCGCTGCTCACTCAGCAGCAGCACCCCGGGTTACCATAGTGATGATTGTGAGCTGATGTGGGATGGGTCGAACGTGCACACGCAAGTCGCCTCCTACAATAGGCAACGACCTCTCTCCCACCAAATTAACGTGAGACCGTCCGGACGTTTCCCGTCGCTGCGGCTCAAACCCGGAGGTTCTAGAACCGTCGGAGCTGTCAATATTTTTTTAAACATGACAGAGTACGTCGAAAACTCGTGTTGTTAAAAGTCGAAAATGACCCGAACGGTTTGTACGATTCCTGCTTTGTGTAATTTCCGTAATTCCGGAGGAGGTTTTAAATGAAAAGGAAATCAGAGAAAAATCAAGGGAACTGCCAACAATTCCAAACATCTTTTGTGCGGGATGATCTTTGAATATATGATTTTGATATTTGATGTCCTTATGTTTGACAGAAGCGCGATGCATAGAGTTATTAAGTGAAGAGTTTCGTCAATACCTTGGACATTATTTACACACATTGATCTAGCCCCAAACTAGGATTCCCTGTATCTTGGGTACTAGACAACAATACACAATACAATATAAATATTATACTTAGATAAACAACCATGACTATGGTACAAACATCCGTTCTCATTAAACAAATATTTGCATCCACCTGGACTCGAACTCTAACCCGTTGGCTTCGTAGGCAGGGTCACTGCCAACTCGGCCATTCGGGTCGTCAAAGGCGCGATGCGTATTATGCCTAACTACTTGTCGATATGGGCTGAGAATGACGAAGATGACTCTAAATAAGCGCCTCTAAAATTATGGACAAACAGTTTTCAGACCTGGATATATGACAACACCAAACACGTGTTGCAAAGCCGCATCACGGGCAGCTAGTAAATACATAAAGCATAGCATTCCTAAGGCACTACGTACAATTTGCCACGGTCTCTTTGTAACCATAATATGTGACTACACAATATGAATTAATGACCCATGCCTGCCTATGACCCCAGAGTAAACAATAAAGAAACAAGTGTCCCTATAGCTTCCGCCGCTTTTAAACCATCACTGATTTATAGTTATACCATTTAGTTCCACCAATAGTGGATTAACCGAGGCTTTTGTACGAAAATTCCGACCTTATGAGCTGGCGCCAAGAACGCGCAGTTAAATAGGTAGGTAAATAATTTTGACATTTATTTCGTCTTTCAATGTTAGGATTAACGACTTATTTCATTAGCTCCGATTCAGTGGAATAGCCCAAGTAGTCGCCCATCAGTTCTTAAATAATCGAAGAAACAGACTGTCAAAGCCTGCCTGAACAACAAGTTGTACGTAGAAAATCTCTGATAGGAAATTCATTCATCGGACCATAATTTCTGATGTTTGTGACACAGCTGCTTGTCAGTCACAAAATCGCTTGGTTAGACGTTTGTTGCCACCAGCCCCGCTTTACTAACCATGACAGATTCCAATCAAAATCCATTTACGATAGAATGCTTGGAAAATATTTCTACTTTAGATCTTTTAGATCTCGAGGGAACGGCAGTGGAAATGTCATTCGCTAGTAAAGCGTATAGAAAATTCTACAGGAGATGGTCTGTGAAATGAAATCGACATTTTTGGAGTAAGAAATTACGAACCTATGTATTCTATCTACCACGCCATTGGAGCGAATAAAGCCAGGTTTGAAATAGTAGTTTATGTGACTGCTACATAATGGAGGGCATTAATACTCGAGAGTGGGTCTATGAAACGAGCCGAAGGCGAGTTTCATAATAATATCACTCGAGAGTTTTAATGCCTAATTATGTACAGTTACATACACTAGTTTATCTACATACATATCATAAGCTCTCTTTGATGTGTTCAGGAACCGCATGTTTGACCGGCATTGTGGCTCTGCAGTTGTTTAGCTTGTTCTGTAGTACCAACGTGCCGCAGGCGGGCGTCGGCTTTCGAAATTTGAATGTCAGTACCAACTTCCCAAACTATCAGACAAACTAGGGGCGGCTCGCAGGCAGGCGTCGGCGTTCGAAATTTGAATGTCATAATATGCAGAAAAACTACACATTATGGTCATAATGAGTTTTTACCAAGAAGTTAGTTTTTGTACGCAGTAAAGAGGGTTTATGATATGTGTGTAGATAAAATATATTATCAGATTTACATCAGCGGACTTGCACGAGATCTTATGAAGATAGTAAGACGATAATGGCTTTTTCATGAGATGAACTGGTCACTGGTGAGGAATGAGTATTTTTATTTTACTGTGGAAACCTTGTGTGATCTTACCCGCGCCCTTTCTCCCCCCCTGCGCGCGAGTGCACCGACAGCGCACCGACCGTGATTCGTCCGGAAAGTTTGTCTGCGCGCGCGCACACGACGCGACCGAATTAGACGTAAACAAACAACTTAGAGGCGCGAGGCTATATTTAAACTTAGATGTAATGGACGGTTTCGTGGCATCGGCCGTCCGTCTAAGTTGGCGAGTGATTTAACAGGTGGACAAATATTTTATTAAGGTACAAAAAATTAACTTTTAGAAATAAGCTTTTAGACTACAGAGAGCCTACGTCACCAAAAGGCGAGGCAACTATGTGGTGAACTGAAGTCAATGTTCAGCCAAAATAGGCGTTTTTGCTGATCATTATATTTGTCGCCAATAAAAATACGTCTGTTACACAGAATTAGCAGAAAGGTGTAGTTATATTTTAATTATACTGAAATTTAAAAAAAATACAATAAAGTACCATGTATCAGGTGGCGCTGAACATCTTCAGTGTCATCATCTCATCACAGAAATATAACGCTAAAAATAATAGATATTTTTTCCTTCATAGCCTTACAATGAGTATGATTAGAAATCCCAAGAAAGATAACTAATAGACTACGTGAATGTACCTAAAAAAGCCTCTCTGTAAAAAAAATGAAGAATATTATTCAGCTTTATTTAAATAATTGTGAATGCAGTCTGTGTCTTAGTAATTAAAGTTATCAGTATGTGTATGTTTATAATATATAATTTTATAGTTGTATTGTACGAGCAGGTCTTGATGTACTATTAAGTATTCTGTGTCTTAATGCAGGTCTCCCTTTACTGGAAAAAATATATTGTTAGAGGTAAGCTCGCCTTTGTACATGGTGTATCTAAAATCTATCTATTATATGTTTTCTGTATGTCTGTTTTGTGTAGTGCAATAAAATTAAAAATCCGTACCACCGTACATTGGTAGGGATGGTGTGGAGTGAATAGTTTGGATTTTACATAGCAAAATGTTGTTAAAAAGTTATTGGTGCGGCTACTTTAACACTCCATGTACGTAACCAGGTTCAATCATAAGTTTGTATGTGGTATTGAAATAATTGTTGTAGGAGAGCCCCCTTAAATGTTTATTTTATTCCGTTTTTTAGTATTTGTTGTTATAGCGGCCACAGAAATACATCATCTGTGAAAATTTCATCTGTCTAACTATCACGTTTCATGAGATACAGCCTGATGACAAACGGACGGACGGACGGACAGCGGAGTCTTAGTAATAGGGTTCCGTTGGCACCCTTCGGGTACGGAACCCTAAATATACGAAATTAAAAATTTTGCTGAGAGTATTTGTATCTCTTTAATATTGAGGAATCATTTTCTTAAAAGGTCGACTAGTCTTAAGTCTTTGACATAATTGATTTTATGGATGAAATAACTAATGGACGAAAATTCTATTAGATTTCTGGCAGAAATCTTTCAGCGAGGTTTCGATAGAATCCGTTCAGCTTGTTATTCCATCAGATCCGCTGCTTCCTGTCCGGACACAGGAAATTCAACCAACCTAAGAATAGAGGCGAGAAAATAATTACTTTCCTTTAATCCGTGGAAGATAATTAATACCCATCCAGCGAAAACTGACCGGTGGAAACTAAGAAAAGAGTGATTTAGAGACGTGACCAATGAAGCGTGGAAGTCCAAAGGAAACTGGTTGAGATCTATTGTTTTCATTTAACGAAACTACTGGGGATTTCGACCAAATTGATGCGATACATTCAGCCATTACGAGGAATAAAGGAATTTGTATTGGGTCCCCTGAAGACTTTGCAACAAGACTGTGAATCTTGAAAATCGGCTGTTTACGATTGTTTTGTTTTTTTCGGACAAAGATTTAAGTAACTCGATTTAGTTTCAAGACAGTTTTTTCAACAATTGACAACCCCAATGCAGGGTTGGCGGAAGTGATATAAAACGGTCTGATCGCCGTATCGAAAAGCATTATTTTTACCCACGGCGGACGGAACTTGGGTTAGAGGTTGTTTGTGTGTATGTATGTGTGTCCGTTACTATTTTGCTGGAAAACTACTGGACCGATTTCGATGCGGTTTTTTTCATTAAACGACTATCATTTCAAAGCAGGTTCTTGGATATGTCTTACGGTTATAGAACATCAGAGGCCGCTGCAGCAGCCAGGATGGTTGACGCTTGCCCTCAAGCTCCTTAACTGCCATTTCCGTTGTTTTTTTTGCATTATATTAGCCGTAAGGTTCATTAATGTGTCAGGTTTGTTTTACAAACAAACATACATAGCGTCACGCCCTTTTCCATACGGGATGGCAGAGGCACAATTGTGCCCACTTTGAACCAGTTATTCAGTACTCTATTTTACGTGACAGGGGGCCAGCCCATCGCCGCAGCTATGGAGTAATGAAGGTTTCCTCACGGTTTTCCATCACTGTTAGAACGTCCTCTAATGTATTTAAGATAAATTAATTATCTCACAGGAATTGAACCTGCATCTCCTGTTTGAGAGGCAAGCGTGAAACGCATACACCACGGAGTTCTTTTTTTGTTTGTCGGGCTCTGCCGGTGGTGCCGAGGGGAATCCGAGCTGACGAAGTTAAAGCTTGCATTAAGACGTCAAATCTTTGGCCCTTAATATAAAAAACTCCAGATTAAGAAAATCATGCGGGTGCACTTGAAGGGCGATGTTTGCGCTGGACAATTCTCCGATCTCCTGCTTAAAATAGGAAAGGTGAATATCCGGAAAGTGAAGGCAAGATTACAATTACACCAAATCTAGCCTCAGTTGTGTCAACTGTTGACGACCTAATAGCACAAATATATCCAGATGTCCACAACTTACATGCGAACGTGCGATTCTGACTCCTAAAAACGATCAGGCTTCCTTCATTAACGACATTTTGTTGAAGTCATTCGAAGGTGCAGAATAACAGTACAAGTCTGTAGATACTGTAGTAGATACCGATGATGCTATACAATATCCTGTGGAGGTCCTAACTGCGCTCAACCCTGGTCTTCCGTCTCACACACTTATCCTCAAAGTGGGTGCTCCAGTCATGCTATTGCGAAATCTCAATCCACCTAAGTTGTGTAATGGGACCAGGTTACGCGTGAAAGCCTTACATAAAAACGGCTTATGTTTAAACGATTACCAAAAACGCACCTATTTTACTACCAATAAATTCGAAATGACTGCCAGAATGGATAAATGTCCACCAAATTGTGTTTGGATAAATGATCACCAAACATCTTTTTATGTTTTGTGTACTTAAGTTTATGTTTTAAGTATTTTTTGTTGTTCTTACATGTTCGACCTAACACGAAGGATAAAGGGGGCTTCGCTTCGCTCACCCCCTTTACCCTTCACCTAAGCTACCGCAGTATTTTGCCCTGATATTTTTTGCAACTTTTGGTGTTCATTTATCCATTATGGGTAGGAAAAAAATATTTTGGTGATCATTATATTTGTTGCCCATAGAAACGTGGCAGAGGCACTTGTATTTACTGGCTTTGCTCGAGGTCAATCTATACCGTCGGAGTACCCATTTGAGTATAAAAGACTACGTTCCCTCTTAAAGACTGTTTCGCAGTGACGATTAATACGTCAGGGTCAGTCACTGAAAACAGCACGAATTGATCTTAGAGGAGACTGGTTTTCGCACGGCCAGTTTTACGTGGCCTGCTCGAGAGTGAGCTCACATAGGAGCCTGGTCGTATTAGTACCTGAAGGCAGAACCTCTAATGTAGATTTATATACTAAGTACCTTAAGTATATAAATAAAAAAAATTGTCTTAACAACTGTGAAAAGCAACCTAAAAATGTTATCCTCAGATTACAATTGGTTCGAAATATATTGACTACAAAAAACTAAAATAATGCGGGCGAAGCTACTATTTATAAGTAACAAGAATCAGCTTAGAGGCAAAATTTCGTTTTCCACATCATTATTATGATGTTCAACCAACATTGACCCACTGCGGGGCAAAGGCCTCTTCACCGTAACACCAAACTTCACTGTTCTGTGCCTATCGCATTTAGCCAGATGCCGCCCACTTAATGACCATCCCTCAATCTTGTTAATATCGTGCATTAGATATGAATATCTGTTTAAACCAATCTTAAATTAGCGACATAGCTCCTCCTGCTTAAATCCCTGACATATCAAACTGGCCACTGAAAAATATAAGGGCTTCGATAGTGCTACAGATATCTCCTTTTGTGAAGTTTACAGAGCATGACAATTTAGGTTTTAGACACCAAACCTTTCTTGTGTTACAGTCATATCTCCTTATAAAGGCTAAGTTTGATCCGCCGGTTACTTTACAATATTTAAAGTTGTTGTATATTTCCGAGTGAGGCCAAACCGAAATTATTATTTCAGTTGAATTGTCAAGTTGGCGGGAGCGAGTGGTCTAAATGCGGATGTCGGTGGTACCAACGCGATGGGCCGTTCTAACGTTTCGCGACAAACCATTGAAAATATTCTAGTTAAAAATAACTAATAACTGTCTTCACAAGGTTAAATCATCTCGTAGCTACCAAATACTGAGAAATACTGATTTTATTAGCAATTTTTTGAGAATGTTATTTTTTAAACCGTTGATTAATCCCAATTACTGTATATATGTCATCGTAAGATAGTCAAAACCGTTAGTTTATAAACTAACGCATTAGATGATCAACTATCGACACATAGTAAAACAGAATGACAGGGTTTAGAATTTACGTTTCTTTTGTTCTTACGTGTCAACTTAACACGACACGTAACCTACCGAAGGTTTTGCCCTGGTATTTGGTTTGCAATTCAAGTTCAAACCAGTTTACTATTTAACGGTTTTAACCGTTAGTTTATCAACTAACGCGTCATATAGTAAGCAGTATGCTACAGTTTACTATCTGTCGATAGTTGACCAACTTACAAGAAAACGTTAGTTTATCTACTTTAGTTTATCAACTAACGGTTTTAACAATCTTACGGTGACAACTTAATGCTATCTAGCCACCACTAACGCAAACCAGTAGTTTATCTGAAATGGCGCCTTGACTTGACTAAAATAAGTTTAAAGTAAGTAATTGTGATGTGATTGAAATGTAAATGTGGACAAAAGAAAGACACATCTAGAAGAACTTAGTAGTGAAAATAAAAACGTAGATGTAATATGTGTAACTGAACACAACATGTTAGAGAATGACTCATCTAAACTCAATATAGCTAACTTTAAATTAGCATCATGTTATTGTAGGAAAAAACGTAAGGGTGGATCTTGCATACTGATAAAAAACAATCTTGAATTCAAAGAGATAAAGAGCATTCAAAAATACAGTACTACAAATATTATTGAGTGCTGTGGTGCAGAATTAATTGACCAAAAAGTTACTGTAATATGTATCTATAGAGTACCAAGATATGATAATGAGTCATTTGATACTTTCTTTCGTATAATCAATGATATTTTTCATGATTTTCTATATGAGAAAAACAGAAAGATAATAGTGTGTGGAGATTTTAATATTGACTTACTTAAAACAAATAAAAATAGTACAAGATTTGAACAGTTAGCGTTGAGGTTTAACTTAAAAATAGAGATTAGACAGCCAACACGACCAGCTAGCCAAACATGTCTCGACAACATACTTCACAACATTCGAGGAGGCAACAGCGAGGTTATAGAATTTTCTCTATCAGATCACTCTGCTCAATTACTACAATGCCCCGTAAACAAAAGCTACAGAATAAAGTACTGGTACATTCAAAAGAGGGACTACTGCCAAGAAAACATGATAAAATTTGCTGAGTATCTAAGTTCACTGTCCTTCAGTCAAGTTTACGAAGCAGAAGATCCGAAATATGCGTTCTCTGAGTTTTATAATATATTCACTTTACTATATAAATTATGTTTTCCTGTCATAAAAGTGAAATTATCTATAATGCGGAAACAAAAATGGATTTCGAAAGGAATCAGAGTATGCTGCAAACGCAAAAGAGAACTTCTTTGGAAGTATCGTAGGTGCCGCTCAGATGATAACAAAAATAAATATACTACATATTCAAGGAAAGTAAAAAACATAATAAAACTGACACAAAGATCGCAAAATAATTACAGAATTATCAATGCCGTAAATAAATGTAAAGTAGGTTGGGATATTATAAAAAAGTCACAAACAGACAAACCTAAAGAATACATATGTAAAATTTTGAAGGATAGTAACATTAGAACAGAACCAACGGACATTGCAAACATATTCAATAATTTCTTTATAGACTTGACAAATAATAATAATAATAATTTATGTAATGAAAATAACTTCAATTTGACATCTAGTAACATAAATAACTATAATATAATAAATAATTGCAATTCAATATTCTTAAATCCAATTACATCCGCTGACATATCAAAAGTAATTATTTCATTAAAAAATACTAACAGTACGGGATATGACGACATTAACACAAAGGTAGTGAAATATGTCGTGCTCGTAATTTCACCAATACTGTGCCATATCATTAATAAATGTATGGAACATGGCCAGTTTCCAAATGAACTGAAAACTGCCATAATAAAACCGCTGTTCAAAAAAGAAGATAAACTAAATATTAATAACTATAGACCAGTAGCATTAATACCTATCTTTGCAAAAGTAGTTGAAAAGATTATGTACAAGAACATATATACATATTTCGAAAAATACAACTTATTTGCTCCTGAACAGAAAGGATTCAGACAGAATAAAACAATTAACATGGCAATTTATGACTTTCTTCACAAAATTTTAACAAATCTTGACAAAAGAACTCCTGTGGTAGCTATCTACATGGACATGACCAAAGCCTTTGACTTTGTGAATCATGAAATTCTTATAAATAAACTGTTACAATACGGAATAAGAGGAAATGCGATAGATCTAGTAAAATCTTATTTAGAAGCAAGACAACAAATGACACAAATTGATAGAATATGTTTAAAAACTAACATGGAGAAATCTTACCTGTCGGAACCTAGAGAAATAAGAAGTGGTGTGCCGCAAGGTAGCGTCATGGGACCCTTGCTGTTTTTGGCATATATTAATGACTTGCCTAAAGTAATCCGCCACCCAATGGTACTATTTGCGGACGACAGTACAGTTATTATCTCCTGTGACGACTCAAGTGATCTTGTCAATGAAATTAATGACACGATACATAAAATAATTCAATGGCTCAATAGCAACAATTTAGTGATAAACATTGACAAAACAAAAATAATGACATTCTACAATAATATACAGACATCAAACTTTCACATTAACTATTTAGGTAAAGACATTGAACAAACCCAGGTCTCAAAGTTTTTGGGAATACACATAGACAATAATATGAAATGGAAAACGCAGATAGCAGAAACATGTAAAAAACTTAATAAATATTCATACGTGTTACACAAACTCTCAAAAACTGTATCAGAAGAAACTGTGATATTAGCGTATAACGGATATGTAGACTCTGTCTTGAGATTTGGTATAATATTTTGGGGAAATGGGGTAGGCAAAGATGATGTTTTTATAGCGCAAAAAAGATGCATAAGAGCTATTTGTAGAATCCGATACACTGAAAGTTGTAAGCCTCAATTCAAACGACTTAATATAATGACATTCCCTTCACTATACATCTATGAGGTAGCAATGTTTGTGAAAACCAATAAAAAACTTTTTATTAACTATTCTAGTACGCGTCACCAGACAAAGATCACCATGCCTAGTCATAAAACAGCATTATATAAAAATAATATTCTCGGCATGGCACCCATAATTTATAATCACATGCCTGATAGTATACGTAGGTTAGACAATATAATACAATTTAAGACAGAAATCCGCAAGTTATTATTGAATAAAATGTACTACTCCATAAGAGAATATCTAGACGATACAACACTGTAAGTATTAACTACACTATTGAATATTTGTATGCCACAGCGCCAAACGTAGAGATACGATATTATAACTATTTAAGATCAAATACTATAACCTATGTTTTACAAATAAAGACCTTTGACTTTGACTTTTGACTTTGACACTTTATAAGCTTCTAAAACGGGAGGCAGTTGCTCACGTCCGAAGGAAATACTTGTTTCCTACAACCCTTCACGTCCTCCCGGGTAGTTTAAAGGAGCAAAAACATATTACTCACGAGGCGTTAATTTCCCTGACCAAATTGTGATCTTTCAAATACACCTGGCACTGGCAAAATTAACCTCAAAGAGGTAAGCACGCCAAATTAAAAGAAGAAGAAGCTTTTAAAATAACTACCTATATATGATAGACAGTGAGCATAAAGATAAAGAAGCAGAAAAAAGGCCAAAATGATGCTATTTTTTGTCGCCTGTTATATTTTTTAATATTACCAAACAAGGTTCTAGTTCTACAGCAATAAAATATCGAACAATAGCTCATTGTTTTAAAAGTGTGCCAATTTATAATCATAACAAATTGGTAAATCAACGCAAAGAAGATATATATTTTGAAAGTGTTTTTCATACGTCTGTATACAGTTTTATGGCGCACTAGGACTCGTCAGTATGTAAACAGTTTTATTGCGCACTAGGACTCTTACGTATGTATATGTCACCGTAAGATAGTCAAAACCGTTAGTTGATAAACTAACGTATTTTTTCCCGTAAGTTGATCAACTATCGACAGATAGTAAACTGTAGCGTACTGCTTACTATATGACGCGTTAGTCCATCAACTAACGGTTAAAACCGTTAAATAGTAAACTGGTTTAAACTTGAAATGCGAACTAAATACCAAGGTAAAAATGAAATGCTACCGCAATTCATTTTTTCATTTTGTTTGTTAAATTCCACGCCTTAACCGACAGGGCGTGGAATCTTGGTAGGGTTGTTTTTCAGAGGAATGTCACAAAGCAATGAAGCTCAATTCGAGGCAGGAGTACGGGATGAGGAACACGAGGGTGGGGTGTGATGGGAGTCGAATCTTACTCTCGTCGTAGCCCGAAGCTGTCGCCGTCGTGAGGCTTGCCGACACGAGGATCGCTATCCGAAAGCGACGACTGGATCACCGAATCACTTCAACCTTTCAAAGCACGAAGCACTCACTCCGATGACGTTAAATCTACTTATTTCCCGACGATTGTTCCGCGATTATTATAATTAACATTCAACCAAGCTTTCCGATGCTGGCGTTAGACATTTTCCATGTGCAAAGTAACCTCTTTACTCGTCATCTCGTTTCTATACAAGTGACCGCTAGTGATGTCCCGATCACTCGCGGTCGATCCGCGCAACGAAAAAACCGGTGCGTTCCGAAGCATAAATATTAAACAGTCACCCGCCCGGACAGGCCCGAACCTGTCCCTAATCAATAGGAAGGCGAGAAAGTGTTGCGACCGCTCTCTTGAGGACCGAGTCCCCCACCTTGACTTCTGCTGATCGAGGCGTGCCATCCCGACCCGTGTACAAATTGACGATCCGTCCTCGTCTCCATCTCAATGATGGCAGGTTCGCATCCTTAATCAGCACCAAATCACCGACTTGAGGGGGGCTCGTCCGGTCAGTCCACTTAAGGCGCTGCTGCAAGATGTGCAAGTACTCAAGGGACCACCGTTTCAAAAAATTTTGAGCCATCTGCTGCAACATCTGCCACCTAGTTAACCGACTTAACTTAACATCACCGAATGGGTATTCTGGCAGGGCGTTAAGGGGCTGACCTATCAGGAAGTGACCCGGCGTCAACGCTTCCAAATCATTTGGATCCGAACTGAGCGGGCACAACGGACGCGAGTTCAGTGTCATTTCAATTTTACAGAACAGCGTCGCAAGCTCTTCAAAGCGTAGAGAGGTCTCACCGATGATCCTCGTCAGGTGCGACTTAGCCGATTTAACCGCAGCCTCAAAAATTCCTCCCCAATGAGGACATCCCGGCGGACTGAAAACCCAGTCAATCCCTCGTCGGGAGCAAGCCGTACCGATGGCGTCCTGGTTACCGTTCAGGAATTGAGTGACCTCCTTCAGATATCGCCTGGCTCCGACAAAATTTGTGCCGTTGTCCGAACGGATTAATGTCGGGAGGCCCCTTCGTGAGACGAAGCGATCCAGACATGCGATAAATGCCTCTGTAGTGAGGTCACTGACCACCTCCAAGTGGACTGCCTTCGTGGCCAAGCACACGAAGACGCACAGGTATGCCTTCACTAATCTGGCGTTCCGTAGCTGTGAAGACTTGACCATGAATGGTCCCGCGAAATCCGTTCCGACACCCGCAAAGGGCCGGATTTCGTTAACCCTATCCGAGGGCAAATCGCCCATCTGGGGCTGCATCGTAGCCGCCTTGGCCCGATAACAATGCAGGCACCGAAATACGACGCTACGCACTAAGCGTCTTCCCGATAGAATCCAGAACTCGCGCTGGAGAAACGCCATCCGACATGCCCATTCCGAATGTGTCGATGCTGTATCAACAGTTCGACCAACTTCCCTTTCCTAGGGAGTAACAACGGGTGGCGAGCCGCATAAGGCAGGTTGGCATTCCGCAGCCGACCTCCTACCCTTAGCAATCCGTGAGCGTCAATAAACGGGTTGAGCCGAGCCACAACTCCCTTCAGTTGGACGCGTCCGCGTCTCAGAATGTCCAGTTCGGACTTAAAGTGCACCGTCTGCACGTTCCGTACCAATGCGAACAACGCATGGTTCCGTTCCCGTGGTGTCAGGACCTGTGTCCGCACCCGTTGCGCCTCAGAATTGCGACAATTCCGCGCAAATCGGAAGATCCAGGCGGTCACATTGACCAGCTTGTCGAGCGAGCTGTACCGTTCCAGCAGGCTGAACTCCTCTTCCGGCACTGGTTGCGTCGTACAGACACCGACTGTCAAGGCGCCGTTCGCCGAGGTAACGCGTGTACTCATTGGCCAATCCGATTCGGCTTGAGTCAACCATTTTGGACCCCACCACAAGAGATGTCCAACTAACTCCGGAGCGTGACACCCACGAGACGCACAGTCTGCTGGGTTCATTTCCCCTGGAACATGTCTCCAGATTAAGGGAACCTCCGAATTCAAAATCTGCGAAACCCGATTCGCCACAAAAATCTCCAGCTTGTGAACTGAAGCCTTCAGCCAGCATAACACGATCTGGCTGTCCGTCCAAGCGTAGACCGTATCTTCTAACGCTATTGACCCACGAAGAACCGTCATCGTGTGGTTGACCAGACGAGTCAGGAGAGCCGCTCCTGAAAGCTCTAATTTGGGAATGGTCAGGCGAGTGCGCAACGGCGCAACCTTGCTCTTGGCCATGACCAACCACACATCAACCTCCCCCGAGGAGTCGACCGTACGCAGATACACCGCAGCTCCGTAGCCCTTCTCCGAGGCATCGCAAAACCCATGCAGGGTGGCGGTGTATCGTTTGGTGGGGACCAACCTCCGTGGCAGTGAAATCCGATTGATGCCAGGGAGGGTCGAAAAGAACGAGTCCCACTCTGAGCTCAATGACCCGCCGATCGGGTCGTCCCATTTCAGCTCAGCAGACCACAATTGCTGCATAAAACACTTGAGCTGAAATGTTACCGGGGTGATCCACCCGTTTGGATCAAATGTCCTAGCCACCGTTGAAAGGACGTTCCGTTTCGTCCAGATCTTCGGGGAGTCCAACTCGACCCGATACGAAAACATGTCTGACACCGGCTGGTACTGGACGCCTAATACCGACAACATATTCGGATTTTCCAGATTTTCGAAAATGTGGGGATCATGCTGGTAGTCATCCGGAAGACCAGACAGTAACTCTGGAGAGTTCGACATCCATTTCCGGAGCTCGTAACCTCCACCCCGTAAGAGCTCAACTAGCTCGTCCCGACGAGCGAGCGCCTCCTCTACGGAATCTGCACCGGTACAGATATCGTCCACGTAGAGATCCTGCTCCAGGATCGCTCACCGATGGGCTGCTCCTCTAGGGAAATTTAACCGTTCTCGATCCGCTAACTCCCGCAGAGTGCGAATCGCCAAATAAGGACTAGACCGTAGCCCGTACGTGTTGGTGTTCAGCTCGTACACCTTGATGGGCTGATCTGGTCTCTCTCGCCACAGTATCAGCTGATACCGTCTATCGTCAGGGTGAATGACCGTCTGTCTAAACATCATCCGGATGTCAGCTACAAACACAACATTGTGTCGACGGAACCGTGTGATAACATCCGCGGTTCAACTTCGGCCCTGAATGCAAACACTGGTTCAGGTTCATGCCGTTAGATGTTGATGCCGATCCATCGAACACTACCCGTATTTTGCCCTCCGGGGTCCTCAAGACCGCGTGATGAGGCAGGAAGCAGTGGTCTTCACGCTTCCAGTCGATACCCGAAACCGACATGTGGCCGAGCGTCTCGTATTCCCGCATGAAGTCGACGTACTTCTGCCGGAAAATCCCGTCACGCTTCATGCGTCGTTCCATCGACAGAAGCCGCGTCTCGGCTGCATGGTGTGAACTGCCCAGCGGTGGGCGATCACTCCGGAATGGAAGACGTGTGAGAAATCGACCTGACCGAAGACGACCAGTATTGTTCCGATAAAACTGTTCACACTCTTCTTCAACCGGGTCCAACCGGCGGACCGTAGGTGGTTCCTCCACCTCCCAAAACTTCTGTATCACCTCCGAGAGTACAGAACCGAATAAGGGACTACTAGTCGCTAGGCGTGGGGCAGCTGGCATGACCGGACCCATTACCGCATGGCCCAGTCTGGTGTTGACCGAAACCAGACCAGTCGCCTGCAACACGTGGACACCTGGCACTAACAGGTATCCCAAGGCATCAACACACAATAAAATGTCTACTGGGCCCGGAATATCAAACTCCGGGTCAGCCAGTGACAACCCAGCGACCAACTGTCGCACCGAGGGCGACAACCGTACGTGAGGTTGTGAGCCCATAACATTAGGCATGACTAATGCCGTGACCGTCACATTTACCGATGAATCCACCCGTGACGAGAGAGTAATCCGACATACTCCCTTAACGGAACCGACTTCCGTGTTCCCAATTCTCCGAATGGAATGTGGATACTCCCTTACCGAAATGCCCAACCGTCTTACAAGGTTGCACGAGACTAAGCATCCCTGGGCCCCCGAGTCCAATAGTGCTCGTGCCACACATGATTTGCCGTCCGAACTCCACGCTATCACAGAGGCGGTGGGGAGCATGACCGTCGGTGGAGTGGCGGCACCCTGTAAGTGGGCGGCGTGTCCCTAACGGGAACCTCCGCGGGATCCGAACCCGCTCAGACCTACGTCGGCCTTGGAGTAACTCGGCTGCTGATATGCAACCGGCATATCAGACCGTATGTGCATCAAGGGGTCCCAAGCACCCCTGGGCCCCCGAGTCCAATAGTGCTCGTGCCACACATGATTTGCCGTCCGAACTCCACGCTATCACAGAGGCGGTGGGGAGCATGACCGTCTGTGGAGTGGCGGCACCCTGTAAGTGGGCGGCGTGTCCCTAGCGGGAACCTCCGCGGGATCCGAACCCGCTCAGACCTCCGTCGGCCTTGGAGTAACTCGGCTGCTGATATGCAACCGGCATATCAGACCGTATGTGCATCAAGGGGTCCCAACCCGTATAATAGGCCCCTCGCTGTCCCGGTATCCGATCATACCGGACGGTGTACGGTGTGCCCGGTGCGCACCGTGGATGAATGGGGGAGAGCGGATCCAACCTGGGGCGCTCTAGGAATGGGGGCGACATCCGACTGTTCGCCTCCCAGAGCGACGGGCAGGGTGGCGCAGAAGGTGGTGGGCTCCCAGCCTTCGCGCTACTCATAGGTGCCATCTGACACCCGCCCGTAACACGCGGTGAGCCAGCGGCCCGAAATCCTCGCTGACCGTGGACAGCGGCGACCGAACCCCGGCTATCCCGCATGTTACCCCCCGCGCTGCCCCCTTCCCCTCGGGGGGGGGGGGGGGGGGGTCCCGTCCGCGGGTACCCCAGTCACCCCGTTGGTAACTCCCGTTGCCCGGAGGGGGACTGGGTCCAGCCCTGGTTGGGCCCTGTGGCCGACCAACCTAAGTCCGGCCCTGGTGACCGTCCGAAGGGCCTGACCGATTCAGGCACAACACTATGTGGTGCTTGCCACCACAGCACTCACAGGGGAACGCGCGCGAGCACTCGCTCAGCGTGTGCGGCCCCAAACAACCGAAACCAATCGGTGACGGAAGACTATCTTCCTGCGGGCAGCTACCCCGAGCGCCTTAAATTTGGCGCAACTGGTCACGTCATGACCGGCACTGTCGCAGTGCACACAGCCGTCACCCGACGGCGCGGCACTCAAAACGGCAAATTGTTTCGACCGCCCACCCCCCCGTGGGGGCGGGGGGCGCGGCCCCTCCCGCATCCGCGCGGGTTGGCGCTGCACACTGGCCTCCGTGTCCAGTGTGTCACATCGCCTACATTCACCCTCCAAAAAATCCGTCAATTGGACGAGCGTGGGCAGTTCCGTGCTACTGCCCCCATGCAGCTGTTCAAACCGACTTTGAACAGCTGCAGGCAACCGTGACAAAACCATATACAAAACAATGTATGACCATTGGTCTACCGGAAGACCAAGGTTCTGAAGGGCCTTAGTGGCCACCAGCACAGGGTTGAGCACCTGTACTCGGATGTCAACATCCCGGGTTACTTTAGGGATGCTAAACAGCTTCCCCAGCTGCGCATCAACCAACCGCCGTTTGTGTTGGTAGCGGTCAAACAATATGAACCTGGCTATCTCATAATTGCCCGCCGTGACCGTTAGGTGACCGACCAACTCCTTCGGTTCACCCCGCAGAGCCATCAATAGTTGGGCCAACTTGTAGGCGTTGTCCAGGTCGTCCCGACCGTGGACCAAACTATCAAATAAATTAATGAAGGCCGGCCACTCATCAATTGCCCCACTGAAGGCCGGAATCTCCAGGTGTGGCAGCCGTCCAACAACACCCTTCGGGAGTGGGTCTCCGTTACCCTCCCCACGGTCATTCCTTCGCGACCGCTTAATTTTCTTCGCGCGACGCTCGATGTCACCCAAGCATTCCATCGCTTGGTCAGCATCCGCGCAGAGCTGTTTCACTGCAGCCACCGAGGCTTCATCAGTAAGCCCGAGAGCTTCAGCCTCCGCAGCCAGCCGACACACCTTCCCGACGCGTGTCATTGCGTCCTCCACACGCTTGAGCAGGACATCATCCATATCTGGTCGCTCCACATACTTATGAGTATGGGCGAGCCATCTCATTTCCTCCCGGACACCATGCCGCAGCACCGTCAAGGGCGAAGGCGCCATGTTGACCGATTTAATAGATTCTGGTCTTATACTTCACTACCGAACTAAGTATAGCCAGAGACCAGCACTTGCCCGTCAGCGCTGGGCACAGAAATTAAAACTAAGTTGTCAAAACTAAGGCAACCACTAAAACAATTAAATCCTAAAAAATATTTAATATGGTCGCCCTGTGGACATACACCTTATAACTATACACTCTAAATCAATTAGAGAATGCCACCATAAAGCACAATACAAATAACACACAAAAATGTATTATAAAAAAAAGCTATTTTTAATATAATGTAGGTAGCCGTGAACCTTCTAGAAGTGGCCCCTCCGATATGACCCACACTTCTACTGAGGTCAGCAAAATCAGCTTAATACCCCTTAAATAGCCTGACCCTGCTCTGTAAACCGAAATAACACTGCAGTACTATAGAACCCGACGTTCTACCACAAGTCATACAATATAGTTAGTACGCGGAGTGACCGTTCAATCCTTTATGCGCACAAACAGTAGTTTCCGACTACAAATTTATAATAATCATTAACTAAATCGTCAATTATACGTTCACTATCCGAAAATGAACCTAAATTGTGGTATAGCGACCACAAGACTTACTCACAAAATGATTGCCGACCAATCCGAGGTATCCACCCTCTCCCAGCTACAATGTGGCAAAAAAACAACCCTACAACCATCCGTGAATCGATTTCCCACTAGGAAACCGCGCCTCTGCTACCAAAATGTTAAATTCCATGCCTTAACCGACAGGGCGTGGAATCTTGGTAGGGTTGTTTTTCAGAGGAATGTCACAAAGCAGTACTGACCTTTGACGCCGTGGACCGGAATTCGAAAGCTCAATTAGAGGCAGGAGTACGGGATGAGGAACACGAGGGTGGGGTGTGATGGGAGTCGAATCTTACTCTCGTCGTAGCCCGAAGCTGTCGCTTGTGAGGCTTGCCGACACGAGGATCGCTATCCGAAAGCGACGACTGGATCACCGAATCACTTCAACCTTTCAAAGCACGAAGCACTCACTCCGATGACGTTAAATCTACTTATTTCCCGACGATTGTTCCGCGATTATTATAATTAACATTCAACCAAGCTTTCCGATGCTGGCGTTAGACATTTTCCATGTGCAATGTAACCTCTAACTCGTCATCTCGTTTCTATACAAGTGACCGCTAGTGATGTCCCGATCACTCGCGGTCGATCCGCGCTACGAAAAAACCAGTGCGTTCCGAAGCATAAATATTAAACATTGTTTATTGCCATAAGTTACAGTAATTTAGATACAGATGGTCGTACAGAATAGGTCTATGTAATTTTACTCAACGAGTGTAGCAGATATCACAGGGGAGATATACATAACATACGATAGGCTTACGATGAACCTATTTCCGGTCAGGGTCTTAATACTTAAAGGTAGGCTGTTTAATACCCGGATAGCAGTGAACTTTGTAGCACGAGTATAAGAAGCAGTTCTACAATGGGGTAACTCTTAATTGCCCTTGTTTCTTTTATTTATTCTTTCACTTAAGCCTGGCACCCTTTGAGGAAACTTATGGGGATAGCGCCTTATAAGTTTACACAATTCAATTATATATGGGGCAGTGATGGTATATTTTTTTATCAACTACCGCGTTAGTTTATCAACTAACGGTTTTGACTATCTTCCGGTGACATATAAAGTTTTATTGCGCACTAGGACTCGTACGTATGAATACAGTTTTATTGCGCACTAGGACTCGTACGTGTGTATAGTTTTATTGCGCAATATGACTCGTACGTATGTATACAGTTTTATTGCGCACTAGGACCCGTACGTATGTATACAGATTTATTGCGCACTAGGACTGACCTGTTGCTAAACTCTCCTGTCTTGATTAGGTTTGCTGGAAGAAATATCTCTTTAGACAAAAAAAACTCTCCTTTGCTTATAACGTTTCTTGTAACTTTATATCAGTGTAAAAAGAATTTGAATATAAATATTGCTATTCCTTTAGTGTGTTGGGTGATTATGATTATATTACATGATGTAAGTATCATTTCGGAGAGGCGTGGACAAGAGACAGGATTCTTATCTGCCGTACTAATTTAAACTATTGTTCCGATTCCAAATTTGAATTTACATAAAAATTCGTTCACTAAGTAAACCTCAATGAATCATCAAACGTCTCTGTACGGCGGTGATTGTATCAGTTTTGGTTGGTTAAAAATCGGTCATCGATCAATAACAAGACTTAACGGTCGAGTAAAGTTGTTGGATACGGAGGGTTTAATCTGCCACACCGATTACCGACGGTATAGTAATGATAGTTAAGGTTACTTCTTTACCAGGGTTCGCAAAATCGGATTTTTGTAATAAATATAAAAAAATCTGATTTTTCGATATTTATCCGCTGTGTATCGGATATATATATATATATCAACCACCAAAAAACAAGCATTTTACATTATGTAAGTGTTTTAAACTGTTAAATGCTAGTAGAACGCGTAAGATCGATATTTCAGGAAAATTATCTCAAAATTTGCAATCCGTGCGGGTTAAGCAACATCTGACTGAGTTGGGTACTGGATGGGTGGCCCGATTCTATGTGGTTTTTACGTCGGGCGCTTCCGTATTTTGCATGAATTACGTTACCAGTAAACGTCAATCTGCTGAAATTCTAAATCATGTAAAAAACAGTAAAATATCAACGTACCATCCACACAAATATCAAGTGATATATATCTGCTAACCCTGGTCTTTACCCCAAAGGCGTGGAGGAGGCACAAGTATGCGCTTAATTTTAGCCTGAAATAAAAAAACCACTTTGCGTGACACTGGGCCACAGGCCACAGCTGAAGAGTTATGAACACTTCTCCACGATGTTTTCCATCACCTTTTAGCTAAACTCGTCTGAGTATGAGAATGAGCTGAGAAATTGTCGCGACAAGTCAAGCTTAGGCCATAACCACCGTTTACGACTAAACACAGATAGTTTATGGCAATTTGCCCTGATTATGTGTGGCAAATTGTCCGGTTAGTCGGTTAGTTAGACCGTCGGGGAGCGAGTTTGACGACTTTGACGTGTGTTTCATTTTAACGATGTTGGTATGAGCTCGCGGAAACTTTCGCTCTTTCCGCTTACACTGTTACCGGCAATCTGTATAATCCGGTATTATATATAATCCCTAGGCGATATATATATTGCCTAAAACGTGCAGGTAATGTATGCAATATTATTTATTTTATACATTTCCTAGGTATTATATATATAATACCCAATGCGCAGCCGGTAATGTATGTAAAAGAGTAAAATACTGCGGTAGCTTAGGTGAAGAGTAAGGGGGGTGAGCGAAGCCCCCTTTATCCTTTGTGTTAGGTTGAACATGTACATCCTATCACACAAATGTCTTACATGTTCAACCTATCACAAAAAATACTTAAAACTAAGTATTTTCTTACATGTTCAACCTAACACAAAAATACTTAAATCTAAGTATTTTGTGTTGTTCTTCCATGTTCAACCTTACACGAACGATAAAGGGGACTTCGCTTCGCTCACCCCCTTTACCCTTCATCTAAGCTAACGCAGTGTTTTGCCCTGATATTCTACCAACATCTATTTATTTTACACATTGCCGGTGGCCAAGTAGGTATTCTATATAAACTCTGGGCATTTTATATGCTACCTGGGTAGAGTATGTAATGGACATTAATATTAATAATAATTCATACATTGCCTGAACGCCCCAGGTATTATAAATATATATTGCCTAGGTATTATATAGAATACCTGCATTATACAGATTGCCGGTAACATCTCCAATAAAATCGTTGCAGTTGTTTTCATTGACGTTCAATGTATGGGAAAACCGTCGCTTTTTCACAATTTTTAGTCTTTTCGTAAATGGACTGGGGCCAAAGTTGAGTCCATGAATTTGATAAATAGTTTCACTTATCGACCCTCCCCCAATAGGCATAAGTAATATCACTCACCCAGTATTTTCTTATTACTAGGAAACTGTCAGTAATGTATTCCAGACAGTAGCAAAGTATTTGGAATATTTCAGGTTCCCTGGAATAGATATGATAAGCCATTTATTTCAAAGCCTTTTCACGACCTTTCAAAATTCTTGCTAGACTTGCTTGGAATAAAATGTTTCACCGCAATGCTTTTAAAGATTTCAAATTCTCTCACAAATGATTTTGAGCGGAGTTTTTCTTTCTACACAATAGTTGAGTTCTTAAGCTTTCTGGCTAAAGGTGGGTACGGATCTGTGCCCGTACCAACTCTAGTGGGAAAAGTCGTGAAAGGCAAAATTGTGATGAGCTGATCAGATCTATGTACTGAAATGAATTAAATATGTAGTAGTATTCAGATTAAGATATATGAGGACCTTACACCCTGTTTGGTATCCCCACCAGCAGCCTAAGCATGCCGAGCGCGGGGGGAGATGGGGTTGGCATCTAAGCTTTAGATCTAGCGAAGCGGCACGCACCGCACGGTGGCGCGCCGGCTGTCTCCGCTAGTGCGGGCGCGGTACAGCCTCAACGCCCTGTTGGCTGCAGCACCGCTGAATGAATTTGGTGATACTTGGAGGGATATCGTGCGAGTATGTGGCAGGTTCTGTGAGATGAATGGATGATTGTGTTGTCCCTGTATTATATAATTGAATTTAATTTGAATTTGTATTATTGAAACTGAATTGAATTGAATCTGTATTTATATTAGTGTTAATTGATTTTAATTTAATCTGTATTTATATGACTGTTTGAATTGTAACTGTATCTTGTATATTTGTGTCGATTTGGCATCTGCTGTAATGGCACAAATATTGAATGTAAATAATATAGTAAATAAATCATCTAGAGAAGCGCGGTTGGGGCGACAAAAAAAACTGTCTGACTTATTTCAGTTCAGCCTGATCCTTAGTGGAGATCGCATAACTTTTATTTCCAGCATCTATCGAAACTTTAACGTAAATATACCTTCACAGACACATACATTGCTTCTGGCCCCACACTAGGATACTCTGTGTCGTGGGATCCAGACACAACGACGTCACACACATTTTTATATAGCTAATGTTAAACTGTTTATCGAATAGACTAAAACGTTTCATCCAAAAAATACATTTTCTTCCCAAATAAATGTTTTGCAAAATTGTACCACTATTATATACTAATCGCCTCGCTCCGCTCCTTTTCGCTTCGGCTCCATGGAGCTCCATACAACATGTTGTATTATAAAGTTGTGACCTAACAAATCTAACTTTAGTTTTCGGACAGAAAGTGACCTATAATAGTAGTTTATGTGACTGCTACATAATGGAGGGCATTAATACTCGATCATAATAATATCACTCGAGAGTTTTAATGCCTAATTATGTACAGTTACATTCACTAGTTTATCTACACACATATCAAAAGCTCTCTTGATCTGTTCAGGAACCGCATGTTTGACCGGCATTGTGATTCTGCAGTTGTTTAGTTTGTTCTGTAGTACCAACTTCACGCCGGCGGGCGTCGGCGTTCGAAATTTGAATATCAGTACCAACTTCACAGAGAAACTAGGAGGGGCACGCAGGCGGGCGTCGGCGTTCGAAATTTAAATGTCATAATATGTAGAAAAATTACACGTTATGGTCATATTGTGTAATTTATAGTTTAGTTTAACATTATGCTGATCGTAACGTGCGGTTTTTGTACGCAGTAAAGAGGGTTTATGATACGTGTGTAGATAAATAATATCACAGTACCTATCTGTCTGTGTCTATATAGCAACCAATACGGCTCTATGAAACTACATGGGAGCGTTAAATTCGGTGAACTTTTAGTAAATTTGTTAGTCGAAACTTATATTTGTAGCTTTAAATTTAACATTTAAGACCTTGGGAGCATTTTTTTTTTCCTCCTCATTAGACCCGGGACATCTCACACGGGAGATCGACCCAATCATCATCGAAGATCATCAACGTTTCCCCACCCACCATTTCTCAGCGAGTTTGCTCAATGACGTGGTGATTATGATAATCACTACTATGTTCGGCGCTTTCTAATTGCCCGTTAATGTTATTCTGCGGTTCTTGCGAATGTAAGAGAAAAATGCGTCTTCCAATTAAGATTGGAAATGATTATTCGGATTTCTTAATTGTATTTACTTAAAATCTGATACTGTCTGCTACGTACTAGGATAAACTCTATTACAGATAATTTTTAAACTAAATTAGCAGCATAATTCAAAAGACCTTCTTATAAACAAAGTGTTTTAATAAGATGACCCAAGTGTAGATGGGAATCAAAGGATTCATCAGGTACATTAATAAAACTGCCTCACATCTTCAGCATACTGACTCACTGCAATGAATGTGGAAGGCCAAAAACTGTTTTTAAAGGAATAACAAATTACTTACCTCATAAAATATCTCAAGTCCAAAGTTACTGCGGCGTTTTAAAAACGGCTTCAGATCTGAATATCCGAGAATCTTGAAGCAAGCTGGAACATTGCCAGATTTTAGGGTACCGTAGTAAGTTTTAATGACAAAGAAAGTCCTGGTTCTCAAAATTATGTTTTGTTCTTAAACCGCAAGCTAAGCTAAGGTGCAAAGGTAAGTAAGACAATGGGTTTACCTCACCCATCAACCGCCCATATCAGGTCTAGGGATATTATTACACTGTGATTTAAATGAGCATATATGACCCAATCTTTCACACACATATATACTTATAAGAATGAATCGCTTTACTTTAGTGTTACTAAATCCGATCGTATCGTTTGTATGATTCCTATTTGGTTTTATTATCCTCAGTCCAGAGATGGTTTAGTATGCTGAGACGCAGAGAACCTAAAGAGTACTGAAGATTCTATTGTGGGCATTGGCGAGGCAACAACATAAAATTTGCTTTAATTGTTATATCATTATTTTTTCTTTTCCGGCCAGCAGGCAAGCGAAAGGGTTAAATAAAAATAAAATTACGAAATGAAGAAACCGCCAAAAAATCGAAAAATATTTTGTATGGCAAGTTCAACCTATTTCGCTAGATGGCGTTGGTAGCCATTAATCTGGCAGCAATCCTTCATCGTTGATTAATTTATTTACTACATGCTACCTCTTTGTTGGTAGCGGAACTTATGTTTGACAGTGCGATGCATAAAGTTTGTAGGCAAAGAGTTTCGCTATTCTGAGGTCTGATACAAATAAACAAACTTGTAAATGATGCGTAACATGCTCAAAAACGGGCCCGATAATGTCGATATGGATTTCAGAAACTTATGAAGGTGCCTCCAAAATAGTAAACGAGTAGTTTTATGACGGGGAACTATGGGAATATGGGCAGCTAGTTAACTCATAAAGGTGAGAAAGAAAGATCATATATCTATGATATTGAGCCGATTTCTGTGAATTAAGAATGTCACTAAGTTAATACTTAAGTACCGTTCTATCACGTTCTTTCTTGTGCCATCTGCAGAGACAGAACGATACATAAGAATTTGATTAGTTAAATCTCAATTCAGAAATCGGGGGTAAATCATAGATCATATGATCATTTATATGACAATCTAATAGGCCCCTAAATAAAAATTATCACACGTTATAACTCTCTAGCTACATCGATGAGGTAGTCCCCTAAAACGCTAAACGTGGACATAACTGTGCTTTTTCCACCCGATATGGGCACATGCATGACGTAATGTGTATTTTGTCCGAGAGTCTTTGTCTGCGGAACCGCACTTGTGCAAGTTGGTCGTCTTTTGTTTTTCATTTTCGTTCACGTCTGAAACGATTTCAATTGGTCTTTTGTTCGATGGCCAGCCAGTAGAAAGGGCATTCGCTTTGAAGTCTGATTCTTGCTTAAAGCTTGATCTAATAGTAGCTCTTTCTATCAACTGTTAGATCTTGTTGGAATTCTCGAGTTTCTATTGCATACTGATTTTAAAAATGATGTTTAATACTCTTAAAACAGGTAAAATCCAGGGTAATTTTACGTATAAATTCTGTCTCTACTGAATTATTCTCTGGCTAACCACTTCTTCTCCTCGAGTCGACGCTCATTTCAAACCAATAAAAGCAACATTGAGAACCCGCAAAAAAAATTTTTTCCTTGACTGGGATCCGAACTCAGGACCTCCAGCGTCTGAAGCTTTGTTTTAACCACGGGTGTTTATTTCACTCCGTGAGGGAAAAGTAGATCAACAGTCGACAGTGTACACGGGACACATTCGCAATTGAAGTCCTAATGCTGGCCCCATTAAGTTCAAATTCAGCTGAAGATTCTTCCCGGTTGGCCGAGCTAACATCATATGGTGGCTCAACAAGTTTTAATCAGCTTGAACTGGTCGATGTAACAACATTGGTTATTGTCTGTTATTTGAGTCGTGAGGTTTGTGTTATCCCTAAGTGATTTAAACTAAGATAAAGGATGTTTGTAGGATGGTAGGAACTCCACATTTTAAGGTGATACAAAAAAAATGGGCATTTACTCCACCATGAAGTCATCTACAGATTTAATTTTTTGGGTTAACGTTTATTGAGTATTTGATTAAGATTTTGACTAAAGGGAAACGCGATTGGATGAAACTTTCTTGATAGAATTGAATTACGAAAACACCTCTAAATTGTTTTATTTTTTCCTGTAATTCTTAAATCCTAACTAATTTCATTGTGGAACTGCGTTTAAAATGTAGACATTATGTATTCGCAAAATCTCCTTAAAAAACTTTTTAACAAAATACCTAGTTTATTTTTAAACAATTTTTCTGTGGTTTAACGCTACGTTTTTCCATTTTTGCCCGATTCCGTCCCTCTCACACTGCGGGTCTTTCCGCCTGGAGTAACGGGGACCTTTGCACGGACGAGGTAGCACTTTAAGTAAAAAACATAGTTAGCCCCGTGTACAGAGCATCTAACTTCACACTGCTGGAGTGCCTAAGAATACTTTCAGGTATGATTTGACAGTCATTTTGTCCCTGCTTTTCATAAAACCTTAGAAGTGATAATATAAGAGATACCCTAAAACTTCATAAAATTCACTTTATAAACACTGGGTATGTTACCAAAACAATCGAAAAGAATCGACATTTAACAAAAGGATCTATCCAAATTTGCTGCATCCATTTCACAAATTAATGAAGAGTGTATCGAATGGCCGAGTCGGCAGTGACCAAGCGAAGCCAAGGGTCCCGGGTTCGAGTCCCGGTGGGGGCAAATATTTGTTCGATGAGAACGGATGTTTGTACCCTAGTCATGGTTGTTTATCTATGTAAGTATAATATTTATCAATATAAGTATGTGTATCGTTGTCTAGTACCCAAGATACAGGGAATCCTAGTTTGGGGCTAGATCAATGTGTGTAAATAGTGTCCGAGGTATTATTATTATTATTTAATTAATAGATGCATTTAAGCAATATCCCTCACTTACAGCCTAATGTCCGTTTTCACCAAAATCCCCTATCCGGGGATAGTTATCTCTTTTTAGGGGCTACCTACCAGTTATTTCGCTTTCACCAACGTTTAATGCCCGATTTCACCAACAGTTAAGGGACACTTAGCTCTTTTTCTTAGCTGTCTAGCGATTATTTCGGTGGCCGGATTCTTATATTTAGGGGGTCCCCAAGGAGCCTAGATGACCACTTAGGGCAAATCAGAACAACCGCTAGGTGGACCCTGAAAGAAAGAAAGTGTCCCCTAAAAGATAGAGATCGTTGGTGAAATCGGCAATAAGTGTCACCTACGCTGCTAGGGTTCCCCCTAAATTTAGGAGGAATTTCGAGCAATTTTTCGAGTGAATTTTTTCTTAGCTGAAAAAAAGTTTGCAACTTGTTTATTTCCTCCTAAAATGGAATAAAATATGGATTTTATTGATGACTTTGAAGCTCTTGATGACATCAATTTCCTAAAAAACCCAAATCTTACAGGCGGCCTCGAATTTTTCGAAAGGGGCCACATTTATACGCAATATTTTCTCGTCGTCGTTCGTCTTTTCTGCCTTTATTGTTTATTTTTCGCCCAACAAGAACATTTAACACTGAATAGAGCACACTGCACGCAGCAGACTTGAGAGGCTCAGGAAACAACAACATTCGCGCGATAAAGAAAAACCAGCCAAGTGCGAGTCGGACCCGCGCACGAAGGGAACCGCACCATTATATATAAAAACCGGTATACCACCGTACAATGGTAGGGATGGTGTGAAGTGAATAGTTTGGATTTTACACAGCAAAGTGTTGTTTACAAAGTTATTGGTGCGGCTACTTTCACACTCCATGTGCTTAACCAGTTGCATTCATTGTATTGAAAAAATTGTTGTATGTGAGCCTCCTTCAATATTTATTTATTCTGTTTTTTAGTATTTGCTGTTAAAGCGGCAATAGAAATACATCATCTGTAAAAATCTCAACTGTCTAGCTATCACGGTCCATGAGATACGGCCTGGTGACAGACGGACGGACAGACAGACAGACAGATAGACAGCGGAGCCTTATATCTAATAGGGTCCCGTATTTACCCTTTAGGTACGAAACCCTAAAAACGGCAAAAAATCACGTTTGTTGTATGGAAGCTCCCCTTAAATATTAATTTTATTTTAATTTAATTATTTATTTTTAAAGTGAATATACAACTAAATAATCTGTGAATATTTCAAGGGTCTGCCTGTTGCCTTTATCAATATAGAGCAAAAACGAACAAAAAAATTACGTTTGTTGTATGGGAGCCCCTTTAAATATTTATTTTATTCTGTTCAACAGAAATACATCATCTGTGAAAATTTTAACTGTGTAACTATCACGGTTCATGAGATACAGCCTGGTGACAGACGGACGGACGGACAGCGGAGGCTTAGTAATAGGGTCCCGTTTGGCACCCTTCGGGTACGGAACCCTAAAAACGCTGGATCGTTTGGACAGTATTTTTTTTACTGTAACGGCAATGATTAATCATTGCCAGTACAGTATTATTTATACATAATTTCTACATATTGCTTGCTGAATCAATATAGGATGTGTGATAAAGCATGATATTTAGCTAAATTGTCCATTAAAATTTCGAGAAACACAGAAAAATGTATTTACCGGTTCATTTCCCCGAATCACAACACTAGACCATAGACAAACCGTCATTTAAGTAAGTAGCTCTTTGTTAGGTGTTTATTTGTGCGGTGAAAACGAATTTAAGTTACGGAAAGGATTAGGGAACGACTGAAGCTAGGAGTTCCCTAGTTAGGTGGACGATAGGGTATGGTATCAGTAACTGAGCAATCGAGTATCACATTAGGTCCTGGTTGTAAAGCCACCACTGTGTCACGACTTTCTTAGCTGCCGCCGTCCTCATCCGTACGATGTCACGACTTCTTAGCTGCCGCCATCCTCATCCATACGATGTCTCGAATATGACTAGAAAACGTAGCGGGAATAAATAAATAAGTGGCCATTGAACACAACCATTATGAGGCGTGTTATAGGTTCGAAGTCTATTCTAGCAGCAAGACGGACGGATTTAATGCGGTTTTTGTGATTGCTAGGAGACTTCAATGCGATAGTTCTTAACTAAGTTTTGTCAAAATCGGTTCAGTGGTTTGAAAGTTATTAGCCTCACATGGTTCTAAATTTTTGAATTTTTAAGGTTTAATTTATTGTGTCAGGTCTTTTTTAGGGTTAGACCCTATTACTAAGACTCCACTGTCTGTCCGTTCGTCCGTCCGTCCGTCTGCCACCAGGCTGTATTCATGAACCGTGATAGTTAGACAGTTGAAATTTTCACAGATGATGATGTATTTCTGTTGCCGCTATAACAACAAATGCTAAAAAACCGACAAGTGCGAGTCGGGCTCGCGCACGAAGGACTTCCTTACCACCGTACAATGGTAGGGAGTGATGGTGTGGAGTGAATAGTTTGGATTTTAGCAAAATGTTGTTTAAAATGTTTTTGGGCGGCGTGTGAGTCACACTCCATGTACGTTACCAGGTGCATTCATAACTTTGTATTTGGAATTGAAAGAATTGTTGAATGGGAGCCCCCTTAAATATTTATTTTATTCTCTTACATACAAACTTATTAATGCACCTCGTTACGTACATGGAGTGTGAAAGTAGCCGCACCAATAACTTTGTAAACAACATTTTGCTATGTAAAATCCAAACTATTCACTCCACACCATGTACGGAACCCTTCGTGCGGGAGTTCGACTCGCATTTGACCGTTTTTTTAAAATATATATAGTTATTTAGCTGTACCTACTACATATGCACCTAATCACATACACTTGCGGTAGGTACATACTGGGTTTGTTAAATGCGACGCGACCACAAGGACATGATCTTACTCAATCTGCCATGTAATGGTACTAGAGACTGGGGTACCCCTGTAACATTTCCTACAGCACTATAGTCGGATCAAAATGGGTTTCAAAATTTTGTAAATAAAGGTGACAGTTGCCGATTCTGTAGGCTACAACATTCATAAAGTTTCGTTTCAAAAATAAATCTATGGTTAGCGTTGATGCCTTTTTTATTTACACTATTTTAAAGCCCAAGCTAATCCGATTATAGATATCTGAATCATTCCATAAAATAGAACGGAAGAAACAAAAAACACAGAAAAAATATAGATAAAAACATTTGTTCAACTAGTGGAGACAAGAGGGCGGAGTGATAATTTTGAGATATCAATTTAACTTTCGGCAATTCTTTTCCGCACACGTCCAAAAAAATATAAAATCATCATCGGCAGCTCGTTTCCGCCCTCTTCAACAAATACTTAATATTTAGTATAACTATGTGGCTGTGGAGTCTTTGTGCGGTCTGTTCTGACTTTCCTTATTAGGATAATACAACCGCGAGTGTATTTAATATCCCGGAAAAGGCAATACAACTGATTTAAACGGTCACATATTTTGTTGTTTTGTTCCTGGAAACAGCAATAAAACTGATTTCAAATACCAATGAGGTAGGTATTTTCGCAGCGACACCTGATATAGCAGCACGGCTAGTCTGCGGTGGGCAAGCGTGTCTTCACAGTCGGCTGAGCAGTACTAATACTATAAGCATTATACATTTACTGCATTAAGTATTAAAATAACGTTATTGATTACTAGACTGTGGTGCCCAAGGCTAAGGGCTAGATCTTACTAGCTGCTTGGTAAGACTTCTGATTAATCTACTTTGACTATACGATCCATGGTTTGGTAGAAAAGATGTCTATTAGAGATAAGCCCGCCTTTATTCAGCAGTGCTTTTTGTTGGGCGCTATTATTGTTTTCTGTAGGTGGGCGTTTCTCCAAAAACAGGGCAAATTTTTACTATTAGGCTAAAATAAACTTATTTTTTGGATATATATATTTGGATATATATTAAAAAATATTGTATTTTTTTCGAAAGAGATAAAGGTTTGCACTGTGTACGGTGAATCGATTTTGGGCAGCACTACCACCGTATGCGCCCATCACTATGTTAAAACTTTTTAATAAGAGTTTTGACTCAACTCAATTAAGTATGGTAAATAGACGCCTAAATAAAGGTTTTTAAAATGTTATAAGTTCTATTTATTCAAGGGATATCCAATCAACCAAACATCATTTACAACCATAATGATGACGTTTTATCGTCATCGTCATGTGATTGGAGGAAATAAGTAACTTACACCGTAAATTAGACAAAAACAATGAAACTTTGTAATATTTTACAGAAATATGTAGCAATATTTTAATGAAAGTCGTAGCTTGAAATCGGAATGTGATATGAATTTCAATTAAAATCACAATTATTGCGGACGTTTTAAGTGTTACATTATATATACATACATACATATATATGCTCACGCTTTTTCCGGTAGAGGGGTCGACAGAGACAACAGTTCTCCACTGGCTACGATACTGGCATACATCTCTAGCTTCCTCAACATTCGTAAGTCTCTTCACACAACCCCGGTTACGGGTATTTGTAATTAGCCTCTTCACTAACGGATCGCCACTTTGGTCTTCAGGACCTTCTAGGGCGTCCTCGTCTGAAAACTAAATAATTATGTTTTTGAGGCCCCCTTTTATATAGAAAACCAAGGTACTGTTAATTGAATTTTATCCGAAGATATCAGAAAATACAATTATAAATACTTAATCCTATTTAACTGTAAACCAGGAATATTAATCTATATTAAGAATCTTCTCCGTTTGCATCCTAATATCACAGAAAACAATAAAAAAATAAAAAAAAACTATCAAAATCACATTTAAAATCACGGAGTAAATTTTAACAGCTAAAGCGCTGCCATTTGTCGCGGCGGCGGCGGATGACGTCACATGCCACGCCACCCGCTACACTCCATGTTTGATTGCTTAATACCGGTGCCGATTAGTTATCCAAATCAGTTTTATTTTGGTGACCTAATGGAAGAAGCTATTTTTTTTATAGGAATTGCATCGTGCCGAAGGTCAATAACACAATTAGAGGTGCAACCGATAGAGTGATTTTTTGAGTTCCAAGAGTTCAGATAATACGAACACAAAGGTGTTAAATAATGAGAACAGTTGAAGGATCGCCAACATGATGTCTGTATTGTTGTGAAGATCACTTTAACGTAATAGTAGTTTATGTGAATGCTACATAATGGAGGGCATTAATACTCGAGAGTGGGGTTATGAAACGAGCCGAAGGCGAGTTTCATAATAATATCACTCGAGAGAGTTTTAATGCCTAATTATGTTACATTTCTATAGTCCGAAACAAATTTACGTAGGTTATACTTTGTTGCCAGCTTAAAACCTAGATTTCACAACAAAACTTTCGATTTGATACGACTAAAAATGTCTGAAGAAGTATACTTACAATTTATAGAACTGGAAAACCGTACCTGTTTTATCATCGAAGGTTTACATAGGCATTTATTGAATTTATTTTAAGGCAAGGAGGATACAGACTATTATGTTCAATACAACGTAATGAAAGAGGGAAAAAGTGACACTTCGGCGAAAGGAGTTAGGTAAAGACATAGAATAAGTAGTAGTACCTGCTAAGAGTTTGATTCATCTGAGGCCGTGCCCCCGCCGCGGCCGTGGCATCTGACGTCACATTCCGTTTCGACGGATTGTGATGCGTTTCGCAATTTTAATTTCCTGTCCTTATGTTGCACTTTGTTTGTCGAACCAGGGACCTCCCGCTCGGGAAGCACAGCGTCGACCGCTACACTACAGAGGTCGTCATTTATGTGTAAAGCAGCAAAACCGTCCGAGAGATATGTCAGAGAATTGTTTTTAGAGCAATTTCTATAAGATTTTGATGTAATAAAGTTAAATTAAATTGACATATTTCACTGAACACACGTTCCTATAGATCAGGTAAATACTATGAGACTTTTAAATGTAACAATAAATTATATGTAAGTATAATAAATTGTAGTTTTATGGATAAGTGTATTATATAGGCTGAGACACCGAGTTAAGTTTCTGTAGAAACGCCCACCAATGTATATATTTTTCGGGTATATTTTTCTGGGATGTTGACATTTTAAATGCAGTTTTATGGCCTCCTATTTAAAATATACCACATGGCGATGGCTCTGCTCCTATAAATTAACCGCATTTTTTTGACAAGTTACTGAATCTTTCAACTCCTGCTCATCCTGTGGGATGGGATAGTTTGGCACACAAGTGTACTAATATTTTCTAGTTTTCTACTTACTTCGCGAAATGCTGAAGCAACAAATACATACATACAAACATATGCTCACGCCTATTTCCCGGAAGGGGTAGGCAGAGACCAAAGACCTCCACCAGCAACAAATAGTGGATCAACTAAGCTCTAGATTCTTCTCCCAATGGATAGTATGTCACAGGAGCACATTTCAGTGAAAGGGCACGTTTTCGATCCAGTCTCGTTAGGATCCGTCTTTGTTACTGATACTGAACGTGCTACAGTGCGGGACGGGACATTTCGCTGACATGGAGACGAACAATAATGAATAATTTATCATGAGGAAATCTTGATATCTCCGTAGCTGCTATGGGCTAGCCCCCCTACATGAAAACATGAGTATAACTCGCTAAAAGTGGGCGCAACAGCCCCTCTGCCACCCCTATTAGGAAAAGGCCTGACGCTGTATATGTTTAGTTTAACTAAGGGGCGATTTTTCAAGTCCCACATAAACATACACCTGTAAAATCTCAATTTCCTCAGATAAACCTTTTCTGAGGATTGAAAATTCGCTGTAAGTCTGAAATGTTTTACTGACATTGTCATTTCCCGACTGAGAGACAGTGTCAATGTGAATTTGACTGTCCGTCAAAGTTTGGGTTGACGGCTGTGTATCCGGCTAAGGCCGTTTGCCCACCGTCGCCTGTCCACCGCACACCACAAATCGGCGCGTCCGCTAGAAATCGGTCCGAGATTGTGACGGGCCTATGTACCGGCAATACACAAGGCTTGTGTTTAAACGATAACCAAAAAATTCGAAAATTTACTACCAATAAATTCGAAATGATTGCCAAAATGGATGGATGTCCACCAAATTGTGTTTGGATAAATGATCACCAATTTTCTTTTTATGTTTTGTGTACTTAAGTTTATGTTTTAAATATTTTTTGTTGTTCTTACATGTTCAACCTAACACGAAAGATAAAGGGGGCTTCGCTTCGCTCATCCCCTTTACCCTTCACCTAAGCTACCGCAGTATTTTTCCATGATATTTTCTGCAACTTTTGGTGGTCATTTAGCCATTTTGGGTAGGAAAAAAATATTTTGGTGGTCATTATATTTGTTGCCAATACAAAACACGTTTGAAACACGCACGATTTTTGTTGTCATTCCCTTTGTGCAAGGTTTTGCTTTGCTTATTGTAATCAAGTCGAAATTAAACTTAAATAAACCTTCCTTCCTGAGCTGTCTACCAACAAAAATACCATGAACAAACAAAATAATAAATTAATTTCATTGTTGTGAACTGAGACCGGCTGGTAGGGTTAAGCTCGAAAAAAGCAATGCTTTTGAGTGTGATGGCACATCTTTTATATGATGTAGCACTAGCAGAAGTGGAAGCCCTCTTTAAAACGTATTTCCTTTGCAGATAGCATGTGGCGGTAAACCCTTGCTTTTGTTAAACTTTTTCTCGAATTTCAAAAACTATTTGTTTTATGACTTTTAAGTGTTGGGCTGCATGGGAAAAGAACCCTTACAGTGGTCTTCCACAACTGATGATGATGGTAATAAAACGCCCCACGTATTATCGGATGGATCCAAAATTCTTTGCATCGCCTTCGCCTTCGAACATGCAGAAGAAGTTGTCGCCGGTTAAACGCAGACATTCTCTAGTTTGTTTTATTTCTACGCACGTCCACGCACGACGACGGCTACAATAAACTGGCTGATCCACCGAGACCCAGTGTTACCAACCCATGCAAAATAATTCCCCTAAGGAAATAAAAATAAACCCCACCCCATTTTATTTTTCCTAAAATACTGTGCCTAATATATACTAAAATACCATTTGTCTGATGTATGTGGTGATAAGGGAAATAAAAAATTTCTAAGAATTTTCAATATTGTCACAAAATTAGGCGCCAAGGTGGTGGTTTTAAGCTATTCACGACATCAAAAATTATTATAAATATTTGAGCAATATGAACTAACATAAACAGATCTAACCGTTTTATGGTTGGTTAGTTAGGTTGGTTGGCCATGATTATATGCAATAATTAACGCGTTCGGAAAAATAATTACAAACTCTTCTGACGCAATCCATCGTCAGAACAATCCCCAAAAAACCCGCCAAAAAATCATCCCCCTCAAAATCCCCCTTTTACTACCTCTGCTCCATAAAATTTGGAGGGGAAACCCCAAGGTTGGCAGCACTACCGAGATCTACGCGCGGTGGGCTAACGATCGCTGGTACATCATTTTGAAATCGGCCCGAAATAATCCCGTTTCGGTCGACGTCCCGGTACGGCGGCGCGGCGGTGGACGAAGGGCCTAAGCCGCCCTCAAAAGTAAGATCACCGTACTCTCATTGTAATGTCCACTGATGAAGGTGGATGATGGATCATATTTTACTCCGGACTATTACATTTCCGACCTGACAGCATCATTAGTCATGTTACTGAAGGCATTTCTTGTCCGGTAGACAATTAGATTAGGAATTAGGATAGCTTTTGTGTCGCTTTATTGAATTGGGAGTTTCGAATTTGAATAATGCGAAACGATTTAGGTGTGAAGTAACTTATAACTTTATACTTAATTACCCAAAAATAGTAGACTCTATTATAGGCACCAACGGCATAACACTGTAAAGATGACGTAGGTATTAGAGAGACATTTACTTAGCAGTTGGTAACGAAGGCAGGACATATTGAACGATATATTTTTCAGCGACAGCCTCTGATTATATCCTATAATCCTCATCGCATGAATCTGTTTTATTTGAAGAGCCAACAAATTTTGTCACCTTTGACTCAGTAGATTTGTGCTTGAAAGTCGAAAATTTGTACTCATTGACCCGAACTTACAATGATTGGGACGACGGCGTTTTAGGCCCGGATGCACACTGTCACTTGAAATTTGACTGAAGCTCAAAGAGATACTGGCGCAACATTTCGCAAGGGAATGACGTTTGGCACATCGTAAACAACGCTACCGAAACCATCAACACTCGACGACTTCAGTATCTAGAGTATAGTATTTGTAGCATCTGAGATCTAGGATATACCGAGATACAAATTCACACACAAATTCGACTGTACAACATGTCGGCCACGGGTGCCTGTGTATGAACATCTGTGATGTGAATGTGTATTGTTGCATTTCATTGGAGAGCGGTGGATTGTGCTTACATGGAAAGTCTTAAATAAAATTTTCGAACACAAATGGTTCGGTAAAATCGGAACGCGAACTGCAATAGAGATAATTTTCTCTGTAGGTTTCGAATTTTATTGGCACCCCTGGTCAGTGGAACGACCCAGAGGCAGTGGTAAAAAAACATGCCTACCCAGTGCGCCTGCCCGGGGGCGGTTTGGCCCCTAGTCAGTGAATCGTCCCGGAGGCGGAATTAAAAAAATTAAGTATTAAAATATTTGCATTATTTCGCGCTAATTGCTTCGATCTCTTTTTATCATATGTCAAAAGGAACAGGCTTGCTAATGAATGAATAATTTTGATGTGATTATGCACCCACCGCTCACAAATCGGCAATCGGCACTCCCAAAAACCCTGTCAGTGAATCGTCCCGGATCCGTTTGCAGTCAGGGTGAAAAAATAATGGCGCCCACTGCAGAGAAGATAATTATTACACGAGGTTTAAAATCGCGATGCCTCAAAGTGGGGTTGCGTTGGTGGGAAGTTATACAAGTGACGAGCTCTCTTTGGCCTTTGGTGGGGTTCTGCTGCATGTCAGAGGTTCTGGGTTTAAATCCCAACAAAGGAAGTTGAATCAAATAAAATTATCTCGAGCTCTCTGGATGATTTCTGGTTGTGACGTCTCTGTTCCAGAGAGTAACATTGAAATTCGATTTTGTGTTTTAATATAGTTGCGAATTTTCTCCGCCACTCCAATAGGAAACAATACCGCGCCGTGCCACTCCAATGGAGAATCAAACTGTCAAATTCGTTTCAGAGGTAGGGCGCTAACACAAGTGATTAAGTAAAGAGTTCCGTTCACCTTCCAAATGAATCACAGAGTAAAATTAATAAAGAAATTTCAGATATCAATAAACCGTCTCTTTGTCGTTGTTGACAATGTTTGTCAAGTTACAAACCTTCGATGGACTACATTGTCTGTGTTACAAACCACTGTATGTTCTACAAAACAGTTTTGGGTAATCTGCTAGACATTTTATTCATATTCAACCAAGCAAACGGCTACTTTCCTAACAAAATATGATATTCTTCAGGAGCATATCAACATTCTGCTGAGCTGAGCAGACTTGACCAGGTAAGTTAAACGTCATAATGTTGTATCGTTCTACTCGCATGCGGCATAGGGTGCAAAATCATACTACAATGGTGTAGCTTATACAGATCGGTACAATTTTACTGATGAGACCGTTTCCTTGGAATAACAAGATTTGCAAATCAGATTGTACTGAGTAAGTGTTCGCACGAGGTCAACGAACCGCCATGTGTACCATAAAGAGGGGCTTTTGTGCTGAGGGTTTGTTAATGATGACTCTAGTGATCAAATGCATAACCATTAATCAATATCGATGAGGATGGTTATATTTGACTGTAAACGAAACTACGTACAGCTATATTAGCCCTATGTTGATGTGAATGGTTTCGCACAATGTACTTTAATCAAAAAAGGTGATTGATGAACGAATGAATAAATTACATTAGTTTACAGCAAAAAATAGCCACGCATAAAACCACTGTACCTACTCGGTGTGTTCGTTCTTAAGTTAAGAATCACGCAACGTAGATTACCGCAATAAGTTATCGGCACTAGATGGAACACTCACGCACTGATTGAGACTCAAAAATTCTTTAAATCGTCCTATTAAATAACATTTTTATACAAAAACGTATTTTGACGAAATTCTTGCATACAGATTGTCGGAGCGTCCGCCATACTTATTCTGCCATTTTTGTTTACTGCTTACCTCAAGTATGCGAACCATGGGCGTACCCAGGTAGGTTTCATGTAGTATTCATGATTTTTTTGTTTCAATATACCTGACCGACCATCTTCTCGAAACAGGTATGAGCTGCCCCCCCTAGCTGAAATCCTGGGTACGCCCTTGATGTGAACACAGACCTTATGTATATTTTGAGAGTAAGTCAAACTTAACCCCTACGGGTAGGCCGTAGGTAGCCGAAGGGTATACATACATATATTGTAATGCTATGTTTTGTTTGTGATATGGTCTGGGATCGATATTTAATTAAAAATAGGCACTACTTTTAGCCATTCATCTGTCACCCTTCATTCTCATCCACTTTTAGATTTCCAAATCACGACTAAAATAAAGAATTCTCGATATCGATGTTTATTTTCAACCGAGTTAAAAAAGGAGGAGGTTCTCAATTCGTCTGTTTTGTTTTTGTGTTTGTTACGCGATTACTCCGTCAATTGTGAACCGATTTTGATGATTATTGTTTTGATTGGTAGGTCCTACTTCAGAGTTGGTCCCTTATAAATGTTATCAAAATTGATTTAGCGCTGTTTGAAAAAAATCAACAAATACAAAAAATATATACACAGATGACGTTTTAGTTTGTGGTTTTGACAAGTTTTGATGAGGACTTTTCATTCGCATCCCGACCGGGGCGGAAGAAACAGGGCTTGAACTTGACGTCAAGTATTTAACTTGGTGAATTATAATTACTTACTACAGTTTTCTGTTAAGTTTGCTGTCGCTATAAAATAGGACATAGAACTTCATATCAACCTAAAGGAAATACAGCTCTACCTAGGTAAGTGTTTGACATATGCATTCAATGACGACGACCCGAATGGCCGAGTCGGCAGTGACCCTGCCTACGAAGCCAAGGGTCCTGGGTTCGAGTCCCGGTGGGGGCAAATATTTGTTTGATGAGAACAGATGTTTGTACCCTCGTCATGGTTGTTTATCTATCTAAGTATAATATTTATCTATATAAGTATGTGTATCGTTCTCTAGTACCCAATATACAGGGAATCCTAGTTTGGGGCTAGATCAATGTGTGTAAATAGTGTCCAAGGTATTATTATTATTATTCAGTTGTAGCCATATTGGCTCCAAACCCACGAAGCGGTACCGGCCAAGTTTTAAGTCACCTGAGTACATCGGTTCGGGCAGAGGTTTACTGAGTGGAAGACCACCTAATGGGGTGGAATGGCCAACGGACAAGAAGTGATGTACTATATCGGTTTTTGCGATATTCTGGAAATGAGAAGTCTGAATTAATCAATTCGTTAATGCGGGTTTTCCGAACGATGCTCTTTTATTGCTTAAAATTAGATTTAAGCTTTACGAACGTAGTTTGTAAATATACGCAGTGTAAGGTAAAAGTTTGTTTCACATGTTTTTTGTCGCTAATTTTAAAACTAGGTTTAACTAATGTACTTGTGCCTACGGGTAGCCAATTTCGCAAGGTCAGTACGGCGAAATCTGATACAATAAGAGATTGAAGTTTTTGTCGTAAGGAACCATGACATCGATTTTGATTAAAAGCAAAACTGCATCATTCAATAAAAATAAGAATAAACAATTTTCCTATCCGGGAATCGAACCCGCACATTGTGAAATTAAAAACAATCCTGTGATATTATATATTATACGACAGTTTTGCTGATAAGGATACATTTCTGGGAAGTAATGTCATCATGGCAAAAGAATGGAAAGTGTTATTTTTTTCGATGAAATGATTCAACATTAAATCTTCTAGCTCATAGTTGTCGATTTTGCCCTAATGACCCTTCGAAAATTTATTTAGCTGACCATATTTAGGAGATTATAGTACCGATCATTAGAACAAATTTTCCAAACGATATTTTTTTACTGATCCTCAATACATTGACCCGATGAGCATATTACAGGTATCTATAGTAACACCAGTTTTTTTTTCGTTTGCGACTATAGATTAGTGGAAAGTTGTTCATAATACTATCATTCGGCACTAACACTGCCTACAAAGCCAAGGGTCCCGGGTTCGAGTCCCGGTGGGGGCAAATATTTGTTTGATGAGAACGGATGTTTGTACCCTAGTCATGGTTGTTTATCTATCTAAGTATAATATTTATCTATATAAGTATTTGTATCGTTGTCTAGCACCCAAGATACAGGGAATCCTAGTTTGGGGCTAGATCAATGTGTGTAAATAGTGTCCAGGGTATTATTATTATTATTATTATTCCCCAAAATACTTAAATGTCACCTGTATAATTACTTATTTATTTTAACAACGCCTTTGGGAAACTAGCAAAAAAGGTGTCTACAGTTCCGGTCTGGTCCATCAACATCTGGACTCCGCACCGCTGACTTAGTGTGTCGTACGAACTCCGGTCTTACTGTCTACAATACGACATAATGGATTCGAAGCCGATGACATCTTGATAACGTAACCCCCTGAGAAACGGGCCAAGAGCGACAAACGGGGAACATCAACCTCACCAACTCACCCTGACCCACAGCTGCTTCATCCGCAATGGAGTTGTAAAAGAGGGAACAGGTCAATATGCACTGGTTTAGGGTAACAATGGTTAGACGTGCTTATCTGAACGGAGGAATCACTATGTTACATCATCGAATCATTTCGATTGTTTGAAGGTTCGCGCGTGGAGATAAGGAAGTTCATGGCCTTCGATGTGGTTCAAATGCGCAGGCGTCATACTGCAGGCGAAACACAATGTCTGCTCAACAGTGGCGTTCACAGAACTGTTTGCTGGAAAAGCCACCAGAAGAACAAATGTAACAAAAACAAATATTACTTTGAAAATAATAATTTTGAATGATGCCAGGGTATAAGAAATAATCTGTCATGCACATCCACCATACTCCACCACGCTGGCTCAGTGGGGGTTGGTGGAGCGTGTCAGTAACCAACCGTGTCAGAAGTTATCAAGCTGCCCTATTAGGGTCTCTAACACAGCTTTACAACAACTACCACCGAATAGCGACAGCAGCTGGGACCTACAGCTTAATGTGTACCAGAAACGTGGTTTCTACTATATGTATAGTACTTAAATATATCATGTATTATGACTTCTCATCTTATTAGCTCTGGATTAACGCGACGGTGCAAGTGGTTCATCAATTTGGTATCTGTGGGGCCACCAAAAACAAACATACACAATCTGACGTCACCCGCACATGAGTCATGGCGCCCAGATGTGGAGATAGCATTGTTCGGATCCGAATTAACGACTGCGCGCGCGCATGTGAGCTGGGTGTTTAGTGCGCGGCCACGAGTGTGGTTGTGCCTGGTGGGTCTGGCAAGGGCGAGCCGGGAGTTTAGGAATCAGGTTCCGTGTGACAGTATTTTTTGATGTTTAGAATTTTGAATATAAATAAGGGCGAGTTAGTGCGGATCTCATGTTAAATTTGACATATCTCTGTCCGTCAGGGGGTCGGTGTGGAATGAGCTCAGGCACAGTTATTCAGCACGCCATTATGCGTGACAGAGGGCTAGCCCATTGCCGCAGCTGAAGGGTTCCTCACGAGGTTTTCCATTACTGTTACACCGTCGTCCGTATAATGTACTTAGATATATTACTACTGCCATTGGTTTTGAACCCGCATCTCCTGTGCGAGAAGCAAGCACGAAACCACTAGCTCGACCACGGAGCTCAACTATCAACTAGCTCAACTAGAATAGGTTTTCTATCTTCATTTTCCACAACAAACGTTATAGCCTCGTCTAAGCCAACGTGTAAAGATGCCAAATTAAGGGGACATCTCGTCCGTGCAAAGATCCCCGTTACTCCAGGCGCTAAGACCCGCAGTGTGAGAGTGACGGAATCGGGGGAAAATGACAAGTCGGTTTTAAATTGATATCGGTATTGACTAAAATAGCTATGAAAATTTCTGTTATAGGTAATTTAAGTATTATCAAAACTCATCAAATAAATATTTTTGAATTCTGTGTGCTGTTCCTATTCGTCATAAAATCAAAGAAGTGTACATTTTTACCTCATTTTAATATTTATTTCTATCGAGCAATATTCCTCCAATAGCGTTTCTATTATTACAAAGTCTAGAAAAAGGTTCCTAAATTGTTATATTAGTATATTTAACTTGGGACTTCTTTTAAACAGCAGAGAGATAACTTCAAAAGGTGTCGTTTTTTCGCTATATCACCTTAGGCTCTTTAGAATCTCCCTTAGAAGAATCATCACTACCAAATTCGGTTGGTTTATTCTTAATTTGAACTATGGAACCCAATTATAAAACCGGTCAAGTGCGAGTCAAACTCGCGCACGAAGGTTTCGTATGTACAATGGTAGGGATGGTGTGGAGTGAATAGTTTGGATTTTACATAGCAAAATATTGTTTACAAAGTTATTGGTGCGGCTTTCTGACTTTCACACTCTGTGTACGTAACCAGGTGGATTCATAAGTTTGTATGTGGTATTGAAAGAATTGTAGTATGGGAGCCCCCTTAATTTTTTTTTTTTTTAGTATTTGCTGTTATAGCGGCAACAGAAATACATGATCTGTGAAAATTTCAACTGTCTAACTATCACGGTTCATGAGATACAACCTGGTGACCGACGGACGGACGGACAGCGGTGGCATAGTAATAGGGTCCTGTTTGGCACCCTTCGGGTACGGAACCCTAAAAAGTAATGCGTACAACGGACATTGCCTGGAGATTAAACGTGGGCACAATGTCCCTATCTATGGAAAGCAGGGCCGTGATTGTGACTTACCAAACTTAATAAGCTCACGACTGCATTCCCAATTACGGGTAGCCAGGCCAGAGATGCAAGAGCACAATGATCTCCTATTGTCACAGTCAGCAACAAGGTGGTAAGAACAATCAGACACAAGTTGGTAGCTTACAGCCTGACGGAACCCCCGAACTGGCTAACAAATGTATCGGGCGATTAATCGAAGATTAAATCAAAATCGCGGCAAGAGATTGGATGAAATCCTGATGATGAGATAATTGATTTATCTTAAGTACATTCTCGGACGCTTCTGTGTTTCGGATGACGTTAAGCTGTAGGTCTCGGCTACTATCGCTACTTGGTAGAAGCAGTAGTAAAATCCCTCCACTAACCCGCACTGAGCCAGCGTGGTGGAGTATGGCTTAATATGACTCGTATATTAATGGGCTACGATTATTATACGAATTATTAACAAGTTGTCACAGCTAATGGGCGCCACTGTGACTGCTACCCCGTATGGGAAAACGGGTGACGCTATTTTTGTTAAGTTTGAGTGTCCATTAATTACGTGAGGCGGTTTTGAGCATTTTTTGCTGATTTATCCTGAGATTTTGCTCAAACCAATGTCACGTGAGATATTTCAAGTTTCAATTTGTAAATAAAACTCGATTTGCTTCATTACTTGAATTTATTTTATTTAGAATTTAGGATGGATTAACTACAACATCGTGGTCTAGAATCACAGTGATAAAATTTAACAAAAAATACAAATGGGAATTATACGTTAGATTAGGCCAAAAGAACTTCATTCTCATAAGAAATAACATTTCACTTATACATATTTGGCTAAAAATATATATATGTAGATTAATTTATGGTACACATCATCTGGTAATTTATGAAACAGCTGTGCTCCCTCAAACAAATACTATTGTCTTTTTTCCATAATTAGTCCTAGGTGTAGCAATTTAAGTTTGTTTTTGTTGCGAAGGTTGCTGTTATTTGTTGGGTGCTAGATTTTATGGTATTTTTTCTTATTACAATGCATGTGTTATATTTGTATAATTGAGAAATGTTAACTATTTTAGTTTTCTCGTACAGCTTTTTAGTAGGCGTGTCAAAGGGGTAATGGAGTAAAACTATAATTTTGTGTTGGGTTCTCTGTAACGGGTTAAGGTTAGATGGGGCCGCTGATCACCAAATTTCAATTAAATATTCGAGGTGTGATTTGGCCAAAGAATGTAAATAAGCGGTCTAACTTTATATGGTATTCTTGGTTACATTACCTTTTGACATATTGTAGTCATGAAACCATTATTTGCTTTAATTTAACCAGAATTTTCTCGCATTTTACACTGTTTTTTGAAGGGAAAAATTACGTGAGACTTGCCGAGATCCCTCCCCCACGTGCGATTTCTCTCCTCCCCATCACACGTAATTAATGGAATACCCTTAGTGGCCAATCAGTTCATTGTTGGCTGGTAGGTATGTAGTTAACTTTAGGACCTAATTGCTCTGTTTCAACGGCCATTGTCCTGACAATACCGTTATCATTACAATGACTCCAAAAAATATTTAAAATTTAAAACTGATGACAAGTGAACTCTGCTGCATTATTTATGAATATTATAATTAATTATAATGACTGCCATAATTTCCACTTCCAATGCGGTTACCATTCTTGTGATTCAGTGTAATTTTAAAAACTTTTGTAGGACAATAACAAGTATAACCTTCATTACTCACAGGTGATGATGTAAAGCCATCCTAGATAAATCATATAGGTACAGTCAGGTTGAATTACCCCATTCCAAAGATAGTCACAATGATTCATAAAATAGAGGTAGAAACGAAGAGATCACAACTGTTTATAGTTTGCAAGGCCATGGCAGTTATTTCTATTATCACTTGTACAATCTATGTGATCTGATGTCATTGTCTGTCTGTCAACATTATAAATTTTGTGGTAGAAAAATCTATACCATAGACTGTGTTGGAAAATACAAGATGACTATTTCATCATCATGTATTTGATGTATTTCCCAACACAGTACAAGACAAATACAAATACAAGATGAAGAAATAGATGTCGGAGAGTAAAATATTGTCTTTTCTTCTAATGAATAAAGACAAAAGCTTTTAAATTAAATGAAAAACAGGCATTTAATTAGCTTTTGGAGAAAACTTTGACACTTCTACTAAAGTAGGACAGTAAATGTATGTTTTGCTGATGTATGTTGGGCTGAGTATGTAACATTTACACACAGGCACTACATTGACCGCCACACCATAGAGGTTGTCAGATATGTATGTACGAAAAGTATTATTATTAATGAGAACATCAATATTTCTTATCCTCATATTCTGCTTTATTTATAGCCATGAGAACCACACCCTTCCTGGTATTAAGTTAAAACAAACTTCTAACAAGATGTATCATTGAAAAATAAATACCAATGCAAAGGGGAGTTTTTTTTGGCTGTTTTAAATCTTCTGTCAACAGGAATAACTCTGATAAAATCTGTCTCATCAGATGTCTGTGTAGTGTAGCAGAATTGCTTGAATGATATTGATATTGTGTGACGCAGAGATTTGATTTTTAATAAGAACCTACCTGCATACAGTACTACTACTACTGCATACTGACTACTTTAACTGTACCGCTCAACACTTCTGGTTTTAGTCACTGAAAGTGATCAAGATGTCCTAGAAATTTGAAATTTGGCACAGAAGTGTATCTTGAAGAGAGATCAAGGGAAAAATCTGAAAAAAGTTAATTGATTTACGATTATAAAAAAATCAAATAGCCAGGAAGTGTTGAGCTGTAAAGTTAAAGGTAGTTGTACTTTACCTATTTATAAGTACCGAGGTACTGACTATGTTTTGGTGTTCATCTGTCTGTGACGTCGCTGTTTCTGGGTCCCCTAACACAGGGTATCATAGTGTAGAAGAATATATGTAACTCTTATAGATATTTGTTTATGTATTTTATTAGTCTCAGTTAGTTGGGACTAAAAGACACTGTGTGTCTAGTAGGAGTCATAAGAGGAGGTAAAAAATAACAAGCATTAAATAAAGTTTAAGTAGGTACATTCCTACAGTCCATAGACTAGGTAAATATGGTAGGTAGGCATCCCAAAAACTAATTAGAATGAGAACACGTGATGTCTGGTGCTTTGCTTCCACGCCCTTTGAGCCTTTATCAGCCTAAAGGTGATTGTTGAGGTGTATGTCCCAAGCTAAAGAAACACAGAACAAACTAACCACAAGAAAACAATATAGCTTTTTGATTTAACGGCTGTTCTAAATAATACAAAACGGACCAACACATTGACGCCAATAATAAAACCAAACATGCTGTGCAACAGAAATCACGTCTTCCAGACCACGCTTTTAGTCCAAACGTGAACGTTTTATCCACAGTGAGTTTGGCTATCTATGTACATCGAAATCAGTGCGTTTACGCTGAAAATGGAGCGAAATATCGATCATAAAACTCACCACAGAAGATAAGCCGGCTAACTCGGAGGAAAATGTGACCAAATACGGGCTCCCATTCACGAATTTGGCAGAAATCTATCACATGAAAGCACTAGGAATGGTAAAACTTGGCGCATCGGCACCTGTTCATTCAATTTCATGCACGTATTTATGTCACAAATAAGCAAAATACACTATACACTGAGAAAAGTCACGATACGATTCCTTCGACTTCAGATAAACACACCACACGAAACAACAGCAAACGAGCAACTGTCATTTTTCTACTTATCGACTTCAATGGATGCATTTTCTATAATCCGACCAAATAGCAAAGTGGCCTTTACTGCTATAGATTACCTGAATTTAGATAAACCTATATTTGGTCGCGTATTCACAGCGCCATCTATAGTTCATCATTGATAACTTATAAAGTCGTTGACGTCTTAGTGCTGCCTTAAAGCGGAACATTATATAAACTAATTTGTAAGCGTCGCTCCACTCTGTCGCGACTTTTAAATGTTTTCTTTGAATTTCGAAAGATGTCGCTACACTCGCATATATAGTTTATATTTCAGACGTGAGATGGCGCCCATTTTTTTATTAACCTAATACAGGTGCAACAGACCGGTGTATAGTCTGAACATCATTCTGAACAACGTTTACTATGAAACCGACTTGATCAGAGAAACTTTATTTTTCACGTGTCAATACATTTAGGGCCGGGCGGTCATCTGATTTTAAAAAAATAAGTTTATTTGATCAAGTTGCCATCAATGTGGAAGTAGGTCAGAATGACTTCCCTAACCCCTTAAAATTTGAATAAGTAATCCAGGCTAAATAAATAAAAGGTAAAACTTTTAGCTCGCCTAGTTTAAATGGTACCTACTCAAATAAATATGAAGCTTTAATGCCTACGCCATGAATTTTCCCTAAAGGGATGGTAGAGGCACAAATCCCACGTTGAACCAGTTACCTACTCACTAAATATATTCCATTCCTTTCAATTTTGCACGACAGAGGACTAGCCTATCGCCCCTTCTATGTAGATTAACCTCAGAATGTTTTCTATCACCGTTACTAGGTAGTCGGTATAACCTATACCCTTAATTTCAATTCAATTAAATTTCTTATAAAGTGGCTTCCATCGGTTTGATGATTCTGCCAATGTGAAGTTTCAGACATGACACGTTATTACTTTAACACATGAACTATGTTTAGATCCAAATCACAGGGTTTCCGGTATCTAGAACAAACAGGACAACACAATAGGTACATAAATATTAAATTATGTTAGTTTAGTTAGACTACAACAAATACAACTATGTACAGTAAAAGTTTGATGTTATTTACATTAATGAAATTGCACAAGATTTGGATGAATGGAGAATTGACATATGATAATAGGGAATTCAAATTGGTAGGTCTAGGAATGTACGGCGGAAGATAATTGTATCAAGAAAATTTAAGATTGCGACATTCAAAAAAGATGTGGTCAGCAGAACCCTCCGCAAGACCACACTCACAAAGCGAGTTGTCCCTGACCCTTATTTTAGAAGATGCACCGGAGTGCAGGCATGACCCAAACGGAGTCGACAAATCGTAGAGATTGTGCCTTTATCCGCGACGCGGTATTTGAAAGACCAGGGTTTCGGCAGGACTGGATTCTGGATATCTCCATAATATCTACCTTTGACCTGACGGCTATCTTGCCAGGAATCGTTCCAGGATTTATAAAGATGGGTTTTTGATATAGAACATATATCTGAGCTGAAATTATGAAAATGTCCAGGACCGCACAATACAACGGCATTCTTTGCGCAAGAATCTGCCACATCACTTCCCGTAACACCCGCATGACCAAAGATACAAGCCAGAACAATTTATTTGCCCTGAAAATCATCAGTCATAAAGAGCTTCTTTAATTTTTTAAATTACTAGAAATCTAATTTTAACTCTGAATTGGTTTGACTTGGAACTAGGAGATTCTGTAAAAATGGTCTTATTCAATTTATGGGATAAAACATAAAGGATGGCTTCCAGAATAGCTACCGACCCACCTGTGAATACCGATGAAAGAGGGGACATTTATAATTGAGAATTATTTTATATCTTGCCATCCAAACCGCAGCTGCAACACACCAACAAACAAGCAGCCAATCACTCCAAGAATTGGCTACAATTTCATTAATAGTAGTTTATGTGACTGCTACATAATGGAGGGCATTAATACTCGAGAGTGGGTTTATGAAACGAGCCGAAGGCGAGTTTCATAATAATATCACTCGAGAGTTTTAATGCCTAATTATGTACTGTTACATACACTAGTTTATCTACACACATATCATATGCTCTCTTTGATGTGTTCAGGAACCGCATGTTTGACCGGCATTGTGGCTCTGCAGTTGTTTAGATTGTTCTGTGGTACCAACTTCACGCAGGCGGGCGTCGGCGTTCGAAATTTGAATGTCAGTACCAACTTCACACACAAACTAGGAGCGGCACGCAGGCAGGCGTCGGCGTTCGAAATTTGAATGTAAGAAATGAGTTTTTACCAAGTAGTTTAACATTATGCTGATCGTAACGTGCGGTTTTTGTACGCAGTAAAGAGGGTTTATGATACGTGTGTAGATAAAAGAAGTATTAGCGTCGGGGGATGATTTCGAGATGCCAAGAGACAGAATAATGTTAGGAGAATGGATAAGAGCATTAAAGTTAGTACTAAACAGAGGGTTCATATTCCTTTGATATAGAGGTTGGTTGACATTTTCTAGTTTTTGGAGACTTTTGACAAGGCATATAGAATCCTTATGGGACCAGTAGCTCGTATTTGACACTAGCTGACTCAACAATTTGCCTTTGTGAATGAGGGGGTGGTTTTCGAGCTGGATAGCCTTATAAAATAATCTATCCGATAGATATTGTCTTCGTAAATTTAGGGGGGGTCCACACATTCAACTTGTAAGGCATTTGTGGGGGACGATTTCATGGCACCGATAATAATGCGTAAACATTTAAATTGAACCCTCTGGAGCAGTGGCGGCTTTGGCCCTCAATACTTACTGAGGCGCCGCGCCGCGCCCGATAGAAAAAATGGCTAAGTGCGGGTCATACTTGCGGACTTAGGGCTCCGTACTATGGAAAGTTTAAGATATTAAAAATAAACATTCTATTTTCACCGATCTTAACGTCTAATAACCTAAGTGACGATGTATGTGTAAGTGTATAGTAAGCATACTTATTAGATAAAAATCTCTCAGTCAGACATTTTGTCATTCATATCACAGTCATTATGATAGATAATGTTGTCATGTCATCATCGAGAAAACAAATATATAAAAATCCACAAATTGATATATTTAGTAAGTTCTTAAATAAAAATAATAATTGAGATATTTTAAATATAGATAGTTCTTAAAGGCCGTGTTGCTCTATGCTTAAGTACGATAAATAATTGTGGATTGGAATTGAAACTTCCAGATTTTTTATTTTAATTCAATATTGCGTTGTTTTTATTCTGCAAATGTATCAATTACCCGGTCGTAAAAAGTTTCGGTTTGAGTTGTTAAATTACGTAGAAGCTCTTTTTCTATTGATAGCAATGCTAGATCAGAAAGTCTCTCTTGTACAATAGAATTTCGCAAATAGGTCTTTATTCGTTTTAGGCATGAAAAATGACGTTCTACTGAAACACTGGTCACCGGCAACGTGAGAGTTAAATTTAATGACTTGAAAAATTCCGTAAAAACTTCGTCAATATTATTCGATTTCATGAAACGTAACATGTCAATTGTCTCATTAAACTGAGACTTGCTTAAAACCCCGTGGTCGCGAATTCCAATTCCAATTCCAAATGTCTTTATTACTGTAGATATTTACATATACTTAGCAATCGTCATTTTTGCCACTTCTCTACATTGGACCACTGTGGGAGAAGAAGGGCGTAGAAACTCCCACAGATTGATTTTTAGATCTCTTTTTAAAAATTGCTTATGCTTAACTAATACAAAATATAATATTTAGTCATTATCATAATTAATGAGCAGGAATAAAAAATGACAAAATTATTAAAAGCAAGGTCTGTGTTGAGCCAGATTTACATACAGTCCCATCATTTAAGTAATCTTGAACATTGTAATATCCCTTTTTCGACAAAGTCGCTTTAACATGGTTTTTAAATTGCTCAAATGGCAATTTCAAGATCTCCAGAGGTATCCTCTTGTAGTAGAGAATGCATTGACCCTTGAAAGAATTGCTAACCTTCGCGAGTTAATTTCTTAGGTTAACATTACAGCTATCGCTAAGTTTGGGAAAATGTGTAAGGTTCTTGCGTACATACATTATATTTTCGAAAATAAATTGACTAGCTACAGTTAGTATGTCAATTTCTTTAAAAAGCTGTCTTAAGGAGTCTGTGCGTTTTAAATTATAAATTGCTCGAATAGCTCTTTTCTGTAAAATTAAAATAGTTTGAATATCCACTGCTTTCCCCCACAACAAGATACCATAGGACATGACACTATGAAAGTAACTAAAATATACTAGCCTAGATGTAGCCACATCCGTGTTTTGTCTGATGTTCCTAACAGCGTAAGCCGCAGAACTTAATTTACCAGCCAATTTATCTATGTGGGGTCCCCACTGCAATTTGTTATCAATGGTTATTCCAAGAAACTTCGTGTCATTTACTAATTCTAACGTATTGCTGTCCAACACTAAACTGGTCCCAACTTGCCTGACATTTGGAAGTGAGAATTTGATACATTTGGTTTTACCAGCATTTAACAATAAATTGTTAACTGTGAACCAATTCAAGGTTAAAGATAATACTCTATTGACATCATCAAAATCTTCTTTTTGTCTTTCAATTTTGAAGACCAGTGAAGTATCATCAGCAAACAATACTATGTTAGTCAATTTCTCCACCATAAAAGGCAGATCGTTAATATATACCAGAAATAAGAAAGGGCCTAGAACCTTGTGGAACGCCAATGTTTACCCCCGATCCATCAGATTCAACGCCGTTGACTTCTGCCTTTTGAATTCTATTGCTTAGGTATGATCTTAGTAGATCCAACGCTTTATTTCTAACTCCGTAATGATTTAATTTCATTAGTCGTGTCATGATCAACACAATCAAATGCCTTCGACAGATCGCAAAAAACACCGATAGCATCCTGTGCGGCTTCCCATGCAGAATAAATATGAGATATAAGGGTAATACCTGCATCCATAGTCGATTTACCCCTAGAGAAACCGTATTGCTTGGCGTGGAGTTGTTTTGTACGGTTGAAGTGTGAGAGCATTTGATCGAGTATAATGATATGACGTTGTGTCCGATAAGCTTAAGCGAGTGTGGAATGAAAGACGAAGATATGCACCATGGTCTTTGGGAATGTCCACTTTATGAAGATGAACGAATGAGAATGTTGGACGGAATCAATCGTACGGAAGAAGGACCGGTCTACTACGAGGATCTCGTCTCGTCGAAGGCTAACTTTCAACGGCTACACCGGTTTGCACACGCATGACACAAAAACAGATGTAGCTGGGAGTTTGGATAACGGCAGAAATAGACGCAGCACTGGCACCGAACTCAATCTGTTTGTATGTGTCACTTCACCAAAAGGGTGCAACGTATTAGATCTTTCCCCGTGCCCCAGAATGGGGAGAAACGGGAAGAGGACAGGCGGACAGCTAATAAGGTAATGTCCAGCCATATGGCCATATGGAATAAGCTACGGGCTATTAGAGCTTTAAGATTGAAACTAACCCGTAGAACTTAACTTAAAGAAGGAGGAGATTGACGCATAGCTTTATCCCTTACTTCGTGTGTTTCGATGACACTGTCAAAGGTAAAGTAACTGTGAACAGTCTCTACTTGGTTTATTCGAACCCGCATCTACTGCGTGACGGGCGATTGTATATCCAACTAGACATCAGACGCCCATACCTCGTAGTACACAGGTACTTAATGCCTACCTAATGAGTTCCCAATGGGTCCGTGTTCTCATCTCTAGCGACATGTACTTGTTTACTTGTTGAATATTGAACGAGGCTTCTGCTGGCTTCTGATAAATGGACGTAGAGTTAACAAACTGTTCGGATACATGGCAGTTGCAGTAAACATCTATAGAAATAATGATAAATAAGCCCAATGATGACGAACTATTTAAACCCATACACACACACACACCCTCACACACACATACACACACACACAAACACACACACACACACACACACACATACACACACACACACACACACACACACACACACACACACACACACACACACAGAGCGTCACGTCGTTTCCCGTACGGTATGGCATAGGCATACATGTGCCACGTTTAGCCTGTTATTCAATACTCCATTTTGACAGGGGGCTAGCCCATCGCTGCAGCTATGGAGTAATGAAGGTTTCCTCACGATGTTTTACTTCAATGCTAAGAAGGTCGGTAATAGCATAACATTTGTCGACCCGAATGGCCGAGTCGGCAGTGACCCTGCCTACGAACCCAAGGGTCCCGGGTTCGAGTCCCGGTGGGGGCTAATATTTGTTTGATGAAAAACGGATGTTTGTACCCTAGTCATGGTTGTTTATCTATATAAGTATAATATTTATCTATAGAAGTATGTGTATTGTTGTCTAGTACCCAAGATACAGGGAATCCTAGTTTGGGGCTAGATCAATGTGTGTAAAATAGTGTCCAAGGTATTATTATTATTATTATTATTATTTACAAAAACCACGTAATAAAATTAGACCATGGAGCTCTTTTACCAGACTACAGCGAAACGAAAAAGGTTATGAACGACGGTTATGTCTTTGATCTGTATGTATGTAAGCATGTCTGTTCCTGTGTACCCTCGTAACTACTCAACGGCTCAACCGATTTTGATAAATGGTACGACATTAGATTGATTTTGACGGCAGCAGTGTAACGGGGTACTAACATTTTGAGACATGCGAGTGGCGTGCGATAACATCAGAGATGCGAATGGCGAGCTTCGGGAGGGGACTGTGCCCAACAGTAATGGATGATACGGGCTGATATGATGATGATGCTGATGATAAAAATATTATAGCACTTTGTTAAATTAAATTATATTTATGCATGTCACAGTAGGTACACTTATAATTATGTTGTCTGGTGGCTGATAGGTAATACGTTGTCCGACCGATTTCGGTCACTACGACCGCTTTTGTACTCGTCGTTCGAGGTGTCTCACAATGTTGGCCAACGTGAACAGGGGCTAACTCTTCACGTTGACCAACCATTCACACGTTGGAAGATTTGCTTCGCTGCAGACAAATGTGTGGACGTTAAAAAGGATATTGAGACGCTAGCGGCTGCTGTCGTTTATTTAAGTATTGCATACATTTTTATAATTAGCTTTCAAAATCGTTCATTTTGATACCCCATTCGATATGACTAGATTGTTTTTTTCTTTATGCCACACTATGGCGTTCAGACTCAGTTATAGTTGTTCTTATGATGATGTCATATGTCCTTCCTAATACAATTGAGATAACGTAAGGATTAAAAAAATCCTAAGACATCCCGATTTTTCCACCCTTAGATAATGTTTATCTTCGGAATTTGACAGAATCTGTACCAGTGAAATGTCATATAAAGTTATCTGAATGTTAACCTGAGGATGGAACATCGCCCCTTAAAATCGGTTTAGTAGTTTAGAAAAAATCGTGAGTTAAAGAACATCACTCAGGTACTACATAGCCTCTATAGAATACATGAACCCTGAAAACATTTAAAAAAGAAGTTTCATAAACATTTTTCACAGTCATTTCTGATAATAGCACGTAACATACGTTACGATGAGCTAGTTGGAACCAAGTGCGAACGAGCGATCACTCTGGGAGCTCGAGGCAAACTGAACGCGCGGCCATCTTGTAGACGCAACGACCAACTCCACGCCAATACCCTTTGATGTCCGTCGAAAAATCGACAACCCACGGATCAAGCGCTCCAACTGAACACCAAACCCCCCGCCCACTCGTTGCCTGCACGGCCACTGCAGTGGCGAATGCATTGGCCAACGTGAAGAGCGGGCATTAGACGCCGTGTCTCTGATCTTCAAAAGGCCACGTTTGCACGGCATGTTCTACCCAATCGGAATTGAAGGATTAGGTACACAACGGGCTTGCATTCCCAAATATTTCAAAGAAATCCAAAACTTTTCACAAGTTAAAGTTTATGTATATGAGTATGGATGGATGGAACGCACTCCTTGTGTACTATAAGAGACACTGCCACTCTGTTGTCTTCCAAAAACCGAGTAAAAGAGCACTTCCTCTCTTTCATGAGAGTTATAGTGTGTATTAATTTATTACTATGTGTAAACTATATGTACAGGTTTATGTAGGTATTGGTACTGTTTAGTAGTTTAGTATTTTATTACATTTTTTAAAATTATGGATTAGATATTAGTTATTGCGCACTCTCTATCCTTTCGTGATAATTTTTCCTGTCATGCCTTGTTTTGCCGGAAGAATGATCTATGATTAGAGATATAACAATAATAATAGTAATAATAATAATAATAATAATAATATCTTGGACTATTCACACACATTGAGCTATCCCCAAACTAGGATTCCCTGCATGTTGGGTAGTAGACAACGATACACACACATACTTAGATAGATAAACAACCATGACTAAGGTACAAACATCCGTTCTCATCAAACAAATATTTGCCCCCACCGGGACTCGAACCCGGGACCCTTGGCTTCGTAGGCAGGGTTACTGCCGACTCGGCCATTCGGGTCGTCGAAAAGCTCGCCTTTGTACATAATTTTTCCTTTAACGTAACTTTTTAAATATCTACGTGCAATAAAGAGTTATGAAGTATAGGATTTCTGCAACTCTACATCAATAACTAAGTATTTGGTAAAGTGATCCAGCGCAGGCGCAATATAACGATCGAACACTTCACTATGCCGTTTATTTTGAACATGGGGCAATTACACCGGCAACCTAAGGGTGTGATCACCATAAAATATTAAAAGCCGTTTAGTTCATCAACTGGGAAGGACTAGAATAACTGCCGTTTCAGATGCTTATGCTAATTTTTCTAATGCATTATATATAAGTGAATATAGAGACAATATTAGAAGACGCAAAGTGTCAAAAATCATAAGTTTTTAGTTATATTTATATTAAAAACGCCTTTTCTATCATAATTTATAGACACAAGACTCAAAATCGAAATCAACCATTCTTTATTACAGTAGATATTAACATATACTTAGCAAATGTAATTGTTTGCCTCTTCTCTACAATGGACCACTGTGGGAGGAGGGCGTAGAAACTACAACAGTTTGTTTTTCAGATCTCTTTAAAAATTGGTTCTTAACTAATACAAATATTATAATATTAATTATCATAGATAATAAGCAGGAATAAATATTTACAAAATTATTAACAGCAAGTTCTATTTTGATTTAGATTAACCCCATACAGTCCCGTCAATTAAGTAATCTTGAACATTGTAATATCCCTGTTTAGAGAAAGTCGCTTTTATATAGTTTATCTACACACCTAACATAAACCCTCTTTACTGCGTACAAAAACCGCCCGTTACGATCAGCATAATGTTAAACTACTTGGTAAAAACTCATTTCTTATCTGAAAAATTACACATTATGATAATAATGTGTAGTTTTTCTGCATATTATGACATTCAAATTTCGAACGCCGACGCCTGCCTGCGAGCCGCCCCTAGTTTATCTGAAAGTTTGTGAAGTTGGTACTGACCGAAGGGATTCAAATTACGAACGCCGACCGCCTGCGGCACATTGATACTACAGAACAAGCTAAACAGCAGAGCCACAATGCCGGTCAAAAATGCGGTTCCTGAACACATCAAAGAGAGCTTATGATATGTGTGTAGATAAACTAGTGTATGTGACAGGCATGAAAACTCTCGGGTGATCACTCTCGAGTATTAATGCCCTCCATTATGTAGCAGTCACATAAACTACTATTTTAAATTGCTCAAATGGCAACTTTAAAATCTCCAGAGCTATCTTGTTGTAGTAGAGACTGCACTGACCCTTGAAAGAATTGCTAACCTTCGCGGGTCTAAACCGGGGCGCAACTAGTCTGTGATTGTTTCTTAGGGTTACCTTACCTTACATCTATTGCTAAATTTGGAAAATGGACTAACCGAACCGTAAGATTTTACAGGTGGACGCCAGTGTAGAGAGGAGAGGGAGGGGAAGGGAATGCCTTTGTGTAGTTCTCCCTCCCGGAAATGTAGAGGTAGTTATTGAGTATTTTTTGAAAATTCACTTTTTACAACTCTCACACAATCATCACAAGACTGATTGATTTCACGCTAAATTCGTATTTTAGATATATTCTATCATTCATCAATGATGTTTTTATTTGCATACGCTTCGCTCCGTGCCGCTTCGCTACGCTCCGGTTTTGCTTCTGCTTAGTTCCAACGAAGTTAGGTTGAACCCAAAAGGTAATCTAAAAAAGTTAGGCGCGTTCACAATTTTACCACCGAAATGCAAGTATTTTGTATTTCGCTATTAAAGAAACAAACAAGAAATATTTTAAAACAATCATTTCTGGAAAACTATTGTGTTCCGACACTTGAAACTTTAGGATCGTGTTTAGAATGAATGAATGCTCTCTTTCTACAGTCTAGCCATTAACTGTTAGATTCGCTAAAAAAAGCCCCTTAGCACAGATTACTAAATAGTTCCCTTAGTCAAATGGGTTTCACGCTTGCTTGTCACACAGGAGATGCAGGTTCGATTCCTGACCATGTACCAATTAGATAATTAATTTATCTTAGGTAAATTATACGGACGTTCTAACGGTGATGGAAAAAATCGTGAGGAAACCTTCATTGCTCCATAGCTGCGGCGATGGGGTAGCCCCTTGTCCAGCAAAATGGAGTATTGAATAACTGGCTCAAAGTGGGCACAATTGTGCCTCTGCCACCACGTATGGGAAAAGGCGTGACGCTGTGTTATGTTATGTTATGTTATTCGCTAATTTGACTTCTAAGTTCGAAGTCTACGTTCAGAAATCGTTCTTCAAACGATTGTAACAAAACGACGTTAAAGACTTACCACAAAATAAAACAAAATAAACTGCCATTCAACACTTGTTTAAAAACAAAAATGTATAGGATTTGAGGTTTGTTTTGAGGTTAAACGCTGTTATTTTTTGTGGTAACACGGTTAAAGTTATGGCGCTGGGCTAGCTTTTTGTCACGCAGAATGGAGTACCTGTTGGCTGCTTTTATACTAGCATATCTACGACACAATAGCGTAGGAAAATAAGGGAAAGAGCTTTACAAGGCATATACATGATGAAAATTATGCAAAATGCCACACTATAAAACCAGCCTTTGAAGAACTGGGTAAACGCGGGCGCAGTCGTGCCTCTGCCAGCCCGTATGAAAAAAGGCGTGACGCCCGCGTGACGTCACACACATAAACAAAAATCCAAGACCTCGGTTTTTTTTTCTTCTACCTCAGCCAGGATATGAACCCGGGATTTCCCTGCTTGGGATGCAGAGCGTCGGACTTCGACGGCACATGCTAGCTGTCCCAATAGGTAATACCTATAAAATTAATAAGCCGTGTACATAGGGTTGGTATCGGGCGTGCCTCTTGTCTCTGTTGGGTTTCCTATAAAACCTATACGGATTTATTGCTTTTGATGCGACAGTTGGGCAGAAAAGTGATTACAGATATTTGAAAACTTTGATGTCTATTTTCCGTATTCTTTTATATCGGTGCATAAGTCAATTTCAAGTTATAACAGTTCCTAAGATACAAAAAAATAAACATGTAAGTATATACCAGCACATACATTGCTTCTGGCCCCACACTAGGATACCCTGTGTCGTGGAAACCGGAAACGGCGACGTCACACATATATAAACATCCAAGACCTGGGGATTTTTTTCTTTATCCCCAGCCGAGGGTCGAACCCGGGATCTCTCGCATAGTAGGCACAGAGATCGTCGTTGATATAGCGGTGACAGACGGACAGAGAGCGCAGCCTAGGTCCCGTTGAATAAGATAATAATCATAATAATATTAACAATAAAGCCTTGTTTATTCCTTGTAAAAATACTATACAAATTTAATGTATGTTAAAAAAATCTGTACAAATATTTCAATAAAATTTAAATTCTCAATTTTCAATACTGATATTTAATTTTTGTGGTAATTTATTAAAAATATTGAAATTATTATTTCCTAATAATATAATGTTTTATAACTTAATTTATAGTATTATAAAATAGATGCATGCATATTATTTTCCTCCAAGTTTATCTGTTGATTGCATTTTCAGTCCAGTTATTTTGTTTTTTAATATTTCGTCGATCCTCCTCTTCACTGGTGTACCTCTACTTCTCTTCTATGCAGGGCCTTTCCATGAGGTTATCTTTTTTGCCAATCTTTCTCTGTTCATTCGATAAGATCGAATAATACACGGAACCCTACAAATAAAAAAGACTCGTAAACTTTGGAACGAAATGTCCTCACTACGGTCTTCCGAACTACACCAGCATTATTCCGCAATCGTGTATACCTCGGAATGGTCTACGCCAATTTTATGGTTCCGTTATATATATACTTTGATATTACCCAATGTAAATACTCGTGTTATTAAATAAATATTTTATGTTATTTTTTTGTTGTACTTACATGTTCAACCTAACACGAAGGATAAAGGGGGCTTCGATTTGCTCACCCCCTTTACCCTTCCCCTCAGCTACCGCAGTGTTCATCAGGGAAAACACTGCGGTAGCTGAGGGGAAGGGTCAAGGGGATGAGAGAAGCGAAGCACCCCTTTACCTTCGTATTAGGTTGGTTGAACATGTAAGAACAACAAAAAATACTTAAACGTAACCTTTAGTAAACATTAAATATTAAAAGTTTTTTTGGTGAACCTTTTTTCCCCGCACAAATCAGTATTTTTGATGTGCGATTAAATAACACATATTTATAACATTTCATAGGGTGCGTAGGTGACACTGTATAGTTTGGAAGTAAACTTTCGCACACATTCACCACAAACTATACACGAAAATTTTGCAAAATTCGTGTATATTTCGTAGTTGCAGATGTGAGTATAAGCATCCCGAAATGTACACGACGAGTTCACTATGGGAGCGTAATGGCTTTGCATATGTCACCATAAGATTATCAAAACCGTTAGTTTATAACTAACGTGTTAGTTTGTAAACTATTGACAAATTGTAAACCAGACCGACAGGGTTTAGAATTTACGTCTCTTTTGTTCTTACATGTCAACCTAACACGAATACTATTTGAGGGCTTCGCTGCGCTCGCCCCCTCGAGTCTTCACCTAAGCTACCGCAGTGTTTGCCTTTGCAGTTCAAGTTTAAACCAGTTCACAATTTAACGGTTTTGTTATAAACTGACGCGTCATATCGTAAGCAATACGGCACAGTTTACAATTTATCAATAGTTTGTAAACTAACGAGAAAAAAAGGTTAGATTATAAATTAACGGTTTTGACAATCTTACGGTGACGTATACAAAGGAAATAAGCAGCTCTGTGACTGTCTATCTAGGTGACAAAAAAGTCGCCCGTGCGCGCGAGCTCGTAAACAGAAACGTTGCGTGCGTCACGCCATATCCCATACGCGGTGACAGGGGTACAGTCGAGTAAACAAAAGATTATTTCTATTCTCCAGTGTGTATGCGATTGTACTTGGAAGCTTTATAAGGTACAGTCGGTGCTCGTCGTTTTTCCATAAAAGTATCAGTTAGGTAGAATCAAGCTGAGCGATATTTATTACTTTATATCTCACTCTCTCTTTCACGCTTAGGGGATGCTGTGTTAGGATAGGTACTATGCCTTGGTATGTGTGTGTGTGTGTGTATCTAGGTTTGGTTATCATGTGATCATAAATGAAAATTTTAAAATAGTAATTATGCGTGATAGGGTGCTATCCCATCGCCGCAGCTACGGAGATGGTAAGTTTCCTCACAATGTTTTCCATCACCGTTAGGACTTTTCGACATAAATCATTTTATTCATTACTTTACTCTGACTCAGGATACGTTGTTGTAACTGTCTAATAAATAAAGAAAAATTAGTAGCTACATTGTTAGCTTATAATATATGCGACGCAGATATAGTTGGTTTAACCAAGTTCAACTTGACATCAGCTGTTTTTGTTGAACAGACTAATCAGAAACCTATGTTAAGGGTAATAATTATGTTATGGGTAAGATGACATGCACCTCTATTGGGAATTCACAGGTTTCTTCTTTGCATGCTACATTAGAATCTGTTCCAAGTAATTTTTATTAGTACATAAGACAATAGAGGAAATCTTTAGCATATAAGAGCCACTAAATATGTCAAAAGGTAAGAGGCGCTACCTCGTCCGTGCAAAGAACCCCGTTACTCCAGGCGGAGTAAGTTACCCGCAGTGTGAGAGGGACGGAATCGGGAAAAAATTAAAAAACGTAGCGCTAAACCATAAATAAACTACGCTATTTTTTTTTAAAGTTTTTTAAAGATATTTTGCGAATACATAATATCTACATTTTGAACGCAGTTCCACAATGAAATTAGTTAGGATTTTAGAATTACAGGAAAAAATAAAACAATTTACAGGTGTTTTCGTAATTAAATTCTATCGAGAAAATTTCATCCAATCGCGTTTCCTTTTAGTAAAAATCTTAATCAAATACTCAATAAACGTTAACCCTAAAATAAAATCTGTAGATGTCTTCATGGTGGAGTAAAATATTACCCATCAAAAAATTCAGGGGCTACCTGGCAAAGAACTTGTATTAGAATTATTTCTAAAAATTTCTGACATCGATGTTATTTGTGTTACAGAAAATATGATGTCTTTTAACATAAATAATTACAAAATTGTTTGTTGTTACAATAGAAAGACTGCGATGATAGAGGTGGTCCTTTAATCTTAGTAAAAATCTATATTAAGGTGAAACAACGGAAAGAGATTCTTGCACCTATTGTAGGAAGACAAATAGAGGTATCCTGTGTTGAGTTAGACAGCCATTTTATTGATTTGTCTACAGACCTCCGAAGGATGAAAAAGGCCATGGCAATTTAGAAATATTTGAGAAAATTTGGAAGAAGCCCTCACTAAATTATGTAATAACAGAAAAAAAAATGTGGCGATCTTAATGTAGATTTGCTTGTAGATACAACAATGAAACAACAATTAATAACTTTATTCCATCATTTAATTTATGTCATGTATTTCAAGAGCCGACTAGAATTACACTTACCAGCCAAATTTGGTTAGATAACGTTTTTTGTGACTGTGCATTCACAAGTAAAAATGTAATTAACTGCGTACCATCCGATCACAGAGTTTCATTTCCAATTGCTCTAGTAAAAGTTTAAGACTCATCCATAATTTTATAGGCCTATTACATCCCATGGACTAGAGAGGTATACGAAAAACTTAGATATAAATTTGCCAGTACCGGATTTTAATGAACCCAAACAAAATCTATTCAGACTTCAGCAACATTATTCAAACAGAATTCGAAGTTTCAAATTAGAAAAAGTCATTGACTATAACGGTAAATCTAATTTTAATGACTGGGCAACGTTTTTAATTCTTAAAAGTAGAATTAACTTTTATGCCCTTCATGAACAAAAAACCTATAACTTTCATAGAAAATTTCATGACTATGTTAAAAATATTCCAAAACTTTAATGTTGGATTGTGGAACTCCAAAAACTTTACACATTCATAGAAAAATACAAAATTCAAATAATAGAATGAAAACAGTTTGCCATTATTTGCCAAAACCGTGAAACTGGAAAAATTATATCAAAGGGCAATAATTTCTGCCTAAAGATAAGTGATGATTTTGTTAAATCCAACGCTGAGGTTGCTCGAGCTTTTGAAACATCCTTCACCAATGTATTACAACAGAGCGTGAGCTTTCATCTCCATAAGAAGCAGTCTTTGTTAAAAATTAACATTAGAAAACTTTATTAATAATTTGAATAGATCCAAGCTTTAGGTAGCTGTACGAGCTATCAGACGACGTCACGTCGGTATTCTCTTCTTCTAGTGCCTCTCCACCAGACAGTCGGCTCATTATTTATTATGCTTCATTCTCCAACTCTAGGTTTTAAAATTAGTCATCATTGTAATATTCCCATCAATTGCCTCTGCTTATACCTCCTTCATGAATAAAATTAATAAGACGAACAAATTTATTCGTGTTTGGTGTGGCGTAATTTCTGCATTAATTTAGAATAAAATTCTCATGAACCAAATGAGTCCACTCAAATGTAATATAGCGAAACGACCAAAATTCAACCAACCATTCATTAAAGCGATGAGTGACAACTATTATACCAGAATTAAACATAACTCATACCAATTATGAAACATCCGTAGAAATGTCAGAATTTCAAGGTAAAAAGAGACCATACTTGTCGGTACCTGTGTGTAGAAATTAAAATATCTTTGAATACCTACATTATTTCACATAATAAGCATCTAAATATGATTAATAACTTTCCAAGCTAATTCCGAAGTGATGGCTGCTTTAAGACTTCTTGAAAATAATAAATAGAACTTTGCCAGAGGCAATTAAAAGAGAGCGACATCTTCGGGAGTAAAGTAAAAGGCTTGAGATGCGCGCAAATACCAGACTAAACTAGACTAGACTATTTATTATAGGAAATCCTAGCTTATATACTAGGTTGGTGCATGTTATTAATGACGTGCATAAGACATAGTGCGTGATGAATATATATATACCTTATCTGTGACGGTCGTCGACTTATCTTAACATTACGTGAAAATATGACTAACATACTCGACCGGCACAGATACTCCCCCCTTTAGGGTAAAAGATAAATGAATGTACTTATAACAATGGAAAAAAATCTAAGTTAGATACCATAACAAACTTATGAACTGCAATAATAACTAGTAGTATTTTAATAAACATAAAACCAGATCTTAATTGTGCATACTTTAACTTAATCTATTTTTATATCTAAGGAAAGTTATTGTTAAATAAAACTAGACAGTAATAGAGCATATTTCAACTTAATCTAAAGGTAACTCTTACACGAATTAGGAAAATAACTACGGTTATGTGAATTCTACATAAGTTTAAAGAATAACATAATATTTACCTACAGGCGAGTCTTGTGTCTGGCCGCACACTACATAAAATAAACTTAAAACTGGAAAACAGAAAAACACTAGGATAATGGGGCTTCGCGGTTAGTAAACTAACCTAACCTATAACTGGAAAAGATCCGCAGGAGAGTCGTCTGATGCTGCAGCCGCCCATGTTTTTTTTCAGGAATCGATGAGTCAATTTACATCGCACGTCGTTGAAGTTGTAATCACTGTTTATTTATAATTGCGACCGTACCTACACAAGGATGATTGTGCTGAATCAGCGTCAGCATTAAATCTGTAACCTTGGCTGTAGGCAGTCAATGATCTCGTACGTCATATGTACGTGCGTGCTCTTCACTCTTGAGTGAATATTAAGTTGTCGATTAATGAAATTTGTGTGCCTAAAAACCTCGGGATTTGGCAACATAGGGCACATCTTGTACACCAATCGTTTATATATTAATATATATCTCTCTCTCTCTTCAGTGATTTGATTATTCTTCGTGCGATGTTCTTCCTGGATGATTTCAATATTCGTTGAATTAGGTATATCAATGATGTTTCAATACTCTTCTGGGGGCTGGAACGGCTTCCTATGTCTTGAACTTAAAAAAGCTGCTTGCTGTGAATGAATTTCCCGACGCGTTCGTTTCTGCTGGTGCGAGCTCCATTTTGATAAATCAGCAGTCGGCTGACTATCGGTTCATTATTCTTGCGGTATCTTGAGTTCGATGCGGGAAATCTTCAGTTGAAATCTTTTGGCTTCTGGTCCGTCATGGCTTGCTTGATGTTGTCTTGGTTTGGGTGGGGTCTTGATTATGGATTTCTGCAGCGTGGTTTGAAATAGGTATGCAGAAGTCGGGGCTCGGCGATCTTGGACGAAGTGCTTCTTGCTTGCACTTCTAAGGCAGCACACGGAGTTTTCTTCGCGGCTGGGTCCATGCTGCTATTACCGAAGGTTGCTGATGTTCAAAAGTCGGGTCACCACTTTGCCAGATGTAATTATAAGGAGAGCGACATCTTCGGGAGTAAAGTAAAAGGCTTGAGATGCGCGTAAATACCAGACTAAACTAGACTTGACTATTTATTATAGGAAATCCTAGCTTATATACTAGGTTGGTGCATGCTATTAATGACGTGCATAAGACATAGTGCGTGATGAATATAAATATACCTTATCTGTGACGGTCGTCGACTTATCTTAACATTACGTGAAAATATGACTAACATACTCGACCGGCACAAGATCTGTTCTTAAACAAGTTTTTCTTGTATAGTGTAATCACAAATTAGCCGTTTACTACGGGTTATATTTAAATTTGTTGAAAAATAATGAAAAGATGGTTTCTTATGTATGTCATACACATGACATTCTGGGGGCAACCACAGATACATACTACGTCAACAAATGCCTCGTTGAAATTTTCGGAAGTGTTGCCGGTATAAAAATCTACTGGGTTCAGCTTTCGCTAGCCAAATTCTAGTGTATTATATTATTCCATTTGAGAAAGGATTCAGTAATTAAATATTTCTCGAGGTAGAACGTGTCCCTTTGTTTACCAGCTAATTCCCGATTCCATTTAGATATAATCGGTTGGTGACGAGTATGGGATCGGGAATTAGCTAGTCAATACGAGGCTGACGCACCGCCAAGCGCGACACCCAATCCATGGGGGCGAGTCCACGTTGCCTTTTTAGGGCCATTTCGGGGAAGATCATTTTTCATCTTGATCGATTCCAGCTGGAAATGGATCGAGTTGTGCGAGATGGGACGTATGAACGCACAAACGGTAATCAAGATGATCAGAGCGACATCGGCAAGATTTGGCCTGCCAGTAGATCTGGTATCAGATCATGGCCCGCCTTTTAGGAGTGTAGAATTTTGCGCTTTTTTGACAAAATATTCAGTCGTTTTCACCGGCCTATCATTCTACGTCGAATGGTGCGGCTGAAAATGTATTTAAACTGTGCAAAAGAGTGATGAAAAAGGCAGTCAGAGAGAAAGTGGATGTAGATACCGCATTACAAACCTTTTTGTTAGCACATAGAAAAACGGCGCATAGCACCACAGGCGAAACACTAGCTATGTTGCTACAGCGGCGAAATTAGCACTCTTGGCTAGACCTAGTACGTAATGATAGGGTTGTATAACACATGGTAAGAAGAGCACAGATCATTCAATCAGAAAACGCAGGCGGGCTATCGCACCCGCACCCGCAACATCCACCATCTATCACGGTCATGGACCTCCAGCACAACAACGAAAGAAGGGGACAATACTGGACTGACACACAAAAACAAGAACACAGGTTCAACGCACTACTTCGCACAGGACTATGCATTCCAATCCAATTTCAAATTCAACCCACTCAAGGACAACGTGGAAATACATATCAATTAACACACTGCACCTCGAGAAGCAGAAGCCTCAAAACGTACGCTATTCCCACGCATTAAGTTGCAGATGCAAGGAATGCGAGCAAAGACTCTTTGCCGTCGCCACTGGTACGGCATCAGCGCAGACGTGTGCAAGGCCAGTCAGGAGTGGTCAGTGACGGGAGATGCGGGCGGAAGCAGTTGTGGTCAGAGCTGGATAGGCCGGCACACACCGACGCGAGCAGTTAGTATTTCAATTTCTTTGAAAAGCTCTCTTAAGGACTGTGTTCGTTTTAAATAATAAATTGTTCGAATAGCTCTTTTCTGTAAAATAAAAATATTTTGAATATCCGCTGCTTTCCCCCACAACATGATATCATATGACATGAGACTATGAAAGTAACTAAAATATACTAGCCTAGATGTAGCCACATCCGTGTTTTGTCTGACCAATACAAAGATAAGCAATCATCCCGACAGTACAGCAATGAATAAAGTAACTCAATCCAATTATAGCATTTTTCTATCACCATGAAACCTCAAAAAAATCAAACAGCTTAATAAAACTAATGCCACAGGTTATGCTGAAATCGCAACAAACATTCTAAAATTCTGTAGTAAAGAAATATCACCTGTGTTCACACACCTAGTTAATAAATCTCTCACAGAAGGTCTGTTTCCAAAACCGAGAGGGAACCGATATGTTCAGTTCAGTTCAGTTCAAAGATTTTATTCATAGTAGCACAAAAATTGAGACTTAATGAACGTCATAACATAATCAAGCAAGCATAATATAACATTAAGTAGGTGCCTAATTATTACATACTACATAATATAGGGTGCAATGAACTGGTTTAATGCCAGATGTCGGTGTCTTGTAAAAAGTTATTAATTTTGAAGTAGGCCTTTGTGCACAAAGTTTGCTTTATACATTTTTTGAATCGAGCTTCAGGTAAAGTTTGTATTTCTTGCGGAATATTATTGTAGAAGCGTATACAGTGTCCCATAAAAGAACTGCTAACTTTTGTGAGTCTGAACATTGGAAAAGAAAGTTTATGTTTATTTCTAGTTTGCACATTGTGGCGGCTATCAATGGTTTTAAAGCTACTGATATTTTTCCTCACGTACATTAATTATGTTTTCATAGATATATTGACTTGCAACTGTTAGGATATTGGTTTCTCAATAGAGAAAGCGATCCGATTTATTTATAAGCTATGTAATAACATAGCTTATAAATAAATCGGATCGCTCCCTTTTGCAAATTGAAGATGGTTTCAATGCCAGCAGCCCGTCCCCATAGTAGTATGCCGTAGGACATAATGCTATGGAAATAACTAAAATATACAAGCCTCGCAATTGCAACGTTAGTCAATTCCCTGATTCTTTTAAACGCATATGCTGCGGGGCTAAGTCTATGTGCTAATTTCACAATACGGGGACCCCACTGTAGTTTGGCATCAATAGTGATGCCGAGATATACAGTTTCATCTACTAGTTTTAGTTTGTCTTTCCCCAATACAATGTTACTCTCAAATTGCAAAGTGTAGTGTGAAGTGAATTTCATGCTCTTTGTCTTTTTTAATTCAGAAGTAAGTTATTGGCAGTAAACCAGTCTAGTACTCGCAAGAGAGCATTATTTGTTTCCTGTAAGTCATTTTCCTGTCTCCTAATTAAAAAAATTAGTGACGTGTCATCTGCAAATAATACTATCGCTGACATGTTTTGTACCATGAATGGCAAATCATTTACATACACGAGGAAAAGGAACGGACCTAGAATAGATCCCTGTGGGACTCCCATCTTCACCTGAGAACCTGACGATTTTGACCTATTAATGTCAGCTTTTTGAACCGTCCCTTCTAAATGCGATCCCATAAGCTTAGATCTATTGCCTTTTATGCCGTAGTGTTTTAGCTTTGAGAGCAACGTTTCGTGGTCTACACAGTCAAATGCCTTGGACAGGTCACAAAAAACACCCATAGCGTCCCTACGATCTTACCACGCATTAAAAATATGTTTAACTAACATGACTTCAGCATCTCTTGTCGACCTCCCTTTTGTAAATCCAAACTGCTGGCTATGGAGAATTCGATGCGCATTGAAGTGCGCCAGTAGCTGACCCAGTATAATCTTCTAAAATATTTTACTCAATACGGGTAGAACCGAAACGGGTCTGAAATTTGTAGGGTCACCCCTATCGCCGCTTTTAAATACATGTACTAGCCTGCTGTGTTTCATGACATCAGGTAAAGAACTCTCATCTACACATTAATTGAGGATTGGTGTAGTTGCTCAACTCGTTGGTATCTTGTCAAATAGTCGTATTTGCGGTCACTGTACTCCGGTCCTGGTAACGAAGTTATAGATCTCCCGACGAGAAAGTGACCCGGAGTCAATGGCAGGAGATCTTCTGGATCAGCCGACAGAGGAGTCAGAGGGCGCGAATTCAGTATGGCCTCTATCTGTACTAGGGTAGTATTGAGCTCTTCATAAGTTAATTTACAATTTCCCTGCACTCTTTGAAGATGATATTTACACGATTTTACACCCGCCTACCACAGACCACCGAAATGAGGAGAATACGCCGGAATAAAATGAAAATTAACACCATCAATGGCCGCATCATTGGAAAGAGACTTGGAATTGCTATTGTGAGCGCCGACGAACGAAGTACCATTGTCAAAATATATATTGACAGGTTTTCCTCTACGAGATATGAATCTCTGCAATGCTAATAGGTACGACTTACTCGTCGTCACCAACTAATTCGAGATGGATTGCCTTTGTCGCAAAAAAAATAAATATGGTTATATGCACTTTGACCAGACGACAACCACGTCCTTGTCGAATAGCAGAAAGAAGAGGACCAGCATAGTCTACTCGTACATTTTCAAATCGTAAATTCCCCATAAGAGGTGCGTCTATCTGTCCTTTCATGCGATAGCATGCCGATAGCAGGCTTTTGCCAGATTTCGACCACCAATAGGACAGTACATTTCTCCGATCGAAGATAATAGTAGCTGAGGCCCAGCATGCATTAACCTGCAATGCTCGAATTTAAATAATAATTTCGTAAACCGATGAGTGGACTGTATCAATAGCGGATGCTTTTTATCAAACGAATAGTTCGAATTTTCTAGACGACCCCCTACACCTATCAAATTATTGTCATCTAAGAAGGGATTGAATTCAATCAATGAAAAATTTTTAGGTAGGGGTTGTTTGGAAATTAAATGAGAATATTCAAGGAATGATTCAACCTGAGAAATTTTGATCAATGTATTTAATGCCCTGTTAAGTTCATCATTGTTAATGAATGAAGAAGTTTGAACGCGTTTTATACAGACATCAATCTTCTTCTTTTCGAGTCGACGGTCATCTCAGATACGGGCGGCCCAAAAGGCCGCAACCGCAATAGCTCGCTCGGTAGCCTTATACAGCTCCTCGTCCGTGCAGGTTGTGGGGCACGCAGGGCACCCAGTCATGTGCGCAATCGTCTGTCTCGGGTATCCACAGACGCACGCCGTGTCTAGTTCCGAGATGATGCCCCACCTCGCCAGGTTAGCTCTGGACCTCCCCACTCCAGCTCTGAGACGGTTGAGAGATTTCCAGATCGGCCAGCTGAGCTTGTATCCTTCAGCTAGTTTCTCTTTCACGCAGTTGCTCGGGTCTGTAGGGTTCAGTCGTGACTGCCACTTGGCGAGGCGTGTAGTTTGAGCTGGTTGACTTAGCGGCTGCACTAAGTGCAGGAAGCTTTTTCTGGAACGCAGCCTGGGCCTGGCTGGTACATGGTTGAACAGGGGATGCCGTCTGTCATGTGTCTGCTTTGACCTTTCAACCGAGCTAGAGACAGATCTCCGAACCTCCGGGGGGGCTATTCCTGCTAGCTGGTACAGCTTGTCGGTTAGTGTGGGTTTCAGACAGCCCGTTATGAATCGACATGACTCGTTCAATGCCACGTCGACCAGCTTTGCGTGCGTTGAACGTTCCCACACAGGGCAGGCGTACTCAGCCGCAGAGTAGCACAGCGCCAGAGCTGTGGTGCGCAGGACGGTTGGCTTTGCTCCCCAGGATGTCGTGGTCAGCCTCTTGAGCAGGTTGTTGCGTGTGCAAACTTTTTGTTGGGTCTTCGTGCAATGCTGCTTCATTGTCAGGCTTCTGTCTAGGGTTACGCCGAGGTACTTAGGGAAACTGTTGCTGGACAGTTTTACGTCTCTCCATATGATGTTAAGTTCCCTTTTAGCATCCCTATTGCGGAGATGGTATGCACAGACCTCGGTTTTGGCTGGGTTTGGCTTCAGACCGTTAGCAGCATAGTATTCGCCAAGCTTGTTCAGGGAAGAGGTAATTATTCCCTCCACGCTCTCGAAGGTGTCCGATTGAGCCGCGAGTGCTTGGTCGTCAGCGTATATGAAGCTTCTGGTATCCTGTGTCCTAGGCTGGTCATTTGTATATATGTTGAACAGACTTGGCGCTAGGACACTACCCTGTGGCAATCCATTACGCTGATTTCTCCAACGGCTCTTCTGGGTTTGCAGGTTAACTTGAAACCGGCGGTTACTGAGGAGCTGTCCTACGATCTGGCAGAAGTCATAATCGCCCGTGATCTCATACAGCTTTTTAATCATTACGCTGGTGTTCACAGTGTCATAGGCCGCCGATAAATCCACGAAAGCGACACCCGTGATTTTCCCTTTCTCAAATCCATCTTCAATGTGCTGGGTCAGGTTGAGAACTTGCGATGTGCAAGACTTGCCGGGTCGGAAACCTGCCTGTTCTGGGATCAGTTTATCGTCGATGTATGGAGTAAGACGGCCAAGAAGGATCCTTTCGAACAGCTTGTATAGGTGGCATAGTAGGGAGATTGGACGAAAACTTTTGGGGTCATCAACTGGTTTGCCCGGCTTGAGTAGCGCGATGACACGGGCCTTGCGCCATTTTTTTGGGATCTTCCTGGTTTCCAGACAGTTGTTGAAAAGCCTCAGAACCCAATCCACCGTCACAGGGCCGAAATGCTTTATCTGTTCGACAGTGAAGTCGTCGAGTCCACACGCCTTCCCGCTTTTCAGCCTTATAATCGCGGCAATCATCTCTTCGCGGCTGAAAGCATTACTCAGGGTGTCAGTCTCGGTGGCCGGGTTCCTAAGGATCTTCCTAGCTCCTGGGAGGGGTTTAGTCTTGCCATTCAGCAGCAGTTGGTGGGCGACCTGGTTTGCAGTAACATTTGTATATTCTCCAGAAGAGTTCTGGGTACCAGTTAGTTTCTTGATTGTAGACCAGGCTTTCTTACTGTTGTGCGTCATGTCAACCGACTCGACCAGGTCTTGCCATTTTTTTCGTCGATACACTGCATTAGAGCTTCACCAAGGGCGGTAGTGTTTTCGGAAAAAGGGTCTCTTTCAAAGGCAGTCTGGTATTCCTGCAGAAGTCCGGCAGTGTCGCCAGTTAGTCCTGGGACATAAGATGTGGCACAGCCCCTCGGAATAGTCCTGCGCGATATTTCCTTAATCACGTCAATGAATGAGCTGTAGTTATTTGGCGTGGCCTCGATGGTGTGAATCCTGCTATCTAAAGTAGTTGCGAACTTCTCCCAATCCGCTTTGTTGAAGTTGAAACGCCTCCGGAACGAGACTATAGTAGGTTCGATTGCAGCGTTTACTTCACAGAAGATGGGTCTGTGTTGGGTGCGTGGGATCGGCCGTGCAACTCGTTTTCGGCATTGGGAGCTAATGTTTGAGCTAGCGAAGATTAAGTCTGGGTTGTATCCCCTTTTCCATCTGCCACTGTTGAAGGATGCCGGTAGCTTTGGGTCGTGGATCAGTGCAAGGTTACTGGCCTCGCTCCATTCCTCAACGGCTTTTCCATTTCCGTCCGTTTCCCTGTACCCCCATGCGACGCTATGACTATTGAAATCTCCAGTGACAATTCTGGTTATCGTGTTGCCGAACATCACATGCCAGACATCAATAAAACGTAGCATATAAGCTATAGAGCGATTGAGTCTAGACAAATTAGAAAATCCCCTAAAGTCAATTGGGCTGACTGGACTAACCGGACAATGCAATGAAACTTCTGGTTTCAGTTCTGGTAAATTTCTAACAGTACCTGAATTTGATGGCCATTTTAAACTATGCTCTCTCAGAAATTCAGGACCATCCCACCACATATCGAGAGATGACATTACATTGACATCCACGAGATATAAAGTCGGCTGGGTTTTGGTCAGTTGGAACGTGTCTCCAGGCACAATTGATAGTTTTCTCTAAGATATCCGCAACACGATTGCGAACAAAGGGTTGCAATTTGTTAGGTAACATATTGAGCCACCCTAGAATCGAGTCAGTCCAGAATGTAACATGACGTACATGGAGTTAAGGACTTTTTCTTGCAAACCAACTCCAACCAGTGCACCGCAGAGCTCAAGTCTTGGTATTGTCGTTGGCTTTATGGGAGCAACACGACTCTTCGCTAATAATAAACGCACTAAAATCTGTCACTGCTACGAACATAAACACATGCTCCGTACGCGGATTGAGACGCATCTGAGAAAATATGTAAATCAATCCATTCATATGAGTCACAAATGACTTGTATATGGATGCGTATGGCGTTCAAGACTGGAAGTTTGCGTATTATTTCAACCCAAATATCAGCTATTTCTGGTGACAACTGTTTATCCCACGACAGCCCCCGTAGCCACAACCGTTGAAGCATCATTTTCATAGAGATGACGCAAGGAGCTAAGAGACCTAACGGGTCAAATACTTGCGAAACGATCGAGAGCATACTACGCTTTGTGTTTCCGCTGGGTACCACGTTAATTGGGAAGCAGAGTTCGTCAGACTTTGGTATCCAGCCCAACCCTGATGTTTTACTTGCTTGTATGTCACCGAAGTCTACTGGTGAGAGGCTGATTCTTGCATCAACTCAGGATCATTTGATTTCCATTTTCTGAGTGGCAAGCATGCTGAAGCAAGAGCAGCAGTAATCTTTTGACGCACCTGCAACACTTTGTCTTTCGAGATTAGATCATCTACGTAAAAATAATGCTGAATTATCTCAGAAATCCTTTCTTCTTGGCAGTATAAGCCTACCTGCTTAAGGCACCGAATTGCAAGATAGGGGGCGCTAGCTGTGCTATACGTGACGGTATTTAATTCATATGCTTGAATGGGATCTGAAGGGCTATCACACCAAAGAATTTGTTGCAAGTGTCTATCATCGGGATGCACCAAGATTTGCTTATAAAATTTCTCTACGTCCGCGATAAGAACATACTTATGTTGCCTAAACTGAATAAGTATCGAGACAATGTCATCCTGTATCGTAGGCCCTACCATCTGTATATTATTATACGAAAGTCCCGATGTCGTGGCGCTACTTGCGTTAAATACTACTCTCATTTTAGTTGTAGTACTACTCTCACGCACAACTCCATGATGCGGGATAAAGTAAGGAACCTTGTCCGCAATCGATTGACACTGAGACATGTGACCTAACTCACGATACTCTTTCATAAAATTGCAGTAACTTTTTTCAAAATCAGGCTTAGCTTTGTTCCTACGCTCCAGGGCCAAGAAACATTGTCTAGCTCGCTGAAGGGAGTCACCCATTACATTGGATGATTGTTTGAGCGGAACCTTTACGCAAAATCGGCCATCTTATTGACGTGTCGTGTTAATTACGAAGTGTTCCTCACACAGTCTCTCCTCTTCTGAGTACTATGACGACTTGGGGCAGACTTCTTCAAGCTGCCAAAAACGCGTCAATTGGTTTTGAATATCATCAGTCGGAATTTCATTAATCTTCGTAAAGTTACAAGTTTCATTGGGCCAGATATTATCCAGCCGAGTCTGGTTTCACAGAGAGTTGGCTTACCATCTCCTAACTTAATTATCTGTGAGCCTAACAGCTCCCAGAAGAGATCAGCACCAATGATGACATCTACCTCAGCTGGATGATGAAAGTTAGGATCAGCCAAAGAAATATCCGAAGGGATATTTAGACCTGACAAGTCAATCTTGCGGCATGGCACGTTATCAGTGATCGATGGCAAGACGAAGCATTGCATTTTTACGCTGTAGTCTTCAGTCAATTATTTGATTGATGCTCTCACAGTTTGTTTACGTGCGATGCTGCATTGTTGATGCCTGAAACAGATCTGTCTACACGTTCAGTAGCGCAGTTCATACAACGACACATTCGTTCCGTCATGAGACAAAACGTGCTTCCACTGTCCAATACTGCTCGAGCAATATGCTCGTGATTGCTTTCATCGACTAATTTGACAAGAGCAGTTGACAGAAGCACAACTTGGTCATTCTGGTTCGGGTCTGACGACGTTCGCTGAGAGTACAACGCTGTTATCAGCCGAGGCAAGAGTCGAAGAATGAGAATTGTACTTAGCATCGTCTAAGGGAGCAGATGCTGTGCTTACCAGAACAACCGATTTTGGTTTGAGTAAGGCATTTGCCCCATGAACAAGAACATTATGTTTCCGCCTACATATTGAGCAACCTTAATTGTCTCTTACACCGGTCGGCATAATGAGACGGGCAGCAGTTAAAGCAAACCTTAAGGTTAGGTAGTAGGTGCATCCTCTGATTGTTACTCAGCGCGAGAAACTGTGAGCATTTGCTCAATTCATGGGCGCCTTGGCAAATAAGACATGCTTTTGATGGCGAGATGTTCGCGTTAGCAATACTGTTGAAGTCAACTGAGACCATGGTTTTAATTTGAGCTTTGACAGTTGACTTTGATTGGTTGCTACGCGATAACCCCAGAGTCTCGAGTAAGTCTGCTTGGCTGCGAATAAAATCCATGAACATGTCAAAGGTTACGTCATCAGTTTTTGCGTACCTACCTCTATGCTCCTCCCATTTCCGGTACGTTTCCGTATCCAGCTTGTGTGTGACTAGATAAATCAACAATGTGTCCCACTGTTTGATTGGTGCACCTAAAGTCTGCAGCGCCCTGAGATTCTTGTTTAGTTCATCTATTGTGCGCTTTAGTATCACATATGACTCCTTTGCGATCGGTTCGATGTTGACAAGGTTGAGACATGATTTTGTATAAGTAACCGCTTATTGTCAAACCGATCGCAAAGTAACTCCCAAGCTAATGGATAGTTTTGCGCTGAGAATCGTACCGCCTGAATCACCACAGCAGCAGTCCCTTCCAAAGAGGCCCTAAGGTAATGGAACTTATTAATATCATCAATGTCTGAGTTCGAGTGGATAAGACTAAGAAACGTGTCATGGAATTCCAGCCAATTTTCGTATGAGCCACTGAATTTTGGCAGTTGGATCGTTGGTAACTTGACGAGCTTATTGTTCCGACGTGATCTAACATTAGGATGGTCTGAACCTTTACTTACGCTTACTACTGAGGCTACCCGCGACAAACTTTTCTGTGACTCTACGTTATACTGTGATAGATCATCGAGCACTTGCTTTGCTCTTGCAACGATTTTGTAGTATCGCGATTCAAAATCCTCCCTTTCGGTGAACTGACTTTCGATGTCATCTACCACACATTCAATTTTTAGCTGCACTTCATCGTACAGCGCATACAATAACTCCAGCTTTCCAAATCTCACTCTCAACTCGCTTACCTCAACAGCGGCCAATGATGACACATCGAATATATTGAAATAGTTGATGAATGAAGTGAGCCGTCCCTTACAACTGGCTCTTTGTCTCACCAAAACTTTCTCCTCGGCCATCGTGGAAGGCGTTTACAATAGGTTCAACACCTACTCTAGTGGATAAGACTAAGAAACGTGTCATGGAATTCCAGCCAATTTTCGTATAAGCCACTAAATTTTGGCAGTTGGATCGTTGGTAACTTGACGAGCTTATTGTTCCGACGTGATCTAACCTTAGGATGGTCTGAACCTTTACTTACGCTTACTACTGAGGCTACCCGTGACAAACTTTTCTGTGACTCTACGTCATACTGTGATAGATCATCGAGCACTTGCTTTGCTCTTGCAACGATTTTGTAGTATCGCGATTCAAAATCCTCCCTTTCGGTGAACTGACTTTCGATGTCATCTACCACACATTCAATTTTTAGCTGCACTTCATCGTACAGCGCATACAATAACTCCAGCTTTCCAAATCTCACTCTCAATTCGCTTACCTCAACAGCGGCCAATGATGACACATCGAGTATATTGAAATAGTTGATGAATGAAGTGAGCCGTCCCTTACAACTGGCTCTTTGTCTCACCAACACTTTCTCCTCGGCCATCGTGGAAGGCGTTTACAATAGGTTCAACAACTATTCCAAACTGAAATAACACAAAAAAAACTATAGAAGCTGAAAGCCCTAGAGTGACTGGGTCGATGAACTCTAAGCCCTGGTAACGCAACTCCTCCGCTGCGATGCCCCCTCCTTGCAGTGAGCACCAAGGCACCAGGTCAGGTCTCTTCCGAATTATTTTGAAGTATTTTGAAAACCCCGTTGTTCACTTGATAATCTGTGGTAATATCAATAAAAGGGTTCGAAGCACGCGCAGCGAAAATCCTAAGTCTATGGTTAGGAGAATAAAATAGGTGTATTTCACGTATTTACAATTTGACAGATGAAAAAAGTAAAGAAAGGAGGTATAAAAACTAGAAGCCTATTTTCCAACAATTTTAGCTAAATGAGGGGCAAGTTCGTCTATCACCGAGTTAATAATTTTTACTGACATGCCCCAGAGATCCTCGGATTTTTTCAAATTTAACAACTTAAATGCTTTAATTATGCCATAAGGCCCAATATATGCGAATAAGAAATTTTGATTACACTTTTAAACATTGACTTTTAAAAATGATGCAGCAAGATCCGGAGACGAGTCTAAAGAAGCCTTAGTAACAATTAGAACATTTGTAAAGAACTGTTCAAATGCGGCCGCGATGTCATCGTTAGGAGTTATTAGTATATCTTCAATCTTAAGTAAATATCTACGGTCTGCTGATTTTGTTTTACCTGCTTCTCTATTTGTGATATTCCAAATTGTTTTATTTTTATTCCACGATGTAAGAATCTTCGTTTTTATGTGTTCGCAATTAGCATTATGGCAGACGGCCCCAAATATTTTTGAATATAATTTTACTTGTTGAATAAAAATTGGGTCATGTGTGGATGTTTTTTTGCCATAAAGTGCAAAATCAATCCACCTCCAATAGTCCGAAGTCGGCAAAGTTGGGTAGACCAAATAAATTATTTTGTCTAGGTCTTAACGATTTTGACTACAACGTTATACGCCGATTAGTGTATAATTTCCATTTGATATACAAACAAGTATCTACAATTAAAGCCCTGAAGTCCAAGTTATCCGAAGCCATACATTTTAAGGGATGTGACTTTACGCTAAGAAAAATTCTTAGAAAAATGGGATTTCGGTATAAAAAAGTTGAAAACAACAGAAAATTACTTATCGAGAAAGATGATGTTCGTTTAAAAAGAGTAAAGTTTTTAGCCGCGATAAAAAAGTACAGATTGCAAGGGAGAGAGATTGTTTATATGGATGAAACATACATCCATACCTCACATTTGGCAGGTAAAAGCTGGGCTGAATCGTCAGAAAACGGAGTGAAACAGTTAATTTCTAAAGGACAACGTCTTATAATAGTGCACGCTGGTAGTAGAAAGGAGTTTATACCTGGGGCATTGTTAATGTATCAGTCTACTGATAAAACAGGTGAATATCACAACGCGATGAACAATGAAAACTATGAAAAATGGCTTCGTAATCAACTCATTCCAAACTTAGCTCCACATTCGGTACTAGTAGTAGATAATGCTGCATATCATAATAAGTACGTAGGAAAACCTCCTAATTCAAATACCAGGAAGCATGACATGATTGATTGGCTATCCAAACATAAGTTCCGATTGATCCGTCATTAACAAAACTTGAAATATATGAAATTATTTGCAAGTACAAACAAGACTTTGTAGAATACTCTATAGATAAACTTATGAACGAATATGGACACAGCGTACTAAGATTGCCACCATATCATCCTGATTTCAATCCGATTGAAAACATATGGTCTCAAATAAAGTGATACGTATCCAAACGAAACACCAGTATGAATATGACTACTGTGAAACAATTGGTACAGGAAAAGGTTAATATGATTGGTTCCGATGTTTGGGCCAAAGTATGTGACCACGCCATCAAATGCGAAAACGAGTACCGAAAACACGAACCTGAGTTGGAAAATTATATGGCTAGTTTTGTAATCACCGTTCATGAAAATATGACGATGATACACCAGAAAATAGTTCTGATTCTGACTGTGATATGGAAGTTGGAAGTATTGTTTCGCATCACACTGTCCACCCCGCTCCTCCTCCTCTTATCTCGCTGTCATAATCGAAGTCGTTCATGCAATCAGAAAATCATATTTATTTATATTCATTTCTCTGCTGGTTTGTTTTGTTTTATGTTGAGGTGTCTTTTTTGTTATGTCATAGTATTTTTAATTAATTACAAAAATTTATTGTTATAAAAAAGGTCTGCAAAATCCTACTGTAGTTTTGACTTATAGTTAGACTTTTGGGGTTCCAATCCTTATAGAATCATTAGATCATCCCAACCGGAATTTGGTTTTTATCAGTGCGTTTTATTGAAGTAAAACGTCCTCAGTAACTAGTTATATTTTTGTTTACCTAACGAAATCTTTATATGATAGAATCGTGGTGGTTTTAACATCTCAGTGTAATATACGTCAAACGGGCAATTTGACATTTGACATTGATAAATAAAGTATGCGATTTATTTGATACCTACACGTAATTTAATAATACATTAATTCATAGACACATCGGCACCATTCGGGTGTTATCGATGTTCCGAGTTTTGCCGATAGGAAAGGATTATTCACTACATCTGTACATACATGTGGTTGACTTCTGTACCTATTTATTTTGTGGTCTCCTAGACTGTCTAAAAATAATCGTAGCATAATTCAGAAGGTGAATACTAATAAACAATAGCTCATTTATATAATATAATAAAATAGAAATTGTTCCCAGTAACCCACAACAATATTTATAGCCCATTTCCCACCTGGACTCAAAACGAGCATCCTTACAAGTACCAAAAACCATAAGAAACTTCTCGGGGCAAATAACACTTTCTTGTAATCGGTAAGAACCGGTCGGCAGGAATAAGTGATCAGTTTTATTAAGAGGAAATAAAAAAACCACTGGAAAAAATAAACATTTTGATAAGAATAACGTGTCACGGAGCAGGTACCTCCACGGAATTTATGTTAATCGGCCCGAGTTTCGGTAAAAAAAATAAGTATCTTATTTTAAGGTCCTGAGAGAGGTGGGCTTCGTTTTGTATCTCTTGGAATGCTTCTGCAGTCTCAATTTGCAATGGAGCCTTCCAAAGTTCAACGGAGTTTGATCCTGTTACGTCATCCATATTATAGTCTAATTAAAAAAATCCTTAAAAAATTGGCGCGAAACTCGCAAGCGGCTGGAACAATCAGGATGATCACACTTTTTTGCTGTTTGTTGAAGTTTCAGGAAGTTAGATTTTTAAACGCAAAGAGATTATGGAAACAATAAAAATACTTCGTGCAGTTCATGGGTATATCTATAGATGGCGCAGCAGTGCAATAGCTTTTGACAGAACGACGTCTGTCGGTTCAGCTAGTGCTATAATAAATGTAAATACTCAGACGGGATGTGGGATAGCCGCAGTTAAGACTACTCGCCAAAGTGTTTAAGTCCATTTCAGCCCCCTTACACAATTCTAAAGGGAATTTCAATCAGAACATCTTGTGTCAAGTATCACAACTAATCTTTTATTGGCATTATAGTATCAACAGTCGTTCAACCCCATAAGTGCCATTGGTATTAAATCAAACGCTTTAGTGGATCACCTACTTACTCCTACCATTATATCTACATTATGTACCTATTTTGTGCTCCAAGGTAAGATATTGATGAAACAATGCCTTTGATCCAATTAATCTTTCTTCAATAAACAGACAGGCTCATCGTACTCTACTGTTTTATTCAGGGTTCGCAGATATATATCATCAGATCGGAGCGGATATACATATATATATATTGATATTTTACTGTTTTTCCCGTTGGCATTGTACCGGAAATTCAGCAGATTTATGTTTATTGGCAAGGTAAGGTAGCAAGTGCCTACACCTTAATATGTCATCCAAAATAAGGAAACGCCCGAAACAAACTCCACATGTGATCGGGACACTTATCCAGTCCTAGACTCAGTCAGATGTTGCTTAACCGCATGAATTGCTACTTCTTGAGATTATTTTCCCGAAATAGCAATCCTAACTGAAGTTAGGGGTTCAGTTCTCCTGTAAATTAGCTTTTGACAGTTTGAGAATGTAAATAGCATTTTATTTTTATTATTGACTAGCTGATGCCCGCAACTTCATCTGCGTGTTAATAGGAATTATCATTAACCGAGATAGCGTTACCCTCCTTCTGGTGCAGTCGGTTAAAAAGTATCCTATATGTTAATATAGCTCATAAACTACCTCTGTGCTAAATTTCATTCAAATCCGTTCAGCCGTTTTAGCGTGATTGAGGCACAAACACACAAACATCCAAACATCCAAACATCGCTACTTTCACATTTATAATATTAGTTAGATATATGTCCGACATATGCATACCAGATAGATCAAATATCGGATATTTGGAAATTTATTACAAAAATCGGATTTTTGCGTACCCTGCTTTTACACATGCGTATATAGATTATTCTGCGCGGGCGCAAACGGAGCCCACCAGCGGCTCGAGTGGTCTCTGTCGCCTCTCGTCTAATTGGCGGGAAGGCGATGGCTAACTTATCAGCTGGATAAACTTATTGCTTTATTTATTGGAACTACTTACTTCTGGCAAAACGTGGGTAGAACGATGCCTCTGCTTCCCCGTGTGGGAAAAGACGTGATGTCTTCAAATGAACATCAAACATAAACATTTATTACAGGCGCTTAACTTGCTTCTGGCCCCACACTAGGATACCCTGTGTGGTGGGAACAAGGAATAGCGGTGACAAACCCATAGTAATAAACTTTCCTTTATCCCCAGCCGGGGATCGAACCCGGGGCACATGTAACAATCTAAGACCTGGTGTTTTTTCCTTGCTCACTAGCCAGGATTCGAATTCAAACCTGGGACCTCTCGGTTGGGCGGCAGAGCCTAGAACCGTATCGCTACAGAGGTCATCAATCCAACTTCCAACTAATATTATAAATGTGAAATAGCGATGTTTAGATGTTTGTGTGTTTGTGCCTCAATCACGCTAACACGGCTGAACGGATTTGAATGAAATTTAGCACAGAGATATTTTATGGGCTAGATTAACATATAGGATTTTTATCCGACTGCACCAAAAGGAGGGTAGCGTTATCTCGGTAAATGATAATTCCTGGGATTACGCAGATGAAGTCGCGGGCATCAGCTAGTTATTTCATATGTGTTGGGCAGAGCGGCCGAGCGATTGGTATGGAGAAGTGAACTAAAAAGTTGCTTGGATCGAATCGGCTGTTTATTAAGTAGTATAAAATACACAAACTGCCATTTTTTAATTTTTACTTTCATTTTCACTTATATCATGTCGAAGTAGAAACACCACGATCATCCTAAAGCATACAATAAATGCTAGCTGTCTTACCTATAAAAATAACTAATTTATGTTTAAGCAAAATCCTCTTTAAACCTAAATGAGCGTTTTATGTTTTTGTGATTTATAAAAGTACAGCGAGCATGTCTGTGACAGCGAGTCAGTTTTAACTAAAACGCTGTTGTGAGTTCGTTTATTCTTTTATGGTCTGTGGATGTCAGCTGAAGGAAGAGAATCCAAAGCCGTAATCAAAAAAAAAAAAAAAGGTCTATGTATGTGACAAAATTTACTATGTGTTCCAATCCAACCCCAGATAAACGAAACTCCTTCTCTGTGGTTCCAACAAACAAAAAAAAACAACCAACTATTCATACATTGACAACTGACTTACGTTTGCTTTTGGCATTTGGTGTACACCAAAGAGAATATAACGCGTGGTAATGCCTAAAATGGGCTGAGGTACTGTAAGTTGTATATAAGGTTTATAACGAAACTAAAATTCAGATTTTATTTTATACATCTCAATTTTCTGTGAACGGGTTTTAAGACTGTTTTACCGCCTCCATATTATGAGTGTTTTACAGAAACTGAATCTTTATAAATAACACAGTAAGATTTATTGCCAAAAATCGCAGGTTCAAACTGACAGTTGACGGTTTGGCGCGAAAACGGACCCTTCAGAGTCTATAAAGGGACATAGCTATGCGTCAATCTCCTCACCCATCTTTCTTCTCTCTCTCTCTAGACTGTCGCGTAAGCGTATGTAGCTCAGCTTCGTCTGTCGCTGAGAGAATGCGATCCTGACAGCTCAAAACCTATACATTTTTGACATCTGCAATGAAAAATATTGCTTATGAAAATGTCATAATCGCATTCGCATAAAAACGGCCGAAGTTTGAGATGACGGAACACAGCAGGAATGATGGGTGCTAAAAAAGTTCCGTTTTATGTTACTTTAACTTAACATATTTTGTTGAAACTCAATACGAAATAAAATAAAAACAAGCTGAGTATTTTTAGGTCTAAAAATATTATTACATGTGATAAATATCAATAATTCAGCTTTCATTGAATGAGCGACCGAAGCGGCTATTTTCTAAAATGGCCAAAAATGCTTTTGTCCGTCTGTCTGTTCTCGCCTACAGGTCGCATTTTCCAACACTTTTTGGCGAAAATTTGGCGAAATTTTGTTGATTTCATTAAAAAATTTCATTGCTCGCAAACGGAGGAAGTTTGCTGTAGCGTTATTTATCAACGGATTTCAATCAAATTTAAGAGGCTCACTAAGGACTTCATTCTACACAAGATTCTGCAAAAAAAATAAAAAAGTTTAATGTAGCGTTGTATATGGACGAATTTCAAGTTTTGAAATTGAAGAGTGGTCAACTGTTCTCAAAGAACCACTAGTATAATGTCTAGTGCGCAATGCAGTACCGAGCATTCTTATATAGTTACTAAGAGGGCTGTACTGGAAAAAAGTATGCTTATTGTAGTAAATATAATTTTAATTGTAGTTCAAAACATGAATGTGAACAACTTTTCCAATGGAACAAATCTCAGACCAAATAATACATCTCCAACCTTTACTTACGGCCGCCCGATGGAATCGTTAGTATGTAGATGTAAAAAATAAAGTTTATCTTTACAAAATCGGGCCCAAGCCACACGCTGTGCAAGGTTCCTCCGAATATTTTAGAATTGACATGTTTTTCAATAATATGTATATGGTAATAAAGAACTCCGTGGTCTAATGGGTATCATGCTTGCTTCTTACACATGAGATGCAGGTTCGATTCCTGACTAAGAGATAATTAATTTATCTTAAGCACGTTATACGGACGTTCTGACGGTGATGGAAACATCGTGAGGAAACCTTTATTACTCCATAGCTGCGGCAATGGGCTAGCCTCCTGTCACGCAAAATGGAGTATTGAATAACTGGCCCAAAGTGGCACAATTGTGCCTCTGCCATCCCATATGGGAAAAGGCGTGACGCTATGTTATGTTACGTTAATAAATAATAACGAATATGAGATATGTATGACACATGCTTTACAGAGTTGCTTAACTATTAGAGACAAGTTGCTAGACCATATTCTGACAGAAGGGACTCAGATTATGTAGAAATAGATAATATAAAATAATTTCCGCCTTCCGGCGTAATCTATCTATGTGCTAAATTAAATGTAATTCAAATCTGTTCAGCCGTTTTTGCGAGTCTGAGTAAGAATCGTCCAACCTTTCACATTTATAGAATTAATAATGGGATGTGATGTGATATTATCACCACAGGATGTAGTGCATGCATAGACTACAGACGAATGCATACCAATACCTATGTAAACTGTAGGTAAATGCAGGAATACCTGGCAAACAGAACTGTATCTCACGGTTCTCAATGTGTTAAAACTAATTCAGCAAATATGCAGGTGTTTCTTATCACCATAATACTGCGAGCTCTCATTGAATGTTGCGGTCAAACAGTAAAATTAGTCATTTCGCGAAACAATTGAGGCTTACTTGGTAAATATCGAATTGCAGTGAAATGGGCAAGCTTCTACACAAGAGCCATCTAGCGGTTAACTTACGATTGTATTACTCAGTTGTAACTTTTATATACCGCTTATTTCATAGCTCTTTTAGGATAATATTATAAAAATATTTGTCAAATATTATCTCATTGCCTGATTCTAGACCAAAACAATTGCCAATGGCCTCCAGTAAGCAACATTTTGTATTCATAGGTACCTATTTAAATAAAATATGCAATAAATAAAACTTGTTAAGATTTTTACTTAAGTTTTTTAATAAAGTCATAATGTAACGACAGACTACAAATAAAATTAAGTATATTTTGTGTGCGGTCGTTTAATATTTCACGAACAAAAAGGTTATTTGAAAAAAAAAAATCTTGTCGAATAAATACATAAGTATCTCGGGTTCCGTTGTTTACAATAGCTAATTTTAGGAATAATTGTATCGGTATACAGCCTTCTCTACTACAACAACCTCTGGAGATCTTGAAATTACCTTTTGAGCATTTTAAAAACCATGTTAAAGCTACTTTGTCGAAAAAGGGATATTACAATGTTCAAGATTACTTTATTTACGTACTGTGTGTGGTTAATCTGGCTCAACAATGACCTTGCTGTTAATAATTTTGTAATTATTTATTCTTGCTTATTAATTATAATAATTAATATTGTAATATTTGTATTAATTAAGCAAAACCAATTTTTAAAATATATAGTAATAAAGAAATTTGATTGATTGAATGGTACTTGGCAGTAAATAAATAAGGTGATTATCTTAAAATAAGTTACTTAAAATACATTATCTTCTTTTAAGCATTTCGGAAGATGTTGAAAAAAAAAAATGAAAAAGTGTGAAATAAAAGTGATAACTAGCTATCAGTAGTTTTAATAGGTCTAGCTTGTCCCTTCATTTAAATACGCCAGACAACAAGGACGAAAGCAGGTAGCACGCCGCTACCTGAACACTGAACCCTAATGAGAAAACTCGTCCACTTAACCATTCCACCTAAGGTCAAATACTTCACGGCGGATTGTTTAGAAGGTGTTCGTAACGTTGACTCATATTGTTATTTCATTATAAATGCACAAAATGTCTTAATTAAAGACCAAAACCGGCATAATAACTCAGAAAAAATACACAGACTGAACTCCGGTCCATGGCTATTGTTTATCCCTTTCGGACACAGGCCCTGAGATGAGGCCATCCCACTCCGACCCAGACGTACTTGTAAATTGTTCTTTTACGTTCTTCTTGCCACCAGAACGGCATATCGGAGATCGTGGCCTGAAAGTTAAGTCCTTATATCAAAGGAATACGGTCCAACTCAAAATAATCTTGGGTTAATTCTGCCGTTTTAGCTTTACAGCGGATGATCAAGTTATCTCGCTCGGACAAAACAAAATACAGCTCGAATCCTTTGAGCTTTCGAGTTTAGTTACTTTAACCACGATTGCTTTTTGTAGCTGTGTCCCTTTTCTCAGACCATTTCATTCGTAACGAAACTTGGATTCGATTCAGAAATCCTTTTGAGTCGACGTCGTAGCTTACGATAAAAGGTCTTATTTAGTATTGCTTTAATGGCAGGATTTCATTGTGGTATGATGTGATGATAGGATATTGTTGAAGTTTTCGTGAAGATGTAACTGTCACGTTGTATCGATGCGAGATGGAGTTTTCTCTTTTTATTTGGTTACATTAAGACGTACTGGCATGCCGAGTTGGTATTGAATACTTCATGGTTCTGGTTCTGGCAATGAAGATGGACTTCTCTGTTGCTAGTCTTTATATGCATAAGGAACTATCGAATGAATTCAAAAATACTATAAAATTAAGGTGAAACTCTATGAAAAAAACTCGAAATAAAACATAGAACAATAAATATAAAAGCAATGCAGATCTAGCTTGAAAAGGTAGGACACAAATAGAAAACTCAAGCGCAGTAGCTAGAGTATACTCGGTACATTTCTCAGCTAACATGACATATCTGTCCAATTTCCCAGAAAATCGGATCGCTCCTTCCTTGCTTGAGTCGTCAGCGCGCTGTCAACTCAAAATAAACATTTGCTGAGTGACCAGAGACTCAAACATGCAGTCGTGATAAGTGTTTGCGCACCACTTCACAGATAGACAATTATTTAGTCTGATACGATTTTCCTACTATGGGAAAAGTAGGTACCTGTTATGTATAAAATATATTATTAGTATATTTAGGTCCAGTGGATTTCCTAATTCCATAACTGTTGGCAGGAGCAGGATGACCTGATCACAGCCACAGTTAGAAAATTACAAGTTTTCCTTGTGCCTGTCTTAGCTACTGATTCCCCTAATCGTTAATTTTATTAACAAGTTGTGTGACAAACCGTCAGCTGGCTTACAAATCATGTTTCAGGCAAGTGTGATGATTGATGATAATGTTTTCTAATTTAAAAAACCCTGGGAAACGATAGATTCGGTTGAAATAAAAAAAATACATCTTATACCTTTTATATATGGGGATTTTGTTGAATATAGTATTACGGAGTTTAACTGTAACATCCACTTGTTCGGTAGTTTTACCTCAAGTGGACAGCGTCACACATTTTTTTCACACTCAATAATACATTTTTGGTTGACCACCTACATAGCAATTGCTCATTGCTGATGCTGACTTGATCAAAACACTTCTATCTCTCAGTCTCATGCAAATCCGTGAATTATCATTGTTTATGTTAGTGCATCAGTCAGCGTAGCGCTTAAAGAAAATACGATTGAGACATTATCTGGTTAGCACTATCCACGAGCGAGCAAGACAGAGCACAAACACAGCCAGAACAATTTGTATGGAAATAACTTTACGCGCGAAAGGGACGGCGCGATTGAAACGTCAGGTTCGACGCGCGCATAATGAGAATACTGCTGTCCCTTTCGCTCTTGACGTTTTACAATCGTTTATTGTCATGTTACTGTCTCGTTTCGACGGGCAAGATTGAGATGAAATCGCCGCCGGCGCGCGTTCCTGTATGTTATTACTATATCGTTGGGACCACCGGCCGTTGCGGACGTGTCTACCGCCCTTTGTTTTTCAATGTAAATTCATCACCAAATAAGCTGATTATCACCGAAATAATACTATAATAATAGCCATTTTTCAAGTGACTATATACCGGACTGTAAGTGTTCAGTGACTGGACCAACCCCCGGTGGTAAATCAAGTGTTGAAAAGTTTGTCGGAGTCTTAATTGTTGCGTGTGCATGTGTTTTGTGTTATTTAAATTTCATTGATATCGAAATGGATTTCTGCTGCAGCGATATTGTGCGACACGTGATGACCTAAGTGTAGATAACATATGTAAGTTATATTTTTACTTTATTTCCTTATTACTACCCTCACTGATATGATAAACAAACTATATAACAGCAAACAAACTCAAACTTTTTTGCACCTAAAATTTCGCGAGGGGAGCGCAGGCGGTGTAATTAGTCATTTCTGAAAATGTCAAATTTGGCGCTTGGACTGCAACGTTTTGGGAATGTTTCCGGAACGGCATGAAAGTTCGTTTTTGGTCCAAAATGTCAAGTTGTCGGGTTAGCAAAAGCTTTCAACATGTGGCTTGCAGACTGATTTGGTACCTGCTTCGGTCAGACTGGGAAGGGACTCAGCCGACTTCACTTTTTGTATCTTTAAAAACAAAGAATTCTTTGGCGACGGGAGGTGTTGTCGCAGCCGGTGTTGTAGTACAGTCACGTTTTCAGTCTTTCCTGGAAACGACGGGGATTTTTATTATAATTCCTTCCCTTTGTTAGACTCCTATAATATTAGATATGGTAATCTTATCAACAATGTTAGTTTCCAAGGAGAATACATTACATATAATATTAACCTTTAACGACATATATAGTTTCACGCCGTTTCCCATAAGAGGTGCAATTGTGCCCACGTTAAAGAATAGTTATTCAATACTCCAATTTGCATGACAGGGGGCTAGCCCATCACCACGGCTACGGAGCATGAAAGTCTCAAGATTTATTTCAATCACGGCCCTATAGTAATTAGTCCGTGCTGCAGTATTTACATTATATTATAATCGCCTTTAACTCTGCAGAATGTTTGATACATAACTTCATCAAATTACTGACAGATCTTCGCTAATTATAAATTAACACTCTCATAACTAAGCTTAGAATTAAAATTTAAAGGGAACGGCGATGTGCTAGTCCCCTGTAACACAAAATCAGATCTACCTGTTGAATTACCGTCGGCACACGACCTGCCTCTTCCACCCCATATTATCTCAAAGCTTTTATCTGAAACTTAATTCCTGGGAACCTATTTAAGATTGTTTAGCAGAGAGACTAATAATAATAGAGAAGTATTTGAAATAAACTTAATCACTAATTCAAATTGTAGATAAAACTATGTTTTAAAAATGTAATACACCCCGACACAATTAATGAAAGGCTAGTATGTAATCGCACATCAAAAATACTGATTTGCACAGCAAAAATACTGATTTGCACAGCAAAAACACTGTTTATGTTTCAATTTTTTAATGAGTACTTAAGTTTATGTTTTAAGTATTTTTTTGTTGTTCTTACATGTTGAACCTAACACGGAGGATTAAGGGGGCTTCGCTTAGCTCACCCACTTTACCATTCACCTAAGCTACCGCAGTATTTTGCCCTCATATTTGATGTGCAAATTAGTATTTTTGATGTGCAGTTTAATATTTCCCCAAATTAAATGGTTAACCTTTGGTTCACTTGTTTCCTTGTTTAGCTAATAACTTTCGAATCACCGAACCGATTTTAATTAAGCACGACCAAGAACGATCGCAGTGAAGTCTACTATCAATAAGAAAAACTGCATTAAAATCCGTCGAGGCGTTTGTGCGCTAGGGTGCCACAGACAGACAATGACCGCTTCAAACTTATAAACTCCCTCTTTTTCGTCCGGGATTAAAAAGAAAAAGGTTTTCCATAACTACATCTGAGCTACAACACAAAACTTACATATGTGTTGTAATTATAATAGATGATACAAATTGGCTGAGTGAGATTTGTAACAACCACAAGTGTGCCTATACCACTAAAGCTCGGCTAATAGTTTTTTAAATATAATTCAAATTTTGTGATTAAATATATATTTTATTATTATCTATTTTTTATTTTATTTTCTGTATTCATATCTACATATATTTTACATTTTTCCTTAATAAAATAACATATCGAACTTATTTATCATTTATTTATAAATGAGGTTATACATTTATTAATATTCATGCACTTCATTTAGATATTTCTAGGCTAGCCGATACTTAATTTATTAACACATAAAATAGTCTGATGGGAGAGGCAACTGGGCCTTAAAACACAGGTTTGTCACACTTAGTTTAAAGTTTAATATGCCAAAGTATCTTACAATTGTAATTTATTTTGGTGAATAAATTTCACTTTCTTATTTTGGTGATGGTTATTGTGATAGCTAGACAGGTACGTAACATTTTGTAGAATTGTAGACCTGTCAACTTTTGTCGTTTCTCTAAGTACTTACTTATCAGGCAATATTTTTCTTTGCACTTGTCACAGTCAAAAGTTAAGCCAATCGCTGAATAGACTGTAGTGATCTGTGAAGATTTTTCTTTCCTCCAAGATCATCAACTGATAATTTCGATGGTTGTCTGTAAAGAAAATCAGTTCCTCTAATGTCACTGGTTATCTGCAATGATTTTATTTTTCTAATAGAAAACTCTCATAGAGTATATACCATAGACTATTTACTATAAGATAAATAATTAATACAAATCTGTCAACTCGTCAGAAAATAAATATGACGTATTGACGACCGGTTTAGCCTAGCGGGTAGTGACCCAGCCTACGAAGCTGACGGTCCTGGGTTAGAATCCCAGAAAGGGCAATTATTTGTTTGATGAGATGATGAATATTTGTTTCTTAGTCCTGGATGTTTTCTATGAATTAACATAAGTATTTATCTCTATTAAATATATCGTCGTCTAGTACCCATAACACAAGCCTTGTTGAGCTTACTAGGGCCTAGATAGATTTTTGTAAGATTTTCCTCTAATATTTATTTATTTATTTATATTTATTTTATTCTACAAAAAATTAAATAATTAACATATTCTATTAGGAAAATAAAATCCTTGCAGATAACCAGTGATCTTGGAGGAAAATAATTCCTCACAGGTACCAAATCCTGGTTACCTACACGGAACAAGGGCATTAATTTTGGTCGATGCTAAACGTGCACAACTGGGCCTCTGTCACACCGTACGGGAAAAGGGAGTGACGCTGTGATGTCGGTACTCGGCCGACTGGCGTTAGTGGTATCGATGCCATTTGTCTTATTTACGTTGTAGGTTTCGTATTTCTTTATATTTCGATGTGTAAATATCAGGACACCTGAGAAATAAACAATGTTGTATATGTCAACACAAGTATTTGCATCATCCAGTACAAGTGTATACTTAAGTTTTACATGCTAGGTTCACCACAAGGCAATAACTATTCCGGGACAGAAAAGCAAAAGCGCGGTAATGTAGGGAGTGTATAATTTTCACGTTTCACGGACGATCCTGTTGACTGTGAGTACGAGAGCCTAGGCCTTGAGAGATTTGTCCTCAGTCTTTACCCTTTGTGCATAACTGATGTAGTAACATTAGTTAGGGCGCTAACTTTGAGAAGGAATGAAGGTATAAAGGGTTACAAACGTGCTTGGCATAGCTCGGGTTATTTGTCTTAGAGAAAAAGCTTTGTATATATGTTTGTTACTGTAAAGTAAGTGAGCGATTGTATGCATTGTTTATTTAGTGTATCTACCATCCACCGGCACAAAGTAAACCAATTGTTTTTAACATTATCACGTACTTTAAAAATACTTAACAATAGTGGTTATTGCATCGTATTTTGTTGATTGTATTGAAAGAAAAAGTTTCTTGTTTTGAGTTGATTTATCCTACATTAATCTGCTTAAATAATAATATTAACAAGGCATTTCAAAAGTTTGCAATATCTACAGCATAATATAGCTAGTGGTTATTAACCGCCTAGCCACATCCAATGCTTCTTCTTCGTTGTTTTACCCCAAGTTTTTCCTCTCTATGACTTACACGATTCTGAATTCAGAAACGGAATTCCAAACGCACTGAAATGCTTTCAAATTAGCTATTCTCTATACACGGGCTATTTTTTATTCATTATTCAGATAAATCTGACCACATGATACCGAATCGTAATTCTGGATTTCATATACTTACATGGGCGGGCACTCACAAACACACCGGAATTCAGATTCTGTATTTTTTAGTTGTTACCCACCGATGGTGAGAGACTTCCTGATCTGGATCCAGTTACTGAATTCAGAGAGTCATTCCGGACGGATAAGGTTGAATTTAGTTTGGGCTACCGGGCCTTTTATTTATGAAGACTGTAGCCTATGTAAACATAAACAACATAAATATTTACATATAGACACATACATTGCTTCTGGCCCCACACTAGGATACCCTGTGTCGTGGGAACCAGAAACAGCGACGTCACACACGATAAGTTTCACAGTCTCAGAATCCTATCCCAAACGTTATCAAACCTTGAATCCTAATCCTAAAGATGAGTCTCAGCGAACTTTCTCTGCATCAAGCGCATTTCCCCCGATAATAACTTCACTAAGCCCGCCTCGGCCCGAACTCTCACGACGAAGCCCGAAGCGCCCCGAAGGTCGGATCGGGAATGCCGATCGATCGACCGATCACGATGGGATGGAGTAATGATTTGTTTGCAAGATCATAATCGGTATAGACTGTAGAAGAATTTAGAACTGAAAGAAGAGTTCAGTGTCCATGGTTGACTGCAAGAAATCTGTTGGAGAGATTTGAGAAAACAGAAAAACGACTACGACTGAAATGTATAGTCACCCTAGTTTTATTGTTGTTGCTGTATTTATGCAATAATATTTTGTTTTATTTTTTTTCCATATAAATTAATGTCATTGACTAAAAAAAAATTATGTGCCTACGATGGTAGGTACATATTCTGAAAGTAAGTATTTTACTAGGTACTATTTAATTATATTCTCACGTTTAACCATTGTGATTGTTACATTCAATCTGCACCGTTGGCTTTTGTGCCAGCAATAAGTCATTGCATTAAGAATATAAATCATAACAAATAAAAAATTTTATGTCCATATCAACTTACTAGTCATGGTTGTTTATCTATCTAAGTATCATATTTATCTATAGTATAGGTATCATATTTATCTATATAAGTATATGTGTATCGTTGTCTAGTACCCAAGATACAGGGAATCCTAGTTTGGGGCTAGATTATTTTGTGTAAATAGTGTCCAAGGTGTTATTATTATTACTTAAGACATGCACGGGAGGAAAATGCAACTGATATTTCTCTCCTCCCTTTACACATATTTAAACAATATAATTCCTACAACTTCTATATCCATCTTCTTCTTATGAATTCAGTATGGGAAAAGTTTGTATTTTCATCATTATCACCATCTACCTACGGGGGGGCAGACAAACTGTTGCGACCCCGGAAGATAGATGAATCAACAAATTATGAAACCAAATGGTCCCCATGTCTAACCGATCACAAAGGCGAATAACAATGTTAGCGCATGCGCGTTCGGTCATCGACTCAGATCAGAGGCTCAATTCCGGTAGAAAAACGACGGGTCGGTATCAATGTCGGGAAGACGACGACACGGTTCACTTTAGGAAATGTAATAATATTATTATTATTTATTATTATTAATATTATTATTATTTAGACCCTAATAATCACTAATGATAAATAATATCGCATAAATTTCAAAGTCCTTAGGAAGCATACACATTATATTTATAAAGACTACAAATTATACAGCATAATATAACAGTATGTAACAATAATTTCACATAATAAGAAATATTAACGTTTTTTTTTTCTTACATGTCAACCTAACACGAAGACTAAAGAGGGCTTCACTTCAATTACCATCTTTAGCCTTCACCTACCATGACCCACTACTTCGCCCAAATATACGTCGTGTGCAGTTCTAAATTGTACAAATTATTTTAGCCAAACAATAATATGTAAAACATCCATTAGGAGACTCAGAAGGTAATCCAAATTAAATTACACTAAAAGCAAGTTATGGCTACTAAAAAAATAGGCTGAACTATTGTTAAAAGTTCTATGAAGCCATTACAAGTAATGACAATCTCATTACGCGAATACAAAAGGAAACACAAAATGATGCGAATCAAAGTGATACCATTTTGCAAACCACTCTCTACCCTTGCTGAATAACAAAATGTGATTAGCAAATCAATCAATATCTACCATTCATTGCCTAAAAACGATTCTTCAAACTGTGGACAGCAATTGTTATTGAGTCGCCATTTGGCTAGCAGAATCGGCCCTCAGAGTGCGCCCGCGCAGCCGACCGATTGATCCGAACGGTTGATTGAGCGATTATCTCCCAGACTTGTCATTAGTGTAAACTGCTAAGTACACTGTTGGATAGACATGTTGCACTATTGGTTTTGATTTGAAGCTAAAGGCAAAGAACATATGATTGTTGTTAGATTACAATACATAAACGCTATTGCTAAACGTGGCCACCACTGCGACTCTGCCACCTCATATGGGAAAAGGCCTAAAGCTATGTTTGTTTAGTATTACAATTTCAAAGAGGTCTAGGTGATTGAAGGAGATTGAATGCTAATTCTGTTTGTGAAACCTTCGCTAGCAATACTCAAGGAACCCTTTCTTCTTCCGACTACTGTTGGCTATAAGCATCTCCACCTATCTACTTACTTAATCCAGGTCTTCCCGGGATGCTGCTGTTTCTTTCCTCTTGTTCGCCTGTCGTTCATCTGTCATCACATCAGTCATCATCACCTCGGCTCTTATATTATTCTTATCCTGACTATCTATATTTAACTTGCCACATATGTAATAATGAGTCTTGTTATTTAACAGAATATACAATTTATTGTTTGTTTTGTTCTAGAGCATGCAATCTTGTTATAGGCCCAGGGTCTGATCATAAATAACTACCTGAAACCTATAAAGCAGTTCCCAAGGCGGTTGAAAGCAGGCCCGTTGTCATCAGTTCTCTCCGATATAGCACAGATCATTTGCCCAAGACCCGAAGTACCCACAAGGTTAAGTCTACTGGCCGCAGAGGGCACTACGATCTTTGAAAACTCCCCAAACATTACGCGGGGTATGCCAATAGAGTGAAAATTCAAGATGGCTGGCTTAGTTCCTCTTCCCGCCGCACGCAGCCTTAATCTTGTAGATGAAACTGGTCCTTCGTAAGCCGGGGTCAAGATCGGTCATGCAGTAGATGAAGACATTCAGATGGGATAGAGATGCGAACGATATTCGATAATATAAAATTTAAATTTCGAACGAATTTGTTTTCACCAATCTGGTTTTTTATGCGGCCAGTTAGTAGGTGTGTATGTTTAAAAGCGTTTGTTATGTGCGAACGTTTTGATTGGGCGTTGCTTCAACTTATGCAAACAAATAGATATGTTAATTTTTGTAGTATCTACCTAATACATGATTGGAATTTGTACCGACGGAGTAGTACTAGAAGTAGCAAGTAGTTTATTTTATAAATTTAGAAAAGTTAAAACAAATCAGGTATTATCCCTTACAAACAAAAAAACTACTGATAAATCTTCGAAAGTCCGAACGAGCCTCGGTGTTCTCGCTAGGACGCAATCAATTAGAAACACGAGTTAGAATCATAATTTCCAGACAGATATCGTAGTTTCATCAATTATAGTTCCTTCTTACCCAATGAGAAGGCGGAATCAAGTTTCAGATATGCCTTTTATTTTTAAATTAACATGTTCTTGTGGAAGAATACTTTCAATGGATGGCTTTATTTACTTTTCGTTTGACGATATTTGAATAGAGTTAATTAGCGGATGGCAGGATGTAATATTAATTTTATGGTATTATGAATGACATGTAAATTAACGACAGAAAATTACAATAAAATTAAAGTAACATGTACCTGTAGGTATATTTACTATTATTTTTGTTGAGTTAAATATTCTGACTGAATCTGTTTTAAAATCAATGTCAGTGTGTACCTGTTCAAAAGCGATCCAAGCGTAATTCAGAAGGAAAAAATATTAATAGCCTCAAAGAGGTTCAGTTGCACTATCAATTTGACGCCTTTTGCGCCGACATTCCAAATTCGAAATTCGAAATCGGAGCTCGTTCATGACCGTGACACCACCAGAAAATACGAGCACAAAATATTTGTACAGTCAGCCAGTGTAATAAACACACAGGAGCGGCTCGAATCCGGAGCCCTGTCTAAATAAAAATGTCGGTTCTAAGGTCCGGCCGGACTCGATAAAAAAGAAAAAAAAAAGCGACCGGCCAGGCGACGAAAGAGCCATCTTGGTAGGGTAGAACTAATTGGGTAGTTTGAGTAAAAAAGCGGTTATTTGTTGTACGGCAACACTATTTTGATAGATTCTCCGACGCGCGAACGTGACCGTATTGAAAAAGAGTAGATTGCTCTTTTTATGGGCTGTGTTTCATCAAACACTTGACGCTTCAGACGGTCTAACGTTACCATAGTGCAATTACAGCTTGACAATCTAAAATTATAACTATTTTAATTATAAAATTAAATTAAAAATTATTAAAATTATTGACGACCCGAATGGCCGAGTTGGCAGTGCCCCTGCCTACGAAGTCAAGGGTCCCGGGTTCGAGTCCCGGTGGGGGCAAATATTTGTTTGATGAGAACGGTTATTTGTACCCTAGTCATGGTTATTTATCTATCTAAGTATAATATTTATCTATATAAGAAGGTATATCGTTTTCTAGTACCCAAGATACAGGGAATCCTAGTTTGGGGCTAGATCAATGTGTGTAAATAGTGTCCAAGGTATTATTATTATTACCTATTATTATTATAGATGTTCATTTTGGTAGCACCCTTATCTTCTAATATGTCTATAGTCAGGTATGGGTCTGCTATAAATAATTTGGGATTTACTTGTCAAATATTGAAGAGTTGTTCAGCCATTGAAAATAGAAAAGTGGGCATAAGCGGCCTAGCACAAGATACTATGTGCTTGTTCCAAAGAGCTGGGACTCCAGGAACTAGAAACAGAAACAAACAAACAAACTTAGAAGAAACATCGGTAAGGGAACGCTTGTTAATTATAATTTATACAAAAAAACATTCACCAACCAATAGAGTCATCGATTAATCTCTTAAAGGTGTATCTGGTATATCAGGGCGGTAATAAAGCGGTATAAACCAGATGATTCCCGATAACACCTGTACATCCCCGCCTACCCACCCACTTATAAATATGTAACCCCCATTGTCCTCGGGAAGCGATCTAACTGAGGACTTGCTAACAAGGGTATTTTTTTTTCGTGAAAAAAGTGAATGCACGAAACCTGAACAATAGCTCTTGAAGAACAGAGGGTCAGGTAGAATAAATTCCCTATTGTTGGCTACCATTAGGACATAATACTTTTGGGGGTTTCGGCGGCGGTAGAATCGTAAGACGGTTTACAGTTAAAGGTATACAGAATAACGCAATAGAACGTTTTCGACACATACGAGTAAGTAGGTCTTGCTTGTCTGTCTATAGTGTAAGTGTTCCAACATCGCCAGTCCAGAATGAACCTTTTTCATTTCCATAATAACCGTTTATGTTGTATATGTCACCGGAAGATAGTCAAAACCGTTAGTTGATAAACTAACGCGGTAGTTGGTCAACTATCGGCAGATTCTTTTATTCTTACATGTCAACCTAACACGAAGACTATTCCGGGGCTCGCTGCGCTCGCCCCAACTAGTCTTTACCTAAGCTACCGCAGCGTTTGCCCTGGTATTTCATTTGCAATTCAAGTTTAAACCAGTTTACTATTTATCGGTTTTAACCGTTGGTTGATCAACTAACGCGTCATATAGTACGCAGTACGCTACAGTTTACTATCTAACGATAGTTGACCAACTTTCGAGGAAAAAAACTATATTCTATATGTCACCGTAAGATAATCAAAACCGTAAGTAGTAGTTGATAAACTAACGGTTCTCACTATCTTACGGTGACATATATAATTTGATAAAACTATAAATTTACCCAGTGGTGCAACTGAAACCTAAAACGCAGAACCTCAATCAATCAGTTAAGGCGGTTCGGCCACTTTCTAACGATACTTCTTTGGAACCGTTAATTTGTCCGAAAGACACCCACAGAACATAATTTCTCTATCTATCCTATCCCGGTCTCGGGGCGAAATTGATGAAGTTTCCTTTCCGGCGAGCGAGTCCGAGACCCGGCCGTTTTCTACCTGACGACGAGCTGCGTCTATTTAGACATCAAAATACTTCTTTTTTGTCGACAAAATCTGTGAAACAAGTTTCTTGAACACAAAACAATTTCTTTTGTCCGCTCCTTTAATGATTTTCGACAGATTTCTCGGCAGTTTTCTGCGAAAGACTCCATGTGAGATGCTTAGAGTTGGGATTGGGTGGAAAAAAATCGCCCTTGGCTGTCAAGAAGGACGTAATTTACGAGTGGCGTTCTGACGCAAAACGTGACAAATCCCATAATGTGAGCTGTAAGCGATAGTTTATGTGGCGGTGTATTATTTCATTTTGCAAAGGGAAACCTGATTGTGTGCTTATAGTAATTGATATTGAAATACTTCCTGATCCTTTATTTAGTCATCCTGTTTGTGGCCGGTGTAATTACTTTATTATCTACAACACATGCAGACTTAGAGGAGTTGTTGCTCAAAAGTAGACAGTTTACAAAAGTAGACAGTTGATAAGTTGACAACGTGCCGTTGTTATCCCGTTTAAATATTTTTAACATAGTTACCGTATCTACGTGACTTTTGCTGAAGTTTACAAAACACAAATGATCTACCTAACGAGCTGTCATACTCAACGTAATCTCTGGTGATCGATCACTTATGCCGCTCTAATAAAACAGAGGCATTGAAATGCTCGCTCAATAAAATTTGCTCTCTCACTCTCTCCCCCCTTTTCTGATAATAATTTAAATGACTACAACTGATTTCATTACAAACCACTTGACTTGTGATCCCCGAATCAAGAGGCAAAGGCCGGAAACCACTCCTCGTATTAAACAATCAACTAAGTAACGTATAAACATAATCTAATCTTCCAGATACAGACAGGATGCGTTAGTCTCCAGTTGACTGACAGTAGGATCCTATGTCAAACAAGGGTTTCAGTCCGCCTCAGTTAGGTGAAATAAATGTGAGTTGACGCAACGCTACTCAATGCCTGAAGCTAAGCTAGAGCGCGCCGGATCAAATTACACTCCAACTTTTTTTGGTAATAATGATTATTCGAATTAGGTAGTGAGACTTCTTGTGTGCCTCCTTAATTTTGCGTCAAGCGGTAATTATTTTAAAGCATGTTCATAACAGTTTATTTAAAGCAACAAATATAATGATCACCAAAATATTTTCTTCTTACCCGAAATGGGTAAATGATCACCAAAAGTTGCAGAAAATATCAGGAAAAAATACTGCGGAGCTTAGGTGAAGGGTGAAGGGGGTGAACGAAGCGAAGACCCCTTTATCTTTCGTGTTAGGTTGAACATGTAAGAAAAACAAAAAATACTTTAAACATAAACTTAAGTGCACAAAACATAAAAAGAAGTTTGGTGATCATTTATCCAATCAAAATTTGGTGATCATTTACTAATTCTGGCAGTCATTTCGAATTTATTGATAGTAAATTTTCGAAAAATTGGTAATCGTTTAAACTCAAGCCTTTATTTAATGAGGTGAGTTAGCGCAATGACGCATTCACAGAGCTAGTGTGGCACATGTCTAAAAATTTCTGAATCTTGTCGCTGAATGAAGTGTGTGCATAACTTGACTTGACTTGAGAAAATATTGGGTCTGTTGTATGTCTTGAGAGCATTCAAGTTGTAAATTGTGTCCGATATGATGCAGGGGCAAGATAGTTTACATGTGGAAAACAATGCAAGAAATAGCCAAGAGCTAAGTGGCATAATTTTGTTATTGATACCTCTGCAGGTGAGCTATATGGCGTAAAAATGCGAGATTTATTTTTCATTACCAGATTCGAAAACAGGACCTGTGTTTGAGGTCCACGTCCGTTAATGATCTATCGCTTCCTACCCCGACCGCTGTTCAAAAGTAGATTGCCCGAAACATTTTCTTGAACAAACAGGGAATCGAACTCACCCACGCACATTCCTCCGAACTGGTTCCTAGTGTGGGCAAACCGCTGGATTTCCTAGTTAATGGCGCACTACAGATTAAGTATTGTACTTAGGCTAACTGGATAAATGAACGGCCTGGCCTAGGGTCGGAAAGAAATACGATCCAGGGTGTTTGTTGCTATAAAGTTTGCTCATTAATTTCAAATGGTATCGGCGGTTTAGACTTAGAAATATGGACCATCTTAGACGTAAGCAGGGTTCTGTTACAGCTCAGATTTAGCAGGTCAGGTTCTCATTTTATTAGTTGAGTGTAACGAGTGTAATTACAAAATAATGTGAATCTATGAAAATAAATAACTCGGTAACCATGAAATGTTTTCTAGTGTTAATGCGCTAAATACAAACAAAAAGTCGGACGACAGCAAAAAACTATGCAGAACTTGACAAAATCTGGTGGCCATATGTTGAAACTGTCTCACTTTTACAAGTAGTCTCGTATAGTATATGTTCCTTTTTACTAACGCATTACGTTAATTAAGTAAAATAAAATGTTTAAAAATATTTACGAAAGCTCCGAATGTGTTCCGTTAAACTTTTATAACGAAATTCTTTGACGCCATACAAAGCACCCAAAACTCAAATAGGTCCTAAGTAAACGACGTGAAAAGCCCAAGTTAACCTTAATCTAGCGTTCACCAACCTATATCAACGTCAAGATAATAATAACGTCCAAACAGAAGCGAAGAAACAATATCAAAGCAAACATTAGCCTGCGTTTGCGCGTCAAAGAGCAGTTACAGTCGTTAACGTGACATAAAAATTTTAATCACTGAAATATTCATCATTCATCTGTCTACCACGCGAGAGGTCCCGGGTTCGATCCCCGGCTGGGGATACAGAAAAAAAAATCCAGGTCTTGGATGTTTATATGTGCGTGACGTCGCTGTTTCTGGTTCCCACAACCTAAGGTACCCTAGTGTGGAGCCAGAAGCAATGTATCTGCCTGTATATAAGTGTTCATGTTTATTGTTCGCGCTCAAAAAAGCCACAGCCTATCTCGCTATAATTAAACTCATTGATTGATTACTATTAGGGATGTAACGATTCTGATTCTGATACCGTTATATATAAGGCCGATGTAATCAGCAGGCCGATAAATCGGCATCGCCGATTATAATACTACCGATATCAAATTTTATATACTTTGCTTTCTCAACAAAAATCTACCTAAAGTTAAATGAAACTTATATGCATAATAAGCACATAATTCATTATTAATTTCATTTATAATCTACTAAGCTATCAATATCAATATCGGTATTGCCGATTATTTACTACAACAATCGACTGAACAATGTATCATTACATCTCTAATTATTATTATTAAGGATTTTGTATAGAAAAACAGGGTTCCAGGACTCCCTCTATGGAACGTTTTTTTTAAGTCGTATGTCTGTCTGTCTGACCAATGAAACAAGTCAGCCAAATTTTACACTTAAAGTTTATTTTATTGTGTCGAGGGTATATTAAATTTTAAATTTATAGGTAGGTCTTTTAATATCACATGAAAGCTCAGACAGCCTACAGTGGTACACAGTACGGGCACTGCGCCGCCGCTATAGAAGGACATTAGTCTGCGCATACGCACGCATACCATCTCGGTAGCTGGCACAACCACGCTAACTGATAGCGCTCACCGATATTATCACCTGCATTTGTAGCACGACTAATGTGCTATGGGCTGCTGCGGTTGAATTCGGAACTAACTATTATGGTTATTTCTTGAGATTCTGACTATTAACTAACAATTTAACCAATATAATTAATCATAAAATAGTAAAGTTAATAAAAACAGCGGTAAATTTTCAATTTGCTTCTAATTAATTAAATTGGGTATTGAAAGTATTTAACTAATAATTCTACACTCCTTCCAATGGGATATCGATTTTGGTTTACTTTGAAAAATATATGATGTTGTGTTTATATGTATCCCACTAACAACTACATACATACATTACGTGCTACTGAGGCTTAATACGGAGTAACTATTATGCTTAGTTATTATGTGTGTACTTACTACACTGGCCTGCAAAACCAAGTATCACACTTTTAAAATTGCAATAACTTTTTAAGTCCACAAGATATACATTTTTTTTTTTTTTTTAAAGTTTAATTTTGTACTATCTTTTCAAGAAAAGTTGATAAAATTTACTATAAAACGTTTTTTATTTTAAATCTCTAACTTCTTTAGTTTAGAAATAAAAGACATTTTAAAAGTGGTGTACTTAGATTTGCAGGCCAGTGCATTAACTCTTATGTTTATGTTCTACATTATGTTATGTTCTATATATACTATTGTGTTCACGTACCTATTCAACTATACTAAAAAAGCTCGTACTTATCATCTCAAGTTCGAACATCGCGGGAAAACTTTCACATATCCGTAGCTGTGGCGATGTTCTAACCCCCTGTTACGTGGCACAACTGTGCCTCTGCCACCCCGTTTTTATCTGAAACTGTAATCAACGGTAAGTTGTACTCAAAAACTAACATAAACCATTGATGTAATATAGCATAACAGATACTTGTATAACACAAACCGAAGTCGTTACTCTCAACTTGGAACATGCCCGGAGCGTAAGATTAAATATTCCTCTCTTTATATTTATGGCTATATATCGAGGTAGGTACCTTTATGAGATATTGTAATTTAGTGACCTCAAAAATGATATTTATAAGCGTAGGGCGACGGTCATGTGATTTTGTAATGAATAAAATGAACACTTATTATTGTAAAAGGTTTCCTGTTCTGAAACTTACTAAAGCTTAATAATTTATAGCCCAGGGAAAAGTTTGCTAAGCTGCAATAGGTGTGTATTTTTTTCAAAAGATCTCTCTTCATCGACAATATCGATTGTTGAGTAACCCAAGGAATCCTTTGAAAAATCTATCGTCATCAATTCAGTACAAAAAAATACTATGAAGTTTTATTTTCAAAAATTGTTGTTTCAATTCCATATTTCAAGTGTATTTCTTTGTGGTCCCATCCTTTAGACCGGCTCATGGGCTATTGACAGGTTAAACGGCCGACTGACAAAGGGACAAGTGAGGATTTGCGAATATTACAATATTGAAGAGGATTATTATTGTCCCTGTGAAAAGGTTCGAGGGGCCTGATTTGCCTTTTCCGTCTTTGGTTTGGTGTCCGATCTTGTTCAATTTTGAAACTATGGTAAGCGTGATGCCGATTGACGTAAATTATGGTCAATTTCTCAAGTGTACATTCCATCTACTATCTTCTAAAAGGGCCTGCACCTGGCCCACTTGAGCGGAGCCTTTGTACAAGTCCACTTCGCCTACACATCTACTTCAGCCATCCCAACTCCTGCACCAGCTGGAGAAGGAGGCCTGGGTGTTCTAGGAGCTCGTGGGTGTTTGTTGTGTCTCCTAGGATAGCCATCCTGGTTTCTGTTGTGGATGAACATGCCAGTAGCATGTGCTCGTTGTTTCATCCACTTCCATGCACCCCCTACACAGGGGGGTGTCCGTTGCACCTGTCATTGTCAAGTGTTTGTTTAGTGGCCTGTAATAAGTAATAAGGCTTGTTAGCATTTTTATTTTACTGCAAGTTTTACATTATTTTCGGTCGGTATTAGAGACCGTAGTGGAACCACCAGCCCACAGGAGCATATTTCTATATCCAACTAATATTACAAATGTGAAAGTAGCGATTTTAAGAAGTTTGGAAGTTTGTGTGTTTGTGCAACAATCACGCTAAAACAGCTGAACGGATTTGAATGAAATTTAACAAACAAATAGTTTATGAGCTATATTGACAAATAGGATACTTTTTATCCGACTGCATCAGAACTAGGGTAATGTTTTCTGGGTTAATGATGATCTATGCAAACGCAGACAAAGTTGCTGGCACCTAGTCATTCATATTGTGAATTTCACGTATTGATTGATTCGCATTATCCATAATCTGCCTCGTGCCATTATGCGTAATATGCATTTTACCCATCCGTACATTTTGCAAGTAGTCATTTTAGCGTATTGCACAATCTAACCACTTCCAAAATCCGGCTCCATCACAAAACATCTGTTCATTAGCGCCAGAATTTGTGAAAATAACCAGCATATCTATCTTAGTAAACCACAGCGCCGACTTGTCACTTCAGTGTTCGACTTTATAAATATAAGTACGACGAGGCTGGTTGTCGGAAACCAAAATGTCACATGTAATGACGCCGCGTGCATGCATGAGGTGATTAATGGTACAGGAATACAGGCTCCAGATCAATCTGGTTTGTAAATTGCATCTACAGTGTGCTGTGGTGGAGGTATGTTGCTTGTGGAATTGAAATCATCTCAGCCCTACGACACAGCAGTGGAATTTTGAAGGCGTCGAAATGAACTAATGAACTAGACAGCTTTTGCCCGGTTGCAATTGAGATGATTTGGCAAAACTTTTTGATAGAAGGCAATGGGTGTTTGATGCATGCTTTTGCTTAACTTCTTCTACTTCTTCTTCTCTGTGATTCATTAGTAACCTGCGATAAACGAGACTCTTGGCGCGTACTTACTCTGTCTTTGTTACGTTGAAGGAGTTGAACAGTTTTCTTCCCCATTGGGGGGGTTATTTTCAGACTCGATGACTCAAAGCCGGCTACTCACTATGGGATATAATATATATTGGTTGCGTAATGCCTATGAAATTGGCGAAAATTTTCTTACAGATTCAGGTGTTCATAATTCGTTTAATTCAATAGATATATGTTTAAAAGGTAATTTTATAGTTTCACTGCTAAAATGTCCTTTTAATTTCTAGTTTAATAAAACTTAAATTTTCTTAAAAATCAGTTTGTCCTAAATGTCAACCATTTTCATGATAAGATTCGGAATATTTTTTTTACTGCTGACACATTTAAAAATTCAAATTTGCTGTCAGCTTAATGTCGTCTCATTCATACACACAAAGTTTTATAAAATTAGGATTTGTCATATTCAAAAATAATGCAAAAATGCAAACTGAAAATTGAGTTTTCTTCAATTTCTCCATACAATAACCTAATATTATATCTCCAGATTTTTTTTGTATGAATACATCAAAATATACAACTCTTTTTTTAAGCTCTACCAGTTTAGTTGTGACAGCACTGGAACCGGTTGAAGATTGTCACTTTCCCACAATTTACGATATTACTTTACTAGTTGGGCAAAACATCACAAAAAACTGACATACAAACAAATACCGCAAATCTCACCAAAACACATTCTGCATCGCTCCGACCAACAGGTTTCCTCTAAATAATTCTCACCCACAGAAAACTTCTCTTTTTACCATCATCTTCCTCTAAAACACCTACAGTTTGCCCAAAATCTCTCATAGACTCACTAAAAGTCATTCCAGGAACTAGGAACGAGAGTTTTGAAGAGCACATATTTACTGGCTCCAAGTTACAGTAGCCTGTTGGTCTTTTGGATTCTAGTGGCCAGAACAAATATTGACCCTTCGTTGTGTCAATAGTTTCTACTAATGTGGGCAGGAAGTATTTAGGAGGAGATATTTGAACCTTTATTGATGCAGACCATTTCTGGGTCATACCAAAGTGGTTAATTGTAAAACGTAACGATTATGGAGAGGTTGGAATATAGGATTTATCTCTATCAATTCAAGTTTCTAGAATGGTGTATATTAAAATGGCTGGATTGGATATTAGAGCTCTGATTGAAATTTATTCATTCCGAAATACTTACTGAAAATGTTTATCTATCAATTTCGTCTTGTCATATAATTAGACGAGCGAAGCGAGCCTTTCACTTTGTCACAATCCAGCACAACTTGTGGTGCTGAAGAGACTATTACACCTATAGGTTTAAGCTTTGACACAGTGATTTAAGTTCATGTTAAGTTGCCGCGAATATACTTTAAATCCTATTTTCTAAATGAACTCAAAAAATAAAACATAATATAAAATAGTCTGGACTCTATTGTGGGTCGGTAGCGCCTGCGAGATCCCTGAAGCAAAATCGCCGTTAGTTCCCTCATATATCATTGAAATCTCATTTTTTCTAAATAATATCAAAAAATAAAACATAAACTAATTATATTGTAGCATGATGCGGGCGAGACTCTGTGGAATCTCGCAGTCACTACAGTACTAATAATAAATTAATTTCAATTCATTGACCAGTTCTCAAGATATCAACCTTTCGCTCGCCCTAACAATGCCGTTTCTGATAGTACTGGAACTACCTCCTGAAAGTTTATTGAAAACTTGAAAAAGTATCATAAAAAGTGAGCTTTCGAAATTGTCTTAACAAAAGCTCGTGCTTTAGGAATGCGTTTAGTTTGAACAAATATTGGTGACTAGGGCTGTCGATCTTTACGACGACACATCGATATTTCTGTTCAAATTATTTATGCAGTTGTATTTATATAGACGGAGAATAAAACCCTGGGTCTTGGGTATGTCTATGACGTTTTTTCTGGTTCCCACGACACAGGGTATCCTAGTGTGGGGCCAGATGCAATGTATCTGCCCATTTATAAATATTTATGTTATGTCATTATTATTGTTATTATCATTAGTAATACAATCTATGTTTTAAAACTTATACGACACCCATTTTGTCTTATTTCCTTTCCTTGTTTGCGTGAACTTGCGAGTTTCTTTAGAGTTCCTTGTTTTGTCTTGCGAGAACTACGTTGCGAGTTTCCTTAGAATTTGTACCTCTGCCACCTTACGTGACACTTTTTTTAAACAGGTATGTTTTTTTAATTATTTCAACACATTATACACAAAAGAACTAGTTTTAAAGGCGAGCTAATCTCTAGAAATATATCATATTTATATGCAGTCGTCAGCCCTATGCGCGCGCGCACGCTGCCAGTGTCAATATTATCCCTCCAGTAAGCCGCAGCGACGCGCCACGGCAAACTTGCCCCAACGCCAATATTTACCTGTTTGCTCTAAGAAATCGATGTAATAATGCGTCTAGACCCAATTCTGTGCTCGGCTGGAAATGTCATATAAAATAGTTTTCTCACGTTCTCATGTACATGAGTACGTGCGTGGTTGGAACTTTTGGACAGGGTCTTAGGATCATTAATCACCGCCTGTGGACTCCATTCGATCGTAAAAAAATTACACAACCCACAACATCTACCAATCCATCTAGAAAGGTGTGATCTTTGCTCGTTGTGTTCTATGGTATTAATGTTTCATGAAGCAACTAAAACTAACTTAAGTTTCTTCATTAACTCCGCACGCTCACAACCAGACTTTCGTGCATCATAATGGACGAGCCCTTCCAATCTTCCTCCCCCATCAAAGGTCAAAGACCAATCGACAAAACCAAAACATAGCCTTCGCTTTCTTCTCACAATAATAGCCTGGGCGGAACAACGAGAGAGCCTTAAAAACTGGGTATCGAACCTACGGCCTACCTCTATATTGTTATTATGATGTGATGTGTATGTGTAATGGCCGTGCGCGCGATGTGGGTGCGCCAATGCGCGTCGACCGACCGACCGCCCGCGTCGGTCAATTGGCTGGCTCCCTGAATTTACGCGTGGGCAAGAAGAGATGCGCGTTGTAGAGGTTAAATAATGGGTGGGAAAAGGAGTCTAGGGATGTAGAAAGGATTTTGAAGAGTAGTATGTGTTTTAAGAATGAAGTGCAAAAGAATGGCAGAAATTGCCCCAGGAGTTCCCCAGGGAGGAATTATGGGCTCTGTAAAAATCTCTTATATTCGTTATTAATGGCAGATATATCTATATCTAGATTTAATAATTATGTTTTTGGTGAGGTCTTATCAATTAAAGCGAAATCGTATGCTTTACAAGCTCTTATTTACTCTCACACCATAATTACAGTGCACATTCGTTCGGCGCTCGTCCGATGCTTGATAGTTATGCCTTATTCCACTCGGCTCTATATAATTTGGTACGGATTGAGTTATTAGTGGGATTCGGGCACGTCTTTATAGATATAAACGAGAGTAGAGCGTTAATCTACAAGAGAGAAAGAGTGAGAGAAGGATGGGATAATGTGATTTTGATATGACGAGTGATGAGATGAGGCCTTCAGCCTGGAGGTGTTTTTTGTCACGGTAGGTAATTTACTCCGTATGATGATGTTATCATTAACTTTTCTCTTCAGAGATTTGTTTCTTCAAGTTCATATCTCAATGCTCAATCCTTATTTCAACATCATTAATACTTAGAATATTGAACTAGAGTAAGAAATGTAGTGAATAATATTACTGCTCTTTAGTTGGGGATAAACAGAGGGTCATCGATCTAATAATATATTTAAATATTACTTCACATCACAACTGGTACAACACAACATAATATCTCAACTTAACATTATGAATGCATAATTTTACAGAACAGTGTGACCACGTTGAATTGAATAATTAAGCGTGCATCTCTTTTGGTCCTTCGAGCCGGATCGTGGGCGCGCGCCGCTTTCTTATGATCCCCTTGAATTGATTAAGTGGCGTTTTTTGTCTCTTATTGTAAGGTAATTACAGTATGTCGTTATCTCGTGTAATGATCACGGATTAACATGTTCTCTGGCTGGTGTGATGGGGAGGGCATGACGAGGCTGTTCCTGATTGTGTTTTGGGACTACTATCGTAATAGCTGCGAAGCACGAGAGGTTTTTTGGGACACTTGCCTCATCTACTTATATCCTTTTTACTTCTTTTGCCGGTAATCTGTGTCTGAGACAAGGATCTACTGCACAAAAATACATTTTGTTGATTTTAAATCTTTCCAGCCAGTTGGTTCCGAGATCAGATGAATAATGTAAAAGCGTAGGCTTGAACCTTTTTCAAGATAACTTGTAGTGGTTTTCGAAGCTCTTGTTTTCCCACTGCATAATGACTTCTTAGAATAAGCAGACTGTGCATGCTTCGTTTTATAAAGATGTTGCTGGCTGCTCGATACGATAACCCTTTTTTGTCGAAGGCTTCTCTTCTCTACACACAAATAACGGATGTTGCCTTTGATTATGTAGAAATGGGATTTCTTATGAGGCTAGAGATGTGCCGTGTCATGCTCGTTTTGTCTATGTAGACATAGGATGAAGGGCTCCGAACACTAATGACGGAGCGAGTTGCCTGATTCGATTTTATAAAGCAATTAATTAAAATATTTTATTGAACTTTCTATATAAATATTTCGTTTGGATTTCAAAATATCATTAAAATTCCTTGCTTTGTCGAGGGTTATTTGAAGTAGCCATATGAAGTAGTTGTTGAGTATTAATGCTTTCCATTCGCAGTAGGCTGAATTTTAAAGCGTTTTAAGATCATTAAGTGGTCTCCTTCTCAACTCGTTTAAGACCTTCACTCTTAATCGAGGCAGTTGGCTCGCGAGCTTCGCCGGTCGTTAATTGCAAAACAAAAACAGATCTAAACATTTGAAATTGGAACGGGCTGGCGAAACGAGTCCTAACGAACTTAAATACTCCTTTCTTTTTCCACATTCAAGACAGTATGTCTGGGCAAGAGCTCCTCCGGGCGATTCGGTCTTTTTTTTATCTCGATGTGGTTGCCCTCGCCGGGGCTTGTTCTTGCGGGTAATGGCTTCATTATACCACTCAGAATCTCGCAAAGAAATCCACGGCAAAAATTGGTGCCGTCATAACTCGACGAAATATCGGACTTGCTGCTGCAAGGAGCGGTGGAACACGGCTCGGCCGAAAAGAAATTGTTAGGGTAATCGATTATGAGTTATTACGCCATTATGGGTTGCAGATTCGGGTTGTCCTATTTCGGGTAATTTTGCGGTTCCGGATGAAGATGATTCCGTGCTGTTAATGATTTCGGTCGAATACCGGTGGCGTGGTCGGGAACGGTCAACTGGCGTGATTGGGACGCGTTGCGTTGCGAATTGCAATGCATTCTTACTGCGGTGTTGCATCGGGTCTCATATCGGAATCTGCGGTGGTTGGCCGGTGAGCTCCGACAGGACGACCCGTTAAGTGCCACTTATCCGTCATGGGTGTTCGTTTAATCGACCCACGGGTAATGACAGCATTCGCTCGTAAACTCGCCGAATAATTGCTGAAGGAACGAAATTTCTTACTTTAGAACCGGGTTTTCAGCACGATTCGTTTATTTTTTCGCCTTATAATTAGGCGTGCCGGCCAGTGATACGTTCCTTTTTGACGAATCGACAATTTCGAGGGCAAAAAGTCGCCTGAGGTTATGTTGACAGATGCTACACAATCGATCATCGATGATTACCGTTTTTAAAGTAAAATTATCGATACTAAATCAAAAACTAATAGCCGCTTGTATTGGTTTTTCCGGCTTAATGGTACACTTTGTATTTCAAATACAAAACAACATAAATTTGCTGGCAACTTGTGTTTATCTCTATTCAGCCATTGAAATAGGTACAATAAAATATAGTAAATACACGTCTTGCAATTGAATCGTACATCGCTTAATAAAGTTGAACAACAATGCACACACGATCTTGGCTGCACCAACATAACTTGACGCCTACCTTCAGACCTTGTCGCCCTTACATCATTGTCTTAAAGCATGTTTTTGTTTGCAGTAGGTGTAAATATAATTTTGTGCTAATGTTTGTGTGGTCGGTCGGAGCGTCTGTCACATTGTGCTGAAGTTTTATCGATAGAGCGTGATTCTATTTTCATTGCATTGCTGTCACTAGTTCGTAACTTTGGTAAAGGTTACGCCCAATGTGATAAGGTGTAAAGTTGTTAAATACATTTAGTAACTCATGCCCGCCACTTTGTTCATCTAGTTGAATCAATCTGTGTACTGTGAACATACTGTATATGTACTGCAATTTCAACATTTCTAGGATCAGTGCTTCAGCATATTTATTCACTCGTTCGCCATACCAATATTACATTGAGTTGTTATATTTTGAAGCATTCACGACTAATTACTTCATTAGTGCAGTTATATTGCCCGAATCAGTGTTGATCTCCTACATCATTTTATCAACCAAAACAGCGTAATTAGCGCATCGTGATCCGTGATAAAAACGCAGTTATTAGGTCATATCTGCAAGTTCCCAGTTGTCTTTGGTGTTTCACGATTTACCCATATTTTTCATCAATCCAGCCCAACATTTACGTGTGGTCGTTTATCGAAGTTATCTCCGATGCGATCGGTCCGATATCGTGTGAGCCTGCGATGATCGAAGACGCCCTTTCCATCGGCCGCGGTCCGGAATATTTTTATGGTCCCGCGACGATTTATAAGTTAATTTACCGTTCCATGCTAAGCGAATTCAGGGCCTGGCATTAAAGTGTGCGTAAATTAGTGATGGGGTTGTTCCAATTGCATGTATCGATGAACTGATCGATCGATGACTGTTCTTCTAAACTAAGGTGCTTTTTCGTTGGGCTATTCTTTACAAAAATATAAAATAATACTTTTGGATAAACCTAGAGCTGTTCACTGCGTGCTACAAATAAAGTAAATTGTGTCTAAAATATGCATTAAAATATACACATACATTTTAAAAAAAAAACTTTTAAGCAAAAACTATATCGAAGGTACAGCATATTCATTGCAATCCCGCAACTCAATTTAAAGATAGTTATCACAAAACGCATTAACATTTTCCTCCAAGACGCCTGGACGACACTTAACAGGCATTGTCCAAGTCCTCAATTAAGTCTCATAAGATTTACAGCCTGACTGTCGCGTGTCATTTAAAATATGATTTAAAACTGGTTCTGTAGGAAAAATGGTTTCGAGCGGGAGTTTACAAGTTTAAGTTTTGCGGTTGACTTTTTTTTTAGTATCCAAGTGTAAGTTTAAGTACAGATCTATAGAAGCTAATAAATATATGAATGTAGGTGTATTAATTAATGTGGACCCAACTGTGCCCCTATTACCCCGTATATAAAAAGGCGTGCCGCGGCAACTCGATTCGTTGAAATATATAATTCATAATTCATAATTCATAATTCATAATAATTCATAATTCATAATTCATAATAGTTTATTGCGAAGTCACAAAATTTCACAAGGTGGTAAAATAAAAGTTAGTACATTGTGACGCCCTGCTAGGGCACAGCAACATGCGAAGGACAGCCAGTTGTCCATCTTACGAAAAATTGATAAAAATTGAAAAATGGTTACATTTATGTTCAAAATTGTATAGAGACAATTAACAAAATATTGTAGAGATTATTATTATTAACAATAACTAAATAAATTAAGAGTAAATTATATAAACATTAAATTAGTAATAACATGTAATGAACAAGTAATTAGCGACTAGAAATGTTTACCTAATTTTATCATTGAAAAATTCTTTCACATCATAATAGCATTTTTCAATGAGGAACTTCTTTAAATAGGTAATGAATAGTGTTTCTTTCTCTATGTTTTTTAAGTAATTTGGTATGTGATTATATATTTTGATGGCCATATGATGGGGACTAGAAGACACGAGTTCTAACTTTGAAAATGGTTTCTTTAATTTATTTTGGTCTCGATTATTCCTTTTATTTTTATTTTCTAGAGGGGAGTATAAGTTACCATGTTTTCTTACAAATTTGCAAGATTCTAATATATATATAGAAGTTAAGGTAAGTATTTGGAGTTTTACAAAATAAGATCTACAAGATACCATTTGGTCAATATTTGTAAGTATTCTAATACATTTCTTTTGTAGAATAAAAATATCCTTTATTTCACAACAATTCCCCCATAATATAATACCATACGATAGTCTGGAATGTGCGTATGCATAGTAGGCTGTGAGCGCAGTTTTGACATCAGTTACCCTTTTTAGTTGATGGAGGGCATAAGTAAAAGATGATAATTTGTTTTGCAATCTCTGTATGTAAGGTTTCCAGCTCAAGTTTGTGTCTAGATCGATCCCCAACAAGGTTGCTGTCTTTGTAGTCTCTAGTGGTATTTGTTTATAGCAATATGAAATTTGTAATGGGACTTTTTGTGAGGGTTTGAATTGAATTATATTAGTTTTTTTAAGGTTGAGTTCTAAATTTGATTCATCTAGCCAGTTGGTGATCTTATCTAGGGTCATATCTAAGCTTTGGTTTAATTCGGTGGTATTCGAGCAGGAAAATAATATGGAAATATCATCTGCGAAAAGGGTGCAAGGGTCATCAATTAGATTAGGTAGATTATTTATATAAATAAGAAATAATAAACATCCCAAGACGCTACCTTGGGGAATAGATCCAGTAGAAAGGACTCTATCTGATCTAACGCATTCTACTTTACCTGTGATAAAATTGGTATTTTCAATCTCTACGTATTGGACACGGTTATGCAGGTACGACTTGAACCACCTGTATGCTAAGCCTCTAATCCCAGAGTCGTATAGTCTTTCTAATAGAGTTTCGAAGCATACTCTATCATACGCTTTGCTCATATCGAGCAGTAAACCCACAGCATACCGTTTATTGTCTATTGATTCAAAAATTTTTTGCACATAGTTATATATTGCCAATATAGTAGACCTATTTTTACGGAACCCGTATTGGTTATCATGTAGTATGTTATATTTTTCATAGAATTTATTCAGTCGTATGGCCATAGCAGTTTCAAAAATTTTTGCTGAAGTGGGCAGTAAAGCAATAGGTCGATAATTATGAATGTCAGTGGCGTTTCCTTTTTTATGTTTAGGTTTTATAAGAGAAGTTTTTAAGGCTTCGGGAAATATTCCTTCTGTAAAAGATTGATTGATAAGTTTGCAAAAGGGTACTGCCAAAATATCCGCGCAATGTTTTACCAGCAACGGAGGAATTTCATCTATACCAAAAGACTTCTTACTCTTAAGGCCTTTTATTATATTAAATGTTTCTTTTGGTTCAACAGGTGTGAGGAAAAAAGAATTTGTTATTTTACTTGCGGGAAGATTGTTTTTCTCTGATCTAGATTTATGTGACTTTCCTATAGATGCAAATAGATTATTGAATTCATTTGCAACTATTTTCGGGTTAGATAAAGTATTGTTTGAAAATTTGAGTCTTATATTTTGTATAATTTTATATTTGTTTGTTACATTGTGTATTATTTTCCACATACATTGGGTTTTATTAACTGAACTATTAAATTTATATATGTTGATAAGTTTCTTAGATTTACAAACTATACTTTTTAAAGATTTGCAGTACATTTTATAGTAGTTTCGTAGAACTTTATTATTAGTCTGCGATATTAGTAGTTTTAATTGTCTTTTATTGCGACATGATATTTTTATACCCTTAGTTAGGTAAGTATTTTTCTGGTTTGGCTTATATTTAATTAATATTTTAGGAATACATTTATTAAGGGCTGTATGTATAATATTATCAAATGTATTAAGATTATCATTCACATTTTTATCAGGTACTAATATACTTTTCCAGTCTACTGTTGAGATTTCGTTTTTAAATCTATTTATATTGAAATCGTTAAAATTACGCTTGATCAATGTAAAGTGGTTAGGGTTTTGAGTATTAAGAGGAGTAGAGAACAAGACACTTCTATGGTCTGAAAGACCTAATTCTTGTACATCGACATGGTAGTCTTTTTTATTAAAGTTTGTAAAGATTAAGTCTATGCATTTTGAACTGGTTGGTGTAACTCTCGTCGGCTTTGTGACTTTTTGATGAAAATTATAACTTAACATGAAATTTGAAAGCCTAACTTTTTCGTGTTTATTTAAAAAATCTATATTCATGTCACCAGCTATCATGATGTTTTTAGAATTTTCTTTGGTATAGATATATCTTAAAAGTTTTTCCAAAGAACTGTAAAATGTGTTAACTTCTCGACTACTACTAGGCCAATACAGATTTACAATTAATAAATTAATTTTGGGAATTTCAATTGCACATATTTCGAAAACCATTTCTATTGACATAGATGAGATGTCTACACGTTCTAAATATTCAAATGTATTTTTTATTAATATACAAACACCCCCACCTGTATGTTGTTCACGACAGAATGTCGCGCCTAAATTATAGTTATGAATTTTTAGTAATTTCTTCTTTTCGCTACTTAACCAAGTTTCAGATATGCACAAGACATGTAGGTTAGGTTTTTCCTCGATGAGTGCATCAAGAAGATGTAATTTGTTAGAAATACTTTGAATATTTTGGAACAATACATTACACAACCATATTAATATAAAGTTCATAACAACTCACACTGCAACATGGCTCTTATGTTAGTCGCTGCCGCAGAACATTTGCTAAATTATGTGTTGTTTGGTTATTTATTCAAAACCACTGATCATTTCTAAATTTCAAACACACAGTTTTAAGATATTTTTAATATCTATTTACTGGCGTAAGAACCATATAAATATTCTTTTTAGATCCCAAGAAATGGCAAGTTATAACAAGTTTTAAGTAAAGAACATTCATTTTATTTTGTTCATGTGGTTTTCAAAAACAATTAAAGACAAGGGAGGTTTCCATAGCATACTTATAGTTTTTTTTGGGATATGGTAAGTGGTCGCGCTTCAAAGATTGCCATTTAACGTTACCCAGCTTAAAATGTGAGAGCGGAGGTTTTTTCCTCGATAGCGTCATTTCTCAGGTCCAGAGATAAGTATTTTTATATTGATTCACAAAAATACAACAAATTGCAGAGGTTCTTGGTAGCGACTCACTTAATATAATAATTAAAGTGACCACCTACTTAACTTTCAGGAAAATCAGTCAATTAACGATATAAACCACAAAAACTTGATAACAGGAACAGAAAAGCCTTGTGATTGTCGAAATTTACATCAAAAACGCATTACGCATTCATTACAAAAGTTTGAGGTTTGTGACTCAATTATGTCCAAAAATTAAACAAAAAACACATTGGTACTGTCAAAAAATCCACCCCCATAAGTAGAAATGACTTTATAAAGGCGGCGACACACTTACATCGGCCTTACCCGATAATTAAAGAGCCCAAGCAACGTAAGCCAATGATATAAAAGAGGCACAATCTTTCGTTCACTTACATAGCTAAATTCAAATATCTAATCAGAAACCATTTTCAAGCTTTTTTCCCTATAAACATTGTAGATCTATTTTTGAGTGAGGAAAGTGAAGAAAGAGACGAATATACATTTTTTTCATTATGAAGAGGATTAACAGGTTTAAACTCTGATTTAGATAGTTAAAAAGGCTGATTAAGTCAATAGCTTGTGTTATTTATTTTATTTTATTTTTAATACCACAAAATTATTTCGGAGTTCAACTGTAAGCAATGTTCCACTGCATCTTCACTATAGCGCAGCAGTGTATGATAATGATAAATAACTTGTGTCCAAGTTTTTACCGCAAGATGTCATTATCTCCACGGACTCTATCAGACAGAACTTGATTATTCTGTATGGAAATGTATGGAGTCATTAAAGGGCCTTTTGCTTCAGGTTCCGTGTTAAAAGCCGGGTTTAAACTCGTGTACAGTTTCTATAACTTTGCGTAAAAGGGGGTGAGACTTGTTTGTTGTTGTCGCTTTGAACTCTACAATCGGGAATTACTGTTCTCTTTCATATGATATCTTGTGCCTAATATGGTAATTGCTAACGATAAAAGATAGGACAGTAATTATGTTATATCTATAGCTAAAAAGACTAGTCCCCACGATTCTAGAGTTACCAAAAAAGATGTAAATTTATTTTTTTATGTATTTCTATGACTCGTGGCTCTGTGACAGAAATCCGGACGGAAATCCAGACATACGAAAGGAATTTTGCCCTGGCTGAACGGAGTCGCTTCGTTCCCTCTGTCATTTATTTATGTTTAATAACCATCACGTAGAAGCAAAGACAATAAGACATTGTGCGAACCCTAACAAATTATAAAAAAAATTGGAATACTAAACCTACGGGACTCCAGACAGTGTTTTTATTCTCTCTTAGTTTTTTGCAGGCTTCATAATAGCGGCGATACATAAAATTGATTCTCTATTTATTACGGCTGCTAGTAGATTGCAATTAGTCGACTTTTTACTCTAGCAATTTGTGTCTTTGTATATTCATGTTTATGAAGAAATTATTGCATTTTAATTGTTTTCATTTTTACTGAGTTTTAATTTGTTTCATATTCACCGCAGTCATGTAACTAATTGTAGTTACCTAGTCTTTAAAGTATGCACTGCTGAATTACGATTTAACTTTTAAGTGCTATCGCTGAGATGTCCCTTTAACATGTTTAAAAATCAAATACCTATATTATTTTAACATAGTCATGAACATTTACATACAGGCACATACACTGCTTTTGGCCCCACACTAGGATACCCTGTTTCGTGGGAACCAGAAACAGCGCCCATACAGCCATTTCAATTAGCGGTTGCGAGATTTATCGACACTTATTTTGTCGCCACGGAGCTTTTTTGTAATAATGTCCTGAAACATTACGATATCTAGTCGATCTCGGTGTCGACAACGCATCGAAAAGTGGGGAATAATCGTAACAAATTACTTTTAGATACACTGCGCATTTGCCATGTCGACACATTGCGTCTTATTTGTGTTCACGTCTATCGCGCATCAATCATTCATTCGTTCTTTCCGTTTTTATTCCGTTCAATGACATTCAAAGTCTAAGTCAAAGTCAAAGTAGTTTATTACTGTAGATATTTACATATACTTAGCAATCGTCTTTTTTTGCGCCTTCTCTACATTGGACCACTGTGAGAGAAGAAGGGCGTAGAAACTCCCACAGATTGATTTTTAGATCTCTTTTAAAAATAGGTTGTCCTTAACTAATACAATTATGTTTTTTTTTTAATTTAATAAGCAGGCAATAATAAATAATGACAAAATTATTAACAGTGAGGTCTGTGTTGAACTAGATTAACCCCATACAGTCCTGTCATTTAAGTTATCTCGAACATTGTAATATCCCTTTTTCGACAAAGTCGCTTTAACATGCTTTTTAAATTGCTCAAATGGCAATTTAAAAATCTCCAGAGGTATCTTATTATAGTAGAGAATGCACTGACCCTTGAAAGAATTGCTAACCTTCGCGAGTCTAAATCGGGGCGCACACAGTCTGTGATTATTTCTTAGGTTAACATTGCAGCTATCGCTAAGTTTGGTAAATGTTGTAAGGTTCTTGCGTACATACATTATATTTTAGAAAATAAATTGACTAGCTACAGTTAGTATGTCAATTTCTTTAAAAAGCTCTCTTAAGGAGTCTGTTCGTTTTAAATTATAAATTGCTCGAATAGCTCTTTTCTGTAAAATAAAAATAGTTCGAATATCCGCTGCTTTCCCCCACAACAAGATACCATAGGACATGACACTATGAAAGTAACTAAAATATACTAGCCTAGATGTAGCCACATCCGTGCTTTGTCTGATGTTCCTAACAGCGTAAGCCGCAGAACTTAATTTACCAGCTAATGTATCTATGTGGGGTCCCCACTGCAATTTGCTATCAATGGTTATTCCAAGAAACTTCGCATCATTTACTAATTCTAACGTGCTGTTGTCTAACACTAAACTGGTCTCAACTTGCCTGACATTTGGAAATGAGAATTTGATACACTTGGTTTTACCAGCGTTTAACAATAAATTATTAACTGTGAACCAATTCAAGGTTAAAGACAATACACCATTAACATCATCAAAATCTCTTTTTTGTCTTTCAATTTTGAAGACCATCGAAGTATCATCAGCAAACAACACTATGTCAGTAAATTTCTCCACCATAAAAGACAGATCGTTAATATATACCAGGAATAAGAAAGGGCCTAATATGGAACCTTGTGGAACGCCAATTTTTACACCCGATCCATCAGATTTAACGCCGTTTACTTCTGCTTTTTGAATTCTATTGCTTAGGTATGATCTTAGTAGATCCAACGCTTTATTTCTAACTCCGTAATGATTTAATTTAATTATAAGCGTATTATGATCAACACAATCAAACGCCTTCGACAGGTCGCAAAAAACTCTGATAGCATCCTGTGCGGCCTCCTATGCAGAATAAATATGAGATATAAGGGTAATACCTGCATCCGTAATCGATTTACCCCTAGTGAAACCGTATTGTTTGGCGTGGAGTTGTTTTGTACGGTTGAAGTGTGAGAGCATTTGATTGAGTATAATCTTTTTCATATTCATATTCTTTATTGCACAGAAAACATAGATAAACAGACAGTTACAATAAATTTTATAGGCAAAGGCGAGCTTATCTCTAAAAAGAGATTTCTTCCAGCAAACCTAGGCAAGACAGGGGTGTTTATGAAAAAGGACAGTCCTAGTGCGCAATAAAACTGTATACATACGTACGAAAATTATATATATATATATATATCTTCTGCACATAAATAAACTACAAAATATCATACATATACTTACATAAATATGATACCGATTACGGAAGAGAAAGGAAATACGCTTTCAATCTTTTCTTAAAAGTGAAAATTGAGGGACTATCCCAAATAGTGCAGGGAAGTGCGTTCCAAATATTTTATATACCATAATAAATAAATATAATACTTTTCAAATATTTTACTTAGTGTTGGATGAACAGATATTGGTCTGAAATTTGAAAGATAACCTTTATCTCCCGACTTGAACAGAGGTATCAGTTTACTGTGTTTTATGAGGTCTGGGAAAGCCCCATCGTCAACACATTTATTGAATATATAAGCTAAGTGTGGGGCTATACCTAGAATTACTGAACCAATGACTTTGACTGATATACTCCACAGGTCTTCCGTATTTTTTAAGTCAAGTAATTTAAACGTTTTGACAATGTCCTGGGGATATACATGATGAAATTTTAAATATACATTACTGACGCTAGTGTTATTTTTTTTTAAAGTCTCTGCTTCATTTGGAGATGAATTTAGATGGTCTGTTGTGAGTAAGGGTACATTGGTGAAGAATGTTTCAAAAGCTCGAGCAACATCAGCGCTGGATTTAACAACATCATCACCTATCTTTAGGTAGAAATCATTGTCCCTTGGTATAACTTTGCCAGTTAATTACGTACGAAAATTATATATGTATATATATATATATATATATATATATATATATCTCAACTATATAAAATACACTAGATAGCATCTGCACATAAATAAACTACAAAATATCATACATATACTTACATAAATATGATACCGATTACGGAAGAGAAAGGAAATACGCTTTCAATCTTTTCTTAAAAGTGAAAATTGAGGGACTATCCCAAATAGTGCAGGGAAGTGCGTTCCAAATATTTTATATACCATAATAAATAAATATAATACTTTTCAAATATTTTACTTAGTGTTGGAAGAACAGATATTGGTCTGAAATTTGAAAGATAACCTTTATCTCCCGACTTGAACAGAGGTATCAGTTTACTGTGTTTTATGAGGTCTGGGAAAGCCCCATCGTCAACACATGTATTGAATATATAAGCTAAGTGTGGGGCTATACCTATAATTACTGAACCAATGACTTTGACTGATATACTCCACACGTCTTCCGTATTTTTTAAGTCAAGTAATTTAAACGTTTTGACAATGTCCTGGGGATATACATGATGAAATTTTAAATATACATTACTGACGCTAGTGTTATTTTTTAATAAAGTCTCTGCTTCATTTGGAGATGAATTTAGACGGTCTGTTGTGAGTAAGGGTACATTGGTGAAGAATGTTTTAAAAGCTCGAGCAACATCAGCGCTGGATTTAACAACATCATCACCTATCTTTAGGTAGAAATCATTGTCCCTTGGTATAACTTTGCCAGTTTCGCGGTTTATTATTTGCCAAACTGTTTTCATTCTATTATTTGAATTTTGAATTTTCTATTAATGTGTAAAGTGTTTGCAGTTCTACAAACCAACTTGAAAGTTTTGGAATATTTTTTAACATAGTCATGAAATTTTCGATCAAAGTTATAGGTTTTTTGTTCATAAAGGTCATATAAGATAATTCTACTTTTACGAATTCCAAACGTTGCCCAGTCATTAAATTTAGATTTACCGTTGTAGTCACTAACTTTCTTTAATTTAAAAACTTTGATTTGATTGAATTCTGTCTGAATAATGTTGAAGAAGTCTGAGTAGATTTTGTTTGGGTTCTGTTCACCAAAATCCGGTACTGGCAAATTTATATCTAACTTTTTCATATACATCTCTAGTCTATGGGATGTAATAGGCCTATAAAATGATGGATCAGTCCTATTTTTACTGGCAATTGGGAATGATACTGTTTGACTACTATGATCGGAGGGTAAGCAGTTAATTACATTTTTACTTGTGAATGCACAGTCACAAAAACGTTATCTAAGCAAGTTTGGCTGGTAAGTGTACTTCTAGTCGGCTTTAGAAATATGTGACATAAATTAAATGATTTGAACAGAGTTATTAATCGTTGTTTCAATGTTGTTTCTACAAGCGAATCTACATTAAAATCGCCACAAACAATTAACTTTTTTTTGCTATTACAAAGTTTAATAGGGCATCCTCCATAACTTTCTGGAACATTTCCAAATTGCCATGGCCGTTTTCATCTCTCGGAGGTCTGTAGACACAAACAATAATATGGCTATCCACCTCAACACAGGATACCTCTATTTGTCTTTCTACAGTAAGTGCAAGAATATCTTTCCGTTGTTTCACCTTAATATTAATTTTTACTAAGATTAAAGAACCACCTCTATCATTTGTTTTTCGAAGTTTGTAAGAGTTATGAAGAATTTTGCGACGCCCTATTTACCAGAAAAAACTAATGTGATTATAATAATAATATTTATTTATTTCAGATATACGTGATAGATTATGTATATTGAGATATTGAGATATTTGCTTCAAAAATGATCGAAAATTACTCTCTCTACCAAAATGACTCTATTACCATTGAATGACTCAGTGAAATTGAATCAGTTCCCAAAACTAAACTAACTAAAAATAGCTTGACAATTATGACACGTAGTAGTGTGTCAAGCCAAGTTAAAGGAAAGAACCTAAGACAACCTAAGTAACTATTACTATTTTGAAATGTCTAGCTTTGTCATCGTTAGTTTTCTTTTGACGCCTTAGGAATGGCACACAATATCCCTAAAGTAATATCCCTCCTTAAATACACATTATCCTCAACATATATATTTTCAGTAAGTAATGAGTTAAGGTTGCCAATTTTTCATCATTAAAATTTCTGTCACCGTAAATGGTATACGACTCGAGGCAATTGCTATGATCTTTATAAACAGTTTTTTACATAAGTTGCGAAAATGTAATCAGATTTGTGCGTCGAATTATTCTTTGAGTTTTTATTTATCGACCACATTACAAAAAGTTAATTTGCACGATAAATAAATCACAGAAGGCAATGTTCCGATAGTGGGATTAATTCTGCAACGCAAACGTTAAAAAAAAAAAAAAATAGGCATTGTTTTTAAAATATGAATTTTGTACGAGCTTTTATATGCGCAAAATGGCATTTGTATCTAAAAATAATATTAATAATAATAAAATCATATAAATAAATAGGTGAGATAAATATAATACACCAAAGTGCCCAAGATTGAATACGTTAACGTATTTCTTGCCCTCTCTAAAACAAGTGCGAAAACAATTATAAAGCCATTAAACTTAACGTTTTGTTTGCAGAGGCCGGTGCAGATATCATCGGATCGCATAAAAAGTGGTAAGTTCTTTTTAATTTAGATTGTGAGTGAAGCAGAAAATTTATATGGTAAAAACTACATTTCTATTTGCCGAAAAGTTTTAAAAACTATTTATTTCCTCGCTTCTTTCAGTTTAGTGTATTAATTTATCCTTGGTGCTGGTGGAACCTTTGCATACTTGAAGTTATTATTGTATCTATGTATGTATATGTAATGAATTTAATTTAATTTATACATTTTAAATCAAATCAATTTAATAAAGTCAATCATTTTATGGTAAATGCGAATTGTGCTTGCGTAATTGATGTCATTGGTATTATTTTAATTTTATAAAATATTTTAAATAAGCATGTAATATCCAAAATTACTCTCAATATAACTCAGTGCTTTATCTAATCACCTCAATTTCCCATTTTAATAATTCATAGCCCAATCAAAACTAAGTGCCCGTTACCATTGATTACTTAATTGCATGGTTGGCGACACTTGTCTGTAATTTAGCAACGAGTTATTATAATAATTATGTCTTATTTAGCGACAGTACCTTACATAATATGTAAATAGCTAGGTCACACCTACCATTTTGTAATTGGTATATATATTGGCCACGCCCATTAGGAAATACCCTCAGGGAAATACATGGTAACGTCGTATAAGACAAGGGGTTAGTAGCTAAGAATTCTGTCAAACGATGAGATCGCAACTGGCCACGTGTTAAATCCTCTCAGCCTTGAGAGCTGTCATAAATACGGACTTGAGATGCTGTCGTCATACTTTTCTGCTGTGATTCTGCATTTGAAGCTGTCAGAGCATGTATTGAGCAGATTGTTCTATATATACTGGCCCTAATTCTTCTTCTGTTTGACATGAATAACAATATTATCGTGATTTCTTTTCTTTTAAATTACAATTTGCCCACAATTCTGTAGTTAATCAGGTTAACTACACCTGCCCTTTTCATTGGCGGCGCTGAGATACGGTTCGGATATTTTTTTTTGTGATAAAAAGGGCTACGTATATATCTCTGTCTGTTGGACGTCCTCGTGCTAATTGAATCTTGATGATAACTACAACTACCACTCTGTAAGTAATTACTGTTATATGTAGTTTATTCATAAACTTGCTTGTCGGACTAAATTACCCAAATAATAATATCAAAGATTTTGTTACTTTCAAATGTTAGGAAAACGTAAATTTACATGAGCCTATGAATTGTCTCTTGTCCCAGGCTAGACTTAAGTCTTACGTTGAACCTGAACCAGCGACCTCGGAAATGTATAAACATCCGAGATCCTTCTTTCCATCAAGTGAACGAACCCATTGGCTTTTTATTGACTGCAACATGTTGATACTCACTACCACGGGTGCATAATGCATTGGGTAAACAATCCAATAATGTGCACAGTGCGTGACTTACTTCCACTTAAAATGTTGCATGGCAATACGCAAATTAATAATAACTCAAAATGGCTACTGAAATTTAGCAGCGCCCGCCTTACTTTGTGATAACAATGACTAATAAAGATTGGGTTGCTTGAATTTTTGCAATATTTTCAGGAATTTAATTGCTAGTTTTATTTAGTCACAGAGCAAAGTGCTCTGTTACTTCTTATTAAAAGTGTCTGTTTGAATTGGTATGATATTTGAATGAGTCACTTTTTTATGGCAACTGAACAAGATTGCAAAAACTTCAAGTCATATTAAAGCCAAGCCAAATATTCATTTTTAAAGTTCTGTGTTAAAGCCCCATTTCAAATGTGTCAATGGCGGCCGATTTTCTTAGAACTATAAATAAATCTTTCGATCTTCGCCTTTACACACTATTTCCATGTAACTCTTGTTTCTTTATATGATTTGTGTGCAATAAAGAAATTATGAAATCGTCAAGAATCATTTACCGGGCCAAAAATATCCATATTTATTGTTATCCTAGTTAACAACTATCTGTGTATCAATATTTCTTGGCGTGAATGAGTAACAAACATTAAACATACAAACTTTTACATTTATAATATCAGAATTGTGGGTAGAGGAAGCTCACGACGCAGTGTGAGAGACTTTTCTCATCACATCAGGACCTTAGGGACTCTCGTGATGTTCTAAGCCTCAAGTAGTCGAAAATATTCAAAAACCATAATAAATTCCTTTTCACCGCCAACGGTTTCATCTCGGTTCCGAGAAGTGGCGACCCTGGATACGTGCGCGCATACCAACCCCGACTCCTGATTAAGATGAAGCCGCTCTCAATTATACACAACACACTCTGAGAAACCAATTTAGAGCTCTAAAAACTTTATTGTAGATAATATCGAAACAACAAACAAGCTTGATCAAAAAAACTGCACACAAATCGGTTCTCCGGACCAAAACTAAAAACACCATCTTTAACTTAATACGAACAAATCATTCTGCGGTTTTCACAGACCATACTCGGTGGTGAGCTTAGAAAAATAAATGGCTATCAATCTATAACCTGACCGCAGGCGTGCGTACTCACCCTGATGAAATTGTAATCTGTTTTAGTTACCTTATGCGGTTTGGTCGAGAAACCTATAGACGTAATCTCGCCCAGTTACCCCAACTTGACTCTGTATGGTGCTTATTTCGTAGACCTCATATTAACGCGTCTTTGGTTTCGGGTCATTATTTTCAGCTATTACCGATATTCAATCTAGTTCTTGTTTTCCCCTACCTTAGAAAGATTAACATGTCATATAGACATCCAAGATCCGGATATGTTTTCCGCCTCCCCTGTCGATATTCGAACCCTGAACCTTGTGTAGCAGAACGTCGACAGCTACGCCACAGAAGTCAGTGTTTTGTCGATGGATATTTCGATCTTCACCTCAGATTCAATATTGGGAACGCCCGTTAGGAACGCTGCGGCTAGCAAGGGTTTCAATATTGCAGCTTCAATTTAACTAAATTGAATGCCTTTTACTGTAACAGGAAACTGCTGCAGACGTTTGCATTTAGATTTTATGGTTTCTCAACTGAATTGAAGACATGGTTCGACTTGATGGATGGACTTGATGGAATTGTGTTGGCACAAATAGGTTGGAATTCCTCTAAGTACATGAACTCATAAAATTATAATACAGCGTCAGACCTTTCACTAGGATACCATGTATCGAGGGAACCAGAAATATCCAAAATTATACCCTAAAGTGTAGCCATTCTTAATATCGCATTTGTCACCTGTCAACAGTTGGGACAAAGCTATGCATCCCCACTCCTTCTCCTTTTTTCGCTTAGAAAGGGACACCGAGGGGTACGGGTCTATACCCGGATACGAGCGTTAGCCATTCTCCACCACGCTGGCTTAGTGCGGGTTGATGGGGGGATGTCGGGCTTGTGGTCAACCCGACTGTCAGGAGTTATCAAGCTGCCCTATTAGGGCCTTTGACAGAGCTTTACGACTACTACCACCGAGTAGCAATTGCGGCCGGGACCTACAGCTTAAGGCCCAAGATCATATAAAACCACTGAAAAGCGCTTTGGCAAAAAATTACTAAAATTACTTCCACTAAATTTATCGGTCTCAAAAAAATATATGTAATTCACAATGAAATAACCTAGTTTAAATACTATGTCGTTACATGATTGGATTAATTTACCTCGATCGTAAAAAATCCTGAACATATTATACATAAAAAAGGAAAAATAATAATTTAAATATAAAATTACTGATTTTTCTCATTATTGTTATACCTAAATTTTTCTGTTTTAGAGCTCCTTATCAATATAATATATATTTCATCTTTAAGCTTATTTTCGTTTTTCAGTAAATTCGAAAAAACACCTAATTTTTAACGTCGCCAGGCGGCCCGATGCTATTCCGCGCCGCCCGCTACCCCGCCAGTTCCGGTACCCCGCTAGAAGACGACGGGCGAACGCGGCGCCCCTCACCTCAACAGCTAGAACTGGGCCTTAACGTGTCATCTGAATCAGGAAAGCGTCCGAAACCATCCAGCGCCCGTCTCGGCCAGATGTTGCTACCCGCACGATCGCTTCCGACGTGCGGATACCGCTCAGCTACGGACTTTCATACACACGTATATTTAGATTTTTTAGAATCCATAGCTCACTGCTCCATGTCACGTCACCATCAACTTTTTCGTCATGTATTTTAACTGACTGACGTGGGCACAATCGTGCCTCCACCACTCCGTAAGGGTCAAAGCGTGATGCCATGTTCTATGCTAAGGGGATGGGTATTGTCAAAAGCCCATCTTTAAAGAGCTATTCCACTAGCGCCCTTACAACATGTTAGTAACAAACTAAGACCAATTATAAGTCAATTCCACATCCCAAAATACAAACTTCCACTCAAAATACTGAGACTGTTGTATCTGGCACTGGCTGACTCTGTCATCGGTTATGGTTTAAGTAGCTAGGGCAGAACATACAAAACTTATATTGAAGGTATTCAAAAACTACAAATTATCTTATTAAAACTCCGTGACAAAAAATACAGAGAACAATTTAAAAAAGAAAACTATAAAGGCCTGTTCACACATTGCAACGTTATGAATATCTTCAATAAAATGAAATATGCTATTATAAACGAAGAAGATGTTTATCTTAATTACCTACAGCTAAAGGTTAGACCAACTGGTATGAGAAGTCTTTCTTACACAAAAACATTTAGTCTGCCTAAGTATAATAATGTGCATGGTATGCGCACATGGGAGTATATGTTAACAGATATAATTAACAAACTGCCTAACGAACTTATAAAAGATTTTGTACAATTGCCTCGTAGTAAGCTACACAAAATTAAAAAGAATTTACACAAAATAAATTTAGTTTAAAAGAACTAAAAAACACGCTTTTAAAGCACTTAGAATTAAAAAGTTAAAAATAATTTTTAATATAACCTTAAAACAATAATGAATAAAAAATACTATTATTATTGTGAAACATAAAGCGTCGGGCGCTCGATGTACGAAAGATATGGAACAAAGCGGCCGACGCTTTTTTTTTCACAATAATAATAGTATTTTTTATTCATTATTGTTTTAAGGTTATATTAAAAATTATTTTTAACTTTTTAGTTCGAAGTGCTTTAAAAGCGTGTTTTTTAGTTTTTTTAAACTATATTTATTTTCATTTTTTAGTTCGAGTTTAGTTCGATTCACTTGCTCTCACACGGAGGTTGTGTGAGAAATTAATTAATCCTGGCGATCCTAATCAGGATAATGAGATAAACTTATGAAATTATTACATTGTCGCTGATTCTTGATAAGTGTACAAAGTTTGAATTGAATCTGTTCGTTTAAAGTGGGTCAAAATCGAGTCCAAAGGAGTCGGTTACATACAAACAAACAAACAAACATACAGGTGAAGCTAATAAAAGCGTGATAAAAAGGAACGATCTCGCCACTCCAGGCAGACCAATAATAATAATAATAATACCTTGAACACTATTTACACACATTGATCTAGCCCCAAACTAGGATTCCCTGTATCTTGGGTACTAGACAACGATACACATACTTATACAGATAAATACTATACTTAGATAGATAAACAATAAGTACTACGTGAGTGGCAAATTGTATTAGTAATAAATAAGTGTTAATAAGTATTAAATAAATTAAAAAAATAAATAATAAAAAAACTTAAAGGAGACGCTTCCTAAGTCCCGAAAAAATATATGTTATGCAAACCTCTATCGTTCAATCTGTTAGTTTGAAAACATTATGTGTCGAAGGGAACTGCACGATAAAAATATAACTGAATAGATGTTTTTCACTTAATATTTACCTAAAACTTGCTTTTTGTTGGGATCTTAAAATAATATCAATAAGGTTCTGGCGTCAAAAAAAAATAGGTATTCAATATCTTAACGGTTAGTTTGAAATTAAGAAACAGTCCATGGTTTTAGAGAAATTATTAAAAAATTTGGCCAAGTGCGGGTCAGACTCGCACTCGAAGAGTCAGAGAGAATAATTATTTTTAGTGTACTCTCACTAAAAATAATTAAAAAACTTAACCGCTAAAAATAACTAAACAAAAAACAAAAAGAGAATAATATTATGTCCGAACGTGGATTCGAACCCAGAAATCAATTGCGCCGCCACGTCGTGGGGACCCGCTTTAATTAATAAAATCTTGTGTCTTGCATTATTTGTTGCTGCAGCGGCAACAGAAATACACATTCTTTGAAAATTTCAACTCTCTTCCTATTACGGTTCTTGAGATACAGCCCGCTGAAGGACGAACGGACAGACGGACAAACAGACAGACGGACTGGCGGACAGCGGAGACTCAGTAATAGATACCTCGGGTACGGAACCCTTGTTGCAGAGTATGAACTCTTTTTTAATATGGTTGTATCCAAAATGTCAACCACCACGAATGCAGTTGCTAATTTAAACAGCATGGACAAACATGTGACCTCTGTGGCGCTGCGGTGGCTCTGCCTACCATGTTCCCGGGTTCGATCTCCGGCTGGGGATTAAAAAAATCCCAGGTGTTGGATGTATATATGTGTGATGTCACCGTTTCTGGTTACCACGACACAGGGTAAATGTTTAGGTTTTAATTAGTTATTTCTTAGTTGTACTAAACATAACATTCAATGCAATAACCCCATAAAAGAACTTATGACAAATAAATTATATACAAGGTTAGCTGATCCCTAACAAGAGATTTCTAATTGGTTTACCTTTATTCGTACTTCAGGCTAGCTGGACTTTCGCTAGGACAGTGTGTCGAAGGATTTAAAATTCAGTCATCGATCGTTTCCCAGTTTGAAGTTCAATAAATTGTGTTTGAATCGAAAGACGAATAGTTAATACGTACGAGTGTACTTCGCATTACAAACTCTAACACCTTAAGGTGGGTCCAGACATGTTCTTTTATCCGTTTTTTTATTTTTATTTATTTATTGTTATTGACAATGTTTACAATAAAAAAATTACGAACTGGTGAGAGTCCTGTAAAAATAAATATGCAGTTTGACTGCAGGAACAACGGTATCGACATCATAAATGTTTGACAGTGTGTTAAATAGATGGTTCCTTAACAACTTACAAAATCTCCTTTTTTCTTTCCTTATATTAGTTGGTAAGGTATTCAATAAATAAATAAAATAATAATAATACCTTGGACACTATTTACACACATTGATCTAGCCCCAAACTAGGATTCCCTGTATTTTGGGTACTAGTCAACGATACACATACTTATATAGATACATATTATACTTAGATAGATAAACAACCATGACTAGGGTAAAAACATCCCTTCTCATCAAACAAATATTTGGCCCCACCGGGACTAAGGGACACGTTTGCCCAGAGTTCTATCACCGTAATAATTATTGATCTTGGGTGCAAAGTATTTACCCGTAAGGTTTGACTTAGTGTTGTGCATATGGCTATTTGCAACTAGGGAGTAACGTACCTCCGTTTCGTATCAGCGTCGCGATCCAAGAACGATTGTGTGGACGCCCGGATCGGCTGCGATCGAGACAGTACCGTACCGAAGGGGCGTCCAAACTAGCATTCTTGGATCGCAGCCGATCAGAACATGTCTGGACCCACCTCTAGACGATCTACTACAGCGGAACGACAACCTTATTCGTTTAAGCCGGAGTACGTAGTGATTATTCGAACAGGGGCCTAGTTAACTTACTAATTTTATTTATACTATGACATAAATCTGTGTTGGTCATTTATTGACGAGCTCACTTTAATTCAGTTCACGATGCGCCATTCCCTTTATTTATTGTTTCTTTGCGTCCCACAGAATTGTTAAAAAGATCTAATGTAGGCGTGAATATTTGTGACCCGTCCCGAATTAACCAAGTGTCTGAATTTGCACAAGTTAATTAAGTGATTCGTGTTCTAAGAGCGACTCTAGACGCTAAGGTCGTTGCTAATGACAGACGTGTGCTGAAGAGGAGCTACAGTAACTCAGTCGGGCATTGTCATCAGGGAGGGTTGCCAGGCGTATAGGGAAAGCAAAAACGGTCATAATGCGGGGCGGATGTTGAAGGGTTTGTCAAATTAGATACTTTTTTAAAACGGCCTATTGTTCGTTTTGTTCAATATTTTACGAAAATAATCGAAATTTACTTGACACAGCCAAGACTGAAGCATCGCTACACGTCGGTATTGTATCGAAAGACTTATTGGTAACGTTTGCCCAATGATTCCGTGACAGTGTATACAAATGGTTTAGTTATGACAAAGTTGGATTCGCGATTCGACCGACGTGTTGGCATTCCGCGAATAGAAACACTACATGACGAATTAACGTATGAAATAACTTTTTGAACACTTCGAAAATAAACAATCATGAATTAAATATCGACGTTTACTAAATAGTTTTGTTAAACTTTCCGGTTAATGAGTCGAGTTGAGTCCTCAAGAGTATTATGTAGTTCCACAGCTGATTGACCGAGCGAGCGAAGCGTCCAGTTTCGAGAATGGCCAAAAATGCCTTTATCCGTCTGTCTGTTCTCGCCTACAGGTCGCATTTTTCAACCGATTTTGACGAACACTGGCACAAGTTCCTTGATTTATTTAAATTTTTAGTGGATCACGATTTTTGATTGGTGGGAAAAGAGGGGAAGTTCGCTGAAGCGTTATATATCAACGGATTTCAATCATATCTGGTAGACGGTACACTAAGGACACCAGATGTTGCGAAAAAAAAGGGGGAGTGGAGGGGAAAGCACTTCGGGGTGTTTCCGACCCCCCGTAACTATGATGTAGATAAAGCTAGACACCTGAATTTTCTGTGACTAATAGAACACAAGTTAACCCTTAATGGGACTGAAGGATTATACATCCCACCAGATTTTCAACCTATGGCCTGGTAATAAATACGAAATCCCATGAAAAGGCAGGCATGCTCATGCTCAATTAAGGGTTAAATAGGCAAATTCCCAAAATTAAATTAATTTGAACCAATAAATTGGAAACGACAGCCATTCAAAGTTCCGTCATTTTGTCATTAACTAACACATCATCGATCATCCAAATTCTAATGTACTTCTAGCAGCTCCACAAGCGAGGTCTACTACTACTGCCGTCCTCATAGAACCACTAGTATAGAATTAGTAAACTTGTTCCACTCTTGTTTAAAACTCACGACTGACGGCCGATGATATGATATAACTAGGTTTCAACTTTGATGAGTACTTGTCGACTGAGTGTAAATAGTACCTTTTAATACTCACGTAGACTAACCTTTAAGTTTATGTCAAGAGTAGTTACGAGGTGCCAGCGCCCAAACCTGTCATTATCGGGCAGCCATCTTCATTGACGGTTATTTATTCATTCACTTTTTTTATTACTAGCCGTAAGACTACAAACACATTCAAAAACCTGGTATTCCACGCACGGTAAGGAAGAAAAATATATAAAACTGGCAGCTAAGAATATAAAAGTCGGTAGTAAAACATTGAGGTGAAACTTTTTGTTTATACTTCTATGGTGTTGTAAGTTATTTATGGGTGCATTGGTTTTAGTCCGTTTACGAGGTTTTCTATGATCAATTAATTATTTTATTTGGATGTTTATCAATCCGACAGATTGTAGTAATATTGGGTGGTAGATATATGTTTCTTGAACTTGTTAGCAGAAATTTAAAAAGAAATAAACGAGACTGGCCACTTGAAAGTCATTGAGTATTAAAATACTCTTGTCGCGACGAAAGGCAGAATGGTTTTAAATATCGAAGCAGTTCGAGCGAAGACAGAATTATACGGTTTTGGCGGCAAACGAATATTCTTGTACAGAACAAAAACAATTATGAAGTGGCTGTGTGAGCTATATTGTAGAGCTCGCGGATCTATTGCTGGGAAGCTGAACTTCTACTTACATACTAACTTATGATTGCACCTGGTTACATAGTGGTCTAGGAGTATGAAAGTGGCCTCACATGTAATAGTAGTTTATGTGACTGCTACAATTATGTAGCAGTCACATAGGAGGGCATTAATACTCGAGAGTTTTAATGCCTAATTACGTACAGTTACATACACTAGTTTATCTACACACATATCATAAGCTCTCTTTGATGTGTTCAGGAACCGCATGTTTCACCGGCATTGTGGCTCTGCAGTTGTTTAGCTTCTTCTGTAGTACCAACTTCACGCAGGCGGGCGTCGGCGTTCGAAATTTGAATGTCATAATATGAAGAAAAATTACACATTATAGTCATAATGTGTAAATTTTCAGATAAGAAATGAGTTTTTACCAAGTAGTTTAACATTATGCTGATCGTAACGTGCGGTTTTTGTAAGCAGTAAAGAGGGTTTATGATACGTGTGTAGATAAACAAAATTTTGTGATCTAAAATCCAACCTAATGAATTTTACACAAAAAATATTTAGCTTTGTCGCTCTCAAGGTCTCCATGGATCCAGCGATACCACGTTTGTTAAAATCCGTCAAGCCGTTTAGGAATACGTTTTTTTCACATTCAACCCCCACATCTCCGCCATTATTTATTTTAATCTAAAAACTGAATCAACCAAAAAAACATTGTAAATATCGAACTGTTCACAAAATTCCACGACAATCGAACGAGAAATGAGACCTGTAGAGGAGAACATTTTTGTCCAAGCTGCTTTGCAAAATACTCTCGCAGTTTCACGAATGCAGTAAAAAATCTTAAATTGAAATATGAAATTATTAAATAATATTAATTATTAGGGAATATTATAGGGAATGAAACTTTTTTTAACGTTTACGAATTAAACGAAGGAAGACCCGTTCAAAATTTCAAGACATCTTTGAAAAAATGCCAACAGAACGCCGATCAGCACCACATGGACAACATAGCACGGAATCTAAACGACTTAAACTTCTCAAAATTTTGGCAAAAGACAAATTCAATCTGTAAGGCTTGAAACTCCTTACCATCCAATATAGATGGAAAAACATATGATAAGGATATCGCCAACCTTTTTATAACTAACTTAACACAGCCTGAATCCACACAACCATCCGTGTCCCATCCTTCTCCAACAATATATCACTCATATGACCAAACAATAACAACCATATTTGTCCACAAATAGTTATGGCCACTGCTCGTGAAAAGTCACCCGGACTGGTTGGCCTCTCAATATAACACCTGCAGCACGCTGGCGCACCCATGAGTGCAATACTGGCAGTGATCTTCAAAAGCATTATGAGAACGGGACATTCACCAGAGGCAATGAGAAAAACTGTTATTGTTCCTTTGTGTAAAAATAAACAGAAGGATATAGAAGGATATCAAACTGCAGACCGATAGCACTGGCATCAATTGTGGCACGCGTCACTGAAGAACACCTCCATAGCTCCGACCATCAAGTGGAATTCAAGAAAAACTCATCAACAACCATAGCAGTATACATTGTCAAGCAAGTTGCAGGGTACTATAAACAGAGACGAACATCCACCTACGCACGCTTTTTGGATCTTAGGAAAGCATTCGATCGTGCATCACACTCTTTACTGTGGGACAAAATGAGAAATCGTGGTGTCTCAGAAAACATAATCCATATTCTCGCACGTTGGCATCAGCAGCAGAAGAAAATTGCCCGATGAAACGGGATTCTATCAGAGCCCAAGCCACTTAATTGTGGAGTGAGGCAACGAGGAACATCTCCAATATTATTTAATTTATTCATCGACATCGACATCGAACAGAGCCAACGCCTAGTCGACACAGGGGTCGGCTGTCATATGGATGGAGTTTGCGTAAACCACGTAAGCTACGCAGACGATATAGTCTTGCTCGCACCATCCTCCTGAGTACCTGCGAGGCATATGCGTAAGAGACGAACATGATCTACAACGCGGCTAAATCTGTTTATACATATGGTGTTAAAATCCAAAACTACCCCGACCACAATTCCTCCTCTGCTCGTCAATCAGCAAACACTTCAAAGAGTAGAAGAGACTCAATACCTCGGTCACATCATCGACTCTGATCTGAATGATGATAAAGACATAGAGCGTCAAGGACGCGCACTGTGCGTCAAAGGCAACATGCTCGCCCGGCGCTTCTCCCGCTGTAGCGAGGAGGTGAAGCGGCTGCTCTTCACTGCGTACTGCACCACACTGTCCACGGCTGAACTGTGGTGCAACTACACAAAGGCCGAGTACAGTCGACTCCGGGTGCAGTACAAAAATGCCTGGAGAGCCCTGAACCGCCTGCCGCGCAGCTGCAGCACATCCGAGATGCTGGTGTCGGCTCGCCTGACTCGTGCGTCACGTGACTGCCGGCGCGGCCTCCACCAACACCGTCGTGTGCGCCGTGCGATCTTGGCTCGCGCGCCCGATCCACAAACAGTGGGTCCAACTACAATCACAAAAGTCAGCAACTTATGCCCGGTCCCAATAACCTACTAACCAGCTACCTTCAGTTAAAATTCTATCTTTAGTTGCTTATTGCTGTTTCTATAAACAAAGATAGATAGGAATTTTTACTTATGGTTATAATCTACTCTTTGGAGGGCTGACTGTTAACTAGTGGTAGGCCTCTCAATAGAAAAAAAAGAAGTTAAGTTTCAATATCTTGTTGACAGCTAACTGTCAGTATGTTTGGCAACCATTGGTAGCTTTTTGTTTATCTGCCGATTTCGAGAGGTAATTGATGCTTAACTGGCTCTTTTGGAACTAAAATTATGGAACTCTTCAGTGACGAAAGTGATGTCGAGCTTTATGAAGCTGGTGCCTTTGATTCCGACTCGGCTGGTGATTCCGAGCCTGGAGATTTCGGGGCAGAACGCCGAGATTATACTCGACAAGAACTAATAAGCAACTATTTCAGCAGGTATGATTTGCGACAGTACTTACATTAGTCAGTCCAACACCACATTAGTCCACTGTTGGCCTTACCAAGAGCATGCCAGAAACAACACTTTTGGACAATGGTATAATAATAATTTATAACTAAGCATTATTTGTTTCAGAGTTTGATTGATTGGTGCCTGAATTTGGAAGAATTGAGCTAACTGTACATTTATTAAAATCAATGTAGTATAGAAAAATATTTGGTCAGAGTGTCGATAAGGGGGCGGAAGCCCCCACCAGGCTATCTAAACGCGGAAAAAATTCTAAGTTTTTTTTTCCTTGGCGCCCCCTTATCTACACTCCAACCAAATATTTTTTGGTACAAAATAAGAAAAATAAAACAAAGTTTGTAAAGTAAAACTAAGTTTTTATATTGTAATACTTAATTATAATTAGATAGAAGATAGATAAATTTGTTTTATTTATTGTTAATCTGTAATTTGACTCAACTTATCCAATTATCGTGGAAGGGAAGGGATGTGAAACAAATATGTGAAACATATTTTTTTAATGTTTTATTAATGTTATTTATGCCCAAGATTTTCTAACTCCAATTGTAGCTTTGCATTTTCAAGCTTTATTTTTTCAGCCTTAGCTTTAAAATATTCTGCTAAGGCTAAATCCTTGTCCCTCCGAGCTCTCTGAACCTCTTCAGTTAGTTTTCGTCGTTTGTTTACTGTAAAGAAAACAGGTATTTAAAGTAAGCTTGTACAAGTTCCAGTCAAAGTATTGTGTTAGTTCCTTTTCCTATCCATCGAGACAGGGGTAAAAGGAAAAGAAAAAATGTATGGCCATCAGTCAGAGTGCAATATTTTTGTGATAGCGGGCATTTAATTGCAATGTTGCAGCCACCTATTGCAGAAAAATATTGCCCGTTTAGACGGTCCTTTATGTGGTCCTTTGAATGTTGATGACATTAAATATATATATATATATATCGAAACATACTTACAGGCATTCTTTGGGGTGTTAAAAACTAAAGTTTTTAACACATTTTGGCTACCATGTCCACCAACAAGCACCTCTTCACAAAGCACCATAGGTTTTTCAACCTCCTGGTTTGGGAGATCCTCTGGTAAAGGGCCATTATCTATCAGCTCCACCACTGCGTCATACTGCGGAGGAGGTATCTCTGACTCCACATCACCACCAAAATCCGCACTGAGCCCAGTACATGTCGCACCTAAAATAGCAGCAACACGGTCCAAGTTCTCGTCTGGTGGGATGTGTGATTTACCACCTCCAGTCTGTAAATAATTATTATATATTAAGATATGGAATTATGCGTACATCTTCCTGTGTATGCAGGAAGATGTATGATTTTGGGATACACATCCTCAGGACCTTTCCTGTTTGTGGTATTGTAATAAGTATGGTATGGTACCCACCTTCCGGGAGACAGGCGTGAGTTTATGAATATAAAATATGGAACATACAGGTATAAAATTATAGTAAGTATATTCAACAAGTCAACTTAAACCACTTACTTTTAGATTATTGTGCCGGATCAGAGCACTCCGTTTCCGGGCCGCTTTCTTCATGTTCTCCCACTTTGATTTAAGTTGATCGGGCCGCCGGAAATCTCCCATCCAAGCGGCATATTCTTGGGCAACATTCTTCCAGGCTTCCTCCTTAAGCCTGTTATTTGTGGCATTGGTAGCCTTTGTTGTGATGACTTTATGATTGCTGATGAGGTCCAGCAACACCATCACCGCGTCCTTTCCAAGAGCCTTCGCTTTCAACTGAAAAAATACCACGTTTTGACGCTGATCAATCACTCACTATATAAGTTTAGATGCACAAAAAATATGCGAGTTTGTACTTACATTGGTATTTAGAGCCATTGCTAAGAGTTTAGTAATCTCTTTAGACTTGAAGATTTTAGAACTATATTAAAATTGAAAAGAAACACAAGCGCCAGTCACCTATTGTCACTGTAAATGTCAGTCAAGCAAACGTGTTACGTTTGGTTCAAGAAAAAAATGCATATCTGTGGAATACCCGGCGAAAACGTTAAAATATTAGTTCATTTTGCTAATTTAACCTAAATTATATTAAAAACTAATAGTTAGTAAGCCACCGAATTTTATTTCTGATTAAATTAAAAGTTATCAATAATAAAGTGCTCCATAGTTGTAAAGCGCGAACAAAACGCAGGGAGGGATGGGCTTACTAAAGTTAGAGCGCATTATCTATCTTTTATCCGTGGTAGGAGCATTCAAATATGTTTATGGAAACGGCAGTAACAGTTAAGTAAATTTTAACTGCTAACCTTCTGTTACTACAAGGGTTTAATGGTAGATAGGTTATTGGGACCGGGCATTAGTCATTAACTTAAGCTTACCAACTTGCAATGTTCAATGGGAATAGTTTTTCTTTTTCTTCTTTTAAAGTAATTAAATAGCTCAAAATTATAAAAGGTAATAATTTGAGATCCTCGCAACAAGCCCTTCAATTTGACTTGTCACACGACACAGGTTGAAAAACTTTTCTATTTTATAATTTTGACATGGTAACACGATACAGGTTGAAAAACTTTTTTATTTTATTCTCTAATTTACCCCCCAAAAGTGCTTCCACATACCAATTTAATCTTTCCCCCACGTGGGATTTGGTGAAACTCAGCTCGACCCCTCTCCCCGTAATTAAACTAATTAATGGATGCCCCCAAAACCTATAAGAAATGTATGGTTTAAACATACACAAAAAACAAAAAAGAAGTTTTTAAAAATGTATGTCTTATCTTGTGATATGTCAAATTAAAGAGATTGTTACGATGATCTATTTTTTTTCTTATTTCATAATTTTTCGATATTTAGTTTTACAGTTATTTAAGAAAGAAAAATCACATTATCTCCGTCACTTCTTACAAAAAATCTTGAAAAAAAAAGGCAATATAGGCCTTAGATTACAGGAAAACCTACGAGAAATGTATGGCTTAAACATGAGGGGCACAATTAGGAGAAACCAGTATCTATGCGGCGGTACGATACCCTTTGTGGTCGAGTGCGGCTCGCACTTAGCCGGTTTTTTAATTTAACGACAAACTCCTCGACAGTCTTATTGCTATTTACCCCGCGTAGTACCTAACTCCACCACTTTCAATCGGCGATCGGCTGATAACACTTTTATCGGCGGCTTAGTATTCCAAGGTGCTGTGAGGAGGACATCCATAAATTACAATGAGCCGGCCCTGGTGTTGTGGGGCCTATAAGGGCTAGTGTTGGGCCAAATGCGGTGTGAGGAACGTGAGCGTCCGGTGGCGGGGCTGGGTGGGTAGTGGGAGATGCGGCTAGTGGTAGCTCGAAGCTATATCGAAACGCAACGACCACTACAGTATGAAAAATACGTGATGCTTGACGCGTATCAATCTTGCCTCCGATTTCTGAATTGAGAATTTCACTAATCAAATACTTAATCGTTCTGTCTCTGCAGATGTCACAAAAAAGAACGTAGTGAATTTCTCAATTCAGAAACTGGCGCTTAGCCTGTTAATGAGGGGATATTGTTGAAAAACATCGATAATACAAATGAATAGATAAACTCTTCAAACATTTTTGAATTGGATGCAGCTTTAGATAGATTCTGACATTCTTTTTTCAATTTCGATTCTTTCCGATTGTTGTGGTAACATTAAAAAGTGTTTTTTTAAGGTTATCTGTCGAATTACTTCTTAGATTTAAGAACTGTAGATAAGATAACGTCTTTTCCCATACGGGTTGGCAGAGGCACAGTTACGCCCGCTTTTAACCGTTATTCAATACTCCGTTCTGCGTGACATGGGGCTAGCCCATCGCCGCATCTGTGGAGATTTCCGAACGATGTTTTCCATCACCGTTAGAACGTCCTTAATATATATACTTAATATAGATATACTTAAGATAAATTACTTATCTCATTGCTACATGGCCAGCACTGATTTCGAACCCGAATCCCCTGCGTGAGAAGCGAGCGTCAAAACACTTGACCATGGAACTCTTAACCTTTAACTGGTGACAAGGGGTCTTACAGGCCCAGCGGCGTCAGTAAAACAACATTTTGGCACCTTCTCCGGGTTTCCTTGGGCTCATCACCTGAGTAGCTTCGAGTTTACTTGCGTCCATGCCGTAGAAGGGGATAGCTGTGTCGGACAGGCTCTAATCGGTAAGTTACATTGGCGTAAAGTTCGGCAGGGGTCTCTCAGACCCCACGTAACCACTTACGTAATTTTTTACGTAATTTTGTTGTATTGTTTTTTCACATTTTTAACCGAGAACAATCAAAACTCCAGGAAAGCAGGAGCCAGTTGTCTTCCTCGATAAAAGCGCCAATCAAATTACCAGTTTGAATCGTGTCCGAAACGTGTGTGCTTGCAGTGTGCAAAAAAATTATGCCCAGACTGCATATAAAAATTGGCAAAGTTCGACCATTGTCAATTTGTGATCTCATCTCTAGTTTTTTGATTGTTAAGACGACATACATTAAAATTGCAAGATCGTAACAAAAAAATATATTCAGAGTATAGTTATTTGTTTTATTTTATCCATTTATATATGATAACACAGTTTTTACATACTCTGGCTAGCTACCACACTTAATTTCTATGATTTATACTAGATACCGCAGTGGGCCTCTCAGTCCCCTCGTCACCAGTTACGTTACACAAAAACCATGTCACCAGTCAAAGGTTAACAAAGCGTCACGTAATTCAAGCAAAAAATACTTTAATTTCATGTTTAATAAATTAGATAATGGAACGAATGGATATATGAAATATCACTGGTCATGTTAGAGTAATATAACTGGCATCATTTGGTCTAATAAAATACGTTTTTTTTGGCTAGGATTATAACAATTACAATTTACTGGGTTTTAGGTTTTTTTTTTAATTAAACTGTACTCGCATTGCTGGACAAAATATCGTTTGGTCATATTACCAGCGTTCAGTGGAGAGATGAATATAAATTGATTAATAACCCAATAGTTCCATTCATAAGTATTATGTGGTGTCTCTTCCGGAACATACCACGTAAAGTCTGTTATTAATATGCACTATTAATAAACTTATAACTAATGCCGGGTTAAGGTTAAGTAGTGGACAAAAGGGAGTTATCTTAGTAGATACATGTACCTATGTACAGTGCATTTACAGGTAGAGTTGAGTTCGGTCTTTAGAGCAAGCTTCGATAGTTGCGAATAATTCGTATGCTTCCAGCAAGAAGATCTCTGATTTTTCCCTTTTATCCCCTACTAAATTACCGGCATTATTAATAAGTTTATTAATACACCATAAATCTAAGAAAACCATGTCAATAATCAGAAAATTATATACTGCAATGAGGTATATGAGGTTTATAGCTTATTTGTCGTTATTTACATACCTATTTCTATGTTTTCTGCAATGTGTAATCTTGATAGAGACTGATTTATTTTTAAAGTGAGTTTATTGTGTAATTTTATTTATTTTAATTAAAAAAAATCGTGTAATTTTATTTTATGTTGTTATTTTGTCATTATTTTTTAAATAGGGAGATATTAAATAAAGGTATTTCTAAAATAAAAAAATGTTTGATTGTAAAGTCGGTTTACGGACGATAATTTTACGTGATAACGGCTTAAGAAACGCTAAGGCCGATCGCGCCTCTCTATCACTTGTTCCGCGCTCTCGCTTGCACTCTCGGCTCAGGCGGAACGTGACACTGAGTCATGTTTTTTCGTGCGTGCAGCCGGCGTTCATCGATTTAAATAATATGATGAAAAGACGTTATCACGTAAAAATATTATTATTTATATTATTATTTTCGGAAATAATCGAAACCTGCTCTAAAGACTGAACTGTATGCACTGCACTTATTTATACTCGTTATATGAATTATTTCGAACAGTCCTCCCATATATGAAAAGATATTTCATGTATATTTGTGTCGATTGGCATTTGCTGTAATGGCACAAATACCTAATGTGAATAATAATAAAAAAATATAGATATCGTCACTCCTTTTCCCATACCGGGAGGCAGAGGTACGTTTGCATCCACGTCACAGAAGTCAACCTTTTTTGCATGAGAGGGAGCTAGCCCATCGCCGCCGTCAACTGACCCATTGCTTGTTATGCTCACCACATTATACCAATAAAAAAATGTTTACGAGAGAGCCCTAATTATGATAGCCCTTGATTATTTCTTAACAATCTCACCGGCGAGATTTAAACACTTTTTACGTGGACGAAAAATGGCAAAGCACCCTTTTTCAGAATGTAGTTCTGAATGTGACATTTTCATAATTAACCCTCGAGCGAAATTATTTAATTTGCTCCCAGCTATTAAGTTTAAGAGCTCGTTTAAAAGGCCTCACAGGGAGTAAGTCATTTTATGAAATTAAAACGACATTAGAATTCGCATAATTGGAGTATTGTACTAGCGCATACATTTATAGCTCGCTATTCCTATGACTTATTAAAATACCGTAAATGCCTCATGACATGAGGTCTTGTTAGTCTAAGTCTGACTATACCCATTTCTTAGCTATCACCAGCCTGCTACACAATTATTACATCTATGCCACAACATTAAGACGTAAAATTGGTGTTACAGTTGAAGTACAGTGGTGACCATCGTTTCTGTGAAGTGATCGAAATTGTTCGGGAGCTAAAAACAATTAAATAGTAATTAAGGGCCATATTAAAGAAGTCGGCATGCGTCTGAGAAATGCAGCACTCGTTCTCAGTTTAGGGACGGGATGATGACGAGAATACGATAAATTATTGCAATTTGACGAGTTAACAATCTGATGACGCAAATATGGTGGCCAAGGGGAGCAATAAGGCCAGTGGGCAGACCACCTGCCCGATGGTCCGACGATGTACTAAAGTGGACAGGACCTCAATGGATGCGGATGGCACAGGACCGTAGGGGTTGGCGCTATAGAGAAGAGGCCTATGCCCAGCGGTGAGTTGATGTGGCCTGAGCATGATGATGATGATGATGAAATATGATATACATTTTTTATGACTTGTAACAATGTGCTTGCATAAATTTTGCTTTTGTTTCTAAGTTTTATTTTTGATGATGATTTCTTCATTTCAAAACTTTCTGTAACTTACATGCATGCAATGGATAAGAATCCGCAAATAAGCAAAATTTCATACGCAAAATTTTAAACATCTGTAAAATGTGGAATTTTATCGATATCGATATTAGCGTATCGGTGTCCCATCACTAGAACCCGTGTCCTGATTAAGAGGACAATGTTCGCTGCATCAGAAATCACATCTTCATTAATTACCCCGAGCATTCCCTTGCGGTTCTTGTGGTGAAAACAAGTTTTTTTTTCACTTGTTAAGAATGAGTACGTAAGGCCTGGATGCACCAGACAACTGATATGCCATAGTTTGAAGGACAGTCAAAGTGATGCTGGTCTGAGGAATGACAGCGCCAGCAAAACTTGTATGTTGCACTTGACTTAAGTTTCAATCTGAATTTAGTGGAATTTATAACCCGATTTTTTTTGCTAGAACAAAGGTAAAAAAAACTTGAAATTTTTAAGTGAAATGTCATGTAATAAACATGCAATAAACCAATGCATACATTGTACATGAATACAAAGTATATATAATGTAGCCCATTAATGTCCCCACCGAGGGGTACAGGCCTTGACCTGGATACGAGTAAGATCAAGCCATACTTCACCACGCTGGCTCAGTGCGGGTTGATGGACAGGTTTAACGGCCACGACCACGTAGCGATAGAAGCCGGGACCTACAGCTTAACGTGACATCCGAAACACTGAACGTAAGATAAATTAATTATCTCATTGGTACATGTATTCTTTCACATACAAATATATATACATACAAAGTATACTTTCACAAAATCGTGTGGTTCAACACTTGGTTACACCCGATAATAACTAAATTATGTGCCTTTTGTCATAATTTTTTGTACTTTATATTTTGCCTAATTGGTAATTACTGAGTGTGGATTGCAGAACCTTGTAATTTGTTCCCAAAACGGTATTTCTCGGTATAAGTGATATTAACTCGTCGACATTTGTCATCGAGTTTTTGTCGACGAGATCGTTGGCCGACAATCGACAGTTGTAGCTTTCCCATGAATAAAGTATGCCTTTTTTCGAATGTGAAAAATACTTGCGGAGACTTTCAGTTTTTTTAGTTATTTTGGTACTGATAATGAACGCCTGAATGAGTGGTAACAGTCAAGTAAAAGTTAAGTGGTAAAAGTCAAGTAACTCTGTATCTTAGAATCAACTTTAATCGGGTGAAATGTTTGACATTGAGATTGGTCTTTAGTTCACAGACTTCACGCATCGTAGCTTAGTAAACAGAGTATGGAATTAAATAAATATACTTGAATATTCAAATTTATTTGAATTATTTATTTACTAAATATAGGGTAGTATTTAATCGCACATCAAAAATACTGATTTGTACAGCAAAAAAGGATCAACAAAAACACTTTTTATATATGCTTTAAATATTTAATGAGTACTTAAGTTTATGTTTTAAGTAATTTTTGTTGTTCTTACTTACATGTTGAAGCTAACACGAAGGGGGCTTAGCTTCGCTCACCCCCTTTACCCTTCACCTAAGCTACCGCAGTATTTTATATTTATATTTGCCTTGCAAATCAGTATTTTTGATGTGCAGTTTAATATTTTCCTAAAATATATCTGCACTACAAACAGTATTAATAAAAAATCTGCTAATAATTTCCTTTTTGGGTTTCTTGAAGCCACAAAGACATTGAAATGTTTTGGGACGTTTTGAAATATGATAGATAATCTTAGGTGTTTATCTACTGAATTCAATATGGGCAGTTCATGTTACACTCGAATTCCCAATACCATCTCCCGTTTTCAAAACACCTGCAAGTCGAATAATTTACTCCAAAAACGTGTTTGAAATCTGCAACCGAATGAAAAACGCTGCACGAAACTGGTATAATAATAATGTAATACCAAAACGCATAGCAATTTCCATACAACAAAGTCATCAAAATGTTGTCTTCTTCTGGCGGGCGCGGGCGCATCGTAAACTGAGCAAAAAAATGTTCAACAACTTTTACAAAACACTTGTATGTATGTGTATTATATGTTCGTTTGCGTTCTGATTTTCAAACTTAGCAAACTTGATCATGGGAAATATAGAACTGAACATTTTTAAAGAGCTATATTTTGAACAGTTTTTAGATTACAGGATTAAACAATCACGAGTTTACTTGAAGGTAACTAAGGAAACTAAGGGTAATATAAAAACAATTATTAGGTGAAAATATTTAATTTTCAGCTTTTATAAAATCACATCAAAATTTCAATATACTTTATTTGCACGGTAAATATTGAGTGTGTTTATAAATAACACATGAACTGAGAGAACATGAGATGCGCAAAGGCGAGCTTATCTCTAAAAGGGATTTCTTACAGCAAACCTAGGCAGGACAGAAAGGTCTAACTCGTCCATAGTATCAATAGGAGACGGAAACCTTAATTTGACACCTAAACTGCACATAGCGTCACGCCTTTCCCCATAAGGGGTGGCAGAGGCACAATTGTGCCCACTTTGAGCCAGTTATACAATACTCCATTTTGCGTGACAGTTGGTTCCTTCACGATGTTTTCCATCAACGTTGGAACGTCCGTAAAATGAAAAAAAAAAAAAAAACTCATTGGTACATGGTCAGGAATCGAACCTGCATCTCCTGGGTGAGAAGCAAGCATGAAACCCATTAGACCACGGAGCTCTTCTATCTGAGCTGCCTCGCTTTATAATCTCAGGCAAACCAGCATGATACTGTTAGCGATACAAGAGCATAAAAACAACACCACTCTATCCTGATGCATACGCATCGTCCCGCGGTTAACGATGTATAAAATAAATGGCGAGATGAGCTTTGCCGATGCAATTTGCGAAGATTTATTAGTGGACACTAACATGACTGATTGTACATCCCGTCCTCAGCATGTATGTATGTTGTGTATTTTGTAATGCAGGGACCTTCATGTCTGCTCAAAGCTGCTGCGATAGGCCAGCCCCCTGACACGCTAAATGGAGTATTAAATAACTGGCTAAACGTGGGCATAACTGTACTTATGCCACCCCGTATGGAAAAAGGCGTGACGCTATGTACATATGTTTATATATAAATGATGGGAAGATCAAAACATAGGTGTATCAGATAGTTGTAATCACAGATATCGAGAGATAGGTTGAGGGGCGTGGCACGTGCGAACAAATGTAGCTCCGACAGGTTAGATATTAAAAATTCTCGGTAGTCACCGGGCGACCGCAGTGACGAATTCATTTCCGTTGTTTTTCAAAAATGCCGACCTGTGCAATACTCACGTGCAAAAATAGAAGCGAGATTGTGAACTCCAAGAACGCCGGTGTCACATATCACTTGTAAGTCTCATTCCAACTATTATTTCTTCTTAAAACACAAGAAATAAAAATTATTACGAAAATAAATCATTCGCGGAAAATTCGTCACGAATTGACATTAAATTGACAATGTCATGTTGTTCTAGCTAAGTTTACTATACATTGCTTGTTTTGTATCTTAATTTCACTACTTATTGCCAAGCTAACACGCAATGAATATTTCACACTTATCTAAGTACGAAAGCAAAGATGCATCGTGATACGGAGGCGAACTGTTACATGCACACAGAGACGACATATAGTGATGGGGATAGTGATAGGAGAATTATGTTTTTGAATCGATAGATTTTATCATTCCGCAATTACTAATATAGTTAATGTAATAATATAGTTATTTTATTACTCATAATAGGTAAGTTTATTGTAAGTTAATCGATAGATTTTATCATTCCGCAATTACTAATGTAATAATATAGTTATTTTATTGCTCATAATACATAAGTTTATTGTTAGTTATTCCAATGATTGCCAAACATGCAGTTTAGATTTTAAGTTTCTTTAAAACCTCGCCCGACGAAGGATAATGGGGTGTTATAAGTATTGATCGGAAATTCAGATGCTTTCAGTCAGGTCCGAAGAGTTCACAGTTATTCTACCTTCAGAAACCTCTTTGCCTCTCTTTCTAGCTGTAAGGATTCTGTTGAAAAAAAGAAGAGAGGCAAAGGGGTCTCGTATGTCGTATGTCGTATAAATATGTCGTATTTACAAACAATTTACTATTTTATTTATAGAACCCGGCATTATACGTATACAATGCCGGGTCTGTCTATACCATAATAACTGTCTATCTATACCAGTTTCTATACATTATAATCGATCGATGATACACGCTGTCCTTGCATTGTCCCAACACTAGCTCGACTAGCTAGTATACCTGCGGTAGTGTGGGTGTGTTCGGACGATAGGTGCATGACATTGCACTGACCAATAAAAGCGGAGGGATTGATGTACGAGTGGTGTAAATGTATACGTGTTCTTAGTTTTCGGCGACACTGGTTCCGATACAAGCTTAGCGCCAAGGGCCTATCTCTCGATATCTGTGGTTGTAATCAATGTTTTTGTGGACTTTAGAGTCATACGAATTTTGGTCTAAACAAGAAAATAATATTCTTTTAAAGTTCCACACTATGAAGTTTTATTAATCTTACTAGCTGATGCCCGCAACTTCATCTACGTATTTCTACTAATCATCATTTACCGTGATAAAGTTACCCTCCTTCTGGTGCAATCCTATTTTTTTATTTATCATAACGAGGTATTACACTAGAACATGTTGAGCTTAATTAATACATGTAAAGCATTATTTGAACTCTAGTAAAACAGAAAACATCTGGACCTGAGCTAGGTGGTTAACCTGTATTTCAGGATTCAGGGCTCTTCCTAATAATTACAGTATATGTGATATACATTACGAAAAATGAGGACCTGTTATTCATTAGACTTAAATTACAAAAGAGATCAAAATTTACATAGGCTTAAGGCCTTGGTGAGTGTAAGAGACTGTCCTAAAAAGTATCCTATATGTTAATCTAGCTAATAAACTATATCTGTGCTAAATTTAATTCAAATCCGTTCAGCCGTTTTAGCGTGGTTGAGGCGCAAACACACAGACATCTAAACATCGCTACTTTCACATTTATAATACCTATATAAGTCGGATAGACAATCTCTCATAAAACTGGAGACGTGCTTTACATAAGTTAACATCAGCACACGCGGTCACATTACAAATATTTTTTTCTTGAATCAAATGTACTTTAAAATGTAATGTAATTTGGCACCAGACTAAAACCGGAAACATTTATAAACTTTAACGTCTCTTTGTTACAGATCACACGAAGAATGAGATAGAGAACCACGCACCGAAGATAAGTCAGAAACCTAACGATGCAAACGAAAATTACAAGGAACCTCACCAGAACAAAAAAGAGAAAAAGCATGAATGAGATACCGTTTGAGTTAACTTGATTGAATACAGTGCAAATATTGATAAGACAGTTGGAAAAGACGATGTTGTAGTGTTTGGGGTTGAAAGGATGCCTGATAGGGAATCGGTTGGGGGTTCCGGGACTGCTGGCAGTGGTGGGTTCTTGCCCCTCCAGTTCCCTTCGGCATTTGCTGCCTTCCATGCTGCAGCTCCGAGCGGGGCCCAAGCCTCGGCCATGCATCATGCTACGCACTATCACCATCATGCGCAGTAAGTAGACTATTAATTTCTAATGTATTCGCTGTATGGTTTCTGAAATTGGGTTGAAGAAGTCTTTAGTTGGATGGATTTATCCCATCAACTCCTGGTTTTTTATTTTTATTTTCGTGGTAGAAACGCAAAGTATGTGTCTGCTGTGGATATCAATAATATACGGGAAATAGGTATTTGACGACCCGAATGGCCGAGTCGGCAGTGACCCTGCCTACGAAGCCAAGGGTCCCGGGTTCGAGCCCCGGTGGGGGCATTTTTTTTTTTGATGAGAACGGTTGTTTGTACCTTAGTCATGGTTGTTTATCTACCTAAGTATCATATTTATCTATATAAGTATGTGTTTCGTTGTCTAGCACCCAAGATACAGGGCATCCTAGCTTGAGGCTAGATCAATGTGTGTAAATAGTGTCCAAGGTATTATTATTATTATTATTTACATGAAGGTTAATAAATTTAAGGTCCTCAAGGATATTCTATAGGTAAAATGAATCAAACGAGTCCCAAAGCCTATGGATTATTAATTAAGGACATCGTCTAGCCAATCCATAGATGCCGTCCCATATACACAGTCAGGTCATACGTTCTGTCACACAATAAAAACTTTTGAATTTAGAACGCTGGCCACAAAAAAGTTTATTGAATTCGAATTTCGAATTTTTCATGAAAATAAAAATGTGTACTTTTTAGAATTTTCCTCATTTTTAAATATGGAGTGGACAACTAAAGAAGACCGTGTCGCAGTTATTGCGTTGCATCGTTGCGGTTACGCGCCAATTCGCCAAAATTTGAATATAACCAAAAGATTCGTTTATCGTACCATAAAACGATACAATGAAGACTCTAGTGTAGATGACAGGTCAAGAAGTGGTCGCCCTCGCTCTGTTAGGACTCCAGCAGTGATAAAAGCTGTGAAGGCGCGAATTCAAAGAAATCCCATACGTAAGCAGAAACTGTTGGCCCTTCAGATGGAGTTAAGCAGGACCACGGTGAAAAGGGTGTTAAATGAAGACATAGGGCTTAGGGCATATCGAAGAAAAACAGGACATCGTTTGGACGCTCGTTTAATGGACCTGAGACTGAAGAGATGCCGCGCTTTGTTGAAGCGGTACGCGGGAAAAAAGCAACGGGAAATTCTTTTTTCGGATGAAAATATTTTCACCGTGGAAGAGAGCTACAACAAACAAAATGATAAGGTGTACGCACACAGCAGTGAAGAAGCGAGCCACCGTATTCCGCGTGTCCAACGAGGTCATTTTCCATCCTCGCTCATGGTTTGGTTGGGAGTCTCTTATTGGGGCTTAACTGAGGTACATTTTTGTGAGAAAGGCGTAAAAACGAATGCAGTTGTGTATCAAAATACAGTCCTCAAGAACCTTGTGGAACCTGTTTCTCATACCATTTTTAATAACAGGCACTGGGTATTCCAACAAGATTCTGCGTCAGCTCATAGAGCGAAAAGCACACAAGACTGGCTGGCGGCGCGTGAAATCGACTTCATCCGGCACGAAGACTGGCCCTCCTCCAGTCCAGATTTGAGTCCGTTAGATTACAAGATATGGCAACACTTGTAGGAAAAGGCCTGCTCAAAGCCTCATCCTGATTTGGAGTCACTCAAGGCATCCTTGATTAAGGCAGCCGCCGATATTGACATGGACCTCGTTCGTGCTGCGATAGACGACTGGCCGCGCAGAATAAAGGTCTGTATTCAAAATCCCAGGGGCCATTTTGAATAAACTTTATTATCGTAAGAATCTATGTTTTATTAAGTTCATTTTGCTATATAAATGTTTACATAAATAATAAACATGTCTAAATTATTTCATATTGCACATGTGACAGAACTTATGACCTGACTATGTATATATACATAGCTAATTTATTTCACTTCATCTTTTATGTTTCCTGCCGATTTGAGAACGTTGATAAAATATTTATAAGCGTCGAGGAGACAAAATATGTCTTCCGTTTTGTATTAAACTGTAAATATGCTAATTGGGTGATATTGTTCAGCCATCTTATAACTATGACCTTTGAATTAACTGTAGAGTATATTAGCCATTTGTAGCCAAGTGGATATGCCTGGAAATAAGTTGCACGAAGTTAATAAAGTTTCTGCTCAGTCATATACTCGAAGATAATGCTAATAGTATCGGTCCTTTAGCAAGTGAAACATGTGGCTCGGTGTTCTTGCCTTTAACCAGCTAAAGTCTCATCGGAAGATTAGAAAATAAAAAAATCATTAAATTGAACGAGTCGATAAAGTTGTTCGCTTTCAAGAATCCTTTAAAAGCCATTTTATTACTTTAGCAGATGTTTCTAAAAATAGCTGCATTGCGATAAACCGTGCAACTTTGTCAAGCTACACAACTCTCCAACCATCTTAATAAAATATTTGAAGTTTGTTTTACACCTTGATGAAGACGCCAATCCATTTACATTAACCGCTACCGCTTTTTCACCGATTCCAGCAATATTGTTATGGGGAAAATTTATATTGGAAGCAGGTAAAGGAATTTTAGATTAGATTAGGAGTCGGCGCATTAACCGTGGTTTACGGTCGAGGCCCCAATAAACCGGGACGAGACGAGACAAGTTGTTACTTAATGATAATTTATCGCGCAACACCCTCCGCAAGTCGTATCATTGACGACAACATTAATCTTTTGTAACTGGCTTAATAAAATTGACCGTCGTAAAAACTGGACCTTGCGGAAGGCCCTGACAAATGACGAGCAGGAAGCCATCAAAGGAATTGAGACGTCCATTCTTCGATAATAAAAGCAGGGAGAGTGCGCGCGTCCAACAAATGAGTTAGTCGCTGAGAGGATTCAAAGGGTGCGTGATGTATGGAGCTGGCCTGCGCAAGCGCAGCGTGATTAATGCGCAAGACTGGTGCCTCACGGCGAGCGGTCTCTCGATTGTTCTCGCGTTCTTCGGGGATTAAAACTATTTTATCATCCCGCCCCAAAATTAAATCGTGAAATGTTAATTTTGTTAAAACACTCTTGTAATTCGAGCCTTCGAGTGGCTGATGGATGTGCTGGTACCGCCGCAGGTGCAATATTTCATACTTTATTATTGTGCCTGGAGTTTACTGGACCTGTCGTTTCAATGGTGTCTTTAGTGTGTCGGACTGCTCGTCCTGTCTCTGAGAATTCGCAGGTTACTCTAGACTGGCGTTAAATCATCCTTGGGGAAGATGGATAGATGACAAGTGCCTGTACGTACGTAATTCATATTAAGGAACATTTATGCTAGTACATACTGAAGGTGTGTTTACGTTGTCTCTCTAGTATTCTATGGAAGATATTTGTCATCGGCATTATTTAAGCATTCATCTTTTCATATTGTTTGTTTCACACGAGTTTACGTAAAAAATGCGATTCTTCGAAGGTAAAGTAAAGCTCACAATAATTAATCTACGTATAATAATAGAACCAACTATTTACGGATATAACACGTAATGTGTTTAACTGGGTATATGATACATATTTAGCGAGTCTAGTCCCGACTCAGATGATTATATTTGATTCCGTTCCAGGCAGTATAGAGACGTTAGTGTTTCTCGGAAGTCCAGTAATCCTTTATCCACGGAACCTAAGATAAGAGGGTTTTCTCCGCCGGATGCCGACGGGCCGACTGCACCATTAACGAGCGCTCTCGTTGCCTCATTTAACCCGGTGCTGCGATAATTGCCACCACGTGTTTATTTTCGAGCGATCTAATTATAGACGGCACAATGGGTTGGACACGATTGGTTATTTTGGCTCCCTTCGCTTCGTCAAAGTCATTATTGTCCGAGGTGTTGCCACTCGGCCGTCGTTTGATTCATTAATACACCCTTTGAACTGATGGATTGTCTTCGCGTGCCGGCTGCGGCTATTAATTCTCTTCAATACCCACATTCAGCGTTGCTTTTTTGTTTTCGTTCGATGCTTCATCAAGTCTTGCTTCGATTGAATTGTCGACGTTATCGTTCGGTCTAATCATAGACGGTGCATCGGGAATTTCTTAGTAGCGTGCGTAAGGGCTCGCGTCTTGCAGTCACCACAAAAGCGCACTAAAGCGGTATTCTCTGGCCCGCATCCCGTCAGGAGAGAGTTGCGTTGTCGACATCCTGTCTTCACAAATCATCGCCCCACAGAACCCATCTATTATATATCGATGGGCAAAGACAAAAGGCATGATGATAACCGCGTTATGCCGCGCCATGATTGGCCGTCGTGTGTGGCCGACCATTGTCTAGAATAATACGATGTAACACGAAGAGTTCGAGGCAATTAGGTGCAATATCTTTATCATGTTCGAAATCGACTACAATATAATACAGGTGTACGTTTCAATATTCTTTTATCGAGCCAACTCTTACGCATTGTCGGTATTATATTGACTTAATCTGTTTAATCCTAACAGTTAATATTGTCTTTATCTTCCGCAACTACCGTAAACAGTTATTTTAAAACCGACCAGAGATGAGACAGTAAACATTTTCAGTGGTCGATGTTCTGTCCAATTATTCTGGGAAACGCAAAAACTGTCAGTTGGAAGTTAGCACGTTACCCGGAGCGTGATTTATAGACTCGTCTTTAAAGTGTAAGACGCAAACAAAATGGCAACATGGCAGTATTAATGACTAAACTATACACTTATAGACTGCGACCCTTTTTCGAGTTAAAGATCCTGCTATTTAGATGTTAGAAGTCTGTGTTTGTTTTAAAGTAAAACGTATTTATGTTGTATGTTTCCATAAAACAGCTATAAAACACATTCCAAGATTCCAGAATCAAAAAGAAACTGACCAAAACTACCTGCAGCCTCCAACAAATTGGAGTAACAGTTCTTCAGAAATCCCAGTCATTTATTAGAGTCATGTTCTATGACAATGGCTCAACTCTGCGCCGGATGTTGGGAAGTCCAATTTATGACCGGATCCCAATTTTATAGGAGTATATATTATTATGGCGGGTACCGACCTCTCTGGTCAAACATTTGGGGGTGTACCGCAAGGTTCGGTATTTGGATCTGTTTCTACATATAATAATAACTCTGCACGTGTTAAATGTTTTTGTACAGCCTCATATATTTTTTGTATTAACTTACGTTGAAGCATAATTCCCCAATGATGTTGGTGAGTCACTTTGCAGCCGTCTTTTTGGAAAAACACATAACAGCGGCGATTTCAAAAGTATGCAAACGTTTTCGAAATAAGTGTTATTTTCGATGATTCGATAAGACAATTGTTATTTCCCGCAAGTGGCCGAGCAAATAGACGCCTTTGCGAGTGAATATAATCACATATAATTTAGCAGTCGTGTACGTTTATATACTTATGGTAATCACTGCATCGAGGTAAGTGCGAACGGTGTAACAATGATGCGGACTTGGTAAAACTGTTACTTGTGCCGACAGAAACGGGCTCCCTATTACCTTACCCCTGCCAAGGCTGTGTAGTTTAACATTACTAGGCCTAGTTCGATAGTCCTGTTAATCTTTGTTGAAAAGGATTACTTATTTTCATCTAATAATAAGCTTTTCCAGCTTCATTCCCTGAGTTAATAGGAACACAAATATTGCTTCTCTAGTTTAGCTTAGGATAATTTCTCATTTTTCTTCTAAACTGTAAGATTATTGTTTTTTTTGTATTGCTGCTTGTGCGCATCGCATAATTAAGTAGAACAGGCATATGTTGAACCCGAACTTAATAATATACACCACAGTGAACATATATTTCTTAAATATTTCGTGGCATTGACGGAAAACTAAAATAAATTTCTGTACCTTTGCCAAGCCCAATGTATGTATTTCATGCTTCAACCAATTTGCTCGAACAAGCTCAAAAGTCGTGGTCTTGTTAGTTTACTGTTCGCTGCCTACTGTCTGCTTAATCAGCACAATTTTCTGCTTCACATGATCGTTCGACCGGCGCCTGAGTTGATCTAGGTTAATTAGAGACAGTCCATCACCTCTCAGCTAACAACTCGACGCAAAATTTTCTGCAAAATTAGTAATCGACGCTAAATTCTTTTTTTTTTGACGAAAATAAGCCCTCATGCAAAACAAATAACATATTTTACAACTCAATAGGGCTTAGGGTTTGTAGTATCCTTTTTCAATACATACGTATAATCCTTATATACCAAGGGCTACCCAACGGCAAATAGACAAAAAAGCAGCCGCCATGCAAAACAAATAGCACATTGAACAACTCTACGGGGTCTTGCACGGTTTTTAATTTCCTCTAGACCTATTTAGCCCTTAAAAACGAATACTACCAAAATGCAAATGGACGAAAAAGTAACTGTCATGCAAGGTTGCGTGTGCGCATAGGTAGCGCGCACCATTCGCTAAAAACAATAACGCCTCGTGTTTAATACGACTTTTAAACCAGTTTTCAGGGTTCATTAAAATCGTAGTTGCGTGTAGGAGGCTCGAAATTAAGACTGTAAAGGGTTAGGTTAGGTCTCAATTTTGTTACTGGCGAGTTGGTAGTTCATAGGTTTAATGAAAAAGTTTCACAACATACTTTTTTTTGTATTTTGGAGAGTTTGCTTGATAAATGTATCTTTGTGGCGTCATTTATTTGAATTAACTCTTATCTTTTCCAGTTACACACAGTATCACGAAGCCTGCAAGTAAGTACTTTAATAACTTAACTCAGGTACTTATGTTTTCTGAAGCCCATCTTTTGGCAGATTGACAAATTAGTGTGGTTAAAATAAGTGTTGGATAATAACACGACCAAATAAATACCTTTCGGCTATAAATGGCTATTTAAGTCGTACTTAGTTGTGAGTTGTGACATTTTTTTTGTTATGGTATTCCCCAGCCAACAAGCTGCAACCATTAACAAACACAACATAATTATTGCTTTATTAAAAATATTGTTGTTTGAAAAATCGAAAACTCGCAATTACTATAACTGCCCCTTAAATGTAAAGTCGTCCATTTCGCATTAAAGACCTATCGATTGATTTTTGTTTTAATTCCATTAAGGGTGGTTATACACCGAGCGATACGGTTACGATTGCGACACAGTCGCGCGTCGGTCGCGCTTCGATGGTGCCGGTAATAGGATCCGAGGTCCTTAAGGAGGCGAACAATAGTAAGCTTTTGTGGTCTTGGGGGCTTCAAATGTGAGAAAAAAGCACTAAAACAAGGTCAGCTCTCAGGTTTTTATCCGTGTGGTCTGCGGCATTTTTTTAGAGAATGTCATTATGCAATTTCTAAGACAAGATAATAAAATTTATCATTAGGAGGCCTGGATAAGAGGAATATGACGTTTCCAAGGTAAAACTAAATGGTAACATAATATAATATCAAAGCGGTGGACTTTTCGTTCTGAAACTGTGCACCTGCTGACATGTTTACAGACACAACAGGACATTTTCAGAACGCAACCGTGTTATATATTGAAACGGAGCGTAAAATAAACAAGGAACACATTAAAGGGTTAGCTGCATGACGAGCCATGGTTAAATGGGACTAAAGAAAGAATATTCATTTGTTAAAAATAAATTGATATTAAAAATACAATGAATTGAGAACCCCGAGTTTTTCCAAAAATGTCTTTGAAAGCTTGTATCTTGGAAACAGTCGCTTAACGGTTTTTGTCTTTCTATGTTTTCAGCTTGTATTATTTTAACCTGTCGATTACCGTTACTAAACAAGTGCGAATCGGACTCGCGCAAGAAGGGTTCCGTACCACCGTATCAGTAGCAGAAGTGGAAACCCATTTTAAAACATATTTCCCTTGCAGCTAGTATGTGGCGGTATACCCTTGCTTTTATTATTTTTTTTGTCGAATTTCGAAAACCATTTGTTTTATGACTTTTGAGTGTTGGGCTGCATGGGAAAAGAAAGACCCTTACAGTGGTCTTCCACAACTGCTGACGATGGTACAATGGTTGGGATGGTGTGGAGTGAATAGTTTGGATTTTACATAGAAAAATGTTTTTTACGAAGTTATTGGTGCGGCTACTTTAACACTCCATGTACGTAACCAGGTGCATTTATAACTTTGCATGTGGTTTACAGATAAATAAAAACCTTGGCGATCCCGTGTAGGTATTCCTGTAATATTTGGCTAATTGCGGTTATCAGGATAAGTATTTTTCCAGAAGATTTCAAGACTCTTAAGTTCCTAAGAAAAGTTCCTGTGACAGACGGACGGACGGACACGCGAGTGATCCTATACCTATTTATTACCTTTTGAGGTACGGAACCCTAAAAATGGCAGACAGTTAACGTTATAATATAACCCCTTTAGACACTTCCGGTCAGAAATGGCCAAAAATTACCTCTTTGAAATAAACAAATACACACTCTGCATAAAAATAAACGCAGTTTTACAACGTCGCCCAATACTAAAAGTATCTCATTACGTTATCACTTTATCGTTTTTTTTTATGTGTTTGGTAACAAAAGTACCGTTTTACGTTACTTCTCTCGGGTTCCCGTGAAAATGTTAACAATAATGAGACGTAACATCTTACACCCACAAGGGCTACTCCGATTCGATCATTTCCGAATTTTATGCAGAAAGTGTCGGGTGACCACGGTTTGGCATTTTGTAGGACAAAAACGAGGAAAATAACCATAACATCACGCCATATAAAAACATAGCGGCACACCATTTCCCATTCGAGGTTGCCGAGGCACAGTTGAGTTGAACTAGTAAATCAATACACAAAGACAAAGCACGGATGTGTCTACATCTAGGCTAGTATATTTAAGTTACTTTCATAGTGTCATGTCCTATGGTATCTTGTTGTGGGGGAAAGCAGCGGATATTCAAACAATTTTTATTTTACAGAAAAGAGCTATTCGAGCAATTTATAATTTAAAACGAACAGACTCCTTAAGAGAGTTTTTTAAAGAAATTTACATACTAACTGTAGCTAGTCAATTTATTTTCGAAAATATAATGTACTTATGTACGCAAGAACCTTACAACATTTACCAAACTTAGGGATAGCTGCAATGTTAACCTAAGAAATAATCACAGACTGTTTGCGCTCCGATTTAGACTCGCGAAGGTTAGCAATTCTTTCAAGGGTTAGTGCATTCTCTACTATAATAAGATACCTCTGGAGATTTTGAAATTGCCATTTGAGCAATTTAAAAAGCATGTTACTTTGTCGAAAAAGGGATATTACAATGTTCGAGATTACTTAAATGACAGGACTGTATGGGGTTAATCTAGTTCAACACAGACCTCGCTGTTAATAATTTTGTAATTATTTATTATTGCCTGCTTATAAAATAAAAAAAAAGTATAATTGTATTAGTTAAGCACAACCTATTTTTAAAAGAGATCTAAAAATCAATCTGTGGGAGTTTCTACGCCCGTCTTCTCCCACAGTGGCCCAATGTAGAGAAGAGGCAAAAAATGACGTTTGCTAAGTATATGTAAATATCTACAGTAATAAGGAAAAAAAAAAAACGTCATTTTTGTTGACGACCGGTTGGCGCTGCAGTAGTGAATCTGCCTACAATGCGAGAGGTTCTGGGTTCGATCCCCGCCTGGAGAAAGAAAAAATAAGCCCCATGTCATGGATGTTTATACGTGTGTCATGTCGCTCTTTCTGGTTCCCACGACATAGAGTATCTTACTGTGGGTTAGAAGCAATGGATGTTCCTGTATAAACATTTTATATTATGTTATTTGACAGAGATATATTGAAGGACAGGAAAAGCCGTGACGCTATCTAAATCTTTCTGTAGATATGAAACGATCAAACTATGTAGATAATGTTAGACGGTAAATGACAAATACCGACTAACAATATTGTAAATTATATTAGATATCATTTCATATTAGTTACATGTTTTTTTCTACAGAAAAAGATGGAAACAGAAAAATGGCACTAAAGTATGGTCACAGCAACAATAAGTACTCCATATCGTAAAACACAAAGTTTACAATTTCATTAGGTATTCAACCTTCGTGAGTGTATCAGTTACTGTAAAGTGTACTTTTTATTACGATAAGCAACGGAAAAAAGGGTTACGCGAAAAAGAATGTCAATTGGTTCCGTATAAGGGAGGCTTTCATGACTCGCTGCCACCTTGTTTGCCTCGGATTAAAATTAAATTAAATATTCCAAATGCCGTAACTAGATAAGATTAGACTTGAGTCGACTTTAAGTCACTATGAGTTAAAATAAGATATGTCAGGTTTGTGCATAGAGTATGTAAGAGTATTACATTAACTATCCGGCTTCTATCTTGAAAAATATCCTTTATTAGGGTTCCATATCCGAAGGGTGCCAAACGGGACCCTATTACTAAGCCTCCGCTGTCCGTCTGTTTGTCCGTCCATCCGTCCGTCCGTCCGTCATCGGGCTCTATCGGATCAACCGAAATAGGTAGAGAGCTGAAATTTTCACAGAATGTGCATTTCTGTTGCCGCAACAGCAACAAATAATGAAACATACTGATTTTCAAGAATTAAAAGAAGTACCCATAGAAGAAATTATTGGTATGGCCATTTCTTAGCCATTTTGTTTTATTTGTTTATCGGTGAAAAAATTGACTCTCCCGATCTTATCGGAAAAGATTTTTAACTGCAGGTATTAAGTTTTGTGCTTAGTTATTTGTCATTATATGATTAATAATTGCTCATTCGAATAATAATAAATAATATTAAGTTTTTCATTACATTTTATTTGATTTTTGTAAATAAGTTACTCAATTTCTATCCACTTCCGGTTTCAATGAGCAAAGAGCTACGTTACCCTGAGTACATAGTTTTTCAATGTGTCGATGTACGGCCTTGAATTGAGTCCTACCTAGTATTTAATATTGGATTATTAAAAATTAAGTAGGTATATGTACTCGTACAAAAAAGTCGTTTTACGGATAAACGTAAAACGACTGTACAATGTATGGAACCCGATGTCCTACTCGCACTTGTCTGGTTTTATTAGGAATAAGCTACGAATCTGTTTATCTATGTCACGAAGAAGATATTCTGTAGATTTGTTATCAGTATAGCGAAATTTCAATAACCAAAGTTGGTCTGGCTGTGAAGCAGATCTATGTAGTAAGACCACTTAAATAATTTATCAGCTTTTAAGGTACTATTTATTTGGTGGTGGGAAGATAAAGGTAAAATTAGATAACAGGTGTGTACAAAATCCAGGCTTAGTACTTACTGGCGACAGCGTTAATTACATCCACATAAGGAAAGAAAAGTGACCGCAAACAATGCGCTCGACTCAAACTAAAATAACGTAGCGCCAATCCACATAAAAATGTTTAAAAATAAACTACGCTATTTTTTCAAAAATATTTTCACGGAGAGTTTACGAATACATAATATCAATATTTAGAATGTAATTCCGCAATGCAATTAGGTTAGGATTTCAGAATTACAGAAAAATTAATAAAATTTAGAGGTCTTTTCGTAATTAAATTCATTCCAAGAAAATTTCATTTAATCGCGTTTTCATTCAGTGAGATGTATGTCGTATGATATGATGTCCTTTCCTCTGTAGATGACTTAATAGTGGAGTAAATAGATTGAAAAAAACACATTTTATTTGGTATCGCCTTATGTTACACTTAAATTGAGCAGCAGTTTGTTCTCTCGGCCATTATTTAGGTTTTCAAATGAACACGTCGATAATAAAAGCGATTTTTCAACACGCCGGCACAACATTTGTTACTAATAAAGGTCAAAGGCTTGCTTCTGATCGTTAAAACGACTCATAAAATACTTAAGAAACCATCCCACGCAATTAATTAATGATGCATTTTACGGTTTAACGATGCACAAATAGGAATCTAAAGGATTTTATTAGAAAATTCCTGTATTTATCATCGATTGCCAAGTCTAGGGCAGTATACTTGAAAATATGTATAAATATAGCCTTATTTATTAGTTGTATACGTTATTTTTACATTTATGTATATTCAACTACAGTTTCGAAGTAACATCTGTATGTACACATAGTACATATATAAACGTATTAAACCTAACTTAAATGTAGTAGACGTAAACTAGGTAAAAACTTCCCCTAGACCGTTGCCAGGTGGCAGGGTGCCCAATATGCTGGCACAATTACCTCGCTGTATCGCTCAGCTGATGCTTGAGCGTCTGGGTCCCACGGCCCGAGGGTCTGAACGCCGAAGGCAACAAAAAAATGTGCCGTTTGAGACCCTCGGCCGCTGTCTCCGCAGCGTCGGCCGCGGCAGAGGTCGCTGGTAACTGACACTGGCCAGGGTGTCCACGCAGCGACCGCCCATTGTGCCAGGGAGTGAGCGTCATTCCGTCTGGCCTCTTGCCTACGTCACGCACAGGCCGCTCGGTTCGAGAACGGCCTGCAAGCCACAGCTGGCAAGGGCCCGACGGTTGACGTCATTGAGGCTGGCATGGCGGGACCATTGGCCGGCGCTGCGCTGACAGGAGAGGCCTTGGTGTCCGAGTTGGTCCACCCCGGCACCACGTCGGCACCCATGGGGTCAGTAGTTCCCACGCCGCGCCGCCGAGTTGCAGGCAGACGGCGAGATTCAGAGGTCTCTGATGTGCCTGGGGAATTCGGTCCCGGTCCTTTTCTCCGATCCCGGGATTTCGGGATTGACGAAAAACAATCCCGAGATCCTGGGGTTATACAGTGAATATCAAATTTTACAATCACGTAATTACGTAAAATCAGTTTTTAGGGTCTGTGAGTCCGCCTGTCCGTCAACGAGGATATATCTCAGGAATAGGTAGACGAATAATAGGACGTAATAGGTAGAGTTGAAATTTTCACAGAATGAGTGTATCGGTCGCCGCTACCGCAAGAATTAATGAGCTGCTTGTGTTTTATAAAATTTAATTCTTGTGAGTGAGGTACTAAACAAATCAACCAATTTCATCAACGTCAGTATTTTCATGAAATATAAGAGCTCCGTGGTCTAATGGATTTCACGCTTGCTTCTCACACAGGAGATGCAGGTTCGAAACCTGACCATGAACCAATCAATTAGATAATTAATTTATCTTAAAAACATTATCGGACGCTCAGTGTTTCGGATGACAGGTCCCGGCTACTATCGCTACTTGGTAGTGGTTGTAAAACCCCTGCATCAACCCGCACAGAGCCAGCGTGGTGGAGAAATCGCAATCTTACTAGTAACCCGGGTAAAGGCCTATACCCCTCAGTAGGGACATTAATGAGCTACATTTATTTATATTTTTTATATAAGAAGTAAGTAAGTAGCATAAAACGCCTGACAAGACAAATCATCTTGCCGACGTTGTTGTGTTCAGATAATGCGTTTTTCAATTCATTTAGTAGCCAAAATCGAAGTCTATTTTAATTCTAATCCCGAAAATCCCGAAATTTCACAAAATGTGATCCCGTTATTTGAATCCCGAAAAATGAGCAAGGGTTGAAATGAAAAGTGTTCGGGATCCTGGGATCGAATTCCCTATAAGTTGGTCCAGATATGTTCTTTTGTCCGTAACGTACCTCCGTATCGTATCAGCGTCGCCATCCAAGAACGCTAGTTTGGACGCCAGGATCGGCTGCGATCGAGACGCGCCCGCCGTACCACCGTAAAGTACCGAATGGGTGTCCAACTAGCGTTCTTGGATCGCGATACTGATACGATACGGGGGTACGTTACGGACAAAAGAACATGTCTGGACCCATCTTTAGGTGTCTCGACTGGATGGTGCAGCCAGTGACGTCCCACGTTACAGGGTATCCTACTGTGGGGCCAGAAGCAATGTATGTGCCTGTATGTAAAAAATGGAACAGCTATTGCTTTGGGAGCAATTTATGTTCTATTGTACATAAATTACTCCCAAAGGCGCCAAATGCCGTATTCGGCAGTCAGTGTCCAAACAAAAGAAGCGCCGCCGACAAGTCAAACATGACATTTTAAGCCTTTGTGAGCAATGGATACACTATTGCAATGCTATTCGAGTTTTATCACGCAACTTTTCAGGGCCTTTTTCCCTGGATGCGAAGAGACGAGCTCTCTGCTGGCCTTTGGACCGTGTCGTGAGTTCGTCTCTCGATTTGAAGCAAAGCTAGCGGCTCGTACCTCAACCTTGGAGAGTTGCTATTTGAAGGAAAATTTTACCTCGGACAGTCCCGGCCGTCTAGAGTTTGTATGATTATCATAATATAGGTAAAGTGTTATATGTAAATGTTTTAAATGGAAAGGTTCCTCATGTTTTTTTTAAAAATAAATATGAATAAAAAAATGGTCGTTTGAAAAGCCACCGAAACTACCACAAATAATAAACAAAGCGTCACCCAACCACAAATCGATTAATCCATTTGTCAATAACCACTAGAATGCGCAGCAAACAGTAGTGACTTAGCCTTAAAAAAGAAAGTGCGCCCGGAAGAACTCAAACTGGACCAGATCAAAATAGCCCACTCAATGAGCAATCGCTATCAATCATCATACACTGCGACGTCATAGGCTAGTGGAATATCAGTATTGGTAAATTTATATAGTGTCCGCACAGTGGGACTATTATGTGTGAGAGTATGCGGGTTTAATGAGGACATTGGCAGTAGTGACAACAAGCTGAATAGGGCTGGTGAAGTGAACTAAATATACCGTCACAGCAATGAAGGTTTTCTCCTGATGTTTACCATCACTGTTAGAAAGTCCGTATGTAAATGTCTTATCTCATGTGAAGAGATCGGATAATTGGATGCATGTTTACCTAATATTGAGGAGTTGGCCATAATAGCCAACTCCTTTTTTCCGCAATTTTGCATCGAAAAAATCCCGCGCTTCCGGGATTGACAAATTTAGTTTTCGGATTGTAGAATCGGATGTATGACTTTGTATAGAATTTCAGTACAAACTGTACCCAAAACTTTTGCTCTTGAGTGTAATTTTGTGATTTTCTGACTATTATTACTATTATTAGTCGTTTCTTTTCAGATAAAATCCATAATGTAAAAAAATAAAATAAAAAAATTATAAAATAAAATTTACCTAATGTCAAACGCTTAAAATTATTATGCATAAAATAAAGAAAAACATACAAAACACACATCTTCTTATGCTCCTGACAGACATCACACTTACATACACTACTTTTTATTTTTTCATAATTTCACAAAGATAAATAAAATGTTACATTTGTGGAAAACATTTGTACAAAGGCGAGCTTATCTCTAAAAAGAGATTTCTTCCAGCAACCCAAGGCATGATAGGAAAATTTACCATGAAAGGGTAGGCAGTGCACGATATCTAATAACTTATCTATTATAATATTATAAATAATAAATACATAAATTAAATATCTATAAAAATTCAAAATAAAATACCTATATACCAAACTACTAAATAAGTACCAATATATATATAAACCTGTACATATAGTAATATGTAGTATGTATATTAATACATACTATATAACTATTATATAACATATATATAACTTTTGTCATGAAAGAGAGAGGATGTGCTCTTTTACCCGGTTTTTGAAAGAGAAAAGAGTGGGACTGTCTCTTATCTTGCAAGGAAGTACGTTCCAAACAAATTTTTGTTAATGTGCCACATCTACTCTATCAGCAACCGCACCGATGATTCCGTCTGAGCTGCTGCGACTCATCAATCTCATCATGGATGCAGCTCTCTTGCGCAAAATGGCGACAAAGTCTTCCACTTTCGCCTCCATTGTTGACGCGCTACAGTATCGCGGCAGCCCCAGCACAATCCTCACTTGCAACTTGCAACATGGGAAGCATATTTACCTATCTTATATTGTTAAGTAGGTAGTTACCAAACTAGCATAACGAACAACGCCAGGATAAGTGAACACTACACTACATTTAGAATAATTCATGTACCTAAGAAACAAATCATTAAAAATTATTGTGATTAGTGGAATTTGGTGAATTTTATTTTTTGCATCCGATTTGTTATACATGCCCGGATTTCCTGGCATCCACGGTTTTTTTTTTTAAATTAAGAAGTGGCTTCCGGATCCGGATATTAAGATGCCTATTTACTTAAAGTTATTTTTTGTGAAGCGACAGCCACGAAACCACAATAGTTCTTATGGTAATTCCAGATAAAACCGTGATGACGTTCCGGTATGACTTCTGGTAGCCCTGAATGTCAATAACCAAACAACCAATGATCTGTAACTTTGAGTTGGAAGAAGGGCTGACTGTTATGCGTTGTTGGGTTACTAAGGGTTAATGTTGCTGGATTCTGGAGCAATGTTGAGTCAACAAACATACTGGGGGGTAATGCTACTATTTGACAAGCCTCGCTCAAGCAAAACATTTTTCACAAGTATAGGAGATTTTCCCTAAATCGTATTGGGCAAGCTAGGACACTTTTCCGGTGTGAGAGGCTCGCTTTGGGGGAGGAAGAAGAACGGAGTGAGTTTTAGTGAGATTTAGGGAAATTCTGTCACACCTGAAAATATACCCTAGACTTCCCAATACTATACTACTGAAACCTGCGATGTGCTTGTGAGAGGCTTGTCAATCAACAGCATATGGGCCCTGTTGAATGTACCAGAATGTACATATACCAGAGTCCAAGTACTCTGTTTGGAGACTGACTGTGTTTCAAAAGAGACTCGGGCCTCGGGACGCATGGACACCTGTGGTGTATGGATCGGTCGTGGTTTTGCTTAACAAGAGGTCCCGGGTTCGGAACCCACAGCTGGGGACGAAGATCGAAAATCCCTGGGTCCAGGCTGCTTATGTTTGTGACGTGGCAGTTTCTGGTTTCATAGTTCATAGACAAGACTTATAACATAACAAAATAGTGTCACGATTTTTCCCATACGGGGTGGCAGAGGCACAATTGTGCCTACTTTGAGCCAGTTATGTTACACCACGGAGCTCTTATTAACTAGTATACAAAGGCGAATATATCTGTAATAAGAGATCTCTTCCAGCTAACCAAAAGAGGATGAGAATGGTCGGTTTCTGTTAAATCCTGACCTAAGTTCTAGTTGCCCTGAAGGCAACCGATGACATTATAAAAATACTGCTAACTGCGCCTCAAAATTACTTTTCCGTTCTATACACATATATACTAAACAAAATACCTTGAAGATACGAATATAATAATATGAATGGGAATATGAAACTACAACAATCTACAGTAACTCAACAAAGTTAGTTTTATTTATGATCAAATAAGATTTTATTGAATTAGGAAATAATAATTTAAGTTAGCATAGACAGACTACGCTCATCAGACGTAGTCTCACTATACAGCCTGGATCTTATTCAAATGTAAAAATACCTTTCTCACTGTGTAGCTATCTGAAAGGTCAATGAGAAGATAACCTGAGATATCATTTCACAACTAAATAAGTAATTATTAGCCTTACAATATCATCATTGTGCCTAGAATAACTTTTATTTAAAGACAAAGCGCCGATTTCTGACTTCAGAAATTCACTAAGTGATACTTAAGTATCTGACATCTGCAGAGACAGAACGATAAATATTTTTAGTGAAATTTTCATTTCACAAATTTAAGTGAAATCAATCTGTGGGAGTCTCTATGCCCTTCTTCTCCCACAGTGGTCCAATGTAGAGAAGCGGCAAAAATGACATTTGCTAAGTATATGTAAATATCTACAGTAATAAAGTACTTTGACTTTGACTTTTGACTTTGACTTTGAAGGAAAAACATACATATCTTTGTATGCGCGGTGCTTTGCCACCGCGCATACAAAGATATGTATGTTTTTCCTTGTGTGTGGGGTGGGGCGGAAAAGTTGTTTGTAGACAATACACCCTACTTCTAAACATCGTGAGGAAACCTTCAAAGCGGCAATGGGCTGGGCCCCAGTCACACAAAATGAACTTTTGAATAACGTGGGCGACACTGTATAAGGCTTGACGCCATGTATATGTCACCGTAAGATAGTCAAAACCGTTAGTTGATAAACTAACGCGTTAGTTGATTAACTATCGATTGATAGTAAACCAGACCGACAGGGTTTAGAATTTACGTTTCTTTTGTTCTTACATGTCATCCTAACTCGAAGACTATTCGGGGACTCTAGTCTTCACCTAAGCTACCGCAGTGTTTGCCCTGGTATTTCGTTTGCAATTCAAGTTTAAACCAGTTTACTATTTAACGGTTTTAACCGTTAGTTTACCAACTAACGCGTCATATAGTAGGCAGTACGCTACAGTTTACTATCTGACGATAGTTGACCAACTAACGAGAAAAAAACGTTGGATTATCAACTAACGGTTTTGACAATCTTACGGTGACATATACAATACACCCTACGAAACCTTTGAAGCGGCAATGAGCTGGGCCCCAGTCACGTAAAATGAACTTTCTTGACGCCATGTATGTACGCCCTACTAATTTTGAAGTAAGGCTTGGATGCACAACCGATAATTCAGTTTGAAGCACTCTCAAAGTCATGCAGTCACTCGCTCACGCTCGGGAAATGACACTAACAGTATGACATGGGCTAAAAAAATGCAGCCTATTAATGTCCCCGCCGAAGGGCACAGGCCTTTACCCGGATGCGAGTAAGATTAAGCCGTACTCCACGCTGGCTCAGCGCGGGTTGATGGAGAAGTGTCGGGCTTGTGGCCAACCCGACTGCCAGAAGTTATCAAGCTGCCCTATTAGGCCCTCTGACACAGCTTTGCGACTACTATACCACAGAGCAGCGATAGTAGCCGGGACCTACAGCTTAACGTATCGTCCGAAACACTCAAGCGCTCGAAACAAATGCTACATAGAAACGGACACCCATCCAGTACCCGTCTCGGCCAGATGTTGCTACCCACACCGATGTGAAATACCGCTAGGCCATGGACACTATGACTTGCGTTGCCGCACTTAACTTAAGTAGCAGTCTGTGCATTCGGCCAGTAGAGTCAAGAGCCCTATTGTGTTCACATCCGCGAGTTGCTAGTTATATTCTCAATTGCCACGTCATTTAACCTAACGACGACCCGAATGGCCGAGTCGGCAGTGACCCTGCCTACGAAGCCAAGGGTCCCGGGTTCGAGTCCCGATGAGGGCAAATATTTGTTTGATGAGAACGGATGTTTGTACCCTAGCCAAGCAGCGGATATTCAAACTATTTTTATGTTACAGAAAAGAGCTATTCGAGCAAATTATAATTTAAAACGCACAGACTCCTCAAGAGAGCTTTTTAAAGAAATTGACACTGTAACTGTAGCTAGTCAATTTATTTTCGAAAATATAATGTATGTACGCAAGAAACTTACAAAATTTCCTTTGGGAATTTCCTTATTTCCTTAGCGATAGCTGTAATGCTAACCTAAGAAATAATCACAGACTACATGCGAAGGTTAGCAATTCTTTCAAGGTTCAATGCATTCTCTACTACAACAAGATACCTCTGGAGATCTTGAAATTGCCATTTGGGCAATTTAAAAACCATGTTAAAGCGACTTTGTCGAAAATGGGATATTACAATGTTCAAGATTACTTAAATGATGGGACTGTATGGGGTTAATCTGGCTCAACACTATATAATTTTGTAATTATTTATTCCTGCTTTTTAATTATTCTAATGACATATATATATATATTTTGTATTAGTTAAGCATAAGCAATTTTTAAAAGAGATCTAAAAATCAATCTGTTGGAGTTTCTACGCCCTTCTTCTTCCACAGTGGTCCAAAGTAGAGAAGTGGCAAAAAATGACGATTGCTATATGTATATTTAAATATCTACAGTAATAAAGACATTTTGAATTGGAATTAGAATTGGACTTATGGTTATTTATCTATCTAAGCATAATATTTATCTATATAAGTATGTGTATCGTTGTCTAGTACCCAAGATACAGGGAATCCTAGTTTGGGGCTAGATCAATGTATCTAAATAGTGTCCAAGGTATTAATTTAAAACGCTGACAATTTAGTATTCCCTGGTCTACATACTGCTTTAAGTAAGATAATAACTAGCCCCCTCTCTGCCCCTACGTAAGAACAAACTAGAACTGCCCTAGAAGGCGCAGTCGGTCACAAATAAGGCATGTTCGGACCCCCTCCTCCAAGAAATTGTCTTGTCGTAATAAATGAACATAGATAGATGAATGTGAAAGCTAGTTTCCTGTAACAAAATAACTATTTGTATCACGCAGGAACGCACCTTATGCCAGATAAGTAATAAAATCCTAAAATGGGTTTTGGAAGCTTTTTAATCCATATACAGGAAAAATAAACATGTTCAGCTTAGGTAAACAGTCACGGTACAAGAACACACGGATGGTTGACTGGTGTTAGATTTTTTTTAGTATCAGACATGTTTGTTAACCCCAAAATTAAGTTTTTCCAGCAAACCAATGCTGTACTGGGAACGTAGCAAGTAAAAGTAATCACTATAAAATTAAATAAATATTAGAGAACAATCTTACACAAATCTATCTATCTATCTAGGCCCCCTACTAAGCTCTAGAAGGCTTGTGTTATTTATGGGTGTACTAGACGACGTATTTAATAGAGATAAATTCTTATATGTAAATACATAGAAAACATCCAAGACTAAGAAACAAATATTCATGCTCATCACACAAATATTTGCCCTTACCGGGATTGGAACCCAGGACCGTCAGTTTCGTAGGCCACCACATCATCATCAATCAGTTTTGCCCACTTTTAGCCTGTACTCAAATAATACAATATCTAAATCAAACTATAAAACAACAATCTCCAACATGTTACGCAGTGTACCTCAACATTATTGCCTTGGAGCGCTGACAGTCCCGCATTTAGAGTTCACTGTTTACAAATAAATCATTTGGTATTATTTTATTGCTGCCCCCAGCTTCACGTCGGGTGTACACTTCCGGTTAGGTCAGTGGTCCCAGTTATGTTTAGAATGGAGTGACCGTACAAAATGGGCTTTTGTCACTACATCTGGGATACTCGCTGACTACCCTCCTTTGAAAAAAAAAAGCGTGAGCATTGCTTTCGAATGTCTTCTAAAAATAATTTGCTAGGTGACCGAGCGAACGCGAAGCGTGATGAATCGTCTCCGTTTCAGCTTGGGCAAAATTGCTTTCGTATGTCTGTCTGTCCGGATGTTCTTCGCTACAGGTCGCATTTCTCAGCCGATTATCTTGAAATTTAGAGAGTAGGTTTTATAATTATATATGAAGATTTTTTTCATCGATATATTTTTTTAATTTTTTAAAATGGTGGTGGGATTTGGGGTTGAAGATGTAAAAAAAAACTCTTCAGCCCAATCGGCTTGACGGATTTTATAACAAATGATGGGTCGTTAGATTTGTTTGTTTGGATTCCTTACATAAAATATATAATTTTGGTGAAAAATTTATAAGTTGAATTTTAGACACCAAAATGTAGTTTACAAAGTTATTGATGCGGCTTCTTTCATACTTGATGAACGTAACTAGGTGCATTCATAAGTTTGTATGTGGTATAGAAAATGCAGGCGGGTTATTTGTTTTTATAATAATTCCTCTTGTTCATCCGATTAATTTCAATGGGTCGGAGCTTGTGGGGGTGGAACATAACGTAAAAAAACGGCCAAGTGCGAGTCGAACTCGCGCACGAAGGGTTACGTACCACCGTACAATGGTAGGGATGGTGTGGAGTGAATAGTTTGGATTTTACATAGCAAAATGTTGTTTACAAAGTTATTGGTGCGGCTACTCTCACACTCCATGTACGTAACCAGGTGCATTCATAAGTTTGTATGTGGTATTGAAAGAATTGTTGTATGGGAGCCCCCTTAAATATTAATTTTATTCTGTTTTTAGTGTTTGGTTGTTATAGCGGTAACAGAAATACATCATCTGAGAAAATTTCAACTGTCTTATTATCACGGTTCATGAGATACAGCCTGGTGACAGACGGACGGACGGACGGACGGACGGACGGACAGTCGGACAGTGGAGGCTTAGTGGCCCTGTTTGGCACCTTTCTGGTACGGAACCCTAAAAACTGTATCGCTCGCGAGGTCTTCTGCTCACAGAGCCATTAGTTATAGTATGTTAGTCAAAAGATTACTAGCATTGTTAGAAATACATAGCTCAACTCCAGACATAACACATAACATTGCGTCACGCCCTTTTCCATACGGGGCGGCAGAGGCACAATATTGCCCGCTTTGAGCCAGTTTTTCAATACTCCATTTTGCGTGACAGGGTGCTAGCCCATCGCCGCAGCTCGACTCCACATGTCTTAAAGTTACACCACCCAAACTTTTTTAATGACCAAAGTCCTGAAATTTTAGTGCGTGAGTGGGTCTTATCTTAACTCACTCTTAATAATAAAAGGTTAATTTTTTTATTGTCTTCAATAAAAATGTGCCTAGAATGATGAAATCTAAAACATAAAATTTGACTTGTGAATTTACGATTTGTTTTGAGCGTTCCACTTTATTAACTACTCATACTAGACGCCATTAATCATGTTAATGTTTATATGTTTGTTGTCTAGCTAAAACTATAGTCAAGACGGTATATCTATACGACCTCTGTGGCGCTGCGGTTGTGCGATTGTCCCTACCATGCCAGAGGTCCCGGGTTCGATGCCCGGCGGGGATACAGAAAAAATAAACCCATATTGGATGTTTTTATGTGTGTGTCGTCGTTGTTTCCCACGACACAGGGTATCCTAGTGTGGGGCCAGATGCAATGAAAGTGCCAAAAATAATAATTAATAATAAATGTATGAGTGAAACTTGTCAAAATTCCGAAAATTCAAAAGTGACCATAAATTGATTTTCAAGTTTTTTATATTACTTAAGTTTTGACTAGTTTCAAACACATTTAAATTAGTTTATTTCACGGAAACGGCGTACTGTCATATTTGTTTTCGTTCTTTTAAATACCTACTTGTCTTGGCTATGGGGCAAATACTATTATAGGTACAAATATCATGATTCATATATACTTAAATTACTAATATTTCCTTGATTCATTATTCTACTTTCCAATCTAAAACCTTTGCTTTTACAGAATCTAATTCCTGTTTAATTCAATTTACTAACAATATTATTCTATTAAGTAGGTGCATAAGATATAAGTAAATAAATAAATATTAGAGGACTATCTTACATAAATCGAACTAGGTCCATAGAATGCTCATTAAGGCTTGTGTTATGAGTACTAGACAACGATATATTTAATAGAGATAAATACTTATGTAAATACATATAAAACATCCCCAATTTAAGTCCAAAAAAAAATAAAGAAAAATATTAGCTAATCGTTTAGAAATTTCATACATTTATAATAATCTTGACGATTTTAGATTCGAAATTGTAATTTAATTGTATGTTGTTCGCGCAGATGTCATCTACTGACCTTTCCAAAGACTGTTGCTGAAGAATATGGTACTTACTCTTCTAGTTGTACCTAGCTGCCTGTGTAGTGCAAGAGATATTTCTAAATGAATGAAAACACGTGGCAAAAGTAATTAATTTTAGAACAGACGAAATAGACGTTACGCGCCCTCCCGATCTCCCCTTATCTTAATTACTTGTACATAAGTAGAGCAATCGAATTAAACAAACATTCAAAGTAAACAATCGAAACGAAGTTTATTATTTACGAAGTTCATTCAACAATGTGGAGCCTTGAAGATCTTTTACAACATACATACATATGCTCACGCCTATTTCCCGGAAGAGGGGTAGGCAGTGACCGAATACCTCCACCTGCTACGATTCTGGCGTACATCTCTCGCTTCATCAACATCCATAAGTCTCTTCATGCAAGTTCGCCGGTTACGGGTACTTCGTATTTGCCCCTTCACTAACAAATCGCCGATTTGGTCTTTATAGGACTTTCTTGGGCGTCCCCGCCCGACGGCTCCTTTCACACCCGCTATATAAATCTGTTTCGTCAATCTCCTTTCATTTATCCTTTCAACGTGACCAAACCATCTAAGCTGGCCTTTCTCTATCCTTGTCACTATATCTTCTCTCAATCCACAGCGTGCCCTTATAACTTCATTCTTCAATCTATCTTTCAATGTTACTCCACATATGCTCCTCAAAGACCTCATTTCTACAGCGTTTATTCGGCTTTTATGCTTGTTCTGCCATACCCAACATTCGCTCCCATACATCAATGTCGTTATACAAGGTATTCAAAATTTAGTCTGTCGTAGAGTACGACCAATGACGGGGATTTTATCACATCTAAAAAATAAACATATTTACGGGAACCCTTATTTACACACCTTACACACCAACTATACCAAGTTACATTTTACTAAACTATAGTTCCATTCCAGAAAAAGAGCTCCGTGGTCTAATGGATTTCACGCTGGCTTCTCACACTGGAGACGCAGTTTCGAATCCTGACCGGTGTACTGATGAGATAATTAATTTACATTATCGGATGTTCAGTGTTTCGGATGACACGTTAAGCAGTAGGTCCGGCTGCTATCGCTATGTGGCAGTGGTCGTAAAATCCCTCCATCAACCCGCACTGAGCCAGCGTGGTGGAGTATGGGTTAATCTTACTCGTATCCGGGTAAAGGCCTGTGCCCCTCGGTGGGGGCATTAGTGGGCCACATTTATGTATCTATAATTCCATTTCCCATCCTTTTACGAGTACATGGATAGCTTACGTGTCCGACGAAAACATTAAATTATGAAAACTGATACGTTCCTTTCTAAGAGTCCACTATCCGAAACGACTCATTAATTTCACAAAACAAGCCATCCAGGCCCTGCCGCAGTCACTGCGCAAAACCGGTCCTTTTGTAACATGTCAATCTTTCGTGCCGTTGAATAATGTAGCGGGCTGGAAAACTAGCTGTTTACTATGTTTTACTGTCGCCGGCTTATATTGAATGACCGTTTGTTCCTCGGACTGCCTCAGATGGATATATACTGATTGCGTTGTTGTTCCTTCTGTCGCTTTGTTTTATTTCTAGGAGTTTATTGTTTGTTGGTATTAAGATTTTGATGAACGGGTTTTGGTTTGTAATTTATTTTCGTATTTCAAAAGGGTTGTCTAGTCGCAGAAGCGTTTTGGGGAGACGTGTGTTTGCAAACTTTGCAATGTGTAGACTCGTGTAATTAATAGTTTTTTACGCGGCTAACTATTTTCAGAAGTAAAGGTTTAATTACCTATGCCCATTTTAATGATGTTTCGTTAATTTTATAACTATAATTTTCTGAATGAGTAATAATAAATGATTTACGCTTTAATTACAAGCCCCATGCCAATATCTTTTAAACCAGCAGTTACAAAAATACCTCTTACAACCTCGTTCTCTTATTATTCATCTTTGCTCAGCGCTTGTACGAATGTGAAACTTCTCATTTTTTCTGTCGTGACCCGAATAATTTACGATTCGCAGCAATAAATTTTATTTAAAAAATTGAAATGTCATAATAAAGAAGTTTTATTTATTGCTCCTCGATTAAAATGAGCCGTACAGTTTTCTTTTTTCGCATCCAGCATTGTAACGTAATTCTTATAACGTTTACAAATTCACTAATAAATCTTGCACACGTTCATAAATAAAACATTCTTAGGCCAAACAAAGCCGATAACGACTAGACACAGTCGACAACACCTCATTATCGCAAAGTGACCGCAACATGCACAATGCAGCGCCCGGAATGTTGTCCAACGACGAAGCTATATAGTTCATCCATCTTTAACACACCGCAAATAATCCAAAATGACTCTAAACTACTTTGAGATAGATTCGACAATCACTAAGTTGCCACTAGCACTATATCTGATGAACCGACTTCATCAATAACTTGAGTATGTCGTCGATTCGACCTGTCCAGATTCAGTGACCTTTCTCTGTGATTCTAAACCTTATACTGCTATGTTTAGAGACTAGAGTACTAGATGGGTGCGAAGACACGCGTTTGGGACGATCAGTGTATTTACACTTGTAAGGTTGAGGACCTGGTCAAGTGCGAAACAAACTAAAACTGTAAGTAATTGACTGCAACATTGTTGTTAAGAAAATAAGAGACTGTTTGCACTCGCGCTTAGGGGGATGTTTAAGGCGACGCAGTAAATATTTAGTTACGCAAAATAGGAGTATTAATGCTCGTCTATTAGTAAAATTAACAACTCGATTTGTGGTAATTGAAATTTCGATCATAACCGTATTAAAATAACGTTCATAACAGCTCACACAGCAACATGGCTGTGACGTCAGTCGCTGGCGCAAAACAGTGCGATTTTTACTTATTTGTTGAAAACCACTTATTATTTCTTAACTTCAAACACATTTCTCTAAGATCCGCAATAATCACATCAATATTATTTTTAGAGCTCCGTGTTCGGGTTGCTTCTCACACAGGAGATGTAGGTTCGATGCCTGACCATGTACCAATGAGATAACTAATTTATGAAAGTGAGGAAACCTTCATTACTCCATAGCTGCGGCGAAGGACTAGCCTCCTGTCACGCCTAATGGAGTTTTGAATGACTGGCTCAAAGTGGGCACAATTGTGCCTCTGCCACCCCGTATTGGAAAAGGCGTGACGTTATGTTATGTTATTTTATGTTTATTCTTTTTAGATCCCAAGAAATAGCAAATTTTAGCAAGTTGAAAAACATCTATAAATTTTATTTTTGTCATAAAGCGGAAAGAAAAGGGGGATGTCTTAATAACATGTATATTTCGGGATAGTAATAGTATCTCTTTTAACAGGAATAGCCCTTCAAACATGGCTATTTGACCGAATTTGACGTTATCCAGAGCGTCTGAAAACAGTCGTTTCTTTATACTAGCTTCTTCATCATGTGTTTCAGCTTGCATTCACGAACGTGCAAAAGTAATTTGATTAGATACCTATTACAAAATCTATTTTTCACACATTTTTTTTACAATTTAACACAATATTTAAATTTTTGTGCTTGTTCTTTATTTGATGTTTGTATAAATATTAAGTTATGTTGCTCTGTTTGTCCATATAAGTCTATATCTATAAGGTTTTTTTTATTTTGAATTCCTATTATTCCTCTAAAAGTAAGCAGAAGGTCTCATTCTAAGTTCTGCTGTCGGTGTGCCCAGCCTTTAATTGTTTTATAACTTTCCCCAGTCACCAATTTCTATATCAATTTGACGCAATCTACGCCGCTTTTACTGTGGATGAAAAGTGGCATATTAAACTAGTTTAACTAAATTTTCGTCCAAACGTGCATATTCTTCCAAATCTGCGAGCAGTTGCAGGCAGACGGCTATAAAACACGCTCGTTACATTTTATATAAATTTCCCATACGGGGTGGTAGAAGCACAGAGCTGCGCCCACGTCTGGCCAATTATTCAATACTCCATTCAACGTGAAAGTGGGCTAGCCCATCGCCTTTCAATAAACTAAAATAGTCTCGAAGCGCGGCCTACGTCGGCAAATCGGCGAAGCAGATGCGGCAGACAGGCAGCCCCGGCTATAAAACACGCCCGGCTACAATAGTCTCGGCCGAATCTCCCGCGGCGCACCGACTGCTTCTTGGAAGCCGGAGAAATCTGCTTCTTTCACGCTAACGGCACAGGTTGGTGCGCTTTTGGTGGCGAATTGTGACAAAATTCGGAACCCCAATTTCATTCCACAATGTTTAAGTCGCAGTTGGTTGGTTAACTAACTCACTAGACCGTTAATTAAATACCCACGTTTAACCAAGTCACTAGCATTTTGATTTAAATAAAGCATCGTCGAAAACGTTTAACAATCTGTCTTACCGAAAGCCGGCGTGTTGGAAAACAAGATGGATGGATGGAACAAGCTTATATCAGGGCAAAACATTGCGGTCACTTAGGTGAAGGGTAAAGGGGGTGAGCGAAGCAAAGCCCCTTTATCATACGTGTTAGGTTGAATATGAAGGAACTACAAAACATACTTAAATAAAATAAACTTAAGTTCACATAAAAATATATATATATATATGTATATATATGTCTTGTTGCCTAGGAACGTTTAGACGTTAAACGTTTCGTTCACTCACTTGTCTGACGGAGTTTTAGTGACTTGGTTAAACGTCGGTATTTAATTAACGGTCTAGAGAGTTAGTTAAGTGTCTGATTTAACCAACTGACTGCGACATTTATATTGTACTAACTGCCCGTGGCGCGGCTTCGAAACGCGTTTTTCGTATTCCCATAGTTCCCCGTCATAAAACTGATCGTTTATCATTTTGGAGGCACCTTCATAGGTTTCTGAAATCCATATCGACATTGTCGGGCCCCTTGTTGGGCATAATATGCATCAGACCGCAGATTAATGAAACTCATTGCTTACAAACTTTATGCACCGCACTGTCAAACATAAGTTCCGCTACCAACAAAGAGGTTGAATGTAAGTAGTAATTAATCAACGACGAAGGAGTTTGAGTGATGCCAGTTCTATGGCTACCAGCGCCATCTAGCGAAAGAGGCTGAACTTTCCATACAAAATATTTTTTGGTTTTTTGGCTGTTTCTTTGCGATTTCGTAATTTCATGTTTATCTTAACCTTCTTTGGACTGAGGAGGTTAAAACCACATAGAAATTATACAAACCGATCGGGCCATTTTAGAGATTTAGTAGGACTAACGTACAGCGATTCATTTTTATTTTCAAAAAGAGAAGATAAGAAACACTGGCTGAACGTGAGCGCAACCTGCCTGTTTAGGAAAATGCATGACGATATAGTTTTATTGGCTCTAAAATTCAACAAGATTCAACAATATACCTACCATAGCTACTACAGTGTTCTGAGATTCGACTTTATTTTACTATAGCTCTACTCAAAGTCTGATGTTTGACCGTCATAACTTATTTTTACAGCGCGAAAAAGTTATGCGTTTTCCCAGCCGGCAAAAACTAAAACGATCCCATTATAAATCACAGCCGTAAAATTGAAATCACAAACCGTGCCACTGTTTGTAAAACATCAACCTGTATATGGAAGCCATTTTTGTTTCACGTGTTAATTCTTTCCGAATATACGCGCGACCTCAAGGAGTTGGTCCTTTGCTGTTTTTTTTAAAATATTTTTTGCCAAACTTTAAGTAACCTACCTTAATAAATCTGTCTTCTGCTCATTCAGGAGTCTCGAGAATGAGGCTTTGAGCATTATTTGTCGTCAAAATCCTGATGTGGTAGGTCAATCGGCAAGTGATTATGGGGTGATGCAATTTGCGTTCAAAACGTCAAACCATTTATCATGAATGTCCTTTGATGACTTAGTATTTGAAGTTTTATATTTTTACTACCTACCTAACAGTCAATGATGGATGAGTGAGCTGTCAATTGCGGAAGATGGCGGAGTTGCAAACCTAATTTTTGTTAAAAAAATAACTTTTTCGTAAATTTTTCAATTATTTTAAGACAACAATTTAAATGACCACCAAAATATTTTTTCCTACCCAAAAAGGGTAAATGATAACCAAAAGTTGCAGAAAATATCAGGGCAATACTGCGGCAGCTTAGGTGAAGGGTAAAGGGGGTGAGCGAAGCGAAGCCCCTTTATCCTTCGTGTTAGGTTGAACATGTAAGAACAACAAAATACTTAAAACATAAATTTAAGTACACAAAACATAAAAAGAATTTGGAATTTGGAAAAGAAATTGGTGATCATTTATCCAAACACAATTTGGCGATCGTTTACTAATTCTGGCGGTTTCGAATTTATTGGTGGTAAAATAGGTGCGTTTTTGGTGATCGTTTAAACATAAGCCATATTTTAATACCTAGTTATTCTTCTATTCGGGGCGAAGACGAATCCAACATATAAGACATAATTTAAATCGGTTCAACCGTTCTTGAGTTATTTATATTCAGTGTTGTTACTAACCCCACTTTGTTTATTTAGATTTCGACAGGAGCAGGTCAAAGGACGGATGTTCAAACCTTAATCTTGCATATAAGGGTATCCTAAAAATTCGTATATCTACATATTAATATACCTATATATAAATAATAATAACTCAAAAACTGGTCAATTGCGAACAAGCGTCAGCACGTTTGTTTGCAATTGACATAGAAGGCAACACTAAAACTATTTAGCCCTCATAAGTCCGATAAGGTTTTTATAAGTACAATCGAACCAACTGAATCATGACCCACTTGCCTGATAATTCGTTTGAAACTTTCAAACTTGTAAGATCTATCGTAATGTCAGTGTCTAATCAAATGATAACAAGTTCGTTACCAAGGAAATAAACCTTCAAGCGAATTTCGACCTACTTGCATTTTAAGGGGTTTAGCAAAATAAGCTTATGGTGGGTCATGATTCAGATGGTTCGATAGTACATGAACATATACTATGTACATATATGTATTCTGGCCGATGGTGATTTTTTTTGGTTGCTATCGCTATGGAGTTGGCTGGGTCATAATTATTTATTGCCGACTTGTAAGTTCCAGGTATGCCGGTATTTACTCAATTTAATTTTATCGGTCTTGGTGAAATATCTTCCCGCGAACGAGAAGTGCTCGGCCAATAAAAATATTTGTATCCCGCAGCCGCAGAAAAAATGATCAAACCACATCTTGTTTGTAAAACCAAACAGTATAAAGTTGTATGGGAAAAAGTGACAGGCTAGGTTACCGCGCAACCACGAGTATTGTGTCGCGGGCAATAAAAATTAATTGGTCATTTCTCGAAAAGGCTGGCAGTCAATCAGCAAAACATATTTTACATCGGCGCTTTTTCTTGTACAGGATCCGCTGCATAAATTGAATAATGTGTTCTGATCAACAATTCTTTTTTTTTACCATAATATATGTGTTTTGGATTCGACTTCTGTTCCTAAAGCAGTTCAAGTGTATATGTGTTTTCGAATTGAATTGTCCGACCGTGATTGTTTCGTCAAACTGATAAAATCTGCGTAGATCGAAGCGCCACCTGTAACTTGTAGGGATCATTGACTGGTACTACCCCAACAGGTTTTCATGAAACATGTATGAAGTGGCCTTACTGATTGAGTCGCTGGCACGGTACCTATGACGTGGGCAGAATCGAAAATGTCCGGCTGTTGCGGCCACCGGCCAGTCGTATTAATTGACCGATTTTTCCCGTTCAATTAGCAGTTTTTTTTGGTGATAATTTAATTATGTCCTTGTTCACTTGCTTCGTGAGAATGTTTAAAGCCTGTAGAAAAACTTGTTGCTAATCTTGAGGTTCGTTTATTTTTTGTGTTATCATTGACGATAACGATTTCTGTTATAAAAGGTAACCGTGAAGGATGTATTTAAAATATCTTACTACGATATTTTTTGGATAACCTTTCAATAAAGCTGTCTTACAGCGAACTCCGGTTTTAAATAAATTATTGTTATTGTTCGCTCGAAGCAAACGAAAAGCACACGTGTGTATTCGCTTCGGGCTGCAAAATGCACGCGTCAGAGAGCAAAAAAAAACACTCGGTCTTAGCGCACTTGATCATGCACGCCTTATTTTATTATGCGTTCGCTGACATAGGTATTTGTTTTGATTTATTATAAGTGCTACGTTTATCTACCAACAGTAGCATAATCAATTATAGTAGAAAATGTGTCTCACACACGAACTAAATATAAATGGATATATTATTGAATGTGTTATAATAAATATGAGTATAAAATTAAGAAAATTTAGAAAGATATTTTGAACAAGGCGAAACAAAGGCTCGTAGTGAAGAATACGTTCAGAAGACTCCGTGCAAATCTTAAAAACTTGTTTCACAGACACCAAACTGTTTGGAACTTTCTTTCGACTTCAACGAAATCACTGAACACAGCCATCCCTGTTGCACCTACACGGATCACTTCACAGTTCCTGCGTGCGAGCGAGACGGGTTACATGAAGACGTCACGCGGAGCAGCAAAGCGCGAGTGTTGTTGCACTTGTTTTGTTTATTTTGTTACCCGCCATCTTTTTTTCTTTTTTTTCGAGGCACGGCTTTGTTCGGGTTCGTAGGGCGAGCAATCGTCCGTGGCCGGGTACCTAAGTTGGATAATTTCTTTATTCATCGCCCGCCCGACAATTTTCTCGGGCTGCATTATTACGGAGCTTGATTTGTTTAATAATTTTATTACGGAGCGCACCGCCCGCGGTATTGTTTTCATTTGTTCGGTTTATCCGTTTAGTGTTTTGCTTTGGATTAATTTCTGTTCTATCTTTGCGGTTTGTTGTTTAACTTTTGTTGTTTATTGCCGCTGGGATACTTAAATTTCAATTGTGCGTGCACTTTAAAACGTTTTTTTTTAATTACATTTTTTTTTAAAATAAAAAGTGTAAGTTCTCTACAAATAGTTATAGTAACAGAACGTGTCCTCTCAAATAATCTGTCGTGATAACACGGTTTTCTTCTCCGCCGCCGCCGTCTCGATTGCGTTGAGATGTCCAGACGCGTTACGTCACAGAAATGCCACCGTTTACTTTTTGCTCGTGCCTGTGGAACCCCATTGTTAGTCCTTGGGTTCTGCACGAGATGTCCACGAGATACTTCGGACCCACTGAATAGGGACACATATTTTGTTGCTCTTTTTTCGCTGGACCTTGTGTGGCGCAGTCGGTTTCGAATTCTGATGGTTTCTTTTGTTAACTCAACAAACTGTTGTACCTACATATTTTGCACGATCACCGACCTCGCTCACGCTCCAGGAAACCTTCCGATAGCTTTACCTATATATTCCAAGAATTATGAAAGACATGTCTTTCATAATTCTTTATCGCACCCAAAAATCTCTCATATTCTCTTTCATTCAGATTATTCCACCAGTATTGGATAGCTGGTTAAAAGTGGGAAAAAGACGTTATGTTGTTGCTGTTGTTATTCAACCAGTTTAAGTTCACCGTCGCCGCAGCTCAATTAACCCTGGTGCTCCTCCGCAGATTGGCGGCGGCTGCAGCGGCGGCGGCCGGCGCGACCAGCGAACTGAGCTACCTCGCAGCTTTGCACCCAGCTTACCGACCAGTGCCTTATGACCATCCGCTGTACGGCGCCAATACTCTTCGAGGTGAGTGCTTGATCATACAGTGCCCAGTACTAAGAACATCAAGAGAAGAAACTTGGGCTGCTGCGAGCTCCGTCGCACTGCTCCGCCTGGCGAAATGATCTTACATCATCATACTCAGCACACATCAACCCACCCCGCTGGGCTTTCCGGCCCTGTGCCATTCGCATCCATGAGATCCTGCCGACTTGATGATATCCTGGAACATACCCTGACAAAAATAAATAAAAAAAATAAAATAAAAAAAAATCCCAATTATTCTTCTAGTCACTAGAAGAATAATTGGGGAATTATTTTAATAATTTCTATAACCTATGAATCCCGTATTTCCGATGTTCACTGTTAATTAACTGCAGCATAAATGCGATTTACAACAAACACCAGCAACACCTAATGATTCATTAGAGACATAGCGCATTGAAATGGTTCCCATCAACATTTCTTGTCTCGGCATGCAATAATAATTGATAACAGGGGTACTATCGGACAAGTGTCTCAGTTAGCGATATTGTAGTTGTCATACTAGGATTTTTATTTTGAGGCCAGAAATGTAAACAAACAACTGTCATTTTCTAACAACAAAACCGTTGACTTTGACATTCATAATACACTTTTAGTACTGGAAAATGACAGTTCTTTGTTTAAATTTTTGGCCTCAAATTAAAAAACCTAGTATAAGATATAATGTTTTACAGTCACCAATAACAATAATGCTCACAGCTGTATTCGGGAGGGTTTCAGATCACATGATAATCTCACACTCAATTTTATTGTCATGTTCTGAGCGTCTGTGGTTCCACCGCTTGCCTGTCACGCAGCAGGCGTGGGTTCGAATCCTGATGCTGACCACCAAATGAGACAAGACGGGCATTTGAGCGGTTTCGGAAAACATTGTCAGGTATCTTTCATAGCCCTTCATAAATATAGACACACTGTGTCACTGCTACCCCGTATGGAGGAAGGAGTGACGCATTGTTTCTCTGCTTTATCAGTTGCTGATAGTGTTCCGATTGGTCCACGATACTTTTAGCTGATTGTACGTTGTCGTCTGAACTGCATAACTGCAGTGTAATGTTACGTTCTCGTTAGTAACTCAGTACCTAATAACTACAAAAGTCCTGTGAGTACCGCATAAAGCTTTAGTTTGGACTCTGAACCGTTCTTATTGTCATGGGCATTAGAGTCCAATTTCACCTGCAAACACACTCACTCTCTCACACTGCTGTTTTTCTGACAATTGTATACGTATAAGTACAATAATATCGCAGTGCGACAACATATAGTGTAAATAAAAAAAATATAAAAAAAGGGCCAAGTGCGAGTTGGACTCGCGCACCGAGGGTTCCGCACAAGTCGCATTTTTTGAAGGAAGGAAGGCATTGAGAATTTTATTATTTTTTCAGTTACTTGTGCTGTAAGACATTCGTACCAAATTTCACGATTCTAGGTCAACGGGAAGTATTCTACAGGTTTTAATTCCCATGCGATTATCAAGCGATTACAGCAAAATTGAGAAATAAAAGGCGGTATCTACAGATTTAAGAGACTACAAATTTGTCTAATCGATATTAATTTCAACTTGATACTTCCACGCTTTCCTGAGAAAAGGGATCTTGACAGACAGACGAGGCAAACAGGCAGACAGACATAAATTTACAGTTTTCGAATTTATCCCTTTATTTGTGCTAATCTATTGCTTCGTGCAAAATTTCATGATTATATTCGGGAAGTTTTGAAACCCATGCGAATATCATGCAATTTCAGGAAAATAACATTTGATATCGTTGACAACTTCAAGAGATCACACCTTGGTAATCGATATCAAGATCTAAAAATCAATCTGTGGGATTTTCTCGCCCTTCTCCTCCCACAGTGGTCCAATGTACAGAAGCGGCAAAAAATGAGAGTAATATATAAGCAAATGCAAAATATCTACAGTAATAAAGAAAAAAAAAGATAATTATTTCAACATGACGCCTCCCATGCGTTCCTGAGAAAAAAGGTCTTTACTGACAGATAGACAGACGGCCAAAGCAGTGAACTTATAAGGGTTCCTAAAGGTACGGAACCCTAAAAGTATGTTGGTATAATGATATTCGTATAGTAAATGAAAAGGTAAGAAAGTGAACCAAGGGCGATAGTAGGCAATGAGGCATCCCGCAAAAGATCTAGGCAAAGTAGTGGGTTCGCTTCGCTCTTCCCTTTTAGATTTAGTGTTAGGTTGACAATAAATATAAAAAAAACCCTGATTTGTGTCCAATTTGTATAATGTTTTGTGATACAGTAAGAAGGTAAAAAATTTATTGAAATATTTTTCCTCAGTGATTTATTTAGGTGATCAGTTTTATATTATTTATTGACATAGTACATTCTATTTAGGTCATCGGATAAACATTTATTAGGTGATCGATAAAATTGTTCCCAAAATAAATAGTCACGGCTTTCTTAGCACAAATGTACATTTTCTGACATTAGGCAACTTTGTATGGCGGGAACCAGAAACAGCGATATCACACACACACACACCCACACAATTTTTTTTTTTATAAAAAGTAAGCGCATGCCTTCAAAATTCTAATTAAATCACACAGGAACTCAACTCTACAAGAACAATCGTCATTTCCCCACAAATGCGCACACGACTGCAACTGTAAACCATCAACACAATTTATCTCACACTAGGTGTTAATTAGAATCTCTGCGCACGACTGTACTTTTACTGTCAGTCCAAAAACAACATTAACTACTTAGTTATATGGTTTCAATTCGAGCGGGAATCGTAGCGATGACAGATACGTGAAATTGGATAGAACGACCGAGGAGCGGAGTTACGGGTTAATATTGGCAAGGAGCACGAAGCTATTGAAATGGAGACGCCTCTTTGCTCTTACTCCTCTCCTGAAGGCCTGAAGGCCTGAAGACGACCTCTGTGGCGCTGCGGTTGTAGCTCTGCCTACCATGTGAGAGGTCCCGGGTTCGATCCCCGGCGGAGGATAAAAAGAATAAACACCAGGTCTTGGATGTTTATATGTGCGTGATGTCGCTGTTTTCTGGTTCCCACGACACAGGGTATCCTAGTATGGGGCTAGAAGCAATGTATCTGCCAATATATACATGTTTATGTTATGAAGATGTATATGGTACAATAATAAAGCATGTTTATTTTGCGCATAAACATTCAATCTCCATAGCTGCTGCGGTGATGGGCTAGCCTTCTGTCACGCAAAATGGGGTATAGAATAACTGGCTACATGTGGGCACAACTGTGCCACCCCGTATAGGAAAAGGCGTGAAGCTATCGTTATTTTGATATGTTATTATTTTGCGCGTTTGAAAGCATATTTATTATCGTAGTAAATATATAATACCGTTGCCCATCTTCATCGTGCGTTCGTTATATGAGTATTCGTTTTGAATACTATTAGTAATATTTATGTGAAGTTGAATGACCTCCTCCCAACAAATAACAGACCTTTGGTCCCTCGAGCCGGATCATTCGAGAGGCGTTTCCAGAGTTAGTTGTTCTTCTACATAGAATAACGAAGGGTTGACTCTGTGAACTTACAGCAATTAAGTGATGCTGATTTAAGGGTTAGATTTTAGTTTCTATTTACGGTAGGCTCACATAAAACTTGGCAGTAATGCTCTGTAACTGGGAATTTTTAAGAAAATATTTTTACTCAGCCATTTAAAAAACATAACATAGCGTCAGACCTTTTCCTATACGGGGTGGCAGAGGCACAATTGAGCCCACACTTTGAGCCAGTTACTCAATTCTCCATGTTGCGTGACAGGGGGCTAGCCCACCGCCGCAGCTATGGAGTAATGAAGGTTTCCTCACGATTTTTTCCATCACCGTTAGGACGTCCGTATAATGTACTTACGATAAATTAATAATCTCATTGGTACATGGTCAGGAATCACAGACCAGATCTGGTCTGTGTCAGGAATCATACCTGCATCTACTGTGTGAGAAAGGGCATGCAGAACCGGTCACGGTTCCAGATTTTTGAGACCCGGTTCTGGGAGCCGTCAGAACCGGGTACACCGGGTGCACCCGGTTCCGGCTCATAAAACTGTAATATCAAATATATCACACATAAACTGAAAGTATATAACGTTATTACGAGGTATGAAATAAGAAAGTTGGCAAATTATATCAAATCAACATTTATTAGGACACTATAGTTTCAAACAGTCATTTTTCTCATTACATAACAGGAATATTATAGGAACACAAAAAGCTTTAACTACACATTAATCAGTCTTTTTAATAAACAGCATAAATTATCTTTTTATACTCTTATGAGTAACAGCAACATGATAAAACACAACAAATAATTTCTTTTTTATTACCTAAAGTAACAAATCACCATATTTTCGTTTTAATTTTAATTAATAGCTTTATTGGAAATATTTTTTTCTTGGTAGTGAGATCGTAAGTAACATATCACATCTAGGCTCCTGTCACTTAAAGAGCTGCGCAAGCGATTGCAAATGTAGCCCGCTGAGGAGAAAATTCTTTCAGGCTTTACACTTGTTGGTGGTTTGGTTCTTAAATAGTTATATGCTAGTGAAAGGTTTTTACCACGACTTCCACCGTTTTCAAACAATGCCATTTCTATTTTGACTGTTGTAAAGTAGGCGTCGCGGTCTTGATGTCTCGTCTTATTACTTTTTAAGGCTGTAGCTTTTTGCATCTCTATATCAAGCTCATCTTTTTTGGACATAATCTGGGACAAGAATTACATCGACTTCATCGGCATTTCCCACCTCATCTTCACCTTGCTCACATATATCGCATTGTTCGATCATTGACAATGGCTGTACGAGATTAACGATACCCCTGCACATTTCATCGCAAGAGGGCCAAGGAAATACAGCCAAATCATCATTTAGAAAATCAGCAAAGTATTGGTCCGGGTTCGTTAAGTATTGAAGTGTACTGCTTCTATAAGTCGTCGCTGCGAGTACCTTTTCTTTAAATATTTTCCATTTCCTTACTTATAGCTGTATTCATCCTTTTCAGTTTTTTCAATGCATATTTTATTGCGACATCAGCTGTTAACAAGGATGCATCCCGGCGACACAAACTTTCAACGATAGTTTTCATTATGTCCAAAATCTCGTGAAGCTCATTTAAAGTTGTCCATTCGTCTTGGCTGAAGTTAATCTCAGAATTTATATCAAGTGGCGCTTTTGTGATGCATACTTTGAGTTTGAGAAAACGTTGTAGCATGTCTGCGATGCTACTCCACCTTGTCTTTGCATCCAGAATCAAAGTATATTCTTTTCCGAAGTCAGAATTAACATGTTTTTGTAAAACATCATCATTTTTTGTCGGAGATTTTTTAAATATCTTGACTAATTTCCGGACTTTGGCTAGTAAATCAAAATACCTGAAATGCGACACTTGTCCCCTTGTTTCTTGTACAAATTCAACACCGTCATCATTATCATCGCCACTTGCTTCTGCATCTGAATGCTCTCTAATATTATAATCGTTAGTAGTTTCACTACTTCCAGCATCTCGGTGTAACAGCGGGGCTAGTTCAGCTAACGGCATGTCATCCTCATCAATATGTTCTTCAACAACTACTTGATCTTCATCCATAGCAACAGCGTTTTTGTAGAAGACATCTGATATAGCCAGCTGAATTGCATGCGCAATGCATTTTTGGTGTAAGGATTTCAGTTGTTTACCGATTTTTACCATCATGCTGCACCCATCGGTAGTTTCCCCAACAACGTCCCTTTCTAAGGAAATTCTGAAGCATTCGAGTTTTTGATTGATCTGTTCAATACATTTTTCTGCTGGTAATGATCCGTAAACCCTTATGAAACCTAATTTTTTGAATTTGTTGGGTCCGCTCAGATATGGTGAGTGTGTATTTAAACTTAAATATCTGCGGTTTCTGTTTGAAGTCCATTCGTCGAATGAAATTGCGAACTTTACTTTTTCAGATAAAAGCTTTTCTATTTTTTTTTTGCTCTTTCTTCTTTTCATCGCAATGTCTACAAACCATCTCTCTAATAGTGTTTGCAGACATAGGAAGTGTACGGGTGCGTGCATGCAGTAGGTATATCGGCGCGAAGTTGCCATATCGTGCTTTTGTGACAATGCGAATTTAAATCACGCGCTAATGGCTCAGCCGCGGTTGATTTGAATGCGGAATTAAGTAATTTTAGTATTTTTCAAGAACCGGGGGAACCGGGTATGCTTCTTCAGAACCGGGTCTTTCGAGACTTTGGTATACCCGGGTATACCCGGGTAGTTAGGAACCGGGTATACCCGGGTGCATGCCCTGCAAGCGTGAAACCCATTAGACCACGGAGCTCATCCAAATTTATTAAGTTTATATCATCAAAATTATTAAATTAATACTATTAGCATAACATTAGCTATAAAACAGCAAAAAATCACGTTTGTTGTATGGGAGCCCCCTTAAATATTAATTTTAGTTTTAAAGTGAATAATATAATATTTCAAGCGCCTTCTGTTGCCGTTATCGATATGGAGCAAAAATGAGCAAAAAAAAACACGTTTGTTGTATTTGAGCCCCTTTAAATATTTATTTTATTCTGGTTTTTAGCATTTGTTGTTATGCGGCAACATAAATCCGTAAAAACTAACTTGTCTCTATCACGGTTCATGAGATACAGCCTGTGACAGACGGACAGACAGTGGAGGCTTAGTAATAGGGTCCCGTTTGGCACCCTTCGGGTACAGAACCCTAAAAACGACTCGCACACCCTATCTAAGTGCAGACTTATCGTGCGAGCACTCTAGCTGACCCGTCAGGTGTCGTTCTGTCAAAAGCATCTTTTGAGAGATGCATGAACTTAACCAAAGATTTTAGATTTTTCGGCTGTTGCTGCCTCAGATAAACGAAACTCTTTACTTACTTACTCTGTGGTTGCTGCGACGGGCGCTTCAAACAAACTCTCCGTAACAACCTACCTAAGACAACGAATAATTTGAAAAAAGTTCATAAAAATCGGTCCAGCCTTTTGCGAGTATCGATCGCGCCTACCAAGACGTTTTGAGATATATTTTTTTAGATTTAATCAAATAAACAGAGCTTTACGCTTTTTACCCATGATGGGGTGGCTGGCAGCGACACGTTATTAAATGCTATATTTTGCGTGAAAGGGGACCAGCTCATCGCCACAGCTCTATAAAGCTATGGAGATAAAAGCTAGTGACCGTAAGACATTCTTACGTCAAGAAAATAGTTTGAAACGCTCCAGCGTCGTAAACTAAATGCTAAATGCTTTATTTACAAGAAAATTGTCTTAAATCTGTATTCAAACGGTTATTTCCGTATTTAGTTGGCATGAGTTCCTTCGCTAACATCCGGATCGAATCGCTAATGTGTAGTGTCAGGTCAGGATATCGGCGCACAAAGTTCGCGCCAGTTCATTACACTGTCTGCCACAGCACTACATACATATCGTCTATAAGGGCTAGCGATGCGATAGCAGTCATTGACCCGACAGCTACTGCGGACAGAATCATATATGGTAACCACGGTAACTGTCGGTAAGCTTGGTATCGATCGGCGACCGCTACCATGTTAAGCTAAACGACAGTAATTTCGAACGTTGCACGTACTAAGTAAGTATCGCTAATCCAATCACGAGCATACAGTGGTAGACAGGAGTCAATGCCCGCTTTTGTCATGCTAACCCGAAAATAATATACACTTGCATATGTCAAGAGTTCGGCGGTCGATTATTTTGTTTGTTACCTGATTTACCCACTTAAGTCTTCAAAAATACACTTTATTATGTAACAAAATTCTCATTGCTTAATTTGCCAGACAGGAATCAATCGGGAATGAGCCCTGCTAAAAAAACTATGAACTTTTTTTTTAATGACATTTTAGCCTATTTTAAGAAACTTATTCAAATATTTCGATTGTACAATTACTTATTAAATATTTTTTAAATAACTCCCCTCTTGATGTCACTTGCTCACAGTTTTGGAACGGTTGTACTTGAGGCTGGTTGTTTCCGATTATAAAACTAAAAAAACTATAATATCAATATTTTTTACGTTCCGACTGACATCTGCTTTATCGACTGACAGGAAAACTGTTGATACTTGACAGTTTTACAGAACAGCCAACTTGACGGCGAAGGGAATTTAAAAAAACTACGGCGTAGAGGACAAATTAAGTAAATTATGTTTTTACGGATATTTCAGTAATCCTGCAATTTTGACGACCTCTGTGGCGCAGCGGTTGTGGCTCTGCCTACCATGCGAGAGGTCCCGGGTTCGATCCCCGGCTGGGGGTAAAAAAAACAGGTCTTGGATGTTTAAATGTGTGTGACGTCGCTGTTTCTGGTTCTCACGACACAGGATATCCTAGTGTGGGGCCAGAAGCAATGTATGTGCCTGTATGTAAATGTGTAAGTTGTTTATGTTTATGTTGTTATGTTGTAATATTTTTTGATGGGAATAACGGAATTCAATTAGAAACACAAATATCTCGAAATGGTTTTCTCAGTTTGGTACCTTTGATCTTTTTTACATGGCTAATTTTATATTTTCAAACATCTGTGTTTCTGCCACCGGTTCAGGTAAATAGCTCAAATAAAATACCCACACAAACATACCGTCTTCCCATATGTTGTTGCAGAGGCGCAGTTGCGGCCAGGTAAATAATAAAAATACCGGCCAAGTGCGAGACGGACTCCCGCACCGAGGGTTCTGCACTAATTGCATTTTTTTTATGATGGAACTACAAATTTACGGTATTCGGATTATTTCCTTTACACGTGCTTTACCTTGCTTTTGCTAAATTTCATGTTTCTATGCAAACGAGAGGTACCCATAGATATTGATTCCCTTGCGAGTATCAAGCAAAATCAAATATGCGGCATAAACGAACGTATCTCTTGATTGCGTTGAAGAAGTTTATCTTCTAGGGTTCCGTACCCGAAGGGTGCCAAATGAGACCCCATTATTAAGCCTCCGCTGTCCGTCCGTCCGTCTGTCACCAGGGTGTATCTTAGAACCGTGATAGTTAGACAGATGAAATTTTCACAGATGATGCATTTCTGTTGCCGCTAAAACAAACAAATACTAAAAAACAGAATAAAATAAATATTTAGGAGTGCTCCCATGCAACAATTATTTCAGTATCACATACAAACTTATTAATGCACCACCTGGTTACGTACATGGAGTGTAGGTAGCCGCAACAATAACTTTTCTAAACAACATTTTGCTTTCTTAAATCCAAACTATTCACTCCACACCATCCCTACCATTGTACGGTAGTACCGAACCCTTCGTGCGTGAGTTAGACTCGCACTTGACCGGTTTTTCTAATTTTTTTTATAACTTCAAGGGACGACAGAGTATTTGACATTAATTTCAACTTTATACCTCAACGCGTTCCTAATTAAAGGGTTCTGGACAGATAGACAGACAGACAGACGGACGGACGGGTAACGAAGTGACTCTATAAGGGTTACTTTTTTCCTTTTACGGTACGGAACCCTAAAAATTTGAAAATTCCCATGAAATCCAATAGCAGTTGCAAACCCCGACATTACGCTTGCTTGCTTTTCCGCGAAACTGAAATAACAAGTTACTTAGTAACTAAACCCTTCATGGCCATTTATTTTTAAAATCAACAAAACGGTTAAAAAGAGTAAAAAATTACACTCGGGACAGTAGTGTTGTGTTACCATGGTAACCGGGATCCGTTTTCAACTATACGGTCAATTAGGTTCATTTTTTTCGATACAGTTTTTTGGGCGGTTCCATTCATGAGGTTCCCAAAAATATATAATAAATACTACGTAAAATTTATAAAAATATCCTCGAGTTTAAAACGAATACCAGGATACCTAAAATAAAAAGGCATCCACTTACTTGGATTTAATTTTATTTAATTTTATTGGATGTAATTTTATGCAAACCACAAATAGTTTTGTGCTAATGGCTTCATTGAAAAGCCCAGATTAAGTTTTTGCTGAAAAATCCCACACGCGAGCATTAGACTGTTTGCGGTCGGCGAAAATGAGCTTTTTGCAAACAATGAGCCATTTTATGCAATTCTCTGTAGATTTATTAGTGCAAAAAGGATTAAGGTTAGTGGGTTTTCTGTATAAAGGAGGTTATAGAAAAGAGACGAAGTGGATGATAAAGTTAACAGATTTCTTCAGAGATTAATCAACAACGAAATTTGTTAACAAAATAGTTCTCTTTATTTCTCAAGATTCACCTTGATTTACGAGTTTCAAAAACCTCATCTCGATTGTTGATTGTGCGCAATTAAATAGTCCGAATAAAAAGTAGTTATGGGGCGATCTTTTGTTTTTTATTGTATGGAGGTTATATAATATTGCATACATGAAAAGTTGTGAAAGTCTGCGATAGTAAGCATCCCGCGACCGAATTATGCTCTCTTTTATAATTATTTCAGTTTATTTTTGTATAGTTTGACTAAAGTAATTTGCCTATCATTTTCTAAAAATCCTTGATATTGCATGTAAGACTATTTTACATTTTTAAGACCAAATGTAAACCATGCTCCGTGCTCCGAGCTCCTTGGTTCAATGGGTTTCAAGCTTGCTTCTCACACAGGAGATGCCGGTTCGATTCCTGATCATGTACCTATGAGATAATTAATTTATCTTGAGTACATTATACGGACGTTTTAACGGTGATGGAAAACGTCGTGAGGAAACCATCATTGCTGCGGCGATGGGCTGGCCCCCTGTCACGCAAAATGGAGTATTGAATAACTGCCTCAAAGTGGGCACAATTGTGCCTCTGCCACCCCGCATGGGAAAAGGCGTGAAAACCATGTTACGCAAATAAGGTTATTTTAAATAAGTCTACAATTTGCATACAGCCGTCCTGTACCAGAATTGTGTCAGTATGTTTACAATCGCTCTCAGGTTTCGTCTGCGCGGGCGCACCGGATATGTTCTAGCCTCAGTTAGCTTGTTTACTTGTTATTGCATTAACACATCATAACAATAGTGACAAGTTTTCTGGAATTGCCTTTGAAGTTCTGTGGTCTGAGGCGGCTGGGGTTGCAGGAAGTGATTTGGACCATTTGCGGAGTGGAATGGACTAGCGTCTGTCCTTAAGACGCTGGGTAAAGTCGAGTTCGGTTAAAGTTTGTAAAGGTTAAATTAAATATTTGAAGCGCTTTACCTCCTAAAGGAGCCACTTCCAAATTACAAAAAAAAATATGTATGTTATGAAGACATTCCTTTTATTCAAACTGTGAGTTTGAAACATCGTATGTCAATGGGAACTACATAAAAAATCTAAATAAAAATAGACGTTTTGTAACTAAACCTTGCTGAAACATGCCATTTCTTCGGATCTATAAAGAACATGGTGGTTCTTGCGTCAATGAATAGGTATTAAACGTATCTTAAACCTGTGTGTTTGAAGAAATGTTTGAAGTGGTTTTGAAGAAATAACTAAAATCACAATTTTTTCAATTTTCTGCAGCAGCGACTGACGTCACAGCCATGTTGCAGTGAGAGCTGTTATGAACTTTATTTTCATATGATTGTGTCCATATTTTCAACAACCACGAATCGAGTTACCAATTTTTCCTTTTTTCCTTAACCATGAAATGTTTCGATGCCTTTAAATATCTTGTATTTAGGTAATCTGGCTTGTTTTTAAGTAACATATACATTTTCTTTGCAAAAGCGAATCATCCTTAGCCTGGAAGATTTACTTTATATATCAGATAGCATCTATCTGATATATAAAGTAAATTCTCACAAGCCTATCATGCCTTGGTTTGCTGGAAGAAATATCTTTTTAGAGAAAAGGTCGCCTTTGTGGATATGTTTTCAACAAATGTAACTTTTTATTTATCTTTGTGCAATAAAGAATTATGAATTATGAAGCCTACAAAATTTAATCGAGTTTGGTGTGCGTACCTAGTACCTACCTATTCTATAAGATGTCTTCAAGCATTATTTCAGCTGCGTTTCTCCGCCTTGCCTCCCTCAAAGCCAGCCAACTGCAAAATTTGGCAACCGAAGTGACAACGAACTTAATAACTTACTCAGAAATTCACCAGCAAATTAGACTCGTACCTGGACCAACCGGATCTGAAACCCCACACCACCGGCCCGAGCCTCCGACACATATAAATTGAATTTTTATTCAAATCCCAACCCAACGCTCCACGATTTGAAACAAACAAATTACTACCCATTCAAAATAAGTTGTCAACCAAATACACACCCAACTGTGAAAAAGTTAAAGTGTACTTTGAATTACCCACCTCCCAACAAAAATATAAACTAGAAACAGACAATAACAAGCTCTAAAGTAAACAAGATAAAGTTGTGATTTCATACACAACTGCACTCGTGACATTACATTTAGTAATCGCACCCGATAGATTCAAAAGACATTGACATAAACAGTGAAAATGAGGACCTATACGAATAGATACAAGATACAGAATCGAGGTATAATATTGTATCAGATAAGGTAAGAAATGATGATAAATATGAGGTAGTATTGTGATCTTCAGATGCAGGGACACTTTAAGGAATACTGGGACACTTTTTCACTCAATTTGTACTGTTTTCATTTCTGTGTTCGGACATCTGATACCCTTGGGATTGTCCAAGAATCTCGCTGTTACAACCGATTGTTTGCTAACTGCAAAGTGATCCTAGTAAACGTATAATGTCGTAGGTTGGCCGATTAGGTTTTTTCTTTTTAGCAAAGTAAGGAATAATTTTTTAGATAAAACAATTTTGTTTTAGATAAAACTGATCGGGTCAATGTCCTGAGGGGATTTATTTATTTATTTGCGTCCATGTACACTGACGAGCAATGAAAAAGTTCCACCCACAAAATGGCGGCAAACACCCTTTTAATTTTTTTAAACATTTAATTTAAAATTTGAACACAATATTGACGTTTTTACTTGGTAATATTCTGATGCGCTGTTAAATGTACTTCAATATTGCAGACGGCGTCATTAAGCTAACCTTTCCCGTTTAGGAGAAATTTGGTGCTATCTCACTGGAACTTTTTCATTGCTCGTCAGTGTATATGTTTCTTAGGGAAAGTTATTCTTATTGACGGGTTCTATCATTCCCCAAAATATGGTCATCTAATTAAATGTCATTTTGTATACTTAAACTTAAGCATTTACATTTACATACAGGCACATACATTGCTTCTGGCCCCGCACTAGGATTTACCCTGTGTCGTGGGAACCAGAAACAGTGGAGGTTTTTTTTTCTGGACCAACAAGTGGTAGCGTTGTTCAAGGCTTCGACTAGATGTAACCCTTAACGAATACTTAATAAGTTGTAGGAAACTAACCTAATATTAAGGTAGGTGACATTAGGTTAGTTATCTAGCCAATTAAGTTACTGACCCATAAAATGTAATCTCCTTACTTATGCTTGATAGGTTACAATTATCAGATCGTTTATGTAACGAGTCTCCAATTACTAGTATTTATAACCACACTTAACTCTACCACCTTCTGTGATAAAAATAACTTTTTCCGATTGTCAGTGTGAAAAATGTTCAAGAAATAATTAATAACTCTTACTTAACTGCAAACTGGAGGTAAAAGAGACCCTTCAAGAAAACCTGCTATAGAGTAAATCTAAACCATTGCATACTGCGGTGGTTTTAGCGTAGTATAGAAAAATCTAAAAATAAAAAAAATGACTCGCGCAGGAACGGTTCGTTACCACCGCTTAACAAAAGTTTTTTTTCTTAATTGTGTGGCGGCGTTTTTAAAACCTTCATTTCTCAATATTTTTCCCGTAATATTTTCTATAGAAGGACCGTAACTTTTTCCAAATTTTAGGATCAGTGTTTTCGGAGATAATGTGGGGGAGGAGGAATCGTTTTTTAAATCTTTTTTTTTTTAATAACTTTATCAAAATAATATAGTTGAGATCCTTTCAACAATCCCTTGGTTACGTACGTTTAGTTAGAAGTGCACCTTCAACTTAATCCTTAATGGTAATAAATACGAAATCCAAAAAAAAATATCTACCTCCAGGCGCTATTACGGATTCCAGACGAACAACCTCACGAGTGATCCTATAATGGTTCCGGTTTTCCTTTTTAAAGTATGGAACCCTAAAAATATACCTTCCTTGTTAAGATTTGGAATGAACCACCACTGTGACCACCACGGACAATTGGACCCCGCGCAATTAATACAGAGTTAACGTAAACGACGGGTTATAAAACTGGCTAGTATAAACTTGGACGTGCTGCAGTAAAATCATCTTCAAATTGCCAACCAGGCGCCGTCATAAAAATCCGACCGAAATTAGTGCAAATTCGCAATAAAATAACTAGGTATGCACCTCATTAAAAAATATAATTTTCCAAATATATGATAATGTAGCCCATTAATGTCCTCACCGAGGGGCACAGGGATAAGAGTAAGATTGAGCCATACTCCACCACGCTGGCTCAGTGCGGGTTGATGGAGGGGTGTCGTGCTAGTGGCTAACCCCACCGTCAGGTGTTTCCAAGCTGCCCTATTAGGGACTCTGACCAGCTTTACGGGACCTGCACCGAGAAGCGATAGTAGCCGGGACCTACAGCTTAACGTGTCATACACGGAGGCGCCCGAAACAAAATTCCAGATAGAAACGGACACCCATCCAGTACCCGTCTCAGCCAAATGTTGCTACCCGCACGATCTATTTTTCAAATAAATGACAAAGAAAAATCAACCATTTTTGGAGAGTTGTTAACTTTCTTTAGTGGACACAATCTGGTAACGATATATTGCGCAAAAAAGTAAGAACTTAATTTCCCAAAACGGCTAACAACCAATTAACATCACGTCACAAAGTTGAGTTGACATCAATTTCGATCATGTCATTTATGTTTTATTGTATACCTTCGTCAAATTCTGTATCTATATATTTTAATCTTTTTATCAATAAAGGAACGGGCTGATCGAACAGGTTTCACTTGGCACTTGGCCGCCTTGGACTCTAACTGTATGACCCAATAATTAACATAAATTGACATGGAAACGGATTACTTTGAAAATTTAAAAAAATCTTTAACAGCTCAAGTAGTCATTTATGAAAAAGATATACTTATTTTGGAATTGAGTTTCACAGTCCAAAAACAAGGATATAATTAATTTATTACATACATATGCTCACGCCTATTTCCCGGAAGAGGGGTAGGCAGAGACCAAAGACCTCCACCTGCTACGATCCTGGCATACATCTCTCGCTTCCTCAACATTCATAAGTCTCTTCAAGCCAGCTCGCCGGTTACGGGTACTTCGAATTTGCCCTTTCACTAACATATTAAATTACATAATAAAATATATTTATTATCATAGTATTATTATATTAACAACTTAACACGTTGACGGGCAGTACTGCCTCCTCTGTTTATTGCGCCATGACAGTACTTTTTCCCATACATTGCCTATAGGCGTACTGTCATTTAAGCAAGTAGTGGATATTGTATAATAGACAGTACGCCTGTAGCCGTTTACGCCTGAAGGCGTACTGACTTAGTGGGTATTGCATAACAGTACTACAAAGACAGTACGCCTGTAGCCGTAAACGCCTACAGGCGTACTGTTTTTGTAGTACTATAATGCAATACCCACTACGTCAGTACGCCATCAGGCGTTAAGACTAAAATTAAAATAAAAAGCTTTTGTTTCCATATAAATCACAATATTTATTCAAAATTAACATGTGATAATTGGCTCATTTGGTAGAAAAAACTTAGTTTTAAAACTAAATCACAATATAATGAGTTATTTTAATATAATTAACTTGTCTGAACATAAATATACTCTAACAATTCACTAATTTTAGTTTTATTTTCAATATAAAGCTTAGCTTTCCTGTCAAAAAATCAAAAAAACTTACAAAAATAGTTAACTTCTACTATAGGAACTTTGTTATTATCACAATCAACTAGCATACTAAATACTTTAATCATTACTTAAATTTTTAAGAGATCTTTCTCACGAACTATCTTTTTATGTAGTATTCTTATTTAAGCTTTCGTGATATGTTTCGAAGCACGATGGGCAAAATGGGGGTTGGTCTGGACAGCCTTTGCACCGGTAGCTCATTTCTTTGCGAAGTTTCTTTTTGGTACATACTTTGCACTTTAAAAAGGCAAACTTCTTAGTTGTACCTGGGCGCTCTGGCAGTTGTTCCGCCCAATGTCCAAATGATTGTGCTGGACGAGCTGGAAGAGGAGCTGAGCTTCCTGCAGAGGTGCTGGGACGAAAACGCCTGTTATCGTTTACATGTCCATGGTGAATGAGGTCCTTTCCTTTCGTTTGTGCATCAATCCCCATCATCAACTTCGTCGGAGCCGTATTCTCCAACGTCTGCATACGGATCCTGACTTGACTCCGGACTAGAAGTTCCCATGAACAAATCTTCTAGAAGTTTCCTATTCCGTTCGTAAGGATCCATCTGCAAGTTGGTGAAATGAGTGTTATGAGTAAATCTAACAATGAATAAAACAACATAAACTCAGTAAAAACCAAATAACAAACGGATCTATCTGCAAGTAGGTAAAATAAAAGGTTATGAGTTTATAAGGAATCCTAACAACATAAACTCGCTAAAAACTATATAATAAACAATAGAGATTCATTGTGCATAACAGAAAATACTTTAGAAATCATACAAAATACATTTAGGTAAATACGTAACAGGTTTTCTTACCTTCGCGAAAACAAGCGCGGGGCGTCCCGCCAGTTGACACTACTGGACTGATTGTATGTACAGACGACGCCCGCAGGCGTAGTGTGCGTGCGAGGGAGCACCCAAAAATATCCATGTGTGCGTAGGCGCATTAGGGATGATCCAAAATTTTGACCCTTTATTATGACACTACTGTGATCAAATTTGCTTGAGCTGTGACTGTACTTTCTACCTCGCCTTGTAACTGTATGGGAAAACGTACGTCCCATGGCGTACTGGCAATAAAATGGATTAAATATGAACGTGTAGAGGCGTACTGCTATTTTTTGAACTTTCGCCTTAACGCCTATAGGCTTACTGCCCGTCAACGTGTTAACAAAATATGACCAAGCCCTATAGCTTTATTTTTCTATTATACTTGTAAGCTTAGGTCCGACACAAGAATAACCTCTGAAGGAGGCGAGCTCACTGCGCCCGCGCATGTCACGTGACCGGATTAATGCATTTTAAACGAAGAAGGCTTAATTTTTATCGCGGCCTCTTAATTGAAATATTTTTTTGTCGTGCGCTTCGCTCAGAAACGGGTCGATCAAACCACTTTACGAGTATAAAAATAACAACTTTTGTTACAAAATATACGTACGTTTCTTCATTAATTTAAAGAGTTCGATTTATTTCTCCATGATCTAATCATCAGATCCTCACCGACGTTGATAAATTGTTGAGAAGCTCTCCTGGTACCTACGTCACCATCATTGTCATTTCATCATTACCTATACATTATGATGACTGACCTTAATAAAGTGACCATATCGCAACCTATGGGATACCTAGTATTGAGCAGTTCCGGTGGCCATCTGTGTTCTTCATCATCAGCTCCACTTATGTAGCTCCACATAAGTTGCACTGAGGTGTTTGTATGTAAAAAAAACTTAGTAAAAGCAAAGTTTAAACACACTGGGTAAAAAATATTGGTGGCCAAATAAGGAAACCAATATAGTATACGTCGCGCCACACGTTATGAGCGGTGCCCTTGAATGCGCAGTAGCCACTTTTCAATACCTGTACATATGCGCAGTAATTCCCGCGTCCTATGAGCATGGGTTTAGATCCCGGGCCATTCAATTGAGGAATGCACTCCCCTGCACCATCAGGGACAGTCCTTCTCTTAATATATTTAATAGTCGCGTGAAGAAGCATTACCTTTCTCTTTAGAAATATAGGTAGTATGTATGTATTTATTAGTATATGTATATTTAAAAAATATATTTATTTATATAGTATTTATGTTTAGCATGTACGAGTATATTGTATAATATTTATGTAAGCCCTCGTATATTTAGTTAATATTGTTTTATATTAGTTATTTAGATACACATTGTCACCCCTGCTCAGCAATCGACCTTTCCCATCCTAATTTGGTTTGCTGGAAAAGATCTCTTATTAGAGATAAGCTCGCCTTTGCACACACTTTTTATGTAAGTCTTATTGTCCATATATTAGTTGTGTGCAAAAAAGAAATTATGAAATTGTGAAACTTCGCCCAGCGCGTATAACCTAAGAAACCATTAAAACACCTAATTTTCTGAAAACGAAACATTTATGTTCAAGCAGTGAATAAATTATAGGGAGACTTTCAACTTATGCGATACTATTAAAATCATCACCATAATCTGAACCCATCATAATTATTTTGGACATCTTTAAAAAAGTATGTGCTCGAGATTTGGTAACTTCTTCTTTTCGGTTCTTTTTTATTTATGTAACCCTTTATTTTAATGACTCGATTGTTTTAAAAAATATAATTTTAAGACATATGTCGCCAAAAATAGTCCATTTCATTTTTTAAATTATGATATACCCAGTGTCACTCTCATAGTTGAGATGAATCTAATGTCATCTCTCGAGCTAAAATCCATCAAGCCGTTTAGGCGTGCCAAAGAAATATACACACATACATACATACACACAAAAACATAACCCTCCTTCTGGCGCAGTCGGGTAAAAAATACCTGCCTTCGGAGATATCCGCTCTTGGTTTAGTAGTGATTGAGACATAGATCGTCGTCGTACAAACGAGTTTACTCTAGGCCGGCTTCTTCTTCACGTATCTACTGATTTCAAACCTTTTTTTATTAAAATCCGCTTTTTTAATCAAATGAAACGATAATAATTGTTTATGTGACTGCTATATAATGGAGGGCATTAACACTCGAGAGTGGGCTTATGAAACGAGCCGAAGGCGAGTTTCATAATAATATCACTCGAGAGTTTTAATGCCTAATTATGTACAGTTACATACACTAGTTTATCTACATACACACATATCATAAGCTCTCTTTGATGTGTTCAGGAACCGCATGTTTGACCGGCATTGCGGCTCTGCAGTTGTTTAGCTTGTTCTGTAGGAGAACAACATCGGGCGTCGGCGTTCGAAATTTGAATGTCATAATGTGTAGAAAAATTACACATTATGGTCATAATGTGTAATTTTTCAGATAAGAAATGAGTTTTTACCAAGTAGTTTAACATTGTGCTGATCATAACTTGCGGTTTTTGTACGCAGTAAAGAGGGTTTATGATACGTGTGTAGAAAAAAACATGAATAGCTACTGCCTGATAAACGTGAAATAAAGTAACGTAATAAACGACCTCTGTAGCGCAGCTGTTGTGGCTAGTTGTGCCTGTTGTGCTGTGGTAGGCAGTACCATGCGAGAGGTCCCGGGTTCTTTCCCCGGCCGGGGGTATAGAAAAAAATACCACCAGGTCTTGGATGTTTACATGTGTGTGACGTCGCTGTTTCTGGTACCCACGATACTGGGTATCCTAGTGTGGGGCCAGAAGCAATGTATGTGCCAGTGTCCCTGTATGTAAATGTTTATGTTTTATGTTTTAGCACATTGACCCGCTAAGAAAATGAATTCTTTGCCGTCGTGACTTTTCGCGGTAAACGTCAAATCGCACACATTTTCTTAGCGGGTCAGTGAACTTTATTGCACCTTAGTCTGGCAGCTATAGTACCTGTTTAGCTACTATAGCTACTGAGCTATAGTAGCTAAACAGGTAAAACCATAACTCGGTAACAAAGATAGATTCCAGTATTTTTTTCAGGCTTGTGTTTAAACGATTACCAAAAAATTCGAAAATTTACTACCAATAAATTCGAAATGACTGCAAAAATTGATGGATGTCCACCAAATTGTGTTTGGTTAAATGATCACCAAACTTCTTTTTATGTTTTGTGTACTTAAGTTTATGTTTTAAGTATTTTTTGTTGTTCTTACATGTTCAACCTAACACGAAGGATAAAGGGGGCTTCACCTAAGCTACCGCAGTATTTTGCCCTGATATTTTCTGCGACTTTTGGTGGTGATTTAGCCATTTTGGATAGGAAGAAAATATTTTGGTGGTCATTATATTTGTTGCCTTTTTTAACCCTTTTAAAGAGATCTTTTTGTGGTCCTGCAGCCCTTATTAGAAAAATTTAACTCAGAAATACAGCCGTTGTTACAAATGTCCTCAAAAACTATCAAGAATATCGTGAATGGGTGAACCAGGAATGCGCCATCCAAGTATTTATAATTATTCTCGACGCCTACTCGTAACTGCTAACCATTTCTCGAGAAAAATATGGAGATACGGACAAAAACTCTCTAGGTGTCCATGTAAGCGATACTTAAAGCTTGTATTTTGAAAGAATATGACTATTACAGTAAAAATATAGTAATTTCATATAGTTTTTTTTTTATTCCGATGGTCAATAGCACATTTAAGAAAAAATCGTAATGTTATTGGTTAGTATTCCAAATTGAACTATTACCATCAAATGTTATCAAATTAACAACAAAATCAACGTGTGAAATCGATTCCAATCCGCCAATCAAGCAATTAATGAATGTGTTAAGATTTCGTTCAACTACATTACAATATCCTGTTTGTATTTAACGTTATAACTTTAACGTTATTTGAAGGCATAAAGCTGTTAAAACGGGTTTTCATAGTCAAATCACTGAGTAACTTTAAAGAGGCGCATACGAATTGCTTGTATTTTCGAGTGAGTAAAGAACTTTTTGTAGGGAAGCTGTTACTTATTTTATTTTTAATTTATTCATGTTCGCACAACTTTGTAAATTGTAGTTTCTTTATCGGTGCTTTAATTCAGGCAAGTTATATAAATCTCTTCTTTATCCCGTTCATAATCCCAAAACATGCTTCAGAAGATATCTAAATCATAAATCTCGGTATTAAATCCTTACGAAGAAAAATCCGAAAAAAGTTCACCAATAGTCCTGTTCCTCATCTATTTCAAAATTTCTCCAAAATGGCGGACTGAGTTCGTTCCGTTTTTTGTTAACACACATAATTAAACATTTTCGGATGTTGTTAACAAGAATGAGCGTTAAGGGAAACATAAATCATAAATCTCAGTATCGTCGGCCCGGGTTCGATCCCCGCTCCGGTTCCGAGAAGGCTAATTAACAACTTAACACGTGCTTTTTTGCAAAAGCCTTTATAAGATGGTGTGATGTGTGCGAACATTTGTTTCTGTGTGTTTGTAGACTCATCGTCATGCATACACCTATCATAACGAAACCGAACTGTGCTTATTCATGATTCAGAACAACTTTTCCAAAGAATCATACATAAACAGAGAAACGTACAACCAAAAATATTAAACACAGTTTAACCTCAAAACAAACGTCCAAACCCATACATTTTTGTCTTTAAACAAGTGTTGAACGGGAGTTTACTTTTTTGTAGCAAGACCCCTAGTTACTATAGTCGACTACAAATTATTTAGATTACAAGAAATAACACTACATCATTATCATAAGCAATCGGGTTGGCATAACCAGATATTTGCACACACCCAGTAATCTAACACCCTTTGACACAAGGGGCAAGTGCATCGCCCCAGGATAATTATCCCCAAATTACCTACAGACAATTATTCTTAAAGCAGGGACACGCGACTCTTAAGTGCTTAACATCAAAACCGGAAGGACATCTGTGTGCAGCTTGAGCGTCTTGAATTTCTTCTACACTTAAATTCCAAACTACATATTTCGGACCGCAGACAAAAATCAGTCTTAGCTGTGGGGATAAATGATCTGCTTTTGTGTGGTGGGAGGTTAAGAAAGTAATAATTAACGTAAAGGGGCGTTCTTTTAAGACATGTGTCAATGTTTTGATTCTTAATTAAGACTTTGAGTGTCAACAATTCAACATAGAAATAGAGTTTGCAGGTGACAACGAAACGTAAATTAGCTTTTTTTTCGCAGTATCTGAGTGAGTCAACACACCATGCTGAATTAAGCCTGCTATTTCAATTAACAGCAATACACTTCTATAATTACGTCGCGTTTAGGCGTACAACCGAACTTCCGTCGGGCGTATTGGGCGGGGCAACCCATCTCTGTACAATGTTCACGTTCATTCTAAATCGAATGAAAAGCTGTATATTTTGAATAGAGTGATTCTTTACAATCAGAATTTGTAATTAATGTTTGTCACAATTTACTGTGACATTAGATAGCATTACGCTTTATTTCCATTTGAGGTAGCAGAAGCAAATTGTTTCCACTTTTTGTGAGTAATAGTAATAATGAGTAAGAAAACTTATGCACTGACTAATGCTATTCTCGCTCTCGTTAACCGCAATCGTATAAAATAATTTTGCTTTTCATTTCATTCATAGTATAGCTTGTTCACACTAAATGCAGTCAATAAGATATAATTGAGACAATAGAATGAACTAAATCATTCTTAACCCCATTACTATTTTTTTTCTACCAAAAAACGGTAACACTGGAAGTGTCATTTTACTTCGTTGTTATGTGAATAAGGGTATAGGATTCAAACCCGCATGTCCTGCATGTCAAGCGAGCTTGTGACCACTGGACCGCAAACATTTTACAGGTGATGACTAAACATAAATTCAAGGATACAAACTATTTTACAAACTTGTGGACCAAAGGAAAAACATGATTTCGATATCTCGAATGATTTCATTCTTATCTAGGTATATAATTATCAGGCAAGTACCTGTCAAGCCTGTACAGTAAAATCGCAGACTGTAGTGTAGGGCGGATCTCATGACGTCATCGGTGTAAGTTCTCGGTGTATCTCGACGCGCTGGTTTCCTAGTCCCTTAGGATATTTTCCATTTCGAAGAAAGTAATAACGAATCACCGAGTAATATTTACGTAGTTATTTGTTTAGGAGAGTGGGATGGATGTGTGATTTAATTAAACAGTTTGTGCAATTTAAAAGTAAGGATTCAAAACTAACGTAACTAATCACTCAAAGTCAAAGTTCTTCATTGTTGTAGATATTTACAAATACTGTAATAAATATTGGAAGATAATCTTACACTCCTCTAACTAGGCCCATGATAAGCTCTACAAGGCTTGTGTTATGGGTGCTAGAAGACGATATATTTAATAGAGAAAATTGCTTACTTAAATACATAGAAAACATCAAAGAATAAGAAACAAATATTCATGCACATCACACAAATATATGCCCTTACCGGGATTCGAACCCAGGACCGTCAGCTTCGTAGGCAGGGTCCCTACCACTACCCACTATATAGGCTGAATAGGTCGTCCTAAGGTAACTCTTTTTCTTCAAGTAAAGCTAACAATTATTTAGCTAATAACCTTTCTTCCAGTCGATTAAAGTTTAAACAAGTTGACTTTAAAAATAAATAAAGCAATTTAACAACCAGTAGTGCCCCAAATCACAGCTCAAAATGGCTTCCAAGAACGCGTTGGATAAAAAAGAGTTATGAATAAATCTTCAAAAGCGGACATCGCAAATTTATTCCTTGAAGCAGCCCGTTTAACTAGATAGGACCCTTCAGGTATAATTATGTTGTTAAACGAATAATTCTATGTTCACGTTGAGGCCTGCGCCCGCGCATGATGTGTTCATGATGAGTTTTTTTAACTTGAAGTTTTAATGATGTGTTATAATGATAATTGGTTGGATGGATAAAGTGTCTAGTTTCTTCTAGTGCTCGTTGGTGAGGCGAATAATGTTTATTGCTTATTTAGGCTTATTTAGTGGTTTACGGTAGCTAGGTGAGAGACAATTTTCACGTATCGTAAATAACAACCTTTCATAAAATACTTTCGAATGATATTTATATAAAGTAGACGATAAGTAACTACTGACTAGAAATACATAGAAATATAAAAAAATGCATATACATAGTTGTTGCAATCTTTACCTTGTAAGTTGCACTATAACTGCGAAACACCACATAAATCAAACTAAATCTGACCTAAACATACCACCACTTTTTAACAAAAAACCTTACAAAAACCTAGTTAGCGAACATTTTGTATATTTTTTGCCAACATCACTCAGTTGGGTAGGTATGATATCTATATAAATGTCTGATGCTAATCGTTAACATGACATTTAAGGATTTAAAAATTGCAATTTAGTGATCTTCACGTTTCAATGGTTAGCCCCTGAATTAATTATCCAATACATTAGAAAGACACTTAAGATTGACCGACTTGTTTTATTATTGAGTCTTTAATCCGAAATAAAACGAAGGCTAGTATTTAATGACACATCAAAAATACTGATTCGCACAGCAAAAAAGGATCAACAAAAACACTTTTTATCTTATAAATATTTTATGTGTACTTAACTTTATGTTTTAATTATTTTTTGTTGTTCTTACATGTTCAACCTAACACGAAGGATAAACGGGGCTTTGCTTCGCTCACCCCCTTTACCCTTCACCTAAGCTACCGCAGCATTTTGCCCTGATATTTGCTCGGAAATCAGTATTTTTGATGTACAGATTAATATTTCCCTAAAACAAATAGTGCATTATTACACTTTATTAAAACCGTTCTTACTGTGGTCAAAAATGTTTTAACTTAGGGGTAAGGAGGTTGAGGATATGAATAAAAGGTTGCCGATTATGACGATTTTACCTGAGCGCCTATAACAGCTCAATAAGGCACCCAATATACACCACACTCCCTTATCTAAAAATGTTAAATACGAAGTGACTAAACACCGTAAAAGTTCGACGCCATTTAAATATTCTACCCGACCCGACGCCTTCATCTCGCCGAGAGCTCAACTAACAACCTAACTCATAATTTACTACAAGACTCATTAGTATTCGACGTTACAAAGTTAAAGAGACGCCGACCAGACAAAGACATTCGACATTCATATTTTAACGCAAAACGTGACCACGAAACCACTAGCCCAACAGATACCGAGTCACTAATTTTACGCCCAATCGAGATGGATATAAATTAATACATCTCGATATTAACTTATATCCGTCACTATTCCGAGAACCGGACAAAAAACCAGAAACGACCCGACCGCTCGATCAGAATTCAACTATTCGAAAAGGATAATAAAGACAATTTTGGAGTGACTTTTTGCCGGCGGTTAAGGCGATGTCGCCGCGAGGGTGACCATCTCGGAGCCCGGTTAATGGGATTCGAAACGGACTCGACAACTTATTGGGTTTAAATTCGATCGTTGACGGGCCGGTAGTTTTTTTCGATTTAGGCGGGTTCGAATATCTACGTTTCCGAGGTCGGTTCTCACAGGATGAAGACATAAAATCTTTGTAGCTCGAGAACTCAAGCGGTGCGTCAAAGACAGCCACACACGTTATTTGGCGTTCGTGGTTTTGGCGAAATGCTCTTTTCTTGTGAGGTAACATGTTAGCGATCGCCAAATTGGAAGGCACTCACGCCTCTCTGAGTGGCCAGCCTATTATTTGGAGGATAAAGTGGCTGCTCAGATTAGAACACCGGCCGTGTAGATTGAGATTAAAGTTCCGATGGTTAGAATCTTGCTCCTTTACCTGCTTGTTTGTTTAAAACCTAAAAATAGCTATCATATGACGCGTTCTTCGCCAAAAGGCTCGTAGGAATGCAAATTTTCTGCGTTGTATCGCAGCCTAATTAGTGACCGACACTGAAGGTGACCAAATTTAGCGTCTGTAAAATCAGAGATCCCATGAAATGGCTCATAAAAGACGTCAGGCTATTATTAATCACAGTTGGAATTAAGTGGGCAGTTTATATTCAAACTGGTTAGGTACCAGTGACATCTCAATCTTAGTGTTAATGTTACTGCTCTACGGTCGTCGGTGACTAAGTGACTCCTGATTTGTGGTTGTCGTAAAATAACGCTCAAGTAATGTCTATATCATGCCCTCAAAAGGCTTTAGAACGAGGTTCATAAAATTATTTGTAAGGTTTGATCGACCACACATCAAGCTTTACGCTGTCTCTTAAATAGGTGGGAAATACAAAGTTGCTTTGATTAGGACTTTTCTGACAGCTCAATTATCATATATATAAATCAATAATTATCATATCGATTTAGTACAATTTGTGTTAGCTACATAAAAATATTCTGAAGAAGACCATGATGTATATATGTATATACCTAATATGATAGGTATAGTTATAATTTCGAGTAAATTTTGCGTTTCCAAAACGTTTGTCCGATCCAGTCCCTTATATTAGTCCTAACTGGATTGTCAAAGTATGGTCACCTGATTGTTCAATGTTATTCCATTAATTACAGGTCTCGAGTACTTGAATGCCGCGAGGAGTCTTCATCCAGAGCTCCATGCTGGCAGCACCCTGGCCAGTCAGGAGTTTCAGCTGAGTCTAGAAGGTAACTTACTATTTACTTAGTCGCATTACTTCTTGACATATTGGTCGTCACTTCGTTTGGGTGACCCACCTCACAATTCGGCGCCTGTCTTCTCTGAGGGCAGCTTTTCAGGTGCATATCACCAGAACCCTTTAAAAAAAGTTAACACTTTGGTATAGGTGACCTTCCTCTTGAATGGTTCAGTACTTACCTTACTGGATGATGCCAGTGTCTTTAAATTGGTGATCAAATGAGTGATAAACTATCCATAAATTTCGGGGTTCCACAAGGTAGCGTTTTAGGTCCCACTCTATTTATAATCTACCTAAATAATCTTGACAAAGCTATTCCATAAGTTATGCTGATGACACTGCCATTCTTTTTAAGGCTGTGTAATGGGAGGATGCTTATCGACAATCAGAACAGATAAAAGCATGTTTTAATAACAACCTTTTGACGCTCAATACCTCCAAGACAAAGTACATAGCTTTTCACAAAACCCGTGCATCAGAACCTACCAACCATGTCACTATCCACATTCATTCCGCCTGTAACTCATCTCTGTGTTCATGTCTTGCGATCGAAAGAGTCGCGTCTATAAAATACCTGGGCAACACAAAAGACCAAAATCTTTATTTTAAAGACCTTAGCACCTTAGAACCAGAAAACTTATGTATACCATGAAGTTGTTGGGAAACTCTCCGTTTTAAGGCTCGATTACAAAGCCTTAGTTGAGTCGATTCTCTGCTACTGCGTAACCGCCTGGGGAGGTGACGCCACCTCTCATATGATGCCTCTAGAGCGAGCTCAAAGAGCGGTACTGAAAGTAATGCACAAGAGACCCTTCAGATATCCAACCAACACGCTTTATCAAGAAGCTCAGGTTCGGAGGGTTCGCCAGTTATACATTACCAAAGTCATTCTTTGCAAGCACCGTTCTGTACTCAGCTCGGAAAACTAGACTGACATGCAGGAAAAGAGAATATTTTAAGTTGTGAAATAAAAGTAAACACAATGTTTGCATGTCGTTTTTGTGAATTCATGTCCTCTTCATTGTATAAATAAATAGCTAGAGATAGAAACTCTTCTCATTCAAGTTTTACCAGGCCTCACTTAATCCTCAACCGAAGGACTTATTAAACCGGTGCAGTAGTGTTGCCTATTCTTTGCCGGTACTATAACTTAGACTTTGCAAAATAAAATAACATGAACTAACTTCTACACTCCCTCATGCACACAAACACTTTCTACCTACATACACATACACAAATCCACGAGAATATCACAATTTATAGATTTTGCCAGTTTTACCGTCTGATTTTTTCTAAGTTTAATAAGTTTTTAACTATAAAGTCCCAAGTAGCATAAGTTACGTAAGTCCTCGAACTTACAAAACTGTTTTTCCGTCTGTCGCATTCTCTGTTCCCGACACAGGCTTGCCTGGTGTAGGAACCAGCAGTTTTGCCACTTTTATGTTACTCTGTCTGTCTACCTTTAAGGTTATGAATATTATTTGCTTAAGGAACTCTTTATTGATTAAAAATATTTGTTTTTGTTTTTGTTTGAGAAGGGGATCGTCCGTAGCTGACTTAATAAAATATACTTATGGCCGGATACACAGAATGCCGCTCAAATGAACTGCCGCTGTGTGTCATCATCATCACACGAATTTATCTAGGTTACATGCCATGGCAATGACAGAGTGTATTTAAGTATTATGCATGCATACCTTAGTCCTACCTAACCCTAAGAACAGGAGCAGTTAAAATATGTCTGAAAGTCGGTAATACGACAATAAACCAGCATGGGGGATTATGGCCCGATGTCATCCATCTAAATATCCTCGATGTCCTGGATTAATGGAGCGACATAATTGACCGAGTGAGCGAAACGTCCAGTTTCGAAATAGGCCAAAAATGTTTATGTCCTTCTGGGTTGCTGTAGCAAACATATTCGTCATAGCGGATTTCAGTTTTTATTTTATTTCGGAAAATAACTCATAATCAGTCAGACTACGCAGTTCCGCCTTCACGAGACCCGTAGACATTATAATAAAGCCTTTTGTACGTCAGTCGTGACAATATGTTTTAGTATGTATGTATATCCAAGGGCTCACGAGGTCTACTATTCTTACAGAACCACTAGTGCAATAAAATCTCAACACAGTGCTTGTTCAGAAATCATTATAATGCTATTTCTATGTTAAAGCTTATTACTAGTAGTTATGTGAGAACAGTAAACCTCACTTCAATTTCAAAATTGAAATCCGTCCATATATAACGCTGCAACAAACTTCCCCGCTTTTCCCCTTTTACTCCCCCCTTTTGTTTTTTTTCCACTTCATCTTGAGTAGAATGTGGTCCTTAGTGTGCCTTTTAAATTTGATCGAAATCCGTCAATAAATAACGCTAAGGCAATTTCCCCCTTTTACCCCCTAATTTTCCCCCAATCGAAAATTGCAATAGACTAAAAAAAAAAAAAACAAGGAATATGTGTGCCAATTTTCGTTAAAATCGGTTGAGACTTGCGACCTGTAGGCGGGAACAGACCGACAGACAGAAAGACAAATGCATTTTTGGCCAATCTCGACAGTGGACGCTTCGCTCGCTCGGTCAATAATTATCGAAGCCTGCTGTAAATACTTAACTCAATTCTAACTGTAGATGTACTGTAAGTAAAGTAGACAAACTAATCAAATCCCAAACCCCCATCCAGGATCAAGAATAGCCTCCCCCACCCGCCTTCGGCTATCCGGCGGAGCGCTAGGAGTCTCCGTAAACCGGAAGCGAGCTGTCTCCTGGAGCCCCTACTCAGCTGAAAGCCTAGATCTGGCGGCTGTAATACGAGCTTCACCAGCCAGCCTGGCTGTTAGGGCTCCTTCGGCAGCGTCTACTGGGAGCTACGGGCATCTTAGTGCTGGTAACAAATACTTGGGTGTTATGTTGACTTTTGTTTGTTTATCGCTTAGTTTCTTCGTCGTAAAGGCGGCAGCTTGAGCAGTTTATGGACTGCCCTTTGAGTAGAATTTTGATTTCTTTCTTAATATATAATAGTGAAAGATACGTCAAATTCCTTACCTACTCCTATAGCGAATGAGATCGGAGCATCTGCAGATTGCCTGGCTGATGGTGCTTTAGGGCTTAGAATATAACAAAAATACTGTTGAGGTTACTTGAGGGTCTAGAAAGAATACACAACCTTTATATAGCAAAATGAGCGGTTACAATAACAGCTTCTATCTACAGGAACACGGGTCTCACCTTGCTTCTAAGTATTTACAAGCTTATACTACATAAGTAGATCTTGTCGTTGGTCACGAATACAGGCGTAATCTAACATCTAAACCCTTTTCTTCCCCCAGGCGCAATATCCCCCGCTCTCTCCCTCTCGCACGCGTCCCTTGCCCAGCAGCTCCTGGCACGGGGGGTGGCGGGCAGCGGGGTGCTGGGGGGTGGGGTGCTGCTCGATCCCGCCCACCAGCAGGCGGCGGCAGCGGCGGCGCACCATGCTGCCCACGCGCACCTTGTTGCTGGGATACACAGGTATGACAACCGCTTAAGTACTTACCACTAAAGAAATTGTCACGCCTTTTTCGTATGGGGTGGCAAAAGCACAGAAGCGCCCGTAATGCAAAGCCCTATCTTGCGTGCAAGGGAGCTACCTAGCCCATCGTCACTGTTAGGAAATTTTAATTAATTGATCCATCTGTACCGCTTTAATACAACTAAATAAACTTTAGTACACCCAAATATCACACACACTAATACCTTTTTCTAAATAGGGCTGCAGAAGCACCCTTATGCAGTCAATCTTTATTTGCATGATAGGGGCCAGCCTTTTGGAGTGGAAACATTGGAGTTTACGTACAATTTTTACTTATTTATAGTATTATATAGACCATCCCATCGCCACCTCTCTGGTAACAAGAATGTAAAGCTTACCAAACTCATTTATTTCACGACGAATGGGCTTACAAATACTGCTCCTTAGCTAAAGCAATCAACAAACTAAAAAGTTCTTATAATTCAAATCCTCAAAGGGGTAACCTCCTCCTCACCAGATCACACATATCCTCGCCGACGCAGCTCCTCATGGGGTCAGTGGACGTGAGACCTGGTCTGACCCTGGATGGGACTCCGCCCCAGCATATGCAGCAGCCGCAGCAGCAGCCTGAGATTACCAGCATCATGGAAGCTGATAGGTATGTCTCCTTATCCTAAAATGTATATTTGATCACTCTTTTTAAATGCTGGGTAATGAGAAAAGTTATAACCAGCACAACAAATGAAATAGATGTATCTAAATATATGTACTTCATTTAAGATATTTAAAATTAGTAAACCATCTAGAAATAGAAGTTGAATGAAGTCGATAATCTGGCAGTTATCTCTGACAAGTGTTATGACCTAACTACCATAAAAGATCAGACCTAACTAAGAGTTGAATAGACTAAAGACCGTCACATGACCACGTTAGAACTACCCTACGTCGAATGTCCTAAGAATTCTATGAAGATTTCACAGTTTTCGCTGTTTCTGGTTACCACGATACAGCGTACCCTAGTGTGGGACCAGAAGCAATGTTTGTGCCTTAATATAAATGCATATGTTAACATTAACCTTCATCTCCATAGCGCATCATCAGGGATGACACAACGGAAGTCCCCCCAGAGCTTGATGTCACATCGGGAGAGCATGCATAGTAACAAGCCTTTATCAGCAGCAGCAGAGAGCACGGTTCATGATGGGCTGGACTCCAAGGACGAGCCTGGGGACTTTATTGAGACTAACTGCCATTGGGTAAGTAATCTCAGATTTTTCCCTGTTCTATTGATATAGGTTTTCATCCATGACTAAAACACCATTGTGAATGTATAACACAATGTACTGTAAGAAGCAAGCCTTACCCCAGCTAAATTATCAGAGAAAATCTATTATCCTGGTTTCTTTATAGAGATTACATTTTCTTCCTGTATATGCGGCTTAAAATGCATCAACCGTTAAGCGATCGATATAACCATGCTTATTTCCGGCTTTACCAGCACACAAACAGAATCTTTAGAATGACATGTTTTCAGGTTGACTGCAAGCTCGAGTACCCAACCCAAGACGACCTGGTCAAACACATCAATACGGACCACATCCACGCGAGCAAGAAGGCGTTCGTCTGCCGCTGGGTTGGCTGCTCTCGTGATGAGAAACCGTTCAAGGCTCAGTACATGTTGGTCGTGCATATGAGGAGGCATACAGGGGAGAAGCCTCATAAGTGTACTGTGAGTATTGTTTGATTAACTTCAAGCTTTTGTATGTGACTGTATCCTTGAAATATGATGTACGATAAATTCACCATCTAGAATGGACATGGTTCAAGCCAAATCTGCTCAACCGATTTGGATTTAATTTGTATCCTAGGTAACTAGATGGTCACCTGGAATAACACGTTTTACTCAGAAAAAAACACAAAGGTCATTTTGTATGCAAACCCGTGAGGTACTAATACAAAGTAAGTAGGTGAGTAGTACATCAAGATTTATAGTCGACCAAAATAATATCAGCTTTAAAGTCTACACATAAAAACACACACACACACAGCGTCACGCCTTTTCCCATACGGAGCTGGCACAGGCATAGCTATGCCCACGTTTAGCCAGGTATTCAATCAAAACGTTATTTTGCGTGACAGGGTGTTATCCGATCGCCGCAGATGATTGACCGCCGAAGATTTCCTCACGATGTTTTCCATCAACGTTACAACTACGGCATAATTTAGTAAAGACAAATTACTTATCTCATTGATTTGAACCCGTTTCATCTGCGTGAGATGCGAGTATCTAACCACCTTGCAGTAGAACCAACGAGTTTTTCATTTTTCCAGTTTGAAGGCTGCTGCAAAGCCTACTCCCGCCTGGAGAACCTGAAAACCCACCTTCGGAGTCACACCGGGGAGAAACCTTATACCTGCGAGTATCCGAGTTGTGCGAAAGCCTTCTCGAATGCCAGCGACAGAGCGAAACATCAGAACAGAACGCATAGTAATGAGGTCAGTCCAACTGGTTATGAGTCTTCTATTTCATATATATCAAATAGAATAGAGAGAGAGAGAGAGAATATTACAAAGGTATGTAGATTTTTTTCTGCTGAAGGAGAGTCCTAGCTCTCCTTCAGCAGAAACATTCCTGAACTGCCTAGGTTAACCGTAAGAAATAAATATATATAATAAATATAAATCTTTGTCTTGTGTGTTTCTATTTAAATATTGTGCAATAAAGATTATGAATTTGAATATAGAATATAAGCTGGAAACATAGAGCTACCCTCGAAATTATAACAATTAGACGAGAAAGGTGACATAGCACAAACGCAACCTCGGGGCCACCATCATACTGGTGCTACCAGAACCGGGAACACGAATATTTGACAGTTCGAAAAAGAGTTCGAGTTCAGATGAAATGCACGTTATGTCATTGTACTTATGAGACACTGACAATTTAATTAGAATACTCTTTCGATACTTAATCATTTGTGCTTCCTATGCAGTTCCTTAGCTAGAGACAATTACACCAAGACATAGTGTCGGTCAAACAATGACTTTATGGTTGGGGGTGGATCCTCAATGGCTTCCAAAATTGTAAGGTTGTAATACACTAATGATTACATTATGTGCCCGTGTATACATTTTTTGTAATTATTCTGTGTCTCTTCCAGAAACCGTACGTCTGTAAGGCTCCAGGCTGCACGAAGAGGTACACCGATCCATCATCCCTGAGGAAACACGTCAAAACTGTCCATGGGGCTGAGTTCTACGCGAGCAAGAAACACAAAGGTATCCGTCTTCTTCCTTCCTTCATATCAAAGCTCGGACTGAAGACACCGTCTGGTCTGTTTCTTTGATGCGGTCAATGAGCCCTCATGATGGACCGCCCGTGCGCAAAACCAATAAAAAAACTACAATGCTAAAGATTACGTTTTCGAGAAAATTCGTAAAATGAGAGAAAATCTCAGGATCTTTCAAATAGGCTTAGTCGTAAGCCTCTTTACCACGTCATCTATTCGGCACCTGAGCTTCCCTCATCCTTTGTCTATCAACTATGATGGTGATGTCAGACGTCCATGTGGCTGGTGGTCTGCCCACTGTAAAAGGTCTCGTTGTTTTCCAAAAATCTCGGGCTTTATGAATAACTTCCAATATACTCAATAATATCCCCTTGGCAGATTCGAATAAAGTTTTTCTTCTATTGGTTAGGATAGAAAGGTTCAAATTAAAGGAATGAATCATCGGAGGTAATAGGACGTCCTAGCGATTCCTAAATTTTAATAATGGACCGGTATTACTGGCATAGCATACCTATTCCACCTGGCAAAAAACTAACATGAATATTTGGCTCCCGTCTCCAGTAGTTGTTAGCCACAAGCCAGAAGAAGTAGATGTTTACAGTGACTAAGATATGTCATGTGTTTTCAGGCTGCAACCGCGGCGACGACTCAGCGGAGTCCGGCGGCGGCGGCGCTGGTTCCTCCCCCCGCTCTGAGGAGGGAGGAGTCCCCCTGGGCGTCCGAGGGCAAACCTCATCAGCTTCAGTCAAGAGCGAGAGCCCAGCCAGCCCAATACCGCATGGTCTGCATTCTTCGCATCAGGTCAACATAGTAAGTGTTTATCATCTAACGGTTTTGACAATCTTATAGTGACATTATTTCAACATTTTGATTGCAATGATAGCGAATGCTCCTAAGATGGGCTTTGGGAAACATATGGTATGCCAACTTATAATGTGAAGCTGTGCATCCTATGATTGCTACTCTAGCTTGTCTGGTGTCTGCTTGTCCCTAGCGGTCATGGTGTAGTTGTCTCTCGTTACGGAATTGGCAGTTGGAGGCAGGAGTAGAAGTTTTGCATTCGGACACTAATATATGCACCCAAACTACGAAGGAGTTTCTTGAGTAATATTAAATCTATGTATTTACTTATATACAAGTACACATATTGAATTAATTGTTGCCCTTTCTTGATCAGGTCCTGTAAAATACTAGTATGTATAAAGAGTCAGTAAAGAAAACATGTACCTTTAATGTTTCATTACAGATGTCTGCGCAATGTGGCGGAGAGCTGGACTATGGCGGTGCAGGCCTTGGCGGCTTCAGCGATGAGAATGGCGCGCCATACTTTAGGCTTGATGGAGAAGTATGTTAATTTCCAACAAGTTATGTTTATGTTTATTTCTCGAAGGACCATGTTAGTCCATGTTGGAAGCCCCTCCAATCAGCCCACATGTACCCACTTATGGGTAAAGACGTCCTCTTTATTAGTCCCCAAATCCCCAAATAGAACAATATTCAACCATTTTCATTCCCCAGGTGGAACAAGAGGTAGTGGGCGAGGTGTGCCAACTGCCCCTGATGCTGCGCGCCATGGTCGCGATAGGGGAGCCGCGTGCGCATCATCACACGCCGCGGTTCCACAACAAGGCCGCGGCGGGAAGGCTGATACTGCCCTCGCATGATGTGGGGGGAGGTATGTTGCTCGTACAATCTTCTTTTACATTCACTTTATTAGGAGGACTCTTCTAAAGTTCCTCTTAATTTTTCGTGGAGCTTGGGAACAGTACGAGACTTCGTTGGGCAAACTATGGAATTAATCAAAAAACATCTTTCTCGTGGCCTTATTTCGATATAATAAGGTATAGGCTAGGCACCAGGCCCACCCAAAATATCATGGTTTAACTATTCCATAACATGATCGTTGCATAATCCTTATCTACTTTCGATTTTAACTCCCGTAATTTAATTTTACCAGCAAACGGAGGCTTCCAAGGTAGATCGGAGCCCGGCACGACAGTCACCGGCGACCTGAAGGTTGCCATCCCCAACACGAGACGAGACTCTGGCATCTCCTCAGGGAGCAGCCTGTATAGTGCTAGGTAAGGAAATAACATATACAGAGTGATTTCAAGTTATCTCTGGCACAGGTTTTAAGACTATCACAAGAAGTGAAAACGAAATAGCGATAGTGGGTTGAAACCCCGAAACGGCCGAAACAATGGTCACATAAAGAAGGTCACCAATCCATTTTACATCTTTGTCAAATGTTGCATATCCCGTTCTTATAAAATTCATTGGTTTTGAACTTTATTGCTTGGTAATAACCAAGCAATAAAGTTCAAAATCGCGAGCTATTATAAATGGCCCCACAGATGAGGGGCACATGCCCGCTTAGGACGTGCAGTGCTGGTTTGCATTTGTACCGCCAGTCTACGGTATAAGTGCATGTTTGTACCGTTTCGTCTGGCTATTTGTCGTATGATCTTTTAAAATTATGCTGTCATATGCTCAACAGGAATAACATCATTTTGACTCCCTCCGCCAGGTCATCAGACATATCCCGCAAGAGCAGCCAGGCATCAATGATCTCCGGTGCTGTGGCGACTACAACCAACATGGCTGGTGCTCAGAGGCCGATGCCGCAACACACCACCACTGTCTATGACCAGCTTTCGCCCGACAGCAGTCGGAGGTAAGAGATCTGTTTCTGTCTTTGTCTATCTTGCATCAGGGTAATCTGGTAGTAAGAATTGAGGGAATTGTAGCTGTCTTTTTCTGTTATTCATTGACTGCCGTAGTATATAAGTCACCGAAAGATTGTCAAAACGCGTTAGTTTTTAACTATTGACAAATTGTAAAACAGATCCACAGGGTTTAAAATTTACGTTTCTTTTCTGCGCTCGCCCCCTCTAGTCTTCACCTGAACTACCACAGTGTTTGCCCTGGTATTTCCTTTGCAATTCAAGTTTAAACCACTTCACAACTTATCGTTTTTATTATAAACTAACGCGTCATATCATAAGCAGTACGGTACAGTTTACAATTTTTCGATTGTTTGTAATCTAACGAGAAAATAGCGTTAGAATTTAAACTAACGGTTTTGACAATCATATGGTGACATATACAAACTAAAGTGTAGAGAAAGGGTACGGTAGTGGTGAGAGAACACTTCGAAAGAGCAATATACAGAGTAGGTACTAAATGTCTTAACATGGATTGAAATGTGGATGGTTCTCTGAGAGGCAGTGAATTAAGGACAGCTTAGTAGAGAAATAATATCTCTCTTAAGCAGTCCTTATTTCACTTCAAACTCTTTTATGGCCTCTTTTGTCTGACAAGCCAAATATCCTAGGTTTGAATCCCGGATAAGATATACAAGTTCCGCTTCTTAGATGTTTGTAATCTGGCTGTTTTAGATACAATGTATGTGCCTGTATCTAAATATGTGCCTTTATGCCTGTTTCAGATCTAGTCAAGTATCCTGTGTGGGCTACGCCCCGACCCCCTCATCAGCGCTGGCCGCCGTCCAGGCCGTCAGGACCTCGCAGGGCAACCAAGTCAGTGCCAACTTTATTTCCTTGTAGGATTCTTATTATAGTGGAGAGATGCTAGAATTTCTCGTTTGCCTCTGGGATATGTTGGTAATTCCCTACCTTTTTCCAAGGATATCGATTCTCTCGAGTAAGTCATAATGAAGGAGTTTCGTGACTGTTGTTCGATTGTACATAATTGTTCCGCTGTAGAGTGTGATAATAATATAAAGGAACATCCGTGGCCATCACGAATATCTTCCTCTAACATGATCCTCCTCCCCAGGCAGTGGTTCTCCGCGGAGTGACCTGCTCGGAGGTGCGAGCCGAGGAGTTGGCGCTGGAGCTGGACCCTCAAGTCCAGGTCAAGGAGGAGGCGCGGCGGCTCAGCGAGCAGTCAAACATCAGTGAGCAGTACCAGCCGTATACGCACGGGACTGATGATGCGGTAAGTGGAAGAATATTATTGGCAGCAGGTGGAAGATCTGGAGCTTTACCCTCAAGTCCAGGTCAGCGACCAGAAGTACAATTCATGTATACACACTAGAGTGATGATGAAGTAAGTGGAAGAACAGTATAATCATCAGATGGAAGATCCAGGTTAGCGATCTCAGTCATCAAGTGGATGATTTGTTTGGATCGATCACCCCAACTGAGCAAAGACACGTTATTGTGATTTGCATGGCTATCCTTTACCTGTCCCACCCCATCTGAGAAAAGGCACGACTTTATATTTTTCCCTTGGAGAGAAAATAAGATAAGATAACCACGAAAATAAGATATTGGTAGACTGCCGAACTACGGCAGTCAAATAACGTGGTCCAATCGATTTTTGAAGGCTGAGCTAGAGGCCCTGATAGTGCAGCTTGAAAATTTCTGATAGTCGGTTTGGCCGCTACCCCGATACCCCTCCGGCGTGTAGGATAGAGCGGCTCAATCCTATACGCCGCAGTAGCCTGAAATAATGATCACTCAAATGAACAAGTTCTAACTTTTCTTTTCTCCCCCCAGGGCGACGCCTTCTCCTTCAAGACTGAAGACGTGGACTCCCACGAGCCTGTCATCTACAAGGAGTCGAGGTCAAACTCCACCACCACCGTCGTCACCACCGCGCAGGTGCACCACCCCAACCAGGAGGTCAACCTGGAACAGGTGAGAAACCACCTTCGCTAAGTGTACCAGGCAGCACAGGTAAAAGACTAGTTGTAAGAGTTAACTGTAATACTGTATTAATACAACTATTGACGTATTTTACTAACTTCGTCTCGCCTACCTTCCCGTGCTCCACTCGCACCTACTTCCAGCTCTCCAAACATTTCACAAGAACCACCTTTCAATGAGTATATTTTTTGCATTCACAGGTCGCTGAAGGAGAAATGGTGGAGAACAAGCTGGTGATACCTGATGAGATGATGCAATATCTTAACCAATCAATATTGGGAACCGAACCGGTAACACCAGCCAACGAAACCACCAACCCAGCCGAAGAACCAGACAAGGACACTAAAGACAGCAGTGCAACCAAAGACAAAACAAGTGAAATCGTGAACGATTCCAGTGAAATACCCAAAATCAGTGACGTAGCCACGAGCGACGACTCTCTACTTAAAAACCTAGGTGCCATAGGAAGTGATCTCAATATAAGTGATATCCCGGTCGATTTAAGGTCGTTAGACGTTAGTATGTCAGGCAACAGCGGCTCACTGTTAGCCAAGTCACCTGACGACAAGAATTCTTCTTTGCAAGAGCAAGTCATACCCGAAGTTCCTGTTGACCAGTGTGAGAAGGAAATATATACAAAACCTGCCGCAAGTAATGTAGCTCAGAATGATCCACTGCAGTCGTTACAGTCAATGGCAGCGAATCAGAACCCAGATCAAAATAACAGTAAGCGAACAAATCATAATCCTCTACCTCAGAAACAGAAACCTTCGATTAGTCCTAAAACAATGGTGATGAGTCCTCAAAGTGTCCAGCAGAATGTGATGAGCCCGCAGAGTTATGCACATAGCATGATGAGCCCGAGAAGTCTGCCACAAAGTGCCATGTCCCCACAGAGTGTTATGAGTCCGCACATGCCGCACGTCATGAGTCCGCCTAGTGTATACAACGTCATGAGCCCACAGAGCGTCATGAGCGTAATGAGTCCACAACATACTGCTATGAGTCCTCAAAGCATGCAAAGTCCACAAAACATGCAAATGATCGGCCTCATGAGTCCTCAACACCAAATGCAAAACCAGATGATGATGAGTCCTAGACACAACAACATGAGCAGTCCGATGTCCCAAAACATGGCTAGTCCTATGGTAAACATAGCTAGTCCTATGGTCAACATTGCTAGTCCTATGGCTCAGAATATCGCCAGCCCTCTGAGCCATGGTATGCCGAGTCCTATGCATCCGGGCCTGCAAAGTCCGCTGGCCCAAGGCATGTCCAATCACATTGTCCAGAACATGCCTAACAACATGAATGGACCAAATCAAAACATGATGATGAACATGAATATGAACCAACCGTCGCACCAAGCCCCTCTCACGAATTACAGCAACGTAGCACCCCGTCAAAACTGCAATCAAAAAATGCCTAACAAAAACTTCAACAACGTTCCAAATCAATACCAAAACCAAAACTTCAGCCAACCCGCCTACCCAGTCCAGAACCAACCTAACATGAACATGAGAAACCAGAACATGCAACAGTACCAAATGATGCAACAATACAATCAGAACCAAATGCAACCGATGCCTCAGACCCAAAACACAGTACCTTTCAACCCCCAGATGAACTACCAACAACCCGCAAACTACCCCAACCAAAATGTTCAAATGCATCCCCTACAAATGTCCAGGTCATCTGTGATGAGTGTTGACAACAGTGCCAGCATCGGACGAGGTACTCTAAACAGCTACTGCGACCAGCAATACCCTCAAATGCAGAACCAGTTCAATCAAAACATGTCCTACCCTCAACCTCCCCCCTACAACTCAATCGTCAACAACGTAATGGGCCCCCCACCACCGAAGAACAACCACCAGTATAACCAAACTATGATGAATAACAACCAATATTACAACCACCAACGGCCTTACAGCCAGTGGGATTACCCTGGAAATCAGTTCAATAAGCACAACGGTCAGAAATCTATGCAGAATTCCATCAACATGTCCTCGGGAAGCAAGCCAGCTGCAAGGGGTAATAATATGGTAAAGAATGTTGACCAGACAGATTGCAGCATGAACAGCCTAAAAAGTCAAGGAAATACTCAGCAGCCCAGCGAAGTGCAGGTCTACGATATATCCCAGTCGCAGATAGAAGCAACGAACGGAAGAAAGAAAACCACCCAGACAAATGCCGCGATGCGTCAGGAAACGTATCAAAGAACTCTGGAGTACGTGGAGAACTGTGAAAACTGGAAGAGCTCGGAAATGGTGTCGAGTAGTACCCACCCACTACAGGGTGGAGATAACATGGTTGTGAATGATCTCCAGACTTCCCTTTCTTCGTTTTATGAAGAGAACCAGTACCTCCAAATGATTCAATAGCTGTTTTTAATACTTTAAGTCCCACTTGTGTCAAGCCGTTAACTTGGGGCTTAGCCGTTGGGGCTAAGGTAACATGATGCGATTACACGTATTGACTTATTTATATATGTCAGAATTATTTGGTTATGTCGGCTGGTTATACATATAATAAACCAGGTTATTAGAATGACGCAAGTGGGTGTGGTTTTGTAAAATCGAATTTAAGGTGCATATGTTCAAACTTTTGACCGTGGTGCAAAATTAAGGTTGTAAAAGAAATCTCTAATAGAGACTGATTATTTTTAAATGTTTTAAATGTTATATTGTTTTCGGTTCTATTTAGGTGCTAATGTTCAATTAATCGCAAAAGACGTAAATAGTAACTGATATATTTGTTGAAATTGTACCGATAATTATGCATATAAGTAGGAACTTTTTCGCTTTGTCTTGAATGTCTTCCATTGTTTGTTGAAGTACAATTTCAATATTAGTTTCTTAACTGCCTTAATGTATATAAAATTCTACACTATTTTGTACAAAACATATGTAGAGTACAGTAATTAGATTGTAAGGTCTTAGTTGCAATTCATGGGTGCCTTAAATCAAAAATAGAATAGAACATAAAATTAATAATTTTCTGCTGATTTCTAGAATGACTTCTTAACATCATTGACATTACTTTTTCCACATTCTAACCTCAAAATAGTATCTTCGCCGCTTGATTTTGGGTTCTCAGGCGGAAAAATTCGCCTCGCCTTCGGCTCGTGCCGTAAACTTCTCGGTTCGTAAACATAATAAGCCTTTGCGAACTCGATCGAAATTAACTATTCTCCGAACGTACTGAATACTTGATAATCCTTATCTCTTTGGGACTATTGTATTGACTAGTATTGTTTCATCAGAGACTTTAATGTCCACAAGTGAAACTTCATTTTTTCGGTCTTCCTTTATCACACATGATCTGCCTTGCTGATCTCTGATCTGACCGTTTAATGATGACTGTATTGAACAACAAAAATTATTTTTGTTGCGAACATAAAACTTAATCTTGTAATTGTGTACGTAATTGGGTACGTAATTGGACCCTAAATATTCCCCAAATGTTTGTCAGTTAAAAAAAATAAGTGAAAAGTCCCCGTATGGTTAGAGCGAGGACATTTTCGTAGAATTAAAGAATATCCCATTTGTTTTTTTTTAATTGTAATGATGAGCTGAGATTATTTCAATTTAATGTAAGTTTCTTTTTAATTGTACAAATTTAATAATTTTCTAGAAATTTTACATGGTGTTGTAAAAAGCGTCGCTTACGTTTCCATTTTAGATTATCTTTAAATATAGTTTTATGCAATATTGAACGAGTGTTTTGGATACGAATCTCTTTAATTGTAGTTCATAAACGTATCATGAGATTATTAGTGTGTAAGCAATTTTTAAATTAAATTGTTATTATTTAAATACTAGGTGGACATCAACGCACAACGATAAATATAATTACTATATTCTGTAATAAATTATTGTTTTTACTGTTGAAAAAACACTTACAATAAGACAAAACAACTGCAAACAATAATTGTTAAATGAAAATTCTAAAATAAATTTTCCTATAATAAAGTTGTAATCGTTTTAATCCTCAACTCTACGTGTTTGTATACTTAAGCTAAGCTGTGAACAACATAGCGGAATTAGTAAAGCGGACGCTCTGACAATCTGTGCACCTACAGGAATATCGAAAAAATACGGTTTTGCCTAAAAATTTTATTTAAAGGGAGAATTTTAAGCATTTTTAGTGCGTTTGTGCGTGAGTGTCTAAAGTAGTAACTATTACTTATTAAGGTAGTCTACCTTGCGTTATTATTCCGGAATATCGTGAAATGTGTTTATTTACTACTAAGCTCGAGTAGGAATTAACTGACCAAATATTCTATCTGATAAGTTATGTATTTTCTGACGAATCATCTGAAGAATAAACTTTAGCATTGCAGTTTGGCCTTCTATTCCCAAAATTGAGGTGACTAGCAGGTCAATATTATTTCCAGTCATTCCTTGGTCTAATAGATCCCAGAGTGCTTGTGGATAAAATTAGAAGGTGAACGTGTTACTACAAAATATTCAAGCGTCAAATCCCATACTTTTTGTCTCTAAACAAGTGTTGAACTGGGGTTTTTTTTTGTAATAAGACCCTTACATAACATAGCGTCTCGTATTTTCCCATAAGGGGTGGCAGAGGCACAATTGGGCTCACTTATAGCCAGTTATTAAATACTCCATTTGCGTGACAGGGGTCCATAGATTGTTTAGAGAAGGCCCTTGGTGTCTTTCGTGACCTTTCTAAGGCATTTGACTGGGTAGATCATGAAACTTTCCTGTTAAAATAGGAACACTACGGTATTGAAGGTAAAGCTCTGGAACTTTTGAGTTCTTATTTGGAGGCCGCACTTTCCGAAGCGGCAATTTTTTCTTGCATTATATAAACTCCAATGACATTCAAAAAGTATTCGTAAGAATCTATTTTGAAATAAATATTTTGAAGTTTTGAAGTTTTTTTGAAGCTCGAGCTATAATGAAGGTTTCCTAACGATGATTTCCGTCACCGTTAGACCGTCGTATAGTGTACGTGGTAATCTCATTGGTATATAATCAGGACGAGATTCGTACCCGCATCTCTTGTGTGAGAAGCGGGCGTGAAACCAACTAGACCACGGAGCTCTTTTTAAGACCCTACCGTGTTACTGCAAAAATATTAAATAGTTTAACCTCAAAACAAACGTCAAATACCATAAGATTTTGTCTTTCAACAAGTGTTGAACGAGTTTAATATTTTTGTAGTAAGGCCCCTTCCATGTTACTACAAAAAATATTAAAACACAGTTTCACCTCAAAACATACGTCAAATCCCCTACATTTTTGTCTTTAAGCAAGTGTTGAACAGGAGTTTTTTTGTAGACCCTTTGCTAACAAGTAGGTAATTCTTTTTCAACATTAAACGACAGATTTAACACTGTTACAGTATAACATCTAGGAATTAGAAGAGATATATAATGAGCGAATATACTAGATAGAGATCATTGTTGTTTACTATGTGGTACATATGTCATATATATGTCATATGCCATAAATAGTATCATACATAAGCTGGGCACTCGCTCACGGTCGGTCTTTTGAACTGATGAAAATGGACTAATGAAATTGGACGGACAAAAACTGACCGTGAGTGTGAAATATTGTACCGAAATTTTAACTGATGACAACCCATGGATTTTCCGGGCGTACGGTAATCCGCTAGCTTCAGTTCGTTTTCATCAGACCAAAACTGACATTGACTGCGAGTGCATCGGTCCATTTGCATCAGTCGGAGCTTCGAAGTTTATTTTTAGTCTTTGCGCAATCGCGTCGAACAATGTGTAAAACGATGGCGGGTGGACGTGCAGCAGTAGCGTGCACAGAGATTTGGTACTGGGCAAGCAGCCTTAAGAAATGTATGAAAAAAATATTTACCGACATCAAAACAGGCTTCCCTCGGCTTCACAAAAAATTTTGATCTTCGTGACGAATTTCAGCCACCTCAGATATTCAGTAAGTGATTGTACAACAAAACAAGTCAGTTAAGGGATTAAATATGGCCAGCGCCAGGGGGCGCGAACAAACAAATGCATCTTTAGCTTCAATTCTACGCTAAACAAGACAACATAAAAATGTAGGATAAATATATGTCATAAAAAGTCTATTAGAGATAAAAATAGACTTTTAAAATTGCCGGATATCTGTTATATTTAATACTTAAAAATATTTTTCGCAATGCATTATTATTCAACTAAATGAACAAGTGCTCGGAGTCGAAATCAGTTTCATATATGAAAGTTACACGCAAAAATAGGTAAAAAAAGGGATTTTTTTAGTTGTTTTATTTTATTTTTAATGTTATTATTACAGGAGTTAAGTAATATTTTCTATAATTTTCTTGGTCTCGGAACTCGGGCTGCCCCGCGGGGCTCTGTGCGGCAGCATGCGTCAGTCTGCTTCGACGCTATGCGACGGGTATTTGTTTTCTTTGTCTAATTCTCAATGCCATTGGCCCTTGTTCAGCCCTTAAGGGATATCCGAAGCGGCCTCTTTTGAGGCCTAGTTTTCTTTTCGCATTCGAATGTAAGTACGCCCAACATAAACATGAATAAATAAAAAACACACTCACAGCACAGATACACGCACGCATTCAACCTAGTTATATTCTCCTCTCGACCTGAAGTGCTGACTGTCAACGCTTCATCAGCACTTATCTCATAGGTGCCGATGGGTTCCTAGTAAGCATTTCTGCACATCTATGATACTTTGTTAGTACAAGAGTGACTTCCAAGAGTTGAGATGACGTGGTCTGCTTCCTGGCAGCCCGTAGAGCCGTGGGACAAAGACAATTAGTCGTCTGGACTCGAATCGTATAGACGTGTTTAAGTTAGCCTAAGTTAGTTGTCTGTCTCTCCAAATCGAGCAGTCATTTTAAGTAATATTAAGCTTTTACAATAAAAAGTTGTTTTTAAAAAGCTTTTCCCTCTACGCGAAAACTTGTCTGGCGCAGTCGGTAGGATCGCGTGATAAGGCTGTGTAGACCCCGCGAATCGGTAATCAAATCTTATAGATTCCGCGAGGTGCTCTACGCGACAGAGCTTTCCTCGATCCAACGAACAAACAAATAAGACAAGCAGCCAGTAGCAGCAACCGACTCATAGCCGCCCCCGAAGCGTCGAGTACAGCAGCAGCCCCTAGACTGGACAGAGGACGAGCATGGGAGAGATTCTTCGGTGAGTGAACTTTCTTGCCATCCTTTCTCTCCTGTTCCTCATTTTGTTGATGTGGGATCAAACCACTCGCATGTCAACTGTAGTTAAGTGAATTATAAGTAAAGAAAAATAGGAAGAGACGTAAAAATTAAAAGTGAAAAATCCAGTGAAACTTAGTTATATAAGTAAACTTAGTTTTAACATAGCTTTAACTATATTGTAGTTAAGTTTTCTACGCAAAGATGGCACAATTAGTTGCTATTCCACCAGGAATGGTCAAATTAATTCCGATTTTCGAAGGTGACAAAAGACAGTTAAATTTATTCATAAGAAAAGTGGAGTACATAGTGGATAAGTATAACGGAGATGCTAATCAAAACGAATATGTTTTTCACACAATTTCAAGCCGACTTTCAGGCGATGCCGCCGCTCTTTTGTCTGAGCGCGAAGACATTGTAACGTGGCCGACACTTAAAACGTTATTCATTCAACACTTTGGTGATCCGCGTAGCGAAGAATGTGTAGCGATAGAGTTAGAGTCCCTTAAAATAAAAACAGGCGAGTCATACACCCAATTTTGCAACCGAATCCAGTCAATAAGATCCGTGCTGTTTGCAAAGGTAAACCAACTCCAAGACCAGAACATAAAAGCAAGTAAAATTGCGATTTACAATAATATGTCACAAAATGTGTTTTTACACAACTTATCTGAAAATATGGTGAGGATTGTTCGTCTAAAAGGACCTACATCCTTAGAACAAGCATTGACCATAGCCTTGGAAGAAGTGAACTTTTACGATCAATATAATGCGCGTAATAAATTATATAACAGACCCAACTTGAGTACAACACAATCATCCGGATTCAAACCTTCATTGCCCAATATCAGCAATGCCCCACAACAATCCCGCCCTTGGCAGTTTGGAGCCACAAAATACAAGCTTCCGCCCAAACGCACAGGTAGAACCTAGGTCATTCGGTTATAAACCACAACTACCAGGTTTCCCCCCACAGCAGTTTGGCCAGCAAACTGGTGCTCAACCACCTCAACAGATAGGATATAGGCCTCCGCAACAGTTTGGTTACAAACCACCTCAACAGATAGGATATAGGCCTCCGCAACAGTTTGGTTACAAACCACCTCAACAGATAGGGTATGGACCATCTCAGCAATTCGGGTATACACCTCCTCAGAATATGTACAAACCCCCACAGTTAGATAACGATGTATCAATGCGAACGGCAAAGCCGAAATTCCCACTCAACGAACTTGAAGTGGATGGTGAGATAGATCAATCATATGAGTATTACGATGACACATACGAGTAAATACCCGAGAATGATGAATGCAACTATGTAGAGCCGCAACATTGTGACTACGTAAGTGAGAATAACGACACGAAGACTGACTTGGAAACGTCCGACGCAAATGTAAATTTTCATTTAGTAGCCTCGGAATACAGCCCCAGAAAATTACGTTAAACTACAATGATAACCTTAAGTTACCATTTGCGTACTTACCTGAAATAGACGCAAAGTTCATGATCGATACTGGGAGTAGCCGATCTTTCAAAAGTCCTCATAAAGCAGATCGATACTATCAGGCTCAAAAGCGATATGAACCATTTGAAGTAATTAGCACCCATGCTACTAGAAGTCACAACGAGGTAATAAATATACCATTGCCCAGAACATTCAGGACTAGAAATCATCACACCTTTTATGTGTTTGAAGTAGACAAACGATATGATGGATTGATAGGTATGGACTTATTAAAGGAGCTGGGAGCCACAATAGACATCGGATCCCAAATCCTTCACACGAGTACAACTTCTATCCCGATCTATTGTAGCATGACCCAATACAAAATAATAATCTCACCACGTACCGAACAACGAGTGCAACTACCGACAGACCTGTATTCAGGTAAAGCTATTATGAATTACGTGCAGTTTCATGAAGGCGTTCGAATGCCTAGTGCTATTGTAACCTGTGAAAATGGCTATGCCACCACCGTAATTCAGAATAGTACCGAACAAGAATTCAACTTAACAATTAAAAGTCCGTTTAAAGATCCGATTTAACAACAACAAATGTAAGTTATTCAGTATAAATGATGTAGATATGAAAGATCTGGAACTGGATGACATGCTAACGAACAATCTGAATAAGCTGCGAATGGAACATATGAACGAGGAAGAACGCGAGCATATTCAAAGACTCTGTATGGAGTACAAGGATATCTTTTACTGTGAAAAGATACCCTTGTCATTTTCCAACCAGGTCAAGCACACTATTAGGACCAAAAACGAAGACCCAATATATGTAAAGCCATATAGGCAGGCACCTGCTCAGGTAGCTGAAATAAAACAACAAGTGGATAAATTATTAAAAGAAAACGTCATCCAGGAGTCACATTCACCTTGGAGCGCACCAGTGCACCTGGTACCCAAGAAGTTAGACGCGTCAGGTGAAGTTAAGTACAGGATGGTGATCGACTATCGCCGTCTTAATGAAATAACGGTGGACGATAAGTATCCGTTGCCCAACATAACGGACCTGTTTGATAAACTTGGAAAGAGTAATTATTTTTCTACTATCGACCTGGCCAGCGGGTACCACCGGATAGAGGTAAAGGAAGAAGATAGGGAAAAAACGGCGTTTACCACCCAGCACGGACACTTTGAATTTAGTAGAATGCCTTTTGGACTAAAAACGGCACCAGCCACATTTCAGAGAACCATGGACTATGTATTGTGAGGTCTCCAGGGCATACACTGTATGGTATACCTTGATGACATCAAAATATATTCCCAAAGCCTCGAAGAACACGTAAAAAGGCTAGAGCAGTTTTTAATAGGCTCAGAGCCACAACTTAAAAGTACAACTTGACAAGACCGAATTCCTTAGGAAAGAAGTCCTCTACCTAGGACACACCATAACCCCTAATGGCCTTATGCCAAATGAAGATAAAGTCCATGCAGTCTTAAATTACCCAATTCCGAAAACCCCAACAGAAATCAAGAGCTTTTTAGGCTTAATTGGATACTAAAGCAGGTTCATAAAAGATTTCGCGAAGATCACGAAGCCATTAACCAATTGTCTCAAGAAACGCAATAAAATTACAATAGACCAAGATTATATCGACGCATTTAACAAATGCAAGGAGCTTCTTACTAATGCCCCTTTGCTTCAATATCCTGATGCAGATAAACCATATACTACGACTACTGACGCCTCCGCCTCCGCTTTAGGTGCAGTTTTGTCCCAAGGTACAGTCGGAAGCGATAAACCAGTAGCGTACGCGAGTAGGACTCTTTCAGATACTGAATCCCGTTACAGCACGATCGAGCGTGAGTTATTAGCGATCGTATGGGCTACGAAACACTTTAGACCCTACTTGTACGGACGTAAGTTCACAATATACACTGACCATCGTCCCCTAGCGTGGCTATACTCACTCAAGGACCCGAGCAGCAAGTTGACATGCTGGCGACTACGTTTACAGGACTACGACTTCGATATAGTCTACAAAAACGGTAAGCAAAACACTAACGCCGACGCACTTTCCCGCATAAAGATCAACGCGATGGACGACGAAAACCTCTCCATGAAGGTAAACATCGGTAAAAAGGACAAGAAGACCAAGAAAGACATGGCGCTGGAATCCTATATAGATACAGTCACGAAACAGATTGAGGATCTAGTAGGCAACAGAAAAAGAAGACAGTCCTCTTCAACAGTCACAATATCAGACGAAGAAAAAATCGTCTCGGTAAGTTCACCAGTATATCGATACCTGACTCGTTACACTCAAAAGACAAGGAAAAACATTATCCTGTACCATCACTCTCCTCAAGCGATAATACCATTCATTCAGCTAGAGATCTAGAGTCATTAGCTATTCCCATATTAAATGAAGCAATTGACACCAAACCGAATCAAATCCTAGTACATATGTGGTTTAAAAACGAATTACAAGTTCAGGATTTGTCCCGCGACAAACAAAAGGTATTACAGATTTTCCTACCCATAGATAACAATGATCTTGTAAAACAATTCTTAAAGGAACACATCAAAAATAAAACCAAATATTTCATCTGGTTTGAATGTGAACAACATAGGAAACAGTTTTCTAACATTATCATAGAATTATTTAAGCGAGATGCAGTTACATTCTTTGAATGCACTGAGAGAGTGATGTTCATAGAAGATGAGCAAGAACAAAGAGCTGTCATACTTAAACATCACATAGGTAAAACCTGTCATAGAGGTATTAAAGAAACAATCGTGAGAATCCGCCGCAACTATTTCTGGCATAACATGCAAGACACAGTATCAGCAGTGTTAAATGGTTGTGAAGCATGTAGAAAAATGAAATATGAAAGACACCCAATAAAACCAATTTTACAACTGACACAAACACAAGAGGCTCCATTTCAGGAAGTCTTCGTAGACTTATTTTCTATCGAAGGAAAATCTTATCTGACTCTTGTGGACGCATTTAGCAAACTTGGACAAGCGTTTGAGTTAACCAACAGGTCTACGCCTGAAGTATCTCGCGCTTTCAAATACAAATAATACAAAATACAAAAAACTTTATTATGAGAATTATAATTTGCGGGTACATGTTACTGTTGGGATCCACACTAGGTCTAACCTGTATCGTGGGCCCCAGCTTGGTGATTGGCTATATACATTTTTATTTGAACAACACGATTTATTTTAATAATGGTCATGTTTAATTTTTTTATGTTAAAACCTATAGGTAAATTAATTTAAGCAATTGTTAGTTGAGATGTGTAAGGGGATAAATAAATAATGATAATATATGAATAAGTGAGGATAGATATGTGTGATTCCCTCTGGAGATTTTGAAATTGCCATTTGAGCAATTTAAAAAGCATGTTAAAGCGACTTTGTCGAAAAAGGGATATTACAATGTTCAAGATTACTTAAATGACAGGACTGTATGGGGTTAATCTGGCTCAACACAGACCTTGCTGTTAATAATTTTGTAATTATTTATTCCTGCTTATTAATCATAATAATTAAATTTTTCATATTTGTAATAGTTAAGCACAACCTATTTTTAAAAGAGATCTAAAAATCAATCTGTGGGAGTTTCTACGCCCTTCTTCTCCCACAGTGGTCCAATGTAGAGAAGAGGCAATATATGACGTTTGCTAAGTATATGTAAATATCTACAGTAATAAAGTACTTTTGAGTTTGAGTTTGAGTTTAATGTATGAGTGCACACCCATTTTTTTCAGCGCCGCCGATCAGCCAGTAAACTCCAGCATTTTTTCAGTCTCGTCGTAACTTTGCACCGCGAGCCACTTTAGTGTTGCGGTTTTTGCTTCCCGAGCTGTAGTCATTTTTAATTCGATGTGTTTGCACACTCTATTGTAGATATAAGGAGAAGCGAAAAAGCTGAAGCGTTTAGCGAATGTAGTACGGATTTTAGGGGTTGGGACTCTATATACTCGTCTATTTAGGAGGTTTTGGTATGAGGCAGAGGAAGTGGTTGTCTTGTGCTGAGCTAAGGTTATTTTAAGTTTATAGAGTTGCCGAACCGTCAGCACTTTCCAATCCTGGTAGATGTTAGTGGTGGGGTATCTAAAAGGCTTCCTTCCCATTACCTTGAGCAGCGAGCGTTGAGCTCGCTCCACAACTATCAGGCTTGATTTGGAAGCACCACCCCATGCTGTGATGCAGTATGTCAATAGCGACTGGCAGAGAGCGGTGTATACCAATTTTAGTACTTCCATATCGGCACCCTGTCTCAGTCTTTTTATTATGGGAATTAGTTTTCTTGTGCGAGCTGCAAGAGACGAGATGTGGGCTCTAAATGTTAAGTTTTCATCTAGAATCAGACCTAAATACTTGAAGGTGCGCGCTTTTCCTATCGTTGGGCAAGCACATGAAGGAACATTAATACATTTGTGGATGCTGAGAGTCATGTTCTGTGGTGGGCTGGAGGCAGCAGTTTTGTGAAAGCACATGAATTTAGTTTTTTGTGTGTTAAGTGTAAGCAAGTTTTCACTCAGCCAGTGAGACACTTCAGTCATGTACCTCTCTGCCGCCGTCTTGGCTCCCTCCCAGGACTCTGAGCGAATGATAAGGGCAGTATAGTCAGCGTAGCACAGAACGTCAGCATCCTTTTTATCTCTAAAAATTCTGGTTAGCTCATCAATATAGATGATAAAAAGCGTTGGACCGAGGATGCTGCCCTGTGGCACACCGAAGGAGATGGGGCTCTGATTGCTTATGTGTTCGTCTATCTTAACGCATTGGCTTCGATTTTGGAGGTAGCTGTCGAACCATTTCAGAGGGGTACCACGAACACCAAGGCGTTCTAGTTTATTGAGGAGCTTAGGCGGTGAGACGGTATCAAAGGCCTTGGCCAGGTCCAGGAAGACACCAACACAAGACTCTCCGCGGTCGAGGGATGTGCTCACTGAGTTGAGTAGTTGTACCACAGCATCCTCCGTGGACCTTCCCTGTCGGAAGCCGTACTGCCTTTCCGATATAAGTTTATTCGTCTCAAGGTACTTCACAAGGCGTCTGTTTACAATTTTTTCTAGTATCTTTGACAGGGAGCTTAGTAGGGATATTGACCTGTAGTTAGAAGGTTCCGTCTTATCTCCACATTTGTGAATGGGTACCACTGCTGCAGTCTTCCAACAGGAGGGGAATTCTCCATTTCTCAGGCTAGAGTTAATAATATGGGTCAAAGCGGGTAGGATATTTGGGGAAATCGCCTTGATGAGGCCGTTCCCAATACCATCGAGCTCTGGTGAACTGTCATTTTTTAAATTGCTTATGGCTGAGTTTACTTCTACTGGGTCTGTGGGCTGGAAAAAGAATGATTGGTGGTGAGGTGGGTCCTGAATCACGGGAGCACGAGTGGTAGCACTTTGGGAGTTAAGGATTTCATTTGCGAGGTTCTGGCCAACGTTTGCGAAGTATTCGTTACAATAATTGAGTGAAACGTCTTTGTTTGATTACGAGTGCAATAGATCTGTGCTTTTGGCTGCCGATTTTTTTATATCGCAAATACTTTTAATGGTTTTCCACAATTTCTTTGGATCGCTCCGGCTCTCATTAAGGTGGTCTCTATTTGATTGGAATTTTAGCCTTTTGAGTAGATCATTGCAATAGTTCCGATATCTCTTGTAGCAGATTTATTTATTTATTTATTTATTTTCTTTATTTGGGACATCAACAGCACAATACACATACATTTATACAAAAAACAAAATACAGTAAACAAGGCCAATGACAGATGTCCACAGAAGAGCAGTTAACATAATTAAAATAGGAGCTGACGACGTTATGTTTAAAATTTGTGTGTGTAGGGTGAGTGGTTGTGAGGGTGTATGTGAGGGTGTATATGTGTGTGTGAGGGTGTGTTTGTGCTTGAAAGGAAAATTAATTTAAGTTGGGGAGCAGTAGTATAGGAATTATATGCTTAATTATTAAGTACCTTCCTTATGCGGTTTTTGAATGCATTTCTAGTGCAATCAAATGGGTCAACACAGCTAAATCGTTTATTATATAAATTCATTATGCGGATAATAGGGGAGTTCTGGGCATAGTTGGTATGTACACGAGGTGTGTGAAATAGAAGATTTGCTGAATGGCGCGTGCGTGTGGTAGAAGTGCGGTAGCCGACCAGTTCAACAAGATTGGGACTATCGATACGGCCGCTCAGGATATCATGTAGGACAGACATATCAAGTGCTATTCGACGGTCTTCAAGATTCATTATATGGTGATGAGTGCACGATGAATAGTAGTCTTGTCCCCTACGTTTGGCACGATAATCTAAAAATCTTACAAAAGACTTTTGAATGCGCTCTATTCGTTCCTTGTGCGTAATATATTGAGGACACCAGACAACGCTGGCGTATTCCAAAATACTGCGCACGTAGGCGAAGTAAAGTACCTTAAAGCATGTAATGTCACTAAACGCAGCACATGTTCGACAGATAAATCCCAAGTTTCTGAAAGCGCGGTTAGTGATGTCGTCAATGTGTTGGTCAAATGATAATTTTGCGTCAAGAGTGACGCCCAAGTCACGAACAGTATTCACGCGTGCGATAATTTGATCCTTAAAAGCATACGAATGTACAATTGGTTTTGGACTACGAGTAAAAGAGATCTGACGGCACTTGGAAATATTTACCTTAATTCGATTGGTTACATAGTACTCGGAAAGCCGGTTCAAATCTTCCTGCATTCCAATACAATCAATCGCATTACGTATTCCAGTAAAGATCTTTTTGTCGTCTGCATACGTCTGCAGATTTATAGTATTTAATTTTTTGGCTCTTTGCGTGCTTTGTTATGTAACCTGTCTCTATGCAGCATACAGCGGACCAAACCGGGGGTAATCCATGGTTTAATGGTGAATTTGCTACGGCTCACTGTCACATCTTTTTTGTGTTTACTGATAGTTTCATCAAGTATTTCCATGAAAGCAACAGTGCAGGAGGAGGCATCTTCGTTTTGGAGAACTGTTGACCATGATTGGTCCTTTACATCGTTGTTTATTGCTGCATAGTTAATTTTTGCGAATGTTCGGATATATTTATTACTGAGAGGCTTGAGATTTATATTAGCCAGGGTCAAGTCATGATCTGTAAGCATCGTCTTACAGACTAGCCCCTCTGCTAATATTTTTGTCCCGACAAATATGTGGTCCAAACAGGAGTAATATCTTGTGGGGTGGATAATTACTGGTCTGAGGCACATTTCGGAAGTTAGTGATAGGTATTCCTGGGTGTCCTTGTCCTCCTCTGCTAGGATATTTATATTTATGTCGCCTGCGAGTATTTTGGTACCAGTATCCTTGAGTGGGGCCAGTAAATGTTCCAGAGCCCTGAGAAAGTTAGTGGGATCTGTAAAAGAGGGTGAGCGGTAGATGGCTAGGATTGAGAGTTGTCCTGGAAAGTCTACTATTAGGCAATTACAGTCTGTGAACTCTGGTTCTCGTACGCTGGCATTGATGTTATCCCTAACGAATACCACCACTCCTCCGTTTTTGTTAATGTATTTAGTAGAAGCGAAAGCATTATAGCCAGGTAAGGTTCTTAATGTCGAGGTAGCAGTTAAATGGCATTCGGTCAGAATTATAACATCACATGTTAGATTTAGTCTAGTTAGAACCACCAAGAAGGTATCGAAGTTATGTTGAATGCTTCTTATGTTAAATGATAAGATTTTGAAGTTAAATGAGTCATTAAGCAAGCTTTTGCATAGCTCCGGAAGGTCCACGGTTTGGCACGAGATGCTTAACGATTTATCTATATCAGACTCTAAGTTCATGGTGGCCATTTCATAAGAAAATAAATGTTGACTATGAGCACATAATTGTGCATAAGCCGTGACGTGAAACTGAATGCTGAGTTGTTCTGGCGGTCCGAGCTGAGAGTGCGGGTGTGTGTTGGTGTGGATGGGTAAATGACAGTATATACTGTAGAAATAATTACACATGGAGTAATGGGATACGAGATGAAAGATGAGAGGAAGACTAATTTAAACACCGAGCGGGGATCCAGTCTCTTCGGGGGCTTGAGTGGGTCCGAGGAGTTTGTCCAGATAAGCTTGTGATCGCACTGGGATTGCGGCACTTCCTTTCTGTTTGCGGACGTAGATGACTCCATTTCTTGACCAGCGGTATCTGTAGATGCCCGATGTTGAAGTACGAGTTGCACGAAACAACTGCCTGTTCTTTTTTGTGAGCCTCTCATTTATGAAAACTTCTTTAGGGGGTCCGGTTACTATGTCTACCGACGTCAGGTTTTTGCGGGATTTATTCGCCTGTAGAATTTCATCTCTCTTTGATCGGCGCGTTAGTCTGACGACTAAAGGACGAGGGAGCTTTTCCTTCTTCTTCGGGGAATCATCATTAGGCATGTGGTCCCCTATGTCGTCTATAGTAGATGTCGATTCGGGTGGGGCTTCTTGTTTCGCACCCGCTCTTGCCGCCCACTCGATGTCGAAGTCAGTTAGTTGTATTCCGACTTTATTAGTGGTTAACATTGCAAGACGGGTCGGGTTTTCGTTAGGAAACTCTGGAATACCGAGTATTTCTATTTCGTTTACCAGACTAAGTTGGGCTATTTTCTGGTTATGCTCGTCAAGTTGATCAACTGTTTGCTTTAGACAAGCGATCTCTAGGGAACTTGTCTTTTCTCCTTTCTCCAGTATTTTTATTATCTCATCGAAGGCCGAGAGGCTGGAGAGAACGGTGTCAATTCGCTCCTCACATGCGGCTATCGAGAAGGACCCGGAGTATAACTGTTCCTTCATCAGGGTCACTTCTTTCCTCAACATTCTTATTTCCGATGTGAGAGTTTGCAATTCTGAAGCCAGGACATTTTTTGGACGGAGGGTAACGTCAGAATCAGGAGTGCATGGCAGTTCGGAGTTATTTCCACCTTTCTTCGAAGCGTATTTGCATACGGGGCAGAGCCAGATTGAATCATCCACGGGTATTGATCCTCCCATACACATATCAGTGTGGAATGATTTACTGCAGCTTGTGTTGGAACAGGTGATAAATTCATTATCTGTGAAGTCCTATAGGCAGCCACTGCAAGGCATCTTCGAAAATTTGGAAGGGTTCGTAGAGATATTTCCAGCGCAAAGATAATATCTTTTTACGTATAACCGAACGTGGTGCAAAGATGAGGTTTTCGAACGTTCTTGTCAAACGATTTTTTGTCGTATGGCCACACGGTAGCTGTCAGTTGCGGAAGCGGCTTTGATTAAGTACTTCTCATTTTACGGCACCCCTAAAAAGATTAGTTGTGATCCCGGCTCCGAGTTCAACAATGGGCTCATGAAAGAACTCATGAGTATGTACAAAATTCAGTTACACATAGGCACCCCTAACAACCCCAACTCAATGGGTATTGTTGAACGATTTCATTCCACCCTGATAGAGATATATAGACTAGCAAAATATGAGCAGAAATGTACGGACGCAGCGTCCATAATGACATACTCCATGATGGCGTATAATCATACTATACATACAGCCACTAATCTGACGCCTTTCGAAGTAGTATTTGGTCACACGGATTCAGGAAAGATCTTTGACGTAGAATTTGAAAAACAATACACCCAACAACTCTTAAGGGATCATGCCAAACGAACACGGCATTTGTACAGTCATCTGGCACAAAAACTTTTAGAAAACAAGGCGAAAGTTAGAGAAAAGAAAGGAGGTGAAACCGTGGAAAGCTTCCCTGAAGGAACTCCAATTTTCGCTAAGGTTGTAAACACGCGTAACGGTAAAGACAAGCCCCGCTACCAAAAAGCTATCGTAACAGGCAAGACTAAAAGAAACATTATCCCGGTAAATGTTGGACAAAGACCTTCTAAGGTCCCTGTTAAAAACGTGAAACGCCCTCCACAGGTGGTGTTGGCTCATGCTGACCGTGGCGAACCTCAGCCTGGCCCTTCATCTTCAAAAGACTGACCAGAACCCTGGCATCCTCCCTGTGAAAGAAGGCCAAGCTTGTGTTCAACAAGATAAGTGGACAATAATTAAGATTCTAGACACAGATGGATTAGAGCGAGATTTAGATTTTAATATTTTAAAATATAAGGAATTTGACAGGTTAATTAATGTCGACAAGCCCTATGTTTACGACTTTGTAGGATTAAAAGCACAAGTAGAGTATTTACGTAACATAACCTCTTTTAAATTTCAACAGTTGATACCCACTAAACGTTTTAAGCGAGGAATATTAGACCCTCTAGGTTCCATAGTAAAACTTATTACAGGTAATCTAGACCATAGCGACGCCATCAGATATGACTCCATAATCTCTAACATGAAATCTCAACAGATTATTACGGCAAACAAGCTAACCCTGATCACCAAGGTTTTGGACAGTTTCATAAACAGCACTAATGCTCTTAACAGCAATACAAAATTGTTAGATGGACGACTCAAAAGAGTCGAAAGTATGATTAAAGATATAGCCACTAAAGAAAATAACGCTATTTACTCTACCTATGTTTTAGAATTATATAACTTGTTCTTAAGTAATTTTCGTACGATTTATATTAAGTTAAGTGAAATTGAAACTGCACTGGCCTTTAGCAAAATATCTGTTTTACATCAATCCATTGTAAACTCTACAGAATTACTCCACCATCTCGAACTAATATCTGAATTAGAAAACTTAATGTATAAAGCAAATTTGATAAATCTCATTAAACTGGAAGACACTATTACTGTAAAAACTTACATGAAAAGCAAAAGAGATAACCTTTATATTAGAAGTACCTTTGGTTGACAATAATACTTACAATTATTTTAAACTCTATCCTTTACACATCTTCCATGAACCTGAAAATCAAACCCTTGTAATCATCCCTAAATATCCTTACCTATTGGCAAGAGGTTCCACATACTTACCTATCGCGAAAAAATGCAGACGCATAGCTGAAGAACAGTTCCTATGCACTAATGAAAACCGAGTCATCTATCCCAAGGAAACCTGCATAGAACAGCTCATGAGGTTTGGTACCAACCTAACTCACTGTCTTCAAGTCCCAATACGCATCGAAGCTACCAAGGTGCAGCCAATTGGACCTAACAGCTGGATCCTGTATGCAAGAAACAAAGCAATCCTGACGAGGAGATGTAACACTGACGTCACACGGCAACCAATAACCGGCACAAACATATTGTCTATAGACGATGTCGTGTAGCAACAAGAACCTAAACAGAACCTAACAAGAAACAACAACCAGGATAAAATTTAGAAATGACAGTTTGTTATGGGTATTTTACAGTGACTATTTTTATAAAAATGAAAGGAAGATGAGGATGAATGAGGTAAGACAGGTTATTTTTAAAAATACAGGTATCCAGATAAAAAAAAGGAAGCGGAGGACACGGAGAGTAGGAGCAGAAGAAGCAGCAGACGTCTGGCGAACCGGTCAGTGGAGGCAGGCAACACGGTAAGTAGCTGCAGTAGGCAGGAGGCGTAGCAGCCTTACTCTCGTAGAGGCAGTAGGCAGGTGAAGTACCAGCCGTCTGGCGAGCCGGTCGGTGGAGGCAGGCAACACGGTAGGCAACAGTAGGCAGGAGGCGTAGCAACCGTCTGGCGAGCCGTTCAGTCGAGGCAGACCACACAATAAGTAGGCAGCAGTAGGCAGGAGGCGTAGCAGCAGAGGCTCGCAGGATCCCGGGGCAGTGCAGTGTAGATTTTGGTATGTTTTTGCATTATGGCCTTAAGCAACAAGTGACAAATAATTGTTGTCCTAATAGTTCCTTTGAGGATATTATAAAAAAGGTAGCTGTAGGGAATTTTGATGAAAATACTACCATTGTTATTATGGTAGGAAACCACTCAAACATTAGTCGGAGTACATTAGATACCGGTATAGAGGTACTGCTCAATTTATATAATAAGACGAAGTGCAAGTATATTCTATGTAACTTTCCTTATAGTTCTAATTTATCGGGGAAACAAAATAAAAGTGTACATAGAATGAACATGCATCTATACAATATAACGTGTCATCATAGTGATGCTATTTTATATTTCGACATGAATAATTTTATTCATAACTTTACTTTGACTCAGTATACTATGTACCTGTCTCATAAAACAAAAAAACGAGTAGCTACATTGTTAGCGTATAATATATGCGACACAGTTGTAAATACTATAACGCAGTCGCCTTCAGTTTTAGTTAGTATTAGTACTAATAGTAGTGTTTTAAACTAGATAGTTCGACAAAAGAGGACCCCTCAAAACATAAGAAAATTTTACAAAATAAGCAGGGGTTTTCTGGCAATCAAATGAAAAATACTAGGACAAAGGGTAAGCCCCACTTAAATATTTCCCATCAAAACATGCAGGGGCTACCTGGCAAAGAACTTGTATTAGATTTATTTCTTAATCATTCAGACACCGATGTTATTTGTATTACAGAACACTGGTTAAAGGAAAATATGATGTCTTTTAACATAAATAATTACAAAATTGTCAGTTGTTACAATAGAAAGACTGCCGATAGAGGTGGTTCTTTAATCTTAGTAAAAAATAATATTAAGGTGAAACAACGGTAAGATATTCTTGCACTTACTGTAGAAAGACAAATAGAGGTATCCTGTGTTGAGTTGGATAGCCATATTATTGTTTGTGTCTACAGACCTCCGAGAGATGAAAACGGCCATGGCAATTTTGAAAAGTTCGAGAAAATTATGGAGGATGCCCTCATTATACTTTGTAATAACAGAAAAAAGTTAATTATTTGTGGCGATTTTAATGTAGATTTGCTTGTAGATACAACATTGAAACAACGATTAATAACTCTGTTCAAATCATTTAATTTATGTCATATATTTCTAGAGCCGACTAGAATTACACTTACCAGCCAAACTTGCTTAGATAACGTATTTTGTGACTGTGCATTCACAAGTAAAAATGTAATTAACTGCTTACCCTCCGATCACAGTGGTCAAACAGTTTCATTCCCAATTGCCAGTAAAAATAGGACTGATCCATCATTTTATAGGCCTATTAAATCCCATAGACTAGAGACGTATATGAAAAAGTTAGATATAAATTTGCCAGTACCGGATTTAGATGAACAGAACCCAAACAAAATCTACTCAGACTTCTTCAGCATTATTCAGACAGAATTCAATAAAGTTTTTAAATTAAAGAAAGTCAGTGACTACAACGGTAAATCTAAATTTAATGACTGGGCAACGTTTGGAATTCGTAAAAGTAGAGTTATCTTATATGACCTTTATGAACATAAACCTATAATTTTGATCGAAAATTTCATGACTACGTTAAAAAATATTCCAAAACTTTCAAGTTGGTTTGTAGAACTGCAAAAACTTTACACATTAATAGAAAAATTCAAAATTCAAATAATAGAATGAAAACAGTTTGGCAAATAATAAACAGCGAAACTGGCAAAGTTATACCAAGGGACAATGATTTCTGCCTAAAGATAGGTGATGATGTTGTTAAATCCAGCGCTGATGTTGCTCGAGCTTTTGAAACATTCTTCACCAATGTACCCTTACTCACAACAGACCGTCTAAATTCATCTCCATATGAAGCAGAGACTTTATTAAAAAATAACACTAGCGCCAGTAATGTATATTTAAAATTTCATCATGTATATCCCCAGGACATTGTCAAAACGTTTAAATTACTTAACTTAAAAAATACGGAAGACCTGTGGGGTATATCAGTCAAAGTCATTGGTTCAGTAATTCTAGTTATAGCCCCACACTTAGCTTATATATTCAATAAATGTGTTGACGATGGGGCTTTCCCAGACCTCATGAAACACAGTAAACTGATACCTCTGTTCAAGTCGGGAGATAAGGGGTGATCCTTCAAATTTCAGACCAATATCTGTTCTTCCAACACTAAGTAAAATATTTGAAAAGATTATACTCAATCAAATGCTCTCACACTTCAACCGTACAAAACAACTCCATGCCAAACAATACGGTTTCACTAGGGGTAAATCGACTACGGATGCAGGTATTACCCTTATATCTCATATTTATTCTGCATGGGAGGCCGCACAGGATGCTATCGGAGTTTTTTGCGACCTGTCGAAGGCGTTTGATTGTGTTGATCATAATACGCTATTAATTAAATTAAATCATTACGGCGTTAGAAATAAAGCGTTGGATCTACTAAGATCATATAAGTATGATCTTAGTAGATCCAACGCTTTATTTCTTAAGCAATAGAATTCAAAGCAGTAAAATCTGATGGATCGGGTGTTAAAATGGGCGTTCCACAAGGTTCCATATTAGGCCCTTTCTTATTCCTGGTATATATTAATGATCTGCCTTTCATGGTGGAGAAATTAACTGACATAGTGTTGTTTGCTGATGATACTTCACTGGTCTTCAAAATTGAAAGACAAAAAGGAGAATTTGATGATGTTAATGGTGTATTGTCTTTAACCTTGAATTGGTTCACAGTTAATAATTTATTGTTAAACGCTGGTAAAACCAAGTGTATCAAATTCTCACTTCCAAATGTCAGGCAAGTTGAGACCAGTTTGGTGTTAGACAACAGCACGTTAGAATTAGTAAATGATACGAAGTTTCTTGGAATAACCATTGATAGCAAATTGCAGTGGGGACCCCACATAGATAAATTGGCTGGTAAATTAAGTTCTGCGGCTTACGCTGTTAGGAACATCAGACAAAGCACGGATGTGGCTACATATAGGCTAGTATATTTTAGTTACTTTCATAGTGTGATGTCCTATGGTATCTTGTTGTGGGGGAAAGCAGCGGATATTCAAACTATTTTTATTTTACAGAAAAGAGCTATTCGAGCAATTTATAATTTAAAACGAACAGACTCCTTAAGAGAGCTTTTTAAAGAAATTGACATACTAACAGTAGCTAGTCAATTTATTTTCGAAAATACGCAAATGTATGTACGCATTTCGAAAATGTATGTACGCAAGAACCTTACAACATTTTCCAAACTTAGCGATAGCTGTAATGTTTACCTAAGAAATAATCACAGACTATGTGCGCCCCGTTTTAGACTCGCGAAGGTTAGCAATTCTTTCAAGGGTCAGTGCATTCTCTACTACAATAGGATACCTCTGGAGATTTTGAAATTGCCATTAAAATTTAAATTTAAAAATTAAAAAGCATGTTAAAGCGACTTTGTCGAAAAAGGGATATTACAATGTTCAAGATTACTTAAATGACAGGACTGGATGGGGTTAATCTGGCTCAACACAGACCTTGCTGTTAATAATTTTGTAATTATTTATTCCAGCTTATTAAATAAAAATAAATCATAATTGTATTAGTTAAGCACAACCTATTTTTAAAAGAGATCTAAAAATCAATCTGTGGGAGTTTCTACGCCCTTCTTCTCCCACAGTGGTCCAATGTAGAGAAGAGGCAAAAAATGACGTTTGCTAAGAATATGTAAATATCTACAGTAATAAAGTACTTTTGAGTTTGAGTTTGAGTGCGGCCCCGGGATAAGGCCTTTAGGTGATGCTTCTTGTTCAAAAGCTGAAGTGAGACTCCCGAATTTCAGAAATGTTCCGCTCTTATACCCTTTTTGGAGAGTTCTAAAAATTATTTAAATTAAAAGCAATTTTTGTGAATGGCCAAGAGGGAAAAAGTATTTTTGAAAAAGTATTGAAGTAAACATATCAGACCGCTAACGAGTTTGAATGGACATTGCCATGACAACCAGATAAACAACAACATAGCAATATGTCAGATTTTGGTTTCAGGCTCGTAATAGAGAACACAACAGGATATCCTAGCCAAAATTACATAACAGCGATAGATAAAAAGGTAGCGCACCAGCGCGCACGAAGCCCGAGATTGCAGAGTTTCGGAGAAAGCCAAATACAAGGTCACCAAAGGTAAACCCCTCCGACATCGATTTAACAGTGCTGATAGTATGAAAATTCGAAGTGGAAATGATTTGTTATTGTGTTCTTATGGTTTAAAACGTTACAGGGTCCTATGAAAATAAAGGTGATACAAAATATCCAGCTGTACAGCTCAGCAAGTATCCAGCTGAACAGACTGGAAAATGGCATGTAAGTAGCATAACACTACATTGAACCATGTGAAATATATAAAGACGAAATCCAATTACATCTTGCACGATCCTTTATGGACAGTACGAGCTACGCGAGGGTTCCAATCATCATGTTACCAGACCTGAAGCGTCAGGACACCTCCAGCGGACCTGCAGTCGACATGGAAGATGTAAGCCTGGATGAGCAGAATTACCTGTCCGTTTAGTGAAACAGAATAACGCTTTTAGTGATAGTGAAAATCACAGTGTAGTGTATGTGAAAAGAGTTAGCCTTGCTACTATTGTTTTATATGTGCTCTAGTTTTTAACTATTCTGTGTCTAGCTATAATTTACCTTAAGAAAGATTGTCTCCAGAGATTTTGGCCGAATCCCGCTGATCATCATCATAATTGTTCATCAGGTGATTCTGCTCTTAAGGAGGGAGGAGTTATATTCTCCTCTCGACCTGAAGTGCTGACTGTCAACGCTTCATCAGCACTTATCTCATAGGTACCGATGGGTTCCTAGTAAGCATTTCTGCACATCTATGATACTTTGTTAGTACAAGAGTGACTTCCAAGAGTTGAGATGACGTGGTCTGCTTCCTGGCAGCCCGTAGAGCCGTGGGACAAAGACAATTAGTCGTCTGGACTCGAATCGTATAGACGTGTTTAAGTTAGCCTAAGTTAGTTGTCTGTCTCTCCAAATCGAGCAGTCATTTTAAGTAATATTAAGCTTTTACAATAAAAAGTTGTTTTTAAAAAGCTTTTTCCTCTACGCGAAAACTTGTCTACCTTCCAAACTATTTAATACTTTACCTTATTCTATTTGTAAATCAAATCTACCCTTCGGTCTTTTTTGAGGTATTCGGTCAGCACGTTATTGTAAAAAGCCGGACCCCGCCTAACTTTTGACAAAAGTTCTTTCTCCACAGCCAACATTGACAATTCGGTGAGTATTTGTTGAGCAAGGGTATTTCGGAGATAGGTCAAAAGGCGTTTTAGGCATGAAAATGCCCTTTCCGTCGAAGCGCTACGGGCGGGTATCGTGACGATTAGGTTTGCCATCTGGAAATACATCCACAAAATTATTTGAATAAAAGTATTCAATTAACAGAACTGTGCTGGTAGTGGACGTAAATTCCGCTGATTTATATATGCAACGCAGTTCATTCATAAGCCTGTCTCCATTCAAATTATAGCAACTATATTCGACCAGTAAGTCATTTACTAGACTATCAGGAAACGATTTAACATAGTTATGTATAGTTTTCCGGGGCCAGAAGCTCGAAGAAGTTAATTTTATTCGAATTTTGGTATCGCGTACGCGATTCTGTTAAAACACTATCTAATATTTCAACAAATATGCGTTTACAATGAGTTTCCATGTCAACGACAATGTTACGTCGGTTTTTTGGCTGTCCGCACATGCTGACTACCTTTCCATACAAATCATCGAATTTTTCTCTGTATTGTGTGACAAAATCTTCAAATTGTGTGATTTTTTTTGACACAATACGATACGTCAGATGTTTTTTTCTGCATCACCTCATAAAGAATATCTGTCTCCGCAAATATTTCATGAAATATCTGTAGAAACAGATTAAATTCAAAATCTTTGAGACTATTCAAAAAGGAATCGGCTTGTGACAAAGTTTCGCCGTCCCAAGAGTCAGGATAGTCATTCATTGATTCGAAAAACTCTATAAGTGCAGACCGGTCGTTAAATATTACATTTACCGTTCTAGAGTGGTAGGTCCACCGAGTTTCAGCCACGCGTGGCAGTTTTCGCGCTTTTACTATATTATTGTAATGAGCCTGTCGTTTTGTACTATTATGGAAGAAAGTTGCAAGTGTACGAACAACGTTGAAGAAACGTTTCGTCTCACCAATGCGCTCAAATGTTTTGGAAAGAAAGATTCAAAACATGCGCGGAACACCACACAAACAGTGCTTGAGGGCATTAACTATTGCCTATACGCCATTTTTATCGGAAGATAACACCGCCGCACCATCGTAAGTCTGGGCGATCAATTTCGATGTACATTCATATTCCGCAAGGGTTGCTAAAACAAAAGAGCTGAGTGTTTTAGCGGTGAGGTCAAGGCTTACATCAATGTACTTAATAAACCGATCTACAACTTGCGAATCAGAGAAATAGCGCAATATTAATACCAACTGTTCGCGACCGCTGATATCTGGCGTTTCGTCAATCATTACGGCGACGAAATCCGCGTCCTTTATTTTTCTCTTAATCTCGCTGGTCATCAAGGATGCCAAACAAGAAACTAAGTCATTTTGAACCCTATTGGACAGCCCCGTAAATGAATTGGTGGACGTTTGCAAATGTTGTTCTAAGACGCCGTCATATTTTGACAACAATTCGACCATTTCTAAGAAAGTACCTTTTTTCTGTGACGACGACGACTCGTCATGACCGAAAAGGTAATTCTTGCTTGGCTATAAAACATACTATGTCAATTAGACGTTGAAATATGTTCCTATTTCTGTCAACTTTTGCGTTATGTCTATCGATATCTATTCTAAGCTGATTGTTTAATTGCGTTTCAATCCTAGAATTACCGAAAGTACGAAGTTTTAAAGATGACGCTAGGTGCTTTTCCGATGACTCATGTTTTTTTGCGGCATTGGCAAGATTATATAAATCTAAGTAACCGGTGTCACTCCAAACATTCAGATTTGTTTCAAATAAGACACACTGAAAACAAAATAACCTATTGCTGTGAGCACAGCCGGCTAGCCAACTATATTTATCGTAGGAACTACAATGAAACTGTCTAGTAGTACTTATTCCCTTTCTTTTGTGATATTTTTATAGCCGGAGTACACCGCCCTTTTGTAATTATCCTTTCTTTCAACGCAAAGGAAAAGTTATGAAATTTGCCTTTTTTTACGTTATCTAAACACACATCATCTTTACACATCGCACAGGTATACACATCCATCCTAAACTCAGTTTTCCACTCACCTCTTACACTCAAGACAACTCACAGCTACACAAAAGAATAAACAAGATTATCAATTCACAACTCTGCATCCGACGCGAAACGAAAACTTTCAGTAATGGCGGACAATCAATCAGCTAATTTACAATAGGAAAACCACCCTAAAACGATGCGCTAATAACCAATCAAATTGAAATGAACGTTCGCTCCGAGTACTATTTGTGGTGGTCGTATGTCTTAGTAAATAATTCGGGTGTTTCGCTCGGTGCAACCAATTGTTTGATTTGATTTAAATTGTGTGAGTCGGTGGGACAATTATTAGTGAGTATGTCAAATAGCGCATGTTCACTGCGCGGCATGCATTATTTCATTTAATAGTCCCTATAGTAATTACGCATTGGATTCGACACGTCAACTTGTTCTCAAGGCAGGCGAGCTTTTATCTGGTATTATGAACCATAAGAAGCTGGCATCGAATTTTTCGTGGTACAGGCCTCGCTCAATACGATTTGGAAATATTTTAAAGGCTTGAGATACATGTGCCTTTGGGGTCAACGTACTTACGTACGATCGCCTGCGGGACTCAGTGGAACGTCGTCGCGGAGCGCGGGAACTGCGGGGCGCGGCTTCGAGCGTTTTGAATTCGCACGGGCGGGTTTTTGTTGTTTGTTTTGTGTGTGAATCAATAGTTTTATAAGGTGGAAATTTGGCTAGGGCAAGCAGTGCCTCTAAGCCTCTATAATATGTTCGCCTCTGACGTGCAGTAACTATGATATATGTAGGTTACACTGATTTACAGTGGAATAAAGGTGCTTTCGGTTCTATTCTATCCATTCTAAAATAGGTAACTTTACATCATAACAGCGATATATCTCTTTTTACCCAACTGCACCAGAAGGAGCGAAATGTTTTTCGAGTGTATCTACTTAGGTTCGTTTATACATATGTATATATATTTTATAATATATATATATATTACTTTTTTTTGGCGATAGAACTAAAAATTTACAGTTTTTGGAATTTTCCCTTTACTTGTGCGATAAAATCTTACTTCTTTACAAATTTCGTGAATCGTTTTTATTCCTTTGCGAGTATCAAGCTAATTCGGCTAAGGGGATTGTTTTTTTTGTATGGAGGACCAGCAGTCTTATGGCGTAACTCTCTGAAGTTCGTAGCGTGTGTCTATGGTTCATCTCATGCTCATATAATTTCATCGATTGCGGGGTATCACCGAAGGCTTCTAGGCTTCATTCAATGAGCTTGGGTTTGGCCTCCATTATGATGCTACTTGCGTGATACCAATTTGACAGATGAAGCTGGTGCAAGTTGACAAACGTAAAAGTCTATATGAAGTTCATAGCTCAGACGACTTACGCCATAAGGCTGCGGTTTCCATCCGCATTTTTTTTCTTCAAAATGGCGGCCACGCAATAAACCTTCCTAAATAGACAGCTCACATCAATATAAAGATAAAGTATAGATTGACTAAATCTCGTAAAACGTCACGTTTCCGTGCTATAAGCTGTCAAAGATGTATAAGTGGCGCCACAGATTTCTTTATATATATACCCATATTTTTAATTTAAGTATATTAATAAACAATACCTTAGTACATCCTCAATAAACTCATTACCTCTAGTTGAATAAGAACAACGTAATAAACTACACTATAGTATCTTGTCTAAACCAAAATACCGCGCCCCACTATCATAAAAATCTTGTGGTGAGGTATGTGTGATTCAGCGGTGGGGCGCGTCATTTCAAACTAGACAAGCCCTACTTACATTAACTACGTCGTTGTGCCCGCCAGCCATTATAAAAAGGAACAATCCAGAACACAAGTAACTATTTAATTTCAAATCGAATTTATACACTCATAGGACCAGTTTAATCTAGTTGACGGTGCATAGTTTGTTTCCGGGACTCTTAGCAGTAGATTTCTTCAAATTAGCAGAGCAAACACCACTACTGAGAAATGCCTACCTACCTACCACGACTGAGGAAAAACCACCAATGAGAGATTCTTAAGACATGATTATTTCATTTAATGCATTTCAGCATTTAGAATCCAAATACATAATAATCAAATACTAAATCGTTCAGTAGTGCAGAAAACGTTTGTAATGTAATCATGATGGAATATTAAATGCCGATCTCGAGAAGATCAGGGTTTGGGCCTCGTCTTATCCTTGTCAACCCTACTAAGTCACAGGCTATGTAAGATAATTGGTTCCAGGTGCTCCCTTAACGTGCTACAGCATATTTCTATTGCTCCTGCAACCTTGGAAAGAATCCGTTATCTTATACAGTACCAAGGCCAAAAATCTAGGAGTTATGTTTGAAAATGAAATGAAAATGAATATGGTTTATTTCTTTAGAAAAATATTACTTAAATTATTGCACATTTGTATGCTTAGGAATTAATAATCTTTTGTAACATGATTTTTGAAGAAAACATATGAAGGCTCTCCTTACTAGTAAAATACTTTATTACGGCAGAGCAATTATATACTACTCAAAAGAAAATAGGGGCCACTAAGTAATTTGATTGCTAGGTGAAAAATATAGTAAACAGTAATGTATATTTATTAAAATAACATGTAACAAGGCTTTTGTTTTAACTTATGCTAATAACCATTTAATTGTGTAGTCAATTGTTTCACTTATTTCAATTAACATGAAATTAGTCCATTGTCAACAGCAAAAACTAAACAGAAACTCTTTGCAAAACAAAACAAAAACTGACACAAGCTGTTTTTTTTAATGGTTTAGTAACGGGTGTGTCCTCCTCTCCTGTTTTCACACTCCTGGAGCCTTGAATGCATACTCTCGATTAAGTTTCTGATGTTTTCATCAGGTATCTCTTCCCACGCACGTTTCAGAGCATCCATAAGCTGTTGCTGGTTGAGAACCTCTTGCTCATGCTCCCTAACCGTTCGTTTTAATTGGTCCCACATTTGCTCTATTGGATTTAAATCCGGACTATACGCTGGCCATGGTAGGACACGAATATGGGAGTCATCCAGTACAGTCTGAGTGGCCCGAGCTGTGTGTGGGCGGGCATTGTCATGCATTAACCAGAACCCTGGCCCCACTCTCTGTGAGAATGGAATCACCTGAGGCCTGATGACTTCATCGATGTACCGTTGTGCAGTTACTGTGCCTTGATTTAAGAAAACCAGCTTAGTTTTGCCTTGTAAGCTAATCCCAGCCCAAACCACCACACTAGGACCTCCAAAGCGGTCAATTTCCTTGATGCAGACATCGGAAAATCTCTCACCCTGTCGTCTCCATACTCTAATCCGTCGATCATCACTACAAAGCTTCACTTTATACTCATCTGTGAAGAGCACCATACCCCATTGATTCATGCTCCAATCTGAATGTTCGCGGCAAAAACTTAAACGATTTCCACGTTAAACCCTAGATAAAGGAATTCGTACTACTCGGCGTCTGGACCTTTGCTGGTCTTCATGCAGTCGATTACGTATCGTTTGGTCACTAACACGAGTCCCCGTTTTCAACCGTAGGCGATTTTGTAACTTACGTGCCGTCACAGAGCGCTCTCGACGGGCACTCAATCGGATGTAGCGATCCTCTTGTGCCGTAGTCGCTCGCACCCTGCCCGATCCAGGCCTTCTTGCAACACTGCCAGTCTCTTGGAACCGATCCCACACATTTTGGATGGCTCGGCGAGAGAAACCCAACGAAAAAGCTACAGACCGCTGTGAATGACCTTCAGCAATCAATGTAACGGCTCTGGTGGCAGTAATGGTATCCATATGCCTTCGTTGACGTGGCATTATTAACAAAAGATGTTAAAAGAAGCAAAAGATGGACAGAAATAGTTTTTTAACAGAATAAAATTGTGATTCCATCTGAAAGGAATTTGACCTGAAACTCGTTTTTTTATTTGCTTCAATTTCTGGCCAGCTGTAAGACTTAAACACCAGCATTAAAGAGGTTGGATACTGAAGGAGGCCGGATATCATTAATTAGTCACTTATTAATTAGTTTACATCTAAAAAAAATACTCAAAAACAGAAATATGTAAGTGGCCCTTATTTTCTTTTGAGTAGTATATATCTCTAAGTTTTTTGCAGTAAGCAGGATGAATGAAAGTAGCCATCCCTTATTGTTCCCTATGTATGTTTTACTAAACAAGAGTAACTTAATGTTAGTTATTAAATGTTGAATGTGGTCTGCATTAGGTTTTACTATACATTATAACAATAATATGTTCTAGTGCTAATGAGAAAGATAAGCAGCATTTATTCCTTTTTATTTATGTAATTCTATGTAATATTATGAATGTATAATGCAATGATTGAAGGTATGTAATAATTACTATTAATTAATTAATATATGATACAATTTGAATAATTCATTGATAATGGGTATTGTAATAAAGATTACGATATATATTGTATTGTAATAGATATGTAGGTGAATAGAATGTTGTCACACAACGGATTCCATAAACTGCTCCGTTTGGTTATAATTTATAATAAATCGTCAAAAGATACTTGTCAAGCAATTTACATTTACACAAATAAGAGTTACCTTCCCTGATTGTAACAATTTTTTGACACATATTGTTGTTGTCCGCGATAGTATGTAAAGGATTGGGCAAACCTGGTACGACACCAAGGTACTTCGTAAAGAAGATCCTTCGGTATTTTATAATTTGTATCATGACCAGGTAATAATGTATGTTGTTTAGTTGTTAATGCCTTGATGTACAACTGTCGGACAGTTAGCACTGCAAATTATTTGTATAACTCCGTCGTAGGATAGAGGAAGTTTTTTCAATTAATAACTTTTATGACAGCTCTTTGCGCTCTCTCTAGTTTCAACAGATTTGTCTTTTCAGTCCCCCCCCCCACTGTAGAAATTGCATAAGAAACTATTGATTGACACAGTTAGTAATAGATAGATTAGAGAAGAGTCATTTATAGGTAGATTTTTTGAAGATACACATTCGTTTTCTGACTCTTCCGGCAAGAGCCTTTTTTATTCTTTCCAGTGTACGTGTTGGTCAATATATACACTCAGATATTTGATGCTAAAGCAGGCATTCAGGGAAGGATATGAGCAAACAGAAGTGTTAATAATGCAGGAGTGAGCTTTGACCACAAAGCTAGAGTCCGGTTGCCTGTTCTATCTCGGCCTCTGTGGCGCAGCGGTTGTGGCTCTGCCTACCATGCGAGAGGTCCCGGGTTCGATCCCCGGCTGGGGGTAATGAAAAAAAAAAAAAAAAAAAAAAAAAAAAAAAAAACAATCCCCAGGTCTTGGATGTTTATATGTGTGTGACGTCGCTGTTTCTGGTTACCACGACACAGGGTATCCTAGTGTGGGGCCAGAAGCAATGTATGTGCCTGTATATAAATGTTTATGTTTATGTTTATGTTTATGTTTATCTCATACTGAATGCAATATATTTCGTTTTAGAGACATTAAGAGTTATAAAATTGTTGTATAGCCACTTTAGAATGCTAGTAAAGTCAATTTCTGCCAATCGCTTTACTTGGTCCCAAGAATTCCCGCTAAAAAGCATAACAGTATCATCAGCAAATGTAATAATTTTACAATTTGCTTGCTTTTGGAGGCATACATAGGTCATTTATATAAACGATAAACAAGGTAGGCCCAAGAATACTCCATACAAAACCTGCTCTTCAGAACTTATTTGCTCATAAATTCTCACAGATTGACGTTTCTGGCTTGAAGAGTTCCAGTGGTCTGCCCCTTACACCCAGAGAATCTCCAGCTTCCGAATCAGAATTGGTATAGATACAGTATCAAAGGCTTTTGCTTGGTCTAGGAATATTCAACATATTGCAACTGAACATACCCAAGTGACTTCAAAATCTCGGGATTCAATTTGTTTTCGGACTGCTGAAGTTTGACCACGTCTCGGAGTATCGCAGGGAGTTGAAATATCTCCCGATTCGACTTCGAAGAGATTCCCATATCCTCATTTCCCTCTTCAATATTTTATTTAATCCTTGCTATCCTGGCTTCTTACGGGATCCATAAGTTTTTCTGTCTTCGGATAGGCCACGGAGATCTCACACTCAGTCTTTACTTATAACTCCGCAACATAACACTGCCACTTATGAAAATCGGTTCAGACTACAGGTTATCAGTCTCTGGAACAAACTCCCCAGCGCCATCAGAGACAGTCCATCAATTTACATTTTTAAAAGTCATCATTCTCTTCCATGCTAAGTAATAGTATGTATTTTTGTATACACTGACGAGCATTGAAAAAGTTCCACCCAAAAAATGCCGACAAACATCTTAATATCTCCTACAACATAGAAGATAGAATAGATTTACGTTTTCAATTGGTAATATTCTGATGCGCTGTTAAATGTACTTCAATATTGCAGACGGCGTCATTAAGCCTAGCCTTTCCCGTTTAGGAGTAATTTGGTGCTATGTCACTGGAACTTTTTCATTGCTCGTCAGTGTATGTTACATATTTATAAATAGCACAGTATTTTGTAGATATTGGTAAGTAGTTTATTATTTTTATTAACATATTTAACGTTGTGCACAAAGGTCTACCTGTATTTTATTTTTATCTCCATTCTCGTTTTGCTGGAAGGAATATCTTGTTAGAGATAAGCTCGTACTTGTACATGTTTTTTCCTTTATACATTTTTGTACTCATTATTTTTGAGCAATAAAGTATATTGATATATTGAAAATATTGAATAACATTGCGTTCCTGAACAAAACCGTGTTGCTTGACAGACGGATGGATGGACAGACAACAAAATGCATCCGGATAGAGGGATCGGGCCAGTGTACGTTAATTTTTTGAAGAGTTGTTGTTGATCGATGTTGATAACTTGTTGAGGAGTAATCCAATTAGCCAATTTTTGATTTTATTTTTGATCTGATAGATATTGTGGTTTTTTATTGTTTATTTTATTATAAAAAACGCGATGCATTAGCAATAAATTATCGCTGGGCAAAAGCACTTTTAGTAGTTGGAACAGGACATCTGAACAATCTCTTGTTGCCATTGGGAAGCAAAAGTACATGAAACCTAATCTTACACATTTGTAAATGAAGGTTTGGCGTATGTTTAGCAATTGAATACAATTTTAGAATTGAATACAGTATAGGTATACTGTATTCAATTATACAGTGGCATAAAGCATTGTATGGTTCTACGAGTAGATTAAGATCTGCATATTTTCTTCAGTTTTTGAAGACGTATATAGCGTCCAGGTACAGCCGTCATATCAAACAATAGTTAGCTAACGATATGTTACTAAAGTGAGAACATGGTTATGTAAGGTATTTTGTACTTTTCCGAATCCTTTTAGTTGTAGCAGAAATATGTGGCCCCCATTGCAACCTATCGTCAATTATCACATCTAGGTACCTGAAGCTGGATGTAGACTTGTAAGCTTCTATGCGTTTAACTCTAAGTGTAGGTCAAAGGCCTGCCTTTAATGAAAACCTCATTTAATTATCACTGGATTATGTGTGAATAGTAGGTATATATAAGTATATAGTAGGTAGGTATAATAAGTAAGGTAACTATTTAGAATGTGCGGTATTTCTTACGTGTCAGAAAATATACATAGTCAGGTCATAAGTTCTGTCACATGTGCAATATGAAATAATTTAGACATGTTTATTATTTATGTAAACATTTATATAGCAAAATGAACTTAATAAAACATATATTCTTATGGTAATAAAGTTTATTCAAAATTACCCCCGCGATTTTGAATACAGGCCTTTATTCTGCGCGGCCAATCGTCTATCGCAGCACGAACGAGGTCCATGTCAATATCGGCGGCTGCCTTAATCAAGGATGCCTTGAGTGACTCCAAATCAGGATGAGGCTTTGAGCAGGCCTTTTGCTCCAAGTGTTGCCATATCTTGTAATCTAACGGACTCAAATCTGGACTGGAGGAGGGCCAGTCTTCGTGCCGGATGAAGTCGATTTCACGCGCCGCCAGCCAGTCTTGTGTGCTTTTCGCTCTATGAGCTGGCGCAGAATCTTGTTGGAATACCCAGTGCCTGTTATTAAACATGGTATGAGAAACAGGTTCCACAAGGTTCTTGAGGACTGTATTTTGATACACAACTGCATTCGTTTTTACGCCTTTCTCACAAAAATGTACCTCAGTTAAGCCCCAATAAGAGACTCCCAACCAAACCATGAGCGAGGATGGAAAATGACCTCGTTGGACACTCGGAATATGGTTGCTCGCTTCTTCACTGCTGTGTGCTTACACCTTATCATTTTGTTTCTTGTAGCTCTCTTCCACGGTGAAAATTTTTTCATCCGAAAAAAGAATTTCCCGATGCTTTTTTCCCGCGTACCGCTTCAACAAAGCGCGGCATCTCTTCAGTCTCAGGTCCATTAAACGAGCGTCCAAACGATGTCCTGTTTTTCTTCGATATGCCCTAAGCCCTAAGTCTTCATTTAACACCCTTTTCACCGTGATCCTGCTTAACCCCATCTGAAGGGCCAACAGTTTCTGCTTACGTATGGGATTTCTTTGAATTCGCGCCTTCACAGCTTTTATCACTGCTGGAGTCCTAACAGAGCGAGGGCGACCACTTCTTGACCTGTGATCTACACTAGAGTCTTCATTGTGTCGTTTTATGGTACGATAAACGAATCTTTTGGTTATATTCAAATTTTTCAATAAATCGATAATCTGAATTGGCGCGTAACCGCAACGATGCAACGCAATAACTGCGACACGGTCTTCTTTAAGTGTCCACTCCATATTTAAAAATGAGGAAAATTCTAAAAAGTACACATTTTTATTTTCATGAAAAATTCGAAATTCGAATTCAATAAACTTTTTTGTGGCCAGCGTTCTAAATTCAAAAGTTTTTATTGTGTTACAGGTTAAGTCGACCTAGATCCGTTAAGGGCGTGTAGTACCCATCTTTTCTGAGTGATTTCACTATGAAACACCCTACCCCAAACCTAACCATTTTCGAGATAATCGACTTTTATTTTTTTAGAAAAATTGCCGATTTTTATGCCATTAGATATGGTATTTTGAAATTGGTGCGCCTTATTATTATTATTATTTATTTTTTACATGCAGTTTAAGATGCTCTATGAACTTAGTAACCAAAATATTACGTAAGTTGACGAAATACGTTGTTCTGGACGCTTGAAAGTTATTTCTTTTTTTTCTATTTCTAGAGTCTTATTTATCTCGTAGGAAAAAACTTAGTTTCATAGGTGATAGTGGACGTAAAAATCGACGCTTATTGAGCCTAATTTATTCTTTGGCCCAGAAACTAAAGCAAAACAATAGGTAAGTTTGTACAAAATAACATTTATTAACTTCCTAGATTAAAGTTCGTGTCAACATGTCCTCCTCTGTTTTGTACACATCTTCGCATTCTTCTGCGAAGCCCAGTTTTTACAACACCAGTAGTCAATGTTCTTCTAATTTCTTTTGCCGTGTTGATTATCCTGACTTTCAATTCTTCGACAGACGCAAGATAGATGGATAGGTAGATAGATTAATTAATTTATTCATTGATCGGTACAAACACAAAAACATTATTGGTTATTAACAAATTACAAACCACACAAAATTAATTATAAAACAAACCACACAAACCACAGAAAATTTATTATGTTCCATTTTTAAATATGCACCAATTTCAAAATATCATTTAATGGCAAAAAAATCGGCAATTTTTCTAAAAATAAATAAATTCGATTATCTCGAAAATGGTTGGGTTTGGGGTAGGGTGTTTCATAGTGAAATCAGTCAGAAAAGATGGGTACTACATGTCCTTAACGGATCTAGGTCGACTTAACCTGCAACCCTGTATATACAGGCCCATATATTGCTTCTGATCCCACCTAGGATACCCTGTGTCGTAGGAACCAAAAAGAGCGACATCACACACACACATAAACATCCAAGACCCGGGGATTTTTATTTCTTTGTCCCTGGCCGGGGATCGAATCTGGTTCTTGTCGCGGGGTAGGCTGGGCGACAACCGCAGCGCCACAGAGCTACTTAAATTCGTAACATTAATGTTTTTTGTGAATATCAAGAAAAAGTGTCATACTTCTAATAATTTATTCATCTGTACATATAATTTACATAATATCTGATTTATTAACTGCTGTTCAGTCGAGTAAAACTGTGCAAATACTCACTTGATTAATATGAAGAATTTTGCTATCTTTTAAGACTGTCAATGTGCATGTCACCCAGACACTGCAAACTGCAAAAAATACTTCGTAATGTTGGGATCACAGTCCTCTGTATAATACATACATAAAGACACGAAGTTATGCCTCCCGACCTCTGTGACGTTGCTCCTCATGAAAGAAAGCCGTGAGGACTTGCAAAGACTTCTCAACGACTTTCTAAATATGCACTCAAACCTGATTACGGGAAAGTCCCTTCCCCTGAGTAGGAAGATTAAGAAAGCTGAATAAAAAATCAAAACCACTTGGAAAATAATCAATTCAGAAACTGGCAAATTTAAACCTTGGGACCGGTTTGTACTAAATATAGACCATAAATTAATTTTTAAAGATCGCGCAGTAGCCAGTGCATCTGAAGATTGTATTGACAAAATACCAATCGTCACTACCCAGTTCTTAAATTCAGCCCCGGCGGAGGCTGCTTCCATACTACTTATCAACACATATTACACATATAAATAGTGTTGATAAGTGTGATATATCATACACACACAAAATTTCAATTTAAATTCAGACATATTGATGTAGATACGATTGTTAAGACATTAAAATTGCTTGGTATTAAATACACCAAGGATCTTTGGAGAATATCAACAATTGTTTTAACTATTATGCAATGCAATCTACAATGTGGGTCCCAGAGAGTCAATGCGTTGTAAATTTAAGGAAATTAACATTATGACAGTGCCGTGTCAGTATATTTATGAAAACCTAATGTACGTCCACAAAAATATTGATAAATTTCCTAAGAATAGCGACAGGCACAATGTCAACACTAGAAATAGGAATAAACTAGCTATACCTACTACTAGGCTCCATAAGGTTAATGTATCTTTTAAAGGGCAATGTATTCGCTTTTACAACAAAATATCGACTGAGTTACAAGAATTGTCTGTAAATAAATTTAAAAATGTTGTTAAAAATCACTTATGTAAAAAAGGTTACTACAAAATATCAGATTATGTAGAAGACAAGAAAGCTTGGGAAGGTGTTTGCTCCAATTCTGTAAAAAATAACGTATAAAGCTGGAGGTTTCTAGTCGCCTCTTTGCCTCCAGCATCTAAAACATTGAGGTGACGGAATTCAAATTGAGTTCTATATTTCCCTGTACCTTATACATGTGTTAGTTTAAGATTTGACATTCTCCAAATGTTACCTATATGTTTCTTATGGAAATAAACTCTTTTTGAATTTTGAATTTTGAATTATTATTTATTCAATTGCTCCATACTTTGACGACCCGAATGGCCGAGTCGGCAGTGACCTTGCCTACGAAGTCAAGGGTCCCGGGTTCGATTCCCGGTGGGGGCAACAAAAATGTTTGTTTGATGAGAACGGAAGTTTGTACCCTGGTCATGGTTGTTTATCTATCTAAGTATAATATTTATCTATATAAGTATGTATATCGTTGTCTAGTACCCAAGATACAGGGAATCTTAGTTTGGGGCTAGAACAATGTGTGTAAATAGTGTCCAAGGTATTATTATTATTAGTTATTATTTTCATTAAGTGTGTTGATGAAAGATTTTTTCCCGATGTGATGAAATATAGTAAACTGATTCCTTTTTATAAGTCAGACAATAAAAATGATCCGACTTACTACAAAACCAATATCACTACTCCCCGCTCTTAGTGAAATATTTGAAAAAAATATCTTAAGCCAGTTATTGACTCATTTCAATATAAACGGACTGTTCCATGGTGAGCAATATGGCTTTAGCTAAAGGGATACAGATGCAGGGATAAGGCTCTTAAAGCATATCCTTGATGCTTGGGAGAAGTCACAGGATGCAAATAGTGTCTTCTGTTACCTTTGCAAAATTTGATTTCGTTAGTCACGAAACTTTAATTTGTAAATTACAGTTTTACGGGGTTCAGGTCAGGGGAAAGCTCTCGATCTCGTCTTCTCTTATCTTAGTATAATAGAACCCAGATTGTTGATGTGAATGGAGAGAGGTCGAATGGATCTCTCATCTAAATGGGTGTCCCTCAAGGTTCAATATTGGGCCCATTTTTGTTTTTGGTATTAACGATTTTGCCTTTTTTAAACTTGTGAGATATTGTTTTGTTTGCTTGTGATACTTCACTTATTTTTAAGAATGACGGAACGCAGAACATTTTTGTTGATGTTAACAAAACAATCACGCTAGTTCTTAACTGGTTTACTACCAATCATTGAGTTAAATTCTAAAAATAACAAATGTGTGAATGTCTCGCTAATGTCAAAGGGGATCCCACTTTAAGTATTTTGATGAATAACGAGTTTTTAGACCTGGTGCAGACAACTAATTTTTTCAGTATTAATCTAGATTCAAAATTGCAGTGGGGTCTTCACACATCGTCTTTAGCTGGAAGATTGAGCTCGTACGAAATATTAGACAGTTTACTGATGAAACCATTGCAAGATTAGTGTATTTTAGTTTCTTTCACAGCATTATATCATATGACATTCTGTTGTGGGGTAAAGCCGCGGATATCCAATCGGTGTTTGTGCTAAAGAAGAGAGCAATTCGTTCCATGTATAATATGAAATACCGCGATTCTCTCCGGGAACGATAGGAGGTCAATATTCTTATAGTGGGATTTATTATTCTTATTCTTAGCTTGGGAAAAATTAACCTTTGTCAAAAATTGCGATGTTCATAATTTCATCACTAGAAATAAAAATAAATTAAATGTATCTACATTTCGGTTGCAGAAGGTATTTACCTTCTGCAACCAATGGTTAATTTATGGGGAACTGTATACACATTTAAAATAAGTTATCGATTACCCATGCAAAGGTTTAAAATTTTTTCAAATTTCATAAAGAAAGCATATACACATTTATTGTCTAGGTTAAAGGAAAAATGCATGGCCTCAGTGCCCCCAACTCCATGATGATAATAATAATAAACGTAACTTTTACAAATGCAATATCTAATTTAAGAGAACAATTTAAATGGACCACCAAAATAATTTTTTCCTACCCAAAATGAGTAAATGATCACCAAAAGTTGCAGGAAATATCAGGGCAAAATACTGCGGTAGCTTAGGTGAAGGGTAAAGGGTATGAGCGAAGCGAAGCCCCCTTTATCATTCGTGTTAGGTTGAACATGTAAGAACAACAAAAAATACTTAAAACATAAACTTAAGTACACAAAACATAAAAAGATGTTTGGTGATCATTTATCTAAACACTTATTTTTTATTGGTAGTAAAATAGGTGGGTTTTTGTTGATCGTTTAAATATAAGCCCCAATTTAATAGTCTGGTAATAAAATTATGTGTACAAAAGTGCTATATGAGGTGACTCATAGTAACTTATTAGTTTTAACGTAGAATACAAGTGTAGCGGGTTGCTCCCCTCCCTCAAAAATAGCGAGGCTGATGGCTGGTGCTCAAGTCATACTGGTGAGCTGTTGCTGCTTGCCCTTGTGCTTGGGAGGACTGGTCCAGTCTGGTCTCTCATAAGTTATGTTAATCACAGCTTTTGTTTGTTCTTATTTATTTCTTTTGTAAAATTGTTATTTCGAGACATCCTTTTGGCACTTATAAATACGATATTATAATATTGTCTTTTTGATATTGTACATTGTGGCATAAAAAACAAAACACTTTTTTTTAAATACCACCTTGTTTCTTGGTGCTATCTTCTCTGATTCGTACTTCCGAAGGACTGGTAGAGATAAGAGACTTTCCTTTTCCTGTGCGAGATTCAGCCATGAATCACCACTTGAAAGCGAAATTTTCTTTTTTAAACTCAAACCATAATCAGTTAATTTACTCATTAGATCATATTTAATGAAGTGTTTGACTTGTTAAAGTGCATTTTTTTTGCCTAGTTACTAATAAATTATTTGAGTTTGAGTTTAGCGATATTCAAAGGAAACTTCCTGGTGATCCGGTGTGCATCCGTTGATCAGTCGCGATACGTTCTCTGGTTATGCATGGAACCTTGTAGACCTTTACTCTGGACTTCTGGTTCTCCCTCAGCGAACAAGTTTGATTACCGTAGGATAGGATAGGCAAGATACAAATGTCGACGAGTTTGTGCCTCAGTGATATGATAATGGAAGGTTTCCCAGCTTTTTCATGAACCAGTAGCTCTTTCAGGCGTTCGATATGCGTTGGTTCATTGATTGGAGATAAATAATTTAGGTGTTTATATTGACAAAACATCATTTTATAATAGAATAAGGTCTGACATTATGGTTTTTATAAAATATGATAACTCTTGATTCCCAGCTGTCATTGACGCCACATAAAGCCAATATAATAAAAAAATACCGGGGTGATTTATTCTGGTAATTGTTTATTTTTGTATTTTATTTTTTATTGATTAATTGTTAATAAAAAAATGCTTTTTATTTGTCCCGTATTAGATGGGCTGGTGAAGATTGCTGAACATAAATCTGTCATGCTGGCATAACATGGCTATGTGGTATCTGCTTTGCGTTACGGAATAATTGGGGAAACTCAGTAGACATGGGCAATCTGTTTCTTATTCAAAACCGATGTATCCGGGCTATATGTGGAAAGAGCCCTATCGAATCATGCAGACCCTTTTTTACCAAATGAAATATTTTAACACGAACAGGAATATAAATTTATGAAGTTTGTATATTAGTTAGACAAAATATACATATTTTTACCAAAAAATGTAGTATATGTAACTTTAACACCAGGTATCCCTATAACCTTTTCCAATAGCACGTACAGGACTATTAAAACGGAACTTTATCGAGTATCGATACAAATATTAAATTTTATATACCAACGGAACTACAAGATATGCCTTTTAATCGTTAATCAATTAATGCTATTACAACATTAAATATTTTTTGGACTCACGTGCTAATAGTGAGTAAATTTTAATTTGCATTAAAAGTGTTTAAATTCAATTAAAAAACTGGCCAAATGCGTGTCGGACTTTGCACATTTGCGTACCAAATGTAGAATATCTTTTAGCTATGAACTTCTCTTTAGCTGTAGGGTAGCCCCCTTGAAAACATGATACTCTACTAATGAAATTAAATAATTACGGAGTTAGAAATAAAGCGTTAGATCTACTAACATCATACCTAAGCAATATAATTCAACAGGCAGAAGTCAACGGTGTTAAATCTGATGGATCGGGAGTAAAAATTGGCGTTCCACTAGGTTCCACATTAGGCCCTTTCTTATTCCTGGTATATATTAACGATCTGCCTTTTATGGTGGAGAAATTTATTAACATAGTGTTGTTTGCTGATGATACTTCTGGTCTTCAAAATTGAAAGAAAAAGAAAATTTTGATGATGTCAATAGATAATTCTCCAACCTTTAACCTTGAATTGGTTCACAGTTAACAATTTATTGTTAAATGCTGGTAAAACCAAATATATCAAATTCTCACTTCCAAATGTCAGGCAAATTGGGACCAGCTTAGTGTTCGACAGCAATACGTTAGAATAAGTAAATGACACGAAATTTCTTAAAATAACCATTGATAGCAAATTGCAGTGGAGACCCCACATAGAAAAATTGCCTAGTAAAAATAAGTTCTGCGGCTGACGCTGTTAGGAACATCAGACAAAACATGGATGTGGCTACATCTAGGCTAGTATATTTTAGTTACTTTCATAGTGTCATGTTCTATGGTATCTTGCTGTGAGGGAAAGCAGCGGATATTCAAACAATTTTTGTTTTACAGAAAGAGCTATTCGAGCAATTTATAATTTAAAACGCACAGACTCCTTAAGAGAGCTTTTTAAAGAAATTGACATACTAACTGTAGCTAGTCAACAGGTTTAGACTCGCGAAGGTTAGCAATTCTTTCAAGGGTCAATGCATTCTCTACTACAACAAGATAGCTCTGGAGATCTTGAAATTGCCAGTAGAAGCGACTTTTTCGAAAAAGGGATATTACAATGTTCAAGATTACTTAAATGATGGGACTGTATGGGGTTAATCTGGCTCAACACAGACCTTGCTGTTAATAATTTTGTAATTATTTATTCCTGCTTATTAATTATGATAATGACATATATATAATATATATAATAATAATAATAATAATAATCCTAACTTGGACACTATTTACACACATTGATCTAGCCCCAAACTAGGATTCCCTGTATCTTGGGTACTAGACAACGATACACATACTTATATAGATAAATATTATACTTAGATAGATAAACAACCATGACTAGGGTACAAACATCCGTTCTCATCAAACAAATATTTGACCCCACCGGGACTCGAACCCGGGACCCTTAGCTTCGTAGGCAGGGTCACTGCCGACTCGGCCATTCGGGTCGTCGAATATATATATATTGTATTATTTAAGCATAAGCAATTTTTAAAAGAGATCTAAAAATCAATCTGTGGGAGTTTCTACGCCCTTCTTCTTCCACAGTGGTCCAATGTAGAGAAGTGGCAAGAAATTACGATTTCTAAGTATATGTAAATATCTACAGTAATAAAGACATTTGGAATTTTGTTTTTTTTAAATATTTTTTGATATTTGGGTCAACAAGTTTATAATGTGAAAATTTTAAGACTTAGCTTTGGCTGTACAACTTGTGTGACAAGTGAATTCAAGATAAGGCCACTAGCCCCAAACCAGAAATTAAATTCAGAAAGTATAACATTTACATAAGCATTCAGTTCACCAATATTATTCGCAGAAATAATCGCATTTGTATCATCTGCATAGTTAGTCAGTTCCATGTGACCCGTGTGGCTATTCCGCATATAGAACATTAAATAATTTATGAAAATAATAAAGAAGATGGGCCCCAGTACTGAGCCTTGTGGCACTCCTCTCCTCACTGATACCATTTTGGATGTGTGGGTTATTTCTTCCCCTTTTTCTGAAATATTGTTTAAAGCAACAAACTGTTTTCGATTTGTTAGATAACATTAAACAAAGTGAGAGTTTTATCTTTTATACCATAGTGCTCTAACTTTGCAATAAGTAGTTCATGGTTAACATTGTCAAAAGCTTGGCTCAAATCGAGAAATAGTTGAGCTACCCTAACCTTTTTATTGATTTACTCCACTACATCACTCATCAAAGCATCGATAGCATCTCCCGTGCCAACCCCTCTTTGAAAACCAAACTGTCTCTTGGGCAATACTTTGTTACAGTTTAGATGGGACATCTAGCTAACTTTTAGAATTTTTTCTAATATCTTTGAAAGAGTCCCAAAAAGTGATGTAGGCCTATTGTTTGGGATCAGTTTAACTGTTTTTCTTATGAGTAGGAACAATTTTTGCTATCTTGAATTGTTCAGGGAATATACCTTCCTATCAACATAGGTTGAAAAGATGTGCAAGACAATCAGCTAAGAGGACTTTGCAAGGCGGGGTTTGGTAGCCCTTAGTTGGAAGCCTTGCGTGGGCCTCGGCCATCCTTGGGTGGTTAGGGCTCTACATCGCCTACATCATCCAGGCCTGGTTGCCGCTAGGCAACAAGTGACTTCAGCTAGGAAGTTGCCGGCCTACTCAGCCGCGCTAGGTTCTCTGTTGGAATGAGTAGCTGGGCGCAAGCACGGCGGGAGGGGAGCGTGCCTTACAGCTTGGCAGCCATTGTCCAGAAATGGAGGAGGAGGAGGGAGCATACAATACCTGCTCGAAGCGGTAGGGTTAGTTTTTCAAAAAGTGTTCGTAAGAATCTATTTAATACACCAGCTGGTGCAGGAGTTGGGATGGCTGAATGAGATGTGCAGGCAAAGGGGACATGCACAAAGGCCCTACTCAAGTGGGCCAGGTGCAGGTGTTACAACTTCTTCAATCTTCAATCATCTTCTACAATCATATACTTACTTTTGGCACAACACAAAGTTTTTTACGCGATGATTTTATACCACTACGCTATGTAAACGCGCAACCGCGCGTTTACACAGCGTAGTGGTATACCCTCGGCATGAAAAGTAATAAAAATATTGAAGATTGCTTTAATTGATTGATAGCATTATATATTTATTTTTATAAATGAATGTAATGAATATTTACATTATTCCAAATAAAATTAAATGTATAATACACAAAAATATGTAGCGTAAGAAAAGAGAGAGACAAAAAAAATATTGTTATCAGTATTGTGCAAGGGCAAGGTCAATTTTTCAAGAAAAAGTATCAAGTTTTTAATTTTAATAGATAAATCGAGGGCTGCGTGGTAAAACCCGTTAAGTAGGTAAAACATTAAACTGAGATAATCGACTTTGAAGTTTTAGATGTCTGTAGTTTTTTATTAGTTATTCATACGACCTAAAATTATGAGAAATATTCATTACAAATTTAATTGACATTTGAAATACATAAATAAAGCAAATAAAATTATACTTCTAGATTGATTAATTTTATAATTTTCAAAATATGGGAGCTACTTAAAGGATTTTACGCCAATAAACAAACTACTAATATACACTTACAGAGTTTAGTTTTCAACTTATTCATACTAATAATACACTTACAGAGTTTAATTTTTAATCAAATCATGTACTTATAGAGTTTAATTTTCAATCAAATCATCATCGTCATCAACGACAATATTTTTGACTACCTTCAGACTGTGTATCCAAGGATGTAGTTCTTCAGGAATTATCCCTTTAGCGCAAATCGTTAGCAGATCTTTCTTTTTTGCTTCACTTATAGGTAATGGGTGCTCATACAATAATTCTAATCTCTCGGGATACACCAATTCTTCAACTGATGCAAGATCAGTATATTTTTTTCTGAACCTTGTCTTGGGAGTTTTGGAAGTTTTTTCACTGAAAGACACATCCAAGTATTGAAGATCATCAGAGAGATCATAATTGAAATACATTTTGTATTTATCTCCTTTCACGAATTTTATCCTCTTAATTTTCATCCAATTAACTTTCTCTCCAAAGTTATCCTTCTGTCTGTTCTTTATCAAAGTTCCTGCCAATTTCTTCAAATCAAACATCTCATTATATTTGAATTCCTTTACTCTGTACGGTTCAACGCAGTATTTGGTGCCCTCAGCAGTTTTCTTTTCTCTCTTCTTCCTAGCTGCTTTAAATACATTTTTCCAATCTGATACACAATTGATGGAATGAAACATTGCAGCATTTTCAATACTAGCATGCATTGAGTCTACTTCCATGTATGTGTGACCACTTTCAAGGAATTTTTGCTCAATTATCTCTAAATGATTCACATTTTGTACGGTCCAGAGTAGAAGCGCTGCAATGTATTGATTGCGGTTTTGACCGCTGCAGGTATCAGAGAACATTGTCAAATGTTTCACCTGTTCCGGCACCAAGTTTGACAAATAGTAGAACAAACAAGTACCGATCTCTGAACTGCCTTTCTTCCCGTTTATTTCACTCCAGTACAGACAATAGGCATTATTTGGCCAGCGTGCTTCATATATTGTGAAATTATAAAGTACAAGCTTTCTGAGATAGTATAGCACACCCTCTCCTCCTGTAGGAATTTGCAGTATTGCTTGTAGATCAATGGTTATTGACATAAAACTTGGATCACAGTTTGATCTATCTTTATCCGCCTCTTTAGCGTTTGCGCTTATTGTCTTTCTGTACACGTGTTCATGATAATTTTCTTCCATCGCAGTTTTTTCTTCACCAACAGCTCTGTTGTATTTGCTGCATAAAGCACATTGATCCTTTTTTGGCTTGAAGAAACTGAGATTATAGTGTTCATTGAAAATATCACGGTACTTCGATTCATGAACTGGAATTCGGTCAGCCTTAACGCATTTCTCTGTGTACAGATCGTACATTTTAGACACCGATTTCACATCAGGCGCCAAATACTTCCTCTTGCTATCTTTGCGACAGTAATGCGACTCCATTACCGGGAATGACTCAATGTGTTCTTTGACAAATTGAACGTCAATTAGACTTGTTTTGTTCGGGGGCTCTTTTTTTCCACGCTGGTCTTCATTATCGTAGAATCCCAAATCATTTTTTTTTGCTATTGCATCAGTGATAACGTCAGCTGATATGCATAGCGTCAAAATGAAATACTTTTGGCAAACTTGCTCTTCACGACCATCCTTTTGGAAGAAGCATTTTTTACTATAGGTACGTCCTTTTTTGTTGGGATTTTGCAGTACTTTACGTGTTTTCACAGGTTCTATCTTCATGCATGACAAAATGAAGTTTTTCTTGGATTTAAAGTCCATGTTCCAATAATTTCTGCATAATCTTTCTCTATCTTCTTCAGAAAAGTGGTCAGTGCATTTGTGTTTGCAACACACTCCTTGTATAGGCTTAGGTACCTTTGCAGAACGCATTTTACCTTTTGTAATAAAAGGGAGTCCATCAGCCTTTCTTCTCTGTGATATATTTATTTTCCATTCAGAGGGTTTAGCTCTTTTACGTCTTTTAACAGGTCGTACAGATATCCAAACTTTTTGCAGTAGATCTTCAAGTACAAGCACAGCAATTTCCTCTGAGTAGTTGTCGTCTCGTTCAGGACTTTCTGGGATTAAAACAGCTCCATTTTTATGTACAATATCCATGTCACTAGATTCTAGATCTGTTTCTGGAAAGTATGGTGGGTCTAAGTCTGAAAAGTCGCTGGCGAAAGGATCTTCTTCTTCTTCTGTATGTGGAGGGGTTGGGATTCTGCTAGATGGGCCAGCAACTTGATGGTCAGCGGCAAGTCGGCGGCGGCAGTTGACTACAGGCTGGGGTGATATGAGCGGAGTGGCAGTAAGTTGGTCGTGCCCGGCGGCAGCAGGCAAGGATGCCATGAACGGAGTGGCGGTAAGCTGGTCGTGCCCCGCGGCAGCAGGCGAGCTTGACATGAATGGAGTGGCGGTAAGTTGGTCGTGCCCGGTGGCAGCAGGCAAGGGTGACATGAACGGAGTGACGGTAAGTTGGTCGTACCCGGCGGCAGCAGGCAATGGCGACATGAGCGGAGTGACGGTAAGGTGGTCGTGCCTGGCGGCAGCAGGCAAGGGCGACATGAGTGGAGTGGCAGTAAGCTGGTCGTGACCGGCGGCAGCAGGCGAACTTGACATGAATGGAGTGGCGGTAAGTTGGTCGTGCCCGGTGGCAGCAGGCAAGGGTGACATGAACGGAGTGGCGGTAAGTTGGTCGTGCCCGGTGGCAGCAGGAAAGGGTGACATGAACGGAGTGACGGTAAGTTGGTTGTGCCCGGCGGCAGCAGGCAAGGATGACATGAACGGAGTGGCGCTAAGTTGGTCATGCCCGGGGGCCCAACTTAAATGAGCTTCCGCAATCAAACTGTCAGGAGAACCATCTTGATCACTGATGAAGTCCTCCATTTGGTCAGCAATCATCATTTGATCGGCGTCCAAATCAGATGAATCATTTTCATCATCGGTCGTCGCGTCTGAAATATATAAAAATAGGGTAGGTGAATTCTCCGTAGCACAGTACGCGCACCTAAAATGAGACAATTATACCAGCCTTCACATTAAACTGCGAATGTGGCTTTAACTTTTAGTTTAAAAAAGCACCTTACCTAACCCTATAAAACACAGGGTTCTCCCTTAATATTTTCAAAGTAACACGAACATTAAAAGCGGGTAATCATTGAGGAATAACCCGGTAAATGTTGATCTTTAATACAATCAACATACTTAGAGCATTGTTTTACTTGTATGACATGTAATTATGATGATCATCTTACTCATATAATATTATGTACTTCAGAATTAGTAATTCTACTAACATCGCAAAATAGACAACTATTACCACGATATTTTGAGGTTATGATAACAAATTAACTCACCGGAATCGTCTTTTAACTTGCATGCCAGTTGCACTAACTTTCTTGCTCTGTCCCCCATGGTTTGAACACATGAAAACTTCTTCAACTATGTAGTAGGTATCACCTTTAATAAATTAAAATGAAAATCGTAAAGTCTTGCGCCGGAGTTCGATCAAGACTGACAAAAACAGGTCAGTGAAACACGATATCTCTATTTATAGGGTTTTACCACTAATTACTGTTGTTACTGTGGAATGTTTTGTTCGATGAAACAAGATAACTAAGCTTATCCTGGAATTGATACAAATACTTTGATTCTAAAAGCCTGCAAGTATCGTTAAATGGTTTCAGCTCCAATGAGTTCTCAATGTTACCATTAACTTGTTGTTTGGTAAAAACGTGTAATTATAGTTATCTGGATTTATTGCAAAAGTTATTCTCATTTACGAATGAAATATTTGTATGTAAAATCATATAACAGAGATTGTATGGTTTTTCCGGAATCAAAATATGAGAATCGTAAAACGTAAAGCGATTTATTGGTTTTTTGGGTCATTTTAAGCGAAATTTGATGACTTAAAGGGATCTTTGCACCAATTTTTGAGCTAAAAAGCTGAAAATCACAGAATATTATTTTACCACATGAAAGATCATGATATATGGGTAAGGACCTCATTGTTAACTTGATTTGTGAAAAAACTTGAGTTAGCGGGTTTTACCACGCAGCCCTCGAAATATTAATTAGAGTAAAATTTACTTTATATTTTTTAGTCCAGACAATTAAAAAACACTGAACTAAGGCTTATAATAGGTTAATAAAACTAATGTAGGTATCATAATTGAAATTAGTATTGGAGGAGTTCATTAAGTTTTGCTGCTTTATAAGGAAATAAAGTATAAATTATTTATTTCAAATTAACGCTTTTATGCCTGACAGTAATAAATCACCGTAATGGGAAGTGAAAATTATTCGGGTCTAGTTGATTCGGGTCAGCTGTCCCAGACCCTTTATATGGGTCTCGGTAAACACGCGATTGTTTCGCGTTCAAACGTGCGTTTGTTTACAAGGACACCCTACCTTTTTTCCTTTGGTGCATGATCAATACGGTAAACATAGTAAGAGGATACTTAAACAAACAAAAAGTAATTAAAAATGTTTGAGAACATTGACTGTTTAATCTCAATTATCTCGCCAATTTTTAGGATAGCATATTACGATACATTTTTGATTGTTTAAGTGTCCTCTGCACATATTAACCATATATCGTGCGTCAAAGGCAAAATACTGCTCAGAAAGTATCCCAGCAGAAGGAAAAGGGGTGTAGAAGAGGGACATAGTGTTGCCAATCTAGCGACTTTGTCTTTCAAATGACTACTTTTGCATTGAACTATCGATAATTACATACATATACAATTCAAACTGTTTAACGTAGTAGATTTCATTCATTACAATGATTTTTTACATGAATTTTTTGTTATTAGGGTACCGTACCTTAACAGGAATCCGTATATAGTAACTGCATATAGAATCGTCTGTCTGTCAAGACCTTTTTTCTCAGGAACGCATGAACGTACAACTTCATGCAACTACACTTTTCAATACGCGGACCAGATGCAGATATTTGTACGTTTAGCAAGTTATCCTATTCTAACCCCTTATCTAGGCTTTCAGAACCATCTCTGAAGGAATCTATCATTCTTCAAGACAATAACCATATCATGTAATTTTATTGGGGGTTCAACATGAATCACTGTTCGTTAGTCCCTCTAAAACTATAAATTGGCCCAATTAGTATAATTTCCTATTTGGTTTTATTCTCCTCAATCCCGGATTGAGGTTTAAGTGATAGTAAAATTAGGAAATACGAATAAAAAAAGCCAAAAATTGGGAAACTCTTTTGTATGAGAAGTTCAGCCTCTATTGCTAGATGGCGTAGGTAGCAGATCCTTAATTTGAGTTAATGTGAGGCGCGATGCATCTGTATCGATATGGGCTAAGTATGATGACTATAGGTATAATCTTTAGATAGGTATAGTTCATGTCAGGATTGATTGCCAGAGATGAAAGAAGAAATCGCTGAGCAAACACGCGAAAAACATTTCGCTCCTTCTGGTACAGTCGGGTAAGAAGAGACTAACTGTAACTGAAACTATTTAGAAATGAATAGAATAGAACAGACAGCACCTTTATTCCACAGTTACTCAGTGGATTACATTTTTCATGTTTTGGTTGATGTCATGATGAAATCCGACTGAAGCTAGTGGATTACAGTACGCCTGGAAAATCCGTGGATTGTCATCAATTAAAATTTTCAATAAAAGATTTCATACTCACGGTCAGTTTTAACTGACGTCAGTTCAATTTTGTCAGTTCAAACTGACCATGAGGGCCTAGCTTAACAATTTGAGAATGTTTTGTCATATTTAACTAAATTTTGAAATGTTATTTCTAAATGGCTAGAAAATCTTCTCTCGTTCGTCCCTATATCTTCGAAGTATTTTATTTAAAAAAGCACGAAAACTAGCATAAGCAGTTTTGTCTTGATTGAGGACATGGCGAGAGATGGCGCGTTATTGCAATACTGTGATACAAAATTCAAAACATGGCTGCTGATTTACGAGAAAAGCGCGTTTTATCGCCACAATCGCGGGTTTCTATCGCGACTAACCTGCGTTTTATCGCCACAAATGCGCGTTTTTATTGCGCTTCATGTCCTATGCACATGGTCACTTGTGTTGACGCCCTTGCGTTTTCTTAGCGAATGAATCATCAATCGTTGTTAGATCGTGCAGCAAAACAACATTTTTATTTATTCACTCAACCTCACCACATTTGATGGTCGATGAGAAGTGGGATAAATATACATTACATCTAAGCATTTATGTACTTATTCTAGTATTTTATCTACTTAACCCATTCTGGCCCTTATTCTTACTAACAAATAACAATAGGTTTTTACTTCACATACAAAAGGGGTCGCGGTTTTTAGCAGAGCGTTTAGGGGGCGCATAGTGAAAAAGGTTGGAAGCCTGTTAGGACTCCCAACCAAGTGGCACAGGCCTTAACCCGAATTCGAGACTTCCGTACCAAAAATCCTCAAGAAACGCTTTAGCATAATAACCTACTGTCATATTGGAAAGATCAGAAATAACAACTCTTTCGCTGTTCACATTCCAGCGCGTCGCGTCACTCGCCGTATTGAAAATAGCCAAATTATTTTGGATGACTTGCCAGCAGATTATATCAAGATGATCGTGAAAAATACGGCATCGGGAGTAAAGAACTGAAGGCATAGTTTGTCGGGTAAAGAAATTAGCGATCGATCGTATCTTTCTCCAAGCATACCATACAACCATAGCGTGTAAAAAATCTCAATTTGCGGAACTCTGGGTGTCGAGCAAAGGCAATCGCCGCCGTACCAATCTTTTCTCGAAGCCATTCGGGCATTTTTGATCCACCGCAACTTTGTTGCGGATATATAAATTAAACAAACGCATCACGTAATAAATGGACGCCCCGTAGCTACGACGATGGGAAGTCAAGATCAAAGTCAATATTTTTTTATTACTGTCGATATTAGCCCAGTAAAATTAAAATGACTACTGCAATTTTTTACTGACTTGTTTAGGATGTAGGCTAAATGAATGATCCAACTTTTTTGCCTAGAGCATCGAACGCAACATATATTCATACATACTCACGTCTTTTTCGCGGAAGAGGGGCAGGCAAAGACTAAAGACCTACACTTGCTACTATCCTGAGATACTTCTCTCGCTTACTCGACATGCATAAGTCTCTTCATACAAGCTCGCCGGTTATTATTTGGTCTTTGTAAGAGCTTCTTTGGCGTCCCCGACCGCTTTCTGTTTCGTCAATCTCCTTCTATCATCCTTTCAACGTGACCAAACCACCTAAGCTGACATTTCAATATCCGTGCTACTTATATATTCTTTCAAACCACAGCTTTCTTGTCAAAAATCGGAAAAAACACCACCTTTGTGAAGTTAATAGTTTTGGCGTAGGAAAGCCACTAAGCAAATTTTTTTTAACCTTTTCAAATCACTTCATTGTTCGTCGGTATGTCTGTTCATCAGTCCGTATGTTCTTCCTTTTCCTCTCTCAGACCCTTTTTTTCAGGAGCACCTAAAGATATAGAGTATTCATGTATTCATAGAACTGTAAAAATATATTATTTCTATGTCAACGTAATCAAAAAATAAGTCATAAAATTGCCGCATATTTTGATTCTCTAGGGAGTGCCTAGGGAATCAAGATGTATCCTATTACGACAGGGTACTTGCCATGGACCTAGAATCTAGAAATTTGGCAAGAAGTAAGTTAATATAGCGTAAGTAAAGAAAAAAATACGAATACCATACATTTTGTAGTTACATCACGACAAAAACATGGACAAGAAAAGATGCACATAACACATCTATTGTATGGGGACCTCCTGATATTTTTAAAACGCGTGGGGGTCATAATTGTATAGTAGAGCAGTAAAAAATACACACTTTATGCAAATTTCATTTGTCTCTTACGGTTCTTGAGATATAGCCAGCGACAGACAGACGGAAGAATGGACGGATGAACTGCGGAGGCTTAGTATTAAGGTCCCATGGGGCACCTATCAGCTTTGGAACTTTGATAAATGCGACACTTACTGGAGTGGAAATGTATTTTTAGCCAAAACCCATGTTGAAATAGACTTCAGCGGCGCTCGTACGCTAAAACTATAGATTTCACAAAAATGAGGTTAAGTTAATTTAAAATTTGGTGTGAATAGGATGTGTTCTACAATAAGTAAATAACTTTAGCTCATTAATTTTGGAGTACGCGCATTTTATATTATGTGGAACAAATAATTTAAGTAATTTAGTTTGTAACGACAAGATTTGATCCAGTCAGTTTTATAAGTGTAAGTGTTATGTAGTATAGTGTTTAGTGGAGTGTGTGTGTGTATGTGTATGTGTGGGGGTGTGTGTAGTATGTTTGGGTTTTATTGCGAGGGAATTGTCATTTATTTATTAATGCTTCGGTTTCATGATAGGTTAGGTTGAGAAGAAAAGGCAGGATTTTTTTCGACATTCCATATGGGTGAGCCCATTTATAGGTAAACATGAGTTTATTTTGTTATAAGGAAATGTTCTCATACTAAATTTACTTTGTTATAAGTATGATCTTAGTGAATGTCAACATCCACAATGATTTTACTTCATTAGTAGAGTATTATGATCGACACAATCAAATGCATTCGACAGATCGCAAAAACGCAAATAGCATCCCGTGTCTCCCATGCAGAGAAAATATGAGATTTAGGGGTATAGCGTAATCCATAGTATATTACTGATTAAAGGTAGGCACCAACTGTGCCTCTTCCACACCACATAGAAAGAGGCGAGACCCTATATTTTTTTCCACCCATTACCAAACATATACATAAATACATACATACATATACATAAGTCATGAGAGAAAACAAATCTTAGTAAAGATCCCTAACGATGTTTCTTCCACGCTCCATTTCCAGTAAAATAAAAATACAATCTAGGCTTAGCATGCGCAATCAGTTACGAAGATTATTTTGAACCTTAACCTCACCCATTAGAGAGCACCCAAAATATCAATTACAAGACCAACACGAAGGCAACCCGAGCAGAAAGACACCTGTGTTAACCTCTAGAATATATTTAGCACGCCAAAAATACCCCGTCAATTAATACCAGTATAGTCGGGAATAACAAACGAAAGTTGGCAATGGCTTGAGATTTGTATCTTATACACATCTGAGTGGTAAAAGTAATTATGTTCTGTGGTGGTTAACGTGTAGAATAGCGGCTCATGTGCATTTCGATTATCACAAAATCTTGAGATATATTAATTTCATGTCGTCATGGATCCCACTGTGAAAGATGCCACTCTGTGTCTCCTGCCTTTGAGGTCCGCCCTCCTCCACTCTTTTTGACTTCAGACTTGTCGGAATTGATGTGGTTAAGAAATCAGTGCTCGCCATTTCCTCCTAAGCTGTAGAAGACGATGAGATCTGTTCCAAAATGATCAGTAGTTTACTCGACAAGCTACTTCCGACACACATTATAAGCCACTCTCTCCCTAGTAGCTTCATCCCCAATATGTGTAAAAAAGTTTTAGTAATTCCTTTACCCAAAACATCGAATTCCTTCGCCTTTATAGAGTTTTATCCAATTTCCATCCTGCCATTCCTCTCTAAATTCGTAAAATCCATTGTCCATTCTCAGCTCTCCTACCTATCTTCAAAAAGCTTACTGAATTAATTCCAGTCCGAATTTAGGCCGGGTCACAGTACCGTCACGGCTTTACTCAAATTCACCGATGACATTCAGCATGTAATGAATGAGAAACAGCTCTAGGTGATAGCAATGCTCGATGTCAGAAGTGCCTTTAACTGCGTCGATTTCGACATTCTCGTTGAGATACGGAAGTCCCTGAATGTGTCCTTCGTCTCTGCTAACTGATTTGACTCTTACCTGGCGCCCGCCAGTAACTGTAGTGTATTAAGTCGGAGGTGACTTCAACGGAGTGGTGTGACCTCTTTGCGGGTGTCCCCCAGAGTGGTATTATCACTCCTCTTATTTTCCATATTTTTATAAATTCAATCTCTAGTGTCCTCTCCTTAACATACTATCTTTACGCTGATGATCTAGATTTACCGCCATTTTTCTCGCTGTGATATAGCCTCATCTGTAGGAGTGTTAAATAACGATCTCAGGAAATTATGGAACTGGTCCTCGTCTTATGGACCACTTGTCAATCCAGGTCCCAGGCTCTGATTATTGTTTTCAGGTACTCCCTTAACTTATTTCAGCATAAGTCTATTGCTCCTGAAACCAATAATGGACCTTCAAAGCTTCCTGCCTCATAAAACAAAAATCACACTTTCCCAGTTTGCTCCTTCCCCTGATGAATTACGCTGGTGTCTGCTGGGCGAGCGTGCAACTGAACAAACTCGGGCGACTCCAAAACCTCGGAATTTGGTTTGTTTTCGGTCTGCGCAAGTTTGAGTTTCGGAATATCGCAGGGAGTTGAAATGGCTCCCTATTTTTTGTCGCCAGGATTCCCATACCCTAATTTGCCTTTTTACCCATCTGTATCGTAGCGCAATAATAGAGCTCCCGGAGGATACTTACATAACTGTAGTCGACTCCTCGCCGATGGTGGGAGTGGAACACCGCCCAGTGCTCGACAGTGTCAAAAGCTTTTTCGTAGTCTACAAAAGCCAGACATAGGAGCTGGTTGTACTCCCTACATTTCTCCATCACTTACTTGATAGCGTAATATGATTGACGGTAGAATATCCAGAACTCAATTAGAGAGGCAATATCGAATGGCACTGAAGACAGCGGGTAACTATCCTCGCAATACGAATTCAAACGCAATTTGGGATATACTTAATAGGATCCATGGTACATACGTGCTAGTGATCTTCATGAAGACATGCTCCGCAAGTTTACAGACCAGCAAATCCCTGAACTTATACTCCCTGGCGACAAGTAATCGAACCATTACAATCCTATGTTACCTGGCCTGCGTACCGGCGAAATGGGTGATGTGTGCAAAAAAGAAAGCGGTAAACCGCTCTCTAAGCGAATGGTCCCTCCACATATCCCTAAATTGTAATAAAATGTATAGCGTAAGCATGAGCCAGTTCACGTATGAATTGAGCCCCATATATACGTCGCGCTACACGTTATGAGTGGTGCCCTTGAAAGCGCAGTAGTCACTTTTCAATACCTGTACACATGTGCAGTAATTCCCGCCAACGTCGCCCAGCGCTCTTAATTCGTTAAGCGACTTTACTTTGCATCAGATCTTACGTTAAGACACACACGTTAACAACACTGCTTGGACTTGGCGGGCCAAATTATTGTAATTAATTAATTGTGTAAAATAAAGCTGATTCGATTATATTCTATAATATTCTATAGGCGGGAATGCATAGACTTGTGGTCAAATACACTGAAGCTTGAATGTCACTTTCATATCGACAGCGACAGACAGAGAGTCCATAAAATTTTGAGTATTCGGTTGTGAATTAAACTCGTGTATATAATTCACGTTCATTTACAGCAAAAAAACAGTACACAGAAGAGATCAACCATTATCAGAAATCAAAAGTCCCGCACCACCACAAAAAAATTAACGCTACTATCGCAGCACATTTGCCCTTATGCCGTACAATACTCGAACATGCGCTTGCACATCTCCCGGCGTTGGTCCCCGACCTTTCGTACTCTCTCAGCTGCTCACAAAACCCCGGGTTTGGGTTCACAATGCCCCGTCGACTCGCCACAAAGGCGAGGCCTTGGTTGAACGTCATCTGGTATTTCTTCATCAAGTACGCGATTACCAGGGTGGCTGATCGTGATATACCGAATTGGCAGTGGACGAGAACATTGCCGTTCTCGATACCTGCAAAAAACGAAATTGACGGAGTAAAGTTGCTTGCTGGATGGTGAAGTCGAATTAATTTGAATGAAGTATCACATAATGTATAAAGTTATGGACCTGGCAGAGCACAAGGGTAGAAAGGAATCGTTTACTACTTCCACGACTCATTATGTGGTGATTATCATCATCATAAGCGACATGCACTGGATCTTGGATTATTGTAGACACGATCCTCAGAATAGAGGGAATAACTTGTGTATGGACTACTCGTCAACATTGTAAGCCAATATCGTAGAAGTTCTCTCCGAAAACTAGAACCTCTCTTCTCTAAAGTGTAGCCACTTTGCGATGTGGCTCATACATGTAAATCGTCCAATACATGTAAATACAAGACAACCTGCCCGATCGTCTGACGATTTAATCAAGTCGACGGGATGCCACTGGATCCGATTGGCAAAGGAGTGTGAGGATTGACGCTACAGAGGAGAGGCCCTACGCAGAATGTGCCATGCAATGGGAAGTTGTGAGCTGAACATTATGACATGTTTTCAAGTATCTTTTTTACTGGGCAAAACTAACCGACTACTGGTGTGAGTTTACGATAAAGACAAATGTGTTATTACCTTCTTCAATAAACGCATTGGTATTCGGTAAATGGGGCAACAAATTGGTGCAGACAGAGTCAGAGGCCCTAATGAAGAGGTTGCTGATGTTTGTTCCTTGAAATAATGATGACGGCAGCCGATGATCGTTAATAGTGAGCACGTGAGTTATATAAAGATGGCGGAGAATAGCTCTATCAGAGGCTGCTTCAGCATTGCTGAGGTATAATCCAGGGATGATCTGACTGTAGTTAGGCTTTGACCAAAGATCTGACCTGAGGTAAATAAAAGGGTTTATATAGACTCCGATGGTGTTAAACGTGTTGAATACAGCTAAGAAAGCACCATCGCATATCACTGAAAGAAGACCTCTAAAAGAAAACATCGTAGTTGCGTTATTTCCGATATTTTTTCACATTTTCGTAGTTTTTAAAAGATTGCGTTTACATTTTATAATTTGACGTAGAATGACGTAGAAATCCGCGATCTTTGGGTAAATCTCACCACAGAGTAATTTAAGTAAGCAATGAAGGTAATGATTGTCAAACTTATCTGTAGAATGAAGGGATGACGCCACCATCGAAAAGGGTTGCCACATATTACATATATTGCTGCAATCGGTGCAAATAGTGGGTGTAACACACGTTATTTTTAGCGATTTATTTATTTAGGATTGATACATAAATATAGCCGTTTTGTTAGCCAAATAAAAAATATACATATGTACATAACATTTATTAATAACTTAAATCCACAATATAAAGCACTTGGCACTTATCACAACTTTTAACATCTAAATACGTATTTTACAAGAGGTTTACTCGACCAGATCGTACGATCGACAAATGATTAATTATAAATATTGCCTATAAAAATATAATTGCTGACACATTGCATTTCAAATTTACGTTTTATTGAAAACTTTTCACACATTAATTATGATCTAATGAAGCCGAAGTATGTGCACTAATGCCATATGTATGGTCGAGTGGATAAATTCCACTAATTTCCTCGAAATCTGAGTAACTGTCACTATCGGTATCAAAGCCACTGTCTAAATTGACTATAAAGGGCTTATCTAAATATCCGTCGTTTTGTCGATAATCCTCTTCAATTGTATGCACGTGTACATAATATATTTGCCATTTTAAGGCATCAATAGAACTGAATGCTTCGGTTACTAGTTTCGGCATATTTTCATTTATGTGCTCTATATTTACTTCTGCTACTCTCCTTTTCATTGAACTCCATACCATCTCAATAGGATTTATGTCACAGTGATAGGGTGGCAGCCGTAAACATTTGTGACATGTTGTGCTAAATAATTATCAACTTCATATACAGGGTCAGGTTTGTATCGTTTGACAATCTCCAGCAACTGTGGTTTAGTCATTTCTGATGAGAATTCAAAACGATTCTTGTTTAACCACTTTTGAATTTCGGGTTTGTTTGAGTTTGTACTTGGAGCCTTATTAACCCGAATACTATGGTATGGAGCGTTGTCCATTACTACCAAAGATGGTTCTTCAAGATTGGGTAGTAATGTTTTGGTTACCCACTTTTTGAAGTTTGTGTTATTCATTTCGTCGAGGTAGTCCCCACTTTTGGTATTTGATTTAATTACAAGGTCTGCGTTTTGGAAAAACCCCGTTTCTCCTCCAGCATGAACAATAATAAAACGTTGCCCTTTAGATACAGGTTCTAGAACTCCATTCCATTCGTAACAATTTACGAAGTGTTTCTCTGCTACCTTGGAAATTTATGTCGTCTTTTAGAAAAGTAAGCAGTTTATTAATCGTTGTTAATTCCCTTTAAATCGCATAAAATTCATGCACTTTTCGCTTGATCAAACCTAGATCGAAACTGTCAACTTCTATTTTGCCACGTGTCCTTTTTCTCGATTTTCTTGGTGTGGTTATTTTCGTACCCATTTCTGCAGTGGTTTTACCTTCTGCAACAATTTTATAAATTGTTGATATATCTATACCTAAAAGAAAAATAAATTTAAATAATATTTTATATTTAATAAAATAAAAAATAATAAAGAAAAATTAGAGCAATAAAATTTAAGAAAATGTAACCGAATTCTAGGCAACCGGAGTCGCGGGCACCAGGTTAAATATAATCTAAATTAAATTGGAACTAATACCTACAGCTGTTTAAGTTAATAACGTATTATCAAACGATGTCGAGAATTTATTTAATAATAATCTGGTAACACTAGCCTTAAGCGGCTGCAATGCGTTTATATTCTTTTTCAAACGGTATTATTGGAGCATTTTGCAGCTTTTCTGCATCAAAGAATAATTTCATTTTGAGAATAATTTCTCGTACACCACCTTTGATTGCTTTGGCCATGATTATCAAACAAAATACTTGTAATATTGGAAAAACTAATTGACACTCAACTGAACAACACAACACAACAACGACTGAGAGCGAAGTGACATTTTCAAAATGGCGTCCGTAGTTTCCCCTTTCTCCGTTCTACAAATAAGTTTGTGGCTCTCTAATCTGAGGATCTCAAAAATCTTTTTCGAAGTCTGTATAATAAACCGTAGTGGTTCTATAACTCTTTGGTAGAAACATGGCTCGCGTCATAAAGGTCATCGTTGTCTTAAACAATCCCGCTCCCACTTGACAAACAATATTCATTCAAATATGGATTTTAGGTTGAAATCAAAAATCAAAATCAAAAATCATTTATTTCCATAGGATGTTGTTACATCACTTAGATCCGTCATTACATTTTTTTGGGTGAGTTCACTAACACAATGGCGGAATCTGTGGAGAAGAGCTCACCGAAAAAACTCCACAGTCGTCGCATCTTTTGCGTTTCTTTTTTTAAATAAAATATTGTCAAATTACAAAATGAATGCTAATTATATATCGAAACAGCCTGTTACTCAAACAATCTATTCCCATGGACATCTGTCCTCTAAGTAATCAGATATCCTATAGTAAACTTTTTTATACAATTTATGTTTTATTATTATTTTAAACTTGTCTAAAGGTAAGTTTTTAATATCAGTAGGGACCTTATTGTAATAGCGTATACAATTGCCTTTAAAAGAATTACTAATTTTATGTAGTCGGCTTACATAAGCAACCAATTTGTCTTTATTTCTAGTATTAAAATTGTGTATATCACTGTACTTCTGAAAATTAGTTGTATTTCTTTTTACATACACAAGATTGTCATAGATATATTGAGACACAAATGTCAGAATATTGATTTCTTTAAACTTTTCCCTCAGTGACACTCTAGGCCCTAATCTATAAATTGCACGAACAGCCCGTTTCTGCAGAATAAATATACTATTAGCATTCGCAGCGTGACCCCACAATAAAATACCATAGGTCATTAGACTATGAAAGTAACTAAAGTAGACTAGTCTAGCGGTGTCTACGTCGGTAAGAGCTCTAATTTTTATAACTGCGAACGCTGCTGAACTCAGTCTGTTCGACAATTTATTTATATGAGGATCCCATTGTAGTTTGGCGTCTAAAGTAATGCCCAAAAAGACAGTCGACTGCACAAGGTCCAATCTCTGTCCTTTTATAAATATGTCTGTAGTTACCGGGTTCACATTGGGTAACACGAATTTAATACATTTCGTTTTCTTTTCATTAAGTAATAAATTGTTAACAGTAAATCAGTTCACTATACTAGAGATAGCATTGTTTACCTCGTCATAATTTGATTGCTGTCTTTTAACTTTAAATATCAAAGAAGTATCATCGGCAAACAATACTAACCCATGTTTTGCTTTAACAAGGTAAGGTAAATCATTAATATATACTAAAAACAAGAAAGGACCAAAAATTGAACCTTGCGGTACGCCCATAATTATTGAAGACCCAGGTGATCTTTTCCCATTAACATCGACCATCTGAACCCTATCTGTTAGATATGACTCCAGAAGGCCAAGGGCCTGATCTTTTACACCATAATGGCGTAACTTCCTGACAAGAGTGTCATGATGGACGCAATCAAAAGCCTTGGATAGATCGCAGAAGACACCTATTGCATCTATTGCGTCTTCCCAGGCATCAAAAATATTGTCGATTAGTTCAACACCAGCATCGGCTGTTGAACGACCCTTTGTGAAACCAAACTGAGCAATATGAATTAAATTATTGAGATAAAAATGACTTTGCAATTGATTAAGTATGAGTTTTTCAAATATTTTGCTAAGCGTTGGTAGTATCGATATGGGTCTAAAATTGGTGGGGTCTGATGTACTACCAGCTTTGAATAAAGGTATAACTTTACTTAGTTTCATCAAGTCAGGAAACACACCATTATCTATACATTGATTAAATATACAACAAAGGTGAGATGCAATACAATCTACAATGGAACTAATAATTTTTACTGATAGACCATGGGCGTCAGCTGTCTTTTTCATTTCCAGGGATTTAAACGCTTTTACAATGTCTTCATTATTTACGTGCCTAAATTTAAAATCTGTTTTACATTCCTCAAAGTTTTGTTTAAGTATAGATTCAGCAGCAGCGGAAGATGAATTTAAAGACTTGGTTGTTGAAACTGGAATGTCCGTAAAGAAATTTTCGAAAGCTTTTGCTACTTCTAGGTCTGTACTCAGCAATTGATTATCTATCTTAAGCTTGAAGTTATTATGTGTAGCTTTGGCCTTTCCAGTCTCTCAAGTTGTTCACTGTAGATAAACTATCGAGAGGTACGTATGCGGCAAGCTCGTTTAAAGCGAGCTATTTGCTAATTTATGTCAACAATGTAAAGTATACCTACAGAACACAACATAAAACCCATATTTGAATGTTTTTTTTTGAGGTCGTGTCGAGTACTAAAAATTCTATTACAACACATGTGCTCGAAAAGAGACTTTTTCCAAGCAGCCAAATTGTGCGGAAAATACCACTATTTCACACTAGTGATTTTTACTTTTCAGTTTATTTTACTTTATTTTTAACTTCGTCGTCAGCCTGATGACGCAATAGTATATTTCCTACGAGTTCGTAAAGAAGCCTTTTCAAACGAGTTAAGAATAGAATTTTTCAGGCGAGGTTGCTATTTTGAGGTTAGAATGCGGAAATAGTAGATTGTTAACCTAGGGTGTAAAGTGACCCATTTCACCGGACCCTTTGTTCGAGCGCCTATAGTTCGAGGGCGAAATGGGTCACTTACAACCGAGTTATACACTCTACTTTTCATTTCGAATGTGAGGAAAACACATTTTTAGCAGATCTTGAGTTCGTGAAATGGTTTGGTATGCCTTATGATATCTCGCCTTAGAGCACTGCGGTAATATATTGTTAACAACAACTTTTGAACAACAACTTGAACATCAGACAAAACACGGATGTGGCTACATCTAGGCTAGTATATTTTAGTTAGTTTCATAGTGTCATGTCCTATGGTATCTTGTTGTGGGGGAAAGCAGCGGATAAATATTCAAACAATTTTTATTTTACAGAAAAGAGCTATTCGAGAAATTTATAATTTAAAACGCACAGACTCCTTAAGAGAGCTTTTTAAAGAAATTGACATACTAACTGTAGCTAGTCAATTTATTTTCGAAAATATAATGTATGTACGCAAAAACCATACAAAATTTCCCAAAGTTAGCGATAGCTGTAATGTTAACCTAAGAAATAATCACAGACTACTTGCGCCCTTGTTTAGACTCGCGAAGGTTAGCAATTCTTTCAAGGTTCAATGCATTCTCTATTACAACAAGACACCTCTGGAGATCTTGAAATTGACATTTGAGCAATTTAAAAACCTTGTTAAAGCGACTTTGTCGAAAAAGGGATATTACAATGTTCAAGATTACTTAAATGACAGGACTGTATGGGGTTAATCTGGATCAACACAGACCTTGCTGTTAATAATTTTGTAATTATTTATTCCTGCTTATTAATTATGATAATGACATACATATATTATGTATTAGTTAAGCATAAGCAATTTTTAAAAGAGATCTAAAAATCAATCTGTGGGAGTTTCTACGCCCTCCTCTCCCACAGTGGTCCAATGTAGAGAAGTGGCAAAAAATGACGATTGCTAAGTATATCTAAATATCTAAAGTAATAAAGACATTTGGAATTGGAATTGGAATTTGCCTGTTCTTTTATCTCTTAGGGAGTTACTTCAATGTCCTTGTTACTCGAATGAAAAAGACACTTTATATTTAATGTTCGTGTTCCCGGCTACTGTTTTTTAAATTGCAAACTTTCATTGTTTTTTTACTATATTTTGAAAAAAAAGTTAAAATATACGTACTGCCAACATTAGAGATGTTTAAAAAACGTGTCTTTTGCTTTCCATTTTCTTTTTCTAATAATATGACGTAACTCAATTGACAACATTTCAAATTGTTAACCCCTAATTTTAATAGCTAATTCGAAAGTTGGTCGAGAGCTTAAGGGATTTTCATTTTACCATTTTCCAAAATTCATCATCATTCATTCATTCATCATATTTAAATAAATTTTTAAATCTTGAGTTTTTGGAAAATGTTGATTTTGGCATAATAGACCATGTTACCTTTGCCAGAACCTAAAAAATGTCATTGTCAAGGCTTTGTCTTTGCCTGTCCCAGAAAGTTAAAAAATAAAAACAAAGGCTGCGTTCGGTTTGAAGGCCCAAGATCACACAAAACCACTGAAGAGAGCTTTGGCAAAAAAAAAAAAAAAACAATAAATTCATAGGTTTCAAAAAATTATATGTTATTCACAAAGAGATGTTCGATATTATTTGGTAGTGGTTGCTAAGCAACGGATTGACAGTATATAATTGGTTTCTGTATTTCGCCATCATAGCCTTGCGGTTTAGTGGTCCGGACTTTCGTGTTCGAAGTCGATGGTTCGAATCCCTGCGCAAAAATTGTTGTGTATTCTTTTTCAGCGTTTATTTCTAAGATAATCTTAGTGGAACATTATTTGAGTGTAATAAATGATTTATTTCAGAATATTCTGGAAATAAATCCCTAAAATTTGTAAATGTTTGGATAAAATGAAGTCTAGATTTCGTCTATCAGCAACCGATCTACGCTATCAAAACTATTACGCGTATGTTAGGAAAATTCAATCGAAGAAAATTTCCAAAATAAATTATTTATTTCCAGAATATTCTGAAATAAATCATTTATTACACTCAAATAATGTTCCACTAAGATAATCTTTGAAATAAACGCTGAAAAAAAAATACACAAAAATTTTCGCGCTGGGATTCGAACCACCGACTTCGAACACGAAAGTCCAGACCACTAAACCGCAAGGCTATGATGGCGAAATACAGAAACCAATTATATACTGTCAAACCGTTGCTTAGCAACCACTACCAAATAATATCGATCAAACAATCGTGCCAATGTCAACTGAAAAAAATGTGCTTTCGACTCGAACAGCTCAATGAAAATGATTTTTTCCAGTCCTGCCAAAACTGACAACTACCAATAAGAATCTAGAATAATTCGAACTTTCAATTTCGCATAAACTTATAAAACATCAACCAGCCTGTATCACAATAAAATTTAAATAAAAATTTGCATTACAAAGGAGTCTTAAAACGACGTCTGCGAGTTCACGCTGCAGATATTCCCCAAATAAACCAAAGAAAAAAATATAACGAAACGAACGTTCGCCGAAGTCAACATTCGAAAAGACAGAGGATGGCAATAAGATCCAGATATCATACATAGATTATTATAAGAAAAATTGAGCTGTTATTAGCATACATAAGTTAAATTTCCTCTCTTGAGCATATAACGAAAAACCTGGCCATAGAAACCAAAACACCAAAATGACCAAAAAACACCTTAACCTAGACTAAGAGAGAAAAAAAAAACAAAAAGAAATGCCAGCAACACCAGGTTACGACATTACAAGCAGAATCCGACCGTCGATGACCTTCTCAATCGACGCCCTGACTCATAGTATATTATATAATATAATATAACTCCGTATTAATCCTAAAATTTTATCAATTAGCTTATTTCCGAAGCGAAATTTATGGTGATATTGAATCATGATGTTATGAGGTATTTTGCAGGGGCAGGGATTTAAAAAAACAGTCGCTTGCTTGGGGACCCTCCTTAATTTTTTAAGTTGCGTGTAGCTCATTATTTGTTGCGGCAACAGAAATGCACATTTTGTGAAAATTTCACCTAGTCTTGTGCCTGCTCGGTCATCAGAGAGAGCGCTCCGTACTAGTACATTTCAGTCAGTGTACTAGTACACTCTAACAGCTCTATTAGTACTATTAGGACGTTGGATCTTAAGAATAAAAAATATGCCTGCTCGGTCATCAGAGAGCGCTCCGTACTAGGACATTTCAGTCAGTGTACCAGTAAGATATAACATCTTTATTAGTACTATTATGTATGACGTAGGATCGAATAAAAAATGGAGCTATTAGGCTAACCTTTCTTTTCGTGCAGAGCAGAAACTTGAGGAATATTATACTCTGATAATATTAACATATTTATACAATTCTATGTGTCTGTTTGCATAGCAGAAATAAAAAGTTAAATAATATTTGATTTCCCTTCATACTTAAACAGGCTTAGGACTGTCATTCTAGTCAAGATGTCAATGCCGTGTCTGTATGTGCGAGAGCGAGTCGGCATGGCTCAATGCCTCCCGCCCTCCACCGCCGCTCTCTCGGAGCGATGTCCTAATAGTCCTAATAGACCGAATGTCCGATTAGCGTAAGGAAACGTTTCTTTTCGTTCATTGCAAAGTAACGTTTCCTATTCGTTCTTCGTACATGACCGACACAAGACTAATTTCAGCCCTCTACCTATTTCGGTTGATCCGATAGAGCCCCGTCACGGACGGACGGACGGACAGACAGACGGACAGCGGAGGCTTATTAATAGGGTCCCGTTTGGCACCCTTTGGGTAAGGAACCCTAAAAATGTTAAAACGAGATATCTCTGTACAACTTTTTGCAGGTACAAAACCCGAAAAGGTAATTTTCGGACTTATTTCACTTTTTGCTCTAAATTTTGCAAACTTTAATCTTAATTGCAGCTGATACTCTATAGCGATCAAGGAATTTGGGATTTTTTTTTAATTGACGATTTTATATTTCGCTCCCGTCTGGATTACAATATTTGCGAAATAGCTATGACAAATGTCATTAAAACAGTTAATTAAAGCTTTGATTAAATCACACAACGAAATCGGTGAGGTGCTCTCACAATCTTGGAATAACGAAAAAAGGTAAAACTGGTTTTTTAAGAATTGAGATAAAGACGCTCGTTGCTCCTTAAAAAGAGCTCCTGGTCTAGTGGTTTCAGGCTCGCGTCTCACGCAGGAGTTTCGGGTTCAGATCCAGTGGTGACCATGAGACAAGTACAAGCACATTTTCGGACTTTCTAACGGTGACGAAAACATCGTGAGTAAACCATCTATCTGCGGCGATGGGCTAGCCCCCTGTCATGCATAATGAAGTATTGAATAACAGGCTAAACATTGGCACAACTGTACCGCCGTCACCCAGAACGGGAAAGGCGTAAATCTACTTTATGTCATGTTGTGAGACAAAGCCCTTTGAATACCTATTTTTGATATATAGTACAGTTTTTCGACGTTCATTAAATTTAAGGTAGGTAATTAAATTTTCAACAATTTAAGCTCTTTTGCAATTCTATAAACTCTGTAGGGGTCAAGCTATGGACCTTCGAAGATGGTCCGTTTTTCCCGAAATTTGACAATTAAAGTTTTACTCTCGTCCAGATCAAAATATTAGCAAAGCTGTTTGTCAGGTGACAAAAGTCAATAAAAATTCTTATATTATATTTGATTAGCTCTAACTAAAGCATAAAATGAAGTCTGAGAGACTAATAGACTAATACTCACAATCTCAAAATAAGACAAAATTGATTTTTAAAGAATTGACACAAATATAGTGGTCTAGTGGTTTCAGAAGTAGCTCATTTAATTAGCTTCATTAAAGTGCAGAACGAAGTCTGTTAAACTAATAGTTCGCTGACAATCTCGAAATAAAGAAAACAAGGTTGTCTTACATCACAACATAACATAGCGTCACGCCATTTCCGTATGGGTTGGCAGAGGTACATTTGTGTCCGCGTTTATCCTGTTATTCAATACTCCATTTTGCGTGACAGGGGGCAAGGCAATCGCTGCAGCTATGGTGATTGAAGGTTTTCTCACGGTGTTGCCCGTCACTGTTAGAAAGCCGTAAATGTTCTTGTACTTATCTCATTGGTACCAGATTCGAATTCGCACCCCTTGCCTGCATTCTCCCAATCCTCTGCCCGTCTTATACTTGGATGAGACATATATACATTCCTCCCACAGATATGGCAAATGTTGGCAAAGTGACGACATTGAAGGAGTATTGGAACCTGTTACGAGGGGACAAGATATACACAGTCAGGTCATAAGTTCTGTCACACAATAAAAACTTTTGAATTTAGAACGCTGGCCACAAAAAAGTTAATTGAATTCGAATTTCGAATTTTTCATGAAAATAAAAATGTGTACTTTTTAGAATTTTCCTCATTTTTAAATATGGAGTGGACACTTAAAGAAGACCGTGTCGCAGTCATTGCGTTGCATCGTTGCGCTTACGAGCCAATTCAGATTTTAGACTTACTGAAAAATTTGAATATAACCAAAAGATTCATTTATCGTACCATAAAACGATACAATGAAGACTCTAGTGTAGATGACAGGTCAAGAAGTGGTCGCCCTCGCTCTGTTAGGACTCCAGCAGTGATAAAAGCTGTGAAGGCGCGAATTCAAAGAAATCCCATACGTAAGCATAAACTGTTGGCCCTTCAGATGGGGTTAAGCAGGACCACGGTGAAAAGGGTGTTAAATTAAGACTTAGGGCTTAGGGTATATCGAAGAAAAACAGGACATCGTTTGGACGCTCGTTTAATGGACCTGAGACTGAAGAGATGCCGCGCTTTGTTGAAGCGGTACGCGGGAAAAAAGCATCGGGAATTTCTTTTTTCGGATGAAAAAATTTTCACCGTGGAAGAGAGCTACAACAAACAAAATGATAAGGGGTACGCACACAGCAGTGAAGAAGCGAGCAACCGTATTCCGCGTGTCCAACGAGGTCATTTTCCATCCTCGCTCATGGTTTGGTTGGGAGTCTCTTATTGGGGCTTAACTGAGGTACATTTTTGTGAGAAAGGCGTAAAAACGAATGCAGTTGTGTATCAAAATACAGTCCTCAAGAACCTTGTGGAACCTGTTTCTCATACCATGTTTAATAACAGGTACTGGGTATTCCAACAAGATTCTGCGCCAGCTCATAGAGCGAAAAGCACACAAGACTGGCTGGCGGCGCGTGAAATCGACTTCATCCGGCACGAAGACTGGCCCTCCTCCAGTCCAGATTTGAGTCCGTTAGATTACAAGATATGGCAACACTTGGAGCAAAAGGCCTGCTCAAAGCCTCATCCTGATTTGGAGTCACTCAAGGCATCCTTGATTAAGGCAGCCGCCGATATTGACATGGACCTCGTTCGTGCTGCGATAGACGACTGGCCGCGCAGAATAAAGGCCTGTATTCAAATTCGCGGGGGTCATTTTGAATAAACTTTATTACCATAAGAATCTATGTTTTATTAAGTTCATTTTGCTATATAAATGTTTACAGAAATAATAAACATGTCTAAATTATTTCATATTGCTCATGTGACAGAACTTATGACCTGACTATGTATTATTGTCCACGCAGGAGGGAACACTGGTTTTGTTAAGAAAGCACTATCAATATTTAAATCGAACACTAAAAGTGGTGACTACCATGATAAAATGAATAGCGTCAATAAAAAAAGGATTGACTGAAAAACTGCTTCCCAATTTAGAGCAATCACTTATTAATAAGGACAACTCTCCTAACCACAGCATCCGTTTAAAGTTCCGCTTTTGGAAGTCGTAAAACTAAACAACCCAGATCCTGTTTACGAAGTAGACTCGTTGCTGCATAAAAATGGACATAAGTATTTACGGTTACCACCGTACCACTGTGACTTAAATCTGATTGAGCTTATTGAACCGTAAAGCTTCTGAGGTAAACACTAAAGCAGATATTCCCGCTTACTAACGGAATCTTTTGATTCCATTACAGTGGAAGAATGGAAGTCACATTGTGGCAATGTTCACCAACTGGAAAATGAGTACATGAAAAAAATAAAGTAATTTACCTTTTATTATAAATTTGCAGAGTGATAGTGACAGTGACAGTGATTGAGAGAGTGATACTGATGATGCTAGGCCTGGAACATCTTCTCCCCCTCCACCAATATATTCCTGGAGTGAGGCCCATTGACCATGACAGCGGCGATGTTTGTATAAACGTAGATTCTATGAGACAATATGAATATACATTCTGTAAATCAGGATTCAGATAGGTTTACGGAAATAAACATTATTTTGCATATACTTTGTTTTATTTAAGAAACATATCTTAATAACCAACTTTAAAAAGAAGTTATCGATTCGATCCTTTCGTATTAATGTGCCATATTTGAGTAGTTCTTGGATTACCCGATTGGGCAGCGCCTCTTTGCGTGTAGATCTGTTAAACTATTGATTATCGCCACTTTTAAATTTTAATGATATCACCGAAACCAACCAATCAACACTTTGACAGACCTCCACAAACACTTGCGTCGCCTCGAATAAATGGCTAACATAACCCCTATTTGTTCGGAATAAGGTATTTGATAAGGTAGTCTAATAAATCTAGCCACGTGTCTGTAGCTGAAACAATCAGGATTGCATATTTCCAGCAGGTGGATTTTAGGATCGCTATTTTGTTTAAAAGAGACAGCATTTGACTATGACGACCCATGAGTATTTCATAAAACTCGCGAACAAAATTTTCGTTTTGACAGTTCCTAAAAAGTATCTATTTTGACTAGGAGTCAAATACCGTATTCCCAAATATAGCAATACTAGAACGCCACTAGCGACACCCGTCAGTTCACAGGTAACTTAGTAGGTCTCTACATTAATTGGAACATTTTTTTTTCTTGGATCGTTTGATATCGTATCGGCATGCCAAACCTAAGTTTGCGTCGAAAATGGGGGGGACAACTTTTGGTGGTTCAGAAACCTCGAAATTTTAGGACTTATGCCAGTTTTTCACGTTTAATTCGATAACGGTCCTTATTTGTAAAGAACCGTTGTTTAGTAAAAAAAGAAGACAACATTTCGTGTCGATACAAGAAAAGAAATGCAAATTTGGTTCATTACTTCGATTTTTTCGAAGTTCGAAAAACAGACTTTCGATGAGATGCGATAAGGTGTTTATTCCATTCAACTGTTTTTGAATGGTTAAGTAGGTTAACTTCAAAAAGTGTATCAGTCTACTGTCACCCACGTCACATTCTTGTACGTTTTGCTGATCGTACCTCGTACCCACCTTGCTCTCATTATCAGAGGATGTAAATTTTGTAAATCTCCCTCACAGAATCCGCGACCACTTTGCGGTTATATATGTGGTGTTCATCGGAATGTATGGTCCCAATAAATTGAGGATAACTCAGTACTTCGACCCAAATTGAAAAAGAGACGCGTGGATTTGCAGCGACATTGTATTGGACACTATAAAAGAGACATGCAGCTGGGTTTTTAGCTGGAGCAGGCAAACTATCGGATTGTAATACTAGTTTATGAAACTGTGGCATAATGAGGGGTACCTATTAGAACACGAGTGTGTGTTAATAGTATCACACGAGTTTAACTACTCTTTTGTAAGGTACTACACTCTCTCTCTCTTTCTAATCTCTCGGTGGAACTACTAAATAAAAGATCGAAGTTATCTTAAAAATAAGAAATAATATATTCAGTATTCAGACCATAATGAGGAACACAGAATCTGTCAGAAAAATTCTGAAAATAGGCCAATAACACGTTTTCCGAAAACCAAGTAGCCTTTTTGCATTTTCCATTTCAAATAAAGTCTTCATAGCATTTATCATATAATTTTCTCGACTTTGCTGGTAACTTTTAAAAATAGATTATGAGTAATTTCCTTCGCCGCATTTAAAATATCGGGCGGAGTCAAATTTTCTTCACAATCACTGCTATCGGACATTTTAAAGTAAAAATAATAATATTTCCACGAAATTCATTACAACGAAACGTATGAATGGCGCCAAAAACCAGCATATCACAGCGCATGCGCTAAAGTTGGCGCTGACACAGACAAGTTAAACTGTATCGTAATGAAAAAAAAATATAAAAAAATTGTTTGAAAAAAAGTGTTAGAATTTGTTTATTTTTTAATTGTTTTTTCGTACATTTTTCACACAAAATTCACATTACAAACTTATAGATAAGACATTTACAAAACCTTTCAATTTCTTCCAGCAAACCCAACATGATAAGGATAAATTACATAGCAGTGACAGGTAGACCCTTGCGCAGAAATAAAAGTAAATAATATAAATGAGGGTATTACTTAACTACTAAATATACTATATATAATACCATATATAAAAGTACATATAGTAAATAAACAATACTTACATATTATTCGACCACGTTTCTCAATATCGCAAAGAGTTGGAGTGGCTAACGATTCGTCGTCGCCGAGACTTTCATATTCTTTCATATCTTTTTAATATATTGAAAAATCCGCGCTACCCCAGCTACCTTCGACAGCGCTTTGAGTATCTCTTTTCAGGAGATCGGCACCGGCGATCTCACATGGTCTCACTCTTAGCCACGCCAAGGCACAACACCTCGGCGTATGAGCACGCCTTTAGGTTGCGGGCGGTCCGACTGTGGAACGCACTTCCTTGCAAGATAAGAGACAGTCCCACTCTTTTCTCTTTCAAAAACTGGGTAAAAAGCACTTCCTCTCTCTTTCATGATAGTAATTATAGTATGTATATTATTACTATATGTATAGGTTTATGTATCTATTGGTACTTATTTAGTAGTTTGGTATCTACAAATGTAGATATTTTATTTTACATATTTTATAGATATTCAATTTATTTATTTATTATTTATTATAGATAAGTTATTTGATATTGTGCACTGCCTTGGTAATTTTTCCTATCATGCCTTGGTTTGCTGGAAGAAATCTCTTTTTAGAGATGAGCTCGCCTTTGTACATATGTTTTCAACAAATGTAACTTTTTATTTATCTTTGTGCAATAAATAATTATGAATTATGAATTATATTAAATCCCTAAGTTTACGAAAGAGGAAGAGAAATGGCACAGGGAAGCGCGTTCCACAGATTTATTGCCCTCATTCGGAACCCATGTTCGTAAGCGACGGTATTGTGGGGCAGAGTAGAGAGCATGAAAGACATGTGGGATCTACGAGATCTCGTCGACGGAAGGAAGTCAAAGCATTCACGCAGAAAGCTAGGTTATCAGGGGTTAGTTAAGATGCTATACAGGAAAGTGAGGATGTGAGTATCCCGACGAAGACGTATAGGCAGCCATTTTAACTCCCTACGATGTACTGTGACACATGGTCGAACTTTCGCAGTCTGAAGATGAAACGAATCCCGAGATTTTGAAGTCGCTCGAGATTTTTAAGTTGCTCTTCGTTAGCGCTAGCCCAGCATATATCAGCATAATCAATCAGCGGAAGGAGAAGGGATTGAGCGAGGGTAATTTTCGTTTGACGTGTTAAGAAGTTCTGGAGTCTTCTTAGTCAGTGAAAAGTGGCGAAGACACGCTTACTGACCTCGCTGATATGCTTTGGCCATGGTAGGTGGCTATCGAAAATTACCCCCAGGTTTTTGGCCTTTTCAGTTTAAGCGATAATAGTACCGTTATATTCAACAGGTGCTATGGGCAGTTGCTGCTGCTGAATTAACAAGTACCTGGATCCCAGAATCATAGCCTGGGATTTTCTGAAGTTAACGAACAGTCCAAAGGACAATACCCTTGTCCTGATGTTTTCGAGGTCAGCGTTTAGAGCAACTATAGCCGAAGTCACATCACTAAAGAGAAGATGACGGTAGATCTGTCATCTAGAATCATCAGCATAGAGATGATATGAAGAAGAGATAACATCAGAAATGGAGTTTATGAAGACTGAGAACACAAGAGGGGAAATAATACCACCCTGAAGAACCCCCGCAGTAAGATCGCGCCACTCGGTTAATGTCTCTTCGGACCTTACGCGCTGCTGCCTATCTCTTAGGGAAGGGTTGAACCAGCAAGCCGAGCGGGAGGAGGTATTTAAGGACTTCAGCATCTCAACGAGAATATCAAAATTGACACAGTTGAAAGCGCTACTGAAGTCAAGCAGTGCAAGCACAGAAAGCTGTTTATTGTCCATGGCAACCTGTATCTCGTCCGTGACTTTAAGTAAGGCGGTCACGGTGCCATGACCAGACCGCACTCCCGGATTGAAACGGGTTGATCAAAAGGTTTCTGGAGAGGTAGGAGGAGAGCTGGTTGTGGACAACGGATTCGAGGACTTTGGAGAGGATGGGGAGAATTGAAATAGAACGAAACTCTTTGAAGGAGGAGGGATTGGATTTTTGAGGCAGTGGGATGACTTGTGCTTTCTTCCACACAGTAGGAAAGGAGCTTTCTGAGAGGAAAACATCTATTACATGTGTGATCACAGGAAGCAGTTCGTCAAGCACGCTACTGATTATCCGGGGGCAAATGTTGTCAACGCCCACAGCTTTGGACGATATGGCCAGAACTGCCTTTCAAACAGCATCGACTCCAACAGGTCTGAAGTCAAAAGGAGTAGGGGTGACGGCAGATCTAGAGCGAAGGCTACGCAGGGTGGCTTCTTTAACAGAAGCATGACAACAGGTGGGACAGAGAAGTGTCTATTGAGACCATTGAGATCGACATTACCAACTGGCAGATCCAGAGACTTACTAACCTCAAGAGTTCTGAGGCAATTCCATACCTGAGCAGAATAGAGTAATTCTCAATGCACTTGTATATGTGGCGGCGCTTAGCGTCGTGATACAAACGATTACAGCGATTTCATAAGTATTTATATGAAATAAAGTTCTCTTCTGTCGAATCATTTTTGTATCGACTTTTCGCTCAGTTCCTGTTGGCCATTAGGCGCTTGATAGCGTCTGTTAGCCAAGGTGCAGGTAGGTGCTTCACCCTAACTCTCTTGTTCGGAGCGTATTTATCAAACATACTGAGGATGATCGTGTTGAGTTTGTGAATTTTGTCGCCAATGGACGGGGGTCCAGTCGATCGTGGAGGCATCGGATTTAAGGGATTCAATGCCCATATATTTAATGCTGCGAATATCAAGAAATTAATTTCTACTTTTGGGAGACTTTATCTTATATGAAAGGAAATTTAGATCATGGTAGGAGAAAGGAGCGTGAGCATGAGCCGCTTTCTTTTCAAGATCAGAGTTTATCTTGAGATGAGAGTAGGTGGTACAGTGAGGTTGGAAATGAGTCGCCTCAAGAGGAAGAAAATGTAGATTGAAGGAATCAACTGGAGTTTATTGAAGAAGGGATTCGAACGAGTCAAAGTAGTCGATCCGAAGAGAGAGGCTATAGAAAACACCGAGAAGAACTTTACTGTGTTGAATACAAATTACTACAAAAAGATATTCTGCGGATTCCGTATATTGAGATACTCGGAGAGGCTCTTACCACTTTGCACGGGATATCCGAGCGCAGATAGACAGCAACCCCTCCGTCAGCCTTACCGCCTCTTTCATTCCTATAAAGACAATACCGAATTTTGTAGTCTCTCCCTGGTTATAGGAACCATGGAGAGAATACAAAGTTCGGTATGGTCTTTATAAAGTATGTCAATACAAATTCGTTTTGAAGTTTATAATTCGAATTTTAAGATATGAGAGTAGATACAATTAATTACAATTTATCCAATATCATCATCATCATCAAAAAAACACTTCGGCAAGGGTGATTGGGACGGATATAATTATTTTTAATATTGACATTTACTTTTACAGCGACAAAGAATAGACAGCGACTTCAAAAGAACGTGTGAACAAAAGTCTCAATCTACAGATATATTCCCTACGTAAACTTAATTCACCTGAACATATTCACATAGGTTCATTAAGTACACTTTTAGTTTAAACACGTTTAAACACCTGGGTGGATTAATATTATTTTTAGTAAACTTTATTCACCTGGGTGCATTAAAGAAACATTCAAGTTAACTTTATTCACTTACAAGAAGAACATTTTTATCAGTGGAATTCTTTTTGCACTTGAAATTTTAAAGTGTTCATGATATCTTATTGACATTGTCACCGCCAGTGTGATAAATTAGGTATTTAATCAACAGCCTGGTCGTTAACTAAAGGCCGTTATTCTTAAAATGGCGAAAGGTTCGTCGGGCAAGTACTTGAACGAATCGTTTAACGAGTTGTTGTCTAAACGTGCAAATGAGGTACGGATTTAAACTTTCACCATTGGATAACCTCGCTCCGCTCCGCTTCGCTCAGCTCCAAGTTGTAAATAAAGGTGTGACCTAACACAACCTTACTTTAGAATTCAAATGGAAAGTGACCTATAGCAACCAATTCATCATTTAGCCAAAAGGCTGAGTTTCGGCGATGTTTTATTTTAATCAGAAACCTAGGCATTTTATTAAAACCCGGCCCTTAATTAAACAGCTTTTGATTAAATGTCTTATTTAACTAAACGGCTGCGACATTTAAACTATGATCGACGATGAGCCCTATCAGTGCCTTCGCCACACAAGCCCAACCTGAAACGAAAGAAAAACCATTAAAACAACAAATTTGTTCATCATTACTTTATTAACAGGTAATTTACTGGAGACGTATTTCAACCAACCAGGACAGCTATAGGAACGAGAATACCAATTGCAATCGCGGCCACCGATGCAATCTTGTACTTATGTCTTCGTGCAGTCACATTCACATAAGCACCAATTTGACGGAACCCATTGACGTCATAGCCCAGCCTCTCATACTCCTTCAACTGGGCGACGAACCCTGAGTTAGGGTTCACGAACCGCCGCCGCTGCCTCACAAACATCAGGGCCTGTTCAAACGACATTTGGTATTTCTGCATGATGTAGGCGATGACTAGAGTGGCTGATCGCGACACGCCAAAGTGGCAGTGGACGAGGACATTTCCGTGGTTGATTCCTGGAACAAACAGCATTTGGATCTTTGTTTATTTAGCGCGCAAAATAGTGAATGGTAAAACTTGATAAATGTGGGCACAACTAACTGTGGCTCTGCAATAGCGCTTGGACAAAGGCGGATAGCTGTATATGTTTTGTTAGTCTCGATTGGAAAGGTACGCGTTAGCGATGCAATAGCGGTCATCGATTCGGTTCGCAGTAGCTATCGGGTCAATGAGCGCTATCGCAACACTACGTACCCATATATGATGTGACACTCTCCACCGACCTGCATGTATACCCTAATTCAATAATTAACTAAGTAAACTGGCAGCTTCAAACGTCACTTCTTAAAATAATGTTGCCATCTCCAGTATGATAGTGATGTTCTAATTAATTTTATATAGAATGAACAAACATTTACATACAAACACATACATTGCTTCTGGCCCCACACCAAGATACCCTTGTCGTGGGAACCAGAAACAACGTTCAGCACAAACATATAAACATCGAAGCCTTTAGGTGTGTTTTTCTTTAACCTCTGCCGGGGTTCGAACCCGGGACCTATCGCATGGTATGCAGAGCCACTATCGCAGCGACGCAGAGGTGGTCAGCAACAACTAGATAAGAAAAAAGGAAAACCAGGGAGTGCCGGTGGTTTACTTATTATTTTACCAATATAGATTATCGGCATATAGTTGTCTAGTCGTCGTCTGACTCGAAGGTCCGTCAAGTCAAGCTCACATCGGTCAAAGACAGTAGTTTTGAGACTGAAGGCTGTCAGAATCCTCATGGCCATGGTGAGCCTCCTTTGAAAGCCATTCTGGCCCCAACATATATACATAGTCAGGTCATAAGTTCTGTCACATGTGCAATATGAAATAATTTAGACATGTTTATTATTTATGTAAACATTTATATAGCAAAATGAACTTAATAAAACATAGATTCTTATGGTAATAAAGTTTATTCAAAATGACCCCCGCGATTTTGAATACAGGCCTTTATTCTGCGCGGCCAGTCGTCTATCGCAGCACGAACGAGGTCCATGTCAATATCGGCGGCTGCCTTAATCAAGGATGCCTTGAGTGACTCCAAATCAGGATGAGGCTTTGAGCAGGCCTTTTCCTCCAAGTGTTGCCATATCTTGTAATCTAACGGACTCAAATCTGGACTGGAGGAGGGCCAGTCTTCGTGCCGGATGAAGTCGATTTCACGCGCCGCCAGCCAGTCTTGTGTGCTTTTCGCTCTATGAGCTGGCGCAGAATCTTGTTGGAATACCCAGTGCCTGTTATTCAACTGCATTCGTTTTTACGCCTTTCTCACAAAAATGTACCTCAGTTAAGCCCCAATAAGAGACTCCCAACCAAACCATGAGCGAGGATGGAAAATGACCTCATTGGACACGCGGAATACGGTTGCTCGCTTCTTCACTGCTGTGTGCGTACACCTTATCATTTTGTTTGTTGTAGCTCTCTTCCACGGTGAAAAATTTTTCATCCGAAAAAAGAAATACCCGATGCTTTTTTCCCGCGTACCGCTTCAACAAAGCGCGACATCTCTTCAGTCTCAGGTCCATTAAACGAGCGTCCAAACGATGTCCTGTTTTTCTTCGATATGCCCTAAGCCCTAAGTCTTCATTTAACACCCTTTTCATCGTGGTCCTGCTTAACCCCATCTGAAGGGCCAACAGTTTCTGCTTACGTATGGGATTTCTTTGAATTCGCGCCTTCACAGCTTTTATCACTGCTGGAGTCCTAACAGAGCGAGGGCGACCACTTCTTGACCTGTCATCTACACTAGAGTCTTCATTGTATCATTTTATGGTACGATAAACGAATCTTTTGGTTATATTAAAATTTTTCAGTAAGTCGAAAATCTGAATTGGCGCGTAACCGCAACGATGCAACGCAATAACTGCGACACGGTCTTCTTTAAGTGTCCACTCCATATTTAAAAATGAGGAAAATTCTAAAAAGTATACATTTTTATTTTCATGAAAAATTCGAAATTCGAATTCAATAAACTTTTTTGTGGCCAGTGTTCTAAATTCAAAAGTTTTTATTGTGTGACAGAACTTATGACCTGACTGTGTAGAATATTGCTTTACAGTAAGTATAGTATTTCATGTTTTTCTTACTGGTTTGTGCATTTTATTTTCACATATGGTTTCTCAATTAACAATGTTACAGAAATCACGCTTCGTATTTTTCAATTGGTAATTATTTTTTTAATATAATGTGGGTATATAGGTACTATCTTTCGTAATATTTTATGATATCATTAAATTTTGAGATTATCGATTTAACTAAATAATTCTTTAACCCATGAATGTATTTATTTTACCGAAAAGTGGCAACATCGGGACCTGTCAATTTACTTTCCGATATTTATTGAATTAGGGAATAGTTATTAAGAGCTATTTAGTGTCGTTAAGGATTTCCTCATGCACGCGGGATTGGCCCGCACCCGCAGGTGTCCTTTTAATACAAGTATTTATTGTAATTCGTGGCTTACGTAAGTGGTACGCGGGTCGCGATACTTAGACCACACCACTGCGCGGGGCCAATCCCGCGTTCGAGATTTAATCCGCACGACACTAAAAGAGACCTTAGAATTTGGTCTCTAACATCTTCGTCGTACCCAAAGATAAAAGACAAAAAATAATTACCTTCCTCAATAAAGTTGTTACACATGGGGAAGTAGGGTAATATATTAGTGCTAACAGTGTCGTCGGCCCTAATGAACAGGGTGCTAATGTTGGTACCCTGAAAAGTAGATTTGGGTAGCCGCTGTTGCTCAATGGTGAGTACATGGGTAATATAAAGTTTTCGGAGAATTGATTTGTCACATGCGGCTTTAGCATTGCTGAGGTATAGGCCTGAAATCAGAAATAGATCATTTGTTATTGTAGGTCATCATGCTCAGCCTACATCAACCCACTGCTGGGCATAGGCCTCTTCTCTATGGCGCCAACCCCTACGATCCTGTGCCATTCGCTTCCATTGACATCCTGTCGACTTTAGTATATCGTCGTACCCACTGGCCTTGTTGCTGCCCTTGGCCTCCACTCTGTGACTGGTCCACCGTCCGTCATGCCGTCTAGTCAAGTGTCCCGCCCATCTCCACCTCAGTCTCGTTATCCGCTTACCTACATCTTCGACCTCCGTCTTCCTCCGATACCTAACATGGAAAACTCCATTGCTCTTTGCGCCACCTTGATTTTGTGTATAATTTGCTGAGTGAGCGTCCATGTTTCGGCTCCATAGGTGAGGATAGACAAGACGCATTTTTTATATACCTTAGTATTAAAGCATTGGTTTGGACTTAAAGAACGAAGTCTAGCTACCCGAAATCAGCCCACCGTAAGCCTAGGATAATCGATGTCTAAGATAGACGTAATCGCTGACCACTTATACGGTGTCGTTGAATTATTTTCGGTACATTTAAAGAGCGATTTATTTTGATCTTGGTCTTGGACATGTTCATCCTGAGACTGACTTTCAGGGAAGCTTCATGCAGTTTTGCGAGCATATGTTGGAGATCTGAGATGCATTCGGCGATGAGAATGAGATCATCCGCGAGCCTTAGATGCGACATGAGCGCCCCGTTTGTGTTGACTCCTCTCGCTCCAATCCAACGTCTTCATAATATCCTCCAGAATGTTGATGAATAATTTGGACGAGGGAGAATCAACCTCTCGGACGCCTCGCCCTGGTCTATAGCCACAGAGTCAGTGTTTGTATGCATACGCACTTGCATTTTCGCGGACCTGTACAGCTCCCAGAGGATATCGACGTATCGCATGTCAATTCCGCAGCGATGGAGAGAGTGAAACACGGCTCAGTGCTCGACGCTGTCAAATGCCTTCTCATAGTCAATAAAGGCGAGATACAGGGGCCGGTTGTATTCTCTGCTTTTTTCTATCAGCTGATTGACCGCATGGATGTGATCCATTATCGAGTATCCACTCCGGAAGCCAGCTTGTTCGACAGGTTGGTATTCGTCGAGGGTGGTAGTGAGACGGTATTGTAGGTATATTTTTTTTGTACCACACAGCCCTTCTCTGTGTAGTACAAAAAATAAAAATAAATACCTTGAATTGAAATCTGGAAAACCGGATCCGGCCCCTTTACTCAATATGTTACAAATGGAAAAATAAAGTTGTTCAGATCAATTGGTTTCACAGAGAAAGTTGTTCAGGATTATATTCCCATATATCCCTTTTGAACTACAGTTCCCAGTTCATTTGAAATCCATACAATACATAGCGCAATGACGCTGGATTCCCGGATCCGGTTTTCTGGATTACAACCCCTATTTGTAGTAATAACTGTAATTGCAATTTATTAATTCTACTACACTCACACAACAGACCGACATAGAACATCATTAAGCCTCGCCGCACACGGACCACTAAACGCCCCCATACAACACCGCCACTTGTGGCGACGACTGACCACAAGTGGCTGCAGCGCGCTTGGTAGGCTGTCGTTGTTTTTTTACCACGTTGCAAGCAGTATAATAAATAACTTCGACAGAGTTGACTGATGCGAAGGATAGAGGGATGGGTAAGTTGCTCGAGTGGCGTGTCTGCGTTTTGTGGCGCCACAAGAACCGAGCAGCGGCAATTTGTAGAGTTTGGTGGCCACCGGCGTTTACCGTGTGCGGCGAGTCCACATAATATGTGAAGAGTATGGGAAATAGGGGGGAGGGGGCATTTTGTGGCAACGTTTTAAAGTCCGTGTGCTCCCTAGTTTAAATAAATTACATTTTTTTTTTACCTGACACTATCTGGCTGTAGGACGGTTGTGTGCAGAGGTCAAACTTGTTGTACTTCTTTGGGTGGGTCCAATGTCTGATAGTGCTTACGGCTGCCACTGGAACTGGGATGCCGAAGAATGCAGTGACCACAGCACTACCTAACATCACCAACAGCAGACCTCTGACACTGAACATATTAGGTTTCTCACATTTTTTCCGTATTTTCAGGACTTTTGCGATATTTTTGTGTTTTGGTGTCTTGTCTGTAAGTTTTGCCTGCTTGGTAATTTGACTTGTCGTAATGATAGTAGCAAAGAGGTTTTAATGTCTTTTGACATTCTGCCAAGAATTTTAATATAAGAACTTCATCATAACATACAGTCTATTTAGTGAGAGTTGATAAGTATTATCACACACATTGACGGTATCGTCAAAAGATCCGTAAAATGTTGGGTAAACTGTATGTCTTTTAGGAAAATCTCAGCTCTTAAGAAGTCTTAATTTACACTGGTTCGTAGATCACCCGAGGACGGCTCAAATATTTGGTCTCCTCATTATCAGAGTCACATCGACAGAATAGAGAAAATTCAAGAGAGATTTATTTTCTTTTTGTCGGTGCACCAGAAGAAAATGTTAACTTTTCCACTACACGAGGACCGCTTAAAGTTCTCAAAAGATCTGTTCCTGATCAAGTCTTACTTTTTAAGATTTTAAGGGACTCTCCGGGGAAGGTTACTTTCGAAGGTTAGGTTCGTGTTGCCACGTAGAATTGCACGAATAGTCAATTGTCGCCCGTTTTATGTCAACATGTCCACGACAACTGTTAGAAATTCCCGATCTCATAACAAATAATTCTCATCTTACTATTATTAATTCATGGTTATTAATATTTAGCCTTAGGTCACTATTGATATATAGTCTTAGGTTAAGTAAATTCATAAAAACATTACAGGGGCTTTTGCTGAATATATTGTTTTTTTTTACTCGTATTTTTTCCCCTTGTTGTTAAAATGATTAACGTAACGGTTTATTTTAGGTATGTAAAACAAATTGTATAATGTATGCTGTGTTACCTTTAATTGGGATTCATCATATCACCATACTCAGCCCACATCGACCCACTGCTGGGCATAGGCCTCTTCTCTAAAGCGCCAATCTCCCCAGTCCTGTGCCAATCGCACCTTGTGGGATCCCGACGACTTGATGATATCTTTGGACCATCGGGCTGGTGGTCTGCCCACTGGCCCTGTCACTCCCCGTGGCCACTACTCTGTGACTGCTTTGGTTCACCGTCCGTCTTCCCGTCTAGCCAAGTGTCCCGCCCATCTCCACTTCAATATCGTTATCCGTTTGCCTCCAACTGCGACCTTCGTTTTCCGTCGAATCTCGACGTTTGGCACACGGTCAACGAGAGAGATAGCTAACATGGAACGCTCCATCGCTCTTTGTGATACTTTGTGGGCGTCCATGTTTCGGCTCCATAGGTGAGGATAGGCAAGACACATTGGTTATACACCTTGGCCTTCAGGCAAATGGCACAGGACTTTGGCGAATAGTTTGTAGACCTGAGAGAGCAGGCTAATAGGGCGGTAATTGGAAAACGTGGATTTATCCCCTTTTTTGTGAAGGTCCGTGACGATCGCGTATTACCCTGAGTAAGAACATTGTTGAAGAGTTTTACGAGAACCTCTAGGAGGGGCTTTCCACCTGACTGAGGCATCTCGACATACACCCTATCCTCCCCAGAAGCTTTACCTCCCTTCAGTTTGCCTAGAGGGTACTCTTCTTCACCCGAAGTGATGGGAGATTATCTTCGCAACGCTCCGCTGGTGCTGCTCTAGGGTCCGCTGGGTCTGGAGAGTCTGGTTCGGGTGCTTTGGATGCGTATAAGTTCCCGTAAAACTCTTCAACTATCTTTATAATTTCGTCACGATCCGTCTCAATGTTTCCAGCTGTATCCGTAAGCTTACTTACCATCTTGTTTCTGTTCAGTTTCTTTTGAAAGACTTTTGGGCCCCTATTATCTACGATGGTTTTGGCAATGATATGGGTGTTGTAAGTCGTTGTATGTTGGCAGTCGGATCTCTGCCGGGGATTCTCCTCCCTGCCGGGCATCCTCTGCCCTGCCGTAACCCATAAAACTCACTGGCCATAAAACGCCACGCGGGCCAGTGCATCTTGGCGAGTCTTCCTCTCGTGTCGGCCTTGAGCACCCAAGACCATAAGGAGTTAAGTGCAATAGTTACCGGTAGGGACCACGAGGAGGTGTGAACTCGGACTAGAAGCTACTGATCGATCAGTAACCAGAAGATGGCAATACTGAGTACAATGATTCTCCAGTGCATGCTCAGCAGCTCCCTTCAACTATCCTAATCGGGATTGCGTGTAGCAATATGTATTGTATTTAATATTTGTGTGTTGTGTATAAGGCCTTTTGGTAAACCATAATAAATAAATTATGATATTATGATCATCCTAATTATAAGTAAAAGTTGAAAGATGTAAGAAGACCTTGATGCCATTATTTCAGCAAAAAAATAATTAAATCAAAATGTATTTTTTATATCTGTAGATATTAATAAATATACTTAGAACACGTCATTTTCTTACCTCTCCTCCGCATTGGAAGAGAGGTAAGAACACTGTGGGAGAAGGGGGCTAAAAAAGCGCCTCAGATTGATGTAAAAAAAATATATATATAAACATGCAGGAATAAATAGAATCTTAACAGCGAGTTATGTGTTGTGTTAGATTAACTCCATGCCCTCTTATCATAAATATATCTTCATATCTTCTTATCAATCTTTCATATCATTGTATCCCTATTTGCATAAGATAATTTAAGCATGGTTTTAAATTGTTCAAAAAGCAATTTCAAAATATCCAGAGGTAAGTATCTTGTTGTAGAAGAGAATGTATTGACCCTTGAACGAATTGCTATCTTTCACGAGTTGGAATCGGGGCGCAACTGGTCTGTGATAATTTTTAGTTTAACATTATAGCTGTCAAATTTTGGAAAACGTTCTTGCATTATATTTTGGGAAATAAATTGACTTGCTACAGTTAGTACTTACATCAATTTATTTAAAAAGTTCTCATAGGGAGTCTGCGTCTCAAATTATAAAGTGCTTGAATAGCTCTTTTTTTGTAATATAAAAATAGTTTAAAGTATCTGTATATCTGCTGTTTTCACCCACAAAAAATACGATTGGACAAGACATTATGAAAGCAACTAAAGATGATAGCCCAGCTGTAGCCACTTCCGTGTAAAGTCTGATTTAACTTGTATACATGTATACACAGATAACCAAAGTACCTGCATAATTGTTAAGTTTGTCTAAAATCGATATAATTAACAGATCGCGGAAGTAATTCGTGTTTATTTTCAGTACCATACAAAGCAGCCTGAACATTTTAAAATATTTATAGATTTTTTTGTGTATTAATTAATTAATTATTAATACAGTTTATTGCACAACATTACAGACTATGTCCAATTCGTTGTTCATATACAAATAACATATATACCCTTCCATTTAAATTATAACAAATTATAGTATCGTACATGTCAGTTCAATAAATGTCAATAATAATAATAATAATTCAAAAATAAAAATGACATTGCAGTCGTTTGGAACTTAAAATAATCAGTTCAGTATATACTTTAATTACATTATACAACCCTGTCACACATTTCCCTCGCAGAACCTTCCACATTCTCGCAAAATATGCCTCCATGCTTCACCAAGCAGATCATGAATGTTTAGTTATCTCAAAAAAATCTACAATACCGCCCAAATATGCATGACTACAGTAAAGAATAGAGAATGCTCTTAATAAGAGGCACACTTGATTTCACGTTGCTTTGCTTTTTTGAAACTTTAATGCATTCGGCCATTCGACGAAATGTTGGTTAGAAAGTAAAAAATAGTTTCGTGCCATCATACAAGAAAACTTAAGGACCAAAAAATAATATAACTTATTTATTTATTAACAAAATAACAAAAACAAAACCTCGCACACGATTCGCGCACTGAGTGTTAAGAACATATTACGATGTATTATGACGGAACTGCAAATTTACAGTTTACGGGTTTTTCCTTTTACTTATGCTATAAGACCTTGCTTGCTGCCAAATTTCATGATTCTAGGTTAACGGGAAACACGGTTTTGACTCCAGCAGCAGAGTCAGAAATGTATACGCAGTAAAATTATTTAAAGGTTTTGGATTAAGATTCAGCGTCAATCTTGACGGGCAGATTTATATTTATTGGAAACTATGTGAGATTTACGGCAAATTTTTCCTCCTTAGCAAAATAATCAAGAAAACAGAAAACAAAATGTTTAATATCGTTGTAAAATTGTGTTTGATTTTGAGGTTAGTTTTTTTTTTATGTTACACATGGCAGCAGTTATCATTATTTTAGTTGGTCATTATGAAACGACTTTAGTTATCACCAAAGACTGTCAAGTATTTCTTTAATTATCCAGCGTTATTGGTAGGTATCTTTAGCACGGAAATTTTCCAGAGAGGTTCATTCGGTTAATTTTCATTTTTGACGTTTTATAATTTTTGATTGATGTTTCAACGAATTTGGTGTAGCGTTTGTGGATAGTAATGTGTTTGTGATTATTTGAGATGAGTAAATGATTAAAGTAAAAATAATTTTAATGACATTATCTACATAGATATATTAGGTATAATCAATGTAGTGTAGATATATTCAGTATATACAAACTTGCGCTTCTGTCGCTCGATTCTCTATCTCTGACAGGTATGGCGGATCGGAATTTGATTGCAATTTTGAAATCAAATTCGAAACAATTTAATCCATTCAAATCCCTCAAAAAACAGTCGAAATCGCAATCAAAATGTACTCTGAAGGCGTCTACCATACCTCTAAGTGTTTGGTGCTGGCATTGCTTACGTAGTTAAGTTAATTGCTAAACTGCAACCCTGGACTCCAACTATCCCTTATTATAAACGGCTGTTTATTGACCGAGCGAGCGAAGCGGCCGAAGCATTAAGTTACGAGATTGGCCAAAAATACCTTTGTCCGTCTGTCTGTTCTCTTCCTCTTGTTCAAAGGTTTTTGTTGATTTTGACGAAAATTCATTCTACACAACATGTCAAAAAAAACAAGTTTCCTCTGCCTTTATATATGGATAGATTTCAATTTTTGAAGTTGAAGCGTGGTTTACTGTTCACACAGAAACAATAGTTTAGCCGTGATTATAAAGTGTATAATAAGACGATTCTATACCCCAGCCAGCCAGCTTAATTTTACTCGAACACGAGGCGTGCGCCTCTCGGTAGGGATATTATTGGGCTAGATTTAATTAGTTTGCGTTACACGAAGCCACAGCATCCAATAACTGTTTAGGCTGACGGTCGAATGTCAAGACCTCATCATCATCATATTCAGCCCACATCGACCCACTGCTGGGCATAGGCCTCGACTTAGTCTACTACCGAAGACTTACCTACCAAAGTTTAAAGAATCATCATCATCAATCAGAATTAGATTTTATAGCTCAAGAAATAGAAATCACATGTCTACAGTTGTTCCAAATACAATTTATTACTTACACCACTCATCTTCGAATGTAGGTATTTCTTTCAATGATGTAAGTATTCATTATGAATTAATTCTGATTCTATTCTATCATTGATCAAGGGACTGGTTCAAGAAGTCCCGATAAGTCCTTTTGAACAGATAGATCATAGTATTTGTATGAAAAATTACAGATGAATGTGCACACAGTTTAGACAGGAAAATAAAAACTAAAAATAAAAGGAAAATAAAATTGGATTAAAAAAGTATTGCCTTGGACTTGTAAGTGGACTTGGTTTAATTTCCCGCATTTATGTTTAAAACTTGCTGGTTAGACTCACACACTAATGGTTCCGTACCATTGAACAATAAAATACCCAAAAAAATCAAATCAAAATCAAAAATCATTTATTTCCATAGGATGTTGTTACATCACTTAGATCCGTCATTACATTTTTTTGGGTGAGTTCACTAACACAATGGCGGAATCTGTGGAGAAGAGCTCACCGAAGAAACTCCACAGTCGTCGCATCTTTTGCGTTTCCTTTTTTAAATAAAATATTGTCAAATTACAAAATGAATGCTAATTATATATCGAAACAGCCTGTTACTCAAACATTCTATTCCCATGGACATCTGTCCTCTAAGTAATCAGATATCCTATAGTAACCTTTTTTATACAATTTCTGTTTTATTATTATTTTAAACTTGTCTAAAGGTAAGTTTTTAATATCAGTAGGGACCTTATTGTAATAGCGTATACAATTGCCTTTAAAAGAATTACTAATTTTATGTAGTCGGCTTACATAAGCAACCAACTTGTCTTTATTTCTAGTATTAAAATTTTGTATATCACTGTACTTCTGAAAATTAGTTATATTTCTTTTTACATACACAAGATTGTCATAGATATATTGAGACACAAATGTCAGAATATTGATTTCTTTAAACTTTTCCCTCAGTGACACTCTAGGCCCTAATCTATAAATTGCACGAACAGCCCGTTTCTGCAGAATAAATATACTATTAGCATTCGCAGCGTGACCCCACAATAAAATACCATAGGTCATTAGACTATGAAAGTAACTAAAGTAGACTAGTCTAGCGGTGTCTACGTCGGTAAGAGCTCTAATTTTTTTAACTGCGAACGCTGCTGAACTCAGTCTGTTCGACAATTTATTTATATGAGGATCCCATTGTAGTTTGGCGTCTAAAGTAATGCCCAAAAAGACAGTCGACTGCACAAGGTCCAATCTCTGTCCTTTTATAAATATGTCTGTAGTTACCGGGTTCACATTGGGTAATACATTTTGTTTTCTTTTCATTAAGTAATAAATTGTTAACAGTAAACCAGTTCACTATACTAGAGATAGCATTGTTTACCTCGTCATAATTTGATTGCTGTCTTTTAACTTTAAATATCAAAGAAGTATCATCGGAAAACAATACTAACCCATGTTTTGCTTTAACAAGGTAAGGTAAATCATTAGTATATACTAAAAACAAGAAAGGACCAAGAATTGAACCTTGCGGTACGCCCATACTTATTGAAGACCCAGGTGATCTTTTCCCATTAACATCGACCATCTGAACCCTATCTGTTAGATATGACTCCAGAAGGCCAAGTGCCTGATCTTTTACACCATAATGGCGTAACTTGCTGACAAGAGTGTCATGATGGACGCAATCAAAAGCCTTGGATAGATCGCAGAAGACACCTATTGCATCCATTGCGTCTTCCAAGGCATCAAAAATATTGTCGATTAGTTCAACACCAGCATCGGCTGTTGAACGACCCTTTGTGAAACCAAACTGAGCAATATGAATTAAATTATTGAGATAAAAATGACTTTGCAATTGATTAAGTATGAGTTTTTCAAATATTTTGCTAAGCGTTGGTAGTATCGATATGGGTCTAAAATTGGTGGGGTCTGATGTACTACCAGCTTTGAATAAAGGTATAACACACCATTATCTATACATTGATTAAATAAAGGTGAGGTGCAATACAATCTACAATGGAACTAATAATTTTTACTAATAGACCATGGGCGTCAGCTGTCTTTTTCATTTCCAGGGATTTAAACGCTTTTACAATGTCTTCATTATTTACGTGCCTAAATTTAAAATCTGTTTTACATTCCTCAAAGTTTTGTTTAAGTATAGATTCAACAGCAGCGGGAGATGAATTTAAAGACTTGGTTGTTGAAACTGGAATGTCCGTAAAGAAATTTTCGAAAGCTTTTGCTACTTCTAGGTCTGTACTTAGCAAATGATTATCTATCTTAAGCTTGAAGTTATTATGTGTAGCTTTGGCCTTTCCAGTCTCTCTGTTTATAATTTGCCAAGTCGTTTTCATTACATTGCTACTAGATTCAATTTTGTTTTTAATGAAATTAGATTTAGCTACGGCACAAACGCGTTTAAACATTTTTGAATAACTACGAACATAATCTAGAAAGGCCGTATTTTTGTTATATGATTTCTCTTCATAGAGTTCATATAATCTTCGTCTGCTCCTATGAATTCCAACTGTCGCCCAATCACTAAACAAAGCTTTGTTATTAACTTTTATAGTTTTTGATTTAAATACCGTATCATATTCATTTTTGACAAGGTTAAATACTGAGTTGTACAACAAATTTGGATCGTCACTGTATGGTATTTCCCATAGTTTATCTAAAATATTATTCCTGTAGTGTTCAAGCCGAGTGTCACTAACGGGCACACATGTAATATCCTCTTTTTGGTTCTTTTTTATTTTAATATTGAATATACCTATCTGACCAGAGTGATCAGAGGTTAATTTATTGATGACCGATTTGAAAATGGGCGTAATGTTAGTAAATATATTGTCAATGCAGGTAGCAGATGTTGCAGTAATTCTAGTAGGCTCCAAAAACAGATAGTTCATGTTGTGACATAAAAATAAAGATTTTAATCTAGTACAAATATTATTATCCTCTAACAGATTAACATTAAAATCACCACAAATTATAAAAAATGTGTTTTTATCGCTGATTTTAATCAAGACTTCATCCATTTTCTTTTCGAATAAATCAAAGGATGAATCTGGTGGTCTGTATACGCTCATTACAATAAGTTGTTCAAGTTCAATACAGGCTATTTCCATGGTACGCTCAACAGACAGGCTCACTATGTCAACTCGTTCCTTATATTTAAAACTAACAAAAAACACTTTATATCAAAAATGCCTGTTTTTTTTTGTTTTATTATTTGTTGTTGTTGTCGCAACAGAAACACAGATTCTGTAAACATTTTATCTCTCTACCTATATAACCTATAACGGTTCTTTGGTTTTACCTTATATTATCTTAATTACACATTTTCCAGAAAATCATCCTAAAAACATCAGAACAGAACACTAGAACATTAAGTTTTCTTTGGTAAAACATATTTTTAAAGGATCCTCGAGGTCACAAATTGAAATTCCAGACCTCACACTATCCCAAAACAATATCCCAAAATTTCATTATATTGGTAATTGTGTCCAGGTCGAAAGTACCAGCCGACTGAACTATTTAGTGATATTATCAGATCAAATATTTTGGAAAGTCATTCTACAAATCTGTTCGGCCGAAGGAGCACTCAAGTGTTTTTGTTAGACGAACATGCATGCATTTCTGTCATCATCCACAAAACAAATCGACATTGTATATGTCGCCATAAGTTAGTCAAAACCGTTAGTTGATAAACTAACGCGTTAGTTGATCAGCTATCGACAGATAGTAAACTAGACCGACAGGGTTTTGAACTTACGTTTCTTTTTCTTACATGTCAACCTAACACGAAGAAATACATGTCACCTAAGCTACCACAGTGTTTGCCCTGGTATTTCGTTTGCAATTCAAGTTTAAACCAGTTTACTATTTAACTGTTTTAACCATCAATCTATCAACTAACGTGTCATATAGTAAGCAGTAAACTACAGTTTACTATCTTTCGATAGTTGACTAACTGACGAGAAAAAACGTTAGTTTATTAACTAACGGTTTTGACAATCTTACGGTGACATATATATGTAATTGACATTTAGTGTAGCTGTAATTTTTTCATAGTAAGTGAATAAGGGGGTAAAATGAATGTGTAACCCGAAAAACCCTGGTTAGTTTTGTTGCACTCTGTATAGAGTATGGCGTGCATTTGTGAACTACGTCCAATGTGTGTCCAGAAATGTTACAATTTGATACAAAACCGAAAACACGGGCAGTATAAAGACAACTACAGAAAGTCCCACTCTCGGTTCTTGAACCTCGTGATTATATAATGGATGACTTCGATGACGTCACAGTTCATATTTCTCACCACTGGACTATTTTTCCCATGTCTCCGTGAGCGATTTCAGAAATTGTGGCAAGTTTAATATTAGTCTGTTACGTAACATCCGGGCGGGCCAGTTAGCCACGATACCAGGCGTCCGATGATAAATTTGTGCGAAGATAGAAGTGGTTTGGTTTATCGCTTTTTGAAGCTACCTTTATGGAATTGCTGCTTATAGTTGGTACTTGTAATGTGTGATCTACAGTGTATTCGGGAATTTATATCGCAAGCCATTCCAAACCGATCTTTTGCAGGATTTTTCAAACTTGAAATTGTCGTTTTACCAATAAGAACGTTTATTTCACACGAGCTCCTATTTATACCGGCTGTTATTTGAATTTGAATCGGGATAAGTTAAGAGATACAAATTCCAGCTTCTGTACGTACACAGGTATATCGTAGGTACATTAATTGTTTCACAATTAAATTATGGAAAGAATAGCCTAGGCACAAACATTGAGGGGAAGAGACGAGCTGGTTTGAGGAGTAAGTCACGGATCCGCAACAAAGCGAGATGGCCGACGGAAGTGGCTGGCCCATAACAGCTGACACACTTGGCGAATAATAAGATGTATGGATTTTACACAGAGGACACAGGAAGAACAATATCAAATACTTCTTTAATCAAATTCCATTCTTATGGCCTTGCAGGCCTTTAAAATAGATAAATATGAGCAAATTAGGTTTTGGCGTGTCGGCCCTAACACAAAATCTTCACTTTAGTCATAACTGTAGCAATCTCTCCAGAACTGTCTAGTCCCAAAGCGAATTTCCTAACTGCTATCGCACTACAACTCTCTCTTTCTCTCACTTCACTATCTATCTACCTATAGGTATATCAAACCAGGCTAATAGCACCTGCACCTACCCTTAATCACATTCTATTTATAACCAGTATTACTCTTCACCGAGTTTTATACGAAAAGGTATTACAAGTATTGGGAATGTGTGTACAATAAAGTGTATTTTAGTCCGGCGGCGCCGCGTGGGGGTCCGTCGAGCAGTGTGTCTGTGGCCACCGCTGTGGACGCGTGCGCACGTATCCTCGCAATCGAACCGGCTCCCGCGCATATCCGACCAGTGAATAGTGCATCCACCTGTGTAAGTTCAGTGCGCGCTTTTTTAATCCAAGCTTGTGAAGTGAAGTTAAGTTAATCGCTTGGTTACTAATATTTTTTTTGCGTGGGCTGGCTGGGTGTGGGCAGGGAAATTTGATAAGGCGAGGTGTTGGTCGGTCAGCAGTCTACTTTTGTATGCAGGCTTGGCCCGAGCTCGCTTGGTGGAGGTTATTTTTGACCGGTTGCTTGCCGCGCGGTATTTCGGTTATTTCTCGGGCGCCGCCGGCGACGGCGGTCGTTTCGGGTTATGATATTTGTTGACAGAGATGATGGTTTCTTTATAATGACATATTTTTAGGCGGCTGAATTGGTTTTTGGATTGTGTCTTTGTACTCGAACGTGTACATATTCTCAATCGAACGTCGTTAGTTTAAGTTAACCTATTAAATCTGCTTTACACGCAGACTTGGGTATTGGAAATAACTTTAATTTGCTATGAATCGCTCTGAAAATTAATCGTAAAAAGAAAGAAATGGGTTTGCTACATTATAATCTGAAATGCTCATGTGCTACGCGGCTCGTAGCCCGTAACGCTGAGGTCAGCGTAGCATCAAGTTTCGGCCGTTACGATTACAATCCTGTAGTTTTGGAGTAATTTAATATTATCATAAGTTCGGCTATGTTGCATTATTATTTATTATTATCTATCCACTTTATGCACTAACCTATAGCCCAAAAATTACAATTCTCTGATACTAAATGTCAAATTAATATCGAGTCGATTTTCCTAGGGATTTCAATTAGTGGACAAGATGGCAAGTCGTTTCTACTAGAAATACTGTCCCTAATTTAATAACTAAATCCAAACCTACGCAATATCCTAGATTAATTTATGATTAATTTAGCTGTTTGGAAAGACTAATTACTGCTTTAGACAGGTTTTTTTTTTAAATAATGATGTGACTAGTCTAGAGGAACTTTTTTCATGCAACTTAGCACGAAATACTAGAAAATAACGATGGCAACTTAAGTGACTGCGTGTTTTAATAGACAAATAAATTTTCCAATAAAAAACCACGCAGTGGTCTGCAAATTTTGCCATCATTTATTTCTAGCATTTCGTGCCAAGGTATATATATATACATGTACATATGTCGTTAATATTTTGTGAATGAGAAAAAATATAAATTTAATTTTAACTCAAAATTGATACTATTTATCAAGTTTACCAAGTCCTATATTCTTGTGCTTGTAAATGGATAGCTACGCTATTTTATATTTTTAGAATTACGTTGTATACTGTCATCCTGTCATCCTTCTTCATTTAAATGTTATAGTATAAGTTTAAAAGTCTCAATTCTGAGGAAATGACAAAAAAAAAACAACAAGAAAAAGTTAGATCCTTGTATCTCCCATCAGCTCACAAGTTATCAAAGAAAAAAATACATTTACCCAAAAGGTGACTAATTCAAATTGAACTACAATTCCCTACTACATAACTCATAATATCTTTTATCTACACACGTATCACAAACCCTCTTTGCTGCGTCCAAAAACCGCACGTTACGACCAGCATAATGTTTTTAGTAAAAACAGATTTCTTATCTGAATATTGATACATTATGACCATAATGTAATTTTCGACAAATTATGACATTCAAATTTCGAACGCCGACGTTTTCTAGTGTGTCCTAGTTTGTTTGTAAAGTTGGTACTATTGAAAAAACTAAACAAGTGCAGAGCAATGATCAATGCCACAATGCGGGTCCAACATGCGGTTCCTGAACTCATCAAAGAGAGCCTATGATATGTGTATAGATAAACTAGTGTATGTAACTGTACATAATTGACATTACAACTCTCGAGTAATATTATTATGAAATTCGCCTTCGGCACGTTTCATAAACCCACTCTCGAGTTTTAATGTCCTCCATTATGTATCAGTCACATAAACTACTATATTGCGCACAAATATACAGATGTACAGATAACAAGAATTAGATAATAATGTATAAAGACGAGCAGTCTCCACTCATTACATATATGCTCAGCAAACATTGTGAAATAGCGTCAGTTTTCATACGTCGTCTTTGTGTTTCCACTTTGACAATGGGGCAGAAAACGATCAAATTATTTCCATCTAGAGCACAGAGTAATTAAGCAAAGAGTTTCGTTTATCTGAGGTTACAAATGTATCACAGAGAACAGAGTTTCGTTGTTCAGAGAAATAAAACAGGAAGATAACGCAAAACATAGAGTTTCAATCATATGACGTTTATAACTTGATAAAAATTCTCAACAGCAACAAAGAGTAACATGAGAAGTTCCATGGATATAGGTAGTAACAAAACTGTTTGCATAAATTAGCTTTATTTACTTTTACTCTGTGTGATTCATTTGTAAGAAACGAAACTCTTTGCTCACTTACGCTGTTTATTATCTACAAATTTTAGCGCCCTCTACGTGGTACTATTAAAAAAAAACGATTGCTTCCCTTTTGTCAATATCCAGATATCCATAGAACTTCAGATGAATTAAACTCTTTGTTGCTGTTGACAAGTATCAGACTCACAGTGCCCTCTGCCAAAAGGGTTTGCGTAATCTTTTCCATTGCGTTGAATTTGCACTTGAGTTCAAGAGTTCAATAAGGAGGCCGATATGTACCGAAAGTGAGTAAAAAGGGACAATTTCCAATACGATTTAAAGTTTGAATTTCTGTTTGTTTTTTTAATTTTATTTATTTAGTTAAGGAAGCCAACAAGTATTTTAAATCTTAAGTAAACTTAAGTATTTTTGCGTACGAAATAAAGCACATTTTAGGCTTAGATCGGTTACATAAATAACATATCATGATTTTTTGCTAAGGTAAGGTCATGATCATAAATATACATCATTCATATTTATGGACACAGGGAAGGGTGAGGATTTTCAGTTGTGTGTGTGTATGAGTAAAACACTACATATAGTTCAAGAAAAAAATTTTTAACTATATGTAGTGTTTTCACAGAGTTTACCAAGTACTTTATTCACATATACATTTTTGGAATGGCGGTATAGGTCAACTTCGGAGATTTTTACTATGAATTTGAGTAAGCTGTAAGGGGACATCTCAATTTGCCACCCAATATTCTGGCAGTGACTGACCGCCTAGTTCAGACCTAAAGGCATATAACTAGGCTACCAGGAACCGCTGTAGACATTGATCGATCACTATTGAACGTTGCCCAACCGGGTCATTGAACCCGTGAACCCTACAACAGTACATCTCGGTTATTAATTATAGATGAACGCGGCTCCATCTGATCTGATTGGAATGTGCCAATATTGTCTGGTGCACTCACCCTGTCATGTGGGACTCCTTTAGTACAATGGCTGAAATGTGAATCAAATCAATTCGGTTTTAAAACGACTGTTTACTGTCGTAAGCTAAACTTACTTTAGTAAACGTTCAGTCACATGAGAATTTTTCTAAGCACGCAGATTTTGTTGGAAAATAAATCTCTGAATTTCTTTAAATGAAGATATATAATAGCCCTACTTTCAGACCAAATTTGTTGCTCTATTGTGTATCTCTTTTACAATCCACATCAAATGAAATGATTGAAGGATGTTCGCCAACTTCAAATCGACCAATCTCAGAGCGATTATTTGACAGGAGCTTCTGATTTGAATTTGAAGGAATCGGGATATTTGAAGAGAATCAAATTCAAGCTACTGGCTCTTCTCCCACAGTGGTCCAATGTAGAGAAGTAACAAAAAATGACGATTGCTAAGTATATGTCTACAGTAATAAAGACATTTGAAATTTGGAATTATCTAACTCCAATCAAATCCACAGGAAATTCGACAAAGTTAATGTGAAATCAAGTGTATGGGAAAACTGTCATTTTTCAACAATTTTCTGTCGGTTTGAGTTGAGTTAATCGTTCAGGTCATAAAAAAATGCCCGCGATTTTGAACAAAGTCATAGTCTACGTACTTTATTACTGTAGATATTTACATATACTTAGCAAACGTCATTTTTTGCCTCTTCTCTACATTGGACTACTGTGGGAGAAGAAGGGCGTAGAAACTCCCACAGATTGATTTTTAGATCTCTTTTAAAAAAAGGTTGTGCTTAACTAATACAAATATGAAAAATTTAATTGTTATGATTAATAAGCAGGAATAAATAATTACAAAATAATTAACAGCAAGGTCTGTGTTGAGCCAGATTAACCCCATACAGTCCTGTCATTTAAGTAATCTTGAACATTGTAATATCCCTTTTTCGACAAAGTCGCTTTAACATGCTTTTTAAATTGCTCAAATGGCAATTTCAAAATCTCCAGAGGTATCTTATTGTAGTAGAGAATGCACTGACCCTTGAAAGAATTGCTAACCTTCGCGAGTCTAAAACGGGGCGCACATAGTCTGTGATTATTTCTTTGGTTAATATTACAGCTATCGGTAAGTTTGGAAAATGTTGTCAGGTTCTTGCGTACATACATTATATTTTCGAAAATAAATTGACTAGCTACTGTTAGAATGTCAATTTCTTTAAAAAGCTCTCTTAAGGAGTCTTTTCTTTTTAAATTATAAATTGCTCGAATTGCTCTTTTCTGTAAAATTTAAATAGTTTGAATATCCGCTGCTTTCCCCCACAACAAGATACCATAGGACATCACACTATGAAAGTAACTTAAATATACTAGCCTAGATGTAGCCACATCCGTGCTTTGTCTGATGTTTCTAACAGCGTAAGCCGCAGAACTTAATTTACCAGCCAATTTATCTATGTGGGGTCCCCACTGCAATTTGCTATCAATGGTTATTCCAAGAATCTTCGTATCATTTACTAATTCTAACGTGCTGTTGTCTAACACTAAACTGGTCTCAACTTGCCTGACATTTGGAAGTAAGAATTTGATACACTTGGTTTTACCAGCGTTTAACAATAAATTATTAACTGTGAACCAATTCAAGGTTAAAGACAATACACCATTAACATCATCAAAATCTCCTTTTTGTCTTTCAATTTTGAAGACCATTGAAGTATCATCAGCAAACAACACTATGTCAGTTAATTTCTCCACCATGAAAGGCAGATCATTAATATATACCAGGAATAAGAAAGGGCCTAATATGGAACCTTGTGGAACGCCAATTTTAACACCCGATCCATCAGATTTTACGCCGTTAACTTCTGCCTTTTGAATTCTATTGCTTATGTATGATCTTAGTAGATCCAACGCTTTATTTCTAACTCCGTAATGATTTAATTTAATTAATAGCGTATTATGATCAACACAATCAAACGCCTTCGACAGGTCGCAAAAAACTCCGATAGCATCCTGTGCGGCCTCCCAAGCAGAATAAATATGAGATACAAGGGTAATACCTGCATCCGTAGTCGATTTACCCCTAGTGAAACCATATTGTTTAGCGTGGAGTTGTTTTGTACGGTTGAAGTGTGAGAGCATTTGATTGAGTATAATCTTTTCAAATATTTTACTTAGTGTTGGAAGAACAGATATTGGTCTGAAATTTGAAGGATCGCCCTTATCTCCCGACTTGAACAGAGGTATCAGTTTACTGTGTTTCATGAGGTCTGGAAAAGCCCCATCGTCAACACATTTATTGAATATATAAGCTTAGTGTGGGGCTATAACTAGAATTACTGAACCAATGACTTTGAATGATATACCCCACAGGTCTTCTGTATTTTTTAAGTTAAGTAATTTAAACGTTTTGACAATGTCCTGGGGATATACATGATGAAATTTTAAATATACATTACTGACGCTAGCGTTATTTTTTAATAAAGTCTCTGCTTCATATGGAGATGAATTTAGACGGTCTGTTGTGAGTACGGGTACATTGCTGAAGAATGTTTCAAAAGCTCGAGCAACATCAAATATTTATTTATTTTCCCCACGATACAGGCTTGCCTAGTGTGGGGATCACAAGTACTGTTTTTGTTTAATCTTAATTTTACACATTAGTCGTCACATAATATTTAAATTATAGTTAAAATTGTTTGCTTTTGTGAAATAAATAAATATTTGATTTGATTTGATTTGACATCAGCGTTGGATTTAACAACATCATCACCTATCTTTAGGCAGAAATCATTGTCCCTTGGTATAACTTTGCCAGTTTCGCGGTTTATTATTTGCCAAACTGTTTTCATTCTATTATTTGAATTTTGAATTTTTCTATTAATGTGTAAAGTTTTTGCAGTTCTACAAACCAACTTGAAAGTTTTGGAATATTTTTTAACATAGTCATGAAATTTTCGATCAAAGTTATAGGTTTTTTGATCATAAAGGTCATACAAGATAACTCTACTTTTACGAATTCCAAACGTTGCCCAATCATTAAATTTAGATTTACCGTTGTAGTCACTGACTTTCTTTAATTTGAAAACTTTATTGAATTCTTTCTGAATAATGTTGAAGAAGTCTGAGAAGATTTTGTTTGGGTTCTGTTCATTAAAATCCGGTACTGGCAAATTTATATCTAAGTTTTTCGTATATGTCTCTAGTCTATGGGATGTAATAGGCCTATAAAATGATGGACCAGTCTTATCCTTAATAGCAATTGGGAATGAAACACTTTTACTTGTGAATGCACAGTCACAAAAAACGTTATCGCAAGTTTGGCTGGTAAGTGTAAATCTAGTCGGCTCTAAAAACACATGACATAAATTAATCGATTTGAATAAAGTTATTAATCGTTGTTTCATTGTTGTTCCTACAAGCAAATCTACATTAAGATCGCCACAGATAATTAACTTTTTTCTGTTATTACATAGTTTAGTGAGGGCTTCCTCCATAATTTTCTCAAATATTTCGAAAAGCGCCATGCCCTTTTTCATCCCTCGGTGGCCTGTAGACACAAACAATAATATGGCTATCTAACTCAACACAGGATACCTCTATTTGTCTTTCAACAGTAAGTGCAAGAATATCTTTCCGTTGTTTCACCTTAATATTATTTTTCACTAAGATTAAAGAACCACCTCTATCAGCAGTCTTTCTATTGTAACAACTGACAATTTTGTAATTATTTATGTTAAAAGACATCATATTTTCCTTCAACCAGTGATCTGTAACACAAATAATATCAATGTCAGAATTTTTTAGAAATAATTGTAATACAAGTTCTTTGCCAGGTAGCCCATGGATGTTTTGATGGGAAATATTTAACTGGGGTTTACATTTTTACATTTTTAGTGGCTCTTGTATGCTAGAGATTTCCTCTATTGTCTTATTACTTGGTAATAAACTTCAAAACCTCTGAAAATAATAACCTGGCTCCTGGTCACCGGCACTGCGGGGTAAATAATTTTCATGAAATCCAAACTAATCCGTCACCAACATAACATATCATTTACATACAGGCACATACCTCGCTTCTGGCCCCACACTTGTCTACCATGTGTCGTCTGAACACTACAAGTACATCCCAGTGCTGATGACTATTCTCTGGGTGATGACTGGGTTACTCGAGTTCTCTGTACTTCATCACCTGACTCATAAAACGACAGTAATAATTGCGTCGTAGATTATGAAATTATCGTAAAGCATGCCCAGCAGGCCCTTAACACAAATCATTGTGTCCACATTAATGAGAAGACTATGCCAAGTCCATACACTGTGGCTAAATAGCACCATTACTTGTAATTAGGGGGGCAGGTGCTAGGAAAGTCAGTGCAGGATACATAAACAATATCAGGCTTTTTCCTAGTTGCGGCGGCACAGACTTTCAGACATAAAAATGTATTAATGTAGATTTTAGAAATATTCTTAGAACGCATATTTTTTGTTTCGTTCATTCGCTAGATAATGCGCTCGCTCTGTCGCAGGCACGCTCACGCAGCACATCATATGCTATTGGCTAGGCGTAGCTGCAAAGCTGTGCCCCTACCATCCTGTACAGGATAATACGGTGGTTGACTGCTAGTCAAAATAAATACTTTTTAGGAACTGTCAAAACGATAATTTCGTTCACGAGTACTATGATATACTAGCATGTGACGTCATAGTCAAAAATGCTGTCTAGTTAACAAAATTGGGTTAATAAATACAACTGCTGAATTTTGTCGAAAAAGGAATATCACAATGTTCAAGACTACTTAAATGATGGGATTGTATGGGGTTGGTTGATCTAGCTCAACACAGTCCTTGGGGTTAATAATTTTGTAATTATGTTTTCCTGCTTATTATATTGTAATATTTGTATTAGTTAAGCACAAGCAATTTTAAAAGAGATCTAAAAATCAATCTGTGGGAGTTTCTACGCTTTGCTTCTCCCACAGGTTTCAACGTAGAGAAGAGACAAAAAATTACGTTTGCTAAGTATAACTAAATATCTACAGTAATAAAGACATTTGATTTGATACCATTCTAATATAAAAGCCCATTTTTTACAAAATTTACCCATACGTGTCTTCATTAATTATAGAATTCCCTTTATTCCTCCATGGCATCATCAGATTCTGACCGAAGTTGATAAATTGTTGAGAAGCTCTCCCGGTACGTTACCATCACTTCCACAGCATCATCATTCATCCATACATTACTGACCAACCTTAATAAAGTTACCATATAGCAACCTTTAGGCTACCTTGTGTTGAGTAGTTCCGGTGGCCAGCTGTGGTCTTCATCTTCAGTTCCACTTCATAAAATGGCGCATCCCAAGAGCAAATGCACGAGTTACTGTGATAGTTACAAACAATGCGGTCGGATATAGGTCGGACTTTAATATTTGAAGAGTTGAAATGGGACCAATCGGAAGGAAACCCCTTTCAGAAAAAAACATGATTTTACAAATCGGTCCATCCGTCTTGGAGAAATCGATGATCACACATAAAAAACATAGATTTCTACGAATTGTCAATCTCCTCCTTTTGTGAGGTCGGTTAGAAAGGCCTGACGATATGTATATATAAAGATTTCGTATTTTGACACCCAGCGAATAATACTAAAAGCAAAAACATGTAAAATTTCTTGAAATGCTTCGTTCAAACAGCCATGACTCGTTCCAGTTGTGTTGAAATGTGGCACAGAATCAGCTTCGCTACCAGTAGGTAGAGATAATGTTGTGAACAGGCTCGTTGCTAATTACAACTTATGATAGGTATTATATACCTATCATACCTATTATAAGCAGCTTGTGACAAACAGACACCAAGACTGGTGAAGCTAAATGAAAACTTTTAAAAAGTGCAATTTTAAGAACCGATTCTGTTTTGCTTTTAATAATGCCTCAAGCTGGAGAGGGGGCGCTACTATCAAGTTTTGCCCTGCTTCGAAAAACTCGTAGGTCCGAGGGTGTAGCTGCTACTACAAAGGTATCGATGTCTAAATTCTTTAGTCTCATTCTGTAACTTCAAACCTGCAAAATTAACACAGTTTATTGAGGGGTTAAAGATAGTACATACAATCTCGAGTCAACTTTGAAATTCCATAGATTTGCTCTTCCTAATGGAAAAAGCCACAATAAGGGGATTTCGCACTCAATCCGTAAGAATAAATGTAGCCCATTAATTCCATTAACGACCCGAATGGCCGAGTCGGCAGTGACGCTGCCTACGAAACCAAGGGTCCCGGGTTCGAGTCCCGGTGGGGGCAAATATTTGTTTGATGAGGACGAATGTTTGTACCCTAGTCATGGTTGTTTATCTATCTAAGTATAATATTTATCTATATAAGTATGTGTATCGTTGTCTAGTATCCAAGATACAGGGAATCCTAGTTTGGGGCTAGATCAATGTGTGTAAATGGTGTCCAAGGTAAGGTAATTCCTCCACCGAGGGACAAGGGCTTTTACCCCGATATGAGTAAGATTAAGCCATACTCCACCACGCGGGTCGGTGGAGGGGTTTTATGACACTATGATATTACAGCTTAAAGTGTGATCGGAAACACTGAACATCCGATTATTTTCTTAAGATAAATTAATTATCTCATCGGTACATGATCAGAATCCGAACCTGCATCTCCTGAGTGAGAAGCAAGCGAGAAACCCATTAGACCACGGTGCTCTTTTAATTTTTTTCAATCTCTCTCTATTTCACCAACACCCTTTTGTGATTTGCCAGGGCTCTACTCGCATTTACATTACTGTCTGAATCTCTATACTTTAGGTGCCAGACAACATTTACAACCAACCTCGGCACTTATCACTCCTGATAGACACTTGACGTGAGAGGTGACAGGAGGAGACTAAATGATTGTCACGCTCTTTAGATTTATGTTTTCGTGACGGGCCTGCATCATTCTATGAAATGCATATGTCACCGTAAGATAGTCAAAACCGTTAGTTGATAAACTAACGCGTTAGTAATAACTCGCGCCACGAATTAAGAGCGCTGTGCGACGCTGGTGGGAATTACTGCGCAAATATGTACAGGTATTGAAAAGTGACTACTGCGCATGCAAGGCCACCGCTCATAACTCGTCGCGCGAGGTATAGACACGTATATATACCGTAGATAGTAAACAGATAGTAAACCAGAACGTCGGGGTTTAGAATTTACGTTTCTTTTGTTCTTACATGTCAACCTAACACGAAGAGTAGTCTTCACCTAAGCTACCGCAGTGTTTGCCCTGGTATTTCGTTTGCAATTCAAGTTTAAACCAGTTTACTATTAAACGGTTTAAACCGTTAGTTTATCAAATAACGCGTCATATAGTAAGCAGTACGCTACTGTTTACTATATCTATCGATAGTTGACCAACTAACGAAAAAAAACATCAGTTTATTAACTAACGGTTTTGACTATCTTACGGTGACACATATACATAGTCAGGTCATAAGTTCTGTCACATGTGCAATATGAAATAATTTAGACATGTTTATTATTTATGTCAACATAGCAAAATGAACTTAATAAAACATAGATTCTTATGGTAATAAAGTTTATTCAAAATGACCCCCGCAATTTTGAATACAGGCCTTTATTCTGCGCGGCCAGTCGTCTATCGCAGCACGAACGAGGTCCATGTCAATATCGGCGGCTGCCTTAATCAAGGATGCCTTGAGTGATTCCAAATCAGGATGAGGCTTTGAGCAGGCCTTTTCCTCCAAGTGTTGCCATATCATAATCTAACGGACTCAAATCTGGACTGGAGGAGGGCCAGACTTCGTGCCGGATGAAGTCGATTTCACGCGCCGCCAGCCAGTCTTGTGTGCTTTTCGCTCTATGAGCTGGCGCAGAATCTTGTTGGAATACCCAGTGCCTGTTATTAAACATGGTATGAGAAACAGGTTCCACAAGGTTCTTGAGGACTTTATTTTGATACACAACTGCATTCGTTTTTGACGCCTTTCTCACAAAAATGTATCTCAGTTAAGCCCCAATAAGAGACTCCCAACCAAACCATGAGCGACGATGGAAAATGACCTCGTTGGACACGCGGAATACGGTTGCTCGCTTCTTCACCGCTGTGTGCGTACACCTTATCATTTTGTTTGTTGTAGCTCTCTTCCACGGTGAAAATTTTTTCATCCGAAAAAAGAATTTTCCGATGCTTTTTTCCCGCGTACCGCTTCAACAAAGCGCGGCATCTCTTCAGTCTCAGGTCCATTAAACGAGCGTCCAAACGATGTCCTGTTTTTCTTCGATATGCCCTAAGCCCTAAGTCTTCATTTTACACCCTTTTCACCGTGGTCCTGCTTAACCCCATCTGAAGGGCCAACAGTTTCTGCTTACGTATGGGATTTCTTTGAATTCGCGCCTTCACAGCTTTTATCACTGCTGGAGTCCTAACAGAGCGAGGGCGACCACTTCTTGACCTGTCATCTACACTAGAGTCTTCATTGTATCGTTTTATGGTACGATAAACGAATCTTTTGGTTATATTCAAATTTTTCAGTAAGTAGAAAATCTGAATTGGCGCGTAACCGCAACGATGCAACGCAATAACTGCGACACGGTCTTCTTTAAGTGTCCACTCCATATTTAAAAATGAGGAAAATTCTAAAAAGTACACATTTTTATTTTCATGAAAAATTCGAAATTCGAATTCAATAAACTTTTTTGTTGCCAGCGTTCTAAATTCAAAAGTTTTTATTGTGTGACAGAACTTATGACCTGACTGTGTACAATACAGTCACGTTTTTTTTTGCTATACCAGCCAGTTATTCAATGTACAATCCAATTTCCGTGACAGGGGGGCTGGCCCATCTTCGCATCCATCCTCCATTTTGCGTAACAGGAGCCTGAAATTGAAATAATAATAATAATAATACCTTGGACACTATTTACACACATTGATCTAGCCCCAAAATAGTGTTCCCTGTATCTTGGGTACTAGATAACGATACACATACTTATATAGATAAATATTATACTTAGATAGATAAACAATCATGACTAGGGTACAAACATCCGTTCTCATCAAACAAATGTTTGCCCCTACCGGGACTCGAACCCGGGACCCTTGGCTTCGTAGGCAGGGTCACTGCCGACTCGGCTATTCGGGTCGTATGTTATGCGTCTCTACATTATTTTGTCCATTTTGCCCACATGACTATATGTCTATGTGTAGTAGGTCTGTCAGAGTATATTTTATTATAAAAGCGATTTTAGTACCACTTAGTCTTTTCTAAAGTCAAGTCAAGTACAAAACGTGTGTAGTATGTTGTTGAGTTTATGATGGAAGAATGATATGGTAATAAATAACGCTACTTTATTTCTTTAAGAAGCCTTTAGTCGTATATCTACAGGTACTTTGTGATATCTAAGGCGTATCGAAACGGTGTATTTATTATTTAGTTAAAAAGCTTCATGTTCATCCTCACTGCTGAAATGTTCTGCAGAATATCAGAACATTTCAGAAGTCAGGTTTTCTTTAAAATATATACTAACCTCAGATTAAAAGTAATAATACCTTGGACATATAATACCTTGGACACTATTTACACACATTTATCTAGCCCCAAACTAGGATTCCCTGTATCTTGGGTACTAGACAACGATCACATACTTATATAGATAAATATTATACTTAGATAGATAAACAACCTTGACTAGGGTACAAACATCCCTTCTCATCAAACAAATATTTGCCCCCATCGGGACTCGAACCCGGGACCCTTGGTTTCGTAGGCAGGGTCACTGCCAACTCGACCATTCGGGTCGTCAATATATAGGTTAATAACAAACATTTAGTCACACAGTAAATTAGTAGAGTCTGCTTTAGCCAACCCTAAACGTCACGTAGATCATCCATTCTTCATAAGGATAAACTTAACAAAAAAAATATATAAAAAGTTCACAGAAAAATGGAGTCGTATCATTTGGAGACAAATATTTTCCGAGGTTCAATAATATTGAGGCTCAATAATATGCTCTACCTTATAATTTGTGTAGGATCGGACGATGATGCTCACAAAATAAAAAAGTGTCTTGTGCTCTAAGCCATAATTTGTAATATCTTAGAGCAAAGTATCTTTGCCGCTTCCAGCGGAACGCTGTTTGTTTAAACAAGCGTTTTAATGCTCCAGTGAATTAGTTACAAGAGAAAAATAGCACTGTAACATCAACAAATCGGCGGTTAACCAAAAAATTCTCAGTGCGAAAGAAGAAACTCACTAACCTTCGTATGGTCGAACCAAAATAGCCTAACCCACGCTTATTCATAGACAAATTCATAGCAACTGAAGACCTTAGCATAAATATTTTTCAGAGATTATTACCTGTCCCGGTCGCACTCAACTCTGAGGGTGGCACTATCTCTTTTCAAAGATGGCCGCTCGCCAATAACAGGGATCACGACATTGCGTTACGAAATATGAAATCTAACTGAAGACAAAAATATTGTAGAGAAGTTAAGTTAGCGTATGATAATATCCTGAAATTAATTGTTGGGGCCAAGCAGTGGGCGATATGCCACTCAAAACAATGCAAGCTTTTGTCATAGCTTGCTCTCAATTAGTCTTGAGTATAAACTAAGGTAATTTAAATCGGTGCCTATTGCACTAATGCCAACTGATGGATTAACTGACTTGCAGTTATTCTGTCACTGACTTATTCGAAAACTGACAGCATTTAAGCGGCAATTAATGAGAGTTCGTCATATTTTGCTTAAGTGCAGCACCTGCGTTCCTGCAGCTCTGGTTACCCTTGGTTGGACAAAACGTTGTGAAGTAAACTTCCTGGGCATGAAATGCCTGTAACTATACAGAACTGGTGGATATTACTGCTGAGGAGAAATCACGAAATGACATAAAAATGGCTTGTTATATTGACTGAATGAATTGAAAGTTTTTGATGGTTTGCTTACTATTATACTTATACTATTCTTATTGATTTTGCTATTAACTATGAACTAAAGATTAAGTGGGCACAACTGTACCTCTGCCACCCCGTATGGGAAAAGGCGTGACGCTATGTTTTAAGGAATTTGTAGGTTTATTAGCTATTCAGAATGCTTGGTACTACAAGAAGTAAGATTAAAGCGACTAGCCTCAATTTGCCCTCACTCTCGCTAATATTACGATACCACTTGTTAGCGAGATATTAATCCTACAGTATAATTAGTATAGCTAGCTCTGGCTTAGGGGCACCTATAAAGTCTAAATTTACAAGAACAGTAACAGCGTTTAAGTACCACAGAGTTTCTAAACTAAACAGTTATGTATACAGGACGAAACAGAAAGCTGGGGTGGTTGTAGGAATTATTTTATATTGAATAACTTTCGCTGTTGTCAAACATTTTTTTTTCTGGTGATACCATACATTGCCGAGCCCAGCATGAGGATACACTTCGGCAGGTTTTCATTGAAATGATGATGATGATGTTCTGAACTAAAAACTAAATACGGGAAAGAAAAAACAAAGCTAATCTGAAGAAAATCTGTGAATGAATTTTTGTACAGTATGTTTTTATGATTAATTCAACTACAGAAAAGTCTATCACCTGATAGTGGAATGCAAAGCTTAATTTTTGACGTTTGGTCATATTAATATATATTTTCCTTTAAATATTAAAAGTATAATGCTAAATTTTACTTTATTCATTTGGTCCATTGCTCCGCTCTGTATTATCTCTTTTTTAAGAGGAAATGCTCAGCATTGTTCTGCTCAGTTATAATGAGACAGACAGGAAGCTAGCTCGATACATAATCATCTGGAACTTAGCCCTCGGAATCTAGATCTAGATTTAGAGATCACATGGGTGGCGGATGCAGGGCGTGGGTAGGTGACAGGTGAATTAACAATAGGGTGACGACTAAGACATAAATTAAAATTTTGTAGAATTGTCAAAATTCTTATTTTGTTCGTAAGTTGTAAGAAAATACTGAAAATACTGACTGGGATGGACCTGATAGACAAATAAACATAAAGTAAGACTTTGTAGACAAAAATGCCCTTCAACGATGATTCACCATTTTGAGTAAATATGACCGACATCTGACCCAAAATTATGGCGTCAGATTTGTTTGTTTTCTTACAACTGACAAAAATCGAGCTTTTTGACACTTCTTAAAAAGTATATATTTTGACTAACCATCGGTATTCACGTCGTACAATTTTGAGGTCAAATGTTGATCTTATTAACACTAAAGAACTTTATAAAAATCTTAATATTATTAACGAGGGATGTTGATGTGTGTTTTTGTTCTTAATGCTGCTTTTGATATATTTTAATTTATTTGTCTACCCAATCTCCATCCCTATTAGCATTGAATTAGAATGGATCAAGTATTTTCTTTCATACTATAGAAAGAGTAATAGTCATCAAAAATACTCGAACGTTGGCGATGCACGTAGGACGAGAGTATGAACTTAAAGCATTTCTAAGTGATTAGTAACGATTGTAATTTGAGTTAGAATTCACAGTGTAACAACTACCTATCAAATAGTGATCAAATACTAATAATGTGCCAATATATGTTTCATTAGCTTAACTTAATATCATTTTGATAGAATCCTCAAAAGCACTGATGACAGTCCTTCTTATACTATGTTCAAAATGGCGGCGAATTTTTCGAAATCTGACTTCAGAATCATGGTCGGACTCCAACCGGATCCTCATATAACGATTTTGAAGCAAATTGTATCGTATGATGATTTATTGATACACGAATAGTCGCCCCATGATTAAAAAGTAGCCGAAAAGTCGACTAATTCTCGGACATGTTCGGAGTGAGTCATCTTACGTGCGCCTGCGACGTTGGGTGCCAAATCACGAGGCTTGGTGGTAATTGGTCACTTATTCATATTACTATTATTCTGAGTGCACTCAACAAAACAGTTCCTATCTGTTAACACGGGTATAACATATATAACTATAGGGAAATCAATTTGCGAACCCCACTATGAGACTTACCTAAAATAGGACATCTCAATAAATCTAAAATACTTGGGGCACTACCGTCATATACTATTGTAACCAATTAAATATCAATTAAAACTACTAATCAATTAAACGTCGTTCTATACCAATGTTATGTCTAAAAATGTAATAATCTAGTTATTTAAGTCACTGTGCAATGCCCTGACGGGCCCCATATAATTATAGAATACCTGCTTATAAGTGAAATGTACCTATTTATATGACACAATAAATACTGAATACTGAAGAAACATTAAATACATAACATTGTAATAACGAACGATAGCGAAAGTCAACGTTTCGAAACGAATCATTCGTCGTTGAAACATTTTGCACTTTGATGTTTTATTCTTCGTCATCAGGGAGAAAACTTTGAATTTCAATAATCAGGTTGAAAACCGAATGTTGAAAGTCAAAGTTCATGGATTTACTTGAGTGTTCGCCAAATATCTATGACTCCAAAACGGTCATATGACTATATAGAAGCGATAGTTCCCAGAACATGCAGCTAGTGGGAGTAAGTGGGAAGCCATGTTTGTTTGTTTGACTGTTGAAAGCTGGGAGCAGGTGCGCAGGCGCCGGCTCTGACGATACCGAAGAGCACAGTAGACGTTGAAAATACTTCAATAAATATTAACACCAGATGGCCCGACTATATTACAAATTTCAGATAACAAATTAAAATTTTTACGCTCACGAAACATGACATCACCATCATCATCACGGTTCCTATATGGAATGGCAAAAGCTTACTTGTGCCCAGTAATTCAATTCACAAAAAAACTACCCAATAAAATTTTACATCCACTTTAATTCATAGTTCGGGCTTTTTTATATGGCTTGTGTTTAAACGATTACCAAAAAAATCGAAAATTTACTACCAACAAATTCGAAATTAGTGCCAAAATGGATGGTGTCCACCAAATTGTGTTTGGATAAATGATCACCAAACTTCTTTTTATGTTTTGTGTACTTTTTATGTTTTTAAGTTTATGTTTATTTAAGTTTATTTTAAGTTTATTTTTTGTTGTTCTTACATGTTCAACCTTACACGAAGGATAAAGGGGGCTTCACTTCGCTCACCGTTTACCCTTCACCTAAGCTACCGCAGTATTCTGCCCTGACATTTTCAGCATTTTTTGGTGGACATTTAGCCATTTGGGGTAGGAAAAAAAATTTTTGGTGGTCATTATATTTGTTGCCTTTTTATATGGTAAAAGTATAAGTGTTCAGTTCAGGCATTTGTAATAACTAGTGGATGGGTTGACAGGCTATTGCTGAATGTTATCATCACGTCACACATTCTTTTTGTATTTTAGGAAAGCAGAAAGCAGCAAAAAAGCAGTAACAAAACATGTCCTGAGGTTACAAATCACATCTTGAATATGTTATGTCACAATTAATGATGATCAACATTGGATTTACTGTATTTTTGTAGAAAGTAATCGATATCTGGCTCGTCTACGTCTGTGGCGGAAACAAGTGAAAATTTAACAGTTTATGAATCCTTGGTGATAATAATATTTATTAAATACATTGCCACATTAATTTTAGAAATATTGACAGGAAGCGTTTTCGAATAAAATAATCCAAACTTATTTATTAAATAATCTGATGAACTATTCACCCCTGTGTCGTATCTGAAAAATGTATTAACATTCTAACTCTATAAGGTTGCCAAGAGATGTTGCAGACAGACAGATGGTCTAAACAATTTACGATCCTATTTGATTTACAGGATCTAATAAATTTAAAAATAGTCAAAAATGTTACGGTTGCCTCGACTTGTTTGCCGATTCGCGAAAACTGATATTGCAACCGAATATCTTTAACCATCGTCACAACGGACTAACCATGCCCAATCTTACAATTATTTTAGTATAAATAGACTAAAAGAGTCCATTTAATTGTTGCAATACCTTTCGATCATTTTCACGATTGTTTGTCACACCATCAACGGGCCCAGTCAGACAAAGTAAGCTCATTCATTATAAGACTGAGCCTCGTCCTTCGATAGTTTCACCAGGTTTTCAGCGATAGCTATGATTTTAAACTACAATGTTAAAATATCTTTAAGAATTTGCTTTTAGAAGCAAACATGTGAGTTGTAACGAACGAACATTTCTGCTGACAAAATAGTTCAGCAACAAAATAACCAAAGACACTAAGGAGGTTAAGAGCTCTAAGGATCTACTAACGAAATAGATTGCAGCCAGCTCCAGAATACAGGTTAGCAGCCCGACCTTCGATATCACACAATAACGTTCATCTGAAGCCGTCCGTGGTCTGGTAGTTTCACGCCCGTTTCTCAGGAGATACGTGTTCGGATCCAGGTGCTAACCAGGTGCAAGTTTAAGTGAGAAGTAAATTATCTTAAGTACATTATAGAGACAGCGGTGGGCTAACCACACGCAACTGAATAAAAAATTGAATAACCAGCTAAACGTGGGCACAATTGAGCCTCTGCCCCCAAGTTTGGAAAAAGGCGTGACGCTATGTATGTATTGTTCATCTTAGATCAGCGTCTATCTTGGGCGGAAAACACCTCTGCAACACGACGTCACATGGAGCTGCAGCGTGCGCCCACGCACATACCGAGAGTCAGCCTCGGCCAACAGCCAACACTTTCATAGTTTAGTTACGATTTCGAAAACGACCCGACGGAACGCGCCGGCGATCGCCCGCCCTCCCAAAAATCTAACCTTTCAGTTTCTCAGATCACGTCCGTGTCTAGGAAAGACTAAGTGCTGTGTTACTGTGCCCGTTTTTTGGATTTGTTTTGTGTTTCGGGTATGTAGACTTATCTACTTTCGGTTTTATTTGCATTTACGGTTTTGTTTTATTTGCAATTACATCATCTTTATTGAAATCGACAGTTTTGTGGAATCTTAGGATGTGGTGAAAAATTTGGGTCCAATTAGAGAGCCTTGAGGAAGTTCTTTGGATCTTGTTACTTAATGATATCCTATAAAGTGATTGTTGTCTTTTTATTAATATAAGTTCGAGTCAAATGTTTAAATTGAAAACTTATACCAGAATAAAACTGATATACACAGTGCATTTGCATAATTCACACCCAGCTTTGTGTTAACATTGATATAAAGTTTAACGGCAGCTTCATTCGTTCGTAGTAACAACTTCTGAAAATCTGCGAAAAACAGAGTAATTCCGTCGTTTGCGCCGAAGCTCTAACCACTGAAGGCCTCCGATACAGAAATAGCCTGGACGTTTCGCTACACTTATGAAAATTTTAACACTGGACACCCACACATATTTACACTTCAAATTGTCACTAGATGGCGTTACTTATCTTTGTTTGTGTAAGTCAGGGCGCCGTGAGCTCAGAAGTACACTGATTAATACTTCAAATGTTTCAAATCTATAAGTAATATGTATTTACAGCCTTATTTATTGAAGATGAATTAAAATCAGCCTGTTTCTGATGTCATTTATTTACTAATCAGTCGTTAACGGTATTTCGAACGGACGGTCTATAATATATACATATGCATATACATTGTTATTCTCAGTATTCTCGCCGATTAACCTACTGATGGTACTGCTGGTTAATCCAGCCTCTGGCACGGATGAGTCAATTCGTTAACGATTTAATGGACGATTGGGATTTGTTTAAAACTAAAATGACCTTTAGAATTGGTCAGAACCAGTGAACAAATTGTCATACAGTCACGGTAGTCAGTTTATGCTATTACCCCCAGTTTCTGGAAGAGTGGTCAGACGTAACAACCGATTAATCAAAGATTAATTCAAAATAGCGGCACATGATTGGCTGAAATGTGATTGACAAGAGTTTAACAAGTTGTCAACAGCTAATTTGCCTTTCGGAAACCGGGCGTTAGGGTTCCGTACCTTAAAAGGAAAAAAGGGACTGTAATACCCTTTTTCTGAGGAACGAGTGGACGTTCCAAGTCAAAGTTATTAAAAAAACAAAATCCTTAATCAACGCAATCAAGAAATATGCCTCAAATTTGCTGAATTTACCTGATACTCTCAAGGGAATAGGGAAGGTTCCTAGAATCATGAAATTCGGTATGAAGCAAGGTTATATTTGAAGCAAGCTTAAAGCACACAAGTAAAGAAAAAAAAACAAAACGAAATCCTCGGTGCGCGAGATTGACCTGCACTTGGCCAGTTTTTTTTGTTTCCCCATTATCAAAAGCCCGGACCCAGTTTTGTCTACAGTCGAGAGGATTACCTTTATATTAATTTTCTTTTCTTTCTAGTCTACTTAACAAAATTATACTATAATATCAACGTTTTGATATCTAACAAACATATTTTTTCTTGCTTCTGTAATCTGACTTACAATAGCAGGGTTTACAATAAAGCATTTTCTGTTTCCCCATTATCAAAATCCCGGACCCATTTCCGTCTACAGTCGAGAGGATTACCTATATATTCATTTTATTTTGTTTCTAGTCTACTTAATAAAATAATACTGTAATATTAACGTTTTGATGTCTAACAAACATATTTTTCTTGCTTCTGTAATCTGAATAGCAGGCTTTACAATAAATCATCTCAATCTCATTCGAGCACACAAGCATTCTGTAGCAGTCAACGCAGCCGTATGTCTGGAGAAGATGACAGGATGAATAATGTCTTGCCTGAAAATTATACACATATCAAATGGATTCTGTAAATTTTTCAAATGAGGATCATTTTTCAAGACTTGTATGATATGATAACATAAATTTACATTACACGCTTCACCAGTACCTAAGCCTTTTTAAAGTATCACAAATTAATTAAGTGTCGTACTTTGTGTTCCCTATCAACAAATAATGATGAAGCGAGTACCGTTTATTGCGAATCTGTTTCTGTTAGTCAAGACCAAAGAGTATATAATTTTTAACAACCTTATCAAATATTTCGCAAGCGGTTTGAGAAATAACACACTGCCATACCCTATTATTAATTAATTATTAAACTCTGTAAAATATTGGAATTATAACACAATATAATATTTATTTATATATAAAATGAATATGAAATAGAATATAAATAGATAATAAAAAAGAAAAAAGAAAAAGTATTTGATGGCATTTTATACTACGGGAAATAAAGACTTTATTATTTATTATTATTAATATTATTAAGTCTTCCTTAAATAACTATTGATTGTATCCGTCTTATATTCTTTTAAATACTTGCAATATCAGTATTATAGACTCAAAAGTTTTATAATTTGCTTTCGACGGTCTCTGTGGCCTTGCGGTTCGGGGCTATGCTTACCATGCGAGAGATCCCAGGTTGAAATCCTGGCTGGGGAGGTTTATGTGTGTTACGTCGCTGTATCTAGTTCCCACAACACAGGGTAGCTTAGTGTGCGGCCAGAAGTTATGTATGCGCCTATATAAATGTTTAAATATTATTCACACTCATATTGTCCCTGAGATCGGCATCCCTTACAATTATTTTCTCTTCTTCCTCAGCCCGAAGAGACCGAGTCTCTTCCTATTCTCGTGGCTGACCGATCTGCCACGATCTTGGTGATGTGCCTTAGTTAGTGCGATGGGGGTATCCGAAGACTTAGCCCCGAGCTTCACGCAGAAGCCCCAGCTCAGGCAGGAGGATGACGGGAATAAACTCGTCTTTGAATGCCAGCTGGTGGCATCTCCGAAACCGGAGATCTGCTGGTACAGAAGCGACGAGCAGCTAAAGGAGGATACTAGGACAAAGTTTAAGTAAGTGTTTTTTTCCCTTTAATAAGAATAAGTTAAATTTCGTAGAAAGGCTTAAAGGCATATAGACTAACCTAACCAAAGACACGCAAATTGATGCAGCCTAGAGGTGTACTTTATCATTCTACTGCTATTTTATATGAATGCAGTCTGCAATATCTCTATCTCTGGCTCTTTACAACTTGATAAATTGTGCTGAGCATTTGTAGAATTTGTTTCAGTAAAGTTCAAATAAATACGAGCAGACTTGGTAGGTTTTACTGCCAACCGGAAAAGTTCTGGCAAATTGTGTTTTCGACTTACACTTTTCTAACTATCTGCATGCCTGTAGCGATGAAACCATCAAATTCACCACCTGCACTGGAATTTAGGTAAGGGCATGACGTGTAGATGCTCATGCACAATGAAAGACTATGACTAACGTTCGCTGCTAGATACATCCTCTGTATTATCATCATTGTTATTGATAGAACAATTTGGCAGTAAGCCAGGTTATGTGAACCACTTCCTTTTGTTGTTGGATCTATGGTGGTCGCCGATCTTACATTAGTGCCTTAAGTATGGAGTGCTTCAAATGCTATTTAATCAAATTTATTTACATCCCACCACATGAATGAACGGGATGGGTTGATTAAAAAATGCGTTTCAATGACAAATTGGACCATGTTGTTAAGATATTTCCATGACATCACTGATAGAAATCTCGTAACGTAATCATTATCTTATTACCATCAAAGATTCAATCACTACCTACGATCAATTACCACTATACGCATTAACTTATTTCAAATGATATCAAAAGCATCCTAGAATATTTATTCTGTTAATTCACATTAGTTTTACGCATCATTTCTAAAACGATCTCTCTACCAATAGAATTTGGTTTTCAAAGGTCTGTTAATTTTTATATAATTCTTGAAATATTTTTGTATTTGAAGACGTGATCCAGGGTTGCGAAATGTACATTAGATACGAATGCAACTTTACTCCACTACAATTGCTTGACTTGACGACAACCCAGTGATTCATTTCTTTCACGACCCAATCACGACAGTTTACTCCGATGAGCGCGCTTCTCCTAAATCTGCAGGCATCTTGACTAACGACTTGAAGAGAGTCAAGTGACAAATAACACGGCACCGCAAGTGCTGCCAACTTCAGGTATCAGGTCAATGGTCTGGATCACCTTGGCTAGTGGTTTATGATTTGTTTTAACTCTTACCTCCTGCTGACAGATTGTGAATGAAGTTGCAATTATGTCATTGAGACTGAAGAAATAATTTTTCATGTTATATCTTATTGTCATTCTTTGTTGAATTCTCTTTTGGTGTCTGAATTCTGTCGGGAATGGACAGCCTTAGGCTGATTTAAATATATTGGAATTAATTCTGAATCCTGCTTATAATTCAATACAGATTTTTATCCGTAATAGCTCGCAAGTTAAATGCACTTATCTTTTGCCTGAAAATGGTTTCTCAGTCTAAATTTTCTCTACATGGAAAGTTTTCTATTTAAACGTATTACTCCAACGGAGTTCGTACTGATTCGTGTTGTTTCCTAACATCCGCTCCTAAAACTCTACAACAGTAGGCTGTTACTACTACTGCCAACATTTACAGCTGGAACTAGGGTTTCTATTTTAGTCACTAAATCTAGCACTATGTGTGTGCTAGTTTCACGATGATTTCTGCAACACAGTTCAAATGATTAATTTCGATAGTCTCATCATCATTTGAAGACAATGGTCAGTAAACGCAATGGCTTGTAACCGACTAATGGTTCCTTGTCACTAAACTTTCTGCAGACGATTTTCTCTCATTCGTCTGAAGTTCACATCACGAGAGCTTCTCGATTAAATGAGGGTTATCAGGATTGGAGTTCTACGCAATTTCGCTGCGACTCGGGTATAGGGTAGCTAATTTGAGTTTTTGGTCATTTCTCGAGGTTAAGATATTTCCTAATATTTTGGCAGTATCCACGTAAAGTTCGACGACCTTTGTGGAGTACCGACCGGTGCTCCACCTCACAAGCAACAGGGGTTTGAATCTAGGCCGTGGGGTTGTAAAAGGGTCGGTCGGGTAATCCTGTTTAATATCATGGCTGAATTCACATTCTGCTGTTCAGATAAAGAGGTGCTTAAATATTATATTGAGACGCTGATATTTCCCGAGCTCGATTTCCCAAGAGACAGACAGTGACAGCGTGACTATTTGATAGTCGTCACACTTAGAGTTGTCCGCTGTTCGTCAAACTTCCACTCATCGTAGACTCGACTGTGCGGACATTTTCGTGAGTTGACACACTTGGCACGTCTTCCATATCTCTTTAGCATGAAACATAAAGTGCATGAGGACCTTCACGCTATGAGTAAATGGGTCCTCCTAGACGACAGTTGCTTCAGTGTTTATGAGTCTTCTTTGAATTTATTATTGTTATTTATCTCTTACTTTATCAATTAGAGCTTTTGTGACTGGGTTTCCACGATTTAAGTTTAAGAGTACTTTTAAGAGTACTTTAGTCATGGTTTGATATTTAGGTGATTTTTAAGTGAACTGTTAACCTTTTTTGGGCAGGGGATATATATTCCCACCAAATATTCAAAACCAATGTTTTTCTTAGTCTGTAGTCCGGTAAGGAATGACCGGTGAGGGATTAAAGTGGGAGGGATTTTTGAGGGACAAAAGGATACGTCTATGAGCTATCAATTTGTGGGACCAATGAGAATTATTTACAGCCTGCAACTATTTATGCCACATGTTAGGCTATGCTATTAGATAATCTCGTAGATTCTCTTGTCGAAGAAAATTCTCTAATAATGACAGAAAATAAAATACAATTCAAGTTATGATAGGAATCTACTTTTTTGAAAATATAGATTTTATGTATCGCACACAACTCTGTATCAGACTAAATGACCTTGAACATGTTCAAACATAAGTTAGTCGGGCCAACTCAAAAAAAATATCTTGATTATTTGTTAAATCTTAGGTTTCTATTCGAAATAACTCGAATCTTGAAGTCTTAGATGTTTGTGAATTCGCTGATTCTGGTTTTCATGACACAATGTGCAAAAGCCCGAATGTTGAGTTAAAGGAGAATATTTGTGATTTCTTGATTGTATAACGTACAAAAATCTAATAAGAAAGCACAAAAGCGAGTTTTTCCCTAACAAGAGATATTTTTCAGCCAAACGTGATTGGATATCAAAAGTATATTTATTTTCTAAGCCGGCGTAAATCTGCGTCCACCTACGACATTATTTATGTATTCTGTGTTAAGGCTTAAAAAAACATTCTGTATAGTAACCGGGACTGAGCAATGGATTTTCTGATTCTGATAGGGCGATGATCATGATGTCACCTTAGACATAGCAGGAAAACAATGGATGCGTCTAACACAGGAGTGTGTTCAATGGCGTGAAGTGAGAAGGCTTGTCTATAGCTAACCGTGGGTCATCTGACCGGCTGATGATATTAACCAGGTCCACCTTCTCCCCAGGATCCAGAGCATCGCCAACAACAAGTTTATGGTGGTGCTGGAGCTGGACGATGTGATCGAGACCGACGCCGGCTTGTACAAGGTCAAAGCTAAGAATAAGATGGGCGAGGTGGCCGCCTCCATCAATCTTAACTTTAGCCGTGAGTATGACTTTTTTTATTAGGTTACTTTCACTATTTCTTGTCCTGTTCTTTTTGCTATACGATTTGTTTGAATCTCATTGACTCACAGATGAGATTTATTCAGATTAGATTAGATTCAATTAAGTTCATGACAAAATCATTAACATGCTAAAAGTTCTGTCATCTTCAAATGGACAATATGTGACCAAAATTAATATTCCTGCCAGCTACATCTCCTACATATCTGAGTTAGCACTTATCTTGGGTCCACTACCATATATCTAAGTCGAAGTGGACTTGTACAGTACGAATTTTCTATGGAAAGTTAAAGTTGACTCCAGATACTCCTCGTCCTTTAATAATCCTACAGATATATTTATCGTATTTTAAAAATTTATGGAACAACATCATGTGGTAACAAAAAATCATACGGTACAAAAATTCAAAGCGGGCACTACACTGTAAATGATTTGCTTTGCTTGCTCGAAGTGAACTTTCTGATGCGCTTAACTTTGACGTTATGTTGGCTCGACATCAACCCATTATGTAAGTGAATACCGACTATACGTACAAATACTTTCGTGAGTCAAACGTCTCCCACCGTCTCTGGGTCAATGCTCCGAAAATAGTTTCTGTACGAAATGCTCTAGATCTGTCGATCCGTTCGAATGATCCGTTTCCAACGAATCGAGTAAGAATACCAATTCACTCAATATAATTTGATTGTTTGATTTTTCCTTCCTTTGGTCAATGAGCGGAGAAAATTATGAATTTTGAACGCTTTCCATAAACAGAAACAATTTACCTAAATTCAAGTTATTTAATTTATCAGTTGCAGGCGATCCTCATGGCGTTACGTTAAAAATAAAACAATTGTAGAAAATATTACATGTAGGCTACCTAAGTATACCATAGTAATACAATACTGTCAATAAAAATATATTTTTGAAAATAACAGTGACTAGTCATATCCAGAAATACTTACTCATATGAGCAAAAAAATATGGTGGGATTGGCGAGTCAAAAAATGCAAAGACTTAATGCGCGCACAGCTGTAGTACAAGTATGAGCATCGGTTCCTGTGACGACAATCACTGACGAGAACCGGTCAACAAGATGACAAATGAATAACGATTTAAAGTGATTAGCCACTGAGTTAATTTTGTCACTCACTGATGCGCAAATGTTGCGAGAAAGCGAGAATGTTGTTGAATATAAGAACGTTATGTGAAATATACGAATACATAGGAATATAAAGGAATATTCTTAAGCGGTTAATTAGGTTTACATCTGGAGCATTGCGTTATATGGTTGCGAAACCTGGACCATGACACAATGATACAGAGAAAGATTGGAAGCGTTCGAGATGTGGTGTTGGAGAAGGATGGAAAGAATCAGTGGGATGGAAAGGAAAAGCAACGGCGTTGCAGTTGGTTGGGGAAAAAAGATCTTTAGAAACTATTAAGAATAGAAGAGGGAAGGTGTTGGGACACCTGATACGGCACAACAACTTCCTCCAAACTTTACTGGAAAGTCAAATAGAGAGAAGAATGAAGAGAGGTAGACCACGGAGAACCTACATGGACCAAGAAAAGGAGAAGATAAATGTAGTGTCGTATCAGGACGTCAAGGAGAGGGTAGTGTGTAAAAGTGCATGGAAGGAACTCCACCGACAAGAGCGTAGCTCTTAAATAACGAATAAATGAATGGGAAATAATGATGATACAGTGATTACGTTGGGAACGTTAACGGAATAACTTTTCCAGGGTAATTTAGGGTTTGGAATGTTTTTATGGTAGTAAATCATATACCGATGACTATGAACATTTGAAAAAAAATGTAAAAGTCCGTTACAGTTCATTTATTTTTTGTGTGATTTTAAGTACTAGTGTTTTTTAAGACAACCTAAAAAAAAAAGAATAAAGTGTGATAATTTATACCACATTTAAGCAAAAACACTCTGCCCTTGAAGAGCTTTCAACCAACTGCCATAGATGTTTTCGTATGTGAACAAACCGATTTTTATACAGTGATCGTATTTTTGCAATGGTAAAATAAGTATTTACCACCAAGTTACCTTTTGGATCATCAAAAAAGACACAAAAATATATGCGAAAAATAATAACATAATATAAGATAATATTTGAATGCAAGTGAAAGTTAATCGACAAATAAGAAATCTCACGGATTTTCCAAGATGTGCAAATCCGTTTTGTGTTGAGAATTTTCTTCTTTAACTTAACATTCGCTGAAGTCATATCTTTTCGAAGTAAAATGTTGCTAGGAATTAAACTTAACTAGCTACAATTGTCTATGCAGTACAATAGATTAAATTAATGTTGCCAATATAACAAAAAAGAGAGATTTTTAATACAGATTTTATGTGGGAAGTATGTATATCTTCTTTAATATACACAGTCAGGTCATAAGTTCTGTCACACAATAAAAACTTTTAAATTTAGAACGCTGGCCACAAAAAAGTTTATTGAATTCGAATTTAGAATTTTTCATGAAAATAAAAATGTGTACTTTTTAGAATTTTCCTCATTTTTAAATATGGAGTGGACACTTAAAGAAGACCGTGTCGCAGTTATTGCGTTGCATCGTTGCAGTTACGCGCCAATTCAGATTTTCGACTTACTGAAAAATTTGAATATAACCAAAAGATTCGTTTATCGTACCATAAAACGATACAATGAAGACTCTAGTGTAGATGACAGGTCAAGAAGTGGTCGCCCTCGCTCTGTTAGGACTCCAGCAGTGATGAAAGCTGTGAAGGCGCGAATTCAAAGAAATCCCATACGTAAGCAGAAACTGTTGGCCCTTCAGATGGGGTTAAGCAGAACCACGGTGAAAAGGGTGTTAAATGAAGACTTAGGGCTTAGGGCATATCGAAGAAAAATATGATATCGTTTGGAAGCTCGTTTAATGGGCCTGAGACTGAAGAGATGCCGCGCTTTGTTGAAGCGGTACGCGGGAAAAAAGCATCGGGAAATTCTTTTTTCGGATAAAAAAATTTTCACCGTGGAAGAGAGCTACAACAAACGAAATGATAAGGTGTACGCACACAGCAGTGAAGAAGCGAGCAACCGTATTCCGCGTGTCCAACGAGGTCATTTTCCATCCTCGCTCATGGTTTGGTTGGGAGTCTCTTATTGGGGCTTAACTGAGGTACATTTTTGTGAGAAAGGCGTAAAAACGAATGCAGTTGTGTATCAAAATACAGTCCTGAAGAACCTTGTGGAACCTGTTTCTCATACCATGTTTAATAACAGGCACTGGGTATTCCAACAAGATTCTGCGCCAGCTCATAGAGCGAAAAGCACACAAGACTGACTGGCGGCGCGTGAAATCGACTTCATCCGGCACGAAGACTGGCCCTCCTCCAGTCCAGATTTGAGTCCGTTAGATTACAAGATATGGTAAAACTTGGAGTAAAAGGCCTGCTCAAAGCCTCATCCTGATTTGGAGTCACTCAAGGCATCCTTGATTAAGGCAGCCGCCGATATTGACATGGACCTCGTTCGTGCTGCGATAGACGACTGGCCGCGCAGAATAAAGGCCTGTATTCAAAATCGCGGGGGTAATTTTGAATAAACTTTATTACCATAAGAATCTATGTTTTATTAAGTTCATTTTGCTATATAAATGTTTACATAAATAATAAACATGTCTAAATTATTTCATATTGCACATGTGACAGAACTTATGACCTGACTATGTATTAAGGTTTACATTTGTCCATGATGTACCTACGTTTTTTTCAATAATGTTAATGAAGGATATGTTGTTTTTGAAAATAAAATAAAGACTTTAAGACTTGACTTGCTAAACTTCAAGGGTGACTTGGCTTGGCCTCTTCTGTTAACTAGTGTGTTTCTCTGGGAGCATCTTAGAAGCTTTGGGAAAGGATAATATGTCAAGAAAATTATATTCCATACTCATTACACTGATTCAATTACGTCCGCTTTGGAAATGCTACTCAATTCTACTTCGTGGGCTCAGTTTAATAATAGTAATATTGATTAATAAACGTTTATTGCAGGCGTAGAGATAATTATAATTTAATTACAATGGAAAATATAATACCTGATAGTAAAAATAAAACCTCTTCTTCTTTTTCTTTTCTTCGGTTCTTTTAAGAACCTCCTCAGATCAACATTGTCTTAATAGTTTTAGGTTTAGCTCCGTTATAATTATGTTATTCTTTCGACGTCATTATCTAATTATTGATACGCTAGAGTAAGCATTTTGTTAATTTCTCTCTCTCATTCGACCGCACATTGAGTTAAAAAAATATATCTTAAGTTATCTTATGGAACTATTCTATTCGTATGTCTTTTATTAAAGTATAATTTGTATAAGACATTTTGTTTCCTAAATAAATAAAATAAATAAATAAAAAACCTAAAAGTAAAATAAAAATGTAAATTTCAATAAAAAATGACAAAAATTTAGCACAATTTTTTCTCTCTTAGACACACAGAGTCACACTCATAACCAAACACCCTCACATCCACTATCACAGTAGGGGAAGAAGGACTCCCCGCCGCTAGAACACCTTGGTAGGCTGCCCAGTCCCAGTCCCGCCGTCCAGCCAAGTTGCGAAGAATGGAGTTGGAGCTGCCGCGTACGCGCGCTATCAGCGGGGCGCAGCGTTTCCTAATGATCGCGGCAAAGCCGTCGAGTCTTGCCCCCGCAAACTATAGATGATGAATATATGCGGTGATCCACAGGTTGCACGTGTAGTACGACTGGCAGTATGCCCTGAACAATGTTAATTTTGCTTCCTTACTACAACGAGCGAACCTGCGAGCTAACATGTTAGAGCAAAACGCCAGCGCCTTACTCTTCATTTCATTGTCACAGATATCTTTGAAGTCGGTGAGATATCGGTGACCCAGTGGCCCAGGAACTTGAACTTCTCAACCCTGTTCAGAGGAGAATTTCTAAGGTAGACTGGAGGCAGCCCAGAGTATGTTTTCGTACCTGACTTGAAAACCATTAGCTCACTCTTTTTCGCGTTGTACCTGAGCCCATGGCCCTCCGCATAGGACTCGCAAATACGCAAAAGTGCGCATAGTGCACCAATCGAGGGGCACAGCAACACCATATCGTCGGCATAAGAAATGTTATTAATATTTTGTCCGTCTATATGACACCCAACTCTAGCGCTGCTGAGCAAGTTTAGGAGAGGTTAGCTCCCCCTTAGTGTCTTACACCACAGCCAAGTCTATATGCATCAGAGCATGACTCCGCCCATCTGACACTATTGTTTTGATTACTATACCAGAATCCAAACAAACGTGTTATTTCTGGCGGTACACTCGTTTCCTTCCGCATTTTCTCCCACAGTATATTATAATTGACTAAACTAAATCAAATGAATAGGTAGGTACCATTGATACCAGGAATGACGGAAAGAGATTTCAACATGTTTTCTTATGCGTGGGTTATTCTAAGCATACCAACACACTGACCAGTGCTTATTTCTACCACATGTTCGATGATAAATAAACAACTCCATGAGATGATCTGCTAAACAAACATTGAGTTTTGCGTTTGAACCGACTATTTTTGTATTTATATTAATAACAAAAACCAACTCAGATTAACATAGCATTCCTGAAAAACTCAAGGGAACTCTAAAATTCTAATTGAATATTTCAGTTTTGAATAGTTCAGGAATATTTAAATCAGTTCACTTAACTGATACGTAATAAAGGACTGCTACAGCAAGGGTACTTAGCGCCCATTTATGAATTGAGAAATTCACTAAATTAATACTTAAGTATCGTTCTGTCATGTTCTTTTTTATGACAACTGCAGAGACAGCACGATACTTAAGTATTTGATTAGTGAAATTCTCAATTCAGTAATCGGAGGTTAGAGTAATAAAATTAATAAAATGAAGATACATTGTATTTTTAAACTTTCTTTTTTCAGCTGCGGACGAAGACAAACAGAAGTAAGTAATAAGTAATTCTTTCTTTACCATAGATTTAGCATCACTCAAGAAACTCCTTCGTCATTGTTCTTTGTTCTTTAAAATGTGTTTCCACTGATTTTCCACTGACAACCTCTGTGGCGCAGCGGTTGTGGCTCTGCCTAACATGCGATAGGTCCCGGGTTCGATCCCCGGCTGGGGATAGAGGAAAAAAAAAACTCCAGGTCTTGGATGTTTATATGTGTATGACGTCGCTCTTTCTGGTTCCCATGACACAGGGTATCCTAGTGTGGGGCCAGAAGCAATGTATCTAAGTATGTAAATGTTTATATTTCTTTATGTTTGCAAGTAGCTGAACTTTAGTTAAAAGTTACTGTAGTTTTTGGATATGAGCTAGACTCTACTCAAAAAGGAGTATAGAAAACGTAGGCGGAAATCTGTCCTTCTCTCGCTCTCTTTACTAAGTATATGTTCTACTGAACCCGATGACAAATATCTGCGGGATCGAACAAGTAATCAAGTCCAAATGAAAGATGTTAAGTCATTGGACATAAAAAGATCGGGGCTTTGTAATGTAGTTCGTAATTTCAACTTTGCAGGCAAGTGGACGGCAAGGCGCCCACGTTCGCCCGCAAGCCGGCGATCCGGCAGGAGGATGACGGGAAACGCCTCATCTTCGACTGCAAGATCGAGGCGGAGCCGGTGCCGGGAGTCAGCTGGTTCCACAACACGCTCGAGGTCAAGCCCGGAGCGAGGCATAAGGTGGGGATATATGCCAACACATGCCGTTGTTGCGTTGAGCGGTTCTTCATTCAACTTCAATCAAAATGCTGACTTTCGCTTAAGCAGGTTGTGAAAAGTTTTCGATGTTGCTGCATTTCAATCCATTTGATTGAACGCCGGGTGTTAATAAAAAGCCCGGGCTGTTCATTAAGTGCCTCATTTAACGAAACGGCTGTGAAATTTACACTGGCATCATTTTCAGCCTAAGTCGACCCACTATTGGGCATAGGTCTATCTATGCCCCAATCCTCACGGTTCTGTGTCCACCACATCCAACGAGATCCCCTTGTTACGTCTTAAACGTACAAATCTTATCAAGCTTAGTAAGTAGTCATGATTTAAAGGAACTATAACAATACAAGCAAGCAAGTATGACCTGGCGAAAGCGCAGGTATGTCACGGGCAATAATAGGAATTCATTCAAAAGCCAATTATCTACTATTATTATCAAGGCATTATCTACTATTTTCAATCCAATTTTATCCAAAATACATGGAAGTGAACTTAACAGACACTACTACTATATGGTGTATAGGGCCGGTAGCGTAGCACTTGAGTTTCTGCTACAAGTATAAGGTGTGAGAATGGTATACCGGTTAGACAATATCCATTAAAAACTACCAAATGTATGATTGGGCAATGTTAATCAGAATGAAGTTAAGTAGTCACATGAGAATTATCAACTTTGTTAAGAATACAGTTCCTAGGAGTGATTTCAACAAGTTAATTAATTAATTATAGAAACTACACAACTAAAGATCTAGTTTTAAAAGTGCTCTGGGATGGCCTTGACCCGGTTTGGCCTGGCGAGTAGTTCTGTCCAGATGCCAGGTGTTGGGCCGACCTTCTGACCTCATTCCGTCTTCTAAGCTGTCTGGTAGGGAGTCTAAGACCTTTGTTGTTTTCTTAATAGGTTTTTAATTAAGACTTTGTTATCAATATAGGGTTTGAATCGACGTTATTGTCTTGGCATTCACAATTCTCTAAAAATTGGGATCCGTGCCACATTGTAAAGATGACTATGAATGATTTTACGGAATAATGGCAATCACTTGATTGGTATAATTTAATATGGAATATGAACGAGAGAAGATTGAATTACACTGTGCACTTAAAGTTAGTAGTTAGAAGGATCAGTACCGAAATTGAAACCATTCCTTTGCTTATTAATAAAATCTTAGCTCCTTTCTTCATTCCCATAACATCAAAACACTGGGAGAGTTCAAGATACATCACTGTTTTTGATGATGTCGGTTACGCTGACATTGATAATGATGACGATGATGATGCTGATGAAGATAATAATTATGTGTATGGAAGACACATCGACAAGTACAAAGTTCTATTTCCTTTACTTTACCTATAGATAACCATACCAACCATATATGGTTGATATTGACTTCACCTGTACTCTAACATCCTTCTCTGATATTCCAGATGGCCGTAGACAAGGAGGGCAAGTCTTACCATGCCTCGCTGGAGATCAGCAATGTGACAGTAGAGGATGCTGGCAAGTACCGGGTGACGGCCAAAAACGAGCTCGGAGAGAGCAATGCGACGATTAGCCTGAACTTCGACAGTAAGTACTAACAACGCTACTTGGGGTTCACGTAGTAAATAGCTGCGTCGCTAGATAGCGCTGGTCGTCTACGCAGTTAATGGTTGCATCGCTAGATGGCATTAAAGTGTAGTTTGATAAATTGACTGAAACCTACAGCGTAAGCGTTGTTTTTGTACAATAACAATTTTGGGAGATTTCAATTTGGGTGTATACTAGGTGGGATTAAATTGGCAATGTGATCTAAAGTGAAAGTAATTGTTATCTGTTTTAACATCTAGACAGTAAGTATTGCTGTTTTGTTGTGTGACGCTAATTTTTTATTTGTTATAGTAATAATATGTTGTCTTATAATCTTGTATACGTAGAATTTGCAGCGCTTATACCGTCATGAACTAATTTACTTCGAAGTGTCCAAATACTCTACATAATACACTCGTTATGTAATTTAACCACCAATTTAAGATGTTTTCTTAATTTCCAACTCGAAATTATATAAATATGTGGTAGCAAATAAGTCACACTATACTCTATGCACTCACTTAACTCATACACACAAACAAGCAGTCAAACAACACTATCTTATTTGTATCTCTATAACGAGTATGCATTTTATTAATACTAAACCAAACGCTCAAGGACAAAAAATAACTTATGAAGCATATTACACAACACATTAATATGCACTCAACTTAAAATTTCTACATGACTATATTTCATTTGCACTTATGCTTCTAATAACTTTAACATGGCCATGCATTAGGCACTTATTTCTGTAGATATAACAACGTGGTCCCGTTTATATTTTATATGACATAAAATTTATGAGTTTAATGATGTCAGAACGACATATATAACTCTATCGCTTGTGTCATGTGATTTATCCCCGTGGGACTAGTTTCAAATGTTATAGAATTTTATAGGCATACGCTTTGGCCAAAGCTAATTAACCCAAAATAAAGGCAACTGTCATGCGTACTACACAACTCCTAAATATAAATGTTTGTGTGAATATAGTCGCAGGTAACCTGCTGACCTATCGTAGTAAGCTAACCTATTACTTGCAACCATATTCACATGCACCAACTTCAGTATGAATATAAATTTCAAGTAAATTGGATGCTACTTGGAAAAAATTTAATAATAAGAAGTACCTACTATCGAATAAATGTAACTGATATTTACCTATGTTTATTTTTTTATAATTATGTATTTTCTTTTACATTCTACGATTAACCTTATATGAAATCACATATGTATTTATAAACATTAATTTCAATAAACCTAATTATAATGTAAGAAAACATCTTAAATATAAGGTGTAGGTCAATACAAAAGCAACTGCAAATCTTCGTATGAAATAAAGAGCTGTATGAAATTTATATAGATAGCTCAGTCTTTATTAACAAATGATTTAATAAACCAGGCGACGAAGCTCCCGTACCTGAGGACACAATCAAACCTACATTTACGGAGAGACCAGTAATCAGGCAATCGGAAGACGGAACAAAAATCACTTTCGAATGCAGATGTGTTGGCAAACCGAAACCAACCGTCGCATGGTAAGAAAAGACATTCATAAACGTGATAATAATCAACACAAAGTAATCAAATTCACTAATGAAACCATTACCACAGGTATCATGGGAAAAAAATAATCAAAGAAAGTAGTCGATACAAAATTTCATTAGAAGAGGACCAAACATTATATCATATGGCGAGATTAGAAATCATAGGCGTTGAAGATTCAGACAAGGGAGAGTATAGGGCGGTGGCAAAAAATAAGCACGGTGAAGGTGTTGCCAAAATAAATCTGAACTTTGAAGGCGGCGACAAACCTAAGTAAGACATTCCTAAAATTGTTATCACTTAATCAGTCATAGATTTGAGGGTCTCTATTTTATATTATTCAAATTTTTAAACAGAATTCCCGACGGTAAGGCACCTAGGTTCCCTAAAAAGCCAACCATTAGGCAAGATGGAGACGTTTTGATAATGGAATGTGTGCTTGAAGCACATCCCATGCCGGACATCACGTGGTTCCATGGAGAAAAGGAAATAAAAGATGGAAAGAAAATGAAGATGTCCAGAAAAGAAACTGGGAAAGACACGTACAATCTAACGTTAGAAATGATAAATCCTACAAGGGAGGATGGCGGAAATTATAGGTGTAACGCGTTCAATGTGTTTGGAGAGAGCAATGCCAACATTGCCCTTAACTTCCAAGGTACATAAATTGTAAATTTGGTACGCATACAGTAGCGAATCGCATGTACAGGCTTGAGCTTTCAGCTGCATGATGCGTTAAGATATCCTAAAATATGTTATACCCTTAAATGTATTTTCCCGTAAATCGCGTCTACAAATCGTATTTTCTCTTTAGGTGGGGATGATGATAATGGTTTTGCTCCATCATTCATTGAAAAACCTCGCATCATTCCCAACGAAGATGGCACACTCATCACGATGAGGTGTGTCTGCAAGGCGAAGCCGGCGGCTGAAGTCACGTGGTACCGTGGCACAACGGCTATCAAGGCTAGCAGTAAGATTGAGTTAAAGTCGTCCGAGATGGGCGAAGACGTATATGAGCTGGTGTTGCTTTTATCAAACCCGACGGGAGCGGATGGTGGCTCTTACCGCTGTCACGTCAGGAACGAATTTGGTGAAAGCAATGCAAATCTGAATCTAAACATCGAGGCTGAACCAGAACCTGAAGGAGAAGGACCAACATTTGTGGAGAAACCCACAATACAGTCTAAGGATAATGGTAAACTAGTTACCATGGGATGCAAGGTGAAAGCTAGCCCGAAGCCGACGATCGTGTGGTACCACGAGGGTAAAGAAATCAAGGACTCGTCGAAGATCAAGACTAGGATTGAAGTGAAAGATGACATTTACACAATCATTTTGGAACTCATTGATCCTGGTATTGAAGACTCCGGATTATATAAATGCAATATCAAAAATGAACTTGGAGAGCTCAATGCAAATCTTACGCTCAATATTGAAAGTGAGTACAATTAAAGAAAGCTTTGGATTGGACAAAATAAATTATAGGCCAATACATTATTATTATTTTTCTCCGTTACAGTCATTCCAGTAATCAAAGAAAAACCAAAGGTCATTAAAATAGTTAAGAAGAAGACTGTTATTGTTGAATGTAAAGTATTAAGTAAATTTGCACCTTCGTGCACCTGGTTCAAGGAATCTAGTGCAGTGAAGGAAGGTTCCAGACACACGGTATTGATTGAACCCCTCAGAGAAGTAAGTTTTTTTACTGATAACACAACAGGATTAGATAGATAGATAGATAATTAACCAAGTTGTTTAAAATTTTCAGGGTGAGTTTACAGTAAAATTGGAAATTTCAAACGTATCGCAACTCGACAAGGGCTCTTACAAACTTGTCGCGAAGAATGAGAAGGGCGAAGCCACTTCACAACAAGTTGAAATCACAGAAATACCAGAAGAGAAGGGAGAAGGGCCAAAGATTATCAAACATCTTAGGAGTTTGGTAAGTGATCCGAAACCATTATGATATAGTGATATTCAAGCGCATATTAATGATGAATTGGATTGTTTAGTTGTGTACTAAGACGATGATAATGTTGTTAGATTATATATAAAAATGATTTATCTAATTTGTAAATTTGCAGTGATGGCGCATAAGAACTGTTTTCGAGTCTTACTTCTACTAGTTATTAATTATTTATATTTCATTGCTGCAAGTGATAACCTGTTATTGGCTTTTTTAGTTTTAATTTAGCTATTATAAGACTTTCTAAGCTCTTGGTTATCCACAGAGCTGGAAATAAATAAATAAATAAATATAATAATTCAGGAGAACCCTAAGGGTAACTTCATTAAAATGCCTAAAATTAATGCACTCCTTTATTTTATCAAATCCACAGGCAAAAAAAGAAAGCGAGGAGGCAGAGTTCATTGCTGTCCTCAAGTCATCAGACCAGTCATGTCGCTGCACTTGGTACAAGAACTCCACTGTCATCCGAGAGTCGTCAGAAGTGAACACCTCGTTTGATGGCACGAACGCTCGGCTCATTATTAGGAAGGTTTCTTCAAAGTACGTCGCCAACTACCGGGTGGTGATCAAGAACGAGTTTGGTGAAGACGAGTCGAGCGCTGATTTGACTATTGTTGATGAGAAGGTAAACTCACCAACATGAACTTACATGAAAATATTTTTTTGCTAACTCATTTTTCAATAAAATGTACAAATCAAAAGTTAATTACTTTGGAAAATATGCTTAGTACAAGTATATTTTTTGCCTCTTCCTTATGTTGTATCATTTGAAACTGATGATAAACTAGATAAATAAGGTACATAAAAGATAACTTATCGTACAAAATAGGACCGTGCCATTTCCAAGTCAAAGTGGAAAACCCTTATCTAACAATTGTACTTAAATATGTAACGTCATTTTATAGAAAAAGAAGGAGAAAGAAGAAGAAGAGGAAGAGGAAAATACCGTTATTGAAGAGTCAGAGGAAGAAATGTCGATCGTGGAAGAAAAATCAGTCATTGAAGAAAATCACGTCGAAGTGCGAAAGAAGGTGAGAATAGACCTGATACACATTACATCATAACACGATTTAACATCTTGGCGGAGAGCAATTCTAATTCCACAATAAATTATTTTGTTGTTTCGAAAATAGGAAGAAGAAACTAAAAGGAAAGAAGAAGAAAATAAAATTGAAGAGCAGAAGAAAACTGCATCGAGGAAGGTATCTAAGAAGGAAGAAATTACTGTTGAATCAAAACAAGACATTAAGGTGGAAGCTAAGAAAACCGAATCTAAAGTAGAAGGCAAGAAAAGTGAGACGAAAGTTGAGGAGACAAATAAAGTCGAAGAAGATGCTAAGACGATTCTTGAGAAGAAAACTGCTAAGACCGAAGAAGAAAAGAAGGCCCTTCTTGAGAAACTCGAGAAGAAGAAGCCTCAGCCTGAGCCAGAAGCTAAAGTAGAAGGTATACCAAAACTTAAGCCTGTCAAGCCTAAAGAAGCACCTGTTGAAGAAAAGAAGGAAGCACCCAAAAAGACTGAAAAGACGGAGGAAAAGAAGAAAGTCGTCAAAAAGAAGGTTGTTGCTAAGAAAGAAGTGGACGTAAGTAACGGTTTGGGGCTAAGATATTATTCGCAATTTGTTGTAAATAAGCTTTATTCTAGATGTTTTTTCACAAAACAATGTCTTAAATGTTCGGTTAGTCATCCATATGTATGTACGTGACATTCCATGATTAGTCAATACTAGTTTTATCACAACCAACAAAACTAGAACTTTTAGATGTTAAATGTTGTACATTGTGATTCATATTATGTGATTTTATTTTCTTTGTTGTGTGTGTTGTGTTAACAATTATTGTGTTAAACTGTATTTTAATATAGGTCGCACTGGACTTTGTCGACGACTACGAGCGTCCAGTTTTGGAGACATACGAAAAGATTACACCAACACCACTCGCTAAAAAACCTAAAGAGGATAACTTGGACAAGGTAAACACTTCACTCACTACACCCACAAATGAACATAAATCTTTTTATAAATAACAGTAGAGTTTAAACTAATGATCAATTGCCATACATCGAACAGACAAAACGCGCTTCAATATCTGAAAGCATCAAAAGTGAGCAGTATGAGAGCGAAGAGGAGCCGTCGATCTCTGCACCTGTTGAGGAGAATAAACCTAAACTTGACACAAAACCAAAGGTAAAACAAGTTTCCTACATCACTGCAGTATGGAATACCTACATAGGTTCAATATTTTTAGAAGATTATTTGTAGCAGGATTCTCGTGCAAGTAGAGACTAAGTAGTTAGTAAAAAATAACTTAAACTATGTAACACATCAGTAAAAGAAGACTTTATTATGATAATGCCTCTATAAGTAAATACTGATTAGGTATATAAACTAAATATTAGTTCACTTCTAATAGGCTGAGGAAGAAAAAGTCGAACCCAAGAGACCGAGCATCAAAAAAGGTCTTCCTAAACTGGAAGAGCCTGTTGATGAACTATCAAAGGTCAAACTTGCAAAGGCACCAGTTAAGCCTACTGAGGAAGAATCGGTAGAACCGCAGGTTGCCAAGTCTAAGAAACCAATCAAAAAGGTAAAAAAAATATATAATAAAAATATAAATAGGTATTTATTACTGCTAAAAATTGTTTTTTATGATGTAAAACACATATTTAAAATTTAAAGCCTCAAGAAGAGAAGGAGTTTGTTGATGACTACGAAAGGCCAGACCTTGAAAAGTACGACAAAATATCACCAACCGCGACTGATAGGACCAAAAAGCAAAACGGTTTTGAGGAGGTATGAGATTTTATTTCTAAGTCAAATTAAAAAATCTTATTTCATTAACGTTATAGGTACGGTAGTATAACCAATAGAGTGGTCCAAACTTTCGTTTTTTCAATTTACCACGGGGCATCCCTTCAAAGTGTTCTCTATAGACACACAACAAAAACATCCCATGGGTACATGACGTGCGCGTATCGCGAGCTTAGTAAAGAGTGTTCCAAACGAAATGTCATGTTTGACATTGTCGATGGCATTAGAGTGACCCGTTGAATTATTACCTTAAAGATGTAGTAATTTTTAATTGAACTATTTTATGTTTGATTGCCAAATAAGACAGATTTACTGAACAGCTATAATTTGAACACTTGAGTCAAAATCAAACAGATTGAGTTATAGAGAGTTTAAAAAGCAACTGTTTTTGATTATTTTCATTTTAAATACTTACTTTCTGCATTTTATTACCAACAAAAACCGATCAATATGAAAGAATTTAAAAAATTAAAGCAGTGTGAGAACCCCTTGGTTTTTTAAATTTTATAAAAGCTACAGAGAACATATTGTAGGATGCCCCGTGGTATATTAGAAAAAGACAAAAATTTGGACCACCCCAATATATACTCGTAGTTGATTTAAAAGTATATTATTGTTATTTATACTATTTTTAGACCTCACCGGAATTCGTTGACGAATATAAAAAATCCGAACTTGAGAGACATGACACATATAATCGGGCACCTAAAGAAAAAGCTCCAGTCGAGGCTCAGGTAAAAACCAGATATTTTCCTATTGAAGTACAAATACATTAAATATACGTTAATTTTGATTTTATTAAAATTACACTTTAATTAAATATTTTGTATAAAACAATAGGATGAGCCCGATATGATGAAAGGCAAAATCAAACCAAAAGGACCTGACGAAGAACTGGACGTACCCGCTCTTAGGAAGCGTTCAATCGCTAAAGATAAGGTACAAAAATCTCTTACCAAAATTATATTCGTTAACCTACAAGAATAGGTATTCATGATGTATATTTGCGTAGGATGAAGAGAAGCCGGAACCGGAAAAACCAAAGAAAAAACCTACAGATACAGATAAACCAATGGCTAAAAAACGACCATCTCTCAAAGAGAAAGAGGTACAAAGTTTGGAAACACTTCACGTGCACGGTTTTATTTTTACATTTCATATCTTTGCATAACACACTTCACAGGATACACGTATACTTACTTTCCTTTTTATAAATTCTAAAATATGCACAACAGTTAGCGCAGAGCACACTAATGTCTGCAATTCTTCGAATATTTTGGTTGACCAGCAGCCTCCAATTTTGTTTTCAGTTCAACTTTATAGATATTTTCAAAATCGTAAGTACGTAAATAACAAACGCTTTTTATCAGCATGGCCTACGCTGTACCAAACCTTCGCTTTCGTAATTTGTTCTTCTTTTCAGAAATAAAGCTAAGATTTTCTCGTCAAAGAAGATAATTATCATGTCCAAATATAACTTATTCTTTCACACCTGGTAAAATTATGATACATCAACCATCTGGAATACATATATTATTACTATTCTGTTTCTTCCCAAAATTCTGAAATAATATAATTTCCGTACTTTCACGTCTTTAAACTTTATCTTTACGAACTTTTAAAGGTCGTCGAGGAATTCGTTGATGACTATGAAAAGCCAGTTCTCGAGAAATATGAGAAAATTACACCTACACCCCTCGAGAAAAAGAAGAAGGTATATACATATATATATACTTTATACACTGCAAAATACTTATCCCTTAAATGCATGGTTATTCCTATTTTGACGAAAAATGTAATATGAAAAGAAAAATCTGTCAGAAATACTGGAAATATCATATAAAAAAACTATTTTTGTATTTTTTTCCTTAAAAAAATCAAAACATTTGATATAAAAAGCGTTTTGTTTTAAAAAAATGGTATTTTGTTTATGTTTCTTTGGAGTAAAATATTAATCTTGTCCTCATTCTATTGATTTCTGAAGTTATTATTAATATTTGTATATACATTTTATATTTTCACAATGAGATATAAAACAAAGTTTGACACTTTGAGATTAAAGATTTATTTTTAATAATTTAATAAAGTCGTTGTATCTTTTTTCTACACAAAATGCATTTATGGGTTAAATCTAACAACAAACCTAACACAAACTTGCTATAAAATTGTAAACATATATCAATATAACTGTACGGCTTTAAATACTTGCTTTTTCACAGCTACACTTATATTTATTTCAATTGAAAAAAATGCTTAGCCAATCCAATGCTTCTTAAATTATATAACATGACTTATTTTGGTAGGACGATAAAAAACCCGAAGAAGATGAAGATGTACCTTCAGCAACTGCTGTTGGTAGACGTCGTTCAGTCAAAGACAAATCAAAGCCTGAGGTATAAAATTTCAACCATACACGATACAACTTTTTAAATAAGGATATATGAATTACAATTCACCAAAATTTTATTCCATTCTCCAGCCAATGGATGTTGATGAAAACTATAGCTTATCCAAGCCAAAAGCACCTGTCAAACCAGGACAAGAGCCTGAAGATGTCTCGCTTACACACAAAACACCAGCTGAAATTAAACCCACGGTTCGTAAACATTAATTATGCTAACACAAAATATATATCAGATATTTAGGCTAATTTCTCTTTGAGGTATATATATGACGAAAATCATGAAAATCCGACTGCGCTTGTGATGCAGCCAAGAGTTTACATGGAAATAATTTACTTTTGGCAAACCACATGGTATAGCCATCAGATGGCAAGCAAAGATAGCAGAAAAACAGTGCACGCGGGTTCCATTGGCGTTGAATGGCGTGTACATTAGGAGGCTAATACTCAACAGTGGGATATCTGATAGGCTGATTATGAGTTTAATATCTGTTTATACAATAAACAAGCCCCAATAACGATTAAATATGATATTTAGGAGGATGAAGCTGAAGCAAAGCTCAGTATTAAGAAACCTGAGATTATTGAGTCGAAAACACTCAAGAGACCTTCTGCCAAGGATACGCCCCAAAAGGTAAGACTAAATAAACATATTTCTGAACGAATAGGATACACCAAAAATTAACGGCATCATGAAGCTAGTAGTTATCAAGAACATTTTATCAACAGTTTGTAAATGTAAAAAACGTTCACAGATATTCACGACGCCTACAGTCAATAAAAATTACACACAACCCTTAACAAAAAGGGTTGTAGTTCTTGTAAAGGTATAATTTTGCTATTGAGGTAGAATGTACACTGAATGTATACGTATGAAGCTATTAAGGTACACCCAAAAGCACAGCAACGATTTCATAGCACATAACAGTATTAAATATATATATTTATAGACATTCAAGATAGCAAAGATGTAAAGCACTACAGTTCTTTATATCTTTAGACGACTGCATCCTTGCACTTTGCAAAAGTAGAACAGCGAACACACCACTTCATATTTTCAAGCTGTCACTTTTTTAACAATAGTTTTTAAGAAAATATTAATATTGACTAAAACCAAGAACCAGTAACATTCGGTATTATACCACTAAGTTACTGGATCTTGCATCTATGGAAGAATTGTCTTGTAAATTCTGATATACAAGTAATTCTTAACGTAATGTTGTATTCCGCCGTTACAATATTGTATTTTACTCTTCAAATTAATCTTATCTACGACAATTTTTCACTTTCCTTGAGTAGAAGGAGTAAACTAAAAGTGTAGCATTTCAGCTTGTAATGCCTGGACATGATTTTGAGAACTTCTCCCGATAATTCAATTTTCAGTTTCGATAAGCCAAAAGTTATCACAAATTATGAATCCTTAAATATTGCTACACATTTTGGCACTCCTTCTGTATTTTTTATCTTTTCATATTTCTGTCTATATGTACAGCACCTATATGTTTATGTTTAACGTGGTATTAGGGCGAGGACACTGAAGAGGAATTCAACGTGTCAAAACCACGCACTAAAACAAGCACAACTGCCCCAGAAGAGGCTGAGCTCACGCAAAAGACACCTGCTAAGAAAAAACCCACGGTACATAATTTAGTTATTTTAAAATTATCTCATAATTATAGTGGATTCCGAAAATTTTGATTAGAAACTTATTTTTTATGTTATACATCAGGAGGGTTCAGAAGCAGCATCACTTAAAGTAAAAAAACCTGCTGTGGTTAAAAAAGGAAAAGGCAAAGAAGAAGAAACGGAGGTAAAATCTAATCCACACTCAATTGAGATAATTTTAAAATTTCTCTCAAGAGTTTAGCCTAACAGTTGACTTTCTAGATTAGTCTAAACAGCATGACGAACTAACATCACCGTGTTATTTGTTTACAATGCACAAACGACACTAATGCACCGCACAAGAGAATCGATACTTTGAAACAGGATATAATGATTGTTACTTACGTCCTCTAGGAGCCTCTCACAGTACATGGAGGTAAATTTGTTAAACCTCAACTCAAGAAAACTACAAAAAGGCCTACAGAAAAGCTTAACACAGCGGTGCTTCGGGTGAAAGACACAACCAAAGAAATTGAAGTGGTAATCATGAATCTAGACATAAAGTGGCGTTTCGCACTTTTCTTCTGTACTGTCACAGTGTATTGACTATTTCCTTCTTCACAAACATGTTTTCACATTTCTATGTCCACGTCTGTACATTTGCTATACATGTTTTCACTCCACGACACTCTTTTTCCTATGACTTTATACTTGGGATGGTATCATTGGGTCCAGTTTTGCACACTTTTGGTTTTACAGCAAGACTGCCGTCGTCGATTGTATATATATGTTTTATTCCTTAAGCATTATCTCCGTCGTCGTCGTATTTAAGTGGTAAAAAGGTAACAATTGTTTGCATGTGTTGTAAATAGCTATTTTGTGTTTATTGTTTCCGGTAAGTACCTACGGTAAGGTATTATAATCTTATAATGGTATCATGTTTTTGCAAGACTCTATGCCTTTTTAAAGTTCTTCAAACTGGAATTGTTTGATGTTTAAAATAAAAAAAAACCTACCATAATTTTAGGTTCCAAATAATTTTGTATATTCATAATTTTTCTTCGAAATACTTATACATATATATATTGATGTATATTTTGCAGTATGAATTGGACTTCGTGGATGATTACGAAAGACCTGTCCTTGAAAAGTATGAAAAGGTCACTCCTACAGCGACTGTACGAGAGAAGAAAGAAAAAGAAACTAAGGTATGTTTAGACGAACGAAAATATTTTGCCCCGATATAATGAAATTCACAATTTGTAATATTTGCTACAAATAGCTGATTGGTTTAATACCGGTGTTAAAAATATATTAAATGGGCAGGTTGCAGTTGCAATGACTTCCAAATCAACACTTGAAGTTAAGGTAGAAATGGAATGATAATATTACGTAATTGAAAGCATGACCCCTGTGACAATCCATGAATGCCCAAAATTATCTCGGATATTATTGATATTCCCATTAATTTATAAGACCTGTACATATTTTCAAAGGTTTGATTCCCTTGTCATATTATTGTTATCTTAATTTCCATGTAAATGTGAATAAAAAAATCCTATGACATGAACATATTGATGTTGTAGACGAAAGTCTGTGCTAATAATTGTGTATCTATTTTGTTTCATCCAGTCTGACAGCCGCCGTACCTCCATTCAAAGTGAGGTACGTATTATCTTATCTTAATATAAAAAACAAAGTCGGGTTAATTACACCATTAATTGTAACTCAACAACGGCTACATCTATTTGAATGATCTCTAATTTGTTGGATTTGTCTCCGCCCCGAATTGTAGAATAACTATTAAAATATCGGAACAGTTGACGGGGAAAAAAATATTGTTTTTTTTTAAATAAATTAGGTTTGGGTCCCTGCCTTCTTCCGCAATGGCACCAATACCTGTCTTTGCTCCCGCTCGGTAGCGCTGGCGTAGTTGGAGGCAAATAGTTTAATTCTCTGAGGTAAAGTTCAAAAACACGTTACGTGATCTTTCAAATACACTTGACTCTGGCAAAATTAAAATCAAATGAGGTTATGTATATATGCATATGAGGCACGCCATATATTTTAGGACCACATTTAGAATTTTTACATCTTTGACAGATAGACACAATCCAACTACAATAGAGTCATCTGCATTGAGCTTTTTATTAGGTGCCATTGAAACCTCACTCACCATTGACTGTAAAGGCGGTACAAAGTTCGCGGGGTCAGCAAGTTCATCATAAATCTAACTATAAACTCTATGTAGAGATTGAATGTTAACGGAAATAAAATCAATAACAATATTTTTTCAGACCAAGGAAGAAGTCAAGACAGAGAGCCGTAAGAGCTCTATCATTGACAACAAAGCTCACAAGGTAATACAAAAAATACTTGCAGACTTACTGCTCTTCAGCGAGTATTGGCATTATAGTTAGTGGCCCGATTCAAATATTAATTGGTAGGCTTTCATTTCCCATACTTAACTTATAAGGAAACCCATTAATGTCCTCACCGAGGGGCACATGTTTAAACCCGGATACAAGTAAGATTAAGCCATACTCCACCACGCTGGCTATTTGCGGGTTGATTTACGACCACTACCATGTAGCGATAGTAGACAACAACTTAACGTGTCATCCGTAACACTGATCGTCGATGTAATAAATTGATTATCTCATTGGTACATAGTCAGTAATAGAACCTGCATCTCCTGTGTGAGAAGCAAGCATGAAACCCATTAGACCACGGAGCTCTTAAATTAGCTAATTCCTATTCCAACAGCTTACGAAGGAGACGGCGGAGTCAAGAAAGTCATCTCTTTCTGTCGGCGAGCAATCGGAAGTTCAACAAGTTAAGAAGACCACCGCACAAAGGGTAACAAGGCCTGGACCCAAATAATGTCATGCTAGATTACCCCCACTGCAGTTCCTATTCAATTATAAATTTGCATCTCAAAAGTAATAACAGTTCGGCAGTTTTTAGTATTCGATAACCAATATCGAATCCAGTAATACCCTTAACATATAATTTAGATTCCAAGTAGATAATCTAGTTTTCCCATACCATATTTTTTTTCCCTTTAGATCAATTGGGGCCCATATTTAATTTCATAGTTTCACAGTCCAAGGTTTGAGTATTTATAAGCAATTCCCTGAAGCTTAATATCCTATTAACTTGTTATTTTAGCCCAGCATTAAGGAACCTGAGCAGCCTGAACTGAGTCAAATTAAACTCAAGGTAAGGCGCTTTAAGCTTCAAGATCCTTTGCATGGTGTATTTAATTTATGTTTTAATTTTAACTTACAGAAGTTGGGTTTTCTGGTATTCGTGTAAATGAAATAAATACATTTTATGTTGGTTTATACAATGTTAACTTTATTGAATAACATTTCTTCAAATCTTTCACTATGGCCGAAAATCCGATGTGGGTTTTGTGTATATAATTTTTGTTTTCATTCTGACTGTTCTTCTTTAACTGTAAATTACTATAAATCTTATATATACGAGAGTAAACATTTGACCAACTGCACTTTTAGGGCTAATGTACTTTTTTGTTTGTAAATAGGACGAAAATAAAGTTTCATTAGAAGAAAAAGTAACCAATGTCGATAGGTCTACGGAACCAACCACAAAATCACGACCCACACAACAGGATACACAGGTATAAACACACATTCAAGTACACAATTTCATATTCTTATACAATTACACAATTTAATATTCTTATTTAAAAATTTGTTACGTAGGAGGTAAAAGAAAGGGCTGACGAACGTAAACCAACATTAGAAAAACCTGTTGAACCAAAATATCCTTGGACACGCCCGAGAAAAACTGATGATACAGAAACAGTAGAAGAAACTAATGAAACAGAAACTAAGGAAGTTAGGAGAAAAGATTCAGTTGATCGACTTTCAGAACCTTCTTACCCATGGCGACGTCAAATCAAAGCCGAAGAGGTAGCCTTAATTTCATTTGAAATCCAACATTTGCATTTGCATTGCAAAACATTTATTATGCAATGTTTATTTCGATTATTGCATATAATTCTTAAATGATACTAATAACTGATCCGTTTATCTATTTTTATATCAGAAACCGGTGGTCCAACCTAATGTGGAACAGGCTAAACCTGAGACAGTTAGGGTTGAGGAAACCAAAGTGGCAGAAGTAGTAAGGAAGGCTTCTATTGAGGAACCTTCAGAATCTATTTATCCTTGGCGACGCTCAAGTAAAGTAAACGAGGTACAATTTCAATGTTAATTTAAATATATTTTTTTAATATAGGTAATAAAACAGGATAGTAAAACAGTTTCTAATTAAACACTTTTATCAAATTGATATCAAGATTATTAAATCAATCAAAAGCTTCATTTTTAACATTCAACTTAAAAAGTTGCTTACATTGGATCTTTCTTGTTAGGAAGCATAAAGCTGAATAGTAAAAAAAACGTGGAACCCAAATAATCTGAACCAATTGAAACAAAAAGAAAGGCGTCTATCGACCGGCCTTCAGACCCTACTTATCCTTGGAGGCGTACTAGTAATTTTGAAGAGATATATCAAAATTAAATCATTTAGATATATTCTAAATATGCTTAACTACATCATATATGTTCTAATGGGAACACTTAAAGTCGATGAACCTAAGATCACAGAGACTAAGGAAGTGGTACGCAAGGCTTCATTGGACCGTCAAGCAAAACCGACGTATCCTTGGCGACGACCAAGTAAATTAGAACAGGTAGAGTTTTTACTTTTTATAAGAGAATCAATCAATCGAAGTAAACGCTTTTCCCGCGTGTTGGGGACATTGATATTTTACAATTATTATTTAGACATCTTAAATGTGTGTCTGATATAGTAGTTTATGTGACTGCTACATAATGGAGGGCATTAATACTCGAGAGTGGGTTTATGAAACGAGCCGAAGGCGAGTTTCATAATAATATCACTCGAGATTTTAAATGCCTAATTATGTACAGTTACATACACTAGTTTATCTACACACATATCATAAGCTCTCTTTGATGTGTTCAGGAACCGCATGTTTGACCGGCATTGTGGCTCTGCAGTTGTTTAGCTTGTTCTGTAGTACCAACTTCACAGACAAACTAGGGGCGGTACGCAGGCGGGCGTCGGCGTTCGTTATTTGAATGTCATAATATGCAGAAAAATGACACATTATGGTCATAATGTGTAATTTTATTCAGATAAGAAATGAGTTTTTACCAAGTAGTTTAACATTATGCTGATCGTAACGTGCGGTTTTTGTACGCAGTAAAACGTGTGTAGATAAACATATTAAAGGTTTGTTTGATTCATGGGATGAAAATCGAGATCGACCAACTGAACAGATATACCCTTGGCATAGATAATATATTTGCTTCTACTCGGTTATACTTGAAAACTATCTATTTATGTCTAAATAATAATCGTAGCCTATTAATGTCCCCACCAAGCGGAAAAAGCGTTTACTTCAACTGATTGATTCTCATCTAAAAATTTAAAACACTACCGCTTCTAATGTACTTGGTCGTCGCCAAGGATATGTCGGTTTTGTTGGACGATCTAATGAAGCCTTGCGTTCCACTTGCTTAGTCTCTGTGACCTTAGATTCATCGACTTTAGTTTTCCTTTCCTATTAGAACACAATTTTCTAATCATCATTAATTTTGCTAGGAGCCCGAGAAAACGGTTGACAAGCACTAGAAAATCATTAAACCAACAGCCTCTTCTTCCTTGCGAAATAAATTTGATAATGTTGAACGTATAATTAAAAATGAAGTTTAGGAATGACGTCATTGAAGTTCTGTATTTTGAGGTTGGCTCTGTTTTGGCTTACTTTGTTAAGTCTACCATGGTGCTAGTAATTGCAGAATATTTATTGTAATTTCATAGTTTTAATTGTCGCAATACAGAAGTTAGGGTATTATTTTAATTTAATAATTTAGTCCAAGAAGATAATTCTGATAGCTCCACGATAGACAACAACTCTAGAAGCACACCGCACTTTCAACTTTCTTTGCACAAAACACACCCTTTCCACGAGTTTATGATGGTCGCACCAGAACACTTTTTTCCTTTTAGAAAATTTTGAAGACAGTGTTTAAAGTTAGATTTTTTATTAGGTACCGACACCCTCACTTCTTACACCCAACACAATTCAGAGCGAAGTACCATTTTCGTGGCAAGTCATTCCTGAGATTCCACAGGTATATACAAAATTTATTTTAAATACCAAGAATATTAATTTACATTATTCTTAAATTAAACTTATAACTGGAATTTGTGAACTAGGCGGAACAGACACCGGATGCTGAAGAAATATTCAAACCGACACAAGTAGGCATACACGACTCGGTACCCTGGAGAAGATCACGATCTCCTCAGGTACTACACTGATACAATATCAATACAATACACTAACATCACATTCATGCATTCAATCATCATGAACATGCTTTGAACAAAAATCAAGAAGACATCTTTGTCCTATGTAATCGTTCATTTGCAATTTTTTCGAAGTCGACAATAAACTATCTTCAAATTATCATCATCACCATGTTATTTTTCGGTTCGATCTCGACATTAGATAATTGAGTTGGTCGCTAAAATCGATTCTGTTCTGTAGGCCGAACCAACATCGAAAAAAGATGAGCTTATCCCAGCACTTGGCACGTCCGTCACAGAAACAGACGACGACGAACCTCAAACTGACGAGGAGGTACAAATTGGCAAGATGCATCCATAACATTTAACAGTAGTATTTGGCAGAAGAAATGCACTCGCACTAAGCTTTAGGAATTAGAAGCACCGCTAGCTGGCACATTATGCACACACAGTTCTAGATTATGTAAAATAATAATAGATTAGTTAACGCGCACAGTAATTAGGAGAAAAGTGCACTGTATATTTTGTACATAATAACTTCCTTGTAAAGTTTCAGTGATTAACTTTTAACTTATCAATTAAAGAAAGTAAAAATATATAATAATTAATCAATTATAATTTGTCACTAACCATTGCATGTAGCGATATATATTATAACTTATCTCATCACAGCACAGCACCGTTTCATATTATTTAAAGTGAAGTTATTCTTTATTTAGTTTCTAGATTAGCTTTAGATAATGTAACTAAGCAAGGTGAGATTTTCAGTATACCAGTTTTATTATAATTTGATTTTAATCATCATCAATCGCAAAAAAAAACAGAAAGTAAATGATGATGTTCCACTGTTAAAATTTTCAAATATTTAGTATTTTTCCATTCAGAGGTCCATTCAGATATTCTTCATTGCTAGATTGAATGAGTAAACATATATTATAATCATCATAAGCAACATGCTCCCCAACTGTATACAGTAGATTCACTCATACACATATCAAATGCTGTATTAACCCGTAACCGTATCAATGTAGTAATAATAAAGGTGTATTACAGAAAATGGCCATCAAAGAAGAAAAACAGGTCGAAGAAGTAGCCCAAAAGGCCAAAAAGACTGTTGTCAAAAAGAAGGCTGAAGAACTGCCAGAAATTGCAGATTATGAAAGGCCAGAACTTGAGGTATATGATCCAAATGAGTACACGCCCTCAACTCGAGAAAAACCAGAAAAAAAGGTTCGTACTTTAGCTAAGCAAATATTTAAACATTATGTATCTGTGAACACCTTAGATCTTAACTTAGTTTCTAGTAAAATAAATAACATTCTTAAGACTAGAGTTTTATGTAAGTAGATGAGAGGTCCCGGTTTAGAATCCCGGCTTGGTAAGAAGAAAAAAAAACTCCAGGTCTTAGATGTTTACATGTTTGTGACGTCGCTGTTACTGGTTGCCACGGCACAGGGTATCCTAGGGTGGATTCAGAAGCAATGAAATGCGTCTGTATGTAAATGTTTCGTTATGTTATGTTATATCATAACATAATCTTCCTATACTTAAAACCAATTCCAGCGTAATTGAGTCCTTTTTCTTACAGCTGCCCGAAAAGCCCGAAGTGCCAAAGGTGACTGAACCGGAGAAAAAAGTAAGTGAAGCTAATGAACAAAACTAAATTCTGCCGCAGAAATGTTTTCTGCTAAACAATATAGAACTCACCAAAACCAGTTAAATTGAGTATTTATTATTGCAGGCACCTGAAAAACCAAAGGTACCAGAAATCAATGCACCAGAGGTCATGGCTGCACCCAAGATCGAGGTCATCCGTGAAAAGGCGCCCAGGAAACACTCGCTCATCCCACCTCCTGAGGAGATGGGCAGACGACCATCTCTCATCATCAGCGATGAGGTATGTAATTTAAGTTTCGCTCAATTAAGATTATTCAATAATTGGCTTTCGAATTTTCAACAGAACCAAAGGTATGATTTCATCAATAGATTAGTTAGTACTTACTTAATTTGTGATGTCCGAAAGTAGACTTAGTTTCGTTGTACCCCCCTTCTTAGTAGTAGTAACTTCCTACCAAGCCGAACCCTTAACTCTTTTTTGTTTCCCCTAGAATGTTATTTTCCCTGTAATTGCAATATCTGATTGATATGACAATGCATACTGTGAAACCGCTTCAGTAGTATTTGGTATAAATTAAAGGTTTCACGCTTAGTGTCCTCAAATCCCTGCTTTTATAATTAGTCCAATTCAAATGTACTTGACGATGATACTTAGAGATGTAGTTGAGGGGTTTAGTATCTCGGTGTTATTCTGTTCAAAAATAAAGACAATAAAAACCGTAATCCACAGGATCATAGAAAACTAAGACCTGGTGAGGTGATCGAAGAAAAGAAGGTAAAGAGCAAAGAGTGCTCATATTACGTGAATGCTATCCGTTATATTGCCGTGATAAAATATTTAACTGATCTATTCAAACTGTAATGCATCTGCATCCGACGCGGTTCACACTTTTTTGTTATTTCTTTATTCACACAAATCGGCGCTGATTAATCACACACAACTCCAATTAAATTGTAATTTTGAGTTTGCGATTATCCAGCGTCCATTTATTGCAAATCGTCTTGTCGTACTACAAAGCACACTATTTTACGCACCAACACTTGTGAGGCTGCACACACACAAATATCTGCACCAGCTTGTACGCACGAAGCACAAAATTTGGTCGTGAATTTGTGAGCAGCACCGGGATGCGGACTTGAGTGGAGCACCAGAGTGAGCTACGCCGAGCTTGCTTCACGCCAGGCTCTAAAAAGGACACTAACAAGCAGGATTAACAAGGAAATGACGCAAAAAGTAACGTAATAACTATCGCACCTGCTGGATAGGTCAATGCACAATAACTGCCAGGGATTTAGGGTTAGGTAGGCACCCGAGGTTCGGCAAGTTTAGGTAGGCAGGTTAGTTTAAAACGGGTTATCATCAATGTTTTTCAAACAACAGGTCACCAAATTGCGTCCTGGAGAAGTTGTAGACGACAAGAAGGTGAGAACGACTGGTTACGGTCTGTTTCTGGTGGTCGCTGCTCGCTTTTGCCAAGCATCTTGATTTTTATAATATTTTTATTATACTCTTATTTTACACTACATGCAGGACAGATGATTATATTTTCACAGAATTAATTCTCATAATACTGATTTACAATAAAAATGTAAACATACATTTTGATTGATGTAAATACCCAAAAAAATCTCTCACTCCAACATTCTTGCCACAGTCCAAGTTCACACAATGTCAAGAGTCAACATATCTCTCCTATATCCTTCTAGTGTAGACAATCTTCTGTCCTAAGAAATCACACCCTTCTTGTCCAGTCCACATTTTTTTCAATTCTTTCTCGATGTTCCGTTTTGTCTAGTTTAGAGACAGCTTTGCCGACCAGCGGGTAAAACGACTGGCTCCGTCGCTGGTGCTGTCTTTTGTGTTTACAATGAAAGAGCTGTTTTTTTTACAAAGATATTATTGTATATAAAATTTGTTTTTATCTCTGCCGGATTTTTTTTAAAACACCATAATTGTTTTTGTTTTATTTATGTTGTTATTGAATTAAACCATTGAGGAACAATTTATTTGTAAATCACAATTTATAAATATTGTTTACAAATAATTTGCATGCCGAGAATTCGGGAATTAAATAAGAAACTTTAATAAACTGACAGTAAATTCCTATTCATTGAGATTCAGCTCTTTCATTACACGCTTTTAGATCATGTTTAGAATTGCTTTAATTTTAGTTTTTCCGCTTACATATACTAGCTAAAGTGACTAACTATAGTTTTTAGTTGTAGATTTTCTATTAATATTTTCTAAACTGTTGATTACATTTACACTGAGCATGCAGGGCAGTGCATACCAAATCTACATAAAACAAACGAAATAACAGTATGACAGCACCAACCACTTAAACATTTGTCAAACTGTAACAAACTGATGATGATATTTACACAATTAATACTATAACACACTCAAGCGCTACACTTTAACAACAAAGAAGATACTTAATTGGAATTTGAATTTGTTTCTTTTGCTACATTAACACTTCAGAGACACGATACGAGTATTTGGGTTAACAAAACCCTAAAATTAAGATGATTTCTCTAACATAACAACCTACATGACTTTCGATATGCTAGAGAGAACTACTCGTACATCAAATACACGGACACACGTACGTAAATATTTTGGTATGCAGTACAATTAAACATAATCGCGTACATAATATGCCAATGTTAATTAGATTAAGAGCATAAGTGATTGTGAATGATGACTAAAATACTTCTTTTTTTCCTAAATAAAAGTCCACCAAAAAAGTCAGACCAGGCGAGCTTGAAGAAACAAAGGTAATCAACAAACAACCGTGTGGAAATCTATGTTTCAGTTTCAGATATGGGTAGTTCTAAATAAATGTCTAGTTTATTAATAAACATTAATTTAGCTCGTACCTTCAAATGTTATTTACAGGTATAGCATTATTTAATGAAGCCTTGGCGTACCCAGCAAGATTTAAGACTGATTAATGTTTTAATTTCCATGGAACTTTTTTGGTTATAAATAAAAATTTAGGATTGTGTATTTGAGATTTCAGGAAACCTTGAGAGATTAAAATAATACTAAGTACATTTGAATATTTTAGAATTTTTCTAAGTGTATCCAAAATCCAAATAGTTTAGTCATTGTCAACCATTGTAGTCCCATTTAAGAATCGCATGGAAGAGTAGAGCAAACAGCGACGAAATGTAGAATCGCATGGAAGAGTCGAGCAAACAGCAAACAGCGACGAAATGTGACATTTTGCTAGAACCACCCATATGTTATACTCGTAGTAGAAAAATCGCCGTCGGAATTAGATCGTGGCTAACATAGTTTGTTCACAACGTGATTAATTTTATATGTGTTTGATCGTAAATAATCATCGACCTATGCTCTATATTGATCATAGTCGTATTTCCAACAGGTACATTTCCGATTTACTCTACATTGTTGTGCCTCTTGCTGGCATTTGAAAACGATAAATATGTTTAGGCTTTCGTCAATCTGATGTGGGGTTAAGATCTTTTCTCCCTTTTAACCTAGTGCACTAACTTTTACCGAGCTAATATTTAACCACTTCTTATTATTATATTTTTCATAACAGAGTATCCTCAAAATTCCAGTTATGAAAACTCCTATTTATTATCCTTGTTGCGTATAAACTGAAGCTTATTGGAGGCATGTTAAAAACGATACGAGGATTAACTTTAAATAATTAAAAACCTTATTAATTTGTAATGTCACATGCAGCTTCTGCATCGCACGCACGATGCAATTTCTAAAATTGCATGTTTAATATATTTCTATATCAATCACAAGTGAATGTGCCACAGCAGGTAATATCAGAACTAAGCATTTGTTTCTAATTTAACCAGTTGCATTCACATACCATAATGTGATACCAGATGCACAGTTTAATTCTGGACTACAGCGACACATATAAATCAATTACATCCAAATTAGATACGGAAGCTAAACAAAGATTCTAAAATTATCGACAAATGAATTTCGATGAGAGCCAAAATGCCAAAGAGATGTAGGTAACACTGTGACTCAAAACTCATAGCAAGCTAAAAGCAACAGAAATTGGGTTTTAATCCAAAGGACATTTCATATAATTTTAGCTAATTTGTAAAGTTTATGTTTGCGGAAATGTCCACCCTTTAAATGTCCAATCAATTTGTTGCAAACTAAATGTTCCTCGACGAAAATACCTGGGTGGCACCTGTTCTAGATATTGATGACGCTAAAGAATTAGCTGATGACGCCGCCGCTCACAGTAATGATGCGGAGAATCTCAGCGCGCCAGGACGTAGCTTCGTTCTTATGATTGATAGCTATTCTTATAAATATGACTCCCAGAATTAGGCCAAGAGCGATGTGGGCGATCTTGAAACGTTCTCACCCCTAACTACCTAGTGTTGCCAGAGCTTATGATTTATCGTCATCGGTATACATTGTTAAAAAGATATTCGTCTTGAGCGTGAAGTCAGGCGTCTAAAATGGCCAGTTACATGTCAATTTGATGAAGAGGCTGTAGTTGAAAAAGGTATCTGACAACTAGGTGGGGCGAGCGATAATGAATCTGATTTAGTGATTAACAATTATATCATATTGTAAAGAGATTTACATTGTCGTCGCCTGATGATTGTGAAAGTAAAACTGAAATATTTTTACGTATCCATTCAAAACATAAGTCTGGAGAAATTGTAACAGTATTTTTAAAATCTGTTGTTATCTAAGTTCCTAAATAAACGATGAAATTAGATTCAGATCGCAAAAGGTCAAGAAGATTAGGCCCGTCAGCCAACAAAGCAGCTACGTTTAGTCAGACGTGACATGAAAGATAAGGGGTAATCTAAATTCCCAATCCGGTTGAAGGTCTTCTTCAAATAGACCACCTATCAGATTGACAGGCCAATGAGTTCTATGACAAAAATGCTAACTTGGCCATTTTGTGTGGCATCGTTTACCTTCTTCAACCTGAGTGATAATTTACCCAAAATATTTTGTTGTCAGAGTTTAGAGTGCTATCTAAGGTGCACTTTACACTCTTTTTGTAAATAAGAAAGAACCCGGCCCATTGTCGTTTCAGTGTTCACCTATTAATTTGAGCACATAATCGCAGAATTTCTCTTTCATTTCAAGAAATACCGTTTTTGGCTATGATTATATGATCCGACCATTTTCCGCTGGTTGAATAACGAAAACTCTTTCAAAACCGCCATTTGACTAAAACCGTCTTGTACCAACCGCTAAATAAAGTTTAAATATAACTTAAATACAAAACGGCCGTGTTAAGTGGAAACCTGACTGACAGGTAATATTTTGCCGTGCTTGACTACTAAACTTGACCGTCTTGTACTCAAGTTGTGTTTTAACTATATTTAGCGGTTGTCAAAAGTCTAGTGCAAGCCGCTCTTAAAATAGTAATTCAAGTGTCAGCTCTCATCAATGCCGGCGATGTACTCTCAGAATTTGACGCCTCGATAACAATGTTGGTATTTTGATCCGTCGTCGAATCGTCGTCGTATCCGATGCCGGTTGCCAGCGATGACAATCATCTGACTAATATGCATTTAAATCCGAGTGCCAATCATCATTTCGCAACCCCTCAATCTAGTATAATTTATGGAACAAGACAACGGGAGGGTCAGACGCACGTGTTTTGTCTTTTTTAGCTACATTGATCTTGATAGTGTCAGCTTTTGTTATGGATGATTATATCTTTGGAGTAGACAATGGACGTCCATTGTTATCACCTGTATGAGGATCTGAAATATCCGATGTGGATGCTTGATATGACTTTGGATCAGGGATATTTAATATTAAACTTTGGCATTAAACCCGACTTATTTTTGGGACAATGGGAACTGTGAATAGTTACGTTCTTATTATAGCTATTATAAATTACATAATTTCATCGATTTGAGTGATTTTTCTTCACCAATTACAGTTCCCTGAAGGAGCTTTCTGCGTAACAGAGCTTTTTTAGTGTAGTTATTCTAACCGAACTTATTTCTACTATTAGTTAGTTTGTCAACAGATAAAATTAATAATTCAAATACACTGCCAACAAAATATTTTACGGTAACTCCTTGTCGTATCTAATCCTGATATGCGTGTAAAATCTTAATTTTTCGGTCAAACCGGTCGACATACCTGCAAATTCGTAACTGTTATCGACGGGTGACGCCAATCACATAAATTATCAGCGACGTCCAAGATCACACTGCACGGATGGCCCACCTTAATCTGATAATTAATTGGAATGGTCTGCTGATTTGTGCTGAAACACAAATAGCATTACCTCCCCCCACTGCACCCCCCGCTACAGAGAGAACTCGACAACACACCGACCCCTTCTTTCAGTCTTTTGACATTCGCGCCCATTTTCAGATGGAACGAACAACGAAACAACTCATACCGACAATCTCACAAACGATCATTTCAATAAAATATTTGATAACCCAAAAAAATCTAAGGAGGGTGTAATTAACACTGAAAAAGATGTAAACGATAAAGCGCAAACATTTAATAGTTAAATGAAAGTTCTGGATGATGAAGCTGTCGAAAGTTCAGAAAATGATGATGAAGAGATGTTAAATAAAAAGCAAACTTAAAAAATTATATGAGGACCTGTGACCTAGATTGAGGAATTTGAAAGTGTATGCAACTGTGATAGTTTCTGTGACTCATCTGTATCTTGGAAGACATATTTAATAGAGTTTGAATTATTTACTTACTGTGGCACCTTAGTTTTTAAGTGATAAATAAGTATGGCAGCGGTGGCCAAGCCCAAGCGAAAGCCATCCGTACCTGATCCGGTAAGACTATGAATAAATTTGGAAAGATCTTTGGAACATTGTTGCTATTTTCTTCGTTGGATGCTATCTCCTATCCGAGGTCGGCTATATAAACTATATGTCTATTAGAATGTGATTTTTCGGTGAAATTTCGAGTTTAAACGTTTACGTACAACTGTTATATTAGTACAGCAGCTGCAGTTTACCCATAGATGATTAAATATGATAAAAGTATCCCGTTAACACTCACATCTTTTGCCTACCAGGCACAGTTATTCTCATAGACCTGAACCAATTCGTTCTAGCATTAATTTATAATATGTAGAGACTTTCATATTTATCATGAAAACATTCCATAGATACCACTGAACATTCTTAAGCCCAAAAGATAAAGCGAGTCAAATGCATTATCTCGTGGCCTAGATGACTTTCTACAAAATAAAAAAATCCATAGATATTTTGTATAAATAGATATTTTGTCAAAGTTAGAGTGCTAACACACTTTCGATATTTTAACCCCTAAATAATCTTGTCCCACTTTTAAATAAGCAATAAATAACAAAATTAATAGACTCTTGGTATAATTTCTCAGTGTGTGTAACCGAGACAGATGTTTTCATATCGTACGATATTCCTAAATATTATCATTCCTTGATTTATGCGAAGAAATAGTCACAGGTGATTTAACCTTCCAAACACACAAAACTTGTTCGCGAGATATTGCACATTAAATTTGTTACCTCAGTGAAAAGTAGTTTCACGGCTAGTATTTTCAACATATTGCCACTTGTGCTTAATTTATCAGGAGCTCCAGAGATTCAGCGTGACATCGTCAGCCCATTTGGCTAACGTCAGTGATATACTGCATCTGTCATATAACCCCTATTATCAACTAATGCTAAACGTGTTTAGAGTTACTGGGAACGATTTTTATAATCTTCTAAGCCGTGTCTTAGCAACTGATGTTTCGGATACCTTTTCAATTAATGTAATGTACAAATAAACCTAATTATAAATAGTTGCCTTTTTTGTCTTTAAATATTTTCCGAAAGATAAAGCTTTTGACTCTATACTTTTAAAATATAAATGTCGAAACAAATTATTAACAACATCTGACTCTGAAATACGGTGATACATCTGGCCGGCTGCTACAAGAAATTAATTTTATTGATGCACTAATGATACGTATTTGTTATTCTAATGCGACTACTAACACTAATGCTTATAGTTTTTTGAAGATGAAATTAGTCAATGGCAACGTGCATACAAACCTATGTATATCTTTAGCAGTCCTTAGCTAGATGTATCATCTTTAATTATGGTGAAAAAAGTGTAGTCGCATTTTGAATTAAAAACCGCCAAAATTAAAGTCAAGCTCAAAAAGTGGTATTTTATCGGCGCGCTAACATTTTGTTCACCATACCTTTAATGTGCTAACATAATCTCTAAAATACCTTTGCTGTTTCTTACTGAACATTCATGATGTAGCGCCGCAAATCCGGAGACGCCAGGAGGCCTTCCGTCCAGGACTTGGAGGATCTTATCAATAAGCCTTCAGTTCCTCTGAAGCCTTCCGGTAATGAGGGACCACCTGTCATTGTGGACTTCCAAGAGAGTAACTCGGCTGTGGAAGGTTAGTCTGTAAATATTTCTGTTACTTGTACATGTGTATTTAAGTTGTGGCTGGCATGTTTTCGCGGCACCACGCAATCAATGACATTGACCGTAGGGCGTTAGTTTCGGCTAACGTTCCGAGTGTGCTGGAACCGCCAGGGTTGTGCCGTTCGGATGGGAAGCGCCCTGACAGCCTGACCTTGGTTCCTTGATTTAAATGTATTTTAACATGTCTTGTTAGTTAGTAGTGTGGATAAAATTCCCCAATTGTCGAAGGATTGAGCCGAAAAGTTTTGTTTTTATTTTCCCCCTTAAAATTCTGCAAAAAATTCTTCCGATATCGAATCCCAAGGAGACACTATATTTTCTGTAATAGTTTTAATATCTACAATGGAATACTTACCACTATCCTAATGAACTCGCAATTCAGAGTCGGGTATATTTTGCTAACATGCTCATGCCATGCAATTAGCTATGTGATACCATACAGTTACATGACCTCTCCTCAGATAACACTGGCTACCTCACCGTCCAAGTTGAGGGCAACCCACCGCCGACCTTCAAGTTCTACAAGGGAGTCACAGAGATAATCGAAGGTGGTCGCTTCAAGTACATCACCGATGGAGAGACTGGCACCATCACGCTCTGCATCAGGAAGATCAAGCCCAATGATGAGGGCAAATATAAGGTTGTGGTGTCCAACATCCATGGAGAGGACTCGGCTGAGATGCAACTTTATGTGTCCGGTGAGCATTGATGTAGTATAACAATTTATTTTCTTGGAGTGACTTGAATTATAACTCACATCTCTTGTCAGGGGATTTACCAAATGCTTTTGAAAAGTCTTTATCAGGAAAAGTAGATGAGAGAATCGGGGGAATGTAAACTTAATATTATTTTTACAATTCTGAAAAATGTGAACCTTTTTGTTCTGCAGACTCCAGTGGTATGGACTTCAGAGCCATGCTCAAAAAGAGGAAGTACGCCAAATGGGGTGAAAAGAAAGAGGAGCCACAGTATGATCTCAAGGAAGTCGAGAAGCCAGCACCAGCTCTTAAGAAGGTGGAAAAGGTAAGATATTGTTGCATTTCTACGTTTAATTGGAGAAATATCAATGCGAGATACAGTTGTACGATCGTAGATAAACTTTGGTGGTTATATTAATACTGAACTGATACGATACCGTAAATTGAGGCAAGTATAGATCCAAGGGTGGTGGCGGGAAAGCTTAGAGCCATCCCTATTTACCCATGGATCACTTTGCATCCCATATTACGATAACTACGCTATGAATTCTGAAAATTCTTTTGTTTTACAAAATTCATAGATACTTTTTTTAAATATTGTCAAAGTTCCCCATCGGGCTAAAGTAATAATTATTGTTATATTGTTACATATGTACATTAAGTTTTATTACGAGTTCAGAAAATTAAACTGCGAATCAATAAGACTTGGATTTAAGCCAAATAGTAAGAGTATGTGTGACAGATGTTTATTCACCATCTTTGATTTCTTGGTCCAGGGGTTAGAGACTGGTTATTTCGAAGATGACGGCTTCATTGTGGTGATCTCTGAGGGGGTCGAGATGTGTAGGTTCCCAGCAGATAGACGCAGGAGCTCTTCAAACTGGTCTTGGTTTAAGGTCCTCAATTTCCTTTGTCGTAATACTATCAACATCGTTCATTCCATCTTCCATTTCCATGTGATCATTTTTATTGTTGAGTTGTTAAATAAACAAACGATAAAGCTGAGAAAAATAACGCTTTTAGTGGAATAATACCATAACAATGTGTTTTGATATATCGTGGGTTGAACAATAAACTGAACCGTTGGTAGCAACGGTTCAGTATAATCGTAGGATTATAGCGCTTTTATTATGTAAATATTACAATAAATTTTAACTAGACCAAAAATGTGTCAAAACTATGATTAGTCTTAAATTAGTTTGTTAACCTTACAGACATCACCAAATGGTTAATTCAGGGGAAAACCCGTTTAAAGATCACATACATCATCGATAATAAACTTAGATGGGCGCTGGTTTTATTGGTACTTGGACCTCCTTGTAGACTTATATAAAAATATTAAAATAGTTGTCACTGTCATTTGATGTCTACAAAAACATTTTCTTTTTGCTATTGCAATAAACAAACAAGAATGGTAATGGTGATTGTTGCTCTCACAAGCTGAGTTCGTAAATATGACTACTCTTATGCAAAGGCTCCTTCCTGGATGGTTCCAGGTCAGTTATTCATTTATTATTGACTGTTCGGTCCCCGTACAAGCTCGATATGCTTCTAGTTCCCATATCACAAGCCTTATTGAGCATAGTATGGGCCTGGGTCGATTTGTGTAAGCTTGTCCTCTAATATTTATTATATTTATTATTATTCTTATTATTATCATTACATTCATAGTCCGTGATAGGTGGATAGATTCTCTGGATTCTCTGGCCTCTATAGGCAATGACTGCTTATCGTTGGCTAAAGTCAAAGTAAAAATTATTTACTGTAGATATGTACTAGACTTAAGTAAACGGCTAGAGCTAGAGGCTAGAATAGATACGTATCTCTGCTAGTAATTTAATAAAGTGTACTTTAAAAACCGGTCAAGTGCGAGTCCAACTCGGGCACGAAGGGTTCCGTACCATCGTATAATAGAAGGGATGGTGTGGAGTGAATAGTTTGGATTTTACATAAAAAAATGTAGTTTACAAAGTTATCGGTGCGGCTACATTCACACTCAATGTAGGTAACCAGGTGCATTCATAAGTTTGTATGTGGTTTAAAGATAAATAAATTATTTTATTCTGTTTTTAGTATTTGTTGTTATAGCGGTAACAGAAATACATCACCTGTGTAAATTTCAACTGTCTCACTATCACGGTTCATGACAGACAGACGGACAGACAGACGGACGGTGACAGACAGACGGACGGACGGATGGACAGCGGAGTCTTAGTAATAGGGTACCATTTTACCCTTTGGGTACGAACCCTACAATATGTACTGCGTATTTTTATATATTAAACAATATTTTGAATTTATTTATTTTAAACTTACTTATTAAGATTTTATCCACTTAAATTTGTACCAGTTGAACTATAATGGTGTTACTACAAAAAATGTTACACATAGTTTAATCTCAAAACAAACGTCTAATCCTATGCATTTTTTTTAAACAAGTTTTAAACAGGAGTTAATTTTTTGTGGTAAGACTGTAATAGTTAGTTATACTATAGAGTAGGTTAGGTATCTATTAAATGATCTAATAACCTTTGATTAAGAAACATGCCATGTAACCTTAATGAACATTCCAGAATTGGGTCATAAATTTCACACATAAAATATCGATTTAACATAACACCTTCATCCAAGATTAACTGCTTCATTTAAAACATTTTAAATAGCTTATCCATTGTCATGTTAAAGCAATGTAATAATGCTTGATAAATAAAGCAATATGCATAAACTATGAAATAAATTCTAGGGTATTTACCAAATAAAGCGACGAATGTCTCTTCAAGAAATGATACCCGATTGGCCTGTTTTGATGGAGACCATCAGAGTAAAGGTTCGATATAAACGCAAGGATAAAACTGAAATTACAATATTAGGCTTCTTCCGATCCCTCTGGTAAAAGTTACCAGAACTACGAACTACGAACTATTGTTTTTAACGCTTCTTCCACGGGTACGTATCATTACACCTAAAGTTGCTTCAACTATTTTCGATATAACTACGGTCAAAAGACCTACCGTTTAGAATAACTAAAGATCGTTTCACATATTTTTGTTATAACTACTGATTGAATTGCCTAATGGACGACTCACCTACGGTCAACTCACCTACGGTCGACTCACCTACGGTCAATTCAACTACCACTAATGGTTTAAAAAATAGGTGCGACGACGAGCGGAGCGAGGAGGAGCGTGTTAGGTGTACATGTAAGACAAAAAGCTGAGCCGAGCGAAGCGGAGCGGAGCGAGGCGAATTCCGATGGTTGGCGTATTTAGATATGTCGTAGGATTATTTGATAAACCGATTTTTCGTGAGAATCCTAGGGATATTGCAATTCAAGAAGTCTAAATACGCCAACCATCGAAATTCGCCTCGCTCCGCTCCGCTTCGCTCGGCTCAGCTTTTTGTCTTACATGTACACCTAACACGCTCCTCCTCGCTCCGCTCGTCGTCGCACCTATTTTTTTAAACCAGATTCATAAGAAAATATCATGGGTACCCTACAGTATGATATGGCCAAACGTATAAACCGTAGGCCAATAAACCAATAGATGAATCGTCCGTTAGTGCTATTGAACTTAGTTGAAACAAACTTAGGTAAGTTAAACAATAGTTGAGTCGTCCAGTAGGCGAGATGAACATAGGTGAATCGACCGTAGTTATATCGAAAATAGTTGAAGCAACTTTAGGTGTAATGATACGTACCCTTCTTCCACATATCAAAAGAAGAAGTTTTCAGGTTTATTCTTTTGGATATTACAGACAATAATAAGAATATTAGAAGGTCGGATTTAGCCTAACTGTGTAAATGAATGAAACTAAATAAAGAGAATGATAAAATGATGAACTAAACTCATCTTTGAAAACACTGATGTCAACTCTTAGATATATCTCTAACAAAGATTGCATGTAAATGAAAAAGAAAATAGAAATATTGACTGCGGTGCGTTCAGAGTAACTAAAATTAAGTGCAAAACTTAAAATAACGCTAATAATAACAGGCACAAGGTTTTTGTAACGCCACTTCAATTAAACTATTAACTGGACAATGTTTTTCTAGGGAATGTAAGTGAAATGAATTTTGTTTAATTTAACTAGTATTGTCTTAGTTTTTGTTGGGCTTTTGAGGGTTTTTTCAGGTTTCTCTGTGACGTCGGATTGAAGAGCTTCTGTCACGTCATTAATTATATAATTTACGTAAATATATATCTTCATGTATACCATTATTAATTTCAGCTCATGCATCCAGTGTTTGCTGATGTTGGATTTTATTTAAAAAAAAAGTGTCAACTACAATGTTACTGTACCAAGAATGATAAATCGTATCAGAATCTATCTTGTTCAGATTAATAAACATTGTATTTATCACATATACATCGATATATATTATGATTTTGATTATTTGATACAAACTATAGGCACACAAGTGCAAAATCTGGGCCTAAGCGCATATTTGAGTTAAAAATATTAGGACAACCTGTAAAATTTTCTTCTCTCTAAGGATTCACGGATATTTTATAGAAAATCCATAATCGAAGGCCGTCACTTGCTGAGCTGATCGCAGACTGGCCTGTGCTTCACCCTTTAAAAAAGAAGGAGGTTTGACACTGGTTCCAAATGCCAATAGTCGACACAATGCATCATGATATGAAACACCAAATGCATTAGTGGTCGCACCAAAAATACGTGTCAATAAAGGCTTAAAGAGGACTGAGAAACAATTTGCTTTAGATGTAAGAGTTACACTACCTCAGGATTGATACCCTATCTACACTATCTCATACTTTATAGCTTAAATAGCAACAGCAATATGGTTTTCAGTTCTCGATCCTTATGGCCATCACAGTCTTGAGCATCAAATTATTTGGGTTAAAGGCAGCGTGGGTCACCACAGCTACAATAGCTGGCACCTCTATGGGACTATCATCTGCTTCTTCTTCTTCAGTTTAACGTTGGCACATTTTCGTTCATTCTAGTCAGCACAGATTTATAATGTGTGCACTGTTAGGACTTTCAATGTGCTGATGAAAAAAGTTCACGAGAATTCTACTACGTCACATCGTTCACGTTTTTGCTTTATTGTGTAGACGTTACACACTATCTATTTATATGTATCAGTCTATCTCAAACACCCACCGCACACTTTATCGATGTATCTATAAGGTCACGCTATATGTGTTAAGTGGCATGATGTGTTTGTGGGTGATGATCATGATGGAAGAATGTCCGCAGAGTCTAACGCCTCGGTTATTTTGAAATATAATTTTTGACTTGTTACTTTTGCATCACCGTTTTTGTGTCTCGTTTTCGTTGACCAAGAGCGTTCTGAAACATAATTTCAAGATGATGAATTTCACAAGGATGATGACTTATAGCATCACTACAGCACTGTTTTGTAAAATCGCACCGTTTATGTTTCACCTGTTAATTGTTAATGATTCACCTGTTAATATTTAATTGTGACTTGCTTTCAGAAACAAGAGTCTTTCTTGAAACCCCTCGTAGATCAATTCGCCAAAGAAGGCAAAGATAAGAAGGTGACATTCGAAGCCATCTTCACTAAGCCTAATGCGAAGCCGAAATGGTACTTCCGTAAGGATGTAAGTAATAAAACCATGCATAACATTACTTTAAAACAATATTTTATACAAACATGCTAGCTAATTCTAAATGGTATGACAGGAAATGTTCCCCGGGTCGAAGTACAAGATGCAAAACGAGCAGGACTCGTACAAGCTCATCATCTTCAACCCGAAGGTCGAAGACACAGGTAAGATTACCATCGAGATCGGCGGTACGACCTGCACAGCGTTCTTGCAAGTCGACGAGCCTGACCCAACGTACACCTTCACCAAGAACTTGAAGAAGACCACTCCTGGGTACACAAAACATGAAGTGGTTTTGGAGTGTGTTGTCAGTAGCAATCTCGCCACCATCACCTGGTGGAATGGAGAGACAAAGCTGGAGGATGGAGATGAATTCCAGATATCCAAAGACCTGTCTGGCGTATGCCGTCTGTTGATCAAGAGTGCCAAAATGGAAGATTCTGGCAAGTACAGATGTCAGATTGAGAAGCAGTCTGACAAGACTGAGACTGAAGTCAAGATTGTTGGTAAGTACTGCTAAGAACCCCTGACTTAGAATTTATGAAATCGAAAAAATGTCGGTATTTATCATGTAATGTTTTTTTACAGAATATCCATACAAGTTTACAAAGGTACTGAAATCACAACAAGCTGTAGAAAAAGACACCATCACGCTGCACTGTGAGCTCGACGATGCTGGTGGTGACGTCACCTGGTTCAAGAATGATGAGCCAGTGAAGGGCGATAAACGCATCACTATCGTAAAGGAGGGTCGCAAACGAAAGGTCGTCATCAAGGACGCAAAGGTGACTGACGCTGGCAACTACAAGTGTGTCAGCAACGCCGATGAGACGGCTTGCGAGTTGATAGTCAATTGTAAGTTATTTGTTTTTTTACTGGCAATACAAAGAACTACAAAGCTCCAGTAAAACAGAAACATAATTTTGGGTTGTCATCTTTCAGACTCGAATCGCTTCAACAAGAAGTTGAAGGACACCGAAGCAATTGAGAGGGATAAGGTGGTGCTGGAGGTGGAACTCCAGGACCAGACTGCGGAAGCTGTTTGGTCTTTCAATGGAGAACCAATTGTACCTAATGACAGGTTAGTGAATATTCCCTAGTCAATGCATATACCTACTCAAAAACTTATTGATCTCTATAGTACTGACTGTCTACTTACGAAACTGATTCATAGCCATTCCTACATTATATCAGTAGGAAAATCATAAACTTTATATGTATCATAATAAGTATCCTATCAAACAGGATCGAAATCAAGAACCTGGGTGGAGGCAAACACCAACTCATCTTCAACAAACTGGAGATGGAGGACGATGGTGAAATCCTATGCCAGTCTGGCCAGCTAAGCTCTTCATGCAAGCTGAGTGTGAAGAAGGGTGAATCCAAACCTGCGATCGACTGCCCAGATGAGTTCGCTGGACCTGCTGGACAGCCGTTTGTCATTGAGGTGCCTTATAAAGGTGAGCTCAACCATACCGCTTAAGAGGATTTTCCATGTTGATATTATATCAATATCAACCATCATGAGGTTGGCTTACTTTGATTAACATAATATTTAATTACCTATGGTCATTCCAGTCACTGGCACCCGTGTTACGCCCATCGAAGCGAAGCTGTTCAAGGACGGAAAGGCTTTACCGATCAAAGAGGTCGAGGCCGTTGTGGAACAAGAAAAGATTATCTTCAAGATTAAAAAGCCCTCTCGTGAGGGTACTGGCAAGTACCAGATCAAACTGTCGAACAGCCAAGGCGAGGACTCCAAGGATGTGACCATCAACATGCAGTCTGTACCGACGCCTCCTCAAGATGTGGAGGTAGCGGAAGTATTCCAGACCTCGTGTGTGGTTGCTTGGAAGGCACCACAGGATGATGGTGGTGCTGATATCATCAAATACGTTATTGAGCGACAGGTAAGGTGTAGTTAGGACATATCATGGCAACAGTTCAATTTCAATGTCAAGTATGACTAGTTTAAATGTAAATGTCTATTTTGTTTTTTAGGACCTATCTCTCAAAGCCGGCTGGGACAATGTAGCTGAAGTTCCTCAAGGCCAGCCCTTGAAGCACAAGGTAGAAGACCTAGTTGCTAAGAAGACTTACAAGTTCAGGATCCGAGCTGTCAATAAAGTTGGCTCTAGTGAACCTGGAATATTCGGCAAGCCAGTGCTGGCTAAGGATCCTTGGGGTAAGTTCATAATTCATAATTCTTTATTATTGCACAAAGATAAATAAAAAGTTACATTTGTGGAAAACATATTTACAAAGGCGAGCTTATCTCTAAAAAGAGATTTCTTCCAGCAAACCAAGTCATGATAGGAAAATTTACCATGAAAGGGTAGACAGTGCACAATATCTAATAACTATAAAATATCTATAAAATATGTAAATAAAATACCTATATTCCAAACTACTAAATAAGTACCAATGTATACATAAACCTGTACATATAGTAATAATATACATACTATAACTAAGTTTTACATCTTTAATTTTAATTTCATAACCATGCCCTTTATTCATTGCATGGTCTATTTTCAGACGAAGCATCAAAGCCCAAGAATGTAGAGCTGACAGATTGGGACAAAGATCATGCAGATCTCAAATGGCAAAAGCCCGATAATGACGGAGGAGCTCCGATCACTGGCTACGTCATTGAATACAAAGTAAGTGCTACATGTAGCTAAATAATATTCATTAATAAATTTTTATTGTAATATAAAATAAAAATAAACTCTTATAAATGAGGATCAGGTGGAGAGACATTCAATCAGACGACTACTCGTATTCTAACATAGGTGCTTAACCATTTCAGGAGAAGTTTGGCAAAGACTGGGTGAAAGGCAAGGAAGTTCCCGGCGATTGCTTATCAGCCACTCAGGATGGCCTTAAAGAAAACGGCACCTACGAGTTCAGGGTCAGGGCTATCAACAAGGCTGGCCCTGGCGAACCAAGCGACCCTACCAAACCTATTGTCGCTAAATCAAGATTCGGTAAGAACAACTAGTTACTTACCTTTGCTAGGTTGTTGGAGATAAAACTGTATCAGAGACTCTATTATCAGGATCACTAGCCAGACACTCTCCATCAACTAGTATATAGCCAGCTTGGTAGGGTATGACATATCATAAATTCTGTTTTATGGCATACGCTTCTACAATAAAATTCCGCAAGAAATACAAAACTTAACTGAAGCTCGATTCGATAAAATGTTTAAAGCACACTTTGTGCACAAAGGCCTACTACAAAATTAATGACTTTACAAGACACCGACATCTGGTATTAAACCATTTCATTGCACCCTATACATTATGTACTAATAATTAGGCACCTACTTTATGTTTTATTATGCTTGCTTGATTATGTCTCATTTTTTGTGCTATTATGAATAAAAATCTTTGAACTGAACTGAACTGAACTCATATACAAACTACACTTTAACCACTCTAATGGTTTTCTTGGAGGCTTATGAGTGATTTTTCCTGCAGTCAAACCGTTCATCATTGGCCAGGGTCTGCAAGGCATGATCGTGAAGAAGGGACAGGTCATCACTTACGACATCAAGTATGGTGGTGAACCCGAGCCTGAAGTCAAATGGATCAAGATTGATGAGGTATACATCACATTTCTTATCAACATTTTAATTTGTTATTTCAAATACAGGTCGTTCAATCGAATATTTGTACAGATTATTTAAAAAAAAACTGACTAGGTCTTGGAAGAAGACAGACGCGAAGGGTCAGTATATTCTCATTCACTACTGCACAGTCAAAGTTATGTATGATCAATATGTTGCAGAGATATTTTAAAGAGGGTTCATAAATTAATATATTTATTCTTTTCCAACAAAAAAAGAAACGAGGCAAGCAGACCAAGGAACAGGTTAGAATGGGTGAAACTGAATGCTCTTCGACTACCTTATTTTATTTTATTTCACTGACACACATTACTGAAAGCTCAATGTGCTAACACAAATTCTCACAAAAACAGACACATACTTCAATTCTTTTCAAAATTTGCTTAAATATTTTTACAACATTATCAATATCTTATCATTATTCTTTGTTAATCAAGGAAACGTAATAGTTGTAAAACTTACGCGTACTGTATTAATAGAAGACTCAATGAAATTAGTCAGATGACGAAAACATACTAGAAATATCACTGGACCACCTTATCATCTAAATATTTCTAAGCTGAAGTAACAGATTCTGCAACCGCAGTTATTGTTATGATCTCGATAAAATTGCTGAAATGTTGTCAAACACGCTTTAGATGTTGTAAGTAAAACATAACACATTGTAAATAAGTGCTAATGATTGGCACAAGTTGCACTTGACACAAGTTTTAAACTAACACCGGTCGACTACATTTACCATGAAGTGACTTCAATGGTAGGTATCTATTTTTTAGAAGTTACCCCATGGATCATGTCCAAATGTTCATGCCATAAATCAAACAGGTGGCGGCCATGTCATGACATGATGGGCTGTGTATAAATATCTCTTGATATGCATTTATTCCCGTTTATGGAATGAAATTGACAGGATGTTTCGATATCCCATTTTCCAGCATTTTCCTGTTACTTTCAGTCCCAGAGCAAATGTATAATCTGGAAAATATTATCGATACATTTTCCAGATTATACATTTGCTCTGGGATGATTTTTAATAACACCACTCACTTACTGGCCGTGAACCAGAAAGAAAACAATACCTACACTGAATATAACATTTTCTGATTCTAACATGATGACATTATTGTAACACTACCACACTAAATACTCGATGTTGTAACAACTCATAGGTTTTGTGAGTTTGCTTGAACTAGGTTTTTTTTTAATTAGCCATTAAGGTGTCCCACTGCTGGGCAAAGGCCTCCCCCTCTTTCGTCCATACTTCCCTGGTCTGTGCCACCTCCGGCCATGAACATGTCTATCCAAAATTCCTCAAATCATATTTTTTTCTTTTCCAACTCCTGATCTAATTCCAAATTCATCAAATGTATTTTTTGAGTCTTTATCGATTTTTCAATAGTCCAAACCGCCCCTCCCGTGTGTTACTTATACGTAGAAGAGTCTAGGGACGAGTCTTATCCACTACAACCCTGCCCCAAGCTCTATGATTTACCATCTACTAAATCCTCTTCCTTACACTGGACCCTAGTTCAAGCAAAACCAATAACCACGTCCACCTTTCTCGAATCTGCTAACATGAAGTCTTCATGCAGGAACTCAAAGATGACGGTGATCGCATCACCATCGACAAATATGAAAAGAACACTGTACTCAATGTCAGGAAGACCACCAGGCCTGACAGTGGCAAGTACAAGCTGGTGCTGACCAACACTTCTGGCACCTGCGAGAGTGTTGCTGATGTTGTTGTGCTTGGTAAGAATGATGCATATTTTCTGTTCTTGATGTTTCTGATGTAAATTGACGTTATATATTATGCCACCATTTTATTCCAACAATCATCGGTTTTCTTTTGTAACTTCATATTACCGATTGCGGTAGATGGATTTTAGAGTGAATCTGATCCAGCTGATTCCCGCGGGCTTGGCCTTTCTCTAATCTTGACCCTATTCTTCCAGACAAACCCAACCGTCCCAATGGCCCCATTGAAGTGGTCGACGTACGAGCCGAGAAGGCGACTGTCAAATGGCAGAAGCCTGACGACTGGCAAGGGTCCGACATTACCGGGTATACATTGGAGAAGATGGACCAAGTAAGATAGCAACTAAGCTTTGACACACTGCCATATGTAGATTACTCTAGATTACTGGACAGTCTTGCCTGTCCTCTGGAATCTCTTAACAAAACTCCTAGGTGACCAAAAGAAACCAACTGGGTAATTCTAAAAAGATTCTCCTGAAGTCTGGTTGCCCACTAACCACAAAAGGAAGTGAGGCTCTATCTCGCTCGATTTAAAAAGGCCTTTGCCCCTCGTTGGAGAAGAAAATAGCAAACATGAATTGTTTTTAATTTGGCTTTCATGTAAATAATAATCATGAAATATAACAATTTTGAATTAAAAGCTGAAGTCGAAATCTATTCTGCATTTACCACTTTCTTTGAGCTTATGTTTATCCGTATACCATGTCTAATAGACCACGAGCATAATCACAAATTAAAATATTATAATTTTACGCGTTCAAACGGCAGTTGACAGTTTGCCACGAAATCTACAGCGGAAGTGACGTAATTTGCGTTGTCAGTAGTAAGATTAAGTGAAAGAGCTATCACGTTCTCCTTTTTTCGCATAAAAATTGAATTAAAAATTGAGATTGACGCAAAGCTCTGTCCCTTATGACAACGCAGAGCAGATACCTATATTATTATATGTATAATTTCCTCTAATGAGTTCTTTGAAACGGCATTCCGTTTCATTTAAATTCGTAATATAAAATAAAAACGTGCAAAAGGCCCTTTATATTTTAACGTCACAAATTATTATTAAATGTGATAAATATCTTCACTGAAGCTTCTCTATTAGCAATATTAAATTTATTCATCTCTCCAGGACACCGGCAATTGGGTGCCGTGCGGTGAGACCGGGCCGGAGCCCACAGAGTTCCAGGTCAAGGGCCTCACGCCGAACCACAAGTACAAGTTCAGGGTGCGCGCGGTCAACAAGGAGGGCGAGTCGGAGCCTCTGGAGGCAGACGGCTTTATCTTGGCTAAGAATCCTTATGGTGAGCCTAGTTGGTTGCTGTCACATTTCAATACATAGTAGCCATGTGGTGTGGATATTTGAGGTCCTCACCAGCTTTGAAAGATACTTTTGATTAGACTTCTTCTTTCTTGCCCATCCTCACTACCTACTTTCTGGCACGCATCGCTGTTTCGGAGTTTCACTTCGGTGTGAACGAAATGCAACCGAGGGATAATATCCAACTTCGTTCCGAGTCACGTCAACAAAGACATCATCGCTCACGTAACGTCACGACCATCATGCCCGTTCCGAGTGGAAATGACGACCATCATAGATATCCATTTGGAACGCTTTGAACGCGACAGTAGACGTTGACACTGACAGATGATACTATTGTAACCCAAATTTTGTTAGTTATTGTCATTTCGAGTCTTAGACAGTCGTAGTAGTTATATTAGCTTTGGGTGAATAAGTGAGGAAATAAACAATTATGAAGCCCCAGGAGCCGCTGCTGGTTGCAGTTCTAAGTTTGATTGTATGCAGGCAGGATTCTATGCTCCTGGTGACAGAGGCGCATATGTGCCTCTGCCACCAGGTATGGGAAAAGGCGTGACGTGTATGGATTTAAGTTAATTCAAGCATAAGGTGTATGAGGAAATACACACCTGGAAAATTATTATATCGTTAAAACGAAGGTATGTCAAAAATACGGATTGAGAAAATAAAAATATATGTCTGGCAACAAGAAACAGAAGAAATTCGATTGAGATTGAAAAAAAATGGTATGGAAAAATATATCGTGGGAAAAAACGCGAATGAAAAAAATACGAGAAAAATATTAGAAAGAATATCTATACAGTAGCACACGCTCACAACGATGCACGTTGAAATTCCAACATGGCGGATATAATGACGGATGTCATTCATGACGTCATATCAACCATTTTGAGCTGTCGTTGTCACGCTACTCTCATTCGGAACGACATCGTTGACGCTATAATCGATTTTGTTGTGACTCAAATGTCAAAACAAAAAAGCTCGGTCGCCGCCGGCGATTGTGCTTTGTTTTGTATACAAAACAAAGTTTATATTGATAGTATTCTTTTTCTTCATTCTTTTGCTGCATTTCTGGATACCGGGAATCCAAAAGTAAGTTTCCAATTATGTATCTACATCAAAGCTTCACTATTAGACGCCTAGGCATAAATTTAACTAGGTATTTATTTTTCGAATCTTCACTGGTACCGGGCCACTTCGTCTTCTAACTTATTCGCCATATCATTAACCTTCCAGACCCACCGAAGGCGCCTGGCAAGCCAAACATCATCGACTATGACAACACGATGGTGGTGCTTCAATGGGAGGCGCCAAAGAACGACGGCGGCCGACCGATCCTTGGTTATGTTGTGGAGAAAAAAGACAAGTTCTCTACTGATTGGGTCGAGGTAAGTTTTAGCAAGTTATCTAAGTGAATACAAGATTTTGCTTATAATATACATGATACAAATTTCCCGGTTGGAGGGTAGATAAGGGGGCGCCGAGGGAAAAAAGGTGGCCTCAATTTACTATTTTTTACAAGGGGCTGCTTCCGCCCCCTTATCGACACTCTGACCTTTTTTTATTACTGAGCCTCCGCTGTTGGTCTGTCCATCAGCGGGCTGTATCTCTTGAACCTGAATTGTCATTATTTTTGTGATTTATTATGATTATTTAACCTTTCGACCCTGAGACCTGGTTATAAGGTGTTACGATTTTGAACCTTATGCCACTTTAATAAAATTCAAAACCTTTAATGGCATACTGGCAATACTGTGGCGTCACCAGGACTTAAGGTGTTACCTATGACTAGATGATAATTTAATGTATCTATCCAACACTTATTACTGCATACTACAGACATGCAGAAGGTTTGCAGGTTTGCTGATGATATGGTAAAGAGAGAAGGATAGTCATCTGCAAACCTTCTGAGCGGGTTTAGTAAGGACTTTTTATTCATTTAGTAATTTGCCCACCCACTAATTAAAAAATAACGTTTTCCTGCATAGGTGGCCAAGACAGAAGACAACAAGACCGAGTACAAAGTGGAGGGGCTGAAGGAGGGACTGGTATACCAGTTCCGAGTGAAAGCCCACAACAAGGCCGGAGTCGGAGAGGCCAGCCCGCCCACTGACAACCATCTGTGCAAGCACAGGAACCGTAAGTTTAAAGAACAAATAACAAAATATTAACTATTTTACTAGAGAATAAGAAATTAAACAATTTTATGTTCGTTGATATTTATTTATTTTAATGTTACTTTGTCAGTTTCTTTGACTTTGACACTATTTATAAATCCTAGTAGGTTAGATTCTGTATGTTACTGTTTTTTTCCAGTGAAACCGCGCATTGAGCGGAGCACATTCAAGTCCATCATCATTAAGGCTGGACGCACCCACAAGTGGTCTGTTGATGTGATTGGTGAACCACCACCAGACATGACTTGGTAAGTTATTCTATTCTTCTGTTCTTTAATCAGGGGGATGAAGTGCCTCCACCTTGCCCACTTAAGCGTGGCCTTTTTGCATGTCCCCTGCACCTGCTTCATCTATCTCAACCATCCCAACTCCTTAACCAGCTGAGGTTGGAGGCTTGGGCGTTCAAGAAGTTGAAGGGTTGATGTTGTTTCTCCCAAGATTGCCATGGGTATGCCAATAGCATATGCTCGACGACGCCACTTCAAGATTATTATATTTGAGTTACTTTCACAGCATTATGTCATATGGCATTCTGTTGTGGGGTAAAGCCGCAGATATCCAATCGGTATTTATGCTCCAGACTCTAGAGCAATTCATTCCCTATATAATATGAAATCACGGGATTCTCTCCGGGAATGATTTAAGGATATCAATATCCTTACCTATATGAAAACTTATTGTACTTTCGGAAAAATATTAACACCTTTGTCAAAAATTGCGACATTCATAATTTCAACACTAGAAGTATATATAAACTTAATCTACCTAGATTGTGTTTGCAGAATGTTAATGTTTAATTTATGGGGAACTGTATACGCTTTATAATAACTTACCAGAGGAAATTTATGAATTACCCATGGAATGGTTTAAAACATAGGTTGGTCTCAAAATTTTGGAGAAATTGTCACAATAGAGGATCGATCCGCTTGTGGTTTAGTGGGCGTCCCACCTCATCGTCATCAAGGTTAAGAAGGATCTCATAGAGAAAGCCTATTACACTATTAATGACTATGTTAAAGACTAAAATGCATGGCCTCAGTGCCCCAAGCTCTGTGATAATGTTATTAATAATTAACGTAACTTTCACAAATGCTATAATGTAATTTAATAGTCTGATAATAAAATTAAGTGTACAAAAGTGCTGTGTGAGGTGACTCATAACAATTTATTAGTTTTAACGTAGAATACAAGTCTGTTACCAAGAAACCAGAGTTTATAGTCATGCTAGCTAAAATGTCTGCTTGCGGCGGCTCTGTGTAGCGGGTTGCTCCTCTCCCTCAAATATGGCGAGGGAGGTGATGGCTGTTATATTCATTATAGCTTTTGTTTGTTCTTATTTATTTCTTTTGTAAAATTGTTATATATTGTTATATAATATTGTCATTATATTAGATGATTATTATAGTAGAGTTAATGGAGTTTCCTTTTCTTGTCCGAGATTCAGCCATGAATCACCACTTGAAAGGGAAATTTCCTCTTTCAAATTCAAACCATAATCAGACACTCATTAGTTTAGTTGATCATATTTGATTTATTTTTTATTTTTCTTCCTGCTCCACGTCTGACTTGTAAAAGTGCATTATTTTAATCTACTTACAATAAATAATTTGAGTTTGAGTTGCATCCACTTCCTTGCACCCTCTGCATAGGGGATATCTGTTGCACCTGTAATTTTCAAGAGTTTATTTAGTGAACAATTACCTGTTATAAGGCCTATTAGTATTTTTATTTTGTTGCGTGGCAAGGTTGGACGAACTCACTAGTGGTTTGTTGAAGTAATTGGTGAACCGCAACACCGGTAGCTTTTTGACATGAAATCTGTAAATCTAAAATCTTTAAATATAAATGTAAATCTAATTAACCTATTTATTGCCACAGTCGGCTCTGGCCGACAACTGAAGCTCCTGCCACTGACGCCACTGACGGCCACAGCCGACACATTTTATTTATTATAAGTGACCTTAGCTGGTATGAATTAGGTTGTATTTCGCATAACATAGCAATAAAAAAATTGTAAGTGACACAAAATGTGTGGCGCCAAAAGGTTAAGATGCAAAAATTATGATGATAAAGAAAACCCTTCACATCTAAACTAACGTCAACCTTGATACCCATCCCCGGGGACATTTTATGTGCCCTTGCTCCGCATCATGAGGAGCAAGCTTTCTAATTATTTGTTGATCAAACCCAGATTTTGGAGTCAAATTCAACTCATCAACCAGCTAATCACGTCTCCCCCCCCAGGTCATGGCGCGACAACATCAAGCTTGTGAACACTGAGCGCATCAAGATAGAGAACAAGGAATACCACACGGACTTCAGCATCGTGAACACCGTCCGTCGTGACACCGGGAAGTACACCCTGAGGGCTGAGAACGCTAACGGGTTTGACGAGGAGACCGTCGAACTGACGGTTCTGAGCAAGCCTGCTATGCCTAAAGGTAATTCGATTATAGCTGGCTTTTGCTGGACATAGAATTATTCCACAGTGTGCCATTTTTAACCGAGAGGCAGACCACCCATCTGATGGTTGGGCTGTTGCCGTAATGTTGCCGGCTGTAGAGATTGACTGTAATGAATGGCGAAGGCCAAAGAATAATCTGGCTGGCAAGGAAGCTATCTGGCTAGGATGCGCCCTCTACTGCAAGACAAAGCTTTCCTGCCTTTTGACTCTCTCTTAGATGACACTCTATCACACATCTCGGGGAAAGGGATAGAGAGCATAGTTCCGTCGCGAGTGAGTGTGACAGCGTACCTATGTAAGAACGCTCGCTGTCTCGCTCACTCGCGTCGTAACGACGCTCTCTGTCCATTTCACCAACACGTCGAATGCAGCTGCGGTCGAGTGTGACATTTCAGCGGCACTTCGTTTGAGCAGAGTTTGTGCTTTCGTCCAACAGTAAGAAAGAGAGTGAATTATAAGCTCCAGTTATGAATATACTGTTCTTTTGTGCAATAAAGTAAGCAAGTAAGAGTCGGTCGTTATACCTTCCAGAAATGTAACACAATATGGTTTCTCGACAGGCCCGCTGGAGGTATCAGACATCCACGCGGAGGGCTGCAAGGTCAAATGGGAGAAGCCGGAAGACGACGGTGGCTCCCCCATCAAGGAGTATGAGCTCGAGAAGATGGACATGCAGACCGGCAAATGGGTCCGCGTGGGAAGGTAGATTTCTGCACAGATACTATAGAATTATTCTAACACGGATAGATCATGTAGAAAAAAATATGTCACCGGGGTAAACAGAGATGCTGCATAGGCATCTTTAGTTCAAAGTCTATATCGCATGGTACAGCACTAATGCAATATTTATTGCAAATACCACGAAATGGCGCGAGGAGATTAAATTTCATGAGAACGACAACCAATTTTCCTTTGGCACTTTTATTTACATTTAATAGATTATAATAGTAATCTACAAACGTATCATAAACCCTTTTTATCTAAACACGTATCATAAACCCTCTTTATTGCGTCTAAAAACCGCACGTTAAGACTAGCATAATGTAAAACTATTTGGTAAAAACTCATTTCTTATCTGAAAATTTGTACATTATGACCATAATGTGTAAATTTTCTACATATTATGACATTAAAATTTCGAACGCCGACGCCCGCCTGCGTGCCGCCCCTATTTTGTCTGTGAAGTTGGTACTAAGGAACAATAAACAACTGCAGAGCAATGATCAATGCCACAATGCCGGCCGAACATGCGGTTCCTGAACACATCAAAGAGAGCTTATGATATGTCTGTAGATAAACTAATGTATGTAACTGTAAATAATTAGGCATTGAAACTCTCGAGTGATATTATTATAAAAGTCGCCTTCGGCTTGTTTCATATACCCACTCTCGAGTATTAATGCCCTCCATTATGTAGCAGTCACATAAACTACTATTACTGCGTCCAAAAACCGCACGTTACGAACAGCATAATGATATACTACTTGGTAAAAACTAATTTCTTATCTGAATATTTCGACATATTATGACATTCAAATTTCGAACGCCGACGCCCGCCTGCGTGCCGCCCATAGTTTGTCTGTGAAGTTGGTACTACTGAACAAGCTAAACAAGTCAGAGCAATAATCAATGCCACAATGCCGGTCAATCATGCGTTTCCTGAACACATCAAAGAGAGCTTATGATATGTGTGTAAATAAACTAGTGTATGTAACTGTACATAATTAGGCATTAATCTTACCCTTAATTCACCGCCCGACCACCTTAAGAACCTAGGCAGCTAAGGGCTATTAGGTAGTTTTGGAGCTGATCCATACATAATTACCGTTCTTTCACAAATCCAGAGGTATTAATGTAACCTTCCGAATCCAGGGTCGCAGGCGACAAGAAGCCCTTAGAGATGGAGGTGACAGGCCTGGAGCCTGGTCACCAGTACAAGTTCCGTGTTACCGCCGTCAACGACGAGGGTGATTCCGAGCCGTTGGAAACGGAACGCGCTATGCTGGCGAAGAATCCGTTTGGTGAGTTTCTCATTTTACAATTGGGGATGGAGATTGGGGTATTTACGCCGGAGATGGTCCGTGGGGGGGGGGGGGGGTGAGGATCAGGAGGTGATGATCTTCTAGAGGGGTTAAGGATAAGTCGGTGTCTTCACCATGAGATGATGGATGAGGGTGAAGGGCAGCGTATAAGTAACAATACTTTTCAGATTACCTGTATAGTTAAAATATCAATAGCAAACACCTATGAAAAAATCAGTGGTTGCAGACAGATCACAAGTAAAATAATAAATAAATACTATCGAGGACCTACCTGTCTATTTTGGTTATTGTTGCCATCCTCATGCAGAAGGAGAAAAAACCTTTTAGATAATTTCCCCACCACTGTCGATATCTGTAATATTAACTTAGCATCACGTCCCATGTTTAGCCAGTTATTCGACACTCTACTTTGCATGTCAGGGGGCTAGCCCATCGCCGCAGTTATGGACTCCTTCTCTTCTTTTTCTACAGCATATTTTTGTCCACCGTCTTCATACGCCATAGCTTAGGAGATATGACGGTTTATCATCATTTGTTAACAATGGGGAAGTCAATGGGGAAGATTACGCAAAATGTTTTCGCAAAGGGCACTGTGTGTCTGTCACATGTCAAACATTGTCAACAGCAGAGTTCTATGCATATTGACAATTAATGAACTGTTCCTTTCCCTAAACTTGATTTACATACTTACTCTGTTGATACCTTAGATGGTTTCATTTGTAACCTCAGATGAACGAAACTCTTTGCCTATTTACTCTTTGTTTGTACAATTAGACAGTTGTGTTTCTGATTCCCCCAGACGTGGCCGACAAGCCCGGCAACGTGGAAGTCGCGGACCACGACAACAAGAGCGCGGACATCAAGTGGGAGCCTCCCAAGTCCGACAACGGAGCCCCGGTCCTGAAGTACATCATTCAGAAGAAACCGAAGGGCGGCGACTGGGAGAATGCGCTGGAGGTGGGTAGTGGGCGTCTGTCTGTCTGTATGTGGCATCCTAGCTGTCAAACGGGTAAACGTATTTGAATGCGGTTTCCTGTTAATGTTAGTAGACTTCCCTGAGATCGTTCGAAGCTATGTTTTACCCGAAGGGAGCCAAACGGGACCCTATTACAAAACCTTCGCTGCCAGTCCGTCCGTCTGTCGGTCCATCATTGGGCTCTATCTCATGAACCGTAATCGATAGAGATTTGAAATGTTCACAGAATGTGTATTTCTGTTTCCGCTACAGCAACAAATAATGAAGTAGACTCAACTTTACAAGTTAAAGGGGGGTCTTCATAAAATAAACCTGATTTTTGCGTTTTTTCTTGAATGATGTTATGGAACCCTTCGTGTGCGAATCCGAATCGCACTTGTCCAGTTTATGTTTAAATCACTAGCTTCTCCTTAAATCCCATTATCTCAAAAGTGGCAATAGGCAAAAATATCCTACGCAGGGTCCAAGAGACCTTAGTCAGGTCAAGTCAAGGCAATAGGCAATGGAGTTGATGTGAATAACTCCTCATCAGGTGCCCGGAGACAAGACCACTGCCAAGGTGGAAGGCCTGCCCGAAGGCAGCGAGTACCAGTTCCGAGTTATAGCAGTGAACAAGGCTGGCCCTAGTGAGCCCTCCGAGCCCACCAAGATGACCATGATCAGGCACAAAGCCCGTGAGTATTGCGTGACTTCTTGTGTTTTACCAGGTATACTGAGGTCGATGCTGGAGAAGACACAACAAACTAAATGAAGTGTGATTGAAAATGATAACTATGGCTACCGCACAAGAGATGTCGGGCTCAGTTTAATGTCTTAGTAAGTTGGTTATGTCACCTAAAGAATCGTACTGACTATAATATTACTAGTTTTACATATTGTTATTTGTGGAGAATCCAAGGGGTAGTCTGCTATCATGATGTCTGCTTTCTGATGCTGATTCCAACAGTTTGTATCCAGAAATTCGTATTCGAAGATTGCGAGCTCAGAAAATGTATAAAATTCAACAGATTTTCATTCTCACACTTGGCCGTTCAGAATTTACCCTTTTCGAAAGTGATTGTGTGGATATTTTGCTGTTTTTAGAATACCCAAATATTGTCCCATCATATAAACTACACCCTTTAAATTTATGGTATGTAAAGGCTAGTATTTAATCGAACATCAAAAATACTGATTTTTACAGCAAAAAAGGATCAGCAAAAACACTTTCCGTGTTACCACAAAAAACATTTAACAGCGTTTAACCTCAAAATCAACGTCAAATCCCATACGTTTTCGTTTTTAAACAAGTGTTAAACACTCGTTATTTTTTTTGTGGTAAGGCCCTTTATGTTTTAAGTATTTTTGATCTTACATGTTCAACCTAATCGAAGGATAAAGGGGGCTTCGCTTCGCTCACCCCTTTTACCCTTCACCTAAGCTACCGCAGTACTTTGCCCTGATATTTACTGTAAAAATCAGTATATTTGCTGTGCAAATCAGTATTATTGATGTGCTGTTTAATATTTCCCGTATGTAAATATGTACAGCAAGAAACGGTGTTAGTTGGGTCGGACTACAAACTAAGTTAAGGAACCAGTTCGAAGCCGACCGTAACTTCATGTCGCCGGGCATAATTCAAAGCCAGCGATACATGTCGCACGACCGCTCAATGCAATTCCCACGCTGTCATTATTATCAACAAAACACCACTGGGCGCGATGCCGGGTAGCACGATGACGGTTCAGTTATTTGGCATTTGGGTAACAATATTTGGGCAATCAATGCTATAAATTAAGGGTAAATGATACATGATATGATGATGATAATGATTTAAATTATTTATTCAACAAAGATAAACGGATTTTATATACCCAAAGTTGACCGTCGTTGTCACTGAACCTTGATTGTCTACACTGAAATAGGGTCTAGTAGTGTTTTGTTGATAAGAATGACAGCGTGGGAATTGCAGTTGCGGTCGGGCGACATGTCGCCGTTTTCGACTTCATGCCAGCGACATGAAGTTGCTGTCGGCTTAGAACTGATACCTCTAGTATGCAGCCCGGCCCAGCTATTTGCGTTGCTGATAAAAAAAAACTGAACGTAATTCTCATAAACATCATCTACTACATAAACCCGTCACCCCACAGTGAAACCGCGCATCGACCGTACGAACCTAAAGCCGATAGTCGTGCGCGCGGGCAAGCCCGTATTCTTCGATGTCAACGTGAAGGGAGAGCCCGCGCCCAAGACGCAGTGGTTCCAGAAGTGGAAGAACGAGGAGAAGGAGGTAAGCCACTCACCATTTACGACCTCTGTGGCGTTGCGGTCGAGACTGTGCTCCCTGAGCGAGAGGCCCCTGGTTGTAATCCCGGCTCGGAACAGAAAAAAACTTAGGTCTTGGATGGTTTATGTATTTGCGACGTCACTGTTTCTGGTTTCCACGGCACGGGTTTCCTAGTGTGGGGCCCGAATCCATGTGCCTGTATGTAATCGTAAATGTTTACTTAGTTTGTTTATGGTTTGATAGAGAAAGCGTTGTCGGTCTAGGAAGTGATAGGGAGATGTGATAGGTCTTTGGGACGAGCATTTACATTACCGCTCAGGATCGCCAATAGTGAAATATGGGTGACAGGCCTTTGCCATTTGGGCTCGAAATAATAAATAATGGTTCAAATTTGAGTGAAGGCTTTGTGACGTTAGTGGGCTTATTTATTTTTATGGTTCAAAATTATTAATTTTATTGGTGCAGCGGGGAAAAGTACGGGATATAAACCAGCCACGCACGCTACGTAAGAAAAATATGTTAGTGTAGCTCCATTATGTATGTCTGTTGTTGTTCTGTTAACTGGTTCAGCATTTATTACAACGACGCTACAGAAATACTCGTACCAAGTACACTCATAGTTGACATGTTGTTTAAGAATAAGATAATTATTTCAGAAATGGTTCTACCAAGAAGATGAGGTGAGACCGTAGATTGCACACGACACGATAACTCATTAAGTAGTTTTCCGCCACTCAGCCAGTATCAAAGTATCTTTCAAATCAGAATGCGACATTCAACAAAGTAACATTTACCTAATGCTTTGTAGATTCAACTCAGTTATATGGATCGTTTGGAATTTTGGTATACAATGTCTTGATTATAATTACTATGTTTTTCATAGGTATACACGTAGAATTTGTAGTTAATATATTTTTCTATTTCCGTCATAGAAGTTAGAGTTACTTAGTTAGAGCTTGTTCATGGCTTACTTGGTATTGTTATCAAACCATTGGCGTCTTGTTGTCAAAATTGCGCAAATATTCACATAGTTGACGGCATCTAGCTCTGACCTGTAGAAGAATTATTTTATTGGTGTCATTACCATCGTGGTGTTTAAGGCCACAAGCCTTCAGCAAGAAAATAAAATTACTTACTATTAGAAACAAGTTTCCCAAAGAAACTGTTTCCAAGTTCCAAAGTACAGAGTTAGAATGCAACCACATAAGTGTAATGGGATTTCAGACTACAGTAGACATCAGCCTTGCATGCCGCCCAAACTGCACTAAAGTAACCCAAACTAATGATTCCAGGTCACAGAAAACGTCATAAACGTAGACTACAACACCAAACTCGACATCAAGGAAACGGCCCGAGCGATGACCGGGACATACCGCGTTCTGGCGACCAACGAGCACGGCACGGATGAAGCTGAAGTGGAGATTACTGTTCTATCCGCCCCTGGCAAGCCTGGTGGTCCGCTGAAGGTTGCTGATGTGACTAAAGCGGGCTGCAAGCTTAGCTGGAAGAAACCGGAAGATGATGGCGGTAGGTTTCGACGATTTAGATTTTTGTAAGATATAGGGGCCACAACTGCAAATTAAGGTTTCTACGATTTTGACAAATATGGATGACACAACTGAAGATCAAGGTTTAGACAATTTTGATAAATATAAGTGACACAACTGAAGATCAAGGTTTAGACAATTTTGATAAATATAGGTGACGCAACTGAAGATCAAGGTTTAGACAATTTTGATAAATATAGGTGACGCAACTGAAGATCAAGGTTTAGACAATTTTAATAAATATAGATAGCTGACACAACTGAAGATCAAGGTTTTGACAATTTTAATAAACATAGATAGGTGACACAAATGAAGATCAAGGTTTAGACAATTTTGATAAATATAGGTGACACAACTGAAGATCAAGGTTTAGACAATTTTGATAAATAAAGGTAATACAACTGAAGATCAAGGTTTAGACAATTTTGATTAATATAGGTGACACAACTGCAAACCAAGGTTCCGACGATTTTGATAAATATAGGTGACACAACTGAAGATCAAGTTTTAGACAATTTTGATAAATATAGGTGACACAACTGAAGATCAAGGTTTAGACAATTTTGATTAATATAGGTGACACAACTGCAAATCAAGGTTCCGACGATTTTGATAAATATAGGTGACACAACTGAAGATCAAGGTTTAGACAATTTTGATTAATATAGGTGACACAACTGCAAATCAAGGTTCCGACGATTTTGATAAATATAGGTGACACAACTGAAGATCAAGTTTTAGACAATTTTGATATTAGGTTACACAACTGAAGATCAAGTTTTAGACAATTTTGATAAATATAGGTGGCACAACTGAAGATCAAGGTTTAGACAATTTTGATAAATATAGGTGACACGACTGCAAATCAAGATTTCGACGACTTAATAAATAAAGATAACACAATTGTAAATCACGTAAATGTTACAGTAGTCCCCTCGTAAGAATGACTGTAGGTGGAGATAAACTAAGGATAATATGGCGCGCCCCTTTGGTACGCTCAGTCGCGGCATAAGTACGCTCTCTGTCTAGCCGGTGACGTGTGGAGGGGCGCGCCATGTTATCATAGTTTATCTCTAATGTGTAAATCCAAGACATCAAACCATCAGTAATCTATAAGTACTACATAGGTAATGTGTTATATAAGTATTGATTGTCCATTGACTATTTAGCAGAAACTTTAAGGCCTTATGCACACCAGGCTACTTGAAATCGACTCGATTTTGATACGTAGACATGACTGCGATGCATTTCAAACTGGTATGCTAGTAGCACTACGCGATTTGCGCAGCCAGTAGCATGCGACTGACGTCATAGGCGTCGTCGTCGTCCCGTCGCTGAATTTGTATGGCGACGACTTAAGAGCGACACGTAGGATATGTATTTTTCTATTGATTGGAGTGAGCTAAGAGGCAGGACTACTTGAAGATATCTCAAATCCTACAAAACAATGTTTACCTGAATCTAACAATCACGTAACGCCTTTACGTTACGGGGCGGCAGAATCACAATTGTGCCCACGCTTAGCCAGATTTTCAATAGTTTTTAGCCTACTGCACCAGAAGGAGGGTAATGTTTTTATCTCTACATCCCCAGGCAAGCCCGTTACCGGCTATGTGGTCGAGAAGCTCAACAAGGCGACCGGCCGCTGGGTGCCGGTCGGCAAGACTGACGACACGGAGATGGACATCAAGGGGCTGCAGGAGGGCGAGGAGTACGAGTTCCGGGTGAAGGCGGTCAACGACGAAGGCGAATCGGAGCCGCTGAAGACTGATCACTCGATTATCGCGAAGAATCCATATGGTGAGTTGAAAGTTTGTATATGAGGTCCTTGGGCGTTGTGTGTTTTAGTAACTCTTAGAGCATTCCTTCATAAAATAAACAAACATAGCTATTGCCATATGTGGTGGCAGAAGTACAGTTGTGGAGACGTTTAGCCAGTTATTACAGTACAGTTCTTACAGTGAGTTTAAAGTTCTAATATGGGGTTGTAAGGCATTGTGTGTGGGTAGCGATTGAAAGAGCATGCCAATACAATACAATCAAAATACAAAGAAAGCCATGCCGCTATTTTTTCGCCATCACATTACTATGGAAGACCCAATTTTTTTTTTCGTTTACGACCACATGTTTTTCGGAGAAAATTGTTCTTAATAATGGGTACCATCATTCCCCAAAATATGGTCAGCTAATTAAATGTCAGCTTGTGTAGGCTATTTCATGAAGTCCGAATAAGTCTAATTGAATAGATAAATCAGATGAATCTGTCACATATAGTTTACCGGGACTCCCTGAAACAGGCCATACCTAAATCGCGCTAACATGATTTTGTGTTCATTGTCCTTGTATCCGACAGACGCTCCCGGCAAGCCTTCAGTGCCAACCATCGAGGACTGGGACGTGGACCGAGTGGACCTGGTGTGGGAGGCTCCGAAGAACAATGGCGGAGCACCCATCACGGGCTACGTCATTGAGAAGAAGGAGAAATTCGGCTCGTGGCAGGAGGCTTTGACAACTAATGTAAGTGGGGATGCGGTATGTGTATGTGATGGTTATAGCGTTTTTAGTTACCCCTATATAGGGTAGCCTACAATGGGGCCAGAGGCAATATGGCACGTGTTTTTCGCGTCAGGATGTGATGGCCATTTTCTAGCACTTTCTGTGTGTCTAAAACTAGAAAATTGTCATTAAAACCCGACATTAATTATTTATGTGCCTGCTTGTAAAGTGCTTTGTTTGTAAATAGAAACAATATATTCTAGAATTGCTTCTGTGTATGGCCGATTCAAGAAGGGATCCATCAGTTTTACGTAATTTAGGACACAGGTTAGATTCAAACTCACTAATAGTCTGTGAGACGGTATCCTCATTAAATTTCAACATAGGTGCAACAATGGCTCTTAGATGGTGTCGCACCCGCACGCAAATGTGGTTATTATCCTAATACCGACAAGGTTATATATCCTTTGATATACAACGCGCTTCAGTTCACCAAAACATATGGTTGATTTGTAATATTGTCACGTGTCCACAGACGCCGGAGTGCAAGGGCCGCGTGCCGGACCTGAAGGAAGGCAACACGTACCAGTTCCGAGTGCGCGCCGTGAACAAAGCCGGGCCGGGCGAGCCTGGCGAACCCACGCAGCCGCACCTGGCTAAGGCTAGGTTCTGTGAGTATCCGTGTACTGTAAGAGCGGGAGCGCACTTCTTCGTTCCCTTTCTAAGCGAATCAAGGAGAAGAGGATTAACGCATAGCTCTGTCACTCTCTGACAAAAAGTCATCAATGCGCGCCCGTCTAGGTGTATTAGTCAGTCTGTCCGTCTGTCAAGTACCTTTTCTTAGAAACACATTGAGTTCTACAATCTGCAATCTTTTACATCTATGAAAAAATCAAACTTCGAAGTCGACGCTATCAAAAGATTCGACTGTTTATGCTACAAATTTGGCATATATTTTGACACTAGCGAAGAAATTAAAACCTAACTAAAGGGTACATTCCGTTTGCCTATAATCATGCTTGTCAACAAGCAATGTATTACAACACAATCAAAACCTTCAAACATCTTTCCAATAGTGAAACCGCACATCAACCGTGACAAGATGACGGCGGTGCGTGTCCGCGCCGGAACCACCATCAAGTTGGACGTCGACATCAAGGGAGAGCCGCCGCCAACCAAGACCTGGGTGTTCGACAACAAGGTACACTACAGATACTATTATATTTTACGAGTACCTAATGCAACCAATACGTTTCTGTGAAACAACATGGGAACATACATATATATATATATATATAACATAACATATTTGGTAGGCACAACTCATATAGGTAAATAATTTATTTTTGTTGTTAATTATTTTTATATTAAAAGACACCAAATACATACGAGTATTAGGGCTACAGAAAGGGCTATTTAAAAGCTATCCTTGTTGATCTGACAGATACAGAATAGATCTACACAGAATAGAGCTACTGGCCCATAATGTGATCCACACGAATATAAATTAAAACTAATACCCATTCCTACAGAACCTGGAAACAGGTGCTTGCATCAAGATCGACAACGAAGACTACAACACGAAGGTGGTTATCACCGAGACCTCGTGGGCCAACACCGGCAAATATCTGCTACGGGCTGAGAACGAAGTGGGCAAGGACGAAGCTACACTTGAGATTACTGTGCTGGGTAAGTAGACAACGGAGACTGCAACCCCAAGGTGGTAATCACCGAGACCTCGTGGGGATAACGAAAACTGCAACCCCAAAGTGGTAATCACCGAGACCTCGTGGGCCATTACCGGCACTGCTGCGGGCTCGAAAAGGGCTTGCTACTACACTTGAGATTACTGTGCTGGGTGAATAGATTAATTTATTGTAGCCTGTGGTGTTGACACTGCTGGGCAAAGGCCTTCCCACTCTTCGTCCACACTAGGTACTTCCGCCTTCCTGCCAGTCTGGGAGATACCCTCCAGGTCCTCCAGCCATCTCCTCATGGGGCTGCGGTTAATAGAATGTGGTTGAGAAAATGAAAGTCAATCTACAAAAACAAGGGCTTTTAACTTCCCAGACAAATTAAAGAAATACACATAGAAGGGACCTGGAATAAATAATTTGCTCTGCGGGAGGCCAATTTATATCAATCAGTTTAGATTTACAATCGTCAGCAGAAATAAAGTAGAAACAACTTTACAAGCTGGTCCGAATAACTTTGTGTTGTAGGCGGGATCCAATAACCTGTGTAGGAAGCAGGAATAATTATGCGTCGAAAAAGTATGCGCATCGAACTGTCAGTGAGTTCATTTTATCTGAACTCAAACACTTTTTCACTCTGGTAATTATTCATGCTTGAGCCACTGGTTCATACTCGAAAACCGAAGAAATGTACTACTCTACCAAGCCAACTAGACGCCTGACAGGAACCTTCTGTCTGATCTCACACCTGTGAAACGAGAACTTCAATGCGGGTGCGACATGAGACGGGAGCTGTCTGACAGGCGTCTAGTTGACTTGGCGAATTAGTATGTTGAACTGATAGTAGTTTTCATTTACGATGTCATCAAGATAAAATGCATTAAGAAAGAGAAGAAATCAAGAATGTCTGATATTGAATCCTCTCTCTTCTAGACAAGCCCGGCAAGCCGGAAGGTCCCCTCGAGGTGTCCGACGTGCACGCCGACCACGTGAAGCTCTCCTGGAAGAAGCCCAAGCACACGGGGGGCTTGCCTCTCTCCGCGTTCGTGCTGGAGAAGATGGACGTGCTCACCGGGAAGTGGGTGCCAGCCGGCACCGTCGACCCGGATAAGACCGAGGCTACCGTCACTGGTAAGTTTTATAATAAATATTCTATAATATTACCTTGGACACTATTTACACACATTGATCTAGCCCCAAACTAGGATTCCCTGTATCTTGGGTACTAGACAACGATACACATACTTATAGAGATACATATTATACGTAGATAGATAAACAACCATGACTAGGGTACAAACATTGTTCTCATCAAACAAACATTTGACCCCACCGGGACTCGAACCCGGGACCCTTGGCTTCGTAGGCAGGATCACTGCCGACTCGGCATTCGGGTCGTCGAGTAAAGTAAATTTTCTGAGTAAATCTTGAGATCAATGGGAATTTGGTGAAATCGTCAGGATAGATCTTGATTGGAGAGATTTTCCAAACAATTTAACAAACGTTTTTGCTTTTATTGTCTCTTTACATGATTATTCAGCAGTTTCTAAATGCCTTGAAAATTCTCATATTTTTTATTTTTTTCTGATTTCTTATTTCTCAAACAAAATACATAAACATAAATAAAAAACCTGATAAATTATAATGTGTGACGTTCCCCAACAGGCCTAGAACCTCTCCACTCCTACCAGTTCCGCGTGAAGGCACTGAACGAAGAAGGAGAGAGCGAACCTCTAGACACAGACCACGCCACCTTAGCCAAGAACCCGTACGACGTGCCGTGCCCGCCTGGCTTACCAGACATCGTAGACTGGGACGAGAAGTCCGCCAAGCTGAAGTGGGAGCCGCCGATCAGGGACAACGGAGCGCCCATTACTGGGTACATCATTGAGGTCATGGATAGAGACCGTGGCGAGTTCGTCAAGGTAATTAGGATCCGCAATATCTAGGTTTTTGGATTGTCCACCTATTGATAGGTTTAGGAGTTATTCTTGTGCACTCCTTTGAAGTAAAAGACATTTCAATCAAGGAAATAGTTATGGGATGGAAAATTCTTATTTATATGATTATGTTGCATTGATTTTTAATCTGATATATTTTCCAGGCCGTTGAAGTCCAAGGCAACGTGTGCCAAGGCACCGTGCCGAAGCTGGAGGAAGGCAACCAGTACCAGTTCAGGATCCGCGCCCTCAACAAGGCCGGCCAGTCCGAGCCGTCCGAGAACACCAACTGGCACACGGCTAAGGCGAGATTCTGTGAGTATTGTGTGAAACTACATTGGTTTTGCCGACAGTGGGGAACCGACGGGAAACGGAATAAAAGGCTTGTCACTGCATGCTCAGTTAATGTCTTTTTGATTTGAATCCTAACATATATACTAAGTTGTTACATGGTGACAATGTCGGACGTGATATTATGTAATCACTCTTCCTTTGCTGGTGCTAATGCTGCATTACCTGGGGGCCGGCATATATCTTGATGGGTCGTTCGTTAGCCATATTCGGGATATATTTTGTCGATTCCTTTTCACGGATTTTGTTCAACTGAAACGTAACCATAATTTCTTCGATATTTTGAAAAGTGGCAAGAGATATATTGACATCAGGTTATTGAGTTCGTTCTCGCACGACTCTATTAAATGTTATTGTTAGTAGATGAAAAAAAACATGGCGTCATGCCTTTTCCCAAAGAGGGTGTAAGAGCCACAGTTGCGCCCACTAGATGAAATCTCACTGATGTCCGCTTCAATATGATTATAACTTGATATCCGTCCACAGTGAAACCCAAGATCGAGCGCGTGAACCCGGTGACAGTGAAGGCCGGTCTGCCGGTCTCGCTGGACATCAAGGTGTCTGGAGAACCGCCGGCGACCATCACCTGGTTCTTTGGCGGCAAGGTAAATTTGCAGAGTCCTTACACATATTTCTTAAAATCTGAACTGATTCCGCTGAGTTGCTATCGATTAAGAAGTGTAAAGGACATATAGATTAAGTGAACCGTCTTAGCCTCCCTTCTGAGACTGACATCAACATTCAGGAGTACAACATTTAAAATACCACACATGTAGATTTCCTAAATAAAATGAAACGAATAATGCCGACTTCCGTAATTACATCAATAGCTTCAGTTTCAGCTTCAGCTTGTTGTAAATGTCAGGATAATACCTTGGACACTATTTACACAGATTGATCTAGCCCCAAACTGGGATTCCCTGTATCTTGGGTACAAGCAACGATACACATACTTATATAGATAAATATTATACTTAGATAGATAAACTACCATGACTAGGGTACACACACCCGTTCTCATCAAACAAATGTTTGCCTCCACCGTGACTCGAACCCGGGACACTTGGCTTCGTAGGCAGGGTCACTGCCGACTCGGCCATTCGGGTCGTCAAAAAACCAAAACCAGGGGATAAAACCAGGGGTGCTTTCTCTACTCAATCTGGGATCCACCTAACGCCCATATCCACCCGCAGGAGATCAAGACCGGTGAACCCGAAAACCTGGAGATTGTAAACATCGACTACATCACCAAGTTCCTCATGACGAAGAGTAAGCGTGCCAACACCGGCACCTACACCATCAAGGCGAAGAACGACAGCGGAGAAGACGAGGCGCAGGTGGAGATTACTGTACTTGGTGAGTCTACCATCGCCTCATGTCAAACTTATCATGCTCATCGTAATGGAGACCCCTCAGCTAACATATTTATCACATTCAATAATATTTGAGACCTTAAAATATAAAATCACACTCTTTTCCACGTTTTGCAACACGTTCCCCTTCACGTTACTTTAAATTAATATGTTTAGTTGAAAATCAATACTTAATAAAATAAAAACGTGCAAAAGAGAGGCCTTGTATGTTATTTGACCTCGAATTTTTATCGAATGTAATAAATATGTATCGTCATTGATGCTTCTCTATTGTAACAACCATTGTGCTCTTAGGGAGCCATCCAGTGGTCGTTCGAGGACGGACTGAAAAAAGTCCGCTCTTTTGCTTTTGTGCCGAAGATGCTCGCGACCAAACGCTACATAAATAAACCATCAACCATCTTTGTCGCTTCGATGGTAAATTCTTTCATAGGAAGCCTGCCTATCAAAAATTTTGAATATCTTACGTTTATCGGAACTAATTAATGTTTTTTTCAGGCTTTTTAATATCAAAGAGAAATTTAATTGTCATATTGTAAAAAACGTTATCAAGGTTTAAGACCTTTTTCCAGTATCTGTTCCGGTTGGGGAAATCCGAAAGGGATATTCAGAGCTGACGCTCAACTCCCAGCATTGGAGCCTATAAGGAGACGAAGATGATTGATACTCTATCTCAGTCAATCTTTGTATGTGACTGTATATAAAACTTGTATTCCAGGTAAACCAAGCAAGCCTAAAGGCCCACTGGACGTCACGGATGTCACCAAGAATGGCTGCAAGTTGTCGTGGCAGAAGCCCGAAGACGACGGTGGATCCCCCATCGATTATTACGAGATCGAGAAATTGGACCCACTTACTGGTAAGCTTTTTTTTTCTCGTCTTGATGATATGAAAAGGCCTTTCCTGTTTAAAACCATCTATAATTATCTCTATTCTGAGATATTCAGATTGCTCTCCGGCAATTACTTATCAGGGTCATTTCTCCATTTTCGTGACTGTTTGCCCCAGATTCTTATAATTTCGTCTTTCGCCGCACTTTTAGACGTTTATGCCGTATTCTTATTAATCTTTATTGCGTATAACAATGCTCAAACAATAGACAGAAGTTAATCCAGATAAAACTTTAACAGAAGTTTGTTATTCTGACTTTTTGTACTTATTCACCAGGTCAATGGGTGCCCTGTGGCACCGCCAAAGACTGCAACGCGAACATCACTGGCCTGCAAGAGGGCAAGCCATACAAGTTCAGGGTGAAGGCAGTCAACAAGGAGGGAGAGTCTGAGGAGTTAGAGACAGAGAAACCGATCATTGCTAAGAATCCGTTCGGTAAGCATTTATTTTCCAAAGAGCCCAATCATAATAAGGCCTACTCCGGCGGAACTTACCGAATGAACAATCAGCAGCCCAGTTTAGGATACTAAACTAAATCAACCAATCAGCAGCCCAGTTTAGGATTCTAAACTAAATCAACCAATCAGCAGCCCAGTTTAGGATTCTAAACTATAACAACCAATCAGCTGCCCAGCTTAGGATTCTAAACTATAACAACCAATCAGCAGCCCAGTTTAGGATTCTAAACTAAATCAACCAATCAGCAGCCCAGTTTAGGATTCTAAACTAAATCAACCAATCAGCAGCCCAGTTTAGGATTCTAAACTATAACAACCAATCAGCGGCCCAGTTTAGGATTCTAAACTATATCAACCAATCACCAGCCCAGTTTATGATTCTAAAGTAAATCAACCAATCAGCAGCCCAGTTTAGGATTCTAAACTAAATCAACCAATCAGCAGCCCAGCTTAGGATTCTAAACTATGTCAACCAATCAGCAGCCCAGTTTAGGATTCTAAACTATAACAACCAATCAGCAGCCCAGTTTAGGATTCTAAACTAAATCAACCAATCAGCAGCCCTGTTTAGGATTCTAAACTAAATCAACAAATCAGCAGATCACTTTAGGATTCTGAACTATAACAACCAATCAGTAGCCAGTTTAGGATTATAAAATAATTCAACCAATCAGCAGCCCAGTTTAGGATTCTAAATTAAATCAACCAATCAGCAGAATAGTTTAGGATTCTTAACTAAGTCAACCAATCAACAGCCCAGTTTAGGATTCTTAACTAAATCAACCAAAATCAGCAGCCCAGCTTACAGCCGGTTTCCTGGGCGCTGGTTAAGTTGACAAATTGGTTAAACTGATTTCAGCCAATCATGTGTCGCTATTTTGAATATTAGCGGCACGTGATTGGCTCAAATAATTTTAACCAAGTTGTTAACTTAAACAGCGCCCAGGAAACCGGCCGTTAGGATTCTAAACTAAATGAACCAATCAGCAGCCCAGTTTAAGATTCTAAACTAAATCAATCAATCAGCAGCCCGGTTTAGGATTCTAAACTAAATCAAACAATCAGAAGCCCAGTTTAGGATTCTAAACTAAATCGCTATAAAGGTTGTGGTAAGGCCTCAGGTGTCTCAATCCCTGCATGGGACTCGGAAAGCTCGATAAAATGTCACCCCTAAGCAGGGGTGTTGGGATCTCAGTACCTACCGATTTACTACAACATACTACATTTATCTTTTACTTGGCACCTAAATTGCGATTGAAAGGTTGTTTTATTCGTTGTAATTGTTACCTGTGTTAACATTATCATGATGATATTGTCCAACAGACGAGCCCGGTAAGCCCGGTCGTCCGACAGCCCGGAACTGGGACAAGGACTTCGTCGATCTCGAATGGTCGGCGCCGAGCGAAGACGGCGGCGCCCCCATCACCGGATACATTGTGCAGAAGAGAGAGAAGGGTGGCAGGTGAGGGGAACTAATATTGCTTACCTACGCGTGGTATAACGTCATGTCGTTATTTGACATGGTAGTCTGTGACATGTCTGAAGATTGTGTACAAACTGGCTTGACACTAGACCACGGAGCTCTCGTCCACCTTCATCATCTTTTCTTACCAAGTTCTCCGTCCATCTCAAGTCTTAAGATCAGTGCACCACATCTTTGAACTTAATTTTTTTTACTTCGAATACGTTATTTGACAAAGTAGTCCAATAAATCTAAAAACATGTCTCAAGCTGAACCTATTTAAAGAAAACGTTTGACAAAATCAGAATTGTATATATTCCAGCAGTTGTATTTATTTAACTCAATTTTGTGTTAAAAAGAGGGCCTTTGATTATGATGTCACATGTTTGTATTTTATAGAACTCATGAACAAAGTCCATATCAGTATCTATTTTGACTAGCATTCCAAATACCGCATTGGTTGGAGTTGGTTGATGTCTCGAAGAAAACCAAATACAAACTGACCGAGGATACTGTTCGTAGTCTTAAAAAATCGCCTGCGCACTGGCTGTAACCGTGGCAAGGGTTCTGTTCGTGTCGAGCTCAACTACGAACGCGCCAGCCTCACAAACCATAGGGTTCGAATCCCGGTTAAGGGGATACTTCGTCCGTGCGAAGGTCCCCGTTACTCCAGGCGGAAAGAACCGCAGTGTGAGAGGGACGGAATCGGGGAAAAATTACATAACGTTGCGCCAAAGAAAAACAAATTAAAGGTATTTTCGTAATTTAATTCCATGAAATCGCGTTTTCCTTTAGCAAGAATGTTAATCAAATACTCAATAAACTTAAAACCAAAAATCAAATCTGTAGATGACTTCATGGTGGAGTAAATGGATTCGAAAACCACGAGGCTCGAATGCAAATTTACATTTTTGTGGTATCTGTGTAATAAATATCATGGGCTTCGCTGACAATGAACGGTTCCCCAGGTCCTGGCAGGACTGCCTCAAGACGTCCGGCGACCGTCCGGCCGGCCGCGTCACGGACGTGGAGCCGGGCCACGAGTACGAGTTCCGGGTCGTCGCCGTCAACAAGGCGGGTCCGGGCGAGCCGTCCGATGCCTCCAAGTCGGTTATATGCAAGCCGCGATTCTGTGAGTATATGCTGGTATTTCAGTTATGAGGCAGTTATTACATGGAATGGAAAACATTCATTGATTTTATTTTTGCTGTCATTTTCATGTCGAATAGACCACAAGCATATTAAAAAGTTAAAATTCTAAAATTTTATGGTAAAAATCGCGGGATCAAACTGGGTTTTGACAGTTTGGCGCGAAAACACCCATCGGAAATGACGTCCTGAATGCCATTGTGACACTTCTGTGTAAGGGACAAACCTATGCGTCAATCTCTTCACCTTCTTTCTCTTAGAAAGGGAAGGGACACTGACGTATAGCTCTTTCCCTTACATCGAAATGTCACAATGGCATTCAAGACTTCACTTCCGCTGATCAGTGTTTTAAAACACGTTCCGTTTCATACGTTACTTATGAAATACATATTTTTTTACTAAATAAAATAAAAGCGTGCAAAAGAGGGGCCTTTGTCATATGTGATAAATATCTTCCATGAAGCTTCTTTATTAAGAATATTCGGTTAGATTATACCAACGTGGTGAATTTAGTCCAAATAAATTTTGTTCAACTGAACGAAAACACTCCCTATTTCGCATCTCAGCTTGAGTGACACTCAAAGTCATTCTCCTTCTCTCATTTGGTCACTTCATCCAGGAGATTAAAAGAGGGCGAGCGCAGAAAAGTTTTCGTTATAGCTCGACATGTAAAACAAAAACACGACTACTTAGTATCTTAACAAATTATTTTAAAACACATATTTTGCACTTACTTTGGCATTATATAAAAGGCATATTGTTTATGTTTGTACCCTAGTCATGGTTGTTTATATATCTAACTATAATATTTATCTGTATCGTTGTCTAGTACCCAAGATACAGGGAATCCTAGTTTGGGACTAGATCAATGTAAATGGTGTCCAAGGTATTATTATTATTATTATTATATGCCGTTTTCCGAATCCGCTAGCATTTCGCAAATGTCGATACCCGACTGTATATCGCATGCAGCATTCTCACTCTTATTGCCTTCACAGTGGCGCCTAAAATCGACCGCAAGAACCTGCAGAAGAAGAGGGTGAAGGTCGGAGAGAACCTCAAGATGGAGGCGGACGTGACGGGAGAGCCCGACCCGAGTGTCACCTGGACCTTCAACGGGAAGACCATCAGGAACGAGCGTCTGCTAGTTGAGAGCAAGGTAGCTATTTCCAGGACATTATAAAACTAGCATTACCATACTATTGGGGCTACCAAAATAAATGAGGCTAGTAGCTAATGCCGTGTCAGTTTCACATTTTTTTTTTATATAGAACATGGCTCTTATTTCTGAGTACATATTGTTCATGACAGTTCACACACCTTGACGTTACTCCCATTAGTTTTGTGGTCCTTAAACATTTGGAGATCGAGTCAGTAACTCTAGTGTTAGTTGGTGAAACGGTTACTCGGTTAGTATTTCGGATTTCCTTTTAGCTTTTAATACAACGCTCTCAGCTCTGGAAGCTGTCATAAACCCGCAATTAAGACGTGCAGACGTATTTACTTTTACGTCTTCACGAGTCTCAGAGCTGAGAGGTTTTTTAGATACCGGCCTAAGCACCTCATTTCGTCATCTTTTATCATATCTGTGAGTAAAATGTAAATGTAGCCCATTAAATGTCCCCACCGAGGGGCACGGGCCTTGACCCGGATGTGAGTAAGATTGAGCCATACTCCACCACTCTGGCTCATCTGGGTTGATGGAGGAGTGTCGTGCTAGTGGCTAACCCGACTTATAGAAGTTATCAAGCTGCCTTAGGACCTCAGACACAGCTTTACGAATACTACCGCCGACTAGCGATAGCCGGGACCTACAGCTTAACGTGTCATGCTACACACGGCAGCGCCTGAAACAAATGCCACATTGAATCAGACACCCATCCAGTACCCGTCTCGGCCAGATGTTGCTACCCGCACGATCGTTTCCGATGTGCGAATACCCCTAGGCCACGGCCACTTCTTTAGTTTAAGAACTTACCTAATGTGTTTATTTTATGCTTCATCTGATCGACGAACTTTCTCCCCCAGGACTACCACACCTCGTTCAACCTACAGAAGTGTGTCCGCGCGGACTCCGGTAAATACACGGTGACCGCCGTCAATGACTCGGGCACCGATGAGGTGGAGATCGAAGTGGAAGTTGTCTGCAAGCCGAGCAAGCCTAAAGGACCTCTCAAGGTAATGGACCAACGGAACAGCACCTAATTTCAAATGCTCATTGCAAATGGAGGCTGTTTATATGTCAAAGTTGCCAAATTCTGTTTACTTCCTAGAATATACGGCGTGCTAGCCTCATTAGAGGTAAATTTTGGCATTGCTGCCGCCGACGCGCATGCCGCTCATGTGTTGGAGCCCTTAAGTAGTTTTAGGAGATAGTTATTTTATACACACCATACCAAATGAAGACAGGGTCTAATTCCACTTCGACTATCGCAGGTGTCCGACGTGAAGGCTGACGGCTGCAAGCTGAAGTGGGAGCCGCCAGAAGACGACGGCGGCGAACCGATCGAGAGCTACGTCGTCGAGCGCATGGACGTCGACTCCGGGCGGTGGGTGCCCGTATGCACCACCAAGGTGAGCGGAACTCAAACTCTGTGATGTTACTAAGGCCATCAGCACGAAGAGCTACTCAGTGCGATTCATCAGGTGTCAAAACCGACTAATTAGGGAACTAAAATGACAACTTTAAATCCGGCAGTTCTTATGCCATAGAATTCATTTTCAAATCAGCTGATTAGTTACGCGAGTAACTGATTATTTAACTTTTAATGACTTCTAGTGAAATTATTGAGGACTCGTTTGTAAGTCGTTCCCATGGTTTAGTTTATTTCCAGTTGCTCCGTGTGCATGCGGGCTAAACGTGATTGAAGATATTACATGTTGTGGTAGGTTGTGATAGGTACATGTTGTTTTAGCTCACCTATCCTTGCATCGCCTATACTTCACCTATCCTTGCAGATACATAAACGCAAATTACAGACCGAACTAAGTGCGGAATTGAAATGTGACAATATTCTCTGTTCCCTATCAGGTGCCCGAAGCCGATGTGACAGGGCTGAACGAAGGGAAGGACTACATGTTCCGAGTGAAGGCAGTCAACCCTGAGGGCGAAAGTGAGCCTCTGGTCACCGAGACCGCCACTACTGCCAAGAATCCTTACGGTTAGTGTCTTGTTTTAATTCACAACATATCAAGTTATTAACCTCCTCATTTTAATAGCTAATTCGACCCAAGTTGGTCAAGGGCTTAAGGGATTTTCATTTTACCATTTTCCAAAATTTTGATTTTTCATATTTAAATAAATTTTGAATCTTGAGTTTTTGGAAAAAGTTGATGTAGGCATAAATAAATGTCAATGTCAAGGCTTTGTCTTTGCTTGTCCCAGAAAGTAAAAAAAAACAAAGGCTGCGTTCGGTTTGAACGTCTCAGTTGACGCCCGCCATGAGCCCACCTTACATGCTATCTCTTTTGCAGGCGAAGAACTTGTATAGTGCTATTTTTCTGTTAGTTTTATGCGGGTGTTTCTTTCTGAAAACACAAACAAACCGAACCGAAACGAGTGTCAGCTAGTATTTTTTTAATGCTAGGCAAATGTATTTGTAGTTCTTCTGCCAACATCCTTGATATCTGAATTATTTTCAAAGTATCTTTAAAATGAATGAATGGACAATATATTTAAATGTGCTTAGTATTAAGTATTCAATTATATCTCAATGGACATTGAATATTTTTACCTACACAAAAATTTTATGTTGTCAATAGCAATAAGTTTGGTTATTTGTGCTGTCTGTGACTAGAGTCAGAGAGCAAGATAATGGTTTGTCACTGGTATACTTTATCTGATTAGAAAAAGTATAATTTCAATTGATGGGGTCACCGTTGTAATTTGCTTTCAAATATAAGTTTTATCAGAATAACTTTCCACTCGTACGTATTTAAATATCTGTACAAATATCCGTGTTCGATGTAGAACATATTCAATGAAACCTATTAAGGGCTTGTTTCAAGAAGTCCCGGTAGCCCTCTTGAACAAATAAACCATAAATTTCGTGTGTGAAATGATAGATAGATCTTGTCACATAGAACTTATCGGGACTTATTGAAAAAGGCCATAAATCTATTTGATACGAGAAACTTGGAACTTCAATTCATCGAACAATACATCGGTCGACTAATCATCCCAAAACGTATTGCCCTTTACTAAAGTCCATATCCATTCGTCGCACAGGCGAGCCCGATGCGCCCGGAAAGCCCGAGTTCAAGGACTGGAGCAAGGACCACGTGGACCTCAAGTGGGAGAAGCCCGCCAGCGATGGTGGCGCCCCCATCACGGGCTACATTGTGGAGAAGAAGGACCGCGACACCGGCAAGTGGGTGAAGGCTGCTGAGGTGAGTTCTTCTTTTTGCTTTTTCAAGTTTCCGTACCCGAAGGTGCCAAACGGGACCCTGTAACTAAGCCTCCGCTGTCCTTCTACCTTCAGTGGACTGTATCTTATGATCATTAATTGGTAGAGAGCTGAAATCGTCACAGAATGTTTATTTCTGTTGCCGCTGCAGCAACAAATAAACGACTACACGCAATAAAAAATAAATAAAAGGGGTCCCTGTACAAGAGACTTGTTTTTGAATTTTTCTTGTACGCTGGTATGGAAACCTTCGTGATCGAGTCCGATTATTATTTGACTAATTTTTGCTTTCAATACTGTGCAATTTAACTAAAGCATTGCAGCGATGAGAACATGTGATTGTTACGACACGAAAAGGGTTAGATTTTTTTTGTATGGAGACTGGAACACCGACGTTCTGCCATGTTGAAAAACTTCATTTTTGCGGCCAGGGATGAAACCGGTGCAAATCACGCTTTAAACTCTGATTTCTCGCAACGTATATGGATTATGGAATTCTTAACTACATAATTTTGTTTGTAATATAATTTACTAAAATATCAAGATCTTACAAAATGGCGGCCAGTAAGGTATGCCAAAGATGTTAAGGATGGCGTGGCTTCTGACTTGTAGTATAAAAGGAAATAGTATAAAAATATTCCTTCAATCCACAGGTACCAGGCAACAAGTGCGAGGCCCATGTTCCCGACCTGATCGAGGGAAAGACCTACCAGTTCAGAGTAAAGGCCGTGAACAAGGCTGGCCCCAGCAAGCCTTCCACTGCATCAGAAAACCTACTGGCTAAGGATAGGTTTGGTAAGTCTTTATACACTACCATCACTTAACATATAGGAAAAACAGTTGTTATATATTGCCTCAAGTATCATATTTTTAAGGTTATGTAATTAATTATTGTTTAGTATGAAATTCAGATCAGTTCAATATCTATATTATAATATTATAATATTTATGAAAGCGTGATGTAGGTTTGTATGTAAATTAAAATTTATCTCAGTTGCGCCAGCTGTTTTCGAGACTTTATAATTTGTTTAATTTTTTGCACACTTACAAATCAAACCGTACATTGAAGGTATGATAAATATAAATTTAATAACAACAACTTAACTTCACGCCATTTGACCATATGAGGTGGAAGAGGCACACTTGTTATAAGAAGTTAAATAGGCTTACTAATTTGTTGTTTGTTTATCAACAGCACCGCCAAAGATTGACCGCACGAACATGCGAGACATCACGATCAAGGCCGGACAAAACATCCGGTTGGACGTCAAGGTGTCCGGCGAACCGCCGCCGACCAAGACTTGGTGAGATTACTTACGTTTTAATGGGTATTGACCAGACCTCCCTCAGCAGAGAAAGCTCAAGATTGTAAATCCTCCAACAAATTACTGACGATCGATGCATGTAAGAAAATGTTCATCCCGTTAACAAAATGGCGACAGTTACTTGACATGGGATTAGATAACAAAAACCTAAAGTTGACCGCCATGGTCAACATACCTTTACATTTGATAAAGAAATGGTAAGGCTGTCTGAATTAACACGTTGCCAGTCAACAGACGTTAAAAAAACAGTAGTTTATGGCCACTTGCTACGTATTAAGAATTTACTTGGATGTTATTGTCATCAAACTTTATTGAAAGTAACAATGGAATGTAGTAAACGAATGTACAAAAGCGAACTCACCTAACCTCATTTCCTCCTGCCCAGGTTCCACAACAAAGAGCGGCTGGGTGCCCGCGACGACCTCACGCTCGACGTGGAAGACTACAAGACGAAGCTGTCCGTCATCATTGCCGCGCGCAAGCACAGCGGCACCTACGTGCTGAAGGCAGAGAACAGCAGTGGCAAGGATGAGGCGACTATACAGATTAATGTGCTGGACGTACCGGCCAAGCCTGAAGGACCGTTGAAGGTAACTTGGGCGCTATATGATAGTGGTGTTCCGGTTTTGTAAAACAACGATAAAAATACATTAGGCGAAAAGCCTGTGGATAGTAAGAATTTTTCTTCAGTTTTTTCTATCATGTTTTGTAACAACACATTTCTATCCGCAAACGAGTATGTATTTTAAAATTATATTCTAACCAATTTTAAGATCTCTGTGGTGTACCTAGTGAAGAGGTAATTTCTAACTCAAAAGCTAGGTTTTGGGTACGAATTGTGGCAGAGATGAAAATAAATCCTCAGGTCTTATACGATTGTTAGAGTCGGTGCTAAAAGCATACTAATTCCAGAAACGGTTTTCAAAATACAACCTGTAGCAACCGGATTAAAGCTTTCGTATTCCTAGCTGTCAGTTATTCCGTTTAGTTAGATAAAATGTGACGCCTCCAGAATTCCACAGAACATACACTATAAATGCAGTTGTTAATTACGTATGTTCACCAACAGATCTCAGACGTGCACAAGGAAGGATGCACGCTCAAGTGGAACCCGCCGCTAGACGACGGCGGCGCCCCCATCGACCACTACCTGGTGGAGAAACTCGACACGGAGACCGGCAGGTGGCTGCCTGCTCTCAAGACCAAGGTAAATGCCTGTTGTATCAGAATCAAAGAAATCCACCCGTTTAGAAAACTTACGATTATGGAATGGATGGAAAAGTTAAAAGCAGAAAGTTTGAATTCGGAACTTTGGTTGGACTAGAGCAGACAAAAATTCTTCTGAGCAACATTTTCGAAAATCGACCCTTTTTTCGGAGCGCATATCCTAGACAAGGATTGGGAATGGGTAAAAAGTGCATAGAATCAAAGTTGTAGAGAAGTTTATCAGCTTTCATTCAGTAGTGTAACAAAAATCCCTATGACGCATCGTTATCGATTATGTAAACAAAAATCCAAGAAACGGGACCTTCTTTGTGCACCCCCTAGGGCTTACTCACTAATGTTACTATAAAAAATGTTCCGAAATCAAACCTTCTTCTTTTGACTTTTCCATCTACACTCCCCTTATTTCCACTTATTTACTAAGATATCGTCGTAATGAACGTATAAAAATTCGCTTTGGATATAATTTCTCTAAAACCAAATGGAGTGCAATATGTTTGAGGTGTCTTTTGTGTATCTTTCTATCGCAACGTAGCTCCTAAATGGTAAGGTAACGAAGGGAAGGAGAGTCTTCGGGAGTATTCCTACCAGTCCTTTGTAGATTAACAGATATTTTTGGTTAAAGAAAGTATATGAACAACAACCAAATGTATCTAATCAGTTTGGTATCTCGTTGCTTTAAATGTATAACAATATTCGGCGCTTTGCTGTGCAGCATCACCGTAAGCAGAATATACAAATTAATCGACCTTCATCCCTAGGACCCGAAGGCCGAGATCGAGCATCTCGTCCCCGGCCACGAATACAAGTTCCGTGTCTCCGCCGTCAACAACGAGGGCGTCTCCGAGCCGCTGGAGGCTGACCACTCCATCATCGCGAAGAATCCCTTCGGTAAGCCTTCCTCGTCAAGCAGCTCCTATACACCCATTGCTGGGTATAGGCCTATTCTACTCCGGTGCTGAGCTTCCTCAGTCTATAGTTGTTACTATCGGGATGGCTATCGGGAAGACATGGCAAGTTATGATTTAAGTAAGTTGTGGCTTCCTAGCGTCCTCAAAGATCGCAGTGGGATGTATTAGTGGGTTAATTTGCGAGTGAAGTGGGCGGGTAATCCGATAGGCAATGTGGGGCGTCTAACACACTTGTACCATGTCTTCCCCGAGTGTCACCCCAACCTGTCGCGAACATACCTAAGCCTCGGTAAATCTTTATCAGCTATTAACCTCCGCGAATCCGGGCCGCCCCGGCGCGAAACAGCTAGGATCCGCGGCATATTTTGAGCCCACCCGTGCGCGGCACTTGACTGACGTATCAAGTGATTCTGTTGGAATGGTAACTCTTAGAACTATACGAATTGTAGATCTGAGTAGCTAATGAAACCCTCTCTTAGTTTATGCGAAAAAAATGTCACTGTGACCTTAGTTTATTTTTGTACCGACATGAGAATCACCGACTTCTATGAAAATGTTCCCTCTCGACACAAATCTAGCCGACATGAGAAAAACATCAACAAATATACATGTTGTTTGATACCTACGTAATCTACACAAGACAAACTTTTCAAAACAATAAAAACATTAGTGTTTTCTTATAGAAACAATTCAATATTCACAATAAAAGCTCAGAAAAGATCAGTCAAAAATCGCGTGCGAGAAAAAGTGATTTTGTTTTTTCCAGTCTGAATATTTTTTTCAACGAAAGACCACAGACAAATATGTTCATGGTAGAGTTTGACTAATGCCGCATTTACACTTGCCAAGCATGCCAACATTATGCACTAAAATTGTACCAAAATACCGGTTTGTAAACACAGCGTCACCCGCGCATCAATAGCTGCGCGTGGTAACCAACGGTATTTTGACTTTGCAGCTATTGATGCGTTCGGATACTGCACAGAGCAATATAAGTAGTATGGGATACTGAGAGGTTAAGTACTTTGGTCACATGGCAGATAAGCCACGGAAAATATGCTGCTTACAAACAAAATTCCGAGATAGGACATAGAGGTTGACCAAAACGGTTGGTCGACCGGATATCTGAACATCTACATATCTCCGCATCAGCTACCCTTAATGGTGCTGAAGTACGGGATAGAAGGAAACATCAACAAGACAGAGCTTCCCGATTCCCTCAAGAGAGGGACCGACTGAGGAGAAGGAAGCTTCAGCATCCATCAATCATGTGATACGTATGCCCGAATATTTTATTCACATAGGTGGTAGAGAGCTGTTATATCCGAAATTGTGAAATTCTGAATTGATGATAAAATATGTTCGCCGAAACAAACGAATTTCGGTCATTATCTACTAATTTTACCATTGCTCTGCATTCTGTTGTAACCGTGAACTTTCCTCGCAGACGAGCCTGGCAAGCCCGGCACACCAGAGATCTTGGACTGGGACAAGGAGCACGTGGACCTCAAGTGGGAGAAGCCCATCAGCGATGGTGGCGCCCCCGTTTCCGGTTACATCATCGAGAAGCGGGAGGTCGGCTCGCCCAAGTGGGTGAAGGCCTGCGAGGTTCGTGTTGGCTCAATACTAAACTGCGTATCAGACAATTTGCCCCTTCGCCTTTACTTTGGCTGTAGTGCACAACTGTAAAAAAATGGGGAAAAACAATATCCGGTAACAGCCAGACTCAGATCACAATTGCCCGCTTTCATGAAATAAGATAGCAGGTTTATAGGTAGCTACAACGTCGTATAAAAATACGTCAATTGAATAACAAATGTATGAACATATATAATAGAGTTAAAGGGGAGCCATTTGATATCTGTGAATAGTAGGGACGGCTATGCGTCAGTCTCTCTACCCTTTCTAAGCGAATGAAGGAGAAGGAGTCTGATGAATACGAATAGCTCTGTCCCTACTATTGACAGATGTCAAATGCGACTTCTGAGAGTGACTCCACTTTAGTTATATTTCTTCATACTCTTGGGTACCTTTTGGGTAGTACAGTTTTCAAAAGCTAGCAATACTGGTTTCATTGCTACCAAGTTAAATCCCTAGGTCATTTAATTGTGGCATTGTCAATTTATGAAATAAGAGTAGTTAAAACTATTTGACAACTTCCGTTTCCTCCCCCAGGTCGGCCCCAACGACAACGAGAAAGCGACCGTACCGAACCTGGACGAAGGCACAGAGTACGAGTTCCGTGTCAAGGCAGTAAACGAGGCCGGCCCTGGCGAGCCTAGCGACGCTAGCAAGTCTGTGGTCTGCAAGTCTAGGAGACGTGAGTACTATATTCTGTATAGCTATATACAATTTAGACCAATTTCGACGTTGTTTATCAAATATCGTAAATATATAAAGTAGGATTGAATGAACGAATGAAGGAATCTTTAGTTCAGTCACAGGAACGCTGTTTATAAGTTGACATAACAATATATGAATTGATTTAAAAAAAAAAAAAGTTGTGAGACAGCTCAGAACACTGAGTATATTTATTTATGTAGTTGTAGAATGACTGATTAACCTCTCAAAAACCGAGGGTAGTTGGGACGGGTCGCGATTTTGAACCTTATGACATGGTAATCAAATTTAAAACCTATAAAGGAAAATAAAAACGCCGGTGGTATTCAAGAGGTTAAGTGAATGAATGATTGAACCTTATTTTGGGATATTTCCTGTGCACCTGAGCAACTGCTCTCCAATGTATAAAGTAGTATTTTTTTTATTAATACGATTATACACCCCGCTGGATCAAATCAATAGTTTATATAATCAAAAATATCTATTGTACATGTTTCTCCCCCCGATAGCGGCGTACTTTGTGACGTAGGAGTTGAGTTTCTTCCTCACAAGTGAGTGGTTCCTGGTTCGAATCCCAGCTGGGCAGGAAGAGAAATATAATCACCGGGTTTTAGTTCTTTAGTTTTATATCTGTAGGAGATTCTTTGCCCCTCCTCTCCTACAGAGTTCCGACGTAGACGTAGAAGAGACAAAATAAATGCAATAAGCATATTTGTAAATATAGAACTTTGAATCTTTTAAATGGGCACCTTGCTGTGATGACGTCATAGCGTCCATCACTGTCTAGTGACGCGTCGAGGGTGAGAGCAAGTGAGAGTGGGAGGGGAAATCGCATTCCTCGCGGTGATTTTTAAAACCAAAGCTATATTGAATATTCATCATCAATCACCTGTAGAACAATAAAACATAATAAAAATAATATTTTATATGTATCTGTATACGTATACAACATATACCTTGATGTTTTCAGTGGCGCCCAAGATCGACCGGCGCAACCTGCGCACGATCAAGGTCCGCGAGGGCGAGCCCATCTCTCTCGACGTGAAGGTCAGCGGCGAGCCCGCACCCGAGGTCACGTGGACGCTGGCCGGCAAGTCCGTCGTCTCCGGTGCCGGACTGAAACGTGAGTACCGTCTGTGCCTGCGTTCATAACCTCATTGGTTAACGGGGAAGCAAAAGTTCTAATTAGTTCCATGTAGAGGGCGCTAAAAGAGTTTCGTTCATCTGAGATTACTTACAATTAAATCGCAGAGTAAAAGTCTGTAAAGCAAATGTATGCAGAGAGTTTCGATAATACCAGATAAATTAATTGTCAATATCCACGACGAAAGAAATGCAACTATCTGTTATATACTAATGTTGGTGTTTCGGAAAGTCATCTTTTTTCCGTCTTTTGCCTTGTCTAACTTTATCTGAAATCCGAATTAAAATTTCTAAAGCTACTCTGATTAGGCGCCGCCACGGACGTCCTCAATATTGTTCAAAATCTTTCGTGCAAACCGGCAAATGAGTGCTAGAACAAAGGCGACAGATCTTTACCAAGAGACATTTCTGCAATCTAAGAATGGACATTGATGAAAAGATTAGATCAACAACATTATTCTACTCTGTTAATTCATTTCTTTGACTTTTGAAGTTTCCTTATTGCGTTCATTATAAGCAATATTTTTCATTGCCTTTGATGCATTTGGGAGTGGAGCTGTCAAAAGTTAAGCCACTCGCTGAATAAACTGTCACCAACGCATTTGTACTTGCAGTGTTGAACCCGCCGTACATGACTAAGTACCAGCACTCGAACCCACGCAGAAAGGAGTCGGGCACGTACAAGATACAAGCCGTCAACAAGTACGGGCAGGACGTGGCTGAGTTGGAGATCATTGTCACTTGTAAGTGTTTGCTTATTGTATGGAAACAGAACTTAGACAAATGAGATGTCGGGAAATAGCCCTTGCAGTAAAGACACCCTCCCTTTTCTTCGCTTCCTTTATTTTTATACATGTTTTTCCGTGTGAGCAAGAGGTGTGAGTCCTACGAGAAGGCGATTTAAATATGGGTTTCAAACTCAGATGGAGCCACAAGAAACTATTATTTTTAATATGCTTTTATGCACTGATTCGTCCAGCGTCGAGTCCAAGAGACGGAGAATTTATTTGACGACGAGTTATGGCGTCTTGAACCACAAAACCTACAAAAACCGGTCGATTTGGCGCTATCTAATCAGCTAAACGCTTTTCTTACGCTCTCTCACCTTACACCTTACAGCCAAGCCCGACAAACCAGAAGGCCCGCTGGAAGTGTCAGACATTCACAAAGACGGATGCACGCTCAAGTGGAAGCGGCCGAAGGACGACGGCGGCGAACCCATCGAGGCATACCTCGTGGAGAAATTCGACCCGGAGACCGGGGCGTGGCTGCCGGTAGCCAAGACGCTGGGCAATGTGCCTGAGATGGAGGTTCGTACATACTGACATGTTGGTACACCTGAGGGATAGGAGGGAACATTTTGCCGAAAAATGGTTCGCCGATCCAACTAGTGGTCGATATGTCGAATAGTCGCTAGCACAGTAGTCTTATCATTTAATTCTGGCAGCTAAGAATTTCAATAGGTTTTTAAGAATTGCTCAATCAGCACATCGCATAAACCAGCAAAGTTGCAACAAAAGACAGTCTGTGTGAGATAATCGTGTTGTAATTGGCAATTTTTTCAAAAGCGATTTAATTTCCTAAAGTGGAATGGATGGAAGTCACTGATGTAACTATTCGAAAGAATAGCCTCCTGCCGAAGATACGTAATACCGAAATATTTTTTGCCGATCGATTTCGGGGTCAATCGGTCAGATCAATGACGAAATATTTGTAACGAGCATATTTGTACTTCAGGTGGACGGGCTGATCCCCGGCCACGAGTACAAGTTCCGAGTGAAGGCCATCAACAAGGAAGGCGAGTCGGAGCCACTGGAGACCTTCGGCTCGATCGTCGCTAAGGATCCGTTCAGTAAGTCATGTTTATTACTGTAATCCTCTTCATCTTCTTCAGCATGTTTAGTCCACCGTTGGACATGCCTCTATAACATTCTGACTGCCGAATTTACAAACTGCTCCTTAAATATTATGTTGTCCATGATGATGATGGTGAAGATCCAGATCCTGATCCTGACGGCTATTGAGAGTTTCGTTAATTTGCCCTGTTGTCTATGTTGTCGGTATCATTTAAGGACATTGTGTGACAGACAAACATAAGCAGGTTTCTGATTAGTCTAAACAAGTAAAGGCGCTGGGTTTGAATCCTGACCAAGTAAACATACCTTGGATATTTATCTGTTTGTGCCATGAAACATGTTATCCCAGTGTGGGGCAAAGGCCTAGCATCTGCAAGCAGCGCCCGATAGATATGTGCGCTCGTAACTATACATTTGGTTTTTGAATATTCCATTCGAGCAATTTAAAAACCATGTGAATACTACTTCATCTAAAAAGGGATATAACAATATTGAAGACTAGTTAAATGACAAGAGAGAGAGAGAGAGTTCAAGATTATTCAGTGAATTAATAAATATTAGGCAACTTATTCTTCAATAATTAGACTAGTTAACAAATGATTGTAGATGGAAAAGTCGAAAGCAGAAAGTTTCGGAACTTTGTTTGGACTAGTTATGAGACTAACATACTTAAAGTCCTAACCCCTCTGAGGTGAGGTCTAGGGAGGTGTTTACATCTCGAAAACGACGCGTCATAGGAAATTTTATTATATTAAAAACTATTCATTATCAGTCATGTGCCGAAAAAAAAATTTTTTTGACGTTTGTTACTTTGTCGTTGTTTTTTCTTGGATATGTTATAAAACATTATTATCTTTGGAATAGGTATGGTTTTTAGTGTCACGAGTCTTTTATTTACGGTTAAAAGTATACTACCGAGTCCAATTATATATTTACAATGGTATCAGCGCCGCATTTTTTTCGGCAGCTAATTAAAAAACAGTGTTTACATAATGAAAGCTGATAATATTCTCTATTTTGACTTTATACACTTTTAACCTATTCCCAATCGTTGTCAAGGATATGAGCTCCAAACCTTTCATCGGTCTCCGTAATATCAATTAATTTCCCCCGCAGCGGTGCCCGACGCGCCGTCCGCCCCCGTGCCCGACGACTGGTCCGCCAGCCACGTGGACCTCAAGTGGGAGCCGCCGCTGACGGACGGAGGCTCGCCCATCGTCGGCTACATCGTCGAGAAGAAGGACAAGTACAGCCCGCTGTGGGAGAAGGCGATCGAGACGCACCTGCCCACGCCCAGTGCTACTGTCAATGGGTACGTTGGTGTTTGAGTCGAGGGCTGCGCCGACGGAGTAGGTTTATTAAGCGAGATATTGCCAGCACTTCCGGCTAATTTGCTGCTCTCCGCCGGCCGAACACTCGACTAGTTCATCGCTCAGAGTTAGTCAGTGAATCAGCCACTGTGAGCTTAATGAGGACATTCAATATACTTTATTGCACGGCAAATAGGAAGTCAAAATACACGAACACGTACGTGCAGAGGATTGCTTCCAGCATACCTAGGCAGGACAGGGCAGTCTATTGCTAGTAGGGGGATTCTGGTGCTAACTACCTACTAACATTATGTGCTCTTAGTCTGCAGTATGGTAGGGCTTAGTTTTTTTAATTAATTTATGAAGTTAGATTATATATCATCATTCAAGTCAGTTTAATAAAGTTTCACCATGTAATCAAGTATATTATTTGTCGCTTTCCAACAGCCTCATCGAAGGCAATGAGTACCAGTTCCGTGTGATAGCCGTCAACAAGGCCGGTCACAGCAAGCCCTCCGACGCGAGCAAGACCTTCCTCGCCAAGCCTCGCTTCCTGGCGCCGAAGATCGACCGCCGCCACCTGAGGGACGTGACACTGTCCGCCGGCACCAGCCTGAAGCTGGAGGCCGTGGTGACGGGAGAGCCCGCGCCGGCTGTGGAATGGAGGTAGGCCGCGCTTGTATCAACTATCGATGACGGTATTGGACTGCTAGTCAAAATAAATACTTTTTAGCAACTGTCAAAACGGTAATTTTGTTTACGAGTTCTATGAAATACTAGCGTCGGACGCCAAATGCTGTCTTTTTTACACAAAACTGTTGGAATATATTATACAATTCTGATATTTTCAAACTTTTTTCTTTAAATAGTTTTAGCTTGAGCATGGGCGAATAAGAGGACAAACAACCGTAGTACTTTGAAGCGTAATTCTATTTTTAGTTTAAATTTATATCGCTAGATAGAGCCACTAGTTCATTTCCCAAGAAGAAACAAGGCTTACGCTTACGCCATCTCTGACTTTTCGTCGATATTTCGATGGATTATACTACGTCGTAAGCCTAAGCACCCAGCATATATTGCATGGTACAGCGACATCTAGAAATAATACAGGATTTTAGCTTTCTGGCTGGGTACTTTTTTTGTATGATGTTGCCAGCCCTCTGGTCTTATTCGTCCATGGCTTGAGACATTTTTTTAGATTTATTGGACTACCTTGTCAAATACCATTTTCGAAGATTACGTTCAAAGATGTGGTGCACTGATCTCGAGACTTGAGATGGGATTATGATTATTACTAAGATGGGCAAACAGCAGTAACTAAACATAGCTGATGCAAAGAATAGGACAATGAGTACACAGCAGACCATATGTGATAACAGTAGCAAGAAATAGTGTTAGTTATTGCTTTGTACATCTGGTTGTTCATGTTCTCTTTCACGACACATGGTATCCTAGTGTGGGGCCAGAAGCAATATATGTAGCGGCAGCGGGGCGGGTGTCAAATACAAGAAACTCTATAAAGCATGGCACACCACAAGCGGGCCCGCGCTGTTGTGTATGTGTTGGGGTTCATTTGACCATTCATTTGACAACATTGAGAACCTCCCCGCCTGCGGTGTGCCAAAAGCCTTAAATTTTTATTTTTATGTTTTTATGACTGTTTTGCTGAAAGTGGCGAGATAAAATTATTTGACGAAACCTGAATTTCATCCCCGCAGGTACCAAAATATGCCGCTCCGCTCCTCCAAGGCTGTCACGATTGAGACCCCCGACTACTTTACCAAGCTGGTGATGAGGCCAGTCAGACGAGAGGACACTGGCGAGTACACTGTCACAGCTGTCAACAGCAGCGGCAAGGACACCGTCACTGTCAACGTGCTTGTCACTGACAAGCCGATGCCGCCTGAAGGACCAATACAGGTGCGTTTTGTCTACGTGCGATTTTATGGTGCAACGATAAAGATTATTCACAGATTGATCAAAGATACGCAACATCACGTAAAAGGAATATATACGAAAAGTCATTCATTTCGGCGACGACCAATTTCCCAAGATGGATACCGGGCGAATTTGGATCGCATTTTTGAGCTTTTTGGTAACAGGATGAGTGACAGTATTGAAACGACTTACTTTACGTACAAAACCAGTAAGTGACAAACCCAAGCACGATTTTTTTATTATTTGTTATTCATTTAAATGTTTGCAGTTTCTCAGAGACAAACCACATCGCTGCAAAAATTGCATAAACATGTATCAATTAAAATATATATTTAACAGGCATAGGAACGAGTATTATAACAAAATAAATTGCATTACTAAGTCCTTATCAACGAAGTGTTTGACGCGCCACGAGGATGGTGACAACCGCGAAACGTGCATGATATTTGAATCGTGATATCTTGGTAATTAGCGGGGGCAGGCATATTAAAATAAGACTCTTGTATTGGGACCCCCTTTAATTTATAAAATATCGTGTAGTCATTATGCATTCATTATCTTTATTTGTTACTGTAGTAGAAATACACATTCTGTGAAAAATTCAACTTTCTACCTTTTACGGATCATGAGTTACAGCCCGCTGACAGATGGCCAAAGACAGGGACAGCGGAGGCTTAGTAATAGGGTACCGTGTGGCACCCATCTACGGCCATCTGAATTTCCATTTTGCCACCGTACTTACCGTCCAACTCTTTCCCAGATCTCGGACGTGCACAAAGAGGGTGCCACGCTCAAGTGGAAGCGCCCCAAGGACGACGGTGGCGCCCCCATCGAGTACTACCAGGTGGACAAACTGGACACGGAGACTGGCTGCTGGGTGCCTTGCGCGCGGTCACAAGAGCCTAGTGAGTGCTGTTGTCTTCACTTTATCGATGAATTAGGGATGGCGGAAGGGAAGTTAAAAGGTCATGGCCAACTTAAACGACTCCACTCCCACCCGGAAAAAAAGGTCATTCAATATATGGATTTAAGGTTAAGCTCTGTGGGGGTATAATTTACATTGTTGACATAACTAAGAAAACGGCTTGCTGTCAGCGAGCTTGCCGCAAATGTACCAATAGATATTGTACCTATAGAACACAAAATAAACCCCATATTTGAATGATCATTTTTTTAGCGATGAACTAAACTGTCACAGTGGCAGCTAAAAGCAGCGACACGGCTAGGGGAGACCATCTGTGCGATGGTCCGACGAACATGAATGTCTTTCATGTTGCCTTTTTCGCGCTTTGTACTCAGATATCTCGCAAAGTACATCGTTTACGGATTTCAAAAGTACTTACTTTGTTTCTAATCATTTACTCTAAAATTACGTAATGTAAGTCAGTCTTCATACAAAAATGTTAGAACTCCTTTGAATAGTTTCCGAGTTATAGTACACGATCCAATAAACAAATCTTCTTCATTCCAGAATGCGACGTGACCGGTCTGACACCGGGCAAGGAGTATCGCTTCCGAGTCTCCGCTGTGAACACGGAGGGCGAATCCGAACCTCTGACGTCGGAGGAGAAGATTATCGCCAAGAATCCCTTCGATGAGCCTGGTAAGACTTTAGCAATCAAACGAGAGTAGATAATAAGCTGAATTCATAGACTCCTGTTAAAAAAACCGGACAAGTGCCAGTCGGACAGTTCCGTACCACCGTGCAATGGTAGGGAAGGTGTTGAGTGAATAGTTTGGATTTTACATAGCAAAATGTTGTTTACAAAGTTATTGGTGGTACTTTCACACTCCATGTACGTAACCAGGTCTAACAATCACCGTTCATGAGATACAACCTGGTGACAGACGGACAGACAGACAAACAGACGGACAGCGGAGTCTTAGTAATAGGGTCCCGTGTTTACCCTTTGGGTACGGAACCCTAAAAATGTCTCGCTTAAACGTCATATTAGCGCTGTCATTCACCGAGCGTGAGACAGTGACAGCAAACACTAAGTGTTGAAACGTTAGTTTGTCGGCTATGTATCCGGGCCTGAGTATCTAGTCTGTCGACTTATTTATAAATTATGTGTATTTATTCCACGAACATAATCCATATTTTTGACGTAATTCATTGTCACAGGCGCGCCTGGAACCCCATCCGTCACGGACTGGGACAAAGACCACGTAGACCTCAAGTGGGCGCCGCCGCGCGAAGACGGTGGCGCGCCCATCGAGGCGTACATCGTGGAGAAGAAGGACAAGTTCGGAGAGTGGGAGAAGGCAGTCGAAGTGCCCGCTGGACAGACTACGGCGACCGTGCCGGACCTTATTGAGGGACAGACTTACGAGTTTAGGTGAGTTTTGCGATTATTACATTAATGTATTGGGGCTTAAGCCCCTCCTTTTGACAAGTTCCCGTTATTGCTGTTTGGAGCTCTGTACCCGTGGCATGCCCCGCACGACTCGCGTTTACCGCGAACTTTATCACGTTAATGTTACATTTTTGTATGAGAGGGTGGCAAAGTTGACGCCATAAAATACGCGATATACACGAGTCGCGCCGGGCATTCTACGTATGCAAGCCTAACACAAGGTTCACACCACGACGATGACTATCTTTGTTATGGGCCAAAAGAGACGTTAGAAATTCACCTGATTTATAATCATCCCTGATATCCCACCAACCCTCTTTGAATCATCCTTGTGGACTGTGGAAGTTCAATCAAATCAAGTTTTACCAGGGAATGTAATTCCCTGGTAAAACTTGATTTGATTGAACACGCCACAACGTTGCGACTTCAGTAGATGAAGTTGATTTTTGTTTTTAAAGGGTTTATGGCTTGGTAACGAGACCTTTAATCAAAAGATGAAGTTGACGTCTACGTTTAGTATTACCACCACAAATACTCTTCCAAAAAGTATTCCAATTGGACTCTCAGTGACTCTAATGCTCATTGAAATATGGTTAATTTCATCTGAATTCAAATACTTTTCGATCTGTAAAATATTATTGCACCCGACTCTGCTATATTTTCTTCTCTGACTTATCTCTTTACCACCACAAAATGTAAAATTATCTCTTTCCCACCAAAGAGTGTAACAATATCTCATTCCATCACAAAGTGTAACATTATCTCTATCCCACCACAGAGTGTAACATTATCTCTTTTTCGCGCCACAGAGTGTAGCATTATCTCTTTCCCATCACAGAGTGTAATATTATCCCTTTCCCACTACAGAGTGTAACATTATCTCTCTCCCACCACAGAGTGTAACATTATGTCTTTCGGTGGGAAAGACAAACAAAACACCTGTATGTTACATTATCTCTTTCCCACTACAGAGTGTAATATTATATCTCTTCCAAAACAGAGTATAACACTACAGAGTGTTACATTATCTCTTTCCGACCACAAAGTATAACATCATCTCTTTCCCACCACAGAGTGTAACATTATCTCGTTCCCACCATAGAGTGTAACACTATGTCTTTCCACCACAGAGTGTTACATTTTCTCTTTCCCACTAAAGAGTGTAATATTTTCTCGTTCCCACCACATAGTGTAACATTATCTCTTTCCTACGACAGAGTACGCGCGGTGAATAAGGCCGGCCCTGGCGAACCGTCAGACAGCACTCATCCCATCACTGCGAAGGCAAGGAACCTGGCGCCGAAGATTGACCGCTCAGACCTGCTCGATATCAAGATCAAGGTCGGACAGAAGTTCGGCTTTGAGTGCAAGGTGAGAGAAAGAATCTTTGGGTTATTGTGAGAATCCTACTTGTGTAGTGTTACGTCTTATCCGATGCGGTAAGGCAGAGGCCCTACTATGCAACCATTGGGGAGTATTCCCTTTCACGCTTCGCTACCTCAGGAACCTCGAACTTACTTCACCAAGGAACAAGCAGTTTGGATAACTATAAAGTTTTTGACTGCTTTACGTGACAACATAAATCATGATCCAAGGAGTCCAGATAGACTTACTTGTCAGGTTACTATTACAGATTATATGTGGGTATCCTCGCGATAGTCCGTTCAAGAGAGCAGACAGATTAATGTGATTTACGGCGCAAATAAACGCAAGCACGGTCGCCAAATAAACTAGAGTTACCGCTTATGCCATCATAAGCAACAATTTTTACTTAAAATCTGGCATTTTCCGCTAGGTGACCGGTGAACCGATGCCCGAAACCCGCTGGTACCTCGCCAAGCGCGAGGTCAAGTCCGGTGGCGAGATGAAAGTTCAACACACCGACTACCACACCAAGATGAACTGCAAGGCCGCGACCAGAGCCGACAGCGGTCGCTACACGGTCACCGCTGAGAACTGCAACGGCAAAGATGTTGCTGATGTGGAGGTTATTGTGCTGGATGTGCCCAGCCCGCCTGGAGGGCCGCTCAAGGTGAGGGAATATTTTAGATTCTGGTGAACAGATAGCGGCAGAAGGCATAGCGTTGTCTCTTCAATTACTTGCATTTCTGAACACTAATTTGTGCTTATAGCCGCTAGGTGCGCCACTATTGAAATAACGAGTGCGACGCAAATGACGAGGCTGATAGTACTGATAGACTGATAGTACGAATCTTACACGATAGATGGCGCTTACCTTCACATACATCAGCTCATGCTCATCAGCATGCTCATGAACCGCAGTGTATTTTGTTCCTCATCAAGAATGATTGGCAATGATGACGTGGTGTAACAGCATCATACAATCTTTAAGTCCTAACGAACTGTCCCATTCATAATTTCACTACATAAAATATTTATTTATCCACGACCAGGTTTCGGACGTACACGCGCACGGTGCGAAGTTGTCCTGGAACCCGCCATCAGACGACGGAGGCCAGCCCATCGACAAGTACATCGTGGAGCGCATGGACGAGGCGACGGGCAGATGGGTGACCGCCGGAGAGACCGACGGACCGACGACCAACCTGGCCGTCGACGGGCTCACACCCGGACACAAGTACAAGTTCAGAGTGCGCGCTGTTAACAGGTAAGTGGACGAAACGTATCATGTCAAATGTTATGCTCCTGTTAAAAATGAGATATAAAATTGATACCAACCAAACGTTGATCATTCCGATTTTATGTAATGATTTGATACTACCAGGCCATTAGAGATGTATGTAAGATCGTAGCAAGTGGAAGTCCTTAGTCTCTGCCTTCACCGGTTCTGGAAATAAGGCGTCAGATTATGTCTGTCTACATGTCTCAACACATTTGTATCATAAAGAAATATGACACTAAATTGTCGTGCCCCCATAGGCAAGGCAAGTCTGAGCCGCTCACGACTCCTCACTCCACTGAGGCGAAGAATCCGTTCGACGTGGCCGGAAAACCGGGCACGCCCAAGATCAAGGACTTTGATAAGGTAAGGTTTAGCTCCTGTACTAACAAATCATGAAGATAGAACGGGAAACCAAGATTACGAATTCACTTCTCTTCTTTACAAATTTGTATTTCAGCTGCTGTATATTCTGAAAGCCGCATTTAAAAATGAACAAAAACTAATCACTATTTAACGTTTACAGGACTTTGTGGAACTGGAATGGGCCCGTCCGGAGTCGGACGGCGGAGCGCCCATCACGGGATACGTCATTGAGAAGAAGGACCGCTTCTCGCCTGATTGGGAGGAATGCGCTACGGTAAGTCTATTTGATTATTACGTTGTGTATTCTGCTTTTAATTGATGATAATTTAACATCTTCACGCAGCAGCTGCTATAATGATTCTCGTCGATTTCCCAGGTGGAGGGCGACGTGACCTCCGGCAAGGTGCCCGACCTCATCGAGGGAAACACGTACGAGTTCCGCGTCCGCGCACTCAACAAGGCCGGCAAGGGCGTGCCCAGCGACGCCACTGCGCCGCATCTCGCCCGCCCCAAGAACCTGCCGCCCAAGATCGACAGGAACTTCCTGTTCAACATCAAGATCAAGGCGGGAAAGAACTTCGAACTCGATGTTCCAGTTGCGGGCGAGCCCACACCGACCAAGCAATGGTTCCAGGGAGACAACCTGGTTATTAACTCCGATAGAGTCAAAATTGTCCACGATGATCATTCGACGAAATTCAAGGTTGTGGATGCGAAACGAGGCGACTCGGGAAGCTACACGCTGAAGGCTAAGAACATAAACGGTACTGATGAAGCGACGATTAAGATCACGATTCTGGATATTCCATTACCACCGGAGGGTCCACTCAGGGCCAGCGATGTCACAAAATCTGGGTGCACGCTGCAATGGAGACCGCCCAAGGACGACGGTGGAAGTGAAATTTCGCACTACGTTGTGGAGAAGATGGACCAAGAGAACTTGAGATGGATACCAGCTGGAGAAGTCCAAGGTTGCAGCACCAGGATCGACAACCTTATCGAGGGTCACGATTACAACTTCCGCGTCAGGGCGGTGAACAAACAAGGCGAATCGCAGCCGCTGGTAGGTCACGAGCCTATCACGGCTAAAGATCCCTACGGAACACCGGACAAACCTGGAACTCCAGTCGTCAAGGACTGGGACAAGGATCATATGGATCTGGAATGGGTTCCGCCAAAGAAGGACGGTGGATCTCCGATTACCGGATATATTGTTGAAGCCAAGAAGAGGTACGGACCTTGGGAGACAGTCGCAACTGTCCCCGGAAACCAGACAACAACTACTGTCCCTAACCTGCAAGAAGGAGAAGAGTACGAATTCAGGATCATCGCTGTCAACAAAGCAGGTAACGGAGAGCCCAGTGACGCGTCCACACCACAAGTGGCCAAGGCGCGATTCTGCGTACCACATTTCGACAAAATGCTGCTATGTGACAAGACTGTCAAGGCGGGACAACGTATCCAATACGAAATCCCGATAGAAGCGTCGCCTAAACCGACAGTCGAATGGCAGATCAACGGCAAGATTGTACATTCTACAGACAGAATTGACATTCAAGTGATGCATAACAGGGTGATTCTAGACATTCCATTCTCCGTCCGTGCTGATGGAGGCGTTTACAAGTTGACTCTCAAGAATGACCTAGGAATCTGCTCGGCCACTGCCCAAGTGACCGTCCTTGACAAGCCTTCGAGACCAGAGAAACCATTGAACGTATCTGATGTTACCAAGGACTCATGCTCCTTGTCTTGGAAGGTACCTCTGGATGATGGTGGTTCACCGATACTACACTACGTTATTGAGAAAATGGATCTGACCCGTGGAACATGGTCTGACGCTGGTATGAGCACTTACTTATCACACCAAGTAACGAAACTCATTCACATGAAGGAATACTTGTTCAGAGTTAGCGCTGTCAATGCAATCGGCCAATCTGAACCGCTTGAACTTGATAGGGCTATCGTAGCTAAGAACGAGTTCGACGAACCATCTGCACCAGGCAAACCTGAAGCCACAGACTGGTCGAAGGACCACGTCGATCTACAATGGACCACACCTAAATCTGACGGAGGATCTCCACTCACTGGATACATAATTCAGAAGAAGGAGAAGGGAAGCCCGTATTGGGTGAACGCTGTTCATGTACCGCCTGGTAAAAACAAGGCTACAGTACCTGATCTAACTGAAGGACAAGACTATGAGTTCAGAATAATTGCTGTCAACAAAGCTGGACAGTCTGAGCCAAGCGAACCATCCGACATCATCACGGCTAAGGACCGCTTCGTAGCACCAAAGATCATCACGCCATTGAAGGAGATCCGCATCAAGGCTGGTCTCATCTTCCACTTGGATGTCAACTTCATTGGGGAACCCTTCCCAGAAGTTACATGGACTTGTGACAACAAACCGGTGCTTACAAACGAAAGGACAACTGTAACATCTGTGGGCCACCACACGATCTTACACACCGTGAACTGCAAGAGGTCAGACGCTGGCAAATACCACTTGTCTCTGAAGAACGATTCGGGATCTGATGAAGGAAGCTTTGACTTAATCGTCTTGGATGTACCCGGACCGCCACAGCAGCCGTTTGACTACGAAGAAATCACAGCGCAATCAGTCACGTTGTCGTGGAAACCACCTAAAGATAACGGTGGCAGTGAATTGACAGCTTACGTCATTGAGAAGCGTGACCTGACCCACGGAGGAGGATGGGTACCAGCTGTTACATACATCAATCCTAAACTTAACCACGCCACGGTACCACGATTGGCTGAAGGAAACAAGTACGAGTTCAGAGTCTTCGCCGAGAATCTTCAAGGACGCTCTGAGCCTTTGACGATCGACAAACCAGTCATCGCAAAGAACCAGTACACAGCTCCTGGCAAGCCTGGCAAACCAGACCTCATCTCCGCAGACAAAGACCATATCAAGGTCAGATGGACAGCCCCTATTTCTAATGGAGGTTCTTCCATTATTGGCTACGATGTCGAGAGGAGGGATAAGGCTACTGGCCGCTGGATCAAACTGAATAAGGAACCAGTCAGGAACACTGAGTACGAAGACGATAGGGTACAAGAAGGACACCAGTACGAATACAGAGTGTCTGCCATCAACGCTGCCGGACCAGGACAGCCTTCAGACCCATCGAACATGTTCACTGCCAAGCCCATGAAAGAGAAGCCTAAACTGTGGCTTGACCACCTCATCGGCCGCAAGATCAAGGTCAGGGCCGGCGAACCAATCAACATTAACATTCCTATCACCGGTGCTCCCACGCCTAAGATTTCGTGGACTAAGGGAAGCATTCCGCTTCTCGCTTCACACAGGCTCTCTGCTGAGACCAAGAATGACGAGACCAAGTTGTCTATCGAAAAGTCTGTCAGAGATGACGCAGGAACATACACTATTTCTGCTGAAAATGCCCACGGAAAAGCCTCCGCTGATATTCAAGTCATTGTCGTCGATAAACCAGGCATACCTAAAGGACCTCTGTTGTGTACACCGGTTACGCATGACTGCATCAGTCTCACCTGGCAACCGCCCACAGATGACGGCGGCAGCGAGATAACTGGATACGTCGTAGAAGTTGCCGAATTCGGAGTCAACGACTGGAGAACGGTCGCTGGCTTCTGTCCGAAATGTTCGTTCACGGTCAAGAATTTGATCGAAGGAAAGAAGTATATCTTCAGAGTTCGCGCTGAGAACCTCTACGGCGTATCGGATCCTTTGGAGAGCAAGGCCATCATTGCCAAGTCTCCATTCGACCCGCCAGACGCGCCCGACATGCCCATCATTACCGGCTACAGCGGGAAGGAATGTTCGCTGGAATGGAAACCCCCTGCAAACTGTGGAGGCAAACCTATTACTGGCTACTATGTCGAGAAGAGAGAGCGCGGCGGTGACTGGGTGAAGGTGACCAACTACACCACACCTAACACATGCTACACAGTGTCGGACTTACGCGAAGGAAACCGCTACGAGTTCCGGGTGATTGCAGTCAACGAAGCCGGACCAGGCAAGCCTAGCAAGCACACCGAGCCTATCGTAGCAGAGACGCAGCGACTGAAGCCAAGTGCACCAGAAGCGCCCAAACCTGACAGAATCACCAAAGACTCCGTCACGTTATCGTGGAGACCACCGAAGTCTGATGGCGGAGACAAAATCAAGGGTTACATCATCCAACAGAAAGGAAAGAACGACAAGGACTGGAAGGATGTCAATGGACATCCTATCCCGACCTTGGTACACACCGTTCCGAACCTCAAAGAAGGAGAAGAATACCAGTTCAGAGTCATTGCCGTCAACGATGTCGGCAGATCCGACCCGAGCAAGCCTACCCCGGACATCAAGATCGCAGAGCAAGCCGACAAGCCTTGCATGGATCTTGGCGGTGTCAGGGACATCACAGTCAAGGCTGGAGAAGACTTCTCTATTCACGTACCCTACTCTGGATTCCCTCAACCAACAGCGTCTTGGTTCTTCGAAGACAACGAGATGGACGTCGATGGCGACTCGAGGATTCACCACAAGATCACACCAGAATCCGCTTCGTTGGTCGTTAAAAACGCTAAGCGTACCGACGGAGGACAGTACAGGCTTCAACTGCGCAATCCTTCTGGATACGATACAGCGACTATCAACGTTCGCGTGCTAGATAGACCTGGCAAACCGCTGAACCTGCGCGCCGACGAATTCGAAGGCGAAGCTCTCACTCTATACTGGAACCCACCCAAAGACAACGGAGGCGGCGAGATCACCAACTACGTCGTCGAGAAACGCGAGGCTAGGACTCCGAACTGGGCCAAGGTTTCCGGTTACGTCACGACGCCGTTCATTCGTGTCAAGAACTTGAATGTAGGCCGTGACTACGAATTCCGCGTTATGGCTGAGAACCAATACGGTATCTCCGACCCGGCGCAAACCACCGAGCCGATCAAGGCAAGACATCCATTCGACCCGCCAGGCGCGCCCGGCGCACCGAAACCGGTTGAAACTACCGCGTCGTCCATCACCCTTACATGGACCAAGCCACGCCACGATGGCGGCTCACCGATCACTGGCTACGTCATCGAGAAGCGCCTCATAACCGAAGACAAATGGACTCGTGCGTCTCACGCTAGCATTCCCGACACCTCCTACAAAGTCACCGGTCTTATAGAGAACCACGAGTACGAGTTCCGTGTGGCTGCTGTCAACGCGGCTGGTCAAGGACCGTACTCCCAGAGTTCTGACCCTATAAGGGCGTGTGCTGCGCCCAACTGCCCGAAGATCACCTCGGACCTCAGCCTGAGAGACATCATGGTCATTGCGGGCGAGGAGATCAAGATCACTGTGCCGTTCACTGGCAACCCCAGGCCTAAGGTGAGTTTTGTAATATACTTAGTTGTTTTAGGTATTCCACGATATCCATCAACAGTAGAGGCAATATGCATAGATCTCTAATGTACCTATAGATGAATCTGTCCTTTCAATTCTCTCCGTAAGGCACAGACACCCATATAAAATGTATTTAAATACGAATCCCCACCACAAAGAAACTTCCTGTTTCTTTCTTCTTTATCTTAAACATTTCATTAACTAAAAACTCCACGACCTTCTCAGGTGTCCTGGTTCGTGAACAACGAGGAAGTATTCCCAGACAGCCGACTTCGGTTCATCACGACCGACCACGATACCGTCTTCCAGAACTCGTCGGCGAAACGATCTGACACCGGATCATACACCATCCAGCTGCTCAACAGCGAAGGATCTGACAGTGCTACATGCAGAGTAAGTTTATTCATCCCTTAATTCAATAACTAAATCATTCATTCATTTGTTCATTAATTCTCATTCCCAAGTATAAATCGCTAAAATAATACTTGTTTACATCTTTCAGGTGCTCGTAGTAGACAGGCCGACACCACCGCAGGCGCCGTTCGAGGCGTCGGATATCACGCCCGACACGTGCACGTTGTCATGGAAACCGCCGCTCGACGACGGAGGCTCGGCAATCACCAACTACGTTGTTGAGAAGATGGACAACAATGGAGTGAGTATCTCTATCTTCTTCTTCTTCCACGAGGAGGGCCTTAGAGGGGCTACTATTGAAGGTTTATTGTTAGCTCGGAAAGATCATTTTAGAATTCGATTATCCCGATGTATTTTTAAACACGCATAGTCGACATCTCAAAGATTGATGGACACATTATGCCAGAGTATCTTTAGCAAATTGTAGCGCCAGTCTGCACTTAGCCTCGCCGCACACGGTCCGCAACCACGCTAGAACCACTTTTTCCATAAAAATGTGGTTGTGGCGTGGTCCGTGTGCTGCAAGGTTTATTTGAGCAGCTTTTCCTGCTGAAATATTTTCACTAACCACTATTTCCCTCCGCAGATATGGGTGAAGATCTCCTCCTTCGTTCGCAACTGCCACTATAACGTGATGGGCCTGGAACCGAACCGCAAATACACGTTCCGGGTGCGCGCCGAGAACCACTACGGCGTGTCTGATCCACTCACTATGGACGACACTATCACGGCCAAGGTGAGAATTTCGAGGAAATGAGTGATTCACCCGAGCATGCCGAGCACGGCGCGGGTTTTGTCTCGGGAGGGTGAGGAACATAGCTATATCAGCTAACTCTGCAGTTTTCTTCAAATTAAACTAAATAAAAAGGTGATTTTGAAAAGGTCGCATAAAAACTGTTGGTATTCAAGTATCTAGTCATTGTACTTCTTTAGTTATACGACCTGGCAACTACATACCCGCTGTCTTATTTTTTGAAAGTAGGGTAGCCAGAAGTTTTTCGACAGTTGCGCACTTTAGCCAACTTAACGGCGAAGGGGGTAAATATCTGAAATTCCCTTTAGGACCACGAGGACGAACCCGGCATAACACATCTAGCTACTGGAAATTCGTTGATAACTGGTAGCCAAGAAAATGAGTCAAAAACAGTCCTTAATCAGTAGCGAGAACGGGTGTCTGTGATTCGTTTCCATGTTTACCATTTCTGTACTTAAGTGAACATGGAGGGTGCCTTAAGTTGTCATGCAGACAAGTATCTGTGATGTAGATATTTATCACTAAGGGATAAAATAACGAGAATGTATGAATGGTTAATATATTCTTTCATTCTCTCTCTTCGCACTGACTGAGAATTTAACATCTTCAATTGCCTTCTTCAAGATCCATCCTAACATATCCCAACCTCAACAGTTCGCATTCACGATTCCGGACCCGCCGGGCTGCCCACGCGTCACCGACTGGGATGGCTCCACCGCGACCCTAGTGTGGGATAGACCGAGATCGGACGGCGGCGCCAGGATTCAGGGCTACAAGGTCGAGTTTAGAGACATCAACGACGGCGCCTGGATATCTGCTGATTATCTCGTCAAGGATTGCCAGTATTTGGTAAGGAGCTTATTTTGAAAGTTGATAAATAATCAACTGACCGAGCAACATAACTTTTTATGTTTGTGACGCGTAAATAAACAACAAGTACATACATATATTCAAATCTGGTGCGTAATTGTAATTTTGTTTTATTGCGATAAACAGATTTTGTGATAACTTCGGGAGAATTTTTTATCGAGCAAAAATAATCAAATGACGTTAATACGTTTACGAATGCAAGCTGATATTCATGATCAACAAGCTATTATAAAGAAATAACTGCTTTAATACTCCTTTGCGTAACTTGAGATTTATTAGAGGCTGTTTTGGTCTACTGCGTCGCCGTAAACGTGTGCTCAACTGTGCATCGTAATATTGCACGATATTAATTATGATTTATCTCCGTTTTGATTTCTGATACTAAGGCGGTCCTATAAATGTTAAACCAAATATATTCATTCGACAGATGTGGCAAAGCTATTCAGAAGCTCTATGACCTCTCTTAAAGATTTCAAATCAAGGGTCCCAGACAATAGTCAAAAACCCATCATTGTACATTTGCGGTCACTAAAATGTTTAAACTCCAAAAGAGGGGTGTTTTTAATTTGATGGGAAAATCGGTTCATTGGTTCAAAAGTTAGCACCCTTACAAGGAAACAATTCCATAAAATTTAAGTCTTTTAAAGTTACATTAATGTGTAGGGGTGTTTTAAACGTTTAATTTATTTCTATTGAAGACATAGATCAAAACAGAATGACTTAATCCTATTCGTCTCCCAGGCGTACAACCTTGAGGCGGGCCATGAGTACGAGTTCCGCGTCCGCGCTCAGAACGCAGCCGGCCTCAGCAAGTACTCGCAGACATCGCAGAAGTTCCGCGTGAAGCCGCGGTACAGTCCGCCGGGACCGCCGCGCGCGCCGAGAGTGTTGCGGGTCGGCAGAAACTATGTGGACCTGAGCTGGGACCCGCCGGAGAGCGATGGCGGTAAGTTGAAGTAATAATGGACACGGGGCCACATTTGTTGCGGGTTGGCAGAAACTATGTGGTAAGATAAAGTAATAATGGACACGGGGCCACTTTTGTTGCGGGTTGGCAGAAACTATGTGGTAAGATAAAGTAATAATGGACACGGGGCCACATTTTTTGCGGGTTGGCAGAAACTATGTGGTAAGATAAAGTAATAATGGAGACGGGGCCACATTTGTTGCGGGTTGGCAGAAACTATGTGGTAAGATAAAGTAATAATGGAGACGGGGCCACATTTGTTGCGGGTTGGCAGAAACTATGTGGTAAGATAAAGTAATAATGGACACGGGGCCACATTTGTTGCGGGTTGGCAGAAACTATGTGGTAAGATAAAGTAATAATGGACACGGGGCCACATTTGTTGCGGGTTGGCAGAAACTATGTGGAACTGGGGGTTACTACAATGTCAATGCCGATTCCTTTTAGGAACCCAAACTAATCCGCAAAATTACTGATCTGGATCTTTATAATGGTTGTGGTAATTCCCCTGAGCTGGGACCCGCTGGAGAGCCCAACATCAGCCTGTTAGGGAAGTTTTTCTGATATCCTCGCTATGTTGTCTCTACCGACTGATCTTTGGCTTCCGAAGTATCCATAACGATTTAGTTGGTATCCGTGATGCAAATAACAACTGAGTAAGTTTTCGCAGACATCACAGATGTAGTATTTCTTCATTATCAACTCCGATGCTATATTTCAAATACGTTAATCCCGCAGGATCCCGCGTGTCTGGCTACGTCATCGAGCGCCGTGACGTCGGCGGCTCAGTCTGGGTCAAGTGCAACGACTACAACGTGCAGGACACCACGTTCACTGCCATGAATCTTATTGAGAAGGCGGACTATGAGTTTAGGATCATCGCCGTAAACGCTGCCGGTAAGAAATGCACCTTTCGTTCCTAAAGCTGTCAGATTTGCGGTATCTACTTACGTCTGTTTGTGTATTTGTCGCCAAATAAAGTAAAGCGATATTTCGTAATTCCTAAAAATCAATCTAACAATCTGGAAGAAAACTGTCGAAGCGCACGTAGAGAGCGCTAAATGTTTGTAACAAACAGAGAGTAAGTAAACAAATAGTTTCGTTCATCTGAGGTTTCAAATGAATCACAGGGAAGAAGATTATATATTACGTATGTAAGTAAAGCAAGTTTATGCAAAGAGTATGGAATCCGATTTATAGTTAAATCTTTGACTTGTTGAAACACACAGTGACCTCTATCAAAAAGTTTTACATAATCTTCCCCATTAGCTAAAGCCGTAGAAAATTCTTCAGTGGTTTTTGAGATTAGCCCTTATAGACAGAACCGACATAAACCCTCGCGTCATGAATGTATGTTTGGACCACGCAGCTTCTGGTTCCCACGACACAATCCTATCCTAGAGTGGGGACAGACAATTAACATGTTTGTTGGTTTGGATATAAATACTAATGTTGATTATACAGGCAAATCTGAGCCGTCCACCTGCACGACGCCCATCCGCACCGGCGAAGAGCTCGGCGGCACCCGACCGGAGTGGGTGCGCCAGATGCCGCCGTACTCGTGCGCACCGCTCGGCAGACCGTACACGATGGAGTGCGTCGCGACCGGCAACCCGGTGCCGACTGGCCGCTGGCTGAAGAACGGCAGAGAGATCGTGCTGGGAACTAGGTAAGGGATCTATTACGTGGTCGGGCTTTGAGCAGTTTTGACATTAGATCACCTCTTCTTTTAAAGTCTTCTCCACAGGTGAGGCATTAGGACTATCAATGTGACAGGATTTTTTTCACAGTTGTGTCATCTAGGTCTTCGTAGGCTGTTTATCACCACTGCAATTATTGCAGAATAAAAATCGATCCGAGGTCGATATAACAGAACAGTTGTATTTATATCACAGAATTTTAATCAATCAAGTTATCTTAGCGGTTGTTATCTTTTCACATGAAGCCCTTAACCTCCGCAGGTTCATCGCGGAGTCGCGCGAAGGCACGCTAAGACTGAACATTGTGGAGGCGTCCGAGGCTGACATCGGAGACTACACCTGCGAGGCCATCAACAACATCGGCTTTATCTACTGCACCGGACATCTCAAGATTGGAAGTGAGTATGATTTTAGGTTTAGTTGTGGCTGTTTGCCTGCAGCAAGCTAGGGACATCAGGACTTGGTCTATCTAATTAGTACTCAAGAGGACCAGATAATGAGGATAATGCGCTAGAGCTGAATACTCTGACAATCCTTAATTAGCAGTGGTCAAAAGTATAAAATTATGGAATATAGCGTTGCTGGTGGCCCGAGTTTAACAAAATCCCAAAATTAAGTAAAACATATGAGAGCAACTAACTCACTACTTCCCCCAGGCCCACCACGCATCACTCGCATGCCTGGTGACCTCCACCTACCCGAGCATGACAACACGAAGATCAAGATCCTCTACAGCGGAGACCAGCCCATCGAGGTGACGCTGATGAAGGACGGCCACAAACTAAAGGAGGACGGCACCCATCTGCGCTACACCGTTTTCGACGACTATATCCTGATATTTATTAAGGATATTGATAAGGATGATATGGGTGAGTGGGGTGGTAGTTGAAGCCTTGTATACACTAGGGGCAAAATTACCCTACATGTCGCGCAACTCTCAATCTACGTGACTTTGCAACGTTGCACATTGTCTAGAACAATGCCCCGCGATATATTTTGTGACGTGGGACATGTTGCTTGATCCCATTTACATTTGTGCCTTGTGTTTCGGGACATTCCACATAGTTATTGAGGGACATCTTCCTCAACACACTGCCCCATGTTTCCCCAGTGTATTCAAGGGTGCAGGGTTAAGAATGTTCGGAATGATCAGTCACTTTGGGTATTAGCTGTTTTACAAAATAGGCACAACGAAATATTGAAAAAATTACATTTAATCCAAGATAGATTCAATCCGTGACATTCATTTTTGGCAACACAATGTCTTCATTAATATTACTATCAATTTTCTCTCCCAAAGGCACATACAAGCTCACAATCAAGAACAACTCCGGTGAAGTATCAGACAACTTCTCCATCACGGTCACCGGATTACCCGGACCGCCGCAGAACCTCGAAACAACGGATATTACCCGAAACACATGCACTCTCGCTTGGAAACCACCCACATACGATGGCGGGTTACCCGTCACACACTATGTGGTTGAACGACTGGACATATCCGGAACCGTATGGATTACTATTGCGTCGTCCGTTAGGGATACTAAGTTCACGGTGCAAGGGTTGATGGAAGGACATGAGTACAGCTTCAGAATACACGCCGCGAACGACAATGGAATGGGACCGGCACTGGAAGGCCCTAATCCTATCAAGGTAAGGATTAAATGCTTGTTAATCACACTTTGGTTTTGCCGTTTATTTCTTTTCTAATCTTGGTGAAGGAAGACCCCTTGCTGCAATTCTGGTGAAAATTTGACAAAGATGTCAATACTTTTTTGAACTCAATTGTGACTATTAATTTATCTTCTTTTGGACAATTCCTTATAAATTTAAAGGTTCGCCTGTGGCGCCACCTGCCTTCGTGACCGCATTCATCAACTGCTAACAAAATCCATCGGTTCTAGGCCAAGGCTCCGTTCGACCCACCATCCGCTCCTGGAGTGCCAAAGATCCTCGAGGTCGGAGGCGACTTCGTTCACCTCGAATGGGAGAAACCAGAGAGTGATGGAGGATCGAGAATACAAGGTAAAATGGTATTATTTATCGATCTTCACAGGCTATTAAAATACTTTTATTAGATAGCCTTTTCTAAACCACAAATTACGCAAAATAGGAGTATTTAAGTTGGTGTTTCTTTATACTAGTTTGTTGATCAAGTGATCGTCTATAAAACGTAGCTTGATTATTTTTGATCGATATAAAAGACTCCCGAAGGCAAATCATAAAATCTGTGTATAACAAAATTGTTTGCAATTTCGCACCGGATTTCAATTTATTTAATTGTTATTCATATAATCGTTATGAAAATTATTAAGTTATGTTAAGTTCTAGTCTCCATTTGATAAACCTCGGTGATCCTGCGGTTATGACAAACGGGAGTTATCCATGGTGTTACCACATCGTTAGGCGGGAACATTCAACGATTTGTTTTTGCTTTGCAGGATACTGGGTGGACAAACGCGAAGTGGGCTCGTCCACTTGGCAACGCGTCAGTCCGACCCTCTGCCTACCCACTCAGATGAACTGTTCCAACCTTATCGAGGGCCGACAGTATGAGTTCCGCATTACTGCGCAGAACGAGGCTGGCCCATCGCCGCCTAGCTCTGCCAGTCAGCAAGTCAAGGTGCAGGATCCTAAAGGTGAGAAAATAGGGTTTTGTGTGACTATACTTCAAATTACAAGGCGACTGTTGTCTGAAAAAAATATGACAAAAAAAATATTTGGTCAGACCCGAACTGAGTCCGTGTTGTAGATTATGAATCAATCTTGATCGAATTCGAGTAAAGGCCTGAGCCCCTCGGTGGTGGCAATTATTTTATTTTATTTATTGGTCAGACCGTCATTAATGGGGAAGTACCCTGTCAAATTAGTTCTGGCACAGCGCGTGGTATGACTTGTGACAAATAGTATGAGCTTAATCAAGAGCCATCTCAGACTCACAACGCACTACAAAGTTAAATTCATATTGGCTTGTGTCAATTGATGATATGTAACGAACTAGCATTGCGTCCTCGATCTGTTAAATAATGACTTATCATTGGTGTGATTCCAGAGCCAACGCCGCCACACATTGTGACGCCGCTGCGCAACGCGAACTGCATTCAGTATCACAACGCCAAATTCAGCTGCACCATCACCGGGTACCCGAAACCGAAGATTACCTGGTACAAGGGTAAGTTGACTACTTTAATTGTGAAACCGACTTGATTTTAGTTTTCTCTTCTCCGTGCTAATATCACAACTCCAAGTTAAAAAGTAACCGGTTACCTGAAACCAAAGAAAACGAAGACAAATTGATATAAATCGACATCTGTGCGCGGGTTGTCAAATGAAATATAAATGTAGCTACGGTTTCTGGCCTTCATTTCGTCGTGATGTCGCTCTTTCTGGTTTACACGACGGATAGTCTTGTTTCTTGTTGTTCCTTGATGGCTCGGTTTATTCGCAGGCGCACGCGAGATCACGAACGGGCCGCGCCACAGCATCTGGAGCGAGGGAGACACGCACTACCTGACCGTGGTGGACGTGTTCGGCGAGGACGCCGACGAGTACGTGTGCCGCGCCGCCAACAAGGCTGGCGTGAAGAGCACGCGTGCCGAGCTGCTCATCTGCAGTGAGTATACGACGGCTTAATGAAAATACGGGTTGATCAAATGTGTACCCTAATTGACCAAACGGGTGGCCGAATTGACCAAACGGCTGTCCAAAAGTAACAAACGGGTACCCGCAAGTAGCAAACGGGTACCCAAAAGAAACACATGGATATCTAAAGGCATCAAACGGGTACCCGGAACAATAAACGGGTATCGGAATCGAAGAAACGGAATGGAATTAACTGATACCGGAATGGAGCGAAAGGATACCCGAATGGAACTAACGGGTGCCCGAGTAGTACAAGTTAGAATTATTGATTATTAATAAATTTTGTAACGATTATACCAATTAATTTAAAGTTTATACTTTTAACAAATACTAAATTAAAAATTCTTACAGCTGCACCTAAACTGAACGTGCCTCCCCGCTTCCGCGACGCCGCCTACTTCGACAAGGGCGAGAACGTCGTGATCAAGATACCCTTCACCGGACACCCGGTGCCGAAGATCTCGTGGGTGCGAGAGGGAGAGACGATAGAGTCGGGACACCATTACCATGTGGAGAGGAAAGGTGGGTAGCACTGTTACATGGTTTATAGTGGCTATAGTACCACTAGAGAAAACTTAAAATTAACCGAATAAACCACGCCGGGACATTTTCGTTCCAATAACGCTGGCAGCCTGGCAGCTTTACCAAAGTTCTGTTGATCCTACATTTAGTAGAATTCCTTTTCTGTTATTACATATTGCTTTAATTGCGAGTGTAATATGAATAGTGACGGATGGACAATTTTGCTTACGTGGTGTACTATAATGTTGTGGATATCTGTAGCTCCAGTAACCTCTTATTGGCAATAGAACATTTTGACGACCTCTGTGGTGTTGAGGTCGAAGCTGTGCATTCCAAGCGAGCGGTCCCAGGTTCGAATAATGGCAGGGAAGGAAGAACAAAAATCCCCAGGCCTTGGATGTTTATATTGTTTGTGACGTCGCTGTTTCTGGTAACCACGACACAGGGTATTCTAGTGCAGAAGCAATGTATGTGTTTGTGTGTAAATATTATGGTATTATTGTGCAATAGAGACTCGAGAGAGGGAGAGTAAGAAAAATTGAAAACAAAAATATCTAAAAAAGAGAAAGAAATTAAATATAGGAAAGAAATTTAGAGACCGATTGTAAACAATGCTGGGTACTTTCAGAGCGCCACGCTATCCTCACGATCCGCGACGCGAGCAAGCTGGACTCGGGACCCTACAGGATCACCGCCGAGAACGAGCTGGGCTCCGACACCGCCATCATCAACATCGAAATCAGCGGTATGTACTCACTGTATTATGCATTTGCATCCGACCTCTCCGAAAACCGTAAATTTGTAATTCCTTCATTGAAAAATTTGATTTGTTCAGAACTTTGTAGGGTATGTTTTACAACTGACAAATTGATATTTTTATTTTTGTTACATGTTAAAACTTTAGTTTTACTCATAGATTAGCATAGCTAGATATCCAAGCAAGTGTGATTATGCAGAGTATCCTATAGTCGAGTGTTCAACGACCACCCCCCAGCCTGGTCTGGATACTGATCCCAGGTCTGAACCAGATTTCACAGTATAGGATAGCCGTCTTCGTCTTTCGACGGACTGGTCTAAACTGAATAGAAAAAAGAAAACGGTGAAAATGTAAACATGATGTCTCCAGACCGTCCCGACCCGCCCCGCTTCCCCGCCGTCGACAGTGTGGGAGCAGACTCGCTGGCGCTCGGCTGGAAGGCGCCCGTCTGGGACGGGGGCTCCGACATCACCAACTACCTGGTCGAGAAGCGAGAGCATCCCATGTCCAGCTGGATAAGGGTTGGCAACACCAGGTAACCTATTTCTCTGCTTAGTGGCAAAATCAAAAGGACTATCTAACATCTTTTAACCGGTCAACACGTGGACCTGGTTTTGAGGCATCGCGATTTTAAACCTTATACCATGGTAATAAAATTCAAAACCTATAATAGTAAATTGACGTCCCTTGACGCCGCTAGGCACCCAGGGGTTAAACAAATATCCGGCTCGAAGGACTATGATGATAGGACTATGTTGATAAACTATTAGAATCAATATATAAAGATGATACTGGTGATGGTGCCGCTCCTGCCAGGGTTTAAAACCTGTTCCGGTCTTGCTGCCGGTATACCTGAGGACAACTGTACTGTTTTGAAAGGAGGGTGATTTCATTCAATGGCAGGTAGACAGAAAATGTATCTCGCTTGGTGGTGCTGCTGTAGATGGCGACCTGTCAAACTCAAACGATGTTTACTTTCGTCCGTAATTGGGTTATTGTTCATTATTTAACTTTGATTTTTATCTAAAAATGGTTGATAGATATGGAAGCTGGACTGTTATAGTAGTTTATGTGACTGCTACATAATGGAGGGCATTAATACTCGAGAGTATCACTCGAGAGTTTTAATGCCTAATTATGTACAGTTACATACACTAGTTTATCTACACACATATCATAAGCTCTCTTTGATGTGTTCAGGAACCGCATGTTTGACCGGCATTGTGGTTCTGGCGTTGTTTAGCTTGTTCTGTAGCACCAACTTCGGTCGTTCGAAATTTGAATGTCAGTACCAACTTCACAGACAAACTAGGGGCGGCATGCAGGTGGGCGTCGGCGTTCGAAATTTGAATGTCATAATGTGTAGAAAAGTTACACATTATGGTCATAGTGTGTAATTTTTCAGATAAGAAATGAGTTTTTACCAAGTAGTTTAACATTATGCTGATCGTAACGTGCGTTTTTTGTACGCAGTAAAGAGGGTTTATGATACGTGGGTAGATAAAAGAAATAAAGATCGAATTGAAAAAAAGAAAAGCTCTTATCGAGCGGCAGGCTTTATGTTGAAACACAGCAATCATGAAGGATTAATGAGCACCTGCTACGTTTATTTGTAGTGTTGTGTGGGGGGGGGCAGCTCATACCTGTTTCGAGAAGATGGTCGGTCAGGTATATTGAAACAAAAAACGTTGACGCTTATTTTATCTTCTACTTCCCCCTGCCCCTACCTGGGTACGCCCATGGTATTGAAAATTAACATTTCTCATGTTGATGTGAATGTGAAGATATAACATTATTCAGGTGCGATCCCCTTTTAGCTCGCTCTGCTCTTTTGATAACAAACTCTGTTGGTGGCTTACTCCATGCAAACTGACTTGGTACAGTAAGTCTTTTCAATCTTGGTGTAGCTGGGAAACAAAAAATAACACTAAGTATTTATACCTACTATAAATACCTGAACAACAAGCACTTTGCCAGATAGTTTATGTTTTAAACTCACATCAGGTTTTTACTACAGGAGTCATTGAGAATCTCATAGTCAGACTCCAAGAAATGATTCTTACCCACCCTAGAATAAACTGTAGGTATACATTTGTAGCAGCGAGTGCGATCCACAACTTTTTAGTATCGCTAGCTAGGGAAACGATGTCCGGTTGTTCAGGAAGCACGCCCAGGTAGAACACATAATGAAGGCATCGTTTACAGATGTGATATTTATATTTTTGAAAAGTCGCTTTCACCTCAGTTCCAACCTTTCATACAACAAAAACAAAATGACAGGTCTACATCTGCACTAGCGCTGCCTGGTGACGATTTGTGAAACACTCATTTTATCTGTCAAATTATCCAGCCAACGGAGGAGGATTCTTTAGCTTCAGGTATTGGTTGCGTTTGCTGACTTCTTTTCAGTTGGGTTATCGAGTGAGCTCTCAGTTTCGATGTCTGTTTCCGGGATACGATATATTCGATCTTCTACAATCATTGTATAATAGTGAAATAATTTAGCAATACTGAAAAATACATCTATTCCATATCAATTGACACACTAAATAGTAATAGCTCCTGTCGTTACAATGCAGCTTTCACAGCCTATTCGACCGCAGAGCGGACTCTTGATAACCTGAGACATCCTATACTTATGAACGCATCCCCCAGATTCACGACGATGGCCATCACGGGCCTGGTGCCGGGCAAGCAGTACGAGTTCCGCGTGTACGCCGAGAACATCTATGGACGCTCCGAGCCCAGCGAGACCACGTCTCTGGTGCAGACCAAGACCGTGGTGAAGCAGGAGTTCAAGAAGAAGGAGTACCCAGGTAACTGACGAATAGAACGCACAATAATCTGTTTTTGTTATTGGTGCTTTACTGGTAGTTAGAACGGCATATGGGCAGCTTGTTTCTGCCCACTGCTTGGTATAAGCCTCCTCTTTTTGTGCCAATATATCCGGTCCTATGCCAATCGGATCCAGGTATCCCGGAACATATTGCATAACAATTTAATATGTGTATTTGCCCTTCCAAGTCAAGCAGGTTTAGAATCAATACGGAGCAAGCTGCCAAAAAAAATACAGATAATAAACAGAGTAGTAGTTCAAGAGTTTCCTTCATCTGAAGTTACTTACAAGTGAATCCCAGAATAAAAGCATGCACCAATAATATGAGAGGACAGACAACCATCATATTTTGAAGCGTAATTAGATTTTTAGTTTAAATGTTGTCGCTAGACCTAGTTCAATAGAGACGTTTTACCTGAAAATAAAACGTTTATTAAATACTTACCATATTCAGGGCCTAATTAAAAACATGAGAAGACATCCTTGATTTTCAGTGCTAAACTAGTGACGTATATCCGGTCCGTCCGTTCCCGCCCGGATGTTCGGTTAAGCCGCGTGGTACCTTGTTTGCGCGCGCGCCCCACCACACCACCGAGGCAGTTCGGATTGTTGAATTCGAATTTAGCTTCATTGGATCTCTCATGTCCACCAGGCAGATTTAAAAAATATTAGGCCCTGAATATGGTAAGTATTTAATAAACGTTTTATTTTCAGGTAAAACGTCTCTATTAAATATCTTGACCGATATTCAGGGCCTAATTAAAAACATGAGAGACGTGTTTGATATCGCCTGGTGTTGGTGGACGCTAATGTGATTCGTAAACATACATATTTAAATAAAAGTAGGTATGTTTATGTTGTGACATACAGAAATTATGAATGATGCAGGTATTTTGATAAACAAGTAAGTATCTATCTATAATTTATTCGGACTGATCGATGATCCCTTAGGAAGAAACCTAAAGTTTACATGTACTGTATGTAGGTTAGGTACTATGACTTATGACATTATTGTATCTGTTCTGTATTGCTTTCTGTTAAGATGAGGTGATTAGTGTGGTTTAAGGAAATAAAATTAACTTGTAACTTATAAACAGGTATTATTATTCATCTTGATAGAACCTGCGTAGAAATGGTACCAAACCAGTAAATAAATTAGGTAGGTATTACTAAAATCAGCAAATATAAATCAAACTTTGGAATAAAGTATTGAACAATACATAATTGTCTTAATTACTCGACAGGGGAGAATAGGTTCGTAATCAATGACTCTCTTCTATCTCCAGATTTTACTTCTCTTTGATAAAAAATTTGGAAGGTCTTAGCAGACTTCCAGTTGCCTCATGATAGTATGTCATCAATGGGAAAATGTTCGATCCAGTTTTTGGATGCAACAGCTGATCTGAAACTGCCAGGCGTAGCATTGATGTTTGCATCTTGAAGTAGTTTCTTCAGCCAGCCCCCTATGATTGTACGTGTAGCAGCTTTGGGGTCGCCTGTAGTACTCACAAACAGATTATCGCACTTAGCAGCAATCCGCCTAGGTTTCCCCAACTCAATGAGGCGGCGTATCCAGTAGATAGGATCCAGTGACTTGTCCTTATTCTTATTTAGCTTCCATCCCGATTGTTGATGGGTAATGGAGTCAGTTTTGGAGCCAAAAGATGGCCATAAGATTATGCTGTCATCTGAAATAATACAGTGTTCCTGAGTAACGGTAAGTAAAGTTAAATCGTGTACACGTCTACCCGAGCATAGTAGGAGTAAAGCAGCCGCTCTTTGAGAGGTGGCAAATAAACTTGATGAATTGCAGGTTCTTTTAGAAAGATGGTTTACAAGGGAGTCTATATCCCAGATGGGGGCTTTGATAGGTTTAGGCTTAGCTAACCCAATGGACTTTAGGACTTGTTTTACAAGTGTATGTGAGCTTAGCTTATTACTTTCACTGGGATCACAAAGAGTAGACACTACAGATTTATGAACAAGGATAGTGCTGTATGAAAGGCCTTCCTTTTGATGTAGATCAGTGAGGAATCGGGCCAGGTCTGAGCCTGTAGGTTTATGTGTATGTACCTTGTGAGTTATGGTCCAGTTTCGCCAACGGGTCCAAGCTGGTTTATACGTTCTAAGAGTGGATTCACGCCAGCTCGAACGGAGCAGAGCTTTTTGTTCCTCGCTCCAGTCACTTAGGTGTTCTTGCCAACCCCACATCTCCATATCTCCAGCGTCATCTCCGATATGTTGGCGGGCGGACGTCCCGTCGTTACATCGACTAGGACCTGCGACAGGTTCCTTATCGTGAATGGGGGTGACAATGCACGGCTCTTCAGGTCTGGTCTCCAGTAAACTTTGTGCCATCTCGGGGCTACGATCAGGTACACATCCAGTGCATTGTTTAAGTGCGTCAATACTCTGGGAATGAGATAAGGCGGCGGGAACAGCCATGCCAACTTGAAATCCCACTTGCTGCCTAGAGCATCGTACATGCTCGCCTGGTTGTCGGTTCTGTCCAGTGTACAGTACGTTGGAACCATGTGAGCTCTCCTGGAAGCAAAAAGATCGATTACGGGGGTTCCCCTCTTGGCAAACACGACATTTGTTATGTTTGACAGGAGATGCCATTCTGGTGGGTCTTTGAGACGTGATAAATGGTCTGCTTCGCAGTTGTAGTTCCCTGCTATGTGATAGATGGACATGTGAATGTTGTTTTGGTCCAGTACTTGTAGCACTTTCATTGCCAGCTCCCTCTTTTCTTAGATAAGAGACGACAGTTTTGTTGTCGCACTGTATTAGCAGCGACTGTGAGCTCAGGAGCTGATAATGATGGCGTAAAACATTTAATATGGCCAACATCTCCTTGTAATTGCAATGAAGGTTCTGCTGTGAGGGTAGCCATGAGCCTGTTATTGAGATTTCGTTTAATTTGGCCCCCCAGCCGATGTCGCTGGCATCTGTTGTTAGGTAATGAGACGATAGTGGGACATGAAGTAGAGTACTCTTCTGACAATTCAACTGCCACCATTCTAACTCGACTAGGGCTTTCGCAACTAGAGGAAAGGTTTTTGTCATCTTTAGTTTCAAGGCCTTGTTGGCCTGTAACTGTAAATACCGGTAATTTAGACGACCCCTCGGTACAGCAAAACTGGCAAAGTTCAGCAGGCCAATGAGACCTTGTAACTCTTTGACGGACGTTGTCCGTGTTGTCAAGATTTTGGATACCGTGCAATGTATTTTTGCTACTAACCTCTGAGGAATGTATTTCGCGTTCTGCCATGTGTTCCACACAATGCCCAGGTATTCCACTGCCTTCTGTGGGTTGCAAACAGATTTGTCTGTGTTCACTTGCCAGCCTAGGTGGGCGAGCGTGTTCAGTGTCAACGACACTTGATTTATGAGAGTGGCTTTGTTTTGATGAGCCAGCATAAAATCGTCGAGATACACGATGATCCGGATACCGTGATCGCGGAGGTATTGTGCTATCCAGTTGGTAATTGAGGCGAATATTCTCGGTGCTGAACAAAGGCCGAAGGGTAGGCACGTCATTTCCAGTATTTGTGGGTTTTTGTCGCCGTACAGAAGGCGGAGAAACCTTCTGTGGCCTTCGAATACAGGGACATGGAAGTATGCCTGGTGAATGTCCACTTTGGCCAACCAATCCTTGGGTTGTAGAAAATCCGTTACCCGATGAACATTTATTAGTCTGAAAAGTCGAGTGTTGACGTATTGGTTCAGATTTTTTAAGTTGAATATGGGCCTCCATGTGCCGTCGCTCTTGGGGCGCAGGAATATCGGGGAAATAAAGCTGGGCGATGTGCGCACCTTTTCTAGCACACCCTGCGAGATCATGTTTTTCATTATTTTCGACATTTGTTCTGATTCTGGTGTTTTCACACTGCGACTGTTTGGAATGTGCAATGGTGGTTTCAACACAAAAGGGATGCGGCATCCTTGTATAATTTTTAGAATGTATGTGGGAGCTCCCAACTGTTTCCAACGATCGTAGTACATGCGGAGTTGTCCGGCGTGACATTTTGCATGCATGTGCATGGCATAGTCAATATTTTCGTTTATGGGTTTGGTGTCTCCTATCCCGGTGGGATGAGGGAGAACGTCTGGGTTGATAATCCCTTCCTGACCTGTCGGGGAGACCACGGCCGCGTGAACCCCGCGCGCCTCGCCCGCGAAACGAATTATTATTTATCCTGCCTCGGGCCGAAGTATGATACTGGCTTTGATTATGATATTGCGCGCGATTGTTATAAGTTGCGGCCTGTTTCTGTCTGACTGCGGTTAGAAGTGGAAGGCTCGTACTGTGGCGCAGTATTGTAGCGAGACTTTCCTTCCACCCAAAACACATTTTTAACTCCACCCGCTTTTTCCAATAAAGCATTAAATTTGTCGGCTTCAAATAGATGAGAACCTGACGGCGCAATTTTGCGTAATGTATTTTTGTGGTACTGGTCTTTTACTGATGAGAGTATGCCTTCTCTGCGGTATTGAATAAGTTCAGCCCGGTGCCCACAGACGAGCTGGAGAGCGTCGTTTGAAATCTTGCTATACTCACCATTGGCCAACATTTCTTTGAGCTTTGTATGGATATCGTCGAATAGTAGGTTTTCGACCTGATGCGCCCAGGCTAGAAAGGCTTGTAATTCACTCAAAAGCGCGTCGCGCTGTTTGAGCAATGCATAGGAAATGCCGGCAAAAGCCTTTTCCATGTTTAAGGTAGTTTTAGATGTATCGTACCTCTTTATCTCGTCATTAGCTTCAAGATTAGTGAAACCCGGCGCAAATAAATAGTGTTTTTGGACGTCGGCATATCGGACGTTAATCCAGTCCTGGCTATTGAATTGCTGCAAATCTTTTAATTGTTGTGTTAGTTCGGGAGACGCCTGCGGAACAGCGGGCTCCTTGGTTTTTGTACCAGTAAAAATGTTAAGATCGACCTCGAAAGCCGAGTCAATGTTGGCGGGCTCGGACTCCTCAACATGACCTTCGTAGAGGTCTCCACTAACATTAGGGTCAATCAAGTCATGCCGTGGTTCACAATCATATTCGTGAAATTCCTGTGTAGCAGCAAGTTGGCTTTTAAGATCTTTAATCTCGTTAAAAAGAAGATCGAACTTACGTTCCTTGATGCGTTTGCGCCGTCGGTACCGCCTCCTGCGATCGTCGCTTTCCGAGAAACTCGACGAGGACGAACTAGAATTATCGGAGTCCGAAGAGCTCACCGGTTTCCGCCTTTTCTTGCCTTTATCCTTACGCGCCGCCACGTTCTCCACACTGGACGGAACCTCCGGGGTTTCTTGCTCCATTTTACACAAACGAACGGTCACACCAATGGGAATCTTTTATTTGCCTGCAATAAATCAGAAAATTCTAAGAAATTCTTTAACGAACAGTTGGTTATAATATGCAAAAGAAGTTCTCACGTCACGATGTATAGATTTTTGGCGGGCCGTACTCAGGAGCTGAGCAGCGACTGTGCCGTGCGAAAATCAAGACGCCAATGAAGCTAAATTCGAATTCAACAATCCGAACTGCCTCGGTGGTGTGGTGGGGCGCGCGCGCAAACAAGGTACCACGCGGCTTAACCGAACATCCGGGCGGGAACGGACGGACCGGATATACGTCACTAGTTTAGCACTGAAAATCAAGGATGTCTGAGAAGACATCCTTGATTTTCAGTGCTAAACTTATCTTGACTAATCTTGACCGATATTCAGGGCCTAATTAAAAACATGAGAATGTTTTTAATTAGGCCCTGAATATCGGTCAAGATATTTAATAGAGCTAAAGTCTACACAAAATAAAAGGCCCGTTGACATTTGTCTTCGCGACGTATTTCAAGTTTGAAGATTCAAGTTTGCAATGAGTATTTGATCGATTTGAATATGTATTGTAAAGTGCATTGGATTAAAGTTTTGTTTAGGCATTTGTTTTGTTTAGGTGTTAGGTACTGTGCACTTGTGTGTGTGTGCGTTGTTATGGCCGCTAGTAAACAATAGTAAAAGCTCCATCTCTGATTTTTCGTCGATATTACGATGGATTATACTACGCCGTCAGCCTAAGCACCCGGCCTCTATTGCATGCTAAAGATAGTGGTGACATCTAGAAATAATACAGGGTTTTGGCTTTCTAGCAGAGTACGTTTTTTGTGTAGGGGGGTCTGTCCTCTCGTATTGTTGGTCCATTGTAAAAGAAGGCAGGTAATCTTCCCCATTGACGAGTGTTAGGAGACCCAAGGTGCAAGAAAAAACCATCCGAAAGTCAGTAGACTATAACATGTCTCGGTCTCTCGGGTATGGCATGTTTGTCGCTGTTTCTAATGAAGTCTAATCCCAGCAGTTGACTGAAGTCGGGTGATATAATGCTGATGATGATGATGTGATAATGATACAATGTTGATTTATGATATTTTCTCCCCAGTGGACGAGTCTGGCAAGCGTATCCGCAAGAACGCGGACCACGGCCCGGTGAAGGACTACGACAGCTATGTGTTCGACATCTACAGCAAATACGTGCCGCAGCCGGTGGACATCAGTACTTGCTCGGTCTATGACAAGTACGACATATTGGAGGAGATCGGTGAGTGGCAACATATGATATAACATTGTATAGCGTAGTATCAGTAAGGAGTAAGAAGTATCAATCAGTTCTTGGCGTAGCCTAAATCAGCTGTAAGGTTGCTTACTTTATGCGTATTGCAAATAATAAGTTTCCCCCCACAGACCATACATAGAAGTAGATGCGGTAAACTTATAGAACATTCGTAGCAAATGCACTCTTATCATGAGTCATAAGAGCGAATGAACGGTGGTGGTGCAGAACACCAACTACTGACTGACTAGGTGCGTTTGCTGCGTCTACCTATCGTAATGGTCTGTGGTTCTCCCGGCAGGGGAGATTGCGGGTGGTGTATGTTGTCGTGGGCACTCAACAGTCAGGATTCTCTCGTTAGGTTCTGGATGATGGAAATAACAGTAGTTAAATGTTTATTATTCATTATGGTATTTGGAATTTAACGAGGGATTTAATATCTCGTCATCTGATTAATACATTGCATTTTAGAAATGACGTTGTGGCATGTTAATGAGAAATTGTAGGAAAAGGCATGGCAATATTATATCTGCATGATTAATTTAGTATGAGTTGGAGTCGGTTTGTATTAATTTTCTATGGAGTTTACAACATGACAAACAACACATTCATAGTAAATTATGATTGTTTTGTCACTATTCACACAGTTCTCACCCAGTAGATCAGACGCACGATATTTAAACGAAATAGAGACTAAACCCACTCACGAAGTTGCTTGACAAATTGATACAAAAGCCTATTCTAGGGACGAATATTACAGTAATCATTCTGTCTCTTTCATTTGAATACAAAATTACGGTTGTGAGAGCGATATCTCACCTTTTGTATGCAAGTGAAACGGATAAATTGTTGTTGTATTAAAGTTCCACGGATAGAGTGCAGTAGATTTTTGGTAACGTAGACATACTAACAAGAATAGATGAAAATTTTCGGACTTGAGGTAAATTTACTGAATTTCGCAGGTGACTTCGTGAGAGGTCCGTCTAGGCGCAAGAGCGGCAGAGGTCTGTGTGTTGACTTAGATGTCATGCCGTCTCTATCTCTCTTATACATTTATGTATTTGACTCTCTTGCTCGCACACTATTGTATTTATATAATTTATACATTTATACATTAATTGACTTGCCTGCCCAGAAACCTATATTTGTTTCGGAGTGTTTTGTAGTTTTCTATTGCAGGTTCTTATATAATTATTTATTTATGCGTAGATTTATAAATTAAATGCAGAATTATCGTAGTTTTCATATACAATCGTCAATTAATTATGTAGTTGCACGATTTTCTCTTTATATCTTGTATTTATGTATGTAAAAGAAGTATTTTTATTATTTTTCAATAAATACTGTCACTTTAATAAATATAACAAATGTTAGCTAAACAGTACCCGAGAATATGAAAAATATCTCTATTATCAATCATCGCAGATGGAAGACCCATCAATCACAGAAAAGTAGGTCTTCATCACCTTAATTACACATTAACCATACCTAAAGATTTCTTCAGTATTCTCAGGTACTGTAATCTAGTCTTTCCAACCAGCAACTTTAAGTCTATATTCGCAATAACTTGTAGGCACAGGCGCGTTCGGAGTGGTCCACCGTTGCCGCGAGAGATCAACTGGCAACTATTTCGCGGCTAAGTTCATACCAGTGGCCGGGGCAATGGAGAAGGAGCTCATCAAGAGAGAGATAGACATAATGAACCAGCTGCATCATAGGAAACTGATTAATCTGCACGACGCATTTGAAGATGACGATGAGATGGTGTTGATCTTTGAATTGTAAGTATTTTTTTTATTTGTGTCAAACGCTGCTACAAAGTCTTACCACAGTTACAATGTGGCACGGGATGCAGCCATATTTTAACTAGGGTCTTCAAAATCAATTCTAGACTATCGGCAGGCAGTTATACCCATCTTTAATTGGTTTGTAAAGCTTGCATAATAGTACATTATGATACAAGTGTGCAAAGTTGGTCATTACAAAAGAGGCGATGGCGAGCGCGCCAAGTTAGCCGAGTGTCTAATGATCGTGCATCCGTGTTTCATACGATATTTTAACGCACTTGCGAGGAAAAAACAGACTTTTTATCTACACACATATCATAAGCTCTCTTTGATGTGTTCAGGAACCGCATGTTCGACCGGCATTGTGGCATTGATCATTGCTCTGCAGTGGTTTAGCTTGATCTGTAATACCAACTTCACAGACAAACTAGGGGCTGCACGCAGGAGGGCTACGGCGTTCGAAATTTGAATGTCATAATTTGACAAATTTTGGTACATTATGGTCATAATGTATCAATATTCAGATAAGAAATGAGTTTAAGTAAGGAGGGTTTATGATAGGTGTGTAGATAAACTATTTTTTGTTAAGTACCTCAATCATAAAATTTTATCATTATTCCATCAAATTATATATTTTTTTCACTACATATTAAACTTAATTTGCTGATTTAAAATATTATTTATGAAGACCGACTGTTAGCAGTTTTGCCAGTGCCTTGCCAGGAAAAATTTAAACTAGGACGCCATTTTCGTTGTGTGGTTATCGTCAATACAAGTCGTTTATTTCCCTCGCAAGTGTGTTGAAAAACGCCGCATGAAACTCGTGTGCATTGATCATACTCACTCCGCTGACTTACCGCGTTGCGGCTCGTGCGAAAATTACTAATAAGTATTTTTCAAAATCCTCCTTAACTTTCAGCCTATCTGGCGGTGAGCTCTTCGAGCGCATCACCGAACCCGGATACAACATGAGCGAAGCGGAAGCGGCGCACTACATGAGACAAGTGTGCGAGGGAGTCAAACATATGCACGAACAGAACATCATACATCTGGACCTGAAGCCAGAGAATGTTATGTGCACGACCAAGACTAGCACAGACGTTAAGGTAAGGAAAAAGACAATAGGAGGCTGACCTTAGGTGGTTTCAAGAACTCATGTTGTGTGTTACCACACTGCGTAAGGAATATGGCTATAGGGGCTGACCTCCACCGGTTTCAAATACTCATGTTGTGTATTACCACACAGTGTCAATGTCAAATGAAGCGCGGGGAGCCGTGCTCTCCGTTGTAAAAAAAAAAATGCTTCAAAACATCTTACTGTCGATTCTATGTTGCACACCCTGATCGTCTTCCAAAGTATTCTAAAAGTAGCCTAAGAACATTGTTGGAGGACAGGGGGCTAACTCTCCCCTGCATTTTTCATTCTAAATTCTACTTTAACTCCCAAATATTTCACAAATCCTAAATTCTACGTCACTTTCCCAACAGATCATCGACTTCGGCCTCGCCACCAAGTTAGACCCGAACGAAGTCGTCAAGATATCGACGGGCACGGCCGAGTTCGCCGCGCCCGAGATCGTGGAGCGCGAGCCGGTCGGCTTCTACACGGACATGTGGGCCATCGGCGTACTGTCTTATGTGCTGTGAGTATATGCAATACCCACATACATATGGCTGGGCTAGACACTGCTTTTCCCATAAGTGGTGGCAGAATCACAGTAGCGCCCACAGTTAGGCAGTACTTTAATTCTCCGTTAGCCTATCGCAATAGCTGGAGACAGAGTTTTCTCGCGATGTTTTCCACCACCGTTAGAGCGCCCAATGTACTAATGATAATTTGCTTATCTCGCTGGTATATATTTTACACATCTTCTGCGTAATTGGCTAAAGTTCTGACCACTAGCCAACATACGACTTCTAACCTAGGGACACATTCCACACTATGGTATCGATTTGGGCACAGAGGCCCTCCGACGAGTAAGAAAAGCTTTGCATATTCATTCATTGAGCCGATATTTCCCCACTAGGCTGTCCGGGCTTTCGCCGTTCGCCGGCAACAACGATGTGGACACGCTCAAGAACGTGAAGGCTTGCGACTGGGAGTTCGACGAAGACACCTTCCAGCACGTCTCCGATGACGCCAAGGATTTCATCAGAAGGCTGCTGGTCAAGAACAAGGAGTGAGTTTATTCATTTTACGTTTTGTTTGTTTGTGAAAATGTATGTTCCCTTCAAAGGGACTACGAGAGGGAGACCACGGAAATTCTGAAATTTCCATTTGAGCAATTTAATAAAAAATATTTTTTTTTGCAATTGAGCAATTTAAATATATGTGAAAGCGTCTTTGTCAAAAAAGGGATATTACAATGTTCAAGATTTCTTAAATGACGGGACTGTATGAGGTTAAAATAACTCAACACAGAACTTGCTGATCTAAAAATCCTTCTGTGGAAATTTCTTCGCCCTTCTTCTCCCACAGTAGTCCAATGTAGAGAAGAGGCAAAAAATTACATTGGCTAAGTATATGTAAATATCTACATAAAAAATAAATTTGAACTGGAACTTGAAGTAACAAACGACAAGCCAGACAATAATCTCAAGTACCACGTGGGACACTAGAGAACTGCCACGGTAACGAATGCGTGAACTCTACAATCCCGATGGCAGAGAGGGATTCAACGACCAGATAACACACCAGAGAGTCAACCACTAATGTCTACTCTCTTTCATCAGGAAACGTCTAACAGCCCACGAGTGTCTACTACACCCGTGGCTCGCAGGCGATGCCTCTGCCGCCCGAACTGCCACCATCGAGGCGAGAAGATACGAGGCTATGCGTGACAGGCTTCGCAGGCAATACCAGGTAATTTACTTTTATCTACATGGCGCTAAGCAAACAAGTTGACGCTGATGTTAAGTCAGAAACTGAATTAGCTGGGTCTAGTTGCACTCTAATTTAGTATTTATGTCGCCACATTCAAGTCCTTTCCTTGCAGTACTTAGTATCTCAGAGATCTCAGTAAGAGTAATGTGGCGACTAAAATGTTACAATTGCTGCAGGACTGGTCATCGTTCGCACTCCCGATCGGCCGGCTGAGCGAGTACAGCTCACTCAGGAAACTGCTCATCGAGAAGTGGAAGATATACGACGGTCACTTTGGTAAGTCCATTCAGATATCATCACCCTTCTACTTATTCTATTCAGCTAGTGACAGACAGAACGATTACCAAAGACGTCGTACATTTATGTAATCGCTGGTCAGTCACATAGTTATACGAATTAGTTTAATAATATTATTATTTATTTATTACAAGCCGCTGAAGTCCCACTGCTGGGCAAAGGCCTCTCTCCCCTTCTTCCACTCCTGGCGGTTTAAATAAATAAATAGTTGTGCTCACAAATATGTAATAAGGAACAAATAAAGGTTGCGGCTACTTTCACACTCAATGTACGTAACAGTACGTGCATTCATTAGGTTTTGAAAGAATTGTTGTATGGGGGCCCCCTTAATATAAATTAAATTAAATATTTATTTGATCATTTCGACCTCTGAACATGTTGAAGTGGTACATGATGATGGTCATTATGATTCTCCTATATAGGACTACCTACCTATTCAGTCCATAGGCTGCCCAAGCTGCCGCCGCTGTACCCAGACGTTAAATAACAATCACGTTTGTCCCAGACCGCCGACAAGCCGCGCCACGGTTCGTGATCAAGCCGCAGTCGGCGTTCTGTTACGAGGGTCAATCCGTCAAGTTGTACTGCCGGGTGATCGCGTGCGCAACGCCGACTGTCACCTGGTCGAGGAACAACCAGGAGTTGAGGCAGAGCGTCAAATTCATGAAGAGGTGAGAATAATATTTGACAGGCGTCCTTTTTTTGACAGTTGTAACGATTTTTATCAAGTGTCTCGACACTATTCTTGGCGTTTGTCAAGATTTTTGGTACGAATTGAAATATTTGTCAGGTGTTACGATTTTTTAAAAGTGTTACGTTTTTTTTAAATGTCACGACCCGAATGTCCGAGTCGGCAGTGACCCTGCCTACGAAGCTAAGACTTCGAGTCCCGGTGGGGGTAAATATTTTTTTGATGAGAATGGATATTTGTACCCTAGTCATGGTTGTTTATCAATCTAAGTATAATATTTAACTATATAAGTATGTGTATCGTTGCCTAGTATCCAAGATACAGGGAATCCTAGTTTGGGGCTAGACCAATGTGTGTAAATAGTGTCCAAGGTATTATTATTTTATTATCTTTTGACAGACTTCAAACGCGTTGTGATTTTTCACAATTTTCGTCACATGTCACGATTTTTGACAGGAGTTACGAAATTAACAGATATGGTTATTACTTTCCACAGATGTGATTATCATTTTTGACAGACTTCATGCTGTTTGACAGATTTCACAAATCACATCACGACACGATATTTGACTCAAGCAATTTTGACAGGTACGCCGGTGACGACTACTACTTTATCATCAACCGCGCCAAGTTGGAAGACCGCGGAGAGTACATCATCAGAGCTGAGAACCACTACGGGTTCAGAGAGGAGGTCGTCTTCCTGAATGTGCAACGTGAGTGTCACTCCTTAATTTTGTTGGTTGATCGAGCCTAGTCGGCGACTGCTCATATGTTTTGTGACAAATGAAGATGGGATTGGATGTGACTGCTGTCTTTATATCAATTACTGCAATTAATTTTTGTGTTGGAGAACACTGTCTAATAACAGCTAAGTAATACTGACATGTCTATGCAATGTTCATTACAACCGTATTGACAGTTGGAGACGTCATATTAGGATTTGAAGAGTTACTACATTCTCATTTCTCAGTTAACTAATAACCCGTCTAGGCTAGACTATGCTCTATTTTATATTCAGCTCAGATTGACTGCAAATTATTTCAGTCAACGTCAGCACTAATAAAAATAAATAAACTATTGTTTGTATACATTAATTAGTCCTGACGTTGACTGAAATACTGTAATTGCTGCAATGACGGAAATAATTCGGAAAGATCGGCATTTTAACGGCTAATTTAACACGAACTAGGTCGACATTTGCTAGAGAGCTATTCTTGCACCTTTGGCACAAAGTACTGAATTGTAACCAAAGACCCGTTTTGTGAAATTCACTCTTAAATTCATGAGCCCGGCAGACTATATTGCAACGGACTTATTTACAAGTGGGTTACCAAGAGAGATTGTACGTTTATTTAAAATCTACAAGGATGCCAAATGATTGTTGACTGCACCTGCACAATTTCATCTAATGCCTGAATACTAGATTATTGTCATTCGTTTAATTGAAATGATCTTTCCTTTATAGACTTTCGTTTGTAACTGTCGAGGTCTTATTGTAAAGGCTATAAAGGCGAAAATAGATTGCGATTGGCATGCGGGTTAGTTGATTGTCGTTTGGTATTCGGATCGGAAGTTTTGTGCTCGAACTATTGTGCAGTTTTGTCGTCGCCCTCTTTAATGTGTTGGAAATCAAAGTAAAATTTATATTTTTATTAGAACTTAATCTCTTTAAAACTATAAATACCAAAGAAAACCAGGAAATAAATTGACAGGTAAAAAGTTCTTCATATGTTGTGTTGTGTATATTTGTTGTATGGTACCACATGGAACTGGTATCGCTCATGTGCGTTTTTAATATTTTGTTGCCATATTCAGAATCTCTACGACTGATTATACTAAACAGTCAATAAAAATACCTGAATACTAAACTTGGACGAATGCCTTACATGTTGACCTCCAGTGCGTGCGACAGGAACAAGTGCTTAATAGACTTATTCTGCATGAACTGCTGTCCTTCCCCAACGGTTGCCAAAGTGCAGCAACCCAAAAACCTGTAATGTTTGTAGTCTTCCTCTACATCACCGGTTTCCCATCCGCAGCGATACCGAAGGTGCAGCGCACCCACGCGCCGGAGGCCCCGCGACGCCGCGAAGCGCTCCCCTACACGTTCTGGCAGGAGTCGTCCGAGACGGCGCCGGCCTTCACCTTCCAGCTGCGGCCGCGTGTCATGCAGGCGCGCGACACCTGCAAGCTGCTCTGCTGCCTGTCCGGCAAGCCCACGCCCACCGTCAAGTGGTACGTAGCGCCCGAGCAGGTGGCCCGAGCAGGACCTTATTGGAAGCTGTACAATCCGGCACTTCATACGATGCTACACTCTCTGGCACATCCTAGGAAACTATACGGTGTTTCCTACGAAGTGCCAGAGATAAACTTTGGGTGATAAAAGATGTATATGAGATACGAGTGGCACTTTCCCACCTCAGGTACAAGGACCGCCGCGAGCTGTCCAAGCACGACTACTCGATGACGCACTCGGACGGCGTGGTGACGATGGAGATCATCGACTGCCGCCCCGAGGACAGCGGGAAGTACACCTGCATCGCGACCAACTGCCACGGCACCGACGAGACCTCGTGCGTCGTCATCGTCGAAGGTAAACAGCTGATCGGCAGATGGGAGAAGATGGCTGACCCCGAACAGTAGCGTTTAATTACTCGTAGCGTTTAACTACACAAAAACCGAGGGTAGTTGGGACTGGGAGTTGGTAATAACATTTAAAACCTATAACGGAAAAGTGGCGTTAGCTAACGCCGGTGGTAACTGAAGGGTTAAGTCGGAGAAAGATCGAGTCGTTACTGATCTGGAACCATCGAAAGCTTAAGTGTTTTTATAATCGATCGATCAATACTTCCACTAATGGCAGTCTTACAAAATATAGGTTGCAAATTTAGTATCGAGACTAGACCAGCCAACATTAGTGCAATGGCTTCTTAAAGAAAGAAAGAAAGAAAGAAAGACATTTGTTACACACAAAAAACACACCTTACAGTAGGACAAAACAAAAAAGTATAATAAACAAAACGAAACATCTAAAAACACAACTAATTGTGTTTATGACTTCCCCTATAGAGATGCAGAGAATCTATTAGGGAACTTTTCTAACAGACGTTACCTAGAGTACTGAAGATTATATCAACATAAAATGTTATGTCTTTATTTTTTCTTTTCCGGCCAGCAGAGATGTGAAAGGGTTAAATGCCATAACATCGCACTTTACTTTCCGAAGAGATATCGATCTTTCTTCCTACCTCTCATATACATTATCTAACCCTTCCCTCTCCCGCAGGCGAGGTGGTCTCGGCGGAGCAGGCTGCGCTCGCGCACAACTTCCTGCACTCTGGCGACCGTCGCTACATCGAGAAGCCGCTGAAACCAGCGCCGCCACCGATCGTCACCAAGACCAAGGTGAATTCACTGCACACACACACACACACACACACACACACACACATATACATAGGAGTGATCGATGAGGCCATGAAGCTGCGAGAGTCGTACAAGCCATGGAATTTCTTGTCGTACCAATTTGAATTCCGACTGCCACCCACCATATCAATGTTCTTGGTACTGTCTGCTGGCAGGAAGTAATAATTTTCTACAGCTGTAGAAAAACGAAAGGCACACCAGAAACTGAGCTTCAGTGATCGCATGTCATCATTATGCCTAAGATGTGTTGTGTAGTACACAAACCATAAGCCATAAGCAGTTCCTAGCTATGCCCCTACCATACCGTACAGCTATTTAAACCTGATTTGTAACTCTGCAAGTTCGGTTTGGTGACTGAATATACTAAATGGCTCAAGTTGGTTTCAACTTCTATCTTATGCACACCTTGTGCCTTCTTCATAAGGCCTTCATCTGTATCAGATGAGGCAGCGTCCGATGGACATAACATTATGATTCATCCCTGAACATGGTCCACCAGGTGACCATCGACCCGCCAGTAAGGAGCCACCCGCGGCCGAAGTACTCTCCGCAGACCTCCGTCGACCAGAGCAAGAAGAAGTACGGCGCCAAGCTGGACTCCGACACCTCGTCGCGGTCCAGGAGTGCTACCAAGGAGCTAGTCCGTGAGTATCAGCATCCCCCCCATCCCCCCCATCCCCGTCGATCCCATAGCTCAACTGCATAGCTCAACTAGTTGTGTCATCACGTAGTACTTTGAAAGAATTGGTCCCATGACTCAACTATTTTAGTTGGTCTATGGGTCCATGATACATTTATTGATTTCCGCTACTTTAGCTCAACTTAATATCTCTAAGGTCCACGTGGGGTGGAAAGAGTGTTGATTGAGCGTTGTGATTGTGAAGTACCAGGGCAGCAGACTGTTGAAGGAGGTATTGAAAACAGAATTGATAAGTACATACATAAAAAACCGGTCATGTGCGAGTCTAAATCGCGCACGAAGGGTTCCGTACCACCGTTCAATGGAAGCGATGGTGTGGAGTGAATAGTTTGGATTTTACACAGCAAAATATTGTTTACAAAGATATTGGTGCGGTTACTTTCACACTCCATGTACGTAACCAGGTGCATCCATAAGTTCGTATGTGGTATTGAAAGAATTGTTGTATGGGAGCCCCCTTAAATATTTCTTTTATCCTGTTTTTTAGTATTTGTTGTTATAGCGGCAACAGAAATACATAATCTGTGAAAATTTTAACTCTCTAGCTAGCTAGGTTCTTGAGATACAGCCTGGTGACAGACGGACGGACAGCGAAGTCTTAGTAATAGGGTTCCGTTCTTACCCGTTGGGTACGGAACCCTAAAAAATGATGACACCTGTCAAAATGATGACACATGTAAAAAATTATGACATCTGTGACATGTCATACATGGCAGAGGCTCTATTGTGTCCGCGTCAAAAATTCAATGAAATAAACTTATGTACTTATCAATTCTGTTTTTAATACATTAAGTCTTATCACTCCTCCACTTAGCAGGGATATAAGATTTTCTGTAATGTAGAGAGGCTCTTTAACCCTTTAACGCACACCCTTACATATTTTGAAAATTCATTATTTTTCCTGTTAATTATTATTCTTTGAACTAAATTATAAAACTTTTACTATGGGTAGCACTCATGATTGATATTAGTTTTACAGAAAATTAAAAAAATGTTGTGGCTATTAAACTGACCAGTGACTGTTAGGAATATATGTCTGTCAGGTTGCAATCACTGGCTAGTATACTGACCACCCATTTCTTTTATTTCTGTTAAGGATAATGTGTTTTTATGAAAAAAAAAATATATATTTTAATCAACATTTATTCTTACACTATGAGCAAAAACAAAAACAAAAACATTTCTTTAGAAATGTTAACAAAATCACTCTTCTCCTGTTTCATTTTGAGATCCAGATTTATTGAGATCTTTTTATTATTAAAACTAATTATATGAAAAAAATAATTAGGAACTTCTTCCATAAAATAAACAATAACTATTCGGGCATTTAGTTAGGTAGGTACTGTAAATTTTAAAACTGATTATTTTGATTTCTTCTCTTTTCCTGATTCATGAAATGGCACAAAACATTCTACACACAAAGCGACATTGCAGCTAATGCAATCGTAAACACTTCTCTTTGGCTTAGCTGTTGTACTGCAATATCGACATCTGCGTGGATTTTTCTTTACAGATCTTATCAATTTATGATCACCTCCTTCTTGGGATTGAAAAATAGGCAATGATTGTTGAACTTTTCCGATCAATTCATCAGCTAGTTTGCTTCTAAATTGCAAATGAGTGATTGGCTTATTACCTACAGGGTGAGCTTTTGTCCATGTATCCTTGTATATAATGTATGCATTTACTATCGCAGCGTCTATGAGGTAAAACCAAATCTTCATCCACCATCGGCGTGATTTCCAGGAAATACTATATGACGACATGTGCTGGTCAAATTTGTCAACCCCCCCCATGTATTTGTTATAATCAATTATAGGCTTAGGGCAAGAAACGCGCTCTTTTTCACCATGGGAATTAGTGCGACGTACATGACCTTTCATATTAGGATTATGCATGTTAGATGCGACGCATACAGCCTTTTTACCGCGATCTCTCCATTTGGTGACAGATATATTAGATTTTGTCATAGCGCATGCACTCTCACTCATGGCCATGGTTTTATCCAGCGGTAGCTTGTCAGTTGGGAAATGTTTTCGCGATGGCATAATAGTACCAACAGCAAATATTTTTTTCTTCAAGAGTTTCACCAATAAAGGTAATGCAGTAAAAAAGCGGTCAAAAAATAAGCAGTAGCCAAAACCTTCAAACATAACGGCCAACTTCATCACAACAGACTCCCCAAGACTTACTTCTTTACCACCGGTCAAACTTTTTCCTTCATATATCTCAAAGCCAAGCATATAACCAGTAACGGCACAGCAAATAACCCACACCTTGAAGCCACGTTTGATTGGTTTGAGAGGCATGTATTGTTTGAGTGTAGAGCGACCTTTGAAGGATATCATGCTTTCATCGATTGATAGTTGTCTATGAGGACTGAAAGCAGATCTAAAAACCGCAGAAAAATGTCTCAACAGCGGGCGTATCTTGAAAAGCCTATCAAATCCTGGCTGTCCTCTTGAAACCATATTCTCATTGTCATTGACATGCAAAAATCTCAATATTTTTAGAAATCGGCGCATACTCATTACCCTGCTAATACGGTGAACATGAAAATTGGGATCTTGTGACCAGTAAAGCCTCATAGAAGGCAGGCTATGGAAACCCATAATAATCAAAACTCCTATGAACTTCTTGAGTTCATCTTCACAAAGGTTCAAAGAATGGCCATTTGGAGTGGCATACTTATTGCTTTCTGTAACCATAAGATTGAAGAAGCCCGTCGTAAAAAAGAGAAAAAGTACATTCAGCGGTGATGATAAGTCAACTTCAGCATTTATACCTGTGTATTGGTTGAAAACAGTATTTTTGTATTCAGAAGGAGTTCGGAATCGTTTGTTGCTCCATTTAGTGAGTAATCGTTGGTTGTCCTCAGCTGAATCTAAATTTGCTATGGGTGGCACATCTTGAGGCGTCGGTTCATGATATGTAGGTAACTCTTCATGTGTCTGAATATCTTGATATGAAGATACACTTCGAGTACTCGGTCCACTCCCTTTAGTAGTAACCGTCACGTTATGAACATCATCAGCGTCTGAATCACCGCCAGCGTCTGAATTCATCGCTTGGTCGTCATTTATGGCAAACAATTCCTGCCAATCATCCTCAGTTAGCGCCTCTAAGTCCAGATTTCCACGATACATTCTAAAAAAAACAATAAACAAAATATATAACGTAACGAGCTTCATTTTATATACGCCACTTACTTTAGGTCAAAATACGTAAATAAAACATACAATATTTTTCACTATCTATGTAATAATAACCAAACCAAACGTTACACCATAAATTAGGTTAAACTATTCAAAATACAACAAAATAACCTTTGTAATCATGTATGTATCAAGCGGATTATGAAAATATTTATAACAATAAAGTCGTGTCAAAGTGGTGTATGTAATTTTTAGGTTAGTTTTTTTTTCACGCTACCAAGATTTTGATTACACGAAAAACAGTTATTATTTATTTGTATCTTTATATTTATGAGTAAAATAGAAGCAAAACATAATAAAAAAACTATTATTACTTACTTTTACCGGTAAAAATAATAATTTGATATAAAAACACACAGAGATAAACTGCACTTGCACGTGGTTACTTCAAATGTAATTCGTTGAGTGCACGGTGGCTTGTATACTAGCCAGGTCAAAAATGGGCGCGAAACTTTTTTATCATGCGTAAGCGGCGTTTGATGGTTAGTTTACTGGACGGTGTGCTTTATCTTGATGCGTAAATATCAATAAGGTTCAGACTACGATTAAAAGTCTATGAATTATGACCCTTATTTTAGGTGGCCTTTTTATTAGCCACTTTGTATGACCTGTCCTATAAAGGGTTAAGAGATCAGAGCCGGGAGCACGAGTTTTCGACAGTTCGAAAATTATGGCAGTTCAATTCGCATACGTTTCCGGTGCGTATTTATTCGTGCCTCCAGCTATGATAACCAACTCTTTACGAGTGAAAACTATAGTATTTTGGGTGAGATTGGTTTTTCTGTATGGATTTCCATCTGTTGTGATCTGGAGACAGCTCCGTCCAGCCTATGCTCACAGTAGCGTCCTCTTTCTCATTTGAACTCGCCGTAATTAGAGACGTTCACTGGGACTGTTACTTTGACGTTTGAATTTCACGCCTTTATGGCGGTGTGGTCCTTAACTCTGTCTCACAAGCCTGTTGAATCCTGGTCGCTGCTGTTTCTATGTCCCAGGGACGGTAGGGAGAAAACATGTCTGTCTGAATATGCCTGTATGTAAATCTGCACGTCCAATCCGCAGTGCCCGCCTCCGACTCGACGATGTGCAAGCCGTCGTTCGCGCGCGCGCTGCCCTCCGTGCTCGCCGCCATCGACGCGACACCGCTGCTGCTGTCCTGCGCTGTGCGGGGCGACCCCGACCCGAGGGTCGAGTGGTTCAAGAACGGAAAGCCTCTGCATTCCTCTGAGGTGACTAATCTTCGATATAATATCATCTAAAATATCAACTCAAGTAAACGAGTGCCCTAAAGTTAACACATAAACATAACATAAATATACACGGGGGTCAGATGAATTCGACAAGGTTCTTGCAGAACGGCAATAGTAGCAGACAAGTAGTAAGGAACGGTAGCTTCACAAGATGCAAGACATCTCTCGGTATTTGATAGAAACCGCACTTGAAGTCCTGTCTCGTCAAAATTATGTACGTAAATGTCATACTGGCTTCCTCATGTCTCTCTCTTCCCAGCTTCAATCGGTTGCATCGTATAGTTTTTGGAGTCTTAAAAGAATCCGACAGAGTTAGCAACGCCTCTTTTCTCATGCGGGGTGGCAGAGGCCAATTTGTGTTGTGTTATTGTGGCTTCATTAATATTACTTATTTAATCATTCAGTCGTCAATCTTGTCATTGTTATTACTAACGTATGTTGTTACGCCCCGCAGGCGATCGATCTCAAGTACAAGAACGGCGTGGCGTCGCTCGCAATCAGCGAAGTGTTCCCCGAAGACACCGGCGACTACACGTTGAAGGCGACCAACAGTCAGGGCGACTGTGAGACCAAGTGCACGGTCACCGTCAAGCGTGAGTCTTCTTCTTCTTCCTCAGCTTGAGTCTGACGCAGTTAGTTGGTTAAATCAGACACTTAATTAACTCTCTAGACCGTTAATTAAATACTGCCGTTTAACCAAGTCACTAGCATTTTGATTTAAATAAAGTCGAAAACGTTTAACAATCTGTCTTACCGAAAGCCGGCGTGTTGGTTAAATAATGTAAAACAAGATAGCGTCAAGACAACAGCTGATTACTTTCAGAGTCTATCTTTTCATTACTGATTTGCACAGCTTATATCAGGGCAAAACATTGCGCTAGCTTAGGTGAAGGGTAAATGGGGTGAGCGAAGCGAAGTTAATTTAATACTGCCGTTTAACCAAGTCACTAGCATTTTGATTTAAATAAAGTCGAAAACGTTTAACAATCTGTCTTACCGAAAGCCGGCGTGTTGGTTAAATAATGTAAAACAAGATAGCGTCAAGACAACAGCTGATTACTTTCAGAGTCTATCTTTTCATTACTGATTTGCACAGCTTATATCAGGGCAAAACATTGCGCTAGCTTAGGTGAAGGGTAAATGGGGTGAGCGAAGCGAAGCCCCCTTTATCCTTCGTGTTAGATTGAACATGCAAAAACAACAAAAAAATACTTAAAACTTAAACTTAAGTACACATTAACGATTTTATGTGTACTTAAGTTTATTTATATTGTATTATTATATTGTCTTGTTGCCTAGGAAAGTTTAGACAACTCGTTAAACGTTTCGTTCACTCACTTGTATGATGGAACTTTAGCGACTTGGTTTAACGTCGGTGTTTGATTAACGGTCTAGGGTGTTAGTTAAATGTCTGATTTAGGGGCGATTATTCCAGCCCCAGATAAAGAGTCGGATAACTATCAAGCGAACATTTTGACCTAGCTGTTTATCAGTCTGATAGTAAGTCGCTCATTTTTCAATGGTCATTTATTCCTTAGTTAGCTATCTGACCTTTTTATTTCAATTCTGGCAATCCGAACTCAGAGAGATGAAACAAATATATAGAAAACAGTGGTAGTGGAGCAGGACAGACTATCGTCATAATTTCCCTTCATTTGCAAGATGGCGTCTCAAGCAACAGCTGATTTCAATCAACGTGGTGATTACTTCCTCTGAGGTTATTGTTTGGTAACATTTAGTTTGGATCGTCGATATTGTGATTTTATTTACTGAAATTTGCAATGGAATCTCAAAAAAGTGTATTAAAAAGAGAGCCAAGTCGTCAATTGTATCAAATACATCCATAGCTATTCGCCAAATCCGTAGGAACGTGGTATAATAATCAGTAACAGAAAAATTACTAGAAATAACCAATGGAAATAACCTCAAACTGCTCAAACCAAACCAAATAAACCAAGTGACATATGACTTTTGGTGACAGACAACTACTTTATTCTACTGAATACAGTTATCTGGCCGTTGAAGAGGCGGATAGATTTATTCCTCTGATAGCAAAGTTATTTCACTGTTATATCCTACCCGACGATTGAAAAATTCAGTTTATTGTTAACTGTCGAATAAACAGACAGATAGACTATCTGCCTGTTTATCTGGGGATGGACCAATCGCCCCTTAACCAACTAACTGCGACATGTCCACCGTTGGACATATCCCTCCGCCATTAACCTTCAAATCGGGCGGTCTCTGATCAACCGTGAACTTAAAGAAAACGCAGGGTGCTATTGCACCAATCGATCGATCGTCGATCGTTTGGTGTAATAGAAACTGTCGATCGACGCCGACTGATCCATTCTACCATCGATCGACGGCCGTCAACCGTCGGTCGATCGATTGTTGGAATAGCACCCTCAGGAAGCTAAGCCAGTCTGATGCTCATCATTCCCCGGGTTCACCAACTCAAATCTGCAGCAAAAACTTTCTGTTAAAATGCACTTATAGGACTACCTGTCCCTATTTTCAGGTACAAAATATGGTAAGCTCGAACATTTCTGCGTCTTCCTTTTCCTGTTTACCTTGAAAAAGGAAAGGGGAATTGATGCATATTTTCCTTATTATCAGTGTGTCGCACATGTTTGACTGATAAATGATTGTTTTTCTCTAGCCCTTGAAGGCGCAGCGCCCGGTACACACAAGGCTGGCGACAAACCTCCCAGGATCGTGGACCACGCGCTATCTCAGATCGTCAACGACGGCGACGCAGTCACGCTGTCCTGCAGGTACGCTTTACTTCTGGCCCTACACGAGGTTAGATCAATCGATCGATTAATACCATCAATCGACGTCGGACTGGATGAGACTGACCTCGATGATCCTGCCCTTCTACCATCGCGTATTGCGTTCACTGCGATGTACCAAACGTCAATTGATAAGGGGTCATTAATCGACCCGAATGGCCAAGTCGGCAGTGACCCTGCCTACGAAGCCAAGGGTCCCGGGTTCGAGTCCCGGTGGGGGCAAATATTTGTTTGATGGGAACGGATGTTTGTACCCTAGTCATGGTTGTTTATCTATCTAATTATAATATTTATCTGTATAAGTATGTCTATCGTTGTCTAGTACCCAAGATACAGGAAATCCTAGTTTGGGGCTAGATCAATGTGTGTAAATAGTGTCCAAGGTATAATTATTATTATTATTATCGATCGTCAAACCGTCGTGGCATGGCGAAAGCAGAACAACCCTCTCATCTACAACCATCAACTGTGACCATCTGTTCCTGTGACCTGATCCAGAATCATCTAACAAAATGCATGTTCTACAGAATCGTCGGAGCGGAACGTTTCGACGTAGTCTGGCTGCACAACAACAAGGAGATCAAACCATCGAAGGACTTCCAATACTCGAGCGAAGCTAACATTCACAGGCTGCTCATCTCAGAGATATTCCCTGAGGATTCCGGTGAGTGTTCCTCTTCCTGAAGCCAAATCTATTCTAGTGGATAAAGAGATCTAAATATCTTACGCAGCCCACTTGTTCGGCAACCCAAATCAACGTCAAATCCAACGCAGTTAGTGTCTGATGCTTTATAAACTAGACGACAACAACAAATGTAATAGTAGTTTATGTGACTGCTACATAATGGAGGGCATTAATACTCGAGTGTGGGTTTATGAAACGAGCCGAAGCCGAAGAGTTTTAATGCCTCATTATGTACAGTTACATACACTAGTTTATCTACAGCTCTCTTTGATGTGTTCAAGAACCGCATGTTTGACCGGCATTGTGGCTCTGCAGTTGTTTAGCTTGTTCTGTAGTACCAACTTCACGCAGGCGGGCGTCAGCGTTCGAAATTTGAATGTCAGTACCAACTTCACAGACAAACTAGGGGCGGCATGCAGGCGGGCGTCGGCGTTCGAAATTTGAATATGTAGAAATGTATGTACATAGTCAGGTCATAAGTTCTGTCACATGTGCAATATGCAATAATTTAGACATGTTTATTATTTATGTAAACATTTATATAGCAAAATGAACTTAATAAAACATAGATTCTTATAGTAATAAAGTTTATTCAAAATGACCCCCGCGATTTTGAATACAGGCCTTTATTCTGCGCGGCCAGTCGTCTATCGCAGCACGAACGAGGTCCATGTCAATATCGGCGGCTGCCTTAATCAAGGATGCCTTGAGTGACTCCAAATCAGGATGAGGCTTTGAGCAGGCCTTTTCCTCCAAGTGTTGCCATATCTTGTAATCTAACGGACTCAAATCTGGACTGGAGGAGGGCCAGTCTTCGTGCCGGATGAAGTCGATTTCACGCGCCGCCAGCCAGTCTTGTGTGCTTTTCGCTCTATGAGCTGGCGCAGAATCTTGTTGGAATACCCAGTGCCTGTTATTAAACATGGTATGAGAAACAGGTTCCACAAGGTTCTTGAGGACTGTATTTTGATACACAACTGCATTCGTTTTTACGCCTTTCTCACAAAAATGTACCTCAGTTAAGCCCCAATAAGAGACTCCCAACCAAACCATGAGCGAGGATGGAAAATGACCTCGTTGGACACGCGGAATACGGTTGCTCGCTTCTTCACTGCTGTGTGCGTACACCTTACCATTTTGTTTGTTGTAGCTCTCTTCCACGGTGAAAATTTTTTCATCCGAAAAAAGAATTTCCCGATGCTTTTTTCCCGCGTACCGCTTCAACAAAGCGCGGCATCTCTTCAGTCTCAGGTCCATTAAACGAGCGTCCAAACGATGTCCTGTTTTTCTTCGATATGCCCTAAGCCCTAAGCCTTCATTTAACACCCTTTTCACCGTGGTCCTGCTTAACCCCATCTGAAGGGCCAACAGTTTCTGCTTACGTATGGGATTTCTTTGAATTCGCGCCTTCACAGCTTTTATCACTGCTGGAGTCCTAACAGAGTGAGGGCGACCACTTCTTGACCTGTCATCTACACTAGAGTCTTCATTGTATCGTTTTATGGTACGATAAACGAATCCTTTGGTTATATTCAAATTTTTCAGTAAGTCGAAAATCTGAATTGGCGCGTAACCGCAACGATGCAACGCAATAACTGCGACACGGTCTTCTATAAGTGTCCACTCCATATTTAAAAATGAGGAAGTACACATTTTTATTTTCATTAAAAATTCGAACTTCGAATTCAATAAACTTTTTTGTGGCCAGCGTTCTAAATTCAAAAGTTTTTATTGTGTGACGGAACTTATGACCTGACTGTGTAGAAAATATGTAGAACAATTACACATTAAGGTCATAATGTGTAATTTTTCAGATAAGAAATGAGTTTTTACCAAGTAGTTTAACATTATGCTGATCGTAACGTGCGGGTTTTGTACGCAGTAAAGAGGGTTTATGATACGTGTGTAGATTAACAGATTGAACAGATTTGTGTTACTCTGCGTTTTCATTACATTTGGCCGGTACAGAATACTCAAACTATACGAGAGGTTTCGTGTTTGGGCTCATTGGAGCGGTGTCAATACATTAAATAAGATGTCATGATTAGAGATTGTTTTTTGTAATATCGGGGGATATTATAGTTTTAAAGTAATATTATATTCCCAATAACTTGTAGGCTCGGGATAGAGGTCGATAGGATCTGTCTAGTCCTGTAATTGACAGACGGCACCTGGAGTTCTAAAGATTATATTGTGGGGACAAAATAAAGGGTTCAATGAATAAATAAAAGATTAACCTAGGTAAATGATCATCATTATTGATATGAGCGAACGTCAAAAATGAAGCATTTCCTTCCAATGACAGGGGGTACTTTTCTTTATGCATTCCGCCAATCATTGGACTTCATTTTTATGTCAACATCTTTGTTCTGCTGCCCGACTGAGCAATACTACTTACAACAACATGAAAATTGAGGACAGCGCCATACTACTACAGTGAATTTAAATAACTGGACTAAAGTGACAGCTGGGTTCGCTCTTTTATTATTTTAGTATTGCCAGCGTTATACATAAGTTGATTAGTGCAAAATGCATCTATGGTTAGTTTGGTTTTGGCCATAGAGTAAACAGAGAAGCCTCATTTAATAATTTTTTGAGGCCTAAAAACATAAAAGGGCGTTCCTTTGCTCGTTATTATTTTATTTTCAACAAAAAATTCGAATTCAAAGCAACTTCAACAGCAATGGTTTTAAAACACCCTATCAGAGTAGGTGACGTCATAATGGTTGTCAATAAGGGACAGAGGTACGCATCAGTCCCCTTTCCTTTTCTATGCGGAAAAAGGAGAAGGAGTTTGTCGCATAGCTCTGTCCATTATTAACAACAATTATTTGCATACAACGTCACATCCACTGTATATCCGTTTAAACCCGCGGTTTTTGGCATTAAATTATAGGTGTTTCAATGTTTTAATTTGCTCGTGGCCTATCCGAAATGATATGCGTGAAAATGAACGGATAAATAAAATTAATTCATGATTTCTATTATTGACACCTTGGGAACTTCGGCACCTGTCACTTCCACTTCATTCGTTTGTTTATTTTATTATTTTAAAGTCCAAGTTGATTCGAGTATATGAACGTCGTATCAAAAAATTCGCAACCAATGAATTGGCCAATTATAACTATAACACATTTTTTTTCTACATAAAGCGGCAACCCCACAACCGCCATTTTGGTCCAGCTATTTACATTTAAGGGTATATTCAGAGTAGTACCCCCATCGTAACCTCCCCACGTCGCCGTCCCCAGGCGTGTACACGTGCGAGGCGTTCAACGACGCGGGCGACTCGTTCTCGTCGTGCTCGCTGCAGGTGCGCGTCCCAGGCGAGGTGCCGGCCGCGCCGCAGTACAGGGAGTTCCCCGCCTCGACCACCGTCGCTCACGGCGAGCCAGCCGTCTTTCATGCCGATATTGATAAGGTGAGGATGCTGCTTCACGTCTCAAAGGGGCTTATTTTCACTTCCACATTGTGTCCTCTAAAGCTAATCAAATCGGATCAGGCTCGCAGACGGAGGGTTCCGGACCAAGGTACGAGGTACTTTAAGGAATAAAAAATAAAGTCCGGACTTGGTTTTAATACCACTACCTACATATTACGGAGATGTCAAACGTTATGATGTATCACGAATTCTTCGATGATATTTGAATTCGCAGGGGACAGGGTTATTAAAACTCGTCTTTTGTAACTTGTGTAGTTCATCATTTCTTGCTGTAGCGGCAATTACACATTCTGTAAAAAAAATACCTATTCTACCTATTTCACGAGATACAGCCCGGTGAAGGACAGACAGACGGACGGATAGCGGAGGCTTAGTAGTGATAGGGTCCCGCTTGGCACTCTTCGACTACGGAAAACTAAAAATCAAACCACGCATGGAAATATGTTCCCTTGAGAAATCTATTGTTTTCTTTCCCTTTTCCTTCCTTTTATTGCGATGGTGTGTAAGGCTTTGAGGATTTCCTTCCGTCTGCTGTATTCTTAAGAAGGAAGGAACCATCGAACACATGCAGTAACGGAGTTACAACAGCAACTATGATGGTCGCACGCTATTATTCAGTTTTAGCATATTGTGTCTTTGCCGACCTACATTTTTCAACGGTCCCAAATAGCCCGCAGCCCGCCACTACAACTGCAATTGCTAAGCTGGCCAATTTATTCTCGACCTCTTAAGATCTGTGGCTCAAGCAGGAATAATTACCAGCGTGAAAGAGTGTTCGAGTTTAGATAAAATGAACCTTATGTCATTGTACATAAGACTCACTGACAGTTATATTCGCTTACTCTTTCGACACGTAAGAATTCCTGCTCCCTACACTGTTTAAATAAGGCTTATGGTTAACAGTTTAATAAATTTAGTAAAAAAAAATTACCATCCCAAATGAACTAAATGATTACCAAAATTTTTAAACCCTTTTTTATACTTTAACTGCCTGGAGTTGCTTCGGTCCGCTCTGCTTTGCTTCGGCTCCAGGTTGTATTATAAAGTTGTGACCTAACAAATCTAACTTTAGTATTCGGACCGAATGCAACCGATATGGTTCTGTGAATGTAGATTGTAGATGGGGCACTAAATTTGGTGAACATTTAACATTTTCGGGAGTCAAAACTAAAATTTGTAAAAAAATAAGCTGATGCCCGCAACTTCATCTGCATGTTTCTACGAAGTATTATTTACCGAGATAACGTTACTCTCCTTCTGGTGCAGTCGGATAAAAAATATTCCATATGTTAATCTAGCTCATAAGCTATCTCTGTGCTAAGTTTCATTCAAATCCGTCCAGCCGTTTTTGCGTGATTGAGGCACAAACACAAACATCCAAACATCGCTACTTTCATATTTATACTATTAGTTGGATTAATGATGTCTTACTTTTCCGCAGCCACCACTACAACTGCAATGGCTGAAGGACGGCAAGCCAGTCGATGAGGCTTCCACGCGATACCGGTTCACCATGGAGGGTACATCCAAGTACAAGTTTGAAGTCGCCAAGTGCACCCCTGATGACAACGGACAATACCAAGCCAGGGCGGTCGGATCCAAGGGAGACAGTCTGGCTTCCTTCTACCTCAATGTTGTAGAAGTCTAAACACAGGACCTAATACTCTACCTTGGGGTAAACCTAAAGTGGGGTAGTGGAATCGGAATGCAATATTGAAATTTTTACGTAATTTGGAGTCTGTGTGTAAAGGAGTTTTTTATATTTAATTAATTATTTATTTATTGATTTAAGTTAAGTGTTACACCTTGTCGAATGCCTACGAGAAGTCTCTTAGACTCGCGAATCTCTAGTCACTGTTAACGTTTCAATGTTAATTTATTTATTCACGAGATTATCCGTTGTTAATTACTTTTTCGTTTATTTATTTAAACAAGTATTTCTATTTATTGTCGTCATCTAACTTTTTAATCGCAGCTTCTCTTTTTTAAGCTTCAATTTTAATCGATGTTACTTAAGATTCAGGTCTGGTTGATATATTCAAATGATTTAACAAGCCCGATCCTCTCCTAGATATTTCTAGAGCCACCAGATAGTATCTTTGAGACGATCGCAAAACCATAACCCGACCAAAATCTATAATATTATTTTTATATAAAGTTAACTGTATTATTTTAATTGTACATAATTTAATTTACCGTGACCGCATTATTTATAAATACAATATGTATTATCTAAAAATTTACCTCTGTGTCTTATTGCTAGCCCGGAGAATAGCACAATTTATTTGGGTGTTGATTCTACTATTTGTAACAAGCAAATAATGGGGAAGTTTGTCCAGTCATTAATAAGTAGTAAAATTGACATCTTGATTTTTTAATCGTAATATCCGCGAAATTCTGTTGCCATCAACAATAAACTTTGTAAACGAAGTAAAGTAAACGCGTTTCTGGTTAAGCTAACAGGCTATAGAGTTTAATTGAAGTCGTTTTATTCTAAGGTTTTACTTTTAGTTTAAATTATTACAATTTCACTGATATTTTGATTGACCTCTTATAACTGACCGGAGTAAGCCGGGGCCGGAGACTGAAGGAAGGGGGCAACCAAATAAGTTTGCCCCCTCCCACCCCGCGGACCCTGAACGAACCCAGACCGAAGCAAACTAAAAGATTTTAATATCTAATTAAAAACAATAGAATGTTCTTCCAACTAAACATATCCCGAGAATTCCGCCCAACACGTAGCATGTCCGTAAACCAAAAAAAGTATAAATTAAAACGTCTCGAAACAAAAGCGAGACGAAACGAGTAGATAGCGAAGTTAATGCAGAATCCCTTTCAAGAAACATGTGGGTAAAACGAGCAAGAATACAACAATCAAATGAGGGACGCACAAAAACGGGAATAAAAGAGACAAAAAGCAAAATGGCGGATTGTTTTTAATTATCAAGTATCGGCATAAATCGATGGACGTCGCCGCGGGCCGCCGGGAACTACGCAGGAGTGGAGTGGACGACCACGTAACATTAGGTATAGTCTAAGTATGACGTTAGAAGTTCTAAAGGTTGGTCATAGATGGCAGAAGATGGATACCTGACAGCACATCATCAAAGAAAAAAAAATACTTCAGAAATCCACAGACTTCTAAGCATCAATTCTTAAGTAGAGGTATAAGTAGATAACTTGAGTTACACAAACAATCTTTAAATTTTAAAACCCCGCAAAACGAAGGCGTGAACGTCACATGAACGTTAGCTACTCGCCATGTTTTATCAAAAATCTAAATTTCATGGAACTGACACGCCATTCGCGTTTTGCGGTATTTTGAAATTTAAAAATGGTTGCTGCATCTGGCTGATAGTATCCCTTCTTGTATTCCACGATATTCAATATCTAAGTATTGATGTAAGTGTACAGAATCTTACAAGAAAAATCGAACACAAACCGTCTCCACACCACCGAAGATCGCGATTCATAAAACTCATATGTATGGGTGAAGGCGAGCGCAATCGCAAAGATGTTCGATATATTTCACTTATAAATAACAGAACGGAACATTGTTGTGGAATTATATCCCCGCTCCCCCTCTCCCGGCTCGCCCCTCAGGCCCCGCGGCACGCACCTTTGTCATTTGCGAACCGAGATACTATTTATAGGCTAAAACGCTGTCTTAGTGAAATTGTAAATTAGTTTGGGCAGATCGGATAGTGGGGGATTCTAGGGTTGCATACTACAGTCGAGAACTGTCCAGGTCTCCTCCAGGTTACTCCTGGACTTTGTAGCTTGCTTTATAGGGGCTACGGCTTGATTGTATCTGAGTTTACTGTACGTTACCTTGTGGGTACTTGTGATTTAAACTCATTGGCTTTTCAGGCTTTACCGTTTCCGTTACCCGAGTCTCATTGGTGTTAGAGTCTTAGTTTTGATTTGAAACGAGAAACTTATTGAGCGACCTAAATTATTGAGAATAATGTCTCTGATCTAATCATATTCACTCCACGCCATCATATGACTTCTGTTCTGTTATATCTCGTATGGTACTAAAGGTGAAGAAGCAGAAAACCGAACTACGCTTGGCTGACTCAACATAAGCAAGGCTAGTCAAACACATACTTTGAAACGACATCACATCACAATTTATATAATTTTAAGACGTAACGTAGGTAGGGTACCTCTTTGGTCCGATATTTTTCGGGCGTCGTCCATTTCCCTTAATCGAACACTTTTTAATTTTATGAGATTATTACAGAATCACCTATTTACGTCTAGGTAGATTCTGTCAAATCGACGTTAAATTCCGAGACTGTCATTTTCACTTTTCCACAATTTTCAGTGGGTACATATAAGCAAATGAGAGAGAGCCCTAGCACCTTAGATTCAGAAATAAAGCCAATATTCCAGAAAAACACTAAAATGAGAACTTAAATTAACATCTACCACGAAACATACTCAACTCAGCTGTCTACAATAAGCCTTTTTATTATTTACATTCCCTTTTCAACCCCAGCCCAATCTCCGGCGGAATTTGAGGTTTTTTTCCTAAAAAATGATCAATGACAGGCTTACAATGATGGAATATTGGTTACGTTTTTTCATCTGTGCTTTTCGAAAAAACCTTAGCTTTTGTGTGGCCTGAGACAATGGACGGGTCATCGACCTTCGGCATTAAGTTTTGAAGAAAGGTTGTGTGACTTATTATTGGTTTCGGGTGTTATGGTATCCGGCGGTTATTAGTCGATTTATAGGTATTTTTTTTTGTTCCTCTTAACATTTTGGCGGTGTTCTCTCATCGTAATGTGGGGTTGACAGGTGGGATGTCCGTTAAACTTGCAATTACTTTTTTGCATTTCGTTTTGGGAATTCGTCTTTGTTTCTGCTGTCTGATTGCAGGTAATGATAAAGTTTATCTAACACAATGTAATAAATTTGCCTTTCTTTGCCAAAGGTCTAACGTCAAATTTTCTTGTGCATTTCATACGAATGTATCGATTCGTGAACTAGTCATCGAACGGTTCTATATGGAAAAGTCGAAAGCAGAATGTTGGTTTCGGAACTTTGTTTGGACTAGTCAGGAGGTGAGTCCTTGTCCACAAAGAAGGTCCTGTTTTTATTTTTGCTTACATCTCGATAACGATGCGTCGTAAGAAATTTTGTTGCATTACATAATCCTCTTGGGAGCACTCATTTACTAAGCTATCGGGAATCAGGGGTTTAAAGTTTACAGTGTTATCTTAATTCAGCTCTTCTATGTACCTTTCTTTTACACACTGTACCTTTATGATTTGGCTAAAACGTTATTAACGTTTTTTTCCACGGTTAGCTAAAGCTAAATAGATAGTCATATCCCATGTAAGGGAAAACCCATTCAACCCTTTCGATATGAACAGATACATATCAAGGTATCTCTCATTTTATTTCTGGGTTCTTCATAGGGTGATTCAATATTTCTACGTGGAACATTTTTGCACCTAACGTTTAATTTGATCACGTGGAACACAAAAAACTTAAAAAAAGAATCTTTCGCTATTCCCAGCGCGATCGATTATTATGAATCTCGACCAGCGAGGGAATCGAATCGAAGACACATGCGTTTTAAATCAGTACGGGCCGATCGCGCAAATAAACGACGCCCGAGGACGACGTAATAAAGTATTGTAAAGTGCGCAGACAGGGCGACTGTGGAGGGGACCATTTGGGAAAATGGTAATGTAGTCGTCAGGAGATGCAGGTTCCAATCCCGGCTTACCAACGAACAACTAGGGAAGTAATCTTACTTTAGTGCAATACGGTGATGGAAAAAAATCGTGAAACTAATAATATAAATATCTCAATAGCTGCAGCGATGGGCTAGCCCCAGGGGGCTCAAAAATTGGAGCCTTGAATAACTGCTTAAAATGGGCAAATGGACCCACCGTGCCTATGGTTGACCGTGACGATGGTTTAATAATGTAGAAATGACCTTTCAATATTCTTTCAAGTTTGTCAACTATAGTCCAGCAAAATTAGAGTTTCACCTCGGCATGAGAGATATTAAGCTGGAAACATGCTCCTTTATTTTGGCATTCTTAATGTTGTCTCAAAAGTCACAATAAATCACGTGTCCGCTTCTTGAGTTATTCAAGGACAAAAATTGGTTTTTAGCAAATTTCTGGCTTCCTATGAATTAGCAGCTCAATTGTCTATTTGTCCAGCAGCAGTCGTTGTTTCTGGGGCCCCATTATATTGAGGAAAACGCACAACGATAGCATGCTGACTCCCAAGGGCGCCAAATGGCGTATTTGGCTTGTTGACGGCGCCTATTTTATTTGGTAACTTGACTGCGGAATACGGCATTATGTACCTTTCGAGCCATCGATATGCTATCACCATGCGTTTTCCTGTCGAGCTCACCCTATCCGCTTAGGTTACCTGTATGGCTGGGGGAAGTAAAATACCTCCCGCGGATCAACAGGCCCCTTGCCTAGGATTATAGGTGCAGACCCCAACGGCAGCAGCGGCGGAGAAGGCAGGCTTCGTTACAGCAAAGCTGACGGAAGAGGCAACGGATCTGGAATACTGAATTAGGCGCGAGTAAAGTTCAACCTGCAAAAGCGGCAGTTCCTGCAACAAAACCAGTTCACCACGTATCGACTTGCTCCTGCTCCTGGAGGCCAAGTGTGGGATGTCGAGAGAGAGATGTAGATGTTGGGCAAGTCTGCGTTTCTTAACTGTGGCCCAGGGGATACCGCGCCTGTGGAGAGGTCACCTCACCTTTGCATAGCAGCTGTAATAAATATCTGAAAAGAAGACAAGGCCTGTGATGATGATGATGCGTTTCCCATTTTTGAGGAGATTTGAGCCCCTGTTTCAATAGTTTTCCCCCCTCCCCCCAACTATCAGTTTTTTCTCCGTGCTGCTACACAAGAAACGCTCCACTTTATCTTGACTTTGTTTCTGTTTCAATTATTTTGATGCGACGCAGGTTACAAACCGGCGTCAGCGTCCGACACATCCTATATAGTACCTGACCGCTAGTTCAGTGTGGACCGGCCTCACAACACAATGTTTTCAACACGTAAAAAATATGTGTACAACGTTGTTGTTTTAACACGACCTCAGCGAAAAAGAGGAGAGGAGATAATGTGTTTAACCTGTATGTGTGTATGCAGGTATATCTGTTTCTGTGTTCCCTCGTAACTGCTCAACGGCTCAATCGATATTGCTAAATGATACGCCATTAAATTCTTCTTGACCGGCCCGGCCCCCTCTTCGGCCCCATGGCCGGCCCCTTCTTCGGCCCGAGTGTCACTGGCCGAGTGTATAGTAAAATATAAATAAAAAAGGCGAATTTTGTGCTCTTTGATATGAGGGCTAAACAAACTTTTTCCAAGACTCGAGTTTGTTATCAAAATAGAGGCCGTTGAAAGGCGAGGGCAGACATGTAGACTAATCTTGCACAGGCTTTGAATAATACACCATAGTTTTACATTTACAGATTTTTCGTAATTTAATCAATTGCGTAATTTTAAAACCATGACAACCCGATGGCGGTACACTAAAAAGAAAAAAACAAGTGGATAAGACTTAACGTAATTATCGAGATTCGATAAAACGATTACAGAAAAATGATAAATTAAATTGAATAAAATTGCAGGCGGGACTATTTGTTAAGAAGAAAATAAATAGAGTGGGTACCGCAGTCGGGTATTAGTAAATCTAAATGGCCTCCACAGCTTTTTTGTCCCGACTCCGAGAATCAAATGAGATATGAAAAATCAAGAAATGATTTGATGCTACAAAACTCAGTAAATGCACGCACAGTATATTTTGCATTTCGAGAATAAATTAACATTTAAATTTAAATGCAGCTCAACTGATGTTAATGTCTAGATTTTTTGGGGTTCCGCACCCGAAGGGTGCCAAACGGGACCCTATTTCTAAGCCATCACCCGTCCCTCTTTCTGTACCGAACTGTAACAGGTAGAGAGTTGAAATTTTCGCTGAATATGTATATCTGTTGCCGCTACAGCAACAAATAAAAAATAAATAAGAGGGTTTTCATACTGGACCAGATCGTGTAAATATTTTCATATAAGGTCTTTATTATAATTTATAATTAAAAAAAAATATATATACATTAAAATAATGTACAGAGGCGAACTCATATCTAGTAAGAGATTTCTAACAGCAAACCAAGTCAGGATGAGAAGGGTTGATCGCTGAGCACGGGTAGACCGCGTACAACAAAACCTAATTATAAATGAACTGGTACCTACACGAACTAAACGAGTTCCTACATTACATACTTATGTAAAAGGAAGACCTCTGTGGCTCTGCCTACCATGCGAGAGGTCCCGGGTTCGATCCCCGGCTGTGGTGAAAGAAAAAACCTGGTCTTGGATGTTTATATGTGCGTGACGTCGCTGTTTCTGGTTCCCACGACACATGGTATCCTAGTGTGGGGCCAGAAGCAATGTATGTGCCTGTATGTAAATGTTTATGTTATGTTTAGGTAAAATATACATCCTAAATATAAATAAATATAAAAATATTTGTCATGGACCAAGTGATAAATCCGGGCGTTATGAACAATGCCCGGACATTATGAATAATAACAAACTTCGTTGGGCAAAGTGAATAATTATAACTTGAACTTCCTTATTTATCACTTTGCCCAGAAATTCTGAATATTGCCATGTGGGTTTCGGGCAATGTGATAACACAGATACAATCAGGAAAAACACTGCGGCAGCTTAATTGAAGGGTAAAGGGTTGAGCGAAGCGAAGCCCTTTTAACCTTCGTATTAGGTTGAACATGTAAGAACAAAAATATTATCATAGGGCAGCAGAGTACCAATGAAAAGAAACATTGTTCTGCCCCATAGGTGATGGGCATTATATAAAATGCCCGACCGATTTGATTATACTAAGAGTTGTTATCACACTGCCCTCTCATTTTGGGCATTATTCAAACTGCGCGGGCATTGTTTATAATGATGGATTAATTACATGTTTCATAACATATATACTAATAAATACATAACTATAGTTCTAAAGAGATAGGAAATGCTTCTTCACGCGTCTTTGAAATACACAGTCAGGTCTTATGACCTGACTGTGTATTTGTAAACTTATGTTTTGTCACACAATAAAAACTTTTGAATTTAGAACGCTGGCCACAAAAAAGTTTATTGAATTCGAATTTCGAATTTTTAATGAAAATAAAAATGTGTACTTTTTAGAATTGTCCTCATTTTTAAATATGGAGTGGACACTTAAAGAAGACCGTGTCGCAGTTATTGCGTTGCATTGTTGCGGTTACGCGACAATTCAGATTTTCGACTTACTGAAAAATTTGAATATAACCAAAAGATTCGTTTATCGTACCATAAAACGATACAATGAAGACTCTAGTGTAGATGACAGGTCAAGAAGTGGTCGCCCTCGCTCTGTTAGGACTCCAGCAGTGATAAAAGCTGTGAAGGCGCGAATTCAAAGAAATCCCATACGTATGCAGAAACTATTGGCCCTTCAGATGGGGTTAAGCAGGACCACGGTGAAAAGGGTGTTAAATGAAGACTTAGGGCTTAGGGCATATCGAAGAAAAACAGGACATCGTTTGGACGCTCGTTTAATGGACCTGAGACTGAAGAGATGCCGCGCTTTGTTGAAGTGGTACGCGGGAAAAAAGCATCGGGAAATTCTTTTTTCGGATGAAAAAATTTTCACCGTGGAAGAGAGCTACAACAAACAAAATGATAAGGTGTACGCACACAGCAGTGAAGAAGCGAGCAACCGTATTCCGCGTGTCCAACGAGGTCATTTTCCATCCTCGCTCATGGTTTGGTTGGGAGTCTCTTATTGGGGCTTAACTGAGGTACATTTTTGTGAGAAAGGCGTAAAAAACAATGCAGTTGTGTATCAAAATACAGTCCTCAAGAACCTTGTGGAACCTGTTTCTCATACCATGTTTAATAACAGGCACTGGGTATTCGAACAAGATTCTGCGCCAGCTCATAGAGCGAAAAGCACACAAGACTGGCTGGCGGCGCGTGAAATCGACTTCATCCGGCACGAAGACTGGTCCTCCTCCAGTCCAGATTTGAGTCCGTTAGATTACAAGATATGGCAACACTTGGAGTAAAAGGCCTGCTCAAAGCCTCATCCTGATTTGGAGTCACTCAAGGCATCCTTGATTAAGGCAGCCGCCGATATTGACATGGACCTCGTTCGTGCTGCGATAGACGACTGGCCGCGCAGAATAAAGGCCTGTATTCAAAATCGCGGGAGTCATTTTGATTAAACTTTATTACCATAAGAATCTATGTTTTATTAAGTTCATTTTGCTATATAAATGTTTACATAAATAATAAACATGTCTAAATTATTTCATATTGCACATGTGACAGAACTTATGGCCTGACTATGTATATTGAGATTAGGACTGTCCCTGATGGTGCAGGAAAGTGTATTCCAAAACCGGAGTCTAAACCCGTACTCGTAGGACGTGGTGTTATGTTGTGGGGTCGTGAGCATGGCAAATGCGTAAGTTCTCGAGGCCTGCTGGAAGAAAGAAATTGAAAACGGTTTCATAGGAAGGTTAGACAGCGTGGATTCTGTAAAAAGTTGTAAAGGAAATTGAGGATGTGAGAATCCCGAAGAAGACGGATCGGCATCCACTTTGCGATGCTGTGATACATGGTCGTATTTGCGCAGCCCGAAAATAAACCGAATCCCGAGATTTTGAAGTCGTTCGAGTTTGTTCAGTAATTATTTGCTGGATCAGTGCTAACAATGACAATGTACAACATATTTTATGTTGTTTTGATATTATATTTTTATCTTCTAAAGCCAATAAAAATATAATACCTACAACTGTAATTCATTTATAAGTAAGATCATCTAAACAATAATAATAAAATAAGCATATTGTCATGTCATAATTTTTCTTTCGTTGTGCTCCAAGGTTTTCCAACCACAGGACATCAGCATAATTGAGGGTAGAAGAAGAGACTGAGCGAAAGTGCTTTTGGTCTCCTGACAGAGTGATAAGTGGCAAATACTCGTCAACTGACCTCGTTAACATGAAATTAACAAGACAGCTGGTTGTCGAAAATAAGACCCAGGTTTTAAGTTTTATCGCTATATACGTGTACATTGAAAGTGACAGGTAGAATGGGCTGTCGCTGCAACATGTTAAGAGAATGTCTGGTGCCTATAATCAGGGCCTGAGATTTCTCATGTAACAGGAGTCCGAAGGATGATGCTTTTACACCCCTAAGATCAGCATTCAGTGCCTCCTCTGCCGAGTTTACATCGTAAGGAGAGAAGTGGCGATAAATCAAGAGATAATCAGCATAAAGATGGTATGAGGAAGACAGGACTTCCAAAATTAAGTCAAGGAAAATTGAAAAGGAGAGGAGAAAATACACCACCTTGAGGTCACGCCATTCAGTAGACGTCTCGTCCGACCTAATGCGCTGTTGCTGATCTCTCAAATAAGAGTCGAACCAGATAGCAGAGAAGCAGGAGACGTTCAGGGATCTAAGAACCTCAACGATAATGTCGAAATCTACGAAGTTGAAGGCATTACTGCAGTCAAGCAAGGAAAACAAGACGGAAAGCTGTTTCGGTAAATGGCTTACTGGATGTCATCTGTAACTTTCAGCAAAGCCGTGACCCGGTGATAATCCAGACGGGAAAGTGTTTAAAAATATTTTTTGAGGAAGGGTGATATGAAAGCTGGTTATGTACATGGTCTCAAGGACTTTGGAGAGTATTTGCAGGATTAAAATGGGACGATACTCTTTGAGAGACGCGGGCGGGACTGGAAGTTTTGGATAATGGGATGACTAGCGCTTTTTCCACTCTTTCTAGAAGACGCCATTCGATATGGCAAATTATATGTTGTGTGTAATAGCAGGCAGTTCGTCTAGGATTATCAATCAGTAGCATCTTAAGGCAAATTGTATTATAGTATACAGTTTTCGAGTTGACTGCTAATAACGCCTTCTTGACCGCATCTCTCCCAACATTACTCAAGTTGAATGGTGTGGTGTCTGGTAAGGACTTCGAGCGTAGGCTCTGAAGCATGGCTTGTTTGACAGCAGGATCCATCACAACGGGCTTGGCAGAAAAGAACTGGTTGAGACCTTTGAGATTTACATTAACAGCTTGTAGGTTCTTGGGAATACCTACCGAATGGCCGAGTCGGCAGTGACCCTGCCCACGAAGCCAAGGGTCCCGGGTTCGAGTCCCGGTGGGGGCAGATATTTGTTTGATGAGGACGGATGTTTGTATCCTAGTCATGGTTGTTTATCCATCTAAGTATAATATTTATCTATATAAGTATGTGTATCGTTGCCTAGTCCCCAAGATACAGGGAATGCTAGTTTGGGGCTAGATCAATATGTGTAAATAGTGTCCTTGGTATTATTATTATAATATTATTATTAGGAGATATTTTTTTTATATTTTTCTTTTATTCTTGTAGGATGGTACGGAACCCTTCGTGTGTGAGTCTGACTCACACATGGCTGGTTTTTATTAATTTCGCAATTAAAATTAAAATTATCGTTAAATCCCATGTTCCCTGAAATCGATTGCATTATGCAAACTTAAATATAAGGACAGTGGAGATCTCATCAAGGTTCTGGACTTTGTATTTAATTATTTTGTGAGTCTTGAGCACATACGACTATTCCAATTTTGACGGGCCCTTAAATCCACGCTGTCAGTGTAACTATTTAAGCAACGCTGGTACTTCATTTGGGCACCAGTATGTGTAATCGGCCAATAAGGACTACATTCATACTGCATTGTGTAATGCAACTCGATCTGAGTGCGGCTAAACAAGATTGAAAATTTTGAATATTAATTTGTATGTATTTTGACAACCCCAGATGAAACATAAACATAAACATTTATAAACAGGTATATAACCTATAAACAGGTATGTTAATTGTTTTTATTGTTGTTATATGCAATAAAGGATATAATAATATATTCGCATTGCTTCTGGACCCACACTAGGATACCCTGTGTCGTGGGAACCAGAAATAGCGACGTTACACACATATAAACATCCAAAAACTGGGGATGTCTTTTTCTTCGTCTCTAGCCGAGATTCGAAGCCGGGGCCTCTCGCTTCGGAGGCATGGCATTGAACAGCAACGCCTCAGTTCAGTGCTCACAGTTTTTCTTCTTCTTCTATTTTATTAGAATTATTTAAAGCTTTATTTGGGATTTTTGGATTCATGGATGTTATAATATATCTATAATAATATAATGTACTTACATGTACATTAGGAAATGTTAGTAGATTCCAATAAGCACTTAAGAGACAAGGTGGGATATAGGGTAACTTACAATTATCTAGTAGACTAGAAATACAACTATGGTAGCGTTTGAGAGAAGGTTGATTTATTTGGGCATTTATTTAACTGTTCACCAAATTGCGTAAAAAATTACATAAAAAAAACATTTTCATCCCAAATATTCTAAATGTTCAACAAAAACTTACACCCTATTTTTACTAAACTACAAGTACTAAAGTTGTGACCTAACAAACCTAACTTAAGTATTCGGACAGAAAGTGACCTATAGCAACCAAATACTGTTCTTCGATACCACAAGACTCTACTTGCACTAAATTTGGTGAACAGATAACTTATTTGATAGTCAAAACTTATATTAGTAAACAATATTTTTGTTGCCATTTATTTGCACTTGGATCCAGGATTGTTCAAGGCGATCAATTTTTGTGTGTGATCAATCTATTTTTCAGAAACTTTTTTGCTAAAGTTGTACTTTTAGCATTTATTTAATGCTATGCTGTAGTCCTTCTTAACCTCTGGCGATCTGGATCCCATTATGAGGCATCGCGATTATTAACCTCATGTTATGGTAATAAATAACTAATAACATTCAAAACCTTTAGCGGGAAAATGTCATCTAATGATGACGCCAGTTGAAGAATTAAATTAAAAACATATAATTTGTAATTTACTTTTGACTTCCTCCAGCTTGTAAGTTAACAACTTTAGATGTAAGCTACATATTTTATAAACTTATAATTATGCATTTAAATAGGGATAATGCACTTTGTCTGGGTTTTGAAGGAATTAATTGATTCAGCATAAGATCTTATTTGCCTGGTGTCGGATCCTTAATGCCTAATATCGGTCAGATGAACGTGAAAAGAGGTGACGACTAAGATAAACATCTGTCTTTGCTTATTAAAATCAACATAATATATTTATTTATGAAAGGTAACACGAGTAATTATTTCAACACTCTAGGAACTTGGCAGAATTACAGAATTTCGATGTTTTTTGTTAATAAAACAAACTAGATAGAACAATAAGCGGCATATTTTAATGGTCATAAAACACAAACAAAATTGTTGTTTTTCTTGTGTTCTTGTGATCAGCCAATGTTTGGTCAATTTTATTCAGGAATCTTAACAACCAGAAGACTTCTGTGGCGCTGCGGTTGTGGCTCTGCCTACCATACGCGAGGTCCCGGGTTCGAACCCCGGCTGGTGAAGCAGAAAAAATAAATTCCAGTTCTTGCATGTTTTTGTGTATGACGTAGCTGTTTTTGGTTCCCACGTCTAAGGGTATGTATGTGCCTGTATGTAAATGTTTATGTTTCAAACAGCGATAAAGCTTGTATTTATGGTTAAGCGACAAATTTGACAAATAACGTAAAAAAATAGTAAATTGTGGGGTAGATTGTAGCAAATATACTTTTAGCCACGGCTTTACGGTTACCTAAAGAACACCTGTACCTAATTGTATTCCTATGACAATGAGTGATAAATAATCAGGCAACGCACATGTATTTGGGGCAATGTAACTCGGGACGACCCGAATGGCCGAGTCGGCAATGAGCTTGCCTACGAAGCCAAGGGTTCGAGTTCCGGTGGGGGAAAATATTTGTTTGATGAGAACGGATGTTTGTACCCTAGTCATGGTTGTTTATCTATCCAAGTATAATATTTTACTATAAAAGCATGTGTATCGTTGTCTAGTACCCAAGATACAGTGAATCCTAGTTTGGGGCTAGATCAATGTGTGTAAATAGTGTTCAAGGTATTATATTATTATTATTATTTAACCATGAATGACATCAGATAAAACCTAGCATATACAAAAATCACCTTATGACCTAATCCAACTAATATTATAAATGTGAAACTATGGTTGGATGATTGTGTATTTTTCCCTCAATCACGCTAAAATGGCTGAACGGATTTGAATTAAATTTAGCACAGAGATAGTTTATGAACTAGATTAACATATATGATACTTTTTATCCTACTGCACTAGAAGGAGGGTAACGTTATCTCAGTAAACGATAATTTCTAGAAATACGCAGATAAAGTTGCGGGCATCAGCTAGTACCAAAATAAAGGTCAAAATTACATCTTTAAATGAGTGCATAATAAGGAATTTTCCGAATATTTTTATTCATAGACTCTCAAAATACGAAAAACAAAGTTTTGGCCTAGAAAAAATATAATTTATTTTTATACAAACGATTTCCTTGAATCGCACACCCGTACAATAATAGGATTTATACGTAATATCGAAGCCTAACGCCATATACCAATTTATTTGGAGTAAACATGAAATAAATTATCGACGGAGTACTCTAATTGGGACATTATTTAATGTGTATTCAAAAGCTAATTAGTTTTTCAAATGACTACACACATTACGAAATCACTAACCCACAAAAGCAGTGCATGCTGCACTTCCTAACGGATCCAATGAATAGTGAACGCAACGATTTTCTGTGAACCTATTGTCTATGAAATAGAGTATATTTTCCCGTTAAAATTATGCATTTAAATGGAGTAGATGTAGAAATACAGGTAAATTGCGCCAATTGTGCGATATATGGTTCTGTGCGACAATAGGCGCTCTTATCCTAATTTTGTTCTGAAATGTTGAACTACAACCTCTTCCTTTGAAAATCTGGTTATATATAACTTTCTTGTATTACAATTTTGAAATAGGTCAAAATATCGTACCCATGAGTGCAATTGCACCCATGGCCCGCCTCCCCTGAATTCGCGCCTGTGACAGCCGGAGACAGCATATTGCATTTTTTGTGAGTTAGATGTATACAAATATAGTCGTGATTATTTCCAGATTCAAAACGAACGCCTAATTATGACTGCATCTGTGTAGATCATTAATGTATTAATGATTGCATTAACAGGACGTGATGTTTGGAGTAATGTTGGAAGAGAACAATGATTAGTTAGTGAAAAGGCTGGCATATGCAAATAAAACCGTGGTCTGTTGGAATACAGAGCCTGCATTACTTATATTTTTGCATTAATTTTCACATGATATTTATGTCGAATAGACCACGAGTATTTCGAAAACTCTCAATACTAAGATTTATTGACAAAAATCGGGGGTTCAAGTTGACCATTTGGCGCGAAAACGTCTAATGACATCAGCGTCTAATGACAGGAAGACACAGGAACTAAGGGAAAGGGAAAAAGAAAGGAAAGACTGACGCAAAGCCCTTACTTTCTGTTTCTTCCTGTCATTAGACGCTGATGTCATTAGACGTTTTCGCGCCAAATGGTCAACTTGAACCCCCGATTTTTGGCAATAAATCTTAGTATTGAGAGTTTTCGAACGTTCCGTTTCACGTTACTTTTTTTTTAAATAAATACAAAACAAAATTGAATAAAAACGTAAAACAATTGATCAATCACAACACGATTATTTCACACGAGCTTTCTCTAATTGCGACTCAGCTTATGCGATGCTCTGATAAATCAGTTTTTGAAAAGCGATTTCATTTAAAATTACCTATTGATAGTATCCAGTAATTTTGGCCATGACTAACAAAAATATATAATATATAGTATGTAGAGAGGGTGAGTTTAACACCATTACTAGACAAGGTAAAACATACTCCTATCTTTAAAAAATATTAAAGTTGGTATACTGAGTACTCTTACAGCTTTTGTAAGGAGATGACTAGAACTTAGGTGAAATCTACGAATTTCCTTGCATGCATGAAATATTCTCGTGAGTATCTCGTATTTCCGATTTAACCTTTGCCTTCCAATCGTCAGCAGATTGTAAGTTTTTTTTGTTTATTCCAGCCAGCCGCGCTCATTTATAAATAAGAGAAACGAAACCGAACAAAAGAATAAAAAGAGCGCCAAGCATACCCTTTTCGAATTTTGTTCGAAAACGAACGATCTTTTGATAAATATTGAAATATGGAATGGAGATACGATACTTTTTGTTCTCATTGCCAACCTTTTTTCTGTTCCTTTTTTAATTGTTTCTCGGATGCTGGCCTCATTTGTTTTGTTTTTTAAATTCTGTTAATGGCATTTGATGGCGAGAAAACGACTTAAACGGTCAGATATTGGAGATGTGGGCTACCGTTTTATTGACTATTAATTTTGGAGCTCCCAAACACGAATAGTTGAGTCGGAAGGTAAAAAGGCAGTAATCTCGAAATTTAATGGTTTTTATTAACAAGATTCCGATTACTTGTTTTTTAACACGATCGTAACGAATGGTTAATTGGGATGTTATGTTATATGGATTTAGTTAGATTAGTGTGATAGTAGATACAATAAGTTCAACTATGGCAATAGTATGCCTCAAGCAGTATACGAATTAAGTAGACTAAGTATGAAGTAGGTCCGTACGAAGCACACCTACTAAATGTAGAGCATAAAGCTGAGCCACTCTCATCTCAACCATCATGCAGTTTGAAATGTAATAGCCTTGTGGTTGGTGAAAAGCGCGATCCTATAACATGTTAATATGCATAGTGTACTTGTGAACGGGTAAAATACTTAAAAAACATTACAGTGCGCATAATAAAAACCCATCTCAACACGCCGCGTCACTCAGCGCATCGACAATCCGAATCGAAATGTGAAAAAATAAAAATAAATCTTTTATAACTTCGGAACGCATCTCCGAGATTTCATATTTTAAAATAAGAATCTGTTTTGAATAAGGAATACACGATTGTGCTATGTCATGTTTTGTATAGGGAATGCGTATGTGTTTTTATTTTTTTATTCCGAGGAACTATTGTTCAAATGAGGCCTACCCTGCCCTCCTCAGGTACTCGGCTTTTAGGCCACAGAGGGGAATGTACTAGAGTGAAAAGAATCTCTTTAATACGCCTGATAATTCCAAGGGATTTGAAGTTCCATCAAAGTTTTGAATCTATAATGAGAATCCGTCTCTCTTTATAATTACGTGTTAGACTATGGTACTGGTATCATTAAGCAGGTTGTACATTACGTTGTACATACATTTAGTACATTTTTCGTTGCATAATTTCTTTGCGCCCTAAGAAGAAAGGAAAGCTTTTGTCATACATATTTTGTTATGTTTTAAAATGTTGTATCTATACACTGTGTTGTAATGTATCTTTTATAATTTTCTGAGGATTAAATAATAACTTAGTTCTCTTTTTTATTTATAAAATTTTGTAAATTAAAAAATGTTGCTTCGATAACGTCAAAACCTATTGTAAAAGCGAAAAGTTATTGCTACAAAACGGTACAATTTAGCCACATTAGTTAACGAACTCGCATTGTGCAGCACCGTTCATGTGCCGCCAAAAAATCAATATTGACCTCGAAAAAAAAAACTGCACTTTTTTAAATTTCAACACAAAAACTGCGGGATAAAATCGGTCCAGGTGCAGCGAAAGGGTTAAATATTGCTGCCTCTTTTTAACTTGAAAGCAATATTTCCTTTCTCTGTCTCAACCCTTTGACGGAGGGTTGATTTTTTTGGGTCAAATCTCGTGATTTCTCATTGATTTTTCGAATATAATGAGATATTGTGTTTCTCGCTTTTGTTAGAGTTTTAAAGTTCAGCTTTGGTCTAGTTTAAATGGTTTTGTTGTGTGCGTGTACGTGACATGTATGTGAGTGATTAATGATGTTGCGTTGAATGAGCTCCAAGTATCTGAGCCCACGTTGGAACTAAGTTATTTCGATATCTTTGCCTTTGATAAATATATAAATATGTTTTACTATACTGTTATTCGTGAGGATAGCAAAAATAGAATTCAAAACCTCGGGATTCGGTTTGTTTTCGATCTGCGCAAGTTGGGCCACTTCTCGGAGTATCGCAGAGAGTTGAAATGGGTCCCGATTCGCCTTCGACGGGACTCCCATATCCTCATTTGCCTGTTCAATATTTAATGTAATCCTCGCTATCCTGGCTTCTTACGGGATCGATTGGTTTTTTTGTCTTTGGTTAGGCCACGGAGATCGCACACTCGGTCACTACTTGCAACATAACACTGCCGCTCATGAGAATGGGTTCATACGAGCTATCAGTCTCTGGAACAACTTCACCAGCGCCATCAGAGACAGTCCGTCAATTTACACTTTTAAAAGTCGTCTTACCATCATTCTCTTCCATGGATAAGTATGAGATTTTACTTGTATCTATTTATGCATACGTTACATACTTTTTGTATTATATAGATATGGGTATGTAGTTTATTATTTTTATTAACATATTTATTGTTGTGCAATGTGCACATAGGTCTACCTGTAGTTTCTTTTTTCCTCTTTTTACTCTATTCTAGGTTTTCTGCAAGAAATCTCTTATTAGAGATAAGCTCGCCTTTGTATATGTTCTATCCTTTACATTTGTTTTGTTTTCACTATTTTGTGCAATATAGTATATCGGAAAAGTATATTGAAATATTAATTTAAGGCTGAATAAATTATACTTTTGATATCTAATGGCTCTACTTAAATATTTAGCAAATTACATAAAAAATAAAAGTAGTTAGATAGGTCTCCGTATCTTGGAGGATTTATGTAAACATTCAAACCTTACCTTACCTCGTTCAGCAATCAAATTGTGCCTAAAATGCGCGGGCGGGTGAAACTTTTAACATCCGACAAAAATGACATTCGAAACCGAATTAGCATTTCCCCACGCCTCCATCTAAAAGTCAAAACTAATTTCGAAATTCGTAAACTAACGGAACCTATTCTATACGCGTCATGACATGTAGAAACACTTCAATTGTCTTGCAGTACCAGGTGACTAAACCCAAAAACGCCCACATCACAAAATCCTAAATAACAAACCACGCGAGAAAAAATAATTAAATAGAATCGTAATTGTGTAATATGCGCTCACGCTGCCATCTCTACACATCTGTTTTTGTCAACACACCTGAGTTACTTTATACCTCGCTCTGTCTTTCTTAGGATTTGTGGGATGGAAGAACGGGACGGCTATGTAAGAGTGAGTACACCTCAATATGGAAGTGACAAAAAACTCACGTTTCCTGTATGTTTCGTATCATTTGAAAAAGGAATAATGCGGCCACAGTATATGCGTGATTTGGAGATAAATGTAATTATGTAGATAAACCCTTATGAGTAATCTAATCAATGATATATCTATGTAATTTTTACCAAATTGTCACATGATCGTTATCTTTCATCATAAAGACAGGCTGTCCAGTATCATGATAACTCAGCTGTGAGAACACTTTTTGTTCGAGCAAGCAAAGCAATTCCGTTCAGCTTGGACAAAAATGCTTTCGCATATCCATCTGTCCGGATTTCCAGCTGTTCTCCTCTACATGTCGCATTTCGCAATCGATTGCCGTGAAAATTAGTGAACAGGTTCAATAATATATTGAACCTGCTCACTAATATATAAGTATATATAGGTTTTTATTTATTTATTCAGATTTTGTTTTTTTATTTCAAAACGGCAGAGATTACAAAGTTATTGGCGGCTACTTTCATACTCCGTGAACGTAACGTCCGCATATATATATATTGGTATTTAATGAAGTTATTTGATTTAATAATAATTCCACCTCTTCATAATTCATAAATTTATTATTGCAGACAAATAATTCAGATAACACGATATAGACACTGAAATAGTGTACAAAGGCGAGCAAGAGATCCCTTCCAGCAAACCAAGTTAGGATGAGAAAGGTTAATCCGATAAACTTCAAATAAAATTTTCTGTGTCGCTATAGAGGTCCGCAGCTAACAGATCTATTATTATTACTTTTGTTTAGTCTTCTCCTTTTCACCGTATCTGCAATTCTAGAGCATTAAGCACAAGAGTGGCATATTTTTGTTGCTTGAAAGCAGATGAATGGTTTCGTATCCTTTTTTTTTTTTTTTCATTTAGCCATTAAGGTGTCCCACTGCTGGGCAAAGACCTCCCCTTCTTGCGTCCACACTTCCCTGGTCTGTGCCACCTCCGGCCACCTCGGCAAAAACTTGTCGAGGTCGTCCCGCCATCTCCGTTTAGGCCTGCCTCTACGCCGGTATCCGTCCTGTGGCACCCAGTTAGTGGCGATTTTCGCCCATCTATCTGGGTGCATGCGACTTACGTGGCCGGCCCAGTTCCACTTTAGCTTAGCGGTCTGTGCACCCACATCAGCGATGCCAGTTAAGGAGCGCAGTGTGGTGTTCCTTATGCGGTCCGTCCTACGAACACTTAGGATGCTGCGCTCCATTGCTCGCTGGCAAACCTTGAGTTTGGACTTCTGAAGTTCGGTCAAAGACCATGACTGAGCGCCGTAGGTTAGGATAGGCAGGATACACATGTCGATGAGCTTGCGGTTGAGGGTCAGCGGAAGGTTACCCTTCATAAGCTCCTTCATGGACCAGTAGCTCTTCCAGGCGTTAGAAATGCGTCTATCGATTTCTTTATCCTGCCTGTTTTCGAAGGAGGCTATCTGGCCCAAGTAAATGTACTCATCGACATAATGTATTTCCTGCCCATCTACCTCAACCCTACGTTTGACACTGTTAGTCATGGCCTGGGTTTTTGAACGATTCATCTTTAGTCCAACCTCAAGGCTTACATTGCTGAGTTCCTGTAACATACGCTGGAGCTGGGGTGCAGATGGGGCAAACAGGACAATATCGTCGGCGAAGCGAAGGTTAGTAAGTCTTCTGCCACCAACGTCAATGCCTCAGTCTGCCCACAAATTCATTGCTCTTCACTATGATTTGATTAAGGGTGTGGAGGTGATCTGTGGTGGAGAAGCCGGGGCGAAATCCGGCTTGTTCTGGGGGTTGATGAGAGTCAAGCTGACCAGCAATGCGGTTTTCTATTATTTTAATAAAAACTTTGTAAATATGTGATATGAGGCTGATAGGGCTATAGTTTCCTATATCACTTTTATCGCCCTTTTTATGCAGCAGAATAATGTTGGAATGACATAATTTAGTAGGGAGTTTTCCTTTCAAAAGTGTTGCAAATATTAGTTATATGTGGTAGTAATACTGGTCTTCCGAATTTTAAGGCTTCTGTAGTTATTCCGTCTTCTCCAGGGCTTTTATTATATTTCATATTTTTGAGGGCAAAATTTACTTCAGTGGCGTTTATGAAAGGGATAGATCAATCAGGGCAACTGTGTATTATGTTTGAAATGTGGTCTAGTTTTGTTATATCTGAGTATAGGTTTGTGTAGAATTTGATGCAAATTTCTATTATTTTGTCTCTACTTCCTTGTTGTTGACCATTCTCGTCTGTAAGCCTTGTAATCCAGGATTTACCTTTCGAGATTCCTTGTTTGGCAACTCGGAGCGAGGTGTTATTTTCTATCGCTGTTTGCACCAAATTTGTATTAAATGTTCTCATGTCTTTTCTGATGTTACGCTTTACTTGTCTGTCGAAATGGTAATATTGATTGGAGCATTTCTCTAGGGATTCTCTTTCCTCTATGAGAAGTTTAGTTGATGCACTCAATTTGAATTTGCAGGGTCTATCTTGTCTTAATTTATTGCTAGCAGATTTTATAGCGTTTTGTATGTTTTTTAATTGAGTTTCTACGTCGTCTATGTCTACATTGAGATTTGCAAACTGGTTCGTCAGTTCCAAGTTAAAAGCATTTGCGTTAAGTGTAAGGTTATTGCGGTTAAGTTTTTTAATTTGTTTGGTGAATAATTTTTACGGAGAATTTTTGTGTTGAGACATATCCTTGCACGAACAGGTCTATGATCGGAACTACATTTGAACTGATTTAGAACGGATAGATCTTTTACTATATATTGATCTGATGGCAGTACGTAATCTATTTCATTTTTAGTTTTTCCATCGAAAGAGCGCCTGGTCCAGCGACGCTGAGGCTTTTTAAAGAAGAAGCTGTTACTTATTTTGAGGCTCTGTCCAAAGGCGAACTGGATCAAACGAGTGCCACGATCGTTACGGCTTCCCAGTCCGTGTGGTCCAAGTATATCATCGTTGTCCAGTTCTTGCCTTATCCCGACTTTGGCGTTGAAATCACCGAGGACTATATTCCAAATCCCACGGTGTTCATCGCAAGCCTTATTTGTAAGGTCATAAAATTCTTCTATTGCATCGTCGCTATGCTTTGCTGTCGGAGCGTAAGCCTGGATCACTGTTAGAGTTTGATTCTGCGTCACTCGAAATTTGAGGACAACGATCCGGTCCGAGTAGCTGATAAATTCAATGATATTATCCTTCCACTTCTTAGCCACCAGGAACCCAACTCCGTATAACCCGCTGGTGACTCCGAAGTGATAGAATATACCATTGTCTCTTTCGACAGTTTTCTCTCCTAACCTTCTAGTTTCTGCAAGACCTACAATGTCCCACTTGATATCTTCCAGTGCTTTGTCTAACTCTATGAGTTTGGCATCTTCCATTAAAGTGCGAACATTGAAGGTTAGAATGTTCAATGTATCGGAGTCCATTTTCGTGTGTGCCATAGTCGTCTGACGGGGGATCGCTCTCGCCCAGAGATTCTTAGCACCCCTGCTTCCAGGGCTAGTCCGGCTACCGTCGTCGCCGGCGTCGCCACTGGAGGCGCCGGGAACTTGGGGCCGGGGTTGTGTGTGTACACTCATAGGGAGGGGGGTTTGGACCGTAAACCCACCACGCTGGTCCAGTGCGGGTTGGTGGGGTTTAGGGGATTGGGAAGGGGAAAGGGGGGTGAGGAGAAAAAGGATGTGTTTAGGTAGGAACGTGAGGGTAGGATTTAAGGATACCACTTTCTCGGAAGACAGGTATGAGTTGGTGGTAGCTCGGGAGGCCGGGGGCGCGTGCCCGTATATCACAAAAGATTCACCGGAAAAGCAAATCAATTATGGATATCCCTGACATAGTATCCTATTAATAATAATATCCTATTAAACCCCTTCGTATCCTATTAATGTTAAAAGTTTGCGTTTACTACGCCAAGCCTATGATGTTTTGAATGACGTATTCCATACAATGTGAACTTTTTAAGATTTCGAAAATAGAATGTTTTTAACTTAACCCTTCCATATTTGACAAAAAAGAGTTTTTATATTTAGAACACGACGTGGTCGGCATGAGGATTTAGTTCTTTTGAATTTAGAAACTGTTCGAATAAGGAATACCGGCGTTCAAAATATGGATTGGAATAACGGGCTTTCGCTTCCTTTTACATTTTTAGTTCCAAATGTTCCGTTCGAAATGAATAAAACAATGTAGGTGTATTGTGAAAAACTTTTTGTTCAAATATGTAAAACTCAGATGACGCAGACAAATCGAGAAAAAACCGAGAATTGCCATATTTTTCAACAAAAAGTTGAATGAAACTTATCATTAGCTTATGTTATCTTGGATCAAGGAAAAAATATCAGATGTCATATCGCAAACCAACCCTTTGTAAACTGTAACCTTACGAAAAGGGGTAATTTCAAAGAAAAAAACTGTATGAGTTGTATGACAGTGTAATATTTTGACAAAATCCGCCGCGTCATGTTACAGCCGGCTGAAAGGATTAAAAAAGGAAAGAAAAGATTTATTTTAAAAAAGACAGATTTTAGGGAAGGGGTGTGGGCGTTGAGCCTCGGACGGAGCAGACGTCACGGAGTTATCGTTACTTTTAATTTATTTCTATCATATATTTTTTCTATTAAATTTTTAAATTAATTGTATATTTAGTTTCTACAAATAAGTTTCCTAATATAAAGTTTCGTATGATTATTTATGCATGATATGGGCATACAATAGTAGGTTATGTGACTGCTACAAAATGGAGGGCATTAATACCCGAGAGTGGGCTTATGAAACGAGCCGAAGGCGAGTTTCATAATAATATCACACGAGAGTTTTAATGCCTAATTATGTACAGTTACATAAACTAGTTTATCTACACATATATCATGAGCTCTCTTTGATGTGTTCAAGAACCGCATGTTCGACCGGCATTGTGGCATTGATCATTGCTCTGCAGTTTTTTAGCTTGTTGTGTAGTATCAAGTTCACAGACAAACTAGGGGCGGCACGCAGGCGGGCGTCTGCATTCGAAATTTGAATGTCATAATTTGACAAATTTGGGTACATTATGGTCATAATGATTTAGATAAGAAATGAGTTTTTACCAAGAAGTTTATCATTATGCTGGTCGTAACGTGTGGTTTTTCGACGCAGTAAAGAGGGTTTATGACACGTGTGTAGATAAAAACGGTAACGTAATGTAAAAATTGGTAATTATAGAACATCATAGGCGGAAGAGGATAGGCTAATATTATTATTATTATCGACTCTGAATTTCGAACCTAAGTGTTTTCAGAGGCACACTATGTCAGTTTTATCCATGATGAAAGGCGAATTTCCTAGTCAAAACAACACAACTTTAATATATCTATTACCTAAAGAATATGAATATGTTGACTTTCAGTCAATGCTACACCTTCCTCTGTACCGGCGGCGGCGCACGGAAGTATGCGCCCGCGCAGCCGCTCTATCGCGACTGTTGCTCCTTATAGTTGTATCATTGTTGTACTGTGCCAGCTCCTATGTGTTGGACCATTGCGATATGTTTTTTTTTTGGTTGCAGATATATTGCTAAAATTCTACAAATACAAGACTTACTTGTTAAATTGCACATTCCTTAGCCTGCATACATTAAATCAAAAGGAGAGATTTCCTTCACTCTTATGGAGAATTTTACTTTACAAGGCGGTTTAATTCTGTAATCGGATAACAGAATAGAACGGTATAGTTAGTTATAAATAAATTAGGGGATTGCTACACGTTTAATCTTTTTCTATAACACTGATATGACCTTATGACTAGTCTTATGTACCATCTACGTGGGGTTGTGTGCGATCGGCAACAAATTCTGCTAAAGAAAAAACAATTGACTGATTGACAAAACAAAAGTATGAATATTAGTAATCATGAAAACGGCAAGACAAAATGAATGCATTTTAAACACATTTTAAATACCATTTGAGAAACAAACAAAACAGGCGTGGAATTTGTTGTAAAACAAAAATAAAGCTGCATTCCTTCTATCGTTGCCAAATACTAAAAACGTTGAACTTGTCATCAAAAAAATCTAATTAAGGAGGCAAGAGGACGTTCAGATATGCGGCCAGCCGGCGCTCGTTATTAATTTTCAAAATTTAAACAAAAATATAGCGAACAGTTCGACAACTATGCGAGTCATTTTGCGCGGCGGACATATTTGTGTGTTCCGTTTTTGGAACGCGCCAAACAACGCGATTTCGTGTGAGAGCGAGAGAGAGGCGTGGGGTGGTTTCTTTCATTGGACAGATACGGCTGTAGGTGGGCTTGGTGGAAAAGGTGTAAGTCGGAAACCGGCAAATGTTTTGTGACGGTCAGTAATGTCAGCCATAATCTGAAGAAGTCTGCGTGAGCTACAGAAACCTGCTGGTAAAATGTTATTTGGGCGTATGTTTTAAAAATTATTCCTATTTTTTTTTATATTTTACATAATTTTATTTTATTTATTTAATATGTATGTGAGATATACAACATTAAAGGTATACACCCAATGCGCTGTACAAAGTCAAATAGTCATTCAACGTCAATATCATCTTAGGTAAGTCGATTTGTTATACGGATAACAAATTCGTAGAAAATATTAAATATTACGTTGACCATTACATTCAATTCAAATTCAAATAGTATTTAACAGTATTAAGTATGTCAAGGGTACTAAAAATAAAATGTCAATGCAAAAAAAAAACCAAGACAGCACTTTTACACATTCATCTCGCAGAATCTGCCACATTCTCGCACAATATGTCTCCGCATCTCCAAACAGATCAGTCAGTGGTGCTGCAGCCAACAGAGCGTTGAGACTGTCCCGCGCCGGTGCGGTGCGTGCCCGCCCGCTAATAGCTGGTGCCTGCGCCCGCGGAGATATCGGGCACGTATAGCGCGCATACCGACAAGCACGGCGCAGTCACAGTCGCCTCAACAACAGCAACAATCGACACAACAACAACAGAAGTTGCTCGGTGTTACGTCTGACCTCTAGTGAATTGTATCCGAGCAAATCCAATATAAAAGCGGATGGATAAAGATAAGGGTAGTATCCAAATTTCCTCTTATATAGGTATTGTAGGAAAGCTTTCTGTACCTTCTCGAGCAAAGGTATGTAGGAGCTTTCGTGCGGATTCCAAACCACCAAGCTAGATTTAAGTTTGGTTCTCACTAGGCCCGTGTAGAGAAGCTGGACCACACCCAGGTTATTACTATTCCGTATTACAATCGCCAATATTTTGAAGCATTCCTTGGCCAAAGTGCTCATGAGCTCATGGAATCTAAGTTTAGGGTCGAACGTAACACCGAGGTCCCTAATAGATTACACTCGAGTCATAGACTCCGTACCGAGTGTATATATCGCACTTATAGGTTGAGAGGAGCGCGTAAAGGACATTACATAGCACTTGGCAGTATTGAATAGGAGTTTGTTGTTCACACTCCACCTATGAACCGCGTCTAGATCTTCATGCAGCAAGCAACAATCATCCTCTGAACTCACGGGAAGTATCAGTTTTAGATCGACCGCATACAGAAGGCAATTGGCGTGTTTGAGCTGATATTCCAGGTCATTTATCATAATGATAAACAACAACGGACCAAGAATAGACCCTTGGCTAACGCCCGACCGTGTATGGTACGGCTGGGACTCATTCCTTTTTGGCTAATATATAATTAACAACAAAAATACTGATTTGCACAGCAAAAAAGGATCAGCAAAAACACTTTTTATATATATATATTTTTTTTATGTGTTTATATATGTTTTTTTTCTTGCATGTTAAACCTAACACGAAAGATAAAAATTTACCCTTCACCTAAGCTGCCGCAGCATTTTGTCTTAGTATTTGCTGAGCAAATCAGTGTTTTTGATGTGCAGTTTAATATTTCCCTTACTTTTTGTTACACTTTACTACTTGAAAAGGCCGAGTATTGTTTTTTAATTAAAGTTTAATTAGCAAATTAAGGACACAATCCAAAGCAAACATAAAAGATACAGCTAACATCTGTGAAGCAAAAAAAAAATGCCCAGTAAATCAAAGGACTTTTTTTATCTAACTTTTCCAAGTTACACTGCTTTATCCTTGGGGGCGCCGCGTATTTCTCACAATTCCCGGTTTTTGTTCTTGTGCAATTTTCGGGAAATCCTCCGCCGCGGCCACTAAGTCTGGATATCCGTAATTATGCCTATTTCGATCGACCACTTTTTGCGCACATTTCCTGTCAAGGGCCCCTACTCTCTCGCTTTCATTTTTATTTGTTTAGGAGTCATATCTGATATGGTGCGGGCGATAACTTAGAATTGGAGCAGAAGAAGTTATAGGAAAAAATCGTCTATATTTTACAGAAACTTGCCATCAAACGAAGATAGATAAAAAACAATACCAATTGTAAGGATCGGCCTATAGGTGGTGAATGAGACGAGTCATTTGTTCAATAGACAGGCGTTTAATGATCTTAGAGTGATACATACATACTGATTATATAGGGATAGGGTAAAGGTGTGTTCGCACACTACACCTTCCCCCTTTTTTTCAAAGAAAATATATAGTATCATATTTTTTTTAAATAAAATTTCATGAAAACAATTGATATTAGACATAAGATAACATCACCATAATTATATATCAGTCACATCTACTTCCAAAATCTGTGTAACTCAAATCATAATAATAACAAATAACATTTTACAAATAAACACTTAAATTTAGCACTAGCTCAGTAATTTTTTTTTTTTGTCAATTTAATGTTTAGAAATTTTATCTCCTAATTTTTTACACATTCGGAATATCTATTAGAAAATTTTCAGCAAGTGCTAAATTTAAGTGTTTATTTGTAAAATGTTATTTGTTATTATTATGATTTGAGTTACACAGATTTTGGAAGTAGATGTGACTGATATATAATGTATACTTCACCAACTATACTTATTCAACTGCGTATTACTTTCACTCACTAGGATGCTCTATTTTAACATACGGCGCAATACTTCATTCCTCCACTGAACCCTATAATCTCGAACAACATCCATCACCAAATACGGTTTCTAATAAAGTTCTCTGAGTCATTTATTCATTATATTAAAATTTCATCATTACTCTTATAGTAGTGCAGCTGCAATAAGAGCTGCTAGGTATTGTTACGATCCATTCTCGTCAGAACTTCTAAGCGAATTATCGGTGGCAAGTTCTGCTAAACAATTTCTAGGTGGTCTCCTAATTTGGTTTTCTGTTGTTATCTGCATTGTAATGCATCGCGTCACATGCATCATTGGTTTGAATTCTACACCTTTGGTTATAACTGGACTGAATATTTTTCTATCCTACACTATTAGGTACACTTTGAATTCTAAAATTTACTTTGAATATGTGCATTTTAATTACTTAAATGAAGTAAAATAGGTAATTTACTATGAAAAACAATAACAAAATTTTAACGTATCTTTTGTACAGTATAAGTAGATATAATCACACAAATCATCACACGTCACATCTCTTTTACTAATTCATGCCACATTCTATGAAATCATCATCATCATCACCGTTTTACATACATCATCACCAAACTTATTTTTATTCATCATTTAAAATATCACTTGCTATATCGATTCTCATCGCCTTCGTTAATTTATTCCATCATCCATCAACACTTGCCAAATAATATTTCATCAACTTTCACACAAACAACTTTCTTCTCGTTTTTTTTTTGTTTATACCTATATTTATTCATACATGATGTTCTTACTCTCATACGTCAATTAATTCGTTAAAAAACTAATAAAGTTCTTGACGTCAACCCCTTACAAATTAATCTGAATTATTTATTACACCATATTCGGGGAAGTAAAGCATACACATACAAAACAATTTTAATTTCTTAAATATTCAATTTCTAATCGTTCAATATGTCTTTTACATTTACAAATGAACAATTATGCCGGTAATTGTTTACTAATAAATTGTCTCAAATAAAATATCTCACGAAAATCACTAAACAATTACAAAAAAAAAATCGGGTTACGACTCACGATCACGAAGACTTCGCGTGGCACCTATCGTTTCTATTGCCTTAGTGCTGCAGCTCGCTCCGGGAAACATCTCCCAGCTGCTCCTCATCGGACCCGTACGGTTACGCCCTGCGCCCGGCTTTCCACATCACTTAGGCTTGAAATTCGCCCGGCACCCGGCAGGATTCCTCTTTGTATTTTAATTTAGATTTTTGGTAATTTGGTATTATTTAGGATTTAATTTGGTCACTTGTTCTGGTCTGCATACTGCATAATTCTTCCCTTAGTTTTCACTCTTCATTTTATATTTATTCTTCTTGCTTAATTTTTAGAAAACTATGTATTATTTTAACATTTTAATTAAAATTATGTTTGCATTCTATGCATTTTATAGTTCTTTAATTTATTCACTTTTTTTCCATTTCTTCATTATTTCTCACTTTTTATTAATTCTCCACTTTTTCATCTCACATTTCCACTATTTTATATTTCACTGGCCATTCGGCCCAGCGCTACCCCGCGAGAGGTAGGCTGGCCTGGCAAGGTCGCCATGTAAGGATCGGCCTATAGGTGGTGAATGAGACGAGTCATTTGTTCAATAGACAGGCGTTTAATGATCTTAGAGTGATACATACATACTGATTATATAGGGATAGGGTAAAGGTGTGTTCGCACACTACATAATCTAATAACGACATACATGCATAGAATTCTTACACAAACCTTATATTTATTGCAGTGATCATATGATCATATCTTTGTGGAATCTGATCTAGGTCAATTATATCCACGAAATTCGTGGTCAAATTCCACTGCTATTTTATTTGGATCATTGTTCCACTCAAAAGTGACTGTCCACTAATAACACTTTATTTTATATCCTTTTACCGACTGCAAGAAATTTATTTATTTCCCAATTTGTTGTAATAAATATTTTGTCGGATCCCCTTGTGTTTATGATAAACATCCGAAAAGAATATTACCTTTCCTCCGAGATAGCCTACACAAGAAAAAAAAAGTAATGTATGATCAGTTTACACTCTTTTTTATTTATTTTTGAGTGCAAACTGATTATGATCGCTTGATAAGAACCCAACTTTTGACTACCACTTATTAAATAAAATCACACGCAGAGAAACATGACAATTCTCAATTTTACTTAGGTGACATTTTGGGTTATTTTGACGTCCGCAGCTTCCACATCCAACAAACGAGAATAGGGTCCCACACGAAATATTACTTGGGAGACATTGTGTTTGATGGCAACTCGCCGACAATTATACTTTTCTTCTGACTCACGAATTTCTTCAAAGTATTTTGGCGAATGTTTAGCCAAATTATCGCAATTTTGATTATAAAAGTTCGATTGTCGGTTGTAATTAGGCTTTTTGTCTGTTAAATAACGTGAATACTGGAGGATATATCTAATTGCTGATAAGTTCGAATGAAATAAAAGTTCGTTTAAAAAAAAAAATGAATGTCGTTGCCTGGTTTGCCCCTCTAGAAGATAAATATTTACCTACAGGCACATGCATTGCTTCTGGACCCACACTATGATAACCGGTGTCGTGGGAACCAGAAACAGCGACGTCACACACATAAAAACATCCAAGATCTGTTTTTTTTTCTTTGTCCCCAGCCGGGGATTGAACCCAGGACCTCTCGCATATTAAGCCACAACCGCAGCGCCACAGAGGTCAATCAGTTGACAAAGCTAAGCTAGAAAAGCAAAGAAATTAAGTTAATGCTAATTTAAATCATGCAATACAATTCCAAATTCCCATAACCTAAAACTGTCTATCTGAATGAATGTAGATTTGAAAACTGGTTCTCTGAAGCAAAAAGCAAGTTAATTTGCGTTAGAAACAGCATGAAGAATTAAATCTTATTATTTAACCCAAAAATGCGATGTTGGTCCCATCTGACCCACCTGCTAAATCTTAACATTAGCACAAAGGGCACGGAGCATTGAATAGGGCTCGACCCTCGCCCTTTGCTCGTCGGCAGTACTAAAAATCCCGAACTGACAATTCAAAAAAACGGAAAGATGGCAAAGGTGTCTCAATTTTTGACAAAAAAACCATCGGCAAGGTTAAGACCCATGGGAAAGAGTTAGATACGCTTTTTAAAGGACGCCCTTTTCGCGTTATAGGATATCTTCCGTGTTTTTTTTTTGGGTTAACAGTTTTGCTAAGGTACCGTTACTTTTGTGCCGCTTTTAAAATTGCCAAACTCACCCCTTTTAGGAAGCAACAGATGATTCTGTGCGCGTGAGATAGATTTTTTCTTGAACTTTTCGCCATTTGATTTATAACTGTTTGCAGTAATTTGAGAATTTTATAGACACTTTTCGGATTATTTCCTCCGGTATTGTGGGTGCGGGCTGAATGGGAATAACGGTTTTTTGAGGATTGAGTTTGTTATACCATTTCAATGGTTACCTTGATCTATTTTTATAATTTTCAGAAACCAGTATAATTTTATTAGATTAATTATAGCGAAATAAATCAGTAAAAATCAACTCAGCTGAGTGGTCAGGTATCTATTTTTTCTTTCAAAGGATTTCTTAACATAAGTCTATTTGCCAAACTTTTTGCGCTACATTCAATCAGGAGCCATTGTCCACTGGCTTGAACACGGCTAGAGGTGCCCTTCCTGACCAAGTTAGCCCAAAAAAAACGACAAAAAATCAATAGGGTCATTTCATATTATCAACATTAGGGAATCATTATTTGATTCCTTTGAGTCCTTGTGACCTTCTCACAGTTTTTTATTTTATCCAAAAGAGGTCACCTTTTGTTCGATTTGATACGGTAGCGAATTTTGTGGCTATTTGAGAAATTTACGTCTCATAGGACGCGTAATTCGATACGTGTGTGACCTCGGGTCAATTGGACCCCAATCGATTGGCAATTGCGGTTGAAAGCATTGTACAGGAAAGGGTTGACCCTATCTTGAGAAATTATTTGTATATAATTTTGATGTTATATTTTAAAGAAATTAGTTATAGGTCCGTCGTTTCGTGTCAGAAAATGTCGAGGTAATAGGCGGTATGGTAAATCTAGATATTTATAGAGCATATTCCACTTTTTAATCGCTCGCCACAAAACAATGGACAAACTAAAAGTTTATTCAATCTAAAATATTCAAAAATTGTATAATAAGAAGATGCTGCAACCAGGGGGTTAATAAATAATTACTACGACAATGACAGAATTTTAATTTCTGTGTGCTCCCTTGAAATTCGCGACCTCTGAACCCCAGTGTCACCTCCATAACCAGCGCCATTCCCACGATTCACCCCATTTTATAGGGTTATCTTCTCTTACGCCGGGCGAGTACCAAAAAGTAGATCATTTAGAAGTGGTATCTTTTTAACATTTTTTATCCCCAATTTCATTTTTTTTCCCCAAAAATCTGACCCTATTTCGGTGATGAGGTCTCGACATAGTGAACTAAGTATAACCCTGTGTATTTTTGAAATTCGATCTGGTTGCGTTTTTTATCTTTTACTGTATTGTTCGGGTTATTGATAGATTCCGCGTGAATGGCTTGAGAGAATTTTCTTGTGAGAGGGATAAATATTGAATTACGTTGGAAATGAGATTAAGTAATAACAATAATACCTTGGACACTATTTACACACATTGATCTAGAATCTAGATCAATGTGTGTAATGGGGCTAGCCCCAAACTAGGATTCCCTGTATCTTGGGTACTAGACAACGATACACATACTTATATAGATAAATATTATACTTAGATAGATAAACAACCATGACTAGGGTACACACATCTGTTCTCATCAAACAAATATTTGCCCCCACCGGGACTCGAACCCGGGACCCTTGGCTTCGTAGGCAGGGTCACTGCCGACTCGGCCATTCGGGTCGATTAATGACCCCTTATCAACTGACGTTTGGACCATTCGGATCGTCGAAAGTCTAGAAATAGTTGTCTGTTCCAAGTTTAGTAAGAGAGACGGATAGAAACCACACTTGGATCGCTGGAAGAGATTTCTTGATAGAGATAAACTTAGGCTTTTTGAATTTTAGAAGTTACTTATTATTACATGTCTAATGGTCTACGCCCGCTCAACATTCTACCACATATATACTACCACATATACCTAGTCGGTCCATAAGTTCTGTCACAAATATTTTGCCGCATAGTAAATAATACCAAGTTTATTTTTATTTAATACTATATATAGTTTGATAGCTCATTTAATACTGATAAATTAGAACGATTATTGGATTTAAATGCTTAAAGCCATATTACACAAATGCTAGTTTCTTCAGAGATTTTGCACTTTTTTAACCAATCAAAAATACGGACGTGATTCACTTTATCTTTTTTCCATGACTCTTAAAACCTTTCAAACTTACGTGAGATTTTATTCAGAACCCTCTCTGAACCCGTTACCTTCATTTTGAAGCATAAGATAACTAAGTCTGGGTAAAACTAATTTTCATATTCACATTTTACGTAGTGTACTTGTTGCCCACAAGATCATTTTTATACGTTTTTCTGAAAACGTAATAAGTACGTAAAGTTCTCTTTGGGAGCAGTTGGAACTGAAAGCTAACAGAAAATCAAATGCTAGATGTTAAGCATGGTCTAAAATCGAGGTTTCAGAATAAATAAAAAAAAGCTTGTTGGTTATCTGGAACACTGTTTTTTTATAAAATTTGTGATAAGTGCTATTTTTGTCAGTTGCGGCGTGTTTTGGGTTCGCGATTGTCTCAAGTTATAAGGTATTTTTGTCATATTGCGATAATCGTACAAAATGTATTGTATTGCAATTTGATTCGTATAAAATAAGCTTTTTAATCATGCATAATACGAATAAGAAAAAGTTTATTGCTGAGTTTTATCTATCAAAAACCTTGTGACAGAACTTAAGGACCGACTATGTAACTATGGTTTGCTAGAAGAAATCTCTTGCTAAAGATAGGCTGGCCTTTGTACATAGTCATCTATTGTTGTCTGTCTCTCTGTTATATTTTTGTACAATAAGGAAATTATGAAATCAAATCACATATCGATAAAATGTATCTCGAATATTAGGGACTTTCGCGCGCGTTACCCCGCAAAGACATGATACCACCAAAAATTGCTTACAAAGCGATAAATTATTTTTTCCCCGAAATATAAACTGAAGTATTCCAATCATTCCGCAGAGTGTAATTACATCGGCACCGATCGATTGGTAAACGAAAAACATTTAAACGACCACAAAAACGAGATTTCACGCAAAGTAGTTTCGCGGTAAACGCACGCGGGTCGCCATCTTGGGGAGACGATACAAATAAATAATTTCCAACGTTTAATACAAAAATCGCAATAATTAACTTCGTTACAGACCAATAAATTACAATATAAAAATGGAGAAATGCAAGACGATACGCGCACAAACGCAGCGATGCATGGATAGCACACATACGTACAGTTTAGTGATGTACTCTACCGAGGTACCTAATATAATTTTTAGTGCTGATACCATATTTTATCCCGTTCAACCGGTCCCCTCGTTCCTTTTCCTCCAATCTACAGCAAACTTAACGCAGTTTGTTCCATATTTAGTGTATGGGAGAACTCTCTCTATCTCATTTCCACAATTTTCGGTCAATTTGTGTCAGCGTACTTATAAGGGAGCTTTTCAGCTGCAACTGCCACTGCCATGGCTCACAGTAACCATGGCTCACAGTAAAATCAAATATTGATAATGTAAAGGGTTATTTTTAGTCCGTATACCACACGAGCTGATGCCCGCTCAATATGTGGGGACCCGGACATAGCATGGAGGTCTGGCTCCTGGGCATGGGTGATTCCATTTTTTTCCCCTCTTACTTGATTACCGAGCTTCTATCTTCTATCTTCTACAAGGGGGTTGTAGTGCCTGCACCTGGCCCACCTGAGCGGGGTTTTTGTGCATGTCCCCTTCTCCTGCACATCTACTTCAGCCATTCCAACTCCTGCACCAGCTGGAGAAGGAGGCCTGGGTGTTCTAGGAGCTCGTGGGTGTTTGTTGTGTCTCCTAGGATAGCCATCCTGGTTTCTGTTGTGGATGGACATGCCAGTAGCATATGCTCTACTGTTTCATCAACTTCCATGCACCCCCTGCACAGGGGGCTGTCCGTTGCACCTGTCATTGTCAAGTGGTTGTTTAGTGTACAATGGCCTGTAATAAGGCTTGTTAGTATTTTATTTTACTGCGTGGCAGTCTCATTAAGTAATTCGTAAATTTATGGTTATACTTGTCTATAAAAAGGTTTGTGTTTTTGCAGTCTTCTCTGCTAGACCATAATAGGTTTTGTTGCTGTACTGTGGCTTCTCTGAGCCTTTTCCGTAGAGCTTCCGCTGATAAGGGCGAGAATGGTGGAGGGCCGATTGCTGGCCTTTCTGCCCCTAATTTTGCTAGCTTGTCTGCCTCCCAGTTGCCTTGGTCACCCTGGTGACCTTTTACCCACTGGACTGTGACCTTGTTTTTCTCACCTAGCCTGTTGAGTGCCGAGCTTTTATTATAAGTCATCTGTTAGAATCTGTGGTTCAGAGTTCTGTCAGGCGATGAGCTTGCGACCTGCTGAAGAGATGGGCCAAGAACGAGTCAACTGAAAATGTTGTATTTTAAAAGAAACAAAATCTGCATGTTACAAGTTTCCTCATTGCCTGGCCATGATCTATTGATTATTTAAATATTCAGTTGATCAGTTAATGCGTTGTAATTTCCAGCATCAACATAACATGACTGATTGACTAAGAAAAATCACATAAACTATTACTATCTCATCGATATCGATAAACCCTCCACCGATAACAAAAGCCCTAGGAAGTCTCGATCACAAATACATTTGTATGATTTATCATGAACGAGCACAACAACTCACACCGGGGTAAAGTATCATTCCGACTCACACACGGACATACGTCCTTTGGTTGTGCGAAGCGCGCAAATTGAAAAAGACAACATGTGAGGCTTGCTTTTATTTTTGTGCATATTTTCGCTGGCTGGATGGAAACGATTAGAATAGAAAAAGAAAATATTCATCTTTTTACTGACGGCTTGGCCTTTTGGATATTTTCTCAAAAGTTGATATGCATGATAAATATTTTTTTGTAAAGTTTAAACAAATAGTTAGTAATTTAAAGTAAAATCAATGCTCGATATAACTTAATTAAAATTTACCCTCTTAGTAAATATAAGCAGCACGTGTCTTTTCAAACTATGGAGATTGAAAACTGTTCCATTTATGAATTCAAATATTATGCCATTGTCAACGATCAATTTTCAACTTTAAAGCCAGACCTAAACAGAAGTTTTTCTAAAACAACAATTAAAGGTTTTTTTGTCCAGTTGTTTTTTTCAAATCGACAAGGCTGGTTTGTGGTCAAATGAATTATACCTTATTTTCCCTTAAATTGAATGAAGTAGTAGTTGTAGAACGGAAACAAATACATAGTCAGGTCATAAGTTCTGTCACACAATAAAAACTTTTGAATTTAGAACGCTGGCCACAAAAATGTTTATTGAATTCGAATTTCGAATTTTCCATGAAAATAAAAATGTGTAGTTTTTTGAATTTTCCTCATTTTTAAATATGGAGTGGACACTTAAAGAAGACCGTGTCGCAGTTATTGCGTTGCATCGTTGCGGTTACGCGCCAATTCAGATTTTCGACTTACTGAAAAATTTGAATGTAACCAAAAGATTCGTCTATCGTACCATAAAACGATACAATGAAGACTCTAGTGTAGATGACAGGTCAAGAAGTGGTCGCCCTCGCTCTGTTAGGACTCCAGCAGTGATAAAAGCTGTGAAGGCGCGAATTCAAAGAAATCCCATACGTAAGCAGAAACTGTTGGCCCTTCAGATGAGGTTAAGCAGGACCACGGTGAAAAGGGTGTTAAATGAAGATTTAGGGCTTAGGGCATATCGAAGAAAAACAAGATATCGTTTGGACGCTCGTTTAATGGACCTGAGACTGAAGAGATGCCGCGCTTTGTTGAAGCGGTACGCGGGAAAAAAGCATCGGGAAATTCTTTTTTCGGATGAAAAAATTTTCACCGTGGAAGAGAGCTACAACAAACAAAATGATAAGGTGTACTGTACGCACACAGCAGTGAAGAAGCGAGCAACCGTATTCCGCGTGTCCAACGAGGTCATTTTCCATCTTTGCTCATGGTTTGGTTGGGAGTCTCTTATTGGGGCTTAACTGAGGTACATTTTTGTGAGAAAGGCGTAAAAACGAATGCAGTTGTGTATCAAAATACAGTCCTCAAGAACCTTGTGGAACCTGTTTCTCATACCATGTTTAATAACAGGCACTGGGTATTCCAACAAGATTCTGCGCTAGCTCATAGAGTGAAAAGCACACAAGACTGGCTGGCGGTGCGTGAAATCGACTTCATCCGGCACGAAGACTGGCCCTCCTCCAGTCCAGATTTGAGTCCGTTAGATTACAAGATATGGCAACACTTGGAGGAAAAGGCCTGCTCAAAGCCTCATCCTGATTTGGAGTCACTCAAGGCATCCTTGATTAAGGCAGCCGCCGATATTGACATGGACCTCGTTCGTGCTGCGATAGGACGACTGGCCGCGCAGAATATAGGCCTGTATTCAAAATCGCGGGGGTCATTTTGAATAAACTTTATTACCATAAGAATTTATGTTTTATTAAGTTCATTTTGCTATATAAATGTTTATATAAATAATAAACATGTCTAAATTATTTCATATTGCACATGTGACAGAACTTATGACCTGACTATGTATTTAGTTGAAGCCGTTGATTGTCAATTTAGAAGAACAATCGAATGGAGGCCATATGGTTAATTCATTTAATATCATTGAATAATGAATCTGAGAGTACTTCATTGCCCTGCCTACATATTACGAGTATTACGACAGACGTCCCGGGGTGCTATACTGAAAATCCAGTGACAATTTATGTTACGCGAAACTGTTATGTCATGTCACTTTAGACGACCGTTGAAGAATCTTATCATAAATCATCTATTTGGCACTGTTGCATCGAGTGCAGAGCTAGGGCTGATGCTCATCACAATTAAGTATTTGCTTACGTCTGTTTTTTTACCCGACAGCGGCGAAGCCAAAAGAAGTGTTGTGATTTTGACAGAACATCTAATTAGATGTACATTGTCTTAAGGTGATAGGAAAAAAAATGGGTTATTTTTCAAATTCATTCACTCCACTGTTATATCATATACAGATTTGATTTTTAAGTTAACGTTTATTAAGTATTTGATTAAGATTCTCACCGAAGGAAAACGCGATTTGATGAGATTTTCTTGATACAATTTAATTACGAAAATACCTCTAAATTGATTTAATTTTTCCTGTTATTCTGCAATTCTAACTAATTTAATTGCGGAATTGTATTCAAAATGAGGATTTTATGTATTTGTACACTCTCCTTGAAAATCTTTTTGACAATTTTTTTTTGTGGTTTGGCGCTACGTTATTTTAGTTTGAATCGAAAGCACTGTATGCGCTCTCTTTTCTTTTTTTTGGAAGTAGTTAATGCTGTCACTTTAGTTTACATTCGTATTCCTTTTATATTTATTTTTTTCGTATCACCTTAAACTACTTATCAGAATTTGACGGCGTCTTGACTGTCAGCTAGTTATAGCATATTCGACGTCGTCACACTAAATGTTATATACTGCTACCGTATATATAGACCCTATGGATAAAAAAATGACCAAAGACGTTTTGGAGATTGAAGATTTTTGAGATAGGCTATGTAAAATAAAATTCAATTCGAGATAATGTTTGTCGAGTTTTTAACTGAATTTCCATAATCCCCATCAAAACATATTTCAGGATAACTGAAATATCCATAAAAACATAGGTAATGTACTTAATTTGTCCTCTACTGCGTATTTGTTAAAATTCCCGTCGCCGTCAAATTGGCTGTTCTGTAAAACTGTCAAGTATCAACAAAGTCAAAGTCAAAGTATTTTTTTTATTGCTGTGGATATTTACTTATCTTAGCAAATGTAATTTTTTGCCTCTTCTCTACATTGGACTACTATGGGAGAAGGGGCATAGAAAATCCCACAGATTAATTTTTAGGCCTCTTTTAAAAATTGGTTGTGCTTAACTTATTAGTTAAGCACAACCAATTTTATATTAAGCCCAACCAATATTACATTATTAATAATTATTAATAATAAGCAGTAATAAATAGATAATTACAAAATTATTAACAGCAAGGTCTGTGTCGAGCCAGGTTAACCCAATACAGTCCCGTCATTGAACATTTTAATATCCCTTTTTCGACAAAAACGATTTAACATGCTTTTTGAATTGCTCAAATGCTAATTTCAAAATATCAAAAGGTATCTTATTTGAGTAAAGAATGCACTGACCCTTGATATAATTGTTAACCTTCGCTAACCGGGGCGCAACTAGTCTGTGATTATTTCTTAGGTTAACATTGTAGCTATCGCTAAGTTTGGAAAATATTGTAAGGTTCTTGCGATCATACATTATATTTTCGAAAATAAATTGAAAAGCTCTCGGTGTCTGTTCGTTTTAAATTATAAATTGCTCGAATAGCTCTTTTCTGTAAAATAAAAATAGTTTGAATATCCGCTGCTTTCCTCCTCAACAAGGGCATGACACTATGAAATTAACTAAAATATACTAGCCTAGAGGTAGTCACATCCGTGTTTTGTCTGATGTTCCTAACATCGTAAGCCACATAGCTTAATTTACCAGCTAATTTATCTATGTAGGGTCCCATTGCAATTTACTATCAATGGTTATTTCAAGAATTTCGTCTCCATTATTAATTCTAACGTGTTGCTGTCTAACACTAAACTGGTCTCAACTTGCAGGACATTTGGAATTGAGAATTTGATACACTTGATTTCACCAGCGTTTACACAATAAATTATTAACTGTAGGTAAAAGACAATACACCATTAACATCATCAAAATCTTCTCATTGTCTTTCAATTTTGAAGACCAATTATCATCAGCAAACAACACTCTGCCAGTCAATTTCTTCACCATGAAAGGCAGGTTGTTAATTTATACCAAGAATAAGAAAGTGCCTAACATTGAACCTTGTGGGACGCCAATTCTTACACCCGGTCCATCAGATTTAAAGCCGTTGACTTCTGTCTTTTCAATTATGTTACTTATTCTATTTCTAACTCCGTAATGATTTAATTTCATTAGTAGCGTATCATGATGAATTAAATGCCTTTGACAGATCGCAAAAAACTCCGATAGCATCCTGTGTGGCCTCCCATGCAGAATGAATATGAGTTATAAGGGATCGCCCATGTCTCCCGACTTGAACAGAGGTATCAGTTTGCTGTGTTTCATGAGGTCTGGGAAAGCTCCATCATCGACACATTTATTGAGCATAGAAGCTAAGTGTGGGGCTATATCTAGAATTAATGAACCAATTACATTGACTGATATACCCCACAAGTCTTTAGTATTTTTTAAGTAAAATAAAAAAAAAACGTTTTGACTATGTTCTGGGGATATACATGATGGATTTTTAAGTATACATTATTGACGCTAGTGTTGTTTTTTTCATAATGACTTTCTTTTATTTTTAAATGTGATTAATTCCACGCCTTAACCGACAGGGCGTGGAATCTTGGTAGGGTTGTTTTTCTGTGGAATGTCACAAAGCAGTACTGACCTTGACGCCGTGGACCGGCATTCGAAAGCTCAATTCGAGGCAGGAATACGGGATGAGGAACACCGGGGTGGGGGGTGAGGGGAGTCGAATCTTACTCTCGTCGCAGCCCGCTGCTGTCGCCGTCGTGATGCTAGCCGACTACAAGGGTCGCTATCCGAACGCGACGAATTGATGACCGAACCACTTCAACCTTTCACAGCACGAAGCACTCACTCCGATGACGTGAAATCTACTTATATCCCGAAGATTGTTCCGTGATTATTACAATTAACATTCCGACCAGGCCCGATACCTGTGGTAGACAATTATTACAAATAACATACAGCCAAGGCCCGAATGCCTGATGCCGACAAATTACCCATGTGCCAAAGCTAACCTCTAGCTAGCCATGTTTTTTCTATGCAAGTGACAGCTAGCTAGTTCCGTTCCGATCACTCGCGGTCCGATCGCGCAACAAAAAAAAGGTGCGTTCCGAAGCATAAATATTAAACAGTCACCCGCCCGGACAGGCCCGAACCTATCCCTAATCAATAGGAAGGCGAGAAAGTGTTGCGACCGCTATCTTGAGGACCGAGTCCCCCACCTTGACTTCTGCTGATCGACCCGTGTACAAATTGACGATCCGTCCTCGTCTCCATCTCAATGATGGCAGGTTCGCGTCCTTAATCAGCACCAAATCACCGACTTGAGGGGGGCTCGTCCGGTCAGTCCACTTAAGGCGCTGCTGCAAGATGTGCAAGTATTCAAGGGACCACCGTTTCCAAAAATCTTGAGCCATCTGCTGCAACATCTGCCACCTAGTTAACCGACTTAACTTAACATCACCGAATGTATATTCTGGCAGGGCGTTAAGGGGCTGACCTATCAGGAAGTGACCCGGCGTCAACGCTTCCAAATCATTTGGATCCGAACTGAGCGGGCACAACGGACGCGAGTTCAGTGTCATTTCAATTTTACAGAACAGCGTCGCAAGCTCTTCAAAGCGTAGAGAGGTCTCACCGATGATCCTCGTCAGGTGCGACTTAGCCGATTTAACCGCAGCCTCAAAAATTCCTCCCCAATGAGGAAATCCCGGCGGACTGAAAACCCATTCAATCCCTCGTCGAGACCAAGGCGTACCGATGGCGTCCTGGTTACCGTTCAGGAATTGAGTGACCTCCTGCAGATATCGCCTGGCTCCGACAAAATTTGTGCCGTTGTCCGAACGGATTAATGACGGGAGGCCCCTTCTTGAGACGAACCGATCCAGACATGCGATAAATGCCTCCGTAGTGAGGTCACTGACCACCTCCAAGTGGACTGCCTTCGTGGCCAAGCACACGAAGACGCACAGGTATGCCTTCACTAATCTGGCGTTCCGTAGCTGTGAAGACTTGACCATGAATGGTCCCGCGAAATCCGTTCCGACACCCGCAAAGGGCCGGATTTCGTTAACCCTATCCGAGGGCAAATCGCCCATCTGGGGCTGCATCGTAGCCGCCTTGGCCCGATAACAAGGCAGGCACCGAAATACGACGCTACGCACTAAGCGTCTTCCCGATAGAATCCAGAACTCGCGCTGGAGAAACGCCATCAAGGCGTGGCATCCGACATGCCCATTCCGAATGTGTCGATCCTGTATCAACAGTTCGACCAACTTCCCTTTCTTAGGGAGTAACAACGGGTGGCGAGCCGCATAAGGCAGGTTGGCATTCCGCAGCCGACCTCCTACCCTCAGCAATCCGTGAGGGTCAATAAACGGGTTGAGCCGAGCCACAGCTCCCTTCAGTTGGACGCGTCCGCGTCTCAGAATGTCCAGTTCGGGCTTAAAGTGCACCGTCTGCACGTTCCGTACCAAGCCGAACAATGCATGGTTCCGTTCCCGTGGTGTCAGGACCTGTGTCCGCACCCGTTGCGCCTCAGAATTGCGACAATTCCGCGCAAATCGGAAGATCCAGGCGGTCACATTGACCAGCTTGTCAAGCGAGCTGTACCGTTCCAGCAGGCTGAACTCCTCTTCCGGCTCTGGTTGCGTCGTACAGACACCGACTGTCAAGGCGCCGTTCGCCGAGGTAACGCGTGGACTCATTGGCCAATCCGATTCGGCTTGAGTCAATCATTTTGGGCCCCACCACAAGGGGTGTCCAACGAACTCCGGAGCGTGACACCCACGAGACGCACAGTCTGCTGGGTTCATTACCCCTGGAACATGTCTCCACATTAAGGAAACCTCCGAAGTCAAAATCTGCGAAACCCGATTCACCACAAAAATCTCCAGCTTATGAACCGAAGCCTTCAGCCAGCATAACACGATCTGGCTGTCCGTCCAAGCGTAGACCGTATCTTCTAACGCTATTGACCCACGAAGAACCCCGAGTGAGTACTCTGAATCTGCTGAACATCTTTTCCTTGAAATCTGTCTTCACCATAGTAAAGTTCTGCTCGGTGTTCTCTACAGTCCTTCGCTTCTCATCAATTACTTCAATACCTTCGAGTCCCTGCTCAATGAGCTGACTCCTCTTTATAATGATGTCCTAATCCTCGGCGACTTTAATACATGTCTTCTTAAAAATGATTCCCGCTCGGCCCAACTCCGGTCTATTGTCAATTCATTCAACTTGCATATTCTCCCTCTAAATGCGACTCATTGTCAACCACATTGTACTCCCTCTCTCCTTGATATCATGATATCATCTGATATAGACAAAGTTGCTGCCCACGGTCAATTTAATTCTCCTTTTTCTTATCATGACCTGGTTTATCTCTCCTATAAGGTCAAGTCTCCCAAGAACAGAGCCAAATTTATCTTTCTTCGTAGCTTTAAGGGCATTGATCCTTCGTTACTCCAATCTGATGCATCATCAATCGATTGGTCACCTGTCATTTCTAGTGAGGCCGTTGACGACAAGATCCACCATTTCAACACTTCTGGGACTATTTGACAAACACGCACCTATCAAAAATGTCAAAGTAAAACACCTTCCTGCGCCTTGGCTCACGGACCCCATCAAACGGTTGATGGCTAAACGGAACCGAGCTAAATATCAGCATAAAAAGGAACCCACCGACGATAATTTTGCTGCCTACAAATGCCTCCGGAACCGTTGTAACCGTATGTGCCGTGATGCCAAGCGCCGCCACATCTTTGAGTGCATTCAAAACTACACCCCTTCCGAAGTGTGGAAATTCCTAAGATCTCTCGGTGTCGGTAAGCCCCAGAATCAAATGGTTGGTGACGTCGATCTCAACGGTCTTAACAGATTTTTCTCGGCTCCCCCAGTCGTTATGGATCCCATCGTTAAGGATGCCACTCTGCATGGGCTCCGCTCCAGGCCGGCGTTGACCTCCACTCCTTTCGACTTCAGCGGAATTGACACAGTTAAGAAGGCGGTGCTGGCTATCTCATCGAAAGCTGTAGGTGATGATTGCATCTGCTCTAATATGATCAGCAACGTGCTCGATTATATTCTTCCCGCTATCACACACATTATAAATCACTCTCTCTCTAGCTGTTCTTTCCCCTATGTGTGGAAAAAAGCATTAGTCATACCTTTACCCAAATCCTCAAACCCCTCCTCTTTCAAAGAGTATCGTCCTATTTCTATCCTGCCTATCCTTTCCAAAGTCCTAGAATCCATTGTCCACTCCCAGCTTTCCTCCTACCTTACGTCTCACTGTCTGCTGAATCAATTCCAGTCGGGATTCAGGCCGGGTCATAGTACCGTTACGGCCTAACTCAAAGTCACTGACGACATTCAGTTGGCTATGGACGAGAAACAGCTCACCGTACTAGAGCTACTTGACTTCAGCAGCGCATTCAACTGTGTTGATTTCGACATCCTCGTTGAGATACTGAAGTCTCTGAATGTCTCCACGGCCTCAGCCAGCTGGTTCGACTCCTACCTGAGAGGTCGTCAGCAGCGTATAAGGTCCGAGGAGACTTCAACAGAATGGTGTGACCTTTTTGCAGGGGTGCCTCAGGGTGGTATCCTCTCCCCTCTTCTCTTTTCTGTCTTCATAAATTCTATCTCAGATACTCTCTCTTCCTCTTATCATCTCTATGCCGATGATCTCCAAATTTACCGTCATTTTTCTCCCTGTGATGTTAACTCTGCTGTGGCCTTGCTGAATGCTGATCTTGAGTGTATCAGGGATTGGGGTCTGTCACACGGGCTACTCGTCAATCCTTGTAAGTCGCAGTCAATGATTATCGGGTCCAGGCACTCTCTCCAAGTGTTACGCATATGTCCACTGCACCCATAATGTACGATGGAATCGTAATTCCCTACAGCTCCAAGGCCAAAAATCTCGGAGTCATCTTTGATAACCTGCTGTCTTGGTCAGCGCATGTCTGCGAGGTTAGTAGGCGTGTATTCGCTACGTTTTACTCCCTCAGACGACTTCAGCACTTCTTACCTCTTCAGACCAAAATTACGCTCGCGCAATCTCTGTTACTTCGCCTCATTGACTACGCAGATGACTGCTGGATCAGCGCAAACGAAGAGCAACTGGACAAACTCGAGCGACTTCAAAATCTTGGGATTCGGTTTATTTTCGGTTTGCGCAAATTTGACCATGTTTCTCAGTATCGCAGGGATCTGAAGTGGCTTCCAATCCGTCTTCGCCGGGATTCCCACATCCTCTTCATTCTCTTTAAGATTTTACATAATCCTCATTACCCTGGCTTCTTACGTGATTCGTTCACTTTTCTTTCTTCAGATAGGCCTTGGAGACCTCACACTCGGTCGCTGCTCACAACACCGCAACATAAAACTGTCGCATATGAACATGGGTTCCGACTCCGGGCTATCAAGCTCTGGAACAAACTCCCCAGCACCGTCAGGGACAGTCCATCTCTTAACATCTTCAAAAGTAGTTTGAAGGAACATTACCTTTCTCTTCTGTAGTAGATTATATTTTATTTATATATTGTATAGGTATTTATTGATATTTATATATAGTATTTATAGGTATTATATTATTATGTAGGTTCTCATTTATTTATATGTGTAAATATCTAAGTAATTTATTATAAATATATTAAAATCACTCTGATGTTTAGTTTTTTGTTATGTTGTTCATAATAGGTCTATCCCTTCGCATGAAACTATTTTTCCTGTCAGCCTTGGGTTTGCTGGAAGAAATCTCTATATAGAGATAAGCACGCCTTTGTATACTAACTATGTTTGTAATTGTCCATTAATGTGTATATGCAATAAAGTATATAATATAATATAATATATATATAATATAACCGTTATCGTGTGGTTGACCAGACGAGTCAGGAGAGCCGCTCCTGAAAGCTCTAATTTGGGAATGGTCAGGCGAGTGCGCAATGGCGCAACCTTGCTCTTGGCCATGACCAACCGCACATCAACCTCCCCCGAGGAGTCGACCGTACGCAGATACACCGCAGCTCCGTAGCCCTTCTACGAGGCATCGCAAAACCCATGCAGGGTGGCAGTGTATCGTTTGGTGGGGACCAACCTCCGTGGCAGTGAAATCCGATTGATGCCAGGGAGGGTCGAAAAGAACGATTCCCACTCTGAGCTCAATGACCCGCCGATCGGGTCGTCCCATTTCAGCTCAGCAGACCACAATTGCTGCATAAAACACTTGAGCTGAAATGTTACCGGGGTGATCCACCCGTTTGGATCAAATGACCTAGCCACCGTTGAAAGGACGTTCCGTTTCGTCCAGACCTTCGGGAAGTCCAACTCGACCCGATACGAAAACATGTCTGACACCGGTTGGTACTGGACGCCTAATACCGACAACAAATTCGGATTTACCAGATTTTCGAAAATGTGGGGATCCTGCTGGTAGTCATCCGGAAGACCAGACAGTAACTCTGGAGAGTTCGACATCCATTTCCGGAGCTCGTAACCTCCACCCCGTAAGAGCTCAACTAGCTCGTCCCGTCGAGCGAGCGCCTCCTCTAAGGAATCTGCACCGGTACAGATATCGTCCACGTAGAGATCCTGCTCCAGGATCGCTGCTCCTCTAGGGAAATTTAACCGTTCTCGATCCGCTAACTCCCGCAGAGTGCGAATCGCCAAATAAGGACTAGACCGTAGCCCGTACGTGTTGGTGTTCAGCTCGTAAACCTTGATGGGCTGATCTGGGCTCTCTCGCCACAGTATCAGCTGATACCGTCTATCGTCAGGGTGGATGACCGTCTGCCTAAACATCATCCGGATGTCAGCTACAAACACAACATTGTGTCGACGGAACCGTGTGATAACATCCGCGATGTCATGGTTCAACTTCGGCCCTGAATGCAAACACTGGTGCCACACATGACTTGCCGTCCGAACTCCACGCTATCACAGAGGCGGTGGGGAGCATGACCGTCTGTGGAGTGGCGGCACCCTGTAAGTGGGCGGCGTGTCCCTAGGGGGAACCTCCGCGGGATCCGAACCCGCTGAGACCTCCGTCGGCCTTGGAGTAACTCGGCTGATGATATGCAACCGGCATATCAGACCGTATGTGCATCAAGGGGTCCCAACCCGTATAATAGGCCCCTCGCTGTCCCGGTATCCGACCATACCGGACGGTGTACGGTGTGCCCGGTGCGCACCGTTGATGAATGGGGGAGAGCGGATCCAACCTGGGGCGCTCTAGGAATGGGGGCGACATCCGACCGTTCGCCTCCCTGTTCGCCTCCCAGAGCGACGGGCAGGGTGGCGCAGAAGGTGGTGGACTCCCAGCCTTCGCGCTACTCATAGGTGCCATCTGACACCCGCCCGTAACACGCGGTGAGCCAGCGGCCCGAAGTCCTCGCTGACCGTGGACAGCGGCGACCGAACCCCGGCTATCCCGCATGTTACCCCCCGCGCTGCCCCTTTCCCCTCGGGGGGGGGTCCCGTCCGCGGGTACCCCAGTCACCCCGTTGGTGACTCCCGTTGCTCGGAGGGGGACTGGGTCCGGCCCTGGTTGGGCCCTGTGGCCGACCAACCTGAGTCCGGCCCTGGTGACCGTCCGAAGGGCCTGACCGATTCAGGCACAACACTATGTGGTGCTTGCCACCACAGCACTCACAGGGGAACGCGCGCGAGCACTCGCTCAGCGTGTGCGGCCCCAAACAACCGAAACACAATCGGTGACGGAAGACAATCTTCCTGCGGGCAGCTACCCCGAGCGCCTTAAATTTGGCGCAACTGGTCACGTCATAACCGGCACTGTCGCAGTGCACACAGCCGTCACCCGACGGCGCGGCATTCAAAACGCCAAATTGTTTCGACCTCCCTCCCCCCCGTGGGGGCGGGGGGCGCGGCCCCTCCCGCATCCGCCCGGGATGGCGCTGCACACTGGCCTCCGTGTCCAGTGTGTCACATCGCCTACATTCACCCTCCAAAAAATCCGTCAGTTGGACGAGCGTGCGCAGTTCCGTGCTACTGCCCCCATGCAGCTGTTCAAACCGACTTTGAACAGCTGCAGGCAATCGTGACAAAACCATATATAAGATAATGTATGACCATTAGTCTACCGGAAGACCAAGGTTCTGAAGGGCCTTAGTGGCCACCAGCACAGGGTTGAGCACCTGTACTCGGATGTCAACATCCCGGGTTACTCTTGGGATGCTAAACAGCTTCCCCAGCTGCGCATCAACCAACCGCCGTTTGTGTTGGTAGCGGTCAAACAATATGGACCTTGCTATCTCATAATTGCCCGCCGTGACCGTTAGGTGACCGACCAACTCCTTCGGTTCACCCCGCAGAGCCATCAATAGTTGGGCCAACTTGTAGGCGTTGTCCAGGTCGTCCCGACCGTGGACCAAACTATCAAATAAATTGATGAAGGCTGGCCACTCATCAATTGCCCCACTGAAGGCCGGAATCTCCAGGTGTGGCAGCCGTCCAACAACACCCGTCGGGGGTGGGTCTCCGTTACCCTCCCCACGGTCATTCCTTCGCGACCGCTTAATTTTCTCCGCGCGACGCTCGATGTCACCCAAGCATTCCATCGCTTGGTCAGCATCCGCGCAGAGCTGTTTCACTGCAGCCACCGAGGCTTCATCAGTAAGCCCGAGAGCTTCAGCCTCCGCAGCCAGCCGACACACCTTCCCGACGCGTGTCATTGCGTCCTCCACACGCTTGAGCAGGACATCATCCATGTCCGTTCGCTCCACATACTTATGAGTATGGGCGAGCCATCTCATTTCCTCCCGGACACCATGCCGCAGTACCGTCAAGGGTGAAGGTGCCATGTTGACCGATTTAATAGATTCTGGTCTTATACTTCACTACCGAACTAAGTATAGCCAGAGACCAGCACTTGCCCGTCAGCGCTGGGCACAGAAATTAAAACTAAGTTGTAAAAACTAAGGCAACCACTAAAACAATTATATCCTAAAAAATATTTAATATGGTCGCCCTGTGGACATACACCTTATAACTATACACTCTAAATCAATTAGAGAATGCCACCATAAAGCACAATACAAAATAACACACAAAAATGTATTATAAAAAAGCTATTTTTAATATAGTGTAGGTAGCCGTGAACCTTCTAGAAGTGGCCTTTCCGATATGACCTGCACTTCTACTGAGGTCAGAAGAATCAGCTTAATACCCCTTAAATAGCCTGACCCTGCTCTGTAAACCGAAATAACACTGCAATACTATAGGACCCGACTGCAATACTATAGTCCGACCGAATGACTGTTCCTTATGCACACCGAGTAGTTTCCGACTACAATTTTATAATAATTGTTAACTAAATCGTCAATTATACGTTCACTAACAGAAAATGAACCTAAATTGTGGTATACCGACCACAAGACTTACTCACAGAATGATTGCCGACCAATATGAGGTACCCACCCTCTCCCAGCTACAATGTGGCAAAAAAACAACCCTACAACCGTCCGTGAATCGATTTCCTACTAGGAAACCACGCTCTGCTACTAAAATGATTAATTCCACGCCTTAACCGACAGGGCGTGGAATCTTGGTAGAGTTGTTTTTCTGTGGAATGTCACAAAGCAGTACTGACCTTGACGCCGTGGACCGGCATTCGAAAGCTCAATTCGAGGCAGGAATACGGGATGAGGAACACCGGGGTGGGGGGTGAGGGGAGTCGAATCTTACTCTCGTCGCAGCCCGCTGCTGTCGCCGTCGTGATGCTTGCTGACTACAAGGGTCGCTATCCGAACGCGACGAATTGATGACCGAACCACTTCAACCTTTCACAGCACGAAGCACTCACTCCGATGGCGTGAAATCTACTTATTTCCCGACGATTGTTCCGTGATTATTACAATTAACCTTCCGACCAGGCCCGATACCTGTGGTAGACAATTATTACAAATAACATACAGCCAAGGCCCGAATGCCTGACGCCGACAAATTACCCACGTGCCAAAGCTAACCTCTAGCTAGCCATGTTTTTTCTATGCAAGTGACAGCTAGCTAGTTCCGTTCCGATGACTCGCGGTCCGATCGCGCAACAAAAAAAAGGTGCGTTCCGAAGCATAAATATTAAACAAAATGAAAGAAAGTCATTATGAAGTTTTTAAACTTAATTGAATTCTGTTTGAATAATTTTGAAGAAGTCGGAATAGATTTTGTTTGGGTTCTGTACATTTAAATCCGGTACTGGCAAATTTATATCTAAGTTTTTTGTATACATCTCTAGACTAAGGGGTGTAATGGGCCTATAAAATGATGGACCAGTCTTATCCTTACTAGCAATTGGGAATAAAACTGCTTGACCGCTGTTATCGGAAGATATGAAGTTAATTACATTTTTACTTTAACAAGTAAAAATATAATTAACTTCATATCTTCCGATAACGTTTTTTGTTACTGTGGATTAACATCCACAGTAACAAAAAACGTTATCTAAGCAAGTTTGGCTGGTAAGTGTTATTCTAGTCGGTCTAGTAGTTATAAATTAAATAATTTGAATAAAATTATTAATCGTTGTTTCATTGTTGTATCTACAAGAAAATCTACATTAAGATCGCCACAAACAACTAACTTTTTTCTGTTATAACATAGTTTAGTGAAGGCTTCCTCCATAATTTTCTGAAATATTTCAAAATTGCCATGGCCTTTTTCATCCCTCGGAGGTAAGTAATAATATATATAATAATAACAATAATATGGCTATCTAACTTAACGTAGGATAGCTCTATTTGTCTTTCAACAGTAAGTGCAAGAATATGTTTCCGTTGTTTCGCCTTAATGTTATTTTTACTAAGATTAAAGATCCAACTCTATCAGCAGTCTTTTTATCATAACAACTGACAATTTTGTAATTATATATATTATTATTTATGTTAAAAGACATCATATTTTCCTTTAACCAGTGTTCTATAATACAAATAACATCGATGTCAGATGTTCTTTGCCAGGTAGCCCCTGGATGTTTTGATGGGTAATATTTAAGTGGGCATATTGAGTATGCCCTTTGACATATTTAGTGGCTCTTGTATGCTAGAGATTTCCTCTATTGTCTTATGAACTAATTTAAATTACTTGGTACAGATTCCAATGTTGCATGCAAATTATTAATAACCGGTGAATTCCCAATATGTCATCTTACCCTTAAAATAAGCAGGTTACTGATTAGTCTGTTCAATAAAAACAGCTGATTTCAAGTTGAGCTTGGTTAAACCTAGGTATGTTATACTAACAATGTAGCTACTAATTTTCTATATATATTTAACAGGTACAATATATCCTGAGTCTGAGTAAAGTTATGAATAAAATTATTCATGTCAAAATATAAAATAGCATCTCTGTGATGACTCGTTATATTAAATAAATGAATTATATGCAAAGATTTGTTTTGTCAAATTATAGGCGTATGGAAAATTGCATAATAAACATTTGCATTTCATCCTTCTATGTAAGTCTAGAAGTGTTTCAACACTTTTATTCAAATCGTTCCGATTAATTTTTTAATGATTTCCTCCCATAATGACAATAGAGCTGTACTCATCAGATACTACGACTAATTATACATATATTTGCAAGATTTACAAATAAACTATTTGGACAGCACATAATCGTAACTTTTTGGTGAACAGTTTTCCTGTCAGTCGATAACGTGGATGTCAGTCGGAACGTAAACAAATATTGATATTGTACTTTTTTTTAATTTTTTATCAAAAAAAACCAGCCTCAAGTGCTACCGTACCGTTCCAAAACTGTGAGCAAGCGACGTCACGAGGTGTGTTTATTTGAAACTATTAAAAATATAATAAGACACTGAGCCAGCGTGGTGGAGTATGGCTTAATCTTACTCGTATCCGGGTAAAGGCCTGTGCCCCTCGTTGGGTACAATAATAGGCTACATTTACTTATTTATTTATTATAATAAGACATCCGCTACCCAAAATATTCGAATTGGTTTCTTAAAATAGGCTAAAATTTCACAAAATAAAATATAAAGCAGTACGTATTTTTTTTAACATGGCCAACTATCACATTCCAAATAGCAGATTTCACACCAAGGTGATCAATCACTGTTTTACGTCATGGGCGCGATATTGAATCGTGAATGTAACGAAGGACTAAAGATTTAACTCCCGAGGGTAACGAGGTGCAATAAGTCTGTCATTCATTATTTCTTAGGTTAACGTTACAGCTACGCTAATTTTGGAAAATATTAAAATTTTCTTGCCTACTTACGTTATATTTTCGAAAATAAATTGACTTGCTACAGATTGTATGATATTAAAAAATATCTTAGGAAGTCTGTGCGTTTTAAATTAGAAATTGCTCGAATTGTCATTTTCCGTATTTTTTAGTCTGGGTGAGGTCACCGGTGACCTATATGACATTTAACGTGTTAACGTGTTTATTCTTGAAAATTTTACCACATGAATCTTGTTATTACACTAGGCAAGAAACAAGGGATGATCACTACTCCCTAAAATAGGGCGAACCCTGTGGTATAGGTTAAGTAGTAGCAAGTGACACTTGTCCAGTAAGTGACACTTAACAATTTTAGAAAATGAACATAGTAAAAAGTACATTTATCGAGCAGTAAATAGTTAAATGTTGGTACAGACTGATTTAGAAAAATATAAAATATAAAAGAAAATGTATGGTATGAGTGTGGGAACCCTCCCACACTCACACTCATATACACACACACACCCGTGTGTGTGTGTATGAGTGATGGTGTGTGTGTGTGTGTTACTTAATTACGTGTGTGTGTGATTACGTGAGTATATTAAGACAAATAGTTAGGTTTTTGTCAGGATCATCATATGATTGGGATCTCAGCCATTGGTATATTGTTTTTTTTTGTTTCAATGTTAGTTTTATTGTCAATTTCGCTTGCTTTTCTCAATTTATTGTATAAAAAGGGAAAAAGAAAAAAAACTTAAAAAACCTTTGCATAAAATTAGTACGAATCTATAGAAGTGTGCATACTTTATATTTTTGCCTTTTTGAATTAATTGTATAATTATTAGACTTATTTGATGAGAGTATATTATGTTGTCTAGGTATAATGCTCTGAATGAATATCTGTCTGACAGTCAGATTATCACAAAAAAATTATAGTCCATTGTAGGGAAAAGGTACGGTTTGAATGTGCAAACCTTCAACACAGCACGCTGGGCTCTTTCGACGCGTAAAAGTGTAGTCTTATGGGCACCGCCCCAGCTAGAGATGCAGTAGCGTATGAGAGATTCAGCTAAAGCGATATAGATGCGTTTCTTAAGGAATGGCTGTGCTAAAGATGTCTAAAAATATGTATAAATTTTCTAATTTTAGTGCTGAAACTCTGAATATGGTTTTGAAATTTTGGGTTATTGTCCAGTATAATTTACCTAGATATTTGATATTAGAAATCCTTCCTAGCACTCTAGATGAACAGACATTATTTCATAAAATATTGCATGTATGAGCATATAATTTGTGTTCAATGTTTGGTTGTGTGGAGGCAGTGATCGAGAAAGTTAAATATTGGGTTTTTTCAGTGTTTACTGTCAAAATATTTTTTTGTAACCAAGAGGAAACAAGATTGAAACCTATTTGAGCACTATAAAAACGAATATACGCCGCTTTTCCCCACAACAAGATACCATAGGAGATACATGATACTATGAACGTATCTGAAATAGACTAGCCTAGCTATAGCCACATCCGTGTTTTGTCTGATTTTCCTGACAGCATAATCTGCAAAACTTAATCTACCAGCAAATTTATCTATGTGGGGTCCCCACTGCAATTTTCTATGAATGGATGTTCCAAGAAACTTTATTTAATTTACTCATTATAACGCTAAACTGGTCTTAACTTGCCTAACATTTGGTGAGAGAGAATTTGATACACTTGATTTTACCAGAGTTTACCAATAAATTACTAACCGTGACACAATTCAAGGCTAAAAACACTACATTATTAACATCATCAAAATCTTCTTTTTGACATTCAATTTGAAGACCAGTAAAGTATCATCAGCAAACATCTCTATTTCAATCAATTTCTCCACCCTAAAAGGCAGACTGCAAATAAATACCAGGAATAAGAAGGGATCTAATATAGAACCTTGTGGAACGCCGATTTATACACCTGAAGCATCAGATTTAACGCCGTTGATTTCTACCTTTTGAATTATTTTGCTTAAATACGATCTTAGTAGATACAACGCTTTATTTCTAATTCCGTAATGATTTTATTTAATTAGTAGTATTCTTGATCAACAAAATCATATGCCTTCGACATATCGCGAAAAACGCCAATAGCATCCTGTGCGCCCCCCATTAAGAGAAAATATGAGATATAAGGGCCTGCATCCGACGTCGATTTACCCCTAGTGAAATCTCATTGTTTGGCGTGGAGTTCTTTTGTGCGATTGAAGTGTGTGAGCCAGAAGCATGTATGAGCTTCTGTGAGCATTTGATTGAGCATAATCTTTTAAAATATTTTACTTAGTGCTGAAAATACAGATATTGGTTAGAAATTTAAAGGACCACTCTTGTATCCCGACTTGAACAGAGGTAACAGTTTACTATGTTTCATGAGGTCTGGAAAAGCGCTGTAGTCAATACCTCTATTGAATATGTAACTTGAGTGTGTGGCTATAACCAGAATAACTGCAAGAATGACTTGAATTGTTGACTGATTTAATACCCTACAGATCAGTTTTTGTGAGTTAAGTAATCTGAATGTTTTGACAATATCCTCGGGATATAAATAATTAAATTTAAAATCTATATCTTAGTGCTGATTTTAGCGTTCCATACTGGCACCCTATTACTAAGCCTCCGCTGTCCATCCGTCCGTCTGTCACCAGGCTGCATCTCATAGAAAACTGAATAAAATAAATATTTAAGGGGGCTCCCATACAACAAACGTGATTTTTTGCTCATTTTTGCTCGATATTGATAAAGTAAACAGGTAGACGCTTGAAATTTTCACAGAATATTTAGTCACATATTAACTTTAAAAATAAATAATTAAATTAAAATAACACAAATAATTAAGGGGGGCTCCCATATAACAAACGTGATTTATTTGCTCGTTTTAGCTTGATATTGAGAAGGGCAACAGTTAAGACGCTTGAAATATTTACAAAATAAATAATTAAATTAAAATAAAACAAATAGTTAAAGGGGGCTCCCATGCAACTAACGTTTTTTTTGCTGGTGTTTACCCAATTTTGATAACGGCAACAGGTAGACTTTAAAAATAAATAATTAAATTAAAATAAAATTAATATTGAAGGGTAATTTTTATGCCGTTTTTATAGATAATGGTGCGGAACCCACCGTCCTCCGCCCTCGACCCTCGTCCGCGAATCCGACTCGCACTTGGCCGTTTTTTATTTTATTTTTCTCTATATATATGGGAATTTAGGGTTTGACTTATAAAACTGCATTATTTTTGCCTTCTTACAATAAATGAGTTTTCAGTTGTGAGATAGTCTCTTCTTCTTATGGAGATAAGTTTGGACGCTCTGTTGTGAGAAAAGGTAAGTCACAAATGGTGATGAATATTTCGAAAGCTCGAGCTTCCTCAGCGTTAGGTTTCATCATCACCTACCTATAGGCAGAAATCATTTTCCCTAGGTATTTGTTTATGTCCCTGTTTGCCAGTTTCACGGTTTATTATTTTCCAAACAAATTGAATTTTGTATTTTCTTTTAATGGTGGCATTTCAACAAACCTTCATGTTGGTTTATTTTTGGAATAATTTCTTAAACAATCATGAGTTTTTATAAGAGATATAGGTTGTTTGTCCACAAAGGTTGCATACTCTTTAGAGCGCGATGACTTAGAAGTCGGCTTTTAGTTTTTGAACGAATTGTCTTGTTTCAGATGGTTTTGAAGACAATTCTCCTACAGTCTATATACAATATGTACGGGTAGTGTATTTCCTCCCGTTTATTATATAAAGTGTCGACAAAGGGAAATAAAGGCTTAATAATACTTCTGTTGTAAGCACCTTGCACTGATAGTTACTTACTTCTGGCTCTGCTCTTTTTCATCCACCAGCTCTACTCTACCCCTAAACTCTCTCTGTGTCTTCGACTTTACCTATATTTTGGAAATAAGTTTCTATAACCAAGATGCCTATTAACAATGTAAGTAGAACAGCGAAGCTCGTCTTTAATTAGTTTCACTAAACACGCGGCGATCGAGCTCGAATCGAGACAAAAAAGATCGATTCTGCGCTCGCGCACACGAAATGTCAACGTTATTTCTGGTCGCGTATTATGTGGAGGCGACACTTGTCTTGCGTTGCAACTATACTGCAGTGCGCTGTTTGTTCGAACATTTGTAGATCTTCGGAATACATATTGATTCAACATCGAAGAATGATGCAGATGCTGAACCCAGCAGCGAGTGGATGTGGGCTCAGTATGATAACATAACATACCTTAACATTTACATACAGACATATACATTGCTTCTGGCCCCCTGACTCGTGGTAATTCCTCCCCAGCCCATGATGCTGATGATGATCGGTGAATGTACGTGGTCTATTGGTTTCACGCTCGCGCGATATGGTGGATATGGAATCTACCATAACATTACATCCCCAGACCATGGAATACAACCGTAATTCATAAACTGCTTTATCCACAATTAAGGGACCTCTTCTGCGTAAGTCTGCTCTATCTGATGTAGCCTGTAAAATGTGCTCTAAGTGTGTAGTCATATTATATCGTATTCTATTTTAAGTCTGACTACAACTTTTTGTTACAACCTTTGTATACAGTTGTCCCTTAAACAAAGGACAAGCCCGGAGGTAATGGTAGTCCTTATTATTCTGAACATTTTCTATGCAACTGATTTGCTTGATTGATTGTTTGACTGCCGGCCTCTGTGGCGCTGGGGTAGTGGCTCTGCCTACCATGCGAGAGGTCCCGGGTTCGATCCCTGGCTGGGGATAAAGAAGAAAAACCCCCCTGGTCTTGGATGTATGTATGTGTGTGATGTCGCTGTTTCTGGTTGCCACGACATAGGATATCCTAGTGGGGAGCCAGAACCAATGTACATGCCAGTATATAAATGTTTACGTTTATGATTTGATCAGAGCAACTTTATTTTTACTCCTCCGAACACCCTTCGCATAAATCAGCTAACCTAGTGAAAGTTGTTCAGAATGATAAGGCCTATTCATATCTCCTGGGTTATCCTTTGTTTACGGGACGTTCTGTATGTCCTTCTGTGTTTTTGAAATTAGGTATGGTGGTCAAAAGCTTCTCAGTAAGCAGGAACTCGTATCATCAACATTTCTAAATATACCAAGAAACCGTTACCATGTGCGACGATGTCTGTACAATTAATTTCTATAAACAAAAATGTCTTTTTCATCGTATCAGCATAACATCGATCAAAGTGTAGGTGCAGTAGCTGACACCCACACAATCAAGTGTTATTTAAACAGAAAAATAACTTGTCCGGGGCCCAACTAAGTACCGGAGAATCAATAAGGTAGTCAAATTTTTCAAATGTCAAATGATTTCGATTCTGTAATGCGTACCTACAAGTACGCACCTCCTTACCTATGCAGCGATACTTATCAATATTTTGATTGGATGCTGAGAGGTACTCAGTTATGTAAGTACATAGTGGAACTGGACCAAAGCCTTCGTAGCTCGAATAGGTACCCATATAGACTTGTACAAAGAGTACCTATATATAATCACTACGTTGACCCGTACTCAAAAATAACTTTGACATAAGTCACACAGTAATCGTCACAATTTACGGTAAGATATTAAAATATTAACAATGCCTGAACATTGTTAATGCTGAAATTATTATATTTTCATTGAGTTTTGTATACTAACTAACGAAACTAAACGATATGAACTGAAGGTGTAAGGTGTGTCATTGAGCTAAGAATTGTCATCGAATAAATTATCGGCCGATTTTTGAAATCATCCAATACTCCTTTGCGTTACAAGGGACTAGTCCATCGTCACTCTGGAGACATAAATCAGGAATCCATCAGACACATATAACGTAAATCGTAAAAAAAACCAGTCGGCTGCAATCAATTAACCGCAATTCGAAAACAATGAAGTCCACTGACAAAACGAGATCGAAAGGTCAGCCATGCCAGAGCATCTCGAACGAACACGATCTCCCTTCCAGGACCTTCACGACTCCAGACGTTAACCCTATACCGAGTTTACAATAAAAATTCAAAAGGACCCTTTCTTGCTCCGTTTTTTGGCAGAAAAAACGGGCGCTCCGTACTAGGGGGGCTCTCTTGGCCGTATTCGTGGCCGGGCGGCCTCGACGCGCGGTCGCTAACACACGTGAGAACCCGACACCCACTAAATAAAAATTTCCCCGAGCGCGGGAAAACTTGACACGGCCCAAAAAGTGGGCGGGAACCGTTCCAAAACTCCGCGAATTCTCCGAACTCTATAACAATGTAACGTGTTTATTATTATGATTCTTACAAATTAAACCGCGTATTGTTTTTAATATTTCGACATTGTCGGAATTCTATTGTGTGATTCGTTAATTGTTTAATGTTTGGCTTTAAAATGTTAATCTAGGCCCGCCGAGAGCGGTGCGAGACGTTCCAAAGTTTTCCGTCCTGGTATAAACAATTGTTAATTTCGCGTTGTGATCGCGCGCGTTTTTATGAAATGTTTTTGCGTAGATCGCCGATGGTGGGGGGAGGGTGGGGCTTGGCTCGTCCCTCCCGCTAGAGTATTTTGATTTAGTTTTCAACTCTTACGCGGTTGTGGGATTTTTTCAGTCGCGTGGGTACCGCGCGCGGCTGCGTTCCGTTTTCTCCCAACTTCTGCCTGTCCCAAGTTTTCCGATGAAACCTTCACCTTTTTCGGAGGTTTCACTGAAAGTATTTTTAGGTTCTGCAGTACAAAGGCTTGGACTGTGCAGCTGTGACTTTACTTTGATAGTTGGTGATTACTTTAGATTTTATCTAGTTCTGTGATTGTGACACTTGGATTTTTGGTGAAAACTTTTGAGTGACAGCGTGTGCAGTGACTATATTGACAGTCTATCAAATTGCTTTGGATTTAATAGATTAAGGTGAGTACTTTATTACTTTAAGTTTAACTCTGCAACTAACTTAATGAAAGAACTTGAAATATTTGTTTAAATACAAAATACTTGCAGGTCCAGAAGTTAAGAAGTTTTTCCACATTAATTAATTATGCACAATACACTTAGTCTACTAAACTTATGCGAATTAGAGAATCCCTGATCTTTTTCAAGCTTTCGTAAGCTTTTATCATCGTTTATAATTAAATTAAAAATTGTTTATTCTGATTTGTAATAATTTTTTACTGAAGGACTAATTATATTCATTATAATTATGTAAAATAAACTTAAGGCCTAATACGAAAAAATATGCATGAAAGTAGGTTTTATACTTCTCCTTAAGACTTTATGAAACTTGGAACCATTAATTACCCACATCAATTCATATTCTGTTAGAGATTTTCGTGTTTAATTATATCCGCCATTTTGAAACTCTGAAATTACCTGGCTGGTATGTAATATTATTAGTAATTAATCTAAAAGGCATTTTAATATCATCTATTAAAACACTCAAAATAAACACCGTTGGTACGCACAATGTTTAGCAGCTCTACAATTTATAACTTGATAAAATCCGCCCGCCCTAAGGTTTTCTGCTAACGCCGCCTTTCATACAGTCTTTCACCGGTTTTCACACAGTCTAGGCAACAATTTCGAAAAAAAAACTTTCAAAAATCAGAGCAGTTCTGAAGTGCTGCGAAAATAAATGTTTCCATGAGAACTTGCGAGCAGAAAGTTTTGTGTTTTTCATCTGATAAACGAGTAATTCTTGCCAAGTCTATAAAAGTATCTCGATAGCAAATAGTTTCTGCATTTGTTCGCCAAACGGGAAAAATTATAGTTCACTTGTTACTCATTGAAAGCAGGCTTCACTAAGTGCTGTAAGTAAGTGAATTAGCTAGGACGGCCTTCATACTAAATTAGTTACTACTAAAGTAATACTAAATTAGTGGTAGCATGCGGGCCGGACTCACCTTATTTCTTTTCTTACTGTGGGTACCTAGTTAGGATCATGTTCGTATATCACAACATATTGATATGTTTGCGCTTATAATTATATCCATTGATATTTTACTGCTTGTATACTTGAAATGATTGATGTTTACTGGCAAGGCAAGATAGCCGGGACCGCGTCATCCAAAACTCGGAAACAAATTCCACACAAAACGGAACTCCCATCTAGTACCCGAATCAGACAGATTGCTTAACCCGCACGAAATGCTCTCTTTGAGATTATTTTCCCGAAATAGCAAACTTATCGGAAGTTAGGGGTGGGTCCGGCTAGCTTTTGGTAGTTTAAACCACTTATAGAATGTAAATTGCTTCTTCTTTTTATTGTTGGTATTCCGATAATATTCCGTTTATTCGGATATAATTTAAGATGAATCGGATAAATATCAAATATTCATTTTATACACCGAAACTCATACATAACCGAAGCATTTTCCCACATATTCGCCAGTTCCTGCCATTGAAAGTGGGTACATTTTGTAAATACCACACGTCTTCCGATACTGATTTGCTGATAACCTCATCTTGGAGAACCATCGGTGTACAATCACCATCACAGCTGTTGCACCTTCTAGACTTTGCACCTTATTCCGTCCGTTATAAGAACGGCAGTCGTACCTGGTAGAGTTATGTACCTATAGTACAGATACCTATAGCATAACTTTACCTGAATGGGAGTGTACCTACTACCTTTAGGTCAGAGGCCAAGCGGTAAAACGGCCGGGTACCGGATACCGGGTTCTAATCTTGAATTTTGTACAACTATATTGTGAGATTTCAATTTGATTTTATTTCATTTGGTACTCATATTGAGTAATATTGAAAGTTGTAACCTTCCTTATTTTGGTTTGGCTTGGATTAGTAATTTTTAGAGTCTGATGTATTTCTAAAAAGCTAAACAGTAATGACAACAAATATTTTTAGTGCTTAGATGAATACCCAAACAAACACAGATTTATAAGATTTCCGAGAAAAACATCAATAACATACATCATTCTTGTAAAGTAATCGCAAACAAAAAATATATGAAAAAAAAACGTAGGAATTCATCAAATAGCAAAGTTTGATTGATAATAATTTATTACTCAGGTAATAACAAGATAAATCATAAATAATGAATGAGGCTGCGATATGAATTGAATATTTTCATATGAATATTTTTATTGATATTTTTTAAAAGTAAAGACACATCCGGTATCCATTGAGGACGAATTAATAGTGTGAATTAATTATTAACTGATACTGATGGCTTCTTGTATCTCCATTCGAGCAATGTGTGTACAATAAAGAAAATACACGCCCGACACACCAATTAAACTTTGAAAGTCTATATCCTTGTTACTCTGATAACTTACAAACCACTGAACAGATTTTAATAAAACAAACCTGAGAACCATCGTATGGAAGGCTACTACCAACTACCAAAAAAAAACCGCATCAAAATCAGTCCACCCGTTTGAGCGCCAGAGTGCCACAGACACACACAGTCAGACGCTTCAAACTTAAGATCCCCCTCTTTTTCGTCGTGGGTAAAAGTTAAGGCTTTCCTAAATGTCGCATTTGGCATCTGTCAACAGTCAACAGTAGGGACAGATCTATGCGTCTGTCACCTTCTCCTTGGTTGGCTTAGAAAAGAAAGGTACTATAGGTACAAAATTGTGCCGCTAATAAAACGCTACTGTAAATCTCCCATCTGTGTACCATATTTTGTATCACGAAAAACTTTGATTCGTAAATATTTTAAAATCAGGAACACATTTAAAGGTGCAATTTCGTAGCCGACCGCCACTGCAGACCACGACGTGTCGCCGACGCGAGTGAGCGAGTCAGCGAGCGTTGTTACCTAGTGAGTGAGCAAGACAGCGGTAGATACCTACTACGCTCGCTGTCAGTCGCGGTCGGTTACTACAAACTTGCAACTTCTATATGAGTATAACTTTTATAACTTATAGTTTGAGATACAACCGCCAGGTGGAGGTAAAACCAATCTGGATGGCCCATTCCGAAGGGCCAGTAGGGCAAAATCGGAATCACAAGAGATAGAAGTTTTTGTTGTTAGGAACCATGAGATTTATTTTGATAAAAAGCTTTTGCTTTTTGCGTCATTAAAAACAAATCAAACAATTTTCCCAGCCGGCAATCGAACCCGCCGATTTTGAAAAAAAAAGTCTACCTTTATTTCCACTATACGATAGTGTTGCTGTTATGGAACAATTTCTGTATGATCAAGTTATGTATTTTTCTTTATGGAAAAACAGTGAAAAGCGTTCATTTGCAAACTATTTTTATTTTACAGAAAAGAGCTATTCGAGCAATTCATAATTTAAAACGAACAGACTCCATAAGAGAGCTTTTTAAAGAAATTGACATACTAACTGTAGCTAGTCAATTTATTTTCGATAATATAATGTATGTTACAAGAACCTTACAACATTTTCCAAACTTAGCGATAGCTGTAATGTTTACCTTAAAAATAATCTCAGACTAGTTGCGCCCCGGTTTAGACGCGCGAAGGTTAGCAATTCTTTCAAGGGTCAGTGCATTCTCTACTACAATAAGATACCTCTGGAGATTGTGAAATTGCTATTTGAGCAATTTAAAAGGCAAAGTTTAAGCGACTTTGTCGAAAAAGCGGTATTACAAAGTTCAACATAACTTGAACTTTACTTTAAGATTACTTGAAAAGACGGGACTGTATGGGGTTTATCACGCTCAACACAGATCTTGCTGTTAATAATTTTTTAATTATTTATTCCTGCTTATGAATTTTACTAATTAATATTGTGATATTTGTATTAGTTAATCACAACCAATTTTTAAAAGAGATCTTAAAATCAATCTGTGGGAGTTAGTACGCCCTTCTTCTCCCACAGTGGTCCAATGTAAAGAAGAGGTAAAAAATGACGTTTGCTAAGTATATGTAAATATCTACAGTAATGAAGAAATTTGACTTTGATTTTGACTTCCAAAAAAAATACATTTGAAATCAAAGTCATGGTCCTATCGCCTATAGTTTCGGATTTCGCCACTGACCCTTCGAAATAGGCCGCCATGTATCGGTATAAGAATTTACCTAATTATTCATATTCATATATTGTGTTTTTAGAACCTAATAACCTTGCTATATTACCGTTAATTTGTCTTCTCGTAAAAGAACCAAGGAATTCACGTCTGCGCAAAATTCCAACAGCGCATACACGAAAGTATCGCTAATGAGCTAGTTTTGAACTACAAGTAGTATTGTCTCGTTGAATAGTTTTTTCTCGACTCACACCGAATACACGAGTTTTTATGGCCCTCCCAGTTTGGAAGCCCGCGCGAAACCAATTAAAAGTTTAAAAGAATACTGAAATGCCAATGTCATTTTTAATCAACTGATAGTTATCTATTCTTCGCATAAATAATGGGTGGATACAGAGACAATATCATAGATTGCTGTTAGTTGTATGGTTGAATCAGAGACTAATCTTGATAGCTCTGCATGGAGCAGACACTCCTCACATATTTCAATCGCCTAGCTTTGTATTCTCGTTTTAGAAGTCTTTGTATATTGTAATCATGGCTATATTTTAAATAAATCATAGAATATCGTAATGAAAGTTTAAAGTTTAAACAATTTCAAGAGAATATGTTTAACATTAAATAATAACAACAACGAACAATAAATGAAGTATTTAAAAATAAGTAAAAAACCCGATTTCGGTACAATAAAAGTATAAAACAAACAGAAAAGACTTAATGTAATAATCGAGATTCCTGAAAATTATAATAGTGTAGTGTAATATTAAATTTAATGCAAATGCAGGAGGAACATACTGTATTAGATTTAATTGGTCACACCTGCATTTAAATTAAATCTAATTGAACACTGCACTATAATAATTTTATCAAATTACGACAAATCTGTAAATGCTTAAATATATTATTTTAATAACTTGTGCAAGATGAAATTTCTCTGCACTCGCCTTTTTAAGCTGTTTGTTTTAATATACCACTTAAATAGTTTTTTAGCCCGCACATTACATCCAACATTATTTTTAAACTAACTAACTTGTGCTATCAAGATGAAACTAATAATTTATAATTTATCAAAATCGGTTGAACCATTGAGTAGTTACGAAGGAACACAGGAACAGACATACATATAAACAAGAGGTCAATCACATACCCCTCCTTTTTCCGCTCGCTGCAGTCGTGTAAAAAGAGGAAGCAAATAACCATTCGGTCAGTCGTTCATTTGACTCAATGTGGCGGGATTTTGACCGGAAGTGGCCTTATCAAGCGGCAGGAGGTGACGTCACACAACTTGGAATCCAACACAATCAGGGGTCGGAACGTGACGATTTTATAAATAAGGAGCCCTATTTTTCCACAACACGTTAGCCGGAAAACATATCAATTTAACAAAAGCAATAATAAAACAATTAAAATTCGAAATATGTAAAAGGAAGTGACCGTAAATTTCCCAGTTAAGTTAACAAAGGCGTAAATTAAACCGTTCTCACGTGGTTATAAATGGAAATAAGAACGTGTGTCACAATTTGTGTACCAACTGACATTCAAAATGTCTTTTCAATAAAAAATGCATTTCCTAATTTATAAGTGCAGAGTATTGTGCCAGAACAATGACTTGACTCATACGATGTGATTCATTCGAATATCGAATCAAACTCGAATCGGCCGTTGCTGTAAAAACGAGCGTCGAGCTGTAATTTTCAAAAATGGCCGCGATAATTTGCATATTGCATTTCCGCAATCAGAAATGAATTGCTTTCGGTTTATTACCTTGTTTTCTTAATTTAGTTTAATGGAATGCGATAACACTTCATTTCAGAACGTACAATTTGATATTAAACAATAATGAAACCAATTGGGACCTACTTGATATTATTCGCATATCATAGTCGAAATTAGAGATGTCACGAATATTCGGGTATTTTTTTTGATATTCGGTATTCGGCCGGGTATAGTAAGAAACATTCAGCCGAATACCGGATAGTAAAATAGAAAAAAAAAACACATTTGAAAAACATGATGAAAAATCAAAATATATTACACCAAATTAACACAATTCTTTATCAAAAGTTTTCAAAAGTAAACATTACTATAATCATTGTTATTATTTATTTTAACAAAATACTTACTTACTAAGTTTCCGTGTAGTGAATCGTTCAATTCAAATCAGATGTGAAACAAAATAGATTCCCCCGCACTCTCCCACTCATCTCTCCCGCCCGCACGCAGTGAACTTTCATTGCCGTTCGTAACTTGTCACTCGCAAATTCAAATTCGAAGTCCTGCTTAATAGGTATTCGGTGGCCGAATATCCGAAGAGCGACGCTGAACATTCGATATTCGACAAAATCACTATTCGGGGCATCTCTAGTCGAAATGTGAAAATAAATCAAAGTTCAAATGACTTTATTACTGTAGATATTTACATATACTTAGCAATCGTCTATTTTGCCTCTTCTCTACATTAGACCACTGTGGGAGGAGAACTGTGAGGAAAGAAAAGAATCGTGAGGAAACCTTTATGTCTGCGGCGATGGGCTAGCATGCAAAATGGAGTATTGAATAACTGGCTAAACGTGGGTACATCCTTGCCTCTGCCACCCCGTATAGGAGAATGCGTGACGCCGTTTTATGTTGATTTTAAAAATGTCAATATTATTAAATACTTAGTTTCCTACGTAATGATAAGTTTAATTAACGTCATTTCATCCATAAGGGGTCTATACATCAGCTGTCCGTCTGTCTGTCACATCGATAGCTAAAGCCTTTAAGGGCTATATTAATCGTTATTTGCAATTTCAAATAGGCAGTTTGTTTTATGGATAAATAAAACGTTTCTGTACAAGACGACGTTTTGTATTCGCTTTGGGAATGGATTTCTGGGGAATTAATGAAACGGTGAATTTGTTATGAAGTTTTCTCAACAACGTTCGCAGATCACAACGGGCTGCTTCGCTTGTAAATATTGTTTGATATCAAGAAAAAACAATCCAAACAAAATCTGCTTACAAAAAATATATACAATAAAACGACCCGAATGGCCGAGTCGGCAGTGTCCCTGCCCACGAAGCCAAGGGTCCCGGGTTCGAGTCCCGGTGGTTGCAAATATTTGTTTGATGAGAACGGATGTTTGTACCCTAGTCATGGTTGTTTATCTATCTAAGTATAAATTTATCTATATAAGTATGTGTATCGTTGTCTAGTACCCAAGATAAAGGGAATCCTAGTTTGGGGCTAGATCAATGTGTGTAAATAGTGTCCAAGGTATTATTATTATTATTCACTAGGGGCATAAAAACACGATAAATGTATTGATGAGTTTTTATAATATGTTTTATACAATTATCATCGAACATAGTAATATGTGGACATGTTCACCCATCTCCCTCTTTGTATGTTCTTATACGACTGTTAAATGAGACTGGTATTGAACCAATTACCAATTGACTCTGAATCTTATACGAACGAGATAAGACTACAATTCTAACGAGAAAATCTCTGAAAGGGATTATACAAGTGGGGATACCACAAAGGGATTTCAACTCTATTCCGTTTGTATTAACGCTGATTAATCACCAAGAGGGTTGCATCAATGAGGCTTTCGCGATGAAATAATAAATGTTTTTTTTTTCAAAAATGGAATTATGAAGAGACAATAACGTTCATTGTTTTAAAGATGGCGCGGGCCACAAATATGCGTTTATTAAAAGACTTGCACAGAGTTGTACTGAATCCTGCACAAAGATTATTTAACTCAACAATTGTATGAAGGAATATAACATTGTTGTAACATAGATTGTGATGCTAATTAGTTTCTTTCATTATTCCCTTGATGCGGTTAACGGAAGCCCAAAGATATGGTTCTGATGTCTTCAAATAATAGGATATAGAAGTTTAGGTTATAGCCTAGTACCTACCCGTTAATCTCTTTCGACATTGTATTTAACAGTGGACGGTGTCTACAAAATCAAATCGCAAAAATATTCCAAATTCGAAACTCACATAAATTCGCTACTTCTCAAAAATTCAAAATTGGAATGCGTCGAAAAAAGAAACAATAGACGATCGCCACTTAACGGCCAGTAGCAAATAGAATAATAATGACTCTTGGTCTCCGCAAGGTTCCAGAAAGTTGAATAGTTCCAAGTAATTTAAATAGAGCGATCCCTCAATTGGGGTTAATTCTCGTGTTTAAGGAATATTGTAGACTTTAATTAGTAGAAGGACTGACGCAACTGTTCGTGACAAGGCTCCATCAGTGAGGAAGTTCATGACGATAGCTTTAGCAGTCTCGAAGGGATATGATGACTTTGGTAAAAGATCTTATACAAAGTAATATCTTCTTTTTTCAGTCTTATTTTACTTTTGTACACTTGCTAATCCAGTTTGTTTCAGCCATCTTCATCAGGCTCTGCCTCTAACACCGGTTATCTTTCTACATTCCCTCGAGTGAGTTTTGTATTACTTATCAGATCTGCAGCATATGTGGCTTGGCCAGTTATTCCGTTATTATCTACTTGCACGAAAGTCGTTAATTTTCTGTAGTTATCTGATCTAGTTATATCGAAAAGTTTCTAAATCAATCCGGAAACTTCGAATTCTAACATATAAAGAGCACGTTTGCTTTCCACTTACACAAGTAACCGTATTCACATCGAGTTTTTACTGGATCGTGATCGAACTTTTTGTACAGAGCACATATTCAGATGTGTAATGACCAATCTCCGGGGCGTCGAACAAAAAAAAAGAAAGATCATTCGAGGCATTAATGCATCAGTTACTAAACCGTCAGACGCATGCTCTTGCGCATCCTTAACGCATTCATAATAAGAACAAGACGTTCCATTTTCAAACGGACGAATTACAACGGGGGCATTCCATCTGGAAATGTTGTGTTCGGTTCTTATTCAAATTTCTGTTTTGAAAATAGAATTCTGAGCTGTCAAAATTGGAATTACAGTCGGAAATGACGCAGCGGAGGTCAGATGACAGGAGCTGATTCAACTCAACGATTCACTCGAACGTGAACGAACATTTCTACTTTTAGGATGACGAACGACGTGCAATAATGCTAGTTTATTATTTTCTTATAGAAACAATCTCTATCATAATCGCAGAGGCGTTATTGACGGATAACATGCTTCTCCTTTTTTAATTAAGTCAAATAAGGAATACAGTCTACGCCGCGCCGAGGTCAACACACTTAGAGAACTGTTACAAGACCAATTTATAAGACCTCTGGATTATAAAGCTAGTGTTGGTAGCCAGAGCTCATGTTAAAATGTCGATTTGGTTCCCCAAGCCGCGTGGTCACCCATCAATCAATGGGATCATATCGCAGCGCCGAAACGAAGCTGCCTATGGCTGAGATTATTATTTTATACGTTCCAGTAATATTTTATTCAAATCATACCTTGATTGAATGTTTCGGTTGAATAAGAAACTGTTAATCAAAGTGAACTTGTAGCTTTATATCAGATACCACCTACGAGCTTTCATAAATATGTACAAGTCAAATGTAAAGAATTAAAAGAAAGAGCTAAAAAGAGTTAAATCAAGATTGTTCCCTTCCCCACACTCGTCATAATCCATCTCGAGGCGTTCGATATTTGAATACACTCGAATTTGGAACACGCTCGAAATATGAACTTAGTTCGTTTCGTTTTTCAATTGCTTCACTTATATTATATTTCGAATTTAGAACGACGGGTTTGAGATAAGAAATCGGTTTTGTTTTTTACGTTTGTAATATGAGTAACGAGTTAAAAGAATTCTGTTTTTGAATTTAGATTCTGCATAGATTTTTCGGTGTCCACGTTTGCTGCCTGCTATGTAGGTAGTATGAAAGGAGGTTTGATAGAGAAATCTGTATTTAGAAATTCAGTGTGCGTACGTGTTGGTTACGTAACGAAGGTGGTATTGTGCCTATGCTAGGTTGAGGCCGGCACGTGCCAATACGTTGTAGGGTGGCCGTAGCATTCTTTTGCGTAAACCGAAGTGCGAATAAATCAAAAAGGCTTGTAAATTAGAAATGTACGAAGATTATTGTTAAATGAACCAATTAGATTAAACCTAAGAATCTTAGGATTCATTATCAATTGATTACCGTTACGACTTACTGTTGCGACAAAATACAAACAGTAAGATACATATGATAATCTTGTAGTTGTGTGTTTTTTTCCATTTGAATAATACTTGATGAAATATCGATTACACGTAAGAGACTACACGTTTCGACCCATAACTCAAAGCTTGCCTTAAACTTATTTGGCATTTCAACACACATATCATGGGTCACATCTCTTGCAGACAATGCTCAATGAAAGCTCGTCAGAGTGGAGAGGGGGACTCAGAGACAAGGGGGGGAGGAGATAATTATTCGTCGCTAGCTTGAAAACCACGCCTTCCATTGTTACTAAAATATTGGCTTTACCAGCTCTAAAGAGGTGGAATATCGCTGATAAATACGATGGGCCCGGAGATTTGAATTTAGAATGCACGGAGAAATTCTTGATGCATTTATTGATGCAATGACGTTTGTTCGGATTATAAAAATATTTTTTGCGATTCGAAACGCAACTTACGCTTACTTTACACCCCTAGTTATAAACCTACAGGTATACAACGTGATATTTATGTTGCTGGCTGTACAAGATGTGGGAACGAGTACATCTGTCCGACTTAAAATCACGTCAAAACCACAGCATCAATCTTACTTTATCTAGCTCCAGCACTCAAAAGTCTATTTTTGAGTGAAATCCCAAAGGCAGACGATTCCAGCGAGTTAATGTAAAAAAATCATATCTGTTCAGAAGAAAATGATTGATTTTATGGGCTCGTTCAAATGTTTCGGTTTGAGTTATTTCGGAATGTCGATCGAGACGTCTTATTGGTTGTCTCGATTTGAAACAGATTTCGTTCGTTTCATTGCTGGTTTTATTTACAGTTCAGATTAATTAACAAAATCCTGATACGCTGAAAATTACCTTTTCGGTAAAGATTTTTATAAATTCCTCATGAATTTCCTCAACAAATCATTATTGCTTAACAATGTATAGCTAAACATCGTACTCGTATCGGTAATTATGTTGCACTTAGTTGCCTGAGTGTATCTACTTACTCATCTCAATGGTTTGTTTACCGATAAACGCGAGTCCGTCTGTTCTTCTTCAATAATGGGATTTGGAGTTCAATATTAAATTTCAAAGTAAGAGCACCTACATTGATGTACGTACACATAGTGCATTGGGTGAAATAAGCTGTCTTTTCTTCATGAGAGATTACAAACAAGATGAGATGAGAGAAACAAGAGACTTTTTATTCGCATACGAGTATAAGATTTCGCCAGACATGCGAATTTAAATTCTCAGACGAGATTAAAGAAACAGCGAAACTCATAACGTCACACGTCCTTCAAACTTAAAGGACAACCATAATAATAAGTTATGATACCCAATTAAAAAACTATTCACGAAGTGACACCCTCGAAAGAAGAAAGAAGGAACATTTCGCGAATAATCAAAAAGGAATTGCGAAACTGTTTTAGCGAAGAAAATTATATCCATATACAAAAGTGGGGAAAAACTATAAATGCAGCTCACATTGCACCATGGCAGTCTCAAGACGCGCTGCAGCAAAAATCCGACAACAATGAGAATATCGGAATTAATTTTCGATAAAAATGAATATTCGTTTTTCGGTAAAGACATTCGAAATTCGAAAGAGTCTCCAATCAGCCGACCCCGCTTATGAATCGGAAATTTGTTTTTAGACCCATTCCATTCTCTCAAATTAAAAATGTAAGAATTCTCGCTCGCGAAAGGAATTTATATTTTATTTCATTTCATTAAATCCGCCATCTTTTGTTTCCCCGGCCGTTTCCGATTGGAATTCATATTTTCTGTGTTTTGTTTCGGTTAGCGAGCGTGTATTGTTTTATTGTTATGTCGGTTCTCTGTGTTACATTCGCTTTTCGAGTATTAATTGTTTGGTTATTTTGTGATGAATGCCTGTATACCTGAGAATATGGATTTTTGATGCAGATAAGTGAAACAAAACTGTAACACGTCACAACTCTCGGAGAGGTACTACAAACAATGTATTTTGGAGATCCGAAGTGAATCTACCGTTGCCAGTCATAACTGACAGTAAATACAGCGGAATACTTAGAGGTATGCTTAAACTATTTAAACGCAACGTCGACTCCAAACGAACAAGAGATGGTATCATTTACCGAAAATAATACCAGTCTAATCTGACGTTCTCATATACGAGAATTCGGCGCTTGCGCAAAGCTACTTTCCGCTTGTATTGAAGTGACTGAGATTATTTATTCCTCATCAATCTTCAATAGACACCGTACATTGTTCCTGTGACATTTAGAAGATTTTATAAATAATCCGCCTCACATATTTATAAATCGAATTTAACATCCGCTCATGCATAATTCCAACCAGTTTATTCAATTTTCGGATTGTAAAAGTAGGTAGGTTCTTATGAATTCTATCGCTTATGCGATACAATAATAATTTATTCAGAATTGTGATTGTATATATTGTATGTATTGTGATGTGATTTAATTTTTTGTACCTACTTGAATTTGATTTGGAATAGAGCGCATTCCTAATTGTTACTGTCGCGCGTTGGCATTTTGGCGTACGCTCTAGCGCGATTGGCTGTTGCCTTTTCGTATTTCGAACGTCGCTTTGTATTCGAATTTAGAAAATGATCATTTTGCTTTCTTTCCGGCCGTGGCGCGTTATTGTGTGCAAATGTAATTGTTCGCTGTGACTGGTTATTGCTGTAAATATGAGACTGCGGGTAGTTTCGCCTCGCCTTGCCGGGATCGTGTTCTCTACCGCAAGGCTGAAGGCTTGCCATGTTGAATGAGCGACCGCGATGACGTATGGCGCGTGTATCGGGGTATTAAAGGACTTGCAGTTGTCATTTTTCACGTTTACGACAACGATGTCGTATTTTTATGTTGATTTTACGAGCTTTTATCTCGTGAAGTTTATCTCATCAATCGGCGATTTTTCATGATTTTCTTTTGCTTTTGTTACTTTGAACTTAAAGTCATACAAAATATTAAATGGAGTGCTACTCGCTGAGTGTAGAGGCGGATAATGTCAAAATCATTTCGTGTGCAAGTGGCTGCCAAATTTCCTTTCAGTCATGCTGATTTATGGCTCGTATTCGCGTTTTAATGTAACTTCAAACGATATTTCATTTGTTTACTGTAGTTTAATGGTTCTTTCCTTATATCACAAATTGGATGTTCAATTTCGAGATTAGGTTCAAAATGTCACATTAAAAATTTCCCGATGGTAAAAATCACGCGCATATTATTTGACAAAAAGACTAAAAACCTAGAAAACGAAACACCGATTGCCCTTTGAAAACTACAAAATTTGATTTTGGAATGCATCAAAAAAACAATTGCCAGAAAAAGGAATACACTTGGAATTCCAAATTCAAAACCTTCCCTACAGTGCAGCAACTTGGACAGTCACCGACAGGAATATAATGTTCTAGAATTAAAGCTATCTAAACAGTAGTGCACGGGCTCAAAATAGGGCACGTTTGTAATTATTTTAGCACTGTCTTTCTGAAAATTGGCAGCCGTTTGAGATCTTTTGCTGGTGGTATTCAGTTGGGAAACCGTTGTGCCTTCGCCCAGTGTTGCTTGACCTGTGCTTTATTCATGATAATTATGCAAAAACTGGGTGTGTGGATATTGCGAAGAGACTGTTTGCCGGGTAGAAATGAATGCTTTTGTTTATGATATTTTAGCTTTGAATTTTAGACACTTTTCTGGCTGATTCTCGTATTTAGATACAACGTAACTTTGGTTAAACTCTCTTTTGAAGTTTTGGATTATCAAACTTCAAAGCACAAATCGTAGAGTGAAATCCTAGCTCCAAGTTGAAGTTGACATATTTCAACATGTACAAGAACTGCAAGAGTACATACATAGTAGAATACACTTATTGATTGCTGCAGCTATGACAACGATTCTTGGGATGATTTCTCTAGGAGTATTACAACAGAGTGGACAGATTTTCGCATATAGCCGAGTCGCATTGTGATTGCGACTGCAGCGTCGCTGGTCAGTGTAAAATGGTCGGTTTTAAAAATAAAACGAATAATAGGTAAGTCCGTCGATCAGTGCAGTGCGTCAAGTGTGTTGCAGAAGATATTTTATTTTTGTCGAACTTCGAATTGGCTCATCTCAATCGATCGGAATCCGAGATTATTGGCTTGGGAAGATATTATTGTTTTGTTCAGTATTTTTGATGGTGTCATCTTGGCAGACCCTGGCGCTTTGTATTTCAAGGGTTTGGTGGTTATTTCGGTGCGATTTTATCGCGGGGTATTTTGTTATTTAACCCCTTGACGCCTTACCCGAAATTTGTCGAGATTTTCCATTTTATTGCTTGGTAATAAAGTTCAACACCTATGAAATCCATATATGGGTTAGTATCTGGTAAAGGGTGAAATTTACCTATTGTATGTAGAGAAAACGTCTCCATCGTCGAATAACATATATTAATGTATATAACATAATTAATGTTCAATGATAGTAGCCCAAAATTACATGTATGGTCATACATATAATTTTTGGGGTCTTAATTCAGATCCAACCCGATCATGAAACTTATTTGTAAGAATGTTGTGAAGAAAGAAAAATGTCTACAGAACATTAACAGCACTAAAAAGTTGAAAAGCATATAATTAAATTACCATGAAGTCATCTGAAACAATGAACTCAACCTACTTGCGTTAAACTAAAAACAGAGAACTAAAACCGGCCATATCTGTAAACCATAACTATTGCCATTATTATAAACTACAATTTAATACCATAAAGAGAAATCGAATGAAAAAACCCGACCGACGCCGTTGGGCGCTGAAAATTTACATTTGTAATCAGAACCATTAGTGTCTACAATAAACTGCATTGACACGCGTGCGAGAGGGACGCTCGTAGCGCGCGAGACAAGGACGGATAGAGCTCGCGAAGTCCGCGCGAGACACAATGGTCTCGTGCGCAGGCGTGGAACAGAGAGGCACCTATGTGGTTCGAATAGAGCGGATATATTTCTGTAATTTCTGTCGGACTCAATAAGTGCGTACCCGATTTGGTTTTATGCGTTTGCGAAAAATGCGTAGATTTATTGAGCGTCTTTCCGCGTAGTCTATTACAGGATGCGCGCGCAAGCGGATCTCGATCGATTCTTGTTGCGTTCGATACGAAGTTGGTTATTTAATACGAATTGGTGTACGGGTGGGCATGCGGTTTATTTTATGTCAATGATATTTTATTTGCCTGTAAAAACAGAATTTGCATTTTATTTATCGAAGGGGGTATATTATGCTTTTGATATAACAACCTGGTTTGTTTCAGGAAACAATATTTTTATGGGCCCTTTTATTTATTTATTTTATTATCTTCCAGAAAAGACCACAACGACCACAAAATAACTTATAAAGATATGGGTAGTAATAATAATATGTAATGATTTGCAACAACTCATTGATGTTTTCATACCAATAAATCTTAGAAAGATTCTGGTAGGCCTTTACCCAGATCCGAGTCAAATTGAGCCATTCTCTACCACGCTGCTCATTGCAGGATGATGGAGGGGTATCAGATAAGTTTAAGTTATCCAATGACTTTAATACTAAGTAAACATAGAAGTTATTTAAGGTGAAACGAAAAAATATATATTAAAGGAATACGAATGTAAACGAAAGTGATAGCGTTAATTACTTCCACCTAAGAAAGACAAGAGAGCGCAAACAATACGCTCGACTCAAACTAAAGTAACGTAGCGCAAAACCGCATAAAAATTATTTAAAAATAAACTACGGTATTTTAAAAAAAATATTTTCAAGGAGAGATTACGAATACATAATATCCACATTTTGAACACAGTTCCAAAATTAAATTAGTAAGGATATCAGAATTGCAGAAAAAAATAAAATAATTTAGACTTTTCGTAATTGAATTCTATCAAAAAAAAATAATTCAATCGCGTTTCCTTCTGTGAGAATCTTAATCAAATACTCAATAAACGTTAACCCAAACGTCAAATCTGTAAATGGATTCGAAAAAAACCTATAATTTTTTCGTATCACCTAAAGTTCATCAATATTTATTTCTACCCACCTAATTAATTATTAGTGTATTACGAAACTAGTTTCTAATAAGTCCGCTCACATCATAACACGAAGCCCTAATGACGTCTGTCCTCTTATCTTTTTCGCCCACTTCAAATGTCACATAAAAGCACTAAACAACAGCGCGCCAGGAGCGCACAGGAGCGCGCACGCGCATAACAAAGTGCGCGACAGGTGCACGCGCGCATTCTTGCGCGTTGTGCGAAAACTAGAAACGCCGATTAAAATGAAATACGCTCTGCAGGTTAATTAATTTTATTCTATTTCAGTTGGAGAAATATTGGAGTAATTTATAGCGGGGAAACGCCTTTGTGTGTGCTTGTGGAGAATTACAAGAGTGTTTGCTTTATGAAAAGGAAGATATTTAGGGGGATCTTACACCAAGGAACAATAAACATATTGGGGGTGTCCAGACTTAATTTTGGTTTTCGTACAAAGTTTTGTTTCCTCATGTTTATTTATGATACCAGGCTAATTCCATGCAGCCACCATAATATCCAAATCCTAGTTTAAATTCGAATTCCGAATCTCTTGTTCCAAAAATGCCACCCGACGCAATTGAGTATTGTACGCGCATTGCGCACCAGACAGTCTGGCTATTTGTGACCGATGCGTTTTGTTTTTCCACGTTTCGTTACGCGTAGCACTGAAACTGTAATGTTACGCGTCTACTTTTCATAACAAACATTCGCGTTTGGTAACATCATTTGACATTTACGGCCGCAGCTTATTTCTTGCAAATTGCGCGCTTCTGCAATTGATTTTCTGCAGGCAAAAATAAAGGCAATATATGTGCATAGGAAAAATTAACATCAAATAGATAGGTAAGGTTAGGCTATTTATTTACAAATACTCACAAGAAACTCACAAAAGAAATAATATATTAATATACACATATAAATATAATACGAAGTTTGTACGGATATATGAAAGAAATAAGGCTTAACTTTTGTACAAAAAAAGGATCTGTGGCCTGTGTTGTTGTGTGTTAGTAGATAAACAATGAAAAAAAAGGAAAAAATAAATAAAGTAAAGGTTAGTGTTATTGTTTTCTGGTATTTTAGTGATATCTTATCGTCGAAATCTTGAGATTCGCATAATTTTAAGGCTAATATCCTCCTGTGGGAAATCGGCACTACGTCATTTTCATTCATCAGCAAAAAACTGCCAAAGCTCTGCGCGATACCTATAGACGTTGGCTTCATCAATCTATGATCAATCACAAAATCTTATTCATAAAATAATTTCATGGCTCAAACTGTAATGTAGAGCTTTCAGATTCAAGTTGATTATAGGTACCTTTCTTTATTCACTTAATAAATTATCTTATCTACTTAGGGATCACCTATCCAATAATGACCTGATCGCACCATAAAATTGCACTATTCCTACACTGGAGCGAGTGATCAAGCTCTAATAATAATATTATAATCTTTCCAGCTAGTGTTTATTACTGCAGCGTAATAAAGTGGCAGTTAGGCTGGTTTTATGAATACCTAAGACGCCGTTATCGTAAATATTAGGATTGTCAACTCAACGCCTCTTCAATTGGCAGAATGCTTCTTGGAACATTATGGAAATATTTACTGACAAATTCTGTGTATTCGTTTTAAGCAACATCATCTTCAGCCTGTCAGGGAAGCTACTGCTGAGGATAGGCCTCCTCATGCACACACCACTGCTCTCCTGCTACCCTCACTACGTCATCGGTCCACCTGGCAGGTGGTCTGCCGACTGCTCTTTGGCCTGATCTTGGCCACTACTCGGTTACCTATCTGGTCCATCTGCCGTCTTCTCGCCTTGCCAAGTGTCCTGCCCACTTCCACTTGAGCCGTGTTCTCTAGGCAGCCTAACCCTCACATGGCACGCTCCATGGCTCTCTGTCTCTCCTTTGTGAGCGTCCACGTTCCAGCACCATAAGTAATAATATATAATAATAATAATAATAATATTTATTTGACACAAAAGCAAATTTGTTACATAGGTTTTACATTTGATGTTTATCAATTTGTATTTTGTGATGTACTTAATGGTTGATTTATCGAGATCTAAACTAGGCAGAGCCTGTGCTATAGATCTCAAAAACTTTCGTGTGAGAGCTCAAGTGAGAGTGGGCAGCATGCACATTGGTTCAATACCTTGGTCCTTAGGCATTGTTTTAAGCACTTTTTAGTATTGCATATGACGAAATTCTCAGAAATTTAATAAATTAAATTTCAAAGGAACTCTGAAATTACTGTAACCTTCAAGATTATTAGACCTTTTCCGTATTAAAACCAACTGGTACAAAGCTATGACCAAAGTCACCGGAACTATTAAACAAATAAATACAATGCCAGCTGGTTACCACTTTTCTAAGAAAAAATGTGTCTCCGCGCAATAATTCTGTATTATGACAATTGTGTGAAATACAATTTCCTGCAGTATACATTTCTAAACTATCATATCTCTGCAGGTCAGCTCCATTGCTGCTTATGTTATCTAGCGTGGTATCTCGCAACTCTATTCGCAAGCAATGTAGTATGTTGTATTTCCATTTTGTCTCTTCTCTCGCAGACAACAAGGCACGAATGCATGGTCCCTTTATCCCTTCGAAGGACATTCACCCTACTTTTTTCATCACTAAAAGGGATCGCTTCCTTCTTTTTTTTCTTCTCGGGAGATTTTATACCAGTATAATTGTGACGAGTTATGTTTTTTACGTAATGTTGACAAGTCATTATGGTTAATTGTTTTTATTCGACTTGAATGGTTGGTTCCTGTTGGTTTCTTTTGCGGTGATTTTTTACGTCTGGACAATGTTGACTTTACTTTTGGTCATTGTTACTTACTTTACTTTTTATTTATGAGTTGAACAATTTTCTTTTATTCTTTAAGAAGATGTTTACAAGCCATTCTTATTTGAGATATATAATCGTGTTTTTAGGGTTCCGTACCCGATGGGTCCAACCAAACGGAGCCCTATTGCTGACACACACGTGTTCGTCCGTCCGTCTGTCATTGGCAAGGATTACCAATAATATGTGCTTGTCCGATAAATAGAATACTTTCTACTGTACCATGCCATACAAGAACAACGTTGGTTACACATACATTGACAGGCATCCACCCTTTTTGTAATAATTCACTATAGGCATACATCAACATTCAATCAATTCAGAAATTTAATTCAAAATTGTGCCGCCCGCATAAAATAAGTACGTACGGTCGCCCGTAAAGAATCTCGAGCCATTGTGTTATAAACATGTTCATGCGCATGTCACGAAAAAACACCCACATAGGTTCACAATCCCCTCGCCCCTCGCCCCTCGCCCCACGCCCCTCGCCCCAAGCTAAAAGCGTTCCCGAAATATTAAAAACGTCCGAAAGAGTTAAATTTAAAAAAGGAAGGGAAGGGAACACACAAAAAATGTAATCCCCAAAAACTAACACAGCTGAGCGTTCTCACAATAGTTCTTGTTTTTTGAGCACATTTTTTTTTTGAAAAATGTCAAAGGAAATTCTCAAAGTCCTTGCAATATCTGCAAGTATTCATTAAGTATTCTGGAAAGAGATTGAGTCCTGAATATTTTAAAAATAGAATTAACTTTTCAAATGTCGAATTTTTATCTACTACATATATTGTATTGAATAAAACATCGGTAAAAAAGGGAGAGCCATGTCGAAAGCAATTTATAAATGAAAGGGTTTCGCTTTTCGTTCCAATTTTTAAAAACGATCCCGCGCTCTTGTACGATTTGACGATTCAGAGGAATCGTAAAACGGAGTTTATAATGCGAAAGCGAACTAGCTTTTAGTATTATACGCGTATCATATCGATCGTATTGATTGATTGATTGAAGAAAATACTGGTAAAATCAGGAAAATAAACAGTAGTGCTCACCGTACCAAGTAATCGAATTAATTATGAATGAAATAAAATGTAAAATATCTAGAAATCATTTTTATAGAACCTAATCTACCGCATTCCTTCGGAGTGTTCTAAATACGTAGCCACTTGAGAACTTGAAGCGTTTTACATTTAAGTTATTTTCACGTGTGTACATAAACCCCTCTCTCTGGGATAATGCCCACGCACACACGCGCACAGCCGCAGATGTTGATTCCATAAAATAATATTTCATGTAAAGCACTAACCGACCGACCGAGGGCGGAAGGATTGAGTTCTATTTTTAAAATTATATTTTTCGAACCAATTTGAAGTTGGAACAACCAGTTCCTTTGTGGTGGTTTTTGTGATTCCATTTGAAGTAGACTTTTTTGAGGATTGTTTAGGAAACGAAGCAAAAACTGAGGATGATGATTCATTTTAATAACAAAATCTTGATAACTGGTTCCAAAGCAGGCCCCAGAAATTGACACATATTTTCTTTGTAGCCATTTATCAATTAACTCAACTGGCGGGGACAGGCACTAAAGGGAACAAAAAGTAATAAATCCGAGGATCGAGTTTTAAAAGTTTCGTTTCGAAGTAAAAATGTTGCGTACAATCTCTTCGCGTCTGAACAAAAAAGTGACAACAAACAAAACAACAACAACGCGGCCAAAGAACAGATTATCAGCGCTAAAAGGGTTGCTCCCGCGTTCTTCCTCCTTTTGTTCCTTCCAAATTCAAACTTTCAATCCGTACAAGGAGCGATTGGATGCGAATTCTATTTTTGAATATTCTACCGAGAATTTTTAATTAATGCAGTTGGACCGTGCTCGTATTTTTAAAATTCGTATTCTGTTTTAAATCGAGTTCGATATTCAATTTTTGCGCTCGATTTCAGGCGTTTTTTATTTATGTTGCGCGATAATGACGTTTCGTTTTAAGTGCTTTATTTCGATTGCCGATTTTATTCCAATGTTCTTCTTGAAGGTCGGTAGTTTTAGTGATTAATGGCCAAGATATGTAGAGTGCTTTTAAACGAAATATTGAATTTAATGATGTTTTGTGGAACTCTCCGCGATCCCTTACTTTATTACGTGCTGGTGATATCTTTACAAAGTTTCGTCGATACGCAAACGAGAGGCCATCGCCATAAAACCCATTGGATTCTGATCACAAATATCAAAAACCTTAATAGAAACCTTCATTATTCTATCAAGACATGTAATCTCGACCAATACGAACTGCTCGTATTCGGCTCGCTACATTCCAGTCACAATAGGCCCTTATGAAGGACCAATGAGACTATATCAATGCAGGCTGCGATGACATCTTTCAACCGTATATATCGAAGTGGCATATGTGATTCCTAAATGTATGATGTGTTGTCAACGCGCTGTGGTTCATGCACTTTCAATGAGTACCCAATAAGTCGCATTAAGAGGTCACTCGTCGCACAGCGTCACACGCTGCAAGCATACGCAAGTCGTTGACCTCAATACACAAATGGGTTCTATACTTCATAAATTGTGATATTGGTATTATATGATGCTTAGAGGAGAAGAAATAATTTTAATTATGCGTGAATAAAAGATCGTTAAGACACATTTCAACAATAGAGCGGCCACGCCTCTTCGAATTGTTACTTACATGTTACCGGCATCGGGTCCTCTTCGACAATAATCACTGGTCCGTATAATGGCTTCACTTAATATTCCATTTTCAGAAATATTTGAACCGTCATGCTCGTTCTATTCCTTTGTTCGCTCCATTCTGGCAATACCGGCGGCAGTTCGATGGATATCTGATTTCGAATTTGGAATCTATCGATCGATGGACTTATTGGTCCGAAAATTTGAATCTGGAACTTGTATTTATTTTGTGCTGAACTTGTTATTCTTTTGATTCCAGGTACGACATGGCTTTGCCATGTTTAGCTTACGTACGTACAAGGGCGGACTCATCGGCAATCGGAAGTTTGTCACGATCGCTTCTGGGAATGTGTGAGTAAATTCGAATCTCAGAAGTTAGTCGCATTTTGTGCGATGAATCTCGTAATATAAATCTTTGGCCTTATACTCCGATACACAAAGCTAGAGGTTTATCCAAAGCGCCCCCAGCCAAAGTAATTTTATTACGTTCCCCTTCCTTTAAAAAGTTTATTTTAAAAATGGAAAGCTGAGCGCTCACAAAAATAATTGATGATGGAACTGGACTCACCCCTTCATAATCCTATTGCGTCTGGAGGGAAACATAACAAACAAGGACTGCTACACACATACATAATAATACATAATGTCATTAGAGTGAGTTTCATATAACTTTTCCCTTCGCCGTTTAGTTTGCTGTAGTGCGCAACTGTCAAAAAATGGGGAAAAGCAATAAACGGTTGTGAGACTCAGATCACAATTACAATAAGACAGCGGGTATTTAGGTGCCGGGTCGGTCGTCAAAATCATCTGTTTTCAAAAAACTTTTCAAAATCACCTTTTAATTTAGTTTAATTTGAAGAAACCTGCGGAGTTAGCTGGCGGTCAATATTGCTTTCATTCTTTTAAATACCGACACTTGGTTTTTCTATAGATATTTTTAATGCCTTGGATAATTAGGGTACCTGGGTATTATAATTTCAGCCACTGATAAAATATTTATTATATCCTAGTTTTGGGTGACACTTTTTTAAAGCTAACAACACTAGTGTTATTGCTGAACGCTGAAGGGAATTGCTAAATAAAAAGCAAAAAAATAAAAACGGTCAAGTGCGAGTCGAACTCGCGTACGAAGGGTTCCGTACCACCGTCAATGGTAGGAACGGTGTGGAGTGAATAGTTTGAATATTACATAGGAAAATGTTGTTTATAAAGTTATTAGTGCGGCTACTTTCATACTCCATACGATGCATTCATAAGTTTGTATGTAGTATTGAAATAATTGTTGTATGGTAGCTCCTTTAAATATTTATTTTATTCCTTTTTTTAGTATTTGTTGTTATAGCGTCAACAGAAATACATAATCTGTGAATATTTCATCAATCTAACTATCAAGGTTCATGAGATACAGCCTGGTGACAGACGGACGGACGGACGGACGGACAACGGAGGCTTACTAATAGGGTCCCGTTTGGCACCCTTAGGGTACGGAACCCTAAAAACGATATAATTAAAAGTCCAATGATTGATCGTTCGAATTTCAAACACCTAAGCAGCCAACACTGGCCGCTAAGTATTTCAATAACGTGCCCGACAATTCGCATTCACCACACGCCCGACTTTGTAGATTTTTTAAGGCAAACCGCTAAACTGGAATCGTCGACGCCATAATTAGAAAGCGATACTTCGCGCACATAATTACAATCGAGTAACATTAACAATTATTTTCATTACAATTAGGTGCCTATCGATTCCGATCGTACGGTATTAAGCCGATGTTTTTGTGTTTGGAACTTTGAAACAAAGCGTTCGGTAATTCGTGTGAGGTGACTTGCTTTAAGTATGAAGCGCGGCCTCTTTGTAACATCGTCTTGTATTCACAAAATGACGTATTTTCATGGTTCCTCAGTACGTGGAGTACGTACGCAGTACTCTTGTACTTTCGTCATGTATCAATTCAATGCAATGCAAAGAAAAGAAGAAAATTAGGTCAATTTCTACAATATCATGTGTTTTTGTAGAATTTCCTTTCAACGGGTTCTCATTCGCCTTTATTTGTGGATTTTTTCTTAGAAACGTCTTTTAACAATAAGATTAGAAAGATTAGAACAGAAGAGAGACAGAATGTTCATCTGAAGCAGTTGCTAGCTAATCTTCAGCGTCAGAAATTGCCTGTTTAGTTTTTCCCACTGGATCCTGATTGAATCTGAAGGAGTTTACCTAAACCCAGAAACAGTTAGAATTCCGTGTTATGGACTACAGAACCATTTCTTACCCGTGGTCCGAAACACCTTAGCCAGTTTATATTGTTTACAGCTTTAGATCAAGTAAGTTCATTTTCGTTAATAATTGCGTTCGCTGAGATCAAACGTTGATTGTACATTGTACTGCAGTGTGTAGGATGGTATTAGTAACCTTATATATATAAATAATAATTCTGATTGCTTGGGCAAAAGTGATTCCGACTTTAAACACACCACTTGAACCAAGTACTTCGTTGAACTTTTCATAAGGATCTTTTCAAAACAGCTCTTCGTTAGAACTTTTGATTCCAAAATTTCTATCGTATAAAGGGATAGGGCTGCACACTCTAGACCCCCATAAACCTGCAGTGCGCCAGCGTGTTGGAGTTTAGCTCAATTTTACTCAAATTCTAGTAAAGGCCTGTTCCCCTCGGTGGGGAGATTAATGGGCTACATTGACTTTACTTACTATGCCATGAGGGCTTATTTGGCTGATCAGCGGCCATTATAATGATCTACGTTCAGTTCAGAAATAAAAAATACAAAAGTATCCTCGCGTTTCGCGGCGGTTTTTGCGAGTTTATAAGAAGAATTTATCGGAATCACATTACACTGTAAAAGGTGACTAAAGTTGAAAAGTGTGCGGTGCCATGAATTATGCATACGTACATCTTTATACTTCCCATGCCGGATTTCGTGACAAAAGCCGACATTTTTGTGGATAAATACATCGAAAAACGCCATTTTCTACCGCATTAAATTATTTACGTCGTATTTAAGTATTGTCGTATCAAAGAGTTGGGATAGAAAGTGTGAAAGGGTTTTGGAAAGTATCTCGTAATTAACACTTAGGGACTGGCACTTTTTAGCCTTAAAATTTTATAAAATAAAACAAGACGAGATAACTAAATCAATGTCGTTTCCACACAAGAACCTGGAAGATTACTACAACTCCATATTTGGGGATATGTTGAGAAAATCTGAACAAGTTTTATGAATACCTACGTAACGCACCAAGAAGGATAAGATAAGAAATAAGTCTTCTGTATCACATTGCATGTGGAAGTTGGAACCCCTGAGCTTTATGAGGCTTTGATTGCAATCCCAAAAATCATTTACGAGACCGTGATTTTTTCATTTCGTAGAGTTTTTCGATCAGTATTTTTTCGAGCCTACCTAAAAAATAGGCACCGAATCGATTCTCAAATAGATACTAAATTTTGTCTAGTTTATTTCATTAAATCTGTTTTATTGTAAAATATACTCGTATATATTTAGGCGTAAAACCTTAAAAGTACCCCTTTTGGAAGTATATTTTTACCCCCCCACCTCCACAAGAACAACCCGCCGAGAAGGAAAACCTAGGGTAGTCAAGGAAAACCACGGATTCATTGAGCTACAAATGAAGCCATTAAAACAATAAAACCTTTTGTAGCTTTTAAATCCGATTCGTCACATTTTCACGTTTAATTCTAAGACTGGACTACTTAATTAACAAAACTTTGTCACTTTGGCTGCAAACGATTTCTGTAAATAGAAAACAATGGCTGTAAGTTATGGTGTTCTTTCGTAAAAGTACAAGTGACCGTTACAAACAACCGGTGAACATCAAATCTAATAAAGAATATTTAAGCGCGTTCTAATTCTTTAATTTAAAAATCGAACAATCGCCACCGGCCAGCACGTCTCGGCGATAACGCAACGGATTCGAAATTTTAAATAGTTTCATATTGGAATTGTGATTTCGAATATGGAACATTCGATTGTTTCCCGTTTTCGCTGGTAGTTGGTAGTTAGCTAAGTTTTTAATATGCGCGCTGCGATGCGTTTCACGCAGAGTGGGTACCCACAAGTGTCAATATGGCGCAGTTGGATGAGTGGCTCTATCGATATTGGGTACATCATGTCTAGCATCAGGATGGATGAAAATGCATTTATTTTTCGTATTATAAAGAAAAAACAAACGAAGCTTTTCTGTGTATTATTGCAGTATCAAAAACTTATATATCCTACTTAATATCAACTCAAAAGTACACCTGTTAATTTTGAAGGATAACGCAATAAATTAATCCTAGAGATAGAAGAACCAAAATACATACCAATCATTAAACCTTAACCTGAACCAAAAAAATAATACCTACAAACAGCTCCGTGGTCTAAGGGGTTTCACGCTTGATTCTCACACAGGAGATGCAGGTTCGAATCCTGACCATATACCAATGAGATAATTAATTTATCTTAAGTACATTATCGGACGTTCAGTGTTTCGGATAACACGCTAAGATGTAGGTCCCGGCTACTATCGCTACGTGGTGTGGTTGCCAAACCCCTCCACCAACCCGCACTGAGCCAGCGTGGTAGAGCATGGCCTAATCTTACTCGTATCCGGGTTGAGGCTTGTGCCCCTCGGTGGGGACATTAATGGTCTTCATTTATTATTTATTTTTACCTGCGAACAATAGCATGCCCATTCACCACGAATCAACACATCGTCGGTCGGCCAATGCGTGCGCGCAGTTAGCACGTCCCCCAAGTTGCGCAAAACCGCATAATTCTATAGAAAAGGCATAGGAAACGCGCACACTTCGTCGGAAAAGTCAAACGGCCATCAGTATGCAGTCCGAGATTCGGTGCCCGCTCACGTCCCGGTGAAAATATTCGTGCGACGTCAAATAATATATTATTACTACTTTCTATACCGATTTCGGTTTATGCATTATCGATTTAAATGTATGTGTATGTTTGTATATAGGACATTGCAAAATAATTTTATACGCGCGATGAATTCTTAGTTGATTTAATCATTACTTAAGGATTCTAAATTCTGTCGCATCAAGGATGGATAGGTAATAATAATAATAATACCTTGGACACTATTAACACACATTGATCTAGCCCCAAACTAGGATTCTCTGTATCTTGGGTACTAGACAACGATACACATACTTATACAGATAAATATTATACTAACATAGATAAACAACCACGACTAGGGTACAAACATCCGTTCTCATCAAACAAATATTTGCCCCCACCAGGACTCGAACCCGGGACCCTTCGCTTCATAGGCAGGGTCACTGCCAACTCGGCCATTCGGGTCGTCAATATCGTATCGTATTTCGTAATTTATTGTTTACCAATACATATAAGTTTTGACTCCCAAATATGTTAAATATTTACCAAATTTAGTGTCCCCATGTTAATGTAGGTTCACAGAACTGTTTTGGTCTTTTCGAATACTAAAGTTAGGTTTGTTAGGTCAATACAACCTTAAAATACAACCTGGAGTCCAGGAATTTTGGTGAACAATTAGTTAATTCGGGATGATTTAAATTTATTCTTTCTTTAATATACCTTTGTAAAATGCTGTTATTTTAATTTACTTTAAGTTGTGGTTATGGTACATATAACCTTAAAAGTGATTGATGCTGGTGGTTTATCAATATTTAAAAATAAGATCTTACGACTAATTTTTTTTCATCTTCAAAGCTCCAATCTTCTCTTGATCTACGCATCTAGAGAACGTACTTTGTCCTACCTGTTTTTTTATATTTAAGCAGTTTGTGCGTGCTAAATTTGAGTCACGAGTGCTATCTTATGTGATTACCCCGGAATTGGAGCTTCATCCGTCTACCCGGCTACCGGCCCCGTCTTACTGCCGGCCAGGACTACCCACTCTACCCTCCCACTACCTGCACCATGGCCCGTTGAACATCCGAATCCTGCTTCTGAAGATGTGCCAGGGGAGTCGTACTCCAGACGCGTGAAGTCATTCTAAGAGCTCACAACCCACGCCTAGCCGCCCTCAATCAATTCTGTACATAATGTATTTTTCTTCCTTTTATTTCCAACAATCCAACTAACTATCATTGAAAAACTATCTATGAATATAATAATGAGAGGTGTTCTTTCGGTTAGTGCCCTTTGCTTCTTGGAGGAGCTAAACGTCGGTTCAATTGTGCCTTAGCCACCCCTTATAGAAAAAGGCGTGATGATTGTCCCTTTCATATATAATTTTTTTGTTTTTCCTTTTTCAACACGGCAAAGTGGACGCCGTTTAGAAGAACTCTACAATATCGTTTTCTCCGGCCAAGAATCAATTGACGAGTTCCTTGGAATATTTTTTTCATTGACAAAACCTTAACGAGATAACAATTACGATGAATTTACTCTTGAATTGGGTGAATCACGATTCTCACTCAGTTCTATAATTTTTGTGAAATAATTTCGGATGTTCTTTTAAATAAATCGATGGTTTGTTTTCATAATCATTATTTTTTATTTTTTCGAACATTTACTTTTCTTTTCGAGTTTTAGTAACTTTAGATATTAATCAACTCATTTTCAATTTACTGGGATTCGAAGGGATCTACTGCTTTGTGAGACAGATGCTCCCGACAGATATTTTCTACAAAAATGTAATATTTCAAAAAAAAAGGTCATTGCTCCTATGCCAAAGTATAATATTCCTAAAACAAGTTTCGAACAATACAGTATCTCTCCCTTTACTATCTCGGACCTTACAGCCACATGCAAAATTTCACCCCAATTCCAAACCAAAACTGCGTTAGTGTCAATTTTCCCCGCGTCCACTCTCACAACCCTTCCAAAAAAAAACTAAAAATAAAAAAGAGACCGAAGGGGACTTTAAAATCGTTATTATAATCTCGGACGCCATTTTCCCTATTCGACGCAACATCTATTATTGAGGACGCGCCCTTCAAAATTTTTAATCTTTTTTTTTCACAAAAACCCCTTTGATGTTTATGCGTTTTAGCAATATCGCCCGGTCGCATAGATACGCGACATTTGGCTATTTCGGAGATTCTACTGATGCATATTTTAGATTAAAAACTTAATTCTGCTCACCCATAAAATAATCCCATGGCAAAGCACATTTATTTGATGGCTTTAATTTTGTGGGTACCTACCGGGCCTGCGTGTCATGTTTGATCCAATGAAACACACCTCAAAGAGATCATCTGAATAGACGTCTCATCCGTAAACTAGTGTAATTTTTTAAACTGCACAGAACAATCAGCGCTCTACTAAACATCCTATTAATCACCTCTTTTTGAAAAGACAAACATCTTTTTAAACGGAGATGTGTGGGAAAACGTACACTACCAGCCAACGCATTCCAAATCCGAATGATTCTGAAAGCCTGCCGAGATTTGAAAAGAGAATGAGATTTGAAAATAGAACACGCCATTAGGATTTGAACACAATTGTATCATTGGTCAATTTGAAAAAGGAACGATTTGTTAAACGTCAAATAATGAAGTTTTATTTTAGTTGTAGTTGACTTGCTGCTCAGAATGAAGTCTACTCATGTTTATTTTTATATTGTCGTGATTTTTTCTTCGTATCTTTATCTGTAAGGTTTTAAATAATAATATGGGAATTAAAAGTCCAGGCTATTTTTTAATGGATGTGCCTAAGGCGACACGTTTATTAAGTTATTAAAGTCGATAAACTGATCATGGATGGCCCACTTCCAACTATTAGTGCTTCGGATGCTTAAAAGTGTATTAATTACAAGCAAAGAATGGCTCGCGATTTCGTTAATTTGTTGAATAGGAGCTTTTGCAAGTACAGTTATATTATCGTATGTAGAGTTTCTCTTCCATGTCATGTCTATTATTGTTCACATTCAAAACTTTCTATCTCCAAATCGTTCATCGTCAGATGGTATACGAGCAATGACAAGAAACCATCAATATTTTTAATAACTTTAAAAAAACAAAGCACAATTAATTTCGTATACGGACGCGGCGGCGGTGGCGGCGGCCATTACAATATATTAATCATTGAAACAAATTTCCGTGCGCCTTGTCATACGAACTTCGTTTATTAAAAATGTGACGTATCAAGATCAACATCTCGTTGCTCGAAAAAGACCAACATATAGAAGAATCATGAAGACTGAGAGGGACAAAAAATCTGACATCTCAACGGGTCATCAACCCTACAGGCGTCCTGTTCTAACGAGAATTCGGATTTGATTTGAATTGTTCTTAATTTGATACATCTCGGCTCATCAAACGTTTTTAACGGCCTTTTATAGTTTTTAAATATGACACCCATTATGTTCCTTTTCAGTTGCCGATACTTGTTTTTTATCGACATAACTAGGTATCAAGCTTCCGTTTAATAAGTATTACCATAAAATAGAATAAAATGGAAATGAGACATCGTTAGGCGATTTTCAAAGATATTGTGTACAAAAACGCATGATATGGAATAGAATCTCGTTTTTTTAGGGTTCCGTACCCAACGGGTAAGAACGGAACCCTATTACTAAGACTTCGCTGTCCGTCCGTCTGTCACCAGGCTGTATCTCAAGAACCTAGCTAGCTAGAGAGTTGAAATTTTCACAGATTATGTATTTCTGTTGCCGCTATAACAACAAATACTAAAAAACAGGATAAAAGAAATATTTAAGGGGCTCCCATACAACAATTCCTTCAATACCACATACAAACTTATGGATGCACCTGGTTACGTACATGGAGTGTGAAAGTAACCGCACCAATAACTTTGTAAACAATATTTTGCTGTGTAAAATCCAAACTATTCACTCCACACCATCGCTTCCATTGAACGGTGGTACGGAACCCTTCGTGCGCGATTTAGACTCGCACTTGACCGGTTTTTTATTTAATATTTCGGATCCGGGATGAGCGTTTCAGAAGCAAAACGTCTCTAAGCTCAAATTAAAATACACACGTACGATGCCGTATTCGAAACAAAAGCTAAAAATGTAAATCGGTAACTATAAGCGACTCATAAGTGGTCATAACTAGTTATTCCGATCCATTTATGGCAATGTAATCCTATTGTACTAGTCTGCCTATATTATGCACGTTGTGTACACTTGTACTCATATGTGTGTGTTCAATCATTAATTTCTGTAATTGTAGGAGTCGCCATCTTGTCCGACAAAAAGCGATGTTTCTCCAAATTCGGAGGAAGTTTTAAAGTGTTCCGATCGGCTGACGGGGCCGCCATTCCGAATTTATACGTTCATAAAATTCTTCTGTCAAATTTACGTCGGGATTCCGAAGAAACTGGCCGATTTCGATAAGTTCTGATTCCTCGACGAAATCACTGTCTACTGGTTTTTTTGGACACTTATTAAGTCTGGGGGAATTTTTCACGAATTATTGTTTTTTGGGGACATAAAACCACCGCCTATTCGGAGTTCGGCTGTAAAATTATATCGTAAATCTGATTTGTGTCTTAAAAAACAAACTAAACGTACACGTCCGTTCAAAAGAAAGCATCATTCCGATGGATAATTACTTGAGGATAAATCTCTACCGAAAACGCATTCATCATTTATCAGCGACTGATATCAGCTACTTGGAGTTGGACAGTTCAGTTTTCTATTATTCATTAGCTCATTGTTGCGTGAAGCCGCTGCTGCTGCTGACCGTACTGCGGCGACCTGAAATTCGGTAACCACTGTAGATTAATAATTACTGCTCAAAATAATGCTTACTTCGATGCACGACTGCGATAGCGTCTACCGTCAGCAAAACCACTCGAGCTGGAAACAATTGCGTAAACTCTTGCAACATTTTTCAATAATTAATTTCATGCTTTGTCAGGATCGATCACATTCATATGAGATTTGGACTCGCCCAGCTACCGATCAAATAAGATCTCTTGGATTTTTTGTTGACGTGACATCTGTACTCATGTGTTACGTCATTTGTTTTTGTTAAGCTACGACTGTCAGTCGTGCGTGATCTTAGAATTAACGATATTGATCGGGTGAACAAATATTTTTACATTGATTACAAAATCAATTCTACTCTGTCAAGAGGAAGAAAGTTGTGTCTGGCGACGCCGACATGTAGTCTTATTTTATTTTATATTTTATAAAGCTTATTTTATCTTAGTTTTCAGCAAAATGTCCTGCTTAACGTTCTCTCATTAGTAACATAATACTATTACATACACATTAAAGAATATTCCAATCTTTTTTCAATATTATTTTGCTTCCACTACAAAGGTGCCACGTGTTCCCACCGTCCAATTCCAAACGCCATTACGAATATAATATAAAGATTTTTGTCAACTACGATACCTGTTGCTATCAAGACTTAGATAATGAGCTCTACAGAATATCTAGCTAGAGGGCAATTGCACGTAATTTGCATAGGAAATACCAAAGTTATTCGCAACCGCGTTCCGTACTCTTAGTGAGCCGTTTAATTTGACCTCATGTGTACAGGATTCCGTGATTCGACGTTTTTGGGCGTTCAAGGTATGAAAACTAATTTTTCAGCTTTTAGTTTTGGTATTACCTATCTGTTACTTATCTATTCTAGCAGTTAATAGATTTTTTTAAATGTATTTCAGATATAATGACAGCAATCTGAAAAAAAAAAACAATCTTCTAGAATATGTTTGATGAACGTACGTCTTCTGAATTTCTTTGATCATTTTTAAAACAAGAAAGAAAACCAATCTTTAAAATAAAAATACGTAAGATGTAGGTACCTACATCACCGTAGTAGGGTGGATATGAATATGTGAAACGAATATACTTACTAAATGATTTTTTAACTAAACATATCGTTGTCGATAAAACTCGATTCAAAGGTACCAAAATTGAACACAAAAAACAGCTGAATACAACAATTGTATATTTTTAGAACACAGCAAATATCCAGAACACTAAGGATTTCTGCAAGATAGTTTTTAAGACAGTTTAAAGTTCTTAGGTTAGCTAATTAGAAGCTTTTCCGTGTTTCTCGCGCCATGCCATCAGTTTTGTTTTGAGGTTGCTACATAGTTTGAAGTCCTCCTTCGTCTAACCTATTTGGTCGCCCCCGTCTAGACGAGCGCCCGCGGCGGGCTACGGTACTCGCTCCACACGTCAGCTCACATTCGAAACTTCGTATTGACGGAAAGTAGTTATCGCTACACCACTTATTATGAGTTGATTGAACTGTAACAGTTTGAATTTGGAATAGGTACCCGTTTTTTCTTCTATTTTCTGTCTTTTTTATGATGTTGGAATCTAGTTGCGCTTATTTCGGTGGGTTCCGGTTAGTTTGATGTCATATCTGTTGGCAAATAAAATAATTACCTCCTATTTTTTTTTAATAGTCTACTTACCTATGTACTTACTTAAATAAAACCGTTGTTCTCGTGCTAGGAGCTCTCGTAAATCTGGCTAAATCCAAAAACACACACTCAACAGAAGAGTGAAATGTAAATTATTTGAAGAACCATTCCAAAAAGTGCCACTTCTAAGAGACTCTCAAACAGGAATAAAAAGTATATCTGTATATATTAACTAAAGTACCTGCCTATCTGTGGTATAAAATATCAAAGCCACTTTTCGTCCAAAATATTTAGTTGTTAGGAAGTTACTTAGGAAACTCCACTATACCCTGTTTGTGACCTCATTCTAAAATACTAGTGGCCCTGTGGGCAGTAGACCTCGCTAACAAGGGGGAATGTGAACCTATTTATAGGTAAGTATTTTAGATTCAATCAAAATCAAGTAGTAAAGTAGCCGCACCAATAACTTTGTAAACTTATTATTTTGCGATTTAAAATACTATATATTGACTTTTCACGAAAATAGTTATAGTCTATTTCACTCACTCTCATGGTCTGTACAGATCCTCTTTACTAACGACTTGTGTTTAAACGATTACCAAAAACGCACCTATTTTACTACCAATAAATTCGAAATTCTGCCAGAATGGATAAATGTCCACCAAATTGTGTTTGGATAAATGATCAACAAACTTCTTTTTATGTTTTGTGTACTTATGTGTGTGTTTATGTTTTAAGTATTTTTTGTTGTTCTTACATGTTCAACCTAACACGAAGGATAAAGGGGGCTTCGCTTCGCTCACCCCCTTTACCCTTCACCTAAGCCACCACAGTATTTTGCCCTGATATTTTTTGCAACTTTTGGTGTTCATTTATCCATTTTGGGTAGGAAAAAAATATTTTGGTGATCATTATATTTGTTGCCTTTACTAATCCGTCTCCTACTTCGAGGAGTCCAAACTTGGTATGTTTTGAAAATATTTCTTGGATTTTTAGAAAACAGGGGGCCGAAAGGTAATGGTGTAGTATATTTTTAGAACCGGCTCATGAAGCCCTTTAATATGACACCCCACACGATAGCTATTAAAAAAAACCCATACAAAAATTAATGACGTCATAACTCCCCCCCCCCCCCCAGGGGAAAATCGAAAAAAGCTCTCGACAAAAATAATATGTTAATTCATGGAACACGTGTGCCAAGTTTTGTGAGGATCACTTGAAAACTGTGGCCCCTAGACCGGAACTGACAGACACACAGACATAGAGACAGACGAAAGCAAAAACGGCCTCCTATCTTGTCAAAATGGAGCCCTTCGCTCATTTCGCTCGCTCGGTCAATAACATAACATTCACTTACAGACACATTGCTTCTGGCCCCACACTAGGATACCCTGTGTCGTGGGAAACAGAAACAGCGTCTTTACGAACGTGTAAACATCCAAGACCTGACTTGTTGCCTTCTCCCCAGCCGGGATTCACACCCGAGACCTCGCTTGGGATGCACAACCTCAACCTTTACATCACAGACGTCGTCATATGAACACAATATTTTATTACCATGCAAGATTCATATTCAGTACTATACTTAACTTAGTTATATTAGTAGGTAACTAGTGCAACAAACAACTGACTAAACCTTATAAATATATGTTTTTCTAACATCTTAGTTTAACAATTCACCATCACTCATTGTTAAAATGATATTCAAATTATTTTTTCGTACAAAAATACTTGCTGGTACGCGACGTTAAAAATATTTATTGTTAAAACAAAACAACTTATAAAATATTCAATACAAAAACCTGCTCCGGTCTCGTTACTGATCGAATCACTCACGTACGTAAAAGAATTCGTATTTCAAAAACTATAATGATTGATTGTCAACCAATGACAATCGTGTATTCGAATTCCTATAACAATTTGAATTTGGAACAAGTTCTTTTTCCTGTTGCGCCATGGTTGCTGCCAGTAAGTTTTCCGTAGATCGTTCCGAAGTACAATGCTCCATTATTTTGACAACTGCTCTATCACTTGATTGTTTGTGGTCATTATTTCAGTCCAATCAAGGCATTCCCAAAAATAAATACATTCAGTAGTAGGCAACTGAAATACGGGAAATAAAAAATCAAGAGTACAGAAACGTAACTCAATATTCTCACAAGTACATAATTCTGAACAACTTAACCAACTGTTCTGTGTTGGCTTAAAAAGCCATATGTTTATCTTATAATTACTGCCCTGCGCTCGTGTGCGTGTATTCTCTGTATGTGTGGGTGTGTAAGTACGTAATTAAAGTATGGAAATAGTAATATTCGTTTTGAAGTGTTTTCTCTATAAAACTGTCGAGTGGTTGGGAACACTCCTAGTTCGTTGACCTGACTCTGTACATTTTTTCCCTTGAGTTATAATAACATCTCTGTTTAGTACTTATAAGCGTCTGCTATCGGAGTGATACTTTGAAATGATTTAAACATGCAGCCAGCGTGCATGTTTTAAATTAGCATAAGATTTATGCAAATGCACTTAATTGCAGTTTCCATCAAAGTGATGAATATGAAAAACCAAAATAATAAGGAATATATCTTTATGCGTTTACTGACTTCTAAAAATGGTGCGATGTTTTAAATTTTTTTTAAGAAAATCCTCATGAACCCTTCAGAAAAAATAGTATTGCATATTTCGAAATTCGAATCTAGACGCAAAGAGGCCTTTACGTGTGGATGTTTCAACAGGTAATTTAGCGCGGTAATTACAAAACTTGACTCTGGCACATAAAGCCATTTATCTGAGCGTGATTCGAAACTGACTGTTTGCTTTAAAAATGTTTTATGGTTGTTTAAAATATAGCACTGAGTACATTTTAGCTACTGGTCAACACATTTACAATTCAAAAGCTAGTTGCAAAGAAGTACGTAATTGTTATTTAAAATTGATTAGGTATTTTAAATAATTCTTACAAAAGCATGACCATGGGCCTATTTTATAGAAATATTAGTTTCTTATTAATAACTTTGACATATGCTATAGCTACAATGAAATTCATACGGTTAAAAGCTGATATATTAATATGAAATTAGCCCTAGAGCAAAGACGTCTTTACGTATTGCATAAATTACATAATATTCAGCTCTACTCAGCTCTACCTACACAGTCTATGGAGACAACTAATTTAGTTAGTAATATGGACCAAGTTAAAGTTACCTAACAAACAGAGGCCTTGTGAAAAACCCACGACAATTGAAAATCCTAATTGAATTTGAATTAGAATACATACGTAATCAGAATATAATACATTCCTTATTTGAAATTAGCAAAGTCGCGTGCCTACACTCTATTCTTTTTTCAAACATAAAATTTGAATTTGGAATCGTATGCGCTCTATTGTATTGCATTGCAATGGCAAATGGAATCATTAGTATTGTAGAAAGGTTTTCTTTAGATTGAAACGAGTTTTTAAAAACACAACCTATTTTGTATGACCTTCTTCGAAGGTGGCGATTGTGTTAGCTATCACATAGGTATTATGCCCATACGTCTATATGAAATAGTTTCAGATTTATTTGACAAAATCGAGAAATTAAGTACATTAAATTAGATTCCTATTTCAGGAATTGTACAGGTCTAAACACTCTCAGGCGTCGCATTTTGCTTAAACTTGTGATAATGCAACCTTATTTATCATACCATGTCTGCACAAACTGCAAATCGTTGTCTATGGCTTTCTTGACTATGTTTTATAGCCGACCTGTGACAATACGTGAAGTAATGTAATTGTAACCGTATGTGTATTGTAGCTATGTATGAGTGCGCAATCGTTCGCACGTGATGAGTGAACGAATGAGCGGCCAACACCGGAAATATATGAATTTGAATGAGAAAGTGTGAGAAGTTTAATGATTTGATTACAGGTGAAATGCCGCATTTTCTTCCTGCACAATTAATATACTTAATAGAAGTTGTAATAAAATATATTTAGACTGGATTGGTTCTTCAAATATTTTTAGCCTCAAACGTGCCCTTTGGGATATGGTGTCCTTTCTAGACGACCTCTGTTGCGCAGCGGTTGTGCCTCTGTCTACCATGCGAGAGGTTCGATCCCCGGCTGCGGTTAAAGAAAAAAAACCCAGTTCTTGGATGTTTATATGTGCTGACGTCGCTGTTTCTGGTTCCCACTCCTCCACCTCATCCTTGTGTGTGGCCAGAAGCAATGTATGTGCCTGTATGTAAATGTTCATGTTTCTGACCCTGTGAGTCTGTGACTAGCTCTTTTCGAATTGGCGCACGCGCAAGCTTGTTACGATTTTGCCATATCCCCATTGGTAATTAGACATTTTTGTATCCTATCAAATGGGTGTCACACCTAGATACCCCACCCGACTTATCTCAAGCCTGAAGCGAGCAATGTTCGTACAAAATATTCATGATCCAAAAACCAGCGCAGACGCATACAAAAGATGAAGAAATTCCGTCCCTCGCCCTAAGATAACAATTTAGACTTGCTAGATAATTTCCTATTAGCATACAAAGGGGAATGGCTTGAGCGTCCCGTATGTCACGGCTGTTATATTAATATAGTGTATATTTTGTATGTTATGTCTGTTTGTAGTTTTGAACCTACCTATGGCACGCCTTGTAACTGTCGTATGTTGCCCTAATTAGGTATGGGTGCAAGGCAAGTGGATTTGGGAATCTTTTTTAGGGTTCCGTACATATTTTTGAGCCTACGCTGTCCGTCCGTTCGTCCGTCCGTAGCGGGCTGTATCTCTTGAACTGTAATAGGTACAGAGTTGAAATGTTCACAGATTGTGTATATCTGTTGCCGCTACAGCAACAAATAATGAACAACACGAGATTTTATAACCTAAATGGGATATAATAAACCATATTATGATTCAAATACGATGGTAGATTTCGCGACTTATCACATGGTTGTGGTGACGCAATTGGTTTGTTCGCAATCTCAAGGTTCTGGGTTCTAATCTACTCTCACGGGACATAATATTATTCGCTTTCGTTTTTGTTTCATTATTGTTAGTGTTTAAGTTTTCTTGTACGACCGTACGGAACCCTTCGTGTGCGAGTCCAACCCGCACTTGAACGATTTTTTATTAGGTAGCTCTGTTCGTGTCGCAGTTTCGTGTACGTGTTTTAAGGGAACTGGAGCTCTATTTTTGAATCACTCGCGTCGTGACGAGCGCTCGCCAAGCGCAACGATTGGTTCATATCACTCGATTTAACGAGTCTCTGCCAATCGTGGCGCTTGGCGAGCGCTCGCTTCCGAGGCGAGTGATTCAAAAATAGAGCTCCTGGCCGTTTTGAACTTATGATGAAAAACAAAATTCGAATTTCGAATTGGATGCGCGATCCCCGGAAGTCCGCCGCCGCCGCGCCGCTGTCTTGTATTTTCATAGAAAATCCCCATACTTAATAGTACAATAGTGCTGCGGCGAGAAAAGTCGACTTCAATAATACGAGTTAGGCAATTGTCATTTTTTCTGAGCTTGTATGTATGGTGCTTTCCTCAAAAAATGCAAGGAAAATAAATGAAAATTCTATAAACTAGTGGCCCTGTGGGCAGTAGACCTCGCTAACAGGGGGAACTGTGAACCTATTTATAGGTAAGTAGTTAATTAGCCGCGCCAATAACTTTGTAAACTACATTTTGCTATTTAAAATACAATCTATTGACTTTTCACGAAACTAGTTATAGTCTATTTCACTCACTCTCATGGTCTGTATAGATCCTCTTTACTAATCTTTACTTCGAGGAGTCCAAACTTAGTATGTTTTGAAAATATTTCATGGATTTTAAGAAAAAAGGCGGCCGAAAGTAAATGGTCTAGTATATTTTTAGGACCGGCTCATGAAGCCTTTAATTTGATACCCTACAAAAAAAAACTAATTCCATACAAAAAAATATGACGTCATAAATGCCCCCCCAAGGGGAAAATCGAAAAAAGCTCTCGACAAAAAAAACTTAATTCAAGGAAGACGTGTGCCAAGTTTTGTGAGGATCGCTTGAAAACTGTGGCCTCTAGACCGGAACTGACAGACACACAGACATAGAGACAGACGAAAGCAAAATCGGCCTCCTATCTTGTCAAAATGGAGCGCTTCGCTCGCTCTGTCCAAAAACCTTTTTCAATTCTCCAGGACATGAAATTCTCGTAAGCTTTTGTGTACCTTTCCCTGGACTTCTTTGGTAACCAATTTTCCATGGCCTATTGGCTTCCGCCCTTAAATTTGGCGAAGTACATTCAATCTCCATTTCACTCTTATTAGAACTCATCATAATTTATTCAATAAAATAATTGTTATCAACACTTTCTTTTTAGCTGTTTAGTGTTTTCCCGCAAATGGTAGGTATATATTTCGTATGTTTTTTTTTATGCTGGTGCGTATTTTTTTTATATATATTTTGCATGCCGGAAATTCGGAAATAGTATTATTTCCGAACGTAATATGAAAATTTCCGAGCATGTTTGAGAAAAATAATTTGTCGGTATTTTGCCTTTCCCTGTTCATTTTACAAGAGAAACCTCCGTAAGAACCTTCCCGAGACTTCAACGAATAGTTTTAAAAAAATCCAAATCGGTCCAACAGTTTTCGAGATCAGAACTTACCATAGGTACCATCACAGATAAATACTATGGTACCATTTTGGTATATTTTTTTTATTAATTTAACTATTATATAGATTGACTTGATTGTTAATACATTTTTGTAGTTTAGCAGAACTATGGGGAAACCTTCAAACCTAATGGTGACGGGCTAAGCCCTTTTTCGGGAAAAATTGAGTTTTGAATAACTCGACGAATGTCATTTCTGTGCCACTGCCACCCTGATATGGATATGGGAAAAGGCCGAATGAGTATCGGTTTGTATTTGTCACAGTAAAATTGGTGAAGACCGTTAGTTTATGATCTATCGAATGAGTTCTGTAAACTATCAATTGTTTGTAAACTCAACATACTGCTTACAATTTTACGTATTAATTTTCAATATCTTTCAAGTTCAAAGATTTATATTCATAATAACACAAAAATTGAGACTTAATTAACGTCATAACATAATCAAGTAAGCATAATAAAACATTAAGTAGGTGCCTTATTATTAGTACATAATATATAGGGTGCAATGAACTGGTTTAAAGCCAGATGGTCGGTGTCTTATAAAAAGTCATTAATTTTGTAGTAGGCCTTTGTGCACAAAGTGTGCTTTATACATTTTTTGAATCGAGCTTCAGTTAAGTTTTGTATTTCTGCGGAATTTTAGTGTAGAAACGTATACAGTGTCCCATAAAAAAACTACTAACTATCTATCTATCCACGTCAACCGGTCAGATTTAAACGAGACTTGCCGAGGGGACCCAAAATATATATTTAATTTGCTCTAACATGCATGTCAACCTAACCAACCAGTTCACAACTTAGCGGGCAGACATCGATAGATTATAAACTAACAAAAATGAATAAGTTACATTGTAAATAATATCGTACCGTTCAAAATTAACCGATTTGCCGTGGAAATACTATAAACTATCGAAAATGAATACGTTATATTGCAATCGGTACAATACAGTTCACAAATTATCGACGTTTACAACTTCACGTGATAAATCTCGTAAGATTATAAACTAACTGTGTTTATTTATACAGTGTCATATTCTAGCTATGCGCCTTCCTTTTCTAAGCGAAACAAGGACATAAAGGCACAAAAATTGCTTCTGGCCCCACGCTAGGATGTTATGTTGTGGGAACCAGAATCAGAGACGACACACACATAGAAACATCCAAGACCCGGTTTTTGTTCTGTATCCCCAGACGGTGATTGAACCCGGGACCTCACGCATGGTAGGCGGAGCCACAATCGCAGTGCCACAGAGGTCGTTAGATCTGTTCCCACTGTTGATAGATGTCGAATGTCAATAATGGTTCCAGTTTAGGTGTAACCATCATCCATTTTGTGCCAACTTGTCCAGTCTTGCGCCAGTCTTGGTACCTACTTCCATCAACCAAAGTTAGACAGTAATCTCCTTCTCAGTCGTAACTCTCTTGACAGAGCGGTCGTGGTCGTCATTTCGGTCGAGTAACCCGCCTCACAATTCGTCTCTGAGGGCTGCTTTTTTGGTGCATTGGTACAGGGGGTCATCCAGTGCTGCCTTGATTTGGTCTGTCCATCTCATTGGTGATCTGCCACGCATTCGGGTGCCCTCTACTCTGCCCTGCACCACCAGTCGCTCGATGGACATATGGCCGCGTCGAGATACGTGTCCAAAGAAGGTGAGGATACGAGCCTGGACTAATGAAGATAGGCGCTGCTTGATGCCCAGTTCTTGGACAGTAATAGGGGAACCTATTAGACAACCGTCCCAAAGTTTGGGCATTTTTCCGATTACTTAATGTACTTGGTATGGAGGTAACTCAGACTTGGAGTCTTCAAATGTACCCGAATGATAATATCATTCGATGTCACGTTTTCCTTGAATCCATTTATTGTTCCATCGAAATGAAACTAAACACGCCAAAGTTTACATAAATATTTACACGCAAAACGACTCAAGAGTTTCATAAGACGAACCGTCGTCTTGTATTAAAAATAACTTTTTAAGAATCAACTAAGAGTCGCATGAATTGAAACTGGCCCCACGCTGGGGTACCGCAAGCGAAGACAATGATGGCACAGGCTGAAAGCGAGTGTCTGTGTCTCTGCCAGTCTGCTTGACACTCCAACCAGTAGTAATCAAAATTCAACTTTGGTCGATTCAAGTGGATTGTAATATTACACGGAGCGCATTTAATCAAACTAATTAGACTGGCCAAACAGGCCGCGTAAAGCCGCGTTATGTGTACGAATCAGCCCTGAACGTGCTGAAACCGCACAGTTAGTGTCCTCCTTCCTGCTCCGATGCTGACTGTACCTACAAACCTACTAAATCTCGTATTTCTATCAATCTTAGAGTAGTATCTACTTAGTCGCATATTTAATGTCATAATTATTTATAAAATAATATCTAATTAGTAACTGTTAGAACCGTACCTAATTGAATACTTATTACAAAATAAATTCTTTAGTACATACATAGAATACAATATAGCTTCACGCCTTTTTCCATACTGGTTGTCAGAGGCACAGCCAGTTATTAAATACTCCATTTTGCGTGACAGGGACCTGGCTCATCGCCGCAGCTATGGAGTAATGAAGGTTTCCTCACGATGTTTCCTGCTTTACTAAAACCTACATTTAAAATAATAACTTTGATTAACTGTGTGTGTGTGTAAAAGCATGGCAAAAGTAGGTACCTACTTATTATTGACTAGTTCAAGAAACAACAAAAACACAGGTTGTCTTAGTTGACAATATTGGACCTTATCCGCTATAGATAAGGAAGTATGTAAATTGCATGATTAAAAAAAACTCTGTCGCCAATCAGTTGTTCTCTAGTCGTTCTACTCTACACATACAATCAAAATTTCAGCACCTAACAGAGCTGACTATTAAACAGAAAGCGGCTTTACGCGGCCAGGCCAGCCAACGCCAAGGATTTCAGAAACAATAAGAGCGCGTTCCAATTTCAAATGATTTCTTCTTAAATTGTGAATCTCATGTGGCAGTATCACGAGAGCTTCCAAGAAGTTTGAGGTATAGCACACAACTGCAGGGTTCCTTTCATAATTATTGTAATAAACAGTTTTGCCTGTTCATGTTTTGTTTATGTCTCGGTGTCGGGTTCTGGTGATAAGGCCTTTGCAGACAGACTGAGGTTCATCTTGTTTTAAGAATTGCGTCGTGGGTCTAAGATGTTTCCTTTTCATGGTGGTCCTAGAATCTTTGCATAAACCTATTAAAAATTGAGCAGAAATTTGAATGGTTCTCTGTATTAAAATATATTTTTAGATAAAATAAGAACTATGAGAAGTAATACCTTTTAAAACCCTTGTAATGCCTTGGACACTACTTACACACATTGATCTAGCCCCAAACTAGGATTCCCTGTGTCTTGGGTACTAGACAACGATACACATACTTATATAGATTAATATTATACTTAGATAGATAATCAACCATGACTAGGGTACAAATATCAGTTCTTCTCAAACAAATATTTACCCCCACCGGGACTCGAACCCAGAACCCTTGGCTTCGTAGGCAAAGTCACTGCCGACTCGGCCATTCGGGTCGTCTAATAGATAGATGGGCCTAAGTTATTATATTACAAGGAATCCTGCGTTTGAACAGTGGACTTTTAACCGTTGGACACCAGGTAATATAGGTTTATGAGTATCTCCTGTCCGGTAAATCGTTCGTCGCCACAAGCGAACTTGATTCAGTAGGACTGTACAATACTGCACATAAAGAAGCAATACGGGACAATACCATATTCATGACCATCCATGGTCTTCGCCGTTTGAGGATACATTACAAAATCTATTGTATTATTCTTCCATTAATGCATCACATAATCGTAAAACTGCACGATTGCCTCAATTTTGCAGCGCGGAATACCAAATAGACGTTCAATAAAAATGTAGAGAAGCCACAATCACTCGACTTAAGATTATTTTCTTGTACTGCAGGGTCGAAAAAGGAGAATCACCAATAATTGAAAATGAAGAATCACCATCTGTTTTGAGATGCTACTCGAATTGTATTGACTTATTGTTGTATTTAAACATGTATTTCTCTATGAATTCCCTTGTTTACATACTACAAAGACGAAATACATGTTTTTTTTCTTTTCTGTACTCTACTTTGCTATAGGTAGGTAGGTATGTACTTAAGGATATGCTGCTATGAGTAAAATGGATCATCTCTCAATATTATTCTCTGAAGGAAATTGAGATATCATTTCGATTTGGTGATTCTTCTTTTCACCTTTTTGATTTACGCAAGCAGAATCTCTGAAAACTTTGGTTTGGTAAACCAGCCAAAATCTACTATTACGTAGGTATGTATTGTTATACTAACCTGGAATAAGTATAAAAGATTTCCTATAAATGAGCCTACAGTGCGCATTTCGCGAACATGTGGGCGCATCGCAGACGCTTAGCGCGCAAAATGTCTGCCATGCGCGTGCGCGTCTTGTCTTACAAACACGCCCATCGACAAATTCCGACAGAAAACTCCCAGGAATAAGTGTTGGGTTTCGTAAACAGTAATTTAATCAAAGTTTCCTACTTGTTGGTAAAAACGCGATCATTTCGCATAGTTTTACAAGTTGGAGGACAGATGCAATGCTAGAAAACCTAATGCAAGTATCTGCCCATGATCAATGCCACGATCAATATATTAGATCTGAAGCTCTCCTTCATCACGCGGTAATAGAGCGCTTATAATATTATCCTTGGCGCGAGGTAACCAACAGATAAAGTATAAATTGCAAATCCTGCCACAAAACAAAAGTTGACACCACCAGTAATCGAAATAAAGTAGGTACCCGCTAACCCGCACAACTTACATCTGCTACTGCTAATAAATCTCCTGGACCAAAACAAAAATTCCCGGAACGGCATGATTAAAACGAACAAAATCACTAAAGCCAGTAGGCGCATTACAAAGAAAAGAATTAAAAATTCAAATAAAAGAACGGATTCCCTAAGATAATGCTTATTCATTCCACATTTTAAAATCAAATTTTCAAATAAAGAACGCGGGACGCTCGATTGAGCTCGGGAGATGAAGCGAGATAGATGTATGGGGCTGATGGTAAATGCGACTGAGATGGATAGCTTATTATGATTGACAGCTGAGAACGGTCAGCCTTGAAATATTTGAAACATTATATTATTATAAAGTACACTATCTTCATTCACACAAGAGCGTTGCGGCCATTTAGGAAGTTGTTTTAGTGGCTCTATCATCACAATCTAGCGTATCAAAACTGCATATGTGCCATTTTAAAAAGATTGACTCACTGAGTATTAAAATGTATTTATTGATTCTCCTAATTCTGAATTTACTGATTTCATTGGTCTTTGTTTAGGTCTGCGATCCTTTACAGATTTTTTTCTCAAAACACCTCACATTTTTTCCCAACAATGGTAATTACAAGTTCAATGTGTAGGTACTAACATAAACATTTCAAACGTCATCCAGTGTAGGTATGTCCGAATTGCTCCTATGTTCCGCCTCATTACGCGTTCGTATAATGACTGTTAGATACATTTTTAGAAACATCAAGTTTCTCCGGAACACGTTTTAAATCATAATTCGAATGCCGTTTTGAATTTGGAACGTTGACTTTTTAAACTTTTTTTTTAATTCTGAGAACGTTGAGTTTTTTCTTCGCTGCCATTACGCTGAGGTTAACAAATAGTGATAAGTAACTATTAGCTTAAAAATTTCTTTCGCTTTGTACTTGACAGGTTTGGAGCGATTAATTCGTTCGTAAAGTTAGTTAATTACAGATAGTCGAAAAATTTGTGATTGATGTTGTTATTTGTGTGATTATGTAGCCCACAAAATTATTACTCTAGACTACGTAATACATTTTTAATCGTGAGCTCATTGAAAACAACAACATCCAACATTTTTGTATACAAAATTAATGTTTCGCTACATCTGTAAAGCTGAGCACTTCAAGATGGACAATCAATCCAACAGTAGCAAAACTGCTCGAAAGCTGCGAGTTTTCGAGCTCAACTGAGCTCTGTAAGCTCGTGGTTAACGATCGAATTGCGCGGGCGGCGCCGCTGCGCTCGCTACCAAGCACGCTGTAGAGTTACGACTCTCGCAGAACTAATACAGAGATACAACTAGCAAAAAGCGCAGCTTTGTAAGTGAGGGCGAAAGATTTATTTATTTATATATATTTTTTTAGTTTATTAGAAAATAAGATTTCAATGATATTCACGGACATTAAAAATGAACTTGAATCACTACGACAAAGTTCAAACCTATAAGTGTAATAGTTTCTCCATAAAGTGTACTATAAGGTGTGCTCGCTTCGCTCGCCTAAGTGCCGTAGTGATACGCTCGCATTGCTCGCCTACTTAATGTTTGCCTTTATTGAAAACGCAGAAATTACCAATGTTTTCATAAATCATGGATTACATTTGATATGAATGATATAGCGATGTCAAATCAAACTATACTACGGAAAATGAGGCATCTATTTATTTGCTGGCAAGCCATTATTATGTACCACATTATTTAAACTATAAAAACTGTACTGATAATAGTAGTTTATGTGACTGATACATAATGCCTAATTATGTACAGTTACATTCACTAGTTTATCTACACACATATCATAAGCCCTCTTTGATGTGATCAGGAACCGCACGTTCGACCGGCATTGTGGCATTGATAATTGCTCTGCACTCGTTTAGCTTTTTCACTAGTACCAACTTCACAGAAAAACTAGGGATCGGTGTTCAAAATTATGCTAAAATGTTATGCTGGTCGTAACGTGAGGTTTTTGGACGCAGTAAAGAGGGTTTAATTTACGTGTGTAGATAAACTTCTTAGAAACCTAAAATATTCAGTATAAATACTGGCACTTCCATCCAAACCCTTGTCTACGGGCGACCGCTAGAATTTACTCACATTTGGAATCGAACGTTCGATATTTGAATATTCAAATCCCGCGCTAATCGCTTTTATTGGTAGCTTTACGAGCTATAATGACCACTTGTTGTGCTCAGAATTTGAATTATTTCTCTATACGTTTTGTGGAAACAGATATTTGTGGAGACGCTGTTTTTCTCGTTTTTTTTGCATTTGAGATTGGAGCTTTGTTCTTGTTGTTGTTGACTCTAATATGAAAAAAACTTGTAATTTTGCTAAGATTTACCAAAATAAAGTGTCTACCCTACATTCTGTGTTTAATAGTAAATTGTACAACAAAGGCATAAAACACGCCATTTCACCCAGGACGCAGGCGTGGATAGTTTAGTCGAGGGTAAATTGGGGTTTATGACCGAGTTATACTGCCTGTTTTTCACTTCGATGCGGGATTGCGGGAAAGTGAAACAATGATAATGTAAAAAATACCTTCTGAGAATGTATTGCCTTGTTTGCCGCTTCTTCATGAAATTTTCATAAGTTTTAAGATAAATTTGCTTGGATTTAGGCGGCAATGTCTGCTCAAAACTCCTTTTGCTTTTCTTTCCATTAGGGCGTAAGTATTATTTCCTCTTCACTTGACGACATATAATTAACTTTCGTAAAACAACAAGTTTTGCAAAGAAAACAACTAAATAATAGTCAAAAACAAGTCTCTTCTTAATTGTCTGCATGTCATTGTCAGCTTAGGTCTTACACGATACTGTCCGAGTCATACTTGGATTTTTTAATGTTTTTGTTAATTACCTATACTTGTTTTTGTTAGTTTTTAGGGTTCCGTACCCAACGGGTAAGAACGGAACCCTATTACTAAGACTTCGCTGTCCGTCCGTCTGTCACCAGGCTGTATCTCAAGAACCTAGCTAGCTAGAGAGTTGAAATTTTCACAGATTATGTATTTCTGTTGCCGCTATAACAACAAATACTAAAAACAGGATAAAAGAAATATTTAAGGGGGCTCCCATACAACAATTCTTTCAATACCACACACAAACTTATGGATGCACCTGGTTACGTACATGGAGTGTGAAAGTAACCGCACCAATAACTTTGTAAACAATATTTTGCTGTGTAAAATCCAAACTATTCACTCCACACCATCGCTTCCATTGAACGGTGGTACGGAACCCTTCGTGCGCGATTTAGACACTTGACCGGTTTTTAGTTTCTTTTTTTTACTATGCAACATAGAATGCAAATAAATTCAAGTAAATGTTGTAAAATAACAAATTTATTTAATGCACTCACCTTGTCTGTCAGGCTGAATGGCTCAATTGTCTTAGTCTAGATTATTAATCTGTGGTCTAGAAGAGGACAACACTAACTATATGCACTTGTGCCTCAAATGCGATTTTATGCAGCCTACATTCAGCATAAATAAGCTTTTCGAGCATGAGAAGTTTACGGCACGAGGCGAAGGCGTGGTCGTAGCGACGTTCGTAAAGAAGCCTTTTCGACAGAGTCAGGAATTAATTTTTCAACCTGAGATCCCAAAATCAAGTAGCAAAGTTGCTATTTTGAAGTTAGAATACGGAAAATACAATTTTAAACTTTTTACATTGTTAGAAAACTACCAAGGTCTTGAATATGGAAACCCTGCCATTCCATTTGACATCACTTTCTCGTTGAATACCAATGTTGATATCATTCAATGAACAATTGCCTCAAATTGATATCGCAAGCGACTCCATCGATTCAGAATCGAGACATAATTAAATTAGATCGAGTTGTTTTCGCGTAGGAGTAACTAACACACACTTTATCTATTTTCCATTCTATTATAACGTTAAATCTCAATTTCGGCGACTTCGAAGTTATGTAACAATTTATTAGTTACCGCCCGAAGCGTTTTTGTTACTTGTTTGTAAGTATTTGTTAAACTGAGCAACCAGTGGGCCAGTCTATTAATTTAATAACATATGTAGGTACATATTTTGTGTCCGTGACAATGTGCTACTTAAATAATTACCGGAATGTAATGCAGAGGTGGCCATGGCCTGACTGATAGAGGTGGTGGCTGGATGAAACAGTTGGGGGATCTATGTTCTATATGATGATTAGGGAAATACGGCTAAAAAGCAACCTTCATCTTCGAAAAATCAAAATCACAATACTCGTTTCCCTTTGAGGGAAAAGAACAGCAGATTTACAGCGCAATAAACAGTTTGATTATAAACATCATTAAATAAGTTCTTTATTTACTGTTCTAAACACTAAAACTGAGAAATCAATTGGTTAATTATAAATGATTACGTTAAAAATTTGAAGCGGCTTTCCAATTCGCCGAGCAAATAGGAAGGTTCCTATCTAGAAGTATACCTACTTATTAACAATCAATAAAGGTTTTATGTATGTTTACTGAGCTGCGGTGATGGGCTAGCCCCCTGTCACGCAAACTGGGGTATTTATTAACTGGTGGCCACAACTGTGCCCTGCCACGCATTAGAAGAAAAGGCGTGTTGTCAAATTTTGTTTTTAGTCATCGTCGTCTTAACCCTCTCACTCTTACAAGCAGAGTCTCCATACGAGCAATTACTCAAAGTTGAATTATTATCAAGGCATAAGGTTGACAATCGATAGCCAATTTTCAAGGTCAATGAGCAACCGCCGGTCATAGAATCCCAATGAGCAACCGCCGGTCATAGAATCCCGGAGAGTTTTTCTGACAACTTTCGTAAGATGAGATTAATTTGTTCAAATTACAGCAAGTTTCTGTTTCAATCCATATTTCCCTTCATAATATTTACTTAGGTTGGTATTTAGTATTTTATTATTCTGTACACATCCGCCATATTGAATCGCCATTTTAGATTCGATCAATATTGGTACTGCGCGCGAGCATCAGTACTGCTTATTAAATTATCCTATTATTATTATTGAATATTGTTCCTGTCAAGGTGATGACGAAAAAGGCTTGAATTCTGTTTAAGGGTCACATTACCATTGATTTACTTAGTTTCTATGAGTGTTCATAGAGGAGGTTGCGTAAAGGCTGGTAATATGTGATGCAATGTTCTATTTTTCGTCGTAGGCTGTAATAGGCATGTATGTATAACTAGCCGATGCCCGCAACTTCATTTGCGTGTTCCAAGGAATTATCATTAACCGAGATAACGTTACCCTCCTTCTGGTGCAGTCGGACAAAAAGTATACTTTATGTTAATCTAGCTCATAAACTGCCTCTGTGCTAAATTTCATTCAAATACGTTCAGCCGTTTTAGCGTGATTGAGGCACAAACACAAAAACATCCAAACAACCAAACATCCTAACATCGCTACTTTCACATTTATAATATTAGTAAGATTAGTTAGATTACAAGAGATGCCGCGAATAGTCGAATACCGATTACTCGGCATCATTAATTTGTTATCAAATATTATCCCCTCCTCAGTGGTAGCCATTTTGTAATTTTTTCCTTATCGGTGAGACCCGCTCCAGGATTTTTCACAGTCCGGAACTGCTAATCAGTGTGGAACACTATCTATATATTTTTCTCAATTCGGACCTATTTTAAAAATAAAACAAGATTTGACCTTAAACTGTGGTAAGACCCCAGTGCATGCGTTGTCATGTCTAAAACTAATAAATTTAAGCAGGGCAGGAATACTCTCTTCATACATTTATCTATCATAACAACAAATTTTTCAATCGGTACAAAATAGACCCCACCTTAAAGCCAGCTAAACGGGCATAATATAACATATGCCGATAAGGACTGTATTAGGTCGCTCTTGGAATTGGGTAGCCTTTACTTCATGTGCATTTTGAATAAGGGTATAAAGAGATCTCTTTTGGACTTTGAATATTAATTAAAAAGCTTCAGCATGACTGATTTTTGATAATACTAAGTGTATTTTGTTTTTAAAGATACATGTGACAGAATAGTGACAGAACTTATGACCTGACTATGTAGTCAGGTCATAAGTTCTGTCACATGTGCAATATGAAATAATTTAGACATGTTTATTATTTATGTAAACATTTATATAGCAAAATGAACTTAATAAAACATAGATTCTTATGGTAATAAAGTTTATTCAAAATGACCCCCGTGATTTTGAATACAGGCCTTTATTCTGCGCTGCCAGTCGTCTATCGCAGCAAGAACGAGGTCCATGTCAATATCGGCGGCTGCCTTAATCAAGGATGCCTTGAGTGACTCCAAATCAGGATGAGGCTTTAAGCAGGCCTTTTCCTCCAAGTGTTGCCATATCTTGTAATCTAACGGACTCAAATCTGGACTGGAGGAGGGCCAGTCTTCGTGCCGGATGAAGTCGATTTCACGCGCCGCCAGCCAGTCTTGTGTGCTTTTCGCTCTATGAGCTGGCGCAGAATCTTGTTGGAATACCCAGTGCCTGTTATTAAACATGGCATGAGAAACAGGTTCCACAAGGTTCTTGAGGACTGTATTTTGATACACAACTGCATTCGTTTTTACGCCTTTCTCACAAAAATGTACCTCAGTTAAGCCCCAATAAGAGACTCCCAACAAAACCATGAGCGAGGATGGAAAATGACCTCGTTGGACACGCGGAATACGGTTGCTCGCTTCTTCACTGCTGTGTGCGTACACCTTATCATTTTGTTTGTTGTAGCTCTCTTCCACAGTGAAAATTTTTTCATCCGAAAAAAGAATTTCCCGATGCTTTATTCCCGCGTACCGCTTCAACAAAGCGCGGCATCTCTTCAGTCTCAGGTCCATTAAACGAGCGTCCAAACGATGTCCTGTTTTTCTTCGATATGCCCTAAGCCCTAAGTCTTCATTTAACACCCTTTTCACCGTGGTCCTGCTTAACCCCATCTGAAGGGCCAACAGTTTCTGCTTACGTATGGGATTTCTTTGAATTCGCGCCTTTACAGCTTTTATCACTGCTGGAGTCCTAACAGAGCGAGGGCGACCACTTCTTGACCTGTCATCTACACTAGAGTCTTCATTGTATCGTTTTATGGTACGATAAACGAATCTTTTGGTTATATTCAAATTTTTCAGTAAGTCGAAAATCTGAATTGGCGCGTAACCGCAACGATGCAACGCAATAACTGCGACACGGTCTTCTTTAAGTGTCCATTTCATATTTAAAAATGAGGAAAATTCTAAAAAGTACACATTTTTATTTTCATGAAAAATTCGAAATTCGAATTCAATAAACTTTTTTGTGGCCAGCGTTCTAAATTCAAAAGTTTTTATTGTGTGACAGAACTTATGACCTGACTGTGTATAGTTTTTCTGTCCATTTAATATAAGTATATTTTATTTAGACAAAAATTCGCCGAATATCGAATAATGAACACTATTACTCGGTATTCGACGACTAACAAAAAATGTCGAATAATGCCGAATACCAAATAAAAGCGAGTATACAAATACAAATCAAAATAAATTAATTGCGTAAAAAGAATGATACACATTAACATGAGTAGAAGTTACAATTAGGCATAAGTACTAGACTATAGTCCATCTTTGTGTAAGTCAATAGTAGTAGCAATGACCCCACACTAGGCAAAGACTGTTACGTGGGCGTCACGACAACATTAAGCACAGTTAAGATTATTGTTACAATGCGGAAATTTAAGTAGACTGATTATAGTATATAATATAAAACGTAATTTCATTTTGAGAAGTTACAGATAAGGAACATTTACATTTTTATTAGAGAAGGAGATAATAGCTCGCACGTATTCGCGGCATCTCTAATAATTACTATATAAGGCGGCGTCAACGTCTGCATCTAAACGCCGTACACGCACAGCGTCAACGCGTCAATAGTGACGCTGACGCGTTGACGCTGAAGTCGGATGTCGCGTACAGCGTAAATTAAATAGGAGACCAAGGGCTAAAGCTTTGTCCAGATATGTTCTTTTGTCCGTAACGTACCTCAGGTTCGTAACAGCGTCGCGATCCAAGAACGCTTGTTTGGATGCCCGGATCGGCTGCGATCGAGATGCGCCGTGCCACCGTACCGTACCAAACGGGCGTCCAAACTAGCGTTCTTTGGTCGTGACGTTGACACGAAACGGAAGTACGTTACGGACAAAACAACATGTCTGGACCCAGCTTTTTTACGACCCGAATGGCCAAAGTCGGCAGTGACCCCGCCTACGAAACCAAGGGTCCCGGGTTCGAGCCCTGGTGGGGCCAAATATTTGTTTGATCAGAACGGATGTTTGTACCCTAGTCATGGTTGTTTATCTATCTAAGTATAATATTTGTCTATATAAGTATGTGTATCGTTGTGTAGTACCCAAGATACAGGAAATCCTAGTTTGGGGCTAGATAAATGTGTGTAAATAGTGTCCAAGCTATTATAAAAAAAAAATAGCTTAAGACTTTCCAATAACGGTAGGTACTTAATACAGCTTAAGAATGATCTTATAGATAAATGATTTTAGATGTATTTGGATATATTTCCAATTAAAACACGATCAACAATAACCTTTCCTTAAAAAAACTAGCTACAAACAGCTGTAACTCAAGCTGCATATTTGACCTTAGCAGCAATGTTTTCAAAACTCCAAAGGTAATTAAACTGTTTAATCACTAAACAATGTAACACAACTATCGAATACCATAATAACTAAATAACAACTATTTTATTTGTGTCAATACACAATAGCTGCTTGCATTGAGCGGAATTCTTACAAAATTCTCTCAAGGTTATTAATTATACAGGATGTATCCGACTGAGTGATTTTGTCAAGTATGGGAGTTATTTCGGTCCTCACCGACAATTTCAATTGTAATCTATGTCCTGTATGAATATGAAAGTCTTCGATTTGATCAAAGCAGCTTTATTTTACTCCTGAAAAAGAGAGGCGTTTTAAATTTGAAGCGACTGTCTCTATGCGTGTTTGTGTGTCTGTCTGTGACACTCTAGTAATCAAAGTGAGGAGTATGAAGAAGTGAAAATTTCAGTTCTTCTGATCATATCATTTTCATAGTGAACAATGTACAGAATGACGTAAGAATGAGATTCGGCAAGCTATGAAAGAATGACAGCGGCGGACAGAGAGGAAACTTACATATTGCATGTATGAATGCCTGTCGATTAGACAGCTTACTGTCTAAAGTTAAGCTAAAGTTGGTAGTAGGTAGGTAGTTAGGTAGTTACTTATAACTAACTAACTTTAGCTATAATTTAAAGGCAAAACCGTTTCTATCCGCTACCGGGTCTGGATCCGCCCCCATTTTCTTTACTTCACTTTTTAAACGACTTCAAAAAAGGAGGAGTTTCTCAATTAGTTTTTTTTTATGTTTGTTAACTCAAAACTGGTACTATTTTTTTTATTTGAAAGGATGACCTTCCAGTCTGGTCACATTTAAAATAATATAGAAATCGGTATAGAAGTTTGCTTTCTGAAGCAAAAAGACTGGAATTATGATAAGCCAGGTAAACGAAATTGCGTATTATACAAATAACATAAACCCTCTTTACTGCGTCCAAAAACCGCACGTTACGACCACCATAATGATATACTTCTTGGTAAAAACTCATTTCTTATTCAGATACGAATGAATGAATGAATGAACGAAATGAAAAATGAACGAATCAGAAACGATATGAATATTGATACATTATGACAATAATGTATCAATATTTCGACTTATTATGACATCCAAATTTCGAAGTTCCGCCCCTAGTTTGTCTGTGACGTTGGTACTACTGATCAAGCTAAATAAGTGCAGAGCAATGATCAACGCCACAATACCAATCGAACATGCAGTTCCTGAAAACATCAAAGAGAGCTTATGATATCTGTGTAGATAAACTAGTGTATACAACTGTACATTTTAATGCCCTCCGTTATGCATCAGTCACATAAACTACTATTAACTTGGTGAATTATTGTATATATACGATCTTTATCATGAAATGAGATGCATTTCCCTTATGTGCCGTATTATGTATTGTATTATGTAGACAGGTTTCGTAGTATCGCTTTCGTGTGTATGTATAGACGACATTTCCATCGACCGGGAAGGGAGAAAAAGGACTTGAAGTCCGTTTTCTTAAGGTTTTTGGCTTGGTGAATTATGTTTTATTAGTAACAACCTGTAGATAATTTTAAACACAATTTAGCGGATATATTTTATTGAATGTGCATGAACGTTTCGTGCCAAACTTGATCATATCTGAAGTTTTAATCTAATGGTTTGTTAATGGTTTAACTATACTTTAACTTTGTCAGTCTTGTTGAAATTAAACCAACAACAATACCAATACCAATATACAAATCGCACAAAAGCAGTAAATCCAAAAATAAGAAAAAAGAACAAAACATTAACAAATCTCTAACAAGAGATTTCTTCCAGCAAACCTAGAATGGAGAGGATGAAAAGAAACTACAACACATTACACTGCAAAGTCTTACCAATAAGCTACATGATAAAATTCGCACTTATCGCTGAAAGATGTCATAGAAAAGACCTACTTCAACCAGCGGAACATAAAATATGCACAATAAAGTCGTTCACAAAGCAATGGCAACAAGTAGCTTCACAAATACTTACGGACGAAGAACTGACAAAAGCATAATACCCCGACTGATAAATAAACTACCCTCTAGCCAAAAATAATCGATAACTATCACACAAAAAAACACAAAAATCAAAACTACAGCAAACTACTGCACCTTACGTACAAGGAGAAGCGAATTGTCTAAAGATTTGAGCTCGCTATGATTGTAGAATAGAATAGAATAGAATAGACGTTTATTAGCTTTCTTGTTGTACATAGGGTCTTAGATAAGTATTTTCAGGAACAAACAAGAACCCTGCTAGGGCGCTGCTAACTTAGGATTATAAAAGGTTATAACTTAAATTCTTACTTACTACCTAGATTACTTATTTTATTTATTATTAATTTTCATAGACTCTCTAAAACAAGAACAATAACAGAATATATTTTACTTTTACTTAAGATATAATAACACAAGTCTCACAAGCTCCAAACCTAGTTTTTGTAGTTTGTAGGTATAATAATAATATTGTAAGGTTTTATTGCGAAGCGTCCGCGGCATAGCGGTATTTGCAAACGATCGTGCGGGTAGCAACATCTGGCCGAGACGGGCACTGGATGGGTGTCCGTTCTATGTGGCATTTGTTTCGGACGCCTGTGTGTTTCGGACACTTTAAGCTGTAAGTCCCGGCTACTATCGCTACTCGGTGGAGTCGGTGGTAGTAGTCGTAAAGTTGTGTCAGAGGCCCTAATAGGGCAGCTTGATAACTCCTGACAGTCGGGTTGGCCACTAGCCCGACACCCCTCCATCAACCCGCACTGAGCCAGCGTGGTGGAGTATGGCTCAATCTTACTCGCCCCTCGGTGGGGACATTAGTGGGCTACATTTTTTTAAATATTTTATTGAGATTCACATAAAATATCATGACAACAACATAGCATTACGTTTCCGTTTGGCGTGGCATAAGCACAAATGTGTCCACGTGGCACAAGATCAAGTACCTATAGCAGTTGTGCCCACGTAGCTCAAGCTCAGGTACCTATCTACTTTTATTGCAGTAAAGTTAATATCAAGTAGGTTACCGGTTTTTTGATCCGATGACGTAACGAGACCAGATGTTAGATATCCGTGTTCAAGTTAAAGTCGGTTAGTAAGAAAAACAATCGTTGTAGCTTGTACCACATCTCGGTAGGGCGGCTACATACTTAGTTTGATTTAAAATGAATTCTTCCGGTTTTACGACCGACGCTGTAGCACCAGTATTATTGTCTGAATATCGCTGTAGCGTTGATTGGAAACATCCTCGAAGGATACCTTCATGTCTCTTCATAGCTACGGCGATGGGCTAGCCACTGTGGAGTATTGTGGTGACGGTGACGGTGACGGGTCTGTAAAAAAATAATGTAAATAATAATAATAATAATACCTTGGACACTATTGATACACATTGATCTAGCCCCAAACTAGGATTCCCTGTATCTTGGGTACTAGATAACGATGCACTTACTTATATAGATAAATATTATACATAGATAGCTAAAAAACCATGACTAGGGTACAAACATCCGTTCTCATCATACAAATATTTGCCCCCACCGGGACTCGAACCCGAGACCCTTGGATTCGTAGGCAGGGTCACTGTCGACTCGGCCATTCGGGTCGTCGGCATGTTGAATAATAATATTAATAATAATCTCGGTGGAGTCTTTAATGGCTACATCCCATTAAATACCCCACCGAGAGGCACAGACCTTTACCTTGATACGAGTAAGATTGAGCCATTCTCCACCACCTCTCAGTGCAGGTTGGAGAAGGGGTTTTGCGACTCCAGTAGGAGTTACTGGTAATAACCAGTAACGATAGTAGCCAGGACCTAAGCTTAATGTGTCATCCGAAACACGGAACGTCCGATGATACACTTAACATTAATTTGTACATGATTAGCAGCACTAGTTTCGAACATGCATCTCCTGCGTGAGAAGCGAGCCTGAAACCCACTAGACCACGGAGCTCTCCATATCGGTAAAATATTGAATAATTAGAATCATTTATTGATACTTGGGCGCAACTGTGCCTCTACCACCTCTGCGCTATTTTGTCTGTATGTATGTAAATCACTCTGTGGTACCAAGGTAGCCACAGGGTACAAATTCGGTAGGTATTGACACGATATCGATGCCAGATGCCAGTGTGCGGCCAGCCTTCGTAAATGAGTTGGCATCATCGCGACAGTCAAACTTGATGTATCGAATGACTATTATAGTATGGTGATAGTAACAAACCAATTATATCTGAGTGTTTGTCTATTTTTGAAAGGGAATTCTGTATCATAATAATAAATGTACGCTTTGCCTTAAAAACTTTCAAAACAAATCAAATCATTTTTCAAATCAAATCATTTTTCAAATCAAATCATTTATTTCCAGACATATAAAAGTATAAATCTTAACGTATGTCTTAAGTTAGTACAAAAAATATTTTAATATTGTACATTTATCTGAACCAGGCCACGTTATAGCCTGTATTTCAGAATTTATACAGAACTCTGAACGTTGGGATTATGTAGACCTATTTAGTAGATACAGATAATTTAAAAATTAGCCGATGTATGCTTGTAACGCACCATTACACATTGCATACAACATACAAGTTATTCTTCAGGAAAACTACTTTTCATGGCTTGTATTTTCTTTATATCATTCATGCTATGAATTTTTATGTGACTAATTTGTGCTTGAATTCACATATTTCTTCTTATTTGCGTGTTCGTTCACAGGTTTTTACACTTTTCCTAAGCCAGAGGTATCCATACCATACATTTTGAATCACTCAAGAAACACCTTCGTCAGTTACAGAGAACCAAGAACATTCAAGGCCCAATCTTTGTGTTAATTTTAATATGTAATACAACACCAACAAGCTTAACAATTTCGACATGTCCGAGAATACGGAGTTTTTTTACTAGACCCCGTTCTCTTAGCGATCTCGTTTTTTTATACAAAAATAGACCTAATAAGTACGGTGTAATTAATTTCAATTTTGATCGATGCGTGATACTTTTTGGTAGGTTTTTTATTCTCGGTATCATTATTTTTAAATTACGGCGTGTTGCGTCAATTCGTCTGGTAAACGGATTTTTTGTGACCCACCAATCGGTTTACGCGAAACTAGTGTTTGTTGAGATTAAACTTGAGATATGAATCATTTATGTTATTATAACAGGAAAACCCAATATTAAGTTTGTTTGAATTTGGATTTCCCCACAATCTGTTGATACATCTGGTAAATTCTTAAAACGGATTTGACAAAATACCAGAATTCTAAAATTTTATTTCATTTTGTCTACAGATTATGATGTTGGCTGTTTCTGAAGACTGATTTATTCTACATTTACGTGAAGCCAACCACGAGGACATGAAAAATACAACGTAACACGTTTTCGCTGGTAAGTGTATATTGGTAAAATCTTTGGTTGATTCACAACATTTTCTAGGAAAGTTGTTCGATATCCTCCCAATTTGAGTAGGACACCTTCTTAACATACAGACATTATGTTAGGTTATGGATTTTTCTAATATAAAATAATTATATTTCTTGAATCAATATGAGTGACCCAACGCTACGGAGGCAAAGATAGCTATTCCAGCTTCTTCATCAGAACAAGTAAACACTAATTAAAATAAAACAATGAAGAGAACATTTAAATGTACAACTCAAAACATTCCACAGTATTCAGCTAATCTTGTCAACAAAAGACTATTGTTTCTGAGACACATTGTTTCGATTTATACTGAACCCAATGAATCACTGTTTTGATTCGACTCTTAATTTGTGTTCAATAATTCGAATGTTTATTTTAAAAGTCAAACCGATTGTTGCAGGGCGGACCCGTTTTCATGGTTCTGGCAATCAAAGTCCAAAAACTGCAATGATTACGGCGATGGCTACACACCAGGAATCCATACATGAGCGTCTCCAGGCACCGGAGGAACCCTTGTACCTACACCATGGGACCACCTCCTGGTCAGAAACTGGTGACGGCGACAACGACAACCAGGAAGAGAGTACCGAGGCATCTCCGTACTACAACATGCCAAAAAGGAACAAAAGAAAAAACTTCAAACCCAGATGTGCACCCAACGCCACGACATTCTCAGACGACTCAAACGGAGCGAACTGTGAACCAGGCAGTCCAGCCAACGGCGACAGAACATCCCCTGATGGTGATGACAATAAGGACCAGGATTCTAACGACTACATGAAAATAAGCGTCAAAAACTTCAGCCTAATGAAACGCGGTGCCGTCGACCTAAGCAGAAGACTCAGCACCGATTCAAATGAAAACATAGACGCTAGTTACCAAAACCGGTTACCTGACGACAAGAAGATGGAGTCTTTCCAACGGTCATACATAGACAGTTTACAAATAAGCCCCGACGATGATACCAGAGACCGACCGGTCCTGAACTTTAGTAGTTTGCAAAATAAATCTTTCTGTGCCAAAAATCCCTTTGCAATATCGCAATTAATTAAAACCAATTCACCCCCAAGAAGAAGGGAGTCATATGGTTCTGATGATGGGGACGAGAGTAAAGTTAACCAAGATATAAATGCTAATGATAGATTAGAAGATCGAGAAGGTATGGACACTACTGAAGTGCATTCGAATGGTGAAGCGAATAATACTACGAATAAGATTCTTGGTGATTATGCTATGCACACAATGAAGGAACTGTTGGGAATCTATGGGTTATCGTCTAATGAAGTAGCTGATGCTATAACTGGACAGATCAGAGCTTTAGAAGCACTTCAAGGTGAGTATTTATTTATTAAAATATCTAGAAGGTTTATTCTTCATTTTAACATAAAGAAAGTAAGAAGTAAGACTTCCATGCTCAACGCGTATCCATTATATGTTGTAATTTTCATGCTATTTGAAAGTACTATCAGCAAAAAAGACTGTGACATACCAACATGATCATTGATCCATTGATCAGTAGGAACGTAGATTATATCAGCGTGACTTTCATCGATAGTGTTCAACACTATGACCTACTTTATAGATCCAAACATTTTTCAGGTAAACCCTTCACTCAATTGCCCCTCAGTCTAAAGAGACGTCACGACTCTGGAGATGAAACTAACAGAAGTCTTCGAAGGTCTTCGTCAGCCACTGAGGATGAGGGGTCCACTAACATCACACCGCCCAAGACACCAGACAACGACATTGAAGCCCAAAGACAAAGGGCTCTGAGGATCATTAACCAGCAATCTATGAGGCTGTTTGGAAGAAATCAAAGTCAAGAGGAAGATGGAAGCGGGTCTGATGATGGAGAACAGACTTTAGATCTCAGTGTATCCAGAGATATTGATGGACAGGTATGTTATAATTAAATTGAGATCGTTGGTTGGTTGCTTCGAAAAACAACTTAAATTTTGAAATTAATGTAGTTAGTTTGGAAAAAAGGCCTAATTCTAATGTTGTTTTTCAGGAGCAATCAACAACGTCAAGTACAGGGAACAGTGTCTCGGAATATGAGCAACAAAGCCTACTTATGAGGAGGAATCTTGAAGACTTAGCTAATTTACAAATGGTGAGACATTTATTTTGTAAAAACCCTATTAGATAACGTGACTCTTGGCAATTACACCTTTATGGTACATAAGCATTTAACCCGTTAAGAAAACCCGGAGAATTGAGAATTGAGTATCGCAGTATATGTCAGTAAACAGAAACGCGGCTTTTCCAGAGGGGGGTAGCCAGTCAAGGTCAATATATGATACAATACATAGTCATCCAGCCACGTCATATTCCAGCTTGATTACTTATGTGGTCATTATTTTAATAATTGTTTATGGAGTCAAGTGTCCTTGGCCCTACGGTATTCGCACATCGGCAACGATAAACGGCCAATGGCAAGTAGCAACTGCTGGCCGAGACGGGTCCTGGATAGGTGTCCGTTTCTATGTGGCATTTGTTTCGGGCGTGATGGTAGTATTTGTAAAGCTGTGTCAGAGGTCCTAATATGGCAGCTTGATAACTTCTGACAGTCGACTTTGCTACTAGCCCGGCACCCCTCCGTTAACCCGAACTGGGCCAGCGTAGTGTAGTCTGGCTTAATCTTACTCTTATCGGGGTAATGGTGGCTGCATTTTTTTTAATTTTTAATTTTTAGTCCATGTTTTTTGCAGGGCTTCTTTCAAAAGCAGTCCATGATGGATGGCGATGACTCGCAAGAAAGAAAACTTCAGGCTAGTGGTGAGTACAAATCACACACGTGCAAAGTTTAAATTACTAGAACCCTCAAGGTCACGACCTCAATATGCGTCATCAGGATAACAGTTCTTAAGAATCGGGAGAATCCGAAATCTAAGACCTACATTTTTATCGGTCTAGAAATAATCCGTGCATCTTCGTAAGTCATCTCACTCAACTGACACATTTCTGGACACGCTAATAGGTTTCACTTGTCCTAGGACTAATTAGGCATTGTTAGCGTCCCCGCGTTTCAGTTTTCTACCTTCAGCACTTTGTCAGCTTATTAGTTTCAGTTACCGTTAATGTGTTAGGTTTCTTCGTTACATTTTTATCGTTAGTTCAAAACGAATATCTACGAGTACGTAATCCTACAAGCTCCTCGGCTATAAGTTGATTGCCAATTCGGTTCATTCATGTTGACTAAGACCAGTTTAACTACAACCCCATAAAGAGACCTAAGTTTTTATTATTACGAGGATATTAAGTCCCACTACTGGGCAAAGGCCTCTCTCTCCCTCTTCCACTCTTGTGCGGTCTCCCTCCAGTCCTTATCTGATAGACACCACTTATCACTCCATCTCTATCTAGGTCGGCCACGCTTTCTCCCAGGTTAAATTTAAATCGGTTTTCAAAATTCAATACAAATCTAGTACGTCGTCTGTAATTTCTTAACTACGACTAAGTATTAAAGCTAGATGTGTTGTTTGTTACCGTGTTAAAATTTACATCATCAAATAAACCTTCCGTACTTTAAGTTTATTTACGACACCACACAGAAAGCCGTAAATGGCGGAAGCTTATCCACAGATAATAAAAGTTAATGCGCACAAACACAACGTTTTGTGACATTACCATTTCACTTACTCATGTCGCTGTGACCGCCAGCATACTAGTAACTGTCCCAATAATGAGATGCTGTACAAAGCAAACGTAAAATTTGAATAATCACTAAAACAAGAATAAGGAGTGAATGTGAAGAGTGACGTCACAAGATAAACAACCAATCACAGACGAGGAACAGACCACAGCAGTAGATGAAAGGGGGTGGCGGGGGAAATCATCATAAGCTATCATCCAGATAAATGGACTACGGAATTTCTCCAGAAAAGTGTGCATTCTTTGCACTAGTCTGTGAAAAATGACACCAAACTAATTATTCAATTTAATATTGAGATGAGCTTTGGGAATGGTATTAATTATCGATTCCAAATAAATATTTAATCTTCGGCCGCTCGAGCCGTTGAACTTTGGGAGAGACTTTGAATTGAACATTTCTGATTCATTGTACAAATGTAACGGAAGTCTCCCAGCGTAATTAGTATAAATCGAGTTTAAATCTCCTAATTGGTTTTTATTTAACATTACTGTCAGTGAGTTTCTAAACAATCTGATCACCAAAAGATCAGATAGATACTCAGATATTTTCAATGTTATTATGAACACGGAGTGCCATAATGTTCCACGGAGAAAGAAGTTCATAAATAATTGGAATTACTAAACTAAACGAACAAACAAAAACAAGCGTGTCCGAGAGGTGCACGGTTTTGCCTGCTTAAGGAGTTATGGAATGGATGGATGCTAAGAAACATTAAATAGTAAATCTAATAATTTGATATGTAATATTTAAAATTATTAGATATTTATATTAATTTACTTTGTTTGTAGGTATTTATTTTGATTTTAATAAAGTAGGTAATATATTATTAGGATATGCTCCGCTTTGTAAAGCCGTGTGCGGTAGTTAGTAATCAACTATTCATCATTTATATTTTTAAGAATTCTTGTAATAGTATGTTTAAAGAAATTTAAATAACACTATACACAACGCACACACACAACATAGAGGCACAATTGTGCCCACTTTGAGCCAGTTATTCAATACTCTATTTTGCGTGACAGGGGCTAGCCCATCGCCACAGCTACGTATAATGTACTTAAGATAAATTAATTATCTCATTGGTCAGGAATGTAAGTTCTTTATGTCATTTGGTAACAAGTTGAATATATTAATGGCTACGTAGAACATTCCTATACAGTGCGCATTTAGGAAATGATAATATTAGGCTAAATAAATAAGTATGTTTATTTTATTTTATGAAATTTTACCTTTTCAACTGATTTCAAAAAGGAGAAGATCTCAATTAGTCTGTTTTTTTTTGTGTTTTTACGCGATTACTCCGTCAATTACGTACCAATATTTTTTGATAATTATTGTTTTGTTTGGTATGTCATACTTCAGGTCCCATATACATTTTATCAAAATTAATTTAGCAAATTTTGAAAAATCAACAAATACAAAAATATAAACACAGATGACGTTTTGGTTTGTGGTTCTGTGCAGCAAAAGTTTTAATGAGGACTTTTCATGTACTCGGTTTACGGTTACACAGTCGGTTTTTAAGTTTTTAACTTGGTGAATTATTAAGAAACTGATTTAAATATTTCGGGTACTATTACCCGAAATATTTAAATCAGTTTCTTAATAATTCACCAAGATAAAAACTTAAAAAACAGACAGTGTAACCGTAAACTTTTTTGTACAGACATCTATATGTCGTATTTGTTTTAATAATGTTTAAAACAACACCCCACTTGATCAAACAAATTTAGCGGTTACTTGCGGCTGGTTGTTTTTGAACGAAATATCAATGACACTCGCATTGAACATTAAGTACAAAAAAAACCGGTCAAGTGCGAGTCTAAATCGCGCACGAAGGGTTCCGTACCACCGTTGAATGGAAGCGATGGTGTGGAGTGAATAGTTTGGATTTTACACAGCAAAATATTGTTTACAAAGTTATTGGTGCGGTTACTTTCACACTCCATGTACGTAACCAGGTGCATCCATAAGTTTGTATGTGGTATTGTTGTATGGGAGCCCCCTTAAATATTTATTTTATCCTGTTTTTTAGTATTTGTTGTTATAGCGGCAACAGAAATACATAATCTGTGAAAATTTCAACTCTCTAGCTAGCTAGTTTCTTGAGATACAGCCTGGTGACAGACGGACGGACGGACGGACGGACGGACAGCGAAGTCTTAGTAATAGGGTCCCGTTTGGAACCCTTCGGGTACGGAACCCTAAATAACACACAATCCCCAATAATACTATAGAAAACTCACCATGATTGCTGCCGAAATGTTAAGGTATGTATGTATGTTTGTTTTAGGTGGATTATTCTTCTAACAGACAGGACTTTGAACGTTTTTATTACTCTAGCCATGATTTCCTTGTTCCTATCTTAGTATTTCACTAAAACTTAAATCGTAATCTGAGATCACTAATCGGTTTCATAGTAAAAGTTGTTTAGAATGATGTCCCTAACAGCCCCCTAAAATATGCCTACACCTTTCTGTTACACGTATACATTTTTGTACCTTGCTTCTGGCCCCACACTAGGATAGCCGGTGTCGATGTCGTAAGACTTTATCATCAGGTTCTGACTGACAACTGAATTATTGGCTCACGGGAAAACTATTGACATTTGACAGTATTACAGGACAGCCAACTTAACGGCGGAGGACAAAATATGATGGACATCTGTTTTTACAGAAATTTCAGTAACCCTGCGATATTTCTTGATGGTAAAAACGCCATTTAATGAAGTACACAGTTATCGCGAAATATTTTTGGCAGTTTGACGCCTCTGATTATCTGTCACATACCGAATTGGTTATCTATTGATAGCTCAGGCAGGATGCGTTCACACGGGAAGCACGGATCCTGGGGACCAATCCGGCAACGACTAGCAAGTTTCAATCAATCTAGTTTTAGGTAACGGGCCATTCCCACCCGCGGCCCCGCGACTAAATTGTTGAAACCTCGGCGCTGTAATCTGGACCAATAGAGGCAAATTTACTCAATTGTCAAGCTGGCTCCCTAAGCGAACGTGGAATTCAAATGGGGCGATGTAATAAAATCTTTTATGGAGCTGTAAAACTGTTGAACTTTGTCTGTTGGTCGGAGTTCGGTCACATTTGGCTAGGTACCTACTGACTGCTGATATACGAGGTTCATCACAAGAGTGTAAGGGTATCAAAGCGTTGTATTATCAACCAATGGTTCTTGTACATTCGATTTGATTGTCACCACAATTAGGCCGGATTGGATTCCCTGTCGTTGGGAATTCGCGAAAGACATTTTAAATCCAAATTACATCAAAATTCCAACGAGCCTCTATGGTGTCGCAGTCGGGGCTGTGTTTCCCAAGCTAGAGGTCCCGGGTTCGAATCCCGTATGGGGAGGAAGGAAGGAGGAGGGAAAAACAACCCCAGCGCTAATATGATACTAATTGACAAGATTCACGCACATATCGCACGCTTCAGTAGTTGACCGAGCGAGCGAAGCGAGCGAAGGGCTCCATTTCGACAAGATAGGAGGCCGATTTTGCTTTCATCTGTCTCTATGTCTGTCAGTTCCGGGCTAGGGGCCATAGTTTTCAAGCGAACCTCACAAAACTTAGCACACGTGTTCCTTGAATTAAAAGTTTTTTTTCGTGGAGAGCTTTTCTCGGGGGTGGGGGGGAGTTATGACGTCATTAATTTTTTGTATAGGATGTTTTAATGATTTTTTCTGAAACCTATCGTGTGGGGTATCAAATTAAAGGGCTTCATGAGTCGGTTCTAAAATATATGACACCATTACCTTTCGGCCGCCTGTTTTCTAAAAATCCAAGAAATCTTTTCAAAACATACTAAGTTTGGACTCCTCGAAGTAGGAGACGGATTAACAAAAAGGATCTATACAGACCATGAGAGTGAAACGTCAATAGTTTGTATTTTAAATCGAAAAATGTAGTTTACAAAGTTATTGGTGCGGCTACTTTACTACTTGATTTTGATTGCATCTAAAATACTTACCTAAAAAATGGGTTCACAGTTAGCGAGGTCTACTGCCCACAGGGCTACTAGAATAGTATTGGGAAGTCTACGACATATTTTTAGGTGTGTCCTACACTTCCCAATACTATACTACTCCTCTCCTCCAAAGTGTCCTAGCTTGTCAATACGGTTGACGGAAATGCCAGCGAGCCTCTCACACCGGAAAAGTGTCCTAGCTTGCCATACCATTTAGGGAAATTCTCTCACACTTGTGAAAAGTTATCCTGGACTGCCCAGTATTATACTATGAAGCCTGCGATATGCTTGTGCGAGGCTTGTGAATTTTTAACCCTTGGTCTTGGATGTAAACACGTTTGTCCTATCCTATTGTGGAGCCAGAAGCAATGAATCCTGTTTGTAAATGTGTGTGTTGTTTAACCATTAACAAACAAACACAGCGTCACACTTTTTCCCATACGGAGTGGCAGACCCACAGTTGTGCCTTTGTTTAGCCAGTTATTTTGCTTGACAGGATAGTATATCACAGTATGGAGATATTAAGGTTTCCTCAGGATGTTTTCCATCTATACCAATAGTGAAATCGGTTCCGTACAAGAAAAGTAAACCACAAAAAAGAGAATAATAATATGTCCGGACTTGGATTCGAACCCAGCACTCTAAGAATTCGAAATGAAACTGCCAAAAATCATAAAATCATTTGGGCATTTCTAAGAGAATTCGGTGGACGTCGGGGGCAGCGCTTATAGAGAGTAACTTCTACCGGGATACCACAAAAAAAAAATTTCACACCTTTCATTCGGAAGAGTAAGTTTTGCTCCACGACGAGAGGGAGTAAAATGCTACTTTTCTGTTCAAGCTACTTTTTTAATTTATTCATTGGCATGGAGCATTTTTGCAATGTGCCAATAGAACACAGATCTTAATGAAATAATCGATTGTAATTAAATCGTAATCGATTAAAAACGAGCACGTTTCAAGTTTCAACTTTAACAACTTTATATGAAAATTTATGAATTTTTCGTGATATAAAAAAACACATTAAATTATGTGTTTTACTGAAATCAAAAGTTCTTGTGATATAATGAATATTGATATCCGATACTATTGTAATAATCCATTCGATTATTTTTACACATTGGTAAAAGTAGCACAGGAATATTTTTTCTATGGTGACTTTTCCCTAATCCTTCACAATCCGCCATTATATAAAAAAAAAATTCGTTGTTCGATTACTGTAAAGTGTTGAAAGTATAATTGAAAGTATAGTTATTTCATTATTTTTAGAGCATTATATTTAAATTTTCCTCATAGTCGGTGTGAAAAATTGTATGTGTCACTCAGGAGCAAAATTATTTTCGTCTTGGGCGTTAACGCTTGAAACCTTCGTTACGCTCAGGATTCTAACTTAGAATCCCTCGCTACGCTCAGGATTCTATCGTAGAAGCCTTCGCTTCACTCTGGGTTCAATGTACCGCCCTCGCCGTAAATATATCATTTTGCTCCCTTGTGACACAAATAACTAAAACAGCGTTTAACCTCAAAACAAACGTTAAATCCCATACGTTTTTGTTTTAAACCAGAGTTGAACAGTAGTTTATTTTTTTGTGGTAAGTCCGCTAGAAATCAAAACCGCGGATGCAAAGCAGCGCGACGGGCAGGTCAAAAATAAATGCCGTGCAAAATTATTCTTGCTATTCCTTCAAGCGTTGGTTCATAGCAAATTATGTTTTATCGACGATTTCCAGCTCCATCCAGCACGGGCGGATAGGCGCGGAGTTGCCAGTATTTAGTGGCAACATTGCAGAGACCGAAAATGTCCGGATTTCGAATTTGCTCGAATTCGAGTGTACGTGACAATAAGAGATTGAGGTCCACTTGCAGGTAACTTACTGAATGTTTAGCGGGCAATGCCCGTTTAAGTATGGAAGTTTTTTTTTTAAATGACCGCGCACGTTTAAAACTTGTGTAGCCTGATAGAGGGTATTAATATGTACAATAGTTACGTTACTCTATTTGCCGAAACAAGTAAATAGAGCATTGTCTCTGTTACACAGTCTCATACGCAATAACATATTTTTTTATTTTTACTGTGTAGTTTTGAACATGCAGTGTTTTTTGAAAACCGTTAATTCAGGGCATTGGCCTTTATTTAGCAAATTTCAAAATATTATATAGTATATCTATATATTATATATGAAATATGTCAAACTAATCAGTGTTCATCTATTAATTATCGTGCAAGTGGACCTTAGCTTTGTCCTATTTTAGAACTTGTCTAGTATGTTACTTTCCTCTCTCCTCTAAATGGAATACTTTGTATTAGATTGAAACAAATATTAGTAGATTTTTGCACCATGCAAAACGTAATTTATAGTCACATTGAGTGCTTATCTGGATCCCGAGCGCCAGCGAGGGCTCTAAAAAGCACGAATGCAATATAAATTCCTTAATGCGAGGTGAATAATCTGCCATCCTTTCAACTAATGAAAGGAAAGTTGGTTAAAAATTAAACTGAAGAATTGCATGCTCGTATTTCTTAGTGAAAATACACTCATTTTATTTAATTTAATTCTTTATGGTCAGTATTTTTGAAGCCACACACATCACTTCACACGCAAACTGTGTAAAGCCATATGGCTGTCAGGCTGGCCAACCGAATGCATTGTAAGCCTAGGGTTTTACTTTTTGTAACTTGGCATGTGCCACCTCTTTGGTTGCCTGATTTAAAAAAAGCTAAAACGCAGTGATTAGTAACGGATTTATATATTTTTTTTGCTCTTAAGCAATAAAGTGCCGCTTTGTTTTGGATATTTAGGGCAGTTACGCTAGAATTGCAGCGTAGTTAAAAGAAAAAAATGTTGATGTTAATGTTTAATTTGGTTGATTGACTAAAAAGTTACACCCAAAAAATATATTTTCACGTCCCCTGCTTAGAAATGTGGCGAAGGATGGTCTGTATTGGGGCCCAATACAACAAGTCCTTAAAAAGGACAACAAAAACATTTCTGGCTTGTTTTGGTTTGTTAATATGGTTCTGACAGATGTCAACAGATGGCGATACATGACGTTTATAGTACATGTCATTCCGCTTCGTGTCGGTAAAATCGTGCTTGCCGTATGCTGTCAATTGCGGAAGATGGCTCCACTTTATACTATAAAGTTGTGACCTAAGAAACGTAACTTTAGTATTCGGACATAATGTGAATGAAACCATTACGGTTCTGTGAAACTACGCGGGGGCACTAAATTTGGTGAAAATTTAACAAAATTGGGAGTAAAAACATATTGTAGCCATAATTTGATAATCCAGAAAATTCCGGATATCTCCAAACATCTGGCAACCCAGCGTTAGGGAGCGAGTGAATAGGCAAATAGTGTTTCCCATTTTATTGGTTTAATAGAGTGGTTATAGTAGAGGGGCGACGCGTCCGGTGATGCTCATTGACGTGCGACTGCGCGCGCATGCCCGCTTGTATGGAAATTGGAAAATGGGGGGAATGTGACTCGCCCGGGGTTTTCCGTTTTCAAATCACGCACGCACGAGTGGTTGTTTGTTTCCGAACTTTAATGACATTTTGGGTTTTATTGTCACCATCCTATTTAACTGTTTATCATTCACTATTGACGTATTTTGAAAATCCTAAAAAATATAGAGCTAATTATAGGAATAGTGAACTGATAGAGATGATAAAGACTTAAAATCCGTCAATTTCGGCATTCGTTCCAAAGTTAATGTAATCAAGCCCTGAAATAAGTGTTTTTGCACCTCTATTGTTTTAGATACCGTTTCCAGAAACAATACCAAACTTTCTGCATCATAAAATGATATGCAAAAGTCCTGTCCTTATAACTATAACTTTTAAATCCAAGTCCGAAAGTAAAAAATGTTGACTGTAAACTTTGTCGATGATACAAGTCCAAGTCTCAAAATGGTGCGTGTGTGTGAGTGGAATGTAATCGATAAAACAATAAACTGTTCATGGAGATACAAAAAGAACCCATTCAAATATTACTTGGTAATGATTATGCATAAAATAATGATATATTGGAACGAAATGCGTCGAGAGAATAGTGTGGATACGCCTTCTGGGATTTTTACAATCAATCAAAGCTGCCCGGAAAATCGCCAAGATATCATAAATGACAGGGTTCAATGGTCACACTAAAACCTGTCAAGGATTGAGTGACCACCTATTAATTTGAAGGAGTTTCTGTATTTGTCTTGAATTAAAAATAAACTTTATATGATATTGTTGCTGTGTTTTATGTTGTCGATAAAACTATTATATGATTATAAAGTCTGGCAAATGAAAGCGAGACCTGAGAAAACGTGGTAGAATTCATAAAACCTCTATGTGGTATCACTAACATAGATCACTACACTCCGTTCAGTTATTCTAAAGATCTTTGCCTCTCTTTCTGCTGTACCGAAGCGTTACAGCTAGAAAGAGAGACAGAGGTTTATAATAACGGAACGGAGTGTGACTATCTATCACTTTGTCGTTTGACGTGCCTTTGACAGCATAATATTGTTGCCATATTGAAACTTTTAAGAAAACTCCAAGTCACGCTTTCGTTTGCCAGACTCTATCCATATAGTTTCCTGTGTTCTGAATTACTGGTTAAACATGGGTGCAACTGTGTCTCTGACGCCGCTTATGGAAAAAGGTGCGACGCTATGTTTTTTTCTTGTATAGTAGTATAATATGTAGTTTCTAAATTCATCAGGTCTTTCTAACTAAGACCTACTTATTCAATGACATAATGTTGATTCATATAATATTAAATAATATTCTGCAAAGAAGATGCAGATTTTTGCCTTATCCATATTATGCTATCACGAGCCATAAATAGATGGATATGACACGTCGATTGTTCGATAAAATCATCGTTTTCTCGCTATCCTTTTCACTCCCGCCCTATTCGGTCTTCCTTCTCTCTGACACACCAGCCAGTTTGAGACCCCTTAACAATTCCTTCCTTTCTTTGTGTTAATTCTTATAAAACCTTAGGCGATAGAGCTGTATGGAAATGGGTAATTATAGTAATTAAAAGCATTGGTTTGATAAACTTTAGTTTACTATATTTATAGGTTTTCGTATTTTTGGTCGATTTCAGGGTACCGTGTAGAGATCTGAAAACATTTTGACTTTTGGGAAACTCCTGAATATGGTTTTCGTATTCGTTTCTTTTTTATGATATTGGATCAATATTTAAGCAGCAAGTAGTAGTGTTTATATTAACAGCATAACCGTTCAATTTGATGAAAAATCCAAGAAAGTTTCAATTGAATTATAATTCTTTATTTTGTTGGTCTAACATTAATAAAAATCAGAGTCATTAATGATATTTTTAACTCAGTGTTTATTTTTAAATTATTACACGTGTCACTTGAATTAGAGATCCCGACATATTGGATAATGATGTCACATTTTTCGGGATTAAGCCAACATGCGGAACCAATCTTCGTCACCCGTAGACGTACTTAGACGGTAGTTTAAATCGCTCTCGTTGAACTTAACCAAGTTACACTAATTTTCCGGTTCGACCGGTATTTATTTTCATTTTGTTACTGTTCCGTCCGATTCATTTAGCTTACGATTAATAATCGATTCAGTTTGTTGCTCTCGGAATGTGTACGATTAGTCGATAACTCGATTACACTCCGCTTGTCCGATTTGAGAAATCTTAGTGGTTATGAAATCAGTTATCTGGTCATCTACCAAAGCGTCATTTAAATCAGATTAATCTCGGAAATGTGGGGCTAAATGTGTGCATAAATATTTATATACAAGGCACATACATTGCTTCTGGCCCCACACTATTATACCCTGTGTCGTGGGAAACAGAAGCGGTGAAGTCACACATATATATACAGCCAAGATTAAAACAAAAACAGAGATATCCTCCTATTTGTTGAAGGCACAATGCGCCCTTCTTTGAGGTTATTTTTTGCTACAAGTACGAATTACACCATGAGCTCTAAACAAATCTAATAATAATAATAATAATAATAAATCTTTAATGCAGACCTTAAGTCCATATTACAATAAGTATAACAATACATTACATCATTAAATTAGCATTACATTAATGGACTACCTTATATTAATTATTGTTCACTCTATCAGCACGTCACAGGCGAAGCAGCTATATCCATGTATTTCCTGTACATGTTTGTATAGTAAAACCTGGAATATAGTTGCTTGATAATGGAGTTTCCACACCCGTCAACCCTGGACATGAAGGACGCGATTCTCAGTCTCATGATAGCATTGAACGTGTCCACGCGAGTTTCAGTAAATAATGGATTAAATTTTTTCAAAGTGTCCCCCTGCAACAAAAAACCTCAAAGAAGGGCGCATTGGGCCTTCAACAATAAGTAGGATATCTCTGTTTTTGTTGTAGTTACATTACGTCGATGGATTTCCTCTGTACATCTGTTTTTTTTCTATCAAAATAAATGATATGAATTATAATTTATCTTTTTTATTGCTAATAAAGCAAACATAAGCTCTCCATGGTCTAGTCTAGTGGGTTTCACGCTTGTTTCTCACGCGCAGGTCAAGACTACTATCGCCACTTGGCAGTATGTATCGTAATACCCATCCATCAACCCAAACTGAGCCAGCGTGATGGAGTATGGCTCAATCTTACTCGTATCCGGTTAAAGCCTGTGCCCCTCGGTGGGGACATTGATGGGCTAGATTTATTATCTCACCTCATTAATCCACTGGAAGTATCATTCATTAGGCTAGGATTAATCTTAGTTCCGAAAAGTGAAAAAGGGGTGTCACGGTCTTATTTAAAAAAAAAAAAAAAGTAATTAACTTAGAAACAAAATGTGGGTGCTATTTGAAAGCTAATTAGATAAAAAATGATACTTCGTCATATCATAGTTATTTTTTGAGGACCAAATTCTGAATTAAACTGCAATTACTAAAAAAGTACTCGAAAAATTACAATTATTCAAAAACAAAGCGTAATTTTAGTAAGCAGTGAACACTTTTTCAGGATTTTTTGTAACTGGAAGTACTGCCTGCTCTTCATCATTACAATACAGTTGATTTGACCACGCAAACCCTTTCAGTCCGAAGTTTTTTTTTTTGCAATTGGTGCATGGTTCACGAAAATTTTTAATCAAATTTATTTAGGTATTGTTTTTAAACATTTTTCGTCGATAAAATAGGGTCCTCTTTAACCCTATTTAATATGTCCAGTTTATGAAGAACCACACTGTACAATTAATCTTAGCCTCAAATTTAAATATTCAGAGGAAAACTGAAAACTTGCAGCTGTTTTTATTCATTTTGCCGCTGAGTTATTAATTGGTCAGGTAAGATTAGACATTTTTGTGTTCGATTAAATACTACCCGCACAATACCTATAGTAAGTCTTTAAATAGCTTTCCATGAATGCAAGCCGGTATCACCAAAAACGTCATTTCCGTCTAACTCCTCCACTTACTTCCCAGGGTAGTTACATACATTGTGCGGTCCTCCGTCTGTCTGTCTGTCTGTCTGTCCGTCGGCATCGGGACTTTCGTTAATTAGACCGATCGACTTGCCTTGGTGCATATCCTTTGTGCTGTGGCATAGGAGATGGAATGGGGTCGACAGCATTATTTTTATTGTCTGTGTTGTTATCACTTTTATTGTCTATGTAGGACTTCTTACTAGTACTTATGGCTCCTTAAGTTTTATAAAAAAAAAAAACTTGAAATAATAAATTCTGTAGAAGAATTTATTTTCTGAGAGTCAGAGACTTCTTTTTCCACGATGTAGGGATGATTAAATTAAGCAAAATTTTCTCAAATACCTTTGACACTTTAATTAAATTAGCAGACTCAATCTGATTCTCAATTAAATCATTTAAACATTTACATTGACATATATTCACATACGTTGCTTCTGGCCCCACAGTAGGACAACCTGTGTAGTGGGGACCAGAAACGTGATTAATAAAAACATTAAATGTACATCACGAAAGAAAGTATCTATATTTTTTTTTATTCCCGGCATCCCACACCCACGGAGGTGTAGACACTTTATAAATATTACCCCTGCATATTTAACTCAAACCTTCATGCGCGTGCGCAAGAAAAATTCAAAAAGCACGCCTCCACGGTTTTTAATGCGCGTATAATTTCTTTGTAGCGCCGCGCAGAATGTGAGCAGACGTCATAAAATATGCATTTCTTCGGCTGCGTGTGCACATCGCGCGCACACACGCACTAGACACGCAGACAGACGTATCCTTTACGCTTGTGCGGCATAAAGCGCGGTGCACACTGGCGCCGTATCACAATAACTCAATTCAACACAGACATGCGCTTTTGCATATTCATTTGGAATTGCAGTTTGTATCTTTGTGTAAAATTATAATGCATTATGTGACCCCGCCATACCATCGTAGCCAGCTTTATGGTATGAAAGGATGTACTGGTATAAATAGGAGATAGGCGTTGACTCGGAATCCGCATGTCTGTACGTAGCTTTGTTAGTCTTTGCCTGTGTAAGCGCCTGAATCTTAATCGTTTATTTATGGTTCGTTTTATATATTGTACACACGACAAAGAAGATCGGTTTGCAGGGCACACAAACACCAGTCTTTGTGTGCGTAACGTTGCCAATAGCTACGATTAGCAATGCACACTAACACAGTATTCGTGTTAATGTCGCGTCTGTGTGCGTTTTTCTGATCCCATACATTCATTGATTATGACGCAAGTTTTCACAGCTTTATGCAAAGTAGTCGATAGCCTAGTGGATTAGGTGCTAGAATTACGATATGTAGATAAAGGTTCGATCCCTCAAAGGAAATTATTTTTTAGAAGCTACGAGTATTATTAAATTCACATAGCATCGAATATAAATTGATTACAATTGTTTAACCAAACTAGAGTTCGAAGAGTTGTAAACTTGCCCGGTAAAAAGGCCATAGTCTACCTTCTTTATTTAAAATGTAACAGCTACCCTCTTTAAAATTGTTTTGCGTCTGCGCGCTCTCAGCATTAGTTGTATTGCATTTCGTTCCTTGTAAATTGTGATTGAGATTTGTTATCTATCATGGAAAGTCATCTATCCACTTTTAAAAAGGCGGAAATCATTGTTTTGTATGAACAAAACATTTCAATTAGCGAGATAGCACGACGTTTAATGATATCGGTGAGTTATGCATATAAAAAATAAATTTGAAGGTTTTTTATAAATTATGATTATAATTATACCTTGTGTTACTACTTCATTGTATTTTTTTCTTATTTTACAGAGAAGAACAGTGCAACTGTGGGTTCATAGGTATGCAGATTCTGGACATGTTGAAAGTCGTCGACCAGGCCCACAGCCTGTAGCCTACACAGCTGCATCTGATCGCCATCGCGACATCATTGCAGCGCATAACAGCAATCCGTTTGCCAGCACCCGGTCTACGGCGACACTTCATAATGTAACACTACAAACAGTTCGCAATCACTTACGAGCTGATGGTTTAAGATGTCGGAGACCAGCGAAGAAGATTATGATGTCTAATGAGCATCGTGAAGACAGAGTGCGGTTTGCCCGTGAATATTTGGACTTTGATTGGTGTAATAATGTTGTTGTTTTTAGTGATGAAAAGACTTTTAGATCAGACAAGGATGGGCGTAAAATACTGTGGAGAAGAAATAATGAACGATATAGTTTAGCAAACATTCTACCGTGCAGGTGTAGTGGCCGTATTACTTTGGGATATTGGGGATGGATGTCGTCGATGGGCCCCGGTGAATTAGTGCAAGTGAGTGCTCGCAACACTGCTCAAGGATACTTGGATATTTTACAGAACGTCATGTTACCAACCGTACGAACTGTATATCCGGATGAGCATATATACTTTGTCCATGACAATTGCGCTGTGCATCGCGCCCATATTGTGCAAGAATGGTTTAACAAGCAAGAATCCTTGACAGTTATTGACTGGCCTTCTAAAAGCCCTGATTTAAACCCCATCGAAAATCTATGGGGACATATGGTGCTCAATTGGGATCCATCGAATGTGAGATCTAGGTCTAATTTAGATGAAGTTGTTACTTCAACCTGGGAGATAATGCGAGGCACTGACATGTGTTGGAATATGGTCACTGGCATGAGAAGTAGACTACAACAAATAATAGTAAGAGAAGGAGCTCCACTAAGATATTAAATAAAACATAACCATTAATATGTGAAAGCTTTGTGTTATCATAAGATAAGGTGATTTATATGTCTATGATGTTATTGCTACTTCAGGTTAGAAGTTATCACATAATTTCTAATTGCTTAGCATGTTGATTCATAGCTTATATATCATCAACTGCGACATCTGTCCTTGTCTGACTAAAACTAAAATAAGTAAATTAAGTGTAGTTTATTATAACAAACTAGTAATAAATTATTATTAGGACGAAATATAATTTTGTTTTATTATGAAAAAAATAAGGCTGGTTTCACCACATGCTGATAAAGCCTATCTGTCAAATAACGCCATACAAAAATCTAAGTTTAACTGGCAGATAGGCTTCATCAGCAGTGGTGAAACCGGCCCTTAATCTAGAATAAATATTTGGTCTGATCAATAATAATTAAAAAAAAGTATCTAAAAAAAAACATCACCATGCTTTTTCCCTCCTTGATAGAGGATCGAACTCAATACCTCAAAGTCATTAGTCTGGCATCTAACCCGTTGGGCTATCGTCCACTCTGTAGGAAGCGGTAAAAACTAGTCTTATATTCAACGAAGACACATAGTGATTGTATGCTCAGACAGTATTATAATATCTGTGACTGTGCTGTGACGACCAATGTAACGCACACACATTCAAGTCAGCGATTCGTGTCGCAACGTTACGCACACAAAGAGTGGCATTTGTGTGCCCTGCAAACCGAACTTCTTTGCCGATACGTGTTCCGAGATTCACAATTCGTATTACTCATTTTTATGTGAGATTTTTACTATCGACTGCGTTTTCTTTCATAAATTAATAATTATGACGTGTTAACTTATGCTCGAGCCGGTCTGACTCGTGGTATAAGTCGAATACACTCGTTTCAAGCTTTTTCATCATTCGTCTAGATTTTTTTTTCCATTTTCTATGTGTTTCACTCCACAATTGCGAAATTCGATGCCACACAGCCATGCCCTTTCCCACACTGGGTGGCAGAGGCACATTCGTGCCCACATATATCAAAAAATCGAATTATCCAACATTATATCGATCCGGCACCACACCGGCAAAATAGAGCCCGTAAATCAATATACCTTCTTGTCTGCGATAGAACATATCAGATTTATTATCGAGTATTCATCGCGGTGATATGCTAAGGAGATCAAACCTCGGACCTCCTTGTTAAGAACTAATCGGCACTATAAATCGATGCAACATCGATAGGTAAAAATTATAGAGAGTATCTACCGACGGATGTAACATCTGTAACTGTGACTGTTTTACGCTTCTAATGGCCGATTTCACCAACGATCTCTATCTTTTAGGGGACACTTTATTTCTTTCAGGGGCCACCTAGCGGTTGTTTCGATTTGCCCTAAGTGTAAGGGTAATCTAGGCTCATTGGGGACCCCCTAAATATAAGAGTCCGGCCACCGAAACGATCGCTAGACAGATAAGAAAAAGAGCTAAGTGTCTCTTAACTGATGGTGAAATCGGGCATAAGAATTGCAAATCTGTTGCAGCAGCACAAAATCCGTAAATCCATTAAAATAAAAGAAAAATTCGTAAGTAGATTTTGATTTAGATCTCAGGTCTTTAAAATTCTAATATCTATAATAATTCTGTCTATTTTGAAAGTCTAGAGTTCATCCTGATGAACTCTAGACTTTCAAAATAGACAGAATATATCATGTAAACGTACAAAACCAACGCGTTCTTCAAAGTAATGCTAGTCACAAGGGTTAAATGAATTAAGAGGGTTGTACCTGAAGATCGAATCGACAGAGGAATCGATCATTGTGAACACAACATGTTATTAAGGGGGGTGTTTAGATGCTAATGAGTAATGAGGTAGTACAGTGCCTTAACAATAAAGTACACGTTTTGTATAAGGTTTCCTAGATGGTGCATCCCTAGATATGTATGCATATCCTGGGTGATAATATTAACCTTTGACTGGTGACATGGTTTTTGTGTAACGTAACTGGTGACGAGGGGACTGAGAGGCCCACTGAGGTATCTAGTATAAATCATAGAAATTAAGTGTGGTAGCTAGCCAGAGTATGTAAAAACTGTGTTATCATATAAGTGGATAAAATAAAACAAATAACTATACTCTGAATATATTTTTTTTGTTACGATCTTGCAATTTTAATGTATGTCGTCTTAACAATCAAAAAACTAGAGATGAGATCACAAATTACATAAGCAAAAAATTAATCAACATATTTTGACAAAAAAACACTTTTTTCTATAATATTGAATTAATAATGAATTAAGAAAAAAAAACAACTAAACTCAAAAGTGTATTTTCACGAAATTGACAATGGTCGAACTTTGCCAATTTTTATATGCAGTCTGGGCATAATTTTTTTGCATACTGCAAGCACACACGTTTCGGACACGATTCAAAGTGGTAATTTGATTGGCGCTTTTATCGAGGAAGACAACTGGCTCCTGCTTTCCTGGAGTTTTGATTGTTCTCGGTTAAAAATGTGAAAAAACAATACAACAAAATTACGTAAAAAATAACGTAAGTGGTGACATGGGGTCTGAGAGACCCTTGCCGAACTTTACGCCAATGTAACTTACCGATTTGAGCCTGTCCGACACAGCTATCCCCTTCTACAGCATGGACGCAAGTAAACTCGAAGCTACTCAGGTGATGAGCCCAAGGAAACCCGGAGAAGGTGCCAAAATGTTGTTTTACTGACGCCGCTGGGCCTGTAAAACCCCTTGTCACCAGTTAAAGGTTAAGAGTAGATGTATTTACGATTCGAAATAAAAGAAAAGGAAAAATGCGAGTCGATCTCGCGTAACGGGGGTTCCACAAAAATCGCATTTTTTTGTGAAGGGTCTACAAATTTTAGGATTTCGGATCATTTCCTTCACTTGTGCTATAAGACCTTTCTTTCTTCCAAATTCTGCAAGGATGATGCTAGGTCAACGGGAAGTACCCTATAGGTTTTGATTGCCTTGCAAGAATCAAGCGAATTCAGCGAATTTGCAGCCTAAACGGACGTGTATTTTGATTGCGTTCACATTTAGAAGTTTTTTTTTCACTGCTCTAATGACCACATACTGGATGGATAACAAAATAACATATCGTCACACATTTTTCCATATCATTTTTGAATATCATTTTTTACTCTAGAATATAATTGAACAACTCAATATAATACAGACAATTTAATTCAGAACCATTACATAGCGTCACGCGTTTTCCAATACGGGGTGGCAGGGGCACAATTGTACCCATTTTTAGCCAGTTATTCAATACTCCATGTTTGCGTGAACGGGGGGATAGCCCATCGCTGCAGCTATGGAGTACTGAAGGTTTCTTCATGATGTTTTACATCACCGTTAGAACCCCCTTGCTGAAGACAAATTACTTATCTCATTGGTTCACGGTCAGCACCGGAAGTCGAATCTGCAAGCAAGCGTGAGAAGCAAGCGTGAAGCCCACTAGACCACGGAGCTCCTATATTAATTCATATCTATTTCAACTTGATAGCCTCTAGGCGTACCGGAGAAAAGGATCTTGACAGACGGAGAGACGGATGGACAATGAAATTATCCTTTTTTCCTTTTAAGGTACGAGAATCCCTAAAAATGCATAATATACCAAGAATCATTTTGGAAAATCTTGGATATCTTTAAGCTAAGTGCACACTAGTAACCAGCCTTTAGAAAACTCTCATTAACAAACCTATCCAAAACATAAAAGAAAAATGCATAAAATACGCTCCCATACAAAATACGCAACAAAAACTGCGCGAGATCATGCAGAATCATTTACGTGAATCAGCGCTATTGGTTGGATTCGTCGGGCAGAGGGGTAGGGAGGGGGGCACGAAGTCTGCCGACAAGAACCGAAGACAGTGATCGCAACATATTGATCTTTATCGATCCCCTGATGGATCCCGATTTGATCTACGCATGCGCACAATCATAATTACCTTCCCTGCTTTCAACTGGCCCGACTGTTTTATGGCTCGGGTGTAGTCGGCGCGGCTGTTAATTAGGAATGAAGAATACATTTCAGAGTAACCATCTATTGGCCATTTTTGTTTGCAAATGTAACTTATGAGGCTTTCTTTATTGACGAACACCGGCAGTAATGTTTTTGAAAAGGCGTGTGTTTTTACGATTACAAAAAACGCACCTATTTTACTATCAATAAATTCGAAATTACTGCCAGAAGGGATAAATGATCACCAAATTGTGTTTGGATAAATGATCACCAAACTTCTTTTGATGTTTTGTGTACTTAAGTTTATGTTTTAAGTATTTTTTGTTGTTCTTACATGTTCAACCTAACATGCCTTCGCTTCGCTCACCCCCTTTACCCTTCACCTAAGCTATCGCAGTATTTTGCCCTGATATTTTCTGCAACTTTTGGTGATAATTCCATTTTGGTAGGAAAAATATATTTTGGTGATCATTTATATTGTAGCCTTTTGAAAATAGGGTAAACAATAAAGATGGCAACTGAAAAATGGAGACGATTTTGAAAATGCATTACACAAGAAATAAAATATTCAGTCCAATGTGTGTATTGTCTCAAATATAAAAAACCGGTCAAGTGCGAGTAGGACGTCGGACCCGCACACGAAGGGTTCCGTACCATTGCACACGGGAAAATGTAATACGACAGTATTTTATTCGAGTAAACCTTTTTAATTTTTAATAATAATATTAAATACTAGGTAGGACTGACTACATTCTAGGCCGTACATCGAAACATTGATAAAATACTTAATATTATTTATTATAAGTAATCGTATAATGACAAATAACTAAGGACAAAACTCAACAACTGCAATTAAAGATCTTTTCCGATAAGATCGGGAGAGTCCAGTTTTCACTGATAAACAAATAAAACAAAATGCCTAAGAAAATGGTCATACCAATAATTTATTGTAAGGGTAGTTGTACTTGTCATTATTTGTAGTTATGGCGGCAATACAAATTCACCCTCTGTGAAAATGTCAGCTCTCTACCTATTTCGGTTGATCCGGTAGAGCCCGGTGACGGACGGACAGACGGACGGACGGACAGACGGACAGCGGAGGCTTAGTAATAGGGTCCCGTTTGGGACCCTTCGGGTGCGGAACCCTAAAAATTAAAATAGCAAAACAAATAAGCAGATAAGACTTTTCGCCACTCCAGACAGACCAATAAGGACTACGTGGGTGGCAAATTGTATTAGTAATAATAAGTGTTAATAAGTATTAAATAAATAAAAAAAAAAACTTAACGTAATTATTGAGACACGATAAAATTATTATTGTACATTGTTAAATAAAATGTATATGCAAGCGGTAAACACTCTACTCTCTAGGTCCCGAATGGCCGAGTCGGCAGTGACCCTGCCTACGAAGCCAAGAGTCCCGGGTTCGAGTCCCGGTGGGGGCAAATATTTGTTTGATGAGAACGGATGCTTGCACCCCAGTCATGGTTGTTTATCTATCTAAGTATAATATTTATCTATATAAGTATCTGTATCGTTGTCTAGTACAGATACAGGGAATTCTAGTTTGGGGCTAGATCAATGTGTGTAAATAGTGTACAAGGTATTATTATTATTATTATTTAATTTAATTTAACACTGAACTGTAATAATTTTATCGTGTTTCAATAATCACCATAAGTCTTATCTACTTGATTTGTCCTTTTTAGTGTACCGCGGTCGGGTTTTTATGTTTTACAATTACGTCATTTAGTTCCTGCTTTTTCATTAAAAATTAGGAAAAAACTGTAAATGCTTAATTTAAAACTATTGTGCATTATCCAAAGCTTGTGCAAGATTAGTATATACTTCCGTACTCGCCTTTTAAATAATTCCCTTTACTCTGATACCCCATTTGAGTGTCTTGAAAAAGGTTTGTTAAACCCGCATAATAAAGAGCATAAAATCCGCCATTTTGTTTTTGTCATTCATCAAAATCACACAGGCAGGAACACATAAATAGAGTGATATACATACGTAATAGTATATTTCCTACGAGTTCGCAAATGCTTATATTTAGGAACCGAGAAGTTTACGGCACGAGCCGATGGCGAGGGGTCATGGCGAGGTTCGTAAAGAAGCCTTTTCGGACGAGTTAGGAATAGAATTTTTCCGCCAGATATCTCAAAATCAAGCGGCGAAGTTGCTATTTTGAGGTTAGAATGTGGAAAGTATATATATGTCAAACACAGCCCAGCTTCGCTTCGCTGCAGTCGGGTAACAAACAAAGGGCCACGTCACGCGTTTTCCCATACGGGGTGGCAGAAGCAACACTGTGCCCACGTTTCTGCTCTATCTAGGGGGCTGGCCCATCGCCGCATCCATATCAGGCATAACCAGTGGCAAGTATAACAACCAAAACTATAGGTAGAAATACTTAACCACTTTTCCTATTCACGAACATTTAATTACCATGGACCCTATTCTGTTACGGAAAACGCATAGCGATAGCATACCGATAGCATATCGATTGCGACCAAGGGCGCAAAATGCCGTATAATTTGGCTTGTCGGCGGCCGGCGGCTTTGTGTCCTTGGGAGCAATCCATGTGCTATCGCTATGCGTTTCCCTTAAGAGAATCGGGCCCCAGGCCATTCTTTACTTTACTTATAATTAAGTGGACCGTACACAAAAGCCATAATTACCTACGTGTCAGTGATAGATCCGATACAGAAATGTTAGAACGAGGTTACTTAGAATAATTTGTTACATACAAGTTTCGGAGTTCCGTTAGGCACGTTTCGGAACAATGCCATTGGAACGAGATCAATTTTGAAGAGCTGTCCGGATTTCAGACATATTATTATATTCTAAAGGCGACTGGTACCAGTCTTTTAACAGCCATTAAATACAGTTTAAACACAACTTAAATACTACGTAGCTATTTTAAACGGGAACCTGGCTGCCAGAGGTAAACCTTGCCGTTCTTGACTTAGTTACTTGACCGTGTTGTTCTTAAGCTGTGTTTAAACTGTATTTACGGCTGTTTAAAGTCTTGAGCAAGTCGCCGTTGGTATCGGTAAAATAAAGATTAATCTTTTATTTTTATAGTTATTGGCAATGGTAGTTAGTATAGGTAAAATTAAGATTAATCTTTTATTTTTATAGTTATCGGCAATGGTCGTATAGCTACAATGAGATTAACACTTCTTTATCTTGTGAAGATGATGATGTCCTTATTGTATCCGACGGTGGCGACCTCTATCTGTCAAGACAGAGAGGAGTAGGTCTATGCTGTTGCGTGTCTTAAGTGATGAAAACGATCAAGAATCAGGGGCGAGTTCTGTCAGGCGATTTTCTAAAACTAAATGATGAGTACTTATGTAGAGATGTAAGTGAGAGAAATATTTTGTTAAGCTTGCGTTTCTTAGAAAAAGATCTTCAGATAGCTCATTCACTTAAAACTACTTGTACAGGAAAACCAGCCAAATCACATTTCTGCAATCTCCTAAAACACAAAGGCAGATCATTGGAATTGTAAAATAAGACGAGTGTGTTCCTATAACCGTATCTGGTATAGGAATCTAAAATATTGTAACAAAAACATACATTGACGTAATGGTACTGTGAACGTGACTCATCAGCTTCATGGCACAGTAGAGTCATGCAGTAGAAGCACTTCGGGAGGCTTTGTCTCCCAAGCGAGTGATCCTGCGTTCGAATCCCTGCTCGGGAGAAAGAGTAAAAATCCCCCGGTCTTGGTCTTAAACATATGTGTGTGTTACCTCGCTGTTTCTGGTTCCCACGACACAGGGTATCCTAGTGTGGGGCCAGTATGTATGTGCCTTCTATCGGTCACATTAGCAACGCGATTAATGGCTGCTGGAATTTCGGACACAACCATATTAAAATAACGTTCATAACAGCTCACGCTGCAGCATGTCTGTTACTTCAGTCGCTGCGGCGGAACACTGCGAAAATTGTGTGTTTTTTGTTTATTTCTTCAAAACCACTGATTATTTCTTAATTTCAAACATTTTTATTTTTTTGACGCAATAACCATATCAATATTCTTATTGGATCCCAAGAAATAGCAAGTTTTAGCAAGTTTTGTTTGAATTTTTTCATGTGGTTCCCGTCGATTTATGATGTTTTAAACACTGTCTGATTAAAAAAAGGGATGTCTACATAACATATTTTTTATGAGGATTTTGAAACGGCTTGTGTTTAAACGATTACTAAAAACGCATTTATTTTACTACCAATAAATTTGAAATGCCTGCCAGAATGGGTAAATCACCACCAAATTGTGTTAGGATAAATGATCACCAAACTTCTTTATGTTTTAAGTATTTTTTCTTGTTCTTACATGTTCAACCTAACACGAAGGATAAAGGGGGCTCCGCTTCGCTCACCCCCTATTCCCTTCATTTAAGCTACCACAGTATTTTGCCCTGATATTTTCTGCAACTTTTGGTGTGATCGTTTACCCATTTTGGTAAGAAATATTATTTTGGTGATCATTGAAATTGTTCTCTTTTGAAACTGTCTCCTTTATGAGGAATACCGATTCATTTGACTGAATTTGACTTTACCCAGCGTGTTAAGTTCTTCTATTTATTATTAGCATTTATAAACTCTTTTTAATTCAACTTTGCCAGTGTCAAGTACATGTCGAGACCCTGGAAACTCACTTCTCGAGAATGTTTTGTTGCACGCTATCACTACCCAGTGTAAAGTTGGATGCTTGGATTTCCTGCGGACACGTGAACAACTTTCGAGAAGGTTCCGTGATTCCCGACGGATCTTCAAACATTCCTCGCCACAAATATAGCACATTGTAAAATAATATTTATTCAGAATATTATAAACGTTTGTGAATAAGTTATTTACTTTAATTAATTGAACTGTATCACTGCTTATTCGGGCAAGACATTCAATTTTTGTCCATGTATTCGATATGGTACTATCCATTTTTGGTATCAAGATGTTTCGATTGTGGCATTCGTTGCGTCTTGTATTTCATGCTTATTAATGCAATGTGTTGTATTCACGCTTGCATCTCATACTGGAGATGCAGGTTCAAATCCTGACCCATAAGATAATTAATTTATCTTAAGTACAGTTTCGGACGTTCAGTGTTTCGGATGACATGCTAAGCTGTAGGTCCCGGCTACTATGGCTACGTAGTGGTCGTAAAACCCCTGCATCAACCCGCACACTGAGCCAGCGTGGTGGAGTATGGCGTATCCGTGGTGGAGTAAGGCCTATGCCCCTCGGTGGGGACGCTAAGATGATACCAAAAAAAATATATTTCATCGTGATATGCACATTCTCTCCTATCTGTTCAATATTTTGTGAAATACCCGCAACCATGTGGGGTATCTTCCAGAAGGTTTCGAGTTTCTTTCCCCCAGGTTTAGCAACCGGAGATTCCACTCGATGTCTCTCCTTTCAACTCCTGGCATAAAACTGCTGCTTACAAACACTCGTTTAGGTTAAGGGCGATCCGACTGTGGAACGCACTTCCCTGCGCTATTAGAGATAGTCTCTCAATTTTCACTTTTAAGAAAAGACTGAAAGAGCATTTCCGTTCTCTTTCGTGATAGGTATTTTATGTATATATATATAAGTATTATATGTTTGATATATATTTTATTTTTGTGCTATTTTATTTTATTTAGTATATACATAATTTATTATATTATTATGTTTTAGCTTCGTAAATAATTAGAGGTATATAGTTTGATTGCGCACTAGGACTAGAGATAAACTCGCCTTTGCTCATTAAATGTTTTGTTACCTTACATGATTTCTGTGCAATAAAGAATATGAATATGAATATACAAAAGGAATATGAATGTGAAAGAAAGTGACAGCGTTAATTACTTCCACATAAGAAAGAAAAGCGCAAACAATGAGCTCGTCTCAAACTAAATTGACGTAGCACCAAACCACATATTTAAAAATAAACTACGGAATTTTGTCTAAAAAAATTCAAGGAGAGTTTACGAATACATAACATCCACATTTTGAATGCAATTTCGCAATGGAATTAGTTAGGATTTCAGAATTACATGGAAAAATAAAACTTTATATATATTTATATCTTGAAAATTTCACCCAACCGCCTCTTCCTTCAGTGAGAATCTTAATCAAATACTCAACAAACGTTTACCCAAAAATCAAGTCTGTAGATAGTGGAGTAATTTAGTTCGAAAAACAGCCCATTTTTTTTTTGGTATCGCCTTAATCTCTCCACTCGCGTATGAACGCCTAGTATGGACTTGCATTAAATTTTATTTTACCCACCGTCCACTCGCGCATGAACACTTAGTATGGACTTGGAATAATATTTATATTAATTTTTATAAAATAATTACTACTACCCACTATTATTTTTTATTACTGGCAATATAGACCGGAAATAGAGGATAAACGTACCTTCTCTCTGGTATCTCACACTTGATTGGTCGACAGACTGAGTAAATGAAAAAAAAAAACGGTAATGTGGCTGGCCGCCATGACAATTTGGCTTTTATAGCCATTTTTTATGGCTATTGAGAGGGTTAATGGGCTACATTTAGTGCACTGTTATCGAGATAACATTATTGTTTTAATTATGAAATGAACATCACATTATTTTACATTACACACAATATTTGAATAAAACACGCTCTGAGTGGAGTGGAGAGTGGCTGTATCTAGAAGTTTCACGCAAAGAGTGTGTATGAAATATTTTAAAACGAGAAAGACAACCAAGCATGCCTAAATTAAACTGATTGCCGACCCCATAATTCCATTTCCAATAATAATCAAAAGTCACAAAGAAACAATGGGTGTGTCTCAGACTCAGACAAAATCAGATAATAAACGTTCGACATAATGAACATTTATAATGCTAAGGCGAGTCTTTTTTTGGAAATTTCATAAGATATTGTGCGGGCCCGTTGACGTGGAACAATAGGGTCCTCATAATGTTCCACGTAATGGTTTTCTGTACTCAGTAAGCGGAACCCTGAATTGTGATCGTCGAAAGTAGCGTAATATGCATAAATCACGTGTTCATCAAGCGAAGACGTCATAAATTTTCAGTGTCATGTCAAAAGTTAATGGAAGTTACAGTGGCCAATAAAAATATCGCTAGTTTTTTTTACATATAATTTCAATAATTTCCATCCATCAACAATCTCATTAAACAGGAGAACAACAGGAGGGGAGTTTTGCGATTTTAACAACGCACCCAAAAGTGGCATAACTTTAAAAACTTTATTAATTCGGGTTTACTGGTAGAAATCTCTTTTATAGAGATAAGCGCGCCTCTTGTACATATATTTTTCTTTGTATTATGGGGACAAATATTTGTTTAACGACAACACATGTCTGTACCCTAGTCATGGCTGTTTATCTATCTAAGTATAATATTTATCTATATAAGTATGTGTATCGTTGTCTAGTACAGGGACCCAAGATACCCAAGATACAGGGACTTCTAGTTTGGGGCTAGATCAATGTGTGTAAAAAGTGTCCAAGGTATATATTTTATTCTTTCATTAATTCATTCATTAATTCGTTCATTCGTTCACTCAGTCGTTTGTCTGAAAACATAAATTGACTAGACTACGAGTATAAATAGGATATGTCGCGGTGGTATTTTATGTGTAAGTCATTCAAAAACGAATTCCACTGAATTTCGGATTTTCCATCGTTCATATATTATAATTTCATAATCAATAAGGAACTCTACAAACCTCGAAAAAATGCAGACAAAAAAGATCTCCCACGTCAAAATTGATAAATGATCTTGTTCCCACGATTTTTAGACGGAAATCTTTTAGTTCGCTTTATTATTTTATCGTTTTAATGCCGATCAGATCTCGGTAAATCCCTCGTGGCATTTCGGAACGAAACCACCGAAATGTCACTGACTTACCACTGACACTGGTTTTGTATATATGTCACCGTAAGATGTTTTTTTGGGTTCCGTACCCAAAGGGTAAAAAGGGGACCCTATTACTAAGACTCCGCTGTCCGTCTGTCTGTCTGTCTTTCCGTCTGTCACCAGGCTGTATGTCATGAACCGTGATAGTTAGACAGTTGCAATTTTCACAGATGATGTATTTCTGTTGCCGCTATAACAACAAATATAAAAAAACAGAATAAAATGAATATTTAAGGGGTCTCCCATACAAAATTTCTTTAAATACCAGTGTGAAAGTATTTAATATATATACCAATAACTTTGTAAACAATATTTTGCTATGTACAATCCAAACTATTCACTCCACACCATCCTTACCATTGTACGGTGGCACGGAACCCTTGGTGCGCGAGTTCGACTCGCACTTGACCGGTTTTTTTCTCGTTAGTTTACAAACTGTCGATAAATTTTAAACTGTACCGTAATGCTTACGATATGATGCATTAGTTTATAATGTAACCATTAAATTGTGTCAACTGCAATTCAGGTTTAAACTTGAATTGCACAGAAAATACCAGGGCAAACACTGCAGTAACTTGGTAAAGACTAGAGGGGGCGAGCACAGCGAAGCCCCCGAATAGTCTTCGTGTTAGGTTGACATGTAATAACAAAATAATAATAATACTTGGACACTATTTACACACATTGATCTAGCCCCAAACTAGGATTCCCTGTATCTTGGGTACTAGACAACGATACACATACTTATGTAGATAAATATCATACTTACATAGTTTAAACAACCATGACTAGGGTACAAACATCCGTTCTCATCAAACAAATATTTGCCCCCACCGGGATTCGAACCCGGGACCCTTGGCTTCGTAGGCAGCGTCACTGCCGACTCGGCCATTCGGTTCGTCAAACTCGGCCATTGGGGTCGTCAAAAGAAAACAATGTCATTTCTAAAAGAAACGTAAACCCTTCAGTCAGGTTTACAATTTGCCGATAGTTTACGAACGGTTTTGACAATTTTACGGGGACATATATACCTATAGATCGGTATACATTGAGGAAAAAGTACTCACTCAATGTTAAATGATCTTTTCACAAAACCAGTGTTAAATATGTGCATGTCATCTGAACAGTTATATTAATCTTAATCCGGCCTGGGAATGCAGAATTTTTCATTGGTTTTCGAATGTGGTACCAAGCCTTAGTGTAAAAATTTTGGCGGGAATATATTTCCGCATGCCTTATTAAGGGTGAACTGGTTATTTCTAGAGTCACAAAATCTTTCATAAAGCCCTCGCCCTCCGTAGACCCGCCAAACAGAAAGTGATTTTCAACCTTATGACTTTGTATTTGAGTCCAAAACCTAAGAAAAAGTTTAAAGATTAAAGAATAGGTCGCCGTCACGTAAGGTGTTAATATTACAACATAATACTTAATGTTATTACATACATTATGGTAGTTTTTATGACTCAACAATAAATATAAACTGTACTTGGACCACACCCCTAGAAACTAAGCCAATTCCTAAAACTTCAGGTTCCGTGACATGTATTGGTTTTCACGCTTGCTTCTCTCGCAGGAGGTACAGGTAGGTAGTACTATTGAATACTCTGTGGTACAGGACATAGTACCATTAAGTATTATGTGGTACAGGACATAGTACCATTAAGTATTATGTGGTACAGGACATAGTACCATTAAGTATTATGTGGTACAGGACATAGTACCATTAAGTATTCTGTGGTACAGGTTCGAATCCCGGTGCTAGCCATGTTCCAATGAGATAAGTAATATATCTTAAGTACATTATACGGACGCTCTAAGGGTGATGGAACACATCGAGAGGAAACTTTCATTACTCTGTGCTGCGGCGATGGGCAAGCCCCTTGTCACGAAAACTAGAGTAATGAACTGACTAAAAGTACTGCCACACCGTACACTGAGTTTTATACTTACAGAATGGCAAATATTCTACCTTTTCCACTCCGTCATGTGCACTTTACATCCTCAATCAAATGAAAAAAATAATCTGAAAGAAATGATCAAAATCATAATTTCCGCAATATTTTAACAAACGGAGCATTCTGCTTACACATTGTAACAACATTTTGTTTGCTTGTCCCAAGTATTGAATCACTCAGTGTAAATATTACAATTTCTCGTTGCTGCAAAAACATGTCGATAAAACAACATAAACACGTAAGAGGAGAACGCAACAATTTTAAAATATCGTCAAATATTTTAACACCAACATCCATCGAATGGAGAATTTCCGATGCTCTGTCTGATCTCAATTGACATTTCACGAGGCTAGTGATGTTTTAGTATATGTGGCAGACATCGATAGAATCAAAGACATATCGATACATTCAGGGTAAAGAAGGATTAGCCGTTCCGTGGGATGAATTCGAATATTTATATATACGAACATTTACACATCGAACTGTATGATTGAAAGGAAAGCTTAACATCTCTTGCTTCTTGAAATATGCCAAATATTTAAAGGAAGTATCTATGTTTTTACAAGCTTTTATTTAGTTTCACCTGTCCCGTTGTCTGTCTGTCTGTCTGTCTGTCTGTCTGTCTGTAATAAAATCTTGCATGTTAATTTGATCCACTTCCCGGTTTCAGATTGAGCTGAAATTTTGCATGCATGTATAAATCGGATGACAATGCAATATTATTATGACATAGAGCTGATCTGATGATGGAGCTGGAAGGTGGCCATAGGAACTCAGTCATTAAACGACGCAACCTCATCGAGTTTGGACTCGTTTAATTCGTCTTGACGAGTACTTTGACACTAGATGGTAACCAGGGTCTGATGATGGAGCTGGAAGGTGGCCCATAGGAACTCCATAATTAAACGACGCAACCCCATCGAGTTTGGGCTCGTTTAATTTGTCTTGACGACTACTTTGACACTAGATGGTAACCAGGGTCTGATGATGGAGCTGGAAGGTGGCCCATAGGAACTCCATAATTAAACGACGCAACCGCATCGAGTTTGGGCTCGTTTAATTTGTCTTGACGAGTAATTTGACACTAGATAGTAACCAGGGTCTGATGATGGAGCTGGAAGGTGGCCCATAGGAACTCCATAATTAAACGAAGCAACCCCGTCGAGTTTGGGCTAGTTTAATTTGTTTTGACGAGTACTTTGATACTAGATGTCCGACCCCAAAGCCGAGTTAAGTCTTTAGCAGGTCTTCAAATCGAAGAACTTGACTGCTCGAAGTTGACTTTGAAGAAACCTTCTAATGTTGATGCATTAAAAGAAATGGATAGAATGAGAAACGTTACAAATAAATAACTGGTGATTAGATAACTAATTTAAACATTATTATACCTTACTACAAATATGTAAAAAAATAAAATACATAAACTTTAAGTGCTCAAAGCAGCACATATTATGTGAACTTACTACGGACTACATACTGGAAACACGCTACTACGTGCTACGAACTACATCGTAGTAAATCTCGATTTAAAAATACTTCAAAGTTAAAAATAAAAATAAAGTATTTTTTTTTTAAAAACAAGCTTTTATTAGAAATGAACTAAAAAGTTTAAAATAAATTAACTCCAATAACAAATATATCACTTTATAAGTTCATTGTAACCTTTAACGATAATTAAGCTTCTTCGTCTACGACAAAATAATTACATACCGTACATAATTATATATTTTTAACATTAAAACCTTCACACTTTAATTGTTAAATCTTCCCGTTTTTATCACAGTCCTAATTTCATAAATAAAAGCGTGTTACATTTTGATTGTATGATTAAAAAATTTAGCACCTTCTTTTCCTCTCGCTATCACAATGTAACACGCTTTTAATTTATTTTAAACTTTTTAGTTCATTTTTAATAAAAGCTTGTTTTTAAAAAAGTTTTTTTTTCTTTATTTTTGATTAATGTCTTTCCTACATGAGAGATGGAAACGATAATAAATTATACATATGTAAAGATCAAAAAACCTTCTCTCGATATATTCCAAAATTACTAAAACCATCGCATCGCACACATCGATAACATCGGATCCATTCAAATCAAAACCATCGACACAGCAATGATCGATCTCAATATTACTCTACGAAGTTTAAGTACTTCTAAAATGTAAATGCGGTTATTACACACACACTTACACACACACGCATACAACCATATTGACTACACACCACGATCTGTGGTTTAACTGTTTATCTTCCCATCCAGAGTTCTTAGTGGAGTGGTTTATGATAGTAGATATACTTTGTATGGTTGATAGAGGTAACGAAGCACGGTTCAATGTACTAGGCTAATGTAGGCAAAGCTCCGGAATATCTGCTAATAAGATCTTTTTTCTTGTGAGATTGACGGTTGTGGAACAAAATGAGAGATGACTAATGTTACCACGAGTCTTGAAATATCGAACTCTTAAATAATATAAAATAATATTCAGAATGCAAATGAGTAAGGAGTCGAGATAATTAAACATTTCATTAACAAATAAGTTCAAACAATGATTTTTATGGCAATCGTCACAAACCACCATAAAAATCGGCAATCGCCTGTGAGGTATGTAGTTCGAAAGCTGTTAAACAGGAGTTTATTCGCATTTACATTAAGAATTCAATAAAGGCTTAAACTAAAACTAGTTACTTAAGGACCTCATTATTGATGAATGATGTATTAACCTTTAACTTCACTATAGTTACATCATATGCGCCTATAATTTCCTAACATACAGAATTCACGTTCTCGACAAGTGATAATAATTAATGCCGATGCAATCTCTTTAAATTATAGCCGAATACATAATAAATACCTTATTGGTTCCCAACAAACAATGACTGTTAAATATTTTGGCGTATTCGTGACTATAATAGCACACGAATGTACAGCAAAATGGCGGTTATAAAAAGTAAAACTAGATCTCATTTCTGTTTTAATGATAGTGGTTTACCAGCCCCCCACTTCACACAAGATCAGAAACAGTTTTTTTTTGGTAGGTTTGAACTACTTTAAATCGTCTGAACTTTCAGTTTTAAAAGCTTTTCTGGTAATTTAACGATACTTACTATACTTTAGCTAGGCACTTTCCTCATTTTATAGAATATAGAGAACATAAATGTTCTAACCTTAGAATTCTATGGTTAGAATAAATCGAAGGCAATTAATTTTATCGTCAAAATTATGTATACAATTATAAGATACTTAAATTCGACTTATCCTACTGATAGACAAGGAAAATCTCGCTTTAAGTATTTTTTTTAAATACACATGTTTTCTTGAAACACTTTATAACGCCGTGACGGAATCATCAGCATCATCTTAAATGAAGATCAAGTTATCAAACGTCTAGATGATGTTCTAACTTGCAATTGTTTGAACTTAGTTATCGTTTCGTATACATCAGGTGCCAACTACTAGATACCTGCACGCGATTAATCAATATACCCAAATGTAATTGTTTTGCAACCAAGCTATTGCCAGACAAGCAGGCAGGCTCATGTAATATGTATGCAAATTTTCAGTAACAAGTCTTTAGTGATCTTAGAACTAAAAACCTGATCTGATCATTCAAAAATGTCTTCCAAGTCGATCATTAAAAGTACCTACCTCTATTGAAGCACGTCTACGTTATGTAATAGTAAATTATCCAGCTATATGTTAACATCCATTGTGCCTGTGAACACTAATCTACATAAGTATAGGTTTTAATGCGTCATTCAAACGTTCAAAAGCGGGTTTGTAAAAAAGCTCCGAGATTTCGTCATGAGGCGAGATCAACAAATCGGCCGACTTAATCCGTGAGGACGTGATACTTACAAATAAACTGAATTTTCAATACAATGAGAACTTGTAAGATGACTCGTACTGTCGTGGAGACAAGTGAATAAACAAATGAATTACCGTTGAGATTCTTAAACTTAAACCAAACGACTGGGTTTGGCGTTCTCGTCGAGGGCACGCCGATGGATCTAAAATATTTCGATAGCCCTTGACTCAATTAAAGTTACTGTAAAGCTAGACAAAGTGCTGATAGGCAGCAATGAAAAATCATACTAAAATAAACAAACCACGTCAAAAGTAGTATAAACAGTTGGGTAGACGCAAGTACCGACGGCGAAGAATTACCGATCACTCACAATGCTCCACTCCGGAGTGACTAGGAGAAAACATTGATTAATTACCATAATAATTTATTTGATACTCCAAAACTTGATACCGAGAACCAGTTACACAATGCACAAGCCGTTTTTGAACCAAAAACGCCTGTTAATAGAGACGAAAGTCTCCAAAATGGTAACAAAACACGAGAGATGATTTAGAAAAAAATGTTTCCGACACGATGAAAACAGTACATTGTTCGGCTGGATATGATGCATGGAGGTGATTTGGCTGTTCCAAACAAAAGAATAAGTTTGACGGAAAAGGAATTGTTGAATGTATCGTTAGTTGTGATTGTTTCCAAGTATATTAGCATAATACTTTTTTTCTACTTGGATTTCTTTTTTCTTGGACGATTCTTGATTGTACAGCCACGCCTGTTACCAATTATGGGACAAAGAAATCTATAAACTTGTACAAAAAATAAATTTTAATTAGCAGCTTCAAAACCGTCCACAGACATAATCTGCAGCCTTGAAATATATCTCAAACACCATACGCTTCAAAAGGTTTTCTAAGTTCGTGTATTTGTTTTTTTTTCGCAGGATTGCTGTCGGCTTTGAATCACTTCGATCAGGCCAGAAAGAACTCATTGCAGACCACAGTGGATTACTCCAGATACGTCAAAAGGTAAAACTGGTTTGGTTACAAATTTTTGGGTTGATGATGAAATCCATTGTCACGTAAGTGAATCTATTGAGTCGATAAGCAAGCTTTGTGTCAGAGTGTTATAAATCGACTGTTATTTATCTGTACTGGTCGTTATTAGGACTAAGATGTGATCATCATCAATATCATCATCATCAGTATTGACAGTTTGTACACTGAAGAAATATTTCTTGACATTACAATAAAGAATTTACTATGATACTTTATTTTCCAGGCAATATGGTACCAATGACAATTTTCTCAGTCAGTCAGCCACTTTTTCTGGTTCAGAACAACCATGGGGACAACCCCTTTATTCACTAACTTAAATCGATAGAAAAATGTGTGAAAGTGACGGTTTTCACATACATTAATTACGTCATTTCGATAAAAATCCTTCAAGTTTTCTGTGAAAGATTCACAGAATTTGGGTACTGGTTCACTGAATGAGCCTTTATATAATAATAAATAAAGCCCATTAATGTCCCCACCGAGAGGCAGAGGTATTTACCCGGATAATAGTAAGATTAAGCCATACTCCACCACGCTGGCTCAGTGCGGGTTGGTGGAGAGGTTTTACGCCCATTACCATGTAGTGATAGTAGCCGGGGCCTACAGTTTAACTGTCATCCGAAACACTGAACGCCCGATAATGTACTTAAAATTAATTAATGATCTCATTGGTACATGGTTAGGAATCGAACCTGCATCTCCTGTGTGAGAAGCAAGCGTGAAACCCATTAGACCATTGAGCTCTTGAATGAGCCTTTGTGTATTTCTTATTTTATTTGTTCCACAGGTACAGCTCGACGATAGAATGTGGTTCCTCCTACTGCAAGGACCTTGGCTACCGAGAGCATTTCCACTGCATGGACTGCACAGCCAGGGTCTTCTGCAAAAAGGAGGAAATGATCCGACATTTCAAGGTCAGTTTCTAGGTTTATTCGGAACGCCGAAGCTGCTTCTTTATTGTAAAGTCAATAAATATAAAGTGAAAAATTACGCAAAAATAATATCCTAGGCGAGCTGTTTTATCTATGGTACATCTCATGACTGCGAATAAATGAATAAATGTTATCGAAGCTTTCTAAATCAAAGCAAAAAACAAAAATTATCTCCTAAATAATTTTCAGGAATTTGCAACTACTGTAGGCGCGACGGACATCATCCCGTTCCTTATTAAATTCAAAGATTCAAGATTCATTCATTCATTTCAAAAGTTTATTTTGTTGTTTGCAAAAATAAGCTATGCATGTTGTGGTCCTAATAATGATATATTTGTATGCGATTTGATACTCTTTCCGTACGCCATGGAACATACAGTAAATTCTATAGATTTTTTGCAAAAATATGATCTTCCTCCAGTGGCACAAGAAACGTGACGAGTCTTTAGCCCACGGCTTCATGAGGTACTCTCCCCTGGACGACTGCTCGGAGAGGTTCAGCGATTGCCCCCACAACCGCAGCCAGACGCATTACCACTGCATCCAGGATGGGTGTGATAAGGTAAGCTACTTTTTTAACGTCCTCTGTGATATGCCGGCCGGGAAAAAAGATTTTTTTTAATTTAATTATCCTGTCCTGTCTAGGTTTGCTGGAAGAAATATATTTTTAGAGATAAGCTCGCCTTTACGCATAAGTGTTCATGTATTCGATAATTTACCTTGTAATAAAGTACAATTCATTATTCAAAACGAACAGACTTCATAGGAGAGCCTTTTAAAGAAATCGACATACTAACTGTAGCTAGTCAATTTATTTCCGAAAATGTAATATATGTATGCAAGAACCTTACGACATTTTTCAAACTTAGCGATAGCTGTAATCTTAACCGAAGAAATAATCACAGACTAGTTGCGCCCCGGTTTAGACTCGTGAAGGTTAGCAATTCTTTCAAGGGTCAGTGCATTCTATACCACAATAAGATACCTCTGGAGATTTTGGAGCATGTTAAAGCGACTTTGTCAAAAAAGGGATATCACAATGTTCAAGATTACTTAAATGATGGGACTGTATGGGGTTAATATTTTTTTTTAATAAGGAACTCCAAAAGGACTTACACTCTTCATACGTACAAACACAAGAACAAGAATTATATATGGAGAAGTAGTTACATTAATAACTAATGTGTCGCAAGATATTTTGAAACCCTGTTCAATGTCCATCATACTAAAATGTTTACTAATAGAATCATTCACATAGATGGATGAAAAATGTTTACTAATAGAATCATTCACATAGATGGATGAAAAATGTTTACTAATAGAATCATTCACATAGATGGATGAAAAATGTTTACTAATAGAATCATTCACATAGATGGATGAAAAATTGATTGTAAGGGCATTGTGCAAATAGCACTAGGTGCAGTTAGCTGGTCCCCACTCAAGTACATTTCACTCGGGATTGTCTTCCGATTTTTCTTTTTATTTCTTAAGAATATCCAAAAAGATTTGACGTTGTTACCCGAAATAGAGTCCTCTATAGACCTTCAGTAGTTGGAATAACATTATCTAATTCGATTCGGACAATGAGTTCTAGCCTCAACAAAGTAAAGGTGGTCTAAGGGATTTATAAATTAGCATAGTTTTTGCGTAACTAATCTTTTTCTTTGATAGTTTTAATGAGATTAATAAAGTACCAGTTTGCATATCCGGCAGGTTTAGGTTTGCATTTGGTACATATTTTTCGATTCTATCATTCACAATAGACTAAAACAATACAAACATTTCGTTGACACACCCGAATTTGCATGAGATGTCAGTCCAATTTACCGCATTGAGGTCACCATTAATGACTTCGTAATGAGCCTTATAAAGATTATGTCTGGACACATCCAGTTTTTTTAAACATTTGTTGACAGGTTGACTGATATTTGACAGAAAGTTGACTGATATTTCTAACGGAGGGTGGTATTGATCAATCTTAGATAATGGAATCGACTCCTTGGTACTGATATCACGCATATTACTCAAGAGAAGGTCTAGTATTTTGCTATCCTTATTGACAATACAGTTAATCTGTTCAATGTTCTGGTTGATGTGAAATAAGAAGGAATAGTTGCCGTAGAACTGGAATCTAGATTAGATTTGATAGACTATTGGATAAGGCTTAGGTCAAAGTGTCCTACTACAAGCGTATCACTGTTTATGTCATCAAATGATGATATAGTATCACTCAAACTGTTAAGATGGTTGTTGAGGCTATCCAGAGTCACGGGCGGAGGAATATAAACAGCTCCTGTGTTAATTTTTCTAACTACAATGAGTGGAAACTGCAATCCACAGATCCTCGTAACTACTGTCATATTTTGACAGCCTTATAGAGTTAAGCGATTTTAACACAGCAATCAGAACTCCTCCTCCATTAAACTTATTGGTAGTTATGTCGCAGGCATTTTGTATGATTCCGCCGTTTACATACGGCGTCGCCAGTTTATAAACGCTCGCTGTTATGTAATATGCCAAAGGCAAATTGACACTCCTTTATGTTTTTAGTATGTTTTGTTGTTCTTACATGTTCAACCTAATACGAAGGATAAAGGGGGCTTCGCTTCGCTCACCCCCTTTACCCTTCACCTAAGCTACCGCAGTGTTTTGCCCTGATAATTTGCTATTTTAATTTCAATTTGTCAATTTGCCTTCGGCATATTACATAACAGCGAGCATTTATAAACCGACGACGCCGTATGTAAACGGCGGAATCATACAATTTGCCTGCCACAGATACACAACATCGGTCCCTCCGATATACAGGGTGACTGGTAAGTCGACCTACATACGTTGGGAGATGCTAGCACGGATCAAAACCAACCATTGTTACTATGAAACACCCTACCCGAAAATTTACCGTTTTCGAGTTAGGGGCCTTTAAGATTTTCGAGGAAAAATCCCACTTTTCAACATATTTCGCACCAATTTTCGTAATCTAGGTGATTAAGTCCAGGTATTTTTCCAGGTGTCCAGGTGGTAAAAATAGAGTTAATTTAATTATGGCTTATGGTGAAAACCGAATGTCGCATGTTTACTTAATGGGTTGACTTTGAAGCAGTGTCACCAAAAAAAAAACTAGTAACTGTTTGTGCAAACAAAACCTAAAATATCTCCAGTTCTCTAGCTATTCAATGAGGTACAATAGTCAAATAAAATGTTTATTATTCTTGGGAAAATTGGGCGACAAAGTAGATAAGGTAGCGGACTCTAAGATGACCGGTGATTTAAAAAAAGGGTTTTAAGTTGTTGTAAGGGCAAAATTATTTTATTTTTATCGCCCGATGTCCAAAAGGGGGTGTTATAAGTTTGAAGCGTCTGTCAGTCTGTCGGTCGGTCTGTCTGTATGCCTGTCCGTGGCACTCTAGAAGTCAAACAGGTGGACGAATTTTGATGCCGTTTTCTGTAAATAAAAATAGACATCTCTGCGGTGGTTCTTAGATACGTTTTGTTAAAATCGGTTAAGCCGTTCGAAAGTTATCTGCTTAAAAAGGAATAGTGGTCAAACGAATGGACAGTAGACTTCTGATGATGAACATCAAAACAGGTCAATTCATGGGGAAAATGCATTACAGAACAGCTGATGTGAAAAAGTTTTATCATTTAGAATAATCCAAAAATTAACGAGGCCGAGACGAAAAGAAAAGTTTTAACATAAAACTTAAGGAAAATTATGTTTTATTCGAAATTTGAATTTTCAGTACTCTAGGTGACGTCTGAACTGATATTTTCCGTCAAAAATATATAATCTTTTAGAGCATGTCGTATTTGTGGTTTTTCTACAGAATAAATGGAAAATTTAATACGGGTTGTTCGCGATCATGACACCATTATCCGAAATTGAAATGTTTTATTAGTAATAGATACTAGTTTCCTACAAGGATTAACATTAGTTGTGGGTCCCAAATAAAGTTATGTTTAGGTTTTTTGGGTTTGAGTTTGTTAGCTCCTTTTACATTCATTTGATCCAACTGCATTTCCTAAAAATAACAATGGAGAAGAGCAATGGCTAATCAATTAATCGTGTGAAAAACCCTTTGGGCCAAGTTGAAATTTATCGGTCGCACAAAACTCCCACCAAAGCTTGTGACATTGTATTGTTTGATAGTGGTTTCACCCAGTGAGGCTAGTTGTAACGTCAGCGCCTCTGGTGGGGAGCCACGTCTGATGAACGCTACCCGGAAAGCAGCGCGGCGCCCAGGGCAATGTTCGCATGGAGGCGGTGGTGCTCCTTGAAATGGGATTGCAACAGATGCTTATTGGGGTTCAAAAACAGGATCTATGATACAAGCAACTTTCGCATCAGGGGAAACCAATTTCCGATTTGGAAAGACTAGAATTCCGGTTGCTTTGTCATCAATGATTTTCCGTAGTCTTTTGAAAATGAGAGTGAACGGTGGAAATGCATAAAAGATCATCGAATTACATTTAATAATAAATGCACCTACTAGTGCAGCATCTGGATCCGGTTTCCACGAAACAAAAGTTTCGCACTTAGCATTTATGCGAGACGCAAAAAGATCAATTTCAAGACGTCTGAATCGTCGAGTAATTGATTGAAATGCCATATTTGACAACTACCACTCAGTGTCGGCATTGATCTTTCTCGACTCCGTATCAGCACAGTTCTCTCTCGTATTTGCATATGATGCATATAACCAGATATTATATTTTTTGCACCATTGCCACATAGATCTAGCTAAATTATTTAAATGGGGAAATTATATCACACAACTTTGTTATTGATGCGTAACAATATCGCGCAATCAGACTCATCACTTGTAAAACTCTTTCAGCCCAAGAATGCGGCCAGCAGTTCCTAATATTTGATGTGGTGTTTTTTTCCCAGCGCTCTTCCACATGTCATTTACTTTCTTATCACCACAGATTGCACCCGAGCCTGTTCCGAAAGCGTCTGTGTAAATTTCAAGTTTGTGACCTCATAAGGCTATGTTTTGTAAAGGTTAGACCTCCACCAGTCTAAGTCTACCAAATTATAATTTGGGAGATGTATTTTTACTTCAGAAGATTGTAGATATCATTATGTTTTTGCAGTGCAAGGTAATTTAGTCTCTCTAAAGCTTTGGTGTATAACCAGCCATATTTGACACCGGGGTACGATAACAACACTGATCGGCTAGGCAAAATCTCGTATTATTAATCTTGAAAGGGATGAGAACAAATCCTAGACATCTCAATAATCTCGAATCTCATTTAAATTATATAAGCAATCCTCATAATTATGCCCCATACAAAGTATGTCGTCTAAATCTATCAAAGATTTGATACCATGACTTCGTAAATAGGACATTCCCTCCTTCATCAACTTACCAAGGATGCAACTGACGAGCCATAAGGCAAGACACTTATTACCTATGCATTCATTTTTACAGATTCTGCTTGGGTGCAAGACAAACTCGCGATTTTGATCTGCAGATGGAAAGCAGACGGATAAGGCTTCTAAATGTTTCAATTTAACAATAGCTACTACCATCTCTTGACTTTCGTCGAGTGACAATTTACTATGTGGAATTACTGTTTGGTGTACTATATGGAAAAAGGGATAGTATATTCGACTTTAACGCAGCCAAGTACTATTTTGTTGTTAATGATGTTTAACCAATAATTAAAGTAATCCTTCCCGCGTGTACACTAATGCTGTGTGGCTTCCTGTGACATCCCCGCTCCCCCCTGTCCAACGGGTACCGAGGAGGTCCTGTCCAGTTTTCCTAAGGAACAGCAGGGTGAACTACCGTAGGTTTAAGAGCAGCAGGTTTTGGAACTTGAGCTAATATCACCTTCTTTATTGACTGAACCTGTTTCTCAATGGCTTTGCTTGCCTTTATCTTCTCCGCAAGGGTGTTGCCAAACAACAAATCTTCTCGCTCAACCTCCCAAAACAGTCTTTTCTATACTCGGGGCTATAAGTTTTATTCCATCTTTAGTATGAATAAAAAGTAGATCAGACAGAATACGACAGCTATTGCTTAGGTATTTTTAAGGGACTGATTTGTTGGCTTCCTTTAGTAACTCGTCCATAGCCCTGTTTGTTAATGGCGGTGATACCTAGACCGAGTAGTTGTTGCACTTGGACTAGCTTTTTGTCACGTTTACGAACTTTTTCCGAGACTTCCGAGGTTGTGTTTGATGCTTTTAGAAGTCTGCAATTATCGGGAAACAACTTGGCAAGCTTTTAGTATACCAAATTCTGGCGAATAATAAGATGTTGTTTCATTCTATGCTGACAATCAATGGGTCCAAGTCCAACTCAGCCTCATCTACATTTGCGACGTTGGTTTCCAGGTTTGTGTCCGGGTGTGTGAGGATATCTTGTGACTCGGCATTAAGTAGGTCATTCGTAGGTTCTTGAACCGGTATGACATCGGCGTTATTCCCGTTAGTATCTAAAACACAATAATAACGCGTTAATTAATATTTATATTTACGCGGGTACACAGGGAAAAGATTGTGCGCAAAGCAATTTGTCTGGCAGATAAAACAGCAATTGCGGAAATGACATAAACCACGGTTAACTCGCAGTTAATAGAAATACCTACATAGGTTTTATTAATTTTACTTATGTGTACTTTACAAATTATAGGTGTGTTATATTTCAATTGTCAATTGTCAATTGTAAGACGGGCTGGTTTCCGCAACTCGACGACGAAAGCGCCTATTTTGCGTGTGGGTGGGAATGCGACATCATTCGAGCCAACCCAACTCCTCCAGGAACGCCAGTAGGCCCTTTACGTTACCGACTATCCCTGGAAGGTCCCTCGATTGACCGAGGTGTTTAGCCCTGTAGTCCGCTACTCCTGTGCACTCCATGAGGACGTGAGCAGCCGATTCTTCTGCCTCCAAGCAGGCTCTGCAAAGGGGGCTGTCGGTAACACCTAGGACATATAGATGTTTGTTAAAGAAACCATGGCCAGTAAGTGCTGCAGTTACCAGTCGCATGCGCGGCCTACTAAGTCGAAGCAAGGTCTTAGCCAGCCTAGCGCTAGGGGACGGCAAGGCCAGCTTAGCCTGCCTGCACTCCTCATGGTTTGTCCAAAGAGTGGCATGATCATTCCTGGTCGACTCTCTCAGAAATGAACGTACCATCTTGAAGGGAAGAGGGATGATAGGTTCGGGACCATACGCTGTCAAGCTAGATCCTTTACGCGCCAACTCATCCGCTGCATCGTTACCTCTTGATCCGCTGTGTCCTTTTATCCATTGAAGGATTACGCGGTTGTGTTGACATACCTCCATTAGTCGTTTGTGACACTCGTAGATTAGCCCTGAGTTAATAGTGTTGCTATTTAGGGCTTGTAGGACGGCCATGCTATCCGAGAGGATTCGAATGGAGGAATCTCTTACCTTTCTCGATGCTATGGCATTAGCGGCCGAGATGATGCCCATGCATTCAGCTTGAAAGACAGTATTATGGGCACCCAGTGGAATGGCTATCTTGATGTTTAGGTCCTCCGAGAAGGTGCCTGAACCAGTGCCTGCTTCAGTTTTTGAACCATCGGTAAAAATTCTGAGCTCTTTAACGTCGAGCCCCTCAACCCGATGGTCTTCATGTAACTGTATATTGTATTTTTTGTCAAAAACAAATTGTTTAGGGATTCTGTCACTGCAAGCCATAGAGATGGGAAATTTTTTGTAAACTTCCCCTAGGATGGCGGTGTGTGAGGTCCTGTTTTTCCTCCAAAGTCCTAAGGTGTTGAGTCTCACCGCAGATGACGCGGCCTCCTGCTTAATATATAGCTGGAGTGGCGGAAGACACAGCATGGCCTCCATTGCTGCTGTTGGAGTAGTTCTCATACTACCTGTGATAGCCATGCAGGCCAGCCTTTGGAAGCTTTGGAGTTTGCTTACCATTGTGGTTAGTTTGGTCCTGGTCCACCACACCACAGCTCCGTAGCAGACAAGAGGACGGATCACCGTTACGTACAGCCAAAGAATGATGTTGGGAGAAAGTCCCCACTTTTTCCCCACCATTCTCCGACACTGCCAGAAAGCAATACTCGCCTTCTTTAGTTTGTTGTCGATGTGGCTACTCCAGTTGAGCTTGCTGTCCAAGGTTATGCCCAAGTACTTCACCTCAGTTGCTAGCTGGAGTTCCGTTCCAAAGAGCTTAGGTAGGGTATACCTACCAAGAGCCCTATTGTTAGTGAACATGACCATTACCGTTTTTGTTGGGTTAACCGCCAGGTCATATTCTAAACACCAGCGCTCCACGATGCGAAGAGCTGTTTGTTTAAGGTTGCATACTGTGCTCGCAAATTTACCTGTGATGAGGATTACCAAATCGTCGGGGTATCCTACGGTGTAGGTGTGTTATATTTTCATAATAAACATGTTTTAAGAACCTGTTATTGAGTTTGACTCGCAGTCAAACCCATAGTAATGTACTTGTACTAGTACGATCTAATCGTCGACTCGCAGTCGACCAAAAGATAGGTCAGATAGGTTATAATCAAATTTAGTTATTATTATTATTATTTATTAATACTTCATCATTTTCATCATCCGAATAAATCACTCGTTTCTTACGTCCACGAAGACTTTCTTCTAGTTTTGGAACATCGCGATTTTTTCTTCCACTGTGCGGGCTCGGCATTTATATTTGTTTTTGCCCATGCGGCACGTGTTTTAGTTGCTTCGAAAAACAAAGGAATGAAGCAGAAAGATGTCGCTGCTGTGGGCTGGTGAAACCGGAATTATAAAAGTACATTATTGATATAAAAATCGATATAAATCACCCTTGATAGGCGAACAGTTGCTAGTAGACTACCTGGTGTTAATTATATTGAGAATTAAGCGACGACATAAAATTATTGATTGATTGAAGAAAAAAGCATCCCGCCTCCAGAGGGTTCCTAGTGTGGTTCATATTTATTGTTTAATGTTGGCAGAAAATGTAAAAATAAAAGGCTGTTTGCATACTACTTTATACTATGCTTGCTGGATTTGCTTTGGCTTGGACTCCGAGAGAAGATAAACTCACTTTTCCGACAGCATAAAACAGCAGTTATCTTTTATCTTCAAATTATGAAGAAGTCGATACTTAATCATTTGATTCCAAAGATAATTTTGGGATCTCAACGACCGACTCCAGTTTACAACAATTTTTTTTCCGATCTTCAGGTCTACATCTCAACATCGGACGTCCAGATGCATGCCAACTACCACCGCAAGGACTCTGCTATTCTCCAGGAAGGGTTCCAGAGGTTCAGAGCTACTGAGAGCTGTTCAGCTCCGCATTGCATATTCGCTGGTCAAAGGACCACGCATTTCCACTGCCGAAGACCTGGGTGTACCTATACTTTTAAGAATAAGGCTGATATGGGTAAGTGGAAATAAAAAAACTTCATCTTTATAAAAACAGTTTTCATCATAAAGCAATACTAATATCGTGTTTATGAGGAACCATCTAGCTAATGCCCGCAACTTCATCTGCGTGTAGCTACGAATTTTCATTTACCGAGACAACCTTACCCTCCTCCTGATGCAGTCGGATCAAAAGTGTTCTATATGTTGATCTAGCTCATGAACCATCTATGTGCTAAATTTCATTCAAATCCGTTTAGACATTTTAGCGTGATTAAGGCACAACACAGACTAACATCCAAACATCTAAACATCGCTACTTTCATATTTATAATATTAGTTGGATCACACACCATTTGCCCCTTAAAATGTCGAAATCTAATAATTACAATTTATAAAAAAATGTGGTGAAAGAAATAGAAGGCGGATTTAAAACATCAAAAACGGAAGTACAGCAATATTATATGTACACGGAGTCACAAAAGAATGGATTACAAATTACTAATTATTACCTATATAGAGGTTATGTAAAAGTAATTTGTAAATAACTAGTACACTTTAAATGAAACCTTCACCAAAATTTCCCAATTTCACCCTCAGAAAAACACAAGACCTATCACATCAAAGACGAGGCTCTCTCCAAAGATGGCTTCAAGAAGTACATGAAGAACGAAGCCTGTCCGTATCGCGACTGTCGATTCAGTCGGACCTGCAACCACATCCACTGCATCAGACCTCACTGCAACTATGTCTTGCACTCCAGCAGTCAGATCTTCACTCATAAGAGGAAGCATGAGAGGAAAGAACAGGAGATGAGTTTTGGGTGAGTAGACTTTCATTGTTTGGACAGGAAATTCATGATCATCAACAAAAATCCATTGCCCGCCTGCGGACATTTCTACAGTTCTTATTTAAATTAACCCAGTACCAGATCGCCTGCTCAATTCCGTGTAACGAAGCAATTTTTTTGATAACACACCAGGTTCTTGCTCGATGTGGTTGGCGTATGGCCGTGATGATTGGCGCTATTGAGAAGAGGTATTTGCCCAGCGTGGTTCGGTGTAGACTGAGCATGATGAGATTTCTAAAAAGTAATCTGCAATAACCTGTTCCTATAAGTAACTCAAACCATTTTTTTCAATTCCAGATTACCCTCCTCAGTGATCCAAAACGCCCTTCTCCAGCAAGGAGCAACCGACCTGAGCATCTACTCGCCTGGAGCCAATCTTCACGGGGACGATGACTTGTCTAACTCCATGCTTGGTGACGACTACCCTCCATCTTACGTAAGTGTACATTACTTCATGTTCTTTCACATCCATATGTTGCGTTGTGTTGTGTTGTGCCCACGTTAAGCTAATAACTGCACTAAATCTTCATGCAAAATGCAACTATGTATATGGGTGAAGGTTTCCCCAAAATGTTTTTCTTCGCCACTAAAGTTAAATTACTACGAGTTGTCTAAATCCGTGTTCCGTGATGATCCCCATCTTACGTCAGTGTATTAGTTAAGGTAATTTGGGATAATGGCGATTACACGGTGGTTATGGTATAATGAAGTCATTAGTTACTTTTAAAAGGGGTTGACATAGTTAAATTAGTTCTGGTGGCTATTTAAATCATCCAATTTGTCAATTAGGTGTCACGTCATGTCTTAATATCATGGTAGAGCAAAGTAATGACCATACATATGGTACAAGAAACTGGAGAGCTTGAAGTGAATCAATAGTTCACTTCAAGCAAGTAGCATACTTTATGTGGGGTTAAGATATATCTAAGACGAGGTAGACTTTTGTATTCATCTGTTCCCACAATCTTATTACCAAATAAACGATGGAGTTACAGTGCATTTACAGTTTATTTAGGTTTTTAAAGCAGGCTTTGATTATTGCCGGAAGTATAAGAATTATCACGTCTTTTAATGGCATAAAATCCTAAGAAAACCATGTAAATAATCAGATAATTATTATAATGCCATAATGTAAAGCTTTTTTCTGGAAATAATAGAAGACTACTCCAAAGATCAAACTCAACTCTAGTTATTTTCACAAATCACCTAAATTTCCAGAATCAAGCGCTTCTCGACGAAGTCACCCGAAAATACATAGAGACGTTCAACGGGGGTAAGGAGGCTGAAGACAAGTGTCCTAAATGCAGTGCGTTCAACAAACACTACCACTGCACCGCTGAGGCATGCAACATGGCACACAGGTATGTATCGATGACTTCTGTGAGCTAGAGGTCGACGTTCCGTCTCACAGGTGTGGGAAAACTAAATTATCTAGTCTTGGATGGTAATAGGTAGTTACCATCCAAGTGATAGTTACTATCATAGTGATTATATTTAACTATCAATAATATTTGAGTTAGCATCATGGCCCCACTTAAAATACTTAAACTTAGAAAACTTTTGTTTCAGATCACTTTGATCCCAGCGTTATTTATTTATACGTGTTACGTAATTTATTTATATAAACGCTGTCTTTCATCGAACGACCAAGACCATAAACACTTTTTGGCTCCTCGGCGAATAATGTTCTATCAGTAATTTTGAGGAACTTCTATTTCATATTATTTGATTTTAATAAAAACATTCCCGTTATTTCAGTTGCCATGCAACAATGTCGAAGCATGCCTTCGAGCACGAGCAACAGAACCAAGTGACTGACGCTTACTACATGACCTTCACCCGTGGTAGCCCTTGCGGAAGTTCCGCTTGCCAACACATCAGGGAGATCACGCACTATCATTGCACCTGGGTAAGTAATTTAATTATTATCGTTACAATTATTATAAAGTTCTTTATTATCGTTATTATTATTATTATTTCCTTATTATTATTTATCATCCATCAGCACTATTTATCACAAATCAATCAATCACTCAATGCCTCCGGGAGTCCTAATAAATATTCCTATAATAAGCCCTAATAAATAAATAGTACTCATAAAGATCCGGTTAAAATATCTACTCTCTCACAGCTCTATGCGGTAGATGGAGAATCCGGGCTGGTACCTAACCCAACTGTCTGACGTTTTTAAATAACAATATGTTAACCAATTAATTATAATTAATATAAATTATTTCTTAATACCAGGAAAACTGCGGCGCCGTTATCTTGTCCTCCGAAGAGCATCCCTTCCGAAGACTGGAACACCATCGCCAGCATGCTCTCATTAGCCCCATGTCACCCAACCTGGCAGCCAGATTTGCACCTACCTTCACGCCGCAACTATCTGCTCAACTGCACCCAAACATGGCTGCCCAGCTCGGCCAAGTACCAGCTCTGCCCCCCAATTTGGCTCAATTAGCCCAGATGGCACCGTCACTGACGTCTCAATTGACACCGAATCTCCAAGCCCAATTGAGTTTGGGACCGAATGCAGTGCCTCAGCATGCAAACCCATCGAGTTCTTTGGATGAAATGTTTAGTAGGAAGAGAGGGAGGCCGCCTAAAAATAGGGTGGTGGAAGTTTGGACTGATAACGTTAACGTGAGTAATTATGATACTCCTTTTAGTCCTCTTTTTAGCATTGTCAAGAACAAATTCAATTCAAACATGACGTTTTATTATTTGGCTTGAAAAGCGTCTTCAAGCAATTGGTCAGAAACTGCGATGTGGTCACTAATAGTACTGTGTATTTCAGATAACACCTCAAGCCATATTCACGTCCTTCAAGCTACCGAAGTGTAACCAGTTGCCTCCAGTGACTCAATCTCCTGTGATACCCACTATTGAGGAGTTTCCTGTACGTAGAAAATATTAAATAACCAAATTTATTTTATCTCCGAACGAAGTTACACTATATTTTACGCTTCAAGATTGTCTCAGTTCGAGTAAATACACCTGTTTCCCATTATTTTGATTTGAATGAAACTTCCTTCTTTCAAAGCCCTGCTGGTCCAAGTCCGAATTTAACTTTAAGCTCTCTCTATTTGCCATTACAGCGCATCAAATTCCAGCATTTCGAGGCATTCACGGCCCCAGACGCCTGCGTCCAGACTTACCAAAGTTGCCAACTCCGCTCGACTCGCCTCCACCTGCATTGCTTTAACTGCAGCTTCGCTGGAGAAACCCACGTAGTAATGGAGACACACATGAGGGAATCCCACTCAGTTTCACCGCTTATTGAAGGATTTGACCACTTCTCATCCTTCGACCAGTGCGGAGGAAAGAGCTGTTTCAAAAACCAGTTGAGGTCACATTTCCACTGCGCCCAGGGAAATAACTGCCCAGCGATTTTAACTCAGTACTCAGCGTTGGCAACTCACAAACATGGAAGACGAACTCCTATCAAGAGTGAGGATCCCGAGAAGAGCTTTGAGGAAGCCAAAGACTATTCTTTGAAGGAAAGGGCGTCAGCGTCAGCTGACAGCGTCGGATCTGGCAAGAATGAGAATGAATGCTATACTCCTACAAACTTCTCGATTAAGAGTGAGTTTGACAGAGATACAGACAACATTTCCGGTGAGTACCGTTTTTTGTTATCAAATATTCATACAAAAGAACATGTCAAGTAGAATAAGTAGAATATGCCTGACATAAATATAAAATTGTCTGTACAACAGAGATTACGCAAGTGGCCTTTGGTATAGTGTGTGACTATAGGGGATGTATGTATGTATTATGAGTTTATGAATTTTATATTTACTTACCACTCTTCAAGAATGATGAACTAAAAGATAAATTCCTTGTTCAATTCAGTAGTAAAAGCTTCCGGGACGTTCTACCCATCGTCCCATCTTCGTAGCAACACGTCGTCTCCTAGAAGTATCTACGACGCTTCACCTTCAAAAGACGCGAAAATGCCTCGGATGGAGTATGACCAGAAGCCAAAGACTGGTTTCGACTCTAAGAACTCTGGCCCAACTATCCCACCGTCCTGCCACGATCAGTCATGTCCTTTGAACAAAAATTCTGGAACCATGAATCTTCATTACCATTGCCCTCATTGCGGTCAGGCGTATGTGGATCTGAAATTGCTGTTTGGTCACATGGTGAAGAAACACAGCAATTCGATGGATTCTGGACCAGTTGGACTGGCAGCAACTAAGGTTGGTATCGATTTTCATATATCTTCATTAACTTCATTCCAAAGAGATGATGATCTGACTAAACTGGTGGAAGTGACCCATTTTTGAGTAAACCCTAATGTGTTCCCAGGAGACTTTGGAGAGGGAGTATCCAGAGATATCAATACTTCCGTCCACGGCTTCTTCATCATCAGTGAACCAAGCGCCTTCACCGATCCATAGGCTACCCAATCCTGCCGATCAGGTAAGTTTATTTATAGATTTTCAAATTAGTGATATGTATAGTTTAAATAGAAGATATTTATTACATGAGGATTATCTATTGGTATGAGGCCTTTAGTCAACAACATCTGTAGAAGACTTGATCAACCTCCTCTACAAGCTTTTTCCATCTTAGTTCTGGTGACTGATCTTTTCCTGACTACGAAAAGATATGATCGCCATGTTGTGTGTGTATTCACCTTAAATTGTGTGTTTATATACGATTCTGCCTACCTTTTAATAAAATTCCTCCACCCAGGTGCAAGCAGTCCACAGCCTACTCCTCCAGCAGTACCTAGCAGGTGGTCGGAAAGGAACAAGCAGTCTCCAAGAGCAGCTAAAACTCCAGCAGCAGTACCAGGCGTCTCTAGCCGGACTTCCAGGTCTAGCCCAGGTGGCGCTGTTCTCGCAAGGAGCGTCACCATTCCCGATGTACCCTACAATGCTGTATCCAGAGTTACTTCTGGAACAGGGTTTGCTGCAGGGTCATGGCATGCCAACGGTACTGGATAAGGAGGCTGAGATGATAGCGAAGAGGTGAGTTTTTTGCAGTTGAAATATTTTGAACACATGACGTGACGACCTCTGAGCAGTTGCGGTTCGAGGTTTTGCCTCCCAACCCAGAGATCCGTAGAGGAGGTTTATGTGTGTGACGTGGGTGTTTCTGGTTCCCACAATAATATCTTCTGTTGCTATTTATATATTCGCTTCTCTAATTAATTATTGAGTAACTATTTTTGTCTTGTCTTCTCTTATTAGTTTAATTAGCCCTTTTACGTACGGTTCATAGTTATCTCAAACGATGTTTTATGTCATTTATTTGCTAAAAGGTGATGTTTAACAGGAACACATACACAACAAATGGAAACACATCATGTATGTGAAAGATAATAAGTCTGTTCTCGTTGCAGTTTACAGTAATAATCAAACTTAAAGACGGAATGAGGAGGAGTGCAGGATATCCGTGGGTCTAGAAGCAATGCATATGCCTGTATATAAACGTTTATTTTTGTATCGTCTCGCCTTTTACGTAATAATATTTGCATCCACGTTTAGCTGGTAATTCAAACAGATGGTCCTTTTCAAAGAGAGTATACACCCTTCATTTTTGTCAACACTTATATCGCCTACTTTCCACAATAAATGAGGGTCGAGCATCATTGAAATATCACTACCACCAAGTAGCGCCATTATTTTCAAAATAACTGAATTCGGCAAATTCTCGTCATCACTCCATGGTGACCTTCCAGATTCTTTTACCCAGCATTTAAGGATTTTTTTGTCATTTTGCAGCCGCCGCACCCACACATCAAGGGGGCCTCATATGCGCATCATGAAGGATGAGCCAATTCCAGAAGGGTACTTGAGGTTTCGTTTCAATGAGGACTGTGCTTACCAGCATTGTGGATACAGGTAAAGCTTATCAGAAGTGGGGTAGGCAGGAACCAAATATCTCCAACTACTGGACCTGAAATTAACAACAATATTCAGTAGTACAGTTCGCGCGAAGTTTATTTGGCTCAAAGCGAGTTGTTTCCTCTCTCTCTCGGTCACGCAACCTTACCCCATGCGATAAAAAAGGTCACAGCTGCCCTAAGAAACTTGGCGCGGCCTGTATCTATATTCTTGCTACCTTTACGGGTACTTGAAATAAGTCCCCCTTCACTAATACGTGTTCCTTGGGCGTCCCCGTCAACGGCTCAATTCATACCCGCTGGACAAATAATGTTTTATCATATAAGTTTTTGCATCAGTTTCGGGGCTCACATACTCCTTGTATAAGATATTGCATCCTCCTTAAACGTCTATGATGTAAATACATTTGTTTTCTACTAGAGAGAAGGTATGCATAATGCACATTTTTGTTAGTATGGTACTTATTAACAAATTTCTTCTTTACAGGGAACATCAAACGCACTTCCATTGCACGAGAAAAGACTGTGGATACTCGTTCTGTGACAAAACTAGATTTGTCCAACACACTGCCCGACATGAGAGGTAGATATCCATGTCTATTCAAATAGCTAATGAAGTAGGCATGCTAAATAAACAAAATACTGTCTTTATCATAGTATCACTTTTGGGCAAATGTCTTTTTGTAACTTCTGACCTAACACCAGGCTAACCTATGTCGTGACCATAAATTATCACAGATATGTGCTGTGCATGCATAAATTCAATATTTATAGTGTTTATATCGGCCAGAATTAGAACCCGGCTTTGATCTCGAGAAGAACAACATTGGCCACTCGATAACACTCAGTCTATGAGTGAACATGAGTGCAGTCCATATTTTTATATATAGCATTTTGTTGTGGCTTATAATGTTAATTTCTTTCCAGGTTGGACACTCTCATGGGAGGCGACTTCCAGCAGTACCGAGCTAATGTCTACTGCCAGAGACCTGATTGCCCCCACGCCTCTACATTCGGTAAGAATTGTTAGTCAAACGATACATACTACTATCATCATTACACTAATTATATCAATACTTTCACCAAACATTTGTGTCCACATTAAATCAAACGAATTAATCTGAAATATAAATCGGAAAAAATATCTTGGACTATTGACTAACGTGTGCACAGTTGTGCCTCACCACCCCGTATAGGAAAAGTCGTGATGAAATTTTAGTGTGTTACGTTTCTCATATCGGCATAATCATGTATATGTTACGGAAAACTCAATAAAAACGGTTAGTATACATAATTACCGGTAAGTATTCATTCTAACCAATGATTTTGGTGAATGTTATATATATAACCAAAATCAGTCCGATTAACTACTTTCACCGTTTAATATTAATACTACACCAAGAGGGTTTTGTGAAAGTAATAAGACACCCTTATTTTCTTAATCAAACATGATTAATAAAGATAAAATAAAACAAATAGTTAAATTCTTCTGAATATTGGATGTCTATAATGCATAATATTGTTACGCCGGTAAGTTAGGTCAAAAAGTTTGAACGTCAATTTCAGTGCTTTAGAGGCGTTTTCAGCAGGCTGAAAAGTCATTTCAGGCCGTTTCAGAAGTTACTCTATCACATATCTAAAGATCGAAATTTCACCCAAGTTGCCGTCTTTTTCAGGCGCCTGAAACATGTTTTCAGTCCGTTTCAGGGCACCCTCTATCAGATGACGCCATAACCTGAAAACCCGTTTTCAGGCGTTTTCAGGACCCCTTATGGGCCTCTGAAGCACAAATCGTTATATGGCGAAATATCCGGTAGGAGTGACAGAGATAGCACTACTAAAAAGAGATAGCTATACTCGGAACATTCGATAAGTGTGTGACAGAGATAGCACTACCAGAAAGAGATAGCTATACTCGGAACATTCGAGAAGGGAGTGACAGAGAGAGAGTGCACCATTAGAGAGAGACATATATGGTCTCGAATGTTCTCGGCCCGCACGCTGGTCCTTACTAGAATATTCGCGATATGTGTGGACAATGTGTCCAGAGCGGCTCCGCGGGATATAAAAGGCGCCGACGGCCGGCGCGAGTTAGTTACATTTTAACTGCGATCGAGTGCTAGTACAAGGATAATCGGAGAGAAAGACTCTTCGTGTGAATAGTGAGTGCATAATTAGTGAAATAGTGTGTGTGTGTGTGTGTTTTAATTAGTGGATTAATTCGTGCTTTTCTATCAAATACGAACCCCACGCTCGTAACATTTGGTGTCAGAAGTGGGATAGACAATGCCGTTAATGCCACGAGAAACCGAGCCAAAAGGAGTGACGACCCGAAGCCAAACGTCTGGGTCTGGAGACTCGACCCCTGGTACGTCGGAATCACCTGCTCCAGCTGCACGAGGAGTAGACCTCAACGCTATCTTCGTCCTCCTAAAGGAACAAGCGAGAGTGCTAAAGGAACAGTCGCGAAAACAGGAGGAACAGTCTCTAATCCTCCAGAATGAGCTTAGGGAACAAAAGGATCACCAGGAGGTACAGGCACGAATGCTTCGTGAGGTACATGAGTCCACGACCGAATGGAAGAGAGAGTTGTTCGAGGTCCAGGAAAAACTGGCCGATATGGATGAAAAACTGGAGAGTCGAGTCCATGATGTCGATAAAAAAATTGAGACCTGTGAGTGCCGTCTCCAAAAACTTGCGATCAAAGTGGCTAATGGTCCAAGTACCTATGTACCCGACGCATCGGTGTCCGGAGGCGGCAGGTTCAAAGTGCCCCCCTTTGACGGTAGCTCATCGTGGACTGCCTATAAGCTGCAGTTCGAGTCTGTTTCCCAGGCTAATGGTTGGAGTAAGGAGCAAGCCAAGACAGCACTGACGTTGGCGCTGCGCGACGAGGCTCTTACCATACTAGAGGCTCTGGGAAACGACCGGACGTACGACCGCCTTCTAGAAGCCTTGGAGGCACGATACGGTGACAGTCACCTGGAGCATGTGTACCGAGCTCAGTTAAAGGACAGGACACAAGGACGTAACGAGTCCTTACAACAGTGGGCCCTGGAAATCGAGAAGTTGGTTAGGAAGGCCTATCAACGTACGTCAGCATCCTTTGTGGACAGTATGCTGGTGCAGGCCTTCATTGATGGGATCCGGGATCTGGAAGTGAGGGCAGCCGTGCGATTGGGACATCATGGCAGCCTAAAGGATGCAGTAGCCCACGCTCTCGAGGTGGAAGCTGTACGACAGGATACATCCAGGCCTTTCAGGGTGCGAGAAGTGTCGACTACGAAGCCAGTAGATTCCCGCCGCGAATTTGGGCCACGTTGCTACCATTGTGGAGAACGTGGTCACCTGCAGTCAGGCTGTCCAAAAAGGACTAGGAGGGACAGAGAACCCCGCTCCAATGACGAGGAAAATACGCTCTGTGGAGTCAGAGCCCCAACAGGGAAACGAATAAAAGCCAGGACTATGGGACGAGTGCTGGCAGGCGGTCGAAATGTCCCAATTATGATCTCACAGGCAAACGACGGGAATAGTCTGGTTGTCAATGGAGAAATCTGTGGAATATTATGTCTCCTTACCATAGACACCGGAGCTTCTCGGACTGTGATCAGCTCTCGGCTACTGAGACACCTGACCAGAGATCATCTAGTCCGACCTAGGCATCTCCAGCTGCACACTGCTACCGGCCAGTACATTTCCGTCCAAGGAGAACGAGAGTTAGCTGTGAAAATAGGTGAAAAAGAATACTGGCATAAAATGATCGTTGCTAACATCATCGACGACTGCATTATTGGATTGGATTTTATGAGGAGACATGACTGTAAAATCGACTTGAAGGTTGGATTTATAAAGTTTGGAGTTGATGAGATTCCTATACAAGGTGCAGTAAATGGAAATGTTTACTGTACCAGGAGAACCATTCTTCAACCAAGGTCACAGGTTTTAGTTCCAGTGAAATTGCCGAACTCCACAAGGCCGCAATCTCACCGCTGTGTGGTGGTAGAGAGGTTGGATGCTGATAAACCGTGGATAACAGCCCGTACAATGGTAACCACGGCATCTACAGCATTTGTAAGGATCCTTAATCCAAGCGACACGGAATGCGTCCTCAATAAAGGAACGCTGGTCGGATCATGCCAAGAAATTTCTTGGATAAGAGGCTGCCGGGAATCTGAGGTAAACGTGAAACCTGGGCATGTTAAGCCTTCAATGGATGTTGAAAAATTACTAAATGACTCCAGGGAGCACCTTACCGAGGAGGAATTCCTTAAGGCGCGTAGCTTACTGCTACGATATCGCAACGTCTTTTCTTCGCATGATGATGACATTGGAAGAACTGGAGTGGTTCAGCATGAGATCGACACTGGGGAAACTATGCCTATCCGACAGCGCCCTCGGAGAGTTCCAGTAGCTCGGGAGAAGGAGGTTGAGGGCATGATCAAGGAAATGCAAAGAATTATTGAACCTTCAACAAGCCCGTGGTGTTCTCCCGTAGTTTTGGTTAAGAAGAAGGACGGCACCATGAGATTCTGTATTGACTACCGTCGACTTAATGATGTAACCAAGAAGGACAGTTATCCGCTTCCACGAATCGACGACACTTTAGACACATTGAACGGAATGAAATGGTTTTCAACGTTGGATCTGAAAAGTGGCTATTGGCAAGTCGAAATCAAGGACAAGAATAAGGAGAAAACGGCCTTCTCTACTGGCAAGGGACTCTGGCAGTTCAATGTTATGCCATTTGGACTGTGTAATGCACCAGCCACATTTGAGAGATTAATGGAACAAATATTAGCTGGACTTCTAGGAGAAACTTGCTTGGTCTATTTGGATGACATCATTATCGTTGATAGAGACTTCAACGACCACTTGAATAAATTGGAGCAGGTGCTAGGCAAACTACGAGGGGCAAATCTGAAACTCAGTCCGAAGAAATGCTCGTTTTTCAAACGTAAAGTGAATTACTTGGGACACGTGATTTCGAAGGACGGCATCCAGACAGATCCTGAGAAGATTAGCGCCGTGAAGGATTGGCCGACGCCAAAAGACAAGACTGCAGTACGTGCCTTTTTGGGGCTTTGTTCATACTACAGACGTTTTGTGAAGAACTTCTCGGATATAGCAAAGCCTTTGCATCAACTAACGGAAGGAAAGCGATCATTTGACTGGAACGAACAATGTGAGTCAAGTTTCAACGAGCTTAATGGAAGACTTTGTGAAACGCCAATATTGGGGTATCCAGACCCGGACGAGGATTTCATTGTGGATACAGATGCTAGTAACACTGGAATTGGAGGTGTCTTGTCGCAAAAGAAAGGAGATAACGAAGTTGTGATTGCATATTTCAGTAAGTCATTGTCAAAACCAGATAGGAATTACTGTGTAACTCGGAGGGAATTGCTAGCAGTTGTCAAGACGTTACAGCATTTCAGCAAATACCTGCTGGGAAGAAAGTTTCGTATCAGAACTGACCATGCTGCTTTAAAGTGGTTGCTAGAATTTAAAAACCCCGAGGGACAAGTGGCGAGATGGATTGAACAATTGCAGGAGTATGATTTCATCATCGAACACCGTAGTGGGAAATCACATGGAAATGCTGACGCCCTATCACGTAGACCTTGTGCGGACGACTGTAAACATTGCTCAAGACAAGAAGGCAAGGAATGTGTTCGAATGATAAGAACTGATACGGTTAGCGACGAGTGAAGTAATGAAATCATACAGCAAGCGCAACAAGAGGACCCTGACGTGAGACCCATTTTTGATTGGATTAATGCTGGCGCACCTAAACCAAGATGGTGTGATGTAGCTCCTATGAGTGCGGTAACAAAAAGCTACTTGGCACAATGGGATAGCTTGATATTTAGAATGAATTTTATGATTGATAGAAAATGGGAATCAACAAATTGGAAGGATGCTCACCTGCAAGTCGTTGTCCCAAAGAAAAGGGTGAAAGATGTTTTGAGAAGCTTTCACGATGGAACATCCGGTGGACACCTTGGAGTAAAAAGGACCCTAAAGAAAATTCGGCAACGCTTTTATTGGATTCACTGCCGAGAAGATGTTGAAAATTGGTGTAAACGATGCACTAACTGTGCATCAGTCAAGGGACCGCATACCCGTAGCCGAGGAACACTCAAAGTTGTACAACGTGGGAGCCCCTTGGGAAAGGGTTGCATTCGATGTCGCAGGACCATTCCCAGCATCGGACTCCGGAAACAAGTACATTCTTGTCGTGAAGGATTACTTCACGAAGTGGCCTGAAGTATTTGCCATTCCTAATCAAGAAGCGGTAACCATAGCTGAAAAGTTAGTGAACGAAGTATTCTGCCGGTTTGGGGTACCACTCGAAATTCACAGTGATCAAGGAAGAAACTTCGAGTCTGCGGTCTTTCAGGAGACTTGTTGCATAATCGGAATTCATAAGACTAGGACTACGGCGTATCATCCACAGTCAGATGGAATGGTTGAGAGATTTAACCAGACACTGGAGAGACATCTAGCCAAGGTCGTTGAGAGCCATCAAAAAGATTGGGATCGGCATATCCCCCTCTTCCTCTTGTCTTATAGGTCGGCAACTCTCGAAAGTACGGTTACTCCATCGTATGCGAATTTTGGAAGAGAACTCCGTCTGCCTGCAGATCTCCCGACTGGACGTCCGCCCGATACACCAAGGACCATCACGGAATATGCAAGTAATTTGCGGGATCGGATTGATGATTGATGACAGCCTGGTACGTGAACACGTCTCCACGCTAGCATAAAGATGAAAACCCGATATGACCGGAAGTCTTATCAAGTGGGTTTTAGGAAGGTTCGTTGGTGTGGCTATATAACCCTATGCGACGAGTAGGAAAGTCCCCGAAACTATCTCCGAATTGGGAAGGGCCTTACAAGGTAGTCACCAAAATAAACGACGTCACGTATCGAATCCAGCGGAATCCTCGTAGTCCGAGCAAGATTGTTCATGTTGACCGGCTGGCCAGATACCACGGAAATAATGATGCTCGGGACGAGCATGTCTTAGGAAGGGATAGTGTTACGCCGGTAGGTTAGGTCAAAAAGTTTGAACGTCAATTTCAGTGCTTTATAGGCGTTTTCAGCAGGCTGAAAAGTCATTTTAGGCCGTTTCAGAAGTTACTCTATCACATATCTAAAGATCGAAATTTCACCCAAGTTGCCGTCGTTTTAAGGCGCCTAAAACATGTTTTCAGTCCGTTTCAGGGCACCCTCTATCAGATGACGCCATAACCTGAAAACCCGTTTTCAGGCGTTTTCAGGACCCCTTATGGGCCTCTGAAGCACAAATCGTTATATGGCGAAATATCCGGTAGGAGTGACAGAGATAGCACTACTAAAAAGAGATAGCTATACTCGGAACATTCGATAAGTGTGTGACAGAGATAGCACTACCAGAAAGAGATAGCTATACTCGGAACATTCGAGAAGGGAGTGACAGAGAGAGTGCACCATTAGAGAGAGACATATATGGTCTCGAATGTTCTCGGCCCGCACGCTGGTCCTTACTAGAATATTCGCGATATGTGTGGACAATGTGTCCAGAGCGGCTCCGCGGGATATAAAAGGCGCCGATGGCCGGCGCGAGTTAGTTACATTTTAACTGCGTTCGAGTGCTAGTACAAGGATAATCGGAGAGAAAGACTTCGTGTGAATAGTGAGTGCATAATTAGTGAAATAGTGTGTGTGTGTGTGTGTGTGTGTTTTAATTAGTGGATTAATTCGTGCTTTTCTATCAAATACGAACCCCACGCTCGTAACAATATTGCATTGCAGGATGTTTATTAGATAGGTGTAAAATATTTTATGTGTACTTAAGTTTATGTTTTAAGTATGTTTTGCTGTTCTTACATGTTCAACCTAACACGAAGGATAAAGAAGGCTTCGATCGAAGGCTCACCCCTTTACCCTTCACCTAAGCTACCAGCGTTTTGCCCTGATTTTAGCCGTGCAAATCAGTATTAATATATGAATCATGGACGTGTGGTGATTATATATACTAACCGGTTAATGTGATTAATCTTGCTGTATTAATTACTTTAACCATCGATATTGGTAAGTAAGAATAAAAGCCGGTTAGTATGCATAATAACCGAATCATTATCTTGACCGTAGCATATACAAAGGCAAATACATTGCTTCTGGCCCAACGCTGGCCCTGTGTCATGGGAACCAGAACCTCTCACATTAATATCCAAGACCTGGGTTTTCAGGGTTGTCTGTCCGTCCGTCCGTCCGTCCGTCCGTCCGTCTGTCACCAGGCTGTATCTCATAAACCGTGATAGTTAAACATATGAAATTTTCACAAATGATGTATTTCTGTTGCCGCTATAACAACAAATACAAAAAAACAGACTAAAATAAATATTTGAGGGGGCTCCCACACAACAATTCGTTCAATACCACATACAAACTTATGAATGCACCTGGTTACGTACATGTAGTGTGCAACTAGCCGCACCCGCACCAAAAACTTTGTAAACAACATTTTGCGATGTAAAATCCAAACTATTCACTCCACACCATCCCTACCATTGTGCGGTGGTGCGGAACCCTTCGTGCGCGAGTTAGGCCGTTTATTTTTCTTCATCCCGAGGTGGGATTCGACCAGAGAATTCGAACCTCGCTCAGGAGGCAGAGCGTCGAACTGGAACGCTACACAGGATATAGGCCAGGCCATATTCCACCGCCTGGCTCATGATATATGAGCCAGATGGCTGGATAATAGCCAATCCAGCCAATCCCAATTGTACATCAAGTCCATCAAACTACGAACCATCCCTTGCCCCTCAGGTACCGGCCAGAACAAGGCTTCGCACTTCCACTGCCTGAAATGTGACTTCGTGTGCACGGACACGAATAAAGTGGTGGCGCATCGCCGGCAGCATCAGAAACTTGACTCCATCCAGGCTGCTGGCTTTGACAAGTTCCCACCTAGCAAGGGTAAGTTTAGAGCTTGTGTTTAGGGCACGAGAGATAGAAAGCGAATTAGTTAACAACTCGGGTAAATTTGACATTTAGGCCTTGGATGCACTAGAGGGTAAATCGTCCCCCACATGCCTACCAACGCTCAATCTACGCGACATTATAAATGCCGACATGCTTGCTCCCGTTCCGAGAGTGTGAGGATTGTCTCAATTGCCTCGCATACACTACTTGTGCCTTATGTGTTGAGACTGTCACGAAATAGCAATACGACGACGACGTAAGAGCAATATGATAAGAGACATGTTCCTCAAAATGTTGCTCCATTTGTCCCTAGTGTATCTAAAGCTTTTTACATTGATATTTTGTATAGAAAGCAGCAGCACATTTTATATTAATCTGCTACAATACAAAATAGAGTCAAAATAGGTCAAAAGATTTTAGAAATTATTAGGTATGTAAACCCTATATTGTTCGACGTAGTGTCTGATTGCAGATCCAGACTTTGCTCAACATTCATACGTACATTTACTAGTAATGATGATTTTGTTAAAATTACTTAGTTTATAAAATGTCAAGAATCTTGCCCGCGGAAGTATTCTCCGAAAAAAAAACATTCCACAATCTTATCTATTTTATAACCAGCGGTATCTACCGCGCGAATTCCAATTTCAACACCATATTTTTCTAGGTTGCGGCTTCGAACCACAGTGCATCCACAGTAAGAAGCAGACTCATTACCATTGCCTCCAATGCGGCTTTGCTGTTCTTGGGCTTAGCCAGATGACGTCACATAAGTACAAGCACCAGGAAGCGAACGTGGGACCTTCTACCAGCTCAAACAACTGACAGTGCAGCGGTCAAGGGTAACTCAAACTTTACCCTGCGTACACGATTACAAAACTGATTTGGCTATGAAATCTGATTATTTACAGTTTGGATTGGAAGACTTTTAAAATTGTGACAAATTATTAAAAAACTAATTGTGCCTTAAATGTGTGAATGTTAAGGCGAATGATATAAACTATTAAGTACCTGTACTAGTAGATCTACAATGTGGCAAAAAATTTGTGCCAATTTTTTGTACGAGAATTATGATATGACAATGTAAGAGAAAATGCAAATGTAAAACTATATGCAAAAGTGGATGGAGCGACAATAAAATTAGATTGCAAACTCTGGCCCATTAAGGATTTCCAGTGATACGAATATGACTATGGAGACTATAATATAAGAAATGTTAAAAATGTGCTGATTGGTAGTGTTTTTGGAAAGCGTGTAAATCCAACATGGTTAAGTCAATGTAAGTAGTTTTGCATGTTAATTACGTTTTAATATATAAAAAGTGTGTATTTTCCTACATCCTGACCAATTTTAGATGATAGAATATTCAAAATATATTTATTAATCTCCCCATGAAAAGACATTTTTACGAATAGTATTATTAATTTAGTGTTTCGTAAAAGGTTATCAAAAATGTGAGGCAATAATTTGGGTTAAAAACACCATTTTGTGCCTGAAAGATAAATTCATGACAATATTACTATGTTGCGCTATGATTTTGAATACTGTGTTCAAAATGAATGTCCAGTTTTCAACAAAATCGTCACATTTTTTACTGTACGATGAAATTACAAAAAAACGTAGTTTAACAATAATATATCCTATACAATAAAGCCTATTTAAATGAACAATTTGTCGAATATATACGAATCAAAACAATGTAAATAAGACTAGAATTATATATCAAAAACATATGTTTATAAGAGTAAGTGTTATATGAATTCAAAAATATAGTGAATAATATAAAAAACACAACATTGGTCTTTAGTGTACAAATGACATGATTCGAGTGCTAATAACTATGTGATCCGTGAGGTAGCCATATAATGCCATATAATGTTTTAATAAAAAATATCTTAATTGCGTAATTTCAAAATGTTTCCTTTTAATGCAGTAAAAGCCATTTTAGAAGCCAAAATAAAACCTTTTTGCATTCCTATAAATTTATTCCCAAGCACAGATCCGATCATTCCCGTATTAGTTATATAATAGTCATTATATCCAATCGATCGATTTTAGTGACCAAACCATTTTTACCTATGCCTAGCTTTTATCAGTATTTTTTTTAGTATAAGCACTGTCCTTTTGTTCCTATTATCACTACGAGCTGTCTTCATTATTATCTACGTAACAACCACTTTTCTAAGTTTTAATACAAACGTCAGAAGATTTCCTTCCTCAATTAACCAGGATACCTACAAGTTCATACCGAAATACAAATATCGTTATATAATATCGTATAAATCGCAAATTATTATCCTTTTCCACGAATGAATCATTCAGCACCTCATCATTATTGGTTGTTATATTTCTTGTTTTGTTGTTTGATTTTACGTTATCTGTTTTATTTTATATTCCATCTTTTTAAGTTTCTCTCTTTTCTGTCACAACTTTATCTTAATTTAATCGCATATTTATGTATAAATTAAGTATACGTAGGAGCTTTAATGTTAGTTGAAGTATTAATTTTATTTAAAGTCATTATGAGTACGAATACAGTATTGTCATTCACTGCACAAGTATTATGTCTAAAAGTCCTGGAATGTTATGACCCGATTTTTGATGGCGAGTGTTTCTATACAATTAATCGAGCCTTTTTTATACTTATTAAACTTTCATGTGATTCAGATCACAGTGGGGGTACACAGTTCACGACTTCTCAGCTACTATGATCTGAAAATGAGTTTGCAAAATATTTGGAATAAAAATAGATTAGTATTGTTTACCTCATGAGTTCTAGGAATAAAGGAATGTAATATCAAAATCTGTTTTATTAATCTGTCGCCTAAATGTCATAGTATTTTAAATTTAAAGTTGAGTAGGTAGGTACTGTTGAATACTAAACAATTCAAATGACAATATGAATTAATGAAAGCCACAGTTACAAAGTTGACGGAACTTTTGAAACATAGAATTATTTGTAACTTTCAAATTCTAAGAAACTCCTTTCTATCACAGTATCACATTTACAGTAAAAGCTTTTTCATGACTTCGGTTGGTAATTCATGGGTATTTATTACTAAATTGGCTACCTTGGCTATAATTATTTGTGTCGTGAATTATTACGCAGCTCTGTAAATAACCGTAGCTGACGAGTACATATTAAAATATATTAAATCAAAATATATAATTTAAGAACACATGAGTTCAAAATTTATAAAGCCATTGGTTATACTTTCAGGTAAGCTCAAATTCTATAACCTACAATACTGTTTAAAATATATAATTTATTGTCAAAATGTATGATGGTTGGAATACATAATGCTCGAAATGTATAACTAAACACGTAAGGGGGGCATTTATTTTTTGAGAGGAATAATAAAACTACTGAATTACATACGAAATATAAGGGCGAAGTGGTGGGTCAAGGTAGGTGTAGGCTTAAGTGGTTGACATGTAAGAATATTTATTATTACATGTCATCCTAACACGAAGGCAAAGGGGGCAGCAACTAATAGTTATTTAACTAGAAGTTGTTGAATATTATAAGAAAGGCATACAGTATGTTTCTAGGTTAAATAGGTAAATTTCCCTCTCTCGAGGTAAAATTAAATCTACACTCAGATTGTAGTTACTAGGTGTAATAGAGCGGTATAGTTCTCAAAGCGAGTTTTAATGTCAGTGGTTGTAAGGGACATTATTCTAAACAAATTTCACCCCTCGATTGACTTTGGGTACCCTGGGTACCCCAAAAGGCCGATACAGGTTTTGAATTTTATTATAAAATTCAAAATTTCATTCAAGATTTCATACCCATCAAAAAATCGCAGTCATTTGAGCGGAGAAGCTATTTGATCAGACCAAGAAAGTAATTAAAACATTACAATTTTTAACCACCGACGACCAAAAGAGGGGTGTTATGAGTTCGAAGCTTCTGTCGGTGTGTCTGTACGTCTGTGTGAGCACCCTAGCGGTCAAACGGGTAGACGGATTTTAATGCGGTTTTCTGTAAATGGTAGCAGTTAAGGAATCCAATCCCGCATCAAAATGGCGATCCCGCAAGCCTGCGGGATTGAGGTGGTCAATTTCGCAGATCCCGCGGGATTTGCGGGATTGACATTTTTTTAATAGGTTTTGTTTTTTATTTTGTATTTTAAGTTTTGTCCAATATTTAAACTCTGTAGTTATTTCAGTAAAGGTTCCGTACCTTTAAAATAAAGACAAGGATTTGTCAAGAAAAGAGAAATAATTTTTATTATTGAAAGCGTCCAGTTTCGAGATAGGTCAAGAATGATTTTGCCCGGATGTATGTTCTCGGATTTTGACGAAAATTGGCACACAAGTAGTCGATTTAATTTTGTATTTAAATACAAAATTAAATCGACCGCAATTTATATTGGGGGGAAAAGGGAAAACGTTTGCTGTAGCGTTATTTATCGGCTGATTTCAATAAAATTTGAGAGGTACACTTCATTCTCCACAGGATGTTGCGAAAAAACCAAAACGGGGGGAAAGTGGAGGGGGAAGCGAGGTATTTTCGACGCTCCTTTAACTATGTTGTAGATAAAAACTACTGAACTTTCTGTGACTAATAGGTCACTATTGAAATAGGCTAATTTCCAAAATTCAGTCAATTTGAACCAATAAGTAACCACTCATTTCTGAGCCCACAAAAAAGGTACGGGATGCCGCATTTGCCGGATAAGATTCCCTCAATATGTTTTGTTGACCGAGCGCTCGAAGCGTCTACGTTTCAGGATTGGGCAAAAATGCTTTCTTATACAGGCCGCATTTTTCAAGTGATTCTCGTGATTTTTTGTGAACTTTGGAAAATTAAATAGGTATATTTTTTACGATTCAGTTTTTGTAATTTTTTTAAAATGTCGTTGGATGTTTAGAGACCGTGAGAGTAAGAGGCTTTGTAATTGTAGTGAAAAGTCTGTAGGTTGGGTTTAAGACCGCAAAATGTTTACAAAGTAATTGGTGCGGCTACTTTCATACTCCATGCACATAACCAGGTGCATTTATAAGTTTGTATGTATTTTTAAAAGAAAGTGTCACTCGGGAGGTCTACAGCTCACAGAGCCACTAGTTGTAGTTTGTAGTGTTCTTCACTGCAATAGTTGTAATATGTATTCAATTACTTTTTTCTAGATTTTGATTGTTATGCATTCAAAGTTATGTGTCTTTATTTTATATAATCTGAACTTAAATATTCTAAACTTGTACAATTTGATTATATATTTCAACCGAATTTTCCCATTGTTCCCATATGTTCTTACATGACTCTTTTAAGGTGATACGGCAAAGTATGTATAAAAGGAATATGAATGTAAACAAAATTGTCAGCGTTAGTTACTTACACATAAGAAAGAATCTTTTCTTTCTTTATTTGGGCTCTCTTGAGCGCAAATAATGCGCTCGATTCAAAGTAAAATATCGTAGCGTTAAACCACATAAAATTGTTTAAATACTAATGGATAAAAAATCAAGGAGAGTTTACGAATACATAATATCCACATTTTGAATGCAATTCCGCAATAAAAATAGTTAGGATTTCAGAATTACAGGAAAAAATAAAACAATTTAGAGGTATTTTCGTAATTGAATTATATCAAGAAAATTTCAACAAATCCCGTTTTGTTTCAGTGATAATTTTAACCAAATACTCAATTAACGTTGATCTAAAAATCAAATCTGTAGATAATTTTATAGTTGAGTAAACAGATTCGAAAAAATCCTATTATTTGTTGTATCACCTTATTAGGCTCCACATTAGGGTCAAACATCCTTTGATAAATCTCAAACTTAGAAACACAGGTAGGTGTGACAGTGACAGGTCACTGTAAACTAAATAGATGCCTTTCATTATTAAACCTCAAAGTTCCATATTAGGTCCTTTCTTCTTTTTATCTAATTAATGATTTGCCCTGCATGGTTCAGAATTTGTGAAATATTGTGTTATTTGCTGATGATACATCTCTTATATTTAAAGTAGATCGTCATGTACAGTACAGAACCATGCCGAAGTAAAAAACCGGTCAAGTGCGAGTCTAAATCGCGCACGAAGGGTTCCGTACCACCGTTCAATGGAAGCGATGGTGTGGAGTGAATAGTTTGGATTTTACACAGCAAAATATTGTTTACAAAGTTATTGGTGCGGTTACTTTCACACTCCATGTACGTAACCAGGTGCATCCATAAGTTTGTATGTGGTATTGTTGTATGGGAGCCCCCTTAAATATTTCTTTTATCCTGTTTTTTAGTATTTGTTGTTATAGCGGCAACAGAAATACATAATCTGTGAAAATTTCAACTCTCTAGCTAGCTAGGTTCTTGAGATACAGCCTGGTGACAGACGGACGGACGGACGGACGGACGGACAGCGAAGTCTTAGTAATATGTCCCGTTTGGCACTCTTTGGGTACGGAATCCTAAAAACACATTTTGTCATAACTTCGAGAGACTTTTCTATCGAGCGAAAATAATCAAATTGCGTTTACTTACACGTTAGAGAATGCAAGCTGACGCACATGATTAAGTATGAGCTAGTACAAAGAAACAAATGCTTTATCTCATTTTGTGTAACTTGAGTATAAATGATCATGATGATGATGATGAGGTGGGACGCCAGCTGATCGGTCCTCTATTGTGACAATTTTCCCAGTGTTTGGGTACTGGTTGCCTGTTGGTTCAACAGATCTTCTTGTTCGCTTAATGAATTCTAGGATGTCGCTAAGCTTTAAGTTTGACAAGCTATCTACTTTCATGCTATCCATCCCTATTCGCCATCTTATGTATCTCATGAACCGTGGTAGTTAGACAGATGAAATTTTCACAGATGATGTATTTCTGTTGCCGCTTTAACAACAAATACTAAAAAACGGAATAAAAAATATATTTAAGGGGGTTCCCATACAACAACTCTTTCAATACCACAAACAAACATATGAATGCACCTGGTAAAGTATATGGAGTGTGAAATTAGCCGCACCAATAACTTTGTAAATAACATTTTGCTATGTAAAATCCAAATCATTTACTCCACACCATCCCCCTACCATTGTGCGGTGGTACGGAACCCTTTTTGCGCAAAGCAGACTCGCAGTTGACCGGTTTTTATAATATATTTTTTTACAGTTTCGCACTGGATTTCAATTTATGTACTTGTTATTTATCTCATAAATGTAGCCCATTCATGTCCTCATCGAGGGGCACAGGCCTTTACCCGGATACGATTAAGCCATACTCCACCACGTTGGCTCAGTGCGGGTTGATGGAGGGGTTTTACCACCACTACCACACCGATCTGCAGCTTAACGTGTCATCCGAAACACTGATCGTCCGTAATGTACTTAAGATAAATTATTTATCTCATTGGTACATGCCAGGATTCGAACCTGCATCACCTGGTGTGAGAAGGAAGCGTGAAACACTATAGACCACGGAGCTGTTATTTAGCTTATCTTTACAAAAATAATAAGTGATGTTGCTCAATTAGTCCTCTTTACACGGCAGAGAGGTTTTTTTCACCGTTATATTACACTAACGAGCAATGAAAAAGTTCCAGTGACATAGCACCAAATTACTCCTAAACGGGAAAGGCTAGGCTATGACGCCTTCTGCAATAATTAAGTAATTTATGAAGCTAGGTTCTATGTCTTAGGAGATATTAAGGTGTTTGTCGGCGTTTTGTGGGTGGAACTTTTTCATTGCTCGTCAGTGTAAGTTGAAGGTGCACTTCTAAGGCAATGCACGTTATATGTTACCTCCCCCGCGTTATTTCAACTATGATAATTAATTCAATATAATTCAAGTTAATTCTATTTTATAGTGTTAAAAACATTTGTTGATTTAGATGATAATGGATATAAATACAAATTTAAAACAATACAGATATATCGTCACTTTAGAGACACAGTTGAGTCCACAACAACTCATTATATTAACGAATACTCCATTAATTCCATTATATTAATAGACATGTCTCTCTCTAGACCGTTAATTGAATGCCGACGTGTAACCGAGTGACTAGAATTCCGTCAGACAAGTGAGTGAACGCAACGTTTAACGTGTTGTCTAAACGTTCCTAGGGAACAAGAAATATCCATTTTAAGTATTTTTTTATTTATGTTTTAAGTATTTTTGTTGATCTTACATGTTCAAACTAACACGAAGGATAAAGAGGGCTTCGCTTCGCTCACCCCCTTTACCCTTCACCTAAGCTACCGCAATGTTTTGCCCTTATATAAACTGTGCAAATCAGCTGTTGTCGTGACGTCATCTTGTTTTCCAACACGCTGGCTTTCGATACACAACAGATTGTTAAACGTTTTCGACAATGCTTTATTTAAATCAAAACTTGGTTAAACGTCGGCATTTAATTAACGGTCTAGAGAGTTAGTTAAGTGTCTGTTTTAACCAACCAACTGCGACATACATACCATTTAAGGTTAAGGAGCTATGCAACACGCTATCGTCAAAATTAACTCGTGCAGCACCGGCAGCTCTGTGTAGCTGGTTGCTCCTCTCCCTCGAATATGGCGAGGGGGGTGATGGCTGGTGCACAAGCCATACTCGTGAACGGGTGCTGCTTGGGGGAACTGGCCCAGTATGGTTTCTCATAAGTTTGGAAAACTTTTATTTTATTTCTGATTTGTCCCCCAAAATTGTGCCCATATTGAAAATGCCTTTGCTTACGTCACAACGTTCGTGTTCAACTTAATCGATTACTATTATTACACGCCTAGGACAGACACACGATTGATTTTATAATGATTCTGTTTTTCCCTTTTAAGGTACGGAACCCTAAAAAGAAACAAACCGATGGCACTACTTTCTTGCAGAGTATTTCAAACAAATCTGCTTTTAATTAAATATAATTTATTAATTTTATCCTGCCATTAATGTTTCCTCTGATTAATTAACATGTTTATTTACAACTTTACTTTACATATAATGTGCTCTAATAAAAGCGTTTAAAAAAATGCGATTTTAAAAATCCTTGAACTGTTCGTCCGTTTCATTTTCTATAAATATTTCCTCCCATCACTAGTTGACAACGTCTTCTCCTTTACGTTTTACTTCAATAATGTTCAATATTCGTTCGATAATAAGCAACTGAATGCATGACGATCGGTGACCTAAATAAAATATAATTATAGTCGGTGCCTGATCGATAGAACATTGGACTTGGCGCTCGTATACGTTGACGGCCTCTGTGGCGCAGCGGTTGTGGCTCTGCCTACCATGCGAGAGGTCCCGGGTTCGATCACCGGCTGGGGGTAATGAAAAAAAAAAAAAAAAAAAAAACAATCCCCAGGTCTTGGATGTTTATATGTGTGTGACGTCGCTGTTTCTGGTTACCACGACACAGGGTATCCTAGTGTGGGGCCAGAAGCAATGTATGTGCCTGTATGTAAATGTTTATGTTTATGTTTATTTATGTTTATGTATAAGCACAAAGAAACTTGATTCAGATATGTCTCATTTAAAAAATAATGGCAACAAATATAATGATCACCAAAATATTTTTTCTACCCAAAATGGATAAATGAACACCAAAAGTTGCAAAAAATATCAGGGCAAAATACTGCGGTGGCTTAGGTGGTGGGTAAAGGGGGTGAGCGAAGCGAAGCCCCCTTTATCCTTCGTGTTAGGTTGAACATGTAAGAACAACAAAAAATACTTAAAACATAAGTTTGGTGATCGTTTATCCAAACACAATTTGGTGGACATTTATCCATTCTGGCAGTCATTTCGAATTTATTGGTAGTAAAATAGGTGCGTTTTTGGTAATCGTTTAAACATAAGCCAAAAATAATTACAAACAAAATGCTATTCACACACGCTTCGTCAAAATATATTTAAATTTTCGTCAGAAATTATAAAACGTCAAAACTTAAAATTAAGTGATTAAACCGCCCCGTGACAATTCCTTGCCAAAGGTTCCATTAATTTAGATAATTTAGTAATTATTCAATTTCAATTAGTAATTATTTATTATAGATATTCGGTTACATGAATTTTCTTCTACTTTACCAACGACGACTTGAATGGCCGAGTCGGCAGTGACCCTGCCTACGAAGCCAAGGGTCCCGGGTCTGAGTCCCGGTGGGGGCAAATATTTGTTTGATGAGAACGGATGGTTGTACCCTGTCATGGTTGTTTATCTATCTAAATATAATATTTATCTATACACATACTTATTATACTTACTGCTCTGAGACGTGGTGCTTCACAAAAGGACTTTTTCAGAGGCTCAATGTCGCGCAGCGAGCTATGGAAAGGGCTATGCTTGGTATTTCTCTACGAGATCGAGTCAGAAATGAGGAGATCCGTAGAAGAACCAAAGTTGCTGACATAGCCCGTAGGATAAGCAAGCTGAAGTGGCAATGGGCAGGCCACATAGCGCGAAGATCGGATGGCCGATGGGGCAAAAAGGTCCTTGAATGGAGACCACGTACTGGCAAGCGCAGTGTGGGTCGGCCACCTACGAGATGGACCGACGACCTGGTGAGGATCACTGGATCTCGTTGGATGCAGGTGGCTACGGACCGGTCACGCTGGAGTGCGATTGGAGAGGCCTATGTTCAGCAGTGGACGTTAACAGGCTGAAATGATGATACTTATTATGTGCATCGTTGTCTAGTACCCAAGAAACAGGGAATCCTAGTTTGGGGCTAGATCAATGTGTGTAAATAGTGTCCGAGGTATTATTATTATTAATGAAGAGATTGATACAAGAAAGAGCGTAAATGTGAAGGACAGTTAAGATGGGGTGAATTACTTAAGATTAAGTGAGAGTTTAATGAAATTTTCTTTACAACAGACCTTACTATATTTTTTATTAATAATTTAGAAATACGTGAATCGGTATCGGCCTCTATACTTGAAGTCTGATCCACTATCATCTTAGTACTATACGAAACGCTCTTTGTAACATTATTATCCATAGCTCCTGTGGGTACCTACTCTAATACTAGAACAGAAACGTTCAACAACAGCTACCCTATTGCTCTACGAATTTCAACCTAAAGTCGTTCCACAAAATAACAGCGACAAGTCCTGAAGGGGTAGTTTAGCTTGTATCGCGGCTATATTCCGTATTCTACTCGCCACCATTCGCCCAAAACTGTTACGAGGACGGGATTGTCCACTGGTCATTATGTCGATAACGGACCCGCTTACCAGGCATCGGCGACTTTATGTAACAAGTAACAGACCATTTGAGTGCAATGAACTGCTTTTGATAAATATTAATAGGGTTTTACGTTAGTTGGGAGGCTTTAAATATATTTGCGATATTCACAGACGAAAGGCCAATTAAAGGAATGGAGTTGTGAAATTCTAAGAATTATGCCCAGCAGTGGGCGGAAATAAGCTATCGATGATGATGAGGTATGTCGCGGAATATGCGAACACGCTTTGTTTACTTTGGTGAGTACGAAACGCAAATGTCACTTTGAAATTTTTGTTTTAACGGGAATCGGAGAGAACCTCATCTGTCAATGATACATCCTTTTTTATTTCTGAAAGTGAGTCACTGTACGGCTGTGTGGCGGTGCTGTGAGTTTGCTCATTGGTTGAGTATGGTGGTGAGGAAGGAATCTAGGTAGGGATCTAGTATAGTTTCGCAGGAGAATGGGGGGAGAGGGGGTGGAGGGGGAGGGGCGTGGTCCCCCCATCCCCATGACACTACTCCCGTTACAAGGTAATGCACCATTCTTGAGAAAATTAACATTTTGTAACCTCATTTTTTAGGTTGTTTACATAATTTTGCTACGAAAGTGACCAATTTCGCATTATTATTTCGAAATCGTCTTGGAGGGGGTCCCCCCATCCCCCTGACACTACTCCCATTACAAGGTAATGAACCGTTGTTGAGAACATTAACTTTTTATAACCTCATTTTTAAATAATCTCATTTTTTAGGTTATGTTTACATAACTTCGCTACGAAAATTACCTATTTAGCATTATTATTTCGAAATCACCTTAGCTCCGGCTACTAGGGCTCATAAAAAAGGCAAGTATTTAAACAAAGGGACAGTAATGGTTCCGGTAAGTTCAGCGGTCGGAAGAGGTAGAGGTAGACGACCGACGACGGTCTGTTGCGCAGCGGGGAGAGGTCCCGGGTTCGATCCCCGGCTGGGGGTAAAAAAAAAACCAGGTCTTGGATGTTTATGTGGTCCACAGTGGTCCAATGTAGAGAAGCGGCAAAAAATGAAGTTTGCTAAGTATATGTAAATATCTACAGTAATAAAGTACTTTGACTTTGACTTTGATATGTGTGTGACATCGCTGTTTCTGGTTCCCATGACACGGTATCCTAGTGTGGGGCCAGAAGCAATGTATATGCCTGTATGTAAATGTAAATTTTTATGTCAGATCTCTGGAGCTTGAGAAGGATTGAGACGATCGGTGCTGTGGATCAGCCAGGGTGACTGTAGTGGTGCTCCCTCTCATGAGAATGTGTGAATAATCACTTTGGTTATCGGTTCTAATATAGTATGTGGATTAATTATCCGCCATAAAGTCTTAATCATGGCCGCCAACTGACCAACAATGTTATGCAAAGAAGTACTTTAATCTTTTTTTTGTCAAATTTTGTCAAGCCACTATGCCACAATCCAGCACACCTATTTTCCTTTAGATTTAATCATAACGATTAAAGTTCATGTTAATATCATTGAAATCTTATTTTCTAAATAAACTCAAAGATCATAACATCAAATAAATTGTAGGGACTTCATTAAAAAAAACGTAACTAAACTGTTTTTGCCTTATGCAGTCTCGCAGGCGCTACAAAACTATAATCGAAGTCCATAGACAGGTTCTTTCGCTTTCGCTAGCACTTACAAAGTTGCGCTTTCTGCTAGCATTTATTAAAACCAACTGAATAGGTACCTGCGGTAGAGAAGTGGTACGGGCGGGGTGTGTTGTCGTGACGTTAGTATAGCGCGAGACTTCAGCTCTAGGTCTGCATAGCATGTAATTTCACCTCTCCAGCACCGCTCTACTTCCCCAGGAACCAGCTCAGTTATGCACTATGGGTGTCGTAAGTTAGATCGTTTAAGTCTTCAGAATAGCGCCAGCGGGCAGTGTCAAAGTCAAAGTCAAAGTCAAATTTATTTTTTACTGTAGATATTTACATATCAAACGTAACTCCCACAGATTGATTTTTAGATCTCTTAGAGAGAGTGGTGGGTTACAAATACAAGCGGGCTGGGTGTCAAATACAAGAAACTCTATGAAGCATGTCTGGCCTGCGCTCTGTTATGTCAGTGTAACGGCCATTGACAACCGCCTTGCCGCCACCTGCCGTGTGCCCGAGCCTTTAAGATAGAACCGGAAGCAGGAAGTGAGACAAAATAAGGTCACTAAGTGATCCTATGTCGGCTCCCGACATGCCTCCCTGACCAGTGTCACATCCCCCCTCCCCTCACCCCGCCCCCGCTCCCCCCAGGATCGATTCCGCGCACGCGCGCCGGCCGCTAAAGTATTGAATGAGCCCATTCATGGCGCAACTAGTACCTTCAGAATGAACCAGCGTTCATATAGATACGTGTAGTAGAGTATGGGTCTGTTTCAGTGGCGTAACGTTTTTTTATATGCGTCTGGGTTCGCATTTCGTCCTTTCCGACTATTTGTCTGAAAACGGGCTATCGTGGTGAGCTTTGATTATGCCACCGGGATAGGAGTGACGATTAAACCATCACCCAAATGTTATACTTTTCCATGTAGTAAAGTTATTGCATGTAAGCTTAAGCAGTTTATTTAGACAACTCGGTACGTCAGAACAGAGTTCGATTCATAAAGCCAGTAATTCAAAATTATGAGCTTATCAACCCAATAACTTCACTGACAGATGAGGTTATAAGTATCATGTCATCAATCATTTATGTAGGTTTCATCACAACTCAAGCCACGATGTTTCATGCATCCGAGAGAGAGGACACGATTAACCCGAATGTGAGAATAATTGGGTAGTTTCACCCAAGTCGTTGGTGAAAATCTATCTGCCCTGCCACCCCGTCAGTGCGCCTTCAGTGTGCTATATGTCATACTGACAGCACACGCATGTGCGGTCGATCCCATAGTAAATCCCGCGTGCGTGATGAAACCCGCATGACACTGTTCGTAAAGGCCCGTAATAACAAACTGAGAGTCATCTCAAGCGCGTGAAAATTACAGTTTTGATATCACGAAACCTTCATTGGGGCAAGCTGAGTTAACTCTTACAGCTGGGAGCGGTTTGTTATTACGGGCCTAAAAGTGTTTTTCTTATCTTCATTATACATAAATCTATATTGCACAGTGTTTTTTTTACTTTATTTTATTTAGGGGCTTTGGCACCATACGGACGCCTGGCAGCCCCATTGTAACTTATTCTAAAAACAGTACATACTTATTTAATATAATAAACTAACGCTTTCTTAAACTATCACTAATATACTTATAAATTAAAAATGCCTCTCTAGACAGTGGCTCAGCTAGAAAGGCCTGAACAATACCTAAATCTAAAATATTTATCTGAAGTGAGGTCACAACTGCGTCTCTTTCGTTTTTTTTTCCAATACACTCTAGTAACAAGTGATGAATGTCTTCCACTTTACCACACTTCTCACAATTGGCTAATTGTATTTTTTTCATTGGGAAACCGAAACTATTTTGCGGAATATATCCAGAGCGGATTCTATGGACTACTATTATAAGTTTCCTTCCCAAACTAATGTTTACGAAACAAGGAATACGAGGAGGCTCACTTTGCATTGTCTTATACCAAATACTCTTCGTTAAAGATCTTTCATTAAAAAAGCTTGTAAAATAGTCTTTCCAGGATTCAAAATTTATATTTTGGCAGAGCTTCATGACAGCTAGGGATCACTTCTATTACCGATGTATTTAAACATGCTTCTTTTAGCTAACCAATCAGCACACAGATATTTAAAAAAGTAAATTATCTTTTAATGGCTAATTAAAATTAGCTAATCTTATTAGATTCATATTTGAAGGTATTACAAATTTTCTATCGCCGTTAGTACAATACTACTTATTACTTTGACTTTATCGCTGGACACTTCTCGGTTTTAGTCGCTGATAAATCTGAAAACAGTTAATTGATTTACGATTTAAGAAAATCAAAAAGGCGGGAATTTTAAAGCGGTAAAGTTAAAATAATCGTACTGTATGGCCGTATAATGCACCTTCTTAATATAATTTACCTATCTTTCTTGGTACATAGTCAGCACGTTGGTAAAACACTACTACGACAATACATTACTACGACAATCTGTCCAACGGGCAAACGCAATATCAGGGAGAAGTGGTGGGTAGGTTAGGTGAAGGCTGATGGGAGTGTTATCCTTAGTGTTAGGTTGACATAACATAAACAAAAACATTTACATACAGGCACATACATTGCTTCTGGCCCCACACTGGGATACCCTTTGTCGTGGGAACCAAAAAACAGCGACGTCACATACTTGTAAAAATCCACGACCTGTATTTTTTTTCTCAATCTTCAGCCGGGGATCAAACCCGGGACCTCTCGCCTGGTAGGTAGAGCCATAACCGCAGCGCCACAGAGGTCGTCAGGTAAGAACGTTTCATGGCAAGCACGAAGCAATAATGTTTCATGTCGGAGTAGTCTCTTGTCGGAGTAGTCTCTTGTCGGAGTAGTCTCTTGTTGGAGTAGTCTCTTGTCGGAGTAGTCCCTTGCCAGAGTAGTCTCTTGACGGAGTTGTCTCTCGTCGGAGTAGTGTCTTGTTGGAGTAGTCTCTCGTCGGAGTCTATTTGTCAGAATTAGACTAGATGTCGTGCGGATTTACCACGCGGGTCGCGGGGCTCCACACTAACAGCCACGCATACGGGGTTCATGCCTTAGTCACTGCGCCAGGGCTTCGTCATTCGCTCGGGATCGCGAGTTATTTGCGTACTGCCTACTACTACTAGGATTTGCCAATTAGATAATTAATTTATCTTGAGTACATTATCGGCGAAGCGTCCATGGCCTAACGGTATTCGCACATCGGAAGCTATCGCGCGGGTAGCAACATCTGGCAGAGACTGTCACGGGCGGTTCCGTATTTCGGATAACACGTCAAGCTGTGGGTCCCGGCTACTATCGCTACTCGGTGGTACCTAGTAGTCGTAAAGCTGTGTCAGAGGACCTAATAGGGCAGCTTGATAACTTCTGGCAGTCGGGTTGGCCACAAACCCGACACCCCTCCATCAACCCGCGCTGAGCCAGCGTGGTGGAGTATGGCTTAATCTTACTCGAATCCAGGAAAAGGCATGTGCCCTCCGTGGGGACATTAATGGGCTATATTTAATATATTTTGTGTATTATTTCACCATAAAACCCTCATCGCCTACAATGATTCAGATTCAGATTCGTTTATTTGCATAAATGTGGTTACAGTGGTTGTGATATTATTATAAGAACAGCACATTTATCCCAATATTGGCACGCAAAGGTACATTTACAAAAAATATTTATGTAGATATGACTAGCTAAGGCTGCGAACTCACAAAATACTAAAATAATATTTTAATTAAATTAAATAATGTCAACAAAATGCGATTTAAAATATTAATAACACAATAAAATGCAACAACGAATTCAAAATAATAATAATATCTAGCTACAAAACACTAAAACAATACCAAAGTCAATTTACACAATGTCATAAAAAAATATTCAAAATAATACAGCACAATGTCAGATAAAATTTAATTCAAAATAATAAAAATAAAACTTATTTGCATTTTATAAAGAATTCATCTAAAGAGTAATGGTTCTGTAGCGAGCCAATTAAATAATTTCGTAGAGAAGGTTTATGTTGGTGCAGCCTGAATACTTTTGGGTACACTATTGTATATCTTTGTTGCCATGTAAACACAGTTTCTCCTTAATAATTCTAAGCGAGGACCGGAAAGTTCAAGTGGTCTTTGAGTAGCTGTTCGTCTATAAGTGTTATCCCGTTGCTTAAACAGCTCTAAATGTTTCCTGACAAACTTGCATGTTTCGAATATGTATAAGCAGGGAAATGTGAGTATTAAAATACTTTTCAAAAAACATAAATGTTTTTTGAAAAGTGGCTTACAAGACTCCCTCCAACACGTGCCCCATATGGCTCTAATGCATTTCTTTTGTGAAATAAATACCTTATTTATAGTGGCAGAAATTCCCCATAAAGTTACGCAATATCTCAGGATTGTGCATACATGACTATGGTAGACCATAACGGCCGTATCCACACTTGTAATAAGTCTTGTTTAACGCAAATACGAACCTTTTTATTTTTTGACAAGTTATGTCTACCTGAGCTTCCCAATCACAATGATCATCCACTAAAAGTCCCAGAAAATTAGTCTGACTGACTTGCTCTATTTTAATATTATTATGTTTTATGTCTAAATTTATTTTATTACCTAATTTAGTTGAAAATTGCATTAATTTAGTCTTAGATGTATTTATTTTTAATTTATTAATTGTTAGCCATTCAATAACTTGACTTAGTGTCATGTTAATTTCGTGTTCAAAAGTAGCAATGATTTCACATTCAATTATGATAGTGGTATCGTCTGCAAAAAGGACGCACTCGTGAGTGACGGCTTGTGGTAGGTCGTTGATATACAGCAGGAATAGTAGTGGTCCTAATATACTACCCTGTGGTACACCTTATATTTGAATCATATATCTCTACAGCATTTGTGAAATTATTAACTTTTGAGATTCTTGTTATTTGTTTCCTCTGCTCTAAGTAACTGTTGAACCAGTGATTAGCGTCCCGCGAATACCATATTTATCTAATTTACACAGTAGTAGTTTATGGTTCACGAAATCGAAAGAATTGCTAAGATCGGGGAACAAAGCAATAACCCGTTTTCTATTATTTAAATTATTAAGAATTTCGAAGAAGATCGACATTAAATTGAAACTTGCTAGCGTTGTACATTTATTTTTCCTAAAACCATTCTGTTGGGGGGCAAGGATGTTATTTTTATTCAAAAAATTTAGGACTCCCTTATAAATAACATTTTCTATAATTTTTGATATAACTGGGATCAGTGTAACTGGCCTATAGTTTCCTCTATCAGATTTGATGCCTTTCTTTAACAAGGGGACCACGATGGAGAACTTGATTCTTTCTGGAAAAACGCCTTGCTCAATAGAGCAAGGCACCTTATCAATAGATAAGTTCACTATAAATGACAACGGTGTTGATATAGAGCTAGCGATCGTTTTTAAGATTTTTGTGTTAATTTTGTCGTATCCTGCTGCTATTTCGTAGAGACATAATTATTTCATATATTTCTGCAGGACGTGTTGGTTCCAAAAAATACTTTTAATCACATGATTCTTAATATTTTTATCGTTTGTGTTGCAATACTCGCACGTTTTGGTCTTATACCATACCGTAAGTGCGACTTGTATTTTAAATAAATGTTTATTTTTTTAAATCTTTTTAACTTCTACTGTAAATAATCTTTTTGTAACCCGGGACGCGGGGCGCCCTACTAACAGCATGTGCTGTGAGGCAATCCCTTAGTGCATCCCGCACGCTTGAAGAAACCCGCACGACACTGAAAAAGATGTCAATGAGGCCTACGTCATTAAAACCCGCATCTTCTGTGTGACAAGCGAGCGTGTATCATAGATCTGCTAACCACAAAGGATTTTCTTGAGTTATGCTAGATAATAATTCATTAATTTCCTGATGAATGTCTTTCTGATCACCTAATAAATCATGTTGGTTTCTAAAATAGTTCATCTGTCACCTAAATTATATCACTAAATAATATAAAATTGGTCACCTAAATAAAGTTAAATAGAAAATCACCGAGAAATAATATTGTTCATCAAATTATTAAATTGGACACGTAAATGTCATCATCTACCATCTGTCCAATTTAATAAGTTGATCTAACCTAACCTAACCTAACGTGTAACACCAAACAATGACAAATTGGTCACGAATTAAGAGATTTTTATTCCAAGGTCAACCTAAGACGAAGGCTAAAGGAGGCTTTGCTTCGCTCACCCCCAAAAGAGGGTCAGCGATAAACACCTTCACCTACTCTGATGCTAAAATCGGTTCACCACTTGAAACAGAACAGAGTGAGACAATAGGGTCTAGGTCCTAGACCCTAGACTCTAGGATGTCGTACGTAGCCCTCGAGGGCAGGTTCTTGTAGGCTACGTACGTACGTAACTTATTTGCTATGAACACCTTTTTCCAAAAAACGTTCCTCCAGAAAGTGTACTTGGGCTAGCCCAGGTGGTCAGATTCGAAATGAAATAGACTATTTCGTTAGTGCACAAAAGAACAGCATTAGCGATGTCAGCATTTTAAGTAGTTTTAAGACAAGCGGTGATCACCGATTAGTAAGAGCAATATTTAAGTATAAACTGCGGAAGGAGAGATCAAATATGGTTTGAAATCATCATGTGAAATAGGACAGTACAGCATATTTCCATCTTCATAAAGAAATACATCTTAATCTGAAAAACCAATTTGATTGCCTAGCAGAATAAAACTTAGATATAAACTTACTGAATGGGAAACTTTGTAACATCACTGTAGAAACCAAAGAAACATCTTGGTGGCTCCATATAAAAGGAGAAAAAACTTTCACCTGAAACTCTTTCTCTACTATCTCAAAGACGAGAAATGAAAATAAAAAGTCAAGTGGATCAAAAGGAATTAGAGAGATGAATAAAATTATAAGGAAAATTATAAAACAGGATTTAAGATCACATAATGCAAAAATTGACACAGAAGCAATCAATCAAAATAAAGGACCAAAAGTTTTCAGACGCACATTAAATAAAGGCAAATCAGAAATTAACAGATTTAAAGATAATTCAGGTTGCCTGAATTATCTTCTATCACAGATCAAGACAAAATTATAGAAACTGTTGAAGAATCTGTGAATCAAAATTGAGAAACCAGAATCACCAGATATCCACGATCTAAGAGCAAAGCCAGTCGAGCTCCTTGAGGAGGAGATGTTGCCTCAGGTAACGGAGAGTGAAGTGCAATATACTCTAAACCAAATGAAATGTGGTAAGGCCTCTGGTGATGATGGTAAGGAAGTTAGGTAACTATCGTCTGGTATTTAATTTAGGTAGGTAATTTTCTGATTACCAAGTAAGTATATTACAAATGTTTTGTTCTCAAATGGAGAATTACTTACCTTAATATTCAGATTAATTATTCGTTACAAGAGAGTAACCCTAATGTACACATGCCCAGTCAGAAGAGATAAAGTTACGCGATAGAAAGAGAGGTGACTTGTAGGTGAATATCCGAAGTTCATGCGCCGCACTGTGCAGAATGAGTTGCACTTTATTGCGTGGTAGTAAGAGTCGCTATTTAGTTGAATGTTTTTCGGGGAGTCAAATCTGTTCCTAACTCTGCTCCGATGTGCTGTACAGGCTTCCGGAGTTGATACTCAAACTTAGACCACATTCACGCAGTGAAACAAATGGACAGACGCCGGGAGTATAAGCGGTCCATATGCTTTGTTTTTATCGACTATGAAAAGGCATTTGGCAGTGTGGAGCACTGGGCCGTGTTTCATTCTCTCCAGCGGTGTAATGTTACGCAACTCTCCAAGTACGGATGCATAGGCTCTCTGACTTCGTGCCGATCCAGCGAGGTGTACGCCAAAGTGACACTATCTTACCAAAGTTATTTACTGGTGTGCTCGAAGATCTGCTGAAAACACTCGACTGGGAGCACAAAGGTATTAATATCTACGGCCGATGTTTATCACATCTTCGCTTTGCTGACGACCTTATGCTTCTAGCCGAAAACGTTGCGGATCTTCAAAGAATGCTCGAAGACCTGCATAAAGCTTCACTTGGGGTCGGTCTGGGGATGAACGTGTCCAAAACCAAGATTAAAACTAATCTTGAAGGTCCTCATCCTAACATAATAGTAGGTAACCGTTGTGTAGATATAGTGGATGAATCATCTACCCTGGACACAGTTTATCCTTTGGCCGAAATTCTTAAGTGAAAGAGATCTACAGACGCAAACAGCGGCCCGCCTTTGGTAAATTGGATGACTTCCTAAAGGCCAAAATCCCTCAATGCCTGAAAACAAGGTGTTTAACCAATGTGTCATGCCTTTACTCACAAACGGATCCGAGACATGGCCGCTCACAAAGGAATCCGAGTAGCAAAAAGGGTCATGGAGCGTGCTGTGCTCGGAATCTCCTTTCACGATCACATACCCAACGTCGAGATACGATGAAGCACCCAGGTCGTTGATGTTTGTATGCGAATCGTAAGGTTAAAAAAGAAATGGGCGGGAAACTTGGCTAGGAGGGATGACAGTAGATGGACCACGGCGGTGACGGATTGGTGGCCAAGAGACTCGGAGAGACCGAGAGGCAGACCACTCGCCCGATGGTCGGATGACATTTCCATAACTGACGGGCCGCAGTCGAAGAGGGTTGGCCCAGGACCGCAATAAATGGCGTAATGTAGAGGAGGTCTTTACTCAACAGTGGGTGCTGGATAATAGATCGATAGATACCCTGACCCACCACTCCGTCCTGATATTTTTTTTGCTATTCAGCCAATATGATGCGTTATAAACTGATCTATCATTTTGATAAAATACTTAGATTTAGACGGTCGATCTACTTTTTTGAGGTCACACCATCAAATATTCGGGCAATAGAAAAAAGTGATCAAACTATTATTTAGGAGACTAAAGAAACCTCTAGAAGCTCCTAATTTACATATAATCCTACATGTTAAGGGAGTATCACATGCCTATATATTATAGCACGATGATATAACCCATTACAATAATAATAAATAAGTCCCTACCTATGTGAAATTTACAAAAAACTGTGTGAATAATTATATTTAAATTATATTATAATTAAAAGAAAATCGATCGACTTGGCCTCTGTGTCGGGTCTAATCGTGATGAGACGACACGTTCCGAATTAGCGCCATTTCCAACATTTAAAGATCTTTTAGAATCGCAGATTAGTAATTTATGCGGGCTCTGCCATCAGCATGCACGTATTTATTCGTCTGTATTTACTCTGGCTGGAGCTCTCCATTTGCTAATTTTGCCATAATGCTATAGAAAAATCTGAAAAAGTTGCAGTAGATGGTGCGTGGGTTTTAAAAGTGGTGAGCGGTGCCGGAATACATACACTTCTGCCACAGATTAATAAAGAGTTTCTGCTCAATTAATGCTGTCGATTCTCGAGCGAGTGACTGGGCCGAATTAATACAGACAATTACTCATAACTTACTTCATAACATAACTGCAACCTAGTATTGTAAGGAAAATTAACATTATTGTAATATACATTCCTTCCAAAACTCAAAACTTAAAACTCAATTATTTATTACAAGAACGCAAAAATAATGCACTTTTACATGTCAAACTTTTACAATTATGTTTCATATACTTACATGGAGACAAATAAAAAATAAATCAATTTGATCAGCTACACTAATGAGTAAACACGACACGACACGACGAATTCATACCAACACTAATCGGAGGCGAAATCACAAAACTTGAAACCCAGCTATTTACCCTCCCTGTCCACAAAGGCGGACTTGCCTTTGTGGAAGGGCAAGGGCCTAATACACGCCATTTTACTCGAGACGTAGATATCCATCCCAGCCGCAGGCAAGGGTGGACAGATAAGTCAATGGTAAAATGATAATAATAATACCTTGGACACTATTTACACACATTGATCTAGCCCCAAACTAGGATTCCCTGTATCTTGGGTACTAGACAACGATACACATACTTATAGGTATATAGATAAATATTATACTTAGATAGATAAACAACCATGACTAGGGTACAATCATCCGACAAAACACCCATCATCAGAAATTTCCTTTTCAAGTGGTGATTCATGGCTGACTCTCGCACAGGAAAAGGAAACTCTGTTAACTCTACCTGAACTTCGGAAATACGCCCGTCAGAGAAGATAGCACCAAGAAACTACAATTTTTGTCTTTATTTTATGCCACAATTTACAATATAAAACGAATCTATCTAATGTCCTATGGCAGGTGATACTTTTCTTTATTCATTAGGCCCAGTTTTCGTCGTCGTTCGTTGGCTGCGTCTCCAGACCAAATCATTTACCGTTTAGAGTGTTAGGAATGCTGAAGGTAATCATTTTAAATTTTTTCAAGGAATTAAATGTTATAACCAAACTGAGACACACGTTAGTCCAGGGTAAATCTTGATATTCTGCCGACTGTACAATAAAACGATGTCAACAGGTGATGGTAATGTGGGGAGAGCTGCTAATTGCCGCCTTACGCCATGCTGGGTTCAGGGTCACACTGGAGTACACGAAAAACCAAGTGAAAAAATATCGAAACTGAGTACGGTCCGATTCCGTAGACATTCAATCCACCGAGTGTAAACCAACAGTAGTTTTGTGACATGCTGTTATTTTAATTTACTTTAAGTGTAGTAATTACGTTGTGACTCACTCTATTGTATTCAAATAATTATTCTCAGTTTGCATAAACTATTTATCAAAAGGCAAACTAGTAGCATGAGAAAAACCACTTTAAATCACATCCATCACATTGCAATCAAAGCCTGTTTTGTAAAAGTAGATATAACTCGAACCACGGTGGTGGTTTCTAGCGTTTGTTGTCTGAGGTTGTGTTTAGATGCGATTCATTTCGTATTAGGATTAGGTTTTGAGAAGAAATAAGTAAATATTAAGAGTGAACAAATATTCTACAAAGGTTCTGTCCCCTTTATGCAAAGAGTTTATTCATAGAAATGAATTGTGAGAGAGGCAGTCAGAATGAGAAATATCCAGATATTCATAGAACCCCCGATGAATGACACTGTTTGTTGCTGTTAAGAATGTTTATCATGTTACAAACCTCAGATGAATTGTGTTAAAAACATAGAGTACCCTGCGTAATCAACCCCATTCGCACGCATCAAATTATGTTTCATTCGCCCCGCGCGCCCTGTGTTCTGTTCTGTCAGCCAGATCCGCCATTTAAAAGTATAAACGTTTTTTTTTTATATGTAAATAAGTGCAACATATGACCAATTTACGACATAAAAGTTTGCTGTTTTCAAATGACTTTCGAATTATTTTAGATCCACAAAAAGCACCAATTCGATCCTAGGACGGAACCCGCAGCCAGATCCACTACACACTTGGCTTTATTTTTTCTGGAGATCACCCCATCCCCCCCTCCCCTCTCCTCCCCTCCCCCCCTCTCCCTCCCCCCCCTCCCCCCCCTCCCCCCCTCCCCCCCCTCCCCCCTCCCGCTCGTCCTAATGAGTCGTTTTCTCGCCGACTGAGACGATAAATTAAATCGTGTCGTACTTCTTGTGATATTCAAGATTTTCTCGCGAGACATAGATATACGAGAAAGAGGCTAAGTGGGCGGCTACTACACTAGGCGGTTGAGGTTTGCCAGCCGCGTGGCTGTCCACTCCCGATGATATAATAAATGTAGCCCATTAATGCCCCCGCCGAGGGGCACAACCCTTTACCCGGATACGAGTAAGATTAGGCCGTACTCCATCAAGCTGGCTCATTGCGGGTTGATGGAGGGGCTTTATAACTACACTGGTCAGCAAATAAACCGAGCCACCCGCTACCTAGGAACTCTGATTCGATTTTCTCAAAAAGTATAAAACTTACAACTATCAAAGTTATACCTACAAAAAGTGCGTTTCATGGTGATTAAAATGACTACAAATTAATTCGAAAGTACCGTCAACTCACATTGTAATCAAGCAACAAACACAATGCTAACGATTTGCTCTGTTTTCACCAGAGTTTGAAATTAGCGTTCTTTTTCTCTACAATGAGGGTAGTCGGATATTTCTTATCATTTCTTTAGTTTTTGCCCATCGTTTGCTCAGACGCGTGTGTTTTTGCTACTTTTTTCGATTAATAATGGATACAACACCTCAGGAAGCAGCTCAAGCTGTAGCATTACTTCAAGCAGGCATTGCGCAACGTGAAGTCGCTCGAAGGCTTCGAATCAGCAGATCTTCGGTGCAACGAGTTTACAGACGATACCTAGAGACTGGAGCATTCGATCGCCGTCCAGGTACGGGCAGACCTAGGGCTACATCAGCAGCAGATGATCGTTATATCCACCTTACTGTTCTGCGAAATCGCCACCTCAACGCAATTCAAGTCCAACAAAGTCTGCGTGACGAACGCCAAGTGGTCATAAGTTCAGATACCGTCAGAAGGAGACTTGCTGAACGGAACCTGACCCCAAAAAGAGCTGCAACAGGCCCAGCATTAACGGTAGCACACCGTCGAGCACGACTTGAATTTGCTCGAGAGCATAGGGATTGGACATTAGAGCAGTGGAGTAATGTACTCTTCACTGATGAGACCAGGGTGAGTCTACATGGAAGTGATCGACGTCAGAGAGTATATCGTCGCCCTGGAGAACGTTATTCTCAGTGTTGCATCGAGGAAACTGTTGCTTATGGAGGAGGATCTGTAATGGTCTGGGGCGGCATCTCGTTAACAGCACATACGGCGTTAGTTTTCATCGAACTGACGGGCCGTACACGTGGACTGACTTCTCATCGCTACATTACTGAAATCCTCGCAGACCACACAAGAGGTACCACAACCTTACGCAGGATATATCGGACAGGATATGCAATTGATGCATGATAATGCACGGCCTCATGTTGCTCATGTGGTGACCCAGTATCTACGCGACGTCAGCATTCGTACGATGGACTGGCCAGCTCGAAGCCCGGACTTGAATCCGATAGAACACTTATGGGATGAGCTGAAACGTCGGGTTCGAGCCCGGGTACCTGCTCCAACAAGGCTTCCAGAGCTGCGAATCGCAATTGAAGAGGAGTGGAATACAATTCCTCAAGATTTTATCGTCAGGCTCGTAAGGTCGATGAATACAAGGATGCTGGCAGTTATCCGAGCAAGGGGAGGGAATACGGAATATTGATCAAAAACTTTTTTTTGATTTTATCTTTGTTTTTGGCTTTAATTTTTTTTTCACTTTATCATTACTAACGATTGTCACGACTGGAAAACGACTCTTCTTTGTAAAATCCTTAATAAACACTGAAATATTGATTAAACCCAATGAGTTTCCTTTCATTTTAATCACCATGAAACGCACTTTCTGTAGGTACAACTTTGATAATTGTAGGTTTTTTAGTTTTTGAGAAAATCGAATTAGAGTGCCTAGGTAGCGGGTGGCTCGGTTTATTTGCTGTCCAGTGTATAATATACACTACTGCTATACTATGTTTAATACTACTACCAAGTAGCGATAGCAGCCGGGACCTGCAGCTTAACGTGTCATCCGAAACACTGAACATCCCATAATGTACTTAAGATATGTCGAATATCTCAGCTACATGGTCAGGATTTGAACCTGCATCTCCTTTGTGAGAAGCAAGCGTGAAACTCATTAAACCACGCGTCTAAAAATATGTTTTAAAAAATCCTATTCATTCGCACTAGGCCACCCAACCGCGGCGGGCGTTTGGAACACTGTCGCCGGCGACAACCGGAATCGCCTAGTGAATAGGCCCACTAAGGAAAAACTGCAACGAGAAAGTACTAACCGGGCGAGCTAAGTTCTCACCGGGCGCGGTGCCCGATACTCCTCCCGCATCCTCGCGCGTGGCCCCGCCCGCAGTCGCCTGGCTAGACCAGTAGCGATAGCATCACAATCACCGAAGCACGTGTCTTTGCGCTATAGAGTTAGTCTAGATTTTCTTTTGCTGTAACTTTGGACGTTTTTCGACGACGAAAATGGAGGGGAAAACGATATAAAATTTATAAAATAACTATAATTAATATTGTCAATATTGAATCTTAATCCCACAATCGTAATACATTGGCGAAATTAAAATCTACTTAATAAACGTTAAATTGACTGACAGACAACGCGCAACCTAAACCTAATATATATATTATATATATATATATATATATATATATATATATATATATATATATATATACAACATAATATAATATAGTATCCATAATTATGAACAATTTTCCCAAAGAAATATATGGTCGCAAGGTCTATCATTCCCCAAAATATGGTGAGCTAATTAAATGTCACCCTGTATAATTTAATAAATAATTATCTAAATGGTAACCAGTTTTTTTGTACGCTGTACTTTGCATAAATGTCATTCGAGGCAAGTGCCAACTTAGCTCGCCCGAGAAGTTGACCGAGCGAACGAAGCGACTCCGTTCAGTCTGGGCAAAAATGCTTACGTATTTCTAGATTTCTGTTCGTCTGTTTTCCTCTATGTACTGTACAGATCGCATTTCTCAAAAGATACTCGTGAATTTTTGTGAGCAGGTTTGATAACTGTATATTTTTTTGTAGATTCAGTTTTGGTTATTTTAAAAATGGCGGAGATATGGGATTAAAATGTAAAAAAGCGCTATAGCCCAAACGGCTCGACGGATTTTATCAAATGAGGTGGCGTTGGATTGGTGGAGACCGTAAAAGTGACATAGGCTATATAATGTTGGTGAAGAATTAATAGGTTGGATTTTAGATCCCGAAATGTAGTTTACAAAGTTATTGGTGCGGCTACATTCATTATCCATGTATGTAACCAAGTGCATTCATAAGTCTGTATGTTATAAGTTCAGCTTTCCACCAACAGACTCACGAAGCCTACAGCTGACAGAGCCACTAGTAATAATAATTATAAAAAAATTGCCAGACTCAATTAATTACTATTAAAAACAGGATCGCTAAAGATCTGAGCCAGTGCCTGTAATGGTATAGTATGGTGGTAATAATTGATAGAAGATAATACTACATAATAAAGAAATGCATGGATCACGTCTGGTGCGGGCGTATCTTGGGGCGGCTTTAGTGATGACGAAGCGTTTGGCGGATTTATGATACTGTATTTTGTTGTATCTCATTTTAATTTTATTGTTAAATTAATCAATTGAAACAAAGAAAGAAAGAAAAAGTATTTATTTAAAAAAAAAAAAACAAAAAAAAAACATACAGATAGAAAAGCAATTATTATACTGGCAAAATAGGAAGGGTCTCAGCATCTGCTGGGGGCAGTTCAAAATTTATAGTAATGTGCTGCACAAGTGCACACAGCGCTGATTTTCAGACCGTCGTCGTCCCTTACATTATAGTATAATTCAATTAAAAACTCTAAAATTCAACATCTACAATATATTAAAGTAGATTTTCACTTCAATGTTTAATAACTATTGAACAACTGGCTAACCTTGGGCACAGCATGCAGTTGTGTGTGCCTCTTTCACCCCGTTTGGGAGATGTAATGCTAGTTTACGTGTAGAAGCAGGAGTTCAGGCGCTGGGTAACGTGAAATTTTGTGAAATGCCCAACTTTGAAGCAAAATACCTCATAAAAAAAAATATATGTTATGAAAACATCCCTTTTCTTCAATCTCTGTGTTTAAAAACATCCCATTGACAAATGGGAACTATATGACAAAAAATATTAACGATTAATTAATATAAAATAGATGTTTTTAACCTAAAACATACTGTTTCTTGGGATCTTAAAAGAACATTGATATGGTTCTTGCGTCAAAAGATAGGTATTCAAAGTATCTTAAAACTGTGTTTTTGAAATTAAGACTGCGGCAGCGACTGACGTTACTTATGTTATTTGAATATGGCTGAGTCCACGAATCGAGTTGCTCATTCTATCGACACCAGAGCCTTAAGAACTAAAGGGTTCTTACACCAACAGCTGTGCTGACTGAGGTAACCTGGCAATGAGGACTGAGAATTATAGTTTTATATTTGTACAGAAATGGTACAGAACGTTGACCAACCTAATAGGGCTTCCTTATAAATGGATATATTGTTTTGTGTAAATAGCTAGTTGTGACGTATTTTGAGGTATTTCAATAGTGTATGCGTATTGGAAAAGACGATAGAGTAAGGCCTTCAGCACAAGCAACTGAAAACCGGTTGGTAATTTGTTACCACGGAAGCGAATCAAAAACGACTCGTTCTCTACTGGTCTGGTGTGTGTGACTTATGTCCTTGGTCGACAGCTACCAATCGGTTTTTAGTAGCTTCGTTTGCAGATGGGCTCACTCGTCAATCTGAGGCGGCGAAAACAGCGCTGGTGGATTACTACATCGTCTTAACCCCTCAACGACCCAAGTTTTACAGGTAGTTTAATAAAAATAAACTATGTACATACCAACTGCAAAATACTTATATAGAGCTTCGAGACGGAAGGGTTTGTCGGGTTTAAATTAACCGGATAGTGAAGATGAGTATCAAGTAGTCACTAAAAACTGTTACCGGTAAACAGTTACTTTGCTATGGAATATTATTCTACATCGCATTAGCTTACGAGACACCAAAAATATGTTCGTGACTAAAAAACTTTTGACGTGTTTTTAAACTTGGTCATTATAATTCTGTTCAAATAATGTGCTTCTTGAGGCCTAAACCCGCGCCAATGGTCTTGAGCATAAGAACTAGCAAAAAAAAAATGTAATGAAATTACGATATGATAAGAACGCCTAGATCTCTGGGAGTAAAGTACCTACGAGGATACTTTTATACGATTTCTTGCAGAAAAGAAGCCATTACCCAAGAGATGGCCAAAACGGCCAAATGCGAGTCGTACTCGCGCAACGAGGATTTCTAAACAAAAAATACCTATTTTTTGATATATAGTTCGAGAAATATAAGCTGGTAACTTCTTATCTACTTTGCGATCTTTTGTTCGGCGTAAACACTTACCGGTCAATGAGAAGTCGAGTACCCATATCTATTGTTCATAACCGCACTAATTCTCACTTGGGAGCCGGAGTGACTAGAACAAACGCTTAATTATGAGTCGCTTCGACACTCGGGTGCAGAAATGGCTACTACTCATGGATTGAAAAATATTGATACTTTTTGTTTTTTCTTCCTCACTTAGTAATCTAAATAAAATAATTTTGCTTTTGGGGGTCTAAGTATTATAAAACATTTATGTTTTTTTTGGTGATATTATGTGGGTAGTTTAGCATCTATCGCGTCAATTTTGATAGTAATGCGACTCAGGCGATGCGATTAGGTGATTGATGTAAATTGAAAAAATGTTTCGTCCATGGGAAACTGTTTCTAACATAGTGGAAAATATTCAACAGCCTTTGTCTAATCAATTGCATTGTAAACACTTAAATGAACAGTCACAAAAAATTATACTTAATGTTAATAGTGTAGTGTGCAGTGAAGTTGGAATACGAATACGAATACCCGAACATCGCAACTGACCAAAATATCGGTTAGTGCTGTTAGAAGAATAGTAGCCAGAGGAGAACCTAAAAAGAATACGCGGTTGAAAAATAAATTTGGTATGATTGAGTGGGCAGAGCCACGAATTCACCCACGTTTAATAATCGAAGTTGGACAAAATGATGATGGTTCCACAAGTTCAACTACTAGTGACTCGGATGAATGAAATATTGTAAAAGGTTACTATCCTTTACATTTTTACTAATAAAAAAATATCTTTACCTATTGGACATTTTATTTTTGATTTTCTTTTTCAAGCAAAATTGTGATTCGAAATCGTGACGCAAATATCAAGACTTTTCGGTCCGCTGTTGTTTGAAGAACGGGGGCATTTTTACAACTAGCTTTTGTTTGATATTTACAAAAAGATCGCAAAGTAGATAAGGAGTTACCAGCTTATATTTCTCGAACATACCTAACTACAAAACGGATTACGTTTGTTTTCCTTTATCCTTTTCTGTTTCAACCTTTTTATGTCAAAGTGACAAGCGTTTTATGATATTCTTTATGGTTACATTGAATTGGCGAAAATCCAAGCAACCCTACAAATTGTATGTAAGTGGTGGGGATTGCGCTGGCAACACTGGCGAATAGGTTGTAAACAAAAGATTAGATACATTTTATTGATTTAAAAATACTTTAATACAATTTTCCAAGTTTATCGCATTTGTTATAAGTATTAATTAAGTGTATTTTGTGTTAACTGGTGCATAAGTGTATAAAATTCTAATAGTTATCCTATTTAGTGTATTTAAAAAACGTAACGTTGACGGTTGAGTATTTTATTTGAAATAATTTGCTACTGGGCTATAATTAACGATATTTTCAATATAACTAATTACTTAGCCACGTAAATTGATTTGGAATTACTTTGTTTTTTGTTGAATAGCTTATTTTTTTTGCACATTTCGTTAATCATAACCTCAATTTAAGTGACTGCTTATCAGCTGTGCTACAGCCGTGCTCAATCTTGCTTTTTACTGTTGTTTTATTTTGTTTAAAATGCCAACAACCAGAAGTGAGGCAGCCCGTCAACTAGAAGATAACTTAAAATTAGCTTTATATAAATTAAAACAGTGTAAGGTAACTAATGAGCAGTTGCTTACTGAAAGGGATCAAAGTGAGAAGGAGGTGTTGCTTATTGTTAATAAGAACTTAAAATTAAAAAGTGAGATGGCATAGTTGCACTACAAGTTCCTTGATGTGACGGGAGATAGGGATCGGCTTCAGCACCTGGTAGATGGCTTCGACCGGAGTGGCAGTGCGTTCGATGATGCCCTGAGGCGTATTGCTGTCCTGGAGAAGGAGCTTCGCGACGCACGTAACGAAATTTCTGCACTACAAACTGCAAACGATAGCCTCAGGTCGGGGCAGACCCAGTCACTCTTTGAGGAGCTGATCACTCCACCTGTAGCTTCTGTCATCTCACCCATAGATCAAAATTCAACTGTGACAATTGATCTCACGTGTGATAGTCCTAATAGATCGCAATCAGTAACCACTATGAGCTGTAGTAAAAATAAATTAAAGAAATATGTTAAATTGAATAATTATATAAAAAAAACACAAAAACTAGCTAATAGAAATAAAATATTTTGTAAAAATGTAAATTGTAGCAAGGAACGTGTCGAATTAATTAACGAAATCGATGATTGTAGATTATGTTTGGAAAAAACTACAGAAAAGTACGAATGTGACACACGGCGACTCCAGTCAGATATGCATATTTTAAACTCATCATTACAAAGTATTACACGTAAATATGAGTCAGCACAATACGAAATTAAGGAACATGTGTCGGCTATGAATAGTTTGTTGGAGACGTGTAAGTATAATTATGACACTTTCATATCTTTGACCGACAATCACATCTGTGATTGTAAACAAGCTCCAGCGGACTGTTCCGTGCCGACCGTGTGTCCCGCCGAGCAGCCGGCCGAACAGCTGATACTGACCCAGGCGCCGCCGTCAGTCGACTTGAGTACTAATAGTGTTATCAATAACGCCTCCTTCTCTCGGACAAAGGATAGGTATATAATGTACAGCTATGAACTTGGAAAAAATATGGGTTTACAACTTAGTCAGCGCGTGGGCCAGGCAATATTAAATAACTGTATGCCTGGCGCCACATATTCACAAATATTAAACAAAGTGTTGTCATCGCAGTTTTTAGAACCAACCACCCTAATTATTTTAATTGGTAGAAGGGAAAATGTATCTAAAAAACTAATTACTAAATATTTTTCCAAATTAAATTCTTTACAAAATGTAGATAGAATAATCTTGTTTGCGTTTCCCTTCAGCCAATCTTTGTCACAACATGAAAATCATATAAGACATGATTATAATACATTTATACACACATTGACATGTCGTCATACTGAAAAATTTCATTTCATAGACACCAATATTTGTATTGGAAAATATTTTTATTTGACTAAGGATAGGTATTACCTATCTAGGTTTTATTCAAAACAGATAGCACAGTCACTATCTTATTTTATTTTGAACTCAGTCAAGTTTTTGACTAATGAAACGCCTGCTTCTATTGAGCAGTGTAATAATAATGACATGTACTCCTTGGAATCTGTTCCAAGCTCTTTAAATTAACCCATAGGACAACAGAGAGTAACTCTGGCAGTAATATTAATATTTGTATAAATATACCTTCATCTTGCCCATTAAATCAAGTTACTAGTAATGAAAAATGTAAAAGTAAGAATATTTTAAACGTGGTTCATCAAAATATACAGGGCATTTTAAGTAAAGAACTGGAAATTGAGTTATTCATGAACTGTAATAATATTGATATTTTATGTATAACAGAGCACTTTTTAAAGAGTTATCAGTTCATGTTCAACTTTAATAACCACCACGTTGCTAGTTCGTTCAACAGAAAAACAGCTGATCGCGGTGGCTCCTTAATACTTGTAAATAATAGTTTTAAATATAAGGAACGAGTTGACATAGTGAGCCTGTCTGTTGAGCGTACCATGGAAATAGCCCGTATTGAACTTGAACAACTTATTGTAATGAGCGTATACAGACCACCAGATTCATCCTTTGATTTATTCGAAAAGAAAATGGATGAAGTGTTGATTAAAATCAGCGATAAAAACAAATTTTTTATAATTTGTGGTGATTTTAATGTTAATCTGTTAGAGGATAATAATATTTGTACTAGATTAAAATCTTTATTTTTATGTCACAACATGAACTATCTGTTTTTGGAGCCTACTAGAATTACTGCAACATCTGCTACCTGCATTGACAATATATTTACTAACATTACGCCCATTTTCAAATCGGTCATCAATAAATTAACCTCTGATCACTCTGGTCAGATAGGTATATTCAATATTAAAATAAAAAAGGACCAAAAAGAGGATATTACATGTGTGCCCGTTAGTGACACTCGGCTTGAACACTACAGGAATAATATTTTAGATAAACTATGGGAAATACCATACAGTGACGATCCAAATTTGTTGTACAACTCAGTATTTAACCTTGTCAAAAATGAATATGATACGGTATTTAAATCAAAAACTATAAAAGTTAATAACAAAGCTTTGTTTAGTGATTGGGCGACAGTTGGAATTCATAGGAGCAGACGAAGATTATATGAACTCTATGAAGAGAAATCATATAACAAAAATACGGCCTTTCTAGATTATGTTCGTAGTTATTCAAAAATGTTTAAACGCGTTTGTGCCGTAGCTAAATCTAATTTCATTAAAAACAAAATTGAATCTAGTAGCAATGTAATGAAAACGACTTGGCAAATTATAAACAGAGAGACTGGAAAGGCCAAAGCTACACATAATAACTTCAAGCTTAAGATAGATAATCAATTGCTAAGTACAGACCTAGAAGTAGCAAAAGCTTTCGAAAATTTCTTTACGGACATTCCAGTTTCAACAACCAAGTCTTTAAATTCATCTCCCGCTGCTGCTGAATCTATACTTAAACAAAACTTTGAGGAATGTAAAACAGATTTTAAATTTAGGCACGTAAATAATGAAGACATTGTAAAAGCGTTTAAATCCCTGGAAATGAAAAAGACAGCTGACGCCCATGGTCTATCAGTAAAAATTATTAGTTCCATTGTAGATTGTATTGCACCTCACCTTTGTTGTATATTTAATCAATGTATAGATAGTGGTGTGTTTCCTGACTTGATGAAACTAAGTAAAGTTATACCTTTATTCAAAGCTGGTAGTACATCAGACCCCACCAATTTTAGACCCATATCGATACTACCAACGCTTAGCAAAATATTTGAAAAACTCATACTTAATCAATTGCAAAGTCATTTTTATCTCAATAATTTAATTCATATTGCTCAGTTTGGTTTCACAAAGGGTCGTTCAACAGCCGATGCTGGTGTTGAACTAATCGACAATATTTTTGATGCCTGGGAAGACGCAATGGATGCAATAGGTGTCTTCTGCGATCTATCCAAGGCTTTTGATTGCGTCCATCATGACACTCTTGTCAGGAAGTTACGCCATTATGGTGTAAAAGATCAGGCACTTGGCCTTCTGGATTCATATCTAACAGATAGGGTTCAGATGGTCGATATTAATGGGAAAAGATCACCTGGGTCTTCAATAAGTATGGGCGTACCGCAAGGTTCAATTCTTGGTCCTTTCTTGTTTTTAGTATATATTAATGATTTACCTTACCTTGTTAAAGCAAAACATGGGTTAGTATTGTTTGCCGATGATACTTCTTTGATATTTAAAGTTAAAAGACAGCAATCAAATTATGACGAGGTAAACAATGCTATCTCTAGTATAGTGAACTGGTTTACTGTTAACAATTTATTACTTAATGAAAAGAAAACTAAATGTATTAAATTCGTGTTACCCAATGTGAACCCGGTAACTACAGACATATTTTTAAAAGGACAGAGATTGGACCTTGTGCAGTCGACTGTCTTTTTGGGCATTACTTTAGACGCCAAACTACAATGGGATCCTCATATAAATAAATTGTCGAACAGACTGAGTTCAGCAGCGTTCGCAGTTAAAAAAATTAGAGCTCTTACCGACGTAGACACCGCTAGACTAGTCTACTTTAGTTACTTTCATAGTCTAATGACCTATGGTATTTTATTGTGGGGTCACGCTGCGAATGCTAATAGTATATTTATTCTGCAGAAACGGGCTGTTCGTGCAATTTATAGATTAGGGCCTAGAGTGTCACTGAGGGAAAAGTTTAAAGAAATCAATATTCTGACATTTGTGTCTCAATATATCTATGACAATCTTGTGTATGTAAAAAGAAATATAACTAATTTTCAGAAGTAAAGTGATATACACAATTTTAATACTAGAAATAAAGACAAGTTGGTTGCTTATGTAAGCCGACTACATAAAATTAGTAATTATTTTAAAGGCAATTGTATACGCTATTACAATAAGGTCCCTACTGATATTAAAAACTTACCTTTAGACAAGTTTAAAATAATAATAAAACAGAAATTGTATAAAAAAGGTTACTATAGGATATCTGATTACTTAGAGGACAGATGTCCATGGGAATAGATTGTTTGAGTAACAGGCTGTTTCGATATATAATTAGCATTCATTTTGTAATTTGACAATATTTTATATAAAAAAGGAAACGCAAAAGATGCGACGACTGTGGAGTTTCTTCGGTGAGCTCTTCTCCACAGATTCCGCCATTGTGTTAGTGAACTCACCCAAAAAAATGTAATGACGGATCTAAGTGATGTAACAACATCCTATGGAAATAAATGATTTTTGATTTGATTTGATTTGAATTTCGTAGTTTGGGCTTGGGGTAATTTATAAAATTTCTATTGGGATGAATAACTTGAATCTTACTCAATAGCATTTCTGCGAAACAGCGTAGCTCGGGATTCAAAAGGATTTTGTGAATGAAATAATCTAGGTAGATATCCTATATATTTTTTGCTTCAAAGGCATACACTTTAAATCTGCAATCTAAGTCATTTATTTATTTTTCTGAAAGAGTTTTTATTTATTTATTTATTTTATATTGGGAAAACCAACAGCACATTATACATATAGAAACAATATTAAACACAGAAGGCCAATAAAAGGTTTTCACGTGTAGATACATGATGAAGAAAATAAAAATTACATATGAACTTAGTATCGAACTAGTTTCGCTTTTGTCTCTTTATTTTTTATTAACAATGAAAGTAACCAAAATATATGAATTAAAAATAAAATAGAAATACTAAAAGAAACAACTACGCGAATAAACCACCCCGGGACATTGCCGTTTCGCTTACATAACGTAGTTATATAACAATAATTGTCAATTAACTAGATGGGAGCATGCTAAGTACTCAGATATTTTTAGCAAATACGCCGAAGAATTCTCCGTTCAGCCGCTGCCTTGCTGAACTAACACTCGTGCAGAATAGGTCAATTTCTAAAAAATTGTCACTTGCTCGCCACATAAATGTATTTTTCCGATAATTGGTACCAGCAGGAGGAATATAGATGACAGGGGTGAATCGTAGACATCTAGAAGGAACAATCAAACTTATTTTGTTTAATAAATCTGGGCAGTTGATATTATTTGTAATTATTTTAAGCAGGAAGGATAATAGGAGGAAGAATATGAAATTGTTTACATAGATTGACATAATTTGATGAACTGTATGGTATTTTAAACGAAAGAAAAGGTACTTCATGTATTTTATTTGAATGCGCTCGATTCTATTTATATACATAGTCAGGTCATACGTTCTGTCACATGTGCAATATGAAATAATTTAGACATGTTTATTATTTATGTAAACATTTAATAAACTTTTTTGTGGCCAGCGTTCTAAATTCAAAAGTTTTTATTGTGTGACAGAATTTATGACCTGACTGTGTATATATATCATAGCGAGGGTTCCATAACTGCGATGCATATTCCAAGATGCTTCTAACAAAAGTACAGTAGAGGATCTTGAATGTTTTGGCACGATGAAAACATGCTGCGCTCCTCATGACAAAGCCCATGAAGGCTTTAGAGATGATTGATTCCACGTGCTTATCGAACAGGAGCTTGGAATCATGTAAAACGCCAAGCTCCCTTACCAAACTGCATTTCTGCAGAGCCTGACATTGCAATAAATAAGAAGATGGAATGACATGTTTCTTGCGGTTAAAGGTGACAACGGAGCACTTGGAAGGATTTAGGTCAAGTTTACTAATGAGACAGTAGTTGCCCAGTCTTATCAGGTCCGCCTGAAGGGCAGAAACGTCGCTTAGGGATTTTATTATTTTAAAAATTTTCATGTCGTCAGCAAAACATTAAGTTACTATACAGAAAACAACTAGAAATGTCATTAAAGAAAATTAAAAAGAGCAATGGCCCGAGTAGAGAACCCTGCGGCACACCGCTGGGAATGGAAACCCAGCTTGAAATATAATCATTGATTACGATAGCTTGGGAACGATTATTGATATAAGAGGAAAACCATCGCAGTAAGTCACCCCGTATGCCAGTCTGCTTGAGTTTGTTTAGAAGCAGCCTGTGGTCAATTCTATCAAAAGCTTAGCTATAATCAGTGTACACTACGTCAACCTGATGACCTTGATCCATAGCTTCGGTTATGAAATAGTTGAAGAGGACAAGGTTGGAGACCGTTGAACGACCCTTCTGGAAACCATGTTGCGAAGGATTAAAAGAGTGATATAGGGCAGCGTACTTTTGACTATAGACAACTCGTTCGAATATGTTTGGTTAAACAAAGGCGGATTTTCAGATGCTGGGAAATTCACAGGACGCTATGGATTTCTGGACGCAGATCGAGTGGGCGCAACCAACTAAAAATATTGGACTAACATTGTCAGGGCCGGCTGACTTAGAGGTGTCTGAAGTAATAATTTTTCCACATCATTCTTGACAAACTCTATGCTACATATATCATGGGCAGTGTCTACGTCCACCACGTTAGGTGGGTATTAGAGTAGGTTCATTTGCAAAATGACATAAAGTTACCGTATATACTGTATGTAAACGACAAAAATACAAGCATGTGGTAAGTATATTTCGGATCCATATTTACCCAAAGTTAATCTTTGGCTATAAAAGTATGGAAGCAGCTGCTTAGTAAAATAAAATAAATCCCAGGATTCCGGGATTGCATAACTATTCGTATGCATATTTACTAAAAGTAAATTTTTGATTCCCGATGCAAATATGTATGTGTGTAGGCTGTAAGAGGGGAGGCAATGTGTGGTTGTGAAAAAACTTTATAACTTAAAATAAATATTTTAAATAAATTTAATTAACTATACAATCGATTCTATAATCAGTTCCATTAGGTCAGAGCTGAACCTTTAATGGAAAGAAGACCCGATGACTGGAAAGCCTTTCTGAAAAGCTTTTACCAATGGCACTCTGTAAAATACAAAAGGTAGTTAAAAGCACTACTCCTGTATTAATTGCTTCTCTAGGTATTCCAAAGCCACAGCGCAGTGAAATTAGTCGAGTCACAGAAGTCTAGTGGAGATATTCTAGTCAAACAGCAGAAATGATTCCCAAGTTGTAGATCCATAACATCTTGGAAGTATGAGAGCTGGATCAGATGTCCCAGAAACCTTTATCCCACAACTGCAAGAATCCTTTGACCTCTTATACTTTCCTAGGGCAGTGCTATCTAAGCCTTAGTTAGTACTGCCCTGAGAAAGCTTAGAGGGAGTATAAAGTAGAGCATCAGCTTAGTTATCACAACCCTTAGATTTTAAGGGATGTGCTGTCTAAGCCTCGCCCTCGATAGGTACAATGACATAAAGTTTAATGCGAAGGGCAGAACTTGGCGGTGCACACATTGCCTCATATTAAAACTTAATGGTATGTCCGACTCGACTGTTTTCATTTAGCCCTGGTCTTAGGATATAACATAGCATTTTACATGAACTCTGGCTATTAGGATAGTTTGTGCCATGGGAACCAGAAACAACGACTTCACATAGAAAACATCGAACACCGCCTGCCCTGCAGAGCCCCACGGGCTTCGCGACTTGACAAATTATATAAAATATCAATTAACTCGTTCATTATCAACTTTAAAAATAAAATAAATAGCTCATATTTTTTCTATTTTTCGACCTTTTTTGCGTGGAAGTTTCACATAAAAAACTGATTTCATCTCCGAGCGTGTTGCCATTATGATGAAAAGAAAGGTTTTTGTATTATAAATAAAACGTAAAATATATATAATCTATGTATATTTTCAGTTCTACTCTAATAAACTTCATATAACATATATTTAATCCATATTTTTCTGCCAACTAGTTTGGCCTACAATTGAAGTTGAAGATACGTTATTGAGGCTTGTTTAAGCCTTAAATGGCAATGGCATACTGGCGATGTCAATTCCCGAGCAAGACGCAGTGACAGCTTGTATTTGAGTATTCGTCAAACTGAGTTATCAACTGTGCTTCTCAAGGTGCGAATCCAGTACTGGGTTGCGCTGCGTAAAATTAATTATTTTTGTTGATGGTTGTTTTTACAATAATAACAAACGTATAATTTGTTGCTGCCGACATCCAAATACAATTCCAATGTATACTGTTTCGTTGCAATATGTTAAGTGGTATAGGGCTCTAAATTGTGCCCAGGGGGCCGTTACGGTAGGGTACGGCCGGTCCAATCTTTGATAAAACTTCTAGATGTCGCTCTAAGTCCCGAGGAACGTAGGTTTTCGCGGCGTGGGTTCAGAATTCATGCGAAAGTTTCTCTCGTAATATTTTATCGTGGGGTGCAATACTCACAGAGAGAACTTCAATTATGATAATACTTATGGTATGATGCAATACATGAACCGGCCAGTCGTTAAAATAGAATGGACTGACACAACTAAGTCGATGAAATCCAAAGATATATGTAGGTAGATAGGTGATTTCGACGATTCTGTCGTCAAAAAAAATAAGGCTGGTATTTAATCGCACATCAAAAATACTGATTTGCGCAGAAAAAAAGGATCAGCAGATACCCTATGTTTTATGTTTTAAATATTTAATGACTACTTAAGTTTATGTTTTAAGTATTTTTTGTTGTTCTTACATGTTGAACCTAACACGAAGCATAAAGGGGGCTTCGCTTCGCTCAACCCATTTACCCTTCACCTAAGCTACCGCAGCAAATATAAGGGATATTTGCTGAGCAAATCAGTATTTTTGATGTGTAGTTTAATATTTCCCATAAAATAATACGATGAATATTACTGGTTATCTTGGACCTGCCCCCTCTTATTCAGTGCCACAGATTCACGGCAGATCCAAAGCAGCAGTGTGATTTCGCTAAGCGATGCGCGATAGTGAATGATTTGATGATCCGACGACTACTAATATTATTATTCGACTACAAAATTACCGATCGCTAATCCTAATAATCGAATGATGACCACTTATTTCAATTCGAATAACGAAGCCAGACAGAACTACTGTAGTTTGTATTGTACTGTAAATTATCGAACATAGGACTGAATCTTGCTTGCAGCCGAATAACCGAAAGAAAAGCAAGCGAACATATCGAATAATCGAGTTGGACCAGGTTTGATGAATGTTTTCCGAATCGCTAATCGCTAATATGTAATGGTGCAACTTAAAGTTATAGCCATATGGTTGAATATTGCTTGCAAGTCGGACAGTTGTTTGAATGATTTTGTCGACTGGCGAATACTCATTAGTGGGGGCGCGTCGATTAGTATTCGTCGATCGCTGTCAGTCGCAGTTAGTTGGTGTGAGGGTCCATTCGAATGATTTAGGTGTTCCATTTGAATACGTCGAATGATTGCCATAATCGAGTGATTTCATTAGTGTCTTTCATAATCGCGCATCGCTAATTTCGCTTTCGTTCGATTCTGGTTACCGAATGGGCTGGATGTATTTCCGCTTGTCAGTAAAGCGCAAAGATAGCAAATTCAAACTGCCCTTTTTCCATTGGCATAAAAGAGGATTCAAATGTAAAATAAACATTTATATACCGGCACAAACATTGCCTCTGGCCTCACACTAAGATATCCTGTGAAGTGGAACCAGAAACTGTTGAAACCACAAAAGTTCCAAGACCCGAGGTGTTTTTAGGTAATACGATAAAAAAATGGGGTTTTTTCGAATCCATTTACTCCTCCATGAAGTCATCTACATATTGGTATTTTTGGGTTTACGTTTTTTGAGTATTTTATTAAGATTCTCACTAAAGGAAAACGCGATTGGATGAAATTTTCTCGATAGAATTTAAGTACGACAATACCTCTAAATTGTTTTACTGTTTCCTGTAATTCTGAAATCCTAACTAATTTCATTGTATAACTGCGTTCAAAATGTAGATATTACGTATTCGTAAATTCTCCTTAAAAACTTTTTAACAAAACAGCGTAGTTTATTTTAAACAATTTTTCTGTGGTTCAGCGCTACGTTATGACATTTTTTCCCGATTCCGTCCCTCTCACACTGCGGGTATTTCCGCCTGGAGTAACGGGGACCTTTGAACGGACGAGGTATCGCCTTAAAGCTTTTATTTTGTTTCACCTGCACTGGGATCCGTCCGGCTGTACTCAAAGCTTGCGAGTTAAATTTGACCTACTTTCCGGTTTTGAAGTCCGATGACAATGCCATTAGGGCTTTCTTTTGCAACTAATAAAACTTTTTTAAATATAAATCTACTGATTTCGCCCCAGGCATTCGAACCAGTGGTCTCTGGCTTGTGGGCCACATTCTTACACCACAGAGATCATCTACGGACAATTTGGAGTGAAAATAGACGTGGCTAATCGACAAAAAACGTACATTCAGATCCGTTCTACACGTGGAACATATTTTAAACGTTAAACTGCACAAATAGCAATCCCGTGGAGTGCAAAATGCAGCCATTAAACATTGCCTATCTGCACCGGCTCTGTATTAAAAGTAAATAAATAATAACAGAGGGAGGAAGTGTACAGTCAGCATCAGATATATGTGAGCAGGTTAGCTACTCAAAAAGATCTACACGTCTTAACAAATCAAAAATATCGATACAGCCAAAGTGTCAAAATTATGTCAACATCCAAGTTAACTCTGAGGGTGTTGACATAATTTTGTCACTTTGGCTGATCGATATTTCTGATTTTTTAAGATGTGTAGATCTTTTTGAGTGCAAACCTGCTCACATATATCTGATGCTGACTGTACTATTGATCATGTGGGGACAGTTTCAGCGATAGAACCCAACGCGGTGAGAAAATTAGCTCTATTTTTAAACGATTACACAAAAACCTTCAACGAGCTAACATTTTACTAACGATACAAAAGCTTAATAGTAGTTTATGTGACTGCTACATAATGCCTAATTATGTACAGTTACATACGCTAGTTTATCTACACATATATCATAAGCTCTCTTTGATATGTACACGTACCGCATGTTCGACCGCAAAACTTCATGCTTCACAGACAAACTAGGGCAGCAGGTGGGCGTCGGCGTTCAAAATTTGAATGTGATAATTTGATAAATTTTGGTACATTATGGTCATAATATATCAATATTCAGATTAGAAATTAGTTTTTACGAATAATTTTATCATTATGCTGGTCGTAACGTATGGTTTTTGAACGCAGTAAAGAGGGTTTATGATACGTGTGTAGATAACATTCTTAACAGGCTGACTCACATTTATTTTTAAAATCAAATACCAATAATGATTTTATTGAACTAAATACTCGCAATGACTCGGAATACAGGAAATATTTGCATTGCAGTCTGGATAGCGGAATCTTTTTTATTTTTTATTTAATTACTTTAATGAAAGATTATTGTCGTTAATGGATTATTGATTTTCATATAGGTACCTACTTAGTATTCTTAACTTACTGATACCCAATACCCATTCGAATTCCCAATACCCATTCGAACCGGCGACTATTTCGATCAAATCATCAATATGAACAGATTAATCGATCAATTTGTTCAAAGTTCTGACAGCCTTCATCCATTTAGAAATGTCGACTCGACCCACGTTACAGTCCTTCTCGCATAGGCTAAGTTGGGGTATGTGAGAGAGAAAGAGATAGAGAGGTGACATCCAAAGAATCCTTGACATGAACTCGTTATCGGACTGGTAGTCAATAGTTTTATGAGCTGGTAAAACAGTACTTTTGTTCACGAGTTTAAAAATACAACAAAGTGACGCCATAGTCAAATTATTTCTTTTCACAAAATTGAGTTTATTAAACGCAACTAACGGAAATATATGATTATGATATTCACAAACCTTTTTGTACAAATTGTTTCAGCTTCAGACATGTTTCTAGATTTATTGGACTACCTTGTCAAATAACGAATTACAAGGATGCCCGCGTAAACATGGATTGGCAGGTCCATCTATAACAGAAAAGTGACGTAAAACGCTCGCCAACGCACGGTAGCGTTATCTCTCTGGTTATTAATGAAATGTGACCTCTTTCTCTCACCTACCAAATTTTCACATCTCGCCTTCTCATTCGGACCTTTATTTCAGAGGCGAAGATATTTGGCGCGGTCTGTACGCAACTAATGACGCGGGTATCAGGGGGTTAACGGTAATAAATAGTCGCCTTAGGTTAAAACTCTTAAGGTTAGGTAAAACGCTCTTAAGGCTCGTATACGCTAAAACTAGCAAATCGAATCGTGGTGGTTAAAACTTATGTTTCTGGTGGTAAACATTTTTATTTATTTTCCAAAAACCACAGTTTATTTCTTAATTCCAAACTACATTTTATAAGGTCTCGAGCTGCGCTACATATTCATGCCCTTTGGCGTCGAGACACTCGGGCCGTGGGGTCCAGAAGCTCGAGCACATTTTAAAGAGCTTCCTAAGCGCCTGGTCGACGCCTGGAGTGACCAGAGGGCTGGAGCCGTCCTTGGGCAACGGCTGAGTCTCGCCATACAGCGAGGCAACGCCGCCTGCCTTCTGGGCACCCTGCCCACCAACTGCGGCAGCGATCTGGCTCAGTTTTTTTTTTTTTTTTTTTTTCATATATATCTGTACATTTGTATATAAATACATAACGATCGCAAAATATACTAGCAAAGGCTTTTTGCCGCTAGAACCATATTATTAATATTCTTTTTAGATTCCAAAAAATAGCAAGTTTTAGGTGAAAAACATCTATTTAGTTTTTTCTTTCGTATAGTTCCCATTGACATAATATAATGTTTTCAAACTACAATATTTAAGGAAAAATAGGTCGTCATAACATATATTTTTTTAATTTTTATGAAGAGGAACAGTGGTTTAAAGATTGCCCATCTTTGACAATACAGATCGCCTTAGTACGAAAATTAACCACTTTCATTTCTGTTGCAAGCTCACGGATGTCAGTTAGTTAGTCTGTCTGTGAGCGGGCTGTATCTCATGAACCACAATAGGTGGAGTTTTTCACAGATTGTGTTTTTCTATTGCCGCTATAACACTTAATAGCATTCTTTGGTCGATTTTAAAAGAATATATGTAGTAGTGCCATCTATATCTTCTACGATGGAACGGACCAGTTTTTACTTTTCATACCTCTTTTTGGGATTTTATATTGAATGAAAACCTCAAAATATTGTAAAACGTCTCTCGATATTATATTTATATGGACTATTACTACTATTACAATGGGACCAATGCTGGAGGCGATACAACTAAACGAACTAAACTAATTAAAACAGTGCTGTGATTGAAAATAGGATCTATGGTTACCGCATAAGATTTTTCGGAGTCCAGGTTGTCAGTTTAGAGCCTTTGTTAGTTGGTTTTGACAGCTGAAGAATCGTACTATATGTAAAGGAATACAAAAATTATGTCTGCAAAAACCACAAAAGACTTTTGTCAATGCCTACAAAAAATAACTTATCTCCCACAACCTCCTTGGCTGATGGTTGTATCTACCATGACTGTTAAACCGTTAATATAATTAATGTCACAATATGACCGTCAACACACACAGAAAACTTAACAAATCAACGAAACCATTCCTAGATAAATTTGGGAAAACCACAAGGCTACCAACGGGTACCAACGCCTACAAATTCGTCCCGACATCACGGACCCCTATCTACGAAGCATGCGTCCTTGTCACTCTCACCCCGGTGACATATAGACCCATCCCTCTCTCACACAACACCCACTCAAACCAAGATACTCCTACGTAGAGCCAGCAGCCCCTGTTTTCAGTCAGCCCACAAAATTTCAGTCTCAGCCCAGATACTGGCTGGCACGGACTTGCGACAATAAAATTACTAAACATATATATTAAGCAAAAAGGTTGACACTGAAATCGGGGCGCGAACAAGATGCCAATGTGAATGGCCGAAATGAGTTTTTGACGGCGCGCGATTGATCAGAAGCTAATAAAATAATTGGTATCGTCTTCCAAAAGATATTTTGGTGGAAATAAGATTGACTGTAGTTGGCTTTGGGACACGATCGGTAGAGTGAGAGTGGTCGGAGATCCAAGACAGCTGGCAGCACACAACAGGTGCGTGGGAAATTAGTTTTTCATTTTTTTCTCGCAAATACTTTTTTGTTGTTTTAGTAATAAGTTTTCTGTTGCTTCTGTTTTATGTGGCTTAATTTGTGTTTTGTTTAATTGTTTTCTGTTATAATAATGCAATTAGGACCTCAGGCATTAGCAATGGTACCTACAACTAAATATTTATTTCCAGAGGTACGGCATTTCCTAAAACTTTTAGTGAATCTTGATCGATTAAACGCATTTTTCAAATATAGTTTTTTTGCAGAGTTGTCGTCGATGTTTTAGAGATTTCGTAATTTAATTTGTTTTACTGTACTACACATAACAGACATAAAATAAATTTAAGAAAGATACACAAAGGCGTGCTTATCTCTAACAAAAGATTTCTTTCAGCAAACCGTGGATGGATAGGACAGCAAAATAGTTGAGCAGTAAGACAAAAATAATAATAAAAACAATTAAACTTTATAATAAATAATAAAAATCTAGTAGCTAAGAAATAGATTTCGTACACAATTAATTAAATGCAACGTATCAATATACACTTTACATGTAAATCATTAAATCTGAAAACAAAAAATATTAATTCCAAAAAAAAGCACCCAATTTATATGTTTATATCTATTAGTACAGTTTATAAAAACATCGAATGTCGCAATCGCACATGTATTTAAGCTACCCAAGTTACCAAGTAAAATACCCAAGTTTGACACCTTTTATTTTTTGTTGGAGGGGGAAAAAATATAATTACTCATGGAGTCAGACCTCCGTGCTATGTCCGGGTCCCCACACATTTTCATCAGCTCGTGTATACGGACTAAAAACAACCCCTTTGTTATGTGAAACAGTTATCGTGAGACGTTACTGTTTGACACCTTGAAAATCCTGTGCTTTCCCCTGGCATACAAAAAAAAAAGAAATTCTGGCTAGGCAAGCCTGTGTCCTGGGAATCATACAGAGGAAAGACAGTCACACATAATTGATTCGCGTTCATGGAGTAGGCGAAGATAAAATAAAATTGGAAATATATATATATATATTTAGTTTCATAAGTATATTTTCGTACAGCTGCTTTTCTGTATCGCAGTATGAAGACAGCCAATTTTTTATTAAATGCTCAACATCGTAGTAAGGCTTGATTTCACGTCACAGTTTTGAGATATTCTGTTATACAGAAAGGGATGGACAAATCTAGATAGTCCTTGGGAGAAATTAGTCCTGACGAGGGGACGTATCCGAAATATTATCTTATGAAGTAATTCCTGTAAAGCAGGTTTTCTCCAGAATTTGTCTATGCATTTTTAGTGCCGATTGCAATATGTAAGTACGATTGGCGCACGGTCAGAAATTTTCATTCCTTGTAAAGACTAGTGGTAGGGTACCGGAAAGGTTTCCTGTGAACAGTCTTACAAGAGTGATCCGTGAATACTTTCAACCTTTGACAGATGCGCCTTGTATGCACCTCCCTTCACAGGTGAATAGATACAGTAATAGGATGCTCTCATCAAGCCCGAGATACACCATTTTTAAACCCCGACGTTGAAAAAGCGAGGTTGTTAAAAGTTTGATGCTTATGTCTGTGTGTTTGTGTATCTGTCTGTGGCACTCTACTGCTCAATTGGATGGACGGATTTCAATGCAGTGTTTTTCAAGTGGTAGTAAACTTCACTGCGGTGGTTTTAAGGTATGTTTTATTAAAATGAGTCCAGTAGTTCGAAAGTTATCAGCTTAAGAAGGAAACGAGTGAACCAATTTTTTGACTATAGGTTTCATTAATGTGTCGTGAGTGTTTTCGTGTTAATAATAATAATAATAATAATCGTTTATTCATCAAACAAAATACAACAGAACAGTTACAGTATTTAAGATGTGTTTAGCTATGGAGTAAACATACGGAAAACATCTGAACCTGAGCTAGGTATAACCTGTATGTCAGGCTCAGCACTCTTCCCTAAATAATATAATTGCTAATAGAGCTGACACAGAAAAACAATCAAAACGTAAAAATAAACGATACATAGATCAAAATAATCATAATAATAATTAATATTCACTAACATAAGGGGGGGAAAAGATGAGTATGTGAACCTCTCTTTGTGTAGTATGGGAATGAATGAGTGAGTGTGGGAGGGTGAGTGAGAAAATAATAATAACGATATGTACGTAATGTATGCTAAGGTTCATGTAATATTTATAAATGATTTATATGTAATTGTAATTTTATATGTAATAATTTTGATATTAAATATAAAAATATGAGACTGTTTATGATAGAGCTAACTATTTGTCAAAAGTAACTCTTCAGTTTTCTCATAATTGAGTGCTTGCAGGGTTTTATATATGTTTTTTTTAAGATCATGTGTGTGTAGGGCATAAATGTCAACAATTTTATTAATTCTATTATACAGAAAGGGACCGAGGAAGCAGAAAAACCTATGGGCGTAAAATGTGCGGAATATTAAATTAGTATTCAGGCAAACCCTATCCTTGCGCCGCCTGGGGATAATACATGGGTCAAAGATAATGGATGAGTGCTGTTTCAGAATAATGTGATATACAAACAACTGCCTTACCGTAAGAACGTCACAGGAGTTATAGAGAGAGACAGTGGGGAACAGGCGGGGTCGGAAGGTAGAGACCTTAAGAACAGCTTTCTGGGCACGCTCTATTTGAAGTATTGAAGTCTTAGGTGCACCACCCCACGAGGTGATGCAGTAGGAGAGCACAGATTGACAGAGTGCCATATAGACCTGTTTCATCAATCTTGCATCAGCAACATGGCGAAGTATTCTAAAGATGTAGATGAGCTTACGCACCCTAGATGCTACTTGCTGAATATGTGGACCAAAAGTAAGATTTTGATCTAGAACAACACCAAGGTATTTAATGGTGGGTGTTTTGTTGAGGACTGGACTGTTAGGTAGACATGTAAGAATAAATAAAACTTAGTGGTGACCCAGTTGTTATTGTTTCATGCAAACATTTTATTTGACAGATCTACCAAGTAATTAACCCATGTTATCATTTGATGATAATATTATTTTAAGTGATCAATATTATATTATTTAGTGAAACAATAATTATTTAGGTGATAGATCTAGGTACTATTTTAGGAACCAAAATGATTTATTATATAATCAAAAATTCACATCAACATCATCACACTACACGGTGATCAATAAAATCACAACCATACTTAACTAGTATGCAGCCCCACTCAGCTATTTCCGGTTCTAGCTGTGCTCACTGTATCTTTATATTAATACTCTCTCTGTCTCTCTAGATTTTAAGGGCCTTACCACAAAAAAAATTGCCGTTCAACACTTGCTTGAAAACAAATTTGACGATGATTTGACGTTTGTTTTGAGGTTAATCGCTCTTTAATATTTTTTGTGGTGACACGGTAGGTATCAATCGACGAGATTTGGAAACTGAAAGCAAATTAAAGATAGGTACAATTCCTATTCAGTAATAAAGAATCCCAGCTAACCCGTAACTGTCTGTACAAAACCATTATTTTTCATGGTGTCCGAATCGTCACTAAAAAAATCAAAGAATTAAAATGTGTCAATTCGGACACAGTGTCTCGGTGATTTGTGTCCCAAACGTCAGCAAGCCAAATATTGGCTTGTAACGTCATATATTGGAGTCAAGGTGCACAACCGGCAACTTAAAGTTTAATGGAGACTCAAAACCCTGTCACTGTATCTCTCGGTAAATGGTTACATTTAAGTGGCACTTTATTTTAGCAGATGTTTGCGTAATCGCCCATTAGATTACCTACTGCGAGTGAGATATGAACAAACTAACATCTCGACCTAATTTAAGGATATTAAAAGGCAAAACATTTAGTAAATTATCAATGAAATATCTTCACGGGAATTGAATAGTTTAACTTAAGCTTTTAATCATAGAACAGCTGCTTATTTAGGCTCAGGATAAACAATCGTTGATATAAACGAATCGAATAATCCCAGCTTAGATTATATTGAATCGAAGTTTTATTATTAAGGTTCCTTACAAAGTGAGCGGAGTGTTGGTTTCAATAAAGATATTTTTTCCATTGAATTCGCAGAGGATACACATAATAACAGACAAGTTAGAGTAGTTGCTCTGTGACTCAGTGTATGTCTGTGACGCGAGCGACACAAAGAATTTGCGATTTTTTCATTATTTTCCGGCCAGAGCAGCCGGAGATCCGGAAATATGGACATACAAAAGCATTTTTGCCCAAGCTGAAATAGAGACACTTCACTCGCTCTGTCAATTAAATGTACATTTAATGGGTCATCAGAAACACGATTCTTTACCACTGTCTCCCTAGACTAGAGTATAAGGTATGCTAATATAAGAAGCCCAAGAGAAAGATGAGTAATATCAGAACGACGACGGGTGACGGGTGTGACAGGTTTCGCATCCCTTTGCGGATGAGGTGGGGGGCTTTTGGCGGGCTCGTTGACCTGGGAGTGATCTGCCGGAACGACTGGATAGTCAGCGTTCAAGGGATGAGGTCATGTGTGGGGTCACTCGCGATGAGTTCCTTGCTCAAACTGCGGGGCCAGAACGGCTGCGGGCGGTATCGCAGCTGGATTCGGGTTTGCGGATGCACGCATTACCGTCTTCATACCTGGGCACACCACGATTCCTTACGTGTGGCAATTGCCTTGTGTTTGAGCTGCGCTATCTGCCAGCTGCAACGTAACATATGTGTGGCGTGAGTTGACGGGTTAGAACGCTGGCAGGCTTTCACGGCACCAGGCCAACACACGCGGCGTTTTTTTTCGGCCAACGTTCCGAGTGTGTGCCGTTGTGATAAGAAGCGCCCTGATGGCCTGATATCGTTCCCATGGGAGAGAGAAGCGTTCCCTTTTTTGGGATTTGACTTGTGGCTGCCTCTGCTGGTCCGCGGCTGAATCTGTCGCCAGAATGAACCGTCGGAAATATGCTGCCCTCATGGGCACTACCTGTCAAGACGACTGGAGTATGAAAGAGTTGGGGCGCTGCCTCAGAGAGCGAGGTTATGACCACATCTATGGGGCTTTTCTCAGCGAATCTTAGCGGCGGTAACGCAGCCTTGGGAACCTCGTCCTGGGGCGGTTTATTAACTGAGTTTTCGACGAAGCATCAACAAAATAAAAGTGAATAATAACTCAAACTGATGCTACTGACAAACTCGAGTTAAAGGTAAACTAGAAGGTGACGCATTAGATCAAAAGTGCCTTTTGTGAATCTCAAATTACGCAAATTAATGAGTATCAAATCAGTTGTTTCTTTAAACTAGCTTGTTGATCATGAGTGTCTGCATCCCTTCACTAATGCATACATGTAATTTGAATATTTTTGCTCGACAGAAAAGTCTCCCGATATATTTATTTAAACGTTATAAAAATATTCAGTAACGTTGCTCTGTTGGTCCTTTATACATCAAGTATGAGCCTTTTTAACATTTGAACTCCTATTCCTCTAAAAGTGCCCAGCCTCTAAAAGTACACGTATTATGTAAATTTACGGAACCCTCGATCTTCAAACTCAGAGCAGACCTTATATAAAGATTTTCTTGATGGGTTTTTAATCGAATTTCCTGGAAACAATGTGCGGCTAAAAATCTTTTTTGCTTTAACTTTTCTTTCAGTTAATCGCTTTCTGGAGAAATTCTTTTGATGAATGTAAACTTTTCTGACAGTTCATTAAAAACAACAACGCTTCCATAGCTCGGTAGAGGGCGTGAGAGAATTCAAAGTTTAACCCGGCGGCGGTCCGAAATGTGTTAGTGCGAGCTTAATTATCAAAGCAGCTCGCTGGATGGTGTTATCGAATTTGGGGTTGTGACATATCATATTTGTACTGTGGCCAAGTAGGGACAATAAAGAGTCCATATAACTTTTCCGATCGCCGTTAAGTTGGCTGTCGTGCACAACTGTAAAAACCGGCCAAGCGCGTATCGGACTTTACGTATGTAGGGTTCCGTACCAATAATTTCCTTCATTTTTCGTAATAGGAAAAATGAGGAAATTTCATAGAAAAAAACTGATGTATTTTTTGTCATTTCTTTAGTGAATATACGAAATAATAAACATAATGAAATTAAAAAAAAAAGCTGACGGAAGGCTTCACATACGTACCTTTGTTTTCCTATATTTTTAAAACAATAAATACAGTAAGAATTTATTTACTTAACGAGCTTTAAACAACGTGATGACTTGATGACTTAGGATAATTATTTGTCAATTTGCAAGGTTTTGGTTCAACAAGACACGTGAGTGACAGCAATAGGACTCTGTTTAGACCCTTCGGATACGGAATCCTAAAAACGAGGAAAAGCAATATCTGGTCACATCTGGTATCTATCACAATTCCCAAAAAAATATGATAAGGATGATAGGTTGCGGCTGTCAATATTGTTTTATTGTATCAAATACCTACTTGTTTTACCTAGATAGTTTTGATGCTATGATAATTCGGGGTAGATATTCTATTTCAGTCACTGACAAGATATTATTTTCCCTAACTTTAGGGTAATAATTTTTTTAAAGCTAGCACTGCAACACTGGTTTTGTTGCTACCAACTTAACGGCGGAGGGAAAAGTTATACAAAATGTACTTTACAAGAAGATTCAAAATGTAAGATTAAATCAACTAGATTGTTCTAGCTTGGTAATGACAATTGACGTATTGACAATCATAAATGTGACAAAAATACACACAAGTAATAAAAAATCGCGCAGTGCCTACAGTAGGGTAACAAAGGGTTGGGTTACATGTGTACTACTTAACTCGGGACTAAGCAGGGATTAACCTTTAAGCACCGATGACGAATAACAGACCGCGTGTGTTTAGCACACGCGATAAATACGAACCGGGGATTAGGTACAACGGGCACTTAACTAAGACGCGTCGTCGGTTATATGATTGCATTGGGTGTATACCTGTAATGTTGTACATCGTAATTGTATATTAAATAAAAAAAATGATTTTCTTGGTGAGAAATGGTCTTTGAGAGGGTTAGGTTAGGTTAGGTTAGGTTAGGTTAGGTTAGGTTAGGTTAGGTTAGGTTAGTTACTGTGCTTCTGCTACCCCATTGTGAAAGACATGTCACTGTGATTGTAGGTTAGTTATCTCAGTTTAACAGTATGATTTAATACTCGTTTTATATCCAACCCACTTAACGGTAAAAATTTAGTTGGCGTATTCGATTGATTTCCCCGACACATTTTAATAATTATATATTTGCTTATCATGCTCTGCGCCATGTGTATCTCCCGAGATACACCCGGTATTTTGTTAAAGGTCAGGTGTATCGCGGGTGATACACTTTTGCCTTAGGACTTCTTGGCGCTGATTGTGTTAAATTATTACTAAATATGGATTTTAGATTGTTTCTAAACTATTAAATCGAAAAGGGATCGACTTTCACTCTATTCGTTTTAAAAAATAGTCCAATAGAGGTTCCAAAAGTGATTCTTACATGTGTGAGCTCACATATTAATTTCTACAAAGTTTTTTTCTAAGATGTTTTTTGGTATCGTGTGGGTATGTATGTATATGTTTGCGAGCTCGAAAATGTTCGCCCAAAACTTTTTGTCGCCGAAAACCTCGAAAATATCTCTTGTATGGCGATTTTTACACTAAAGGATTGGTCATACGATAACAGATAACTGTCTTCAAATAAAATAAAGAGTTTTTTTTTATAAGTCTTTGATTCACCTCTTTTTTGTGAAGTCAATAGTTTTAGCATAGGAGCGCCGCCACAAAGTCTACTTCAGTATGCGTTTTGGCTGTTAAATTGAAGAGGGTTCACTGGGATGTGTTTTTTTGGCTTTTTTAGGGTTCCGTACCACAAAGCGAAAAAGATGAACTTTTTTAGATCACTTCGCTGTCAGTCTGTCTATCTCTCTTAGTCCTATTTTCTCAGGAACACGTGAAGTATCAAGTTAAAACTGATATCTATTTTAATGAAACTGTGAAAAATTCAAATTTATAAGTCAAGGCTAAACAGGCTAAACATATAGCATAAACATAAACAGGCTAAACGCCAGGGTAAACATATCCTATATGGTACTTTCCGTAGACCTGGAATAATGAAATTTGACAAGAAGCAAGGTCAACAAAGAAATGAAACAAATACGAAAACCGTAAATTTGTAGTTAAATCACGAAAAAAACGCATACAAGAAAAGATACAAGAAACTTAGTCTTGTACGGGGAATTCTATGAATTGAGAATTCTATGTAATCCAATGGTATATTGTACAGTTTCTACTTTTTGTGATGGTTGGCTTTAACTCTGTTTCAGTCAGTACCACAGGTCTAAAGAAATAGTTACATTAAATCGATCCTAAGAAACTTAAGCTAGCCCGGGGCTTTGCCCCAGCAAGCCAGCCGCATTTCCCTGCTGAATTGCCATGCTCAACCTTTGGGCGAAGTAGGAACCTTAGGTCGCCAGACACACTGACAATTTTTTTAGATAGATCCTTAATTATTCCTTTAGTCTCTGACGACTATGGCCCGAACGTTTCTGCTGCAAGTGCCGCAAATATGTAATTTCTTTTCAAAAAAGCATATTTGCGGCACTTGGCCAATTGGGCGTCATCTGCGGCAGACCCCGGCTTACGGGCCGAACGATGGACGTGGGACGTGTCCACGCAGGTCACGTCCCACGCCAGAGGTCGCCCCAAAAACTAGGGCACAAGCGTGCAACCGTCAGGTCTTTTCCCGTCTGCCGCAGACAAGCCAGCCGGCTCCAGGGTAGATGGTATGTCTGCCGTCCCAAGGGCTCTACGAAAAAGGTCGAGGTGGACGACGGTGATGGGGCAGATGAGAGAAAATCAGGGAGAGCCTGGTCGCTAGTGGAGCGAATACTCAGCCCGCCATATTTAATGAGAAGATTCACTTGGGACCAGGATTGACAATTTAGCGAAATGTTCAAATTTTTTTCTATGGACTCTTTTATTACGGTATCTATGGATGATGTCAGATGAGGGAATTTCTAAATAGGACTGCATCGTAAGATGTATAAGAATTTAGGCGAAAAAAGACACAGCCTTAGTATGTAAATTGCGATATAGGCATCAATTTTAAAAACCGGTCAAGTGCGAGTCTAAATCGCGCACGAAGGGTTCCGTACCACCGTTCAATGGAAGCGATGGTGTGGAGTGAATAGTTTGGATTTTACACAGCAAAATATTGTTTACAAAGTTATTGGTGCGGTTACTTTCACACTCCATGTACGTAACCAGGTGCATCCATAAGTTTGTATGTGGTATTGAAAGAATTGTTGTATGGGAGCCCCCTTAAATATTTCTTTTATCCTGTTTTTTAGTATTTGTTGTTATAGCGGCAACAGAAATACATAATCTGTGAAAATTTCAACTCTCTAGCTAGCTAGGTTCTTGAGATACAGCCTGGTGACAGACGGACGGACAGCGAAGTCTTAGTAATAGGGTTCCGTTCTTACCCGTTGGGTACGGAACCCTAAAAAGCAGATCCGAACAATTATGAAAGTTAATGAATTTAGGATTTATTGTAGGGGCTATGGCATCTTCATATATTGGAGCGCCAAGTAAAATAAGAGAACTTCGGGTTAGTAGAATAAAATTGGGTGTTATTTGGTTAAAATTTTGGAGAATGGGTGCAGGCAGGGAGTTTTTCCGAGATAGAAACCTCACATTTATTGAAGTTTAGTGTGAGGCCTATCTCGCAGAAACGCCGTTTGATGGTGTTAAGGTCGTTTAAGACTGAAAGGGCCGTTCCTCCCAGCGTACCGTCGTGGTGGGTTGGATCGCGAGGCCGAGGAAAATTACGGGCCCAAGGGGATCTCCCTGCTGGCATCCGACGCTCGACGCAATTTCATGTTCGCCAAACATTAATTTAGAATGTGTGCCGTAGCACTGCGTTAGGTATTCCGAAATTTCCGGAAGTTCCTTTTGGATGTCCTGCGTACTTCGATCAATTTATTTAAAATCATTCCTCACGTCTAGTTTTAGAAAGACTTGGAAATTTGAATTTTCCAGAAAAGTGCGTGTGCCGTGCACCGCAGCTTCACATTCGCCCCTGATGCTGAAACCAAGCTGCTTGGGTTTGAACTTGTCTGTTCGGCGGGTATTAAACTCGTGGCAGCATAATTTGGACGCTAATCGCCGTAAAGAGCTCCCTACCGCTATTGGACGAATGCCGCCGTCTTTTTTTTTAGTGCTATTAGGTTAGCGCCGTATAAAATAGGAGCGATTTCACTACATACTTTACCTGATAGCATTAGGTTCATCAAAGCTGTCAACTCCTTGAATAGAGATTCGCCGGCATCGCCCAATAACGGGTTAGTTAGATCTTTGAGATGCTGAGGAGTTAGACCGCCCGCAGAGCCATTGGGAAAGGAACGGATCGCTTGAAAAGTGGCAATTTCGGCAAATTCGGTAACTTGCAGGGGTTGCGTGGCGATAGCTGGCGGTGCAGGAAGCTGTACCGACGTGGAGGGTGACGGATGCTTGTCTTTAAAGGCGGCGAGCATTTCTTCAGAGCAAGAAGCTAGGGTGTCGCTGGAAAATAAAAGTTTGGTGGCACTTCTTAAATTGCCGTCCGAAATTTTGCTTTCTATTACTCTAATTTTATTATTTTAGTTGGTATTGCAATTATCTCTGAAAGACGGCATCGAGAGATCTGCTGGGAAGTCGGGGCGAAGAACATTGTCTTTGATGATTGCGGATAGGGTACGTTAAGATTTGACGCGAGGAATATGGCAATTTTTATAAATGAACGTGAGCAACGCTTCCCATGCGGATAAGTTGTTATCAGAAACCACGCATTCTGTCATACTCCGATCCACAGCAACACGGGCGCCCTTAGGAATCCATTTAGCTATTTTAGTGCTAGATTTTAATGCTGTCAACTGCGTAATGGTGCTCGGGATGTGGGCCCCGTCTCGGTTGGTATAGGCGGGAACTATCGGAGGTAGGTCAATCCGTGGTATATGAGTATATCCACTGGAGCGATGGGTGTCACAATCTGATACCAGGTTGGCGCATAGCAAAGGGCTGCCCCCGCGCGTTGATTGACTCCTAAAGCGCTGCTGAAATTGTAGAAATTACCAACCGCAAATACTGCGATATGATTTTTCACTGTTACAGTTATTACAAAAAAAACTATGCAATGCTTTTAATTTTTGAAACAAGTTTCTTAAAATAGATTAGATAGTCGTTAAATGAGCTGCATTGCTATATGAATATCACGTGTAAGATATAAGTAAATCACGTAAATAAAAACGTTTTGTAAATATTTCGTTCACTTGCAGAAAATGATTTATGTTTACGAATATAAATAATAAAACATGATTTCAAACCTAACAATCCACGTAATCAAATAATGGTAAAAAAACTAACTGTCTAGAAGAAAATTTATAGAAATATATTCATAGAAATATGCTATCAAATTACAAGTATCAACCAAACATTGCAGCGCGCAGCGTAAACAAAATGATGGACAGCGTTTAAACTATTCACTTGTTTTACAGAAAATTTGACGAAAAACGTGGAAAACATTGTACTCTTTGACTTTACGGAATATTAGTGAAATGAAAACCTGGAAATACCTTGCTAAAAATCATTGAGGTCTCCGAGCGCCTCATGAAGTCACTATTCACAATTTTTCATAAAATATGACTATTTTTGTACCGAACAGAAAGATTATTATCACACAAGAAAGTACACAAAATTCTGAACAAGTCAAACTAAGCACTATTCAAAATAACAAAAGAAACCTCGGAAAAATCTTACTCACAAAGTACACATTGAAGGAAACCGAATCACACTGACTTGGTTAAGGATTGATGCACGGAGCGTTTTATGAAGCCCATAATAAAGGTCGTTTCACGGTCATGTATTTTCGGAACCAAAAACAACTAAATAATTTTCGTAGCGAGTTGGATTTCTAAAGGAGTTCCGAAGGCTTAGGAAAGTTTTAAACTTTAAACATTATATACTTAAATAAGTCTAAACATTGTATTTCTTTATTGCACAAAGATAAATAAAAAGTTACATTTGTTGAAAACATATTTACAAAGGCGAGCTTATCTCTAAAAAGAGATTTCTTCCAGCAAACCAAGGCATGATAGGAAAAAATACCAAGAAAGGCTAGGCAGTGCACAATATCAAATAACTTATCTATAATAAATAATAAATAAATAAATTGAATATCTATAAAATATGTAAAATAAAATATATATATACCAAACTACTAAATAAGTACCAATAGATACATAAACCTGTACATATAGTAATAATATACATACTATAACTACTATCATGAAAGAGATAGGAAGTGCTCTTTTACCCGGTTTTTGAAAGAGAAAAGAGTGGGACTGTCTCTTATCTTGCAAGGAAGTGCGTTCCACAGTCGGACCGCCTGCAACCTGAAGGTGTGCTCATACGCCGAGGTGTTGTGCCTTGGTGTGGCTAAGAGTGAGACCGTGTGAGATCTCCGGTGCCGATCTCCTGAAAAGAGATACTCAAAGCGCTGTCGAAGGTAGCTGGGGTAGCGCGGATTTTTCAATATATTAAAAAGATATGAAATAATATGAAATTCTCGGTGACGACGAATCGTTAGCCACCCCAACTCTTTGCGATATTGAGAAACGTGGTCGAATTTGCGCAACCCAAAGATAAACCGAATCCCGAGATTCTGAAGTCGTTCGAGTTTGTTCAGTAGATCTTCGTTCGCGCTTGCCCAACTGACATCGGCGTAATCGATTAGCGGCAGGAGAAGGGACTGTGCAAGAGTGATTTTGGTCTGCCGTGGCAGGAAGTACTGCAGCCGCCTGAGGGAGTGGAAGGACACAAAGACCCGTCTGCTGACCTCGCTGACATGTGGAGACCAAGACAAATGGCTGTCAAAATTAACCCCGAGGTTTTTGGCTTTGTCAGTAAACTCTATTGTGATGCCATTGTACGATACAGGAGCAATGGGCTTTTGTAATAAGGAAAGAGTGTGCCTGGTTTCTAAAATCATGGCTTGTGATTTGGTCGGGTTTACCAACAGCCCGTATGATGAGGCCCAGTCTTTCACATTCTCGTGGTCAGCATTCAGTGTCTCTACAGATGAAGCTACATCGCAAGGCGAAAAGTGGCGATAAATTTGGAGATCATCTGCGTACAGATGATACGAAGAAGAGAGGACGTCGGAGATGAAGTTTATGAAGACTGAAAATAGAAGAGGAGAGAGAATACCACCTTGAGGCACTCCTGAGGAAAGATCACACCATTGAGTTTCAGTCTCTTCAGATTTAATTCGTTGCTGACGACCTCTCAGGTATGAGTCGAACTAGTTAGCAGCGTGGAAGGACACATTCAGTGAGCTCAATATTGCGACAAGGATGTCAAAATCGAAAACATATTTGTATGCGTAATGTGTCGTTCAGTCGCAGAATGTAGGTAACTTTCGCGACATACATACCAAAATGCGAAAATAAATTACGTTGTTCCATACCTAAACGGTATGGAACAACGTTACGATTTGCGACAGGTGCATTTTGCGATAGGTACGATTTGCGAGAGGTGCATTTTGCGGTTTTTATTTTGTCACAGGGTACGTTTTGTGATAGGTATATTCTGCGCCTGAACATACCGCCATTTTCTATAAATAATTTTTCGATAGACTAGTTATTTTGATATAAGTTGTATAAGAGAACTGTCAAAATAGATACCTTGGTAAGCTAATCTATCGGAGAACTATTTATGGGAAATGACTGGTAATGAAAGGTACCTCGACAACTCAAACTGTGCCAATAGAAAATAAGCTGTAGTGTAAGCGAAATAGAGGTGAAATTTGAAATTTCAAGGTTGTTTATGGAAACAAAAAATCAAATCCTGCCAACTTGAAACTCAAGTGTTTTCTTAAAAACTAACTGGTTAATAAGCCATTAATAAAATGCCGAGTTATGATATGCAAACAGGTTAATATAAACAAACAACCCAAGCCAACGATCAGTCAAACAACCTAAACACGCCTTTATATTTTCAATGGCCGACTTCGTTTAGCACAGATTTAATGGCGTCCACATGCTATCTTAGTCTTTGTCTCTGTGTCCCTTTCTTACAGTCTGTCATGGCGACACGTGTGGTTGTTTGGGATCATTTGGTTGGGAGAATAATTGTGAAATTTTCCACAATTTGCGTGATATTGTTTTTAAAAGTGCTGGGGTGGGGACTGGGGACTGCTGTGTGACTTACAAAGTATTTCCTCATGATTCTATATCTATATTCTAAAAATGGCACCGATTAGACACTATAGATCGTGTGTAATTTGTATAAAAAGATATGGTCGACAAAATTTTATTAAAAGGAAATTTATGACAAAATTTCCTATAGATGAAGATCATGAAATACAACTTGACTAAAATAATAAAGTATTTTGTCCCCTTGAACTATCAGCGAGACTAAAATTATACTCTATCTTTCTGAAATGAGAAAAAATATTTGTATGTTTGTAAACAATAGTGATGAAAATTTTCACTCTATCGATAAACGGATTAAGTATGAGTCGATAAACTTTACCTTAATATGCTGTTATAGTGGATATTTTGGAATAGTTTTGCATAGATGCTGTTGCGTACAGTCAGAGACAAGACTCTTTACACTTTTTCTTATGATCGCATTTTTCATTTTGTAATTTAAATTAAACATCTTCTGGTTTTTATGTAAACAAGTAATAGTTTTGTACGTGATGAAACTCTATGTAACGCCCGCGCGGACGTATAGAAACCGTTGCAGAGTTTCACTGAAATTCACGGAGTAGTCGACGATCTCCTTGTCCACGCGGACGCATATAAATCGAGCCTAAGTCTCGATCTTCCTGTTCTTTTGTAAATTGTATAACTTTAAATTGATGCTTTTGTTAATTGTAAGTAAAAAAAATTGTATTTTTTTTATTGAAAAATATTTTAAATTATTTATTGTCTTATTGTTACGATAAATGTTTTCTCATATGATAAACCCAGGTTGCCCCTGACGATAATTTATCGATATCGATTTAATCAGGAACTACATTTTGTCATCCCTAATTGTACTCGTAATGTTGGTATGACGTATTTTGACATTTAAATTTTTGCTGTATTGGTATTGCTAGTTGTGCTAAATAGATTCCATTTCCAAGTAAGGAAGTCCCGTCTCTTAAAACGGTAGTGATTATATTCTCTTTGTTCGTACCAATTTGTGACACGCAGCGCACAGACACTAACTTATTTTACCTGAATACAGAATTATTGACAAAAACTCATATTTCCTGAAAATAAAAGTAATTTGAAATGTTTAATTTATGTCTGTAAATATCTTAGAGTAGTTAACATGCATTTCTTGCTATTAGAAATAATTCTAGGCACTTTACTGACCATGAAAAGATTCCTAAATAAAACCGGTCAAGTGCGAGTCTAAATCGCGCACGAAGGGTTCCGTACCACCGTTCAATGGAAGCGATGGTGTGGAGTGAATAGTTTGGATTTTACACAGCAAAATATTGTTTACAAAGTTATTGGTGCGGTTACTTTTACACTCCATGTACGTAACCAGGTGCATCCATAAGTTTGTATGTGGTATTGTTGTATGGGAGCCCCCTTAAATATTTATTTTATCCTGTTTTTTAGTATTTGTTGTTATAGCGGCAACAGAAATACATAATCTGTGAAAATTTCAACTCTCTAGCTAGCTAGGTTCTTGAGATACAGCCTGGTGACAGACGGACGGACGGACGGACGGACAGCGAAGTCTTAGTAATAGGGTCCCGTTTGGAACCCTTCAGGTACGGAACCCTAAAAAACGAACCATTTTCACGAAGTATTTTCTAGCACAATTTTAACAGATTCTGCCTAAACTAATTAACAGATTTGAAACACGTATTCTCCAAACTACATTTATACCAAATTTACAGTAATAAAGTACTTACTTCATTAATAAATATAGAGAAGAAACATTCCCACAATCCTCCAACGAACCAAAACTTCAAAGCACAACAGCGACTTTTTTTTTCATTGTGTTCATAGATGTTTTGCTACACAGCAATAGTGATGTCCACCTCGGATCGATTTCAATCGATCGAACTCGAGTGACTCGTCTTGTAATAGAATAAATTGCATTTTTACACCACTAGTCGCCGAATCAGCTGGTCGCATCATATTGGACGCCGATCCCTTTATCACATTCGAAACTGGTATACAATAGTGCAGGCCAGCGCCCAACGGTCTTTGCCTCCTTTTTATCCATCACCTGAGTGGATATGGGCATCTTCAGCCCGCGATCACCTTTATAAAGTTTATTATCATTACAAATGAGCATTCCCTTAACTGGGCCTGTGTGTATATTCTATCTATCACCCTTAGAATTGCACCCAGTTATTTTGTGGGCCAGTCATACATCATCATTTGATGGAAACCTTTAGAATTGCACCCAGTTATTTTGTGGGCCAGTCATACATCATCATTTGATGGAAACCTTTAGAATTGCACCCAGTTATTTTGTGGGCCAGTCATACATCATCATTTGATGGAAACCTTTAGAATTGCACCCAGTTATTTTGTGGGCCAGTCATACATCATCATTTGATGGAAACCTTTAGAATTGCACCCAGTTATTTTGTGGGCCAGTCATACATCATCATTTGATGGAAACCTTTAGAATTGCACCCAGTTATTTTGTGGGCCAGTCATACATCATCATTTGATGGAAATCGAACATTGACCTACGTGGCTTGTCATACAATAGTGACAAGTTTCATTATGACTGTACAGCTACTTCACTACAGCAATATTAATCTTGAACGTGTATGCTGATGATGCTTGCAGGGCGCCGAGATGTTTCTTGGAGCTTCTATTATGTTTATACGTATATCTTCTTGTTGTGAATTTTGTACAATACTCTGTTTATTTTAATAAGTGCTTCACAGACCATATAGGATGCAACGTATTTTTCCTTCTGGTGTCTACGCATAGAAAATTTGTAAATAATATTGTGTGAATTGTAATTTAGTTCCTACGGGTACTTTTTACTGGACGTCGAAAATGTTGACCATCATGATTAACCGTTCACTCCTTCCTGCTGTAAGTGGTTGCAAAAAACAGAACCCTTCTTCTCGAGCAGATGGAAAAATAATAACTTCATGTTTCAAATAATCTGAAGATTGACAAAACAGCCTGTTACTGTTTCGTGAATTCGTATGTAACAGATAAGTTCGTGATTATGACAATTAGGGACCACCATTTCGTAAGTGAACCATATTAGCGACGTCAATGTTTATTTTCTGAACGTCCATTTGTCTATCATTTAACCGGCTGGGAGCAGCGTTGGCATTTTATCCAAATAAACTTTATTTTCTCGAGTCTATTATCTACTATAATTAAGTTTGTTCTTATGGTTGCGCACCCCAATGCGGAACATAGAATTACACCTTCAGCTTTCTTTTACTGACTAACCGAGCAACAAAATTTAATATATTTATAACCATCAAATAAATAACAAGTACATTAATTTTCCTAATCTATCTATGTATACTTCTAACAATATAAAATGGTCGGGCCATTAGGCTCGAAAATGAAAGATGAAATCCTAAGTTATATACATGTTACCGGCCAAATCAGGTTTGGCCCGTAACACATATATACATAGTCAGGTCATAAGTTCTGTCACATGTTCAATATGAAATAATTTAGACATGTTTATTATTTATGTAAACATTTATATAGCAAAATGAACTTAATAAAACATAGATTCTTATGGTAATAAAGTTTATTCAAAATGACCCCCGCGCTTTTGAATACAGGCCTTTATTCTGCGCGGCCAGTCGTCTATCGCAGCACGAACGAGGTCCATGTCAATATCGGCGGCTGCCTTAATCAAGGATGCCTTGAGTGACTCCAAATCAGGATGAGGCTTTGAGCAGGCCTTTTCCTGCAAGTGTTGCCATATCTTGTAGTCTAACGGATTCAAATCTGGACTGGAGGAGGGCCAGTCTTCGTGCCGGATGAAGTCGATTTCACGCGCCGCCAGCCAGTCCTGGGTGCTTTTCGCTCTATGAGCTGGCGCAGAATCTTGTTGGAATACCCAGTGCCTGTTATTAAACATGGTATGAGAAACAGGTTCCACAAGGTTCTTGAGGACTGTATTTTGATACACAACTGCATTCGTTTTTTCGCCTTTCTCACAAAAATGTACCTCAGTTAAGCCCCAATAAGAGACTCCCAACCAAACCATGAGCGAGGATGGAAAATGACCTCGTTGGACACGCGGAATACGGTTGCTCGCTTCTTCACTGCTGTGTGCGTACACCTTATCATTTTGTTTGTTGTAGCTATCTTCCACGTTGAAAATTTTTCATCCGAAAAAATTATTTCCCGATGCTTTTTTCCCGCGTACCGCTTCAACAAAGCACGGCATCTCTTCAGTTTCAGGTCCATTAAACGAGCGTCCAAACGATGTCCTGTTTTTCTTCGATATGCCCTAAGCCCTAAGTCTTCATTTAACACCCTTTTCACCGTGGTCCTGCTTAACCCCATCTGAAGGGCCAACAGTTTCTGCTTACGTATGGGATTTCTTTGAATTCGCGCCTTCACAGCTTTTATCACTGCTGGAGTCCTAACAGAGCGAGGGCGAGCACTTCTTGACCTGTCATCTACACTAGAGTCTTCATTGTATCGTTTTATGGTACGATAAACGAATCTTTTGGTTATATTCAAATTTTTCAGTAAGTCGAAAATCTGAATTGGCGCGTAACCGCAACGATGCAACGCAATAACTGCGACACGGTCTTCTTTAAGTGTCCACTCCATATTTAAAAATGAGGAAAATTCTAAAAAGTACACATTTTTATTTTCATGAAAAATTCGAAATTCGAATTCAATAAACTTTTTTGTGGCCAGCGTTCTAAATTCAAAAGTTTTTATTGTGTGACAGAACTTATGACCTGACTATTCAAAAGTTTTTATTGTGTGACAGAACTTATGACCTGACTATTCAAAAGTTTTTATTGTGTGACAGAACTTATGACCTGACTATACATATGTATTCAGATGGGGTTAAGCAGGACCACGGTGAAAAGGGTGTTAAATGAAGACTTAGGGCTTAGGGCATATCGAAGAAAAACAGGACATCGTTTGGACGCTCGTTTAATGGACCTGAGACTGAAGAGATGCCGCGCTTAGTTGAAGCGGTACGCGGGAAAAAAGCATCGGGAAATTATTTTTTAGGATGAAAAACTATTCACCGTGGAAGAGAGCTACAACAAACAAAATGATAAGGTGTACGCACACAGCAGTGAATAAGCGAGCAACCGTATTCCGCGTGTCCAACGAGGTCATTTTCCATCCTCGCTCATGGTTTGGTTGGGAGTCTCTTATTGGGGCTTAACTGAGGTACTATCGAACCATCTGAATCATGACCCACCATAAGCCTATTTTGCTAAACCCCTTAAATGTAAGTAGGTCGAAATTCGCTTGAATGTTTATTTCCTTGGTAACGAACTTGTTATAATTTGATTAGACACTGACATTACGATAGATCTTACAAGTTTGAAAGTTTCAAACGAATTATCAGGAAAGTGGGTCATGATTCAGTTGGTTCGATTGTACATTTTTGTGAGAAAGGCGTAAAAACGAATGCAGTTGTGTATCAAAATACAGTCCTCAAGAACCTTGTGGAACCTGTTTCTCATTCCATGTTTAATAAAAGGCACTGGGTATTCCAACAAGATTCTGCGCCAGCTCATAGAGCGAAAAGCAAACAAGACTGGCTGGCGGCGCGTGAAATCGACTTCATCCGGCACGAAGACTGGCCCTCCTCCAGTCCAGATTTGAGTCCGTTAGATTACAAGATATGGCAACACTTGGAGGAAAAGGCCTGCTCAAATCCTCATCCTGATTTGGAGTCACTCAAGGCATCCTTGATTAACCCTTTAACGCACACCCTTACATATTTTGAAAATTCATTATTTTTCCTGTTAATTATTATTCTTTGAACTAAATTATAAAACTTTTACTATGGGTAGCACTCATGATTGATATTAGTTTTACAGAAAATTAAAAAAATGTTGTGGCTATTAAACTGACCAGTGACTGTTAGGAATATGTGTCTGTCAGGTTGCAATCACTGGCTAGTATACTGACCACCCATTTCTTTTTATTTCTGTTAAGGATAATGTGTTTTTATGAAAAAAAAAATATATATTTTAATCAACATTTATTCTTACACAATGAGCAAAAACAAAAACATTTCTTTAGTAATGTTAACAAAATCACTCTTCTCCTGTTTCATTTTGAGATCCAGATTTATTGAGATCTTTTTATTATTAAAACTAATTATATGAAAAAAATAATTAGGAACTTCTTCCATAAAATAAACAATAACTATTCGGGCATTTAGTTAGGTAGGTACTGTACATTTTAAAACTGATTATTTTGATTTCTTCTCTTTTCCTGATTCATGAAATGGCACAAAACATTCTACACACAAAGCGACATTGCAGCTAATGCAATCGGAAACACTTCTCTTTGGCTTAGCTGTTGTACTGCAATATCGACATCTGCGCGGATTTTTCTTTACAGATCTTATCAATTTATGATCACCTCCTTCTTGGGATTGAAAAATAGGCAATGATTGTTCAACTTTTCCGATCAATTCATCAGCTAGTTTGCTTCTAAATTGCAAATGAGTGATTGGCTTATTACCTACAGGGTGAGCTTTTGTCCATGTATCCTTGTATATAATGTATGCATTTACTATCGCAGCGTCTATGAGGTAAAACCAAATCTTCATCCACCATCGGCGTGATTTCCAGGAAATACTATATGACGACATGTGCTGGTCAAATTTGTCAACCCCCACCATGTATTTGTTATAATCAATTATAGGCTTAGGGCAAGAAACGCGCTCTTTTTCACCATGGGAATTAGTGCGACGTACATGACCTTTCATATTAGGATTATGCATGTTAGATGCGACGCATACAGCCTTGTTACCGCGATCTCTCCATTTGGTGACAGATATATTAGATTTTGTCGTAGCGCATGCACTCTCACTCATGGCCACCAATAAAGGTAATGCAGTAAAAAAGCGGTCAAAAAATAAGCAGTAGCCAACACCTTCAAACATAACGGCCAACTTCATCACAACAGACTCCCCAAGACTTACTTCTTTACCACCGGTCAAACTTTTTCCTTCATATATCTCAAAGCCAAGCATATAACCAGTAACGGCACAGCAAATAACCCACACCTTGAAGCCACGTTTGATTGGTTTGAGAGGCATGTATTGTTTGAGTGTACAGCGACCTTTGAAGGCTATCATGCTTTCATCGATTGATGAGTTGTCTATGAGGACTGAAAGCAGATCTAAAAACCGCAGAAAAATGTCTCAACAGCGGGCGTATCTTGAAAAGCCTATCAAATCCTGGCTGTCCTCTTGAAACCATATTCTCATTGTCATTGACATGTAAAAATCTCAATATTTTTAGAAATCGGCGCATACTCATTACCCTGCTAATACGGTGAACATGAACATTGGGATCTTGTGACCAGTAAAGCCTCATAGAAGGCAGGCTATGGAAACCCATAATAATCAAAACTCCTATGAACTTCTTGAGTTCATCTTCACAAAGGTTCAAAGACTGGCCATTTTGAGTGGCATACTTATTGCTTTCTGTAACCATAAGATTGAAGAAGCCCGTCGTAAAAAAGAGAAAAAGTGCATTCAGCGGTGATGATAAGTCAACTTCAGCATTTATACCTGTGTATTGGTTGAAAACAGTATTTTTGTATTCAGAAGGAGTTCGGAATCGTTTGTTGCTCCATTCAGTGAGTAATCGTTGGTTGTCCTCAGCTGAATCTAAATTTGCTATGGGTGGCACATCTTGAGGCGTCGGTTCATGATATGTAGGTAACTCTTCATGTGTCTGAATATCTTGATATGAAGATACACTTCGAGTACTCGGTCCACTCCCTTCAGTAGTAACCGTCACGTTATGAACATCATCAGCGTCTGAATCACCACCAGCGTCTGAATTCATCGCTTGGTCGTCATTTATGGCAAACAATTCCTGCCAATCATCCTCAGTTAGCGCCTCAAGTCCAGATTTCCACGATACATTCTAAAAAAAACAATAAACAAAATATATAACGTAACGAGCTTCATTTTATATACGCCATTTACTTTAGGTCAAAATACGTAAATAAAACATACAATATTTTTCACTATCAATGTAATAATAACCAAACCAAACGTTACACCATAAATTAGGTTAAACTATTCAAAATACAACAAAATAACCTTTGTAATCATGTATGTATCAAGCGGATTATGAAAATATTTATAACAATAAAGTCGTGTCAAAGTGGTGTATGTAATTTTTAGGTTAGTTTTTTTTTCACGCTACCAAGATTTTGATTACACGAAAAACAGTTATTATTTATTTGTATCTTTATATTTATGAGTAAAATAGAAGCAAAATATAATAAAAAGACTATTATTACTTACTTTTACCGGTAAAAATAATAATTTGATATAAAAACACACAGAGATAAACTGCACTTGCACGTGGTTACTTCAAATGTAATTCGTTGAGTGCACGGTGGCTTGTATACTAGCCAGGTCAAAAATGGGCGCGAAACTTTTTTATCATGCGTAAGCGGCGTTTGATGGTTAGTTTACTGGACGGTGTGCTTTATCTTGATGCGTAAATATCAATAAGGTTCAGACTACGATTAAAAGTCTATGAATTATGACCCTTATTTTAGGTGGCCTTTTTATTAGCCACTTTGTATGACCTGTCCTATAAAGAGGGAGGCAGCCGCCGATATTGACATGGACCTCGTTCGTGCTGCGATAGACGACTGGCCGCGCAGAATAAAGGCCTGTATTCAAAATCGCGGGGGTCATTTTGAATAAACTTTATTACCATAAGAATCTATGTTTTATTAAGTTCATTTTGCTATATAAATGTTTACATAAATAATAAACATGTCTAAATTATTTCATATTGCACATGTGACAGAACTTATGACCTGACTATGTATATAGGCTGAACTTACCATAAAAAGAGAATTTTTCGGCTGTTTCTTTGACTTTTTCCTATATATATATATAACTCTATGCGTTAGTCTCGCTAAAACTCGAAAATGGCCCAACCGTTTTATGTTGTTCCTCTTCTTTTTATTCTCCTTAGCCCACAGGAGGTTTAGGTAAAAAAAAAATAAGGAAAAAGTCAAAGAAACAGCCGAAAAATTCTCTTTTTATGGTAAGTTCAGCCTTTAGCGGACTTACCATAGAGTTACGACGCAAAGAGTTTCCTATGTCTGAACCGTCTGAGTATGACAATGACGATCTTTAGTTAAGTGCCTATAAAATGATGGACGAACTGTTTTCTGACCGGGAACTAGAGAATACCAAAAACGCCTTGTGAAGCAGCGCCACGGACAGCAATCGTCCGCCAACTTATTACACATTTCGAAATCCAATGCTCACAAAGTATATCAGATTTGTCTTAATCGCATTTATAACTAGCACCCCCAGTTCATTACGATTAGACGTAAATACGACTTCACGTCAAAATGCCACGGGTCTTCTAAAGACGGAAGGATAAGGAAACTGAAAACTCATTAAAGTTAACGCCCGCAGATAAAAACAATTAGTTTGAACTGAACTACTTTGAAGTCGAAGTCTGTAAGTTGTACAGCAATAAACAGAGTTCTTGTTTAATTTAAAAAAAACACCAATAGTAACAACAAACCAAACCAACAAAGCTACCGTCATGCATTTTCCGATACGGTGTGGCAAAGGCACAGTTAAATATGTATCAACATCGTTGCCGTCACACGGTGTACAAATCTACGATACTACACCTATATAATACTCAAGTAATAGTGTCCTAGCGCAGAAACCTCATCTACAAGAAACTTGATGCATATTTCCTTCGCTTTTCTACTCCATTTTATAGGACAAAAAGGCTACGGGGCAAAAATGGCGACCTTTTTTCTCATATCTTCTGCAATATTCGAGAGTATCTCGCCCACGCAATAAACATTTTGGCGCCCAATTCCGCTTGCAATATGACGTCTCAGTGACGATTACGCGACAACGACGGACTAATTAAGCCACTGAAGCGTAAACCAGGCGACGTTTTAGTGTTTAGGTGGGTATTTATTTGGCGTTTGGAGATTCATTTTCATGCAGTTAATAATGAAAAAATAAATGAAAGAAGCCCATTAATTTCTCCACTGAGAGGCACAGGCCTTTACCCGAGTAAGGTTGCGCTAGACTCCGTCACGTTGGCTCAGTGTGGGTTGATGGAGGAGTTTTACGTCTACTACACTACCAAGTAACGATAGTAGCTTGGACCTACCGTCCAATAATGTACTTAAGATATATTAATTATCTTATTGGTACGTGGTCAGCACCGGGTTTGAACTTGCATCTCCTGCGTGAGAAGCAAGCGCGAATCCAACTAGACCACGGAGCTCATACTAGACCACGGAGCTCATACTTGACCACGGAACTCGTACGAAACCACGGAGCTCATACTAGACCACAGAGCTCGTACGAGACCACGGAGCTCATACCAGACCAGCGGATCCCAGAGGGATCGCGTGTGTCGCGGTGCTGTTGAGAAATTCTTTGGAAAAATTGCTGTTATAAAATTGTGATTGGTGGTTTTCAACTTTTTTTATCCCTTGTCGCTCTTGGGCTCATGGGTGCATCATAAGGACTGTCTCCTCCCATTGGGCAGTCGTGGAGCGGGATAAAGAATCATCGTGTGCTGCACTGCAAACAAAAGGTAGTGATTCGCTGCTGGTCCGGCCGAGGTTTGAACTTATGCTTCGATGTTTGAGAAGCGAGCGTGTTGCCTCTGGGCCAAACGGTGTGGGGACAACGCGATGAATTTGCGCTTCGCTTACTGCGTGCACGCCTAATGCTAGTGCTACGCGAGAGTGCTACGCGTCACAGCTCGTCACATATGTACTACGAGCTACGCCACATCGTGCATTCCTCAGCCTCGCTACTCCAAGTTTGTACTGACGTCCGTGCAGTTCAAGGTGCCCAATTTACAGAGCTTTCCTCCACATACTCCTACAGCGCCTGCCAATTTGCAGCTATCGAAGGCACCCGTATCGGTGTCGGAGCCAGATCTGGCGCAATTAAGGCAAGAAAGCAATATCACACTGCGTCATAAGAGACCTCGACTCGGTGATGGAGATGACGCCGAGCCACTACAAACTTTGTTGATGGAAATGCGATTGTTGAGAGAAGAAACGCAAGTCATGCGGGAATTCAGGCGGGAAACCAATGAATTTCGCTCAACGCTTGGTACCTGCAATCAGCGGATCGACGAGGTGGAGTGGCGGGTCGGAGACCTCGAGAAGAGGGTCACAGACGTAGTGGTGTTGACGGGAATGAAGGTCTTGGAGGAGGCCATTACCAACCCACACGGCTCTGGTGCTGACGTATCCATATCCATAGTCGTTGATTATAAGAGGGAATTATTTCCATAGCAGGACATCTGTGATAATAAGAAGGAAGTGCTCTCTCTTATTATCAAATATGTTCCACCATGGATTCGATAATGCTACGGTTTGGTGGTTCGGTAGTTACCTGTAGGACCGTGCGCAAACAGTCGGATTACAAAAAAGTGGTGGTACGATGCGGTATATGGAACTCATACTAGGCCATGGAGCTCATACTGGACCACGGAGCTCATACTAGACCACGAAGCTCGTACGAGACTACGAGACTCATACTAGGCCACGGAGCTCATACTGGACCACGGAGCTCATACTAGACCACGAAGCTCGTACGAGACTACGGGACTCATACTAGGCCACGGAGCTCATATTGGACCACGGAGCTCATATTAGACCACGGAGCTCATACTGGACCACGGAGCTCATACTAGACCACGAAGCTCGAACGAGACCACGGAACTCATACTGACCACGCAGATCATACTGGACCACGGAGCTCATACTAGACCACGGAGCTCATACTGGACCACGGAGCTTATACTAGACCACAAAGCTCGTACGAGACCACGGAACTCATACTGACCACGCAGAACATACTGGACCACGGAGCTCATACTGGACCACGGAGCTCATACTAGACCACGGAGCTCATACTAGACCACGACGCTCGTACGAGACTACGGGACTCATACTAGGCCACGGAGCTAATACTGGACCACGGAGCTCATACTAGACCACGAAGCTAGTACGAGACCACGGAACTCATACTGACCACGCAGATCATACTGGACCACGGAGCTCATACTGGACCACGGAGCTCATACCAGACCACGGAGCTCATACTAGACCACGACGCTCGTACGAGACGACGGAACTCATACTGGACCACGGAGCTCATACTAGACCACGAAGCTCATACATGACCATGGAGCTCATACATGACCACGGAGCTCATACAAGACCACGGAGCTCATACATGACCACGGAGCTCATACTGGACCACGGAGCTCATACTGGACCACGGAGCTCATACTAGACCACGGAGCTCATACATGAGCACGGAGCTCATACTGGACCACGGAGCTCATACTGGACCACGGAGCTCATACTAGACCACGACGCTCGTACGAGACTACGGGACTCATACTAGGCCACGGAGCTCATACTGGACCACAGAGCTCATACTAGACCACGAAGCTTGTACGAGACTACGGGACTCATACTAGGCCACGGAGCTCATACTGGACCACGGAGCTCATACTAGACCACGAAGCTAGTACGAGACCACGGAACTCATACTGACCACGCAGATCATACTGGACCACGGAGCTCATACTGGACCACGGAGCTCATACCAGACCACGGAGCTCATACTGGACCACGACGCTCGTACGAGACTACGGGACTCATACTAGGCCACGGAGCTCATACTGGACCACGGAGCTCATACTAGACCACGAAGCTAGTACGAGACCACGGAACTCATACTGACCACGCAGATCATACTGGACCACGGAGCTCATACTGGACCACGGAGCTCATACCAGACCACGGAGCTCATACTAGACCACGACGCTCGTACGAGACGACGGAACTCATACTGGACCACGGAGCTCATACTAGACCACGAAGCTCATACATGACCATGGAGCTCATACATGACCACGGAGCTCATACATGACCACGGAGCTCATACATGACCACGGAGCTCATACTGGACCACGGAGCTCATACTGGACCACGGAGCTCATACTAGACCACGGAGCTCATACATGAGCACGGAGCTCATACTGGACCACGGAGCTCATACTGGACCACGGAGCTCATACTAGACCACGACGCTCGTACGAGACGACGGAACTCATACTGGACCACGGAGCTCATACTAGACCACGAAGCTCATACATGACCATGGAGCTCATACATGACCACGGAGCTCATACATGACCACGGAGCTCATACATGACCACGGAGCTCATACATGACCACGGAGCTCATACTGGACCACGGAGCTCATACTGGACCACGGAGCTCATACTAGACCACGGAGCTCATATATGAGCACGGAGCTCATACTGGACCACGGAGCTCATACTGGACCACGGAGCTCATACAGGACCACGGAGCTAATACTGGACCACGGAGCTCATATTAGACCACGGAGCTCATACTGAACCACGGAGCTCTTACTGGACCACGGAGCTCATACTGGACCACAGAGCTCATACCAGACCACGGAGCTCATACTGGACCACGGAGCTCATACTGGACCACGGAGCTCATACTGGACCACGGAGCTCATACTGGACCACGGAACTCATACTGGACCACGGAGCTCATACTGGACCACGGAGCTCATACTGGACCACGGAGCTCATACTGGACCACGGAGCTCATACTAGACCACGGAGCTCATACATGACCACGGAGCTCATACATGACCACGGAGCTCATATATGACCACGGAGCTCATACTGGACCACGGAGCTAATACTGGACCACGGAGCTAATACTGGACCACGGAGCTCATACTAGACCACGGAGCTCATACTGGACCACGGAGCTCATACTGGACCACGGAGCTCATACTGGACCACAGAGCTCATACTAGACCACGGAGCTCATACATGACCACGGAGCTCATACTGGACCACGGAGCTCATACATGACCACGGAGCTCATACTGGACCACAGAGCTCATACTGGACCACGGAGCTCATACTGGACTACGGAGCTCATACTGGACCACGGAGCTCATACTGGACTACGGAGCTCATACTGGACCACGGAGCTCATACTGGACCACGGAGCTCATACTGGACCAAGGAGCTCATACTAGACCACGGACCTCATTTCATGCAGTTACTGATAGAAAATAAAATATAATGTAAGTACGCAAGAAAATTCCCTTCCAAAATTTTCCAAAATTAGCTATAGCTTTAATGTTAACCAAATAAATAATCACAGACTAGTTGCACCCTGGTTTAAACTCGCGAAAGTTTGCAATTCTTTAAAGTTTCTATTTAGAAGCCATTAATTAGGTAGTTTAAAAAGTAAAAAACACGCATATATTAAAACGTTAAAACAAATAGTTCCACTATCCACCTTCAGCTGCCATCTTGAGCTCGATACCGTCACTAATCCATGAATCACCGAGACGATTCTAAAGAGCCCAAACTCGGTAGGATTGCGTAATTTTATTGTAATAATAATAAATATTGGAGGACAAACTTACACAAATCGAACTAGGCCCTTAGAAAGCTCAATAAGTCTTGTGTTACGGCTACTAGACGGCGATATATTTAATACAGATAAATACTTATGTAAATACATTGAAAATATCTAAGACTAAGAAACAAATATTCATCCTCATCACACAAATGTTGGTCTTACCGGAATTCGAACCCAGGACCGTCAGCTTCGTAGGCAGGTTAGGCTAAAGAGACATCCTGTGACCACCACTGGCTCCATCATCAGATCAGCCCGATGGTATCATAATATTGCATTGTCACCGAACTTACTTTATTTTTTAACTTACTTTACTTTACTTATTTTTGCTCAATAGTAAATCGGGAAGTGGGTCAAATTTAACTTGCAAGATTTGTTTATATAACTACTTTATTACTAACTTTATTACTTTATAACTAAGGCTATAGGGGACCCTAATAAAATCGTGTTAATATTACGTCATTTAAAAACGGATATTACAATATTCAAGATGACATAAATGATAACAGTACATTGTGGTACATCTAACTCAGCATAGAACTCGCATTATTATTTTTTTCATTATTTATTCCTGCATATTATTTATAATATCTAATATGTGTACTAGTTGAACAAAATAGTAGTTTATGTGACTGATACATAATGGAAGGCATTAAAACTCGGGAGTGGGTTAATGAAACGAGCCGAAGACGAGTTTCATAATAATATCACTCGAGAGTTTTAATGCCTAATTATGTACAGTTACATACACTAGTTTAAATACACACATATCATAAGCTCTCTTTGATGTGTTCAGGAACCGCATGTTTGACCGGCATTGTGGCATTGAGTTTTTTAGCTTGTTCACAAATATTTGTGTGATGAGCACGATTATTTGTTTCTTAGTCTTGGATTTTTTCTATGTATTTACATAAGTATTTTTCTCTATTAAATATATCGTCGTCTAGTACCCATAACACAAGCCTTATTGAGCTTACTATGGGCTTAGTTCGATTTGTGTAAGATTGTCTTCTAATATTATTGTTCTAGAATCAAAAAAACGCTCCTAAACGAGGAATAACGCTTAAAAGACGGTCATTAATACCCATCGTCTTAAGACTGACTCAACGTGGGTGCAACTGTGCCTCCGCCATCCCGTATGGAAAAAGTCGTGACGCTACTTGTAGTCTAGTTTCAAGGTTATCTATCACCTTGAAGTTTATAATCATTTTAAAACCCTTGTTAAAAGCAATGTTTACGCCAAAGTTCATTGTTTCATTTATCTTTTCATTTCATCTGAAATGTTCTTGTTACTTTTCTTTTGTTAGGTTGGACTTTGTAAATTAATTTCCGTTTTCAATCTCAATCACAAAGCCTTTATACAATATACACCCACGTCCTGAATTTTCTGCTTTATGACGAAGCTTTTTGTGGATTTTTGGCATCTTGTGTTTTATTGTGCATGCTGATTTCAATTATAAATCTCTTCTCAAATATGAATACAGCTGTCTATTTGGAGAAATTAATATCATCATCATTTTGTTATGCAGCCCTTAGTTTCCTTAGACAGCCTTTTTTACATTTTTGGTAATTTGTCCAATATCTCGCAACATTCAAGGAACTCTTTGTTTGATTTTTGTCCCTTTCCAATACGCAAAGAAATCGAGATGCCATTATAATAGCCCAATTTATCTGATGTTTTTTGAGCTTACACATATTTCTACAAAATATTTTTTATGCTTAACAAAAGTCACAAACAGGGCTACAACTTTTGGTGACACAAAGACCTCGTTAAACTTGGTTTTCTAAGGCTTGAACGGATGTTACGCGATTGTTTTTTTGGACCTGGAAGGTGATTTCAAACAGGCAGTATGGACTATTCTACCAGATGACACAGCAAGAGTGGCCTTGCCGGAGCCTAGATTGCATTTATAGTCCTAAGTAGAAAATCAAGTATTCAAAGCCCCTGAACGGATATTTCCCGAAAAACTTTTAGACCTGGACCGTGTTCTGGAAATATGCAATAGGGATGTAGAACCGCATCGCGCCATTCACTAAGCTTATATTGCTGCAGCTGGGTCCATGCTGCTATTACCGAAGGTTGCTGATGTTCAGAAGTCGGGTCACCACTTTGCCAGAGGCAATTATAAGGAGAGCGACATCTTCGGGAGTAAAGTAAAAGGCTTGAGATGCGCGCAAATACTAGACAAATTTATTATAGGAAATACTATAAGCTTATATACAACTTACTACAAAACTACGTGATGAATATAATTATACCTTATCTGTGACGGTCGTCAACTTATCTTAACATTACGTGGAAATAGATATTTCCGTATATCTGTGGCGGGCGTACGTGCCGGCACAGTATACCCAAACGATACCAACGAATCCTAGAAAAAAAAAACTTTTGTAGAAATTAAGTTAACCTGAACTTTTGGATCCTCTTCCGCTGTCGCAAAAAAAACAAATCCCTAAATTAAATCCAAAGTTAAAGCTGCGCAGTTTTTCTCGATTATCCATTCATTTATTTCATCAGGGGCTCTAATGCTGTATCGCAAATGTTTTTTCTTTCAAAAACCTTGAAGTTTCTTCCCAACCACACACTTGTGGTCACTTTTTCATAAAACAGAAGTAACAAAATTAAATATAATGATTGGTGCCACTAAAACTATGGAGGTTGGCCCGTGGTGCCGGCAGTCATGCTTTCAAGATACAATAAATATCAGAGGGTGCATGGATATTTTACAAAGTGTCGACAGACATTTATATACAGGCACAAACATTGCTTCTGGCCCCACATTTTCTATCACTTCAAAGGTCTGTAAAAACAAAGCTTCAAGTCACAGAAGCCTAGAATGAGTTTTGTTAGATTACGTAAATAGTAATTAATTAGAAACTCTTGAATATATTTTTTTTAATTATTATTATTACTATAGTGGTTCTATGAGAACAGTAGACCTCGCGAGCCCTTCTAACCATTCAATAACCGACACTTTGCCTTTTCTCCTGGCTTAGCAAAGCCATTTCAGAGTTTTGAAACCAACCTACCTATGTTGGCGAGAAATTTGAAAATGCCCATTCCCCCTCCTCACTTAACACTCACCCCCCACCGTACTATTCCCCCTCCTTAACAAAACGCCCTCACCCACCAACCCCCCGATGATGAGTCAGTCAGTGACAAAATGACGGAAATTTGAACGGCTGCCGTTTCCAATCTATTGGTTCAAATAAAAAAAAAAAAATGAAATTTGCTTATTTAAATTGGACCTATTTGACACCGAAATTCAGGGATCTTTATTTACAACATGGGGGATCGAAAACATCTCGAAGTGCAAAACTTTTGTAGAATTATTTCCTTAGTGTGCTCTCAAATTTGATTGAAATCCGTGGATAAATAACGCTACAGCAAACTTCCCCCTTTCCCTCCCTTATTTTCCCCCAAATCAAAAATCACGACCGACTAAAAAAACATAAATCAAGGAACTTCTGTGCCTATATTTGTCTGAATCTTTGAAAAATGCGACCTGTATGCTTACGAAACGGTAAGACTTTGGCTAACACAAGTTTGGCCTAAATGGTCTGTAATAGGTTTTACATCGATGCACCAAACACTTTGTATTATATTACCTTGGACACTATTTACACACATTGATCTAGCCCCAAACTAGGATTCCCTGTATCTTGGGTACTAGACAACGATAAACATACTTATATAGATAAATATTATACTTAGATAGATAAACAACCATGAATAGGTTGCAAATATCCGTTCTCATCAAACAAAAATTTGCCTCCAGCGGGACTCGAACCCGGGACCCTTGGCTTCGTAGGCAAGGTCACTGCCGACTCGGCCATCCGGGTCGTCAAACTGTATATAAATATACCTTAGCGATAGCTGTAATGTTTACCTAAGAAATAATCACAGACTAGTTGCTCCCCGGTTTAGACTCGCGAAGGTTGGCAATTCTTTCAAGGATCATCTACTACAATAAGATACCTCTGGAGATTTTGAGATTGCCATCTGAGCAATTTAAAAAGCATGATATAGCGACTTTGTCGAAAAAGGGATATTACAATGTTCAAGATTACTTAAATGACGGGACTGTATGTATAATTTAGCTCAACACAGACCTTGCTGTTAACAATTTTGTAATTATTTATTCCTGCTTATTAATCATTATTGTATTAGTTAATAACAACCAATTTTTTAAAGAAAAGCTCTTCTCCCACAGTGGTCCAATGTAGAGAAGGGGCAAAAAATGACGTTTGCCAAGTATATGTAAATATCTACAGCAGTAATAAAGAACTTTGACTTGACTTGACTATATTTTTTGAACTGGCCAATGACATTTCTTTGCTTACAGAAAAATCTCAAGATTAGTAATGTTTAGCTTGTCATAACTCGCTCAGTTCCTTGTTGAGCGACGGCACTGGGGAGGAATTGTTTTATTTTAGTTTCCAAATTGTTACGAGTAACTTTCATATCGGTATGTATTTCCTGTGGCTCTTGACAAATCTCACTACAAGAGTGCTGCAGACTGAGTATTTACGGCCAAGTTTTACGAGTATTTGTCGACGTCAGTAGTTTGGAGTTAGTACAGAAGGAGCGGCGTACCTATTAGCTCAAATCGTACAACTAGTTCGAGCTTGCGAGAGTGCGAGTTGGTCTCGCGCACCGAGGGTTCCGCATAAATCAAAAGGAACTCCAAATTTTTGGTTTTCAGATTGTTCCTTTCTTTATGTAATAAGACCTTGCTTCATGCTAAATTTTATAGTACTAGGTCAACGGTATGTAGGATTCCCCTGCGATTTCAACAAAATTCAGCAAAATTGTGCCATTTATGTGCGGTGTCTTTTGAACGCGTTGACCTATATGACTGATTTTTCAACAACTTGAGAATACCAAAGACTTGAGTAATCGGTATTAATTTCAAGTTGCTACGTCCACGCGGCCCTAAGAAAAAGGGCTTGACAGACGGGCAGACAGTCAGACAGGCAAACCTACAGAAATTTACTGTTTTCAGATCTTTCTATTTACTTTATATAAAGGAGGACCGGACAAAATGGTCCTTGATACCAATAACGACGTGACATATGTCATTAGAAAGGTATTTCTATAAGCTACAATAATTACTATGGGAGCTCATTTCAAAACAGTGTGTGAAAAAAGTTATGGCGATACAAAAACCTTATTTCCATATGAAAAAAATGACTTATTTCGTATTTTATGAAGTGACAGTGTAAGTTACAATGTGTTTCCTACTTTTTTCCTACAGTGATTTGAAATGAGCCCCCTTAATAACTATTGTGGTATATTGAAATACCTTTCGAATGATATGCCATTTATTGCCAATGACATTTTTTGCCGGTCCTCCTGTCTTGAGGAAAGGTAGGAGAAGAGTTGGGAGTGAACAATTGATTCCAGGGCTTTGGAGAGGATAGGCAGAATAGATATGGGACGGAATTCTTTAAAGGCGACGGGATTGGACGTTTTGGGTAGGGGAATCACAAGTGCCTGTTTCCACTGAGTGGGGAAGCGAGATTGGTCAAGCGACACATTAATTATGTGGGTGATGAGAGGTAACAACACATCTTCATTCTTCTTTTCCCATAGTGGTCCAATGTAGAGAAGAGGCAAAATTGACGTTTGCCAAGTATATGTAAATATCTACAGTAATAAAGTACTTTGACTTTGACTTTGACATCAGTGATACTTGTTATCATCTGAGAACATCATCTTGTACTCACCTATGGCCTTCGACGAGATTGCTAGTATTGCTCTCCTTACTGCAGGGTATCATTTGATTGCATTGACATATTAATTTGATTTTCTCACAACTTAAACAGACCACAGACCGCAGATCACATACCACAGACCACAGACCACAGACCTGAGTAAACGATATTAATTTCAACTTGATATTGTTACGCGTTCCTGAGCAAAAGATCTTGACAGACGGCCATTCGGGCAACGAAGTCCTGAAAGGTTTCCTTTTTTTTCCTTTAAAAGGTACGGAACCTATAAAGTGTATTACCCGAATTATTTGTACAAATAAATAATAAACCTTACGTTTATGATGTTGATGCCACACAAACACAACCTAGTCGAGCTTGACTTTGGCGCACACGGACTACAAAAAGTGACCACAAAACGTCGAAACTGGCCACAAGAGTCGGCGTTTTATGGCGACGTTTTGTGGTCAGTGGTCACCAAAAGTGTTCGGTGTTTTGTGGCAATGTTTTGGGCACAAGAAGCGAGCAACGGCGATTTGTAGCGTGTGGCGGCCACCGGCGTTTACCGTGTGCGGCGAGTCCATATAAAATTTATGAGGAGAACAGGAAAAAGGGGGGCGGCATTTTGTGGTCCGTGAGCGCTGAGGCTAAAATGGCTTTAAGGCTATTCTCACCTCGGCTGAGAGTGAGCGCCGATAGTCATGTTTCCATGTACTTTGTCGGCGCTGACTGTCGGCCGTAATAATAACAAAGCCTTTTGCATTGGGTGGGCACCCCGACAGCGGAACCCAAAGGAAAAGGATTCAAATATGAAAAATGCTCTCTCTTCTCTTTTAAGAACCGTATTAAAGAGCACCTCTCTCTTTCGTAAAAGTGATTGTATTTATATTATTATATGTAAAGTTTATATAGTATGTATCGGTAATTATTTTGTATTTCCTATCTGTATTTTATAGGTATTTAATTTATTCCTAGGCATTTTAGTTACAGTATTTATTGTGCAAGGGTAGGCACCCTTTTATGATACCAATTCTTGTATTGCCTTGGTTTGCTGGAAGAAATCTCCTTTTAGAGATAAGCTCGCCTTTGTACATGCATTTTCTTTTAATGTAACTTTTTACATTTTTGTATGCGATAAAGAATTATGAATATGAATGCTCTTCACTTATCAACAGAGGACTAACAGACCAACACAACTAAATGTTTTTATAACAATACATTCAAATCATTGTGGGGCAGTACAGCTTCGGATAGGGATGTGTGCACTCGAAATGGTTAGGCCTTTGCCCAGCAGTAGGACACCGTAGAGGCTACTTTAGAAAAAACTGTCTGAAATCGTAAAAGGAAAGCAGTGGAAACTGTGGAAAACAGTAATTTAACTATTTATACAAAATTACATAACATAACATAACATAGCGTCAAGCCTTTTTCCATACGGGGTGGCAGAGGCACAATTGTGCCCACTTTGAGCCAGTTATTCAATACTCCATTTTGCGTGACAGCGGGCTAGCCCATCATCGCAGCTATGGAGCAATGAAGGTTTCCTCACGATGTTTTCCATCACCGTTAGAACGTCCATATAATGTTCTTAAGATAGATTAATTATCTCATTGGGACATGGCCGGGAATCGAACCTGCATATCCTGTGTGAGAAGCAAACGTGAAACCCATTAGACCATGGAGCCCTTACAAAATTACGTGTGTATAAATAGTCAAATTACGTCCACAAATCCCTGCTGATACTTATGATCAACAAGATACTACTATTTTGCGTAACTTGAGATATACTGAAGGCTGTTTTTTATTTTTCCAATGGCAATTATACCCGCCAATGCCCGTAGTATCCCCTCCAGATAACTTCATCATCAGTACAATCCCCTCCAGATAACTTCATCATCAGTACAATCCCCTCCAGATAACTTCATCATCAGTACAATTTTGTACACTCAGATACGGCGCGTGTAACCTTACTAAGTTCATAAAACCAATAGGCAAATAGCGACCCTAGTTGTGGTGACAACTTCCTTTCCTAGTACTAGGGAAAAGCCTTTGAGATAGTGTATGCGGTCGTTCTAGAAAGTTGGGTAGTTCCCTAGGGTGACTGGAAGGAAGGTAAATAAGTACTACTAGTTTCATTCAACAAGTTTTGTGAACCGTTATAACTAGTTAAATGTAAATATTGTAGTTTCATTCGACATCGGTTTGTGTTATTTATTTAGACTCAAACTTTTGCGTTTCTATTGTAAGATAGTTAAGCAAATGATATGAGGTTATGTTAGCAAAGGATTTAATTATGATGTGCCTCAAAATTATCGTGGTAGATAAAACCACATTAACATGTGACGGTAGGGAAACGGCCAAGCCACATAATTTGGCTAAGGAATAGAGTTTGTAAAGTTAGGGCTTGTAGAGTAAGGGCGTGTATTTACATGAATATGTTTTTGGTGGGATTAATATTTACAGAAGTGAAAATTAAAAGATCTCTTTTTTCCATTAGACATGAACGACCCCGTTTGCAAATGGACAAATCAATAGCCTACCATACAACAATAGATATAAGTATGTACCCATAGGTCATAGATTAATCTTACAAGTAATGATGGACGAAGAAAAAAACCTAAAATATCCTGGTGTGAGGCCAGAAGCAATTAATGTTTATGAGTCTTTGTTAAAATATTGTTACAGTCACAATGCTATTTTCCAACCCTCTAAACCTGTATCATGCGTAGGTCCGATTGAGCTATTTCAGTAAGATTACCTCGAAAATGCATTTAATATACGCAACGTCCAAAACGGAGCGTGGGAGTTTAGCTCACTAACAAAAGGTTATTTTGATCAGCCGTTCCCTTGCGACTGCGTGGTTCGACAGCGTACTTCCTCTGTGCTTCTCCACCAAATTTGATATAATTATATAATATTGCGACTTGCATAGTTAGGCTGCGGGCCTGTGCCACGCCATCTGAGAAAAGGGGTGATATTCTATTCTGCAGGCTATCGCTTTGATTCTGCCACTCCTTATGGGAAAATGCGCGCATTTATAACTTTTATTTTTATTTTAAGTCCTAGTCGTTCGATTAGTCGAACCGCACGGGTCCAGGGAGCTGTCCCTATTGGCATCTATATCATATCATATCATCTATATCTTTTTCAGTCAATTTTGCCTAGTCCGTGACAGTCAGCTTTGATTAAATCAAGCAAGTCTTTGAAACTGTACCCTTTGAATAATGGCGTAGGCCCCACATTACACGTTATAGTGAAAATCTATTTCTTTCTTAGTGAAAATATATTCTCTCACACGAGAAAATAAGATGGAATTGCTTCTTAATGCGATGAAATAACAAGGACACGAAAGTCAAAGTCAAAGTACTTTATTACTGTAGATATTTACATATACTTAGCAAACGTCAATTTTGCCTCTTCTCTACATTGGACCACTGTAGGAGAAGAAGGGCGTAGAAACTGCCACAGATTGATTTTTAGATCTCTTTTAAAAATAGGTTGTGCTTAACTATTACAAATATATTTTTTTTATTATTATGATTAATAAGCAGGAATAAATAATTACAAAATTATTAACAGCAAGGCCTGTGTTGAGCTAGATTAACCCCATACAATCCTGTCATTTAAGTAATCTTGAACATTGTAATATCCCTTTTTTGACAAAGTCGCTTTAACATGCTTTTTAAATTGCTCAAATGGCAATTTCAAAATCTCCAGAGGTATCTTATTATAGTAGAGAATGTACTGACCCTTGAAAGAATTGCTTTAATAAGTTTCTCTATGGAATTGCTTCGCGAGTCTTAATCGGGGCGCACATAGTCTGTGATTATTTCTTAGGTTAACATTACAGCTATCGCTAAGTTTGGAAAATGTTGTAAGGTTCTTGCGTACATACATTATATTTTCGAAAATAAATTGACTAGCTACTGTTAGTATGTCAATTTCTTTAAAAAGCTCTCTTAAGGAGTCTGTTCGTTTTAAATTATAAATTGCTCGAATAGCTCTTTTCTGTAAAATAAAAATAGTTTGAATATCCGCTGCTTTCCCCCACAACAAGATACCATAGGACATCACACTATGAAAGTAACTAAAATATACTAGCCTAGATGTAGCCACATCCGTGCTTTGTCTGATGTTCCTAACAGCGTAAGCCGCAGAACTTAATTTACCAGCCAATTTATCTATGTGGGGTCCCCACTGCAATTTGCTATTAATGGTTATTCCAAGAAACTTCGTATCATTTACTAATTCTAACGTGCTGTTGTCTAACACTAACTAACGACTGGGGGAGCTGTATTTTGAATTACAATCTACTCTACATACCCGTATGTGTATGTATCTCAATAAGGGGCAATTCCCTCGTCGCCTAGCAAAGAGCCAATGATCTTCATACGGCTTATCAGATTTTCTTGAATCTCGGCTAAGATCAATATACCTTGCAAAGCAAAAACGAATTCATAAACGCTCCATCCATTCGTAATAAACACGCCATGATTATAATTATACCACTCCTTTTAAGTAAAGGTTTAAAAATAAAACTTCAGGCATAGCTCCTTGGCAAGGCAAGTTTTTATACTCATAGGACTACTTATAGTTTGGAGTATAGAATGATATTTTTTGGGGAGCGTTAGTTGTTGGAACTTATGGTATATTTAGAAAGACTACTTATCTATAAATGCCGGATAGAACCTATTCTATTTGTTTAATTAAAAAACAAAATTATTATGCATTAATTAAAAAATGAGTTGTTTTTTCCAAACCTTCAAAAAATATATTTCAACCACCCTGCAACTGAGTCATATTGGAGCTTTACTCTCGGCCTAAATCACATTACGGTATCTATTTAGCGCGATGGAAAAGTAATTTCACATTAATGAGGACACAGTAATATATTATCGTGACATTCACTTTGTGCTAAAGCCTACCTAATTAGTCTCCTTTATTAATTTAAGGTTACAGGAAGCTTTTAGTGGAGTTACTGGATATAAAACTCCGAGCAGGCTTTCATGCTGATTTGTCAAACAAATACTCTTATCATCTATACTTTTATAATTTTTTGGGAGAAATGAATATAACGGCATATTTCTATTACCTACTACCTACCAACACATAGTTTGACTCTCAAACTCCTTGAATTCTGTCGTTCTCTTCTTAGGGAGATAACATCGCCCGTATTTGACATTTAAGCTGCGCTTTACTTGACCCCGTCGTGCTTTTGACCCATAAATTACTCAAAGGTCTTGTCTCGTTAGGGACAGCTCGTATGATTTTTATGCTGATGTTTTAAGCATTGAGACAATGCCGCTCTGTGCTCCGTTAAAAGAGCTCCGTGGTTTCGAGTTCCACAGAGAAGTAGTCCATATTTAGCTTTCATTGAAGCCCTAAAATAAATCTGTATGACTTATAGTTCGCTCACAATCTCGAAAAAACGAGAAGGTAAAAATGATTTTTTAAAATTTGAGACAAAAAACGCGTGATAGCATCATGTTATGTTATGTTATGTTCATATTATTATCTTGTCTTAAAAATTTCGAAGTATTGTTAATTAATTATTAACGTAACCTCCTTTCGGCATTTTATTAATTTGTTAATCTGCACTGTAAGAGCACTGGAGCCTGAAATACAGGTATTTTTTCCTAGCTCATGTTCCAGAAGTCCCTGCTATATAGACTCTTACCTAATTAAGCTAAGAACTTTGTCTGTAACAAAATTTAAACTTTTTATGATGCAATAAAATAATTATTATTAAAAAAAATATATATGTTGTGACACCAAGCCCATTGAATACCTATTTCTGTGCATAGTACCAAAGAAAAGGCATGGAATCATGTAAACACCACCGAGGCTCCAACTTTTCATATGATCCGCACCTACCACCAAGTGCAAAAGTGGCTGGGGTTAGAGAAGGACCCCGCCGAGGGGGGCTGGGAAATGAGCTCCTGCGCCCTCATTTCACCATCAACTAACAAAGCGCCAGTATACCTCGCGCCACGAGTTAAGAGCGCTCGGCATAAGTGGCGGGGATTACTGCGCAGGTGTACAGTCGCGGCATAATTCTGAAGTGCAATATTAGGGTTAATGTGAAGGACTTTCTTCACTTCTATTTTTTCATGGTGTACGATGTAACAGTGTCATCGTACACCATTTTTATGGCTTGCCTTGTTAGCACTCTACTTTTCGGCATCTTCGAGCGTTGAAAGATAACGTTGGGTAATAATAATAATATATAGCGACTGTACTCAAGAAGGTTAGAGACGTGCTTTGGGTGCGCGGGAACGGGAAGCGACTGACCAACGAATCATGCGCTGGCGCTGCCTACCGCCCCCGTCGCACCTCACTTCCCCGCGCCAATCACCTATGAAAAGTGAATACTGCGCATGCGGAAGGATCACACCTAGGTCCTATACTCTTTAACATATTTATTAACGACCTGCCAAAATGCTTCCGTAACTCAACACCATTCATGTACGCCGACGACCTGAAAGCCGCCAGAGTTATAGACTCACCAGATGATTCATCACTCCTTCAGGAAGACCTAAAGCGACTAGTAGGTTGGTGTCATGATAATGGTATGCAACTTAATTCTTCAAAATGTTCGTACGTTAGCTTCTCGCGTAAATTAACCAACATACCTACAAAATACCACATCGACGGCACAGAACTAAAACAACGGGATACAATCAAGGATCTTGGCATAATTTTTGACAGTAAACTCACTTTTATCCCCCACATAGACCACACCATAAAAAGGGCATCAAAGATGTTAGGGTTTGTCATCCGAAATGGGAAAGTTTTTAAACATCCGAAGACCAAAATCCTATTGTACAACAATCTCGTGCGTAGTATACTGGAATACGCCAGTGTTGTGTGGCGCCCACACTATGCGACACATGCTGAGGCTTGAGCGTATCCAAAAACGGTTTATGTGGCACCTTGCTTTTACACAAGGAGTGGCCAAAAAAGTAAAATCTTATAAAAAGAGACTAGAGCACTTTAAAGTGCAATAATTATCAACGCGCTTCGAATATATTGACCTCTCATTTCTACATACAATTTTAAATGACACCATAAACTGCCCTCCCTTACTATCTAAATTCAATTCAAGGGTGCCCCGCAGACGCCCTCGCAACCCCACTACTCCACTCTGCCCCCCTCTACGTCGAACAGTACTGGGTTCAAACTCCGCAATCCCGCGGCTCTGTCGGAGCCTAAATGAATACTCAGACATATTTGACATATTTCATGACTCATTAGGTAAACTTTAGAAAATACTCTCGTCAAGCTCTGTCACTCAATAACATGTTTTTATTTTACTTTCATATTTTGTCTTTACAAAATCTAAATATTACTATAGTTTGCTAGTTTAATATAAATACTCGTAATTGTGAGTTAGTATTTGCAACTCTTGTAGTAACACAGATACACATAACGAATGTGGTGTTCACTTATAAATAATAATTTGTGCATTCATCTCTGTTTAGTCCTAAGTCCTATTTATGTAAGTAATCATTCATACCCCTGGCGCTACCTATACCACCACAGCTTCTCAAAATCATAACCTGCAAATGTAAGAAGGATGCAGGGTGGCGAGTACTTGCCTGAGAGCTGGACTCAAATACTCGGTAATATGCTTGGATTGCTCGCCTTGACAAGGACGAGGACGATCCTGCGGAAGCTGAGAAAGACGAACCTGAAGAACTCGCTGAACCGAATCGATATTTTCAGGTTGCCTGAAGAAGAACGTGCCGACCCTAAGGAAGACCGTCAAGTTGCACCTTAACCAAAAAAAACATGCCGCGTCACTGATGATTAGACATTACTTCCAAATATTCATCTTCAGTACGATTATTTAAACTTTACCGGTCGACACTTCTCGGCTTTTTTATCGTAAATTAATTTACTGTTTTCAGATTGTTTCCTTAATATACTCTGCATGATACACCTCGTGCCAAGTTTCAAGTTTTCAGGACTTCTTGATAACTTTCAGCGACTACAACCGAGAAGTGTCGGGCGGTAAAGTTAAAGAGTTCGAACAGTACCTACAAGTAATTAGGTATAATCTGTACTTTTAACCAAGCTAGCAAATTAAAAAGTAATTATCCTTTTAACATGATTTTATACCTTTTCTTTTGATACTATTCATATAAATAGGTATTCAAAGAGCTTCTTAATTCTTCAAAATCTATTTTGGCATTATTTTCGTTATTTCGAGATTCTGATTGAACTTGACACACACTTCGTTTTATGCTTTAATTAAAGATAATTAAATATACGGTGACTTTTTGATGAGTTTTGTCGTAGGACGACTGATCTTTGATCAGCACTGGAGCGAAACTTAAAATTGACAAATTTCAGGAAAAAATGAACATCTTTGAAGGGCCATAGCTTGAACCCTATTTTAAAATTTTATCAACTTTCTAGTTTCATCGTCGGAAAACGCATAGACATGACAACCTCTGTGGCGCAGTGGTTGTGGCTCTGCCTACCAATCGAGAGGTCCCGGGTTCGATCCCCGGCTGGGGGTAAAGAAGAAAAAACCCAGGTCTTGGACGTTTTTATAAGTGTGACGTCGCTGTTTATGCTTCCAACGGCACAGGGTATCCTAGTGTGGGGCCAGAAGCAATGTAAGTGCCTTTATGTTATTGTTTATATTTATGTTTATCATGCATTTTACATCAAAAAGTGAAATAAATCCCAAAATTTCGCACGGTGCACAAGTTTTTCGAAATTGAAAATTTATATTTACTCTACCCTAACTCGTCTTTACAACATATGTCTTTCGAACTACATCAAGCTTTGCAATATTAGCCATTTTAGTGTCGATTTCTTCTGGAGTATTTTATAGCGACGATTTAGATTTTATAGCGCACATGCACAGCACGCAACGGATTCTTAATAGTTTGCATGAATTCATAGAAAATTCGCGCTGTGCGGGGCGGTACGGAAAGTGGACGAGGTCCTATATCAATTCTCATACGAACTATCAAAAAAACCGTTGCGAACCGTGCGTGTGTGGGCCCAAATCTACGATCAGCTTTAAGTTACACTTTGATTTAGAATCAGCATCTGGCCAATAGACTACCAATTTATAACTATATCCCCTAACAAATGCAAACCCCAGGAAATCAACCACAAACTCAGCGAGCATTTGAAATTCGGAAACTTTCAGCTGAAAATTATTTGGAGCGTGAAATTTATTCACGCGGGAGCTACCAGCTATTTGGAATGTTAACTCTGAGCTGCCGCCTGTCACCCCCGCTTTCTGTATTCTTGATAAAACCGGTTGCGATTTCAAGTGAAGGCATGCTCAAATACTTGTAGAACATAAATTCTACTCTAGAAATCTAGATTTTACGCAGAAACTACTGGGCGTCCGGTAGATCGATGCAAAGACTTAAACCGAAGTTAGTAAATACCATTTGAGCCAAATATACGTATGGCGAAATCATACCGCAAATTTTTTATTGACGATTCAGTGTTTTTGAAGAAAAACGAGTTAGCCACCTACCTCGTTTATTTTTCTTAATGCCTTATAGTGAAAACCATTTTATTTTTCATGATAATTTCCGGAGTGGCGAAAAGATTGAGCGTTTTCATTATTGAACCACTGGTAAATGTGGGAGCATATCTGTGTCTTTGATATAGATACACTAATACACACATTAACAGTAACTTACACTTACTTAGTGGGTTGCAATAAAGAATCCAATTATCCAATCATTACAAGAATGCATCGATTAAATCATATTATTCCTGTAACCGCAAAAGCACGTGTACGAAATTAAGTTACTGTATCAAACAACAAGTTGATAAATAAGTGATTTACGTAGTCGCCAAAACTTGAAGATACCCGCAATGACATGTAGACTCACGGTGACACTGCGCAACATCCTCCTCAGGTCATAGGCGCTGTCATGGTAGGCACCTATTGAATTTGTTTGTAAATACTTCCTAAAGTGTCTCGTTAAAACTTTTGTTGTGGCACCACAAAATTGTGATTTCGACTTACTTGACACAATATCATTTGTATGCTATGTCAATTAACGAATGCAGCCGGGTAATCGCTTCTGACCACCAAACTAACAAGTCATATCGTAAGCAGTACGGTACAGCTTACAAGTTGTCGATAGTTTGAAAACCAACGAGAAAAAAACCGTTTGATTATAAACGGACGGTTTTGACAATTTTACGGAGACCTACACATAGAAGATTGTCGTTGCGGTTCGAGGCTCTGCCCGCCTCCCAAGCGAGAGCTCCGGGGTCGATTAACTGAGGAGATCCTTTCTATATTAGTTGATTTCGCAGAAAATATTCTGAAATGTTGATAATATCTCCAGTAGAAGTAGAAAGCGAGATCTATGTCGAACGTCAAAGCTGACTCTGGAACGTTGCTATATATGTTTCAATCTTTCGGACCTGACGTTTCCAATATTTGAGATTTTTTACGTCTAACCCCCATTATCCATGTCACTTAAAAATGGATCGCTAACGAAGTAATAGTTCATGCTAATACAAATAAGGTAAAATAAAATAAATCACCAATAATATTAAACATATATAAGACAATAAAGTAGGTAGTAACTTCTCATGTCGATATCTTTGTATATAACTAGTAATTAAGTTGTGTTAATCAATTATTTGCTTATCTACTTACTCTTCTAATGTTAAACTGAAATTACATGTTTATGACCAAAAATATAAATATCAATATCTTTATAAATAACTAGTAATTAAGTTGTTTATAGTAGTTTATGTGACTGATACATAATGAAGGCCATCAAAACTCAAGTGTGGGTTATAATTATGAAACTCGCCATTATGTACAGTTAGATACCTACACTAGTTTATCTACAAACATATCATATGTGTGTTCAGGAGCCGCATGTTCGACCGGCATTGTGGAATTGATCATTGCTCTGCACTTTTTTAGCTTGTTCAGTAGTACCAACTTCACAGACAAACTAAAGGCGGCAAGGGGGCGGGCCGCGGTGTTCGAAATTTAAATGTCATAATATGTCGAAATAGACATTATAGTCATAATCTATCAATTTTCAGATAAGAAAGGAGTTTTTACCAAGTAGTATATCATTATGCTGGTCATAATGTGTGGTTTTTGGACGCAGTAAAGACGGTTTATGACACGTGTGTAGATAATAGTAGTTTATGTGACTGCTACATAATGGAGGGCATTAATACTCGAGAGTGGGATAATAATATCACTCGAGAGTTTTAATGCCTAATTATGTACAGTTACATACACTAGTTTATCTACACACATATCATAAGCTCTCTTTGATGTGTTCAGGAACCGCATGTTTGACTGGCATTGTGGCTCTGCAGTTGTTTAGCTTGTTCTGTAGCACCAACTTCGGGAGTTCGAAATTTGAACGTCAGTACCAACTTCACAGACAAACTAGGGGCGGCATGCAGGCGGGCGTCGGCATTCGAAATTTGAATGTCATTATATGTAGAAAAACTACACGTAATGACCTTAATGTGTAGTTTTCCAAATACGAAACGAGTTTTTACCAAGTAGTTTAACATAATGCTGATCGTAACGTGCGGTTTTTGAACGCAGTAAAGAGGGTTTATGATACGTATGTAGATAAAATAAATTATCTTATCACATGTTTAAGACCAAATGTTAACCAAAAAAATCAATCAGAAACTTTATTTGCGATTCAGCAGATAAAGTTTCTAATTGATTTTTTCAAAATATCCCGATTAAATCCAAAGCCGAAACTATCCATCTTGGTTAATCCTAAAATATAGGCAAGTTGACAAAGAGAAAATATAGCTTATCTACAAAGTGCAGCTTCGCTCATTCAGCGGCTGCTCTGAATCTCAAGTAGCATTTTGTATTCAAACTTCCAGAAGCTGAATCACTTTTCCAATTTACTATCTGAATTAAACTTTAATGTTCTTAAGCAGTCTGTTAAATAATAATTTCTGTGAAGTTTATTTTTATTTTGTTCTCACATGCTTAAGTAAGATAAATAGTTTAGTGTCGTTGTACATATTGTAGGTAGGCATTTAATACGAATGAATGAAATGAATAATTCGAAATAGTTCGATAGGTCTTAAATAAAACGGTCAAGAAAGTGTTACGAAGGGTTACGTTCCATCGCACAAGAAAAAACGTAAAATAAACTGGTCGAGTGCGTAACTCGTGCACGAAGGGTTCCGTACCACCGTATGATGGTAGGGATGGTGTGGAGTGAATAGTTTGGATTTTAAATAGCAAAATGTTGTTTACAAAGTTATTGGTGCGGCTACTTTCACACTCCATCCACGTAACCAGGTGCATTCATAAGTTTGTATGTGGTATTGAAATAATTGTTGAAAGAACTGGTGAAAGACGGACGGTCGGACGGACGGCGGAGGCTTAGTAATAGGGTCCCGTTTGGCACACTTCGGGTACGGAACCCTCAAAGACATGTCTCTTGTTTGGGGATCCTGTACAATTTTATGAAAAGCATTTTGAAGAACTACACTGGTTGATGAAGCGGCAATAAAAATACAATGTCTGCTCTCTACCTTCGGTATGGTAAGTGACTTAAAGTGACATACAGTCCGCTGACGGATAGACGGGCAGACGTGACGGGCGGACAGCGGAGGCATAGTTAAAGGGTCCCGCTCGGCATCCTTCGGGTACGGAACCCTAGAAATCAAAGATGGCACGACGCCTGTAGGTACCACAACTATAAATGTCATCGTGGTGATGAACTTTATGGAATACCGCAATCAAAAATGTAAGGTGTAATACGCTTATCGCTGCTTCTTAATAGGAATCATGGATTAATTTATTTTCAATTTAATTTTTACGTACATCATGTCGAATATAGCACGGGCACCAATTAAAATATAATAAGTTAATGCCAAAAATCGTGGATTTACACTGCCAGTTGACAGTTTGGCGAGAAAACCGACCTACAGCGGAAGTGCCGTAATAGCCGTTGTCGGTAAGGGATAGAGCTATGGGTCTGTCTCCTTCTCCTCTTATTGTATATTAACATATAGGATACTTTTTATCCGACTGCACCAGAAGGAGGGTAACGTTATCTGATACTTCCTAGGAACACGCAGGTGAAGTTGCGGGCATCGGCCAGTGTAGTAATATCCCAGTGAACCACACACACCAATTTCGGGCGGCATAGTTACATATTTCCCCCCACGTTTCGCCAGACAATACTCTTTTACATTGTTGGTAAATTTCAAGGCAACTAACAACAAGGGATGGAACAGAAAAGGGAGACATGACGTATAGCTCTGGCCCCTAACGACAATACCTATTACGTCACTTCCTCTGCCTCGACCAGGCACCTATTCTCTCCAAATCGTCGTAAAATTCGCATAACTGCAATCATTTTGACAATGCAGTTATGCGAATTAACAATGATTTGGAGAGAATAGATGCCTGGTCTGCTAAAAACACTTTAGTCTTAAACCCCTCCAAGTCCAAATATATGATTTTGGGGTCGAAGTAGCAGATTGAAACACTCACAAACCTTAATCCTCAAATCTCAATAGCGGGAGTCATGATCGAGCGTGTAAGTGATCTTGGTCTCGTAATCTTGGGCTTGTTATGGATCAGGAATTACGCTTTGAAAAACATGTTCTTGATATGGTAAAAGTCTGCTTTTATCGAAAATAAGATCTTTCTTGAATGAGCAGACGCGAATATCTCTGTGCGAGTCTTTGGTACTATCTAAATTAAACTATGGCATAATAGTATACGGGCCCTGTCTCCTCAAGCGCACTCAACGCCTGATTCAAAGAGTCCAAAATGCATGTGCCAGGAATTGTTTTTCTATTCCTCGTCGTGGCCATGTTACACCTTACCTAAACAATGCAAACATCCTTAAGATAGACGGCAGACATAAACTACACCTAGCGTCACTCCTAGTTGGTGTGATAAAGCGGGAAATACCCGAGTATCTATATGATAAGCTGAAATGGCGACGTTCACACCATCACACTAACAGGCCCACTACTAGCATATTGGCGATCCCCCGTCATTGGTCTGCTGCTTTTCGGGGCAGTTCCAGATATCTGGCGACGAAGTGCTGGAACAATCTGCCACCACCAATACGCGACCTAACATCTTTAAATCATTTTAAAGTCATGTGTAGGCAGCACTTCCTAAAACTCCAGAAGTCAGATGTCTGACTCAGTCTCGTAAAGGGCTCGCGTTTGTTGTTTGGTTGGTTGGTTACAACAACCTGAAATAATATAGTTTGCCAAAGTTGGATAACAGATTTTACTAAAATCTACTTTATACTTACAAATACACCTATTTTTATGTAAGTTCTTCCTAATTATTATTATTGTGAGCCGTTTATGTGCTAACAACTATTTCTTTATTTACTTATGGTTTTCTACACACCTGACTATTGATTACCTACAATCCTTTACAAGTTTTTCAAAATTCTTTATTATGTAGTTTATTTGACACCAACCCATGTTTTATTTCGTGCACTATTTTAGGTACCGGCAGAATAACAGCGTTGCAGGACTTGCTCAAGTCAAGCACATGCTGAGTCGGAACCCATTCGCTGTTGCGTTACACAGTGCATGGTGGATTTGGTCATTTTATTTTTTTGAATAATTATTTATTCTTGTGATTTATTACTTGTGGCCTTTTTACTGCATTGTATTTTTATTTTATATTTTTTGTAAACGATGTGCTGTGTAAAACAACAGGTCGAATAAACGGTTATCTTATCTTATCTTATCTGATGAGGTGTTTTAAAACTAGTGCTGTTTGACGTTGCTTTAAAGTCGTATTTTTTGTTGAATGTCAATACTTAATAACAAAAGAACAGACACTTCACCACAAAAAAAAATCTACTGTTCAACACTTGTTTAAAAACAAAAACGTATGCGATTTGACGTTTGTTTTGAGGTATTTTTGTGGTAACACGGCTTATGTTTTTTAGGTATCAACATATAATTAAACGTGACAAATATCTTGACCGAAGCTTTTCTATTATCAAGATTATGTAACTTTCAGTTCTAACCAAAGTCAATCTGGTTAATGCACTCGGAAGCAGCTGCAACGTTTCGCCTGCAAGACGTATAGTCTGGAAACGTCGACCGAAACTTGCTAACGACGATGGTGGATCCATTACCAAGTCAGACGAATCATTGCACCCCAATCGTCTAAAAAGCGTTGATATAGTTTCGTCCAAAGAGTAAAGAACCCAGAAGTACGTACTTCCTAGCCTGAGCTGAGGAGCTAAGCGTCGAGGCAATACAAAGCTAAGGCCCACCAGATAGAACGCGAGTTGAAATTATAAGGAACACCATTGTCTCCCGACTTGTACAGAGGTATCAGTAAGGTCTGGGAAAGCTCCATCGTCAACCCATTTACTGAATATATAAGCTAAAAGTGGGGCAGGGCTATGACCAGAATGACTGAACCAAAGACGAAAAAATGATGACCCGAATGGCCGAGTCGGCAGTGACCCTGCCTACAAAGCCCCGAGTCCCGGGTTCGAGTCCCGGTGGGGGCAAATATTTGTTTGATGAGAATGAATGTTTGTACCCTAGTCATGGTTGTTTATCTAACTAAGTATAATATTTATCTATAAAAGTATGTGTATCGTTGTCTAGTACCCAAGATACAGGGAATCCTAGTTTGGGGCTAGATCAATGTGTGTAAAAAGTGTCCAAGGTATTATTATTAATGTTGTTGTTATAAAGGCTGACTCAATACCCTACAGGGTTTCAGTATTTTTTAGTTAACTAATCTAAACATTTTGACAATTATTTTCACAATCTACATCGCTAGAGCTGTAGAGCTGTGAACAAAGGATCGCTTCATTAGGAGATGAGTTTAGACGCTCTGTTGTGGGTACGTTGGTGAAGAATGCTTTGATAGCTCGAGCCACATCAGCGTTAGATTTAATAACATCGACATTGCCAGTTTCACGATTTATTATTTGCCAACTCGTTGTCATTCTATTCATTTCATATTGTATTTTTCTATTAAACTGTATATTTTGCATTTCTACAAACCAAGTTAACATTTAGTAATATTTTCTAATTTAGTCTTAAAATTTTCTATCCAAGTTATGGGTGTTTTGTTCATAAAGGTATTTTTGATTTGATATTTGATATTTTTACGAATTCCAAAAGTTGCCCAGACTTTCTTTTATCTAAAATCTTTATATAATTCTATTTAAATAAGCTTGCAGTCGGAGCGCACTTCCTTGCACTTTAAGAGACAGTCCCACTCTTTACTCTTTCAAAAACCGGATAAAAGAGCACTTGCTCTCTCTTTCATAATAGTAGTTATAGTATGTAAATAATTATAAGGGGTAAAGGGGCTCCGCTTCGCTCACCCCCTTTACCCTTCACCTAAGCTACCGCAGTATTTTGCCCTGATATTTTCTGCAACTTTTGGTTATCATTTACCCAGTTTCGGTATTAAAAATATATATATTTGGTGATCATTATATTTGTTGCCCTTTTTATATATCTGTCAATAAAGAATTATGCATTGAAGAAGTCTGAATAAATCTTGTTCGGGTTCTGTTCACAAAAGTCCGGGGCTGGAAAAATCATATCTAGGTTTTTTGTATACGTTGTTGTGTAGCGACAAGAACCTACCAGAACCTTACAAGAAACAACCAGGATAAAAATTTAGAAATGACAGTTTATTATGGGTATTTACAGTGACTATTTAGAAAAATGATAGGAAGATGAGGGTGGATGAAATGAGACAGGTTTTATAAAAAATACAGGTATCAGATTTAAAAAAAAAGGAAGCGGAGGACACGGAGAGTAGGAGCAGAAGGAGCAGTGGACACGGTCTGGCGAACCGGTCAGTGGAAGCACTGGTGGGCGACGTAGTACTTGCAGATGGAGAGCGTGGCCGGCGGCCAATCAGTCATCAGACCCCGACGGGCAGCAGGAGTAGGGGCCCTGGTAGTGAAGCGCCGGCCAGGGTAGAGGCCCGCAACGTGTCGGCCTGAAGTCACCGACGGGCAGGTGTAGCAGAGAACGGCAGGTGAAGTGGAGACCCAACGAAGCGCCGGCCAGGGTAGAGGCTCGCCAAGTCAGGAGGCGTAGTAGTAGAGGCTCGCAGGATCCCAGGGCAGTGCGACCCCGGGATAAGGCCTTTAGGTGATGCTTCTTGCTTGAGAGCTGAAGTGAGACTCCAGAATTTCAGAAATGTTCCGCTCTTATACCCTTTTTGGAGAGTTCTAAAAATTATTTAAATTAAAAGCAATTTTTGTGAGTGACCAAGAGAGAAAAAGTATTTTTGTAAAAGTATTGAAGCAAACATATCAGACCGCTAACAAGTTTGAATGGACATTGCCATGACAACCAGATAAACAACAACATAGTAAATGTCAGATTTTGGTTTCAGGCTCGTAATAGAAAAATCAACAAGTTCACATAGCCAAAATTACATAGCAGCGATAGATAAAAGGGTAGCGCACCAGCGCGCACGAAGCCCGAGATTGCAGAGTTTCAGAGAAAGCCAAATACAAGGTCACCATCGCTATCGATTTAGAAGTGCTGATAGTGTGAAAATACGAAGCGAAAATGATTTGTTAATGTGTTCTTATGGTTTAAAACGTTACAGGGTCCTATGAAAATAAAGGTGATACCAAATATCAGGCTGTAAGGCTCAGCAAGTATCCAGCTGAACAGACCGGAAAATAGCACGTAAGTAGCATAACACTACAACGTTTCTAGCATATGGGATATAATTAGCATATACAATAAAATTAAAATAAGGTTTAGTCTTAGTAGCAGTTGGGATTGTAATAGTTTGACCGCTGTGACCAGATTGCAAGTAGTTAATCACATTTTTGTTTGTGAATGCACAAACACAGAAAACGTTATCCAAGCAGGTTTGGCTGGTAAGTGTAATTCTAGTCGGCACTGAAAACATATGATTAGAACGTTTCAATAGAATTATTAATCGTTGTTTCATTATTGTATCCAAAAGTAAATCCACATTAAAATCGCCACAAATAATTAACCTTTTTCTGTTATTACATAGTGTAGTGAAGGCTTCCTCCATAATTTTTAAAAACTTTCGACATCGCTCTAGCCTCTTTCATCCTTGGCAGGTCTGTAGACACAAACAATAGTATGGCTATCTAACTCAACACAGGATACCTCTATTTGTCTTTCAACAGTTAGTGCAAGAATATCCTTCCGTTGTTTTACTTCAATATATTTTTTTACTAAAATTAAGAACCACCTCTATCAACGGTCTTTCTCTTGTAACAACTGACAATTTTGTCATTATTTATGTTTAACTGCACACGTATCATAAACCCTCTTTACTGTATCCAAAAACCGCATGTTACGACCAGCATAATGATATACTACTTGGTAAAAACGCATTTCTTCCATGAATATTGATACATTATGACCATAATGTATCAATATTCATGGATGTATCATATAGATATCTTTTAGACCACAGATAGCACTCACTAAAAAGTAACCGTAAGAAGTTCGCAATATAAAAATAGCCCGTCGGTAAGTTCGCACACCCGCCGTCTTTTGTTTTGCTAAAACACCGAACGCGATTCCCGAGGCATAACATGCAAACCAAAAAAACGTCGTTTGACTCCTTAGTTCCCCACTTAGTTCAGTTTGTGGCGCCTTTGGAATTCGCCACAGGCGTTGCGTGGAGATCACGCAAAAGATGCGAAACTTCGACACGCGTGGAGAATAGTTAATGTATGTCCTTGTAAGTTTTGGGTCCGAGAACGATATTGTAATTTTAATTCAAAGATTTTGCAGATTTGTGTCAAAAAATAGTCATATAGACTTCACTTCTCTGCTAAGTATAATCAAACTTATAGTCCCTATTGTCAATGCTGGTAGACTTCGTCCACTCTTTCAGTTGCTCGGGTAGGGTGATTGTGGGTATCTGCAGCCACCTAACGCAATTTTCAACTTTGGAAAATCGTACTGTCGTAATTCATCAAACTATTTGGTATATTTTTTATCGATACTTCATTTATTCAAGAAACTAGGTTTATTTTTTACACAATTTTGAACCAACAACAATTTTAATAGTAGTTTATGTGACTGATACATAATGGAGGGCATTAAAACCCGAGAGTAGGTTTATGAAACAAGCCGAAGGTGAGTTTCATAATAATATCACTCGAGAGTTTTAATGCCTAATTATTTACAGTTTATGCACTAGTTTATCTACACACATATCATAAGCTCTCTTTGATGTGTTTAGGAACCGCATGTTCGACCGGCATTGTGGAATTGATAATTGCTATGCTAAACAGTTTATTCTTTTGTTAATGTTAGTTTGGCAGGTTACCGCCAATATCGCAAAGCAACGGCGTGAACCTCATATATACAACTAAGAGAGATGAGTATTTTAGCTTTCTGGTTCAGGTATAGGACATGATTCTAAAAAAATCTCGTAACGTGCTACGGCAGTTGCAAGTTGCGTAGCTTCGCGCTACGCCGTAGCGTAGCATAATATCTACTACGTAAGAGTCTTCATTGAGTGTAAAGACTCTTTATCTACACACGTATCATAAACCCTCTTTACTGCGTACAAAAACCGCACGTTACGATCAGCATAATGTTAAACTACTTGGTAAAAACTCATTTCTTCTCTGAAAAATTACACATTATGACCATAATGTGTAGTTTTTCTACATATTATGATATTCAAATTTCGAACGCCGACGCCCGCCTGCGTGCCGCCCCTAGTTTGTCTGTGAAGTTGGTACGACAGAACAAGCTAAGCAACTGCGGAGCCACAATGCCGGTCAAACATGCGGTTCCTGAACACATCAAATAGAGCTTATGATATGTGTGTAGATAAACTAGTTTATGTGACTGCTACATAATTAGGCATTAAAACTCTCGATTGATATAAACCCACTCTCGAGTATTAATGCCCTCCATTATGTAGCAATCACATAAACTACTATTATAAAAAAAAAACATATCACGCTTGTTATCGTTTTCGTGGTGTAACGGACACTCTTGGGACATATTAACTTAGGTAGTCCGCAAACCGTCTTTATTCAGTGTAAAAAGTTAATATAACGAACTGCTTGTAACATTTTATATCGCCATACCATTTCCCACGCGATATGGCAGAGGTTTTGGAGTATCGAAAATACACAGTCAGGTCATAAGTTCTGTCTCACAATAAAAACTTTTGAATTTAGAACGCTGGCCACAAAAAAGTTTATTGAATTCGAATTTCGAATTTTTCATGAAAATAAAAATGTGTACTTTTTTGAATTTTCCACATTTTTAAATATGGAGTGGACACTTAAAGAAGACCGTGTCGCAGTTATTGCGTTGCATCGTTGCGGTTACGCGCCAATTCAGATTTTCGACTTACTGAAAAATTTGAATATAACCAAAAGATTCGTTTATCGTACCATAAAACGATACAATGAAGACTCTAGTGTAGATGACAGGTCAAGAAGTGGTCGCCCTCGCTCTGTTAGGACTCCAGCAGTGATAAAAGCTGTGAAGGCGCGAATTCAAATAAATCCCATACGTAAGCAGAAACTGTTGGCCCTTCAGATGGGGTTAAGCAGGACCACGGTGAAAAGGGTGTTAAATGAAGACTTAGGGCTTAGGGCATATCGAAGAAAAACAGGACATCGTTTGGACGCTCGTTTAATGGACCTGAGAAAGAAGAGATGCCGCGCTTTGTTGAAGCGGTACGCGGGAAAAAAGCATCGGGAATTATTTTTTTCGGATGAAAAAATTTTTACCGTGGAAGAGACCTACAATAAACAAAATGATAAGGTGTACGCACACAGCAGTGAAGAAGCGAGCAACCGTATTCCGCGTGTCCAACGAGGTCATTTTCCATCCTCGCTCATGGTTTGGTTGGGAGTCTCTTATTGGGGCTTAACTGAGGTACATTTTTGTGAGAAAGGCGTAAAAACGAATGCAGTTGTGTATCAAAATACAGTCCTCAAGAACCTTGTGGAACCTGTTTCTCATACCATGTTTAATAACAGGCACTGGGTATTCCAACAAGATTCTGCGCCAGCTCATAGAGCGAAAAGCGCACAAGACTGGCTGGCGGCGCGTGAAATCGACTTCATCCGGCACGAAGACTGGCCCTCCTCCAGTCCAGATTTGAGTCCGTTAGATTACAAGATATGGCAACACTTGGAGGAAAAGGCCTGCTCAAAGCCTCATCCTGATTTGGAGTCACTCAAGGCATCCTTGATTAAGGCAGCCGCCGATATTGACATGGACCTCGTTCGTGCTGCGATAGACGACTGGCCGCACAGAATAAAGGCCTGTATTCAAAATCGCGGGGGTCATTTTGAATAAACTTTATTACCATAAGAATCTATGTTTTATTAAGTTCATTTTGCTATATAAATGTTTACATAAATAATAAACATGTCTAAATTATTTCATACTGCACATGTGACAGAACTTATGACCTGACTATGTATAAATAACAACATAATGAAAATAAAATAATAAGTTATCATCGGAATATATCGCTAGAACATGTTGCGCCTGTCCCGGGCGCGTCTTCTGAAAAGCCCGAGGGTTATAACGCTGGGCCGCGTTGTGCCCCACAGGCGTTTCAAAATTTCGAACCGCTCGAAAAGCCAGAGCGCTACAGCGCGACGCTGCGTTGTACCACACGGGGTTTTTTAACGGTCACATTGACGATTCATCATCTGAATAGCCCGTGGGGTACAGCGCCTGTGGCGTTTTGTCTCTCTGGCTTTTCGCAAATTAGCTCTTAGTTAAAAAACCGTAGCTCTACAACGTGCGCCTATGTATTTCCTAATATTAGGAATTTAAAATGTATACTTCTTATATATTATTATGTTGTATATCAAGTTCGTTCAAGTTACGGCCGATTTTCCAATTTTCAGACAATCTTTATATTTATAAAGATATAAAATATTGCATTGCATGACAATGCAATATTTTTATCACATGGAGCTCACCTTATGATGGAGATGGAAGTGGCCATGGGAACTCTGTACTAAAACGACGCCAACCCATCTAGTTTGGGCTTGCCTGATTTGTCTTGACGAGTATGCTGATGTTAGGTTCGTTTCTGACTTCTTATGGTTTTGTATAGTTTATAAGTGTAATATATATATATATATATACACTTATAAACTATAAATAAACTTGCTAATAGTGGGCCAAATTGTGCCTCTGCTACCCCGTATGGATAAAGGCGTCACGCTATGTAACGTTATGTTAAAATCCTGATCCAATCTTGGATTCGAAACTAGATCTTAAATATTTTAGACGTTGTGATTGGCAGCGTTTGCGATGATTGCTGCGGCGATGGGCTAGTCCTATTTCACGCAAAATGGAGTATTGAATAACTGGCTAAAAGTGGCTTAAACACGCCGCTTTGTATAGGTCTCCCCCCTTTAAATTTATAAAATCTCGTTTACCTACTTAACTTGTTCATTACCTATAGCGGCAACCGAAATAGTACATTCTGTGAAAATTGCGAATCTCTTTAACCTTGTGTTATTGTCCGTAGGAGACATTTTTACTATCATTTATGCGCCAAATTATAGTAGTTTTCCTCTAAAACATAAGAAATAGGCAGAGCTACATAAACCAAAACAAATTAAACATAAGCAGATAATGGCATGTTGACACACATATTCTTTTCTGAAAACGTATCGCATTAGGTTAGGATATCGTCTCTTCGTTACCCAGTTGCTGTGGGTAAGGGCAGATACTATTTTGATTATTGCAATATTCTTCGTTACATTCGCTTTTCAGTTTCCACCGCAAACCGCACGAGAAATTTTGTTCTCTGCTATTGTCATTGTCAAATCTAATCAACGCAAATTCCGCAACGCAACGCAAGACCTTGCACCGCAAGCGCTTGGTGCGCTAATCCATTTTCTCTTTCACTTACACTATTGCATGCATAGGTTGCAGGTTCCACGCGCTGTACCCCACGGGCTATTCAGACGGTGAATTATCAATGTGAGCGCTGGAAAACCCCGTGTGGTACAACGCAGCGTCGCGCTGTAGCGCTCTGGCTTTTCAATTAGTTCGCTATTCTGAAAACCCCGTGGGGATCATCGCGTCCCGGGCTCTGACCGTCTGTAATGAAACATTGCTGAAAATAGAATAGAATAGAATAGAATAGAACACAACACATAGCACAAAATAGGAATATACAAAAATAGGAATACACATGGACAACAACAAAAGTGGGTATATTATGTGATGTAAATGGCTTCTTAAGAAAACAGCATAGTGTGCTGGTTGTATACGGCGACGGTGAAACGGCTCCGGTTCAGCATTATGCTACAGGGCCTACAGGAGGACCTGAAGCGCTGGTATTCTGTCGGAACCGGTGTGACTGAGTGTGTTGTTTTGTACGGTGTTTATTAGACTACGTAATATGCATAGATAAGAGATATAAACAATAAATATCATAATATAAGTGTAGAGTTTATGAGTATAGAGTTTGTGTGTGGCATGTAAATAATGGTAAGAAGATAAATAAATAAATAAATAGGCACAGTAATTATGATAAATATGAATAATGTACACACATGTTTGAAAAATGCAAGAGGTTTTGGGGGTCAGAAACGAAGGCTGCCGATGCAGACTGCAGAGATAGCTTCAGTTATCCGCTTTTTGAAGGGCTAGTAAATAGGCTTTGTATGCTGTTTTATAGCTGGTTAAAGTAATTTTTTCACGAATTGGCGGAGGGATATTATTCCAGCATTTTGTAGCCAGATATCTGAAGCTACCCCTGAAAGCAGCAGTCCGATGCCGGGGAATGGAGAGTATATTTATTGAGCTGCTGTTCATGTGGTGATTGGAAACTTTCCAGGAGAGCTTTTCGTGAAGGTATTCAGGTATCCCTCTCTTTATAACACCGAACAAGAGCGCTGCAAATTGAAATTGTTGTCTGCCTTTCATTTTTAAAACATTTGCTGGATTCAGATATGGCGTGATATGAGTACGTGGTACGGTGGTACGTGGTTTACGTACGTAAAAATACGCATGTCTATGTAAATCGGATGACAATGCAATATTTTTATCACATGGAGCTCACCTTATGATGGAGATGGAAGTGGCCATGGGAACTCTGTACTAAAACGACGCCAACCCATCTAGTTTGGGCTTGCCTGATTTGTCTTGATGAGTATGCTGATGTTAGGTTCATTTCTGACTTCTTATGGTTTTGTATTTAACACTTTTACTTTAGCTCTTCTAATTATTATATTTTGAAGTTCATTGTCTGTTTATTGACTTGTGAACTCAATCTAATATCCCTCGCTTTCACTTAGATAAACAGTAAATATACAAAGCACGTTCTGTGTTCCAAGAACCGCCCTGTGGATAATTTGAACAACAGCTCAATTAAGTTGTGCACATCGCTGGAATATCTTCAGTCGGGCGGGCCCACACGTAATATGGGCGACGGGGCGGCTGGGCGGCCGCCTTAGGTATTGCCAGGATTTCCAGTAACAATTTCCAAGTTTGGACTTATTGTTTGAAAATCTGGCCTCTTGCCTTACATGAAGTAAGTATAATGTAGACCACGAACCGTATTGACTTATACGCAGTAACTTAATTATAACGATTTTCATAGCGAAAGAGCTAGACCTAGTTTTAGTTACGCTAGACTCAGCAAATAGACAGATCAGACATTTCATACTAATTCGCCACTCTAACTGGAACAATCCCACAGAATATTTTACACCTCTGGTAACCCTTCGTCCCCCGTGGTACTACCAGTGCTACTACCAGTAGTACCACGGTTATCTTTTTGGCCGCTTTCATTTTATTATAAATATTCAATATGGTAATAGTTTTTTTTTACTGGCATCCCGTTTACGCCTACTTTTACACCTGTCACAATAGTCACACCTGTCAAAATAGTCACACCTGTCAAAATAGTCACACCTGTCACAATACTCACACCTGTCAAAATAGTCACACCTGTCCCAATAGTCACACCTGTCACAAAAGTCACGCTTGTCAAAAATAGTCATAACTGTCAAAAAAAGTGACACCTGTCAACATAGTGGCCCATAGAAATCAACCATGACATTGGCCAGTAGTACTATGGGAAATAAAAATTCTCCCGTGGTACTACCAGAGCTGTTGGAAGTACCACGACAAAAAAAATACCCGTGGTACTACTGATAGTAACACTGGTAGGTAGTACCATGGGGGACGAAGGCTGGTAACTCCGCCTGCCCACGCGCCAACGAAGGTCGGGTAAACCTGTTTATGCAAATGAATGTCCAGACTCAAACCTAACCCTCTTAAATGATCCACGGGGAGTGGGCTATTTCTGGCAGACCCGGTTTGAGAATTGTTGAGAAAACTTAATATCACCCACGTATTTTGCGATGAAAGTTTTTTTTTAATATTCAGACATGATTTCTGGCCCCGTTTTTGTGTGAACCAGAAATAGCGAGGACACTCACATAAACATCCGTGATATGGGTTGTTTTTCTTCCTCCCCTGCTGGCATACGTGCCCTCTGAGTTGCATCGTGCCCTTCGTACTGGTGCGAACTAATTGCTAATTTGGAATGGTTTAAGGACTCGGCAATCTTGCTTAGTCTACATTTTCGTGAAAATTACATTGTTTTAATCCAGGAAGGAATTTAATTAAAGGTTTTTAGCTTCTTATCCTTACTGACAATTTATTTGGACGAACCAAGCCCTTTTCTCGTTATGTATAAGTTTATTAAGACTTATCTCCTGACTTTAAACGTTTTCTCCTATGGTAAACGTTGAATTATATTACTTGGTTCATATTATTGTTTAATGGGTCTTTTTCTAATACTGCTGAGCCAATCTAAGGTTGTTAGGTATTTAGGTACATAGGTTCACATGAACATATTAGGTATTTGTAATTTGTGAATTTTGCACACAACATATCAAAACATAGGTACAGGAAAATTTATTGAAACAAAAAATGTACAAAATTACAAAACATATGTACATAAGCTCGTGTGTTTAGATAATAATGTGTGCACACATGAACTTCAGGGTTAACACAGGGTGTTTTCGATTCGTTATTTGTACTGTGAACCTAAATACATAAACTTTCATTTTCTCCTGTTTGTGCTTTAAAGCAAACATCACACTTACCTACCACTAGGGTCGGGGCATAGTTGGGTAATTATAAAAATTGGTCGAGTGCGAGTCAAACTGTGTTATTGTTGTGCGAAACAAACAAAGTGTTCCGCGCATCGTACTAGAATAAATGCAAAATAAAACATGTTTCTTGTGTGGGAAAGCCATTATAAATCGGCAACCGAGGAATTTAAAAAAAACGTTAACTATTTTATCTTTTATTTCAAGGAATACAAATTACAATGAATACTTAAGTCTATATTCAATCTATGCTAGAATTGAAGTGTGTCTAAATTAACAAAGGAATATGTAAAAATTCTGCAAATTGAAATGAAATGATTGAATGATAAATAATTAATTACTGCCTAAAATTGTAACTACGAAAGCGCGATGTGTTCATCAGGTGCCGCGCGACGGAACCTTATCAGCAGATTTCGTGATTTTAGTTTATTTGCTGCTATAGTGCCATCAGAAATACATACTCTGTGCACATTTCATCTGTATTCTTATCAGGATTCACGAGATACAGCCCGCTGACGGACGGACAGCGAAGTCTTAGTAAAGGGTCTCGTTTGGCCACCTTCGCGTACAGAACCCTAAAAAGTGAAATGCAGGTAATCTATAATGCGCACTGCTAACTCAATATCCCTGACACTCAAAGTGGTGATGGCGTTGTTCGTTCGTTCGTTCGAGAAATTATGCATTGCTCCAGTTATTCTCAGCATCATCATGCCCAGCCCATCGACCCACCGATGGGCACAGGCCTCTTCTATGTGTAACAGTAATGTGTAGTCATATTGAGGAGGTTGTTAGGCACATCATTCTGAACAACTTTCACTATGAAATTTGATTTGAGCAATTTTAATTTTGACGTCTCCATACAGTCTGGGCCGGGCGATCAGCTGTTTTGCTGGAGAAGTGAAAAATAAGGTTGCTCTGATCAAATCGGTGTCATAGTGAAAGTTGTTCAGAATGATGCCAATAATAAACTCCTAAAATTTGACTACACCTTTCTGTTACACCCTGTATAACGGCAATCCACATGGACCTCTGCCTACCGCTTCTAGTGAGATCCCGGCGACATGATGATATCGTTTGATCATCGGGCACGTGGTCTATCACTGGTCGCGTCGCTTCAGTATGACATTTCAATTTGAACTTTACTTGTTAGGGTTCCGTACCCGAAGGGTGCCTAACGGGACCCTATTACTAAGCCTCCGCTATCCATCAGTCAGTCCGTCCGTCCGTCACCGTGCTCCATCGGATCAACCGAAATAGGTAGAGCTGAAATTTTCACAGAATGTATGCACATTCTGTGAAAATTTCATTTTTGTTGCCGCAACAGCAACAAATAATGAACTAACGCAGTTTTGAAAATTAAAGGGGGTCCCCATACAAGCGACTGTTTTTTTTTAATCACTGCCACTGCAAAATACCTCTTAACATCATGATTCAATATCACCATAAATTTCGCTGTTCTTGATAACTTTGAGATGGCTCGTCGGTTTCATATCGGTTTCACAATCTTGATGTTCCAGATTCGATTACCAGAGAACACATATCTTCAGATATGAGAGATCACAGGTCTTTTCCCGCTCAACCATCACCTCTCCTACCATCTTGGTTTGCTGAAAGAAATCTCTTTTGAGAGATGAGCTCGCCTTTCTACATGTTTTTTCTATTATAAGTTATCTGTATGACTGTTTTGCGTTGTACAATAAATAAATACATATTTTTTCTTTTTGTTTTAGTTTTATTATTTAGGATTTAGTGTTTTTTTTCTTGTACGATGGTACGGAACCCTTCGTGTACGAATCAGACCCGCACTCCAATAGGCTTTATAACATTACACAATACATGCTGATCGTTCGAACTATCTAGCTAAGGTAGCGTGAATATGATTCATAATGCTTCAAAGTTAACATTGTATATAGTATTAAAAAATAATACACAAGATAACTTTACTTTTCTTTTTAATATGATTTCACAATATGTACTTTCAATTATCCACTAACTCACGACTGCTGCTGGAGAACGAATGCCAGTTTAATTCCCCAGACTTTTTCTCCTGCCATTCGTTTCCCGCTCAAAAGTAACTTCCTTTTGCCACTTTGTTGGAGCCAATGTTCAACTCAAGCAACTTCCATTTCCTTTAACAGAATTAATATTTTAATCATTGCTCGCAAGAAAACATCCGCTTTTATAAATAAATATTTTATGTTCCACCGGAAATAGTCAAATAAAAACTAAATTATGTTCAACTCAAGCAACTTCTGTATCCTTATATAGAATTAATTTTTTATTCATTGCACGCAAGACAACTTCCGTTTGTATAAATAAATATTCTATATTCCACCGGAAATAGTCCACCGGAAAGGTGCCAAAATTACGTTTTAAATAACTTATATCATCATATTTCATAACAGGAAATGACAAAAAGTCGATTAACATGTAAAATATAATACAATATCGATCACTAGTGCGGCCATAAATTAAAACAATCTCCTAAATATCACAAAAATGTAAATATATATCACAAATCACGATAATAGACTCAAGGCGATGATATAATGTGAAGGTGCACTCTGAAATGAGCTTTCAGAATAAGTTATTCATAATGGTTAGGTTTCAAAGCGTATCAGATCGGCTTTAATATGAAGCTTTTCACCCTTACACGAGTGGAAGCACGAACCTTGGATGTCGATCGAAATCAAACAAACATGAGTTTACAGACACGCTACTTCTGGCCCCTCACAGAATACCCCGTGTCATGGGAAACACAGAAATGGCGCCTTCGTGATCATCAAAGACCGGGGATTTTTTGTCCACCTTCCTTTGTGTTTTCCAGAAACTCGACTGACATACCGCAAAGGTCGCTAAAAAGTGGTCAAGTTGAACACCGTTGGATTGGTTGAAATCTAGTCTTACTCTACTAAGCTATTTCATTACGTCTTTATAATGAAAACCAATCTCAGCCAAATTAAATTTGTCTGTTATCCCACGTACCCTGCCTACCCTTTGGGGCCGACGTAAAAAGTGCCGTTTACATCGGACCTTAAATTCTATGTCGTTATGAGACATAGTATGAGACGTCAGTGATCTATCGCCACCCACATAAGGGTATCTTTGAATATGAGTATGCTATTTAGGTGGTGACTGGCGTGGGTAGAATGTAAAATATAAGGACTACCTATTTTGTTCGAGTTAAGGTATGGGTAATAAGTTCAAACAAAAAATACAGGGATTTAAAAATAGGGTGATGTTTGGAAGACGGTTTAAAGTTCACAAGAATGGAACAACTGTTATTGATTTACCTAGTTAACCCCTTAAGCCCTGGTGACGCCACGGTGGTGCCATTGTGCCGTTATAGGTTTTAAATTTTATTAAAATGGCTTGAGGTTCAAAATCGCGATGCCTCAAAACCAGGTCCAGGGCTCGAAAGGTTAAACCGTTATTTTTTGTTTATGTGCCGTCATTTATATCTATTTAACTATATATTTTGCAGTAAGAACACGTTTTCATTAGTTAAAACTAGTTTTGACTAAGTGCCTTAGTTAAAACTAGAATTTACTACTGCTCGAAATTGTATGTCAATTAAGCAACCAATACGGTGCTGTGAAAGTACATAAGATCGCCTCGCTCCGCTCCGCTTCGCTCGGCTCCCGGTTGTACATGAAGTTGTGACCTGACATAACCTTACATTGGTATTCGGACAGAAAGTGACCAATAGCAACTGATTCAGCTTCAAATTCTAGTTATTACCAGGAAACTAAGGTAGTTAAAACTAGTTTTGACTTGTGAAAACGCGTTCTACTACTAAACTTATAACGGGTTTTCACTACAGCACAGTTTACGTTCAAACTAATTTTACATTCAAGTTTATCAGTAAATTCTAGTTATTACTACGAAATTCTACCAAAACTAGTTACAACTAGTGAAAAAACGTTGTCACTGAAAACATGTTTTTTCGTTAGCATATTCATAGTGAAATCCTTAGCGGGCCTATTTGTGTAATCTACATTTTCAATGTTATGTTTATAACTTATGTATGGCTGTGGATTTTTGTTCCATAAATAAATAAATAGCTGCGAGGTCTAATGGGTTTCACGCTTGCTTCCCATGACGAGACCTGACCATGTACCAAAGAGATAATTAATTTATCTCAAGTACATTATTTTTTCGGATGACACGTTAAGCTGTAGGTCCCGGCTACAATCGCTACATGGTTGTGGTGGTAAAACCCCTTCATCAACCCCCACTGAGCCAGCGTGGTAGAGTATTGCTTAATCTTACTTGTATCTTGGTAAAGAACTGTGCTCCTCGGTGAGGACGTTAATGGGCTACATTTATATTCATATAAATAAATCTCTTATTAGAGAAAAGCTCGCCTTTGTACACTATTTTCATGTAACAAGAGTTACATGAAAATAGTTTTTATATTTTTTGATATGATTTATATGCAATAAAGAAATTATGAAATGAATAAATAAAAGTCTTAAAAAATATGGAACAGTTTAGGTATTCATTAAATATGTCGGGACATTTAATGAAAACTTAAATTACTAAAATGTGATTAACTTGTTTCCTTGTTAGGCTCGAACCACTGAACGGATTTTAATAAAACATAGCTAGGAACCATCGCAACCAATAAAAAACACCGTTTGAGCGGACAGACACACAGACTCACTCAGACAGACAGACAGACAGGAAGACGCTTCAAACGTATAACACCCCTCTGTTTTCGTAAGAGGTTAAATTAAAATCCTAACCAGGAAACAAGTGTCATTTTAAGGTTGCATTTGTTGTGTCGAGGGTTTTTCAATATTTTTTTTAATTATCTTATCGTGGAGGAAACAAATAGCATCCCAGCGACCTCCGTTTTACCTCTGTTGATGTTGTTATTTTTATCAATACAATCTTATTGAATGGTCTTAGGTTACTTAGTTATACAGTATCCTGTTAAAGCATCTTTGGTTGTACGACGCTGTCTATCTTTAGATTATAATTATTATCAGCAATATGCCTACGAAGACGGCGCGAAAGTCAATAAACCGAACTAATATTCTTCGTTCACTTCTAAAATGTATTTCATTATTAATTTTCGGTTTGACTTCAGGAGCGTCTCGTTATTATTCACCAAAAACAGGAGATCTTTTGAATTTATCACAAAATATTTACAAATTGCGTCTCGTTTAATCTGAATTCATTACCTTTCAACCTCCGACGAAAAAGAGGAGTGTTACAAGTTTTAATCGTCTTTCTGTCTGTCTGTAGCACTCTAGCGTTCAAACGGGTGAACAGATTTTGATACGATTTTCTGTAAATGGTAGAAGACTTCCCTACAATGGTTAGTAGCATGTTTTATTAAAATCAGTTCGGTCATTCGAAAGTTATCGGCTCACCAAGGAAATAAGTCAGACAAATTTTAGTCTTAAGGTCTCGTTTATTGTGAAAAATGTTTAATCTATACATGTCTATACTTATAAAAATAAATCGCTGTACATTAGTTTTACTTAACCTCTAAAATGGCCCGAACGGTTTGAATAATTTCTATTTATATTTATTTAAGTCAGTCCAGAGGAGGTTTAACTAAAAATAAAATAAGAAAAAACGCAGAGAAACAGCCAGAAATTGACAAATCTTTTGTATGGGAAGTGGAGAAGTCTTAGCTTCCTATGGCTAGATGGCATTGGTAGCCACAGTTAATTTAAACTCCTTCTTCATTGATTAATTATTAGGATAAGATATAATTATTAATACATTTAACCTCTTTGTTTATTGTCCACCAAAAAGTTTTAGCTTAGCGCAGATCTATATACAAAATATTTTACCTACCTGTAAACTACAAACGACTGTTATTGAACGACCAACTATTTTACAAGTAATTTTTCGCCAACGCGACACTTAAAGGTATGTAAGTATGTACCATGTTTGGATGATGTTTTGGCAGCCTTCCCCAAATAGTTCACCAAAATGATTGTCGATTTGGCAAGCCTCCCCGAATGGGTCTCAGATACCCAAATGCCGAACTACAAGCCGGGCGTTGTACGCGGATCTGTCCGCTCCAACTCTTGTGATGACTGCAGATGACAGGGGTCCAATACCAATCAGACCTGAGCTCCCAGCTCGATCGCCGGTGGCACGTGGACAAAAACAACAGGCCACACCGGAAATCGTCGCCGCGCCGACGTGCTTCGAAGAGCTGTGACGATGGTTGATGTTGACGAAGTTATCGTGTGAAGATTGTTGAACTTAAAACACCGAATTGGTTGCAAGATGTTTCTACTTTATTTGACTGAAACTTGGGCGCTATACAACTCTAACAAAAAAAAAAACGACTACCCCGCGTTGACAACGGAGATTACAACAAAATACATGACCGATCGTTAGGTCGGCGGCTTGCCAGAGAAAGAACAGAAATTGAACTGAAATTACATATTGCACCGCGACGATGGGTTACATTATGACACGGCCAACTGAGAGGTTACATTATGACACTTTCGCCCATTGCAGCGTCCTCAGAGCATGGCTTGATTGAATGAAGGACTGGTCAAGCCTTTTTTATATACGAAGCAACGTTTTCACAGGCAGATAGCATAACGAGGACAATTGATCGGTCGTTCCAAGGTATTATTTAAATTAACGCTAAGTTTTACAAGGGAGGAAGTGGTGAACGTTTTTTAAAGGCTTGATCCTTGGCAAACAAATCTGTGTTCTTGTTCATAATCTATATGTTTGGCACGTCCCCACATGTAGCAAGGACATCTATTACATGAATGTATTTCTAAGACCGCGCATCAAGTGTCTGTCCTCTTGTTTAACACAAATGTACAACGGACTCACACATGTGGGCCTGAAGCACATCTACGCCCACCGTGATGATGTGGGGAGACGAGGTTTAGATTCCCAACTGCCCACACGGCCACGGAACGCGTTGGGATATATAGAATGGTATATAGAATGGCTATGCGGGCACTTTTTAGAGAAGGCCTTCCCCAGAGCAATCTTATCTTACACTAACCAATTCACAAAGCTGGAGATAAAAAAGAAGTCACTAAATACCGACCAGTAGCTCTTATACCTATAATATCTAAAATTGAACGGGCAATACATAACAGACTAAATTCCTATCTAGAAGCACACAACATATTTGTAAACGAACAGAATGTCTTTAAAAAAATAAATCCACAATATTAGCGATATATGACCTCCTAAAACATTATGACATTATCAAAGATAGACAACAAGTCTCAGTGATCTTCATGGACATGATTAAGGCTTTCGATTTAATAGACCACAAACTATTGCTGAAAAAACTCGAAAGTTTTGGTATTAGGGGTCCAACACAAAATCTGTTATATTCATACTTAGCAAATAGAAAACAGTTTTGTATTATCAATAGTATAGATAAAACGGTAACCGAACAAAACCACGCGTCTGACGATAGGGCTGTAGAATACGGAGTACCACAAGGAAGTATCTTGGGGCCTTTCCTATTCCTAGCCTATATAAATGACCTACCAGAACGTGTTCCACATCCTACAGTTTTGTTTTGCAGATGACTGTTCCGTTGTCATAAAATGTACAGACCGACTTAACTTCGAACTAGGTATAAACAATACATTGAGTGGGCTTGTTGACTGGTTTCAGAATAACAATCTAAAAATTAACCTATAAAAAATCTAAAATTATACAATTTCAACAAGCACACACACCGAAACTAAACATAAAATATGATAACAATAAAGTAGAAATAGTACGAACAATGAAATTCCTCGGACTGCACCTAGACCAACACTTTACGCAGATTGCGACCACAGAGGCAACTATTACTGCATATTTCGGATATGTGCATACTATCCTTAGTTATGGTATCATCTTTTCAGAAATTCTACTCATAGGAACAAAATATTTAGGCATAAGAAAAAATGTATTAGGGCCATCGCTGGCATAAAAAAGAAGGAAAGCTGCAAACCCTACCTAAAAAAAATTGACATTCCCAAGTAGCACAAAGGTTCTGTGTAACAGCATTTTTACAGTACACCTTGGACACAATAGCTGTAAAAGATTGCTTTATATCAGCATTATATTCGCATATAATGCTGATATAACTCTAATTTGGGCACAAATTACGTGGCACATTGCTGTACAACTGAATTATAATAGCATTATGTTAGCATTAATAAAGGCAACAGCTACTCCAAGTGCAGAACATTGCCTGAATATCAAGGCACGTGGTACTCATTATAGTTAATATGCAGCCATTCTCATAATCATTCGCAAAATTGGAATAAGTGTGGTCATCTTAAATGCTTTATCGAAGCTAAAAGTAAATTATCAGTGAAATTGTGGTATGCAGAAATGAATTTTTTATTTTTATTCCGTACAAGAGAACTGCAGTAAGTAATATTGTGCGTGTAAATGAAGATGTTTTGGTTGCCATTTTGTGGATAAATAATAAAGTTAATGTTAAGTAAAACTTTGAGTTATTTCAATTATGTGTTAAATTGTATCGGGAATGTAACTTTAGTGTGAAATACCATACATATTTAGGTCAAAAATTTCACGCGCTCTCATAATATCCACAAATGCGTGAAAAAAGTTCAAAATAAAATAGGCTATTTGCAAGTTTTTTTTTTACATATTACTTTTACATGTAAACACTGTTTACATTACATATTCATTTATTTTTGATATAGTTCAATGCAAGCTGATATTTTCTGATATAAACTAAATGTGAAACAGTGAGACTCTAACCTGACCAAAAGAGATTGTTGGCAGGCTCAAGATACATTTATTAATCACAGGGTCGTGAGTCGAATATTGGTGATATAGTTGAAACGCTGGATAGGGACTCGCCGGGAATTTGTAGATTTCAGCTCCTTGGTAGACTCAATCCAACTGGTCCACTTCTCCAGACGTCAACAAGTGATTATGCGGTTAGCGCCAGGAGGATATTACTCCTCGGCGTGGAACCCTGGAAAGAGACCAGTGTGAATGATAGGAATACAAAAGCGCTACAACGCCCAGCTATCAGGCGACGGCTCCCCACACGGAGACTTCCGACGAGGGCCCTAGGGTAATTAGGATCTAAGAGTGCCGCAGTCCAATAGACACTGTATAGAAAAGGGAAATACATAGAGAGTATAAAATACACGAAAATAAGAAAGACTAACCACGAACCAATGCTTACCCATGGATTGGGGATAGTAGGGAAGTTTCATATCAACTACTGCACTTTACAGCAACTAAACATTCAGCTCCATTACAGTACTAAAAGGAATAACAGTACTAAAGGGACTAGCCCATCGCCGCAACTAAAGGCGTGACTTAAAAATTATTGATGCAGAAGATACAACCTCACGTTTCAGAGCTCAAACAATGTCTGCCTCAAAAAAAACAATCAGCTGCCAGACGAGATTCCAGACACGAATTTCCGAATTTCTATAGTTGTACTTTTTATCTGGCTAATCCGCCAGTAGCCAATGGTAGTACGTTACATACCCGTCTTGTTTGGGTAGGATTTTACCTGATAAAATCCGCTAAGATACTAACTAAACTAAACTAACTTACCAAATTAACTACTTAAGATAAAATTCTCTAAAGCTCGCCATCTACAATGTCAGAGAAATATATAACTAACAGTCTAGCTCAACTACATACAAACATCACACATTCGTACCAACGATCAGACATCAGAATTCATACTAAGTTCATACAAGAGTTCACACTAACATCGTGTAAACACAGCCTTACACACAGGGTGCCATTATTATAGCCAAATGCACACCCAGACTAACTGTCAGAAGTTGAAAAATAAGCAAGATCCCTTGAACTAAAATAAGAACCTTAGTACATAAACGCCCCGATAGCTTAGCTACTATCGTAACGCAGAATAACACCATGAGGGGCAGCTCCCTCAAGTGTTCAAGACTTCCTGCACCGTTAGTGGGTACAGAAAATAATAATAGAGTAGAATATCTATTCTACAACAAAGAGTAAAAAAGTAGAGAATTATAGTTCAAGAGGCCATAAGCTAAAGTAACAGACATTGCAGAGTAACGTTACACAATAAAGAACTTTTACATAGCTGTAGATATAGATGGTTTTTAGAATACAAGGGTCAAAATACTTATTACATACATAAAGGAATCGTTAACTACTATTGAATAAGACAGAACGCTGTCGCAGACTATCTTCAGACAGAAGGTGCTCTCAGACAGACACAGATCGCTCGGCACAAGTACAAGCGCTAAAGTTATTTATAGGAAACGTCATGTTTACTACCTATCTAGTAAACTGTACAAATTTACATGAAAGTAAGCAGAGTACACGACTAACGCCCGGTTTCTGGTACAAAATCAAGCCATTGATCTACCGTTTTGACAGCTGAAATTGATAAAGGACTGTCAACAACAGATTAAATGTACGAGAAATCGGCCGTTAAACACTAACCTTATTTATTATTTAATAGTCCGAAAAGTTTCCCTACTAAAATCTTCACAATTTATTAATTTAATTTTTCGTACTGAGAATTTGGAGGAAAATATTTATCAACAATTATAATATAACAACGGCCGTCAGACTGCGACCATAAATAATGTAGAAATGAGGTAGGTACCCAGATAAACGATCAAATATACTCCTGTCAGACAAAAATAAACACAACAAAATATACAAGCTACGAAAGAAATCTAGCGTTCTACGGCGCTCTTATGGCCTAACTACTCTGACCAGACATAAAACTCTATCACCAATATTCCCTTAATCCGGGCGCCATTGAAACAGTGAGACTCTAACCTGACCAAAAGAGATTGTTGGCAGGCTCAAGATACATTTATTAATCACAGGGTCGTGAGTCGAATATTGGTGATATAGTTGAAACGCTGGATAGGGACTCGCCGGGAATTTGTAGATTTCAGCTCCTTGGTAGACTCAATCCAACTGGTCCACTTCTCCAGACGTCAACAAGTGATTATGCGGTTAGCGCCAGGAGGATATTACTCCTCGGCGTGGAACCCTGGAAAGAGACCAGTGTGAATGATAGGAATACAAAAGCGCTACAGCGCCCAGCTATCAGGCGATGGCTCCCCACACGGAGACTTCCGACGAGGGCCCTAGGGTAATTAGGATCTAAGAGTGCCGCAGTCCAATAGACACTGTATAGAAAAGGGAAATACATAGAGAGTATAAAATACACGAAAATAAGAAAGACTAACCACGAACCAATGCTTACCCATGGATTGGGGATAGTAGGGAAGTTTCATATCAACTACTGCACTTTACAGCAACTAAACATTCAGCTCCATTACAGTACTAAAAGGAATAACAGTACTAAAGGGACTAGCCCATCGCCGCAACTAAAGGCGTGACTTAAAAATTATTGATGCAGAAGATACAACCTCACGTTTCAGAGCTCAAACAATGTCTGCCTCAAAAAAAACAATCAGGTGCCAGACGAGATTCCAGACCCGAATTTCCGAATTTTTATAGTTTTAGTTTTTAACTGGCTAATCCGCCAGTAGCCAATATGGTCAAGGAGGTAGTACGTTACAAATGGATAGGAGCTAAATGTTTACAATAATACGCGTTACGTACTTAAAAATGGCGGATAAACGAGTGGTCAATGTTAACTTAAATTTAATGCTAAATGCTTTATAAATGTCCACGCTTGGCTTATAATGGTAAAATATAACTCAACCAGCAGTCTTAATGCTGAATTAAATTCCATTATTCAGCCCAGGTCTGAATTGACGGTCACGACGTATAGATTTATAGCAGGGCGCTGCTGTGTAACTGCATAAAAGGTCACACTTGGTACAATATTGGCCTATATTAATGCTGATATACGAGTATACTCTATCAGTGAATAATGACGTAAAAGTCCACGTTTAGGCAGCATAGAGCATTATATCTTTGTTAATAGACTTTACATCGTGTCTGTTTGCGTTATAGAGGTTCGTATGTTCTCTCTTAAAATGCAAGTGTTTTAAGGGTACACCTGTGAACCATTATTCGGAAAACTGCACTATTTGTGTCCACAAAATGCGTTTTTGCAGCTGATACGGCACAACTCTACTAAACGCTGAAGAACAGTGAATCTGTGGCGTCTGTGTAGCGCTTAATAGAATCGCAGTACCGAATATTGCATTATATTGGGTCTCGATATTTCCTATGCAGCTATTGCAGTCCAAGTGAACACTAATAAGTCGTTAAAAGTACAACCGATGTGGACCTTATGTGGAATTATATAATGCAGCTTTGTGCTACTTGGGATTCTAACTTTTCCATCGATATTTATCCTAGAGTGTTCCTTAAGAAAAACTTTCATACACGTTTTATAGAACGAAACACAATTCACACAACAAATCTACGTAATAAAAACCATATAGTACTTCCTTCTCCTAAATGCGTGCTATATAGAACCAAATGCTATAAAAACTTTGGATTTACAGTTTAAAAAAAAAGGTTTCTACAATCTTAATACATAAAATTTTCTATGATATCAATGAATATTTTAATGACAAAGAACTGATTACTCAACAAATCCGCGTCGATAGAGTTTTGTTACCGTTTCTTTCTCGTCTTAGCCCACGGTTTCTGAAGTTTGTAAAGCGGTGTAGCATTGCAATATTAGAATATCTAGAGTCATAAAATAAAACTATGATAAAATACTTATAATGATACTGATTTAAGTTGTAAATATGTCAACTACTGTAATATGTTTAAATTAATTAAATTAATTAAATATGTTTAAATTAATTAATTAAAAATAATTGGTGCTTCCCCCGAAGAATATGTAAAGTTGCTACCTTATGACATCCAGGATTCCATGTAAGTCGTACGTAATTTGTCTTACACTCGACGCGTAGTCACTCTGCGCACGGGGTCCAGGAACACAAGGAAGAAAAGAATCCAATTTCTATGATGTGTACAATGCCAATCTCATGTCGACATTCCAAATATTGTTGGCCAAGACCGGCGTCCATGCGACCTACAGCGTCATCAATCCAGGCGTTCCGGCCATGCGGTCGCCAATCATATTTTGGTGATTTCCACCTGTAAATGACGACCCGAATGGCCGAGTCGGCAGTGACCCTGCCTACGAATCCAAGGGTCCCGGGTTCGAGTCCCGGTGGGGGCAAATATTTGTTTGATGAGAACGGATGTTTGTACCCTAGTCATGGTTGTTTATCTATCTAAGTATGATATTTATCTATAAAAGTATGTGTATCGTTGTCTAGTACCCAAGATACAGGGAATCCTAGTTTGGGGCTAGATCAATGTGTGTAAATAGTGTCAAAGATATTTAAGATATTTAAGATATTTATTATAATTAATTCTTATGGAAACGATGGAACACGCCACCCAACACCGTAAGAAACAGAAATACTTCGACAGATCAGCAATCTCACATGGATTTCTTGATAAATTCCAATTAATTCTGAAAACCATCCATCCGTGTTCGGCGAGAAAGTTAAAAATAAATGTCAAAACTGACCACAGACTCATCAAAGCTCAATAATGTCGATGTCACACGTTGTACGAACGTGTGCAGTTTTCTACCAATTCCTTCGTCAAAAACCGGCAAAACCGAGTACTTCAATATAACCAACTCGTTTGTTGTTGACACGACAAACTTCGATGTTAAATTTAAAATATAATGTACCTATAATAAAAATAAAATAACTATGACGTCGCCATAAACAAATCCAGACAAATAAGATGATAATAGCTTGTATAATAATTTTGACGGCTAAAGATTAGCGAAAAATTAAGAGTGAGTGTTATTCTCGAGCGCGGCGGTATGCTAGCTATCTAACGAGTGTTCTTCGGCTAAAACGACGCTCGGAAATCTCGTACAACACATGGAAGAAAAAATATGTTTCCCGCAGGATAATCCAAAAGAATCTGCAAGGAAAAGCACTGAGGTAAGCCCACCAACCGCCATTGGCCACCCCACTATCAAGAATAACACAAAAACAATAATAATTTGCAACAAAGCATTAAAAATTATTAAAAACTAACTATTTCAACCATTCATCATTCCCATTGAGGATGCTAGTATTATCCAGAAACAAGATCGGAATGCCGCCATTATGATACACTCAGACCGGGAATCGATGGCGGCTGGATCCGGGAGTACCGGAAAACCGGATATTACGTCAGAAGGAGGCAATTCTCGGGCTAGCTCAGGCTCGAAACTAGCCATTGCCCGCGACTTCACTGCCGCAAAGTCGTATAAAAATGGCCAGTTATTACAAACATTAACACACCCCTCCCCACTCCCCATTAACACGTTATGTCGCTATATCTCTCATTAGCCATCTAGACGTCTTCTCATACCTACCTGAGTTGGAACTTCACAAGTCAAGTAGTTTTTTAACTTCAGAGAACTTCCCCTTTGGGGGGGGCAAAATTATGAACGTCTCTAACTGAACTGATTTCCTGCATTGTTCAACTTACTGTCTACCAAATTACAAATTCAAAGGTCGAGTAGCTTCGGATTTTCACACAAATTTGAAAAATCTTGCTTAGCGTATTATACCTATAAACTTCTCAGCTTCTACGGCATCGTACAAAAGAATAGTTTTTGATGCAAACTTTAAATATCTCCCCCCCCCCCCTCCATGGAGAAAAATAAATCAAATAAGATCAGCTAAACTAATGAGTAACTGATTATGGTTTGAGTTTGAAAAAGGAAATTTCCCTTTCAAGTAGTGATTCATGGCTGAATCTCGCACAGGAAATGGAAACTTCCAGTGCTTCGGAAATACGCCCGTCAGAGAAGATAGCATCAAGAAACTCTATGGGGATGTCTAATGACAATATTATAACATCGTATCTATATCGTGGCAATAAGAAGTCTCAAAATAACAATTAAACAAAAGAAATAAATAAGAACAAACAACACTGGTTTAGGCTATGCGTTGTCTGTCTATCAGTCAGTATAACCGTAAAATGTTTTGAATGCTTTTCACCCCATAATTAGGCCTCTTTTCTTGAATATAAGAAAGGATGCATTTATATAAGTATACACGAGACTTGTTGGCCAATCCAAAGAAAAAGAACAATTTGTACAGATTTTTTGAAGTTCTTCTTTAAGATAAGATAAAATAAGATATCTTTGCGAATTTGTCATGGGGATACAATTTATAGATTCGGTGACGGACGATCCATTGAATACTTAAAAAAAATATTGTTAATTACACAGATCAAAAGTTTCAACACAACAAAAAATACTTAAAACTTAAACTTAAGTACACATAAAATATTTAAAACATAAAAAGTGTTTTTGTTGATCCTTTTTTGCTGTGAAAATCAGTATTTTTGATGTGCGATTAAATACTAGCCAATAAAAACAACATTTAATGATACGAATATTAGTGAGTAGAAATTTGCACAGAAATGTATTTCTGTTGCCGCTTCAGCAACAAAACATTATTTGTTAAAAATTCGCATAGTTCATGAGCTGCACGAAATTTTATAAAATAAAAGGGGTCCACTTGCAAGAGAGGTGTTTTAATCCCCCTTACAAGACGTGACGTAAACACACAATTGTCGCGGCAACTTTCATTATTGCCGGTGAAGTGTCGGTGGCGTAATTAGTTTGACGGCGGATCCGCAGTTTTTTTATTTATTTTTTTGTCCTTAAACCGGTCAACACCTGGACCTGGTTATGAGGCATCGCGATCACCTTACGCTATGGTAATAAAATTCAAAACCTGTTACGGTATTCGAACGTTTCCAACTACCAGGGGGTTAAGTTTTCTTGTACGATGCTACGGAACCCTTCGTTTGCGACTCCGACCCGCACTTGACCGAAATTCTTAGATATAGGATGGATGTCACATATTTAGCAGGTTGGCCCAGATCCATAATCAATGTGGTAATGAAGACCTGCACTCAAACAGATAGATAGATATATATATATTTTGGGAACGAAAATCTCTCCCACGCTCGCTGTGGAAGTAAGCCGATGAGAGACACACGGGTGATTGGGTGGGCCGAAATGGAACTGGATTGGAGACCTCTCTATTAGTAGTCGTGGTGTTATTAAATAATCCAGCCGTTGTTTTATAAATGTCGTAACAATATCGTAGAATTGACCATATAATAAAATAGCCAACCATGGTTGAATTAGAACTTTCATTGCAAGAAGAAATATTTTGGGGCAAAACACTGCGGTAGCTTAGGTGAAGACTAAAGGGGGCGAGCGCAGCGAAGCCCCCGAATAGTCTTCGTGTTAGTTCGGCATGAATGACACCACTTAGTATTGAATGCAAATGCTTTTAAAAAGACATGTTTTCGAGAAATTCTACCCTTTCTGATCACTTCCTGAACCATTTCATGTAATGCATTGTTGGCTATTTCATAAAATTATCAAATTCTACTATATAGCTACGACATAAATACGTTATTTGATTAGCTTCTCTAATGAAAACTGTAAAATCTAATCTCAAATCAATATGTATAAAAATGTGTATGAACTGTACCAACAGTTTTCACAAAATAAAAGGCCCGGTACCAGCGTCCGTGTCACTGACGTTATTACGTCAGACCTTATTAGGTTGAGTTTAGTTTGGGCCTCCGGGCCTTTTATTTTGTGAAGACTGTAGGTACAGCATTTTAATAATAATAATAATACCTTGCACACTATTTACACACATTGATCTAGCCCCAAACTAGGATTGCCTATATTTTGGGTACTAGACAACGATACACATACTTATATAGATAAATATTATACTTAGGTAGATAAACAATCATGACTAGGGTACAAGCATCCGTTCTCATCAAATAAATATTTGCCCCCACCGGGACTCGAACCCGGCACAAGAAGGCACGTCAATATAAACCTGTTTTATCGAATTAATACTTAAGTATTGATATATTACTTCGAAACATTTGACAGATTATAAAAAGTATCTATCTTGGCTACCAAATAAATTAACGGATTCAAACAGTTTTTCGGGAACGTTTCGAAGTTCGATATTATTGGTTTTATGATAAGAATTTTACAAGAAAGGTGCTACGAGCCGTGCTGCTGTTCAAAAATTTAAGCAAAAAAAAACAGTTTATGAAAATGTATTTTGTAATTTTAAATACTAGTATATTTTATACAAAATCTGAAACATTTATGGTTATTATTGATCAAATAGTAATAGAAGCCTGAAGCTATTTCCTCTCAAGTTCTCTGTCACATCTAAGTAGTCAGATGTCCACAACGACATTAGATCATAAATAGCCATCTTATATAAGAAATAATCCTTTGAGAATTCTACAGAATAATATATGTATTAATAGCATTATAACCGTGATTCCATCTTGAGCAAGCGCTCATATCATATCGACCTGTAGCGGTACTTTGTACGATGGCTAAAGTACTGGAGTCGGCTATCCAAAAGATAGTACTGGCGCAGGTGGAGCCGCAGCTATCAGATGCCCAACACGGGTTTAGGCGAGCTCGAAGTACGGGGAGCAATCTGCTCCCATGTTATCCCCGTGGTGGATGGTGGAGGACAGGTAGACGCCGCCTATTTTGATTATAGGAAGGCATTTGATTTAGTGGACAATGATATGCTTCTTATAAAGCTAGCGAATGTGCGATGTACTCCCAAATTTCTTAGATTTTTTATTAGCTACATGAGTGATAGATTACAGTTCGAAGAGTACAACGGATATCGGTCACAACCATTTTTTACCAGGTCCGGGGTAAGTCAGGGAAGTACTTTAGGGCCATTGAAATTTACAATAATGTTTAATGACCTCCCTCACCACGGCAAGAATTCAGACTGCTTATTGTTTTACTTTTGTTTTACTTACGAATAGCCGAGACGGCAGTGACCCTGCCTACGAAGCCAAGGGTCCCGGGTTCGATTCCCGGTGGGGGCAAATATTTGTTTCATGAGAACGGATGTTTGTACCCTAGTCATGGTTGTTTATCTATCTAAGTATACTATTTATCTATATAAGTATGTGTATCGTTGTCTAGTACCCAAGATACAGGGAATCCTAGTTTGGGGCTAGATGAATGTGTGTAAATAGTGTCCAAGGTATTATTACTTTATTATTTTTACTCGCAAGATATGTCCAGTTATGGGTAGTTATATAGTGGGTGGCAGGGAAATCCAGCGTGTAATGAAGTCAAGGACTTAGGAGTTGTGTTGACATCTGACCTGAAATACCGGGTACATATTGAAGGAATATGTAAAAAAGCATATAGGAATTTAGGTCTTGTCTTGCGCATGGGGTGCACCTTCAAGGGCATAACTGCGATGAAAACTTTGTACAATACTCTTGTTAGGTCACATCTCGAATCGAACGCAATCATATGGACACCGCATGAGAGGAAAGATTGTCTCATGTTGGAACGCATTCAAAATAAATTTATAAGATATTTATATTGGCGACAGTTTGGGGTGTATCCCTTCTACCCGTTAAATTATCCAACACTATTTTTACTATGTATGGTAGGATATAATGAACTTAGGGTTAGAAGGGATATGGCGTTAGCGACCTATGTGTATAAGGTGTTGGTGGGGAGGATGTTGAACCCCGTGGTCCTGGCCGAGCTGTGCCTGTGTGTGCCGGACGGGTAGTAAGTCGTCGCCGGCCGCCACCGCTGCTGCAGGTGCCGCGCGCGCGCACGTGTCTGCTTGCCCGCGCACCGCTCACCAGAACCATCCGCATTATTAATGTATTGGCGGAGGAAATTGATCTGTTTGGTTCTGCTCTGTCTGAATTCACAAAGATGTGTCTATTTATCGCATTAGGGTAGGTGCGGGTGGGATAGCCCCCTGCCAAAATTGCGTATTGAGTAACTGGATAAACGTGAGCACAGAAAATGCGGGACGCTATGTTCATTTTCAACCGATTTCAAAAAGGAAAAGGTTCTCAATTCGTCTGTTTGTGTGTGTTTGTTACGCGGTTACTGCGTCAATTATGACCCGATTTTGATAATTCTTGTTTTGATTGGTATGTCTTACTTTAGAGGTGGTCCCATATTAATTTGATTAAAATTGATACATACATTGATTGAAATACAAAACATATATACACAGATGACGTTTTGGTTTGTGGTTCCGTGCAGAAAAAGTTTTGATGAGGACTTTTCATGTACACAGACTTCATTCGCAATCCGACCGGGGAGGAAGAAATAGGGCTTCGGTTTTTTATGTTTTAACTTGGTGAATAATGTTTTATTAAATGTTTCTCTCATTTATTGCAATTCAAGTCACAGCAATATTCATTATTGTATGAGATTGAAAAGCTTAACTTCATAATTTCCAACCACAAAACTAATGGCAAAAAATATATTGTTAACAAATATAAGTTTTGACTCCCAAACATGTAAAATGTTTACCAGATTTAGTGCCTCCATGTAGATTCACAGAACCGTATTGGTTTGTTAGGTCACACGACCTCTGCGGCGCTGTGGTTGTGGCTCTGCCTACCATGCGAGAGGTCCTAGGTTCGATCCCCGACTGGGGATAAAAAAAAACCCCGGTCTTGGATGTTGGTATGTGTGTGATGTCGCTGTTTCTGGTTCCCACGACACAGGGTATTCTAGTGTGGTGCCAGAAGCAATGTATGTGCCTGTATATACATGTTTATGTTGATGTTTAACATTATAATACAATCTGGAGCCGCAGCGAAGCTGAGTAGAGTGAGACGACTCCATATAGTTTAATATAAAATAGGTAACAGGAAAACATAAGCCAAAACTAAATCGAGCACAATTTATCAAAACGCCTTGTTTTCGCTAAACATGCTTTGTCTATCATAACATTGCCGAATACCATGGCCTTTCAGCCTCTGGCTTTACAGAGTCCGACGCTTATCAAGAGATAATCTCGTTGAATGAATCTCAATGTATTGTTCCATGAACTCACAGGACTGTCGACTGATTTCAGGTGCTTATTGTACGGCTTAATAATACTGGCATTCATTGATGCTTCCAATCAGAGGATGTAATTGGAAATCAAACTCAAGCTCTTCAATGCAAGAGTCGTAGATTTGTCTGGATTTTTGACATTTTATAATTTATTATGCATGTTAATTTCAATTAAATAATGACGACAACACCGTCAACTGTGTTGCTACAAAATATATTAACCCCTCACCGACCCAATCCTTTTTGAAGCATCGCGATTTTGAACCTTATACCAAAATGTCTTGCGGGCAAGATATGGGTCGGTGTGCTGCTAAACATAGTTTAACCTCAAAACTAACGTCGATCTTTACACATTCACCTGACAGAATACACGTTATATTCTGATGCTTCAAAATCTATAACTGGTGATTGATCAAACAATACTTTTGAGGATGTTTTTTTTTTCTCTGAGGGGGAATGCTTCCGGTTAATTTGAGAAATGGTGTATGAACGGATACTAAACTACGTCTCAAGCTCGATGTTCTAGGACTTTTTGAAGTGACTTCTTAGCCGACGATTCGAAATGAATAGATATTGATATCGCATCGTCACATTTTTGGGTAACCACGTGTCAGTTCTACATTGTAAAAAATATATATGTCGCAGAAGGGTCAGGACCGATGGCTGAGGGCGTCCCGAGGATGGGTGTGATGGGTACTCGAGCATTGGAGACAACAGCTTCGTTAAAACACAGTTTATTAACTTTAGGGCACGAATCATGTACTAGACACAGAATAATGATACTTGACACTGGGAGCACTAGTTACAGAACAATAACACTGAACACGGGGAGTACTAGATACATAATAACCACACTAGTCACGGGGACTGGCTAGTCCAATAATGTGGGAGGAGATGCGCTCCGTACGACTGCTCGTGATAGACTAACTCGCTGACTGGCGCGCACGCCCTTTTTATAGCATGCACACCTAACCTCCATTATTGGCTTAACCCAAGCGAATGCAAATATCGCTTGTGTCACCGTACTTATCTCTATAGCCTTACGCTATAGCTATATCTCAATTCGTACACTACGACACGGCCAACCTGACACTACAGTCGTCCACGACTGTAGTGTCAGGTTTTCCATGACTGTTATCTGTGAAACAACAACTACATTTCGGTCGATCATCCTGACTCTTAAGTAGTATCTCGATTTTTCACAATAGTTTTAGTACTGTCTACCAAGCACACACAATTTAGAAAAGTATTCAAATAATCAATTTCTCTCACTAAAATATTCTCACGGATTCTTTTCATCCCCGAAGCCCAGCCTAAGGTGTCCGTGCCCACGGAATCTTTTACTAGTGAACCCTCACCCTACCGTGCCCGTACCTACGGAATCTTTTAGTCTTGTCCGTGCCCACGGAGTCTTTTAATCCCCAAAGCCCAGCCTAAGGTGTCCGTGCCCTCGGAATCTTTTACTAGTGTAGCCCATCCCTACCGTGTCCGTACCTAGGGAATCTTTTGCGCCATCTGTGCCCACAGATGCAACGCCTTCGTCGCAACGGTGCCAACCCCAACATGTCCGTACCAACGGAATCCAACCCCAACATCTCCGTACCAACGGAATCCAACCCCAACATCTCCGTACCAACGGATTCCAATCACAACATGTCCGTACCACAAGATCTAAGGTATTCAAACATTTCAAAATACTAAATTGTGTGTGCCTAGTCGAAACTGACACTCGACTAGGATGTATGCTATATGTCTTCATATCACATTGAATCTTATTGTCTTAATATCACACCAAATATCACATTGAAGATCAATTGACTTTTTGAGTTAACTAACAAGTTACTAAGTAAACCATGAATAAATAAGGTTACGATTAGGTTTGCCCGGCAAAGGCTTCTGGTGAAGCTGCAACACAGCCATCATGTCCTTCTCGTGTTAGTTGCGCATTATCCTGCAACAAAAAAAATACATCACAGTATCCGTTCGGCTTTGCCTCAATAAACCACGGGAAATTAATCACCACTCATTTAAAACCCAAGTTAATTTCATTTTCAAAGTCAAACCATCATTTATTCACGGTATAAAACTCTTAATCTCATAGCCAAATTAACCAAAATATTATAGCCAATGAACAGAGTATCGAATACCACCAAACAAACAAAGCCTGTCTATCATCTCCATTAACATCAACCAGTAGCTCCGCGGGAACAGTAGACCTAGCCTGTCCAGAATCTCAAGTATGCGAGTCCGCCAGAGGTACATCAGAATTTAGACGATCGATGATGAGTCAGTCATTGACGAAAAGACTGAATCCGCGAACGGCCGTCGTTTCCATTCTATTTATTGATTCAAATTAACTGAATTTTGGGAATTTACCTATCCATACTGTGGCCCATCTATCACAGAAATTTCAGGTGTCTAGCTTTACCTACAGAGGGGGTCGAAAATACCCCGAAGCAACTTCCATTCCTCTCCCCTTTTGCATTTTCCTTGCAATATCCTGTGCAGAATGAAGTCTCTAGTGCGTCTCTCAAGTCCGATTTAAATCCGTCGACAAACGACGCCACAGCAAACATCCCCCTATTTACCACAATAAAGAAATCGCGATCATTAAAAAAATAAAACAAGAAACTTGTGTGCCTTACAAAATCGGCTGAAAAATGCGACATAAAGGCAAGAAGAGATAGTCGGACAAAGACACTTTTACCAATCTTGAAATTGGACGTCTCGTACGCCCGGTCAACCAAGATCACCACAAGAATAGAAATTCAGACGATAGTAAGTGTCACATTCGTGCTCTAAGCTCACCAACATCTTCGTCCTCTCCAAAGATCACAATCACAACAGTGCTCTTCAAGAATCACCTTACAGAGTCAAACCATAACCCTCTCTGGCCTTTGGCAAGACCCAACCAACTAAACCGTGCACACCTTACTCAATCATCTCAGCATAAGACATAAGACATAAGATATAAGATATTTATTCATAATTTATTCAATTACATGTCATATTTATATAAATAGGTCTATTACCTATGTAAATTAGCTAACTAGCTACAGTTTAAATAATTAGCTACAGTCATTAAAATCGTGGTCATAATGACAATTATAAAAATAAATGCGATCATAACAATTAACAATATTATTAGGTACTAAGGTACGTCACAAATTATCCCTTGGAGGTAATAGCGAACTCCTCGTAACTATAGGGTGCCAAGTCAATAAGATGGTTTTTAAGTTTATATTTGAAGGCAATTTTTATGCTGTCGGGGAGTTTGTTATAAATAATTGGACCCATAACATGGGTCAGTTTGTTGGACTTTTCCAATTTACGCGGTATGCCAGCCAGTTTATGTCCGTTTCGCGTGGCATACTTGCTGAGGTCATTTAGAGTCTTGAACTCGTCTAGGTTTTGCCGAACATACAAAGCAACCTGGAAGATCACTATTGCGGGCACTGTTAAGATGCGAAGTGATTTGAAGTACGGCCTCGCAGACGTATCTGATGGAACCCGTGCGATGGCTCGTACGGCCATTTTTTGCATGATGAACGCGCGCTTCCAATCCGCTGCGCGTCCCCATAGCTCGGCACCATACTGGAGCAGCGAGTGTATAGTGGCAAAGTAGCATGTTCGAACCACTTCGGTTGGAACACTCCAGGCCAGACGTCGAAGAGCAAAGCACGCACTTCCCAGCATCTTGCACATTTTGTCGATGTGGGCCTCCCAGGTGAAGTCTCTGTCCAGCTCGAAGCCTAGAAATCCTGCGACGTTGACTTGCGCAATGTCCTTCCCATCGATATTGACCGCCATTGGTCTCGGGGGCATGCCTGCTAGTCGGAAATGGAGGAATTGGGTCTTTTTTGTATTAAGTATCAAGCCGTTAGTTTCGAACCATTTCGGGAGTTTGGCGGCTGTTGTATTAAGTTGAGACTCTAGCTCATCCAGGTTGGAGGCATACACTAATCCTGTGACATCGTCAGCGTACATAAGTATGTCAGCGGTCTCTATATTCTGAGGGAGATCATTGAGCAGCAATGAAAACATTATGTTTGACAGGGAAGAGCCTTGAGCGACGCCCATCGTTTTTGGGAGTGCGTCAGATCTTACAGAACCCCGGTCTCCTACCACTATCTGCGTCCTTTCTCGCATAAAATTTGTAAGAAGAGCGTGTGATGGGCCGCCTATACCATAATGAGCTAGCTTGGCTGATAGGATTCTGTGGTCCGCTACGTCAAACGCCTTCGACAGGTCGCAGAAGAGGACGGCAACTTGCAGCTTCCGCTCCCGCGCGCTCACGACTCGCCTTATCACTTCGCGCGCCATTGCAGTTGTCGAGCGACCTTCGCGGTATGCGTACTGCTGCTTGGATAGCGCATCGGTTTCAGAGAGGTACGCGACTAGTCGCGAGCTGATGCCATTTTCGAAAACTTTTGCGGCCGCTGGAATTACCGACACGGGTCGATATCCATCTTTCTCGCTCTTGAGCCCTTTGCCTTTGAATATGGGTGATATTTTGCTCTTTTTTAGAGTAGTGGGATTTTTTGGGATCACTTTTGTGATTATGCGGTATACCTCATCAGCGAGGAAGGGTCGCAGTCTGAAGGAGCGATCGACGGGCGCGCGCGCCTCGGCGAGGGTGGCGCAGGCACGCGGTACGTCGGCGCGCGGGGCTCCACACGCGGTGGCGGCGTTTATGAACCTTTTGTTCATGGTATCGACCGCTTCCTTCTTATTTGGGAACTTGAAACCTTCGGAGTTTTTAGTACGTCCGTGAAATCCGCTGAGGAAGAACTGTTGTTAACCTTTCCTCGTTCTTTATTTACGACGATCCACATGGTTTTGCTTGTGTTTTTACTGTTTTGAATCAGTTTACTGTAATAGGCTGACTTGCTATCACCTAGTAGTTTTTTGTATTGCGCTGTTACGGTCTCGATCATTGAAGTTAGTGCGTGTTGATCAGGGAGGTATTTGTTAAGAGCGGTTATATCATATAGGATTTATCTTAAGGGTGAGCAAGCCCTTTACGGATGTGAGCTGTGTGCGCATACTATATTATGCCTATGTTCGAAGTGTTCTCGAGTACTGCAGCACTGCCTGGAACCCACAGTATGCAGTGCACGGGGACATGATAGAGCGCATACAGACCAAATTTATTAGGCACCTAAACTTTCGCGGCAATTTTGTGAATGATGACTACACTGCATCGTGTCATCACCACAACCTCCACAGCCTCAGGGACCGGCGTAGTATCTTGGACATGCAGCTCCTTCACAGCGTCTACCACGGCTATGTTGATTGCCCCGAGCTGGTTAACGAGCTGCTACGACTTAGGGCACCTACTACTCGAACCCGACACGCTGTCTCTGCACTCCTACATGTACCCTTTGCCCACACTAACTACGCGGCCAATTCTCCCAGCTGCCGCCTGCCAAGAACGTACAACACACACTTTGCAGATCTGGACATCTTCCACCTGTCACGCGGCCAGTTCAGGGGGCACTTAATGCTCCAGCTGAAAGACAGCAAACATCAAATCTGCTGAGGTTTTCTCTCTCATTATACAGTTGCGACTATATGTATATATCTGTATCTATCACTCACACATTGACTTAACACATACATACAAACACACTCCTAAACACATTCCCTTCCCATTCCTATTGGACTGTACCCGGTACTTCTAAATTGTTTTATAAATTGTTTAAGTTTACTGCCATTTTATGTTTGGCCTAAAAAATGAAAGCCTTTATTTGGCCTATGACTAGTTTAAGTTCTTTGTTTATATTATTTTTTAATTTGTGCTGTAGGCTTAGTTAAATAAATAAATAAATAAATAAGCAGGCATTTTAAGTTAATTATTTCATCTGTTACCCAGCTATTGTTTATCCGTCTATTTTTGTTATTGTTTTTTAGGTTGTTATTGTTTTTTAGGGGGAAGCATATTATGAATTTTTTGGACAGGATGTTAATGAGTGACTTAGCAAATGCATAAGCTGAATGACTGTGGTTACGCCAGGTTTCTTCCCAGTCGACGGATATAATAGATGCGATAAAATTGTCGCGGTTTATTTGCGAGTAGTTCCTAACGAGTCTCGTGCTAGGCTGAGACGGCAGAGTGTGATGGCACAGCAGGTCGACGTGGATGGCATGGTGGTCACTCACACGCAGGTCGAGCGGCGCGGCGGCAGCATCATAGAAATATTGACTTAATATCCGAAACTCTTACATTTTCCGCAAACTATCTTGCAGCTTTGCACAACAAAGCTCAACACTCTCCTTCCATTCTTGCATCGGCCCAAATCCGTGTCTGAAGGACACGAGGCGGTAAGAGTATCTGAATTTACCTCAAATTTTAAACCAAAATTAAAACCAATGTCTTAATGACAACAAAACCTCCTATTCTAAATAAAGATACGAGTAACCCTCGCTAACAGAGGGGACTGTGAACCCATTTTTAGGTAAGTATTTAAGATTCAAACAAAATCAAGTAGTAAAGTAGCCGCACCAATAACTTTGTAAACTACATTTTGCGATTTAAAATACAATCTATTGACTTTTCACGAAAATACGTCATAACTCCACCCCAAGGGGAAAATCGAGAAAAGCTCTCAACAAAAAGAAACTTTTAATTCAAGGAACACGTGCCATTATTTGTGAGGATCGCTTGAAAACTGTGGCCTCGCACGCTTCGCACGATTCGCTCGCTTGTTCTAGAGGGTTGGCTCCAGTCCCTCTATTTACAGTGCAATCAAAAGAAAAAATCATCACCAGCTGTGAAATCTCAGTGTCAAGCCAATCTCTTTTCAAGTAGTAACTAACACGATTTTTGCAGGTATTTAAAAAAAAATGCTTCATGGTATCTGCAACAGCGAACGCCTCCAATTGGCACGAATGGAACGTAGAAGACTCTGGTTTTTGCTGAAGTTTGCCTCATCATTACGACTTGAACAGAATAACTCCACATTCCTCTCCTGCACTGTACAAGCCTACACCAAGTAATCCATGTACGTAGAAAGACTACGGCGTTACCCAAACGCAGACTGGATCTCATTCAACCGCTTCAATTACAGATCTTATAAAAACATAAATAGTAAGCGAACTGTACCAAAATAGTTTGCGATAACAATGAAACAAGAACAGCGTCAGAAATCAACTCAGACAACCTGCCATAGAATCAAAACAAACTGTATAGAATAATAACAGGTCAAAAAATATCACAGATCAAGAACCTCTTGTTCTTTACACCGCTTTAGCCGCTTTACAACAAAAGATAAAATCAAACCACAGGCCCAACTACAATCTATGAACTTGTAAATTTAACAAAGTCTTAACGACTGCTCTGATTGCCAGTTCTATCAGCCCTATCCGTATGCAGTAGATAACCATCTCAGTCGCGTAACAAAGGGCAATGCTACAGTTAGTATGCAGCCAAAGTTTACCATTTATCATTAATCGTTAGTTGTTCATTGATTGATATGACACTTGTTGAAAATGTCATTACCTATAGTCTATCCATACTAAGAAGCAACTGGACAGCTAACCCAAAACTTCATGAAATCCAATTTTTAACACTAACAGGATGTTACCAAAACAATCGGAAAGAATCGAAATTGTTTATTCAGTTGAACTAACAGAAGTGTTTTCATCGTCATCACTGCTATCCGCACTTAGGGATATAATTAGTTCATTGTAAAAAAATCCCTTGGCTTTACGTACAACTTTTCCCCATTTTCAGCAGAGACATCATTTTACCGGTGCTGAAGGGTGGCTCGGTATTATTGTGTGTAAAAGTGGCCCTCCGTTATCAGACTCACGTGCGAAATAGTCGTACGATTTCACCACTTATTCACGAGCTTGACTATTTAGCGTTTTTCCTCGTTTAGACATGATAAACAAATCGTAAAGCAATCGGGGTCCAAATTATAGCCAGGTTATTATCATTGTCCAATGTGAAAAGCCGGGCCAGTAGAAAATAATAGAGAGCACACAAACAAAAACACTCTTCGACCTCAATCAATGAAACTTCTTTGACACTTTGACAACCACCATCACCACAGAGTACTTTTCTACCTGCTAATGCCCGCCACACACATACGTTCCGTCGTCGTTCCGTACTGAAACGCCGGAATCACGCATTTCGAACGCAATAAGCTTTCCAATTAATCAATCAATCTCAGTTTGGAAAGTATCGACAACATTGTAATTATCAAAGCCTATGAGTCTCTTCTTTGTGAGCTTTCCACAAATTTATTCGTAATCTTTCATTTCATCAGCGAACACGCGGTACTTGAGTCACAATAAAAAAAACAAAATAGCTCACCAAATGATTCAGTTTCTCGAATGGGTGTCTCGACTATGGATCGACACGACTCTGGGCAGGTTCACCACAACCGAGGCAGAAGATTGCTCGGCTCATGGCCGGCTGATTCTTCCTTCATATTCGAGTCCAGGAGCTGCCTGGTCACTGCACTCTCAATTCCGTGATAGTGGCAGCAATTGTTTCTAATCGATTTCTTGACAGCATTTATAAGGTGCATCACCATCATCGTGTTTGATTTCCAGTAGTCTTCTCAGAAGTTTTTCTGTGGCATATTTCTCCTGTGCTCGAGGTGATCCCGCTTCTGATGTCGCAGAAGGGTCAGGACCGATGGCTGAGGGCGTCCCGAGGATGGGTGTGATGGGGACTCGAGCATTGGAGACAACAGCTTCGTTATAACACAGTTTATTAACTTTAGGGCATGTCGCAGAAGGGTCAGGACCGATGGCTGAGGGCGTCCCGAGGATGGGTGTGATGGGTACTCGAGCATTGGAGACAACAGCTTCGTTATAACACAGTTTATTAACTTTAGGGCACGAATCATGTACTAGACACAGAATAATGACACTTGACACTGGGAGCACTAGTTACAGAACAATCACACTGAACACGGAGAGTACTAGATACATAATAACCACACTAGTCACGGGGACTGGCTAGAGTCCAATAATGTGGGAGGAGGTGCGCTCCGTACGACTGCTCGTGATAGACTAACTCGCTGACTTAGCTTGGTGATCTTCTCACACCCCTTCCAGGGTGCGGGATTGCGGTCCCGGGGCAATGGCCCCCTTCCGCGGAGTCTTCCGCTGGCCGTGACTACGGCCAGGTCATTGGGTGGCTGAGGTGTTCTTCGGGTTGTGTGGCCTCAATCCAGGGGTGCTGCCGGCTCGGCAACCAGGTCTCGGGGTAGGCGGCGACGGTCAGGCGGGCGCGCGTGGTATGGCGCCAGGTCTCGCACGAGCGGGTGTTGAGAGCCGTCCGCTCGTGCGAACATGTTCGTTGTCAGCCTCTGGACGAACTTGTCCAGTGTCTCCAATCCTAGGTCCCTTGCGATCGTTGCGTTTCTCACGTAGCGAGGCGCGCCGACGATGGTAGGAGAGGTTTTCTTGGGCCCGGAGTCTCTTCTTGTTGGACTCCGAGCAGAGGGCGTACCATGCCGGCGAGGCATACGTGAGGCGGGACCTGATGTACGTTTTATAGATCCCGAGCTTCGACCGCAGGGGGAGGCCGGAGTCCAGGAGTGGACGAAGTTTTGCCCGTGCAGCCCGGACCTGGTTTACGACGTTGTCGACGTGGGTCTTCATCGTGAGCCGGCGGTCTATGGTGACCCCCAGATACTTCACTTGGTGCAGCCACCCAATGTCCTTCCCTTGGAGTTGGAGTGGTGGTGGCAGGTTGCTCTGGCCGGTGATCATCGCCTGCGTCTTCCCGACGTTGACGGAGAGCCTCCATTTGGCCAGCCATTTAGGCAGGGTGTCCAGCGTGCGTTGCATTTTGACGGCGGCGTGGGGTGCTTTGTAGGACGACGCATAGTATGCTGCGTCGTCAGCGAAGAGGGCCAGCTGTACACCAGGGCCAACTGGGATGTCATCCGTGTATCGGGAGTAGCAGGCGGGTGAAAGACAGGAACCTTGTGGGACGCCGGCTTCGATGGGGCGGGCTTCTGACATGGCGTCTTCCACCACCACTCTGTAGTGGCGACTCCGTAGGAACGAGGCCACGACGCGGGTGATTCGTCGTGGAGCTGGGGACGTCGACAGCTTGTACAGCAACCCCTCGTGCCATACTCTGTCGAACGCCTTCTCCATGTCCAGGAGTACTGCGACGGTGTATTCTTTCTTATTCCGACAGACCGTCATGTCGTTCAGTACCCTGATGAGCTGGAGCGTCGTCGAATGCTCTGGCCTGAAGCCGAACTGTTCCGGGCGAGCTTGGATGTGTGGCAGCAGTCTTCCTAGCAGCAGCTTCTCGAACACCTTTGACATGGTGCTCAGGAGGGTGATGGGCCGATAGCTCTCGGGCTTCTTGACATTCTTGCCCGGCTTGGGGAGCATTATGACCAGGCCTTCCTTCCATGTAGTAGGGAAGTGCCCCGTGCGCATGATGCCGTTAAACAGGCGCGTATAGCCGCCACAGTCGGTAGCGGCAAGTTGCGCAGCGCCATGTTGGTGATTCGGTCTGCGCCCGGGGCTTTCCTGGGCTTGGTGCGCCTGATCGTTCGCAGGACTTGGCCGGGCGAGAAGAAGATGGGGTCCTCTTCAGGAGCTATCGGCGTCGCGAAGTAGTGCCGCAGGTGTTCCTCCACTGCTGCTACGTGTTCGGCGTCGTCGGTGGGGTTCGGCTTGAACTGCCTCTCCAGGCATTCGGCGAAAATTTCAGCTCGGTCTTTTGCTCTAAATCTCGGGAAGCCGTCGCTGCCCAGCAGCGGTCGAACAGGAGCCGGGGTGGCCGACAGCTGCCGGCATAAGCGATGCACGGAGGGGACGTGATCGCCTACGGACTCGATGTGGCGTTCCCAAGATTCTTCGGCGTGGTCGGCAAGGCATCTTTTGGTGGTGGCCGTCATGGCGTTGAGGCGGGACTTCAGAGTTGGGCACCGGGTTTGTAACTCGCTGACTGGCGCGCACGCCCTTTTTATAGCATGCACACCTAACCTCCATTATTGGCTTAGCCTAAGCGAATACAAATATCGCTTGTGTCACCGTACTTATCTCTATTGCCTTACGCTATAGCTATATCTCAATTCGTACACTACGACATATATTAAGTCGACTTCAAATTAACTCGAAAAGTAAGAAATTACATTTTTGCACCAACTATTCGAAAATGACACTTTACATATCATGCAAACCTTACCTAAAGCAAGTCATTATAGCTCTATAGTGTTATTTATAAAGATTTAATTTCTCTAAAATATGGAGTTAAAACAGTCTTACAAAAAGTTCTCACAAAATTGTGATTTAAAAAATAAAATCTGTTTTTTAGTTCCGTTATAAACCTTCTACAACTTAAAGTAGCTCAGAACCTTCTATAACTGTCCGATAATCCCATTTTAGGCATTATCACATATAAAGTCGATTTCGATAGCATTTCACATCATGTGTGAAAATTTCAACTCTCTAACTGTCACAGCTCATGACTTTCAGCCTGGTGAGAGACGGACAGACAGACGGACGAACAGCGGAGTCTTGGTAATAGGATCCTGTTTTATCCTTTGGGTACGGAACCCTAATTACGAATACAACACCGTACACGTCTTGACTCGCACTTGATCGTTTTTTTAACCCACTTTGTTTTGAAAAATCTTTGGGTTTCGTTTTTATGCCCAAATATTATGACCAGACCGTGGAATCGGTTCACATGAAGTAGTAACGCGTCTTCGCGTTATGGTACGCCACTGTAAGATTGTCAAACCGTTAGTTTGAAACCTAACGTTTTTTTTCTCGTTAGTTTACAAACTATCGATAAATTGTAAACTGTACCGTGCTGCTTACCTCTTTCGCGGACGATGAGCGAATGTCAAGTATCACGTTTTGGACACATAATTTTGTATGGGGAACCGAAGGAGCGAGTGAGAAGGAAGAGATAATTTTTCTATGTGTGCGAAAATGGTCTAATATGACACTATCCAACCTGTGGAAGTACCTACATGGACACAAAGAGCAGGGCTACCTATAACTACAATGGAAATGCGAATTCTATAGAGTTTCCGTCCAAAACAGAGGATCAAGGAACGAATTCTATGAAATCCGCGTCACTATGACTTCTTCATTGACGTATTCTTGGGAATTCGCTGACCGCTATAGTGTTAAGATATGATGCGTTAGTTTATAATAAAACCGTTAAATTGAGAACTCGTTTAAACTTAAATTGCAAACAAAATACCAGGGCAAACACTGCGGCAGCTTAGGTGAAGACTAGAGGGGGCGAGCGCAGCGAAGCCCCCGAATATTCTTTGTGTTAGGATGACATGTAAGAACAAAAGAAACATAAATTCTAAACCCTGTCGGTCTGGTTTACAATTTGTTAATAGATTATAAACTAACTCGTTAGTTTATAAACTAACGGTATTGACAATCTTACGGTAACACATACATATAAATCAAAAAAATAAACAATATTTCTTTTCACAAATTAGAGTTTTGCTTTTTTGTTCGACAATTAATTGCAAAATGGTAGTTATCCTTGGTTCACATTTTCCATTAACGTGCTAGGCTGATATAGTGCAAGACTGGAATATTATAAAATTTTAATCAAAAAGCTTCCGTTTGCTTTGAATAATATGTGTAGATGTACCTACCTACGCATCTGACTATAATCGTATGACTTTTTAGAAAGTAACTGAAATAAATAGAATTGAATTCTGGAAAAAGAGCTCCGTTGTCTAGTAGCTTCACGCTCGCATCTCACGCTGGAGATGCGAATTCGAAATGTACCAATGAGATGAGTAATATCTAAAGTACATTAGATGGTCGTTCTAACGGTGATGGAAAACGTAGTGAGGGAACCTTCAATCTCCATGACTGCGGCGATGGGCTAGCCCCCGTCACGCTATGTTGCGTATTGAATAACTGGCTAAGCGTGGCCACAATTGTGCCTAGGCCACCCCGTATAGGAACAGGCGTGACGCTATAAAACATTGAACATAATGTTCAAACGTTAACAGCTATATTGGGAACAACTAACTTTCGACTAACGAAAATCTCGGCTGGTGACTTATTTTTTCTTGTGTAGTGCCTAATTAAGTCGTGCATTTTTAGGGTTCCGTACCCGAAGTGTTCCAAACGGGACCCTATTACTAAGACTTCGCTGTCCGTCCGTCCGTCCGTCCGTCTGTCACCAGGCTGTATCTCAAGAACCTAGCTAGCTAGAGAGTTGAAATTTTCACAGATTATGTATTTCTGTTGCCGCTATAACAACAAAAACTAAAAAACAGGATAAAAGAAATATTTAAGGGGGCTCCCATACAACAATTCTTTCAATACAACATACAAACTTATGGATGCACCTGGTTACGTACATGGAGTGTGAAAGTAACCGCACCAATAACTTTGTAAACAATATTTTGCTGTGTAAAATCCAAACTATTCACTCCACACCATCGCTTCCATTGATCGGTGGTACGGAACCCTTCGTGCGCGATTTAGACTCGCACTTGACCGGTTTTTTATCCTTTTTACTTTTCGAACGTACAAGGTCCAGCGAAGGAGTATCTATTAACGTTTAGCCTAGAAGTCGCACGTTGTACAATTTGAACTTACATAGTGTATCTGTTTTTTTCTGCAGTGTCAGTCAATAAAGATCTTCGACTTAATCAACCCAGTGCTTCATGTCACGTATCCCATAGTGTCATGAGAATATTCTCAGAAGGAGTTTCCTGTGACGTTTTACGCAGCGGAAAGCGTTGTTGCGTTACTTAATATTCGTGAAATACATTTACAACTATGCCTCTGCGACCCGGTTTAGGAAATGGTGTTACGCCATGTACATATAAACATGTAATCCACGCACTGCCTGATTTCAACTGCCCTGAGTAATGTTCCCAAATAACCTGAAAGTTCCAAGCGATACTGGAAGCAATTCTTCATGTCGATACTAACCAGCTAACGATTTGGACTTAGCTTAAAATCCAATAGCTCTTACCCGGTACCTTTAGGATTTCTCCAAACTCCTTTTTTAATGGTTCAGTTATTTTTTTCAGTCGTGAGGGCTGAAGAAACTTCGCTAGTAGTAGTATATCAATAACAAGAGCTACTGTATTTTGCTAGCATTCCAACTTGATTTTACTAAGTACTAAAAGTAGTTTTGCTCGCATCACACATAATTTGGCGCCCAACAGGGCCACCGGTTACAAATTGGCGCCCGATCCGGGCCCTAATTTGGCACCCCACTTGGGCCATCGATCACTTAGTTGGGTACTCGATGTTAGAAATCGAGTTCGTATAACCATAGAATGTATTCGACGTACTGTCCTTGTTGTACTAGTTATACAACACGCAATGTAGTCTTAATTTTCTTCCTAACCCTAATGTTTACTTATTCCTCGCATCCAAGGGTTGATTTATATCTTTACTTGTCTTATTGATTCGAAAAGAGAACCTGATTTCTAATAAATCTTTATTAAAAACGGGGGCAATGTTACTCGGTGTAACTCACGCTACCTGAATTCTCTTCCCATTCCGCTATCTACTTTACAGATGACAAATGAAAAGAAACGTCCGTAAATCAGCAGTCAAATAGCAATAAGCCCGCCGGAACGCGTCTTCAGAAAAGCCCGTGGTGTACAACGATGAGCCACGTTCTGCCCCTGGGCTTTTATGAATGTAGCGCCGCCTAAAAAGCCAGAGCGCAACAGCACCACGTAGGCGTTGTACCACACGGGTTTTTCTGGCTCATATCGTTAAATTCAACTTTCAACAAAGTTGACGTCAGTTGTAAGATTAACTATACGAGTAACTAATTGTATCACCTACGTTATTTTTATAACTTAAACAAACTTGATACAATAAAAGCAAAAAATATGAATGAATTTCGTGAGTTAGTGTTAGATATAGTTGTATTTCATTGGCATACCTATCAAGATTGAAACTGAAATTACATATTAAAGACCAAATTGAAACCATTACATGAAAATAAAGTTTCTTATTTCTTATTTATTATTATATTATTATTTATTATTTGTCACCATTTAAACAGTTAGTTTTGAAACGCAACATTGATAAAAATGCATAAAAAGAGGAAAATCTCGGTTTTTACAAGTTTTAGCTTAAAACTCAGAAACGTTCAAACTTTTCGTAAATAACCTTCTTATAGAAATCAAAATACTTAAAATTCCCTACAAATTTCACCCTTTCCTTTTTTTTTCAAGAACCATTCGGTTTCAAGCGCAAACTGCAAATTGGCATATTTCGGCGGTCTCAGCAAAACCCACTTTTTGAAATCCATAACTTTACATTTTTATTAAAATGCTATAAATTTCTCCCTGATCTCTGTACACGCGTTATTTACATCGTTAATAAAAAGGCAAAGGTGTCTTTATTTCATATTTTTCAAGCCCGAAATTATAAAAAATCTGAATTTAAAAGCTCGAACAAAAATCTTGAAAAATTATTACATTGACATTACTTGAAAAAATATTATATTATACATACGCAAATATTATATACGTATATGCAAAAATGATGTGAGCCGTTGTTGTTTAGAAGGTCCTGGCTGAGGTTCTTCAATGGCGGCAGGTCTTGGACAGGTTCTGGTTGTTCCATCATCAGCGTCGGGGTTCTTTCTTCTGGAACATATAAGAGGTGGTGCGAAAATAACGACTTGTGATCAAATCTCACCGCCAAAAGGCCCCCTTTTGAGTAGAAATTTGCTGAATTTAATATGTAATTGAAAAAGGAAATTAATAGATGTGTTTGTCATTGTAGAAAGTATCTAATCAAAAACTTCTTTTGATGGAGTGCCTTATAGTCCACACCAGATGGCGTTGCCAATCGCGTTAACTGTTAATGTGTGCTACTCAAAGTGGGGTACGCGAACCCTTAGGGTTTCGTCATTTGATGGTAAGGGGTATGGCGGCTGGATGGCTGGCAAGCAATAATTACGACACGCATGGCACGCATGACAGCGCGCGCGCGACTGAGTCGTTCGCTCGACTCGAGGCTAGAGGCAATGGTACAAGAGAGGAACGAGAGGAGGTGATGCGCCCGGTTCGACGCGGGGCGGTGAGCCAGCCAGACAGTGGTTGCGCAGTGTTCGATCGGTTTAGTTCGTTTCGTGCGGTTGGCAATAACTTTTTTCGAATTCTAGTTGTAAACATGAATCAGTGGTTAAAAACGGGGTCATTACGTAGAAAATGTCCAGATACTTCAACGTCATCAACCTGTACAAAGTACGTCTCCTCAAAGTGCGTCTATTTCTGCGGAAAGTTCAGTTTCAAACGAAACTGCTGCGAAATGTCAAAAACCAGAAAAAAAACATCATTCCATCGGCAAAAAAAAGGAAATATGACGAAGACTATCTGAAACTAGGATTTACTTGCAAAGATGAATCTCAACACCCAGAGCCACAGTGTGTGATATGTTCAAAAGTTCTCGCAAATAGCTCGATGAAGCCATCATTTCTGCGAATGCGACTTAATGTTGAGCCAGAATAAAGATTAAAATTGTCCAAAATTGCTCCTAAAATCGACTCCATTTGCGACAAGAAACAAGCCCATCCATCACATTAATATTAAAAACATATGAATTTTTGTCACTGTAATGCCTTTTATTAAAATAAAAAACCGTGTTAACTAGAATTTATTATTTTCATTTTAACAGGAGCGGGGTTCGGGGTTCGCAGTCATTTGGCAACATTAACAGGGGTACGTGGGGCCATAAGTTTGAGAAACCCTGTATGATTGACAGATCTATATTGAAAAAGGTACGATTAATTTTGCCTGTTTATTGTCAAACTGAAGAGAACATCAGACAAGCGTTCCTAGTTATCTACAACATGGCGTTATGCAGTGCTATCCACTGCATAACGCCATAGGTGCATTGGTTCATTGTGGGAAAGGTACGATCGAAGAATACTATACTATCGAAGAATTATCTATCTATAATCGAAGTAGTATGATTATGGGTATGGAGAAATCACTTGTATTGTAAAGCGATCTTTGACTGCGTTGAAAGTGATCGTGTTCCTGAAGCTGGACCATGGTCCGGTAAATCTTGAAAGGACGGAAGAGTTGGCAAAGATGGAAGAGCAAAATTATTTCCATGAGCCAAGTACTCCTAGTTCGGATGTAGAGCCAGCAAGTTTGGATGACCAGCAAGTTTGAAGCAGAGATACCCCTCAAGAAATAGGAAACCACCAGATTTCCTTACATACAATGAATCATCAGTGGATTCCAGTGACCCAACGATATGCTGAGAAATGTTACTGTCGTGAATGACTAGTCACCTAAACCTAGCAGTAGGTATATGGAATGTGGTACAGAAAGACAGTGTAGTCGCTATGTAATAATGATACTTTATTTCAGAGTCTTAGCTATATTTAGAAACGGGGTTGCATACGCAGCTAATGCATTGACCTTGCTAACATGTAGTCTGTTTATGTAGGTCTGTCTGGCCTGGTTTACTTTGGACAGGCGCCTACATTGCTTCCCCCTTTGAAATAAATAAGGAACTTATTTACACAGAGAACAAAAAGGTAATAACAATATTAATAACATGTACACAATAAAATATCAAATTAAAACAAATTTAAAATATTAGACGAAGTAAACTTTAGACGATAGTTGTGTGGTATTTTGCGGCTTTTATTCACGCAAATCTCACTACCTTGCGAATTATTCTGCCCGAGCGAGACTTCTTGCATTCTGCTGACACGTTGTCGCTCGTAGCCTTGGCCCGCCCTGGTTTCTCTGACGGTTCCGCCGCGTGTTTTTTTGCTCTCTTTTTCCGCTTCGTCCACACGGCAGTTGTTTGCGACACGTATGCGGGTTTTAATCTGTCGATCGAAACTGTGTTGAGCTTCTCCCTGATCTTGATCTTGAAGATTTTGTCATGTCTTTCGATGACTTCAAATGGTCCTTCATACGGTGGGGTTAATGGCTTCCTAACGGCGTCCATGCGTATGAATACGTAGCCGCTAGTTTTCAGGTCTGGGTGGATGAAAGATGATGGCTTGGAATGGTGGGCGGTTTTGAAAGGTGTAACCTTGTCCATGGCAGCTATTAGTTGGCTCGTGAACTCTTTTGAAGATGTGTCTTGCCTTTTCGGCTCGACGAACACTCCTGGAATACGGATGTTGGTTCCGTAGAGCATTTATTATCGTCTTCACGAATTGCGGCTCTCAAGCCGAGAAGGACGAATGGTAATTCTCGAGACCAGTTTGTTGAGTTCCTGCGTGCGATTATGGCTGCCTTCATGGTTATGTGCCATCTCTCTACCATCCCGTTGCATTGAGGGTGGTAACTCGTGGTCCTGGTTTTCTTCACCCCCAAAATCTTAGTGAGGGAGTTAAAAAGGTCCGATTCGAACTGTCGGCCTTTATCCGTCGTTACGGTGGCTGGGGCTCCAAATCGAGCGATCCAGGTGTTCACGAAAGCAGTGGCCACTGTCCTCGCTGTCATGTGCGGCACTGGGACTGCTTCTGGCCATCGCGTGCCTCGGTCAATCATCGTGACTATGTACTTGTTGTTGTTGGACTCGGGTAGCGGGCCGACGATGTCGATATGCACGTGATCCAAACGCGACGTGGAGGGAAATGTGCTGATAGGTGTCTTACTGTATCGTGACACCTTGCTTTTCTGACACGCAATGCATGTTTTAGCCCAATTCCCGATGTCGGTGTTTATTTTTGGCCAAAAGTTGTGGTTGAAGACGAGGTTTCTTGTGGCCCTTACTCCTGGGTGCGTCATGTTGTGCATGTTGTTGAAAATGAGCTTGCGCAACTTGTCTGTAATGTATGGACGAAGCTCGTTTGCGGAGTTTTCGCACCATATCTCTTTTCCGTGGCTAAATTCAATTTTCTTCATTTTAGCGTTGCCCTCGTACGTCAGCTGTTTGAGTTGTGGGTCGCCTTTTTGCAAGTCGGCGATCTCGTCCCAGTCAGTGGGTGAAGGACAGTCTATTTGTGCGATTCTTGATAGCGCGTCAGCAACTGGGTTCTCACTACCGGCGAGGTGTCGACTGTCCGTAGTAAATTGTGCGATGTATTGTAGGTGACGTAATCGCTTTGGGTCGCTCGCTTTCTTGCCCGAAACGTTTTTCGTTGTCAAAGCATGACACAACGGCTTGTGATCGGTGAATATAATAATTTCCCTTCCTTCGATGTAGGGTTGAAAATATGCTATGGCCATGTATATTGCCAGTAGCTCCCGATCGTATGTACTGTACTTAGTCTGGATGTCGTTGAGGCTCTTGGAAAAAAATGAAAGGGGTTTCCATTTGTTATTCTCGCATTGTTGTAGTACTGTGCCGATGCATGATTGTGTCGCGTCAGTCATTATTGACAGTGGCGCGTCGGCCGACGGTGACGTCAGTGTAGCGGTGTCGCTTAAACTTTCCTTACACTGCTTAAATCCGTTGATTGCCTCAGGAGTCCATTCTATTAATGAGTTGTCTTTCTTTTTGGCGCCGGTTAAATATTTGTTGAGACTCGCTTGGTGTTCTGCCGCTTTGGGCAAACTTTGTCGGTAGAAGTTAATCATGCCGAGGAAACGTCTTAATTCCTGAATGTCGGGGATAGTCTTGGATGACCTTGACCTTCTCTGGAAGTGGTTTAATTCCATCTTTCGTGATAAGGTATCCCAAAAATTCGATTTCAGCCCTTCCGAACTCGCATTTATCTTGATTTAGTGTGATGCCGCTGTCGTTTAACCTCTTGAACAGTTCGTCCAGATGCTGCTTGTGCTCCTCTTCTGATTTTGATTCTATTAGGATATCGTCGATGTAGGCGAAAACAAAATCTAGTCCTGATAGCGCGGAACTGAGGAATCTGACGAATGTCTTCCTAGCATTGCGTAACCCGAAAGGCATTCTTGGAAAATCGAATAAACCAAACGGCGTAATTACGGCTGTCTTATCAATATCTTGAACAGGAATTTGGTTGTAAGCCCTCTGGAGGTCGATTCGGGAATAGATGGTTGTTCCAGGTAGTATATATGTGAAATCTGTTATCCTGGGAATTGGGTATCTGTCGGGGACCGTGCTTGCATTCAAACTCCTGTAGTCTCCGCATAATCTCAAATCTCCGTTTTTCTTCTTAAAGACGTGAAGGGCGCTAGACCAGGGGCTCTTGGATGGACGGCATAAACCCATGTCTAACATCTTGTCGATCTCCTGCTTGACCCTGTGATACTTGACAGCAGGTAATGGCCGGCGTTTGGTTTGGACTACGTGCCCGTTGGTGATGATCTAGTGCTTGACGTCGTGCTTTGGCTCATCGAGTGCGTTGATTGGCTTGGTTATATTTGGGTATTTTTTTAATATCTCCGAATATTTGTCTTCAAGCTTGATGGTACGAAGAATCGGTGTGTTTGACTGGATTATGTTTCCTGAAGTCAGAAGTCCTGTTCTCCCATCAATTAGTTTTTTGTTTCGCATGTCGACCAAAATATTGTGATGATCTAAAAAGTCAGCGCCGAGTATTGGTTGAGCGATGTCAGCAACGATGAAAGTCCACTGGTACGGTCGCCTCATTCTAAGGTCGAGCGTAAGCGTTTTCTCGCCGTATGTTTTTATTTCCGTCCCATTGGCAGCGATAACTTGTATGTTGACCTAGATGGTCGCCCTTTCTTCGTTAGCACAGAAAACGGTACCCACTTTTTCAGTCGGTAGCGCAGAGTCTGTTGGCCGGGAGAATAGCGTAGATGACGGCCTGGGTCAACGTTGGCTCTAGTTTTCCGAAGATGACGATGATTTGTTCCAGTTGCATGGCTGCTCGCATTTGAGAAAATAAAGTTTCTTATTTCTTATTATATTATTATTTACTATTTGTCACCATTTAAACAGTTAGTTTTGAAACCGTGTGAATTCCACCACTATCTCTAGGACATACTTTACAGGGTGTAATTTAAGGGTTGGTTTTAGATAAGTACGTTTGTAGTGTTGGTGATAGCAGTGAAATTAGTGAGTAACAGAGCATCGCCAGAATACAGAGTATAGATCAGGCCTAGCGCTTCAGATTTACAGCTATTATTAATTCACGAAAAGCCAGTGGGAGACAACGCCCAAGCTTTGTAACCCATTGGTAATTCAAGCGATGAATTTTTCAATATGCGCCAGAAAAACCCTTGTAGTACAACTTCCGCATGGTGCTGTAAGAGAGCTGGCAACATTGCCCAGTGATAGCCGTGAATGAAACCACTAGAGTGACTAGACAAATAGACCGGCAAATAGATCAAAAACAAAAACTTACCTCAATGCGTGAAAAGACATATCAAATTTTGGCTATAACCCCGACAAGTCATTCTAGATATTCGTATTGGGATATAAACATAACTAGTTAACATCGTTTCACTATTCAAATAAAATCCAAACGGTTTTTTTTGTTGAAGTAATTTTTGTAAATTTTAGAACTCAGCCCGTATGACACAACGCGGCTCAACGTTGTATCCCAGGGGCTTTTCTGAAGACGCAGCCTGTACGAGATCCTGAAGCCCAAATTTAGACTCATCCGCATTTCAGCGGGCAGAGTAAACATGTGTTGTTTAGGGTAACCAGGGTAATGCAGTTTCCCGAACATTCTCTTGTTACAAATACCGAAGGCCGCGTGAAATTTCAGCGATGTGAATTCTGCATAATTCCCTGCTGCCGGATTATAGCTTCGGGCTATTTATAATGTATATCATCGCTAGGAGAACGATAAGTAGAATGTATTTTCTTATAGATCCATGGATTAGCTCAACATTTCCACAACTGCCTACGAAATGCTAAATACATTACACATCTTAGCGCTATGTCTTAACAGACCTCAAGTGAGAACAAAACACAAAATACGTACGATAAAGATGAAGCCGGAGTTAAATACCTTACCAGCAAGTCAATAATATTATTCAGGATGATTCAAAAGACATTAAAGCAGCAACTCCAAATCCACAGTTATCAACAAATACTTGTTTTGAGAACGTGGCAATACCATAAAAATAAACATTTATAAACATGGCACAGGCACTTCTGGCCCCACACTAGGATACCCATGGAAACATTTAAACATACAAGACACAAGATCCCCTTATTGCTTCCTCCCCTGCTAGCGTTCGAAGCCGAGGTCTCTCGCTTGCGTGGCAAATCCGCTACGCCCCATAGGTTCTATCTAATGGCTACCCCACTCATGCGTCATTCGTTTGCTTTGCGGAGTGGGTCGTGAGCTGTGAGCAAACATTGAGGCTGTACAATAGAGCCCAAATTGATCCCTGGCAAACGACCGTGGTTGGCGACGCAGGACGGATTTGTCACGGTAGCCTAGATTCTAGCCTATATTATTATTAGTAACTGAGGGGTCGAGCTTTGGACAGTGAGGAAGGTTTTTTTAACTGTTAAAAACGACTGAACCATGGATAGCGACGACTTTAATTGTTTCTGATTCTAAGCGTGCGTGGTGCATAAATTTATTCGGCACAAAATTACGCGCGCGCAAGCACTGAGCTAATCATCGGCTGAAAACTGTCAAAACACAACACACAAGTACACCAAAACACACCGTGCAAATAGGTAGATTAACGCGTTAATATTCAAAACAGGGGATACAATTAGGAAGTCTTTTCGGGTTAGCATGGCAATAGCGGTTATTGACACCTGCCCACCACTGTGGGTAGGATTTTTATATCTGAGTGTCTAACCAGCAAGAGTAGACGTCTTTTCTACTTAGCTAAAACCCTGAAGACTGACAAAGCATTTAGCTACTGCTGGTCGGCAGGCGGTAAAGTTTATCTAAGAAAACGTGAGGGTGGACCAGCTATACTGGTTAAAAGTGAAGACCAACTAACAAAAATGAGGAATGATCTGTGACTAGCTATAGTTATTTTAGTCATTTTATTTGTCTTTTTACTTGAATGCAATAAGACTGATTTTGTTTATAACTCACCTTCAACAGTTCTCAAATATACATACTCATTACATACTTACACACACAAACACAAACACACTCACGCATACACTTTCACATTCATGACACTCCCGTTTCTTGATACACAACACTTACAAAGCGAAAACGAACAAATTATTATGACTTTCTCTCGGCAAACATCTAATCGACACAAATTAATTTTTACTTATTTAAAAACCATTGTATCTAAAACCACTTCTGCACTATTTATAAAAATTCGCGGACATAAATAATCTCCTTTACAGTATTGATAGGTTTGAAATTTCGGACCCTATTTCTTGTATTGCTGAGGAAGTATTATCTTATGTTCCCCAACCCCAAAGACAAACTAAATTACTTTGTCAAAATATTTGTAGCTTAGTTGGCAACTTTGACGGATTATTGACTCTATTATCTCGAATCAACTTAGGCTTCGATTTATTAATTCTTACTGAATGCTGGGTTTCACCTGGACAAAAAAATATACCGGTTTTACAGGGTTATAATGCACATCTGTCTTCTGACAACTATAATAAAAACGACGGGGTGGTTGTGTACACCAATAACTCATTGTCGTGCTCTGTTTCTGAACCAATATTTCCCGAGACTAACTGCCTGATAATCAAAATATCTACCCACACTGCTATCATTGCAATTTACCGACCCCACTGTTTTAAACAGAACGTCACGCTCTTCTTGTCATCCCTAAATACTGTCCTGGAATCGCTTGTCTCATTCCCTAATATCATTCTTGTGGGCGACATTAATATTAATATTACTCCTGAAAGCACCGAAAATAATCATGAGGACTACCTAAATCTATTGGCTATGCATGGACTGTTACCCACTCATACTCTCCCGACTAGGCGTTCCTCTTGCTTGGATCATCTCATACTTAAATCTAAAAAACCGAATACCACCATTGTGCTTCATTCATCTTTAACCGATCATGACGCAGTCATTTTTTGTATAGATGGTAATCAACCTAAAAGTGCTCCTTTAACTATTTCAAAAATAGATCATGCTGGATTAGATCTTACTATGAGTACGCTGAATTTTGACCCTATCCTAACATCGCATGACCCTAATGAAGCTGCAAGTTTATTGGTAAGTCTCCTGGCTCAGGCCCTAGTCTCTAACACAAAATTATTAAGGCTACCCCGGCGGACTAGAACTATCAAACCTTGGATTACTATCGGACTTATGCGGTGCATGCGCAACCGTGATAATATGCACAAAAAGCTTAAGCTTACTCCAGATGATTCCGTTCTCAAAATTACTTACCGTAGATACCGCAATTATTGCAATGACATCTTAAAGAAAGTCAAACGTGAATACCTTAAAGCGCAAATTCAGGATGCTGGAGCTAATTGCAAAAAACTTTGGGATGTAATTAAAGCTAATACCAATATGGCGAAACCTAAGGATCCCGCTTCGAACTTGTTGAACATTTCAGATTCTCCGTCTTCCTCTGTCAATAGTGTAAATGACTACTTCACCAACATAGGCAAAGCGCTGGCTGAGCAGACTCAAATTCTTAACAGTGGCGTTAGTTCCGATAATTTAAACTCGTCCAACGTCGCTCATTCCTTCGTAATGTTCGACACGGATGAAACTGAAGTTGAAAATATAATCATGACCTTAAAAAACAACTGTGCCACGGGCTGGGATGGTATCCCCTCTTGGTTTCTAAAAAAATATAAAAATTTAATAATTCCATCACTCACTCATGTTTGCAGGTTGAGTCTTGCTGCCGGCGTTTTCCCAGATGTGTTTAAAAAAGCTGTTATAAAGCCCATCTTCAAGGCGGGGGATCGAGATCGTGTAACTAATTATCGACCGATTTCTATATTGCCTTCTCTATCAAAGATTTTGGAACGAATCATGAATAAAAGGTTGATTAATTATCTCGAAAGCAACAATCTGCTTGCATCCCAGCAATATGGATTTCGGGCGAATAAATCTACCGCTGATGCCGTGTTTGATCTAACTAATTTTGTTGTCACCAATCTTGATGAAGGTAAAAAATGCCTATCTATATTTTTAGATCTCGCAAAGGCATTTGACACGGTCTCGATTTATAGATAAATTAGAACAGTTAGGAGTTAGAGGTGAGACTCTAAATTTATTTAATAGTTATTTATCAAACCGTAGTCAAATCGTTAAAATTGACAATGTAACGAGCGATGCCCTACCCATTACCTATGGCGTTCCGCAAGGAAGCATCCTCGGCCCATCCCTATTTCTGGCTTTTATTAATGAATTATGTTGCATCCCCCTCCGTAATGGCAAAATCGTCTCTTTCGCCGATGACACAGCACTGATATTTCAAGCAGACTCCCTACAGGAACTTTTTCATACAGCTCAAGAGGGTTTGGACATAGTTTTGCGTTGGCTCGGTAGAAATTTACTTACTATAAATAGTAGCAAAACTAATTATATACTGTTTTCCATCCGTAATACAGAATCCCGTTGCCACAGCCTAAACTTAATAGCCCATTCTTGTCCAGCTGACTTACGTTTACAATGCTCATGTCCCTGTCTTGAAAATGTCCTAAACACAAAATATCTTGGAGTAAATATAGATCAAAATCTTAATTTCCAAACACATATTAAGTTACTTTCATCCCGAACTAGAAAATTAATATTCATATTCAAAATACTAAGACACTCGGCTGACCAAAAGATTTTGAAAATGGTATATTATGCGATGTGTCAGTCCATATTATCCTACTGCAATATTATCTGGGGCGGCGTTCCTAAAACTACGTTAAATAAATTAGAGGTTGCTCAACGTGCAGTATTAAAAGTCTTAACTTTTCGACCCTTCTTATATCCGACCTCTAAGCTGTATGATGAATGCAAGATCCTAACAGTACGACAACTATTTATTGCCACCACTATAACCAAAAAACATGGTCTTCTGACATATGACCCATCATTCTCTCAAAACAAAAGAAGATTCGATCTTGTTTGTCATCCCAGAGTTCATAAAACTTCCTTTGCAAAAAGATACTTCAATTTTCTTGGTACATACTTATATAATAAGTGTAACCTAATAAATAAAATATATCCTATGAACAATTACCAATGTAAGAATGCAGTAGTTAATTGGTTGCTAACTTTAAATTATCAAGAGACCGAAAAACTTCTTGAAGTTATTGCCTAGCTTAGACTTGCACTCCCTATAATTTTTCGCGCTCTCACCCTTACACAAACACACGCACACATGCACTTACACACACTGTCACACACACACACACACACACACTAACTCACAATCACTCATTCACAAACACACGCAACATTCATTTTGTTATTTTTATTCTACAAAAAGCTTCATTATTCGTAGTTTTTATTTTATAATTCATCCGAATTTTGTTTTTTCTTTTCTTTTTATTATCAGTTTTCCTTTCAAAGCCAACGTTTTCACCATACTTACACACTATAATAAATTACTAACCATAATTTGTGTCAATGGAGGCCTGGAGTCCTAAAATACAGGGTATCCTAGTTTAGGCTCCAGCTTTTACAAATATTAATAATCCATTAGTTATAATATAGCGAATAAGTACCAAAATTTTGTAAAAATATTTGTAAAGGAAATAAACGATTTACTTACTTACTTACTTACTTACTTACTTACTGTATGCTTGTGATGGGGTTAGCGATACTTACTTATTACGTGCAAGCGTGCAACGTTCGAAATTACTGTCGTTGAGCTTATCACGGCAGCGGTCGCCGACCACCATACCATGTATAATTCGGTTCTCAGTAGCAGTCGGGTCAATGACCGCTATTGCAATGCTAACCCGTATACACTATTAGCGGGCCTCCGCACTGAGATTTAGTGGTTGTCAAACGATTAAGACTTTAGAATAAGGGATATGTCCCTTATAGTTTCAGATGCTTTTGCTGATTTTTCCTATGGATTATAAGTGCATTTCGAGAGAGGATATCAAAAGACGCGAAGTGTCGGAAATCATTAGTTTTCGTCGTTTAGTTAGTTATATATGTCACCGTACGATAGTCAAAACCGTTAGCTGATCAACTATCGACAGATAGTAAACCAGACCGACAGGGTTTATAATTTACATTTCTTTTGTGTTTTAATTCGCTGCGCTCGTCCCCTCTAGCCTTTCCAAAGAGACCGCAATGTTTGCCCTGGTATTTCGTTTGCAATTGAAATGTAAACCAGTTTACTATTGAACGCTTTTAGTTTATCAACTAACGCGTTATATAGTAAGCAGTACGCTACAGTTTACTATCTATCGATAGTTGACCATCTAACGAGATAAAAACGTTAGTTTATCAACTAACGGTTTTGACAATCTTACGGTGACATTTATATACTTGTCAACACACCTGCTCGTAAACTGGTTCTTTGTAGCAAGGCATACGGCCACAATAGCGCTTATTACACCCTCGTGCTTTTTACTTTGCATTTTTTATTTTCAATCTCAGGTGCTAGTTTTTATGCCTACAAACAATGCATATTTTATAATATTATGATGAAACCAATCATCTTTTTAACATTATTTCATTAAATTATATTTTTTCGCTACATTTTACCCATAATTTGCATATTCAAAGCCTTATTTTTATAGTCTGTTTAGCGGTGTTGCCTCCATCAATAATTGCGCGCGCTAGCGCGTGAAAAAAGAAAAAACGGTCAAGTGCGAGTCTAAATCGCGCACGAAGGGTTCCGTACCACCGTTCAATGGAAGCGATGGTGTGGAGTGAATAGTTTGGATTTTACACAGTAAAATATTGTTTACAAAGTTATTGGTGCGGTTACTTTCACACTCCATGTACGTAACCAGGTGCATACATAAGTTTGTATGTGGTATTGTTGTATGGGAGCCCCCTTAAATATTGATTTTATCCTGTTTTTTAGTATTTGTTGTTATAGAAACAACGGCAACAGAAATACATAATCTGTGAAAATTTCAACTCTCTAGCTAGCTAGGTTCTTGAGATACAGCCTGGTGACAGACGGACGGACGGAGGGACGGACAGCGAAGTCTTAGTAATAGGGTCCCGTTTGGAACCCTTCGGGTACGGAACCCTAAAAAAGTGCTCCAATTCGCACAAATCTTTGGTAGCGTTTTTGTAGATTAGCTATTTATTTCCTCGCAAGTGAGTTGAAAAACGTCGTATGATACTTGTGTGCATTGATTATTACATTATAATACCGACTCGTGTGCAATAATCAACTTTCCACACTTGTATCATAATTAATCATAATTAACAACCCCGTTTTTTTTAATTATATTTTGTTCCATTGAATTTTCCGTTTCCCGTTTTGTTCCCGTTTGCATTTTATTACGAGTACCACGGTCCAAAATCGCGATGTGTCGCGTGTCGGCGCGGTAATGGACCGGTTAAACGCCATTTTATTGGCTAGGCACTTGTTTCAGGTACAGCATGTGTTTTCAGCACCTTGAGTAGAAGTTACTGCTCCTCCAGGGTTACACCAGGTCAAGCTTTATCCACATCGAGATTAGATGCATTTACGTTAGATAAACCCATGTTTGATGTTTGTTATTTTTTTCAACACTCCGTGACATTTGATTTGACAATTACCTTCAAAACAGACAGAAAGTAGAGATTAGGTACTTAACGGAATTCGCTGTATGGGTTTGCGTTACTATATTTATTTTCTGAAACTCATAAAGATATATCAAAGAGTTCATTTTTAGGGTTCCGTACCTTAAAAGGAAAAAAGTAACCCTTATAGGATAGGACTTCGTTGTCCGTCTGTCCGTCTTTCAGACTGTCCGTCTGTCCATCTGTCAGTCTTTCCGTCTGTCCGTCTGTCCGGCCGCACCTTATATCAAGACCAGAGTGTGTTTTTATCGAGAACGCGTGGAGGGTTCAAATTGAATGAATAAAAATCTTTGAACTCGATCTTGAAATTGATATCAATTACTCAGGTTGGTGATCCTTTAAAGCTGTGAAAAAATCATTCTTCTAGGTTAACGCAATCAAACGATACGACTTATACTTACACGATACGATTTATTCTGTAAAAAAGTTGGATTTTCATAGTACTCGCAAAGGAACCAAAACCTATAGAGTACTTCCCGTTGACCTAGAATTATGAAGTTTGGCAAGCAAGGTCTTATAGCACAAGTAAAGGGAAAATCTGAAAAATATAAATTTCTGTCTATCTGTCTGTTATTTTTGACTAACGGTCTGTAGCACTGGTCTGCATATACGTTTCTTGATACTGTATGCAGGCAATGCAACTTTTTCGGTCACGTGATTTAGGCTTACCTATCATTCAGCCTACTATTCAAACACTCTGCCTTGAGCCTTAACGTGAGTAGAGCTTTGCGTATCTTTTGGCTTGCGGTAATAGGTGGAACTAATGCTTTTCGACTGTTTCGGTGCATTAAGTTGCGCAGAACTGGCACCCCCTGTAAACGTTACTCACGCGCCAAAAGTCTGTATAGACTTACTAAAGAATAAATTATATACCTATCTTCTCTGCCTAGAGTCTGGCTAGCCTTAAAAACATCGCAAAGCGCGGCGTATTAAAAAAATATTACGCTTTTATTTAACACCATGTATTATGCTAGTCTATGTTACCGGAAAAGTAAAAAAATTACACGTTTGGTTCCAATACATTTCACATGAGTCGTCTATCTTAATCTATGGTCAGTGAACACAACCTTATCTACAAGTATGTACGGAACCCTTGGTGGGCTTGTCCAAATCGTGCTTGACCATTTATTTTTATTATTTTCTGAACTCGATATCGACTCTGTTGGTTTTTATCATAAATATTGTCTGACATTGAAAGTAAGGGGCAGAGCTATGAATGCATCAATCTCTCTTTACCTTTCCAAGCGCAACAAGAAAATCAGTACTTCGCGCTAAATGTCAGCTGTAATGTGAACGAAGCCTTACTATTGTTTGTCCTGGTAGAACTTGGATACTTTTGAGGGGGGACTTGAGCCCCTAAGCCTCTCCCTGGATCCGCTGCTGGACATGGGATAAAAATAACTCTGTAAATATAATTATGTATGTTTTCCTTGCAAGGTTACCTCCTAACCCAATTCATAATTAATATTCCGTACATGTTCTAATTGACCGAGCGAGCAAAGGGCTCCATTTTGCTTTCGTCTGTCTCTATGGCTCGTGTCTGTCAGTTCCGGTCTATAGGGCCCACAGTTTTCAAGCTATCCTCACAAAACTTGGCACACGTGTTCCTTGAATTAAAAGTTAAATTAAATACATATATAATTAAAATAGATTTCACAGTTTTCAAGCTATCCTCACAAAACTTGGCACACGTGTTCCTTGAATTAAAAGTTTCTTTTTTGTCGAGAGCTTTTCTCGATTTTCCCCTAGGGGGTGGAGAGTTATAACGTCATTAATTTTTTGTATGGGTTTTGTTTTCTTTCTGAAACCTATCGTGTGGAGTACCAAATTAAAGGGCTTCATGAGCCGGTTCTAAAAATATACTACACCAATACCTTTTGGCCGCCTGTTTTCTAACAATCCAAGAAATACTTTCAAAACATACCAAGTTTGGACTCCTCGAAGAAGGAGACGGATTAATAAAGAGGATCTATACAGACCATGAGAGTGAGTGAAATAGACTACAACTATTTTAGTGAAAAGTCAATAAATTGAATTTTAAATCGCAAAATGTAGTTTACAAAGTTGTTGCCCGCAGGGCCACTAGTAATAGAATCTGTTATGATTCACGTCACGAAAAAGATTCATTCTTCTGTAGGTACAGGCCGTTTCTTTGGCTCTGATTGAGCTGTGACCTCTCTCTGTCGCATAGGGTAAGGTGGGGTGACAGAGAGAGGTGGCAGCTCTCTCAGACAGAGCCAAAGAAAGTTGGCGCGAACTGAAAGTACCCATTTTGTCCTCAGGCTGCGTGATATTGTAAAAAGTTCATGATTTTAGTACAGATAGTTAAATAGGAAACCTGTTATTTAAGTAAACGTACCATTTGGACATATGTATTAGATATGAACGTTACACAAAGCATCTGTATTAACTGCGAGAATGCGAGACAAACCCGTCATTACACGTTCCCCTACCCGCTATGCAATAATAAGTACAACCGGTATAAGACAGCTGTTACACAAAGTTGTGGGGAAACTTTATGCACGAGCTGACAATGGCATGGAATAAATGGCGTGATGAGCAATCAGTGACTTTCATATGCAATGAGATTGCATTTCCGAGTACTTCAACTTGCTATTTAATCAGTTTAATTAATAAACTATGAACTATAAATTTAAAACACCTCCGACAAAATTAAAAAAAACGCATCGAAAATGGCTAAATAGTTTCTGAGAAGCCCTCACGCGTCACCCATCCGGCTGCTGCAGCGTCCCCTGGCGGTCTACAGCCGTAAAACATATCTAAGAACCTGCTTTGAAATTAAGCCGTATAATAATAAAAAAATGCAACGAAATAGGTGCAGTTGTTTTCCAGGAAAATGTTAACGGACACACATAATGAACCTCCAACCCCAAACGCAATACCGCCTCCGTTCCATGCCGTCCGGCGTCGCCGGGATAAAAATAAGTACAAATGCCTACTTATTTGTTGGATATGTTTCTCTGTCACGGTGCTACCCTATACGGGGTCAAGGGAATTGTAGAGATTGCGTACTGCATAATCTCTGTTGTACGGACTCCTTTTATTTTTACATGAGGCATATTTTGCCGACAGGAGGCAACCGACGGGAGACGGAACAAAAGGCTTGTCCCTTCATGCTCAGTTAATGTCTATTTGATAATCCTAGCTTATATATTGAGTTGGTACACGTTAGTAATGATGTACATGCATAGACTTGTGATAAGATATTTCCGCATGCCTGTGACGGTCAAAATGTTATTGCTGCAGTACGTGGGGTGACATTTTGTTTTGTATGAATATTTGATATTTATGTTTTTGGCTGTCTCACTTGAAGATAACAACATTTATTTTCACAAAAGTTTACAATTCTTCATATTTTACCCTTCTAAACACCAAAATTCTAACACACAGCAAGAATAATCCAGTCAACTTGTGGTTTTACCAGGAAAGTTTTAGGTTAGATCTGATATTTTCCATTTTATATGGTTTTGGGCTGCTGAATCCGAATCTGAGGTTTGCTAACAAAATTTCGTTACGCAACATTGATAAAAATGCATAAAAAGAAGAAAATCTTGGTTTTTACCAGTTTTAGCTTAAAACTCAGAAACGTTCAAACTTTTCGTAAATAACCTTCTTATAGAAATCAAAAAAATTAAAATTTTCTACAAATTTCACCCTTTCCTTTTTTTTCAAGAACCATTCGGTTTCAAGCGCAAGTTGCAAATTGGCATATTTCGGCGGTCTCAGCAAAACCCACTTTTTTAAATCCATAACTTTACATTTTTATTAAAATGCTATAAATTTCTCCCTGATCTCTATACACGCCTTATTTACATCGTTAATAAAAAGGCAAAGGTGTTTTTATTTCATATTTTTGAAGCCCGAAATTATAAAAAATCCGAATTTAAAAGTTCGAACAAAAATCTTGAAAAATTATTACATTGACATTTCTTGAAAAAATATTATATTGTACATACGCAAATATTATATACGTATATGCAAAATTTATGTGAGCCGTTGTTGTTTAGAAGGTTCTGGCTGAGGTTCTTCAATGGCGGCAGGTCTTGGACAGGTTCTGGTTGTTCCATCATCAGCGTCGGGGTTCTTTCTTCTGGAACATATAAGAGGTGGTGCAAAAATAACGACTTGTGATCAAATCTCACCGCCAAAAGGCCCCACCCCCCCCTTTTGAGTAGAAATTTTCTGAATTGAATATGTAATTGAAAAAGGAAATTAATAGATGTGTTTGTCATTGAAGAAAGGATCTAATCAAAAACTTCTTTTGATGGAGTGCCTTATAGTCCATACCAGATGGCGTTGCCAATCGCATTAACAGATCTATATTGAAAAAAGGTACGATTAATTTTGCCTGTTTATTGTCAAACTGAAGAGAACATCAGACAAGCGTTCCTAGTTATCTACAACATGGCGTTATGCAGTGCTATCCACTGCATAACGCCATAGGTGCATTGGTTCATTGCGGGAAAGGTACGATCTATTATATATTGGCTGGTTGCTAGCTATCGAAGAATTATCTATCTATAATCGAAGTAGTAGAATAGAATAGAATAGAATAGAATAGAATAGAATAGAATAGGCATTTATTCGCTTTATCAGCACAAACACAAGAATATAAAAGTATTACATGGAATGAAGTAGGTACTATTTAAAAATAAAATAAAATTCAGCAATAAAACTACCCACTATTAGTACCCATAAACATTTGTGAGGGGTTTCGCGGCCATGTGCACATGCTGTGACAGCAAAAGGGTTCAGACTCAGCATAATGTCACAGGAGATCCTGTGACTCTGGTTTTCAGTCTGGGGCCCAGAAGATATAATATGATTTAAAATATTAATTTGTCCAGGTGGCAAGTGTAATAAATAAAATAAACTAAACTTAATATTGGTGGGAAGTGTGAGAATAACCTAGGCTAAGTACCTATTCTCAGAATAAATAAAAATTAAAAACAAATGAAATGTGCGGAATTAAGTTGTGAAAGAGAATTGTAAATTGCATGGTTGTTGCATGCAAATGTTTGGTGTGTTGAATTGTATTGTAAGTAATAATGTCAAATCATAGATACACAAGAAAATATAAAATTTAAATTACATCACTACATATACACATTAAGGATTTGAATAAATCTTAAGAATAAAATAAAATAAGCTGGAAAACGCGGCACGCAGCACCACGTCCGCGGTCGTGGCAGCATCAGGTACTCTGCTTTTGTTGCTCCAATAACTGTGCTCGAATTCGTCTTTTGAATATTGTTTTTGTTTTGAGCTCTCTCAGCGGAGGGGGTATGTTATTCCAGTATTTTGTGGCAAGGTACCTGAAGCCGCCACGAAACGCCGCAGTTCCGTGGCGAGGAACCGATAGAACGCAGGTATTATTTCTGTTTGTGTGGTGGCGCGAAAACCTCCAGGTCAGTTTTTCAAATAAGTATTCAGGTTTACCTGTTTTAATAACACCAAACAAAAGTGTTGAAAAATATAAATCTTTTCTCGCCCTTAATTTCAGCATATCGGCACTATTGAAATATGGTGTGACATGCGTGCGCGGAGGAATCTTGAAGCAATACCGAGCACAGGCGTTTTGTACCCTTTGTATCAACTTCTCTGTTCGTTTGTATACACATGGGCCGTAAACCAACAAGCCATAGTTTATTTTAGAGAGCACCAGAGATTCACAAAGCCTGACACGCATATCAACACTTAGAAATCTTCTAACCTTGTACAAAACTTTGAGCCGATAAAAGCAGGCTTTTACGACTTCTACAACATGTTTTTCAAAGCGTAATTCACTGTCCATTAGTATGCCAAGGTTTCGGGCCTCACTGACTCGTTCCAGGCGAACACCTGAGATTTAAATTTCGGGATCATAGTCAATTATGGATTTTACTTGTGTTTTTGAGCCAATAATTAAGTACTTTGACTTCGATGGGTTTAAAACTAATGCATTTTTGGCAGACCAGAGGGACACCTTAGCGAGATCCTCATTTATATTTCTGACGGCCTCTTCGATGTTATCGTTATTGGAATCTATATACAACTGAAGATCATCAGCATATAAATGGCACTTACTGTGTAATGGCCGGTAGTATGATTATGGGTATGGAGAAATCACTTGTATTGTAAAGCGATCTTTGACTGCGTTGAGAGTGATCGTGTTCCTGAAGCTGGACCATGGTCCGGTAAATCTTGAAAGGACGGAAGAGTTGGCAAAGATGGAATAGCGAAATTATTTCCATGAGCCAAGTAATCCTAGTTTGGATGTAGAGCCAGCAAGTTTGGATGAGTAACCATCTGTCCGTAAGCAGAGATACCCCTCAAGAAATAGGAAACCACCAGATTTCCTGACATACAATGAATCATCAGTGGACTCCAGTGACCCAACGATATGCTAAGAAATGTTACTGTCATGAATGATTAGTCACCTAAACCTAGCAGTAGGTATATGGAAGGTGGTACAGAAAGACAGTGTAGTCGCTATTTAATAATGTTACTTTATTTCAGAGTCTTAGCTATATATAGAAACGGGGTTGCTTACGCAGCTAATGCATTGACCTTGCTAACATGTAGGCTGTTTATGTAGGTCTGTCTGGCCTGGTTTACTTTGGACAGGCGCCTACATTGCTTCCCCCTTTGAAATGAATAAGGAACTTATTTACACAGAGAACAAAAAGGTAATAACAATATTAATAACATGTACACAATAAAATATCAAATTAAAACAAATTTAAAATATTAGAAGAAGTAAACTTTAGACGATAGTTGTGTGGTATTTTGCGGCTATTATAATAATAATAATAATAAAACATTTATTTTCAGAAACACGGTTCCATAGTATTGTTAGTACAAAAAGAGAATTTCCTAATCTATGTTACACCTTAAAATAAAATAAAAATAAATAAGTAAGCAACTTATGGTGGATAGCGAGGTAGAGAAGAGGCCTGTACCCAGCAGTGGGTAGGTGTGGGCAGATTGAAGATGATGATGAGCCTATTTATCCGGCGAGGTGCCGGTCACCACCTTGATCCAGTGCTTTAAAATAGGTCCTTCGACCCTATCTGCTATAACAGTCAGGATACCGCTGGTGCTGCCGCGAACTCTGTGCATTAGTGAGGCCACGCGTTTTCTTATTGTTGCATGAAACCCGTCCGTACGGGTTTCTGCAAACATGCCTGACGCACTACAGAATCGCGGCAACCCCAGCAGCATCCTAAATCCGTTATTGTACTGGACTCGAAGGGCGTCTATGGACTTTTGAGTATAGCTGACCCACAGGCTGCTCTTGTAAAAGGATTGGCAGTAAGCCTTAAACAAAGTAATTTTTACTTGATGTGTGCAACGAGCAAACCTGCGCGCCAGCATGTTCACCCTCACCGCCAACGCCCTCCGTTCCCTATCAATGTCCAGGTCGTCTCTCAGGTCATTGGTTACAATGTGTCCCAGATATTTAAAGCTTGTAACACTCAATAACTCCTGACCGTACAATTTTATAGGAGGCACATTACTAGGCGACTTAGTTCCCTTCTTAAATATCATGACTTCAGTCTTTTTAACATTATATCGTAATCCATAGGTCTCAGCATATGACTCACAAGTACTTAAAAGATTTCTCAATCCTCTCACTGATGGACTCAGCAGCACCATGTCATCGGCATAGCTTATGTTATTCGCACTTTTCCCACTTACATAGCAACCCGCATGCATGCTGCTGAGCCCACCAATGAGATTATTTACATATAAGTTGAAAAGCTTCGGAGACGTGAGTCCCCCCTGTCTCACTCCGCATTCCAATTTGTACTTTTCAGAGTAAGCACTCCCCCACCTGACTCTGTTCATCTGATGGCCATACCAATATTTAAGTATATTTACAGTTTCCATCGGTAGGTTTGCTTCTCGACACTTATCCCACAGGATATCATAAGAGACTAAATCGAAGGCCTTCGAGAGATCTAAAAAACATGCAAATACATTAGTGTTTCTTTCAGTATAGTATCTTACAGTGTGCTTGAGAGCCAGTATCGCACTTTCTGTAGACAATCCAGACCTAAACCCAAATTGTCCATCATTAAGCTGGAGATGCTTATCCAGTTGGTCGTCAAGCAAGCCATCAAATACTTTAGCCAGTACCGTTGCGAGTGAGATAGGTCTGTAGTTGTTAGTATCTGATACGTCTCCTGTCTTGTTTTTTACTATAGGTACCACGATAGTCTCCATCATATCCTTTGGGAGATATTCATGTTTCACACAAAACGTATAGAACATTGACAAAATTCTGGGGAGATGAACTCCCGCGTGCTGTATATGTTCAATGCTGAGCCCGTCATGCCCGGGTGATTTTCCACGTGTCATGTTGTTTACAATGAAAGCCACTTGTTTGGTTGTAAAACTAGTCTTATTGTCCCGTTCACAACAGCGCTCAACACTGATCACACTGTGCTTTGGCACTAATGGCGATTCCACTTTAAAATGTTTACAGAATAGGTCAGCTATATCCTTCGGTTCTACTATACCATTTACAGTTTAAACTAGTTTTGGGGTTTAACTTTTTAGTACATTTCCAAAAATTAGAAAAGTTTTTTGCCTGTCGATGTGTAGCTATTAGGTCCATTTTGATCTGTTCCTGATTATTTTGGCACCATTTGAGCTTGGATTTGAAAACTTTTCTACTGTCACACATTTCTTGGTAAATAGGCCCTAATTTAGGCTTGCCGTAGTCAATCCATTGTAGAAACTTCAGTCTGGCAAGTGAATGTGACTCTCTAACATGTCTATTCCATCCTGTAACATACTTTTTCTTAACTGGATTTTTATTACGGCTGAGAATTGCTGATTCACTTAGAACATTTACAATTAAACTATACATATCGTCTATAATATTTCTATGACTAATGTTATCACAAATGTTATCACAACCGTTATCACAACATTGCCTAAATTCCTCCGGAAAGTCAATTTCCCGTAGTTTAGTGTGACACAAACTAGAATATGCACTTATCTCCCCCGGTTCTCTGCTACCCCATCTTACCCCAGTGCACTCATCATAACTATTATTAACTAGCTTTTTTCTTATCACACCTAAATTACAATAGAACATTATAGGGAAGTGATCAGAACAAAACACATCATACTTCACTTCAACTTAAGTAATAGTACGGTGAGCTGATTGCGTCGTTAAACAGTGATCTAACCACCGTCTGGTCCCGTGAGCCTCACTGATATATGTATAAGTTCCCGAGTCTATACTTAAATACTCAAAGTCCGCACAAAGCCATTGTTGTTCGGTACAAAATGACAGCATTTCGGTACAGAAGGATGTATAAGGATGCGCGTTAAAGTCACCTAAGATAAATACTGACTCACTTTCACAACTTTCTATAATTGCACTAAGTTCACTTAAACAGTCGCTAAATTCCGCTAGGTTGTACGCACATTATTACTGTTAATTACTTGAACATGATGAAACATACTTTTTCGCCATAAAATTGCCACACCACCGTACGGTCTTCCTTTCAGTATGCCTGTAGATAAGTCGACCGCCGATTTCCCCGTAAATTCAAAATCTTCGTCTATGTTACCTAGATAAGGTATGTCGTACGGTAGCAGCCAAGTTTCTTGTAGCGCTATTATATCTGCCTCCTTACATAGCGATTGCAGACAAAACGTCGCGCTTTTGGCCGATTTGCAGTTATAACTAATTATCCTGGTCTGGCTTAATTCCGTTGTTGTTGTTACTGTGGTATTGTTACTGGCCATTTTTAGTTTCGTTAATTATAACCGTGCCTTCATCTACGTTGTCATTGACTACTTTTCTGAAAATGAAATATCTTCGAAAGAATATATCACAGGGCCATAGTTCATCGTCGTCAAACAAAGACAGTTTTTGGTGAGGTACATAAATTTTATAAGAATCATAGTCCTTTGACTCTTTCGTATCTACTTTTTCCGGTCGGACCACAACGTTTGTCTTTTCAAGTATATATTTACTAATATGCTCTGACTTTATCTCCTTGGAAACGTTGTATATATACAAGGGTACTCTTTTCTCTGCCGCCTTAAACAAACACGTCTCATCGACACGAGCATTGCCTTTTCTACCAGTGAACCGTGACTGATTATTAGGCTTCTTTCTATGCCTCACGACCTGTATCCAGCCTCCACCACACTCACTGTTTTGAGTATTTAGCGTCGTCGTCTTGCTATCAGTGCATGATGATGATGTCCTGGCGGCGCCAGCCGTGGTTCGCGTAGTGATATCATAAATCGCTTGCTTAGAAACAGCTGTTGGAGCGAGCGAGACAGACTGCGACGCTGCTGACGCATAGGTAACCGGCGGCGGTGGCACGGGGAGCGACGGCGGCGGCGGCGGCGGCGGCGGCGGTAGCTGCGCCGGCGGTGATCGCCTACTCTCGACACTTTGTTTCGATGTTATGCTCTCGGGTGACTTAATATTTGCAGTGTGGGGTAGGCCCTCCGGTCCGCTAGAATTATATACAAAGCTGTCCTGCATGCAATAAGCGCCTCTTTTTTGATTGACAAAGGGCGCACTATTGGGGGCTTCGTTCTTCTTTAGCAATTCTATTTCTGCTTTTAAACTGTCAATGTCGGTTACAGTTGCATATTGAGTCTGATTGATGCAGTTCTCTTGTATGTCACGAAGATCTTTTTGAATGACAATGATGTCCTTCAATAGCCTGGTGACATCCACATGATCAAAAGAAACAGGCGGCAATTTGAGTAGTTCCCACGCCACAAATATGGGAAGATCTTCGGGATCAGTTTCTTTTATCAGGGTGATTATGTCATTCAAATCTCGCTTAGTTTTACCTCCTCGTTTCCTGATTGTCTTGCGTTTTGACACAGACTCGAATAGCAATAATTTTGCCTGGTTTATATCATCCTCCGTGAAAGCAGTTGAGCAAATGCGGACTAGACTCTCCTCGTCCATGACGTCCACTTTATTTATCACAAATGCCAACACTTCATTAATAACGATGTTACAACTAGAACATTTTAGCAGGTTCGGCAACATTGTTGCTTCCGCGCAGTCGCGTATCGGACGCGCACAAAACGACCCTTCCGTAGCACGATCCGCGCGGAACTGGAACTATTATTCACGCAAATCTCACTACCTTTCGAATAATTCTGCCCGAGCTAGACTTCTTGCATTCTGCTGACTCGTTGTCGCTCGTGGCCTTGGCCCGCCCTGGTATCTCTGACGGTTCCGCCGCGTGTTTGTTTTGACTGCTCTCTTTTTCCGCTTCGTCCACACGGCAGTTGTTTGCGACACGTATGCGGGTTTTAATCTGTCGATCGAAACTGTGTTGAGCTTGTCCCTGATCTTGATCTTGAAGATTTTGTCATGTCTTTCGATGACTTCAAATGGTCCTTCATACGGTGGGGTCAATAGCTTCCTAACGGCGTCCGTGCGTACGAATACGTAGCCGCTAGTTTTCAGGTCTGGGTGGATGAAAGATGATGGCTTGGAATGGTGGGCGGTCTTGAAAGGTGTAACCTTGTCCATGGCAGCTATTAGTTGGCTCGTGAACTCTTCTGAAGATGTGTCTTGCCTTTTCGGCTCGACGAACACTCCTGGAATACGGATGTTGGTTCCGTAGAGCATTTATTGTCGTCTTCACGAATTGCGGCTCTCAAGCCGAGCAGGACGAATGGTAATCCTTGAGACCAGTTTGTTGAGTTCCCGCGTGCGATTATGGCTGCCTTCATGGTTATGTGCCATCTCTCTACCATCCCGTTGCATTGAGGGTGGTAACTCGTGGTCCTGGTTTTCTTCACCCCCAAAATCTTAGTGAGGGAGTTAAAAAGGTCCGATTCGAACTGTCGGCCTTTATCCGTCGTTACGGTGGCTGGGGCTCCAAATCGAGTGATCCAGGTGTTCACGAAAGCAGTGGCCACTGTCCTCGCTGTCATGTCCGGCACTGGGACTGCTTCTGGCCATCGCGTGCCTCGGTCAATCATCGTGACTATGTACTTGTTGTTGTTGGACTCGGGTAGCGGGCCGACGATGTCGATATGCACGTGATCCAAACGCGACGTGGAGGGAAATGTGCTGATAGGTGTCTTACTGTGACGTGACACCTTGCTTCTCTGACACGCAATGCATGTTTTAGCCCAATTCCCGATGTCGGTGTTTATTTTTGGCCAAAAGTAGTGTTTGAAGACGAGGTTTCTTGTGGCCTTTACTCCTGGGTGCGTCAGGTTGTGCATGTTGTTGAAAATGAGCTTGCGCAACTTGCATTCCAGACGAAGCTCGTTTGCGGAGTTTTCGCACCATATCTCTTTTCCGTGGCTAAATTCAATTTTCTTCATTTTAGCGTTGCCCTCGTACGTCAGCTGTTTGAGTTGTAGGTCGCCTTTTTGCAAGTCGGCGATCTCGTCCCAGTCAGTGGGTGAAGGACAGTCTATTTGTGCGATTCTTGATAGCGCGTCAGCAACTGGGTTCTCGCTACCGGCGAGGTGTCGACTGTCCGTAGTAAATTGTGCGATGTATTGTAGGTGACGTAATCGCCTTGGGTCGTTCGCTTTCTTGCCCAAAACGTTTTTCGTTATCAAAGCATGACACAACGGCTTGTGATCGGTGAATATAATGATTTCCCTTCCTTCGATGTAGGGTTGAAAATATGCTATGGCCATGTATATTGGCAGTAGCTCCCGATCATATGTACTGTACTTAGTCTGGACGTCGTTGAGGCTCTTGGAAAAAAATGAAAGGGGTTTCCATTTGTTATTATCGCATTGTTGTAGTACTGCGCCGACGCATGATTGTGACGCGTCAGTCATTATTGATAGTGGCGCGTCGGCCGACGGTGACGTCAGTGTAGCGGTGTCGCTTAAACTTTCCTTACACTGCATAAATCCGTTGATTGCCTCATGAGTCCATTCTATTAATGAGTTGTCTTTCTTTTTGGCACCGTTTAAATATTTGTTGAGACTCGCTTGGTGTTCTGCCGCTTTAGGCAAACTTTGTCGGTAGAATTTAATCATGCCGAGGAAACGTCTTAATTCCTGAATATCGGGGATAGTCTTGGATGACCTTGACCTTCTCTGGAAGTGGTTTAATTCCATCTTTCGTGATAAGGTATCCCAAAAATTCGATTTCAGCCCGTCCGAACTCGCATTTATCTTGATTTAGTTTGATGCCGCTGTCATTTAACCTCTTGAACAGTTCGTCCTTAAGGGCGCCGTACTTGTCGGTGTCTGGAGGTGCGACGAGAATGATCCGAAATTTGTCGGATTGCCTCCTTGTTGAGTTTTGAGACAACCAGGCTATACTTGCTCCCGTCTCCTTGTTTCTGAGGCGCCATGACTGTTTCAAACTGCGCGAACCACATTCTGGGCATCTCTGTCCAAAACTCGGGAATCTTCGATGCGACGGTGATGGAAGCCAGCTCGCCATTTGCTGAAGTTGTTGTCCCGCATGCAGTGGCGTTGCATTCTGTGTTGCTGCAGTTGTTGTCCAAAGTCATCTTAGCTTCGGTATTTTAACTCCGTTTTAAGCTATTTCAGAAGTGTGTTTTTCAGTCGGGGTCACCAATGTCGTGAATGACTAGTCACCTAAACCTAGCAGTAGGTATATGGAAGGTGGTACAGAAAGACAGTGCAGTCGCTATGTAATAATGTTACTTTATTTCAGAGTCTTAGCTATATATAGAAACGGGGTTGCCTACGCTGTTTATTTAGGTCTGTCTGGCCTGGTTTACTTTGGACTGGCACCTACATTACCATGCGAAGGCTGATGAGTGTATTGTTGAAGTTTGTACTTTGTTCAAAATTCATATTTGGGATTAAGTTGATAGACCAACCAAAAATAAATTGTGCAGGTTACCCTGTACTAACTTTCTCGCACGATGCTTTCGGTGTTGTTATTTTAAAAATAGTTGTGGATATTCGTGTGCAGGCGTTTAGGAGACGTTTTAAGAATCTTTATCATCTTTAAGGACTGTCGTAATGTGTTTGGCCAATCCACTGCTGCATGTGTTTAATGCGTGTCTTGGAGCTAAAAAGTTCTCCCAGCAGTGGAAACTAAAGCGAGTAGTGCCCGTACCGAAGGGTCGTGGGGGGCCTGAGACTAGTAATTACAGACCTGTAGCTATTTTATATGCACCGGCAAAAATATTTGAGTCTGCGATACATAGCTCCTTGTATTTTCAGGTAAGTTCCCAGCTCAATGAAGCGCAATATGATTTCCGTCCCGCACGCAGTACGACAGGCAATTTGCTGCATTTAATTACTCGTGTCACACCGGTGGTAGATGCGGGCGGCCAGGTAGACGTCGCCTATTTTTATTTTAGAAAAGCGTTTGACATCGTCGTTAACGATATACTGCTAACCAAACTGGCGCGTGTAGGCTGCACCCCGCATACACTCGATTTCCTGATGGATGACATGAAGGACAGGCGGCAGTATGTAGATTGTGGCGGTCACGAATCTGAACCATATTACACGAGGTCAGGAGTAAGTCAGGGTAGCAATTTGGGACCCCTTGAGTTTATAGTAATGATTAACGACCTCCCCGAAGTATTAAAGGTATCTGAATTGCCTTCTCTTTGCTGACGATCTTAAATTGATCCTTAGTATTGAGGATGGTTCCGACTGTCTATAATTTCAACAGGATATTGATAGGGTGCTGGCCTGGAGCAGAGGGAACCAATTGTTTTTTAACGCAGCAAAGTGCCAAGTTATGTCATTTACACGAGCGCGATCACCTCGACTCCACCAATATCGAATTGACGGGGTCCCAATGCAGCGCGTCACTGAGGTGGGAGACCTGGGCGTCCGTTTTACTGCCGATCTAACGTTTAGGGACCACATCGTTGAGGTCTGTAAAAAATCCTTTGGGAATCTCGGACTTGTTATGCGCCAGTCAAAGTTCACAAATGTTGCAGCACTTCGTGCCCTATACGAGGCTATAGTGAAAAGCCATTTAGAGTGTAATGCAGTCATCTAGAGTCCTCATGAGACTAAATATGGGCTTATGGTGGAGCGAATCCAAAATAAATTTATGAGACATTTACTATTTAAAATTGTATGGGGTATATATATCCTTTCCATCCCCTGATGTACCCCACGATGTTCGTATTAGGCATGGTTGGCTATAGCCAGTTGGAGGTGAGAAGAGAGTCTGCTTTAGCCACTTACATTTTTGAGCTGTTGCGTGGTATGCTGTACAAACCAGGGGTGCTGCAAACGGTTGGGCTGTGCGTGCCGAACGGCTACGTTGGACGGCGCCGCCGAGTGCCACTGCTGGCTATTCCGCGCGTGCGCACGTGCTTGTTGGAGAACACGCCCTTCACGCGCGCCCTACGCACTCTTAATCGGGTGGCAGAGACTACATACTTGTTTGCATGTTCTCTGAATGAATTTACCAAAGCCACTCCCTTTGTTTTATAGTACCTAAATATGTGTAGCTATTATGTGTAGGTTGAGTATCAGTTTTATATTGTGGTTATTTACATTGTGTGTCGTGTTTTATGGTTGTGTACCAATTTTCTACCTTGCTCTCGTATTAGGGACACCTGCAATGATTGTAAATAAATAAATAAATAAATAAATAAATAAATAAATAAATAAATAAATAAAAAAGAAGTTCTAAGATAAAGTATACAGGGTCTAACAGAAAAGGAGTTATAAGCCGAAAGGTGGTTCTTAAGGACCTCATTCTGAACAACTTTTACTATGGAACCGAAGTGATCCGAGTAACTTAATTTTTCTTATCTCAGTACGTTTCAGGCCTATCGCTCACCTGAGTTATATGGTGGAGTTGAAAATAAAGTTGCTCAGATCAAGTCGGCCCCATGCTAAAAGTTGTTCAGAATGATCTCCCTAACAACCACATAAAACAACTCCTTTCTACTTTAACCATGCCCCGCACTATGAGCTTATTCCGCCCGCCGCCTAATGTACGGGATATATGGCACTGTGTGCATATTGTATGGGAGCTACCATTTTTAGAGTTTTGCGGTAATAACCGAGTATGCCATGTTATAGATGATATGAAGAGATACTTTCACGAGAAGTTTGAAAGAAAATCGTTTGTCCTGTTTTTGAATAAACTCAATAAATGTGTTTGATTTGTATGACCGGTACCTTAAATAATCAAGTTATCCAGAAACAAAAAAATAATCGTAGATATTTACAACATAACCCCCATTACAAAATTTCATCCTATTTGGTTCATTGGTTTAGGCTCTAGGGCTGACAATGGAAAACAGCCATCCGTACATACATACATTCACAAGCGCACACACACAGACATACATACACATTTGTTTTTTTTTCACTTTTTCGGACTAAGTTCGTTAATTATCCCCAAAATCTCAACCTCGATTTTTTACGATTACAATACTTCCTTAATTTTTACTTCGTTCAACTCGAAAGTAAAAACGCATATGGAAATTACACGAAGTATAAAGCGCGACTGGTCTTCAAGGGTTTTCATCAAGTTAAAGAAGACTACGATAAAACGTTTGCTCCCGTGATCCGTCATTCTTCCTTTTGCACCTTGTTTGCGTTAGCTGCGGATATGGGCGTAAGAATGAAGCATTTAGATACCAGATTGCACTTTATTAGGGAAAAGGTATTCTGTCATATTGTTACTCTAGAATATATGTAGTAATGATATGCCTGCAGACGTCCTAACTAAGCCACTTGGGCCTATAATACACTAAATGTGTACAGCTAGTTTTGGGATTAGAAACTTAAGTTTTTTTGTCTCTGCCAAGTACAACGTCAATTAAGGGCGATTGTTGTAGATACTGCTTACTGCGTAATCTCTGTTCTACGGACTCCTTTTATTTTTACATCAGGCATATTCTACTTGACATGTTCTTTTATTAATAGTACATTACTGTCGGTGTCTGTAATGACTGCGTTGCTGGTAGCACTGTTGGTGGCCGAAAGCGCAGCACAGCGCAGCTCAAGGCCTACACAGCGCGATCAGCATTGCAGCCTTTGATGGACAAGCTGGAATAAAAGCCGAGACCGAAGGTCGAGGCTTTTATAGCGCGGACATCAAAGGCTGCAATGGTGAACAAGCTTATAGACCGAGAGCATAGCTAAGCTAAGCTCGAGGCCTTCATAGTGTGGCCAGCAGTGCAGTCATTGCGGACCAAGGCTAATTATAAATAATGCGAGTAATTAAATAAAACCAGCTTATTAATAATTTATTTAATAAAAATGTCAATTTGTAAATGTACAGTTACTAAAATTTAAGACTACAATTGTTTTGGCACACAAAAAAATATTGAAAAGAAAATTGAGAGTGGCAAGAAAATCTCCCGCTCTTATTTTTTGTCACACTTAACCAAATTCTGAATAAAGCCTTTTTGCACTACTTTTTTTTACCATTTTTGAAACAAAGCTCGACAATCAAGGATTTTTACAGGAAAATGCCGGCACCTTTTCTGGCTCCTCCAAGTAGCGCGGCAATGTCGACTTTGCTCAAAGAAGGTTGTCAAAATAATTATATATTTAATATTAATGTTATTGGCTCCTTTGAAAATAAACAAATTCAAATTCCAAATTCCAAATGTCTTTATTACTGTAGATATTTACATATACTTAGCAATCGGCTTTTTTTGCCACTTCTCTACATTGAAACACTGTGGGAGAAGAAGACACTCTTGATAAAAACATAATTTCACCAATGGTGCCTTAAATTTAGCAATTCTCAAAATTAGTCCCTTCTACACCAAAATTGAAGTAAATTATACTAAATCGTGAACTTGCTATTAATTAAAAAGATTAAAAAAGATTAAAAGATTTATTGCAAGTTACGGTTCACACTTACAGTCTTACGACCAAAACATGTGAGCGTTAACACTAAATTACTGTCTAAAAAATGTACAATTAATGAAATTGAAAATACAGACAAACACAATACATAATAAATTACAATATGACTTACACACGACTGTTTAAAAACAAATACACAATTTTAAAAAATATCCAGAGCGGCATATTAAATATATCTAATTCTGGGTGCTGAGCAACACAGGCATTGAGTAGAGTCAGTGCCTGAAAAGTGGGCGCGTGACGAGCGTGCTGTGTACGAGCAACACCCGTAGCGAAGAGCGGCCGCGATCGTAACATCGCGTACCGAGCCGGCGCGTTAAGGACAACACTTTGTAGTGCGACCGGGTTGTCTACCTTGTTATGGAGGAGCAGATAGAAGTGGACCAACAGAGACAACTTCCGCCTCAGCTCTAGGGTGTCTACCCCCACCATCCCCGCCACAAATAGAGACGGGAATAAGTAGGGATAATACCCATATTTAAACTTGTATAGAAGTCTAGCAAATTTCCTTTGGACTTTTTCCAGCATGAGTGTGTATTTGGCTTCATGTGGGTCCCAGATGATTGCGTTGTACTCTAACTTACTCCGAACAAATGCATTGTACAAAGAGGTTAACGTAGAAATGTTCCTAAACCGAATTGTCTGTCGCATTACGAATCCAAGAGATCTGAAGGCTCTCCTAGAAGTCTCCCGGATGTGGTCATTAAATGTAAGCTCAGCGTCAAGTAATAGTCCTAAGTCGCGTATTTGGGTAACCCTCACAAACCTAGCCCCAGCGATAGTATAGTCATGATGGAGCGGTGACCGAGATCGAGTAAAAGTCATGGTTTTACACTTAGCGCTATTAAACGCCAAGTGGTTGCATTCACTCCACTCCACCACTCTATCAACATCTCTCTGCAGGCGCCCAATATCGTCCTCACTGCTTATGCGCAAGAATATCTTCAAGTCATCCGCGAACATCAGACACTCAGCCGTCTCAACGACATTGGGAAGGTCATTAATCATAATCAGAAACTGAGTGGGGCCCAGAGTGCTACCCTGACTGACACCCGAGCAGGTTTCATAGGGCTCGGAACTCTTACCGTTAACCCTCACATACTGAACTCTATTGGAGAAGTAGTTCGCAAATAACCGTATTAAGTTCGGTGTGAATCCTATGGATGCAAACTTCTCCAATAGGACGTCATTGTCAACTCTATCGAATGCTTTCTTAAAGTCGAAAAACGTCACATCAACCTGTGTGGACTTATCCAGAGCTAACGTCACGTAGTTTACAAAGTTGATGTGGTTTGTTAGTGTTGAGCGACTAGGGCGGAAACCATGTTGGCAGTCGGATAATAGCCCGCGTATTTGTTCAGTTATGTGATGGTTGATGATTGATTCAAACACCTTCCCAAATACCGAGAGGACGGCTATAGGTCTGTAATTTTCTACTTCTGACCTGGAGCCGCCCCTGAGCACAGGCGTGACTCGCGACGTTTTCCAGCGCCTTGGGTAGATTGCAGATTTTAGGGCTAAATTGTAAAGGTACCCAAGTGGTAGTTCCAGTACAGATAGACAGTCCTTGATTAGGAAAGGCGGAATACCGTCGGGCCCTGTAGAGGAGCGAGGTTTAAGTCGTCGCCCTGCACGTCGTATGTCAGTCACAGTAATGCAGTCAATCGCTACACGCGACGAGCTATTGCCCGGTCCAGCTCTCCGCTCGGCAGCGTCAGCGTCAAGTGTCGGTCTGTCTGGCAAGAACACTGACTGGAAGTAAGTTGCGAACGCGTTGGCCGCATCCACTCCCGTCACCGTCTTGCCGTCATAGTCATATTCGTCACATGTCTGTTTCGTCGTCCGTTGGTCCCTAATAAAATTCCAAAAGTTAGTGGGGTCAGTTCTGATATCATTCTCAGCTAGTCGTATGTACTCCGAGTAGGTTTTGTCTATTAAGTACTTCACGCGACTTCTATAATAACGGAACATTTCCTTATTAAACTCTTTTCCCTCAGCTCTATACCGTTTGAGATGAAAGTATTTGTTCTTAATGTTGCGTATGATGTCGGACGTGAACCACTTCGGGTATACATACCGAGTTCTCACGCCTGTACGCTGTTTATTTGGAACGCAATCATCTATACATGCATATACCTTATCGTACAATAAATCAGTGGCTCGATCGACGTCATCGGATGTATACAGGTCACTCCAATCAAGAGAGGCAAGGGAAGAATATAACTTAGTGAAGTCTGCTTTGCGGAAGTTCCACTGTGGTCTGTCGGGTGGGTTGGGCGACTCGCCCCTCGGCGGCGGTGGCAGTGCGTGTGGCTCGGGCCGCGGGAAACGCACGCTCAGCTCCAGCGGCGGGTGGTACCCGTCCACAGGCCACGTCAGCGGCTCTATCTCCCCAGACACATCGATCCGATCGATGCCCATGTCACTCAGCACCAGATCTAGTATACCATCATTACTATTCGTGACCGTATTAAACTGCTTAAGTTTACAGAAGTGCATAAAATATTCAAATTGCAGACAAGGGTTTATCCCGCAAGAATTGAGATTGAAATCGCCAATAATAATTTTATCTAGATTTTTATAATTAGATACTACATTTTCGATAATTGTAAAAACTTTTGCAAAGTGTGAGTCCGGAGATGCCGGCTTGATGTAAACTACCACACAAAGAAATTTCACATAGTTATCAGACACAATCGCAAATATAAGTTCCACATCGTCGTCACACCCCTCCACGTCATGTAGCTGCCGCACGGTGTAGCAGTCGCGCACGGCTAGCAGCACCCCCCCCCAGCCGGCGTCGCGCGCGCGGTCGCGGCGCAGCGTCGTGTACCCGGGCGGAATGAGCTCGGCGTCCGCTATACTACTCAGCAGGAACATTTCAGTGACTGCATACATATCAGCTTCAAGTTGTAGCATACTGAGTTTGCATTGGTCCAATTTTGTCCTGAGGCCTCTAACATTTTGGTACACTATGGTACATGTTTTGAACCTGGGCTTAGTGTGGGTGGGTTTTTTCTTGCGACTTTCGAAACCCAGACTGCCATGGTTTTATATGCACGTCTTCAGTCCAGTGCTCAACAGACATGTAGTCGGCGACTTTTTTGGATGGTACTCCCAGCTTGAATGAAGCGTAATCTCCCCTCGGCTTAAGCGCTTCCACAGTACAACTATCCGTCGGGCAGATAGTTTTGAGATGTTCTACTATTCTTTCCACCCCAGTACCCGCTTTCACATAGTATAAATGTAGGTAGGACTTTCTTTCAGCTGCTTCTAGTACTGTAGAACCAGGCGCCGCAGTTCCCCTGATGACATTTGATGGCCGACGGCGGGTACGCCTATTTACGGTCGTCCAATCCCCCTCGTTTTGTGTTACTTCGGCCCCAAGTGCCGACAGCAGTGGTATTTCGGCCGTATCACAAGGGCTGATGGCGGACTTAGGCTGGATCCCTGGTGGCACACGGCGGTCATCGCGAGGTAGACGCGGCCCCGACGTGGAGGCCCCCACTCGGCCCCCCGCGGCTGCAGGCGGGGCGGCGGCGGCGGTGGCAGTGGTAGCTTTAGCCGACGCGGAGTAGGTGGCGCATGGTGGAGGGGCGCTTTCCTGTCTAGTTACCAATACGGCAAATTCCGATCGCAGCTTTTTGTTCTCCTTTTCAAGATCCCCTACTCGCTTCTCAATGGCTTTGAGCTTAACTGCCATGGTGTCTGTAGCCTCTAAAAATTCAGTTTTAAGTTGTGTACAGGCTGTACTAAGTTCCCTAGACATGGCGAGCGATATCTCGCTTAATTTTTTGTCCAGGACACCCGCCAATCTTGAGTCCAAAACACCAGAGAACTCTTCTAGGGTCATATTTCCTACAGTTACTGGCCCACGTATGGGCACACTCTCTGTAGTTATCGGGAGTAGTAGCTGCTGTTGGTAGTTAGCGACCATGAAGCAACTGTGATCGAGTTTAGAGACCTCCCCAGCCGTGGAGGAAGTGCCGTTTAATGACTCATCACATGACATATTATTTGACATATTAAGAATATATGCGGTATTAGTGGAATTAGTGGTCCCGTCATTCTCAGTGGTGTCAATCTGTTTGCGAACAGGGGTGTTATCATTCCTTTGAGTTCGCCTAGTAATGTTCTGGCAAAAGGAACATTCCCATTTTTCCCTCAGTGTACCTATATTACCCACATAAGATATGTCATCTATACCTAGGCATTGGTAGTGATATGTTGCCCGACAGGCTCGGCATTGAAGCAGCTCATTGTCTCTTATCTGCTTATTACAAGCTGTACAGTTCATGGTGACTCACGTACAGGTATCAGTGCTGAGAGATGGTCGCGCGCGCTCCTATGCTGATGACGCAGTCGCGTGACTCAAGCTCCGTGATTCGCAGGCGTGCGAGACAGAGGCAGCTGCACCGCGCTGTACGGCGCAAGAGCGGGCGAGAGAAACGAGGTCACTGGCCGCGCACGACAACAGCGAATGATGTACTTGCTCAGCTGTTTACCGACGGTTATTCGGAGGATTTTTGGATCTTCTGATGATGTTTCTGAGGTGGCTACTGACAACTGGCACTTGGGAATATCACAGTTTTGAAGCCACTGGGAAGCACTATAGAATGGTGTATAATTTTGAATTGAAGTTAACGTTTATACAGAATTTGTTGGCAATTATTGCAGAGCGAATCGAAATAGGTGTATGCGCAAGCGGATGCGATAGTTAACCTTAATGTATTTGTGTTTTAGGGTTCCGTACACAAGGGTACCGAACCCAATAGGCTCCATATTACTAAATCTTCGCTGTCCGTCTGCTCGTCTGTCTGTCTGTCAGCGGGGTGCCTCTCATCAACCGTAAGGATAGAAAGTTGACATTGGCACAGCTACAGCAACAAATAATGAATTACGTACGTTTTTTTAAAATTGAAGGTGGTCCCGAAAGAATCATTATTTTGTTGTTTTTTAGGGTTCCGTACCCGAAGGGTGCCAAATGGGACCCTATTGCTAAGCCTCCGCTGTCCGTCCGTCCGTCCGTCCATCCATCCGTCTGTCACCAGGCTGTATCTCATGAACCGTGATAGTTAGACAGTTGAAATTTTCACAGATGATGTATGATTTCTGTTGCCGCTGAAAAAGCTGAATAAATAAATATTTAAGGGGGCTCCCATACAAGAAACTTTTTTTTTTCGTATTTACTCGATATTGATAACGCCAACAGGTAGACGCTTGAAATATTCACAGAATATTTAGTTACTTTAAAAATAAATAAATAAAAATAAAACAAATATTTAAGGGGGGCTGCCATACAATAAACATGATTATTTTGCCGCTTTAATAGATAATCGTCCGATTCGCACTTGACCGTTTTTTTTATTGCACGATGGTACGGAATCCTGCTTGTGCGAGTCGTACTGTGCGTCGATTTCGATATCCTGGTTGAAATTCTAAAGTCGCTAAGAGTCTCCTCGCGCTCGGCTCTCTGGTTTGACTCCTACCTGAGAGACCGCCAGCAATGCTTTAAGTCTGAGGAGATCTCAACGGACTAGTGTGATCTCTCCGCGGGCGTTCCGCAGGGTGGTATCCTTTCTCCTCTTCTCTTCTCAGTATTCCTTAACTCCATCTCTAAGGTTCTTACTTCTTCTTATCATCTCTACGCAGATAACCTCCAAATATATCGGCACTTCTCTCTTAGTATCGCAAGGAGCGAGGGTGGCTTCCGATCCGTCTTCGCCGTGATATGAACATTCTCTCTTATCTATTCCATATTTTGCGAAATCCCCGCTACCCTACATATCTTCAACAACGTTTTGAGTTTCTTTTCCCCAGGGATAGTAATCGGAGATCCCACGCGGTGCCTCTCCTGTCAACTCTTGGGCATAACACTGCCGCTTACAAACATTCATTTAGGTTAAGGGCAATCAGACTGTGGAACGAACTTCCCTGCACTATTAGGGATAGTCCCTCAATTTTCACTTTTAAGAAAAGATTGAAAGCGTAATTCCTTTCTCTTCCGTAATCGGTATCATATTTATGTAAGTATATGTATGATATTTTATAGTTTATATATGTGCATGCTATCCATAGTATTTTATATAGTTGAGATACATAGTCAGGTCATAAGTTCTGTCACAGGTGCAATATGAAATAATTTAGACATATTTATTATTTATGTAAACATTTATATAGCAAAATGAACTTAATAAAACATAAATTCTTATGGTAATAAAGTTTATTCAAAATGACCCCCGCGATTTTGAATACTGGCCTTTATTCTGCGCGGCCAGTCGTCTATCGCAGCACGAACGAGGTCCATGTCAGTATCGGCGGCTGCCTTAATCAAGGATGCCTTGAGTGACTCCAAATCAGGATGAGGCTTTGAGCAGGCCTTTTCCTCCAAGTGTTACCATATCTTGTAATCTAACGGACTCAAATCTGGACTGGAGGAGGGCCAGTCTTCGTGCCGGATGAAGTCGATTTCACGCGCCGCCAGCCAGTCTTGTGTGCTTTTCGCTCTATGAGCTGGCGCAGAATCTTGTTGGAAAACCCAGTGCCTGTTATTAAACATGGTATGAGAAACAGGTTCCACAAGGATCTTGAGGACTGCATTTTGATACACAACTGCATTCGTTTTCAAAAATGTACCTCAGTTAAGCCCCAATAAGAGACTCCCAACCAAACCATGAGCAAGGATGGAAAATGACCTCGTTGGACACGCGGAATACGGTTGCTCGCTTCTTCACTGCTGTGTGCGTACACCTTATCATTTTGTTTGTTGTAGCTCTCTTCCACGGTGAAAATTTTTTCTTCCGAAAAAAGAATTTCCCGATGCTTTTTTCCCGCGTACCGCTTCAACAAAGCGCGGCATCTCTTCAGTCTCAGGTCCATTAAACGAGCGTCCAAACGATGTCCTGTTTTTCTTCGATATGCCCTAAGCCCTAAGTCTTCATTTAACACCCTTTTCACCGTGGTCCTGCTTAACCCCATTTGAAGGGCCAACAGTTTCTGCTTACGTATGGGATTTCTTTGAATTCGCGCCTTCACAGCTTTTATCACTGCTGGAGTCCTAACAGAGCAAGGGCGACCACTTCTTGACCTGTCCTCTACACTAGAGTCTTCATTGTATCGTTTTATGGTACGATAAACGAATCTTTTGGTTATATTCAAATTTTTCAGTAAGTCGAAAATCTGAATTGGGGCGTAACCGCAACGATGCAACGCAATAACTGCGACACGGTCTTCTTTAAGTGTCCACTCCATATTTAAAAATGAGGAAAATTCAAAAAAGTACACATTTTTATTTTCATGAAAAATTCGAAATTCGAATTCAATAAACTTTTTTGTGGCCAGCGTTCTAAATTCAAAAGTTTTTATTGTGTGACAGAACTTATGACCTGACTGGGTATATTTGATTTATTAGATAAATTCTATTTATATTTTAAAAGCAATTTTCGTACGTATGAATACAGTTTTATTGCGCACTAGGACTGTCCTGTTTCATAAACACTCCTGTCTTGCCTAGGTTAGCTGGAAGAAATCCCTTTTTAGAGATAAGCTCGCCTTTGCCTATAAAATTTATTGTAACTGTCTATTTATCTATATTTTCTGTGCAATAGAGAATATGAATATGAAGAATATGAATATGAGTCTGACTCGCACTTGACCGAGATATTTTTCTTCCTCCCCGGCAAGGATTTGAACCTTGCTTGTGACCCAGGAACTCGCCCAAATCCTGACTTCCTCCAAAATACCAAGCCAAAGTCAAAGCTGGTGAATATACCTTTGATTTTATCTTGCAGGATGTGGTCGTGGCTGCTAGTGTTCCATGCGCTGACCTGCCTCAACATCTCGCTGGCGCAGCACCGCATCGACCAGAAGACCCTGCTGTCTCCTCGACCTGCCAGGATGCGAGATCATGCCAAGCCGCAGGAGCCGACTTGCGACCAGCTGAAGGCTATGTGGAGGTAGGTACCCTGACTAACCCTGAGTGTTATTAGTTAAAACGTCAGTCTGTTTGTGTGTGTGTGTGTGTGTGTGTGTGTGTGTCTGTACGTGGCACTCTAGCGCTTAAACGGGTGGACGGATTTCCATGTTGTTTTTTATTGTTAGTAGACATCACTGCGATGGTTCTGAGCTATATTTTATCAAAATAGGTTAAGTAGTTCAAAAGTTATCATATCAGCCTAACAAGGAAAGTAGTGAACCAAATTTTCAACTTTAAAATTTCATTAATGTGTCGGGATGTTTATTTTATTTTATTTGTAGGTATAAACTACCCCAACTAATATAGGTTGAGGTAGGTAGTTCATCTAATCTTACCTCAAAAAGTTCAAAATTTTTTAATTCCAAATTTTGAACTTTTTGAAATTTAATTTTGAAGATGTTTGAAGAAGTTTATTAGCTAAGACTGGGTATGTTAGGTTAGGATAAGTTAAGTTAGGTAAGGTTAGATAAAGTTAGTTGAGTTTAGTTAGCTATTGAAAAAAAATAAGGCTCAATACTCGATACTCAATATATTTATTGCATTCCATAAAATTGATGTTGCATAGGATGTTATAAGGATACATGTGTTATTTATGGACCTTGTAAAAAAAGGCATTGCAATAAAAGAGGGGGAAAGAAAGTTTGTTAATTTATAATTAAGTATACTATTTACTAAAAGTAGAAAGTAAATATCGGTCATGAAAAATTATCCTAGAAATGAATTTATTGTCTATTTAAATTTATCATTTAAGTACTCATTAAGAGTATAAAAGCATTTATTGTATAACAGTTGTTTAAATTGTTTTATAAATATATTATCTTTCGGTTCATTTAAAAGAGTTTCTGGCAGATTTTTATATATTTTTATTGACATTACTAAAGGTCCTGATGAATATAGTTTTAAGTTGGAAGTGGGTAATATTAACTTGTTTTTTCGTGTAGGTCGAACGGTTGGATGGTATATTGTCGCGTCTAGTGTTGAGTTCAGGGTATTTTTGAATAAATTCACATAATTAAGGCAAGAATTTCATGTTTTTTAAAGTAAGGTGATCAGTCGATACAACTATCAGTCGATTTCTGATGTTGACCAAATCCTTATGAGTGTTTTTGATGATTGAATGATGAAAAGCAACGGTTCATCTGTGCTATTTCCCCAAAGGATAACGCCATAGCTAAACCATGCATATTCATATGCATAATATGTGACTAGTGGGGTTTTTAAATTCGTAGATATTTTGACTTCCCGAAGTGGTATGCACTTTGCAAAACGTAATAATTTTAGTTTCAGTTTGTTTATATGATTTTTCCCATTAATGTGGTGGTCAATTCGTTAACTGATTCTATTTTAATGTCATTATAAATGAAATTGATATCTAACGCTGGTTTTTGATGGGGATGTAATGTCATTATTTTTGTCTTAATATAGTTTATCTCCAGGTTGTGGTCACGTAGCCACTTATGAGTTTTGTCAAGGATAGAGTTCAGATTATCGTATATATCGTTATTGTTTTGGCATGGTGTAAGGATAGAAATATCGTCCGCGAATAATATACATGGTTCGTTCATTATTTTGGGGAGATCGTTTATATAGATCAGAAATAAAAGGCAACCTATTACGTTTCCTTGAGGGATTGATGCGTTTACTGATGTACTGCCAGATTGGATGTTTGTTATTTTTGCGTTTTTATGATCAAAATGTTCTATTTCTATAATTTGTTTTCTGTTTTTTAAGTATGACGTAAACCATTTGTGTGCTACGCCACGAATTCCCATGCCGTAGAGTTTATCTAATAATATCTGAAATTGAACTTTAACATATGGCTTCGTTATGTCAAGAAATACACCTATTGCGTATTTTTGATCATTGATCATTTTTAGGGTTTCTTGTATATATTTATAAACAGCTAAAATAGTCGATCTGTTCTTCCGGAAACCATTTTGGGAGTTATCAAAGAGTTTATATTTTTCACAGCAGGCGTATAATTTGTTACACATAGCTTTTTCAAACATTTTTGAGGCAAAGGGTAAGAGAGCCAAAGGGCATAAGTTACTGGGATCTTATTTAGAGTTTTTCTTATGTTATTTAGGTTTTATTCAGGAAATTTGAGTAGGTTGGGGAAAGCACCTTCATTAAATGATTGGTTAATAAGTTAAAAAAAACCGGTCAAGTGCGAGTCTAAATCGCGCACGAAGGGTTCCGTACCACCGTTAAATGGAAGCGGTGGTGTGGAGTGAATAGTTTGGATTTTACACAGCAAAATATTGTTTACAAAGTTATTGGTGCGGTTACTTTCACACTCCATGTACGTAACCAGGTGCATCCATAAGTTTGTATATGGTATTGAAAGAATTGTTGTATGGGAGCCCCCTTAAATATATCTTTTATCCTGTTTTTAGTATTTGTTGTTATAGCGGCAACAGAAATACATAATCTGTGAAAATTTCAACTCTCTAGCTAGCTAGGTTCTTGAGATACAGCCTGGTGACAGACGGACGGACGGACGGACGGACGGACAGCGAAGTCTTAGTAATAGGGTCCCGTTTGGAACCCTTCGAGTACGGAACCCTAAAAAGAGTAATGTCAATTGTTCTGCACATGTTTTAAGTACTCTGGGTAGAATCTCATATACTCCGGAACTTTTTTATTCTTAAGATTTTTTTGAATAGTGAATACTTCCATATATTGTACTGGGCTCAAAAATTTCGTATTTTCGGAGGGATAGAGTGGCGGGCGGCCGCGAGGCATATTGCTGTTAGCATTGTTAGTATTTGGCGACACTCTCCTCTCCTAGAGACGCAAAGTATTGGTTAATAATACTACTAAACTGTTTATAGAATTGTTAATTTTCAGTTCTAGATTTTTCTTTTTCTTTCGTTGTTATTTTATTTGTTCGTTCATTTATATTACTCCACATAGTTTTATAACATTACCAGATTTTTTTATTCTGTTTTTATAGTTTAGTCATTTTGAAGGGATAACGGTTTTCTTCAGTAGTTTTTGATATTTCCTGTAACAATCAGTAGGCGTTTTTATTCTGTGATTGTAGCCAATAGCTGTAGTAAGCCAATTTTTTCTGAAGATGTTTTTAATTTTTATTTGAGGTATACATTTATTTAAAGTTTTTATAAGTATGTCATGAAATAGATTATAATTTTCATTTAGAGTATTATTTTCTTTCAGTATGTTATTTCAATCAATTTTACTAATTTCTGTTTTAAATAAGTCTATATTTTTATCATTAAATATTCTCTTCATTGTAAACCATGTCGACTTTTAGGTAATAGTGGGAGTTTTCAAATGTAGAGTTGTTGATAGGTGATTCATAAAGCCGTAATCTCTACTGATGTAAATATTGTTTTATCATCGAAGTTTGCGAATAATAAATCTAGGCAAGTTGATGATAATGACTTTTATGTGTTGTGTTGGCATAATTTCCGACAGAAATTCTAGGAATTTGTTACTTTTGGGACTTTTTTGAAGGATGTTTGTGTTAAAGTCTCCGCCTTATATTACCTTAGATTTAGAATATTTCTTTTTTAAGAATTTTAATATTAATTTTAAACGGTCATAGAATATGTTTTCCTCTCTTGTATTCGGCTAAACGATTCACAGCCCAGTATTGAAGCCTTGAACAATAACAACAATATGTCCTCAGATAGCATTTATCTGTATTTTTAACTGAGGCATTTGACATTTTACAGGTACTTGCAATGTCAAATAAAGTAATCTGTATGTTTATCTGGGGACTGAAAAATCGCCCCTCAATCGAATAAAATTAAAATAAACGTTTTATCAAGTCAGTAACTTCCTGAAACACAAAATGTTTTGGTATAATTTTCCTTTCAATCTTCACAGCGCCAAATATCCCGAATTTTGGAAATTATTCCAAAATTCGGGATATTTGGCGCTTTATTTTTTGAATGAATTTATTAAAATTGAATCACTTTTTTTGGCTAATGATCTTAAATCTGGTGCAGTACAATCAATCTTCAGTGAACCGTCGGAACTCATTTAATGAATGAATGAATGGTGCTTCTCCAGCCAGGGTTCTAAACCTGTACCGGTCTTTTGGCCGGCATACCAGAGGGCACGAGTTTTGAGGGGGGGCGGAATGACTTGCTCGATAGGAGAAGAAGGAGCGTGAATTCAATCGACCGACTCTTAAGCCTGAAGCTAATATAGGATATGTGGAATGGGGAGGATACAGGATTTGGAGAGCAGCTGTTGTTTTCTTCAAGTTCATGTCTTCCTTCTATTTTCAGGTATTGTTATAGATTGAGTTTCCTGTCCTGTCGTGTTCGTTTGGGTTATCCGGTAAGGTCTCCGTTTCACTTTCGCTGTCTGTTACTGGAATATGGTATATTTGGCTCGATGCCTTTCTGACTTCGTCCCTGTTGTGTGCTGATTCTGTCCAGTAACTGTGTTCTTTACCGTAGTATTTGATGTCATGCTTAAGGGAATCTTTCCAGGTGTATATGGGTCGGCCCACTTTCTTCTTCCTTGCTTCGTATTTCAATGCAGCGTGGAGTAGGTGTTTTTGTGGGCGTCGTAGAATATGTGTTTAGTAACACATCCGATGGTTTTTGATTTGTTTGGTTATTGTTTTGCCCTGTAGTAAGTCGTGAATTTTGTGGTGTCTTGGATAGCTTCTGGCGTTCTCAAACATGTCTCTGAGGATCAGGCGTTCATATTTTCTTAATCTAGAACGGTTTGCTTTGGTGAGAGCTGCCGCTTTAAGTCCGTATGTTATACACGGTGCAATAACCATTTTGCAAATCAGGCGTACTATTTTCCAGTCCATGTTGGATTTCTTTATAAAATGCATTAGGGTCTTGGAATTGCCTATGGCTTGCCGGCATCTCTTCTTTATTGTGTCTCTCCTACTATGACCTGCCGTAATATATGTGCCGAGATATTTTATTTCGTCTACGGGTCGTATTTGAACTCCGTCCAATACGATCACTTGTGGGCGCTGGGTGTTTATGGGGTCTCTTATAAGAATTTTCGTCTTTGTTTCGTTAGTATCGAGACCTACTGTTTTTAGTAGTGCTTTCATGTCGTGACGATTTGGTCAAGGTGTTGTAAATCTTGACAAACGATAATGAGGTCATCCGCGAAGGAGAGAATAAATGGTAAGACTATTTCTTCATCTTGGTCCAGGTTTATGTTGGGAATTGCTTCTTCCAGTGTTTAGAGGACATCATCCATTAATATTATAAATAGTCTTGGGGAGAGTGGACAGCCTTGTTTTACTCCTTTTCCTTTGTTGATCAAATTACTTTGCTGTCCGAACCATTTGATGCAGGTCCGTTCATACATGCAGGCTTTTATTATCCTATTGGTTAAAATCTTATTGGTCCTTGAAAGGAAAATATCCTTGAGCACGTTTAGGTCTATAGTATCAAATGCTTTGGCGATATCTAGCGCCAGTACATATGTTCTGTTACCCGCGCGCCATTCTTCGTCTTATACCCTGCGTAGTGTGAAGATGTGGTCATCGGTGGATCTATTGCGGAGAAATGCTGCTTGGTAGTTCCCGAGTTCTTTTGTTATCTCGTCTAGTTTGATGAGCAGGTATGTCGCGTATATGCGATATCCTGTATTACACATTGTTATACGACGATAGTCATTGGTGTCTTGAGGGTTTCTGATTTTGGGGATAGGTACTTGGACCGTTACATTCCAGGACTCCGGTATTATATTTTCTGTCCATGCTCTGTGCATTGTTTTGGTAATAACCTTTAACAGTTGTGGCGCTATTCCTTTGTACAGTTCCAGGACTACCTGATCTGTACCCGGCGCTGTTCCGTTGCGCATGCGGCTGATTATCGTTTTTATGTCGGCTATTGTTGGACCATTTTCTAGATAGTCAGGGTTTAATGAAGTTTCGTTAGGGATAATCATAATTTTAGGGCCTTCTGATTTCCTTAATTCCTGTTCCCAGCGTGACATTGGGATAAATCGTTGTTTTTTCCACCGTCTCGATTGAAGCTGGTGTCGTCTGCAATAGTGGTACACGATTTGCATGCTTGGGTGTTTTTTTCCTAGGCCTTCAAAAAATGCTCTGCATTCTCGTTTTTCTTCATTATCAATAATTTCCTCAAGACGTCGCCGGCATTCTTTGAGTTGTTTATTAATTGTTTGGTCGGTTGCTCGACGTCTTTTAAGGAATTTGGCCTTTTGTAAATTTGCCAGAGCAATTCGGTGTTCCCGCGATCTAGCGGGTTTTACGGAAAGTGTTTTTTGGGCTACTGACTTCATAACCCCTGTAACAGTATCCCACGGGATGTCGGGCGTATATTCGTCGTTATTTTCTATAAATGTGTAGTTGTTCGCCGTAAGTTCTTCCATAATGCCGTTATGGTATTTTACTTTTGTGTCATTCATTTCATCTCGTGCTAGGGCGGTGTACGAACACTGTTTATAGTTGAACTTTAAATCTGTTATCGCTTTGTACTTAGTTTGGGTTGTACTCTTTGTTGATTCCATTTGCGTGTCGCCAGTTCTTGGAAGCAGGTTTAGTGGGTCTATTTCACCCCAGATTATCTTGTGGTCGGAAATATGCAGGTAGCTCCATTATCCTTTGATGAAGTTAAATGTGTGTGGCGCATTATTCGAGATAATTATATGGTCTAGTTGTGATTTTGTTTTCCCGTTAGACCATGTGGCCCGACATGACTTGCGAGCCCAGGTGGTTTCTACTTTTAAGTTTTCGCGGGAACAAATAACCATTAGCATTTCTCCGATGATATTTGATGATTTGTGGAGGAGGTTTATTCCTATAATTCCCTTTTTCCTGTATTCCTTTGTATCGCCTAGTCCGATGTGCGCGTGGTGAGGACCAGATGGTGGCAAATAGTTTAGTTTTGTTTTATTGTGCTTGGGTAGGTTCCTGCCTAGTTTTGTATTTTCGTATACCTATCACCTAGTTTGGAATATGGAATAGTTTAGAGTTGACGTAGTAATTTGGAGTGAGAGTGGTATCTGTTTATGAAATGGTAACCAGCATTACGAAGGATGTTTTACCTGCCTTTACCTGCCAGATATAAAGTTAGTTTTGCTGTTTTATCTGAGATAGGGCTATCTTAATCGGAGCAATCTCACCAGGTTGTTGCTCAGCTAGTGAGACTCTTTGCACTGATATCACCTACTTCAATTCACTTAATTAGTGCGTAGTAGTGAGGTTCGTGACACGGGTCGAGGTTCGGTCCCTGTACAAGGCCCTATTGTTTATCGCTCGTTAGAATTCGTTTTGCCTTAGCTCGTTGTTCAGAGAAGGGGCTTGTTGCACAAAAAATACGTATTTGCTTCGCCGTTTTGCAGCTGTGTTAGTTTGAGGAGTGTTTATTTTCGTAATTTATTTCTTTTGTTTCTTTGCTCTTTTGTTTAACTTTTTCTGTCCGGTATTGTTTGGGTTTTAGTGTCCTTATTCACGTGCCTGCTGGAAGTGCATGAAAAGGCCTGGCTCTTGGCGTGGGATAACACCACGACCCGTTGCGCAACTCTAGTTTCTATTGACTTAGTATTTATGATGATGTATCAAGCGCCACGTATGTCTGTGATGAAATGAAATAAGTCTGTTTCCCAGGTTGTTACTGTTGAGAGAGCTTAATTTCATGGTTTAGATTCACTTATGAAATACCTTAAATAATGAAGATTCTACGTCCTATGTAATCGTTTGTGTGTCCAGAGAAAGCAATTCATTGATAAGGTTATGTTATTGCTGAGGAGTTATCCCAGTGTCATGACACACCTAATGTGCTGGATAGGGTCGGGTAATACTCCAGGATAACGGTGCGTCGTTAGGGAGTACTGTTATGTATTGCGTGAGACGTAAACTCGGGGTCTCTTCTAGTAGATTCGTCTGTGGAGATAAATATTGGTTGTATGCGTTAGGACACTGAATAGGAACGGACTCGTTGAGTTGTCTCCGCTATGTGCACCTATTGTCGTACACAATATTGTACACGCATTGTCACAGCAGCGTGGCGTAGCCTATTATCTGGTAGGGCGCAGCTCAGAACCTATCTAATTCATACTTTACGCACTCTACTTTCACACCTGTAGCTCTATTACACTCTCATATCATCTCGCTCTGATACAAAATCTCCGAAACGCGAGAAACCAGAGACAGAACAAAGGCGCGCGCCGGGTTGTAAACTATTGTTTGTTTAAATGCGTTTGCAAGATGTCGGAGGTCTATAGACACGTCCGTTCGGTCCGGCAACACAAACGCCCCATCGGAACTCATTTAAATGATTGAATTTATATATAATAAGTATGTAAATAACAAATCAAGGCGAATTTTCAGCTTTGCCGCCAATTTTCTATTATCCCCTGACCCGAAAGACAAGCATTTATGGCTATACAGCCACGTGAAAGCAATTTATACTAAGCAAAGAGACTTACTTTGGTATGCCAAGATTGATGGAAGAGATCCAATCAAAGAGTACTTAATGACTCCAACACGCCCCGTTTCATACAACATTTCTGGAGCGTTGTAATGTTCCAAATTCTTTCTCCAATTTCTCCAGCAATGGATTTGATTTTCTTTGTCCGTAAATTCGATACTTCGCGTGTTCTATTTAGAGTTCCATACACGAAGGGTGCCAAACGGGACCCTATTACTAAGCCTCCACTGTATGTCCGTCCCCTTTCGGATATCCGTTTCCCAAAACACCCGTTCCAAAATAACAGCCAACAAATCCGTTTAACATAGGATCCGTATGCCAAAACACCCGTTTCTAATTGCATCCGTATGCCATAAGATTAGTTTCTTATGACACCCGTATACCCAAAAGATCCGCTATTTGGCACTTCGACCTTCTAATGTGGTAAGATGCCCTGCTTGGATCCTTCCTCCTCATATTCCCCTGTCTTTCCGTCGCGCAACGGAAGTTCGCTGCATATGATCTTTCTGAATCTCGTACTCATAATTTTTTGACACATGAATAACATAATTTTCGAACGAAACGAAACATTGTCATTATTTTCGAGAAAAAAAAACAACCGGTCAAGTGCGAGTCTAACTGGCGCACGAAGGGTTTCGAACCACCGTACAATGGTAGGGATGGTGTGAGTGAATAGTTGGATTTTACATAGCAAAATGTCATTTACATTCATAAATTTGTATGTGGTATTGAAATAGTTGTTGTATGGGAGCCCCCTTAATTATTTATTTTATTCTGTTTTTTAGTATTTGTTGTTATAGCGGCAACAGAAATACATCATCCGTAAAAATGTTATCTGTCTAACTATCACGGTTCATGAGATACAGCCATTCAGGAATTGGTTGGCACCAACATAGTAAAAGGTGGAGAATTTTAATAAATATACCCTTATATAAACCTACGTACGGGGTACGTGGAGCTACAAGTACTTGACTTTACCCTTATAAACCTACGTACGGGGTACGTGGAGCTACAAGTACTTGACTTTACCCTTATAAACCTACGTACGGGGTACGTGGAGCTACAAGTACTTGACTTTACCCTTATAAACCTACGTACGGGGTACGTGGAGCTACAAGTACTTGACTTTACCCTTATAAACCTACGTACGGGGTACGTGGAGCTACAAGTACTTGACTTGCGCTGAGTTACAGGAGCGATCGAACATTTTAAATCGGGAACAATTTAAATGACCACAAAAATATTTTACCTACCCAAAATGGGTTAATGATCACTAAAAGTTGCAGAAAATATCAGGACAAAATACTGCAGTGAAGGGTAAAGGGGGTGAGCGAAGCGAAGCACCCCTTTTCTCCTTCGTGTTAGGTTGAACATGTAAGAACAACAAAAATACTTAAAAGATAAACTTAAGTACACAAAACATAAAAAGAAGTTGGTGATCATTTATCCAAACACAATTCGGTGGTCGTTAACTAATTCTGGCGTATGTTTCAAATTTATTGGTAGTAAAATAGGTGCTTTTTTGGTGATCGTTTAAACATAAGCCTTTTAAAACCCCGGAAATAGCTAATGTGAGTAACGTCAAGGCGTGGGAACTGTCATGAACATTTAATGCACTCAGAAATAAAAGAAATTTTTATCAAAAATACAAAGCTTTATGGATCATTTTTAGTGTTCCGGACCCGAAGGATGCCAAACGGGACCCTATCACTAAGCCTCCGTCTGTCCCCATGCTGTATCTCATGAACCGTGATAGTTAGACAGTTGAAATTTTCACAGATGATGTATTTCTGTTGCCGCTATAACAACATATACTAAAAAGCAGAATAATTTTTATATTTAAGGGGGCTCCGATACAACAAACGTGATTATTTTGCTCATTTTTGCTCGATATTGATAGGGCAACAGGTAGACACTTGAAATATTCACAGAATAGGAATTTAGTTATATATTCACTTTAAAATAAATAATTTTATTAAAATAAAACAAATTCTTACGGGGGGGCTACCATACAACAAACGTGATTTTCTTGCTCGTTTTTGCTCGATATTGATAACGGCAACAGGTAGACGCTTGAAATATTCACAGAATATTGAGTTGTCTTATTTACTTTAAAAATAAATAAAAATAATATTTAAGGTGGTACAACAAACGTGATTTTTTTGCCGTTTTTATGGTTAATGGTGCGCAACCTTCGTGCGCGACTCCGATTCGCACTTGACCTTTTTTGGGCAATGCGCTGCTATGGGTCTAATTGAATAATCCTTGAAATGCTGTTGAGTGAATCTCATTGTAAACTCGTTTTAACAAATAGGGGATAAATATTTTTCACAAAAAAAGACATCTTTTTACGTAAAAAAATGATTCTTGTAAATATTTCCTATAGTTAGGTGTCCAGCTGTTCTACACATAAGCCTTTTAGGTCGCATTTCTCAACCGATTCTCGTGAAAAATTCTGAGCGGGTTCGATAATTATAAATTTTTTTGGCGATTAGTTTTTGGATTTTTCACAAAATGGCGGAGATGTGGGGTTAAAAATGTTAATAAAAACCTCTACAGGTCAAACAGCTTAACAGATTTAACAAATTATGTGTCGTTTGATTGGTGGAGACCGTGAAATTGACGCTATACAGTGTGTGGCCTAGAACCGGGGATACTATTAAAAACGGAGGCTCAAATACAGGCCATTCATTAGAAATTGAATCATTATGTTCCCAAGTCCCAACTAATTAAAATAAAAATTTTACTCCTTTGGTATTTTCTAACAAACTTGATAGTAAAAATTATTTAGACTTAATCAAAATTATTGTTTTAAAATTAAAAAGTTTTTGAAAAGGAGATCATATTGTAAAAAAGAAGCAAAAAGTTCGCACTCCTTTAACTTGGCAAAACCACATTTTGAATCTACGTGGTATTGGCATGCCATGATGGATACAATTTAATTATATATAAAGATAATTGTCATTGCGATATTTAATACTCTACATCAGATTTTATTTAATTTGAAATAGAGATTTTATGCTGTGGGACGTAGTGATTTAATTCAAGAAGTAAAGGATAAATCCTTTAATGGATTCAATTATACACTGATTATGAAACGTAACTTTAAATTCTTATAGTGAGGTTGGTGTGGGTTATGGTTAACTGGTATCTTTCCAGAAAAACAAATGATACTCTAGATATTATTCCTGGTTCTAGGCCCTACACTGTATAATTTTAGTTATTGGTGCGGTTACTTTCATACTCCATGTACGTAAAATTCAAAAATCCAAAAAGAGTTTATTTCCATAAGAAACACATAGGTAACATTTGGAGAATGTCAAATCTTAAACTAACACATGTATAAGGTACAGGGAAATATAGAACTCAATTTGAATTCCGTCACCTCAATGTTTTAGATGCTGGAGGCAAAGAGGCGACTAGAAACCTCCAGCTTTATACGTTATTTTTTACAGAATTGGAGCAAACACCTTCCCAAGCTTTCTTGTCTTCTACATAATCTGATATTTTGTAGTAACCTTTTTTACATAAGTGATTTTTAACAACATTTTTAAATTTATTTACAGACAATTCTTGTAACTCAGGTACATTCATAAGTTTGTTACCGTAACCAGGTACATTCATAAGTTTGTTATGTTAGACGTTCAGCTTTCCACAAACAAACTCGCGAGGCCTCAATTAGCTGTAACATTTACAATGATTTTCTTAAAATAAGTCTAATAATTTCAAAGTTAGTATGATAACACGACAACAAATAGATATTATGCTTACTATCTAACAACACTACTGTTCAGGATTTGTAATAAAAGTCCCGTTGTACAGCATAATAACTAAACTTTCAGGGAAAAGCTGCGGCGCTCGAAAGCGTTTTTGATAAAGGCAACAACTGCCAATGGAAGATTGGTATTCTGGTTTGTCGTCAGGATGTAATAAGTGCATTTAAATCTTATGCGGTATTAGGAACATCAGTCTAAAATACCTTCACTGTGAAAACCGTTTGATCAGAGCAACATTCCGCATCGGTCTGTTCATTCACAGGAAGAAATGAGGCTCTCAGAAGACATACTAGCTGAAACAAAACGCTTGCAGGACCGTACACGTGTAAGAATTAAATTACCGAAACAATATACAGAAATAAAAACTGAAAAATAGGAATACTTTTGCCTATCCAGATGGACGAAGAAACAAAAATCGAACAAAACATAATATGTCGAGCGATCCGCTATCCTGTGCCACCGGAACTCATTAAAGAAAATGCTTGAAAAAAAATATAATTGATATACATGCATCTTTATTGAGTTTTCTCTGACAAATTTACGTTTTTAAATATAACTTTAATATTAACATAACTCTCTGTTAAAAATCGTAGTGAAATTCAATGCACTTTTTAAAAGCCTTCAACTGTTTGACCGTTACATGTTTTAATCCCTTTAGTAGTTAGTAGGTGTCGCTGAAGTAATTATACATCAAAAACCTCTTAAACGACGATAAGGCCTAAGAAAATAAAAATAAGGATTGAACCTTGAATCTTTGATACTTTGACCTTTGAATTTTGAACCTTTCTGGTAAACGCCGTATATTTTGGGGGAGTAATACCTTTTTTGCGATTGGAAAATATCATTGTTGTTCAGGTAAATCCAATAATTGGCGGAAATGTCAACTTTATTAGAAATTGTAGCAAGGTAGCTGAGAAGATATTTTCTCCTGCGCGCTGAATGAATTAAAAAAAGGTAGTTCTTGCTATAATAAGTTATGAAATATGATACTTCTATCAAGTTTTGCTTATACTACATTTTCATTTGATTTCCTTTGTTTAAACATCATACGAAAATAAAAAAATACAATTAATTGAGAATACTTAAAATGCCAATCACGAAACAGGTAAATCAATAAAACATAAACACACATTTATGAACAGGCGAATACATTGCTTCTGGCCCCACACTAGGATACGCTGTGTCGTGGGAACCAGAAACAGTGACATCACACACATATGAACATCCAAGACCTGGGGTTTGTTTTTTCTTAGTCCCCACCAGGGATCGAACCCGGGACCTCTCGCATGGTAGGCAGAGCTTCAACCGCAGCGCCAAAGAGGTCGTAAAAAAACGGGACAATGTAAATGTCGGCGGCCGATTGTAGAATTGGGCACATCATGATATGCCTCGCCATTTAAAGATATTGCGGCATTTCTTGAAATACGCCGTTTTCTACGGGGCACATCATGATGTGCCCAAACCAAAATCGGGCACATCGATGAGAACCAATCGTTTGTCGATATTCCCAGTAAACGCTTCGCCACATCATGATAAGGCCAAAGGTTAAACGTCACATCATAAAATAGTTAAAAAACTTACGAATAAACAAATCTATTTAATTTTTTTAATGATTTTTTGTTGTTTCTCGTATGCTACATGACTATTTCCGTACACTTTTAAAAATAATTATCCATCTTTCTTTTTTAGGTTATAAAAAAAATCAAGAATAGTAGGATGACCATCATACGGGAGTCGGTGGACTACTGTTGGGTATCCGAGAGTGATATTTTAGAGATTTTCATTATCCTCATTAATAAAGGTTGTTTTTACGCTCCTTCACAGCTTTTGCTTCTTTCAAATTCCAACCTAAATTTTACCGCAATAACCTACTCTAGCTAAGTTTGGCTTTTCATTACTTTCAGTCGCAAGCTCGCTTCGCTGGTTGCACATACACGTTCTAACCTGAACCAACCCACCGAGTCAAATAATGTTCACCCTACTTTGCTGTTGAGAACAACACGGCAGTCATAACAGTCCCTAGACGAAAACGTATAATAAAGCCGCGGATCTCGACGGGATTATTACATTGTATTATAAATAGGGACAATATGCATTGCAAACTTAAGAAGAAGCCAACAGATCTCATATTACAATTCTACCTACCGTCGTTATAGAAACTTTGTAATAACCTTCTAAAGAAATTAAAGAGAGCGTGTGAACGGGCTCAACTTTACTTAACAACACAACCAAAAAGAAAACTCCTAACAACGAACTATTAACACTAAAATCCTACCCCACAGAATCATTAAATCACATCAATACTTTGCTAATATTGCTAAGCAGCTAGCTGAGGTTGTGACCAAATGCCCCAAACAGTGAGTAATAAGTCCATCTGGGGGCACGGCAGTGCCCCCGCCAAGAAGAGCGCGAAGCACTGGGGCACTACCCACCTTTTCTCGTAACGCTTCGTCGTTATTTTGAACTCTCAGAACTTGGGTTTGGATTATACCAGATCGACGAAATTCTTGGGATATGATGTCAATAGTAGACACAATAAACCCAAACACCTCTTAAACTTTAGATTTTATTGCTATCTAAAAAACCCCGATTTCATCACTGACTTACTCATTCACTGTTGATCAACAAAACTTTTAGGGCACTTCCTGAAGTCCTAGAAAGCTGAAATTTGGTATGTAGGCTAGTATTAGCACACGAACAACCGCAAAATCTTAAAACTTGGAATTTTCACCCCTCGACCCCCTAAACTAGGGGATGAATGTTAGTATGAGACTTCCGCAAATTTCGAAGCTAGAGGTCTGAAAATTTACACAGTGACTACTTATCATAAATACTAACTTTACATAACCTTCAATACTCCATAACTGCAGCGATGGGCTAGCCCCCTGTCACGCAAAATGGAGTATTCAAAAACTGGCTGAAAATGGGCACATTTGTGTCTCTGCCACCTGCCGTATGGGAAAAGGCGTGACGCTATATTATTATTATTAACCTTACGTATTTCAGGACTTGAAATAAATCACCTACTCTTTAAATAATGGGCTGGAAGTTTGTATTCCTAGCGGATTTTCGTCAGGTTTTAGAATATTACTACACTACTTATTACTTATGGGACATCTATTTATGTTTCCGATTTTTATTCACGGGGTATGTTAAAAATACCAAAAATATGGATTATGGTGGCTAAGGTGCCACGGATTTTACAAACGAACTGCATTTCAATTGCGATAGCGAGGGCACAGAAACCAATCCCAATTTTAATCCCCGCCCGACGAAGAACTGTAATCAGATTCTAACGAGTCAGCTACTAAAAGATGTCATATTACAAGCTTTTCATAATCCTGAAATTACACTAAAAGCCACACATAGTGTCGAATGTCCCAGATATATTGTATTGTACTGTATAAAGCTCGCGAGTCCATTGAAAAATATGAGGAGGATGCTTAAATATAAGTATCAAGATGCTTAGAAAAAACAATAAAAGTAAAGTACACAGGCACAGGCCTATACCCGGATACGAGTAATATTGAGCCATATTCCACCACGCTGGCTCAGTGCTGGTTGATGGAGGGGTGCCGGGCTAGTGGCTAACCAACCCGACTGTCAGAAGTTATTAAGCTGCCCTTTTAGGGCACACAGCTTTATGACAACTTGTACCGAGTAGTGATAGTAGCAGGAACCTACAGCTTAACGTATCATCTGAAACACGGAAGCACCCGAAACAAAGAGAGTTGTCGGGCTAGTGATCAACCCGAGTGTCAGAAGTTATTAAGCTGCCCTGTTAGGGCCTCCGACACAGCTTTACGACTACTACTACCAAGTAGTGATAGTAGCAGGAACCTACAGTTTAACATGTCATCCGAAACACGGAAGCGACCGAAACAAATGCCACATAGACACGGGTCACCCATCCAATAACTGTCTCGGCCAGATGTTGCTCTACCCGCACGATAGTTTCCGATACGCGGATACCGCCCGGCCACGAACGCTTCTTTAAATACTAACACCACATATTTCAGGGTTTTAAATAAAACCCCCAATCCTTAAATAAGGGGATGGCAGTTTGGATGGGTTTTTCCATAGGGGTCTTTCGTCAGGTTTCAGAATATTACTACGGTACATATATATGAATACAAATACAAAATAATGTATTACTAAATGAACCTTCTATATTTTGTATAGGAAATCATAGTGATGTAGGCCCCGGTTGTTGTAAGATAATATTCTTGGTCCTTGTGGGTGGAATGTCTAGTTGTAGACGCAGGTGGTTAGATGGCGCTGATTGGTACTCCTACATCGCGGTATGGTTTGGTTTTTCGCGATGTATTTGTTTGCTATGTATAATTTATTATCTCGTAGGCTTCATTTTGTTCTGAAAATCTCGCTTGATTGAAAATCTCTAATTTGTCGATTTTCCGTCTGATTGGTCGTCTGAAACAACAACAACAACTGAACTCTTGAGAAATAATTTCAATCGAAGTAGGGCTGGGTCCAAGTCGTCATCGTGTCATTCATATGCCCGGAGATGGTTCCTGCCTCTTCCATTCCTTGGCATATTTAATGTATGAGAAAATAGAATTTGAGATGGCGTCGCAAGTTAGGACTGCTATTGTGCGATATGTGGTTAACCACTGGGATGAACTACAATTATATACATGTGCCGATAATGGGAACATCTATCTTGATTCCAATTGTTATTCACGGGATATGTTGAATAGCCACACTTATGTTGGTACCTCCGAACTCATGGCTGCGGCGGCTATTTATCTTGAGGTTTATCAAAATAATATTCTAAGAGGACTTTTTTTTCATATCGGCGGTCCTGTAAAACTTTTGCGATTTAGCGGACATTCTTTAAGTGGTCACTACGACGTTCTCGTTCCGTTGACTGTTTCTCCAACATCTAGTAATAACGTAGTTTCCAATGCGAAGAAAGCGGGGAGACCTAAAAAAATAAGCAAGGAAGACCAAAAACTTCCGATTTATTACGAAATGAACAATTTCGACAAGCAGCAACCAAGTACCGTAAAAATCATCCTGAACAACGAAAATTAAAAGTTTTCAATTATACTCAATCACACGCTGAACAACGTCGTGAATACGTAGCGCGATATTCAACTTTACATCCAGAGGTCAACCGAAAGGCAGTTATCCGGTACACGGCCTCTTATCCGGAGGTCAACCGAGAGGCAGTTGCCCGATACTCGGCTTCTCATCCGGAGGTCAAACGAGAGGCAGTTGCTCGGTATACGGCCTCACATCCGGAGGTTCATAATGAGGCAGTTGCACGATACTCAGCTTCTCATCCAGAAGTTAATCGTAAAGCAGCTAGTCGTACAATATTAAACGAAAAATTGCAATTTAAGATAAAAGGTGTTGAGAAAATAATAAAATGTTTAAGTTCTAAAATAAACGATAGACTGGAGGCAGAAAGACTTGTTAAATGGTGTCTTTACAATAGACAACAAACATTGGGTAGTCTTTTAAAAACAGCCGAAAAACTAAAGTCGGCTTTAGAAAAGATCAGAGAATGTCCTGAAAATATAACTATTTGTGAAAAATTTGAAATGTTTCTGGGAAAACTTGAGCATCGAAATAATCAAGAACCATTCTATGGAGAGTACACGTACAAAGTTTACACTTCCCAAAACACAATCGCAATTGATGACACAGGCAAAGCTGTCTTTGAAAAAACAGAAAGGCACGGTAAAGGTCTAGTGTGGCATTGTAATGATGCCACATGTGCTTTGGATGAACAGTTATTATTTAAATTAAGAAAAATATTTGAAGGGTTTAACTGTAAATCACCAGCAGAGATGTATCCTCTTTATTTGAACAAACGTCTCAAGGCTTATATTTCTTACATTAACAATGTAAAGTCTCATGCTCCATGACTAAGAACGTTAATAAGAGAAATGTATCAGCTACAAAGTGATTGCGACACGGTAAAAGAAATCGATACTGCATTAAAAAAACGTGAACGTGGAGAAAATCAAACAATTAGGCAAAACTCACGTACCCGGAAGTGTAGCCGTTGAAAGCTCTGAACACAAAGAAATTGTGGAAGATTCTATTATCAAAGAGTTCAAATACGGGTTTAAATTCCTTTCCAAAAAAAGTTTAGATACACCTAAATTAGAATGTATGTCTTGTATGAAACTTTACTATTCAAAGGATATATCAAATCTAAATCGTTTGCGAAAGTCTATTTCTACAAATGTTGGGTCACAGCTAATTGAATACTATAGTTCTAAAAATATGGATCACTCCCCACATATATGCCATACATGTCTCACAAAGATTCGCGCTAACCAAATTCCAGCTACATGTGTACTTAATGACTTGTTTGTCGATACAATTCCACCGGAGATAAGCCAGTTAAATGATTACGAGAAGATTTTCCAGCGTGCGAAAGCATTTCAAGTAATTGCATCGATGAATCCTGTAGCGAACAAATCATTGCCAAACCGAGAAATGGTGGAAAAATGTAAAGGTAGAACTTTTCATTTACCTTTGCGTTTAAAAGGAAACATTGAATAAATTGCCGAAACCGGAAGATCCTATTAATATAAACCAAGAAGTTTACATAATGCTAAGAGGACGACCCACAAAGTCTAAGATTATTTGGTAAGACATCGTCGACATTAATAAAATCTATGCCGCACTCTGCTATCTGAAACAAGTAAACCCGCTTTACTCCGAAATAAAATTACCAAATGTCCCAAATCATTTATTTCAAACAATCAATGAAAATTTACAACATGTAGTCGAAACCAATAATAATAATAAAAATTCTTTAAATGCTATAGACACACTTTTGGGTAAACCAAAAAATATGTTCGTGAGTGAGCCTTATTGCTGCCCTCACTCAACCAATGAATCATTCGCGTTCAAGTGCTGAGCCGTCCACTACAAATTTCAGGTGCTAATTTTGTTTTCGGGAACTTTTTTTTTAATAGTTGGTGCGATCATAGTGAAAAATGCCTAAACGCATTCACAGTGATAAAAACAGAAACAAATGGCTTCGAAAAAAAAAGCGGAAATTAGAAAACTTCAGAAAAGATACTATCTTCACATTATCAAATGTTCGCGTGATGTGTATATCTTGTGGGGATGTTACTTTTACTTCAAAAGTAATGAAATGAAATGAAATGAAATGATTTTTATTTGCCAGAAAACAGTAATAAGATGATCTTAAATTTAAAGTATATGCAGTGTTTTCAGCTTATGTATAAGCATGTATAGTTATAATTTATGAAATAGCGCAATATAATAGTAAATCGTTTTAATTTAATTCTGATTTAGTTATATAATTCAAATTTAAAATGTCCGTTTGTAAAATCTTATATTTATAAATGTTAAGTTTCTATATTCTAAATATTCTTTAATGCTATAAAAACAGTGTTGTTGTAGCCACTTAGTAAGATTATTTTTTAAGGACTTGCTAGTCAGTACTTTAAAGTCATCAGGCAGCTTGTTAAACAAAATAATACACATATTGTATATATTCTTCCTATAAATGTCCTTAAATCCAGGAGGTTGATATAGTAGGTTCGTGTATTTTGCTCTTATTTGTCTCTGTTGTCCTTCATTTCTGGATCTCAAAAGTAATATGGATAGTTTATAGGGACTATCTCGTGATGTTTAGAACAGTCAATACCTTTTTCATATAATCATATTATTAACTTTTTGTGTGGTTTACATCTCATGAGGATGTTATCTTCACAACAAAAAGTATTGTGAATAGTCTATCTCCTACATAATTCTATAAATAAAGCTTAAATATTTTTTCAGTTCTCTATCAAATGAAGACAGTTAATACGGCACCTATATACTCAACAGACAAGAATCTTGATGTGAAATGTTTTCCTTATTTGTACCCAGATGGGAAATTCGGCCAGTTTCATACACGTCCACAGAAGCTCACGTCAAGTGAATATATTAAATCCAGATTGATGTCAAAATATTCACGATTTGGATGATATCAACAATATTTTTTTTTGGAGTCGTGAATATCAGTCCCGTGGAGCCCTACATTTTCATTTGATGTTGTGGGTGAAAGGAGCTCCTGTGCTTCATGATTCTCCAATTGATGAAGTAGCAGCTTTTATCTCCAAATATGTTACATGTGAAGTACCTAAAAAAAATCTTGCTCCAACTCTTCACCAACGAGTCGTGGGATACCAAAGTCACAAACATAATAAATATTGTATGAGAAGAAAGAAAACAAAGAAAGGATTTATATCAGTGTGTCGATTTGGTTTCCCACGACCCGTTACTGATACTCTTACTATTAGAGATACCGCTGAATCAGTCGCGGCCAGAAAATCTCTTTGTCTAAACCAACGTTTATATAATATTGTACGCAAAAAAGAATCTGAGTTGATAAATGATTACAATCCAGCTGTACTACTCGCATGGAACGGCAATATCGATATCCAATATGTAGGCGAAAAAACTGCTATACTCAACTACTACGTCACTAAATACACAACGAAATCTGAAAAGACACACGCGCTGATTGATTTCGATGACATAAACTCTACAAAGAGCTTGAGAAGTCGCTTAAAAGAACACTATCTTTCTCTTTCATACTAGATTTATGCAGGTTTATTGCTTTGATATATATATAGTATTTTGTCTATTTGTATTGATATTATGTATTTATGTACATATTAGTAATTAGTTTATTATTTTAATATTTTTAACGTTGTGCACATAGGTCTACCTGTTATTTCATGTATTCTGTCCATATTAGGTTTGCTGGAAGAAATCTCTTTTTAGAGATAAGCTCGCCTTTGTACACCTAGTTTCCATTTTGATGTATCTGTATCTTCTGTTTTTGTGCAATAAAGTATAAAAAGAAAGAAAGAAAAAGAAGTCGCTTGTTTAACATTGGACTAAGATTGTTGTCAAATCGCGAGTGCGGTGCATTAGAGGCCAGTGACACTCTGTTGGGTATCCCATTGTATGCCACCGATCCCCAGACGACAATTAGGTGGCTAGATGTCAACATGAACCGCAATCGAAGAAAGAGTGAAGTCTAAAATAGAAATGACAATGCTAAATCCTGATTCCACAAACATTTATTACGAATCGTGGATAGACGATAAATATCCAGCTAGGCCAGGAGAGTTAGAAAATTTAAACTTGTATAATTTTTCTAAATTCTATGATGTCGTAAACAAACGCCCGGTTTCTAAAAAAGCAGAATACTATGCCTTAGATGGAGGAAAGACTTATTTTAAGAAAAGAGACAGACCTTATCTCATAAACTTTTACATGTACGATGTTGAACAAATTCCTGAAAAATATTATTTTTCTATGCTTTTATTGTTTAACCCATGGCGTAAGCAACAATATTTGAAAATGGGATTTGAAACATTAACTGAAGCTTTCAACTTTGCGAAAGATGATATGAAAAATGAACTGAGGCATGTCAATTTACTTATTGAATTACAAAATCAGTTACAAAAAGCTTTTGAAATGGTGGGGTCTAAATTAGCTGAACTAAATGAGGAGATTGAAAATGATGATGAAGATATAGGTCCTGATAATCCCTTAAATTTTGAGGCGCATGAAGCGGTTATTGCGATGGATGACTTTAATAATATAAACAACGAAGAAAATGACAGTAATTTAGATGAAATGATTAGTAAACTTAATAAAGATCGAAAGAGTGTGTTTAATATGCTGACAGAAACTATGTCTAATAGTAGCGAAATTCTTCGTTGCTTTATAGTGGTACTGGGGGGACGGGTAAAAGTTTTATAATCAAAATTCTTAAAGTATGGGTACAAAAACATTTAAATAAAAAAGTATTTGTAGCCGCTCCAACGGGTATCGCGGCCTTTAATGTCAATGGATTGACGATTCATAGATTGTTGCAATTGCCAGTTGAACACAAACAAACGCCCAAATATAGACCACTTTCTGATGAGTTCCTCCAAGTTCTGCGGTCGGATTTGAAAGACGTTGTTTTATTTATAATCGATGAAGTATCCATGATATCAAATATCACCTTGGCTTATATACATATTCGACTGGCAGAAATATTTGATACCATCGATGAAGAAAACGGGTGCTTTGGTAAACGGAATATCGTAGTACTTGGAGATCTTTCCTACCAACTCTAACACCTTACTCAAAATATATGGCTTGGCCGTTTCGTTGCTTGCATTTTCTAATTTAAGCTCATGTGACGGTAGTGAAACGGCCAAGCCACATATTTTGAGTAAGGTGTTAGAGTTTGTGAAGTTAGGGCTGTACAGTTAGGGCGTGTAGAGTTAGAAGCTTGGCTCTACTTGAGATCTGATAACTTTTTGTTTCCCTCTTCTTGGCTACATTTTTTACATGAAAATGTTTTGGTGGGATAACTTTTACTCCCTCAAACTCATTTGTTTTACTAGTCACCGACCCATCAGAATTAAAAAAATATATAATTAATCTGAAGACAGACTCACTCAGCTGCCGGATGGGACAATATAACTACCAAAGTTCTATAACTGACTAGATACATAATCCCTCCCCTTGTTTCTCTATTTAACAGTTGTTTTACAAAAGGCATTTTTTTAGACGTCATAAAACGTTCACTAATTCATCCTTTACATAATAATGGTGATAAAGGTGTCGTTGGCAATTACAGACCCATATCAATTTTACCTGCATTATCCAACGTTTTGGAAAAACTTTTAAATAATCGACTCAAAACATACCTCAATGATTACCAGATTCTGTCAGACCAACAGCTCGGTTTTAGGGAGGGAAGGTCCACTGAGGACGCAATACTTGCCTACTAATGATATCGTTAATAAACTGGATAGCAAACAAAAATGTATCAGTGTATTCCTGGATTTGTCAAAGGCCTTTGACACTGTTTCTATACCTTTACTCATAAATAAGCTAGAAAACATAGAAATAATAGGCCTCCCGCTCAAATTGTTCACTAATTACCTCGACAGCAGACTACAACAAGTAAAATTAAACAACTTTACCAGTAGTGCTATTAATGTGCATTATGGTGTTTTCCGGGGCAGTGTACTTGGCCCCACGCTGTTTTTGCTATATATCAATGGCCTCTGTAAACAACAACTTAGTAAATGCTAGATAGTCACCTTCGCTGATGACACGGCATTGGTATTCCATGTAGAGAGGTGGGAGGATTTACAAACCCATACAGAATAGGGACTCCTTAGTGTTGCAATGTTTCTGAATAATAATCTGCATAACTTAAATGTTCAGAAAATCTAATTTCCTCTCCTTCTGTTTACAAAACAGTAGTCAACCAACCCAAAATCTAGTAATTAAAGTCCACACATGCCCAATTTATTCCCCGAATTGTGACTGTTTACCTCTGACTAAAGTTTCACAGGTGAAGTACCTAGGAGTATTGCTAGACGCTAAGCTCACATGGGCACCCCAGATAGATCTACTAGCAACTCGAATACGTAAGTGCATTTGGATCTTTAGGAAACTTCGACATGTCGCACCTCCACCGTTACTAAAAACAATTTACTTCGCACTTGTTCAATCCATATTATCACACTGCCTTCCGGTCTGTGGTGGTCCAGGTCGGACTGACATGATATATGGAACCCGTTATTTCAAAGTATCAAAATAAACGGTTTCATAAATAAAAAAGAAACTGAAACATTTAAAATGCAGTCTGGTTATTTGTTTTATTATAATTCCACTTGTTTTTGCGTAATAATAGAATACGGCTATACTTGAGCACAACTGTGCCTCTGGAACCCCGTATGGGAAAAGGCGTGACGCTATTGGAAATATGGACCAAATAGTTTAAAATTCTGTTATTTATTATTTAAGTTTTTTAATATGAAATAAGCGACAAACACATAACTTGTTCTTCGACACCCTATCCACAGAAGGTTTCTAAATTAAATTCGCAACGAAACTCACCTCAAGTCTCCTCAACAAACAAATAAGCAAAGAAATGCGGCCGTAAACTATTTATTACAATTTAGTTTCAAGTGTAGGGAGAAAAAGCAAAATATTTCAAGCAAAACACGGCGGTTGTATCCTGCTAATAAGGTGCAATGTTGGTTATAGCGTTAGGTCGTATATTGATAGCGATCTTACGAAAGAGGTGAAAGGAATTTGATGTATTTTACTAGCCATATACATATATACTCTAACCTTATTTATTTACAGAAGGTACATAATAAATAATAATACCTTGGACACATTAACACATTGATCTAGCCCCAAACTAGAATTTCCTGTATCTTGGGTACTAGACAACGATACACACTTATTTAGATAAATATTATACTTAGATAGATAAAAAACCTGGTAATAGGGTACAAACATCCGTTCTCATCAAACAAATACTTGCCCCCACCGGCTTCGTAAGCAGGGTCACTGCCGACTCGGCTATTCGGGTACAGAGGGCAAAGATCAAAATTTACAATTCGAAGGAACTGAGCCACCAAGTTAGCTGTTCAGGTGGGCAAAATTAGAACTATAGGCCGTCACCGTCATCCGCCATTTAAAAAAAAACCGCTGTCAGTTTCAGGCTAGTGTGAGCGCTGCCCTGTTTTTTTAATAATTGTGAAAAGTTCAATCAAAATGCCCAAACCTCCAAACTTAAATAAAATCATTCGAAACGCTGAATGAACGCGTTGCCGCTGCGACAGGTCAGTGCTGCCAGACATGGAAAAATTAAATTACCCATTAAAAACACATCTTTTTCTGGGTGGTGATTTTATTAAAAAATCTGTCTCTATATATTTTTGGTGTATTTATTTGTAATAAGCCTAATTTATCGAAAACAATCCGAAAGTAGTTACTTAAGAATATCATATTATCATAATTTTTAAAAGCGATTTTATATTATGGTAGTTTATAAAAAAATATCCGGTTTATTACAGGCCTTTTAGAACAAATTGTCTACAAACTAATCAATGAAGAGAAACAGGCTGAAGAAACTAATTCTAAAATCTCTACCCAGGGCAAGAAAAGGGAAAGGAAAAAAGGGAAACTAGAAATTGATAATTCTGTCATTTTTCGACAAGAAGAAAAAAACATTAATTTTATTCAGTAAGAAAATATATTCCGACCTTTCCGAAGTTACTGAATGCTCTTAAATCAAATCAAATCAAATCAAATCAAAAATCATTTATTTCCATAGGATGTTGTTACATCACTTAGATCCGTCATTACATTTTTTTGGGTGAGTTCACTAACACAATGGCGGAATCTGTGGAGAAGAGCTCACCGAAGAAACTCCACAGTCGTCGCATCTTTTGCGTTTCCTTTTTTAAATAAAATATTGTCAAATTACAAAATGAATGCTAATTATATATCGAAACAGCCTGTTACTCAAACAATCTATTCCCATGGACATCTGTCCTATAAGTAATCAGATATCCTATAGTAACCTTTTTTATACAATTTCTGTTTTATTATTATTTTAAACTTGTCTAAAGGTAAGTTTTTAATATCAGTAAGGACCTTATGGTAATAGCGTATACAATTGCCTTTAAAAGAATTACTAATTTTATGTAGTCGGCTTACATAAGCAACCAACTTGTCTTTATTTCTAGTATTAAAATTGTGTATATCACTGTACTTCTGAAAATTAGTTATATTTCTTTTTACATACACAAGATTGTCATAGATATATTGAGACACAAATGTCAGAATATTGATTTCTTTAAACTTTTCCCTCAGTGACACTCTAGGCCCTAATCTATAAATTGCACGAACAGCCCGTTTCTGCAGAATAAATATACTATTAGCATTCGCAGCGTGACCCCACAATAAAATACCATAGGTCATTAGACTATGAAAGTAACTAAAGTAGACTAGTCTAGCGGTGTCAACGTCGGTAAGAGCTCTATTTTTTTTAACTGCGAACGCTGCCGAACTCAGTCTTTTCGACAATTTATTTATATGAGGATCCCATTGTAGTTTGGCGTCTAAAGTAATGCCCAAAAAGACAGTCGACTGCACAAGGTCCAATCTCTGTCCTTTTATAAATATGTCTGTAGTTACCGGGGTCACATTGGGTAACACGAATTTAATACATTTAGTTTTCTTTTCGTTAAGTAATAAATTGTTAACAGTAAACCAGTTCACTATACTAGAGATAGCATTGTTTACCTCGTCATAATTTGATTGCTGTCTTTTAACTTTAAATATCAAAGAAGTATCATCGGCAAACAATACTAACCCATGTTTTGCTTTAACAAGGTAAGGTAAATCATTAATATATACTAAAAACAAGAAAGGACCAAGAATTGAACCTTGCGGTACGCCCATACTTATTGAAGACCCAGGTGATCTTTTCCCATTAACATCGACCATCTGAACCCTATCTGTTAGATATGACTCCAGAAGGCCAAGTGCCTGATCTTTTACACCATAATGGCGTAACTTCCTGACAAGAGTGTCATGATGGACGCAATCAAAAGCCTTGGATAGATCGCAGAAGACACCTATTGCATCCATTGCGTCTTCCCAGGCATCAAAAATATTGTCGATTAGTTCAACACCAGCATCGGCTGTTGAACGACCCTTTGTGAAACCAAACTGAGCAATATGAATTAAATTATTGAGATAAAAATGACTTTGCAATTGATTAAGTATGAGTTTTTCAAATATTTTGCTAAGCGTTGGTAGTATCGATATGGGTCTAAAATTGGTGGGGTTTGATGTACTACCAGCTTTGAATAAAGGTATAACTTTACTTAGTTTCATCAAGTCAGGAAACACACCATTATCTATACATTGATTAAATATACAACAAAGGTGAGGTGCAATACAATCTACAATGGAACTAATAATTTTTACTGATAGACCATGGGCGTCAGCTGTCTTTTTCATTTCCAGGGATTTAAACGCTTTTACAATGTCTTCATTATTTACGTGCCTAAATTTAAAATCTGTTTTACAATCCTCAAAGTTTTGTTTAAGTATAGATTCAGCAGCAGCGGGAGATGAATTTAAAGACTTGGTTGTTGAAACTGGAATGTCCGTAAAGAAATTTTCGAAAGCTTTTGCTACTTCTAGGTCTGTACTTAGCAATTGATTATCTATCTTAAGCTTGAAGTTGTTATGTGTAGCTTTGGCCTTTCCAGTCTCTCTGTTTATAATTTGCCAAGTCGTTTTCATTACATTGCTACTAGATTCAATTTTGTTTTTAATGAAATTAGATTTAGCTACGGCACAAATGCGTTTAAACATTTTTGAATAACTACGAACATATTCTAGAAAGGCCGTATTTTTGTTATATGATTTCTCTTCATAGAGTTCATATAATCTTCGTCTGCTCCTATGAATTCCAACTGTCGCCCAATCACTAAACAAAGCTTTGTTATTAACTTTTATAGTTTTTGATTTAAATACCGTATCATATTCATTTTTGACAAGGTTAAATACTGAGTTGTACAACAAATTTGGATCGTCACTGTATGGTATTTCCCATAGTTTATCTAAAATATTATTCCTGTAGTGTTCAAGCCGAGTGTCACTAACGGGCACACATGTAATATCCTCTTTTTGGTCCTTTTTTATTTTAATATTGAATATACCTATCTGACCAGAGTGATCAGAGGTTAATTTATTGATGACCGATTTGAAAATGGGCGTAATGTTAGTAAATATATTGTCAATGCAGGTAGCAGATGTTGCAGTAATTCTAGTAGGCTCCAAAAACAGATAGTTCATGTTGTGACATAAAAATAAAGATTTTAATCTAGTACAAATATTATTATCCTCTAACAGATTAACATTAAACTCACCACAAATTATAAAAAAATTGTTTTTATCGCTGATTTTAATCAACACTTCATCCATTTTCTTTTCGAATAAATCAAAGGATGAATCTGGTGTTCTGTATACGCTCATTACAATAAGTTGTTCAAGTTCAATACAGGCTATTTCCATGGTACGCTCAACAGACAGGCTCACTATGTCAACTCGTTCCTTATATTTAAAACTATTATTTACAAGTATTAAGGAGCCACCGCGATCAGCTGTTTTTCTGTTGAACGAACTAGCAACGTGGTGGTTATTAAAGTTGAACATGAACTGATAACTCTTTAAAAAGTGCTCTGTTATACATAAAATATCAATATTATTCAACAGTTCATGAATAACTCAATTTCCAGTTCTTTACTTACCATGCCCTGTATATTTTGATAAACCACGTTTAAAATATTCTTACTTTTACATTTTTCATTACTAGTAACTTGATTTAATGGGCAAGATGAAGGTATATTTATACAAATATTAATATTACTGCCAGAGTTACTCTCTGTTGTCCTATGGGTTAATTTAAAGAGCTTGGAACAGATTCCAAGGTGTACATGTCATTATTAATACACTGCTCAATAGAAGCAGGCGTTTCATTAGTCAAAAACTTGACTGAGTTCAAAATAAAATAAGATAGTGACTGTGCTATCTGTTTTGTATAAAACCTAGATAGGTAATACCTATCCTTAGTCAAATAAAAATATTTTCCAATACAAATATTGGTGTCTATGAAATGAAATTTTTCAGTATGACGACATGTCAATGTGTGTATAAATGTATTATAATCATGTCTTATATGATTTTCATTTTGTGACAAAGAGTGGCTGAAGGGAAACGCAAACAAGATTATTCTATCTACATTTTGTAAAGAATTTAATTTGGAAAAGTATTTAGTAATTCGATTTTTAGATACATTTTCCCTTCTACCAATTAAAATAATTAGGGTGGTTGGTTCTAAAAACTGCGATGACAACACTTTGTTTAATATTTGTGAATATGTGGCGCCAGGCATACAGTTATTTAATATTGCCTGGCCCACGCGCTGACTAAGTTGTAAACCCATATTTTTTCCAAGTTCATCGCTGTACATTATATACCTATCCTTTGTCCGAGAGAAGGAGGCGTTATTGATAACACTATTAGTACTCAAGTCGACTGACGGCGGCGCCTGGGTCAGTATCAGCTGTTCGGCCGGCTGCTCGGCGGGACACACGGTCGGCACGGAACAGTCCGCTGGAGCTTGTTTACAATCACAGATGTGATTGTCGGTCAAAGATATGAAAGTGTCATAATTATACTTACACGTCTCCAACAAACTATTCATAGCCGACACATGTTCCTTAATTTCGTATTGTGCTGACTCATATTTACGTGTAATACTTTGTAATGATGAGTTTAAAAATATGCATATCTGACTGGAGTCGCCGTGTGTCACATTCGTACTTTTCTGTAGTTTTTTCCAAACATAATCTACAATCATCGATTTCCTTAATTAATTCGACACGTTCCTTGCTACAATTTACATTTTAATTTTTTCTTAGGATGGACATTAATTTTTACGCAAGACGTGAAACTCTTCGAAAACTAATCCTCAAAATAAGATTTAGTTTAAAAAAAACGAAATCGAATAGGAAAGTGATTTGCGAATAAAACGATGTAGTGGCGTTGAGAGCAGCCTATCTCCATAAAATAAAGTAAAATGACCGTGGAGGAAAAAAGCCCGGTAGTTAATTTTTAAAATAAAAAAAAACATGTAAAAAAATAAAATGAATGCAGACTGAAAGATGCGTAATTAGATGAACCTTTTATAATTCAATTACAGAGTGACCGTGTAAGCGATTCGAGTTACTCAGAAGTTACTGTGGGAATCAGCAGATGGCTCGGGTACATCCATTAATTATGACGGGTTTCCCTGAAGTGCGGCCGCTGAAACTCAGAGACCGTGACCACAGTTATTTTTAAATACTTTAATTTAACTTGAATTGTATGTTGTATATATGAATTTATTTATGTATGTTGTATGTTGGGGTCAAATCTTTCGGGTCAATGCGGACCCACTTCCTGATTTCCGATTGAGTTGAAATTTAGCAGGCATATGTAAATCAGATGACAATTTAATATTTTGATAGCATGGAGCTGATCCGATGATGGAGCCGAAAGGTGGCTATGGGAACTCTCTTTAATAAAACGACGCAACCCTATCGAGTGTATATATTATAAAAGCTTGCTGCGAGATTTACTTGTGTAAAGATGTTGTTACCTACCCATTTTACAAAATGTGATATTGAGTTGATATAAATTATTTATTATTATTAAAATATCGTCTTCTAGACCCATAACATAAGCTTTGTTGAGCTTAGTATGGGCCTAGTTCAATTTATGTAAGATTGTTCTCATAAATTTATTATTAAATATCATAATAAATTGTGTGATATAATGAGTTGATGGGTTTGATTCAATTCAAAGTTTATTTTCTTCTTTTTAAAGTATTTAAATAAAAGCTTGTTTTAAAAATGTTTTTTTACTTTTAATTTATTTCAAAATATAAGTAAAATCCTATTGTTCAGAACTTTTTGTTTTATTTATATACTTATATAGATTCATAGCTAATTTAATATTGTACGTAATATATTATATTTTACTATTGTAATTATAATAAAGCCGTATTGAATATTCACTATGTAAGATAGACTTGTGTGATTGAGTGGAGTATCTTGCCCGTCGGACGTCGATCGGATAGTTGTAAACTGCCCCTTGACTTTTAATTCCTTTTTTCTTGGTGAATTTCTTAAATGGCAATACCAAATTCTCTAGATAACGCTATCAAGAACAGCAAAGATGGTGGAACTGTAGGTAGGTAAAAAAAGTTAGTAATTAGCCTTTATTACAGTGACTTCTAATAATCTAGTATTGACACACAACAAATTCCATTCACAAATGTGGTATATTTAATTGTTTAATAAAAGCACTTATTCAGAAACACAAATTAGAAATTTATTTGCAAGGATAAAAAGGTTCTTCTATCATTATACAAATAGAAGGCCTTAGTCAGCTTTGTTATTGTATTAAATTGTAGCTAGTTTCTATAAGCTTATCGTATGAATTTGCATGTGCCTAAAAAATATACCTTACTAGAAATAAATACCTTTCGATCAAAAGGAGCGTTGCTTGGAATTCCTAGTAAACGCACACTGGTTTTGTTTTTGAACGCATGACAGATTATAATACTAATCTAAAAGCAGCCACTGGCTTTATAGTAACATTTCCAAGACACAATGTCGTAGGAAGATCAGAGTTATATAAGGCCTAAACTAAACTAAATATGTGTGATAAAAAAAATTGCAGAATGACTATATTCATGCCAGCGAGTGGGTTCCTGCGGTATTAGAGCGGTGAGGCAGGGGATATTCTGTACCTGTATTATACATTATATTCAATCGCACATCAAAAATACTGATTTGCACAGCAAAAAAGGATCAACAAAAACACTTTTTATTTTTAAATATTTAATGAGTACATAAGTTTATGTTTTAAGTATGTTTTGTTAAATAAAGGGGGCTTTGCTTCGCTCTCCCCCTTTACCCTTCACCTAAGCTACCGCAGTATTTTTCCCTTATATTTGCTGTGCAAATCAGTATTTTGATGTGCAGTTTAATATTTCCCTTATATATCTGATATCAGTCGCAATGCCATTAAAAACGACCAATCATATGGTAAGAAAAGTCAGCTCGTGTACAATAATCGGGTTCTGAGTGATCTATTTCAGTTTGATTGGTGTTGCGATTGCAATTGATATCAGAAATATATTTTAGAATAAGGATACCGTACTGTACTGATATACTTCAGTGCGGGGTCGACACATTGCAGCTGACAGTCAGCGGCCCACTGTACTGCGGGGTTACCACAACGTCTTATGCCGATTCAGATTAGGAACCTAATTTGATCCGAAAAATTACCGTGACCGTCTTAAAACAAGTCTTGGTATCAGATAAATAAAGCCCATTATGGCGAATTTGAATGGAAATCGTTGCCATGGTGATGGTCTTGATTTGAATCAGATTTTAATCGGAAAAATATTGTGATAACCCCCCTGTATATATAAAGACAGATCGCTAGTTAGCTAGTTAGTGTCTTTGTATAGAATCATGGCTGTCGGCGCTCAGTGTCAGCCGTAGTTACGACATAGCCATGAAGGTCAATAGAACCTCACCCCTCCAGCACCGACACTACCGCAGAACAAACTTGATTAAGCACTAAGACAAAAGGCATAGAGCAATAGAGTACCTACTATATAGTTATTATGTACAAGACTGTTAATTTAATATCAAAGCACATAAATAGTTGGGTTCTCGTAATTATAAAACTTTCTCGATAAATTTGTCCATTTCATTCCGACGGTGGGCGTCGCAAACTAAACTAACATTTAATTAAATTCCTCTCAAGTTATTCTTGTGTAGGTATTTAGTGCCCATATTTAGGTATTTACAGTGGTAATAACATTTATTTAGGTAGCCGCCTAGTTAGTAAATAATTAGGTGGTCCCTAAATTTTTGCCACATATTTTTGTCAGTTTGCTCTGAAAGTCTGAATAGCTTTGATCAAAGCCTGCCGGCCCTGCACGTGCTCCCTGAGTGTATTCTTAGCGAGCATCAAATTATCCGCAAGCCCTTAATCTACAGGTTCGAGAGAGAGAAGCTGACGAAATTGTGATCTTCAACTGATCTTACAAAGATCTTGCTATCCTATATTAACCTTGTAAGAGTTTGTTAGCCCGATATTGTTAAAAAGAGGAAGAAAATCAAAGAAAGCAAGCCTATGATATAAGATGCTAAGCCCATTTTACTAAGTCTCCGCTGTCCGTCTATCCGTCCCATTAGCGGGCTTTATCTGATGTACTGTATAGGTAGAGTGCTGAAATCACAAAATGTGTATTTCTTCTTCTACGCTAATGTAGGGTAGGCGTGGTACTGGGTCCACAACCCAGTTCGGGCATAAACTTTTTCGTTTTAGTTCCATTATTTGTTGCCCTTAAGTAGTCTTGTACGACGGTACGGAAACCTTCATATGCGAGTCCGACCCGCCATTGACCGATTTTTACTCAAGAACATTACTTAGATTGTGAGTAAACCTTCATTACTCTATAGCTGCGGCGACGGGCTAGCCCCTGTCGTGCAAATGGAGTATTGAATAGCTGGCTAAAAGTGAGCACAATTGTGCCTCTGCCACCCCTTATGGGAAAAGGCGTGACGCTATATTTGATTGTTTAGTACTCTACATACATTTATCAACTTAATGCGTTCATTAAAAAATTGAAGTTAAATTAAAATTGTATTAAGTTATCTGACCTGTAATTTGTTATGTCCTATTAGTAGAACTTAGCAAGCTTGTAAATCGAGCCTTATGTAACTCTTTATTAATCTGTGCCTTATGGCCTGTTTCACAATGATGATGATGGTAAGTGACAGATACAGTAGGGTTTACGATGAGCATTTGGTGCGCACACTGCAATCGTTGTTAAACTCCCTGGTTAACATTGTAAGCACGCAAATAGCCAGCATTCTCCCGCGTTCATTATAAACCGGCGAAAGCGCGCTGACGTCATCCATCTGTCAACTGTCATATGTCATGTCAGCCTCTAACAATAGAAATTGTTTATCTTCTACTTTACAGTAATTTACCACCTCTCGCGCTACGTTAAAATTAAATTAAATCAATAGATATTCCAAGAATAACTCTCAATTCAATTCAAATGTCACAACAGATACGAAATGTCAATTTGACATATCCACACACACTGCACTACCTCCTTTTCGTAAGCGCTGTGCGCGCGTTATTATGAGGTCACTCATGAGGTCACAACATTCACTCTGGTGAATTGTATGCGCATTATATACCGACATATAGCGCGCTCACAACGCAAAAAGCGCTCGTAAGCGCATCGTAAACCGCACCGAGATCGGATATTACGCACAAAATTTATGATTTACTTGTCACATAAGGTTTATCCGGAAATTGTGAAACATGCGCTTTAACTCATCAAAGAGAGCTTATGATATGTGTGTAGATAAACTAGTGTATGTAACTGAATAATTAGGCATTAAAACTCTCGAGTGATATTATTATGAAACTCGCCTTCGGCTCGTTTCATAAACCTTCTCTCGAGTATTAATGCCCTCCATTATGTAGCAGTCACATAAACTACTATAAATGTTCACCAAATTCAGTGCCCCCTTGCAGTTTCACAGAACCGTTGTGGTTGCTGTATGGCACTTTTTATCCAAATGCTAAGGTCAGGTTTGGTCACAAGTTCAAGTTGAGATAATAAATAATTTACTTACCAATTTATTCGCAGATTCTCGAAGCGTCAAGCGCGCGCCCCCGAGATCATGAACGAAGTGAGCTCGTACCGTGACCCACTGATGTACAATGAGTGGCCAGTGTACGCCGCGCCCCCGAGGAACACGCACAGGTGAGGCACGCAGGGAAATGGGGAAACCGAACACGCACCCACCGGTGAGGCGAACAGGGATAAAGGGAAACCAAACACGCACTTGTGACACAAACAGGGAAATAACAGGGAAACAGCGAACACGTACAGGTGAGTCAACCAGGTAAATAGGAAAATCAATCAGGCACAGATGAGTCAAACGGGGCAATAGGGAAATCAAACACACACTGGTGAGTGAAACCGGGAAATAGGGAAATCGAACAAGCATAGGTGAGACAAACAGGAAAATAGGGAAACTAAATACGCACCGGTGAGGCAAACAGGGATGTCTTTACTTCCTCATTGATTGACTTGACAGCCATGTCCCATTCCAGAGGCGAATTGCGCCGCGTCTCATCCACAAAGATTGGGATTAAATTTTTATTGACTATAAATAAAAAAATAATCTTATTCAAAGTCAAAAAAATACTTACAAATTACAACTTTTTTTTAAAGTGACTTCACAGTTTCGGTCTAAGGAAATTCGCCGGCGAGTGATAGACTTGATCCATCGCCCCTCGTCGAATTTCTTTGTGCTGAGATCGTACGGACCATGCAGTTTTGTCATCTAAGTATTTCCTAATACTATAATAGAACTTTCTTATTAGCTCATTTTTAACATAGTTTTTGAACCTTTTTTCAAGAAGGATCAATAATTCTTGTGGTATTTTAGTGTAGAAGCGAATACAGTGCCCCATGAATGATGTGCCTACTTTACTTAGTCTAAATAATGGTAGTGCTAACCTATTTCTATTTCTAGTGTTATTTGTATGGCTATCACCTACAGTTTTAAATAAAGCTATGTTTTTTCTTACATGCATGATATTCGTATATATATTGATTAGGTAATCTTAAGTATATTAATTTCTTTGATTTTTTCTCTTAATGATTCCCTAGCATCTAATTGATATATCGCCCCGGTCGCCCTGTTTTGTAAAACATATATCCTATTTATATCTGCTGCTCTCGCCCAGAGCATTCCATAAGACATAATACTGTGAAAATATGTGTACATGATGTATACCTATCTTATTTGGCAGCCATATGCATCACATCCACACCTCTATGATTGATTTATTATCGTTTATGGACCGGTGTGTTGCTGCTCTATAACCTCGGATTAAATTCAGAGGTTTGCTTCTTCTTCTTGAGTTTTGATAATAAACACGAATGAATTCTTTTAGTTAGAGAAACAATTTTTGACATCTACCTACCCAGCCTCCTGCGGGGTTACCGCAATCTTCTTCCGATTCAAATTAGGTTCAAATAAGAACATCGCCATGGCAACCATTTCCATTCCAATTTATTTACCTATTACCAAGACTTGTTTTAAGACGCTCACGGTAATTTTGCGGATCAAATTAGGTTCCCAATCTGTATCAGCATAAGACGTTGTGGTAACCCGCCTGCACCCACTGTTGAGTAAAGTCCTCCTCTTCATTACACCATTTATTGCACTCCTGGGCCAACCCGATCCACTGCGGCCCGGCACTTTTGGCGATGTCATCCGACCATCGGGCGTGTGGTCTGCCTCTTGGTCTACGCGCATCCCTTGGCCACTATTCCATCACCGCCTTGATTCATCATCCTTCTTCCCTCCTAGCCAGGTGTCCCGCCCATCTCCACTTTAACCTCGCGATTAGCATTACCCACATCTACGACCTTGGTGCGTCGTCGTATCGCGACGTGATCGCGAAGGGAGCAACCTTCAAAATTAAACTACACAGATGTGGGAAAAGACTAAGAATCAGACACAGCGGGTCCAGAGCTCTTGTGCCCATTTTTGTTTTATTATCCCACGTCGAGGACATGTCCCTCCATTTTTATATAAATACTCCTTACTGAAAATGACACACCGGCGTAAGCTACATCTCGCTTGTCTTATTTTTGACGTTTTAAGGTACAAAGCACATGATTATTTATATTGTAGATTAATTAACTTATACGGTTCAAGATCCATCGTACGTGGACAATGTTCGTTGCAGCTTTCAACACAGCGACATAAAACGGTAGCCTTTAAAGGTAGTTTTCGCTAAGCTGGAACGAAATGTTGAAACAATATTCCACCGCCGATTATGAACCTCCAAAGTATCCAAATTTGTTAAATAAAACTTAATAGATATTTATCAGACTGGCAAAAGAAGCAAGAATCTGTATTCCACGATACTTGTGCTGTTTAATATACTTTATCTACACACGTATCATAAACCCTCTTTACTGCGTTCAAAAACCGCACGTTGCGATCAGCATAATGTTAAACTATTTTGTAAAAACTCATTTCTTATCTGAATATTGAACATTATGACCATAATGTGTAAATTTTCTACATTAAATTTCGAACGCCGACGCCCGCCTACGTGCCGCCCCTACTTTGTCTGAAGTTGGTAATACAGAACAAGCTTAACAACTCAATTTCACAATGCCGGTCAAACATGCGGTTCCTGAACACATCAAAGAGAGCTTATGATATGTGTGTAGATAAACTAGTGTATGTAACTGTACATAATTAGGCATTATGTATCAGTCAAATAAACTACTATTATAGGTCGGCAACGTATTGCTATAATTTACATTGTATTTGTGTCTTTATCTTGTTAGTTTGTTTTTATTTATTTATTTTATTATCTTAGGAAAACCAAGGTTTACAAATTTTTTAGTAGGGTTACAACGTAGTACACATAAAAACCACTAATAGGTTCTCACCGGTAGCAGTAACATATTAATTAAAACTAGAAGCACTAAGCAACGCATTATTAACCTCGCTCAAACTATTGACGAATTGATATTAATTACCGCAACAGAATATCTAACTAAGAATATTGTGGGCTCAAAGAACCGCTCGCTCAACATCCGCCTCGCTGATGATACCCTGGTACAGAAAAGGTCCAGCTCAACCTGCTTGCTAAGTAGGTTATATTTGTTACACGCACCCCGTAACCACTCAGTTGTGGGGACATCAACAAATGATTGATTATTTTTCATAGGTTTGGAACTTTATTACCAAGCAATAAGTTTCAAATTCGCGGGCCATTTTTGATCTACCCACAGACGAGTGGATAAGTAACTGTTCTGCCTGTAATTGGTATCCGCTTTCGGTAAATAGATGGTAGGGTTACTCCTGAAATTCCTTTGAGGAACTTTTAACGAGAGCTTAGCTAAATGTTGGGGACAGTCTATCTTAGCCGAGGCAATTTTAAGCAGATACGTAATATCAGCTAATTAATTATGTTGTCAGAAAAAGAAAGTCAGAAAAAACTAATTTTAATGTAATTAGAAGTGAAAATGGTGATGGTTTGAATGAGGAAAAAAAGGTTCTGGATCGATGGAAGGAATATTTTGAAAGTCTTTTCGAACGTGAGGGGACTGGACGTGTAGCTGCAAGCACATCCTCTTCACCCATAGTAGATGCCGTACCTGCAGCTGTCGCTGAGGATACGATATTGACTGAAGTTGAGTACGAAAGTGATAATATAAGCATGAAAGAAATTGTATGTGCGATGAAAAGTATCAAAACCGGTAAAGAGGCAGGGTATGATAGAATATCGTTAGAGATGCTGAGGGGAGGAGATGGCGTCGTGGCTAGTCAGCTGTACCGACTCTTTAATATATGCTGGATGATCGGTCGGGTGCCAGGAGACTGGTGCAAGGCTGTTATCCTCCCACTATATAAGGGGAAGGGTTCATAGCAGGACTGTAAAAGCTTCCGCGGCATTAGTCTTCTCAGCATCGTCGGTAAATTGTATGCAAAAATATTGATCAATATTTTTGCATGAATAAAACGGAGGAAAATATCTGGCATGCGCAAGGAGGATTCAGAAGAGGAAAGGGATGTACGGACCTGATCTTTGTCCTACGATGCATAACAGAGAAACATCTGGCTTTGAGGAAAAAAGTTTACTGCACTTTCGTAGACTTAGAAAAGGCATATGACAAAGTGATGGGGAATGATTTGTCGGAAACACTATCCGTGTTTGGAGTGGACAGCCAAATGATTCGTTCACTGAAGTCCTTGTACAACGACTCCAGTGCTTGCGTTAGGATAAACGGTGCTTGAACGGGTTGTTTTAAAATCGAACGTGGTGTGAGACAGGGCTGTGTAGCATCGCCATGGCTGTTCAATCTGATCATGGATAGTTGTTTGAATGATTTGAAAGAACGTGATTGTGGGATGCAAATGGGAGAGTTAATTATCAAGTGCCTCTTATACGCCGATGATCAAGTTATTCTTATGTCGTCGGTGGGTGAGCTGCAAGAGATGGTAACTCTCATGAACGAATCACTGAAGAAGAAGAGAATGAAAGTGAATGTCAGTAAAACGAAGGCCATGGTTATAGAAAAGGATGAAGAAGTAACCGAATGAGTTATTATGATTGATGATGAACAAGTGGGACAAGTGAATGAGTTTATATACTTGGGTAGTATGTTTACAAGAGATGGGAAATGTGAGGGTGATATTGAAAGGAGAGTGAGTGCGGGCAATATAATCAATGGGGCACTGAACTCCTTGCTGAGTAGCCAAACGGTGTCCCAAAAGGCACGTTTGGCGATTCATAATGGAGTGTTGAGTCCGACATTGATGTATGGGAGCGAATACTGGGTATGGCAGAGGAAGCATGAAAGCCGAATAATCGCTGTAGAAATGAGGTCTTCGAGGAGTATATGTGGAGTAACATTGAAAGATAGATTGAAGAATGAAGTTATAAGGGAAAGTTGTGGATTGAGAAAAGATATAGTGACAAGGTTAGCGAAACGCCAGCTTAGATGGTTTGGTCACGTTGAAAGGATAAATGAAAGGAGATTGACGAAACAGATTTATACAGCGGATGTGAAAGGAGCCATCGGGCGGGGACGCCCAAGAAAGTCCTATAAAGACCAAATCGCGATTTGTTAGTAAATACGAATATTAAAAATACGAAGTACCCGTAACCGGCGCGCTTGCATAAAGAGACTTATGAATGTTGAGGAAGCAAGAGATGTATGCCAGGATCGTAGCATGTGGAGGTATTTGGTCTCTGCCTACCCCTCTTCCGGAAAATAGACGTGAGCATATGTATGTATGTATGTAATTATGTTTTTAGAGTTGCAAATTAATATTTTTTGATTTTGATTTGATTTTGATTTACGATTCCAAGCATAGCACACTCCATTACCCTATGTATGTGCTACTCGGATTTTATGCAAGGATTCATTTGTGAGCGGCCATGTCCCGGATCCATATGTGAGTATAGGCAGGACTCATTGGTTATACACCTTGGTTTTCAAGCATTGAGGGATTTTGAACTTTAGAAATGTTAGCGTTATCTGGGATCAACCAACGGAAGGCTAATGGAAACTCAGCACGTGATTCAGCAAATATTTATTCCAACTTCTAGACGTCCGTGCTCAGTGCGTGCTCCGACAAAGTGTGCCCGACCGTCAGTTTGCTCACCCTTTTATAGTATTCGTTGCCGCTCGTTTTTAATAAACCGAACGACGTTCCGTTTCGATTTATGTCAATCGAGCAACTAAATAAATGATGATTGTGACTTAATTTTATAAACCTAACATTCGACCATCCTGACGACATGCTTGTCCCTAAGCATGCAGGCGGCAAGCCTAACCTAACATTCGGCCAGGCATATTCAGCCGAAGAGCACGCACTAAGGGGAAAATACAATATTAAATACATCCATAAATTTATACAGTGAACAAGAATCTTTCGTGACCTTTTACATAGACAAATATCAAAAATTATTATTTCAGTTATTCACAAAGTTGAATATTTAGTTGAATTAATTTAAAATTATTTGATTTTACAAATAATAATTTTACACAAAGAGTCGAAGGCAACTTGTGAACCCTCATTCTCACATGTTGCTAACAATGGTAATCTCGTAAACCATCCTTCTCACAAGATTCTAACTAATAGAGGCAACTTGTGATACTTCCTTCTCACAAGTTGCTCACAAAGGTAATCCTGTGAACCCTCCTTCTCACAAGATTCTAATCTTATCACTATTTTCTGTTGTCACCTGTGAACCTTCCTTCTCACAGGCAACAAGAATTTTGTGAACCCTCCTTCTCACTAAATTCTACTCTCTTACTATTTTCTATCGTCACCTGTGAACCCTCCTTCTCACAGGCAACAGCAGTCTTGTGAACCCTCCTTCTCACAAGTGTTTAGCTAATCAGTATCAGTAAGCGTATCGTGCGAACCCTCCTTCTCACAAAACACGCCTACATCCAATCAATAATTGATGGGATAGCAGTGAACCATCCTGATCACATTCTTCCAAAACAATCATTACATAAAAGACACTTAATTATCACGTCTCACCATCTCATTACAATATATTATTATTAACATTTGGATCATCTATTCATTAATGCATGTCTAATCTTTCCATTGTCTACTTACTATATGTGTATATTATTATCTACCACTATTATTATCACCCTCACTATCACTACATTCTTCCTTATCACTTTCTTCACCTTCTTCGTGAATATCTAGAGCCGCTACATGTACCCAGGGCCTCATGCGATCAGATGCCACGGTAGTTTTACGCTTATTTTTGGCGCTGCTAAGCCCGGGTATAGCAACAACCCTGTAACGGTCGTTTCCTAAGACTGTCACTACCCGTTAAGGTCCTATAAATGATGGAATAAGCTTTTTGCTCTTTCCATTGTTATTGTATGAAACCCTCGTAATTTTTACTAGTTCCCCTTCGCTATAAACACGGGCAGGACGCCGGTTTTTATTGTACCTATGCTTTAATGTTTGCTGCTCATCATCAATTTTATCCTTAACACATTCTCTAATAGTATTTAAGTCTACATCCTCTTGGGTATCCCGTACAACTTCATTCAGTATTGGGTTAATTTCTGCATTCATCTTAGTTCCAAACATAACTTCAGCCGGCCTCCTACCTGTCGTTTTGTGAATAGTATTGTTAATGCCCCACTGCACTCTACCTACCTTATCATCCCAGTCTTTCTCGTCAAAATTCAGATTTTGTGCCGTCAGAGACCCAAGAATCGTACGATCGTATCTCTCTACCTGCCCATTAGCCCTTGGGCAGGCGACGGCATTTAAAATATGTCGTATTCCCTTTTCTGAACAATAGTCTTTAAAAGCGTATGACGTGAAACTGGTTCCGCGATCACTGATTATACGATCAGGATTCCGAAAGGTATAGAAGGTCTCGTTTAGTACTTTAACAGTCGTCTGAGTTTTAGTGTTGCGGACCGGTTTGATGAACACGAATTTGGTAAAGGAGTCTACTATTACCAAAAGGTAACTGTTACCTCGTTTTGAACGCACAAATGGCCCAAGATGGTCAATATGCAAGGTATGAAAGGGAACCTCTACCTTGTCGATCGTGTGTAATAGGCCTTCGTTTGTAGTAGACTTCTTAGAGTACGCGCATTCAAGACAAGCTTGAACATATTTTTTTGATAAATCTTGACATTTTAGGAAACCAGTAAGCCTTTCTAATACGCTCCAATGTCTTTTCCACCCCGAAGTGTCCTATCTCATCGTGATTCATACGACAGATCTGCCACCTTGCCCCCTTCGGAACAACCCATCGTAAGTTAGCCTTATCACCGTCTATACATCTATATAATTTGCCGTCTTTAATAACATAGTTATCTTTTATATATTTTAACCCTTCCGCATCCAAATCATGTTTTATGATGTCACATTTGCGACATAGCTCAGTGTCTCCTATCTGCAACGTATGCAGCCAATCATCCTTGCTGATCTTCATCACGCTAGGATATGCCTCACTAACATCATCAGTCTGTTCGCAAGAATCTACAGGATTTCGCGACAGAGCATCAACGTGCGACATTTTCGACCCCGCACGATATTCTATTGAGCAATGATACTCCTGTAGGAGTAGCCACCATCGTGCAATACGTGGTACTAGATCGCGTTTCGAAAATGTCGAACGCAACGCACTACAGTCCGTGACAATTTTGAAACTCTTCCCGAGGAGATATACTCGGAATTTTTTCAAAGAACACACCACGGCAAGAGTTTCCAACTCATATGCATGAAAATGTTTCTCCTCTGGTGAGGTTTGGCGACTGTAGTATGCAACAGGCCTGAGTGAATCGCTTTCTTGACTTCGTTGCAATAAAATACCGCCAACGCCAACCTTACTGGCGTCAGTGTGCAACTCAGTTTCGGCCTCAGGGTCGTAGATTGCTAAAATTGGCCGGTCTACTAGCTGGCTTTTTAAAACCTCGAAAGCTGTTTCCTGTTCCTCTGTCCACAACCAATGCACATCCTTTTTCAACAGCTTATTTAGTGGGTGTGATAACGCTGCAAAGTTTCGTATGAATTTTCTAAAGTATCCGACTAAACCCAGGAATTGTCGGATAGTATGTGGATTAGTTGGACGTGGAAAATTCACAACAGATTGAATCTTTTTGTCTCCGGGGCGTACACCTTTAGCGCTGATCTCATACCCTAAATAATTTATTTGGCTCTGGAGGAAATCGCACTTGGAAAGGTTAAGAGTCAGGTTGGCTTGCTCCATAAGTTTTAAGACCTTCTCCAATCTCTCCAAGCACTCATCAACGCTCTTCCCGTATATAAGTACATCATCTATATATGCAGTTGCTTCCGTGAGTCTAGAGGATCCCAGAACTCTATTCATCAGGCGTTGTTTCTTGTGTCGGTGTCTAGCTTAGGGGTGCAATTTTCTGTTTTATGTCCAACTTTACGGCACTTTGAACATATGATCAATGGCTTAGGACACTTAAGGTATGGGTGCCCCTTTTCTTTACAATTAAAACAAAACAGTTCGTAGTTTGAGTTTGTCGCTGATCTGAGAGGTCTGTGATTCGTGTGATTACTAGTTGACGCGTCAGTTTTGGTCCTGGGAATGTATCGGTCTATCGGTTGGGGTGAGTCCATATTACTCATTAAGAACTGAAGGAGTTGGTTAGGGTCTGTACACCGCAAAGCGTTAGCGCTAGATTTCATAGTCCTGTCGCTCAACCCATGAATGATACATTCTACGGCGTGTTTACCGACGATGTCACACCGATTCAATAGTGCTAATTTTTCATAGTAATAGACCTCTAGAGGCTCATTAAATTTACTTTTTCTCTTGAGCATCTCCTCCAAGGTCTGGCCATAGTTTTGCTCAAAAGGAAAAGCATTTAACAACTTTTGTTGCCATTCGGCCCAGCTAAACAGTATTGAATTAAGACTTTCGTACCACACTCTTGCCAGACCCTGGAGTTTTTGCATAGAGAAATGTATTGTCGTTTTCTCATCCCAACCGTACACAGTGGCACACTCATTCACCTTTTTGATCCAAATATCAATCCTCTGACCTTTTGATGAAGGATCAAAATCAGGAAGGATGTTCTTATGATTCATATTGTGGGTATTTGAGTGTAATGGAATGGCCACTGCCGACGTCTGTGTTTGAGGCTTTAGATGACCCAAGGATTTGATGAGATTCATGAGATCATTGGACGTGAAAATTGGACTTCCTGACCTGGCATGACCTCCAAATCCCGAAGCGCGTTCCTTTTCACGTCGAGATGACTCATCGATTGGCGCACGCTCCCGAAGGTCGCTCCTCTCGCGTGCTGCGCCGGCGTCAGCCACATCGCGATCATGAGTGTGTCTTGTACTCCTCCGGTAACGGCTGCGAGACTCCCGTTCCGCCGCGCTGCGTCGCGGTAGGCTGCGCTCCCTGACTAGCGCATCCTCCAGCGCACGCAACCGCTCACGCTGCAACTCCACCTCCTGCACTCGCCTGAGCTCAGGGGTACGCATCCTGCTGCGACTGCGGTAGTCGCTCTCCCGGCGAGTAGGACTGCGACTGCGTCTGGGAAACTCCCGGCTCGACCCAGGGTCTCTTCTATCGGGCGTTGTCAAACGCCTTCCCGTCTCTTCGTCATCCCGAGGCATGTTTTCCAACTCGAAACCGAAAACAAAGCAGTATTAGAATTTAATATGATGGAATTTGTTGTCAATTAACAAAAATCAAGATATCTCGAAAACGGAGCCCCGTAGGTCAAAAATTACCAAAATCTTGACCCCTTTAGGAAACCCCTACCTCAACGAGTACTATCTTCTGAACCATTCGCATTTTTGGAAAAATTGGAAGGCATTTTCAAAAATATATAAAGAAAGTGAGATCTCGGAAAAATATTAATAGTAACTCAAAAATAAATGAACAAAAAAATAGCTCTAATTCTGAAACCTCGTAACCCCAATTTTACCGTTATGTCCATTGGTTTTATCATCACAACACAAACTCATGCGTTGATTGACACGTGGTGCATTGAAGATATTTGTCATCGGTTTTATTTATCGTTCAGGCGATTAGATGAGCGTTCCGGCTTTGAGGTACAAGGAAAACAGTAGGTACTTATTTTTTTTTAAAATGACGTGTGTACTTACCACTTCTGAAATGTTAGCGTTATCTGGGATCAACCAACGGAAGGCTAATGGAAACTCAGCACGTGATTCAGCAAATATTTATTCCAACTTCTAGACGTCCGTGCTCAGTGCGTGCTCCGACAAAGTGTGCCCGACCGTCAGTTTGCTCACCCTTTTATAGTATTCGTTGCCGCTCGTTTTTAATAAACCGAACGACGTTCCGTTTCGATTTATGTCAATCGAGCAACTAAATAAATGATGATTGTGACTTAATTTTATAAACCTAACAGAATCAAATCAAATCAAAAATCATTTATTTCCATAGGATGTTGTTACATCACTTAGATCCGTCATTACATTTTTTTGGGTGAGTTCACTAACACAATGGCGGAATCTGTGGAGAAGAGCTCACCGAAGAAACTCCACAGTCGTCGCATCTTTTGCGTTTCCTTTTTTAAATAAAATATTGTCAAATTACAAAATGAATGCTAATTATATATCGAAACAGCCTGTTACTCAAACAATCTATTCCCATGGACATCTGTCCTCTAAGTAATCAGATATCCTACAGTAACCTTTTTTATACAATTTCTGTTTTATTATTATTTTAAACTTGTCTAAAGGTAAGTTTTTAATATCAGTAGGGACCTTATTGTAATAGCGTATACAATTGCCTTTAAAAGAATTACTAATTTTATGTAGTCGGCTTACAGAAGCAACCAACTTGTCTTTATTTCTAGTATTAAAATTGTGTATATCACTGTACTTCTGAAAATTAGTTATATTTCTTTTTACATACACAAGATTGTCATAGATATATTGAGACACAAATGTCAGAATATTGATTTCTTTAAACTTTTCCCTCAGTGACACTCTAGGCCCTAATCTATAAATTGCACGAACAGCCCGTTTCTGCAGAATAAATATACTATTAGCATTCGCAGCGTGACCCCACAATAAAATACCATAAAATACAATACCAATAATAGAACGTCATTCAATTTACCAAAGGTGGCCCAGCCCTCTCCTCTCTGGAGATCTGAATTTTCGACATAAGCACAACCATAAATCAGGCTTATGAGACAATTATTATCTCTTAAAAAAATAACAAAACAAAATCTCTCTCCACTTCCGCAGATTCGCAGACGTTTACATGCCTTTTGTGCTTTGGCTGTACCAATTTTGCTTGAAATTGTGTGTCTCACTGAACAGCGATTGGTACAGTCGATAACACATCAACGTTTAGGTTCCTGAACTCTACAGGTTGTACCAGAAAGGTAGGCACAAGGATTCTTAGCTACCCTTTGGGTTGCTAAGAAACTCCTTCTGAATAACTTCCGCCATGAAACAACCCCATCATGAACAACCCCATTCTGATACACCCTCTATTTACTAGCTAGCCTCTCGTCCAACAAAAAGGAGGATTTAGTAACGGATTCAGTTTAAATGTTACTAAATTGAGTAAAAAGATAAGTCCCAAAAAAAAACCTTTACTAAAGGTTCACCAAAATTTTACACCCTTTACTATTTTATTTTATTAGAAACAAACGATTGCTTACAGAAAAAAGTACAACGTTTATAAAAATAAACTAGCAAATAAAATATTAATAAACCTGTAGTTCCCTGTAATTAAACGCTGAGATCTTTGTATATAGTTACATTACTGTCGCGGTCTGTAATGACTGCGTTGCTGGTCGCACTGTTGGGGGCCGAAAGCGAAGCACAGCGCAACTCAAGGCCTACACAGCGCGATCAGCATTGCAGCCTTTGATGGACAAGGCTGCAATGGTGACCAAGCTTATAAGCCGAGAGCGTAGCTAAGCTAAGTTCGAGGTCTTCATAGTGTGGCCAGCAGTGCAGTCATTGCGGGCCAAGGCTTGTATAGTACTTTACTCAAATAATGCGAGTAATTAAATAAAAACAGCTTATTATAAAATTGAGAATGAGTTTTTTTTTGTCACACATAACCATATTCTGGATAAAGCCTTTTTGCGCTACCTTTTTTTACCATTTTCGAAACAATCACGCTAAAACACGACAGTAATGGATTTTCACATAAAATTGCCGGCAGCTTTTCTGGCTCCTCCAAGTAGCGCGGCAATGTCGACTTTGCTCAAAGAAGATTGTCAAAATAATGAGCACATTACTAGCTTTGTTTGAGTAAAGTATATAGCAACTAAGAGAACTTGCGATACTGACGATTTCTCTCAAACGTGCTCGGAAATGTTCGTATTTTGTTTGAAAAACGAACACGCCGAGAGCCTAATTTGAGTCCGCCCAAAATTTAAACGCTAAATCTCTTACTCATTAAACTCATCGGTGTATATAATCCTACCAAACCCCATTATTTCCCGCTGCGTGTTCTTTTTTGACTTGTGAGACTTGGGAAAATGATCGTTCAGCCAAGCAACCCGCTCGTTTTTCAACAGAGTGCGTGTGTTTTACTTTTTATAATTTTTCTTTTAAATTATCTATGGTTAGAAACAGAACATTTCTAAGTAATAAAAAGGCGGCAATTTCAATTGTTAGTGCGTAGATTTATTCAATGAAATTACATTTTTAATTCAACTAAAATGAGTTCGAGTGATGAAAGTCGCTTAGATATTGACGGCACTCCGGCTAATTTGAAGAGCTATGAAAAACTTGCTGCACGCTAAGTCAAGAGATAAATATAATCGAGATTACGAGCAATTTATGCAATGGAAGGTAAACAAAAATGAAAACAGATTATTTCCTCTCAATGTTTGAGAAAAGCACTAAGTATATATATTTAACGGAAACCGGGATTGCCGTGATCTATGACGAGATTTCTTTCTTTTCTGTATAAAGTTCAACTAAAAATATCAATATTGTCAAGCCTATCATTGTAAAGTCTACACGAAAGTCTAAAAAAAACTATTATTTGCAATAAAAAGTTCGTTCACGTCTCCTAGGAACCCGGAATGGAATATTTTGCAGTGGGGCATCGATGGTGGAATTTAATATTTTATGCAAAATTATGTGTTCACGCCGATGTTTTAATAATGCCATGGGGTTGGGTTTTGATCACGGACAACTGATTTTAATTACTGGAGTTATTTAGGAGGATAGTTGACTATATTCTTGAACCTTTTATCCTAGTCTTAATTGTCGGAAACTTGTTTTGGATTTATAATCTCTAAAATAAAATATTCTTTTGTATGCCTGAAATGGAACGCCATTTTTACTCTTTCCAATACATATTTCATGATAGATCTCAAAAACGTATTGTAAAGTTGGGTGAAATGGAACGCGGAATAAAGAAGTGTAGTAAAGCAAACTTGGCTGTTTTATTTGACTGGTTTTGAAATCTGAGTCAAGGCACCCCACTTACTAGGCAGCCTTGTGGCTACTATTAGGTTAGTATTGGTACCAAACCGATATCTGGGCAGTCCTTCCTGGGCAGTCTTGTGGCTACTCCCTAGAGTGTTTTATGGGGAAATATTAAACCGCACATCAATAATACTGATTTGCACAGCAAATATCAGGGCAAAATACTGCGGTAGCTTAGGTGAAGGGTGAAGGGGGTGAGCGAGGCGAAGCCCCCTTTATCCTTCGTATTAGGTTGAACATTGAAGAACAACAAAAATACTTAAAACATAAGAAGTGTTTTTGCTGATCCTTTTTTGCTGTGAAAATCAGTTTTTTGATGTGCGATTAAATACTTGCCTTTTTATGAGTCCTAGTAGCCGGAGCTAGGGCGATTTCGACCATCAAGACTACAAACAATGACTTTTTGTAAAAATCCTATAGTAAAAAATAACCTTAAAATGCGATTTTTTTAAATTCATAAGAAAAAACCCCTGGTTTCCGACAATTGAGACTTAGGGGGGGGGATGTCGCCTCGCCCCCTCCTCCCCCCCCCCCTCACCCTCCCCTTAACTAAATTCAGGTGTACGTGATCAAAACCTTTACCTTTAAAAGCTTTATGAATAGCATAAGGCAGTACAACCGAATTGCAGACGGCTACGATAAGTACATGGATTTTGAATGGTTTAGCAACTCGTTAAACAAAGCTTTATTAAAAGCCTCGGCATTTTCCCCTGTGTGATCAGACTTCGACTGTAGAGGCTTTGAATGCTGACCTCAACAACATCAGGAAATGGGCTCTTTCTTATGGGCTATTAGTCAAGCCGGGTAAGTCTCAGGCGATGATACTTATTTAATTTGTTGCAGAATAGGTCCGTCGCCCCCGTGCGATATGACGGCACTCAGACAAAGCACGGATGTGGCTACATCTAGGCTAGTATATTTTAGTTACTTTCATAGTGTGATGTCCTATGGTATCTTGTTATGGGGGAAAGCAGCGGTTATTCAAACTATTTTTATTTTACAGAAAAGAGCTATTCGAGCAATTTATAATTTAAAACAAACAGACTCCTTAAGAGAGCTTTTTAAAGAATTTGACATACTAACTGTAGCTAGTCAATTTATTTTCGAAAATATAGTGTATGTACGCAAGAACCTTACAACATTTCCCAAACTTAGCGATAGCTGTAATGTTAACCTAAGAAATAATCACAGACTATGTGCGCCCCGTTTTAGACTCGCGAAGGTTAGCAATTCCATAGAGAAACTTATTAAAGCAATTCTTTCAAGGGTCAGTACATTCTCTACTATAATAAGATACCTCTGGAGATTTTGAAATTGCCATTTAAGTAATTTAAAAAGCATGTTAAAGCTACTTTGTCGAAAAAGGGATATTACAATGTTCAAGATTACTTAAATGACAGGACTGTATGGGGTTAATCTAGCACAACACAGACCTTGCTGTTAATAATTTTGTAATTATTTATTCCTGCTTATTAATCATAATAATTAAATTTTTCATGTTTGTATTAGTTAAGCACAACCTATTTTTAAAATAGATCTAAAAATCAATCTGTGGGAGTTTCTACGCCCTGCTTCTCCCACAGTGGTCCAATGTAGAGAAGAGGCAAAAAATTACGTTTGCTAAGTATATGTAAATATCCACAGTAATAAAGTACTTTGACTTTGACTTCGACATTGTCAAGTGCAGCGAGAAAGCCAAAAATCTTGGTGTTGTTTTTGACAATCTATTATCCTAGTCGCCCCTTGTTTGTGAGGTCAGCAGATGAGTCTTTGCATCCTTTCATTCCCTTCGGCGTTTGCATAACTTCTTGCTTAGGCAGACTAAAATCATGCTAGCTCAGACCCGTCTTCTCCTTTAATTCACTACGCCAATGTTTGCTGGGCCAGCGCGAACGAAGATCTACTGAGCAAACTCGAGTGACTTCAAAATCTCGGTGATGCGGTTTATCTTCGATCTTCGTAAGTACGACCACGTGCCCCAATATCGCAGGGAATTAGGCTGGCTCCCGATCCGACTTCGTCGTGATATGCATTTTCTCTCCTTCCTCTTCAATATTTTGAGAAATCCGCGCTATCCCGCGTAATAATACCTTCGGGAACATTTTGAGTTTCTTTTCGCTGGGGATAGACTTCGGAGATCTCACACGGTGTCACTTTTGTCCAAAGACCAAGCTAAGCATTTAAAATGCCTGTGTTATTTATGATCACTGGCTGCTCACATTTACACTATTAGAGTCTAGAAACTTATATGATTAAAAACAATTTATATTATATGTAGTATGCAGCCATATTTTACCTTAATTTTGCGGTTCTGTCGGTGAAAATGCGTATGAGATGTATGTGTTCGGTTCAGATGTAAATCTAGGTTTCATTTTATTGTAGAAAAAATATTGGTAAAAAATATAGTTATTAATGGCAATAACTATAATGTTTACCAATATAAGTTTTGACTAACATTTATGTTAAATGTTCACCAAATTTAGTGTCCCTTTCACAGAACCGCATTGGTTGCTTAGAGGTCACTTTCGCTAAAGTTAGGTCTGTTAGACCACAACTTTATAATACAACACACCTGGAGCCGAAACGAAGCGGAGCGGAGCGAGGCGACCCCATGTTGTTTAGTAAACCAATATAAGGTTTGACTAACCAGATTAAAAACTGAGCTTTGTACTACACATTGATAAACTGCTTAATAATAATTCTTTAATGCACAGAAAACACAATGGAGAATATATCAAGAAAAATATGCAAAGGTGAGCTTATTTCTAAAAAGAAATTTCTTACAGCTGACCTTAGTCCTAGTGTAAAATTAAGAGTGAAAACAAATAAATAAAGTCAATATACTATCAGATAAATCAAAATACATCCTACACACTTACTTTAAAATAAATTAATACAATACAATAACATAAATAATAACTCTTTCTCATAGTGCATTCATCAAAATTCTATTGGTAACGATCACTTTCCAATTATTATATCTATTCCCCGTTTCTCCTCTATCATGTTTGATCCTTCTTCATTGATAGCTATTAAATTTAGACTCTACTCTGCCAATTGGTCTGAATTTTCTAAATACATACATACTATAAGATACCCACTATGCGGAACAGAGGAGATGATGTTTATTTTTTTTCTTAAAAGTGAACAAGGATGTGCAATCCCTAATAGCGAAAGGAAGTTCATTCCACAAACGTATTGCCCTTAACCTAAACGACACTTTTGTCAATTCCTCATCACAACACATACATCTCATACGCATTTTCACCGACAGAACCGCAAAATTAAGGTAAAATATGGCTGCATACTACATATAATATAAATAGTTTTTAATCATATAAGTTTCTAGACTCTAATAGTGTAAATGTGAGCAGCCAGTGATCATAAATAACACAGGCATTTTAAATGCTTAGCTTGGTCTTTGGACAGCTTTATGAAAATAGTGCAGCTTTAATGTCCAAACATCAGTTCTTGTAATTTATTTTCGTGCTGTAAGATTTTACGAATATTTACATTATTATTAGACGACCGGTTTAGCCTAGCGGGTACTGACCCTGCCTTACGAAGCTGACGGTCCTGGGTTCGAATCCCGGTAAGGGCAATTACTTGTGTGATATTTGTTTCTTAGTCTTGGATGTTTTCTATGTATTTACACAAGTGTTTATCTCTATTAAATACATCGCCGTCTAGTACCCATAGCACAAGCCTTATTGAGCCTACTATGAGCCTAGTTAGATTTGTGTAAGATTGTCCTCCAATATTTATTTATTTATTTATTATTATTTATAAAAAAACTGGCTAAACTTGGGCAGTTTAGCCTCTGCCAACGCATATCGAAAAAGTCGTGACGCTGTGCTGAAGCTAAATGCCCCTCTAGGTCCAATGTATGACCTCTTCCCATCTGTCATTGTGCTGATCTGTCGCCGACTGTACGGTTTATCGAGAAGGTTACACGCGATGTCAGGCCCTTTGTTCTCGTGCACTCCGTATTGTATTCATATTCACATTCAGTATTCTATTTCAAAGGCAGAACGAATGACAAAGTGTATTGTTAGTAAGATAAAACATGAGACTGAAAAGGAAATGCTGCTTGAAAGAGACAGTGCTTAAATATAATATAATATCTTTGTTGCTGTTGTTGTAATTCAATGGAGAAATGATGTTCCAGATGATAATAAATTGGAATATTTATTTTTTGTCGTAATTTGTAAACAGTGATTCGAATAGAATCACACCACACACAAACCCCAGTGGTTTAAGTGGTGTTCCCATAATGAGTAACTATGTAAAATTTTGTGTAAATAAATAAATAAATAAATAAAAAAAATATTATTATTCAAATCAGAAAAAAAAATCCAGGTCTTCAACGATCGAATTGTACCACTCCAGACAGGATTATATCTAGTCCGGACTAAGGGCCTTTTTTATGTTGGAGGGGGAAAAAAATGGAATTACCCATGCCCAGGAGTCAGACCTCCCTGCTATGTCCGGGTCCCCACATATTGAGCGGGCCTTAGCTTGTGTGCTATACGGACTACAAACAATCCCTTTGTGTTTACAGTTATCTGTCTAAGACTTTACTGTGAGCCATGGAGGGACTAAAGGCCAGCTTACCTAAGGGCTCGCTTTTTGACGGGGGATGGGGGTGGGGGTGGTTGGGGGAGTGACCTTCTCAAATGATAGGGGAGGATTGTGAATAGAATCGACCGATTAATGCAACCTTTGGCCAAAAAGAAAAAAAATACTCCAGATGTTGGCTGTTTAAAATATGTGTGTGATGTCGCTGTTCTGGTTCCCCCTGTACAGGGTATCTTAGTGTGAGGCTAGAGGCAAAATGCCTGTATATAAATATTTGAAAATTTGACCACCTCTATCTCTAACCAAACCATAATTCAGAGAAAAATCTGAGTTTTTTTTCAAGTCATCGTTAACTTATGTACGTAATTTGTATGTACCCACAGGTTCAGGTACCAGTACCCAGGTGTGGGTCGTCAGGAGTTCGGCCGTGTCGTCACCAAGGCTCCCCCTAACGTGGTACGCACCCCCGACTATGATGAGGTAAGCCATTCATCATCATCATCAATCAGTCAACTTTCACCTGCTGCTGATTAGAGGCCTCTTCTTTACTACCGTCTACTCCGGTACTGAGCTTCGCGTATCATAGGGCCATTAAACTACCGACTTAGCCAGCAGTCACTCAAGAGCCTGACTGTGGTTCAGTGGTGGTTAGTACAACAGTGGCCTAGTTATCTTCATGTTTCGTATAGTAGCTTAAGGTAGATGTTCGATTTTAGGTACTACACTATGAAATACTGAAAAACGAGTTTATTTGAGAACCGGGAATCCCGGTACTAGAATACAGCTCAGAATATCTAAAATTATTTACTATGTCTAAGCACAAACATTAAGGCATCGAAAAAAAAGCTTTTTGAACTGTTACTAATGTACAAAGATAGGATCCATGCTACTCGAATCGCTTACTCTTAATGAAAAAATATTCCTAGTCAGCCCTGACAACGGAATATTGTCCAAAATCGAACCTTAGAGCGGCGAAAGGTTTTTTTCTAAAATTATATCTTAAACTTTCTGCAATCATGTCTCTTGCCTTTCAAAGTAAATGCTTTGTCCTCCTTCCAAGTTTTCTGTATAGCCTTAATTTAATGTCAGCAGCTGTGCAAATTCGTAATTAGCAGTTATATTTGATCTTTATTCAACACTTCATTAAGTCCGTTCTCTATAAGACGAAAACTTTGATTATGTAATACGAGTTTTTGAACCTGAAGACTGAAACAACAAACCAAAGAGTAATTAATATAAGTATAAGGGAAAAGAGAGCCCTCTCTCGGGACTTTTATGCATGACAAGGTTGAAGCGCCATCTAGTATTCAGAGTCAAAACTAATTCATATATCCATACCGTATACGTATATATATAGGTACATTCAATTCTTTCGATGGGTAGGTAAGTATTTTCCAGTAATTAGCTAATTTTAATGTGTTTTTTTGTTCCACAATGCACATGAACATAACAAAGAAGTTGCAACCAGAAAAATAACACACTCATTTCTCATTACTGGAAGAATGTCATGTCATGTCATGTCAAAATGGCATGCTTGATAAAAGTAGTTCTAGTAGGAAGTAGTACTACTTATTAAATTAAACAGAAGTGTTTTCATTTTCTAACTAAATCGGCAACACTGTTTTCTTGTGAAATTGTGACATGTCATTGTTGCCAATAAAAATAATAAAGATAATTTTTGGGTGACCATATAGAAAAATATACCTTTCGTTTTCACAAAATCTCAATTTTAAATTGCGACAGCCCTCTGAAAAGTTTTATTGTAGTTTATTAAGTTAGATAAATATATCCGCACTTTCTTAAAACGACACAATCTTGAATTAATTATCTGAATTTCAGCAGAGAGTCATCTGTTGACTATTTGAAGAAACTTTAAAAACTAACTTCTACCATAATTAACAGATGGTGACTCTGTCTTTTATAATATTCTCGTTCTATAGGACTGTCCCACGCCTGCAACAAACCCTGTTAGAAGAGTTGTTGAATTTAGAAGTGTTCGTGGCCCATCGGTATTCGCACATCCGAAACGATCGGCAGAGCAGCATCTGGCCGGGACGGGTACTGGATGGGTGTCCGTTTCTAAGTAGCATTCGTTTCGTTTCGGTTCCGTGTTTCGGTGGACACGTTAAGCTGATGATCAAAACAAGAAACTTCGGTACATTATGGCAGCATGTTAATTCGTAGGATAATGTAATTTACCACACTTGAGAGGAGACCTTCAAGGGACAATAGATTTGGATGGTCCTTAATCATTGGATCCTGGTAAGACAAGGTGACATTTAATTAGCTGACCATATTTTGGGGAATTATAGTACCCATCATTATAAACAACTTTCCACAAGAAACATATGGTCGCAAATGGAAAAAAAAAATTGTCCCTCAGTACATTGACCCGATCAGCTGATTACAAGTTACTATGGGGGACCCAATTTTTTTTTTCGTTTGCGACCATATATTTCTTTGAGAAAGTTGTTCATAATGACGGGTCCTATCATGCCCTAAAATATGGTCAGCTAATTAAATGTCACCTTGTATAATGATTCATATTGATTCACCTGGCGATATGTGATAGACTAATCTAATAAAGGATTTTGCCCAGATGCTCATCGGACAACTCAAAGCTTGACGGAGACTCAAAGACATGCTGTCACTTGCTGTCTATCGCTCGGGAAATCACAGCGCCGGTACCATATTTAAGCAACACTTAATTATTATTATTATATCCTTTATTGCATAAAACAACAGTAAAAACAATTGACGCAGTGGGAAATAAAATCTCTTCCAGCCAACCCAGTAAGTATTTGAAGTGAAACAATGCGGGTTCAGCTAATAACAAAATATTTATACAAACAAGAATACAGCAACTAAAAATAAAAATTGAATACATTACACATAAACACAAATAGTACAAAAATACTTTATAACATATATATAATTATGAAGATAATTATACTACATAAACACTTAATACTTAAATAAAGAAAACTTACGATAATTGAGATAGGTGGTATTCTTTCAGTCTTAATCTTAATGAGCTAGGCGATAAACTATCACGGATAGAGCCTGGCAGGAGGTTCCGCATTTGATTTGAGCTGCAGTAGAGTTTCGGCCATTTAACTGTCAACATGCGACTTACACATGCCTCAAATGTATCGTCGATTACTTGTAGCCACGAAACAAAATGTTCACACAAAATCCTTTTGACCTCTAACCCTAAAATACCGCACCGTTATCGGACTAAAAGGGTTAAGTTACTTACATTATCACTACAACCAACTAAATGGCTCCCAAACCACCAAGCTCGAGGCCTGTACACGTTCTCTAATGAGCGTGCGGTCTCCCTAGCGATGTGCCGTACACGATAACTTTGGGTACTTTGAAAAGTGCTGCCCCCATATGCACTAACACAATTCCTCAGCAAAATCCAAGCTATTTATTTTAAAATTACCTTAAGTGAATGGGATAACTTTCACTGTTTAACATATGACATATTCCGAATCCTGTCAAATTAAATGACAGTAAGTTTAAAGGACAGCTCGTGGAAAATAATCAAGTTCTAATTGGTCCAACATACATTTGAAGTTGGCCAACATCCTTCCAAATAGCTACAGCTACAAACCTGTCTTTTGGTAATGGTAAGTTAATTGCTTCATTAAAATGAGTCTCAGTTAGATAGTTACTAAACCTAATTCTGAAGTAGAAATTGAATATTGCTTAGGGAAACAATCTCCACGGGAGTAATTTAGGAACAACTGAAATATTTCTCAGAAATATCGGCAATTTTCTTCGATAATTACTTGGAATTGCCGCCTTCAGATGGAAGTAGACCCAATTATGTTATTACTCAATTTCAACTTCATTTGATTCATGGTTTTCCCGAAATTTTCTCGGGAATATCTCGCTACATGTTGCCCACCCTGTCGCTGCCGACCAATCACGGACTTCCACACCAACCAACCGCTAAATCTGGGATAATCCGGATTCTCTTAGGCCCGAATTCACATCTGGTGAGTGGCACTCAAACGCCACGTGTAATGAAACGCGCATACCTCTCACTACCCTACACAGGGTATCGTTATTAAGGTTCAGACAAAGTTTTAGGTGTTTAATAGTGGAGGTTGTTCATTACGATTCCGATTTACTGCTTATATAGTAGTTTATCTACACACGTATCATAAACCCTCTTAACTGCGTCCAAAAACCGCACGTTACGATCAGCATAATGTTAAACAACTTTGTTAAAACTCATTTCTTATCTGAATATTGAACATTATGACCACAATGTGTAAATTTTCTACATTCAAATTTCGAACGCCGACGCCCGCCTGCGTGCCGCCCCTACTTTGTATGTGAAGTTGGTACTACAGAACAACTCAATGCCACAATGTCGGTGAAAAATGCGGTTCCTGATCACATCAAAGAGAGCTTATGATATGTGTGTAGATAAACTAGTGTATGTAACTGTACATAATAAGGCATTAAAACTCTCGAGTGATATTATTATGAAACTCCCAGCTAAGCTCTCTTTGATGTGTTCAGGAACCGCATTTTTGACCGGCATTGTGGCATTGATCAATGCTCTGCAGTTGTTTAGCTTGTTCTGTAGTACCAACTTCACAGACAAACTAGGGGCGGCACGTAGGCGGGTGTCGGCGTTCGAAATTTGAATGTCATAATTTGACAATTTTTTTTTACATTATGGTCATAATGTACAAATTTTCAGATAAGAAATGAGTTTTTACCAAATAGTTTTACATTATGCTGGTCTTAAAGTGCGGTGTTTAGCCGCAGTAAAGAGGGTTTATGATACGTGTGTAGATAAAAATATAAACATCACTTTGCAGCTATACCCTGTATTGCATAGCATAATAAAGTTATTGATTTATTCATTCATTATAAATGTTGCATATTTTTAGCCGACTCAAAAATATGAGGTTTCTCAATTCATCAAGAACTTTTAGGTTTTTTTATCGAAGTTTATAGCGATTTCTCGAAGATGGATGAACCCATTTTTTTATTATTGTTTAATCGATAACTATAAATCGATTTAACTTTTCAGACGACCGGTTAGGCCTAGCGGGTAGTGACCCTGCTTACGAATGCTGACGGTCCTGGGTTGGAATCCCGGTAAGGGCAAATATTTGTGTGATGAGCATGAATATTTGTTTCTTAGTCTTGGATGTTTTCTATGAATTTACATAAGTATTTATCTCTATTAAATATATCGTCATCTAGTACCCACAACACTTCGTGTAAGATTGTTGACTAATATTTATCTATTTACTAATTTATTTAATTATTTAAATATTATTGGGAGACCTAGCCATCGTTGTATTGTTCATAGTAATTCGTGCATTTACTCTCGGGAAGCATCATTTTGTTAAGTTGAACTGATGAGGAAGGCCACAGATGGCCGCCGGAACTGCTAGGTATTCCAAAGGTTGCAAAATGATATGTTTATTAAGGTTGGTCGGTAACGTATACCCGTAATACGTACCTCACTTACTACAATCCTGTTTTAGTGGTTAGATTGACCGTGGCGCCACCGACCGGCTCTGACGGAAGACCAGCGTTGGTTGTAAACCAGTAAACCAGCCAGCATTATGCTATGTCAGGGTCCGTTTTGCGACAAACAAGCTCAACATAGAAATTTAGTATTATATATGAAGAAGCATGAAAGCCGAATAAACGCTGTAGAAATGAGGTCTTTGAGGAGTATATATGGAGTAGAGTAACATTGAAAGATAGATTGAAGAAGTTATAAGGGAACGCTGTGGATTGAAAGAAGATATAGTGACAAGGATAGAGAAAGGCCAGCTTAGATGGTTTGGTCAAGTTGAAAGGATGAATGAAAGGAGATTGACGAAACATATTTATACAGCGGGTGTGAAAGGAGCCGTTGGGCGGGGACGCCCAAGAAGGTCCTATAAAGACCAAATCAGCGATTTGTTAGTGAAGGGGCGAAATTCGAAGTACCCGTAACCGACGAGCTTGCATGAAGAGGCTTATGAATGTTGAGGAAGCGAGAGATGTATGCCAGGATCGTAGCAGGTGGAGGTCTTTGGTCTCTGCCTACCCCTCTTCCGGGAAATAGGCGTGAGCATATGTATGTATTATATATTAGTGTAAGTGCCTGTTTCGCAAATAAATCATTATTCTACTCTATTCTATTCTATTCTAATAATGCTTAAGAACCTGTCCACACGATGCGATGCGGCGCCACTGCGAGCTAAGAGTGGTGCAGTATGAACACGCTCGACAAATTGACGTAAAATAGACTACTATACTGGATTCGTCTAGTTATTGCAATAAGGAACAGCGAGTTAGTTACTGTTAGATCAATAGTAGATTGTTAACCGAGGGCTGAAAGGCACCCATTCCTGATGAGATGTTTTGGCGCTCGAACGAAGTGGGAGCGCCAATAGTTCGAGGCAGAAATGGGTGCTATCACCCGAGTAAAACACTCTACTTTTCATTACGAATACGAGGAAAGTAAACACAAGCCAGTTAAAATCAAAATTATTTTATTAAAAAACAAAGTCACTTGAAATCAAACTCAATTTCGAATATCACAAACACAGTCTAATGGAACTTCCATAGAAAAAATTGCACTTTTTTATTTAAGGTTTCCCGCCAGTTTAATAAATACCACTAATAAATACATAAAGTACATTATATTAATTATAAACATCAAAATGAATTTAAATGTCAACAAAACTAATAAATGAAGAATTAATCGTTTTATGGCTGTATAGGTTATTACCATTGCGTTGTTCAATATAAACTACGATTCATATATTATTTTTTTAATACTTTTCTGCTTTAGGGCAGGCATGTACCACTTTCAGCACGGTGCCTGGATGAACAATGACCCTCTTTCAGAGTATGAGTAATGAAAATAAGTTTTAAATGATGTGTCTCTGCCACTTTGTATGGGAAAAGGCGTAATGCTATAATAAGTTATGTTGAAAAGTATTCAATTTCAACTGCTAGTGACTTTATGAACAATAACTTAACCCTCTCAATAGCCATAAAATAAAACAAAAAATTTGGCATTAAAAAGCCAAATTAGCGGCCAGCCACCATGCACCGGCCAGGCATCATGGGAGATAGAAGAGAAATAACGGGAACTCTGTAAATGACGGCCCGAATGTTCGAGTCGGCATGGTGGTCTAGGATTTGGCCTCCATACTCATAGGAAATTCTTTATTCTTAATGTCTGGAATAATTATAAAAAAATATGTAATGTCTCTGGTATACCTCCCTATATGTCATATTAAAACATGGAGTGGATTAGTTGCTCCACAAGTGAGAAAAAAAATGTTGATTATTTTTTTGTATGGGAGAAAACACTTAAAGTACATTATTCCGGAACTAATTACAACTGATGGGCTGGTGCTCACATGATCTATTATACATGGCATACTGAACATAATGTTTTATAATTCATGCACTTTTCGGTGCAGCTTTGGAAGTAGTTATTTTTTGAAATTTTGAATTTTTTGTATCAGCTTTATCATTATAATCTTTGACATAATGAGATGCCAGCCGATCTCTTTGAGAGTGAAAATACCATAAAAATAATAGAAATGCAAATAATAACAAAAACAAAGTATTTTAAGTTATTTTATTTTATTCTTTTGATACGGAAATTACAATATGGTTAATATAATAATTAATAATAGCTTGTTAAAAAGTAAAAAAAATAAGGCAAAATACATCAATAACAATAAAACTGTCATTAGTCAACAGGCTGCTAATGATCTTTATTAACAATAATAGAGGTAATTTAAATATGTATAGATATACCAAATATTTGGGTAATCTCTTAGAATTAGAAACTATGTACTAATCACAAATATTTAGGTAATCTCTTAATTTAATGACATGATTCGTAATACCTATAAAACATACTGCAATAAAAATACAAATATTACTATGATATATCTAATAAAAGACGTCAAGGACAAAATGAAAAAGTGAGTCTTAGCTTAGTCATCATCACAGTCCTCTTTATCCGAGTCCATCAATGATGCATTAACATCAACAAATTCTATGTTTTCTTTATATATCGCTGAATCGTCATTAATTAGGAGAAGTTTCATATCATCAGTCACGAGCGTTTTTTTACCTTTTCTTAACACAGGTCTTATGCTAGACAGGTAGGGATCTGACGACACAAGAAGACTATAAAATATGTCTTCGTTGGTCGCTTCCCGACAAAATTTGCGCGAATGATGTTCCCGGATTTTTCTAAAGTCTTTGTTTCTAGCTTCCGATGCCTCTTCTGATAATTTTCCAATGGGAATAACATTAAAGTGTTTGATGATTTCAGCACCATGCAGTAAAAGTTTGTGGACACTCGAAGGCATGTTATACCAGCCATAGAGCTCTACATACATTTCCGGAGTAAGCCGCGCAAAACTTTCAAACGCTTCAATGTTAATGGGTTCCCCACAGGCAAGTACACGCAAAATTGTACCAAATCTTTGGATCAAACCCATTCGGGTTTTTTCTGGATAGCTAAAAAAAGTTCTGGCTGTGTTCCCGTCATTTGTGGTCCCCGAGCCTAGAACAAAAAATAATACTGCACTAGGAGAAGAGATATGGCTCAATCTTACTCGTATCCGGGCAAAGGCCTGTGCCCCTCGGTAGGGACATTAAATATACTTTAATAGGTATCAAATTTATATTTATAATATAATAATCAACTTGAAGAAAAGAATCGTTATGAAATAATAATTTTAACTCACCTTGTTTGACGATGTCTATTAAAAGGCCCATTTCATCACGGAACTTATGTTGTATTGCTTCTTTTCTACTTTTCATCAACTGCTTACTACTGTCATCTCTGGCTTGCCATTTCTTAAAGTCCAGTCTGTACGAAATATGGAGCAGACACTCCATACACCTGATCCACGCATGAAGAGTGGACAAACCATATTGGTAAATCTCTTCTGAAACTGGTTTTCTGTAAAGAAAATAAACAAGTTAGTAAAAAGGCAAGTAATGTAATGCAGAACGACAACATTATTTTATTACTTTATTGAATAACTCACTGTGAAACCTTTTCTAACTGATTCATTTTCGAAGGGGTAGCTCGACAAATGTCACAAGTCTGCGTTGATGTGTTTGATAGTGCAGAAGTGATTTTTCCATCTATCATTGTCATCAAGCATGGAATGCTTAACAGCGTGGCTCCCCATAATAGAAGGCTCCAGGGCAGCAATCTCGGCTTCTATTAGGGCTTGTTCTTGGCGTATATCTAACTTATTTTCGTTGACAAACTTGAAGAAAAGTGGTCTACACAGCGTTGTAGAAGATGGTTTTGAGTTTTCCCACACCACTTTCTCACCACATACAAAGCGCAAAGGCATAAAGGAGCACATGAATATACTGGAATCATCATCTCCGTCAGTTGCTTGCTTGTAAAGGTTTTGTCCCGAAGCTCCATCAAAGCCCCATTTGCAAATTAGCAACAGTTCTTTACCAGCCAGCGAATCTTCCAAACGTAAGAATTTTCCAAATCTAGCTACAGTTTTGTCCAAAACTGCTTGAAGCTGTACTCTTGCGCCACTTTTGTTGAATTCTGTGGTTTTTCTTGATGTGTAGACTTCCTTTTTTGCCTCTAGGATGGCATTGTATGCAGGATAAAGTGACACTCCTTCTGCTATTGCACTAGCTCTCATAGTCAGATATTGCCACTTTGATAGCTTCAAAGAGGTCAAAATACCTAAAGCTTTATCTGCGGAATATATGGGCACTGCTTTCTTCGGCTTCAATAATTCCTTTAACTTTGTTGCCTCTTCAGGTTTCTCGATAACAAGTTTTATTATATCTGCTACATCCTGGCTATCTGCTTTTAAACCTGTTGCGTAAGCAAGGCTTTGCGTAGTATTTGTTAAGAGTTCTTGCACTCTCCTTCTCTTCTGTAGGGGGCTTAACTCCTAAAACGGTTTCCTTTCAATCATAATTGATGTTGAGGTACTTACACTGCACATATCTGGTTGGCAGGTTGTTGATGCATCCTCATTTACACTGAAATGAGAACTGGAACATGGCTGTTTCTCTGCTGACAATAATGGTGTCATCTTTTCCTTCAAATTCTTAGGCCATATTATGTCTTTTCCCAACCATGTTTCAAACTTCTTGATAAATGTATGCCTCGCACGGCTAGACAAGATCCACTTTTGTTTCAAAGCGCATGTATATGTCTGGCAGAATTGTTTCAATTCTTTCTTTTCACTTTCTGATAAGTTAACCGCATTCACAAAAACTTCAAATAATACACTGGGCTCTGAGAAACAACTGTTATTTGCAACTAACATGAAAATGTCCAAATTGGTTACAAATCCTTCCATTATAACGCGGAAATGAATAGAACGTATGAAGTATAGTAAGCGCTTACAAGTGCGAGAAACTACTGAATTAACCCATCTTAAATGTCCCTATATATATTGCAATTCCCTTATTTAATGTTTGTCATTAAGCTTGAAACTAAACCATTACTATAACGATCTGGTTAGTCATTCAATGTAATTTCTTTAACTTCATTATTATTCATAAAAGCCAAACACGGGCTATTAACTAGCAATATCCCCAAAGTTATTACAACGGGCTATTAACTAACGACATCCCCAAAGTTATTGATGATGCACCTACATAAACACAAGTACCTAGTATTCATGTTTGCTGCATTCTACCTATGAACTACTCTCATTATGTCGAACATAAACGAATACGCTAATACTAAATATTCAAATTTTACCTAGTACCCTAGTCATGGTTGTTTATCTATCTAAGTATAATATTTATCTATATAAGTATGTGTATCGTTGTCTAACCCAGGATACAGGGAATCCTAGTTTGGGGCTAGAGCAATGTGTGTAAATGTGTAAATAGTGTCCAATTATTATTATATTAAATAATGAACCCAAGTATGGGTAATATGTTTTGTAAGATATTAGGTACCCATAGGTTTAGATGAAGTCGGTTTTTTCAATTTTTTACTTATTGTTTATTAAATATATATTGGGTGCTTACCTATGAAATTGGCGAATTTTTCTTACAGATTCAGGATTTCATAATTCGAGTTATTCAATAGCTATTTCCAGTTTTTTTTTATTGTTTTAAAATTAATTTCAATATTTTACATCTACTTATAAAAAAAAATCAGTTTGATGACTAAAATGTTATCTTCAAAATCAGTGCCTCCTAAATGTCATCCATTTTCATGATAATATTCGTAATATTTTTTTACAGCTGAGACTTTTCAAAAATTATATAAAATTTTCTGTTAGCTAAATGTTGTCTCATTCATACACACAAAGTTTATAAAATTAGGATCTGTCATTCCTAAAAAAATACTAAAATGTTTGTACTGAAAATTGAGTTAACTTCAATTTCTCCATACAAAACGCCAATTTCATATGTAAGGACCTAATATTATTATACCGCGTTAATTGCCAAATGCACAGACTACTGATCAAATAAGGTTCCACTTAAATCTCATACCGGGGAGCTGTCATTTTCTAGGCGATAGTTAGCGACTGCTTGACATTTGTCTGAGTGTACATAAAACTGTAAGTTTTGTGCACACCAATACATATTAAATTGTATCAGAAACTGAACTGGCTAACAGTTCAATTTAAAGCAAAGGTGACAGGTTTTTTTTACCTCAACCAAAAATAGCGGTGTTTTACGCAGGCTAATAGAATGAGCCGAATACAGCCATTAAGATTTTTGCCAAAAAGTTAAAAATTTGTTGCTGCGGACAGTTCTCAACGGCGCAAAGTGACCTCTAATGACAAAGGTAGTCAAATAGCTTTTTGTGAAATGTCGAAACTTTTTTTTGTTCGTCAGTTGTACGGACAAGTGGTCTAAGAAAGGGGATTCCATTGTCAGCAGCGGGACACAAAACAAGCTACATAAAAAAAAGTTGCATGGAAATATTGGGTTATGACGTCCATAGCACATTGTTGTCAAAAGGTGGTATTTTTTACAGGAAATTATGTTTTTATAATATAACTGCTGAAAATGTACAATTCTCAGATCGACGAGACATTTTGTTAATAACGCATGGCACGTCCGACATGATTCTAATACGCTTTTTAGGGTTCCGTACCCAAAGGGTAAAACGGGACCCGTCCGTCCGTCCGTCCATCACTCACCATCTCATGAACCGTAATAGTTAGACAGTTGAAATTTACACAGATGATGTTACTATAACAAAAAATACTAAAAAACAGAAAAAAAAAAATATTTATCTGTAATCTACATAGCAACTTATAAATGCACCTGATTACTTACATGGAGTGTGAAAGTAGCCGCACCAATAACTTTGTAAACAACATTTTGCTATGTAAAACCCAAACTATTCACTCCACACCATCCCTACCATTGTACGGTGGTACGGAACTCTTCGTGCGCGGGTTTGACTCGAACTTGACCGGTTTTTATAAATATATTGCTAGACGACCTAGACTGTAGCTGATTGGGATTAATATTTGTTTTCTTGTTTTTTGCATCCGTCTGTAACATGCCACAAGGAGATTAATTGATTGTTGTTCAAGGAAATCGGTAATGTAGATAAAGCAAATGTAGCTGGCAGCACTTTAGACTCTTTTGTTTGCCCTACCTATGACATTTCTTTCCAGAATTCTACAATGCTAAACAACACTATCGGATTATATAATATGCAGGTGACTTGTTTTTTAAATGTACGGGTAAGATTCTCGGCTAGCAAAATGTATTTTTTTTAAATCGCGTGATAACATAAACATTTATATACAGGCACATACATTGCTTCTGACCCCACACTAGGATACCGTGTCGTGGTAACCAAAAACAGCCACGTCACACACATATATCAACATCCAGGACCTAAAGGTTTTCTTTTTCTGTATCCCCAGCCGGGGATCGAACCCGGGACCTCTCGCATGGTAGGCAGAGCCACAACCGCTACGCCGCAGAGGTCGTCAATGATGCATTTCAAGTTTATATTTTATATCAAATTCGATTTCATGGTTGCTTACATAAAATATAAATATCTATATTTCAGCTCTGTGCCTTCGGCTTGACCTTTCGGAGATTACAGCTACACCCTACCTACGTCACAATCATTTCGTACGCCCCCCTCACGACTATCCATCCATAAAACCGCACCGAAAACCGCACCCTCCCCGCGCCCCGCGGCCGGCAGGCGCAGGAGGAGACAACGCGATGCGCGCGCTGCTGCTTTTAGTACGCTATGCGTCTTGCGTCCGCATGTCTTTTCGTACGTCATTTTTAACGTTATTGTAACGTTCGTTTAGTGAATTGTATTGGATCGTATCTGTATCCAGCAAAGGTAAGTTTTACTAATTACTTTTTTCAGATTTTCCATTCGAGTATATCGCTGACGAAAAGCTGTCGGCCACCCAGCCACAGCTGAGTAGTTATCACCGGAATAAAAGAGTTATATGTGTCACCATAAGATAGCCAAAACCGTTAGTTGATAAACTAACGCGGTAGTTGATCAACTATCGACAGACAGTAAACCAGACCGAAAGGGTTTAGAATTTACGTTTCTTTTGTTCTCACATAACACCTAACCTAACACGAAGAATATTCGGGAGCTTCGCTGCGCTTAGTCTTGAACTAAGCTACCACAGTGTTTGCCCTGGTATTGCGTTTGCGTATTATAAATCTGGTTCTGCCCCGTGTCGGGCGGCCGGAGGTCTGCCACCTATCAAAAGAAGAAGTACTCAGGCAGAAGGTAGAAGCGGGGGTCTTGAACAAGCTCTGTTTTGCTCTGCCAACTGCTGGCCTGGTCAAGGCGTTCGATTGGGATGCAGACCACTTGTCAGAGAAGCACTACATGAGTGCACTACACTACAGGCTGAAGCTTTTGGATTGGGAGTTTGCTAGGGCCCTGATTCTTGGTCCGCCTGCAATATATAATAGAATAAGGGGCTCAACAGTCTGCACAGAGTTCTTAAAGCAGTCTGTGGAGCACATTAGACCACTCTTTCACACGAGGGAGGAGGCAGACCAGATACTCTCAGGAGAGCTGTCCTCTTCATGGGAGACTTTACGGAGGAGCGCATCAAGTGGGAAAAAAGAGGCGTCTCTGGATGGTAAGCGGATCACATCTCATCGTAAGAAGAGCAGACTTGATGAGCTAGAAGAGAGAATGGAATCTAGGTTCAAAAAATGTACAGCTTCTCTTGCGAACCTGAAGCGCTCTTACAGTCCAGCTTCAAGTGACTCGGAGGATGCAGAGGAAGGCAGAGCGTCTGACCACGTTTACAATTCTAGCGACGAGAGTGATACAGCGACGTGGAGGGCGCCTTCTTTGGATGGACTTAGATCTGGCGGGATCGAGATGGAAATTACTTCTCATATTAAGGATTCGGGCCCCCGATTCCTGAGCCTGCTGCCATTAGGATGGAAGGTGTTGAATGCCAGAGACATGGCCAAGCTTCCTGGAGCAGGATCAGATATAAGGTCATGGAGAAGGTTTTACAGGCGTCTCCAGGTCAACTTAGAGCTCGGTTCTCTAGGGAATCAGGGCTCCCGTGGCTAGCGAAGCAGGACGGGATTCTGGGTACTGCGGTTCATGGCTTTCTGCTTCAGAGGAATGTCGTCTCAGAGGAGCTGACGAAACTGGAGAAGAAACCTCCGGAGTCTTCGGAACACATAAAGGACATCCTAGCCCCGTCAGCTCCCCTGAGATCGATTTCAGTCAACCTGCTCCAATTTGTCTGTGCCCATAGGGCGGAGACAATTGAGGGTAGAAGGAAATCTTTTAAAACGAGAAATGAGGCCCTGGAAGGTGGCCTGCAGTACATCCCTCCCTGTGCAACTCACTTATTCGATGAGAGATCACTGACAAATTTCTCGAAAGACTATGAGGGAGTTTCTCAAGTCCCAGTCGGGAAAGTTTCCCAAATCAAAATTTTCGGGCTCTAATAAGAGCCACTTTCGCAAGTAAGGTGGTGGTAGCCAAAATCCAAGGGCCAATGGAAGGGCCGAGGCCCATCTACTCCGTCGATCTCTTGAGACCGGTCTTCCACTGGCGCCTCGTCTTCCTCACGCACTTATCGTGGGCAAGTTAAGTGGTGGTGGAAAGGACCGTGAATATTGACAAATTTCGCGGGGGGCAGTTGGAAAACTATCTGCCTCAGTAAAGGGCTCTGGGTGCCCCGGAGGTAGTGCTGAAGACCATTTCAGGATATAACATCACCTTTGTAACCATACCTTCATCTGTGCCCCTGCAGAGAGCGCAGGTATTAGGAATATTCGCGACAGAAACCTCAGATAAGACAAGGAATTAGAGTATTTACTCCAATCAGGGATTATAGAAAGATCAGAAGCGAGTACCGGATTTCTCTCCCGAATATGTCTAGTGCCAAAATCTAATAGAAAAATATGCCAGATCTCCGACCTTCGTCATCTCAACAGGTCCCTAAATCCACCAAAGTTCCGCCTTATAATCAAAGCCACATTCCGGCATTTCTCCAACCGGGCGACTACATGGGGAAGTTGGATATTAGTCAGGCCTACTTCCACATTCCCATAAAGGCGGGGCACAGGAGATATCTTTGTTTCGTCTACAAACGACAACTGTCGGCGACTTTTCCAAATGGCTTGACTGCCCTTTGGTCTTTCCAGCGCTCCTCTGGCATTCGCGCGGGCAGGCAATTGGGTTCCGAATCTTCGAAGAGAAAAAAGGTCTCACAGTCAAACAGTGCTCAAATCAAAAATCCCAACGAAAAGAAGTCGCGTTTAATAAAGGAGATTTTTCGAGTCCTAAAAGATCAAAACTAGTCCTGGAAAACAGGGATGTCTTTGGTAGGAAGGCTAAGATTTGCCTCATTTGTGACATCCCTAGGTTGACTCAACTCGCGGAGAATCCAAAGAGCAACTCGAAAGCTAGTAGAACAACGCCTTTTCAGATAATAATGTTAAGAAAGGATGCGTTTAGGGATTGTGAATGGTGTCTCCAAAACATAAAACGACCGGGCCGAATCTTTCTTCCAGACCCTACTTTTTTTCTGACCACTGATGCGTCAGACGAGGGTTGGGGTGAGCAGCTGAACGATCATCATACTTCGGGGCTCTGGAAAGAGAATAGCGTTCTTGGCACATAACAAATTCCAAATTCCAAATGTCTTTATTACTGTAGATATTTACATATTCTTAGAATCCGTCATGTTTTGCCACTTTTCCACCTTGGACCACTATGGGAGAGGAAGGGCGTAGAAAATCCCACAGATTGATTTTTAGGTCTCTTTTAAAAATACTTGTGCTTAACTAATACAATTATTATAATATGAATTATCATAATTAATAAGCAATAATTAATAAGGAATAAATAATTACAAAATAATTAACAGCAAGGTCTGTGTTGAGCCAGATTAACCCCATACAGTATACAAGATACAGTCCCGTCATTTAAGTAATCTTGAACATTGTAATATCTCTTTTTCGACAACGTCGCTTAAACATGGTTTTTTAATTGCTAAAATGGCAATTTCAAGATATATAGGTATCTTGTTGTAGTAGAGAATGCACTGACCCTTGAAAGAACATGAAAAATCTGCTCAGGGATTTTGTGAGGGGAAAATCCATAATGTTGCAATCGTACAATATGGCCGTAGTCTCTTACCTTCGGAAACAGGGAGGCACAAAATCTTTGGTCCTCTTGGAGGAGACCACGAGAGTTCCTCTGTGGGCCGAGGACCTGGACGTGACTTCATCCGGTTTATCTCCCAGGTCGATACAACTCCACTGCGCATTGTCTCTCCAGGAGAAAGGAGCTGCCGGATTGGCATTTGGACAGCGTCGTCACACAGACGGTGTTCCTCAATAAATAGATCTGTTTGCCGCTGTTCGGTCGCAAGTTGTCCCTCAATACGATGCGATAGATGCAACGTGAACAACGCTCGAGAATCTAAATTCTCGAGCTTTGTTCACAAATTCGTTCAGTCAGAGTTGGAATTATCAGGTGGCCTGGGTGTTCCCGCCACCTCCTCTGATACCCAGAGTCCGTCGTCACCTAAACAAGGCGAGAGGTATATTTCTCATTGTGGTTCCCCGGTGGGAGAAAGTGTTTTGGAGAGACGATCTGAAGCTCAGGGCATTAGAAGCCCCGTTCCAGATTGACAATGTGGGTCAACATCTTCTCGACTTGTCGTCAAACCAACTCCCATTGAGAACAGAACTTCTTCATTTAGAGATTTGGAAAATACGGGGTGGAACGATCTAGTCATCGGCTTAGACCGTGAACTGCACTGCGCATTGTCTCTCCAGGAGAAAGGAGCTGCCGGATTGGCATTTGGACAGCGTCGTCACACAGACGGTGTTCCTCAAGAAATAGATCTGTTTGCCGCTGTTCGGTCGCAAATTGTCCCTCAATACGATGCGATAGATGCAACGTGAACAACGCTCGAGAATCTAAATTCTCGAGCTTTGTTCACAAATTCGTTCAGTCAGAGTTGGAATTATCAGGTGGCCTGGGTGTTCCCGCCACCTCCTCAGATACCCAGAGTCCGTCGTCACCTAAACAAGGCGAGAGGTATATTTCTCATTGTGGTTCCCCGGTGGGAGAAAGTGTTTTGGAGAGACGATCTGAAGCGCAGGGCATTAGAAGCCCCGTTCCAGATTGACAATGTGGGTCAACATCTTCTCGACTTGTCGTCAAACCAACTCCCATTGAGAACAGAACTTCTTCATTTAGAGATTTGGAAAATACGGGGTGGAACGATCTAGACATCGGCTTAAACCGTGAAGTTGCGTTGCTGCTTCAAAAAGCATCGCGGGACCCAACTTGGCAAACGTATGGGTCAGCTTGGAAACAATGGGTCTCGTGGTGTAAAGAAAATGGGCTAAGAGCCAATGAGCCGAGACCCCAGGAGCTAGCTTCGTACCTAGGTTTCTTGGCTATGGGGTCAGAAATCTCGCTTATGCCACGATTCTTGTCTATAAATCGGTCATCGTCGCACTAGCAGACCCGGCTAATGAGATTCGTCTTGCATCTTGGACAATGATCAATGTTTGTCGTCGTTGGATCAGATTTGTAATGCAAAGGACTTGATATAATGGTTGCAATTACATTCATCGGATAGCGACTGTATATTTAAATTTTCACGGCATATAGCCCTATTACTTTTGCTGGCATCGGGTATAGTATTGATGATAAACATTGTGAATGGAGCGACTCGGCCATTTTATTCTGGCCTATGTTTGGGTCTAAAACAGATAATGGTAAGGTTTGTCGATCTGGCTGGTCGCTGACTCGTTTCAGGGCGGTTCACCAGGCAAAGTGCAGGAGCACTTTGCCTGGTGAACCGCCCGCGGTTAGCTATTTGCAAGATAATTAATAAATATTTACTTATTTTTAGTTGTAATTGATGGTCTTCCTTAGCCTAGGAACCTGTCCTGATTTCTAATACATTCATATTTGTTATATTTAAAGAGATCCCTCTTATTAATAATAAATAATTAAGTACAAATACAGTCATGTGATGTTAAAATTCTTATTTATAAGCTAAGTACGAAATAAGTCTAAAGTAGTATTGTATCGTTATAACGTGAGATTTAAGTTCATTTTAATGGCTTTGAGCTGTATTTTAACATGTCTATTGGCATTGTTTAAATAAATAAGTTTTTATTTCAAATACCAAGTTTCTGCATTAATCAATCCCATTTTAAGAAACATGAGGGCAAGTCACAGTACACTATTTGAACCGGCAGAAACACTTCTCCGAAAGGTCAAGCCGAAGGCACAGAGCTGAAATAGAACCGTTTTCCACCCCGTAGGGAAGAAAACTATTAATTCAGGTCTTGCCGAGGCTTGACCTGACCTCGTTGAGGTACTAAAAGCAACAGCGTGTGCTTCGCGTTGTCTCCGCCCGCGCCGGCAGGCAGCGGGGTACGCGGAGGCACCCCGCAACCCGCGCTCTGCGGGTTCATGAATGGATGGTCGTGAGGCGGAATTATCAAATGATTGTGTAATTTCCTTAAGGTCAAGCCTCGGCAAGACCTGAAATAATAGTTTTTATCCCTTCGGGGTGGAAAACGGTTCTATTTATGTTTTTTCCTTCGCTACACGGACCCCTTCTACCCTGTATACGTACTTGTCTTGACTATAGTTAAGGGGGCATATTTACTCATGTCCTAATATTTACCTGGGTAGTGCTGACAAGCTACAATCAACATGAAAAAAATCCAAGTTCTCGAAAGAGAACGTAACCATACAGTGAAATCAGTAACAACAAGTGACATTTGCGAAATTAACCAAGTTGTCAGACCGCTATTAATTAAGAAAGTGATTGACTAAAGGTTAGGTACTGCGTAACGTAACATGTTAACTAATTAACTAATTCAAATTCAAAATTCTTTATTTTATTTAAATATCAACATATTATGTCCTCTTACGTACATTGGACTACTGTGGGAGCAGAGGGCGAAGAGTTCCCACAGAGCATTGAATAGTGAGATATCTGTGATAGTTACTTATATAATATAGTAATTAATATAGTTTGCGCCGGGCCTGGGATGACTTAGAGGAATCTCCTTTAAGAAAAAAGGAGTTAAAGACTAAATTACTCAATCCTTTTAATTTTTGGATAGGGTGTTAAAGAGTTAAATTTTCTGAAAATAGACTTTAACACCTCAGAAAAATCACCATATAACAAATCATTCCTGTTAAATTATCATTACACACAGTGTATTATGTACTACACAAAACGTTACACGTTGACAAATTTCCCAAAAGCGTTACAATGAAGCCGTTCTTTTTTTGTTTTTATAATAATTTATCTCCTTTACTAAACAGTAAACAATGTTAATCATTGGTCATTATACACTATTGATAAAGGCCCTACAAAGGGTATAATGCCTTCTTTCGGAAAAAATAGTTATTTGTGCAACAAGAGAGCAAAGTTCATTTTTGCTGCGAGTGCTTGTTTGAGTCCCGAGTGAGCGAAGGATTCTATATTTGAACCACGAGCGTAGCGAGTGATCCTACTTTAGAATCCTGAGTGAGCGAGGGAATCAAGGCACGAGATGCAAATAATTTTGGTCTCGTGCTGCACATACAACTTTTCATTTCAGCAATGAGAACATACCAAAAAAGAGAATGAAAAATAAAACATTGAAAAATTAAACGAAAAACATGACGACTGCTGCAGTTGTGGCTCTGGTTAGATGCGAGAGGTCCCGGGTTCGATTCCCGGCTAGGGGGACAAAAAAAACCAAGGTCTTGGATGTTTATAAGTGTGTGACGTCACTGTTTCTAGTTCCCACGACACAGGGTATCCCAGTGTGGGGCCATGTATGTGTCTGTATGTAAATGTAAATGTTTAATAAACTTTAATGTACAAATAACATTTATTGTATTTTTTCTTGATAAACTTAAAATGCGGAATATTTATCTAATTGTATTATTTATCAATTAAAATGGCTAGGAGATAGTACTTATAAAATAAGCACGATTATTTGCAATTTAATACCACAGGTAGGTATTTGAATTAAAAATCGATAGCACTACATATCTGAGACATTGACGAAATCGCAAACAGCCAAAGAAGTTCGAATCATAAATCGATACGCGTTGGCTGTTTTCGAATTCGCCTACGTCCGCGGCATCCAAAATAAAAAAGCTACTTTGCCTCACTCTGTGACTAAAATGCAATTTTACACACTGTTTACTCGTAGCAAAAGCCTCTTGTTCGAGCTGCGGAGGTGAAAAGGAAATTGTGCTCTTCAAAAGAAGTTTTTCCTTTTTTATCCGACCGGAACAGCTAGAAGCTGTAACTTTTGTGGGTTACGCGGAAAATTAAATTGGCCAACTGCGTGTCGGATTTCGCACATTTAGGGTTCTGTAACAAATGTATAATAGAACAGGGACATTTACCAGGGTAACCAGGTGCATTTATAAGTTTGTATGTGGTTTACATTTAAAATAAACTGTGCCGGTCGACTATGTTAGTCATATTTTCACGTAATGTTAAGATAAGTTGACGACCGTCACAGATAAGGTATATTTATATTCATCACGCACTATGTCTTATGCACGTCATTAATAACATGTACCAACCTTGCATATAAGCTAGGATTCCCTATAATAAATTAGTCTAGTCTAGTCTGGTATTTGCGCGCATCTCAAGCCTTTTACTTTACTCCCGAAGATGTCGCTCTCCTTATAATTGGCACTGGCAAATAAACCTTGGCAATTTCGAGTAGGTTTCCCTGTAATCTTTGGCTTAAGCCATATTCAATATTTTTTTTATAATTTTAGACGGTAGTTTCGGAGATAAGGGCGGGGGAATGGTCTTTTTTTGCACTTTTTTGATCAAAACTTGGGAAAAATTATCAAAACTAAAATAAAAAATAAAACAATTTTGAAATGTTTATAAAGAGCCCTTTTCAACCATATCCTACATGACTTATAAAGGTGATTTAATTTTTACGTTTTGTCATTTTACCCCCTTCACTTTTTTGTAGGTTATTTTTTTTCACATTAGACTTGAATTATATTGCGGTTATCAGGATAAGTATATTTCCAGAAGATTTCAAGACTCTATCTCTAATAGTTCCTGATAAAAGTGCCTGTGACAGACGGACGGACGGATGGACGGACACGCGAGTGATCATAAAAGGTTCCATTACATCCATTGAGGTTCCATTACCCTAAAAATCATTTTTTTTTCAACATTAGGCACATACGTAAAAATAATCATAATTACTAAATTTTACCCGCCTTGTTCATAAACGTCTAATAAACCTATTTTAACTATAATGCCGTTATAATTCGTTTGTCATTGTCTGTCACTTTGAAATTTGTGTTTTTGTGAGAAAAGGACAAAGCACATTTTAGCTGTCATAGGTTTGTTAAGTTGTATAAATAACGAGGTAAGACTATAAGGTCAAACAATAGTAATAAAAAAAAACTTCGGAAGAAAATGTTGTCTAAAAAAATTTACTTTGGTGGCTTCTCGTTCCTTTATTTGCCAAATAAAAAATAAACAATAAAAATACAGTATAAATCTATTTAACAAGTTCTACACAACAATACCCCACTCCATAAGGTAGGTCAAATATTTTCGCGCCCCTCTGTAGCTGTATGGGTGCTCCCCTTAAAAACACTTAAAAATATTTTTTAACTATTTTCATGGCTTTGGGTCAACAAGATGTTCCCGCAACAAACATCTGAAGACTGTAGCTACAACCGTTTGACTATAAAACCTGTGCGACAGAACATACGGACGGACGGACACTTGCGTGACAGCAATAAGACTCTATTTGGATCCTCCGAGTACTGAACCCTAACAAAAAATGTATCGTCGTCAGACCACAGTGAGATTTGAACCGTCGACCCTTGTAATTCGATTCCGAACGTTCTCCGCGGCGCCACTGAGCCACTCATCAATTCATGCAAAACGCAGCTATGTCCGCCTATCCTCCCGCTAGGTGGCGCTGGTGTAGTCGGAGGCGAACAGGGTACGGAACCCTAAAAATTAAATAATAATAATAATACCTTGGAAACTATTACACACATTTATCTAGCCCCAAACTAGGATTCCCTGTATCTTGGGTACTAGACAACGATACACATACTCATATAGATAAATATTATACTTAGATAGATAAACAACCATGACCAGGGTACAAAAATCCGTTCTCATCAAACAAATATTTGCCCCCACCGGGACTCGAACCCGGGACCCTTGGCTTCGTAAGCAGGGTTACTGCCGACTCGGCCGTTCGGGTCGTCGATAAATAAACGTTGAGATTTTTATTTGACGTCAACTGCTAACGTGTGCCTTTGCTATCATTTGTGGGAAAATCCGCGTCAATAAGGAAGAATGCGTGTTAGTTCAATCCAACTTACACTCAAATGAGTAACATGACTGAGCTCCTAGCTAGTAGAGCTAGTCTCTAACCTTATTCACATAACAACGAAGTAACGACCCGAATGGCCGAGTCGGTAGTGACGCTGCCTACGAAACCAAGGGTCCCGGGTTCGAGTCCCGGTGGGGGCAAATGTTTGTTTGACGAGAACGGATGTTTGTACCCTAGTCATGGTTGTTTATCTATCTAAGTATAATATTTATCTATATAAGTATGTGTATCGTTGTCTAGTACCCAAGATACAGGGAATCCTAGTTTGGGGCTAGATCAATGTGTGTAAAAGGTGTCCAAGGTATTATTATAAAAAAAAAAAAAAAATAATAATGACAGTTCCACTGTTACCGCTTTTTGGTAGAAAAAAAATTGTGATGGGTTAAGAATGATTTAGTTCATTCTATTGTCTCAATTATATCTTATTGACTGCATTTCGTGTGAACAAGCTATACTATGAATAAAATGAAAAGTAATATGTTTTTATACCATTGCGGTTAACGAGAGGGAGAATATAATACTATTACTCACAAAAAGTGGACACAATTTGCTTCTGCTACCTCAAATGGAAATAAAGCATAATGCTATCTAATGTCACAGTAAATTGTGACAAACATTAATTACTAATTCCGATTGTAAAAAATCACTCTATTCAAAATATACAGATTTTCATTCCATTTAGAATGAATGAGAACATCACTACCAAACTGTACATGGCAACATTATTTCAAGAATTGACATTTGATGTTGTCAGTTTACTTCGTTTTTATGTGAATAAGGGTATAGTGGTTACATGCTCGCTTCTCAAGCAGGAGATGCCGGGTCGAACCCGGTGCTGACGACGTACCAATAAGATAAGTAAAAGGTGATATATCGACAAAATCGATTGGTTTTGAAGTTATTTCTCTGCTGTTCAAAAGAATGCTAAATAAATTAGTATAACAATTTTGGGACCTTTTTAGGGTTCCGTACCCGAAGGGTTCCAAACGGGACCCTATTACTAAGACTTCGCTGTCCGTCCGTCCGTCCGTCCGTCCGTCTGTCACCAGGCTGTATCTCAAGAACCTAGCTAGCTAGAGAGTTGAAATTTTCACAGATTATGTATTTCTGTTGCCGCTATAACAACAAATACTAAAAAACAGGATAAAAGAAATATTTAAGGGGGCTCCCATACAACAATTCTTTCAATACCACATACAAACTTATGGATGCACCTGGTTACGTACATGGAGTGTGAAAGTAACCGTACCAATAACTTTGTAAACAATATTTTGCTGTGTAAAAAACAAACTATTCACTCCACACCATCGCTTCCATTGAACGGTGGTACGGAACCCTTCGTGCGCGATTTAGACTCGCACTTGACCGGTTTTCTAGATTTGTGTTATCAGAAACGCGATTGGAGGAATTTCGCTAGATATAAATAATCATTGAAATATTTCTAAATTTACAATTTTTTTTCATTTTCTGTCTAATTGGAATAGCACAGACTTCAAAAATTTTTTTAGATTATTAGTTGACAATACCTAAATTACCTGTAATGGAAATTTTCATAGCTATTTGAGTTAATTTAGTATTAAAACCGACTTTTTGTAATTTTTCCACGATCCTGTCTCTCTCACACTGCGGGTCTTTCCTCGGAGACCTTTGCACGGACTAGGTATCCCTGTATATTATGTGGGAGTTCTAACGTTGATGAGAAATATCGTGAGGAAACCTTCACTCTCCATAGCTGCGGTGATGGGCTAGCCCCCTGTCACGCAAAGTGGAGTATTTAATAACTCGCTAAACGTGGCCACAATGTGCCACTGCCACCCCGTATGGGTAAAGGCGTGACGCCATCGTTGTCTTTATGAGTGACATAACCTAACTAACTAACTAGCGTACCGGTTTTTCTTAAACGCCAGCTCCATTTTGCGTGACGAGGGGCAAGCCCATCGCTTAAACGAGTAATGTTATTAAATTATCAAGAATGGAAATCTATTATAAGGCACTGTATTATAGGGGTAAATAAGTTTTATTATTTTTTAATAGGAGAAGTTAAATACCCCCCCATTTAACTGACAAATACTAAAGTGCTAAACTAAACATGGCCGGGGCAAATCTCAACCTATGCATCTTTATTAATCTATGTCCTATTGCCCTTCTTATCCTCCGAAAAGGAACGCTAATACCGTAGGTAAGTGAGGGACAAAGCTATATATAGCGCTTTATTTTGCTACGATTCCTTTTCGGAGTCTCTGCCACCTCGCATGGGAAAAAGAGTATTTATTTGTTTTTTATTAACAATAAAGACATGGCTAGATAAAGGCGTTTATCAGCAGGCAACAAGTAAAACGGTCACGATAATTTTCAACCTTGAACGCAGTCAATTCTATTTACGTCGTGATGACGTCACATCTGCCGCGCCACGTCGCTCGATAAGGTAAGCGTGTTTTCACAAGCGATATCAACCGGCCTTGTGGCGCAACGGATAACGCGTCTGACTACGGATCAGAAGATTCCAGGTTCGAATCCTGGCAAGGTCGAAAGCAAAGTTATTTTTGCTTTTTGTTTTTATTGTTATTAGTTAAATTAATAAAAAAATATTGAAACAACCTACAAATATACAAATATCCAACTAAAGTTGTTGAAAGACATTCAGGCGCTTCAACTCATTTCTGGAAGCTGCCACTCAGTGCGATTTGTTTGCGGATGAATGAAAAATGTAAGGCAAGAACTTTTGGCGATATGTGAGCATGAGGAATGCATTATCAATTTTAATAGTTATAATCATGATAGCCCGCCGCATGTTTTTACGATGTTTATATTAGGTCCTTACCTATGAAATTGGCGTCTCGCCGTACTGGCCACTTTGATCTCAAATATCTCCTCTATGGTTAGGAATTCCAAATTCAAATTTATAGAGCTATTTACTCATGTATTTGAGTTTCTAAAATTATAATTCATTTGTTTTTTCCTTAATTGTTTTTTTTCTTGCGTCACTCAGCTTACAAAATGGAAAACTTGAAATATCGCGTTATTTACGAGTGTGAGTTCTACCGTGGCACCAGTGCTGCAGAAACGGCTCGAAGGATTAATGATGTGTATGGCGACGGTGCCGCAATAGAAAACACAGTGCGTTTTTGGTTCCAACGTTTTCGTTCTGGAAATTTCGACCTGCAGAACAAGCCCCGTGGACGGCCGGAGGCCAAAGTTGATAATGAGGAATTGAAGGCTATTGTGGAAGCGGATCCATCGCAAACCACGCCCGAGTTAGCTGCAGGCTGCGGTGTTAGTGATAAAATAGTTTTAATCCACTTGAAGCAAATTGGGAAGGTGAAAAAGCTTGAAAGGTGGGTACCTCACGAACTGAGTGAAGCAAATCAACAAACGCGCGTTGACTGCTGCGTTGCATTACTCACCCGGCACAATAATGAAAGGATTTTAAATCGAATACCTGTGATCATGAAAAGTGGATCCTGTACGATAATCGGAAGCGCTCATCGCAATGGCTGAACCCTGCCGAACCAGCCAAACCATGCCCCAAGCGAAAATTGACTCCAAAAAAGTTACTTGTGAGCGTTTGGTGGACTAGTGCTGGTGTCGTTCACTACAGCTTTCTTAAATCTGGCCAGACGATTACGGCAGATGTCTATTGTCACCAACTGCAAATCATGATGGAAAAGCTAGCTGCTAAACAACCGAGGCTGGTCAATCGCTCTAGGCCACTGCTGCTTCATGATAACCCTAGACCACACACTGCACAACAGACGGCTACCATATTAGAGGAGCTTCAATTGGAATGTCTAAGACATCCACCGTACTCTCCGGACCTTGCTAATAGAAGCTCATCGAGTAAAAATACCCTCGCAGATGGCAGTCATAATGAATTTACAGCCAACTGGCTAGCACAGGCGCACAATTTGCATGCGGTAGTTTCCTTAATCGTTAAGACCCTACCCTAGCCCATACCAAATTTCAAAGACTTGGCAAAAAGTTCATGATTCTCAAGAATTGTAGAATAAATGTTATTAATGTAAAACTTAATAGGGAATAACTGTCTCCCAAGATACAGCACTTTACTAGTTAGGGAGACAGGCAACCAAATTGTATTGTGTACTAACCTTTTTGTGAATAAATAATTTTTACTGTACTTTTTACACTAAAGTCAGTCGCGCTCGCCGCGGCTCCTATTCTCCGTTCGTCCAATCTGGACGCACCATGTGTCGAAGTGGCTGTATTTTTTTTTCTAAGAAGTGAAGGGAAGAATAAGCAGGTTAGCTGTAAGAAATTTCTTTTTAGAAATAAGCTCACCTTTGCATATTGCTCTTGATATATTTTCCATTGTGTTTTCTGTGCAATAAAGAATTATTATAATTATTGTTATAAGGGAAGGTTAAATGGAAAGTACTTAAAATATTTTAGAACTATTATTGATATCGTGAAGACTATTTTTTTTCGACCCGGATAGAACGAAGCAGGAAAATCCGCTGAATCCGATTAAGTACAAAACTCAGCTTCGATGTCGCTTGATAAATAACTAAAGAGCCGTTCACCCGTTTACCGTTCTGTATCAATGTGTCAATAAATTGATTAATAATAGATTTCCTACGAGTTCGCAAAGGCTTATATTTATGAACCGAGAAGTTTACGGCACGAGCCGAAGGCGGGGGTCGTAGCGAGGTTCGTAAAGAAGCCTTTTCGAACGAGTTAGGAATAGAATTTTTCCGCCTTGAGATCCCAAAATCAAGCGGCGAAAAAATATTTTTTTAAATCTAATTTTTCTCAAAAAATTGTGCTTTAAATATGTTATGAGGAAATATTACGTGAAAATCCGTCTGCAGGGTTCCGTACCCAAACGCGCCCTACTTAGACTCCACTGTCCGTCCGTCTGTCTGTCTGTCAGTCAGCGAGCTGGATCTCATGGACCGTATGTAAAGAGTTTTTTTACAGAATGTGTACAGCAACAAATAATGATAACCACGGAATTTCAAAAAATAAAGGTTGTCCACATATATGTATAATAGGAAGGAACCGATTTTTTATCCTGGTCAGTACCCCTTTATTATTTTCACGGACCCCTGAACACGGAAACCCCTTCACGCTTGACATGGCATAACCATTCATAGATTGAAACTACGGAAGACTTCGGATCAATAACTTTAGCTACCTACAGATGAGCAGAATTAATTATATATAGAAACAAATGATGTAATTTCTCTTCCCAGCTCGGAGGCAAGCATTACAAGGAAAACAGTTAAAAATTACCAAATTAAGAAACCTCGTGGTCGTAGAAAGATCAGCTCGGCCAGATGTCGTTTTCGATGTGCGATTACCGCCAGGCCACGGACGCTATAATTTTAATATTTATGTATATTCCCGCGTCACTCCACCTCCGGCTCATCTCGTTCTCTGTACACCTACAAGTTCACCCAGTCGTACGACCATAGTCGTGCGAGCGATGTTAATTAGGGAAACGCCGAAGGGATTAAGGGACCCAACTCAATGTCACGAGGGCTCAATCTCGCACTCGAAGGGGTGTGCTGAGAGGTTCATGCCACTACAAATGGGATGAAATGCGGTTGAGTACCTCCATGAAGGGTGATTGCATACATGTTATTTATTCGTCGCGTCGTTCTTGACTAAATATAACATTTTCAGCTCTTCAGCTATTTAACTCCGAGGGCTAGTCAAGCTCGCAATTTGCTTGACTTATGCCTTCTATATTAAACTGGCAGAATCGTTTACTAGGATGTAAGGGGTTTGCATATAATACAATATTGGCTATGAATGAAGGAAATTCGCCTGTGCCACTAAAAATCACCAAAATAATGTATATTATGTGGCGGATAGCTGTATAATTACAATGTTTAACAATACAGCTATCCGCCATGTTATGCTGAACACCATCAGAGCGGAAATTACGTCAATGTAAGGTAGGTAAGTAAGTAAGCGTTCAAAATTTAGGCAAAAAAAAACGTCAGTCCTTTTCAAAATTGTGACGTCATGATACTCTGGCGTCACAATTTAAATTTTATGCGCGGGATGTTCACATTATTTTCAATTAAAATCGATTCGCGCCTTAATGCATTGCAAGAGAATATCGCTGTAATACGTCAACAAAACAATTAAATAAGAGTGTTGAATTTATGTCCGAGAAACACGATGACTGCTGAAAAGAATTGACGCACTAGAATCACAAATACGTGATGATAAAAAATATATTTTGTCAGTAGAAGATAAATAGAGTCTAGAGAAGAAGTCTCGCTCTATATGTGTCGAAATAAGCAACATCCCGATAAAACCTGAGGTCAGGACCCCCGAGACTAAAGCTAGTCTATGCGAGGTCCTCAAAAACCTGTCACATGTAGGTCTGCCGATTTATGAATGAGAGATAAAGGACATTTACAGAACTACACATATCAAAGACACACGAAAAGGTCTCGAGACCGATTATTGTCGAATTCTGCACAAAAAAAGGAAGCACTACTATCAGCGCTCAAACAAAATCTTCAACACGAAAAAACAGAACGTATACTACTCATCTGGGTATTATTACACCTAAGAAAGGTATTTTCGTCTCTGAAACAGAATGTATACCACTCATCTGGGTATTATTACACCGAAGAAAGGTATTTTCATCTCTGAAACACTCATTACCCCTAAGACGCAACGGTTGTTCTATATGGCTCGAGAATTTGCGAAGGAGAATAAGTACAACTTCTGCTGGTCTTCTCAGAGCGTAGGTAGTCTTCAGCCTTATCGCGAGTGACAGTGATTTGATCAACAAAACTTATTTTATTAAAATTCCTGAAGTATTCGTCTCCTCTATACTGTAATTAATAATGTTAAAAACCTAAATCACATATTACATAAATACATACAAACACTTATACATATTATAATACACTTATTTGTTCATTTTACAGACATACACACACAACAAACAGAAAAACACACAGAATCTACACCAACACCCGCAAAAACAAACAGTAATTCACATATAAGCCCGTGACAAATAATCAATATTGGTATTATTCAGAAAACAAAACAAACCAATAATTTAACCAAACAAATAACTAAAATAATTAAGTTCAGCATAATTTAATTAGATACAATATAAAAATAATCCACATTCGATAATTTAATAGTAGTTTATGTGACTGATACATAATAGAGGGCATTAAAACTCAAGAGCCACTCGAGAGTTTTAATGCCTAATTATGTACAGTTACATACACTAGTTTATCTACACACATATCATAAGCTCTCTTTGATGTGTTCAGGAACCGCATGTTCGACCGGCATTGTGGCATTGAGTTGTTTAGCTTGTTCTGTAGTAAACTTCACAGACAAAGTAGGGGCGGCACGCAGGCGGGCGTCGGCGTTCGAAATTTGAATGTCATAATAGAAAATTTACACATTATGGTCATAATGTTTAATATTCAGATAAGAAATGAGTTTTTACAAAGTAGTTTAACATTATGCTGATCGTAACGTGCGGTTCTTGGACGCAGTAAAAAGGTTTTATGATACGTGTGTAGATAAATGAATTAATAAATGACATGGATGGCTTATCGGTACGTAGGTACATCCTTACTGAAACCAGCAATTCTATAAATTATGTCCCCAATTCAAATTCTTGTCTAAAAATTATATTTCAAAATATTAGGAGTATTGCTCACAATTTACCAGAGTTCCTAGTACGTCTGCACGAACTTAAATTTGTGACATTCAAATATTTACCGAATGTTGGTTATACTATATAATATATAGTATAACCAAACTAATAGATATATAGTATATATCTATGGCGGGGATAGGCGGGGTCAGTCAACTCAGTGGAAAGCAGTGGCTGAAATCGAGCTGTTTTAAATCGGTTTCAACTTTCAGATGAGCCTCCGGGACTATTGCATACGCTGAACATAGTTCCTTTGATTCAAGGCAAAAACGTTTTGTTAACAAATCAATAAATAATCAAACGATGGAGTGGTGATATTCTACAAGGAAAACCTACTCGTCACCATTGAAGAGCCACACCTTGCCGAAGGATGTTGTCTTATTCTCAAATATAACAAAGACACGGCAGTTATCGCCATTTACCGCCCAAACCGCAAACGATCTGCACCCGTAGAAAGCCAACCTCGCGGGGGGTGGTGACGCGGGAATGTGACAGAAAGGGACAGAGCTATGCGCTATGTGTAGCTGTCTCTCTTTTTTCGCGACAAAAATCCCCCTGCGCTCGGCATGCTATGGTGATAAAAAGCCTAGCTGTCATGGCGGCGTAAATGCAACAAATGCATCGCGTATTTCAACCTTAAGCCAGTAATAGAGTGCAACCCTAGAAAAAATCCAATGTACTGAGGTTGTCCCTGCGCGAGCGAGAGTTTTTTCTTTGAAATTTGTCTCTCGACCAATCAACTGTGATATAGGTACCATAGAGATATTAGATTATTCCTCTGTGTTACCAGCAAAAAATTGTATGGGGTTCGCACAGGATCAATATTTCCAGATGGCGGCTTCCGGCTAGGGCGTTCGTATGGGAGGTGCGTTAGTGCGAGTCAGTTTTATATAACCTGTCATCGTAGGAAGATTAAATTGATTTAACAATAGTCAACATTTATTAAATACGCCAGCCTTAAATCGGTTTAGCACGACCGTATTTGCGAATGTTGTGAAAGTGGACCTTATTCCTATTCAGTGATTAGTAATTCTTCTTTTCTAAATAGTTTTTTCACTGTTTGTCCTCAGATGTTCGGAATGCTGAACGTGCCCCGCACCTCAGGCAAGATTCTCCGGTTCCCCGGGCCTTCGAGGGCGAGGGGCGGCGCCACCTTCATGGTGCCTCCCCAACGGGACAAGTAAGTCATCCTTAATACTATTAAGTATTCTGTGGTACAGCCCTGTGTGGTCTGCGCGAACATAGTTATCCTTCGATTGAAATAGGTTAACAAATCAGTTGTTATTAATACTATTAGTTCCTTGTGGGAAATTATAAAACGAACGAATACACTGCACCCCCTCTCTTCTAGATCTGATGATTACTTCTAACTTATCCAAGGTTGCTGTGCATGGCCAACTTAACGCACCCTTCTCCTATCACGATTTGATTTACCTCTCATTCAAGTTAAGGCCTCCCAAGCGTGCTGCTAAATTCCTCGACATACGTAGCTTCAAGGGCATGGATCTTAACTCCCTTAAATCAGATGCCGCCTCCGTCGACTGGTCCTCTGTTGTTGGTAGCGAGACCGTTGAAGACAAAGTCCAAAACTTTAACTCTGTTGTCCTGAGCTTGTTTGATAAGCACGCTCCGGTCAAGAGGGTTAAGGTTAAGCACCTTCCTGCGCCGTGGCTTACTGACACCATCAAGAGCCTGATGGCCAAGAGAAACCGTGCCAAGAATAGATATAAGGTGGATCCGACCGACGAGAATCTTTTATTTTTCAAACGCCTCCGCAATCGTTGCACTCGTCTGTGTCGTGATGCCAAACGTCGTCATATCTAAGAGTGTATTGAGAGCTATACTCCAGCACAGGTTTGGAAATTCCTGAAGACTCTTGGTGTAGGTAAGTCCCAGGACTTGGCTGCTGGAAATGTCAACCTCAACGGTCTCAACAATTATTTTGCTAATCCCTCAGTCGTGATGGACCCCCTCGTCAAGGAAGCTACCCTTCGTAACCTACGGTCCAAGACCGCAGCCCACAACTCACCCTTCAACTTCAACCGTGTCGGAATCGGCGCAGTAAGGAGGGCAATCTTAGCGATCTCGTCGAAAGCCATTGGTGAGGACAAGATCTGTTCTCAGATGATAACCTGTATCATTGAGGAGCTGTTACCGATCATTACCCACATAATTAATGTATCGCTTGAACAAGGTTGCTTCCCCTCTCAGTGGAAAAAGGCACTTGTGATTCCCCTACCTAAATCGTCCAATCCCGTCTCCTTTAATGATTTTCGTCCCATATCTATTCTGCCTATCCTTTCCAAAGTCCTAGAATCAATTGTTCACTGTCAGCTCTCCTCATACCTTTCCTCTAGAAACTTATTAAATCCATATCAATCAGGTTTCAGGCCGGGTCACAGTACTACCACGGCATTGCTTAAAGTCACCGATGACATTCAATTAGCCATGGATCAGAAGCAGCTTACGGTTCTCACACTGCTTGATTTCAGTAGCGTCTTCAACTGCGTCGATTTCGATATCCTGGTTGAAATTCTAAAATCGCTCAGAGTCTCCTCGCACTCGGCTCTCTGGTTTGACTCCTACCTGAGAGACCGCCAGCAGCGTATTAAGTCTGAGGAGATCTCAACGAACTGGTGTGATCTTTCCGCGGGTGTTCCGCAGGGTGGTATCCTTTCTCCTCTTCTCTTCTCAGTATTCATTAACTCCATCTCCGACGTTCTTACTTCTTCTTATCATCTCTACGCAGATGACCTTCAAATATATCGGCACTTCTCTCTTAGTGATGTAAATCTGACCATAGAGGCGTTGAATGCTGACCTCGATAACATCAGTAAATGGGCAATTTCATATGGGCCGGGTTGACAAGAAGTCAACCCGGCAAAATCTCAAGCCATGATTATGGGTACACGGCACTCAATTAACACAATACAAAATATCCCCGTCGATCCTGTGATGTATGAGGGTACGATAATCACCTACAGCGAGAAAGCTAAGAATCTTGGGGTTATATTTGATAACTTGCTGTCCTGGTCGCCCCATGTTTGTGAGGTCAGCAGACGAGTCTTTGCGTCATTTTACTCCCTACGGAGATTGCAGTACTTCCTGCCGCGGCAGACTAAAATCACCCTTGTTCAGTCCCTTCTACTACCTTTAATAGACTACGCGGATGCTTGTTGGGTCAGTGCGAACGAAGAACAACTGAATAAACTCGAGCGACTCCAAAACCTTGGGATTCGGTTTGTCTACGGGCTGCGCAAGTACGACCATGTCTCCCAGTATCGCAAGGAGCTGGGATGGCTTCCGATCCGTCTTCGCCGTGATATGCACATTCTCTCTTATCTATTCAATATTTTGCGAAATCCCCGCTACCCCACATATCTTCGAGAACGTTTTGAATTTCTTTTCCCCAGGGATAGTAATCGGAGATCCCACACGGTGTCTCTCCTGTCAACTCCTCGGCATAAAACTGCCGCCTACAAACACTCTTTTAGGTTAAGGGCAATCCGACTGTGGAACGCACTTCCCTGCACTATTAGGGATAGTCCCTCAATTTTCACTTTTAAGAGAAGATTGAAAGCGTATTTCCTTTCTCTTTCGTAATTAGTATCATATTTATGTAAGTATATGTATGATATTTTGTAGTTTATATATGTGCATGCTATCTAGTGTATTATATAGTTGAGATATATATATATATTTTATTAGGTATATTTTATTTATATTTTAAAAGTAATTTTCGTACGTATGTATACTGTTTTATTGCGCACTAGGACTGTCCTTTTTCACAAACACTCCTGTCTTGCCTAGGTTTGCTGGAAGAAATCTCTTTTTAGAGATAAGCTCGCCTTTGCCTATAAAATTTATTGTAACTGTCTGTGTATCTATGTTTTCTGTGCAAAAAAGAATATGAATAAATACTAGTTGAACGAATGACCATGAGCAGCGGAATAAATTACTGATTTGCGTGACTAAATTACTGATTGGCTTAGCCACCGCTTATTGACTAAATAAAGACTGTCTGGGCGAAGTGATGGGTCAGGTTAGGTGAAGGATATAGGGGGTGAGCGAAGAGATGCCCCTAAGATCTAAGAGCTAAAAAATCAACGCTTCGTCGAATTACGAAAACCAACCAACGAATTAATGTATTTTTTGGTGTGTTTGATGAAAATATAGGTAATATTCGACATTCAATTCAATACTACGCTTTAAAATATGACAACTCCTTTTTGTTACACCCTGTAGGTAGATATATGGATCTCCAAACTATAGAAATGTTCACGTATGCATGTTTAAAAGTGTTGACTTTTATTATATTTTTATTTACATTTGAATACCAAATATTATCTATATTTTCATCAAAAACACCAAAACATACCATTCGTTGGTTAGTTTTCGAAGTTCGATGAAGTTTCGCAGACTTCGTTATGTGCTCTAATGAAAGCTAATTAAATGTGTTACCAACATTTTTTAATCACTTTTGTCATAGGCCAAGCCATTTTCTAATATTTTGACACGGGAGCGAAACTTAAAATTTACAAATTTATGGGAAAATGGATTTTCTTCGAAGGCCCGTAGCTTAATCCCTTTAGGGTTTATAAAGCTGCAGTTTGGCTTAAATACTAGCAAATTTAATTAACTTCTTAGAGTATTAAGTATAGTTTTCAAAAAACGCACAGTGGATGAATTTTAGAGCAAAAACTGAAAAAGTCCAAATTTCGCAGTTTGAGGCGTGCGAGCGAAATTTGGGTACAACACTACCCTAACTGGCCCAACACAACAAACAAACTGAAAAACCAGAACGACTACATCATGCTTTGCGATTTTAATGTTACAATTAGCTAGTCCTCTAAATCATATCTATAAATGAAAAGATTAAAACATCCCCGACACGATGAGTCTAAAATTTGGCTGACTTGTATTTTATTGTAAGCTGATAACTTTCGCACCACTGAAGCGATCTTATCATACCATCACCACTGAACTATCACAGGAAAGTACGACTTACAAAAAACCGCATTAAAATCCGTCTACCCGCTTTGAGCGCTAGAGTGTCACAAACAGTTACATATTCAAAGACAAAAACAGACACTTTTATCACCCCTCTTTTTCGTCGAGCGTTAAAAAGCCTGCTCTCATTAAGGCTGATTATTAAACCATTCTGACGATCCTTTATTTTAATCAAAAGGCTAGCCATTTAATTAATCGCTGGTACTCAATGAAGGCTATAATTTAAGTGCCTCAATTAACCAAATAGCTGCGACATTTGTTTCGACGACTGCCAAAGATATAACTTCCACGATAAGTATCGCAACAATTTGTCACTCGATAAAAAAGTAAAATTAATTTATCATGCCTTCGAAGTAAACATGGGCATACATAAAGAAATACATCTTTATGTTTAATTTCCCACGCCTACGGAACGGCGTGGAAACCCGAGGGGGATGTGCCTTTGCCACGTGAGAGAAAAGAAATCATGAAATTTGTTATTTACCTTGTCACCGTAGACAGGAGATTGAAGGCTCGATTCGAGACAGGAATTCGGGAAAGGGGGCACAGTTGGGATAGGATATGGATTGAATCTTTGCCGTCGCTGTCCGACGCCGTCGCCGGCGCGCTGCTGGCGGCACGTGGAGTCGCCGCCGATACGACTATGTGCGTCACAACACAAATCACTTGACCGCTGACGCGAATCTAATTACAATCAATAGCCCGACGCTATGAGGTAGATTTACACTCTGACCAGGCCCGATGCCTGTATTAAAATTGTTACACCGAAACAATCAATGCCACGGGGCCCGAGCCGCCATGTTATTCTCCCGATGAGACCAGACCAAGAGAAAGATAACCTCCAATTTTACATCTCGTTCCGGTACGAGTGACAGCTGCTAGTGCCGTTTTCGCTAGTGATGTCTCGATTACTCGCGATCGATTCGCGCAACAAAAAACCGGTGCGTTTCCGACGCATAAATATTAAACAGTCACCCGCCCGGACAGGCCCGAACCTGTCCCTAATCAGTAGGAAGGCGAGAAAGTGTTGCGACCGCTCTCTTGAGGACCGAGTCCCCCACCTTGACTTCTGCTGATCGAGGCGTGCCATCCCGACCCGTGTACAAATTGACGATCCGTCCTCGTCTCCATCTCAATGATGGCAGGTTCGCATCCTTAATCAGCACCAAATCACCGACTTGAGGGGGGCTCGTCCGGTCAGTCCACTTAAGGCGCTGCTGCAAGATGTGCAAGTACTCAAGGGACCACCGTTTCCAAAAATCTTGAGCCATCTGCTGCAACATCTGCCACCTAGTTAACCGACTTAACTTAACATCACCGAATGGGTATTCTGGCAGGGCGTTAAGGGGCTGACCTATCAGGAAGTGACCCAGCGTCAACGCTTCCAAATCATTTGGATCCGAACTGAGCGGGCACAACGGACGCGAGTTCAGTGTCATTTCAATCTTACAGAACAGCGTCGCAAGCTCTTCAAAGCGTAGAGAGGTCTCACCGATGATCCTCGTCAGGTGCGACTTAGCCGATTTAACCGCAGCCTCAAATATTCCTCCCCAATGAGGACATCCCGGCGGACTGAAAACCCATTCAATCCCTCGTCGGGAGCAAGCCGTACCGATGGCATCCTGGTTACCGTTCAGGAATTGAGTGACCTCCTGCAGATATCGCCTGGCTCCGACAAAATTTGTGCCGTTGTCCGAACGGATTAATGTCGGGAGGCCCCTTCGTGAGACGAACCGATCCAGACATGCGATAAATGCCTCCGTAGTGAGGTCACTGACCACCTCCAAGTGGACTGCCTTCGTGGCCAAGCACACGAAGACGCACAGGTATGCCTTCACTAATCTGGCGTTCCGTAGCTGTGAAGACTTGACCATGAATGGTCCCGCGAAATCCGTTCCGACACCCGCAAAGGGCCGGATTTCGTTAACCCTATCCGAGGGCAAATCGCCCATCTGGGGCTGCATCGTAGCCGCCTTGGCCCGATAACAAGGCAGGCACCGAAATACGACGCTACGCACTAAGCGTCTTCCCGATAGAATCCAGAACTCGCGCTGGAGAAACGCCATCAAGGCGTGGCATCCGATATGCCCATTCCGAATGTGTCGATCCTGTATCAACAGTTCGACCAACTTCCCCTTCCTAGGGAGTAACAACGGGTGGCGAGCCGCAAAAGGCAGGTTGGCATTCCGCAGCCGACCTCCTACCCTCAGCAATCCTTGAGGGTCAACAAACGGGTTGAGCCGAGCCACAGCTCCCTTCAGTTGGACGCGTCCGCGTCTCAGAATGTCCAATTCGGACTTAAAGTGCACCGTCTGCACGTTCCGTACCAATGCGAACAACGCATGGTTCCGTTCCCGTGGTGTCAGGACCTGTGTCCGCACTCGTTGCGCCTCAGAATTCCGACAATTCCGCGCAAATCGGCAGATCCAGGCGGTCACATTGACCAGCTTGTCGAGCGAGCTGTACCGTTCCAGCAGGCTGAACTCCTCTTCCGGCTCTGGTTGCGTCGTACAGACACCGACTGTCAAGGCGCCGTTCGCCGTGGTAATGCGTGGACTCATTGGCCAATCCGATTCGGCTTGAGTCAACCATTTTGGACCCCACCACAAGGGATGTCCAACCAACTCCGGAGCACGACACCCACGAGACGCACAGTCTGCTGGGTTCATTTCCCCTGGAACATGTCTCCAGATTAAGGGAACCTCCGAAGTCAAAATCTGCGAAACCCGATTCGCCACAAAAATCTCCAGCTTGTGAACTGAAGCCTTCAGCCAGCATAACACGATCTGGCTGTCCGTCCAAGCGTAGACCGTATCTTCCAACGCTATTGACCCACGAAGAACCGTCATCGTGTGGTTGAGCAGACGAGTCAGGAGAGCCGCTCCCGAAAGCTCTAACTTGGGAATGGTCAGGCGAGTGCGCAACGGCGCAACCTTGCTCTTGGCCATGACCAACCGCACATCAACCTCCCCCGAGGAGTCGACCGTACGCAGATACACCGCAGCTCCGTAGCCCTTCTCCGAGGCATCGCAAAATCCATGCAGGGTGGCGGTGTATCGTTTGGTGGGGACCAACCTCCGTGGCAGTGAAATCCGATTGATGCCAGGGAGGGTCGAAAAGAACGAGTCCCACTCCGAGCTCAATGACCCGCCGATCGGGTCGTCCCATTTCAGCTCAGCAGACCACAATTGCTGCATAAAACACTTGAGCTGAAATGTTACCGGGGTGATCCACCCGTTTGGATCAAATGTCCTAGCCACCGTTGAGAGGACGTTCCGTTTCGTCCAGACCGTCGGGGAGTCCAACTCGACCCGATACGAGAACATGTCTGACACCGGCTGGTACTGGACGCCTAATACCGACAACATATTTGGATTTTCCAAATTTTCAAAAATGTGGGGATCCAGCTGGTAGTCATCCGGAAGACCAGTCAGTAACTCTGGAGAGTTCGACATCCATTTCCGGAGCTCGTAACCTCCACCCCGTAAGAGCTCAACTAGCTCGTCCCGTCGAGCGAGAGCCTCCTCCACGGAATCTGCACCGGTACAGATATCGTCCACGTAGAGGTCCTGCTCCAGGATCGCTGCTCCTCTAGGGAAATTTAACCGTTCTCGATCCGCTAACTCCCGAAGAGTGCGAATCGCCAAATAAGGACTAGACCGTAGCCCGTACGTGTTGGTGTTCAACTCGTACACCCTGATGGGCTGATCTGGGCTCTCTCGCCACAGTATCAGCTGATACCGTCTATCGTCAGGGTGAATGACCGTCTGTCTAAACATCATCCGGATGTCAGCTACAAACACAACATTGTGTCGACGGAACTGTGTGATAACATCCGCGATGTCATGATTCAACTTCGGCCCTGAATGCAAACACTGGTTCAGGTTCATGCCGTTAGATGTTGATGCCGATCCATCGAACACTACCCGTATTTTGCCCTCCGGGGTCCTCAAGACCGCGTGATGAGGCAGGAAGCAGTGGTCTTCACGCTTCCAGTCGATACCCGAAACCGACATGTGGCCGAGCGACTCGTATTCCCGCATGAAGTCGACGTACTTCTGCCGGAAAATCCCGTCACGCTTCATGCGTCGTTCCATCGACAGAAGCCGCGTCTCGGCTGCATGGTGTGAACTGCCCAGCGGTGGGCGATCACTCCGAAATGGAAGACGTGTGAGAAATCGACCTGACCGAAGGCGACCAGTATTGTTCCGATAAAACTGTTCACACTCTTCTTCAACCGGGTCCAACCGGCGTACCGTAGGTGGTTCCTCCACCTCCCAAAACTTCTGTATCACCTCCGAGAGTACAGAACCGAATAAGGGGCTACGAGTCGCTAGGCGTGGGGCAGCCGGCATGACCGGACCCATTACCGCATGGCCCAGTCTGGTGTTGACCGAAACCAGACCAGTCGCCTGCAACACGTGGACACCTGGCACTAACAGGTATCCCAAGGCATCTACACCCAATAAAATGTCTACTGGACCCGGAATATCAAACTCCGGGTCAGCCGGTGACAACCCAGCGACCAACTGTCGCACCGAGGGCGACAACCGTACGTGAGGGTGTGAGCCCATCACATTAGGCATGACTAATGCCGTGACCGTCAGATTCACCGATGAATCCACCCGTGACGAGAGAGTAATCCGACATACTCCCTTAACGGAACCGACTTCCGTGTTCCCAATTCCCCGAATGGAATGTGGGTACTCCCTTACCGAAATGCCCAACCGTCTTACAAGGTTGCACGAGACTAAGCACCCCTGGGCCCCCGAGTCCAATAGTGCTCGTGCCTCACAAGATTTGCCGTCCGAACTCCACGCTATCACCGAGGTGGTGGGGTGCATGACCGTCTGTGGAGTGGCGGCACCCTGTAAGTGGGCGGCGTGTCCCTAGCGGGAACCTCCGCGGGATCCGAACCCGCTGGGACCCCCGTCGGCCTGGTAACTCGGCTGCTGATATGCCACCGGTGGCATATCAGACCGCAGGTACATCAGGGGGTCCCAACCCGCATAATAGGCCCCTCGTTGTCCCGGTACCCGACCATACCGGACTGCGAACGTTGTGCCCGGTGGCCACCGTGGATGGAGGGGGGAGAGCGGATCCAACCTGGGGCGCTCTAGGAATGGGGGCGACATCCGACTGTTCGCCTCCCTGTTCGCCTCCCAGAGCGACGGGCAGGGTGGCGCAGAAGGTGGTGGGCTCCCAACCTTCGCGCCACTCATAGGTGCCATCTGACACCCGCCCGTAACACGCGATGAGCCAGCGGCCCGAAGTCCTCGCTGACCCTGGATAGCGGCGACCGAACCCTGGCTATCCCGCCTGTTACTCCCCGCGCTGTCCCCTTCCCCTCGGGGGGGGTCCCGTCCGCGGGTACCCCAGTCACCCCGTTGGTGACTCCCGTTGCCCGGAGGGGGACTGGGTCCGGCCCTGGTTGAGCCCTGTGACCGACCAACCTGAGCCCGGCCCTGGTGACCGTCCGATGGGCCTGACCGGTTCAGGCACAACACGACGTGGTGCCTGCCACCGCAGCCCTCACAGGGGGACGCCCGTGAGCACTCGCTCAGCGGGTGCGGCCCCAAACAACCGAAACACAATCGGTGGCGGAAGACCACCTTCCTGCGGGCAGCCACACCGAGCGCCTTAAAGTTGGCGCAACTGGTCACCTCATGACCGGCACTGTCGCAGTGCACACAGCCGTCACCCGACGGCGCGGCACTCAAAACGCCAAATTGTTTTGACCGACCACCCCCCCGTGGGGGTGGGGGGCGCGGCCCCTCCCGCATCCGCGCGGGTTGGCGCTGCACACTGGCCTCCGAATCCATGGTGTCGCATCGCCTGCATTCACCCTCCAAAAACTCCGTTAATTGGACGAGCGTGGGCAGTTCCGAGCTACTGCCCCCATGCAGCTGTTCAAACCGACTTTGAACAGCTGCAGGCAACCGTGACAAAACCATATATAACACAATATATGACCATTGGTCTACCGGCAGACCAAGGTTCTGAAGGGCCTTAGTGGCCACCAGCACAGGGTTGAGCACCTGTACCCGGATATCAACATCCCGGGTTACTCTTGGGATGCTGAACAGCTTCCCCAGCTGCGCATCAACCAACCGCCTTTTGTGTTGGTAGCGGTCAAACAATATGACCCGGGCAATCTCATAATTGCCCGCCGTAACCGTTAGGTGACCGACCAACTCCTTCGGTTCACCCCGCAGTGCCATCAATAGCTGGGCCAACTTGTAGGCGCTGTCCAGGTCGTCCCGACCGTGGACCAGGCTATCGCACAAATTGATGAATGCCGGCCACTCATCAATTGCCCCACCGAAGGCCGGAATCTCCAGGTGTGGAAGCCGTCCAACCACACCCTTAGGGGAGGGTCTCCGCTACCCTCCCCGCGGTCATCCCGACGCGACCGCTTAATTTTTTCGGCGCGACGCTCGATGTCGCCCAAGCACTCCATCGCTTGGTCAGCATCCGCGCAGAGCTGCCTCACTGCAGCCACCGAGGCCTCATCCGTAAGCCCGAGGGCTTCAGCCTCGGTAGCCAGCCGACACACCTTCCCGACGCGTGTCATTGCGTCCTCCACACGCTTGAGCAGGACATCGTCCATGTCGGGTCGCTCCACATACTTGTGAGTATGGGCGAGCCATCTCATCTCCTCACGGACACCATATCGCAGTACCGTCAAGGGCGAAGGTGCCATGGTTACCGATTTAATTGTTCCTGGTCCTATGCTTCACTGCCGAACTAAGCACAGCCAGATACCAGCACTTTCCCGTCAGCGCTGGGCACATAAATTAAAACTAAGTTGTAAAACCCAAGGCAACCACTAAACAATTAAATCATAAACAATATTTAATATGGTCGCCCTGTGGACATACACCTTATAATATACACTCTAAATCAATTAGATAATGCCACCATGTGGTACAATACAAATAACACACAAAAGGTTATTATAAAAAAAACTATTTTTCTAGTAGTGGCCCCTCCGATAGGAACCACACTTCCTTTGAGGTCAGCAAAATCAGCTTAATACCCCTTAAATAGCCCGACCCTGCTGTGTAAACCGAAATAACACTGTAGGACTATAGAACCCGACGTTCTATCGCAAGTAATACAATCTAGTTACTTCGCAGAATGACTGTTCAATCTTTTATGCTCAACAACAGTAGTTTCCGACTACAATTTATAACAACTGTTAACTAAATTGGCACTTATACTTTCACTTACCGAAAATGAACTTTAATCGTGGTATACCGACCACAGACTCATTGCCGACTTGAGCCAATCTGGGATATTCTTTTCTCCCAACTACAATGTGACAAAGGCAACCCTACCGTGAATCGATGATTTCCCACTAGGAAACCACGCTCTGCTACCAAAATGTTTAATTTCCCACGCCTACCGAACGGCGTGGAAACCCGAGGGGGATGTGCCTTTGCCACGTGAGAGAAAAGAAATCATGAAATTTGTTATTTACCTTGTCACCGTAGACAGGAGATTGAAGGCTCGATTCGAGACAGGAATTTGGGAAAGGGGGCACAGTTGGGATAGGATATGGATTGAATCTTTGCCGTCGCTGTCCGACGCCGTCGCCGGCGCGCTGCTGGCGGCACGTGGAGTCGCCGCCGATACGACTATGTGCGTCACAACACAAATCACTTGACCGCTGACGCGAATCTAATTACAATCAATAGCCCGACGCTATGAGGTAGATTTACACTCTGACCAGGCCCGATGCCTGTATTACAATTGTTACACCGAAACAATCAATGCCACGGGGCCCGAGCCGCCATGTTATTCTCCCGATGAGACCAGACCAAGAGAAAGATAACCTCCAATTTTACATCTCGTTCCGGTACGAGTGACAGCTGCTAGTGCCGTTTTCGCTAGTGATGTCTCGATTACTCGCGATCGATTCGCGCAACAAAAAACCGGTGCGTTTCCGACGCATAAATATTAAACATATTCAAAGACAAAAACAGACACTTTTATCACCCCTCTTTTTCGTCGAGCGTTAAAAAGCCTGCTCTCATTAAGGCTGATTATTAAACCATTCTGACGATCCTTTATTTTAATCAAAAGGCTAGCCATTTAATTAATCGCTGGTACTCAATGAAGGCTATAATTTAAGTGCCTCAATTAACCAAATAGCTGCGACATTTGTTTCGACGACTGCCAAAGATATAACTTCCACGATAAGTATCGCAACAGTTTGTCACTCGATAAAAAAGTAAAATTAATTTATCATGCCTTCGAAGTAAACATGGGCATACATAAAGAAATACATCTTTATGAAATACATTAATATGTCTAGAGGATAAAGGGTCGATCCCAAATTAGGCAGGGTCTGTCCTCGTCCTTGGATACTATTGGTTACATTTGGAATTAAATAGACCTACAAGACGGTTTATTAATATCTAAATTCAAATTACTAATTCTATAATTATTTTGTAAACAAAGTTATGTCATTGGACGGTACAAAACCTTTGACTTTCACGTTCATATTTTATTTTTTGTACTGGCGTCTCCTTTGTTTACGAAATAATTATAGGATTATTAATTTGAGTGTATAAGACAGGGCTATAAGGTGACGAAGGCCTCATTGTGTGCCCCGCAGGTTCGAGGACCTGAAGAAGCTGATCCGCCAGGAGCATCTGCGTGAGCTGCAGAGGAAGTACGAGACCGAACAGAAGCAGGAGCTGAAGGAATTGGCTACAGGGAGGAAGTAAGTTGATTAAATACCTCACCTACTTCCTTGTAGGAAGGCAACGTAAACAAACTTGTCTTGACTTGACAAGTTGTCACATTTCCGGCAAAATTGAAAATCACTAGCATGACAAATATGCCCGACACTAAAAGCGCACTAACCGCGAGCACAGTGATTATTTTCGAATTTATTCGTGTTGCTTCCGTTTGTTTAAATTATTTTACTCAAAAAAAGCTAGTAATGTGCTCATTATTTTGACAACCTTCTTTGAGCAAAATCGACATTGCTGCTCTACTTGGAGGAGCCAGAAAAGGTGCCGGCAATTTCCTGTGAAAATCCATTACTGTCGTGTTTTAGCGACCGGCAATTTCCTGTCAAATTCCATGATTGTTTCGAAAATGGTAAAAAAGGTAGCGCAAAAAGGCTTTATTCAGAATTTGGTTATGTGTGACAAAAAAAAGAGCGGGAGGTCTTGTTGTCATTAAAAAAGGTACTGCAAAAAGGCTTTATCAGAATTTGTTTATGTGTGACAAAAAAAAACTCACTCTCAATTTTATAATAAGCTGGTTTTATTGAATTACTCGCATTATTTGAGTAAAGTACTATACAAGCCTTGGTCCGCAATGACTGCACTGCTGGCCACACTATGAAGGCCTTGAGCTTAGCTTAGCTACGCTCTCGGCCTATGAGCTTGGTCACCATTGCAGCCTTTGATGTCCGCGCTATGAACTTGTCCATCAAAGGCTGCAAAGCTGTTCGCGCTGTGTAGGCCTTGAGCTGCGCTGTGCTGCGCTTTCGGCCACCAACAGTGCGACCAGCAACGTAGTCATTACAGACCGCGACAGTAATTAGGTCATTAATTAGGTCTTACCTGGTATGTATGTAGATGTAGACTTGCAGTCTTCAATGTTGAACCTCTTGAGGGTGTCCAATGAACTTATCTTGGTTCAATTTGATTCCATCCTTTGTATAAGCCACATCTATTCCAATCAGACGTTTTGGTCTTCCCTGATTCTTCAGTTCGAACTTCTTGTTTAGCAGATACTTAATCTCTTTAAGTTTCTCAGGACACGAGTAGGCAATGAATGAATTAATTAATACTTTATTGCACAAAACAAACATACAGAGATATACAAAGAAAGATATGTACAAGAGGCGCGCTTATCTCTATAAAAGAGATTTCTACCAGCAAACCCAGAAGGCAATCAGCAAGTCGTTGACATATATGGCGAGGATTATCTTTACTCCTCCTGTCGCCAGAATGTAAACACATGGATCATAGCTTGAAGCTATAAAACCTAGAGCTTTCAGTTCTGTGATGAAATTCTTGAACCACTGAATCCCTGCCTGCTTGAGTCCGTATAAAGCTGTCCTTGATGCCGATGGATCCATGATTGTTGATGATGCGCACATTCCCTCTTCCTTCGATTTGGCTTGTATGATGATTTGATGCCAACTTTAGGGTGCCTTTCTCGGGTTTCAGATTTGAATAAATTGTTTTATCTCCACACATATGCGATGAACAGTCGCTGTATAGACACCAAACTTTTTCTGAAGTGGCCGATGCTGCGCTGCTCAGGCAGATGTTGACTCTTCTCAACCGATTTTCCTTAGGTATATTCTTACCCCAACATGCCTCGGTCATACGGCCTGGCTTTTTGCAGTTCTTGCAGTATTTACGCATGTTATTTTAGCGTAATACGCTTCAGAGCTTTCAGGTTGATTGTTTCCGTTCCTGGCCTGATATTCCTCTAGTATTTTTACTTTCAGATCTTCAGGTTTTGGTAAACTATCTCTCGCTGTCTGTGAGTGCTTCAAAACTTTATATTTAAATTGCGGCTAATGTTGAGAAGATAAGCGAATTACGGATTTACATTTTAGCTTAAATATTTTATGACATGTAGTGAGCGTCAAAACATTATGTTAATAAACATACGTTAAAAATACATTATGTTATAAAGCATATTATAGGTAAGATGATGACATTAATGTCATCTCTCTGAGGAGCTCCGATATTCAAGCGCAACACAAGAACCACGCACACATTTGTAACATAAGAACTATTTAAAAAATAAAATAAACATAGAAAAGATTAGTACGCCATGTTGCAGTGTACGAGTTTCTTGCGCCACTTTTTTTCCACTGCCATAACACGTTCCGAAGCGATAGTTTGTCTTGCAATAATTAGATTCAAATAACGTTCAAAAAGTGTTCGTAAGAATCTATTTTGAAATAAATATTTTGAAGTTTTAAAGTTTAAAGATGGCTTTAATGCACAGGTGAGATGAGCAGATGTGGTATGTCAGTTGTTTAGTGTTGTGAGAGTGTGTCTTCTTAACCCTACGATCCTTGGATCTAGTAAATCTTTGTTTGGATAAAGGTTTGTTTCCTACAGTCCTGAAAAAATCGATTATCACCCCTGTGTATAAGGAAGGTGACAAAGACGATTGCACAAACTACCGGCCAATCTCAGTCCTGCCATCTATCTCAAAAATTTTAGAAAAAATAATAAATAATAGACTACTTAAATATTTGAATGCGTACAACATCCTCTCTGAGAAGCAGTATGGCTTCCGACAAAGTTTATCAACTGAAGACGCTGTCATCTCTTTGACCTCACTTATTGTGGAAAATGTTGACAAACAGAAAAAATGCCTTACAGTCTTTCTGGATTTAAAAAAGGCTTTCGATACCGTCTCAGGCTCCATTCTTGTCCAGAAACTAGAAAATATTGGCATACGGGGTAATCCGCTTGATTTACTAACTAGCTACCTACATGATAGAACCCAGCGTGTTAAAATAGGCCCTTATATTAGTGAGGAGACTTCTATATCCTATGGTGTGCCACAAGGAAGTGTCCTGGGCCCGACACTCTTTCTAATATATATTAAGGATTTGTGTAACATGAAAGTAAATAATGGCCAGATATTCACTTACGCAGACGACACAGCTATTGTTTTCACAGGAAGCTCCTGGAGTGAGGTCAAGGAGATGACAGAAACTGGTCTTTCTAGAATAGGTAACTGGTTAAAGCGTAACCTCCTCACGTTAAATTCCTCTAAAACAAATTATATCTGCTTTACAACAACTGTCAAAACTCAACCTGAAACTGACTTTTATATAAAAATTCATGAGTCCACAAACTGTCTGAACGACGACTTCCCATGCTCTTGCCCTGTGATAAACAAGGTGTCACACATAAAATATCTTGGTGTTATACTTGACCAAACATTGACCTGGAAGTTACACATTGATCTTATTATAGGTAGAATACGCAAGCTAACCTGGGTTTTTAAAATACTACGACACATTGCTACAAAACAGATTCTAAGTAAAATTTATGTCTCTCTAGTTCAATCCGTGATAATATATTGTATTCCTGTCCCATTAAAACAAAATTTATAGAGATAGAAAGATCCCAGAGAACACTTATAAAAATCATGTACTTCAAACCCCGCCTATTTCCCACAAACGAACTCTAACAATCCTGTAGGGAACTGACAGTAAGGAAACTTTATATACTTAACATTATAATGAAACTACACAGAAAGCACGAATTTGATCCTAATATAACAATTAAAAGAAGAAAACATAATGTAGCCCCTGCACATGTGTGCAGCGGCTACATTGTGTTTTCTTCTATTAGGCGTATTCTGTGCTCACTATGTAGTGAGCACAGAATACGCCTACAGGCAGTATAAAAACCAATCATCGCTACTATACAACTTGGCAAATAAAGAACTTAACATATTTCCGATGACATTCTATCACTGTAAAAAACTAATAACTGATTGGCTAATAGAAAAAAGTTATGATGAAACAGAAGTTCTAATCAGAAATAAAACAAAATGAGAAATAAACTCTTAAAGTGGCAACACAAATTTGTACATGTGTATGTACACACTACAAATCCACACCCTCAGACAGCCATATCCACACACTCACACCCCTACCCAACACATACACACCCTCTCTCTCTCTCACACACACACGCACACATACACCCTCAAAACCTTCCTCACACTCGCACACAAAGATGAAAGTGAATTGCCTAGAATATATACATTATTTATATTTTTATTTTTATTTGAATAACAATGTAGGTACAGATGTAGTGAATAATCCTTTCCTTTCGTATTTTCTCGGAAATGTTCGTTTTTGTCTTACTACTTCGGCAATCAGCAACGGGCAATTTGACATTTGACATTGATAAATAAAGTATGCGATTTATTTGATACCTACACGTAATTCAATAATACAGTCATTCATAGACACATCGGCACCATTCGGGTGTTATCGTTGTTCCGAGTTTTGCCGATAGGAAAGGATTATTCACTACATCTGTACCTAAGTAGTTTCAACATCTACTAATTTTGTTACATCAATGCAGGTACCTAAGCAGTTTCAACAAATTCTACCAATTTTATTACGTCGCATTGAAGTCAAACTTATATAAACTTAGATATAAATTAAAATTAACTTTACCTACTCAAAATCAAAAGATGTATGGATTGCTATCCACATCCTTAACATAATGTTACCCAGATATGGAAGAGCGGGGCTTCCTGGTACAGGTATTTTTTACTTAAAAGGAAGCCCTAATCAACTTGTAATCTAAAATTAAGTTTGTTGGTGAATAAAGCTTTTTGTATTGTTTTTGTATTGTAAAGCATGGATAGGATACAAGCTTGCGTATGTATTACACAGCCGAGCAAATCAATACATAGATAAAGGTACCCAAGTAATATTTGTTCTTTTTTTTACCTGTTGGATATGTCTAGGTCCTTATCTTTACAAAGTAATGATGACATTATAAGGACGATCGTGAGAAAACCTTCGTATCTATGGCGATAGGCTGACCCGCTTTCACTCAAAATTCTATCGAAATACTGAAGCACGAAAAGCAAGCATCACAGAACTCGTACAGTGACGTGCCACATATCGTCAGGAGAAGAGGCAATAAATAACCTTCTCCGACCCATTCCAATTTCAGACCCACTGAAGAGGCCAATGAATACAAGATGCGGTGACCTGAAGCAAAGGTCGCTTGGGTCACACTGGTTATTCATTGGATTATTGCAAATGGCACAATTGGTTTGCGCAGTGAGACGAAATTTCACCACAATATCTTATTGGTTAATCTACTGCTTGAGTATCCTTCATTTTAACTAAGGTCAAACGCAACGTGGCGTGACATGTAGGTATCTGAAAAACGTTTGCACGGCGTGCTCTACCCAATCGGAATTGAATAATTGGGTACTCAAAAGGATATGCCGTTGTTACGAGACGACCTCTGTGGCGTTACGGTTCGAGGCTCGGCCTTCCAAGCTAGAGGTCCCGGGTTCGAATCCCGGCCGGGAAGGAAAAAAAAACAGGTCTTGGATGTTTATATATGTGTGACGTCGCTGTTTCTGGTTCTCAAGACCCAGGGTATCCTAGTGTGGGGCCAGGGCCAATTTATTTTCCTGTATATACCTAAATGATTATTTTTATGTTATTGAAATGGAAGAGGGGAAGAGAGGCTTTTGCCCAGCAGTGGGAAGACCTTGGCTAATTAAATAAACAGGCATGACACATTAACCAAAAATAAAACTTCACCAAAATACAAAGATTCTTCTTTGTATTTTGGTGTAGACGTAGCGGTCAGTGCTTTCGGTCGTTAGGTAATCAGCTGATGAACACCTACTTCCACCTACCATTTGTATAACAGGACACTGGTTAAAGATACCGTCTTACCACAAAAAACTTAAACCATTGTTTAATACAAGATTATAAAAAACGTTACCACAAAACTGATTTTAGCGTCTTAGCAGGGATAGGCATGGCTTATATTATGTGATCAATCTAAGAAACCGAGAAAGCTTGTTTAGTGAGTGTCTTGTTTGTCAAGATGGCGGAATTATTGACCAGCTGTTCTGCTGTGTTGGTTTTGTTTACGAAAAAGCGGTTTTTACTCCATTAAAGTCCAAGTTTTATCGTGAGGAAACCTTCATATCTCCATAGGAAATCGTGGTGAAACCTCCTTAGTGGCCGCGATGGGCTAACCCCCTGTCATGCAAAATGGACTTAATTATCTAAAAGTGGGCACAACTGTGCCTCTGCCACCCCGTATCGAAAAAGCATAAAGCTATATATCATCCAATGATGAAATTTATGGTGGGCTACTGGGAGACAGTGTATACGTCGCGCGACACGTTATAAGCGGTGGCCTTGAATGCACAGTAGTCACTTTTCAATAGCTGTACATATGCGCAGTAATTCCTGCTAACGTCGCCCAGCACTCTTAACTTACTTATACTATGGGATGAAATTTGTACCGGTGTGCCCATCCACTATAAAAACCATACTAGCCGCAAGCCACAGCAATCTTGGGAGAAGTTTCATCTGCCTGAGACCTACTCAACCATCCAGGGCGGTCGCTCAAGCTGGAGTTGGTGCAGGAGTTAGGCCAGTTTGTGAAGGAGATAAGCCGGCTTTTCACTATGGGATGTAATGAATTATGAATTAAGATGCAGGCAGATACACGAAGACAGTGGCGCCAGTGCCAGTGAGACTGGTAGCCAGTACTGCCTCATGTAAATCTAGCTAGACGGGTGCTCTATTCACCCCAGCACTCGCAGACAGCACGGGATTAGCTTGATTTTATAATGCCAATACAAGGTTTTTACAAGGCCAACACCAAGCCAGCCAGCACTGGCCTCGGGTAAACCAAGCTTAACATCTCAAGTTGTGAAATAAATATTGCTTGCCAGTCTTTCTAGTGCCCGTTCAGCAATATTTATTTTACATCTTGAGATGTAATCATATTAGATTATATCCCATAGTGAAAAGCTGGCTTTATTCATTAAGGACCCCTGCAATGAAAGGAAATAAAGCGAAGCAGTAATAACACCACATTTTGTCATCAACATTTTTAATTTGTTTATTAACAATTTCATTAATATCGCCAATTCCTTGAAAGATATTAATGTTTCTATCTGAGGGATTAATGTTTACACCACAATTCATGTTCATCTTCTATCACATTTGTGGGTTTTTATTTCCATATTTGATTCCAGTATGTATGGCAGCTTTGCTGGTGCTGAAAAGACAAGATTTCAATTAAATTATACCAAAATGCTAAGGTAGAGGTGGATGAAACACTTGGTTAGAGGGGATGACGGACAGTGGACCGTAGCGATAGAAAATACAAGGGGAAAGATCGAGCCATCCAGTGGGCATTGTCCGACAATATTATCAAGTCAACATCTCTCTGCATGCAGTTGGCAAAGAACTTTGGAGAATGGCGCGATAGAAGAGACTTGTCTTTGATCGACTTGACTCACTAACCAAGAGGCCTATACCCAGAAGTGGGTTGATGTGTGCTGAAAACGATTAAGAAGATTTCTTACCTTTTCTGTTTCGAAATCCTGGTAAATTAGGTGTTGTTTTGTTGATCGTCATCACTACCCAGGGTAAGTGCAGGGCGGGCAGTATGATCCAAGAATTTCCTTTCCTGAGCAAGGGATAAATAATAATATCCCGAACCAAAACAAACAAATTGTCTGACGAACTATCAGTGACAGTTCCGTGTGTCGTTCCGTTCCGTTTCGCTGCTTATTTTTTAGTCGTGTTTGATAAAAGTACTAAAGTGAACGGTTTTTCTACACAAAAATAAGGATTTACCACTACTTTACCTAACCATGTTCTATTACTAAGTTAGGAATTACATTAAGCATACAATTTTCCATCAAATTAATGTATTCATTCTTATGTTATTCGCGTAAAATGAAACTATGAACGTTTTTTTTAATATTTTTTCATATTGTGTTGTACGGCCCTGGAAATTCAGTCCTTTGAGGCTAGTTGATGAACGAACGAAATTAACTGAATGATCTAGCCGTTTTTTAGTAAGATACTCACTAAACACTTTTTTGTGGTAACGAAATTTAGAAGCTTTCTAATCATTTGTTTACTGATAGATGATGATTTTGCTAAACAAGTGATCATACCGTGTTTTTATAATTTTTTGTAGCAAGACGGATTATTATGTCTTTTAATATAAATAATTAAAAAAAAAACAATTGTTACAATAGAAAAACTTCTAATTTGTTCTTTAATTAATATTAAGGCGAAACAACGGAAAAATATTCTTGCATTTACTGTAGAAAGACAAATAGAGGTATCCTGTGTTGAGTTAGATAGCCATAATATTGTTTGTGTCTACAGACCTCCGAGGGATGAAAAAGGCCATGGCAATTTCGAAATACTTGCGAAAATTATGGAGGAAGCCCTCTCTAAACTACGTAATAACAGAAAAAAATAGCTATTTGTGGCGATCATAATGAAGATTTGCTTGTAGATACAGCAATGAAACAACGATAAATAACATTGAAATCCTTTAATTTATGTCATGTTATTTCAAGAGTCGACTAGAATGACACTTACCACCCAAACATGCTTAGATAACATTTTTTGTGACTGTGCATTGACAACGTTTTGTTACAGGAACATAAATTTGGAAAAAAAAAGTTTTTTCTTTTCTTTTATTCATCTTCAATGAACACGTTCCCAGCATCAATCTACTCGGACAGATCGTAGATCACGGTTCGGTAGCATCAGGAGTTTCCTCAGACGGGATAGTATTCTCCTCATCGACGGTCTCGACATCTATCCACTCCACGCTTTCCTCCACGACACACAAGACCTCCTTTGGTCCCCTTCGGTTCCTGGAAAGAACCCGCAGACGCGAGTGACGTCCACTGCACCATCATGGATGTTAAAAAAGCGCTACCATATTTAAATGTAGCTCGAAAAACCGCGAGACTTCCCTAGAAGATATTGACATATGTTGACTACGTAACGAAAACCTAATAAGTGAAGTACGAAAACCAAGCGTGCTCATTTGATGATCCCCTCCCCCTCGACGGGTCACGTAGTTTACGTCCCCTATAAGTAACTGCCTACCATCCGATCACAGCGGTCAAACAGTTTCATTCCTAATTGTAGTAAGGATAAGACTGACCCATATTTTAAATGCCTGTTACATCGAAAATAATAGAGACCTATACGAAAAACTAAAATATAAATTTGCCAGTACCGGATGTTCATGAACAGAAACTGAAAAAATATGTTCAGACTTATTCAAACAGAATTCACTATAGTTTTTAAATTAAAGCAAAATACCTGTCGCAAATAGAAGACGCGCGCGCAACATTGTGTACTGATACAGTGCTCCGCAGTTGTCTACCTTATTGTGAAGAAGCAGAAAGAAATACGTGCATTAAAAGCGAAACTTTCGCCTCAACTCTAGGGTGTTTTTTTTACTGTAGATATCCTCTCATATGTAGGGACATAGAAAATGGCTCGCGATTTTGAATATTTGATGATCTCAAATTGAGAGATAACTTAATCGTTTCTCCTTATTCCAGCTATCGACAAATCCACACCCAGATTACCCTGGTAGCAGGAATATTGTCGAACAAGCCTTGTTAAGAAGAAATATTTCATCAGCCGCAATGGACATTATGGCCTCTTCCTTATCGGACAATACCATGAAACAATACGAGGTCTATTTTAAGAAATGGTTTCTGTTTTGCAATCAAAATAATCTGGATATGTATGAAACACCTATTTCTAATGTGATTACCTTCTTAACGCAATTATTTGAAGCTGGTGCCCAGTATGGTACTTTAAATACTTACCGTTCTGCATTATCTTTAATTATACTAAACGATATCGGAGATGATTGTAATTTGAAGAGGTTCTTTAAGGGCATATTCCGTTTAAGGCCTCCCTTGCCGAGGTATAACACTACTTTGGACACTACCTTGGTTCTTAACTACGTAGCTAATTGGTATCCAAATGAAGGTTTGACTATCCAAAAAATTTCTTTTAAACTAGTTACGCTGCTCGCCTTAATTACGGCTCACAGATCTCAAACATTGTCAAAAATGAGAGTTTGCAACATCGAGTCATAATCCACAAAGGTCATCATAAAAAATCCAGATCTGATTAAAACATCTCGCGTTAGAGCGTCCCAACCGATATTATCTATACCGTTTTTCGATGAACGGCCCGAAATATGCCCTGCAAGAACATTAAATGCTTAGTTCTTAGATTTTAAAAATCCAATGCGTGCGGATATTGATAATTTATTCATTAGTATAAAAAAGCCCTATAGGGCAGTAGGTTCACAAACTTTGAGCCGTTGGGTTAAGTCTACCCTAGATATGTGTGGCATAGACGTGTCTGTTTATTCCGCACATAGTACGCGGCATCTACAGCTCGTTCCTTAGGTGTCAGTTTTGACAAAATAAGAAAAACAGCTGGCTGGAGTGCTAACTCCTGCACTTTTGCCAAATTTTATAGCAAAACGGTAGATAATTATTGTAATGACGATTCATTTGCATTATTAATTAAATCGAACAATTGAAAGCAATTGTGTCTATTGTTATCATTTCTTAATTATATCTGGTTCCATCCGATAGTGATATATTTCACAATTAGCTCTAAAAGTCTACAAGTGTCATTGCTAATCTCAAAGGACAAAGCACGACATATAATTAATGATTAAACGAACTTACCTGTACGTGAAGTTCTATCATAATTATAGGAGTGCTTTTTCCGAAGAGATTAGCAAATCCTCCCACCCTTGCTTCTACAAATCTACACCCTCTGAAGTAAGATCGTGAAATACTTTATTATTGGAATGATATAAATACGTATTTCTGAACTAAATGAAGGTTGCAAAATGCGCACGAGTGAGGTGATACACAAATAAAAAAAAAAACTAGTTATTTCTATTCCTGCGCAACTCTCGACCGCTGGCAAGTACCTACCTGCATCTATTGGTTAGCGCGGGCGGGTCTGACCGATTTTGTTGTGGACTTTTGAGATTGAAATAGAAATAACGTGACTCGACTCGCTCTAGATCTGAATTGAAATAACTTGCAAGGCTTCATACACCGTAAAGAAACTCAATTACATCACCAATTCCTATAAAAATAATATATCATGGATTCTTGCCGTCATTGTGGAGGTTGTCGCACGTGTTCGAAATAGATAGTAAAATTTAGAGCATTTGCTGACTCTTCCTGTGCCTAGAATTTATCGTTATTGTTGTGATTTGTCCGTATTAGTTTTGTGTTTGTCCCTGTGTGGTGGTAAGTAGGCTTAACTCTATGTAAATCATGGAGACGGACGTTGTCCCTCCGGATATACCTCCTCCCATAAACCACTCGGTCAACAATGTTTCCCTCTCTCCTCCTCTCTTCCTGTCAGCTGAAGCCAACTCCCAATCTCCCCAAAATACCCAAGATACTGTGTCCCGCAAGCGTGCTGCGGATATTTCCATTAACCCAACGCCCAAAGAAACTGTCACCGATGTTTCCTTGTCCCAACCATCCATTCAAACTGTGTTTACAGCAGAGTCTTCTTCACTGAACAAATACTCAGAAAAAGACAAAGGTCCATTTATTGTACATGTGGTCCGAATTGAAGAGGAGTCCTCCTCAGGTCTCACTATGAGACCAATCAAGTTCGGTCAATTTCTACATCGAAATAATGTTCAAAACATTGCTCAAGATGGAGTTAAGAGTGTAGGTCGCAACCGGGTTGCGATTCAGTTTAAGTCTGCCTCTGACGCCAACTCATTCTTGTCTCACCCAGCATTAGCCACAGCCAACTACAAAGCAACTGTACCGACTTATAATGTGACCCGGATGGGTATAATTAGGGATATCCCTGTGGAGTGGAGTATGGAGGAGGTTGTAGAGGCTATTCAGCTCCCCCCTAATTGTGGTCCTATCTTTAAAGCCCACAGAAATAGTATATACCTCGACACAATCAGTTGTTATAACAATCTCAGGACAGGTTCTTCCAGAAAGAATCTACTGCTTTTATAATTCTATTCTGGTGGAGCAGTACCAGTTCCCTACTATTCAGTGTTGGAATTGTTGCCGATTTGGCCATGTCAAAATCCAATGCCGGTCCAAGCCACGCTGTTTCAAGTGCTCCCAACCCTACGATGGTAATACCTGTGAAAAAACACAGGACTCCTGCCTCTATTGTTCTGGCCCACATAGAGCCATTGATAAGTGCTGCCCTGAATTTCACAGGCAAAAAGCCATCAAGATCATCATGTCACAAGAAAGTGTATCATATAAAGAGGCATCAATTCGTCTTCCACCACCTAGAAAATCCTTTGCAGATGCTGCTCGCTCTTTCCAAACAGTGCCCCCAACCCCAACTTCAAGCCAATTGATGTCCCCTTCCCAATACCCAAAGACTGTATCACACCGCAAAACTGTAGTTACAACAAGACAACCCAGATCTGATCATAGACAGGGGTATGACCGGAATGCTCACTTAGAGATCACTAACTCACCCCCTTCTTCTCTCCCTAATGGTCATGCATTCCCTTCTCTACCACCCAATTCGGCCCAGCCTAATGAAAATCTCCTTGAACTTCTTCGCTCTACCATTATCAATCTTCTGACTAAGTTCAGTGATTGCCCATTACCGCCCAACGTGACACAAGGTCTTAACCAGATCTTACAACTTGTTAACTCTTCTCATTCCCAACAAAATGGCCAGCATTCTACAGTGGAATTGCAGGAGCCTGAATCCTAAAAAATCTGATCTTATTTATTTAATAAATAAATATAAACCTTCTGTTATTGCCCTATCTGAGGGTTGGTTGCTGCCTGGTTCTCGCTTTCGAGTTTCAGGTTTTACCAGCCTTCGGGAGGACAGAATAGATGGTTATGGGGGTGCCATTCTTTTCATTAAGAAAGGCATCCCTTTTTCCAGAATAAATCTTCCCCCCCATAGTGTTAACATTGATATAGTTGCCGCAAGATGTTTTGACGCCACTTTTATTTCAGCTTATATTCCTCATCCTGACTCTTCCAATCTCCAGGAACTGGATAGCCTTATTTCTTCCCTTCCCACTCCTCTTATTATTTAAGGCGATCTCAACAGCCACAACCAGTTGTGGGGTAGCTATAGGAATGACTCTAATTCTTTTATAATTTTAGATATCTTAGATAAACTTGACCTCTGTATTCTAAATGATGGTCGCCCAACACGTAGGGTGTCCCCGACTCAGGATCCCAGAAGTGCAGTTGATCTTTCCCTCTGTTCCTCAAATTTAGCTTCTGGCCTCTCTTGGGATGTTCTTTCTTCCACTTTTTGGAGTGATCATTTCCCAATTTTAGTCCACTTCCCTAATAAGTATCCCCCAATAAAGAAATACGATCCCCTACTCAAATATAGACTGTCTGGCGCAGACTGGGAAAGGTTTGCCAGAGAATGTGACTATAGGATTAAGTTACTCGACCATGTTTCTCCCCAAAATTCCCTCAATGTTTATGCAAAATTCCTCGAAGCAATTGTTACCAGTGCTAACTCCTCAATCCCATTAAAGAGACCTCCCCCTGATAAGATCCGTTCACCCCCGTGGTGGGATCCTGAGTGCACTGAAGCAGTAAATAAAAGAAAAGAGGCCGAGATGATGTATGCTTCCAGCATGACTACAGAGAATTTTATCAACTTTAAAAGAATCTCTGCCATGGTTAGAAAATTGCTAAGTAAAAAGAAGCAATTAGGTTGGTCAAAATTTTGCGAGAACCTATGTCCTCGTTCCCCAGCTTCTCTTATCTGGAAAAATATTAAAATATTTAGGAGTTCTTTCTCCGCCCCTAACTCGTCCTATAGCGACCCCAAAGTCTGGTTGGAGACCTTTGCTAGTAAATTAGCCCCCCCTTCTGCTCCTTATGTTGATTGTCTGCCGCCTATACTCTCCCTCCAATCTCCTTCTCATAGATTAGATGAAGTATTTTCGGAATCCGAGCTCAATCTGGCAGTAGATAGTCTAAAGGACTCTTCTCCTGGTTTAGATGGCATCCCGTATTCTTTTATTAGAATCTCTGGTTCCGAAACTAAAAAATACTTTTTACAATTAATTAATACTTTTTTCTCATATGGGTCACCTCCGGAAACATGGAAGTCACAAATCATCATCCCTATATTAAAACCTGGTAAGGATTCTACTGACGCTGCCTCTTATAGGCCAATAGCTTTGTCATCCACTCTCTCTAAAATTTCGGACCATCTTGTTAAAAATCGTTTGGAATGGTTTGTAGAGAGTCAAAACATTTTACCTGAATCCCAGTTCGGCTTTAGGAAAAATAAATCCACAATGGATAGCCTAGCCATACTGACCACGGATATTAGAATTGCTTTTTCTAAAAATAAATCGGTCGTGGGAGCATTCTTAGACATATGCTCCGCCTACGACAATGTACTTCTTCCTGTACTCAGGCAAAAAATGCTCCATCTGAGTATTCCAGAGAGGTTAGTCAATTTCATCACGAGCTTATTCTCGGACAGATCTGTGTTGATTCGCAACCAAGACCATTATCTGTCTCCGCGGTCAGTGTGGAAAGGTCTTCCTCAAGGTTCAGTCCTGAGTCCTCTACTCTATAGCATCTACACTTATGACCTTGATAGAGTAGTTACCTCATTCTGTAGCATACTGCAGTATGCGGATGACTTAGCCCTTTACTCTTCTTTGGCCTCGATTGAGGAGGCTGCCACCAGAGTAAATTCTGCCATTATTTATCTCGAGGATTGGCTGACGGAGCATGGTTTGTCATTATCGGCCTCAAAGAGCAAAGTTGTTATTTTCTCCAGAAAAGTCCGTATCCCGAATGTGCACATACGTATTAATGGCCATTTGGTTCCAATTTATAATTCCGTAAAATTTTTAGGCGTCATTTTAGATTCTAAAATGAATGGTTCTGCACATCTTAACTATGTAATTAAAAAATGCGAAAAGGGTATCAACGTCATGCGATGTCTTTCCACATCACATCCATATTGTCAAAAACTGATCTATAATGCCATAGTGCGCAGTCATTTTGACTATGGAACTTTTCTCCTTGAACCTTGTAGTAAGGCTGCTCTTGAAAGCCTTCAGAGAGTGCAATTTAAATGTCTACGCATCATTATTGGTGCCATAAAATCATCTCGCACGTATGCCTTACAGGTCGAATGTGGCGATCCTCCTCTAAATTTACGTAGACAGTACCTTTCGGACAGATTCTTTTATAAGGTCATCCCACTTCAAAACCACCCTCTTTCACCTAAAGTCAAACTGTTAAGTCGGCTTGTTTCGAGTTGTAGATATTGGTCCCATAAGGACACTCCGTGCCTTGTCAAAAGTCTCCGGAAACTTGTAAATATAAATCAACCTTTATATCAATGTAACATGAATCCTCTCTTCAGCACGAACTTTGATGCTCTAATTCATTCTCCTAACATTGTGTTATCCCTTGGAATTACAAAATCATCTCCTGACGCCAACTCCTCGTTTAATGAAATAGTAGCTTCTTCTTGGGCAGACTGGCTCCTCGTTTTTACCGATGCCTCTAAACTTTCAGAGTCCGGTTGTGTTGGTGCTGCGGTCTGGATACCAAGGTACAAAATCATTCTGCATTATAAATGCCCCCCTCTGTCATCTGTATTTACTGGCGAGTCAGTTGCTATTCTGGAAGCTATCCTATATGTCTTATCCCATAAATTAAATAAATCCATTATCTTTTCAGACTCCCTTAGTTGTCTTCAAGCCATCTTGTCAAACCAGTTCAGATCAAAAATTAAATTCCCAATTATATTAAAAATTAAAGAATTGTTGTATGACTGTCAACGTCAGGGATTGGAAATTGTGTTGGCTTGGATCCCTGGTCATGCGGGTGTTACGGGAAACGAGGAGGCCGATTCCTGCGCGAAAAATGCTATTGCCTTGGGTGGCTCTGAACATTTCCGTAATTTCAGTTCAGATATATGTTCCATCTCTAAAACTTACCTATATAAATCATGGAACGAGGCTTGGCAGGCTAGCCGTCAGATCAAAGGCAAATTCTATGGAGAAATCCAGGATACGATTCCTTTGAAACCCTGGTACTTCAAATTCCGCGACTCGAATAAACGCACCACATCTACAATTTGTCGTCTTCGTTTGGGTCATTCCTGTACTCCAGTGCACCTGGCTAAAATTAGGGTCAGACATAACTCTCTTTGTGAGTGTGGTCTTGCAGAGGGCTCTGTTGATCACATCTTTTTTGAATGCCCTAATCTTAACGTTTCCTTGTACAATCTTCTTCCTCCTTTCATCCCCAGACCTTCCAATTTCAAATCTCTATTATCATATGTAAACTCCCCATTTATCCAAACCCTGGGTAATTTCATTAATGTTAATAACATCAAACTCTAACTGTAGTTGTGTACCTGTTGTAGACTAATTTAATTAAACTAACAGTATTATATATTTATGTATCTATTGTTTTGTCCTTTTTTTCTAGGTTCCGGAAATCCTCAGATTTTCACCGGAGAATCCTCAGTATCATTCCGTGCCATCGCCGATACTTTGACACTGGCAGAATCATCAAAACGATGAAAGCCATTAATTAGGAGAAAAAAAATATATATATATATATCATGTTTGCAGCGTCAATGTAAAATCAGATTGTAGGTATAAATGTTGTTCTCGATTAAATATAAAGTAGGTATAACAAACAGACACAATAAGTCTAGTGTAGATAGGTTGTTAGAATATGACATATCGTCGGCATCCACCACAGACCAACATCGCCGTTTTGACGACTTCCTTGTCTCCCTCTGGCCAAACTTATACTAGGTACCCATCTTGCGGGACGTGCATTCGTAGTGCTTTAATGATGTGTTAATTTAATAATGAAACGGTCTCACCCGAATCGACGCCAAAATCTCATCATGTTCCTCTCGAAGGTGCCGCCCTTGCCTCCACGGCCCTCTGTTTACAGGGTCAGGGCATCCACTCCCATCACAAAAACTTCTAACTTTGCACATATCACAAAATAATACACATACTCATAAACACATAACTGTAAAAACACATAAAGTGTAAAACGTAAATTCATGAATAACTTCACATCAGCAAATCAACCGTCACGATGGGTCATTTTGGAAAAAAAGGATCCATTGTCCTTCGGAGAACCTGGGGTACGTCCGCCCGTGTCCGCGTCCCCAAGCCAACCCAAAGGATATACAGGGTTTATTCATTTATTTATTGAACAAAAATTCACAGCCATACTTAATATTCAACAAAAATGTAGATGTAATAAATAGGCCAATTAAGGATTTCACTATGAAAATAGTCAAATAAGAAGAGGTAGGGGTACATTTAAAGAGACATGTTGGCAGGTAAATAACTTAAATTAAAAGATAGTAAAAATCTATGAGCATGTGTAGGTGGGGTAAAGTGTACAGGGTGTGTGTGTGTGTATATTTGTGTGTGTGTGTGTGTGTATTTTTCTCAGTTATTATGTGTTTCTATGAACAAAAAATTCAATGTATGCTACTCCGATGAATAAAATTAATAAAGTTGTGGCGATGATAAGAGTAGGTTGAAATGGCGTTAGTCTAAGTTCAGTTATGTGTTATAGTTTTGTCGCATTCTAATAACCTCAGCACTGTTTTCCGCTTAAACATAGGTTTACTGGTGCAGAATGTGTCTATGTCTGAGAAAAGTCTACGTACGTATACGTTACAAAAAATAATAAAAACAATGTGTGATCACTTGTTTAGCAAAATCATCATCTATCAGTAAACAAATGGTTACCAAGCTTCTAAATTTCGTTACCACAAAAAAGTGTTACTAAAAAACGGCTAGATCATTCAGTTAATTTCGTTCTTTCATCAATTAGCCTCAAAGGACTGAATTTTCAGGTCCGTACAACACAATATCAAAAAAGATTTAAAAAAACGTTCGTAGTTTCATTTTACGCGAATAACATAAGAATGAATACATAATTTGATGGAAAATTTTATGCTTAATGTAATTCCTAACTTAGTAATAGAACATGGTAAGGTAAAGTAGTGGTAAATCCTTATTTTTGAGTAGAAAAACCGTTCACCTTAGTACTTTTATCAAACACGACTAAAAAATAAGCAGCGAAACGGAACGGAACGACACAAAGAACTGTCACTGAAAGTTCGTCACGCCAGACAATTCGTTTGTTTTGGTTCGGAGAGGACTTGCCTCGGACTTGCACAAATTGTTTTCTAGATTCTTGCCGTCATTGTGGAGGATATTGCACGTGTTCGGATAAATTTCTAAAAAATTTGAGCATTTGCTGACTCTTCCTGTGTCTAGAATTTATCTAATTAGTTGTGTAGTGTCCGTATTTGTGTAGTGCTTGTCCTAGGGTTTGGATGAGGTAAGAAGTTTTTATTCCATTTAGGTAACGCACGCACTTCAATCTGAAATGTCCAACTCAGATCAACCTAACGAAAACCTCCTTGAACTTCTTCTCTCCACCATTATCAATTTACTGACTAAGTTCAGTGATTGTCCATTACCGCCCAACGTGACACAAGGTCTAAATAAGATCTTACGACTAGTTAACTCTTCTAATCCTCCCCAAAATGGCCAGCATTCTTCAGTGGAATTGCAGGAGCCTGATGCCTAAAAAATCAGATTTAATTTATTTAATAAATAAGTATTGGACCTCTGTTAAAGCCCTCTCGGAGGTGTGGTTGCTGCCAGGATCTCGTTTTCGGGTGACAGGTTTTACCAGCCTCCGGGAGGATAGAATAGATGGTTACGCAGGTGCCATTCTTTTAATTAAAAATGGTATCCCTTTTTCTAGACTTAATATTCCTGTTCATAGTGATAAAATTAATGTTGTTGCTACAAGATGTTTTGACACCACCTTTCTTTCAGTTTATATTCCTCATCCAGATCTCTCTATTCTCCATGAACTGGATATTATTATTTCTTCTCTTCCTTCACCCATTGTAATCCTAGGTGATCTCAACTGCCATAATCAGATTTGGGGTAGTTATAAAAATGATTCAAATTCTTCTACAATTTTAGATATCCTAGATAAACTTGATCTCTGTATCCTAAATGATGGCCGCCCAACCCGCAGAGTATCCCCGACTCAAGATCCTAGAAGTGCAGTAGATCTATTTCTCTGTTCCGCAAATTTAGCTTCAGTCCTCTCTTGGGATATTCTTTCCTCCACATATGGCAGCGACCATTTTCCAATTTTACTTAACTTCCCTAACAAGACTGTCCCAAAAAAAACATTTTCACCATTACTCAAATACAGACTGTCTGGTGCAGACTGGGAAAGGTTTGCTAAAGAATGTGATCATAGGATTAAGTTGCTGGACTCTGTGTCTTCTCAAAATGCGATAAATCTCTATTCTAAATTTCTTGAAGCAATCAAAGCCTCTGCTAACTCTTCAATCCCATTAAAAAAAACCTCCCCCTAATAAAATTCGTTCTCCTCCGTGGTGGGACCATGAATGTACTGATGGTATCATTAAACGAAAAGAGGCCGAGATTTCGTATGCGAAATGTATGACCACAGAGAGTTTTATAAACTACCAAAGAATTTCTGCCATGGTCAGTAAAATGTTGTCTAAAAAAAAACAATCAGGTTGGTCAAAATTTTGCGAGAACTTATGTCCTCGAGCCCCAGCTTCTCTCATTTGGAAAAATATAAAAATATTCAGGAATTCTTTTTCGGATCATAATTTGTCCTATAGCGATCCCAAAGTGTGGTTGGAGAATTTCGCTAGTAAATTAGCCCCCTCCTCAGTTCCCTTTTCCGATTGCCTCTCATCTGTGCCCTCCACCCAGTCTCCCCCCCATAGATTAAATGAAGTATTTTCAGAATCGGAGTTTGATCTTGCAGTAGAAAACCTAAAGGACTCCTCCCCAGGTTTGGATGGCATTCCATACTCTTTTATTAGAAACACTGGGTCTGTGACTAAAAAATACTTTCTACAGTTGATCAATAGTTTCTACACATCTGGGTCTCCCCCGGAGGCTTGGAGGTCGCAAATAATTATCCCTATATTAAAACCTGGTAAAGACTCCTCAGATGCTGCCTCTTATAGACCTATAGCCCTGTCTTCTACTCTTTCTAAAATTTCTGAACACCTTGTCAAAAATCGCTTAGAATGGTTTGTGGAGAGTCATAACATTTTAGCCGAAAGCCAGTTTGGCTTTAGAAAAAACAAATCAACTATGGATAGCCTGGCCATCTTGACCACGGATATTAGGATAGCTTTCTCGAAAAATGTATCAGTCGTGGGAGTATTTTTAGATATATGCTCTGCTTACGACAATGTGCTTCTTCCTGTGCTCAGGCAAAAAATGCTCCATCTGAGTATTCCAGTGAGGTTAGTTAATTTCATTACCAGCTTATTCTCAGACAGGTCAGTGTTGATACGAAACCAAGATTGCTTCCTGTCTCCTCGGTCAGTATGGAAGGGTCTGCCTCAGGGATCAGTCCTGAGTCCCCTACTCTATAGCATTTACACTTACGATCTTGATAGAGTAGTTACCTCCTTTTGCAACATACTTCAGTATGCGGACGATTTAGCCCTTTATGTTCCTTTGCCTTCGATAGAGGAGGCCGCTGCTAGACTGAATTCCGCTATTATGTACCTCGAGGACTGGCTAAGTGATCACGGGTTGTCATTGTCAGCCCCAAAGAGTAACGTTGTTATTTTTACCAGGAAAATCCTTATTCCGGATGTGGACATCACCATAGACGGTTCATCAATTCCAGTTTCTAATTCTGTTAAATTCTTGGGTGTCATTCTTGACTCTAAAATGAACGGTTCCGCCCATCTTAACTACGTGATGAAAAAATGCGAAAAGGGAATCAACATCATGCGATGTCTTTCTGGTACGTGGTGGGGCGCTCACCCGTATTGTCAAAAGCTGATATATAATGCCATCGTACGCAGCCATTTCGATTACGGTACTTTCCTGCTTGAACCATGTAATAAAGCTGCTCTTGATTGCCTCCAGAGGGTTCAATTCAAATGTTTACGCATTATTATCGGTGCCATGAAATCGTCTCCCACAAATGCCTTACAAGTTGAATGTGTGGACCCCCCTCTAAATTTACGAAGACAATATCTATCGGACAGATTCTTTTATAAGACTATCCAGCTCGAAAACCACCCCCTCATTCCCAAAGTCAAATTGTTGAGTCAGCTAGTGTCAAATACGTGCTACTGGTCCCATAAGGATTCTACATGCCTTGTCAAAAGTCTCCAAAAACTAGAAAATGTCAATCAACCTCTATATCAAAGGAATATGAACCCTCTGTTTAGTACTAACTTTAATGCTCTTATCCATTCTCCTATCATTATTCTATCTCTTGGCATCTCGAAATCATCCCCCGACGCTAATACTTCTTTTAATGAAATTGTAGCCAATTCTTGGAGTGATTGGCTACTTGTTTTTACCGATGCCTCCAAACTCCAAGAGTCCGGGTGTGTTGGAGCTGCGGTTTGGATGCCAAGATATAAAATCATTCTCAATTATAAATGCCCCCCTCTTTCATCGGTATTCACAGGTGAGTCGGTAGCGATTCTGGAAGCCATTCTATATGTTTTATCCCATAAATTGAATAAGACCATAATTTTTACAGATTGTCTTAGTTGTCTCCAAGCCATCAAGGCAAACCAATTCAGAGTTAAAATTAGATTCCCAGTAATTTTAAAAATTAAAGAAGCTCTTTATGACTGTCATTTACAGGGCATAGAAATTGTTCTGGCTTGGATCCCTGGCCATGCGGGTGTTTCGGGAAATGAGGTGGCAGATTCTTGTGCAAAGAATGCCGTTGTATTGGGCGGTCCTGAACATTTTCATAATTTCAGCTCAGATATATGTACTTTATCAAAAACCCATCTTTATAAATCCTGGAACGATTCCTGGCAAGATAGCCGTCAGGTCAAAGGTAGATATTATGGAGATATCCAGAATTCAGTCCCGCCGAAACCCTGGTTTTTCAAATTCCGTGTCGCGGATAAACGCACCATCTCTACGATTTGTCGACTCCGTTTGGGTCATACCTGCACTCCGGTGCATCTTGCTAAAATAAGGGTCAGGGACAACTCCCTTTGTGAGTGTGGTCTTGCGGAGGGTTCTGCTGACCACATCTTTTTTGAATGCCGCAATCTTAAATTTTCTTTGTACAATTATCTTCCGCCGTACATTCCTAGGCCTACCAATTTGAAAACCCTATTATCATGTGTCAATTCTCAATTCATCCAAATCTTGTGCAATTTCATTAATGTAAATAACATCAAACTTTAACTCTACATAGTTGTATTTGTTGTAGTCTAACTAAACTAACATAATTTAATATTTATGTATCTATTTATGTACCTGTTTATTCTAGATACCGGAAACCCTGTGATTTGGACCGAAATAAATTAATAACGTGAAATTTCTGAAACTTGACATTGGCAGAATCATCAAACCGATGGAAGCCACCTTATAAGAAATTGAATTGTTTTGGTTCGGGATATTGTTATTTATCCCTTGCTCAGGAAAGGAAATTCTTGGATCTTACTGCCCGCCCTGCACTTACCCTGGGTAGTGATGACGATCAACAAAACAACACCTAATTTTCCAGGATTTCGAAACAGAAAAGGTAAGAAATCTTCATAATCGATTTCAGCACACATCAACCCACTTCTGGGCATAGGCCTCTTGGTTAGTGAGTCAAGTCGATCAAAGACAAGTCTCTTCTATCGCGCCAGTCTCCAAAGTTCTTTGCCAACCGCATGCAGAGGATGTTGACTTGATAATATCGTCGGACAATGCCCACTGGATGGCCCATCTTTTCATCGTCCACTGTCCGTCATCCCCTCTAACCAAGTGTTTCGTCCACCTCTACGTTAGCATTTTGGTATAATTTAATAGAAATCTTGTCTTTTCAGCACCAGCAAAGCCGCCATACATACTTCAAATATGGAAATAATAACCCACAAATGTGATAGAAGATGAACATGAATTGTGGTGTAAACATTAATCCCTCAGATAGAAACATTAATAATGGAGATAGAAAATCTTTCAAGGAATTGGCGGTATTAATGAAATTGTTAATAAACAAATTAAAAATGTTGATATCAAAATGTGGTGTTATAACTGCTTCGCTTTATTTCCTTTCATTCCGGGGGTCCTTAATGAATAAAGCCAGCTTTTCACTGTGGGATATAATCTAATATAAATTACATCTCAAGATGTAAAATAAATATTGCTGAATGGGCACTAGAAAGACTGGCAAGCAATATTTATTTCACAACTTGAGATGTTAAGCTGGGTTTACCCGAGGCCAGTGCTGGGGCTTTGTGTTGGCCTTGTAAAAACCTTGTATTGGCTTTATAAAATCAAGCCAATCCAGTGCTGTCTGCGAGTGCTGGGGTGAATAGAGCACCCGTCTAGCTAGATTTACATGAGGCCAGTACTGGCTACCAGTCTCACTGGTAGATGCAGGCAGATACACGAAGACAGTGGCACCAGCGCCACTGTCTTCGTGTATCTGCCTGCATCTAATACATAATTAATTACATCCCATAGTGAAAAGCTGGCTTATCTCCTTCATAAACTGGCCTATCTCCTGCACCAACTCCAGCTTGAGCGACCACCCTAGATGGTTGAGTAGATATCAGGCAGATGAAACTTCTCCCAAGATTGCTGTGGCTTGCGGCTAGTATGGTTTTTATAGTGGATGGGCACACCTGTAGCAGATGTACAAATTTCACTCCATAGTATAAGTCGCGCAATAAATTAAGAGCGCTGGGCGACGTTAGCAGGAATTACTGTGCATATGTACAGCTATTGAAAAGTGACTACTGCGCATTCAAGGCCGCCGTTCATAACGTGTCGCGCGACGTATACACTGTCTCCCAGTAGCCTACCATAAATTTCATCATTGGATGAATATAGCTTTATGCATTTTCGATACGGGGTGGCAGAGGCACAGTTGTGCCCACTTTTAGATAATTAAGTACATTTTGCATGACAGGGGGATAGCCCATCGCGGCCACTAAGGAGGTTTCCCCACGATGTCCTATGGAGATATAAAGGTTTCCTCACGATAAAACTTGGACTTTAATGGAGTAAAAACCGCTTTTTCGTATACAAAACCAACCCAGCAGAACAGCTGGTCAATAATTCCGCCATCTTGACAAACAAGAAACTCACTAAACAAGCTTTCTCGGTTGCCTTTTATCACATAATATAAGCCATGCCTATCCCTGCTACAACGCTAAAATCAGTTTTGTGGTAACGATTTTTATAATCATGTGTTAAACGATGGTTTTTAAAGTTTTTTGTGGTAAGACGGACAGTTTGATGCAAAATTAGTACGGTTGTGAGGGACGTGAAAAAGTTTTGTACCTACATAAGTGCCTGGTACGTTTCGTCGGGGCAGCCAATTTGATAAAATCATTTTCTAAACAGGGGCCGTCGAGAGAAGCGGAGCACACATCATGCAGAAACAACATAAAGGTGTAGTCACATTTTAGGGAGTTCTTATGAGCATAATTCTGAACAACTTTCACTATGAAACCGACCTGATCCAAAACACGTTATCTTTCATTCCTCCAAACATTTGGGCGATCAGTTGATTTGTATGGAGAAGTTTTAAGTTGCTCTGATCAAATCTATCTGATCGGCTGTGAAATTTGTTCATAATGATGTCCCTAACACCCCTTAAAACATGACAACACCCATCTGTTACAACCTGGCTTATGATCAACCATGGGTTCCTTGATAGACTGCCGCTGATGATGATGATACCAAGTCCAAAATGAGAGTTCTTAACACCTTACGTTAAGAACTCCATTCTTATTTGTTGCAGTAACGAAGACTACGCTTACGGCAGCTACGGCGAACAAGAGAACAGGGCACCGCAACCATTGGCACCCGAGTATTCCGACGATCCAGCTACCAGGCATCTCAAGTGAGTCGGCTACAGGCCCGGGCCATCAAAAAGTTAAAAACAAACCGGCCAAGTGTGAGTCGGACTCCCGCACGAAGGGTTCTGTACCAAAAAAGCGGCAAAAAAATCACGTTTGTTGTATGGAATGCCCCCCCTTGGATATTAATTTTATTATTTATTTTTAAAGTGAATAATGTAACTAAATATTCTCTGAATATTTCAAGCGTCCACCTGTTGCCGTTTTCAATATCGAGCAAACAAAAAATACGTTGGTTGTATGGGAGCCCCCCATATTTGTTTTATTTTAATTTAAATATTTATTTTGAAAGTAAATATATCACCACGCTTTTGTTGATCCAATATACTTTTGCAGCAACAAATGCTGCTCCGACCGGAACAACATTTGGGTCCGCGTGATGTTGTAATAAAGTTGTCAAATGTTGATCCGATATACAAATCCACTCCTGCACATGTTGATCCAATCAAATGGATCAGGAGGCAGCGCAGCAAGCTTGTTAATGGTCCGCAGAAAAAGAGATGTTGCGGCTCCGTGCGCTGTTCCTACAGATAGTAATAAGTTGATTTCTAAATATTCTGGCTTGTATATTTGTCTAAATATAATTTAACATACAGGGTGTCCGGTAGATCGATGCAAAGACTTAAACCGAAGTTAGTAAAGACCATTTAAAACCATTTGAGCAAACATACATGTGGCGAAGTCTTACCATTAAATTTTTATTGATGATTTAGTGTTTTTGAAGAATATTTCCAGATTTTCACGGTTACTTAACCGTTACGGTTACTTGACCGATTATCATTGCAAAACTAAACAATAATTGGATTATTTTACAATTGATTCTAATAAATCGGCTAATAAGCATTCTAATAAATCTTGATTTGTGCGACTGCTACATCAGACTTGGTTTTTACAGACCATTGAAGAGCATGGAAAATTTCAAATACCAAACAAAAATCACGGACCTAATTTAACAAAAACCATTGAAAGATTTTTATACGCAAATCTTTATAAAACATTCTTAGTTAATGATCTTTTGTTTAAGGTATTATTGACGTAGATACTTTACACATTCTTGAAGTTATGACCTACTAACCAGTTTGAGGGAGAAAACTAGACTTTTTAGACAGTCTTTTAATTAATTAAATGTATGCTATTCATGCTCGAAATGAGATCCGAGAGATAAGAGCCCGTCTTCGAACTTCTGTGGTCGTGATTTTGAGCATCATTTCATCTTTCATAGTGACGAAAGCCATTCTTATTTTTGAAATCAACTCTTCTTTTGTGTTGATGGCTACGTTGGAATAGACCAGTTTTTTGGCTCTGCCCACACAAACTAGTTCATTGGGGTCAGGTCTGGTGAACGAGCAGGCCAAGGAATAGGCCCGTCTCTGCCGATCCAGCAATTGGGAAAATAGTCATCAAGATAGCTTCTCACTGCCTAATAGAAAGAAAGAAAGAAAGAAAGAAAGAAAGAAAGAAACATTTATTCACAAACACACAGGACACGCATATTAAACAAAAAATAAACAAAAAACATATAACAAGTGTGTATCGGCGGCAGTGAACCGGACACTGGCTCAGCATTATGCTGAGATGTCAGACACCTACAGCGCTGATTTTCAGCCAGCACCTCGGTGACTCACGGAAACGTCATACCAAAAGAATATATATCTATAAACTACCTAGATTTTTTGGAAAGGCGAAAGAGAAATTAACATAAATACAAAGTGAGATAATAATGCAAACATTACCTAGATGCAGCTTCATTAATATAATATTTACAGTAAGAATTAAAAACAAAACTAGATAAAAAAAATAAATGCAATTGGCATATTTATTGTTGTCACAGTGCTGGGGATTAGGATGATTTCTGGAGCGTCAACAAATAGCCTTTAAGCATATGCTTAAAGGTGTATCTGCTAAGCGCCCCTTGGATAGGAGGAGGGATATCATTCCAGCACTTAGACGCCGTAAACTTGAAACTACCTCTGAAAGCAGCGGTTCGGTGCATAGGTATAATGGCCATTGCCTTGAACCTACGCACACTTTTGGACCAAACCAGTTTATTAAAAAGGTAGGTGGGGGTTTTGTGTCTTACCACCCCGAACATCAGAGTGGCCAAGTGCAGGCGCCGGCGTGCAGGCATGTTAAGCAAGTTAGCGGCGTTCAAGTATGGAGTGATGTGGGACCGGGGAGGGACTCTGAAACAAAAACGAGCACATGCGTTCTGCACTCGTTGTATGAGCCTCTTGGAACGACCAGTAATGCACCCATCATACACGACATCACAATAGTTTAACCTAGATAATATAAGTGATTCACATAGGTCAACACGCAAATCGACACTAAGGTAATCTCGTATATTATATAGAACTTTGAGGCGATAGAAGCAGTTACTCACAACATTTAGTATGTGGTTCTCAAAGCGCAAATTCCCGTCCATTAAAAGGCCGAGGTTGGTTGCTTCTACCACCCGTTCGATTGATTCGCCCATGACGGCGACATTCCCGGAAGTCAGAGCTTCAAGGGTATTACGGATTTGATGTTTTGACCCAAAAACGACATATTTCGACTTGCCAGGATTAAGAACTAAACAGCTCTTGTCCGACCAAGAGGAAATACGGTCTAGGTCAGCATTTATCTTGTTTATGGCAGCAGATGTGTCTGACGGCACGCTAGAAAAGTAAAGTTGCACGTCGTCCGCGTACAGGTGATACTTGCAGCTCTCTATACTGTTAGTGATATCAGCGCTATACAGTATGAAGAGCAGAGGCCCGAGTATCGAACCCTGCGGTACTCCTCTTGTCACAGGACAAACAGAGGACCGCAGAGCACTACCATCCACCCTACGCAATGCAACTTCCTGCGCATGGCCAGACAAATAGCTACTGAACCATTTTGTAGCAGTGACATCAAACCCGTAATAAGACATCTTGGATAATAGTAGGGGTATGCTAATACAGTCGAAGGCCCTGGAGAAATCTAAAAGTACTAAGAAAGTACTTTAACCAGCATCACGAGCTTGTAAGATGTTATCGACTACATCGAGCAGCGCAGTAGCTATCGATCGACCTTTGCGAAAACCTGACTGCAGTTCAGGGAGTATGCTGTTTTTCCCCAGGTAATCGGACAGCTGTTCGCAAACTACCCGTTCTATTATCTTCGATGCACAAGGAAGAATACTTATAGGTCGCAGTTCAGACATTTCAGTGGGATTCGGTTTTTTTGGTAACGGGGTCACCTGAGCGATTTTCCAGTCAGCTGGGAAAGTCATTGTCAGAATGCTCATATTAATAATGTAGTTGAGTACGTCTCTAGTTCTTGGTAATGTCAGAAGTATCATGTCAATATCAATTGAGTCGAGTCCTTTTGCTGTGGTTTTTATTGACGTAATGAGTTTTGTGACGGCAGTAGCAGTAGAAGGAGAAAGCGTGAAAGTTTTGTCATTATGTCTATTAAATTAAAAAAAAAGTTAAGTCAGATAAAGTCACTTCCTGTTTCCCAGGAATATTAAGGAAATGACGGTTTATCAAGTCAGGGTCATCAAATTGTGCCGGGAGGTCAGTCTGCGTCTGTGAATCTGGAAGAACAGTGCGCTTTAAGGTTTTCCAGAGTCTTTGAGTCGGTAATGTCGTTGATATGATGCGTGAAGAAGGCACGTTTCTCGTTATAAATGGCTTCTATCACAAGGTGCTTCAGGTCGAGGTAATACCGCTTGTGAACATCGCTCCCGGTTCTTTTGTAGCGAGTGTGAGCCTCGTTTCTGAGCCGCATCATGAGCCGAACGTTGCTCGTGAGCCATGGTTTAAGTGCCTCCTTCACCACTATCGTCTTCTCCGGCGCGTGTCTGTCAAAAAGTCCTAGTAGCAGTAAGTTAAATAGTCTAACCATGTCATTTATGTCGTTCAGTAAATAAATTTGTTCCCAGTTTATGGCGTCAAGGTCATTGTTAAATATAGTTAGGTTAATATCTTTCAGTGGTCTATAAGTAATACGTCTAGGTGTCGGTTTCCGTTTTTTAAAGTCAAACTCGGCTGTGATGAATGCATGCCTCCCTAAGTCCGGGATATGCTGCACGTCCACAGACACAACACGAGCGTCGGAGCAAATAAGGTCTATAGTTGTCTGGCTGTGTTCCGTAAAGTGAGTCGGGTCGCTTACATGTTGTATCAAGCCAATCGTTGTCAGAAATTGTGTCAAACATCTAAGTTTTCTGTCGTTCTTGTCCATATAATTAATATTAAAGTCACCCAGTAAAATCAGTCGGTCGTATTTAATAAAAGAAGTTATTGAGTCAGTAATGGCATCAAAAAAAGTTTCAACATCGAGCCGCGGTGGCCGATATGCGGTCCCAATGATTAAATGTTTGCTGTTAATTATTGTTTTCAACCACATTTGTTCTACGATCGCAGCGGGAGGATGTGTAAGTGTGCGCGCGTGGAGGCCCCGGCGCAGGAAGAAACCAACGCCCCACCCCGTCCTCCACATATTTCGACTGGCCGGGGAACGTGCCGTAGTCGGTAATTGGGCACGGCGGGAGCACGTCCATCCTCTCCAGCCCGAAGCCAAGACTCGTTTATGGCAATAATGTCTGCGTTCGTATCTGTGAAAGTCGCAATCAGCTCATCGTGTCCCGTACCAAGGGAACCAGCATTAAATAATCCAACTTTTAAGTTATTAAACCGCGACATCATGAAAACGAGTAAAAAAGTTAAAAGAACAATATCAAATGAATGAATGCATACAGGTAAGTGACTCAGTCCACGAAGATAGAAGTAAATAGCAAGTGCAGCACAAAGTGATTAATAAAGAGTGATAGTGTAGAACTATAACATATTTATACATAAATAAGTTATATACGGATACATTTATATAAAATGATTGCTTCCAGGCTGATCACGCGACGGTACGAGGCATATTTGTCGGTCCACTCCCGCGACAAGACATAGCAATGACGAAATAAGCATATAGGCCACAACAAAGCGGTAAAAACGGTATTTTTTTACAATTATACAATTTATCAGAAACGAGTTACAAACAAACAACAACAACGAAACATTTAATTGAAGAAGGACTTTACTACAAAACAAACAAAAACAATAACAATTAAGGAATTGTTTGGAGTTTGGCTGGCAAAAAAATGTGCAGATCGGATAACCGACGCACGTGATGAGCCGGCTGACCCTCAGACCTGCGGGCGAGGATCCTGCCGTTGCGGGTCCACACGAAGCGCTAGGCGGCGGTGCGCGCGGCCTCGCGCGCCCGCTGGAACAGCTGTCGGTTGGCGCTAGTCAGCCGCTCGTTCACATAGAACCGCTGCGGCGCGCCGGCCAGGCCCAGCCCTTCGGTGGTGATGCCGCGGCGTGTGCGCGCGCCCTGCAGCAGCTCGTCCTTGACGGCGCGGCACGCCAGGCGCAGCACGATTGGCCGCGACCGGGCCGCCTCGCGAGTCCGCCCGGCATGATACACCGACACCACGTCACGCACGTCCAGCTCCACGCCCAGTTTTGCGCAGATCCGCGTGGCTAGGCCGGCGGCACTCTCACCGGTGTCCTCCGGGACGTTCGTCACCTGGATTTCGTTCGACAAAAGCTCTTGGTCGCGGTCGTTCAGCTCCATTTGAAGAGTCGCAACGGCTTCTTCGAGGACTCGGGTAGCAGCTGACGCCGCCCCATCTATGACCTGCCTTTCAATAGCGTCGACGCGGCCCTCCAAACGATCCATCCTTTCGCCAAACACGGACAGGTAAAAATCTTTAAAAAATTTAATTCTCTGGAAGATTGTATTAGTTTACAAGAAGACCTTAATAGATTCCACGAGTTTTGTCTAACTAACAAACTTCAACTTGCGCATAATAAATGTAAACAGATAACATTTACGCGTAATAGGAACAAGATACTCCAACCATACAACATCGGTGGCCAAGAAATGGAGAGGGTTTCCTCAATTCGAGATTTGGGTGTCCTTTTCGATGATAAACTCATTTTCGACGACCATATAGAGAAAATTTGTACGAAAGCATATCAGATGCTCGGTTTCATATTAAGGGTTAGTAAAAACTTTAATAAAAAACTTACATATATGACACTCTATAAAACCCTAGTAAGATCCCAACTGGAGTATGCTTCTATTGTATGGAATCCCTTTTATGCCGTTTACAGTGACAAACTTGAGAACATACAAAAAAAAGCCCTCAAATCGATACACTATAGACTTACACGTAGCAAAATGAGCTACGAAAACCTCATGTCACTCTATAAAGTACCTAGTTTGGCCTCTAGACGCACAATAACCGACGAATTATTTTTATATAACATATGTAACAACTACTATGATTGTCCGGAGCTTGTCGAAGAAATTAAATACCTTGCCCCACATACAGCAACGCCACGCCGTCCATGTAAACTTTTTTATCTAAATCCAACGCGCACCAATTCCGGTCTTCGTGCGCCGCTACATCGAATTTGCCATACCTATAATGAGAGGTTGCTATCGATAGACATATTTAGGAGCAAAAAAACATCTTTTAAAAAAGAACTAACAAATCATATGGGTTTGAGTTTAAGGTAGATTAAGTATTTTAAAATTATAAAAAAATATTTGTATCACATTATTTTTATAAATGTATGTTTTAGTGATGAACGTATAAGGTAGTAAGCTTACAATGTATTTTGTGTTTGTTATTTATGTTTTGTAAAGTTTATTACTGTTGTTTGTCCAAATAAAGTAAAATAAAAAGTAAAATAAAAAAAAAAAAAAGGTGCGCTCTCAAGTCCTGAAACTCGTCGCGAAACTCCTTCAGCTCCTGTCGGATGGTGTGGAATTCCACTCCGATGAACCGTTTCAGCTCAATAAGCGCACTGGCCATGTCCTCCCCGTCGAAGGATGCAGGAGAGCAGGGCATGGCCGTGTCCGCGCTTAGCGAGTCCGCAGAGGAGGCAAGCAGTACGGTGGCGGTCTGAGCGGAGGCGGGCCGAGCGGCAGCAGTGGGCCGGTCGGTGACGAGCGGAGCGGCGGCTTGCGGAGTCGAAGAGGAGGATTGACCCAGCAGTCCTTTAACGGGCTGTCTCTCGCTTTTAATCTCTGGCAATCAGGGCAGTCCCAGTCCTTGGGGATAACTGCTCCAGCTGAGACACCCACACAAGCACCGTCGTACTGGCCGCCGCATTTTGGGTACTATACGATGCCAGTGCGCCCAATAAATTTAGCACAAGCCCCACACTTTTTCATTGTTTTGTGCTGTTTTTTTTTAACACTTTGGGTAGATGTCACAGCATACGGCAGTATGTAACTATTTTGGTCACTTTTTGGCCTAATCACAGAACCTTTAATTACGCAAATAATAATTGTCAATATTTACACTAATGCGCATTAAATAAATGTATTTGCGTAGCAAAAACAACACTAGTTTTATTTTATATGGACGGCGGCGATAGTAGGCGCATACGTCGTATGGGGTCCGTGAGTCACTCTCCACTAATGCATCTCCTATGCACTAAACTATTTATGAGAATGCTTATTAAGAGATTTATTAGAATCAATTGTAAAATAATCCAATTATTGTTTAGTTTCTAATGATAATCACTTAACTGTGAAAATCTGGAAATTTTCTTCAGAACACTAAATCATCAATAAAAATTTAACGGTAAGACTTCATGTATATTTGGCTCAAATGGTTCTAAATAGTCTGTAATAGCTTTGGTTTAAGTGTTTGCATCGATCAACCGGACACCCTGTATATTATTAGTAATATAAGAAATGTGATAAAGATAAGATAAGATAAAGATTTATTTATTTGCTAAAACATGTGTCAGTCAAGATACATAAGCATGCATTTTGGATAATAAATAATAAAAATTCGGATCAACATGTTCTACTGTTATCAGCGTACAAATTTGAGTGGCGGTAAGTCAGGACACGGTTTCAACCATTCTGATGTTAAAAAAAAAAACTAACATTAATTTAACTTGCATTATAAAAATTCAATTATTAACATTTCAATTACATCAAGAAAATTTAAATAATTACAGTGGTCAATATAATTAGAATTTGTCATTGAGAATGTCATTTATAAATTTCATCAATAATATTTTAATAATTACAGCGGTCACTACTTTAACTGGAATTTATCATTGAGGAAGTCATTTACACTATAATAACATTTATCAACTAATAATGATTTGAGCTTATTTTTAAATAGGGAAGTATTTAATTGTTTATAGCATTTTGGTATTTTATTGAATATGATAGGCGCCATACATAGGATGCTTTTGCTCAATAGCGCCGTTTTACAGGAAAAAAGGCGCAGTCTTTCTGTGTCGCGTCTATCACGAGTCACTGTTTCAGATAAACGTGGGAATAAATGAGGGTTGGTCTTCACAAAAGTAGCTACTTCTATTATGTATAATGACGGAAGTGTCAGAATTCGGTGCTTAGTAAATAAAGGCTTACATGTCTCGGTTGTCCTAATATGAAACATAGCACGTAAACACCGTTTCTGCATTTTAAATGCTACTTCTTTATTAGTCGAATTACCCCAAAATATGATTCCGAATCTAAGAGCAGATTCTACAAGCCCGTAATACGCCGTGAGTAACACATCTGTACTGACTACTGGAGATAATTTATGTAAAACATATGCTGAAGTACTAATTTTTTTAGTTAATTGATTTATGTGTTCTTTCCAGTTTAATTTATTGTCAATTGTCAAACCCAAAAATTTTGCAGTTTCAACCTGATTTATCGTATTATTTTTAAAAATTAATTTAATGTCATTGTTTTTAATTCTTTGGCTGAAGTGCATAATATTCGTTTTCTTTAGATTTATTTTTAAATTATTGTTGTCGAGCCAATTTATTATCGAAGTCAAGGAATTGTTTATATCTAATTCATAATTATCGTCTTTATATTTAATAGTCACTGTGCTGTCATCGGCGAATAGGGATATTGGATTATTAGTCGATTTTGGTATGTCATTTATATATATAATAAATAAAAGGGGGCCCAGTACACTTCCCTGTGGCACACCGTGAGTAATTTTACGCGAATTGGACCTGTATGACACTTCATTCTTTGTTTTGCAGTTCAGCCTTGATATCTCCGTTATTTGGTGTCTATCTGTCAAATATGATTGTATTAAATCTAAAACATTACCTCTAATTCCGTACGCTTCAAGTTTTTTCGTTAGGATATTGTGGTCCACATAGTCAAATGCTTGTGTCATATCACAATAAATCGCACTGACTGGAGATATCTTGTCCATTTGACACATAACATTTTTTAGGAAGTCGTACATTGCCATATTGATTGTTTTATTTCGACGGAAGCCTTTTTGTTCGTGGCATAAAATATTATTCTTTTCTAGATAGTTGTTTATTTCCTTGTAGTAATATTTTTCAAATATTTTAGAAATTATTGAGATTAAGGCAATTGGCCTGTAAAACTCCATTAGTTCTTTGTTTTCTTTCTTGAATAGGGGTTTAACAAGCGTTAGTTTCAAATCCTTTGGGAAAATGCCCATTAATATACTTTGATTAACTATATGGCTTAGTGGGTGGCATATATATTTATTTGCAGCCTTAATTATTCTTGTTGAAATGTCATCCACACCCACACTATTTGTGTTTCTAAGGTTATTTATGATTTTATAAATATCGAAGGGTGTACTTGGAGCCATAAACATCGAGTTCATTTGGTGATTAATATTACATGTCACTTTATTTCCAGCGCCTAACACTGGTTTAATTTTATCAATAAAAGAGTTATTAAATGCTGTGGCTATGGCTGCAGGATTTGTTATATAAGTGTCATTAACTTTCATTTTTGCAATGGTTTCTTTGGGTATTTTAGGTCTTGATTGACTGATTATTTGCCACATTGTTTTCGTCTTGTTCACAGACGATTTTATTTTATGATTGTTTTGAGCACGTTTTGTAAGGTTTATAATCTTTTTTAATAATTTCGTGTAGTTGACAAGATTTAATTTATTCATTGTATTTGGTTGTAAGCGAAATTTCCAAAGTAAATCTTTTTTCTTTTTGCTGCATATACCTCGTGAGATCCATTTTGGCTTAGTACATACTTTTATTATGGTCTGTTTTCGTGGAAAGCACAAATTATAAAAGAAATTGAAATTCTCTACAAAGTTTCTGTAGGCCGATGTTGGATCAGCAGCGTCGTAAACGTCAGAAAACGATAAGTTTTTTATGAACCCTACAAATTTTTTTATATTTTCATTTCTGAAGTCTCGTCTCATTTGGCGCCAGAATTTTAATTTTAAAGTTTTTTTGACTGTAAATTTTATTATTTGGGCAGTGTGATCCGATAAACCGCATTCCAACACTTCAGTTTCACATGTTTTATTATAATTATGTGCAAAGTTATCTATGCAGGTTTTACTAGCTGGGCGAGTGGGCTGTCTAAGCGCCAATTTCATATTATAATTCAAAAGTAAACACTCTAGATCCAGAGTAGTGTTATTATCCTTAAGTATGTCGATATTAAAGTCTCCGGCTAATATTATATTGTAGGACTTCAGCTTAGAAATGTAGTGGAGCACTTTGTCAAGTCTTTCAAAAAATGTGTTCAAATTATTTTGTTTCGGAATTCTATACACACAAATAATAACAATTTTAAAGTCAATTAGTTCCACTGCACAACACTCGAATATGTTAATTAAAGACATTTTTTTAATATCTGGTAGGTCTTTGCATTTGTACTGATTGTTCACCAGAATACATGATCCGCCTCGTTTATTGTCATTTCTGCTAAAGCATGCTGCCAGAGTGTAGTTTGGAAGATTTAGGAATGACTCCTGTCCTGCCATCATAAAATGCTCCGTTATACATATCACATCTGTGTTTATATTTTTGTCTGCTAGTTCATCTAAATTGATCACGAGTAAATCTGCTTTATTTAATAGTCCGGCTATATTCTGATGTAGAATATTAAGATACCTAGTCTCGAAAAAAAATTGTGTCATTATCTATTGGGTCATAATCCTTGTCTTGTAGGTCAAAATTAGTTGTTGATCCCATTTCAATAAACTTTTTTATGTCGTTGATGATTTGTCGCATACCGTATTTATTTAGCTTGCCCGTGAAGCTAGAGAACATGTCCAATGATAAATTCTTGTTTGTGTCTAAGAACCAGCAGTGTTTGTGTGTGTCAACATCAAGATATAATAGATTTATAAATTGCTCAGCTCTGTAGTTGAACATTAAAGCTCCACAGATATAGGTCGGCGGGCAAACGATTACATTCGTGTGTGTGATTTTTTTTAAGGTATTTCTCAGTAATTGTATCACACTGATGTAGTTTTGGTTCATTTTGATGTCCGATTCTCCCAGCAAAATTATACAGAAGTCTTCTTTCGTGAGTTTACATACTTTTGTCTCTATTCCCATCAGAAGTTCATTAATTTGTGCTGCAGGTTTCGAAAAATGACAGAAAGTAAACTTTTTCGCAAATGTGTCTTCAAGATTTTGTAGTACATTGTTATTTCTGCCGCTAATTACACATAGATGGGGTTTTCTTTGTTGGTCTGTTTTTGGTTGTTTTTCCATATGCTGCGTTTTCTGAGTATGCATTAGAGAATTTAAGTTAGTATTAGATATATTCCTAGTTATCCGAGCTTTGGATGCTGTATTTTTTTATGTAGTTGTTTTTTCCCCGATACTTCGCTATTTGTTGCTGTTAATTTAGTTTCATCTATTTCTGGATGGAGCTTTTTATGTGAACATAATTGAGCATTTGAATGGCTCTTAGTTCTTAAAGGGGTCTTTTGCGATTTTGGTGATGATGTAACCGTTTTTAGTAGTTGATTTTGTCTAATTAAATCATCATTTTTTGTTTGCAACTTAGTATTTTCTATGTTTAAGGCAGCTATTTCCTCGTGTGCACTTTGCAACTCAAGAGTTAAGTTTTCAATCTTCTCTCTCATTTGCTTCAACTGTTCGCTGGCATCGTCGTCGTCCGATATGTTTGGCAAGCTATTTGTTGTGTCGTCCAACGTCCGTTCCCTGATGTGACTGTTGTTAACGTCAGACTCTGAATTGTTACGTGGGCGTCGAAATGTGATGTTTTCGAGAAAGTTCTGCATTTTTTCTTGCGCCTGTGGCTTGGAGGAGTTTATTATTTGAATATCAAGAAACAAAAATTATTTATTTAACTAGGTCTCGAACCCGGGGTACTTCGCTTAGCGACGACGTATTGAGTCAGCCCGCTAGCCGATCGAGCCACTGCGGATGTTATTGGGTGTCGCCAATTTGAGCATCTAGTGTTGCCTGAGAAAAGACAGCTTTTCAAGGTCGATCACTTATGATGTGTCATCGAACTCGTATTGCAGTCACAACAAACAACAGTTTAACCGTCACTTCAAGACCATAATTTGGATAAACCACCACTTTTTCACTTCACATTTGTGTGATTAATGACTAATTTTAATTCACTTCAGTTTAAGTTTTAGATTATCAACTTTGTTTGTAAAAAAAGCACGATTTTTACGTTGTTTTGATTAAAATTTTGACTAGCTATGCGTAAGCGTGTCTATTACTCGCGCCAGACGGAACGTCACTGACTTTTATTACTTAAAGATTTCTGGTACCTACAACATTGAATAAGAATGAAAAAAGTTGACAAAAGTAACAGTCCCATCAAGTACCTATTCAAAGCTATCTGAGTAGGGTACAAATTGTTACTTAGCAACATTTTACTCACTGTAGGAAATAGTACGATAAATCAGCACTCACTTGATTTGCTCCTGTGTCTCGTCTTCACAGGAACTGGACTGGTTCGTGGGCTTGAAGTGTTTTTCCGTGTGGCTTGGCAGTGGCACAATGCGGAACGGGTCGCGGATGCATGCACGTCGCTAGGTTAAGTTCGAGAGATAGCTGTCAGAAGACAGCTGTGTTGCTAGTCTGAAATATCGTACTTTGGGGTGGCGAGTTGAAATTATGTATTTTGTGCGTGCACTACAATGAATGACATAACTACTAAACATGCCGCCGACCTAAAATAACTAAGTTATTTTAATGAACTGTACTAAGTAAGAACTAAGAACTAAAGTAGTTGCTATAACTAAGGTTACTTAATAACTAAAACTAATATATCTATTCGATAGGCAAAGGACAGATCTTTACTACAGATCTCTCTGAATAATTATTCCCTATCTGTACTTTAACTACTCTAACAACGCCTGGATGCAACTTGTGAACGCGAGCCAAGCGCCATTGTAAAGGCGGTAAATTAGTATCTAAAATTATAACTACCGAACGCTCGGATAGGGGTGTGTAGCTACTGCTATCACGGAACCATTTTCCTCTCTGTTGGAGCTGGTGGAGGTACTCCACACTCCAGCGCTTTCAGAAATGCTGAACTGATTGTTGTATGACTTGCCATCGCACTAGACGGCTAGTTTGATCTGATGAGTAATCGTACTCAAGTAATGAGGTTAATGGTTGCCCAATAAGAAATGAGAGGTAGCGGATCAGCTGGATCGCCACTCTGAGAACAAAGCGGTCTCGAGTTGAGAATCGCTTCAATTTGACATATGAGTGTATTGAACTCGTCATATGTTAACTTCTGTGTACCTAGAACTCTGTAGAGATGAGTTTTCATACTCTTTACTGCGGCTTCCCAAAGCCCACCAAACTTGACTTGCATAAGCCGGTTGAAAATGCCAAGTTATTCCCAGATCAGCTAAACTCCGCTGAAGTTCACTTGATTCATTTTGTATGAATGAAAAAAGTTCCTTTAGGTAGTTATCACAACCTAAAAAGTTCCTGCCACAATCTGTATAAACATCTGAACATTTACCACGTCTCGAGGTAAAACGTCTGAACGCGTTTGTAAAGTCTTCCGTTGATAAACTGGGGACTAACTCCAAATGAACGGCCTTTGTTGACATAAAGATGAAGACACAAATGTATGCCTTATAGTATCGCGCACTTCGCGAGTGATTTGTCTTCAAATTGAAGTAACCAGCAAAGTCGATTCCTACATGAAGAAATGGACGCATCGCTCTCACACGAGTTGCCGGCAACGGTGCCATAGGCGGTTGCATCGCTGCAGGTCGCGCGCGGAAGCATCGGACGCATCGCCGCGTGCGCATGCGAACTGCATCGCGAGCGGATAAAATCCAGTATGACTGGGAGAGCAAAAATTGTAACTGTTGTGGGCCAACGTGTAAATTCACAATATGAAAATGATCAATTATTAAAACCGTGAGTGGATGTCTTTTTGGTAAAATGATTTGATGCTTAGCATCATAAGCAATATTGGCACGCTGTATGCGGCCGCCGACCCTGACAAGCCCAGAATCGTCAATGAAAGGCTTGAGCCTTTGTAATCGCGGTGAACAGTTTTTATTTGATTTGAGTCGCGATATATCATCGGCGAACTCATTGTTTTGAACTAGACAGATCAGATTTTTTAGTGTTTGATTTATCTCGGGAACTGAAATTTGTACATCATTGACATCAGATATAGTCTTACGACATTTATTAATGAATCTGTACACGTACGACATCACCCGTAGTAGTTTCGGAAGGGATGAGTATCGTTCTATGAATTGTAGGTCCATAGAGTTGGTACATTGTGAGATATGTACGGTTTTACGACGTTCTTCGTCGGTGGCAACATCTATATTTGACACAGGCCAATCAAGCTGAGGCTTCTTGAGCCAGCTTGGGCCAGTAAACCACAAGTCATGACCAAGTTGAGATGGAAGAACACCACGCGACGCCGGGTCGGCGGGGTGGTCTTCAGAACGAACATGCCGCCAGTTGGACGCCGGAACTTGACTTGTTACTTCGTTGATACGATTCGACACGAATGTCTTCCACTCGTGTGAAGGAGAACGGATCCATGCTAGAGTGATTGACGAATCGCTCCATGCAAAGATATTTGAAATGGAAACAAAATCACCGTCGGTGACAAGAACCTTTTGAACTAGTTTAGCCAGCAGTACTGCTGCACATAACTCTAAGCGAGGCAGAGAAATGCGTTTTAAAGGGGCGACCTTCGTTTTTGCTATTAGCAGATACACACGAACCACGCCCTGCGCGTCCACCACGCGCATATACACGCTCGCGGCGAACGCCTTCTCCGACGCATCCGCGAACGCATATATTTGCACGTCCTCATTCGTCCGTGGAAGCACATGACGAGGCAGATGTATATCTGTCTACAGCGGCAATTCTGCCACAAAGGCCGTACATACATCGAAAATAGATTGGGGCGGTACTACGTCCCAACCTGTACCTGATATCCAAAGAAGTTGGATTAAATGTTTGACAAGAATTGTTATAGGACAAAGGAACCCAAAGGATCATAATTTTTTTAAATTTCGGATAGAATAAATCGTTTGGTACATTTACCTACGGAGGCTTCACTCTTAAAGCTGAACGTATCGGACTTTGGATGCCACTGCAAGCCTAATATCTTAACAGATGATTCACCATCAAGATCAGAAATCACTAGAGTGTCATCATTTGAAGATGATGAGTCATCGTTCTTGACGCTCGAAAGAAATTCTGCGTTATTACTCGTCCACTTACGTAGCTCAAAGGTGCCCGCCCGGCAAATGGAGGTAAGCTCCATTTGAACTACTAGGGTCTCCTCAACAGAGGCAGCACCCGATATAATGTCGTCGACAAATATATCATGAGACAGTACTTGCGAAGCAAGCGGAAATTTGTGCGCTTCGTCAACAGCTAACTGGCGAATAGTGTGCAGAGCTAAGAATGGTGCAGAAGCGACGCCGAACGTGACGGTGCACAAGCGATATTCTTGCACACGGTCAAGAGGTGAAAATATCCATAAAATTCGTTGAAAGTCGCGGTCCTGCGGTCGAACAGAAATATAACGGTACATCATTTTTATGTCAGCGGTAAAAACAATGTTATGAAGTCGATATTTTAAAAAAACTTGAACTGTGTCTTGGTGTAACTTTTCACCAATTAACAGATTATCATTTAGTGACCGACCACTAGTCGTCGTGCAAGATGCATCAAACACGACTCGTGTTTTAGTGGTTGTACTTGACATTTTTATGACCGCATGATGAGGAATGTAATACGGAACGTCGGTATGACAGTCATCAGAATCGGTCACTAACTCCATATGCCCCAAGTCTATATACTCTTGGAGACAAAAAGGAGATTTTGATGATTTTAGTGGTGTATTGTCTTTAACCTTGAATTGGTTCACAGTTAATAATTTATTGTTAAACGCTGGTAAAACTAAGTGTATCAAATTCTCACTTCCAAATGTCAGGCAAGTTGAGACCAGTTTGGTGTTAGACAACAGCACGTTAGAATTGGTAAATGATACGAAGTTTCTTGGAATAACCATTGATAGCAAATTGCAGTGGGGACCCCACATAGATAAATTGGCTGGTAAATTAAGTTCTGCGGCTTACGCTGTTAGGAACATCAGACAAAGCACGGATGTGGCTACATCTAGGCTAGTATATTTTAGTTACTTTCATAGTGTGATGTCCTATGGTATCTTGTTGTGGGGGAAAGCAGCGGATATTCAAACTATTTTTATTTTACAGAAAAGAGCTATTCGAGCAATTTATAATTTAAAACGAACAGACTCCTTAAGAGAGCTTTTTAAAGAAATTGACATACTAACAGTAGCTAGTCAATTTATTTTCGAAAATATAATGTATGTACGCAAGAACCTTACAACATTTTCCAAACTTAGCGACAGCTGCAATGTTAACCTAAGAAATAATCACAGACTATATGCGCCCCGTTTTAGACTCGCGAAGGTTAGCAATTCTTTCAAGGGTCAGTGCATTCTCTACTACAATAAGATACCTCTGGAGATTTTGAAATTGCCATTTGAGCAATTTAAAAAGCATGTTAAAGCGACTTTGTCGAAAAAGGGATATTACAATGTTCAACATTACTTAAATGACAGGACTGTATGGGGTTAATCTGGCCCAACACAGACCTTGCTGTTAATAATTTTGTAATTGTTTATTCCTGCTTATTAATCATAACAATTAAATTTTTCATATTTGTATTAGTTAAGCAAAACCTATTTTTAAAAGAGATCTAAAAATAAATCTGTGGGAGTTTCTACGCCCTTCTCTCCCACAGTGGTCCAATGTAGAGAAGAGGCAAAAAATGACGTTTGCTAAGTATATGTAAATATCTACAGTAATAAAGTACTTTGACTATTTGACTATTTGACTATTAACCTTCGCGAGTCTAAAAAGGGGCGCACATAGTCTGTGATTATTTCTTAGATTAACATTACAGCTATCGCTAAGTTTGGAAAATGTTGTAAGGTTCTTGCGTACATACATTATATTTTCGAAAATAAATTGACTAGCTACTGTTGGTATGTCAATTTCTTTAAAAAGCTCTTTTAAAGAGTCTGTTCGTTTTAAATTATAAATTGCTCGAATAGCTCTTTTCTGTAAAATAAAAATAGTTTGAATATCCATAAGAATGCACATATGTAATGCATAAGAATGTCTCTCTCATATAACTCGGCTTCCATTGTAAATTTGTAAACTTGTAAGTATGTGAGATGTGTAACTTGAATGTGTAGAATCGAACAATATCACGTACTGTGAGATCAAAAAAGGCGTCCAGGCGCGGAACAAAGGCTGATTACAAAGATTTTTAGTCTACCTACAATTTTTCACTATTTACGTGGCTCGCACTACTAAACTCACAAAAGTATTGAACAATATAACTTATTTTCATGAACTGAACTGAACTTATTTGAACTTTAGTTAGGCTGAACAGCCGTAAACTACCTGTGTTATTGTACAATAACACAAAATTGAAACGAAAATAACCCAGCGGACGGCGGGCGTGGGAACAATGGCGTCGTACTTGCCGCAGTTTTCACAACAATTTTTGAGGAAAACTTGAACTGGGGACCTTGGAACTATGAACAATATAACATAACACTATAACACTGTACACTGCAATGCTCGCACAAAATCACTTGAAAATGCCAGAAATTTGGCTACGAAGGACATGAAGTTAATGTAGGAAATAGTACATAAATCAGCACTCACTTGATTTGCTCCTGTGTCTCGTTTTGGGGATCCCCTTTCTTCACAGGAACTGGACTGGTTCGTGGGCTTGAAGTGTTTTTCCGTGTGGCTTGGCAGTGGCACAATACGGAACGGGTCGCGGATGCGTGCACGTCGCTAGGTTAAGTTCGAGAGATAGCTGTCAGAAGACAGCTGTGTTGTGTTAGGAATTGCATAGTGTTGAATTTAAAAACTATCTTGGTAAATGTTATTTTATTAATAATTAAATTTGAGCTTTATTGTATGAGTTTAAAAAAAAATGAAATCGTAACACAAGCGGTTGCTATTTCCGCCACCCAAAAGCGCGCAGAAAAATGGCGGCGGAAGTAGTACCCAAAATTAAATTAATATCGGATAAATGTTGTTAAAATATATCGTCATATTATAATGAGAAATTTATTATGTTAATGATTTAATTATGAGATTTATTGTGTGAGTTTTAAAATTATAAATTGTTACTTCCGCCACCCGAACACGCGCAGCGGAATGGCGGCGGAAGTAACAATCAAAATTAAAATTATATGGATAATAGACATTGTCAAAAACACAGAGTTAATTTAGTTATTCAATGTAAATAATTACAATATTTTTAAGTATACTTAATGTTGTCAACTTTGTTAAATTATATTTATGTTCGATTCCTCTAGAGGAACTTATAAAAGCTCGTGATTGTGAGTGGAGCGGGCAGTCTTGTACCGACACGACAGTGGATTGGAGCGAAATAAATTGTTCATAAGTCGAGTAAATCTTTTTATTGTCGTCGAGAGAAGTACTACCAGGACAAAGGAGTGTTGCTAGTGTGAAATATCGTACTTTGGGGTGGCGAGTTGAAATTATGTATTTTGTGCGTGCATTACAATGAATGACATAACTACTAAACACTCACCTTTTCATTATTTTCTACCACTTAGCCACATCCTAATTATTATTTAAGGGTCATCAACTCATCGCATCAGTCACAAACAACATGTCTAAAAGTCCATCTTTGGTATAATCAGTAAACCATTATACCTAATGGGTGATGTAAATCAAACTCCGTCCCCGGCACGATAATACCTCAAGATCCTTCTAACAAGGTACTCCTAATCTACTAGAGACGCGTACACTCCAGGTTCAGCTCTAAGGTGGAGGCAAGGAAATAATTGGCAATACTGATAATAGGAATCATCATAATACTTTCAGCTGGAAAACGCGTGCGCACAAAATGAGGTCAAGTTCGCCAAAGGGGCACCGATTGACTGACCTTCCGTTCGGCGAGAGATGGATCAACAATTGTACAGAATTCCAATGGATCAGCATTTACATTAGTTACTGATAAAAACTTAACTATATGTTTAGCAGAAAAAGTATATTGAGGCTAGCTTTTATCTAGGGTCAACAAGCCAGCCAGTCTTAGGACTTATGAAATAAAATAAAGATCCGATCCGACTAGGGTCTTGTAACCGTGGACCCAGGGCTTTGAAATATAGGGTAAACATCCCACAAGTACCCTACATAAAAGCTATATAATATAATGTTTATATCAATGATACATGTAAATGTTGGAGTAAGGAGCCAGTCAGATACAGTACAGTTTCTGACTCCTTCACCTCGAGAAAGAGAGAGGAACCTACTTTCGTAGGTCATTGGCGCGCAAATAGTGATTAATGAGTTATGGAAAGAATGAAACCAAAAGTATGTTATCAAGAGCAGATATTTCGTAGGTATAGCCATTGTTTTTATGGTTCCATACGTTAAACCCTCACCGACCCATGTCTTACAGGATTTTCCCGTTATAGTTTTTGAATTTTATAATCATGGCATAAAATTGCTATGACTCTTATAGGGTCGGTGGCAAGCTAAAAGGAAAATAATCCTTATAGGATCGCTTTGCTTTCCGTCTGTCCGTCTGTTTCTTTGTCAAGATCTTTTTTCTAAGGAACGCGTGTAGATAACATATAGAAATTAATATCGATTAATCAAGTTTCTCTAAAAGTTGTAAAAAATCGTCAAATAGGTCGTGAAAGGGATATTATTCCCATATACCTACAATCATATCCACACAATTTTATATTGTTACCTACCTAACTAAAGTTCATACATATGAATCTCTTCTTTCATTCTTGTGTGAATCGAACCAACGATCTGTCATGTTAGATAATTGAAGTAGGGTTTAACGATATTTTTTACCTCTGAAGACAAAGTCACTACGTGAAAACTGATAACGGTTAAGTTATATATATTTTTAGTATGTTAACTTATGACATACTAAATCCCGTAGTATCTACTAATCGTGTCTGTACTTCACCTCTCAACAACTCAACCCCATTTTGAGGCATCGCAATTTTGAACCTCATGCCATGATAATAAATTTCAAACCTATAATGGTAAAATGACAGCGATCGCAATCATGGGTCTTTGAGGGGTTAAACAAACTAATAACATTTTCCATTTATAATATCCATCGTCACATGATTATTATTCTTGATAGATATGATATTGATTCTTGATAGATACCTACAAAATAGATACTACGTGGTGACAGCCAGATTAGTTTGGGTAGGTAGGCAGGTATAAGTATAGTAGTATAGTAATAAATAGTCAACGAATTATATAGGTACACATGGTAGATGTACACACACATAAATTCTGTAGGCGAAAGAGTTTTAGTTTGGTAGATACCAATATAAAATTGTGTGGATATTATTGTAGGTATATGGGAATAATATCACTTTCACGACCTATTTGTATGTTTTTACAACATATAGAGAACATGACTAATCGATATTAATTTATACTTGATATCTAAACGCGTTGCTTAGAAAAAACAGACGGAAAACGAAGTGATCCTAAAAGGGTTTTTTATCCTTTTAACTTGCCACCGACCTAACCCCATAAGAGGCATAGCGATACCCTATAACGGGAAATCGTCTTGCCGGCAAGACATGGGTCGGTGAGGATTTAAGGTAAGGAACCATAAAAACAATGGCTATACCTACTCCTAACTTTTAGTCTCATTCTATCCAAAAATCATTCACTATTCGGTCATTGCGGGCCCATGACCTATGTAAGTAGGTTCCTCTCTCTTTCTCGAGGTGAAGGAATCAGAAACTGTACTGTTTCTGACTAGCTCCTTACTCCAAAATTACTGAAAAAAACGTCGTATATATAAACATTTTATCTAGGGTTCTTGTGGGATAGATCCCATATATTTCAAAGCCTTGGGCCCACTGTTATAAGATCTTAGGTGGATCGGACCTTTATTTAATTTTGTGAGTCCTAAGACTGGTTGGCTTGTTGACCCTAGATAAAAGCTAGCTTCAATAAACTTATACTAAACATATTGTTAAGTTTATATCAGTTACTAATGTACATGTTGATGCTTTGATATTATGTACAAATGTTGGTCCATCTCTCGCCGAATAGAAAGTCGGTCCATCGATGTCCTTTTTCCGAACTTGACCTAATTTTGTGCGCTCGCATTTAACCAGCTAAAAGGATTGTAATTATTCCGATAATCAGTATTACTGATTGTTTCCTCGCCTCCTCCTAAGAGCTGGACCTGGAGTGCACGTGCCTCCAGTAGTTTAGAAGTACCTAGTTAGAAGGATCTTGAGGCAGTGCCGTGCCGGGGATAGGGGTTCGATTCCCTTCACCCCATTAAGTATAATGGTTTACTAATTTCATCAAAAATGGACTTTAAGGCATGGTTTTTGTGACTGACATGATGATTACCCTAAAATAATAATTCGGATGTGGCAAGGCGGTAAAAATCAATTAAAAGGTGAGTAAAATGTTGCTAAGTAAATATTTGTACCCTACCGAGATAGCTTTGAATAGGTACTTGATAGGTATTGTCAGTCTTGATATCTATGCCTACCCGTCCGCGCGAGTTACTTCCATAGGATATGAGGTCATTTACCCACACCCTTTAAGGTACCTACCTACTAATCTTTTAGAAATCAGGTGTAGCATTTTTTCAGAAATCCTTAAATAATAAAACGCAGGAAGGTTTATCACATTGTTTTAAATATATATTACTCTTAAATATTAAAAACTCAACTTATTACTCTGTAGGAACACCGCACGGAGTGGTAACGTCTCTGTTTCTGTGGTCGAATAACACGCTTGTTGCGGTTGGTTCATTTGAATTGGATCAATATGTGCAGGAGTGGATTTATGTATCAGATCAACATTTGGCAACCGCATAACCAAATCACGCGGACCCAAAAGTAGATCCAGTCGGAGCAGCATTTGTTGCTACACATGTAAATTTATCAACAATTATGTTGATCCTATCAAGAAAAGTTGGTTGTATCAACATACGTTTTCGGATCAACAATGTCCTTGTCTGAAGACGTTCCTGATCAACAATAGACGGGTTGCTATCTATATACATATATGTATATATAATGTAGTAGTTTATTATAATAACTATGATAATATTTAGTATTAATTGTAGTTACTTGTTACTTGTACTATGTAATTGTAGGTACGTGTACCAACACCATAGTGTTGTTTTTAATTGTATATGCTTTGCGTGCAATAAAGAAATTATGTATTATAAATTTTTAGAATTTCAAAGGGCTGTAAAAACCAAGTCTCAAGTCACAGATGCCTAGAACAAGTTTTTTTAGATTACTTTAACGGTACTCAATTCGTCCAAGGGTACTTTACCATAACTACGACGTGGTAGCTATTTGTGTGGCCAAACTCATAGACGGGGTATTTGACGATATCGACCGCTCGGGCCAAAACATATGAAGGGAAGAAAAATAAAGTTGATCTGATCAAATTGGTGTCTTAGTAAAAGTTGTGAATCAGAATTATGTCCCTAAGAACCCCCGAAAATATGACACCCCTCTGTTACTCCCCGTAGATTCGAACCTATAGTATAAATAAGCGAGTCGGACTCCGTACATTTAGGGTTCCGTAAGAAATGTTGAAAATAAGCCTAAATATTACGGACATTTATAGGAAAAATCTGATTTATCAATAGAGGTATTTGTTAGTAAAACATACTTACTTAATAATAAAAATTATCACCAACTTTTAATGCCCTCGGTTAATGCGAAGTTAAAAATTAGTTCAGTGTAAAATTTTGTAAATAAAGCTTACTTTGGTGGCTTCAAATTCCTATGTTTTCCAATATTTTTTAAGCAAACTATGCAATATTTATTCAATTGAATTTACACGCTGTTTAATAAACATGTCGAACAACTTAGACACTTATAAAGGTATTTTTATATACAGACACATACATTGCTTCTGACCCCACACTAGGATACCCTGTGTCGTGTGAACCAGAAACAGCGACAAAACACAGATCCAAGACCTGGGATTTTCTCCCTTTCATCCCCAGTCGGGGATCGAACCCGGGACCTCTTGCAGGGTAGGCAGAGCCACAGAGTTCTTCAAAAAAAAAAGTATTGTCTTTTTAAAAATGGTACTCAACTGCTATGTTTATTCATTCAAAAAAAGTACAAGTATCATGCACTATTACAAATTAATAATAATATTCTATCAACAATAAAATAATATATCTATATGCCAAAAACTAACTAAACAATCCGCCCCAGGACATCTCCCTGCCAAAGGTTCCCAAGACACTGGCAGCGTTACCCCGCTGCACAGCCAAGGAAATCCTCTGCATGAGAAATGCCCCGGAGCGGTGGTCAAAACCTCTGTCTCTGAGGCGTCGGCCCAACTGTTTCACAAATAGTCTGCCTTGTATCCCCCACACCCCAGTCGTCTCGACAGCAAGCGGCACGAAAATGTAGCTGTTAGCTAGAGCGGCATACTTTTGATACTTCAGCCTAGCGGCTGATTCAGCCGCAGCACCTGCAGTGGCTGTTGTGGAAACCACATGGGAGGCTGCGAACGTGCAGACACAAGTTGCATCCCACAAAAGAGACCGCCCTCTCTCCCATGGCACCAATGTCAGTCCGACAGGACGCTTCCCATCCGAACGGCACAGACCAGGCGGCTCCAGCACACTGGGAACGTTGGCCGAAACCAAAGCCCTACGGACAATGTCATTAATTGCGTGGTGCCGAGAAAACCTGCCAGCGCTCCTGACGCAGTGAAGGCCATGGCGACCCAAAACATCCACCCATGCCCCACAAACGCAATGATGCGGCTGACAGATTGTGCATCCCAAACGCAAGGCAACTGCCACACGCAATGAATCATTGTCCAAGAGAGTGCCTAGCTGTGAAGAAGGTAATGCGTGCAGCCACATGCCCGAGTCGGGCTGAGAAACCGCGCGCAACCGCGCCAACTCAGGTCCCACAGACTGAGCAAGCAGCTCGTCCCGAGTCACCTCACACATGGCCTCGTCCCACGCGCGCTGACTATCCAACCTCTCCGGCAGATCCCTTCCAGGACAACGAGCCTTCCATAAGCCCTCCGCCTCCTCCGCAAAAGGGATGCAAAACCCGTCACCATTAATACCCAAGATATGAGTTACGAGTTCCACAACACCATGCGAAGAAGCCAAAAAGGCTGGAACTCGGTGTCCTGTAAGCGTCGCACACCTAAACCCCCATGCCGGATCGGCAGCGCAGCCTGCGCCCACTGAGTCGAGGACATTTCCACATTAATGATGCACTCCATTAAATCCTTTAATACCGCATCATAACTTAGAGTTGCCTGTCTATGCAACCAAACCGGAGCAGTCCTAACGGAATAAGTTAGTCTCGGAAAAGAGAGACAACTTTTTAAAATAGTCAGGGCAACATGGGCGGAGAGCTGCTTGAGGTGCTTTTTGGAAGCCGCGAAAATATCTATCTTTGTTTTAATAACCCGCGGTATACCCTCCGGGAAAATAGGGGCTCCCAGAAGTGTAAAATCCTCCCTGGCTACATGGACAACACCCGGCACAACCGCATGGATGTCAGCGCTCAACTCCTGCGTGAATTGCCCAGAACAGGAGTACACCTCACACTTCTGAGTATTAAGACTAAGTCCCAGGTTAGAAAATCCCTGTATTAGCCTTCCCAAATCCTCCATGACCACGTCCGGACTTCCACCAATCGTGCCGTCGTCCAGGTACCACACGTTCAGCGAAGAACGCAACGAGGCCACAACCTCCTGAATTGCCAGGCTAAAAAGCATGGGACCCAAAGGATCACCCTGTTGTACACCAACCCGCGATTGGATCAAATTTCCACCATAAAACAAATTAGTTGGGTCACTATAGCACTGGTGCAGGAAAGGGTACAAAGACGGACAGCAGGCCAACACCTTGCTCAAAATGACATCTCGCTCAACGGTATTAAAAGCGTTTTTCACGTCAACTTTTATTATGATGTCGTCTGAGGCGTCTCTACTCATAGCAAAAGACCTGGTTGCATGAATGGCAGCCTCACAACCAAGAGCTACACCAAACCCCAACTGCACGGGTTGAAACAGCGATGCCAGGGCATCCCTCGCCGCACCACAGCTCAATTTCGCCACCAAACGGCGAATAACGCTCCCCACAGCAATAGGGCGAATGCCCCCGTCCTTCTTCTTTAAGGCACACAGAGAGGCACCGTAAAGAAAAGGGCACACCTCCCTATTAACCATGCCCTTTAACATAAAGTTTGCCAGGCTGCATAACGAACCCAGAAGTGCAACCCCACCGTCACCAGCCCCCACCGAAGTCAACTCCTTTAGGTGCTCCGGACGCAAGCCATCCAAACCACCAGCAGATCCGTTCTTAAAAGAGGCTATGGCCTGCGCCACTTCGCCCACCTCCACACTCCACACACTCTGACGAAAGATCTGGCCCCCGAGGAGAGTCCAAAGGTCGGCCAGGTAAGGGATGTTTATCTCTCAAGGCACACAACGTTTCGTCATTATCGTCTGCAATGGTGCAGTCCGACAATAAAACCCGGACCGCACCACTGAGGTCTCCATCATGCACCTTGGATTCAACAATCCTGTACAATGACCTCTGTCCAAAGGGAACCCCCCCAGGAGCCAAAAGTGACGCTAGTGCGTCACCCGAACCTTCATTGGCAACATTGTCCTTCACCTTTGACGTGAGAGAGCGCCTACGGTCTTCCGAAGACGGAACCCTGAGCGCAGAATAAGAAAAAGTTAACAGGCTTTGCCAATCCAGAAGATTATTGGACTGGATGCATCGCCCGATCACCTGCGATAACTTCGTAGCAGCTATACACCTAGCGCCCTTCGGAATGTGCTTTAGCACCCGCACACTTTTTCTCAGAGAAGACAAATTCGCCAATGAAGATGAAGACGCAACTACCTCCGGAGCGGCACTTGGAGCAGCCTGAGCGGCACTCGGAACAACCTGAGCGGCACTCGGAGCATCTTGAGCGGGCAACTGGGACTGCGCGGGTTGCCCGCGACGCGACTGGCTACTCCCGTGAATGCGGCTAATATGCACACTCAAGCCACGAGGTACGACATACTGCTTCAACGAGCCGGGGCAGTGGGGACACAGAGCTGTAGGCGCGCTCATAATTAAAACACACAATCATAATTACATGATATAAGTCCCTCAATAAAAAGTCATTACTCACTTAAAATAAATAACCAATTAATTTAAATAAATGATTAACAAATTACTAAAAATCTATGTTCTTAGCACAGTCACTGGTCGTGGCGGTGTGCTACGTCGTCGTAGCACTCGATGACGACAAGCCTCGAAGAACTCGTTGAATGTTTTTTGAATAATTGAGCTAGATGCAGTAGCGTGATGACGCGCTCCCGGTGTAGACTAATGCCGTCTCATCGTTGATGAGAGGTATTTCTCTGGCAATCGGAATGTGCAGTCCTGGCTAAGCTTATATCGTAGTATTGAACACTGACTGATCCTATTATTCAAATGGCACAGGTCATTCAAGGTACCACCAAGAACACTAGACCAACTTTTTATTGTACACTGCAGACTGAGTCACAAAATAGCATTTTAATATGTGATATATTGAAATTTGTAGAAAAATCCTGAAAATATGGTTTGTTTACTGTCAAAGTCAATCAATCAATTTAATGTTAATTAAAATTAAATAGTAGCTACCTTTTTGCTTTAAAATATTTGGATCAGCCTCTGGACATTCCCATATAAGACCTGATATACCAATAGTAGTAGTTTTGTTAGATTATTTTCAATGATGACCTCTGTTTTGTCTCGGATGTTTATATGTGTGTGTCATCGCTGTTTCTAGTTCCCACGACTTAGGGTATCCTAGTGTGGGGCCAGAAGCAATGTATTTGTCTGTATTTCAATGTTAGTGTTCTTGTCTGTTTCCCAGGAAACCGCCAACCCAAGGCAGTCGTCAGGTGAACCAGTTCTCCCGGTATTCAGACGTTCTCCTCCCCCCCACCCGTCGCAACTTTTACCAGCCCATCTTCGACTACCCAGCGCCAGAAAACATCCCTTACGCCTACTGAACTGGCATGACGGCTCAGAAACTACTAGAAGAGGAATCTAGAAAGTTCTAGAAGAGCTCCAGAGAGTTGTACAAAATCACAGGTGTTTTTCTCTATATCAATTTTTAACAGTCATATCGAGAGCATATCTAACCCTTTCGCTTAAAATTCTTGCGAGCTTGCTCTGTAGTCTCTTGACATCGTGAAGTTTTTTACACTTTCAATATATTCGGTGAAACTTCGCGTGCTATCAATATTTTTGATAGGTTAAAGTTTTGAGGAAATATATGTATGTCATGTTTAATAGTCGCGTCCTAATAAAAGCGGTAAATATATAGATGTTGATTACGATACTTCCAAGTGACAATAAGTATATTGAGTGGGATGATTGGCGATTAAAAATGTATACAATTTGTGCAATTAAATTATATCCTATACCCTTTACAATGTAGTCAATTCCCGAAGATTTAAATGTATTTGACAATAATGAAGATATGTAATCCTTGACAATAATTACTACATGCATGGATGTTTTACAAATTGATGTTTATTAGAAATTAGAAGTATTTAATATGTATGTTTGTAGCTATATTGAAAATATATCGCCTAAATTTTTGACTGGAATCATTTAATATAATCAAACTACTTATTTAACGCTTTGGCAATATAAATGTAAACATTTTAAACCGTCATATATATTTGTCACACTTACATATAATTATGCTATAATTATATAGAAAATTAACATTTCCTTATTATGAATTACAACAATTACTTATAATTATAATCTGTTAAACTAATTCTTACTTGTATTAATCCCGACCTAAGTTATTAATAAATATTACAGATGTAACTATAATAATAATCAGCTTGATTAATACTTAATTGTATTAATCACGATTCAAAAATATATTTGTTTATATGAACCATTCAAAGAAAACACTTCAAATTTACTACATTAACTTTGTATATAATTTTGTGAGGTATAGTCTGAGCCCGACGGCCTCTTTTGGAATCGATAATTATATTTATCTACACACGTATCATAAACCCTCTTTACTGCGTACAAAAACCGCACGTTACGATCAGCATAATGTTAAACTACTTGGTAAAAACTCATTTCTTATCTGAAAAATTATACATCATGACCATAATGTGTAATTTTTCTGCATATTGTGACATTCAAATTTCGAACGCCGACGCACGCCTGCGTGCGCCCCTAGTTTGTCTGTGAAGTTGGTACTGACATTCAAATTTCGAACGCCGATGCCCGCCGGTGGCACGTTGGTTCTATAGAGCAGAGCAGCAGAGCCACAATGCCGGTCAAACATGCGGTTCCTGAACACATCAAAGAGAGCTTATGATATGTGTGTAGATAAACTAGTGAATGTAACTGTACATAATTAGGCATTATGTAGCAGTCACATAAACTACTATTATAATATTATATTTTTAATATTAAATTAATAATATAATATTATATTTATAATTTATTATATTTTATATTATTTATAATTAAGTATTCAATATAATATGCTTTATTGTTTCGTGCATATTTTAGAGATCGTCATACCTTACACTCTACAAATGTATGTTAGTCTACTTTGAAATGTTTTCGTTGCTAATAATAAGAATATTTTTGCTGCCTACTGAACTGAATGAATAGTAGGTAGTTACTTTAACTTCGACTGTTACTGCCAATTGCTCAAGATAATTTATTATTTTGTATTAAATACCTGCTTAAGTAGGTATTGATACAAAATAAATTATCTTCTAAAATTTATCAGGAAAATCAAGTCTCTTTCTATAGACTTGACTCTCGACATTATAAACATACAAGTTTTATTTACAATTTTGGCTATAAAGCCGGAACGCATTCTTTAAATTTAGAAATAAACATATAACAAATACTTTTCTTTACAGAATAATATATATTGCTGATTCAATTCAATATGATCTCGCTTTTAGCACTTGTAGACGATTCTGGTAAGTAATGTTTGTCCAGAAGCATCTAGTAATATTTGTCTTGAGATGTTTAGGGGTTATTCAAGCCATTCCAATAATAAATGATAATAATAATACTGTTTAAAAATCCTAAACAATATAAGTATGTAGCAATTAGAGTAGACAACGATCGATTCTAGATGGAAAAGTCGAACGCACAAAGTTTGAGTTCGAAACTTTGTTTAGACTAGACAGTAGACAACATACTAAAAGTCATGACCCCGACGAGGGCGGATATCAAAAAGGTCCCGTTTTTCCTTTTTTGCTTACGTCTCGAAAACGACGCATGATAGGAAATATAGAAAAATTTCCTAACAAGCTTATAAAACTGTCAACAACTATTATTATTTATTGTCTTTACATTTATTACCTACTTATTTCCAATCCAATCTAGGATATGAGCTCCAAAAAAGTATTTTTTATCAAACACGTACACAGGTAATTTGAGCAAAAATAGCCCCAATAAAATATGTCATAGAATTGAATTGAACATTTCATGAAAAGGCCAACCATTTCATGATCTGGCCCATCATTTCATGAAATGGTCAGTAAGGGTTGAATTTGATGAAACGAGTCTTTTTAAAAGCATTTTTATTCAAAACTACCTAATGTTTTTTTGTGATATACATGTCAAACTAACACGAAGACTTTAGTCTTCACCTATGCTACCGGAGTGTTTTTCCCTAAAATATTTTGTCGTTCAATGAAATTTCTAATTGAACCATTTCATGATATGGTTACGACATATATACTAAGCTAATTCATCATCTACATGTAGCACAACAAAACTTCCCATTATTCACTGTTTTCGAGTTGTGAGCAATAAAACAAAAACGGGATTTTCTTCGTTACCCCCTAGGGCTCGCCTCAGAGGGGTCAGGACTTTTGTTTTGTTTGTCTCCCAACTAGTCCAAACAAAGTTCCGAAGTAAAATTTTCTGCTTTCGACTTTTCCCTCTAGACCCCATTTTGAGCACTCATACACTAAGCTAGAACATGATATTTTAATATTAATGTTGTGATTAAGCCTAAGACACATTGTTGTCGTGTATATAATATAACAGCCTAAGTGACGGCTATGTCGGTTTTGAATGTGAGGGTCGATTTAACAAAAGCATTTTAAAAAGTAATCAAGGCAAAATATTTGGAATCTTCTGCCCTTACAGTCGAATTCTGACAGACAAATGCTTTAATTAAATTTAAATGTTTCATGTTTACTGATAGTTAATTGTAATATTAGAAAATTGCGATGTAAGCTTATGTGAACTATTTTGGATTATACTCTCTAGTTCTATATGTAAGAGGTCAAAATCAACTCGCGAGATACATGATATGAAACACTGAAAGCAGAATCCATCTTTGCTTATCTTTTAAACCGACGGCTTTAAGTAAGTGTATAAACACTTACATCCACACGTAATATATTATCGCAAATTATATTTCATAAATAAACCATACAATCAATCAGAACAAAAATTACGACACACTGACCTTATCTAGTAGAAAAATAGAAGTCGTGCTTTCTATTTCTTTATCTGAATTTACCTTTTAAGGTAAATTCAAAAATATGAAGCACGGTTTTTAAGGTAAAATCAAAAATACTCAATTCGAATTATCAAAACAATCGATCGATCGAAAAAAACGATCGAAGCGATCAATCACGCCCGATGATCATGCTGAACGATTTTCACTAAGATGCTTCAGAAATAAATGATTTAACAATACTGGTTAATAACAATGATCTTTGATACAATAATAACAAAAACAATATTAATACATTAATAGAATAACAATAACGAACATATAATAATGAACTATGAATTATCCTGAAACAGTAGACATATTGATGAATTGTTAAATAAATTACTATACCTAACTATATTATGAATCTAATCGTCTATTACATTTATAAGAATAGCGACAGAACATGTCGGCATAACCTTACAGACTATACAATTTGGCTTTAAAATATATTATATTTAATATGTATGGCTTTAATTAAAGTCAATGAATTCCTCTTCACGATATTTTTATTCAGGTAATATATTATTGTCTAACTATATTTCTGTAGAATTTACAAGTTATTTTATCGACTTTTGAAAAGGCTATGCCTGAGCATAGGCTAGTTAGTTGAATGCAATAAAGTAGGTATCAGAAAACGTTGCAAAATTCAATAAGTAAAGATTTTGACGCCATTCGCCAAAACCAACAACATAACGTACTTTTTAATCTTAAACTGCATATCTTCTGAAACCGATGAGACAGACGAACGGATGGGCACAATCACAACACTATAGGGGTCCCTAAACACTTTTAATCAGTTATTTCAAGGAGACACTAAACTCAAAAAAATATTGATATCATCTTAAGAAGAATCTTATTTTAAGTAGTTTAGTTTAATGAAGTTTTAAAAATGTACAATGATCTTATTGTCAGGAATCAAAGATTACTAAAAAATCTTTACTTGCCGAATTTAAATAGACGTGAAGTACTTACATAAAATATATTTTAGAGCTTTAGCTGTAGACATTTGCAGAGCAGCAGCACACGAATTACTTATCACGTAGCAAAAAGTAAACATTTCCCAGCACAAAACCTATGATTATGACTTTAACATTTATATTTTGTACTGGCCATTATTTACCTTTTTGTTACGAGATTAGTCATTCAAGTAAACATATCTCTATGACTAGAAAGAGCATGAAATATCAAAACAAATCATAATTACGTAATACACACACACTACCTGAAAAAAATCGTAGGTAATCTGAAATGTTGAATGGATAGACAATTCACAAATCAATCTTCAAAATTCAATATATAGGTAAACATTTTTATTTTTGAAATTATCTGTCAATATGATGGCATTGTAATAAACATATATTTACTTACAAATGTCAAGAATCCAAAAGTTTCCGAAAATTTTGAGTAATTTTCGACGATATTTATAGTTAACAAAAAATATATACTCATTCAACATTTTGGTGCAGTTCAGTGAACAATGTAAGAATAATAAAAGTAGCCCTTTGATTTGACGCCCCACCGAGAACCATAGGCTTTTAGCCGGATACGAGTAAGATTGAGCCATATTTCACCACGCTGGCTCAGTGCGGGTCGATGGAGAGGTGTCGGACTAGTGGTCAACCCCGACTGTCAGAAGTTATTAAGATCCCCTATTAGGGCCTCTGACACAGCTTTACGACTACTACCACCGAGTAACGATAGTAACCGAGACCTACAGCTTAACGCGCATCCGAAAAACGGAAGCGCCCGAAACTAATGCCACAAACTAATCGGACACCCATCCAGTACCCGTCTCGGCCAGATGTTGCTACCCGCACGATCGTTGCCAAAGTACGGATACCGCTAGGCCACGGACGCTTCTAATGTAAGAATAATTATTGATCCTTTATATTTGTGTGACGCGCAGTCCAGTAATGAAATGTGAATAAACTGAACACCACAGAGTGGATAACACTTTGAATGCGCTATACTCATGTAAGACATACGCAAAGGTATCTTAGCAGGATACAATTAATGTTTTGAAAATGTATTTTAATTGGTGGTTTTATTGAAAAATAAAGTTAATGCTGAGCAGCAAGTGTTTTATTCTTTTCTCCGTACTCATTATACTAATTATTGTTATACCGCTTGAAATAAATAGGTATTTTAATGGGTCGTTCTAGATAACTTTCATTATGGAACCGATTTGATCATAATCATAATCATAATCATTTATTCATTAAACAACATAGTTGTATGTGAACATTAGTACACAAGAGTCTTAACTTACAACACTTAAATTTAATCTATTAGTAGAAGTAAAATTATTATGTTAAAAAGTTTAGTGATTGATATGGCCGACTGGACGACCCGAATGGCCGAGTCGGCAGTGACGCTGCCTACGAATCCAAGGGTCCCGGGTTCGAGTCCCGGTGGGGGCAAATATTTGATTGATGAGAACGAATGTTTGTACCCTAGTCATGGTTGTTTATCTATCTAAGTATAATATTTATCTATATACGTATTTGTATCGTTGTCTAGTTCCCAAGATACAGGGAATCCTAGTTTGGGGCTAGATCAATGTGTGTAAATGGTGTCCAAGGTATTATTATTATTATTATTATTATTATATATTTAAAATGTTCAAAATTAAAATTAAAATTGATCAGGGATTGCGCCAGGTGCTCTGGTTAGTGGGTGTTATAAGTGTTTGTAATCGATCGACAATTTGTAAACGAGACCGACATGGTTCTATTGCGCGCCGCTCGCTACCCCGCCAGTTCCGCTACCCCGCCAGAAGACGACGGGCGAATGCGGCGCCCCTCACCTCAACAGCTAGAACTGGGCCTGAAGGATGGTAACCTACCGCTACTGCGTTGGCGCAGGGGCCGAATTGTTAATTTGTTGAAAAAATGGGACCCCCCGTTCTGGCGAGGTACTAGCCAGGGATTCAGTTCTCAAACAAGCGGTAGCAACGTTGAATCGCCTCCCCTTAGATTAGGATACAGGTTAAGGACCTGTCTGGGCGGGTGACTGTTCAATTCAAAACTAATTTATGCGCGTTTTCATCACGGATACGGCGATCTGCCGTAAGCGGTATAAATGCAACTTTTTTTTTGGTCTGTGACCGGAAATCGGACGTAAACTTTTTATGATAGTTATCAAATACAGATGTCAAACTACCTAGACAAGTTTTCACGTAGAGGGAAAAGCTTTTTAAAGACAACTTTTTATTGGAAAAGCTTAATATTACTTAAAATGACTGCTCGATTTTGAGAGACTGACAACTAAACTTAGACTAACTTAAACACGTCTGTACGATTCGAGTCCAGACGACTAATTGTCTTTGTCCCACGGCTCTACGGGCTGCCAGGAAGCAGACCACGTCATCTCAACTCTTGGAAGTCACTCTTGTACCACCAAAGTATCATAGATGGGCAGGAATGCTTACTAGGAACCCATCTGTACCTATGAGATAAGTGCTGATGAAGCGTTGACAGTCAGCACTTTAGGTCGAGAGGAGAATATAACTCCTCCCTCCTTAAGAGCAGAATCACCTGATCAACAGTTACGACGATGATCAGCGTGATTCGGCCAAAATCTCTGGAGACAATCTTTCTTAGGGTAAATTATAGCTAGACACAGAATAGTCAAAAACAAGAGGACATATAAAACAATAGTAGCAAGGCTAACTCTATTCACATATACTAGACTGTGATTTTCACTATCACTAAAAGCGTTATTCTGTTTCACTACACGGGACAGGTAATTCAGCTCATCCAGGTTTAAGTCTTCCATGTCGACTGCAGGTCCGCTGGAGGTGTCCCGACGCTTCAGGTCCGATAACATGATTATTGGAACCCTCGCGTAGCTCATACTGTCTATAAAGGACCGTGCACGATGTAATTGGATTTCATCTGTATATACTTTATATGGTTCGTCTATAGACAATATGTATGTACTAGTTATTGGTTGTCGTGTGACGTCAGTGTTACATCTTCTCGTCAGGATTGCTTTGTTTCTTGCATACAGGATCCAGCTGTTAGGTCCAATTTGCTGCACCTTGGTAGCTTCGATGCGTATTGGGACTTGAAGACGGTGAGTTAGGTTGGTACAAAACCTCAAGAGCTGTTCTATGCAGGTTTCCTTGGGATAGATGACTCGGTTTTCATTGGTGCATAGGAACTGTTCTTCAGCTATGCGTCTGCATTGTTGAAGAATGTATGTGGAACCTCTTGCCAATAGGTAAGGATATTTAGGGACGATTACAAGGATTTGATTTTCAGGTTCATGGAAGATAGGTAAGGGATAAAGTTTAAAATAATTGTAAGTATTATTGTCAACCAAGGGTACTTCTAATATAAAGGTTATCTCTTTGCTTTTCATGTAAGTTTCTACAGTATTAGTGTTTTCCAGTTTAATGAGATTTATCAAATTTGCTTTATATACATTAAGTTTTCCATTTCAGATATTAGTTCGAGATGGTGGAGTAATTCTGTAGAGTTTACAATGGATTGATGTAAAACAGATATTTTGCTGAAGGCCAGTACAGTTTCAATTTTACGTAACTTAATATAAATTTTACGAAAATTACTTAAAAACAAGTTGTTTAATCCTAAAACATAGGTTATAGTAGAGTAAATAGCTATTTTCTTTTTCTGGCTATATCTTTAATCATACTTTCGACTCTTTTGAGTCATCCATCTAACAATTTTGTATTGCTGTTATTGCTATTTATGAAACTGTCCAAAACCTTGGTGATCAGGGTTAGCATGTTTGCCGTAATAATCTGTTGAGATTTCATGTTAGAGATTATGGAGTCATATCTGATGGCGTCGCTACAATGGTCTAGGTTACCTGTAATAAGCTTTACTATGGAACCTAGAGGGTCCAATATTCCTCGCTTAAAACGTTTAGTGGGTATCACCTGTTGAAATTTAAAAGAGATTATGTTACGTAAATACTCTACTTGTGATTTTAATGCTACAAATTCGTAAGCATAGGGCTTATAGACATTAATTAACCTGTCAAATTCCTTATATTTTAAAATATTAAAATCTAAATCTCGCTCTAATCCGTTTGTGTCTAAAATCTTAATCATTATCCACATATCTTGTTGAACACAAGCTTGGCCTTCTTTCACAGGTAGTGTTTTCTACTGCACTTGTTGATTAGTTATTGAATGATGTAAACTGGTGTTTTTGAATATCCAATATATTGACAGAAAGTAAATAAAAACTAGGTAAATAGTGCCTACGCGGCTATTCGCTTGTCGCGTCTTCTCTCGTCTCGGTGCGCGCGCAGCTTCCTCCGTCCGAGCTGCCACGCCGCCCGCGCCCCGCTCCTTGCCCCTCGGCTATCGCTCGTGAACAGGTAGGATGCCAGGGTTCTGGTCAGTCTTTTGAAGTGAAGGACCAGGTTGAGGTTCGTCACGGTCAGCATGAGCCAACACCACCTGTGGAGGGCGTTTCACGTTTTTAACAGGGACCTTAGAAGCTCTTGGTCCAATATTTTCCGGGACAATGTTTATTTTAGTCTTGCCTGTTACGATAGCTTTTTGATAACGGGGCTTGTCTTTTCCTTTACGCGTGTTTACAACCTTAGCGAAAATTGGAGTTCCTTCATGGAAACTTTCCACGGTTTCACCTCCTTTCTTTTCTTTAACTTTCGCCTTGTTTTCTAAAAGCTTTTGTGCCAGATGACTATACAAATGCCGTGCTCGTTTGGCATGATCCCTTAAAAGTTGTTGGGTTGTGTTTTTGTTTTTGTTGTTATTTTCCAAATTCTACGTCAAAGATCTTTCCTGAATCTGTGTGACCAAATTACTTCGAAAGGCGTCAGATTAGTAGCTGTTTGTACATGTTGATGCTTTGATATTATGTACAAATGTTGATCCATCTCTCGCCGAATAGAAAGTCGGTCAATCGATGTTCCTTTTCCGAACTTGACCTAATTTTGTGCGCTCGCATTTAACCAGCTAAAAGGATTGTAATTATTCCGATAATCAGTATTACTGATTGTTTCCTTGCCTCCTCCTAAGAGCTGGACCTGGAGTGCATGTGCCTCCAGTAGTTTAGAAGTACCTAGTTAGAAGGATCTTGAGGCAGTGCCGTGCAGGGGATAGGGGTTCGATTCCCTTCACCCCATTAAGTATAATGGTTTACTAATTTCACCAAAAATGGACATTAAGGCATGGTTTTTGTGACTGACATGATGATTAACCTAAAATAATAATTCGGATGTGGCAAGGCGGTAAAAATCAATGATAAGGTGAGTAAAATGTTGCTAAGTAAATATTTGTACCCTACCGAGATAGCTTTGAATAGGTACTTGATAGGTATTGTCAGTCTTGATATCTCTGCCTACCCGTTCGCGCGAGTTACTTCCATAGGATATGAGGTCATTTACCCACACCCTTTAAGGTACCTACCTACTAATCTTTTAGAAGTCAGGTGTAGCATTTTTTCAGAAATCCTTAAATAATAAAACGCAGGAAGGTTTATCACATTGTTTTAAATATGATCTATCTTAAATTATAGCTTAGGCAAATAGACAAGCCACAATATTAAAAACTCAACTTATTACTCTGTAGGAACACCGCACGGAGTGGTAACGTCTCTGTTTCTGTGGTCGAATAACACGCTTGTTGCGGTTGGTTCATTTGAATTGGATCAACATGTGCAGGAGTAGATTTATGTATCAGATCAACATTTGGCAACCGCATAACCAAATCACGCGGACCCAAAAGTAGATCCAGTCGGAGCAGCATTTGTTGCTACACATGTAAATTGATCAACAATTATGTTGATCCTATCAACAAAAGTTGGTTAGATCAACATACGTTTTCCAACAACAACCCTTCAGAGATTCCGCCGTTTCGGTTGAGGCGTGGATTTAACATTTTGGTAGCAGAGGCGCGGTTTCCTAGTAGGAAATCGATTCACGGACGGTTGTAGGGTTGTTTATTTGTTGTGGGAGAGGGTACCTCAGATTGGTCGGCAATCTTTGTTGTGAGTGAGTCTTTTGTGGTCGGTATACCACAATTTAGGTTCATTTTCGGTTAGTGAACGTATAATTAACGATTTAGTTAACGATTATTATAAATTTGTAGTCGGAAACTACTGTTTGTGCGCATAAAGGTTTGAACAGCCATTCTGCGAAGTAACTATATTGTATTACTTTTAATAGAACGTCGGGTTTTATAGTATTGCAGTGTTATTTCGGTTTACAGAGCAGGGTCAGGCTAGTTAAGGGGTATTAAGCTGATTTTGCTATATTGTTTAGGTTTATAGTCTCGGAGCCCACCACCCTTTTTTTTATAATAAATTTTTGTGTGTTATTTTTTATTGTGCTTCATGGTGGCATTCTCTAATTGATTTAGAGTGTATAGTTATAAGGTGTATATCCACAGGGCGACCATATTAAATATTTTTAGGATTTAATTATTTAGTAGTGGCCTTAGTTTTGACAACTTAGTTTTAATTTCTGTGCCTAGCGCTGACGGGCAAGTGCTGGTCCCTGGCTATACTTAGTTCGGTAGTGAAGTATAGGACCAGAATCTATTAAATCGGTCAACATGGCACCTTCACCCTTGTCGGTACTGCGGAATGGTGTCCGGGAGGAAATGAGATGGCTCGCCCATACTCATCAGTATTGGAGCGATCGGACATGGATGATGTCCTGCTCAAGCGTGTGGAGGACGCAATGACACGCGTCGGGAAGGTGTGTCGGCTGGCTGCGGAGGCTGCAGCTCTCTGGCTTACTGATGAAGCTTCGGTGGCTACGGTGAATCAGCTCTGCGCGGATGCTGACCAAGCGATGGAATGCTTGGGTGACATCGAGTGTCACGCGGAGAAGATTAAGCGGTCGCGAAGGAATGACCGTGGGGAGGGTAACGGAGACCCACCCCCGAAGGGTGTTGTTGGACGGCTGCCACACCTGGAGATTCCGGCCTTCAGTGGGGCAATTGATGAGTGGCCGGCCTTCATCAATTTATTTGATAGTTTGGTCTACGGTCGGGACGACCTGGACAACGCCTACAAGTTGGCCCAACTATTGATGGCACTGCGGGGTGAACCGAAGGAGTTGGTCGGTCACCTAACGGTCACGGCGGGCAATTACGAGATAGCCCGGTCCATATTGTTTGACCGCTACCAACACAAACGGCGGTTGGTTGATGCGCAGCTGGGGAAGCTGTTTAGCATCCCAAGAGTAACCCGGGATGTTGACATCCGGGTACAGGTTCTCAACCCTGTGCTGGTGGCCACTAAGGCCCTTCAGAACCTTGGTCTGCCGGTAGACCAATGGTCATATATCGTATTGTATATGGTTTTGTCACGGTTGCCTGCAGCTGTTCAAAGTCGGTTTGAACAGCTGCATGGGGGCAGTAGCTCGGAACTGCCCACGCTCGTCCAATTAACGGATTTTTTGGAGGGTGAATGGAGGCGATGCGACACATTGGATACGGAGGCCAGTGTGCAGCGCCAACCCGCGCGGATGCGGGAGGGGCCGCGCCCCCCGCCCCCACGGGGGGGTGGGCGGTCGAAACAATTTGGCGTTTTGAATGCCGCGCCGTCGGGTGACGGCTGTGTGCACTGCGACAGTGCCGGTCATGAAGTGACCAGTTGCGCCAAATTTAAGGCGCTCGGGGTAGCTGCCCGCAGGAAGATAGTCTTCCGCCACCGATTGTGTTTCGGCTGTTTGGGGCCGCACGCGCTGAGCGAGTGCTCGCGCGCGTTCCCCTGTGAGTGCTGTGGTGGCAAGCACCACATAGTGTTGTGCCTGAATCGGTCAGGCCCTTCGGACGGTCAGGTCCGGTCACCAGGGCCGGACTCAGGTTGGTCGGCCACAGGGCCCAACCAGGGCCGGACCCAGTCCCCCTCCGGGCAACGGGAGTCACCAACGGGGTGACTGGGGTACCCGCGGACGGGACCCCCCCCGAGGGGAAGGGGGCAGCGCGGGGGATAACATGCGGGATAGCCGGGGTTCGGTCGTCGCTGTCCACGGTCAGCGAGGACTTCGGGCCGCTGGCTCACCGCGTGTTACGGGCGGGTGTCAGATGGCACCTATGAGTAGCGCGAAGGCTGGGAGCCCACCACCTTCTGCGCCACCCTGCCCGTCGCTCTGGGAGGCGAACAGTCGGATGTCGCCCCCATTCCTAGAGCGCCCCAGGTTGGATCCGCTCTCCCCCATTCATCCACGGTGCGCACCGGGCACACCGTACACCGTCCGGTATGATCGGATACCGGGACAGCGAGGGGCCTACTATACGGGTTGGGACCCCTTGATGCACATACGGTTTGATATGCCGGTTGCATATCAGCAGCCGAGTTACTCCAAGGCCGACGGAGGTCTGAGCGGGTTCGGATCCCGCGAAGGTTCCCGCTAGGGACACGCCGCCCACTTACAGGGTGCCGCCACTCCACAGACGGTCATGCTCCCCACCGCCTCTGTGATAGCGTGGAGTTCGGATGGCAAGTCATGTGTGGCACGAGCACTATTGGACTCGGGGGCCCAGGGGTGCTTAGTCTCGTGCAACCTTGTAAGACGGTTGGGCATTTCGGTAAGGGAGTATCCACATTCCATTCGGGGAATTGGGAACACGGAAGTCGGTTCCGTTAAGGGAGTATGTCGGATTACTCTCTCGTCACGGGTGGATTCATCGGTGAATCTGACGGTCACGGCATTAGTCATGCCTAACGTGATGGGCTCACACCCTCACGTACGGTTGTCGCCTTCGGTGCGACAGTTGGTCGCTGGGTTGTCACCGGCTGACCCGGAGTTTGATAATCCGGGTCCAGTAGACATTTTATTGGGTGTAAATGCCTTGGGATACCTGTTAGTGCCAGGTGTCCACGTGTTGCAGGCGACTGGTCTGGTTTCGGTCAACACCAAACTGGGCCATGCGGTAATGGGTCCGGTCATGCCGGCTGCCCCACGCCTAGCGACTCGTAGTCCCTTATTCGGTTCTGTACTCTCGGAGGTGATACAGAAGTTTTGGGAGGTGGAGGAACCACCTACGGTCCGCCGGTTGGACCCGGTTGAAGAAGAGTGTGAACAGTTTTATCGGAACAATACTGGTCGCCTTCGGTCAGGTCGATTTCTCACACGTCTTCCATTCCGGAGTGATCGCCCACCGCTGGGCAGTTCACACCATGCAGCCGAGACGCGGCTTCTGTCGATGGAACGACGCATGAAGCGTGACGGGATTTTCCGGCAGAAGTACGTCGACTTCATGCGGGAATACGAGTCGCTCGGCCACATGTCGGTTTCGGGTATCGACTGGAAGCGTGAAGACCACTGCTTCCTGCCTCATCACGCGGTCTTGAGGACCCCGGAGGGCAAAATACGGGTAGTGTTCGATGGATCGGCATCAACATCTAACGGCATGAACCTGAACCAGTGTTTGCATTCAGGACCGAAGTTGAACCATGACATTGCGGATGTTATCACACGGTTCCGTCGACACAATGTTGTGTTTGTAGCTGACATCCGGATGATGTTTAGGCAGACGGTCGTTCACCCTGACGATAGACGGTATCAGCTGATACTGTGGCGAGAGAGCCCAGATCAGCCCATCAAGGTGTACGAGCTGAACACCAACACGTACGGGCTACGGTCTAGTCCTTATTTGGCGATTCGCACTCTGCGGGAGTTAGCGGATCGAGAACGGTTAAATTTCCCTAGAGGAGCAGCGATCCTGGAGCAGGATCTCTACGTGGACGATATCTGTACCGGTGCAGATTCCGTAGAGGAGGCGCTCGCTCGACGGGACGAGCTAGTTGAGCTCTTACGGGGTGGAGGTTACGAGCTCCGGAAATGGATGTCGAACTCTCCAGAGTTACTGTCTGGTCTTCAAGATGACTACCAGCAGGATCCCCACATTTTCGAAAATTTGGAAAATCCGAATATGTTGTCGGTATTGGCGTCCAGTACCAGCCGGTGTCAGACATGTTTTCGTATCGGGTCGAGTTGGACTCCCCGAAGGTCTGGACGAAACGGAACGTCCTTTCAACGGTGGCTAGGACATTTGATCCAAACGGGTGGATCACCCCGGTAACATTTCAGCTCAAGTGTTTTATGCAGCAATTGTGGTCTGCTGAGCTGAAATGGGACGACCCGATCGGCGGGTCATTGATCTCAGAGTGGGAATCGTTCTTTTCAACCCTCCCTGGCATCAATCGGATTTCACTGCCACGGAGGTTGGTCCCCAACAAACGATACACCGCCACCCTACATGGGTTTTGCGATGCCTCGGAGAAGGGCTACGGAGCTGCGGTGTATCTGCGTACGGTCGACTCCTCGGGGGAGGTTGATATGCGGTTGGTCATGGCCAAGAGCAAGGTTGCGCCGTTGCGCACTCGCCTGACCATTCCCAAATTAGAGCTTTCAGGAGCGGCTCTCCTGACTCGTCTGCTAAACCACACGATGACGGTTCTTCGTGGGTCAATAGCGTTAGAAGATACGGTCTACGCTTGGACGGATAGCCAGATCGTGTTATGCTGGCTGAAGGCTTCAGTTCACCAGCTGGAGATTTTTGTGGTGAATCGGGTTTCGCAAATTTTGAATTCGGAGGTTCCCTTAATCTGGAGACATGTTCCAGGGGAAATAAACCCAGCAGACTGTGCGTCTCGTAGGTGTCACGCTCCGGAGTTAGTTGGACATCCCTTGTGGTGGGTCCAAAATGGTTGACTCAAGCCGAATCGGATTGGCCAATGAGTCCACGCATTACCACGGCGAACGGCGCCTTGACAGTCGGTGTCTGTACGACGCAACCAGAGCCGGAAGAGGAGTTCAGCCTGCTGGAACGGTACAGCTCGCTCGACAAGCTGGTCAATGTGACCGCCTGGATCTGCCGATTTGCGCGGAATTGTCGGAATTCTGAGGCGCAACGAGTGCGGACACAGGTCCTGACACCACGGGAACGGAACCATGCGTTGTTCGCATTGGTACGGAACGTGCAGACGGTGCACTTTAAGTCCGAATTGGACATTCTGAGACGCGGACGCGTCCAACTGAAGGGAGCTGTGGCTCGGCTCAACCCGTTTGTTGACCCTCAAGGATTGCTGAGGGTAGGAGGTCGGCTGCGGAATGCCAACCTGCCTTTTGCGGCTCGCCACCCGTTGTTACTCCCTAGGAAGGGGAAGTTGGTCGAACTGTTGATACAGGATCGACACATTCGGAATGGGCATATCGGATGCCACGCCTTGATGGCGTTTCTCCAGCGCGAGTTCTGGATTCTATCGGGAAGACGCTTAGTGCGTAGCGTCGTATTTCGGTGCCTGCCTTGTTATCGGGCCAAGGCGGCTACGATGCAGCCCCAGATGGGCGATTTGCCCTCGGATAGGGTTAACGAAATCCGGCCCTTTGCGGGTGTCGGAACGGATTTCGCGGGACCATTCATGGTCAAGTCTTCACAGCTACGGAACGCCAGATTAGTGAAGGCATACCTGTGCGTCTTCGTGTGCTTGGCCACGAAGGCAGTCCACTTGGAGGTGGTCAGTGACCTCACTACGGAGGCATTTATCGCATGTCTGGATCGGTTCGTCTCACGAAGGGGCCTCCCGTCATTAATCCGTTCGGACAACGGCACAAATTTTGTCGGAGCCAGGCGATATCTGCAGGAGGTCACTCAATTCCTGAACGGTAACCAGGACGCCATCGGTACTGCTTGCTCCCGACGAGGGATTGAATGGGTTTTCAGTCCGCCGGGATGTCCTCATTGGGGAATAATTTTTGAGGCTGCGGTTAAATCGGCTAAGTCGCACCTGACGAGGATCATCGGTGAGACCTCTCTACGCTTTGAAGAGCTTGCGACGCTGTTCTGTAAAATTGAAATGACACTGAACTCGCGTCCGTTGTGCCCGCTCAGTTCGGATCCAAATGATTTGGAAGCGTTGACGCCGGGTCACTTCTTGATAGGTCAGCCCCTTAACGCCCTGCCAGAATACCCATTCGGTGATGTTAAGTTAAGTTGGTTAACTAGGTGGCAGATGTTGCAGCAGATGGCTCAAGATTTTTGGAAACGGTGGTCCCTTGAGTACTTGCACATCCCCCACCCTGGTGTTCCTCATCCCGTATTCCTGCCTCGAATTGAGCTTTCGAATACCAGTCGACGGCGTCAAGGTCAGTAATGCTTTGTGACATTCCACTGAAAAACAACCCTACCAAGATTCCACGCCCTGTCGGTTAAGGCGTGGAATTTAACATTATGACATTCAAATTTCGAACGCCGACGCCCGCCTGCGTGCGCCCCTAGTTTGTCTGTGAAGTTGGTACTGACATTCAAATTTCGAACGCCGATGCCCGCCGGCGGCACGTTGGTACTACAGAACAAGCTAAACAACTGCAGAGCCACAATGCCGGTCAAACATGCGGTTCCTGAACACATCAAAGAGAGCTTATGATATGTGTGTAGATAAACTAGTGTATGTAACTGTACATAATTAGGCATTAAAACCCTCGAGTGATATTATTATGAAACTCGCCTTCGGCTCGTTTCATAAACCCACTCTCGAGTGTTAATGCCCTCCTTTATGTAGCAGTCACATAAACTACTATTATTATATTATATTTTTAATATTAAATTAATGATATAATATTATATTATATTATATTTATAATTTATTATATTTTATATTATTTATAATTAAGTATTCAATATAATATGCTTTATTGTTTCGTGCATATTTTAGAGATCGTCATACCTTACACTCTACAAATGTATGTTAGTCTACTTTGAAATGTTTTCGTTGCTAATAATAGTGTTACGCCGGTAGGTTAGGTCAAAGACTTTGAACGTCAATTTCAGTGCTTTAGAGGCGTTTTCAGCAGGCTGAAAAGTCATTTCAGGCCGTTTCAGAAGTTACTCTATCACATATCTAAAGATCGAAATTTCACCCAAGTTGCCGTCGTTTTCAGGCACCTGAAACATGTTTTCAGTCCGTTTCAGGGCACCCTCTATAAGATGACGCCTTAACCTGAAAACCCGTTTTCAGGCGTTTTCAGGACCCCTTATGGGCCTCTGAAGCACAAATCGTTATATGGCGAAAAATCCAGTAGGAGTGACAGAGATGGCACTACTAGAAAGAGATAGCTATACTCGGAACATTCGAGAAGTGTGTGACAGAGATAGAACTACTAGAAAGAGTTAGCTATACTCGGAACATTCGAGAAGGGAGTGACAGAGAGAGTGCACCATTAGAGAGAGACATATATGGTCTCGAATGTTCTCGGCCCGCACGCTGGTCCTTACTAGAATATTCGCGATATGTGTGGACAATGTGTCCAGAGCGGCTCCGCGGGATATAAAAGGCGCCGACGGCCGGCACGAGTTAGTTACATTTTAACTGCGATCGAGTGCTAGTACAAGGATAATCGGAAAGAAAGACTCTTCGTGTGAATAGTGAGCGCATAATTAGTGAAATAGTGTGTGTGTGTTTTAGTGGATTTTATGTACAGTTCGTGTGAATTGTAAGTGCCTAATTTGGGTAATAAAGTGAGTGTTTTATTTAGTGGATTAATTCGTGCTTTTCTATCAAATACGAACCCCACGCTCGTAACATTTGGTGTCAGAAGTGGGATAGAAAATGCCGTTAATGCCACGAGAAACCGAGCCAAAAGGAGTGACGACGCGAAGCCAAACGTCTGGGTCTGGAGACTCGATGCCTGGTACGTCGGAATCACCTGCTCCAGCTGCACAAGGAGTAGACCTCAACGTTATCTTCGTCCTCCTAAAGGAACAAGCGAGAGAGCTGAAGGAACAGGCCAGGAAACAGGAAGAACAGTCTCTAATCCTCCAGAATGAGCTTAGGGAACAAAAGGATCACCAGGAGGTACAGGCACGAATGCTTCGTGAGGTACATGAGTCCACGACCGAATGGAAGAGAGAGTTGTTCGAGGTCCAGGAAAAACTGGCCGATATGGATGAAAAACTGGAGAGTCGAGTCCATGATGTCGATAAAAAAATTGAGACCTGTGAGAGCCGTCTCCAAAAACTTGAGATCAAAGTGGCTAATGGTCCAAGTACCTATGTACCCGACGCATCGGTGTCCGGAGGCGGCAGGTTCAAAGTGCCCCCCTTTGACGGTAGCTCATCGTGGACTGCCTATAAGCTGCAGTTCGAGTCTGTTTCCCAGGCTAATGGTTGGAGTAAGGAGCAAGCCAGGACAGCACTGACTTTGGCGCTGCGCGACGAGGCTCTTACCATACTAGAGGCTCTGGGAAACGACCGGACGTACGACCGCCTTCTAGAAGCCTTGGAGGCACGATACGGTGACAGTCACCTGGAGCACGTGTACCGAGCTCAGTTAAAGGACAGGACACAAGGACGTAACGAGTCCTTACAACAGTGGGCCCTGGAAATCGAGAAGTTGGTTAGGAAGGCCTATCAACGTACGTCAGCATCCTTTGTGGACAGTATGCTGGTGCAGGCCTTCATCGATGGGATCCGGGATCTGGAAGTGAGGGCAGCCGTGCGATTGGGACATCATGGCAGCCTAAAGGACGCAGTAGCCCACGCTCTCGAGGTGGAAGCTGTACGACAGGATTCATCCAGGCCTTTCAGGGTGCGAGAAGTGTCGACTACGAAGCCAGTAGATTCCCGCCGCGAATTTGGGCCACGTTGCTACCATTGTGGAGAACGTGGTCACCTGCAGTCAGGCTGTCCAAAAAGGACTAGGAGGGACAGAGACCCCGCTCCAATGGCGAGGAAAATAGGCTCTGTGGAGTCAGAGCCCCAACAGGGAAACGAATAAAAGCCAGGACTATGGGACGAGTGCTGGCTGGCGATCGAAATGTCCCAATTATGATCTCACAGGCAAACGAAGGGAATAGTCTGGTTGTCAATGGAGAAATCTGTGGAATACCATGTCTCCTTACCATAGACACCGGAGCTTCTCGGACTGTGATCAGCTCTCGGCTACTGAGACACCTGACCAGAGATCATCTAGTCCGACCTAGGCATCTCCAGCTGCAAACTGCTACCGGCCAGTACATTTCCGTCGAAGGAGAACGAGAGTTAGCTGTGAAAATAGGTGAAAAAGAATACTGGCATAAAGTGATCGTTGCTAACATCGTCGACGACTGCATTATTGGATTGGATTTTATGAGGAGACATGACTGTAAAATCGACTTGAAGGTTGGAGTTCTAAAGTTTGGAGTTGATGAGATTCCTATACAAGGTGGAGTAAATGGAAATGTTTACTGTACCAGGAGAACCATTCTTCAACCAAGGTCACAGGTTTTAGTTCCAGTGAAATTGCCGAACTCCACAAGGCCGCAATCTCACCGCTGTGTGGTGGTAGAGAGGTTGGATGCTGATAAACCGTGGATAACAGCCCGTACAATGGTAACCACGGCATCTACAGCATTTGTAAGGATCCTTAATCCAAGCGACACGGAATGTGTCCTCAATAAAGGAACGCTGGTCGGATCATGCCAAGAAATTTCTTGGATAAGAGGCTGCCGGGAATATGAGGTAAACGTGAAACCTGGGCATGTTAAGCCTTCAATGGATGTTGAAAAATTACTAAATGACTCCAGGGAGCACCTTACCGAGGAGGAATTCCTTAAGGCGCGTAGCTTACTGCTACGATATCGCAACGTCTTTTCTTCGCATGATGATGACATTGGAAGAACTGGAGTGGTTCAGCATGAGATCGACACTGGGGAAACTATGCCTATCCGACAGCGCCCTCGGAGAGTTCCAGTAGCTCGGGAGAAGGAGGTTGAGGGCATGATCGAGGAAATGCAAAGAAGCGGCGTTATTGAACCTTCAACAAGCCCGTGGTGTTCTCCCGTAGTTTTGGTTAAGAAGAAGGACGGCACCATGAGATTCTGTATTGACTACCGTCGACTTAATGATGTAACCAAGAAGGACAGTTATCCACTTCCACGAATCGACGACACTTTAGACACATTGAGCGGAATGAAATGGTTTTCAACGTTGGATCTGAAAAGTGGCTATTGGCAAGTCGAAATCAAGGACAAGGATAAGGAGAAAACGGCCTTCTCTACTGGCAAGGGACTTTGGCAGTTCAATGTTATGCCATTTGGACTGTGTAATGCACCAGCCACATTTGAGAGATTAATGGAACAAATATTAGCTGGACTTCTAGGAGAAACTTGCTTGGTCTATTTGGATGACATCATTATCGTTGGTAGAGACTTCAACGACCACTTGAATAAATTGGAGCAGGTGCTAGGCAAACTACGAGGGGTAAATCTGAAACTCAATCCGAAGAAATGCTCGTTTTTCAAACGTAAAGTGAATTACTTGGGACACGTGATTTCGAAGGACGGCATCCAGACAGATCCTGAGAAGATTAGCGCCGTGAAGGATTGGCCAACGCCAAAAGACAAGACTGCAGTACGAGCCTTTTTGGGGCTTTGTTCATACTACAGACGTTTTGTGAAGAACTTCTCGGATATAGCAAAGCCTTTGCATCAACTAACGGAAGAAAAGCGATCATTTGACTGGAACGAACAATGTGAGTCAAGTTTCAACGACCTTAAAGGAAGACTTTGTGAAACGCCAATATTGGGGTATCCAGACCCGGACGAGGATTTCATTGTGGATACAGATGCTAGTAACACTGGAATTGGAGGTGTCTTGTCGCAAAAGAAAGGAGATAACGAAGTTGTGATTGCATATTTCAGTAAGTCATTGTCAAAACCAGAGAGGAATTACTGTGTAACTCGGAGGGAATTGCTAGCAGTTGTCAAGACGTTACAGCATTTCAGCAAATACCTGCTGGGAAGAAAGTTTCGTATCAGAACTGACCATGCTGCTTTAAAGTGGTTGCTAGAATTTAAAAACCCCGAGGGACAAGTGGCGAGATGGATTGAACAACTGCAGGAGTATGATTTCATCATCGAACACCGTAGTGGGAAATCACATGGAAATGCTGACGCCCTATCACGTAGACCTTGTGCAGACGACTGTAAACATTGCTCAAGACAAGAAGGCAAGAAATGTGTTCGAATGATAAGAACTGATACGGTTAGCGACGAGTGGAGTGATGAAATCATGCAGCAAGCGCAACAAGAGGACCCTGACGTGAGACCCATTTTTGATTGGATTAATGCTGGCGCACCTAAACCAAGATGGTGTGATGTAGCTCCTATGAGTGCGTTAACAAAAAGCTACTGGGCACAATGGGATAGCTTGGTTATGCATAATGGCGTTCTATGTAGAAAATGGGAATCAACAAATGGGAAGGATGCTCACCTGCAAGTCGTTGTCCCAAAGAAAAGGGTGAAAGATGTTTTGAGAAGCTTTCACGATGGAACATCCGGTGGACACCTTGGAGTAAAAAGGACCCTAATGAAAATTCGGCAACGCTTTTATTGGATTCACTGCCGAGAAGATGTTGAAAATTGGTGTAAACGATGCACTAACTGTGCATCAGTCAAGGGACCGCATACCCGTAGCCGAGGAACACTCAAGTCGTACAACGTGGGAGCCCCTTGGGAAAGGGTTGCGTTAGATGTCGCAGGACCGTTCCCAGCATCGGACTCCGGAAACAAGTACATTCTTGTCGTGATGGATTACTTCACGAAGTGGCCTGAAGTATTTGCCATTCCTAATCAAGAAGCGGTAACCATAGCTGAAAAGTTAGTGAACGAAGTATTCTGCCGGTTTGGGGTACCACTCGAAATCCACAGTGATCAAGGAAGAAACTTCGAGTCTGCGGTCTTTCAGGAGACTTGTCGCATAATGGGAATTCATAAAACGAGGACTACGGCGTATCATCCACAGTCAGATGGAATGGTTGAGAGATTTAACCAGACACTGGAGAGACATCTAGCCAAGGTCGTTAAGAGCCATCAAAAAGATTGGGATCGGCATATCCCCCTCTTCCTGTTGTCTTATAGGTCGGCTACTCACGAAAGTACGGCGGTTACTCCATCGTATGCGAATTTTGGAAGAGAACTCCGTCTGCCTGCAGATCTCCTGACTGGACGTCCGCCCGATACACCAAGGACCATCACGGAATATGCAAGTGATTTGCGGGATCGGATTGATGATGTTCACAGCCTGGTACGTGATCACGGGCTCCACGCTAGCATAAAGATGAAAACCCGATATGACCGGAAGTCTTATCAAGTGGGTTTTGAGGAAGGTTCGTTGGTGTGGCTACATAACCCTATGCGACGAGTAGGAAAGTCCCCGAAACTATCTCCGAATTGGGAAGGGCTTTACAAGATAGTCACCAAAATAAACGACGTCACGTATCGAATCCAGCGGAATCCTCGTAGTCCGAGCAAGATTGTTCATGTTGACCGGCTGGCCAGATACCACGGAAATAATGATGCTCGGGACGAGCATGTCTTAGGAGGGGGTAGTGTTACGCCGGTAGGTTAGGTCAAAGACTTTGAACGTCAATTTCAGTGCTTTAGAGGCGTTTTCAGCAGGCTGAAAAGTCATTTCAGGCCGTTTCAGAAGTTACTCTATCACATATCTAAAGATCGAAATTTCACCCAAGTTGCCGTCGTTTTCAGGCACCTGAAACATGTTTTCAGTCCGTTTCAGGGCACCCTCTATAAGATGACGCCTTAACCTGAAAACCCGTTTTCAGGCGTTTTCAGGACCCCTTATGGGCCTCTGAAGCACAAATCGTTATATGGCGAAAAATCCAGTAGGAGTGACAGAGATGGCACTACTAGAAAGAGATAGCTATACTCGGAACATTCGAGAAGTGTGTGACAGAGATAGAACTACTAGAAAGAGTTAGCTATACTCGGAACATTCGAGAAGGGAGTGACAGAGAGAGTGCACCATTAGAGAGAGACATATATGGTCTCGAATGTTCTCGGCCCGCACGCTGGTCCTTACTAGAATATTCGCGATATGTGTGGACAATGTGTCCAGAGCGGCTCCGCGGGATATAAAAGGCGCCGACGGCCGGCACGAGTTAGTTACATTTTAACTGCGATCGAGTGCTAGTACAAGGATAATCGGAAAGAAAGACTCTTCGTGTGAATAGTGAGCGCATAATTAGTGAAATAGTGTGTGTGTGTTTTAGTGGATTTTATGTACAGTTCGTGTGAATTGTAAGTGCCTAATTTGGGTAATAAAGTGAGTGTTTTATTTAGTGGATTAATTCGTGCTTTTCTATCAAATACGAACCCCACGCTCGTAACAATAAGAATATTTTTGCTGCCTACTGAACTGAATGAATAGTAGGTAGTTACTTTAACTTCGACTGTTACTGCCAATTGCTCAAGATAATTTATTATTTTGTATTAAATACCTGCTTAAGTAGGTATTGATACAAAATAAATTATCTTCTAAAATTTATCAGGAAAATCAAGTCTCTTTCTATAGACTTGACTCTCGAAATTATAAACATACAACATCATACAGATGACGGAAGTAGTTTTTATTTACAATTTTGGCTATAAAGCCGGAACGCATCCTTTAAATTTAGAAATAAACATATAACAAATACCTTTCTTTATTGAATAATATATATTGCTGATGAAGGGCAACCTTCCGTTGACCCTGAAGCGCAAACTTGTCGACATGTGCATCCTGCCCATCCTAACCTACGGCGCACAAACGTGGTCATTGACCGAACGTCAGAAGTCCAAACTCAAGGTGTGCCAACGAGCGATGGAGCGCAGTATTCTGGGTGTTATACGCACAGATCGCATCCGAAACACCACACTGCGCTCAAAAACTGGGATCGCGGATGTAGGAGTTCAGACTGCCAAGCTCAAGTGGACCTGGGCCGGACATGTCTGTAGAATGCACCCCGACAAATGGGCGAAAACAGCAACTGAATGGGTGCCCACAGACGGACACCGGCGTAGGGGAAGGCCCAGAAGGAGATGGAGGGACGACCTGGATAAGTTTCAGCCAGGGTGGGTCAGTACAGCTACTGATAGGGATGTGTGGACTCGAAATGGTGAGGCCTTTGCCCAGCAGTGGGACACCGTGGAGGCTATTTAAAAAAAAAAAAAAAAAAAAAAAAAAAATATATTGCTGATTCAATTCAATATGATCTCGCTTTTAGCACTTGTAGACGATTCTGGTAAGTAATGTTTGTCCAGAAGCATCTAGTAATATTTGTCTTGAGATGTTTAGGGGTTATTCAAGCCATTCCAATAATAAATGATAATAATAATACTGTTTAAAAATCCTAAACAATATAAGTATGTAGCAATTAGAGTAGACAACGAATGATTCTAGATGGAAAAGTCGAACGCACAAAGTTTGAGTTCGAAACTTTGTTTAGACTAGACAGTAGACAACATACTAAAAGTCATGACCCCGACGAGGGCGGATATCAAAAAGGTCCCGTTTTTCCTTTTTTGCTTACGTCTCGAAAACGACGCATGATAGGAAATATAGAAAAATTTCCTAACAAGCTTATAAAACTGTCAACAACTATTAGTATTTATTGTTTATACATTTATTACCTACTTATTTCCAATCCAATCTAGGATATGAGCTCCAAAAAAGTATTTTTTATCAAACACGTATTTATATACACGTAATTTGAGCAAAAATAGCCCCAATAAAATATGTCATAGAATTGAATTGATCATTTCATGAAAAGGCCAACCATTTCATGATCTGGCCCATCATTTCATGAAATGGTCAGAAAGGGTTGAATTTGATGAAACGAGTCTTTTTAAAAGCATTTTTATTCAAAACTTCCTAATATTTTTTGTGATATACATGTCAAACTAACACGAAGACTTTAGTCTTCACCTATGCTACCGCAGTGTTTTTCCCTAAAATATTTTGAAGTTCAATGAAATTTCTAATTGAACCATTTCATGATATGGTTACGACATATATACTAAGCTAATTCATCATCTACATGCACAGCTTCCATAAAACTTACATAAAACTTCCCATTATTCACTGTTTTCGAGTTGTGAGCAAAAAAACAAAAACGGGATTTTCTTCGTTACCCCCTAGGGCTCGCCTCAGAGGGGTCAGGACTTTTGTTTTGTTTGTCTCCCAACTAGTCCAAACAAAGTTCCGAAGTAAAATTTTCTGCTTTCGACTTTTCCCTCTAGACACCCTTTTGAGCACTCATTTACTAAGCTAAATGTACAACACAATATTTTAATATTAATGTTGTGATTAAGCCTAAGACACATTTTTATCGTGTAAATAATATAACAGCCTAAGAGACGGTATGTCGGTTTTGAATGTGGGGATCGATGTAACAAAAGCATTTAAAAAAAATATCTAATAAAGGTTTCAAAAAATTATAACATATTTGAAATCTTCTAATTTCTATTCGAATTCTGACAGGCATTTGTTCTTCCCGTGAATCATCGTTTTCGAGTGATAAGAAAAAAAAAAAAACTTGATGTTCTTTGTTCCCTCCTCCCCCCTCCGCCCTGCTCACTTCAGAGGGGTCAGGAGTTTTGGTTTGTTTATCTCCCAACTAGTCCAAACAAAGTTCCGAAGTAAAAATTTCTGCTTTCGACTTTTCCCTCTAGACCCCATTTTGAGCAGTCATACACTAAGCTAGATGATATTTTAATATTAATGTTGTGATTAAGCCTAAGACATATTGTTGTCGTGTATATAATATAACAGCCTAAGAGACGGCTATGTCGGTTTTGAATGTGAGGGTCGATTTAACAAAAGCATTTTAAAAAGTAATCAAGGCAATATATTTGGAATCTTCTGCCCTTACAGTCGAATTCTGACAGATAAATGCTTTAATTAAATTTAAATGTTTCATGTTTACTGATAGTTAATTGTAATATTAGAAAATTGCGATGTAAGCTTATGTGACTATTTTGGATTATTCTCTTACATATATGTGTATCTAGTTCTATATGTAAGAGGTCAAAATCAACTCGCGAGATACATGATATGAAACACTGATAGCAGAATCCATCTTTGCTTATCTTTATAACCGACGGCTTTAAGTAAGTGTATAAACACTTACATCCACACGTAATATATTATCGCAAATTATATTTCATAAATAAACCATACAATCAATCAGAACAAAAATTACAACACACTGACCTTATACTAGTAGAAAAATATTTTAAAAGCACGACTTTTAAGTCGTGCTTTCTAAAAAATATGAAGCACGGTTTTTAAGGTAAAATCAAAAATACTCAATTCGAATTATCAAAACAATCGATAGATCGAAAAAAACGATCGAAGCGATCAATCACGCCCGATGATCATGCTGAACAATTTTCACTTAGATACTTCAGAAATAAATGATTTAACAATACTGGTTAATAACAATGATCTTTGATACAATAATAACAAAAACAATATTAATACATTAATAGCATAACAATAAAACGAACATATAATAATGAACTATGAATTATCCTGAAGCAGTAGTGATGAATTGTTAAATAATTTACTATACCTAACTATATTATGAATCTAATCGTCTATTACATTTATAAGAATAGCGACAGAACATGTCGGCATAACCTTACAGACTATACAATTTGGCTTTAAAATATATTATATTTAATATGTATGGCTTTAATTAAAGTCAATGAATTCCTCTTCACGATATTTTTATTCAGGTAATATATTATTGTCTAACTATATTTCTGTTAATTTACAAGTTATTTTATCGGAGAGTGGCGTTTGTGTTGCCGGACCGAACGGACGTGTCCCCCCGAGATCTCCCAAACGCATTTAAACAAACAATAGTTTTCATCCCCGGCGCGCGCCTTTTGTTCTGCCTCCGGAGGCCCGAAAACGAGCCTGGCTTATAGGCTGGCTTATACCGCGTGTTACTGTAAGGGTTACCTGGGGAATCTGCGCGATCCATCTAGGCACCCCATCTGTGCAATACCGCGCATTTCAGTGATTGTGATGATACTAGTGCGGTCAAGTGTAATGAATGCCCAGAGAACTGCGCGATACTCTTAGGCATCCCATCTGTGCAAGCCCTAGAATTTATTCTAGGCCAGGTGCACGTCTGAACCACGCAGCGACAGGCCGGCAGCGAGCGACGCCTACGCAACACACCCTCAACGCTACTGCCTCCACCACCACCGCCGCTAAACACACCAACCTGGTGAGATCATTCCGATTAGGACATCATTGATATTGATTACCTACCTCTAACTTTATTTCTCTCAGCACCACTCGCTGCCTGACAATAATAAACCACCACTTACTGCGGCCGCGGTCGCCCCTATTGACTAAGGCATAATCACATTTATAGGTGCGTCATAGGCAGGATATAACAATTCCCTACCTACGCAATATCAAAATCAACTAATAAAACATTATTATAGCTACATACATACTTATATTGCTTTGCCTGAAAATAAATTCGAGATAATTCTCCTCGAGATTTATTTTCTCCTCATCTTCGAAAGACCATTCAAAACAGTCATTAACAATAACCATCCACTAAACCCTGAAACTCAGTGAATAAGCCAACCCAAAACTTAACAATCCTAGAATTATTTTTATGTAGCTAAACTGCAAATATACTAAACCCGACAGTAAACAAAAACTAAACAAGTGCATGTCATAAAAAGGCCATCTCACCAAACTCCCAGAAACTAGACAAAACAATTGACTGCTATTTAGGAACAATTGAAAAAGCTTCGAAGCACAAAAGGCTCACAACGTTCCCTCACACATCTGGCACCCATTCTATGGTGTCAGCCCATCTTGGAAATACCGGGAAACATTAGAATAAAAATAGATCGTAAAAAGCCAAACAGCGTCTCTCATCATACCGGCCGTACACCTCTTAGAAACAACCCACACACACACATTCATATTAGCTAAAATACCATGAGGCTTTCTGCTGTAGTAATATCTCACAATGGAAACTCTACCAATGCCCAGAGATGGAAACTGCCTGTTCCATGCAATTGCAGACCAAATCAACCATCTGTTTGGAGCGACATTCAACCATACCCACATCAGAAGAGACTTAGCTAGATACGTGGAAGCTAACAGCAATTATCCACGCATCAAACTTGCGATCGACGCACCAAACGCAGAAGCTTTCACTGAGTACATAAAAAATCTCCACATAACTAAAAGACTCAACATTGATGCGGAATTGACTAACAGAAACATACACATAGCCTATATACAGTAAACAAACATGATACATATGTCGAAACACTATCTCTGGTATCTGTATGCTCGCATCGCACAAGACGCTATAAAGAAATACAGGAAAAAGGGAATTTATTATAGGAACAAACCTCCTTCACAATATTGCACACAAATATTTTAAAAGTTACATCAAAAGAAAATGCATGTGCAAGGGCGAGCTTGTCTCTAGAAAGAGATTTCTTCCAGCAAAACAAGGCATTACAGGAATTGCTATCATAAAATGGTAGGCAGTGCACAATAATTACTATAACTAAAATGCCTAGGAATAAATTAAAATATCTGTAAAATACAGATAGCAAATACGAAATAATTACCGATATATACATAAACCTTACATATAATAAAATAAATACAATAACTTTTACGAAAGAGACATGTAGAGCTCTTTGATATGTTTCTTAAAAGAAAAAAGAGTCGGACTGTCTCTTATAGTGCAAAGAGGTGCGTTCCAGAGTCGGACCGCCCGCGACCTGAAAAAGCGTTTATACGCAGCGCTGCTATGCCGCGGAGTAGCTAAAAGTGAATAATTAAATATCATCGGAGAACTGCCCATGGCTCAACTTAAAAGTAGAAAGACGAAAATTCTTATAAGAGACCCCATAAACAACCAGTGAATTGGACGTAGTTCCAATACGAACCGTAAACGAAATCAAATATCTCGGCACATATATTACGGCAGGACATAGGACACAATAAAAAAGAGGTGCCGGCAAGCCATATGCAATTCCAAGGCCCTAATGCATTTTATAAAGAAATCCAACATGGACTGAATTATAGTGCGCCTGATTTACAAAATTGTTATTGCACTGTTTATAAAATACGGACAAAAAGCGGCAACCCTCACTAAAGCAAACAGTTGACAGTCAGTATATGAATGCCTGATCCTCAGAGACATGAGAACGCCAGAAGCTATCCAAGATAGCACAAAATTCATGACTGACTACAGGGCAAAACGATAACCAAACGAATCAAAAACCACCGGATATGTTACTATACATATTCTGCGACGCCCACAACAGCACTTACTACACGCTCCATTCAAATACGAAGCAAGGAAGAAGAAAGTCGGCCGACTTATATACACCTGGAAAGATTTCCTTAAGCATGACATCAAATACTACGGTGAAGAACACAGTTACTGGACAGAATCATCACACAACAGGGACGAAGTCAGGATGGCCTAGAGGCAAATATACCGTATCCCAGAAACAGACAGCAAAAGCGAAACTGGAAACTTACCGGCTAACCCAAACGAACACGACTCAGGAAACTCAACTATTAACAATAACTGAAAATAGAAGGAAAACAAGAACTTGAAGAAAACAACAGCTGCTCTCCAAATCCCACATCCTCCCCATTCCACATATCCTATATTGGCTTCAGGCTGAAGAGTCGGTCGATTGAATTCACTATCCTTCCCTTCCTACAGAGCAGGTCATTCCGCCCCCCCTCAAAACTTGTGCCCTCTGGTATGCCGGCCGAAAGACCGGAACAGGTTTAGAACCCTGGCTGGAGAAGCACCATTCATTCATTCATTCATTCATAATTTACAAGATATTTTATCGACTTTTGAAAAGGCTATGCCTGAGCATAGGCTAGTTAGTTGAATGCAATAAAATAGGTATCAGAAAACGTTGCAAAATTCAATAAGTAAAGATTTTGACGCCATTCGCCAAAACCAACAACATAGCGTACTTTTTAATCTTAAACTGCATATCTTCTGAAACCGATGAGACAGACGAACGGATGGGCACAATCACAACACTATAGGGGTCCCTAAACACTTTTAATCAGTTATTTCAAGGAGACACTAAACTCAAAAAATATTGATATCATCTTAAAAAGAATCTTATTTTAAGTAGTTTAGTTTAATGAAGTTTTAAAAATGTACAATGATCTTATTGTCAGGAATCAAAGATTACTAAAAAATCTTTACTTGCCGAATTTAAATAGACGTGAAGTACTTACATAAAATATATTTTAGAGCTTTAGCTGTAGACATTTGCAGAGCAGCAGCACACGAATTACTTATCACGTAGCAAAAAGGTAAACAATTCCCAGCACAAAACCTATGATTTTGACTTTAACATTTATATTTTGTACTGGCCATTATTTACCTTTTTGTTATGAGATTAGTCATTCAAGTAAACATATCTCTATGACTAGAAAGAGCATGAAATATCAAAACAAATCATAATTACGTAATACACACACACTACCTGAAAAAAATCGTAGGTAATCTGAAATGTTGAATGGATAGACAATTCACATATCAATCTTCAAAATTCAATATATAGGTAAACATTTCTATTTTTGAAATTATCTGTCAATATGATGGCATTGTAAAAAACATATATTTACTTACAAATGTCAAAAATCCAAAAGTTTCCGAAAATTTTGAGTAAGCTTCGACGATAATTTATGGTTAACAAAAAATATATACTCATTCAACATTTTGGTGCAGTTCAGTGAACAATGTAAGAATAATAAAAGTAGCCCTTTGATTTGATGCCCCACCGAGAACCATAGGCTTTTAGCCGGATACGAGTAAGATTGAGCCATATTTCACCACGCTGGCTCAGTGCGGGTCGATGGAGAGGTGTCGGACTAGTGGTCAACCCCGACTTTCAGATGTTATTAAGATCCCCTATTAGGGCCTCTGACACAGCTTTACGACTACTACCACCGAGCAACGATAGTAACCGAGACCTACAGCTTAACGCGCATCCGAAACACGGAAGCGCCCGAAACTAATGCCACAAACTAATCGGACACCCATCCAGTACCCGTCTCGGCCAGATGTTGCTACCCGCACGATCGTTGCCAAAGTACGGATACCGCTAGGCCACGAACGCTTCTAATGTAAGAATAATTATTGATCCTTTATATTTGTGTGACGCGCAGTCCAGTATTGAAATGTGAATAAACTGAACACCACAGAGTGGATAACACTTTGAATGCGCTATACTCATGTAAGACATACGCAAAGGTATCTTAGCAGGATACAATTAATGTTTTGAAAATGTATTTTTATTGGTGGTTTTATTGAAAAATAAAGTTAATGCTGAGCAGCGTGTATTTTATTCTTTTCTTCGTACTCATTATACTAATTATTGTTATACCGGTTGAAATAAATAGTTATTTTATTGGGTCGTTCTAGATAACTTTCCGAACCGGAACCGATTTGATCATAATCATAATCATAATCATTTATTCATTAAACAACATAGTTGTATGTGAACATTAGTACACAAGAGTCTTAACTTACAACACTTAAATTTAATCTATTAGTAGAAGTAAAATTATTATGTTAAAAAGTTTAGTGATTGATATATATTTAAAATGTTCAAAATTAAAATTAAAATTGATCAGGGATTGCGCCAGGTGCTCTGGTTAATGGGTGTTATAAGTGATTGTAATCGATCGACAAATTGTAAACGAGACCGACATGGTTTAAAATGTATGTTTCTATTATACTTACATGTCGACCTAACGCGAAGGATAATGAGGGATTCGCTTCACCTACCCACCACTTCACCCTGATATACCAGATTGTAGGTGCAAAACAATATTTACAAGGTGCAGTAAACCGTGAACATAATCAAGGAATGAATTCAAGGCAGTGAATTTGTATCGGCTGTCGCGGTATCAGATGTTGCAGCAGTTTACTCAGGATTTCTGGAAGCATTGGTCGCTCGAGTATCTGCACATCTTGCAAAAACGACTGAAAAATCTAGTCCGCCTAGTATTGGTATTGGTGACGTCGTGCTGGTTTAGGCCCAAGATCACACAAAACCACTGAAGAGAGCTTGGGCAAAAAAAATATAAAATTATATAATTTTTATACCTAAATTATCCTCTTTTAGAGCTCCGTATTAATCCTTAAATTTTACCTATTAGCTTTAATTCCGTTTTTCAGTAAATTCGAAAAAACACCTAATTTTTTAAGTATCCGGGCGGCCCGATGCTATTGCGCGCCGCCCGCTACCCCGCCAGTTCCGGTACCCCGCCAGAAGACGACGGGCGAATGCGGCGCCCCTCACCTCAACAGCTAGAACTGGGCCTTAAGGTTGGTAACCTACCGCTACTGCGTTGGCGCAGGGGCCGAATTGTTAACTTGTTGAAAAAATGGGACCCCCCGCTCTGGCGAGGTACTAGCCAGGGATTCAGTTCTCAAACAAGCGGTAGCAACGTTGTATCGCCTCCCCTTAGATTAGGATACAGGTTAAGGACCTGTCTGGGCGGGTGACTGTTCAATTCAAAACTAATTTATGCGCGTTTTCATCACGGATCCGGCGATCTGCCGTAAGCGGTATAAATGCAACTTTTTTTTGGTCTGTGACCGGAAATCGGACGTAAACTTTTTATGATAGTTATCAAAGACAGATGTCAAACTACCTAGACAAGTTTTCGTGTAGAGGGAAAAGCTTTTTAAAAACAACTTTTTATTGGAAAAGCTTAATATTACTTAAAATGACTGCTCGATTTTGAGAAAAAGACAACTATACTTAGACTAACTTAAACACGTCTGTACGATTCGAGTCCAGACGACTAAATGTCTTTGTCCCACGGCTCTACGGGCTGCCAGGAAGCAGACCACGTCATCTCAACTCTTGGAAGTCACTCTTGTACCACCAAAGTATCATAGATGGGCAGGAATGCTTACTAGGAACCCATCTGTACCTATGAGATAAGTGCTGATGAAGCGTTGACAGTCAGCACTTTAGGTCGAGAGGAGAATATAACTCCTCCCTCCTTAAGAGCAGAATCACCTGATGAACAGTTACGACGATGATCAGCGTGATTCGGCCAAAATCTCTGGAGACAATCTTTCTTAGGGTAAATTATAGCTAGACACAGAATAGTCAAAAACTAGCACATATAAAACAATAGTAGCAAGGCTAACTCTATTCACATACACTACACTGTGATTTTCATTATCACTAAAAGCGTTATTCTGTTTCACTACACGGGACAGGTAATTCAGCTCATCCAGGTTTAAGTCTTCCATGTCGACTGCAGATCCGCTGGAGGTGTCCCGACGCTTCAGGTCTGGTAACATGATTATTGGAACCCTCGCGTTGCTCATACTGTCTATAAAGGACCGTGCACGATGTAATTGGATTTCATCTATATATACTTCACATGGTTCGTCTATAGACAATATGTATGTACCAGTTATTGGTTGTCGTGTGACGTCAGTGTTACATCTCCTCGTCAGGATTGCTTTTTTTCTTGCATACAGGATCCAGCTATTAGGTCCAGTTTGCTGCACCTTGGTAGCTTCGATGCGTATTGGGACTTGAAGACGGTGAGTTATGTTGGTACCAAACCTCAAGATCGGTTCTATGCAGGTTTCCTTGGGATAGATGACTCGGTTTTCATTGGTGCATAGGAACTGTTCTTCAGCTATGCGTCTGCATTGTTGAAGAATGTATGTGGAACCTCTTGCCAATAGGTAAGGATATTTAGGGATGATTACAAGGATTTGATTTTCAGGTTCATGGAAGATAGGTAAGGGATAAAGTTTAAAATAATTGTAAGTATTATTGTCAACCAAGGGTACTTCTAATATAAAGGTTATCTCTTTGCTTTTCATGTAAGTTTTTACAGTATTAGTGTTTTCCAGTTTAATGAGATTTATCAAATTTGCTTTATATACATTAAGTTTTCCGTTTCAGATATTAGTTCGAGATGGTGGAGTAATTCTGTAGAGTTTACAATGGATTGATGTAAAACAGATATTTTGCTGAAGGCCAGTGCAGTTTCAATTTTACTGAACTTAATATAAATTTTACGAAAATTACTTAAGAACAAGTTATATAATCCTAAAACATAGGTAGAGTAAATAGCATTATTTTCTTTCGTGGCTCTATCTTTAAACATACTTTCGACTCTTTTGAGTCGTCCATCTAACAATTTTGTATTGCTGTTAAGAGCATTAGTGCTATTTATGAAACTGTCCAACACCTTGGTGATCAGAGTTAGCTTGTTTGCCGTAATAATCTGTTGAGATTTCATGTTAGAGATTATGGAGTCATATCTGATGGCGTCGCTACAATGGTCTAGGTTACCTGTAATAAGCTTCACTATGGAACCTAGAGGGTCTAATATTCCTCGCTTAAAACGTTTAGTGGGTATCACCTGTTGAAATTTAAAAGAGATTATGTTACGTAAATACTCTACTTGTGATTTTAATGCTACAAATTCGTAAGCATAGGGCTTATCGACATTAATTAACCTGTCAAATTCCTTATATTTTAAAATATTAAAATCTAAATCTCGCTCTAATCCGTTTGTGTCTAAAATCTTAATCATTATCCACATATCTTGTTGAACACAAGCTTGGCCTTCTTTCACAGGTAGTGTTTTCTTCTGCACTTGTTGATTAGTTATTGAATGATGTAAACTTGTGTTTTTGAATATCCAATATATTGACAGAAAGTAAATAAAAACTAGGTAAATAGTGCCTACGCGGCTATTCGCTTGTTGCGTCTTCTCTCGTCCCGGTGCGCGCGCAGCTTCCTCCGTCCGAGCTGCCGCGCCGCCCACGCCCCGCTCCTTGCCCCTCGGCTATCGCTCGTGAACAGGTAGGATGCCAGGGTTCTGGTCAGTCTTTTGAAGATGAAGGACCAGGCTGAGGTTCGTCACGGTCAGCATGAGCCAACACCACCTGTGGAGGGCGTTTCACGTTTTTAACAGGGACCTTAGAAGCTCTTTGTCCAATATTTACTGGGACAATGTTTCTTTTAGTCTTGCCTGTTACGCTGTTATAGCTTTTTGATAGCGGGGCTTGTCTTTTCCTTTACGCGTGTTTACAACCTTAGCGAAAATTGGAGTTCCTTCAGGGAAACTTTCCACGGTTACACCTCCTTTCTTTTCTTTAACTTTCGCCTTGTTTTCTAAAAGCTTTTGTGCCAGATGACTATACAAATGCCGTGTTCGTTTGGCATGATCCCTTAAAAGTTGTTGGGTTGTGTTTTTGTTTTTGTTGTTGTTTTTCAAATTCTACGTCAAAGATCTTTCCTGAATCTGTGTGACCAAATACTACGTCGAAAGGCGTCAGATTAGTGGCTGTATGTATAGTTTGATTATAAGCCATTGTGGAGTATGTCATTATGGACGCTGCGTCCGTACATTTCTGCCCATATTTTGCTAGTCTATATATCTCTATCAGGGTGGAGTGAAATCGTTCAACAATACCCATTGAGTTGGGGTTGTTAGGGGTGCCTATGTGTAACTGAATTTTGTACATACTCATGAGTTATTTCATGAGCCCATTGTTGAACTCGGAGCCGGGATCACAACTAATCTTTTTAGGGGTGCCGTAAAATGAGAAGTACTTAATCAAAGCGCGAGATACTTCAGGCGTAGACCTGTTGGCTAACTCAAACGCTTGTCTAAGTTTGCTAAGTAGTTCTCGCCGCGTTGCCAACACCACTGTTGCTCCTACGTCTTTTAAATTTTAAAATAGTAAATATGTTCGATTCAAAATCGATACTCGATCTATGGTTCCGGAACGGCCATTTTGAATTTGACGGAGCTGCCACAGAGCAGATTTTTGACTACTGACTGACGAAAAGCCCCCGTAATGTGACGTGTATTGATTTTGGGCATTAAAATTAAATCGTAAGCCATCTGGAGTTGTATTCGGGCTCCCCTCAGGATTGTCTTATAGCTGAGTGTATTGTGGTTCTCCGAACCAGATACTGTTCGTATTTACGTAAATTGTGCGGTCGAAGCTGGCCTGCCAGCCATACCTGGTTGGCTGAAGAACCTGTCTACCAAGAAGAGCCTAGGGTGCACCCAGGCCTTGCAGAGAGACAGGAGTTGACGGGAACGAAGCACAGACCAGGTCAGATAGAATCTATTTATTTAGCTCGGTGAATCGCCGACGTTCTCACTTCTTGACACCTGATAGCTACGCTACCTCGTAGCTATGGGCCCCTGCGAGGTCATTGGGTGCCGAGAAGCCTGAACATTTTGGTAGCAAGAGCGTGGTTTCCTGAGATTTGCAGCCGTCAAGGGCTCCAGGAACCCACGATTTGGGACTATCAATCTGTAGGTATAGGCGGTTATTAGCTAACTTGGTTTTGTTCCTGTATCCACATAGATTGGTAGTATTATAAGTTATAAGTCTATTGCTGGTAGTAGACAGACATATATAACAGTTTTCCCTAAATGACCAGTTGTACTGAGATGTGACTCAGAATAGTAATTACATTACAGGTACATTGTAGGTGTGAAGTACCAGTTACCAGTTAGTCAATCTATTAGTGGTCTAGTAATGCTAATGAATGTTTGGACATTGTTTTCAGTTTATAGCAATTTATAACTTGAACTAATATTGACTATCTGTGTGTGTTATATGATATAGGGAAACTAAATTGTTGTTTACAGAATTTGTGTAGATATAAAACTCGGTTTCTATTGTTTGGGGAAATCAGCATTGTTTAAGTTATAGATTAGGGTTCCCTCGTTTGTGTTGTAGACTGGAGGGTCCAATATAATTGAGTTACTGCAAATTGTGAGTAAGTATCGTTCCGATCATGTCGTTGTCTGAAATACAGAAGGGTGTTTCTAAGGAACTCAGATGGTTTTCCTCCGCACACGGTCTGATAGACCGTTTAGATAGGCATGATGTGGTATTGGAGCGGTCTATGGACGTTAAGGAACGTTACAACAGGGTGCTCGAATTGTCCGCGCAGGCGGAATCAGTTGATGGTTGCGCACCTGACAGGCTGTCACGGTTGCTAGGGGATGTCGACCAGTGTATGGAGATGGCTGCTGCTATCACGCAGAAGGCTGCGGACATACGTAGACAGCGCGAGTCCAGCCGTGGTGGTGACATTGGGGCGCCTCTGCCGCTTCAGGGTTCGGGGTCCAGGTTACCTGCCATAACTATGCCTACTTTTGACGGAGTGTCCGGTGAATGGATGAGCTTCATCAATCTGTTCGACAGTTTGGTGCACATGCGATCGGACATTACCAAGTCTGTCAAAATGGCTCAGCTGGTGGCAGCATTGAGGGGTGAGCCCAGGGAGCTGGTCGCTCATTTGACAGTTACGGAGGGTAACTATGAAACGGCCAGGCAATTGCTGGTCAGACGTTACCACAACAAACGGAGGTTGGCCGATGCCCAACTGAACCGTTTGTTTAGTATCCCGGTTGTGAACAAGGTCGGGGCCATACAGACGGAGGTTTTGAACCCGTTGTTGTCCGTCACCAAGGCCCTAGAGAATCTTGGACTTCCGGTTGGTGAATGGTCGTACCTATTGCTGTACATTGTACTTTCCCGACTACCCGCTGACGTGCAGACTCGTTTCGAACAGTCTCACGGGAGGTCGGCCGAGGACCTGCCCGCCTTCTCCGACTTGGTCGGATTTTTGGAAGAGGAGGCTCGACGGGCAGAGAATTTGGGGTTGACGGCCACCCATCCTTCGGAGCCACAGAGAGCTGCCGGGAGCGCTGTGAGTAGGGGCCCTCCGACGAGGAAGGACCGCACCAACCGGCAGTCGTATGGGACTGTGAGTGCATTGACCCCACATAGTGAGACCTGCCCATGTTGTAGGCAGATTGGCCATGCTGTGGCCAATTGCAATAAGTTCGGGGAACTTAGGGTTGAGGGACGGCACCGGATGGCCAAGCAGCGGAGCTGGTGTTTCCTGTGCCTCGGGCCACACATGGCTAGGGACTGCACGCGCACTAAATTGTGCGGATATTGTGGTGGGGCCCACAACAATCTGTTGTGCATGAACCGGTCCGGCCAACAGCCACCACAGGGCCGTACCCAGGGTGACACGGCATGGGGCCCTGAGAATTCGTTTGCGACTCGGAGCGCAACTCAGGAGCCAACGTCCCCACGTCCACAGGGCCGTACCCAGGGTGATACGGAATGGGGCCCTGAGAATTTGTTTGCGACTTGGAGCGCAACTCAGGGACCAGCGTCCCCACGTGCACAGGGTAGTACTAGGGTGCGGGGCCGCACTTAGGGTCATCACATGGGGGGCCCTGAGTTTTCGGTTGCGACTCAGCATCCGACTCAGCGGGCAATGGGGCCACAAGCGCGCAGCCACCCAGGGGTGCAGGGCCGCACTCAGGGTCATCACATGGGGGGCCCTGAGTTTTCGGTTGCGACTCAGCATCCGACTCAACGGGCAATGGGGCCACAAGCACGCGGCCACCCAGGGGTGCAGGGCCGCACTCAGGGTCATCACATGGGGGGCCCTGAGTTTTCGGTTGCGACTCAGCCTCCGACTCAGCGGCACATTGGGTGTGTTGAGCAGGCCGTAACGGGCGGGTGGCATGGGACAACTTCGAGCTATGCGGGTGCGGTTCGGACGCCGCCTCAGTTGTCGCCCCGCTCGTCGCCTCGTCCTCGTCGGTCGCATGTGATGTCCCCCCCGCTCATGGAGCGGCCACGGTTGAATTCACGCCCACAACCCTTCGGGGGGCGTCGTAGGGTGGCAATGGAACCGGCGCGTGGGCCATTTGTACAGTGGGACCCGCTGGCGTATAGCTGCCTACCTGATCGGTTACAGGCAGAGTGGGGCCCCGGGGGCCCTCGCTAGGAATTTGCGGCCCAACAATTTGTTGCCCCCCAACCGGAGACGGTGGTGTTACCGATCGCCTCTGTGCTTGTTTGGGATTTGTCGGGCAACCCAACATACGTTCGCGCCCTATTAGATTCTGGAGCTCAGGGCTGCATTGTATCGAACGATTTAGCGAAATGGTTGGGCCTCAATATAAATAATGTATCGCTGCCGAGGAAATTGGTCCCTGCTGGGGATTACAGGGCAACCCTTCACGGGTTTTGTGATGCCTTTGAACGAGGGTTTGCGGCAGCGGTTTATTTGAGAACCGTCACCTCCACCGGGGAGGTCGACGTGCGATTGGCTTTGGCAAAAAGCAAGGTAGCGCCTATTCGGACAAGGATGACGATTCCAAAACTGGAACTGTCCGGGGCTGCTCTTTTGACCAAACTTTTGAATCACACTCTAACAGTGTTGCGTGGGTCAGTGGTTTTGGAGGATACGGTGTACGCGTGGACGGACAGCCAGATTGTTTTGTGCTGGCTGAAGGCTTCGGTCCATAACTTAGAGGTTTTTGTCGCGAACCGTGTCTCCCAGATTGTGTCGTCTGAGGTCCCACTGACTTGGAGACATGTACCAGGAGAATTGAACCCGTCTGATTGTGCATCCAGGGGATGTCGGGCTCCTGAACTCGTTAGACACCATTTGTAGTGGGGACCACCCTGGCTTGCCAGGAGAGAATCGGACTGGCCCCACAGCCATGTAGTAGTATCTTCGGATCATGGCCCCAGAGCGGCCGTGCATGTTACCCAGAAGGCTGAGGACCCTGACGCCGGGTTTCTGCTGGACCGGTATAGCTCACTTGACAAGTTGATAAACGTGTCCACTTGGATTAGGAGATTCGCTCGAAATTGTCGTACTCCTCGCGATCAGCGAACGTTGAACCCTATTCTGACTCCGGCAGAGCGAAACGAGTCGCTACTGAATTTGGTCCGGTTGGTACAGTCCTCGAAGTTTGGGGCAGAATTGGAGACTATACGAAGTGGACGTTCGAAATTGAAGGGAGCCGTCGCGCGTCTCAACCCCTTTGTTGATTCGACCGGGTTACTTCGGGTAGGAGGAAGATTGCGCAATGCGAATCTGTCGTATTCGGCTCGTCACCCACTTCTGCTCCCCAAGGGGGGACAGTTAGTTGAATTGCTGGTGACTGATCGTCATATTAAAAACGCGCATGCCGGCTGTAACGCGTTGTTGGCCACGCTCCAGCGGGAGTTTTGGATCTTATCTGCCCGCCGTGTCATACGGAACATCGTGTTTCGGTGCATGCCTTGTTATCGACTTAAGGCTGCCACGATGCAACCTCTCATGGGGGACTTGCCCCCTGATCGTGTGAATGAGGTCAGACCGTTTTCAGGTGTTGGTACGGATTTTGCAGGACCGTTTATGGTGAAGAGTTCACGATTGCGTAACGCTAAGCAATACAAGGCGTACCTGTGTGTGTTTGTTTGTTTATCCACCAAGGCGGTACATCTCGAGCTCGTTGCTGATCTCTCGACAGAGGCTTTCATTGCTTGTTTGGATAGGTTTGTTTCTCGAAGGGGACTTTCAACTTTGATCCGCTCTGATAACGGCACTAACTACGTCGGTGCGGAACGATACTTACGAGAGATAGTCAACTTTTTGAATGTAAATAAAGTGGATATTGGAACGGCCCTCTCCCGTCGGGGTATACAGTGGACCTTTAGCCCACCGAGTTGCCCCCACTGGGGTGGGATTTTTGAGGCCGTAGTTAAGTCAGCGAAGACGCACTTAGGGCGTATAGTAGGTCAGACCGCGCTGACTTTTGAGGAGCTCGCGACATTGTTTTGTAAGATCGAGGCCGTTCTCAATTCGCGACCGTTGTGTCCGCTCAGCTCGGATCCAAATGACCTGGAGGCTCTGACCCCAGGCCATTTCTTGATAGGACAGCCACTTAACGCGTTGCCCGAGCACCCCTTCGAGGGAGTGAAATTGTATCGGTTGTCAAGGTATCAGATGTTGCAGCAGTTTACTCAGAATTTCTGGAAGCGTTGGTCGCTCGAGTATCTGCATATCTTACAACAGCGCCTTAAGTGGACTGACAAAACCAGCCCCCCTAGTGTTGGTGACCTCGTGCTGGTTAAGGATGCTAACCTACCGCCACTACGTTGGCGCAGGGGGCGCATTGTTAACTTGTTCCCTGGCAAGGACGGGACCCCCCGGTCTGCAGAGGTTCTAGTAGGAGGCTCGGTACTAAAACGAGCGGTAGCAACGTTGTCTCGGCTGCCCGTAGATTAAGGGACAGGTGGGTGCCTGTCCGGGCGGGTGATTGTTCGATTCAAAATCGATACTCGATCTATGGTTCCGGAACGGCCATTTTGAATTTGACGGAGCTGCCACAGAGCAGATTTTTGACTACTGACTGACGAAAAGCCCCCGTAATGTGACGTGTATTGATTTTGGGCATTAAAATTAAATCGTAAGCCATCTGGAGTTGTATTCGGGCTCCCCTCAGGATTGTCTTATAGCTGAGTGTATTGTGGTTCTCCGAACCAGATACTGTTCGTATTTACGTAAATTGTGCGGTCGAAGCTGGCCTGCCAGCCATACCTGGTTGGCTGAAGAACCTGTCTACCAAGAAGAGCCTAGGGTGCACCCAGGCCTTGCAGAGAGACAGGAGTTGACGGGAACGAAGCACAGACCAGGTCAGATAGAATCTATTTATTTAGCTCGGTGAATCGCCGACGTTCTCACTTCTTGACACCTGATAGCTACGCTACCTCGTAGCTATGGGCCCCTGCGAGGTCATTGGGTGCCGAGAAGCCTGAACAAAATATTTAACCACTAAAGTTTTAAATTATTGCACTGTTTGGAGAAATAAATTATCCGTATGGTGTGGAAAACCGCTACAACGTACGAGCTTGTGTTAAGAAGATACAGCCGTTTTTTGGTTTAAGATAATTCGCGTATCCCATCTGATCACCGCGCGACGACGTGCAGCGAGCGGCAGAGGTGAACGACCTGACAACGTGCCGACCTTCACTGTGCAGTCTCGCCGGCAACACGGTTCCCGCGAAGCTGCGCAGTGAGTGACGTCAGTGCACCAATTACTGTGTTGTGTGCTACGCTACGCTTGCTGTACTACGCCTGCTGCTACGCTCTGCTACTGCTACGCCGCGTCACAACGCATGCATTACGTGATATCCGGTAGGTGTGACGCATAATGACTAGCTTGGAGCACGGTGCAAGTGCTAGCAACTGCTATGCTTGTCAAGTTCTGCTGATGGAGGCGGAAGAGCGTATACAGTGCATGGTAGAAGGATGCCATATGTGTTCCATTTGCTTTGCATCTCTGGCGCAGACAAACTTACACCCACTGCGAAGCTGAATTGGGCCTGTCCAGAGTGCCGCGCCAGCATCAAGAAAGTCGGCGATAACACGCAAACGCCGGTAGGAGCCGCAAAATTGAAGGCGTCATTCATTAATGACAGGAAAAGGGCGTCTCATAAAACGGAAGGAGAGGAATGTGTTTTTAAGACCACGGAGTTCCTGGAGGTAATGGCGGAAATAAGAGATATAAGAAGGGATATCTCAGATATTGCGGCGAACCTGGCGTTATTGACCTCGACCATGACTCAACACAAAGTGGTCATAGAAAACTGCTCGACGGTGACCGGAGCAGTGTCAGTGCCAAGCTGGACAATCTGGAAGTTCGGGCAAAGGCGGAGGAACAGCTAAGAAAGAGTGATGTGCACCCCAAAACCAGAAAGTCATACGCAGCTATGGCCACAAGTCAGGAAAAAACGAGCAGCCAGGTAAAACCCTTGCCTAAAAATCCACCGATGGAAGACGGAATGACACAGGAGCCTAAGACAGCACACGTGATTCACCCTACAGTGTAGATGGACAAACAAAACTCATCGGAGGACTCCGGGGATGAAGAAGGCTGGACCGAAGTACGAAGAAAATCTCGTCGGCCGGTGTCTCTGCACTGTACTGCTGGCCCAAGTGTGACAACTTTGAAGGCAGTGGAACGCCTGGAGGAGAGGAGATAAAGACATATCTGCAGGAACTGTGTTCACCGGGATCAGGAACAGTGGAAGAACTAAAACCAAGAGGTGAATACAAGTCCTATAAGATAGGTGACCCAGCCGACTTATATGAAAAATGTTTTTCAATCGATATGTGGCCAAATAATGCCAGAGTAAAAGCCTGGATTCCCTTTCGAGGAGCAAGGCCGAAGACTGGCTCGCAAAAATAGACCGCATCAGGAATCGGTATCGCTATTCTATCAGAACACGTGAGGCTTGCGCACCAAACTGAAAAGTTTCTACACAAGCGTGCTAGCCAATACCGCAGACCTTATTGCAGTCACGGAGACAGGAGTGAATGACTCCACACACGACGGGGAGCTGATTCCGGCTGGATATACAATTATACGAAGCGACAGGATGGACGGGCGAAAACATGGGGGAGCCTTTCTAGTAGCTGAACCGACATGGGAACTAAGGAAAATTGAGCTCCAAGATGAAGAACCCAACCTGGACGAAGCCCCCTTCGAAATAGTTTGTGCGACAGTCCACACAAAAACTAAGTTTATCTTTATGTGTTGTATCGTTTATATCCCTCCAAAGTCAAAACATAATCAGTACCTCCGGTTGTTTAACGTGCTCGAGAGGGTAATAGTGAAATATAAGAAAGTTGTATTGGCAGGCGCTTTTAACCTGTATTCGGCTTCGGTAGATTTAAAGTGTTATTATAATTATTTTGTGGCCTATCGCGAACTTCGTCAGAGAAACTTTGTAGACAACTGCAATGGTAGGCAGTTAGATTTAGTATTAACCACAATGCAGGAGAACGAAGTTTCTGTTGAAATGGATGCGCAGTCCCTAGTACCACGGGTAGACCCGCAGCATCCGCCTCTAGCTATCAGTTTAACGTGCAGCAACAACGCCAGCTTTATGGAGAGCAGTCACGACCAACCAACGTCATCACCGACAGATCTTGGAGATCCCGGGAATAGACCCCAGTCGAATTTCCGTAAGGCTAACTTCCATCTACTGTATACGATGTTGCTGACAACAAATTGGGATTCTCTCTATCTTCTATCTTCTACAAGGGGGTTGTAGTGCCTGCACCTGGCCTACTTGAGCGGGGCCTTTGTGCATGTCCCCTTCGTCTGCACTACTATCTACTTCAGCCATCCCAACTCCTGCACCAGCTGGAGAAGGAGGCCTGGGTGTTCTAGGAGCTCGTGGGTGTTTGTTGTTTCTCCTAGGATAGCCATCCTGGTTTCTGTTGTGGATGGACATGCCAGTAGCACATGCTCTACTGTTTCATCCACTTCCATGCACCCCCTGCACAGGGGGCTGTCCATTGCATCTGTAATTGTCAAGTGTTTGTTTTGTGTACAATGGCCTGTAATAAGGCTTGTTAGTATTTTTATTTTACTGCGTGGCAGTCTCATTAAGTAATTCGTAAATTTATGGTTATACTTGTCTATAAAAAGTTTTGTGTTTTTGCAGTCTTCTCTGCTAGACCATAATAGGTTTTGTTGCTGTACTGTGGCTTCTCTGAGCCTTTTTCGTAGAGCTTCCGCTGATAAGGGCGAGAATGGTGGAGGGCCGATTGCTGGCCTTTCTGCCCCTAATTTTGCTAGCTTGTCTGCCTCCCAGTTGCCTTGGTCACCCTGGTGACCAGTGCACCAGGACACAGTGGGTAAACCACTGGACTGTGACCTTGTTTTTCTCACCTAGCCTGTTGAGTGCCTTGTGGCATTCTAATATGAGTTTTGATTTTGTCAACGGTCTTTTTAGTGAGCTTATTAGGGCTGCGCAGTCCGTTTTAAAGGTTATGTTATTCCCCTCTGCATCATTTATCAAGTGCATTGTCCCGTGTAGGAGACTCAGTGTTTCAGCTTGAAACACTGTCGTCTCCTTTCCGAAGCTTAGGGAAAGTTTAATGTCAAGCTCCGGCGAGAAAAGACCTCCGCCTGTGTTCTTGCGTTTCTTTGAGCCATCACTGTATATTGTTATGTTTTTGTGATTTGGTATTGTTGGTGTTTCCAAGCCCTTGGCTGTGATTTCATATTTCCTACCGAATAGGAACTCTGTTTTTATGCGATCAATTCTAATAGTGGCTTCCGGCACTTCCCCGAATGCTTTTTCTAGAATTGTGCAGTGTCCTCTATCTGCTATTTGTCCTTTCCATTGTCCAGTACTGTATAGCCTTATGGCCGCCGATTTGGCCTCCTGCTGTACGAATAGGTCCAATGGTGGTATGCCTAGCATGATTTCCAGTGCCGCTGATGGCGTTGACCTCATGCAGCCTGTCATGGCTACACATGCCATTCTCTGGAACTGCTGTAGTTGTGTTGCAGTTGTGCATAGTGTTGTTCGTTGCCAGCATACCAGGGAGCCATATGTGATGATGGGTCTCACCACAGCCATATACATCCATCGACATATTTTGGGCTGGAGTCCCCATCCGTTCCCTACCATCTTCCTACACTGGAAGAACGATATGGTGGCTTTTTTAAGTGTTGCCTCCATGTGCTTGCTCCAACTTAATTTGTGGTCAAGCCATACACCTAAATATTTCACGTCTTTTGATAGTGTTAGTGTTTTATTAAAGAGTTTGGGCAGCCTGTAACTGCCGTGGTTTACTTTTTTTGTAAATAGTACCATCTCAGTTTTTGCGGCGTTTACTGAGAGTTCGTTATTTTTGCACCATGTTTCTATGTACCGTAGTGCTAGTTGCATGCGGTCAAATATCGTGTTTATAAAAAGGCCGTTCACGAGTATTGTCACGTCATCAGCGTATGCTTTTGAGTAGAATCCTCTTGTGTTGAGTTGTGTCACCACGTCGTTGGCTACTAGTACCCACAGTAATGGTGATAGCACACCCCCCTGTGGACAGCCCTTGGCCACTTTGCATTTGATTTTATCGCTGATTTCAAGAGAGATTATTCTTGATTCCAGCATTTTTGTTATCCAGGTTATCATGTTAGGGTTGGTGCCTAGTTTCTCCAATCCAGTTCTGATGCTACTGAAGTTTGTTTTATCAAAAGCTCCTTCGATGTCTATAAATACCGCCAGGCACGACTGTTGGCTTAGTATTGAGCTTTCTATTCTTCTGACCACTGCGTGTAAGGCGGTCTCTGTAGATTTTCCCGCTTGGTACGCTACGCATGTTGGTTTGGGTGTATAGGGTTGGTTCTCATGGACCGTCCCTTATAAATCTATCACACACTCTTTCTAACGTTTTCAGAATGAATGATGTGAGACTTGTAGGTCTGAAGGATTAAGGTTCAGTATAGTCGTCCTTGCCTGGTTTCGGCAGGAAGACTACTGCAGGGATTCTCTCTACGCGATACAGCTGGTGGGAGAGGCGGCAAGTTATTTTTACAAAATTATTAATAATTTGATAGATTGCACACCAAGAAAAAAGCGTGTAGCCGCGGACCACTCCAGGTATAATTATCCGGAGTGGTACACGGCCGATTTAAAACGCGACATTAAAGAAAAAGCCGAATTGCATAAGAGGTATAAACGCAGTAAGTCCCGACTTGATTACGAAGAGTTCGCATTACATAGATCACATGTTAAAACCAAGATAGAAGCGCTTTACGAGGTCCACCTATCCAAAGTTCAGACACAGCTCACTGATGATCCCAAGTCTTTCAGGAATTTTGTAAAGAATAAAAAAGAAAAACGAGGTAGAGCTACGACCATCACCAAAAATGGACTGCCTCTGACAGATGAAGCGTGCGCTGAGGAGTTTGCTACATAATTTTCACTCCGTGTACAGCGCAACGCCTCCACAGCTCAACGCAGAGATAGCAGCGAGGTCGGAGTATGCGGACACGGGCGGGGGGGGCGCGCAAGTGCATGTTGCTCAGCTAATACTGGGTGAGGTGCGCGCCGCGCTCCGTCGGCTCAAACCCAAACGTTCTGCCGGCCCCGATGGTATACCACCATATGTAGTCAAGTACTGCAGAATGGTCTTGGAAGAACCGCTGCTCCATCTTTACAATTTGTGTTTGAAGAGCGGTTTCTACCCCGAAATGTGGAAGACGACAAGAGTGATTCCAGTACCAAAGGGGGGTTCTGGGTCAGACGTCAGTGGTTACAGACCGGTGGCATACTGTCAACATTTGCCAAAGTGTTTGAGTCGGCACCGCAGAGTAGCATCATTAATCAAATGGGGGGTCAAGTTTCAGATGCTCAGCACGGGTTCCAACCGGGTCGAAATACAACGTCCAATCTACTTTGCTTCATGTCGCATGTCACCGCGGTACTAGACGCGCGTGGCCAGGTCGATATCGCATACCTCGACTTCAGAAAGGCTTTCGACACGGTCGATAACGACGTCCTTCTTGAGAAACTAAGTGGTGTAGGATTCACTCCCCAGCTGATGAAGCTATTTTGCAGCTACCTTAGAGATCGGCGACAGTATGTGGAGTACGCAGGATTCACATCGGACTCGTATTCCACCCTCTCGGGAGTGAGCCAAGGCAGCAACCTGGGATCTCTGGAGTTCATAATCATGATAAATGATCTAGCGTCGGTTGTTAGGCGAGCTGTTTGCTTACTGTTTGCCGATGATCTTAAGCTTCTTTTGGGAGTTAGAGATGAAGCAGATTGCGAGAGGCTACAGAATGACGTCGATCGCGTAGTGGAATGGAGCCATCGAATTAAGCTCTATTTCAATGTGACCTAATGTGCGATAATGACATTCAGCCGCGCATACCAGCCGCGCCATCACCGGTACACGATGGAAGAGGAAGAGATGACCCGTGTATCCCAGATGAAGGACTTTGGATTGTTGATGACTACGGACTTAACGTTTCGTGATCACATCGGGGATATCTGCAAGCTAGCATTTAAGAAACTTGGGTTCATTTTGAGACAAGCGAGTCAGTTCAAACATGTTGAGGTGGCAAGGGTCCTCTACAATGCTTTAGTACGAAGTAAACTAGAAAGCAATGCAATCATCTGGCATCCACATGAGGCTAAATATAGCCTTATGTTGGAGAATATCCAAAATAGATTTGTGCGTTATATGTATTTAAAACAGTATGGGGTCTACCTTTCTTCCCCCTCATGTATCCAAATTTGTTCTTGCTGGGCATGGTTGGGTACAATGAGCTGGGAGTGAGAAGGGGCCTCGCACTAGCTACCTTTGTATTTAGGGTGTGGAGAGGGATGCTACACAATCCCCAGGTTCTACAGATGCTGAAGTTGCATGTACCAGACAACTGAACAACCTGAAGCCTTTGAGAGGAAGAAGTCACTCGCTATTCCGAGTGCCGCTAGCGAGAACTGGCATTCTGCGGGAAGCGCCCGTGGTGAGGGCTCTGCTACTGTTTAATAAAATAACAGATAGAACGGATGGATGTTCTCTGACCGAGTTCACAAGGGCGGCCAGTTTTTGTCTCTGTTATTAATATTGATATTTTATTTTTAATATGCACATTTCGAATTATTATTGAATTATTGAATTATTGGTGTATTACTGAGTTATTGGAATTATTATTATTAATTTTATAATATTTGGAATTGTCAATTGTATATTGTTAATTAAGTATTTATATTTGATATTGATGTCTGGATCCCTAAATTTTATTTTGTTTTAAAATGTGTATGTTGTGTCGACTTGGCCTGTCTGTAATGGCACAATTACTAATTGGAAATAAATTAAAAAATAAAGCGTCAGATAAGATTTTTCTTCGATGGAAAATAAGTCTACGAAGACTTCCTGAAATGGAGCCTCTTGTGTTTGTGTCAGTTGTAAAATTGGTTTTATTGGGTGTCTTTTATATTTCATTTTTCTACATGCTTCACAACCATTTAACACTGCTGATACTGTGTCTTGCATGTTATGCCAGAAATAGTTGCGGCGGATTCTCACGGTTGTTTCTTTAATACCTCTATGGCAGGTTTTACCTATGTGATGTTTAAGTATGACAGCTCTTTGTTCTTCCTCGTTCATATTTTCCATTCGCAGCTTATTCAGATTATTTGTTACCATGTCATCCAGTACCAGATCTTTCATATCTACATCATTTATACTGAATAACTTACATTTGTTGTTGTTAAATCGACTGACTTTAAACGGACTTTTAATTGTTATGTTGAATTATTGTTCTGTACTATTCTGAATAACGGTGGTGGCATAGCCATTTTTACAGGTTACAATAGCACTAGGCATTCGAACGCCTTCATGAAACTGCACGTAATTCATAATAACTTTGCCTGAATACAGGTCTGTCGGTAGTAGCACTCGTTGTTCGGTGCGTGGTGAGATGATTATTTTGTATTGGGTCATGCTACAATAGATCGGGATAGAAGTTGTACTCGTGTGAAGGATTTGAGATCCGATGTCTATTGTGGCTCCCAGCTCCTTCAATAAGCCCATACCTATCAATCCATCATATCGTTTGTCTACTTCAAACACATAAAAGGTGTGATGATTTCTAGTCCTGAATGTTCTGGGCAATGGTATATCTATTACCTCGTTGTGACTGCAAGCATGGGTGCTATATGGGTGGTTCATATAGCTTTTGAGCCTGATAGTATCGATCTGCTTTATGAGAACTTATGAAAGATCGGTTACTCCTAGTATCGGTCATGAACTTTGCGTCTATTTCAGGTAAGTATACAAATGGTAACTTAAGGTTATCATTGTAGTTTAACATTATTTTCTGGGGCTGTAATCCGAGGCTATTAAGTGAAAATTCACATTTGTGTCGGACGTTTCCAAGTCAGTCTTCGTGTCGTTAATCTCACCTACGTAGTCACAATGTTGCGGCTCTACATAGTTGCATTCATCATTCTCGGGAATATACTCGCATGAGTCATCGTAATACTCATATGATTGATATATTTCACCATCCACTTCAAGTTCGTTAAGTGGGAATTTCGGCTTTGCCGTTCGCATTGATACATCTTTATCTAACTGTGGGGGTTTTTACGTATTCTGAGGAGGTGTATACCCGAATTGCTGAGGTGGTCTATACCCTATCTGTTGAGGTGGTTTGTAACCAAACTGCTGCGGAGGCCTATACACGGAAAAAAATGCTCGTAAACTTTGTTTTCGTCCAAGAATATTTTTTGTCTCAATAATATTGTTTAAAGTCAAATAAATATATGGTCAATTCAATACTAATATCTTGGTTTGAAAAAATATATATTCTCCACGCAAAACAATGATATTGTCTATAATTTATCTAGAATCAAAACAATGATCTTTGCTTCAAAAAGTTTTTAGTGTTGTGTAAACAATGTGTTACTTTTTTGGATGAATAACTTCTTGTGTCTTAGTGAGAGAGTACAATGTCTTAGTTCAAGACCTGAAAAACTTTGAAACAAGTAATTAGGCAATTTCTTCAAACAATACAGTAGAACATATTCACTGAAGAACATTTTCTCAAATTGAAATGTTGTTTTCTTCTTTTGAATAATTTACGTTTCTCATAATCAGAAAATAAGAATGTTTACGATCAAGAAAAATACGTTTTGTTGTAAGATTAATAGTTTTATGAAAAAAAAAATGTTGAATCAAGAATTTAAATTCTTATAAGGAAAACAACACTTTTCTTATTAATTATAAATGTATATCTTTGGTTCAATTTTTTTATTTTTTTGAGCAAGGGTATATAAGTATTGATGTAAAAATGATGAAAGCACAAACTAAGGTAGACAAATGTTTTCAAACAAAACACGTTTGTTTTGTGGGAACGATTTGTGGTTTTAACACAAAGTCAAAATATTTCTATCGAAGCTTTTAAAAACTTTTTAAATGGAGATTTGTTTTTGAGGATATAAGAAATAAATATGTTCCTTTAAAAATAATGGTAGTCTTGAACTGAGAATCGAATAGCAGAAAATAAAATATTCTTGATCAAAGAAAATATTTTAAGTGACTGTTTTCATGAGAAAATCTAAATATTTCAAAATATAAATAGTCAAGTTTTTCTATCAAGAATAACCCAGAAATAATTGTTTTATACAAGTAAAAAAATGATTGAATCGAATCAAGATTCAAAACGTATTCAACTGAAGACGAGCTTTCAGTTTTGTTATAAGAAAATTTCGTAATGTTTCAAGACCTTTTATATTTTGGGTAAGTAAATATAAGTATTATTGTAAGAATGATGTAAGCACAAACTAAGGTGGACAAATGTTTTCAAACAAGTTTATTCAAACACGTTTGTTTTGTTGGAACAATTTGTGGTTTTAACACAAAGACAAAATGTTTCTATCGAAGCTATTTACAACTTTTTGAATGGAGATTTGATTTCGAGGTTTAAGAAATATTTCTTTAATACTCCATATATTTATATTCCATTTAAAAATAATGGTAGTCTTGAATTGAGAATCGAAAAGTAGAAAATAAAATATTCTTGATCAAAGAAAATATTTTAAGTGACTGTTTTCATGAAAAAACGATATATTTCAAAAAAAGAATAGCGTACTTTTTCACCACCCAATCAACACCCAAGAAATAATTGTTTTATCTAAGTAAAATGATCGAATCAAGATTCAAAAATTATCCAACTGAAGACGAGCCTTCAGTTTTGTTAGAAGAAAATTAAGCTTGGTTCAAGACCTTTTATTTTTTGTGAAAGTAAATATAAGTATTGATGTAAGAATGATGTAAACACAAACTAAGGTAAACAAATGTTTTCAAACAAAAGACGTTTATTTTGTGGGAACAATTTATGGTTTTAACCCGAAGTCTAAATGTCCGAATGTTTCTATCGAGCTTTTACAACGTTTTGAATGGAAATTTGATTTCGAGGTTTAAGATACTATTATTTTCCATTTAAATGTAATGGTAGTCTGGAATTGAGAATCGTAAAATATAATATAAAATATTCTTGATTAAAAAAATTATGTTAAGTGACTTTTTTCATGAGAAAATCAATAAAAAAGCCAAGTTTTTCGATCAAGACCCAAGAAATAATTGTTTTAAGCAAGTAAAATGATCGAATCAAGGTTCAAAAATTCTTCAATTGAAGACGAGCCTTCAGTTTTGTTTAAAGAAAAATTAAGCTTGGTTCAAGACCTTTTACTTTTTGTGTAAGTAATATGTAATGTAATAATAACGTAAGCACAAACTAAGGTAGACAAATGTTTTCAAACAAAACACGTTTGTTTTGTGGGAACAATTTGTGGTTTTAACCCGAAATCTAAATGTTTCTATCGCTATCGCTATTACAAGTTTTTGATTGGTATTTTTTTTTTCTAGTTTAAAGAAATAATTATCTTTCATTTAGAAATAATGGTAGTCTTGAATTGAGAATCTTCGCTTAGTTACAGAGTGTTCATGGTCAACTTACAACTCCATTTTAGGAGCCTGGACACCATGTAGGACTAGAGTATTCTTCAAGACAAATCTAACGAGCCCAAACTCGATGGGTTTGCATTGTTTTATTACAGAGTTCCCATGGCCACCTTCCGGCTCAATGATAAATGTGTAGATGATGATAGAAATGTACTAGATACGGGTAGATACTTCGATACTTCAAAAACTAGAAAATGCATACCTACTGGGATAAAGATATAGGAATAGAATAAAGAAAAAGACAGCCCTTTATTTTGATACCCATTCGAGGGTCTTGAAAAAAACAAAACCCTCGCACATAAAATCCACCATTTGGATTTTTCAAGATTTGTATGTACTTTGTGACACTCGCGTCATCAAGACAAATATAATGATGTTTCATTTATCAAAATCGATGGAGCCGTTCATTAGTTACGAGTAGTACAGGAAAGACAAACATACTTACAGGTCAAACACATTATAGGTACATAATCCTCATTAAAAAAGAGATGGAAGATTTCATCAAATAAGTTCGACTCATGTGATTTAATATTCAAACCAGTGATAAAGATTCCGTGTTTCCAGCGATGATAGGACTAGATACCTGTAGGTTCATTTAATTTTTATTGCGATAAAATACACTCAGCGGCAGTAAAGGTGGCCCAGATGGTGATCGCAAGATTTTACACAAACTGAGCTTTAAGGGGTGTTTTGATAAGAGACCTCTTTTGTTCATTAAAGAAAAAAAAAGTCCTTAACGTCTTTTCTTAAGAATGTGTGTCATAATGGAACTAACTCTAACTCTGGTACCAATTGGTCGCCACATAAAGTCCCATGACACCTCTTGAGCACAAACCTGAGGGTTATACATGGTAATTTATTAAACTCAGCCACCAAACATTGAGTTAGACCCTGACCGGTTAATAGTAGTGCCTGAGCAACTTGAGGAGCTATAAGTGGCATCTTGTAACATGTTTTGTAATCGAAGTAGACCAACATTCAATAAAAACCCTTAAAATACATCCCTACAAACCTAACATCGAAAAACTCATGTTTAACTTAACTCTTGGATATACTTAAAACTCCACACGGCACACGTTCTTAAGAGCTCGATGCACTTCGCCGAAACCCGATTTATCGATCAAACTGTTTGTAAGAACAGACGGTAAGAACTTAAGTTCTTCCCTAAATATCCACTTAATTGAGCAAAAGGGGTCGCTCATATCCTTATCCTCATCAAGACATCCCCTACTTAGGTAATGCTTAGTTTGTGTAAAATCTTGCAATCAGCATCTGGGCCATCTCGGCCGCTGATGGTATTTGTATGAAGAGGTGAAAATTATTTTTATTTTGCCGTGTAACTTTTTGGTAATCTCACTAAAATCACTAAAATATTTCCTTCCGAACCTGTCGTCAACGAAGGTAACCTAGGTCCATAGAAAAAAGGTACGACACCCACAACAAGTCAACCAACACTTCATCCGAGAATAATGTTGTTTTAATTCAAGGTCGCGTTTCTTGACATTCAAATCCAAGAATGACAGTTTTTAAATCAAGAAAAAACGTTGTCTTAAAGCAAGTTCGTGTTTCTTGATAGATGCTTAATCTTCACACACATATGCAAGCATAGATTATTGTTGCCATTTCAAAAACAAAAAACACCGACTTTTCAGGGATACGTATGTAATGTAACAAGTAGCTGTTATATTCACAGACACAAGGAAGATTGGCTACACAAGCCACATGCGAGCACATGAGCGAGTTCATAGCTCATGAAGCGGTTGCCGTGACAGGAATCGGTCGGACCACTTACATGTTCACAGAATTTATGCTTCGGGTTGCGTGAACCCTCTAGTAGTTTAATTGGAAGCCAAATATAAAAACATCGCCTTGTTGCGGAAATCCTATGAAACTACTTTCTTCAACTTGCAATACTTTCTTTAAAAAGTAATTAATGTCATGTGACGATTGCTGTCAAAGTGGGGCGACGCTTATGCATGGTATATTTGTTATGTTTTGTGAGTGAAAATGCCGTAAACTATTAACAGTGGCGTAAGAAAAGTTATTAACAATCTATCGAAATATTTGTGCTGTGCCTGAAGTAATTATGAATTCTTTTTTTTTGTTTGTACGTACCTATTTTACTACCAATATATTCGAAACGACCTTCAGAATTAGTAAGCGACCACCAAATTGTGTTTGGATAAATGATCACCAAACTTCTTTTTATGTTTTGTGTACTTTCGTTTATGTTTTAAGTATTTTTTGTTGTTCTTACTGATTTCGGATACCTATTTAAAACAGCTATATATTTTAGTTGCTCTTAATATAACGAAAACTCTGGGTTATTTCTCGTTCGTGTCTTGCTTGGGTAAATTTTGTATGAACCGTGACACTTCTCCTTTTCATCCTAAGAATAAAATGATATTTTGACACTGCATATATGGTTTATGATATCGTAATAAATTCATTCCATATTTAAATTTTATGGGGTAACGTCTGAAGTAGATGCTGACAACTTTCTGGGCATGCGCCGTAATGTGACCCGCCCTTTTCTTTCGGTCATTCATTCACGGGCGCTTGCGAAAGTTGCGAATTGCGGCATGCACAGACATATTTGCCTGCTTTATTTTAAGTCTGTTTCCCTGGGCGTGCGTATGCATCAGTAAAGAGTGTGGTGTTGTGTCCGTGAGATACCTACTGTTAGCGTTGCAGTGCTACATTTTGATTGAACTGTTCAGCTTCAATTGGGTCAAATCATGGTCAGATCAAAAGTAAATACCTAATAATTTACATAGGCGGTCTTTCACCGGTTAAATATAATTTAAATGTTTAGATCGCAGCAGACGACTCGGCTGAGGATAATTTAGGTAGAGTTAAGTAAAAGCACTTTTAGTACAGGGTTATACGCATAATCTATGGTAAGCCGTAAGAGGGTGATTGTACTCATCAATATGAACTAATTTTACTATTTCGGCAACTCTGAAATCATTTGAGGTGGCGCAATATTTTTTTTTTTGTATGGGACAATTGTTTTTTTTTGTTCATATTGATCAGGACATAACCCCCTTTCGGCTTAGCATAGGTTATGCGTATAACCCTGTAACAGATGTTTGATGAAATGATAACCTAAGCAGCTGCTGAAGTAGTGTAGTAGATAGTAGTTATTATAATAATAATTTAATTCATAGTTCATTATTATCATACTGTAGTCCGCTTCATTATCAACCAGCGTCAGCGTCGTCGTATTCATCACTCTCTCACAATGTACCTAAACTGTTTCTCTTTCTTAACCTGTTGCTTATTTCTCTTTCACGATTTCTTAAAGCATCTTAAGATGCACTCTAGCATTACACACATGTTAATATTTTATGTGTATTGCAGACAAACAAGAAGACAAAATCGCATTCTTAGAAAAACAATACAGAACCTTGGGATCTAGTAATAGATTATTGGTTATCAACCTATCCTCTCAGGGAGCAATCTACGAAAGAAAGTGTGGCGGAATTTGTAACGTAATGGAACGTTCTTAATGACCCAAGGGGTGAGGTATTGGTAAGTAATTCATTAATTAAATACTATACAGGGTTATGCGCATAACCCACACAAAGACGAAAGGAGGTCATTGTAATTATCAACTTTTATTATGGGGCCCATCCCGAAGTCGTGAAAAAAAACAGCTGTCCCATACAAAAATATCATAGAGCCTCGGTAAAATGTGTGGGAAAGTATTTTTATTTTGCAATTTTAGGTTTGCCGGCACCGTAAACACTTTTCATATTGATGAGTCCAATGATGCCCTTTTAGCTTAGTATTTGGTTATGCACATATCCGTGTGTTATCTTAGTAAAGTACATAATAACATTGCTTGTCTAATTTTAGTGCACTTCGTAATGGTTCGTCTTTATAACTGTTTATTTTTTCAGATCAACCTGAAGAAAAATACTATGAATTTTTATACTAAATGGCATTCATTTATAAATACCATAATAAGCATAAAATTTGAAATCTCTCGAGATGATACGTTGGCAAATTTATATGAAAAAATAACACAGCAGCCCGATGATGGTGGGTGACATAATAGTATGGTGAGTCACAGTCATAGCATAGCCTTTTTGATGGGTTAGATATACTAAGTTGTTAAATCTCAGACTTGAACTGGTAATTTACTATTACTTTTAATAAAATACTATTACTAGGTATTACATTATTTGCTATAACTTTTGGGATTATAAAAGTTTTGTTTTGCAGACAAAAAAGTGCCGGACAAATTAAGCTGCTTTGTCACTTAATTCCTCCAAGAGGAAGACTGAATAAAAGAACAAAATTTTCAACATTGGAATGCATAGAAAATTTCGTTGTTGATGTTGATGTAAGTGTTAATTTTTAAATAAGTTTCTACCTCGTCCATAAGGAGCTTTTGAGGCATAATGCAGGTTGAAGGAGAGTAGTAGCATTCGGAGTTAATGTTTCAAAACGAACCAACACAAGCCCAGAGCTTCTGTCTACTTCTGAGCTTCTTAAGGTATGTTTTGGAAACCCCAGCTTCATGTCGCCGAGCGCGACTGCACGTGCGAGGCAGAGACGGAGCGCAGTCATGACGCGAGTGAGCGCGACAGCGCACCTAGATTACAGCATGGAAATTGCAGTCGCGTAGGGCTTCATGAAGCGACTGCACTTCCCAAGCTGTCATGTAGACGATGTTAATTTCAGATACAGCCTCAACCAAGACCAGATTAAATAGAAGTTGGAATTGGAGTGACTAACTTAAGGTTTAAGTTTAAAATGACATTTGCTTACGTACTCATATGTATATATCTGATGCTAATTGTACTTAACTTTGAAAACCCCTGTCAATACGCCGGCGCTCGTGTGAAAGCAATCGTCAACCTTTGTATTAGTATCGTGTGATACAAATGTAAAAGGGACAACGAACAGCTGCGGCGGCGTCGCTCCTATTGCGGCGCCGCCGCGTGGAAAGGTCCTAACAAAATGGCCCATAAAATATTCTTGTATTGACACTTTCTAATTTTCAAATTAAGTAAATTAATATGTTCATGCTAATAAAAGCATTCTCAATTAAAATCTCGAAAAATACTTGAGCAAAGATAGTGTCATTTTAAACTGAGATATCTAAAAATTTTCATTTAAGATAAATCTGGTCTTGGTATTAAACTCCTAATTACTTATCCCAAGAAAATAAATTGAATTGAGTAAAGAAACTATTCTCTCGAGTCGAAACAGTAAATTATTTTACCATAAGAAAATAAAGACTTGCTTTAAGCTTACTATATTCTTAAGAGAATGCATAGATATTATTGACTCGAGAACAATCTGGTCTCGGTATTAAACTCCTTATTACTTGACCAAAAAATAATTTGAATTGACTAAAGAAACAATTATCTCGAGTCGAAACAGTAAATTACTTTACCATAAGAAAAAAAATACTTGCTCTAAGCATAATATATTCTTTAAAGAATACATAGATATTATTGACTCGAGAACGATATAAATTTAGTTTGAAATTTCCGTTTTGTCACATAAAGAATACTTATATCAACCCAAGAAAATAAATTGAATTGACTAAAGAAACAATTCTCTTGAGTAGAAATAGTAAATTATTTAACTTAAGAAAATAAATACTTGCTCTAAAATTTCCGTTTTAGAATAAGTAATTTTCAATGGATAAATCTGCAAATCTTCTCCTAAGATAAATCTGGTCTCTGTGTGAAACTTTCAGTTAGGTACTCAATTTAAGAAATTAATCGACTTACCCTAAGAGATTACTGTCTCGACGCAAAATAGTACATTTAACCATAACGAATTTAGGACTCGCAACAAGTTAATTGTTTTCTTCACAGAAAGCATATATTTAGCCAAGATAAATCTGGTTTTAGCATGAAATGACTAATTTCTCAAATGAAGATTATCAATATTATTACCTTAAAAATCTAGAGATAAGCTCACCTTTGTACTTGTTATTTCCTTTATATTTGTTTTGTGTTCACTGTTTTTTGCAATAAAGTATATAAATAAAGATAAAAAATAATATTAAACTTTTCCAATAAAAAGTTGTTTTTAAAAAGCTTTTCCCTCTACGCGAAAACTTGTCTGGCGCAGCCGGTAGGATCGCGTGATATAGCTGTGTAGATCCCCCGAATCGGTAATCAAATCTTATAGATTCCGCGAGGTGCTCTACGCGACAGAGCTTTCCGCGATCCAACGAACAAACAAATAAGACAAGCAGCCAGTAGCAGCAGCCGACTCATAGCCGCCCCCGAAGCGTCGAGTACAGCAGCAGCCCCTAGACTGGACAGAGGACGAGCATGGGAGAGATTCTTCGGTGAGTGAACTTTCTTGCCATCCTTTCTCTCCTGTTCCTTATTTTGTTGACGTGGGATTAAACCTCTCGCATGTCAACTGTAGTTAAGTGAATTATAAGTAAAGAAAAATAGGAAGAGACGTGAAAATTAAAAGTGAAAAATCCAGTGAAACTTAGTTATATAAGTAAACTTAATTTTAACCTAATTTTAACTATATTATAGGTAAAATCAGCAAAGATGGCACAGTTAATTGATATTCCACCGAGAATGGTCAAGTTAATTCCTATCTTTGAAGGCGACAAACGCCAATTAAGCTTATTTATAAGAAAAGCGGAATATATTGTGGAAAAATATCAAGGCGATGAACATCAGAACGAGTATGTTTTTCACACAATTGTGAGCCGACTATCAGGTGACGCCGCCGCTCTTTTGTCTGAGCACATTGTAACGTGGCCAACACTTAAAACGCTATTCATTCAAAACTTTGGTGATCCGCGTAGGGAAGAATGTGTAGCGATAGAGTTAGAGTCCCTTAAAATAAAAACAGACGAGTCATACACCCAATTTTGCAACCGAATCCAGTCAATAAGATCCGTGTTGTTTGCAAAGGTAAACCAACTCCAAGACCAGAACATAAAAGCAAGTAAAATTGCGATTTACAGTAATATGTCACAAAATGTGTTTTTACACAACTTATCTGAAAAGATGGTGAGGATTGTCCGCCTAAAAGGCCCTTAGAACAAGCATTGACCATAGTCTTGGAAGAGGTGAACTTTTACGAACAATATAATGCGCGTAATAAATTATAACTTTATTAGTTTTAGCGCAGTTTACCGCCGACGTTCGAGCTTCCTCCACAGCTGAACTTTATTTCATTCTAGCTCATTGGCCCTAGTCTGAGTCCGTCCCTGGTGGTAAGTCCAACAGTAAGTAAAGATGGAAAACCTAGTGCAAGTGCCTAAATAAATTTCATATGTCATCCCAACTGCTTAATCTATTCATAAGAAAATGTGAATATGTAATGTCGATCAAGATATCTACATATTCAAATTCAACCTAATGACATCCAAGGGACACAAACTTGACACATGTGCGAGGCTCAAGACAGCATTAGAACAGCATTTTGATGATCCAACAGCATTTCTATGATCTACCTTCAGAGAAATGTATAGCGACTGAATAAGAAACATTAAAAATATCAGGCAATTAAAGTTATATTGATTTTTAAATCGCATTTAGAATGTTCGGAGTACGCTGATAGAAAAAGTGAACAGGTTTAAGACCTAAACCCCAGACCTAGAAAAATTACAATATATGACAATATCGCAATTAATGTTTTTCTCGAATTTTTTTTGCAGGAAGATTTACTTCAAATAATCCGATTGAAATGTTAACATATTAGACAATGCCCTCAGTATAGTGAAAGAGAAAGTTAACGTCCTGAATCAGTATAATCAGCGTTACAAAATGAACAAAACATCACAGGTCAATCAGGTAAAGACCCCAACTCCATTCCAAAACTCCGGAACTATAAATCCAGAAGGCTGTAACCTCTTAATATTAGGTGTTATTGCCCTATCCTTTATGTCCCTGTTGGTTGCTACAGGCCGCCCAACCAATACCAAAGTTGGCCACCGGCGAGCCAAATTCGGCCACCAGTGAATAAAATTGTTATTTGGGTGTTGGTCGGTTGGCCGTCTCAGAGGGGTGGTCTCCTATCAAGAAAATAATTGGACTCGGTGGACAAGGTTTAATATTACATAAAAATGAACAAGGGTGGTTTTCTCTCCTGGCGGCCGATCAACTTAACCTACACAAAAGTCTCTTAATTCTAAATTTATCTCGCAACAGGCTTGCTTGTTTCACCAACGGTGTGTAGCTCCGCTTATAGACGAAGTGTGTTTGCAGTGCGACGACGCACTTCACAATCAGGTTCGACACATAACTGGCGCCAGGCCAGGTTTCATTCTGGTAATTGCAGGGAAGAATCCTCGCCTTGTCTTAACCAGCGTGCCCCGCCCGACGCAAAGTATCTCAACCCCATGGACGACTGCGTGTTCGACACGGTCGGCTTCACCAACCGTCTCTTGAGCCCCGTAGTTGAGACATTCACATTCCTATGGCATCACCACGTTCTACATGCCGTGTGACGGTGTGGTGTAGCGACGGTTCCAGACAATTTCAGCCTAGCCCAGAAGCCGTGGCTGTCGCGCCAAAGGCGCTGGGGCGAAAAAGAAAAAAAAACTTCAGTCGCTGATCCCGACTTTTATATGCGCACGAGATCGGACGACATTTCCAGAACGTGGATTTGAAAGGTGTCGCCACGACCGACCTTGCGGCGCCGAGGTGAAACACTAGACTAAAAGTCTAGACTAGCTCGCGAGTGTCCAAACGTCACGCAACAAGTGGGATGCGGCCGCTCCGCTAGATGGCGGTAACAGTCTGTATAAATCCACATAAATCGATAAATCACTTGAAGAGCGCCTGGTTTGAACCAAACAGCAAGACGCAACCAGTGGAATTCAAGCAGCTACAAGGCAATCATCCATTTGTACCTCCTTCCATGAAGCCATCCTTCACTCAAAACAATGCTCATTGGCCATTTCATATATTCATATTCATATTCATATTCATATTCTTTATTGCACAGAAAACATAGAAACACAGACAGTTACAATAAATTTTATAGGCAAAGGCGAGCTTATCTCTAAAAAGAGATTTCTTCCAGCAAACCTAGGCAAGACAGGAGTGTTTGTGAAAAAGGACAGTCCTAGTGCGCAATAAAACTGTATACATACGTACGAAAATTACTTTTAAAATATAAATAAAATATACCTAATAAAATATATATATATCTCAACTATATAATACACTAGATAGCATGCACATATATAAACTACAAAATATCATACATATACTTACATAAATATGATACTAATTACGAAAGAGAAAGGAAATACGCTTTCAATCTTCTCTTAAAAGTGAAAATTGAGGGACTATCCCTAATAGTGCAGGGAAGTGCGTTCCACAGTCGGATTGCCCTTAACCTAAAAGAGTGTTTGTAGGCGGCAGTTTTATGCCGAGGAGTTGACAGGAGAGACACCGTGTGGGATCTCCGATTACTATCCCTGGGGAAAAGAAATTCAAAACGTTCTCGAAGATATGTGGGGTAGCGGGGATTTCGCAAAATATTGAATAGATAAGAGAGAATGTGCATATCACGGCGAAGACGGATCGGAAGCCATCCCAGCTCCTTGCGATACTGGGAGACATGGTCGTACTTGCGCAGCCCGTAGACAAACCGAATCCCAAGGTTTTGGAGTCGCTCGAGTTTATTCAGTTGTTTTTCGTTCGCACTGACCCAACAAGCATCCGCGTAGTCTATTAAAGGTAGTAGAAGGGACTGAACAAGGGTGATTTTAGTCTGCCGCGGCAGGAAGTACTGCAATCTCCGTAGGGAGTAAAATGACGCAAAGACTCGTCTGCTGACCTCACAAACATGGGGCGACCAGGACAGCAAGTTATCAAATATAACCCCAAGATTCTTAGCTTTCTCGCTGTAGGTGATTATCGTACCCTCATACATCACAGGATCGACGGGGATATTTTGTATTGTGTTAATTGAGTGCCGTGTACCCATAATCATGGCTTGAGATTTTGCCGGGTTGACAAGCAGCCCATATGAAATTGCCCATTTACTGATGTTGTCGAGGTCAGCATTCAACGCCTCTATGGTCAGATTTACATCACTAAGAGAGAAGTGCCGATATATTTGAAGGTCATCTGCGTAGAGATGACATCTGCGTATATCAACCCAGACCCCATTTAGGTGTCCAACAAAACATTGGATTCAAATAAAAAAACTGGTTTAAACTTGAATTGTAACCGAAATACCAGGGCAAACACTGCGCTAACTTAGGTGAAGATTAGAGAGAGACAAATAGTCTTCGTGTTAGGTTGACATATAAGAACAAAAGAAACGTAATTTTTAAACCCTGTTGGGGCCCGGAATTGGGCCCCAACAGGGTTTAAAAATTACGTTTCTTTTGTAATTGTCATGGAGCTGTTATTGTACACAATAACAGCTCCATGACAATTACAGATTACGGTCAACTTTAGATATCCAATATTTGGCGTTTGGAGAATATTTTTTACGCAATTATGGTAAAAATTAAGTTAATTGGTAAGCACAATAATTAAGTTAATCAATAAAGGGAATGGGATTACAAAATCGTCAGATATTGGATATCTAAAGTTGACCGTAATCGTCATGTAATTGTCATGGAGTCTTGTTATGTCATTGTGTACCGGAATTGGGCCCCTGGTCTGGTTTACTATCTGTCGATAGTTGATCAACTAACGCGTTAGTTTATCAACTAACGATTTTGACTATCTTACGGTGACATAATAATAAAGAGAATGCCTGACTCACTCACTGATACATCAACGCCCATCCCAAACCCTGCAACTTAGAAAGCTGAAATTTTGCATAGAGGTTCCATTTATAATGTAGACAATGAATAAGGGCAGATTTTCAAACATTTCACCCCTAAGGGGGTAAAGTGGGGGGTTAAAGTTTGTATAAAAGTCCGTCAGTTTTGAAGTTAGGATCATCAAATTTTGTGTTGAGGCTGACTATTGAAAATTAATGCATAGTTGTCTCAGCGTTTTTTTTTTAGTTCTACCCCTAAGGGGGAAAAATAGGGGTGGAATGTTTGTATGAAAGTCCGTCAGTTTTGAAGTTAGGATCTTAAAATTTTGTGTTAAGGCTGAAGATTGAAAAAAAATAACTGAATAGTGAAGGCTGAAGGCTGAAGATTGAAAGGGGGATGAAGTTGTGTATACAAAGACTCAAAGCAAAAAATAAAACGCACATAGATACCTTGCATAGTGAAGGCATCCACTAAGAAAGGATTCTGTAGTTCAGTTTAAGAATGTTTTTCCCTCGGGCTAGGGAATTTATAATTGATTGTGCTTTAATGTGTACGTATTTTCATATATAATTTTTAAGCAAAAATGATATGATACGCGCATGCCGCTCCCCGGAGAGTATAAAAGCAGCGCAAGAAGGCAGGCCAGCTCACCCATATATATCATACTCCTATATTCCCCTATATATCTTACTCCCATATATATAGAAAGCCTTCAGCATATACCGAGGCCATGGCTCACAGTAAAATCGATTATCGATAACTGTACACAAACACCGGGGTTATTTTTAGTCCGTATACTACACGAGCTGATGCCCGCTCAATGTGTTCCCTACACATCCCGGACATCAGGGAGATCTGATTCCAGGGCATGGTCAAATCATTATTTTCCCCTCAAACGAAAAAAAAAAGGCTAGCTCCATTATAGATGCAACATTTGTCTCAAGAACACGTGTAGCACTGCGATCGCTTACAAAACAATTTACCTTTGCAATACTTCTAAAAAACTGTGCTTTTCAGCGCAAATCTTTTGTTTCCAAATTTACTAAATTTTTACCTGTTCAAATCTTTTCTAAATTGATATTTTAATTTCTTCGTTTTAAAGTGTGCGTTAATCTTTTCTATACTCCGGCTACGTTTAAAATATAATTTAACTTGCTTTATATAATCACTATGACTGTTGAATCATTGATCATTGATGATTTGGTGCCTTACACCATAAAGTCTTTACAAAATAAAACGCCCGGTGACAGCTTCCGTGTCACTGACGAAATACTGGCTTTTTATTTTGTGAAGACTGTAGTTCCCATAATTGGAGACGGAGCCTGTCTGTTTCGGTCTATCTCCTATCTATTGTATGACACACAGGTGATGGCCAGGAAGGTGCGTGAGCAAATCGTTGACAATGTAGTTGCTAACTGGGAAGAGTTTGCCATATATCCCACGATAGTAATGGGGATAATTACTCCAGTGCTACTGTAATGACATATCACGCCCTTTTACTTATGGTAGTTTATGTGGGTCCGAAGCGGCAGGGCAACTCTTTCCGTGAGTTTTTGAAGTTTATCACAACGGTGAGCTGTATATAAGTTTTGGTACTGCAGGTAACCGCGTGGGATGAATGCGTTTTTCAGCCAACGTAGCCATTTTGATGCATACGTAAGTAGTGAATTGTCGCCAAGAAGAAGATTACTAAGAAAAGAAGTGACGTGCCTACTATCCCACCGTCACTATCAGAACCAGATCAAGACTCATTATCAACGTAAAAAACTTCGTGCCAGGTGCACCGGCGCTACTCGAAATCAAAAACTCAAAAACGTTTTTAAAAAGTATGTGCGAAAAAACCTAGCAATACACCGTGATGCTGTGGCCAGATACAAGCAAACTCACCCTGATTTGAATAGAGAAGCTGTAGCCAGGGACCGTCAGACTCACCCTGATATAAATAGAGCAGCTGTAGCTAGGTATCAGCGAGCTCACGCTGGGTGTATAGGGCGTCACAAGCTCGATATATGCAAAATAATCCTTGAGTAGAAAGGAAAGGACGTGCTGAAAACCAAGGCTCACTCCGGCTTAGCATATAATATCGATCATCGTGCTCAGCCCACATCAACCCACTGCTGAGCATAGGCCTCTTCTCTATAGCGCCAACCCCTAGTCCTGTGCCATCCGCATCCATTGAGATCCTGTCGACTTTAGTATATCTTCGGACCATCGGGCAGGTGCCCACTGGCCTTGTTGCTCCCCTTGGCCACCACTCCGTGACTGCTTTGGTCCACCGTCCGTCATCCCGTCTAGCCAAGTGTCCCACCCATCTCCGCCTCAGTCTCGTTATCCACTTACCTACATCTTTGACCTTCGCCCTCCATCGAATTTCGACGTTTGGCACGCGGTCAACGAGGGAGATACCTTACATGGAACACTCCATTGCTCGTTGGACCACCTTGATTTTGTGTATAATTTGCTTAGTGAGCGTCCATGTTTCAGCTCCATAGGTGAGGATAGGCAAGACATATTGGTTATATACCTTAGTCTTAAGGCATTGTGGTAGTTTGGACTTAAAGACTTCGACTAGCTTTCCAAAAGCAGCCCACCCCAAGCCGACGCGTCTGATGATCTCCTTCACCTGTGCATCGCGGTCAAAGGATAAACGTTGTCCAAGATAGACCTAATCGCTGACCATCTGTACGTTGTCGTTGCCAACAATTATTTTCGTCATGATCTAGGTCTTGGACATGTTTATCCTGAGACCGACTTTCAGGGAAGCTTCATGTAATTCTGCGAGCATATGTTGGAGATCCGAGACGCATTCGGTGACGAGAATGAGATCACCGCCGAATCTAAGATGCCACATGAGCGCCCCGTTTATGTTGACTCCTCTCTCGCTCCAATCCAACGTCTTCATAATATCCTCCAGAACATTGGTGAATAATTCAAATTCTTTATTACTGTAGATGAAATGAAATGAAATGAAATGAAATGAAATGAAATGAAATGAAATGAAATTAAATGAAATAGTTTATTTGTGTTCTAGAGAGTGATTACAGTTCACTTGTTATACATACGTTAAAAACGTTATAACAGTGTCAGAGTGACTTTAACTCCCTATGTAGGGTTTCCCCTGTGTTATAGGATAAGTTAAAATAATAGATAATTACATATACTCAGCAAACATAATTTTTTGCCTCTTCTCTACATTGGACCACTGTGGGAGAATGAGGGCGTAGAAACTCCCACAGATTGATTTTAAATCTCTTTTAAAAATAGGTTGTGGTTAACTATTACAAATATGTTTTTTATTATTATTATGATTAATAAGCAGGAATAAATCATTACAAAATTATTAACAGCAAGGTCTGTGTTGAGCTAGATTAACCCCATTCAGTCCTATCATTTAAGTAATCTTGAACATTGCAATATCCCTTTTTCGACAAAGTCGCTTTAACATGCTTTTTAAATTGCTCGAATGGAAATTTCAAAATCTCCAGAGGTATCTTATTGTAGTAGAGAACGCACTGACCCTTGAAAGAATTGCTAACCTTCGCGAGTCTAAATCGGGGCGCACATAGTCTGTGATTATTTCTTAGGTTAACATTACAGCTATCGCTATGTTTGGAAAATGTTGTAAGAATCTTGCGTACATACATTATATTTTCGAAAATAAATTGACTAGCTACAGTTAGTAAGTCAATTTCTTTAAAAAGCTCTCTTAAGGAGTCTGCTCGTTTTAAATTATAAATTGCTCGAATAGCTCTTTTCTGTAAAATAAAAATAGTTTGAATATCCGCTGCTTTAGCTTTATACCATAGGGCATGACACTATGAAAGTAACTAAAATATACTAGACTAGATGTAGTCACATCCGTGCTTTGTCTGATGTTCCTAACAGCGTAAGCCGCAGAACCTAATTTACCAGATAATTTATCTATGTGGGGTCCCCACTGCAATTTGCCATCAATGGTTATGCCAAGAAACTTCGTATCATTTACTAATTCTATCGTGCTGTTGTCTAAGACTAAACTGGTCTCAACTTGCCTGACATTTGGAAGTGAGAATTTGATACACTTGGTTTTACCAGCGTTTAACAATAAATTATTAACTGTGAACCAATTCAAGGTTAAAGACAATAGACCATTAACATCATCCTTCACAAAATTTCCTTTTTGTCTTTCAATTTTGAAGACCATTGAAATATCATCAGCAAACAACACTATGTCTTTTAATTTCTCCACCATGAAAGGCAGATCGTTAATATATACCAGGAATAAGAAAGGGCCTAATATGGAACCTTGTGGAACGCCAATTTGTACACCCGATCCATCAGATTTAACGCCGTTAACTTCAGATCCAACGCTTTATTTCTAACTCCGTAATTATTCATAATTCATAATTTCTTTATTGCACACAAATAATTATATTGACAAGATATATATTAAAATAGTGTACAAAGGCGAGCTTATCTCTAACAAGAGATCTCTTCCAGCAAACCATGTCAGGATGAGATAGGTTAATCACAGAGCACGGGTAGACCGATGTGTACAACATACCTTAAATAACAACTCAATAAACTACATACATAAAATATACATCCTAAATATAAATAAATATTAAATATATATACATATATAAATTATAAATACATAAATACTATATTTCTAAAGAGATAGGAAGTGCTTCTTCACACGACTTTTAAAGATATTGAGAGTAGGACTATCCCTGATGGTGCAGGGGAGTGCATTCCACAACCGAATGGCCCGGAGTCTAAACCCGTGCTCGTAAGTTGTTGTGTTATGTTGTGGGGTCGTGAGTATAGAAACTGTGTGGGTCCTCCGAGGCCTGCTGGAAGAAACAAATTGAAAACGGTCTCGCAGGAAGGTTGGATAGCGTGGATTCCGCAAAATGTTGTAGAGGAGGTGGAGGATATGAGAATCCCGACGAAGACGGATCGGAAGCCACTTCAACTCTTTGCGATGCTGTGATACATGGTCGTATTTGCGCAGCCCGAAGATAAACCGAATCCCGAGATTTTGAAGTCGTTCGAGTTTGTTCAGTAATTCTTCGTTAGCACTGACCCAGCAGACATCAGCATAATCGATGAGGGGTAGAAGAAGAGACTGAGCGAGAGTGATTTTGGTCTGTCGAGGCAAAAAGTATTGTAATTATTTAATTTAATTAATATCGTATTATGATAAACACAATCAAACGCCTTCGACAGGTCGCAAAAAACTCCGATAGCATCCTGTGCGGCCTCCCATGCAGAATAAATATGAGATATAAGGGTAATACCTGCATCCGTAGTCAATTTACCCCTAAGGAAACCGTATTGTTAGGCGTGGAGTTGTTTTGTACGGTGGAAGTGTGAGAGCATTTGATTTAGTATAATATTTTCAAATATTTTACTTAGTGTTGGAAGAACAGATATTGGTCTGAAATTTGAAGGATCACCCTTATCTCCCGACGTGAACAGAGGTATCAGTTTACTGTGTTTCATGAGGTCTGGGAAAGCCTCATCGTCAACACATTTATTGGATATATAAGCTAAGTTTGTGGACTAGTACTAGAATTAGAATTAGAATTACTGAACCAATGACTTTGACTGATATACCCAACAGGTCTTCCGTATTTTTTAAGTTAAGTAATTTAAACGTTTTGACAATGTCCTGGGGATGTACATGATCAAATTTTAAATATACCTTACTGACGCTAGTGTTATTTTTTAATAAAGTCTCTGCTTCATATGTAGATGAATTTAAACGATCTGTTGTGAGTAAGGGTCATTGGTAAAGAATGTTTCAAAAGCTCGAGCAACATCAGCGCTGGATTTAACAACATCATCACCTATCTTTAGGTAGAAATCATTGTCCCTTGGCATTGCCAGTTTCACGGTTTATTATTTGCCAAACTGTTTTCATTCTATTATTTGAATTTTGAATTTTTCTATTAATGTGTAAATTTTTTGCAGTTCTACAAACCAATTTGAAAGTTTTGGAATATTTTTTAACATAGTCATGAAATTTTCGATCAAGTTTATAGGTTTTTTGATCATAAAGGTCATACAAGATAAGGCGAAATCGATATTTTTAACTGCTCATCTAATGAGTTCCAGAAGCCCACATTAAATATTCTATCTTATAAAAGTTAGGAATTAATATGTTTGTTATTATTATATTTTTTGTTGTATTTGATACGTTGCTTCTCTGTCGCATTTAAGTTAAAAATATACTTACCGCATAAGGTTTAGCCTGTAATGGTTGGTGTTTATGGATAAATAAATAAATAAAACTCTACTTTTACGGATTCCAAACGTTGCCCAGTCATTAAATTTAGATTTACCATTGTAGTCACTGACTTTCTTTAATTTAAAAACTTTATTGAATTCTGTCTGAATAATGTTGTTAGTCTGAGTAGATTTTGTTTGGTTTCTCTCTCTAGTCTCTAGTCTATGGGATGTAATAGGCCTATAAAATTATGGACCAGTCTTATCCTTAATGGCAATTGGGAATGAAACTGTTTGACCACTGTGATCGGAAGGTAAGCAGTTAATTACACTTTTACTTGTGAATGCACAGTCATAAAAGACTTTATCTAAGCAAGTTTGGTTGGTAAGTGTTAATTTAGTCGGCTCTAAAAATACATGACATAAATTTGAATAAAGTTATTAATCGTTGTTACATTGTTGTTCCTACAAGCAAATCTACATTAAGATCGCTACAAATAATTAACTTTTTTCTGTTATTACATAGTTTAGTGAGGGCTTCCTCCATAATTTTCAAAAATATTTCGAAATTGCCATGGCCTTTTTCATCCCTCGGTGGCCTGTAGACACAAACAATAATATGGCTATCCAACTCAACACAGGATACCTCTATTTGTCTTTCAATAGTAAGTGCAAGAATATCTTTCCGTGAAGAATGTATGGTTTTATTTATTATACACATAATTACTAGATAGATAATATAAATTATAATGAAAATAAATCAATGTTCACCATCCGTCAACTGCTTTGTCCAAAACTTAAATATGCAAAAACATACACACACACACACACACACACACACACACACACACGACCCACCTCTATCAGCAGTCTTTCTATTGTAACAACTGACAATTTTGTAATTATTTGTGTTAAAAGACATCATATTTTCCTTCAACCAGTGTTCTGTAACACAAATAATATCAATGTCAGAATTTTTTAGAAATAATTCTAATACAAGTTCTTTGCCAGGTAGCCCCTGGATGTTTTGATGGGCAATATTTAACTGGGGCTTACATTTTGACATATTTAGTGGCTCTTGTATGCTTATATGCAATAGATTTCCTCTATGTTTCCTCCTGTCTTATGAACTAATTTAAATTACTTGGAACAGATTCCAATGTTGCATGCAAAGTATGATTAACAGGTGAATTCCCAATAGGGGTGCATGTCACATTACTCTTAACATACAAAGGTTTAGTATAATTATTTCTACATTCGTCATTTCCTACTGGCACCCTAGTTATTTTCACAGCAATAACAGGGTCATAAATATTGTATGCCAATAATTTGGCAATCTGTCGCTTAGATGACGCAGGCTCATACATTGTATCCCTAGTCAGTATAAAATTTCGAATAAACTTATTCGTATCAAAATATAATACTAGGTCCCGATGACCAAAGGTCAAGTTATACATAAGCTGGTTGAGTCTAGAAATCCGGTCATTTTGTGCCTCTGTTAGAGCTTTGGAATAGGGAAAACCACACAGAATAATTTGGGTGCTCTCACCCAAAGAGTGTCACCCTGTCGGACGCCCCGGTCTATAGCCACAGAGTCGGTGTTCTATCCATGCGCTCCTACATTTTCGCGGACCTGTACAGATCCCGGAGGATATCGACGTATCGCATGGCAATTCCGCAACAATGGAGAGAATGGAACACGGCCCAGTGCTCTACGCTGTCAAATGCCTTCTCATAGTCAACAAAGGCAAGACACAGGGGCGGGTTGTATTCTCTTAATTTTTGCGTACTGTTAGGCGGCCTGGGTCGTTTGTCTTTTAAAAAAAAAAAACACAAAGTCACTAACACTAATATTTATTGATCTCAGAGAGAATTACACAACTTTATAACTTCCCAATTTTCGCTTTCCGCGTTTGACTGAATCTAACTGACTAAAATACAAAAGAGTATGAAGCGACGAAGTCTAAAAATGATGATCAACAGTAATTAACACGGAAAAATACAGCCATGTGGAGATTATGCTCTATTAAGCTTTATCTACATATTAATAAGGGTTGTAACAGCTCCCCCATTTTGACGGAGCTTCATCCCTTTAAAAATGAAGCGAAGTTCTAAACTAAAGTTTGTTGAAAATAGAAAACTCAAATTTAGGAAGTCTTACAAAACTTACAGTTAACACAAAAGTACAAAACGTATTATCAGAATTCACTTAAAAGTTGAGATTACGTCTAGAAGGATGAGGAACCTCGATTCCATGAAGGTTATCATAAGACTTATAACTAGTATGTGGGGCTGGCAGAGATTTTACAGATTTTTTTTTCTTCATCTGAAGTAGAAACATCTGACATTTCAATAGAGTTAGACATTTTAGCTTGATGTTTGACCAGCTTCTTATTGTTGCATTGATTGAATATTTGTATACAACATCTAGAGTTACGATTGCCAATTCGATTTCTGTAACATTTATAGAGTTTATACAAAACAAACAGAGATATTATAATAAAACTAAATTATCCAGTTTATGTGTAGCATATTTCAAGGACTCTAAACTTATTTTGCTCAAATTAATTGGCGATAAATGAGGTAGAGTCTGGTTAAAAACTTCTTTCTTACAACAGTCGTCTAATGTGATATTAAAAGTAATATCCAATGGAGACTTCATTACGAAAGAGTAAAAACTAGTTGGAATCAGCTGAATAGTTTTTGAAAAATCGATACAATTTTCGGTTAGTTTTACAATACCGGTACCAACTACGGAATAATCAACAATATTATCATCACATTTCATAGTAAGTTTAGTAGGGTTTGACTGTACCTAAATTTTTTGCCATATGTTTATTTGTCCAAATAACAGTTTAGCATTACATTGAGGAGGCAAGGACATTGTCACCTCCGTGAGGAGTTTTGATTCACAATTCGGATTACCATTACTTGAAAATATTGAGACAGAGAAGTTTACAAATGGAGTAGTTATAATTAATTTTCTTACACTTATCTATACTGTCCAACATAGAGCATAGTGCAATCTGTCATCACTTAGAGCAATGTAATTATCGGAAGGCTGAATGAGCGCGAAAGTTCTGACATGTGAGTCATCATGCGGGGTAGGCAGAGGTATATTTTTGTAAACTGTGAACCTATCGGAAGTTATTAGTGGAATCTGCAAAACAAAAACTATCCTTTTGTTATAATAGTAACAGTTAAGTTCCGACACGTCAATTAGTGAATGAATGTTGTTTATATTTAGTTCAACAGGAAAGTCTAGTCTTTTGTTTATGTGGTTGCTGTGTTTTGATAGCTCAGCAAACAGTTTTGAGGGACTTATCACACTAGGGTGTAGTATATTAACCTTAGAAAATAGGATAGCATTTAACGTGGTATCAATCAAATTGGAAAGAGAAAGTAGGGAACTTTCGATTATATTAAGTAAGCTATTTATTCTAGACATGAATATAACACATTATCTGTTTTCGTGATTTGAGATAAGATTTCATTCATATTATTAATTTGGGCATTCAGTTTAATTTCATTCTGATTGAGTTTATAAATCGTAGAGTTAAAATTATTAATTGTCGATTTAACAATATGAATGTTGTCTTTCATCAAATAAAACAGTTCGTTCTCGCTTTTTTTGCAAGATTCGATAGCGGCATCATATTCCCGGGCGTCGTCCGCGTCTAATGTGCCGAAGAAAAACTTTAGAATCTCTCCGCCGAATTCTAAAGATCGTTTGACCTTCGTTGGGGTTTGAGTAGAGATAATATGAGATAGTGATTGCAATTTGATAAAATTAGACTCAACTAAGACTTCAATTGGGCTGGAGACATCCTTACATTGGATGAGGTCGGATGATTGTATTTTATTACAAAGATCTTGAGTCTTTTGTAATAAGTGTTCTACATTTTGAAGATAGGGCTCTAGGGTTATAAGATCAATGTGCGTGATTACCTTCCAGTAATCGTTATGAAAGTGAACCGTAGTAATAGGTTCAAAATAAATTCCGGGACTATGTACTATCGGAGTAACTTTAGACTCAGCGTAGCATCCATATAGCAGGGCTCTGGAAATAAATAGAGTGGAATAGGTTAAGATTTAGCAGGCTTAATTTCGTTTGTGTGGGGTTTTATATGGTTACGGCCGACTTGAAGAGTTACATTGTGCTTTATGCATTTTTATAATTTTAAAAGGGCCTTTCCATATTGGTGAAAGCGCTTTCCTAAGGTGTTGCTTTAAATAAACCATATCACCTGTTTTATATGTGACGTCACGAGAGTTTGCGTCATAATATTGCTTTGACCTTTCTTTACTGGCTCTAATCTTTTCGATAGCCTTTTCGCGGCTAAAACGCATTCTGTATTGCAATGCGCGAATGTACTCGTTATAGGTAGTATTACTGGAGGTCTCATATAAGGAATTTGGAATAATAGGCTTGTAACCATAAAGAAGTTCGTATGGGGTAAACTCAGTGGTACAATGAGGGGTAGTATTGTATGCCAATATGGCAGTAAACAGATAACAGTGCCAGTCGTTTTGGTTTTCGTTGACGAAGGATTTTAGGTATTCCTTCAGTGTAGCATGTGAGCGTTCTAGTGCTCCGTTGGTCTGTGGGTGGTAAGGAGTAGTAAATAGAGACTTGATTTTCAGGATTTCGGTAAGCTGTTTGAACAATTCTGAGGTAAAACAAGTACCTAAATCGGTGAGTATTGTTTTGGGAAATCCAAAAAGAGACATAAAATGTACGAGATTTCTAGCTATCTCGTCACTTGTCGCAGTGACCATGGGGTATGCGCTTGAAAATGTAGTTAAATCATCCTGTAATGTTAAGATGAATCTAAAGTTTTGGAAACCCGCGTCGGGTAGGGGACCAACTATATCGAGAGCCAATCGTTCAAATGATCTCGTAGAGGTTGACGTAACCTCCATTGGGGCTTTATTTGTTTTTCGTAAAGGTTTATTGACCTGACAAAGTTTACACTTCTTAACATAATCCTCAATATCAGAACGCATGCCTTTCCAGTAATAGGCAGCTTTTATTCTATTGTACATCCGCTTTGACCCTGGGTGACCAGCGATTGTAGAATCGTGGTTTTCCTTCAATATTTTTGGGACCTCGACAGGAGTCGGGTAGATCAGTTGATTTTTGTAGATATGAATTTTGATGTTAGTGTTATTAAAGAAATCACTGCCGATGATTCCGTCATAGTATTCCAAACTGACGTCATCGCTTGTAACATGAAATTTGTAATTCAATGATTCTTGGGGTATGTTAATTACCATCTGAAAGGTTCCTAATGTATTAATTAAAGATTCAGTGTTACTTATGCCCTTGAGTCTTACAATTTCGTGTGAAAGGTGTGGAGTTTCTCTGAGACTTGAGTTTTTGACGATACTGATGCTCGCGCCTGTATCTACGAGGAAACACAGTGGTTCCGTAGAATGGCTAGTTTGTAAATAAATGTGTGGTAGAGACACCTTTTTGGTATAGGTCTCAAAGATTGGAATAGAGTCGGTAGTATGATTTAATTCAGTGCAGTTAGTAGAAGGGTTCAGTGACCTTTGTTTATTTTGCCGGGATATAGAAGTGGTAGAATACGACTTGTTACGAGATGTATTTTTTTACTTAGTAAAATTAGTAGGACTCGAATTTTCTCGAGGTGTGTTTTGATTTAAAATAACATGACTCGACGTGTTTTCGCATTGTGGCACGTGAGGTGTGGATTTAGGAAAACTCTTGTCTTTAGACAGAGGTGGACTCAGTGATTTTTCTTTAGAACTCAGAGAATTTAGGGGACCCAGTGTAGGCTGAGATGAACTCGGATTTTTCCGAGATGTGTGACTCGACGTACTCTCGCATTGTGGCACGTGAGGTGTGGACTTAGCAAAACTCTTGCCTTTAAGCAGAGATGAACTCAGTGAACTCAGTGAACTCAGTGGATGCTGAGATGAACTCGAATTTTTACGAGGTGTGTGACTCGGGAACGTTGCCCGAGGTGAATTTAAGTTTTGGGACTTAGTAAGGATTGAGTCAAAATCAGAGGGCTTATTTGTACCGTTTTTAAAGCACGATTTCGGCAGGCACTGATCCGAAATCATTCGCTGTTTAAATCAAGGCCTTGGTCCTCACGCGTTACATGCACGTTTGCATGAGTTGAGTTAGAGTTTGGTATTTGACCTTGGCTATTATTTTGCCGATTTTTGTATTTGAGTTTACGGCACTCCTGAAGGGTATGACCAAGGTTCTTACAGTATTTACACTGCTTGACATTTGCATTAGTTGAACCTTGAGATGTACCTACCTTGGGTTTGGGCAGAGTTTACGTTAAAGGACCTTTGTGTGTTATGTGAGTGAGGCTTTTTATTTTTATAACACTCAGAGGATGTGTGCCCTAATTTATTGCATGTAGAGCACTGTTTTTGAGAGCGATGTGAGGATGTTGACTGTTGTTTTAAGTTGTACAGTTTTCCTCTTCAATAGCGTGCTGTACCGCTTCATTTAAACTTGAGGGGTTTCTGCATCACACAATATTAGAAATTGAGCCACTTAGGCCTAACATGAAGGTATTGAGCGCGAGATCTTCCATGGCTCCTATACGGCCAAGAAGTTCTTTGGAATCTTTGCAATTGTAGTGAATGTCGGATTGTATTCTAGTTAGTATACACTCAATACGCAATGAATATTTGGTGACATCTTCTGAAAAGAGTTGTCTGCAATTTTGCAAGTCAACCAAAAGATGTGTTGCGTGTTTTTTTTTCCCCAAAAGTTGATTTGAGAAAGGCTTTTATATCCTCCCATTTTGTGAAGCTTTTAAAGCTACAAGCTACTTGTGCCTTACCCTCTAGTTGAGAGAGTATATATTTGCAGAGCACGTTTTGTTGCTCGGGGGTAGCTAGGGACATGGCATTGTCACAGTTTGTTAAGAAAGCAGGGAGTGACTCCTTGTCACCATTATAGCTTTTGATGAATTTAGTGAGAACACCAAGAGTGACAGACATTTTGGTTTTAGAGGGTTTTTCAGCCGTTGAGTTAGAAGATTCAGCGGTTTCGGCTGCTGAAGATTCGCTATCTTCTGATATTAGACTGACGTCTTTGGTTTCAGATTTAAGTTTCGACATTAATCGAACTGTGATATGTTAGACAAGTGTAGTATATAATTAAAAATCACACACAAGTAAAAATTATAAAATGTAAAATAGCATAAAAATATAGTAAAACCTTGTAGAAATATCACTGAAACACTTAATGTAATCTTTGAATTTTAATTCACAAGAACACGGTGATGAAGATCTCGAGTTTCATTCTCACGGTAGTGTCACGCGCAGGTAGTATGTGTGCAGGCAGGTGGCGCTCAGGAAAGTAGGCGCTAATGCAAGGCGCCCGAGGGTATCCAATGAATTGCAGGCTTTGCAACGCTCCTGTTACTATCGCCAGCAGATAACGTGAAGGCGGCAGTTGACGGTGTGGAATTTTCCACAAAACAGAGTTTGTATGAAGACTGCCGTGGGAGAATGTTTCCTTGGATGATGGTGGTTGAGTTAGATCTGTGTCATCATCTACAGATGAGTAATGGTGCGGGCTCGAGCCGATGCTGAGGCTGACCGTCGACCAGGTTGGTGAAGCAGTTCGTGTGTGAAGATTGCGGGCTCACGCTACGGAGCGGAGACTAACCGTCGGATCACTAGGTGCTAGGATGCGGCTGATGCAGGCTCGGACACCACGGACTTCTGACACCAGTTCTTAGGCGGCCTGGGTCGTTTGTCTTTTTAAAAAAAAAAACACAAAGTCACTAACACTAATATTTATTGATCTCAGAGAGAATTACACAACTTTATAACTTCCCAATTTTGAGGTAGCAGAATGCTTTACCGCTTTCCGCGAGTGACTGAATCTAACTGACTAAAATACAAAAGAGTAAGAAACGACGAAGTCTAAAAATGATGATCAGCAGTAATTAACCCGGAAAAATACAGCCATGTGGAGATTATGCTCTATTAAGCTTTATCTACATATTAATAAGGGTTGTAACAGTACGTATGTCGTTGCGGATTGCCTTATTCATAGTGTTAAGCTCTCTCAGGTTCAATGAGGAGATGTTATCATTTCTCTTCTTCGAGATAATATAGACAGCGTGTCGGGCGTCAGTTTTGCCTCCTTAGGTGGTCTTATCCCCCCCCCCCGCCCTATGTGCTTCATGGTGGTATGCTTTAGGGTAGTACACAGTGCGAGGTTGAGTGAGTCCACATCCTGGTTCTCTTCCATTAGCCCATCGAAAGAGTTCTTCAGTTCAAGTTGAAACTCCTTTTGCAGGAATTTGTAACTGTTTGGGTCATAAAACAGAAACATCTATTACGTTGGATTTTTGCGAACTTAGTATGTAGTCAATTTCATTTTTCGTCCTACCGTCCGGGCTAGCCCAGGTCCATTTTCTCGAGGGTCGCTTTTTAAAAATGTGTTCATAGCGTAGAAATGATGTTGCTCGGGAAAATTAACTAGGGTTTGCCCTCGTGAATTTCGACTTCCTAACCCGAATTGTCCAACCCACGTTTCCTGTACTGCAGTGGATCCTATTTTTGCGTTTATCCCCCATCACTACCGTGAAGTAACAAGGGGTCCCACGACACGCTCTCTCTATTTCCTCGTAAAAAGGTTATATTTCATCTTCTTTATAATCTTAAGTAGATAAACTTGTACGACTTTAATCGCATTTCTCTTACTCAGCGTCAGGTTTATTTTATTTATTTATTTATTTTATTTATCCACTTAAAATCTATCTTAACCGTTTGACCTAATACGATAGATAAGTTTACTTAACTATCTTCTACTTTTACCTGAATTAAACACATAAACCTAACTTCTATAACATATTGTCTCCAGTGCTATTCTTATGAATTCACTCAGCGAACACGTGAACAGGTCTAATTTCTTGTCGATGCGGTTGAGCGTGTACAGCGCGCGCGTGAGCGGTGCCTTCTGGAGCAGGTTGGTGCGCGCGCTCAGCACTGCGGCCGCCGCATTCGCTTGATGTACTCGTCAGGGACACACAAATTCAAAGCCGATAGCAAGTCCGGATTGTGAATTTTGGTGTTCAGTATTTTAAAAATATATACTAATATTGTGAGATCCCTCCTGACACTTAGCTCGTTGTACCCCACCATACCTAAAATAAATAGGGTGGGATACATCGAGGGGTAGATAGATGCGATATACTCCATACTGCCTGAGGTACAGGAATCTCACAAATTTATTCTGAACACGCTCCAACATGAGGTTATATTTAGCCTCATGTGGAGCCCAGATGACAGCATAAAACTCCAACGGACTTCTAACCAACGCACTATACAATGTTATGATAGTACGAATGTACGTGAACTCATGTGCCCTACGGAGTACGAATCCAAGATTTCTAAAAGCCTTTTTGCAGACATTAGTAATGTGACTGCTCCCACCATTTGGTAGCTTTATTGGAGGGGAGCTTACGCCCTGAAGAACGTTATCGCTACACATTTAGTTGTATTAAATTGTAGCCTCTTCTCCTGGCTCCACGCTACCACCCTGTCGATGTCACGCTGTAGCTTTTCGCAGTCAGTTGGGCTGTTTGGGTATAAAAAGCTTCAAATCATCCGCGAAGAGCAGACAGCTTGCATCCCTAACTACCCTTGGTAAGTCATTGATCATAATGAGGAACTCAAGAGGACCAAGATTACTCCCTTGACTCACGCCTGATCTTGTATAATAGTGGTCAGATCTGCGACCGCAATATTCCACAAATTGTTCCCTATCCGTCATGTAGCTTGCAAAAAAAAAACAAATGCGGTGTAAATCCTATTGAAGCTAACTTTTTGAGCAAAATGTCATTGTCCACTAAATCAAACGCTTTTTTCAAATCAAAATAAGCAGCATCTACCTATACTCCTGAATTCACCACCGGTACTACCTTACACATCAGGTTAAGCAAGTTGCTTGTGGTGCTGCGCTGCGGCCTAAAACCGTGCTGTTCGTTTGCGAGTTGTATATTAACTTGTGATAGTATGCTTTTCTGAACAGCGGACTTGAACATTTTTGCCGGTGTTGATAGCACCGCTACAGGTCTATAGCCTTCCACCGCTGATCCTGCCCCGCCTTTCGGTATTGGAACCACGCGCGTAGTTTTCCATTGTTTTGGAAACACCGCTGTGCTTAAGCTAAGGTTAAAGATGTGAAAAAGCGGTCCCGCTAGCATAGCACGTCCGTCCTTAAATAGAAGTCGGAATACCGTCGGGTCCTGCCGATCGCTTGGGCTTTAGTCGCTTCAGGGCTTGTTTTACCTCCGACAAATGAAGACTCTTCAAATGTACCCGCGAAGACGCATTTTCACTTCCTGCCTCTATTACAGCTCTTTGTGTGTTAAGTTCCACTCGCCATGTCTTATAAACAGTGTGAAAGTATTTTGCAAATTTCGGATACACATTGAGTTTCGTCCAAAACAAGCCCATTTTGCAAAATACTTCTTTTGCCAGAGGCAATTATAAGGAGAGCGACATCTTCGGGAGTAAAGTAAAAGGCTTGAGATGCGCGCAAATACTAGACTAATTTATTATAGTTAATACTAAGCTTATATACAACTTACTACAAAACTACATGATGAATATAAATATACCTTATCTGTGACGGTCGTCAACTTATCTTAACATTACGTGGAAATATGACTAACATAGTCGACCGGCACACTTATGTTACTGCGCCCTGCCTTTTTAGAATTTATATAATTCCAAGAAGATTTCGGGTCCTCGGCCAAGTGATTTTGCACCCTGTTGCGGTACTGCCTTTGGGCATCTGCTATGAGACGTTTTACCCTTGATCTCCATAAAGATAGTCCGCTTGTAATTTACTTATCTTATGCGTTCTATGTAATTGTGCTTTGATTTTTATGTTGCGAATAATTTCCGCCGTGTACCACTCAGGGTAAATGTACCTTGAGTTTACAGGCCTTCGCATTTTTCTGGGTACGCAGTCATCTACAATACTATTTATAGTTGAATAAAAATAATTGAATGACTCTTCTACATCTACCATATTATACAGTGGTTGCCAATTTACCATTAGTAATGATGAGTATAATGCATTAAAATCCGCTTTACCAAAATTCCATTTTATTTTATTTATTGCAAAACACAACAGATATTTCACATTTCATTTCTAAGTATATAGACACGGTTTTATACCTAGTAAATTATCCTAAAGGTGTTTTGACAGCAAGTCTGTATTGCGTTGCAGCATATGGTATATAATTATTTAATTTTAAACTAAATTTACGAGAGTTCAGTTAAATTTGTTGAACAAAGAACCTCTTTGTTCAACAGAATTTTAATGTACATGATAATACATTAGTAAAATTTTAAAAAGACAAACAAATGTTCAAATATAGAAAAGATTAGAGTGATAATGCTTCTTGTAGCTGACATTTAAAGGCACAGAATTTCACAAAGACATCCAGGTATTATGAACATTAGACAATTCGTTATAGAGACGACACATAATGGCGAGTGTATCATGATATTCCCTTTGCGTTCTATATAAGGGTAATTCAAAAGTTTTTAGTTTCCTTGCCGATCTCTGAGGAATTCGTGGTATTTAAATTTTTGCTAAAAGGGAAGTATGAAACGTTCCGTGTAGAATTTTATGAAGGGTGGTTAAACTACTAATAGACCTACGAGACTCCAGGGATGTCATTCCAAAGTGTTCCAGGCGAGATTCGTTACAGTGATATTTGTATTTTAAGTTGTTGCGATATGTAAGCATCCGAAGGAATCGGGCTTATATATTTTCAATTGAGTCAATATGTACCTTGTGGTAGGGACTCCAAACCACAGAACAATATTCCAGCTTACTCCGGATAAAACTATTGTAGAGTGTTATCATGGAACGAGGATTACGAAGGTCTTTCGACAGTCTTGATAGGAAACCAAGCAACAGGTTACAGGATAGCTGTAGGTAATTATAGTGCGACCTAAAATGCCTAAAGTCTAAACTTAAGGGATTAAATATGGCCAGAAATGCATCTTTAGCTTCAATTCTAGGCTAAACTAGACAACATAAAAATGTAGGATAAATATATGTTATAAAAGGTCTATTAGAGATAAGAATGGACTTTTAAAATTACCGGATATCTGTTATATTTAATACTTAAAAATATTTTTCGCAATGCATTATTATTCAACTAAATGAACAAGCGCTCGGAGACTAAATCAGTTTCCTATATGAAACTTACACGCAAAAATAGGTAAAAGTAAGGGAAAATTTTTGGTTGTTTTATTTTATTTTTAATGTTATATATATATTATTACAGGAGTTTAGTAATATTTTCTATAATTTTCTCGGTCTCGGAGCTCGGGCTGCCCCGCGGGGCTCTGCGCGGGAGCATGCGTCGGTCTGCTTCGACGCGATGCGATGGGTATTTGTTTTCTTTTTCTAATTCTCAATGCCATTGGCCTATGTTCAGCCCTTAAGAGCTAACTCCGTATCCAGTATTACTCCTAAGTCGCCCACCGTGTCAACACTGTTAAGTTTCTGGCTACCTATATTATATTGGTAATCTTTAAATTCGTTATTTGTCGTTGAGAATTTTATAACGAAGCATTTGTCGATATTGAGCCACATGCTATTATTCTCGCACCAAGTAGATAGAGAGAGTAAGTCATTCTGTATGGTCATATAAGTCATTATGTGTGGGCTGCCTCGCTCCCCCGGGCGTATGCTCGGGGCTCTGCGGCGGCGGCGGTGGCGGCGGCGGCGGCGGCTCGACACGGCACGCTCACCGAGAGCTTGCGGGTGGTACGCGTCGACCGGCATCAACAGCTCGTCTATCGCCTACCCTCCCCCCCACACCCGGGATGACTACAACTAGATCTAATTGCCTATCATTACAATTTGGTACGCTGTTACACTGAGTGAAACCACAGAAACTTAAAAAACCTTGATAATAATTAGAGACATTACTAGAGCAAGAATATAAATTGAAATCGACAATCACTACTAAGTCCTTCTTTACGTAAGTCCGTCCTACTTTAGTAAGAGTTGTACTATTAATCTAAATAACAACAAATATTCACTCTCATACTCATACTTGGTGGAATATACACTATACATATTACAAACAAAAAAAAATCTTTTTTTATAAACAGAAGCACTAAGAAGTTCAAATGCACATTCGTCTAAATATACTTTATCCGGCATCAATAGTCGCCTCATCTCCAGCCTCGGTGTGGCCACGACAAATACTCCACCTTGCTTGCGCCCACCCGCTCGGTCACTCCGTAAAATCGAGAGACCTGGGGGTACTATTTCGGCGTCGTGTATTGATTGGCAACATCCTGTTTCCGTTATTGCAAATAAATCGGCATTATGAAGTTGTAATCCCACACAAATTTCCTCTAATATAGTTCGTAGTCCTCTTACGTTCTGATAGTAAAGTTGAATGGTTTTATTTTGTTGATTTGGACTAATTATTTGTTTGACCCGACCTTGTGACTTCCGTGTCTCTACCTTTTCTAAACCAGAACCATTCCCTGTATTTCATCTTCACATGCTAAATTTTCGAGTCACACAGCATATCGCAATAACCCTCCGGAACCCCTATAATAAATGACGCGTCATCCCTGTCCGTCCTGGTCTTCACTCTTTCCACCTTGACGTCCACGTTGTCTCCGCAAACAGATTCCACGTATTCCTTCATATCTTTTTCTGACCTGTTTTCCGTACCCGCCATACATGGAGGAACCGTTTCTGCTCGATTCCCTTTATCTTTAATTCCGGTATTTCCGCCTTGATGAATATCCGAGTATTTTCTAGTTTTCCTCCTACTTTCCAAAGTATTCCATTCATTTTCATGTTTATCATGAGTTACCACTTCTATGTGCGTTGTTTCTTCTTGTTCCTTGGCCACGTCGCTCACTTGCGCCGCCGCCCGCAAAAACGAACGCGGCAGTTGATTAACTATCGACAGATAGTAAACCAGACCGACAGGGTTTAGAATTAACGTTTCTTTTGTTCTTATATGTCAACCTAACACGAAGACTATTCGGGGGCTTCGCTGCGCTCGCCCCCTCTAGTCTTCACCTATGCTACCGCAGTGTTTGCCCCTGGTATTTCGTTTGCAATTCAAGTTTAAACCAGTTTACTATTTAACAGTTAAAACTGTTTAAAAGTAAGCAGTACGCTACAGTTTACTACCTGTCGTTAGTTGACCAACTTACGAGGAAAACAACGTTAGTTTATCAACTAACGATTTGACTATCGTACGGTGAAACATACAAATTCGTGATGGACGACACAAGCGACACCATGACACTTGCAGCGTTTCTCGCCGGAAGTTGTAACTTAGATAAAAAATAATTATATATTATTTTTCTCACAAAATTATTTATTTTTGCTAATTCAAAATTTTGAAATGGTACATAAAATATGATACGGGCATTATGAAACTTTAACCGTATTTCACCTCAGTTACCAGGCCTTTTTAATAAAAATAAAAGTTAGGAACCACATATGGCTTTGCACAACCTTGGCTGGTATGGTTTTTGTGAAATTCTAAAAGTTTACAGACGTTACGATACTTGCTTAGAAATGTATTCATTTTAATTTGTGGCGCGTTTCTTAATTAAAGTTCTTGAAACGTGCACGTAGAAGTTTGTCGGGATTCACCGACAAACTTCTAAGCCTAAACGTGTGGTATGAAAAATGACTACCTTTCGTTTCGGTTACATGACACCCTTTACAGACAAAGGTATATAAAGTAACACTTCAATTGTGCCCAAAGAAACGAATGAAAGACGGCCCCAAAACACAGCGACGTTCAACAGCCTAAAAGGCCGCTATTGTGCAGATCGGCCAACTCTACATCATTACTTATAGCCCTAAACCCCTGCTGAGACACTGAGAAAAATGGATTGAAGACGACGTATTAAAATATTATGCAAACATTGTAAAATATACTGCTAGCCCCTAATAAGGTAGTGCACACCACTTTAAATAGTGACACGAATCTAAATCTATTCTGCTGAGAATTGAAATTCATTGTGCAAGAAACCCACCAAAAAATAACTTACAAATGCCTTATCTTTTATCGTGCAATTAATACATAATATTATGAACTCTGCACCAAAAAGACATACCGTCACTTATGCACAATAAAATTTTGCATTATGCATCATAATATACAGTGATCAATGGACGATAAACTAGTGACGTCACAGATGCACCATAAAATATCGTTCTTTGCGTAGAAAATTATGGTTCGAAGAGTAGCACCATAAAATTTTTTGCAATGCTTCTAATATTATTTCAAACTACTTTAGAGAAGCACATAAATGTAATATGCGTAGCATAGAGTTATAATGCAAAGCACGATAAACTAGTGACGTCACAGATGCACCATAAAATATCGTTCTTTGCATAGAAAATTATGGTTCGAAGAGTTGCACCATAACATTTCGTGCAATGCATGTAAATATTTCACACTAGTTTACAGAGGCACATAAATGTATTATGCTTAGCATATAGAATTATAATGCAAATTAGAATTTTAACGAAATTATATCGTGCGTATGCACATAGTGTCGGGCGGGGGGCGAGGGGTGCGCGGGCAAAGGTCCTGCAGGTAGCAATTTGGGCAGTGCGTGCCAGTCAGTTCGAACTTCGAGTTCGCTTGATCTTGCGTGACGTTCATGTGTAAAAAAGTTACAAGTGCGCGCTCTACATTGTGTACCTATTCAGTGAATACCAGTGTAATAATTATGGATCCAATGGGACACCTCCTCAGAATATGGTGTTTTGATGAAGAAGTCGTCGATCACTTTGCCAGTAAGTAGATACCTAGTTACTATTATTTATTACCTACTCGCACTGTTATTGTTGTCGACGACATAGTTGTCGAAGAAGGTAAGTATTTGCAACCAAAACGATCCACTAAAGGCTTGACCAAACCAACGCGTTCAGCTCGCGTCTGCGTTGACGATCCGCGGTGGCGATCAGTTAGGTATTGTGTACGAATTAAAACCTTGTGCAATGCAATTAATCCTTGTGTAATGTACGAAATGTAGGTACGTAGTCAGACGAGGCAAACATTCTTTATTTTACCACATTATATTCATATTATTAATTTTGTTTCAGATGAAGTAGAGTTGGTTCAAAGCTCTATCAACCTCGTGGGCGTTCCCTGGCCGACTATTGAGAAACGTGGTCGGAGACGGTCAGAGCCCGTCTATATTCTTCCTATTGCGAAAAGGGCAAGGTCCAAGAATATTTAAACTGGTTTCCTGTAGTGAAGGGGTCAGAAGGCTGGCGGCTCCTCATTCAGGACTTCGAAGCCCTTTGCCCAGCCGCAGAAGACGGGCTCGCCACGTGCAAAGAATTGATGCCCAAGATTTTTTGTTACGCCGAAAAGAAGTCTAGAGAGCTGAAAAACAAATTGGTTGTGGCCACCATAAAAAAGATAAGGGAGCAATGCATGTTAAGTGGTGAGTTTCTCTTCTATAAACTTAATAAAGTAAACTTAATCTAACAATCTCCCTGGACGGATAGATAATTAAAATTCTTTCATTTTCACTTCATTCAATCCGGAGATACCTAACGGAGCAATGCAACGGGGTGCATGCATGAGTCGCGCGTATGTTTTACCTTACTTTTTGACGAAACTCGAAACGTTTCAAACGTATAGACATCCATAATTCTGAGAATTTATTCGGAAAACTGACTTTTTATTGTTGTGTGTTTTTTCCAGATGATGACGACGTCAAGGTCACTGGCGCGGTTATATTGCTGGGTTCTCTTTACAACATTTCGCTAGCCGCAAGCAGAAAGGGAGGCACCGGAAGCCGACCCGAAGTTCTGAATGGCCTGTTGACTTTCGTACCATCCGAAAACGACATCACTGGGGCAATTCAAGAACACGCCTTAGCGACACCGGGCCCATTCGAGCCAATAATCTTTGCGGTTGGTGAGCCATACAATTCCATAGCCAGTGTATTCTTCTGCTTGACCGAATCGACATTGTGGAAATTCAAAAGCTTTCCTGAAGCCCTTGACGCGGGTTTCAAAATCATTTACGCCGTAGCAAGACCATATCCATCGTCATGCTATACGACCTGGCTCGCCATTCAGCTGGCATTTTATCACATAAAAACAAATTATGATGATTACAGCCGATCGCTAAAGCAGCTACTGCTACCTTGCGTTAAAATAATATGTATGTTTATGCAATTGACAGGTATATGTTGTAAATAAATATTAATCACGTAGGTACTTATATAACATTATAGCTGACTTAAGTTCAAACTCGATATTTCTAGCTAGGTATTTGTAAGATCCCATTAAACCCAATAATCGTAATAAAATTAAGTAAAATGGTATTGTGTCGCGATTGTAAGAGGTATTTCGATCACATCTCTCAAATAGTTCGTCATATATGAAAGGAATGTAGGTACTTTAAATTTTGATCCCCACATTTATAAGTGTCGTGAAGAAAACTGTAATATTATGTATGACTATGCAACTATACTACTATTTGCATTTACGCTAAATTTTTATATCGACTTACTGTCACTTTCTTTTCTGCGGACATTTTGTATATTTGTTACTGTCAAATTAGAGATGTAATTAATCAAACGTTGAGTGGGTCAATCTAGGCAACTCTTTTTTTCTTTTCGTTCTAATGGTTATTTTTTTTACTGTTTAGTGTCTACAAATTTTATGAAAAATAAATGCTAGTATTAACTAAATTATTATTTTTTATTAACTTATTCTATCGTAAATTGTAACACACTTTTTTGGTACTATAATATATCGTGATGACATTCTTATTTAATACTTAATTTTCAGCTAATGCTTTATTATAGTTTCAGGCTTGCAATTTTTAAGGCGAATATTTGTACATTTTGAAGCAAAGTGATGTGCCACTGTCTAATTTAGTTTTTTTTAAACTTCTCAATATATTAGCACATCGAATTGCATAAAGCTGCACTTCTACTATGCTTTGGGTATCGCAACATTGGAATTATACAAGATTACATTAAAACAGTGAACGACAATTCATAGGGTGTTTCTAATGCTCATATTTAACAACTTTCTCCTAGGGACCTATTTCAAAATATCAAAAAAAAAAATTTTTTTTTGACGTTTGTGTATTGGACCCTTGTCTCTGGGAAAGTGTCGGGTATGAGCATTAGAGACACCCTGTGTAGTGTCGTTTACTATGTTGATGTAACCTTAAAAATATTTTGATGCCTACCCTGAAAACTTTTAATGCCATCACGATAATTTATAGTAGGGAAAAAAGTGCTCTGGCACGTAAAGGGATGATGCCAAGGTAGGAAAGCACTAAAACATATAGCGCACTCGCATGTAAAAGCATTATTTGGAACTATGCTTTTAGTTCCAAATAATGCAGGCACGAAATACTATGGTGCACGAAATAATGGGCACCAAATAGTATAATGAAAACGCACATATAGTATAATGCTACGGCACTATAAGTTATCACAATGCATTATAATATATAGTGCCTTCAATGTAAGTATTTTAAGCGGTGCACTATAAGTTTTCATGCTTAGGGCAATGCGTTATGATTCATTGCACTATCTTTTATAATGCGAGCTGCATCTGAGCTTGCGACGTCGCTCAATTGATGACGTCATCATGGAATCATAATTTTATGTGCACAGGCGGTAGCATAACTTTACGTGCAATGCACGATTGGTCAAAAAGTTGTGCCTGCACATAAGTTTATAGTGCCTCATTTTTCTCAGTGGAGAACAAGATGATGATGGGTACAGACAGACCTAAGGGTTGAATGTACCAAAGAGTAACTTTTTCTGCACGTGCGCTTTATGCCAAGTCTTTGAAATTTGGTACGGCCTTAGTTGATCTTTAAGGATTAAGAGTGTGATGCCTGGCGCGGCCACCATCGCCGATAAGCTTAATTTTTTGCGAGAAACTACTATTTAGTACTTCAAGGAAAAAAATTGTACCTCAATTAATCAAGACTTATATATAGAACCTACGTTCTTGGTGGCCGCACCCGGTAGAATACATCGCGGCGACCTTCAGAACGATGAAAATGCTAGATATAACTAAAATTTATGTATCGGAAATTTAAAAGATTTAAAAGATTTATTCACAGTTACTGTGTCACACTTACAGTCTTTCGACCAAAACGTGTGACCGTCACGAACAAAGAAAACATAAGTACATTGATAAAATTAAAAAAGTACACAGAAAAATAAAACAGAAGTACACAACAAAACAAAACAAAAGTACACAACAAAACAAAACAAAAGTATACATACAAACAGAGGAACAGTATTTACGTACACAGTCTTAAAAAACATAAATAGGGGCATATGAAAAACGTCCCAATCTGAGTGCTGGTCGACACAGGCATTGAGTAGGGTCAGTGCCTGAAAAGTGGGTGCGTGACGAGCATGCTCTGTAGGAACAACACCCGCAGCGAAGAGCGACCGCGACTGTAACATCGTGTACCGAGCCGGCGCGCTGAGGGCAACACTTTGTAGTGCGACTGGGTTATCTACTTTAATGAATTTAAAGAAATAGTATTATATATATTCCAAAAAATAATAAAATTAACATAAGATTGTTAGAACAAAACACCTTACAACGCCTGGAGAAATAGTAATAGCAATTTTCAATAAAATATGTAATAGATGTCTACGACCGTACTTTGGTGCAGTTCAACTACCTGCATATACCTGTAGTATACCTGTTCACATGCGAGGTGGCAAAGGCACAGTTAGCCAGTTATTCAATAGGTGGTCAATTCAATTTTGTTGGGGCTAGCCCATCGCCGCACCAAGGAGTGAATATTTCTATGTGACAAATTAACAGTTTAAAAGAACAACATAACGTCACGCCTACGCGATACGGAGTGGGAGGGGCACATTTGCTTGAGAGGGGGCTAGCCTCCGTCTTAAGATAAATAACTTATTTCATGGAACAGTTTAAGAGATATTGATTTATGCATTAATTATGTTGGGATCCCAACCGCAGTCAATCATAGAATTTTTCACTGCAGGGTGTATAGTGCTAAGGATTCATCATCGAAGAGATTTTAAAAACAAGGGTAATTTTTACATTTAATTTGAAAAAAAACATGTGTTTACCTAAAACTGACTGAACACTGCACTGTACTGAAGTAAAACACTCTTGGTTGTATTGTATGGAAGAACTAATTTAATCAGTCAGTCAAGTAATCTTCTCACGCACCCATTCTGGGGCGTGGGGAGTCAGGGTCAGATCATCGGATCTCTTCCTGAAGAAGCGCCTCTGTCCACTCCTATGGACAGGTCATCGGGGGGCCCTCGCGGGCGGTGGAGATGTTCTCACGAGGGGTGTTCCTTTGGATGATCGCCGGCTAGGCAACCAGGTCGCGTGGCAGGCGGCGGCGGTCGGGCGGGCGCGCGTGGTACGGCGCCATGTCGCGGATGTGCGGATGATGTGAGCTATCCGCACGCGCGAACATGCCCTTCGCCAGCCTCTGGACAAACTGGTCCACTGGTTCCCATCTGAGGTCCCTCTGGATCGTCGCATTCCTCACGTAGCGGGGGGCGTCGACGATGGTACGCAAAGAGAGGTTCTCTTGGGCTCGGAGTCTCCGTTTGTTCGTCTCCGAGCACAGGGCGTACCATGCCGGGGCCGCGTAGGTGAGGCGGGATCTCACGTAGCACTTGTAGATCCCGAGCTTCGCCCTCAGAGGGAGGCTGGAGTCGAGAAGTGGACGCAGCTTGGCGCGTGCCACCTTGACCTGGTTGACGACGTTGTCGACATGTTGCTTCATGGTGAGCCGGCGATCGATGGTCACTCCCAGGTACTTCACCTGCGGAGACCACGCGATGTCCTGTCCTTGGAGCTGGAGTGGTGGTGGAAGGGGGGACTGGCCTGTGATGAGCGCCTGCGTCTTCCCAACGTTGACGGACAACCGCCACTTGGCGAGCCAGTCGGGCAAGATGTCCAGGGTGCGCTGCAGTTTGACGGCAGCGTGCCGTGCCTGGATCGACGACGCGTAGTAGGCAGCGTCGTCGGCGAAGAGTGCCAGCTGGGCACCCGGCCCGACGGGGATGTCGTCCGTATATTGGGAGTAACAGGCTGGAGACAGGCAGGACCCCTGAGGGACGCCGGCTGCAACGGGGTGTTCCTCGGAGACGGCGTCTTCCACCATCACTCGGAAGCGGCGATTCTTCAGGAAGGAGGCGATGATCTGGACCAGTCTTCTTGGGGCTGGAGACGTCGACAATTTGTACAGCAACCCCTCGTGCCATACTCTGTCAAACGCCTTCTCCATGTCCAGGAGTACTGCGACAGTGTATTCCTTCTTGTTTAAACAAACCGTCATGTCATTCAGTACTCTGGTGAGCTGAAGCGTCGTAGAATGCTCGGGCCTGAAGCCGAACTGTTCTGGGCGCGGCTGGATGTGGGGCAGTAGCTTCGCCAGCAGGAGTTTCTCAAACACCTTTGAGATGGTACTCAGTAGAGTTATCGGCCGATAGCTCTCAGGCAGCTTGGAGTCCTTGCCCGGCTTGGGCAACATGATGACCAAGCCCTCCTTCCATTGGGTTGGGAAGTGGCCCGTGCGCAAGATACCGTTAAACAGGCGCGTAACGGCCGCCACAGTACGTGGCGGCAAATGTAGCAGCGCCATGTTAGGTATGCGGTCTGCGCCCGGGGCTTTCCTGGGCTTGGTACGTCTGAATGCACGCATGATCTGGCCGGGCGTGACGACGGTTGGGTCCTCTTCGGGAGCTATCGGCGAGGCGAAGTACTCTCGCAGGTGTCTCTCGACTGCTGCGACGTGTTCCACATCATCCGTAGGGTTCGGCTTGAACTGCTTCTCGAGGCATTCGGCGAAGATCTCCGCACGGTCTTGGGCTCGAAATCTTGGTAGGCCGTCGCTGCCCAGGATTGGTCGGACGGGAGTTGGAGTAGTCGACAAATCCCGGCATAGGCGATGCACGGAGGGGACGTGGTCGCCCATGGACTCGACGTGGCGTTCCCAAGATTCTTCGGCGTGGAGATCAAGTCGGCGCTTCAGCTCTGCCGTCATGGCGTTGAGCCTGGTCTTCATCGTTGGGCAGCGCGTTTCCTGCCACTGCTTCCGGAGAGCGCGCTTATCGCGGATGAGTGCGCGTAGCTCAGCAGGAAGAGGATTGGGCTTCCCCCCGCGAGCTACGGTGTGCGATGATAGGTCGAGCGCGTCTCGGATCTGGGTTGTTAGCAGCGATGCCAGGCGGTCAACGTCTTCCGGCTGGTTGACTGGACATGTGGTCGAAGACTGGTCGAGGGCGGCGGTGAAGGCGCCCCACTGGTAGCGTCGGCGTGATGCTGGCGGAGAGACCCGGGTGGGCAGGTCCGCCAGGACGAGAAGTACTGGCCTGTGGTCCGATGGGAGGTCAGGGAGAACCTCCTGGCTCGGCGGAGTCCGGAGTCCTAATTTAATCAAATCATCGAATGGTACTTAACCTAACACAAGAAAATCTCTATTGCGCGAGGCAAAGTACAGACAACGCCATCTAGTGATGGCTGCGTAAACATGCCGCCACCCAAAGACTATTATAGTCCTTTAAATCTCTGTGGACTGTATAAAAGGTAGAATACATAACTTAGTAATAGGTCGCTTAATAACTTTTTGAAGACATTTCAATGAGACTACTCGAATTAATCCGTCATTGCCTGGATGAGTATCAACGACTCTAGCAAGAGGCCATTTAGATGGAGGAACTCGATCGTCCTTAATAATAACTAAATCATTTATTTTAATAGATGGTTTCTGGGACGACCATTTATAACGGTTTTGTAAGGTCGTCAAGTATTCAGATTTCCATCTTTGCCAGAAACATTGTAGCATATGTTCCAGATGTTGCCATCGATTTAGTCTATTGACGGGAACATCCAAGACATTTACGTGAGGAACCACAACTGGTGGTCCCAATACTAGAAAATGACCAGGTGTCAAAGCAGTGAGATCATCAACTGAGTCACTCATGGGTGAAATGGGACGAGAATTTAAACAAGACTCGATCTGCGCTAACAACGTAGCATATTCTTCGAATGTTAGTTTTGTGTCACCGAGAACACGTTTGATATGGTGCTTCGTAGATCTCACACCGGATTCCCATAATCCTCCAAAGTGTGGCGATCCTGGAGGTATAAAATGCCATTCGGTACCCTCAGAGGCCAATAATTGTGACAGGTCCTCTGGCAGCTCTGATTTAGCTTTATTGAGCATTCTCTTTAGTTCAAAGTTGGCACCAATGAAGTTGGATCCACAGTCTGAATATAGTTGAGCGCAATGACCACGCCTTGAAGTAAATCTTTTAAATGAAGCTATAAAGGCTTCGGTTGTCAATTCTGAAACCAGCTCCAAGTGAATAGCCTTAGTAGCGGTGCAAATGAAAACGGCAATGTAGGCCTTCGTTGTTTGTGCATTTCGAAGTCTCGAGGTTTTAAGCAATATAGGCCCTGCAAAGTCAACACCACTACATGAAAAAGGTTTAGAAACTGTCACCCTGGATGCTGGCAAGTTTCCCATGATTTGTGAAGCAAACCTTGGAGATTGTCTGATACATTGTATACATTTTCGAACATGGAATTTAGCAATAGATTTTAAATTCATAATCCAATAGTTACTTCTTATAACATTTAACATTAGCAGAGGTCCGCCATGCAATGTGGTTTTGTGAGTCTGATCAACAATTAAAAACGCTAACCTGGATTTACCAGACACTACTACAGGATGTTTAGTATCATATGGAAGTGGAGCGTTCTCAAGACGTCCACCAACTCTGATTATATCCTCAGTATCCAAGAATGGATGAAGAAAATACAACGGACTTTTCTTATTTACAGTTTGTCCATGTGATAAGTCATGCAACTCATCTGAAAAATATCGATTCTGTGAAATCTTTACACATGCGTTCATTGCCCTCTTCCACTCTCTTGTTACTAGAAACTTTGGCATTTCTTCTAATCTATCTTCAGTGGAATCGATGTTTTTCTGTTGTGCCTTTCTCTTACAATTATGTACAAATCTAAAACAATATCCTATCACACGTTTCAGTTTCATCAAGGTAGAATATTTGTGTAAAAGAAACTCTTCATCTACATCTACAGCCAGATGTACAACAATCTTCTCTTCTAAATTAGTCACATGTATCCTACTAACACATGAAATAGGATGTGGTGATTTCAACCATTGTGGTCCGGCCCACCATAGTTCATGTTGAGCTAATTGTGCCGGTTGCAAACCTCTAGAGGCACAATCCGCGGGGTTGTCTTTTGAACTAACGTGGTGCCACTGACTTGGCTTTGTGACATTCAAAATCTCCGCGACTCTATTACCCACGAAAGTTTTCCAAGAATTTGGATGTTTCTGAAGCCAAGCAAGAACTATGGTTGAGTCCGTCCAGCCATAAATTTGATCATCGGGTATACCTAAACAGACTTTAACTTTGTGTAACAGTTTTGCTGTCAATACAGCCCCACACAACTCTAAACGTGGCAACGTGACTTGTTTTACCGGTGCTACCTTGGTCTTGGCTGATACCATTTTAACTTCTACTGTATCATCTTCCCGTATAATGCGAAGAAAGACTACTCCCCCGAATGCAGTTATGGAGGCGTCACTGAACCCATGTAACTCTACCCGTTTTATTGTTCTAGTCATGCCAATCCAACGTGGCAAGTAAATTGTTGACATGGTGTTAATCTCATCTCGATATGTCAACCATTCTGTTTTGACTTCATTTGGTAGTTCGTCATCCCAACCAAGACCAAGCAGCCACAGCCTTTGTAGAAACATTTTAGCAACTATGACCACAGGAGACAACCAGCCCAGAGGATCATATATTGTCGCAACATCAGACAATACACTTCTCTTTGTTACCCTTGGTGAGGCAGATGGAAGCTTCATGTTCAATTCAAAACAATCACTACTGGGGTTCCATCTGACACCCAACGTTTTAACAGTTTTATCCATCATTATGTTAATAGGTTCTCGTGTCTGGTTCTTTCCCGTAGGCAAGCTCTCCAATACTTTCACAGAATTTGAATTCCATTTATGTAACACGAACCCCCCCTTGTTTGACATATCAATAAGCTCCCCTGACAATTGTATAGCTTCATCGATAGTATCACATCCACATAAAATGTCATCCATATAACAGTCACTTTGTAAAACACTAGCCGCCTTTGGAAACTTATCACTTTCATCACTTGCTAACTGTCTCAATGTTCTGATAGCAAGGTATGGCGCACAAGATGTCCCATAAGTCACGGTGAGTAGGCGATAATCCTGTATGGGGTCCTCTGGCTTACTCCGCCATACGATCCTTTGGTAGTCCACGTCGTCTTGTCTCACGAGGATCTGTCTGTACATCCGTTGTATATCGGCCACTAAGCAGATGTTGTGTTTTCGCCAACGCAAGAAGATGTCACGGATGTCGTGTTGTAGTGATGGACCAATCAAAAGTTGTTCGTTTAGTGATGTCCCTGAACTTGTCCGCGCAGAACCGTCAAACACGACTCTCACCTTCGTTGTAGTACTCTCTTCTCGAAGTACGCCATGGTGTGGGAGGTAGTATGTATTGGACTTGTGTATCTCATCCTTAGGCACTTTCTCCATGTGCCCTAAGTCCTCATACTCCTTCATGAATCCGATGTACCGTTGCTGAAACTCTCCATCCCTTTTGAAGCGGCGCTCCATGTTCATCAAACGTTTGACAGCAACGTCCCTTGAGTCTCCTAGTTGTGTTTCATTCTCATCTGTAAATGGTAAGGCTACCTTGTAACGTCCCGAGGGTGTGCGAGAATGTGTCTCTTCATAAATCTTCTCACACCGTTTTTCGTCTGTTGTCATTATGCGTTTCTCTGTGTGTAACTCCTCAGACTCCCAAAACATCTGTAATAGGTCATTGACCTCTAGTTTATTGTGCATCACTATTATATCTTCTACTTGTGTTTTATTCCCTTGTACTGCTCCGGATACTATCCATCCGAGTCGTGAGTTTTGTGCCAATAGTGTACCGAATTTCCTTAAACCATCCAACAAAATATGTGCGTATATCTCTGCTCCCAATAACATGTCTATACCACCAGGCTTACAGAAACCAGGATCCGCTAGTGTCAACTCTCGAATCCCTGATCCCGGTTCTGTTGTGAATTCCCTGCCTGGTAGTATAGATTGTAGCGATTTGAGGATGTGTGCTTTCACTTCGGCTACCGACTCTTCCGAACTTAGTGAAAACAGTGCGAGTTCTATCTGCGCTTTCGACACTGTAGTCATAGTAGAATCTACTCCAGTGATCCTGCTGCATACTCCAGTCCTGCGTAAGCCCAGTCGTTGCGCTGCTGATTCCGTTATGAAGGATGCCTGAGAACCTTGATCGATCAGCGCACGCAGTATATGTTTTCGTCCATCACGATCCATTACTCGTACTAAGGCAGTGGCAAGCAGAATTTGACTCTTAGTCGACTCAACTTTGTGAACGGCAATTGGTGTTGTTTCTTCTTCCAGTTCTTCTTGTGTGTGTGAGCACTGTTTCGCTGTCGTAGGTTCATTCGTAGTGTGAAGAAGAGTGTGGTGTTTTCGACTGCATATTCTGCAAGTAGTTCTCTGTCTACAGAAACGCACAGGGTGTTTTGGTACAAGGCAGTTGAAACAGAGTTGTTTATCTTGCGCCAAATCTCTTCTTTGTTCAGATGTCATTTTAATGAACTCTTGACAGTGGTACACATAGTGATCTCCAGAACATAACACACAGCTAGGTTTGTGCTCTAGGAAGCTTGATTTAGTAGCTTGTGCTGTCGTATCTTGAGAGCTTGTTGCGAACGTCTTTATTGGCTGGGGTCGTTGTGGTGTGCGTGTCGTGTGTTCTTTCGTCTGCGTGGCATTCAGGGCTTCTAAAGACCGAAATCGAACCTCCATAAACTCCAATAGTTCCCCTGTAGTTGGAATGTCACGCGACGCTCCCTGTTTTTGTTCCCAGAGCCTGTGACTCTCGATATCTAACTTTTCTACTATGATGTGAGTGATGATCGCATCCCAGCTTTCCGTGTGTACGCCGATAGTGTTTAATGCGCTCAAGCACTCGTTTGTGGTATCTAAAATATCTCGTATCCCCCTTGCTGTCTCTGTTGATAGTTTCCTTTGGTTCCTCAGTCGTGTGATGTGTGCGTGAACTATCAACGTCTTGTTATCAAATCGACTTTCCAAAAGTGTCAGTGCCTTATTGTAGTTTGCATCAGTCAGTGGAAACTGCCTCAATAATCCTTCTGCCTCTCCAGTTAGACTACTCTTCAAGTAGTGGTATTTTTGTATATTGCTCAACGTTGAATTTGTATGAATCAACGACTTGAAGAGATCGTAAAAACTCGGCCATTCTGTGTAAATCCCCGAGAATGAAGGTATTTTAATCGGAGGCAGTTTTGTCAACTTTTGTGTCTCTGTTTTGTGTGTGGCTTCCTTTTCCGTGCTCGTGCTCATCTTGGGCAAACTTATTTCTGATAAGCGCTCCTTCATCAGTGTCTTGAGTTCCAAATAAACATCTTCGCAGGTGTAGAATGTGTCTTCAGTGAAATACCTCTCTGTTGTCCTCAAATCTGTGGTTGCAATTTTGCTAATCTCTAGGTTTGTTTGTTTGTATTTTTCCCAGTTTGACTCTAATGACTCTAATCTTGTTTCAATGTATGCTTCCGTAATTCTACTCCTCGACTTTTTGTAATTACTGAGGGCTCGGTTTATCTGCCTTCCCATTTCTTCCTGTAAACTGACTAACTCTTGAAACGACATAATTCAAAAATTTTCTAAGTCTCCAAAATTTACACAAATTGTTCTAAGTCTTTTTTCTATAGAGAATTTCTCGAAAAATTTCTAAGTGTTATTTTCATACAAAACTGCACCACAATTTTTCTAAGTCTCTAAATTTCACTGATTTTTCTAAGTCTTTTCACTATGCAAACACTGATGAATTCTTCTAAGTCTCTGCCCTAGTAATGAGTTCCGTACTTACAGTCTCCCGCAATTTACCATTCCGTAACACTGAAATCCGTAAGCACTGCAATCCAATGATACGCACTCGCACTTGACACTCTTCACTCAATCCGGCTCGTAAAGGCCCAAAATGTTTACCTAAAACTGACTGAACTGAACACTGCACTGTACTGAAGTAAAACACTCTTGGTTGTATTGTATGGAAGAACTAATTTAATCAAATCATCGAATGGTACTTAACCTAACACAAGAAAATCTCTATTGCGCGAGGCAAAGTACAGACAACGCCATCTAGTGATGGCTGCGTAAACAACACGCACAAAAAGCATGTCCGTCAATCGAAAACCTTTGCCGAAGCCTAAATGATTCGATGCGACCGATAATAGTAGTTTATGTGACTGCTACATAATGGAGGGCATTAATACAATAATAGTTTTAATGCCTAATTATGTACAGTTACATACACTAGTTTATCTACACACATATCATAAGCTCTCTTTGATGTGTTAGGGAACCGCATGTTTGACCGGCATTGTGGCTCTGCAGTTGTTTAGCTTGTTCTGTAGTACCAACTTCACGCAGGCGGGCGTCGGGGCGTTCGAAATTTGAATGTCAGTACCAACTTCACAGACAAATTAGGGGCGGCACGCGGGCGGGCGTCGGTGTTCGAAATTTGAATGTCATAATATGTAGAAAAATTACACATTATGGTCATAATGTGTAATTTTTCAGGTAAGAAATTATTTTTTACCAAATAGTTTAACATTATGCTGATCGTAACGTGCGGTTTTTGTAAGCAGTAAAGAGGGTTTATGATGCGTGTGTAGATAAAATATATAAAGCTTCTCTGAATGTGGCAAGGAGGTTGGATTGTAGGATTCAACCTCATAAGAACTAAACTTTTTTAATTATGTCAAATGTTGTTATGTTCTGGACACAGATTAACGAAACTCTTTGCTTAAATACTCTGAGGTTCTGGAATCAGATAAAGTAAAAAAGAAGAAGTAAAGAGTTTCGTTTATCTCCGGTTCTGGACCCTTCCTCCTTCCTCGACATGGAAGGAAACGGTCATAAACGGTGGTATTTTTTCAGGTAGTAAACTAAACGTTTGAGTTAAAAAAACTATTTGTTAAAAAACGATGTCAAACAATACGAGGACTCACTTAAACTGGCCGACATTTTTTTTTGTAAATATTATTTTACCTAGAGGTCTAATAGAGTAACATATCTTAATATTTAGTGTTTTTCATGAAATTAATTATACACAATGTGGGTGACGAGCTACGGGATGACAGATCAATCACAATGACGAGGCAAGGACGGTTCACTTTAGATATCCTTGATCGGGTATTCCAACAACTAGGTAGTTTTTATGATTAGAAGCACTGATTGCCCTATGGTGGAAAATCATCTGCTCAGTCAAATTTAAAACTTAACAATGATATCGCCACCTAGTTATTGCGCAAAACAACTCTAATGTCAACAATGTTATGTCAAGTGATAGCCTGGGTCAAGTGTCATCCGTATTTTCTTTCCTTGTTTGCTTCGCGTTACGGAAGAACGGAACATGCGGGGCGTGTTCCACTCATAATATGAAGTTGTCCTATATGTTCACAGTCCGTCTCGTTCCTGTTCGCTCGATTCTCGACACTTTTTTTTTTTCTTTATGTTTATAATAACAACTTCGTGTTAATTTGTTCCATACTCTGCCTGCCTGCATATTATCCTGAAGTGAGCGAAACGAAATGTAGGTCACGTCACACTCAAACAAAGTAATGATTGTCTGCGTTTTGTTCATTGCGTTTTGCTTGTTCGTTTTGTCTGTGTTGTTTCAAACCTTGTAGGTAATTGATTATTTCCCAACAACCCCAGTGTGTCTGGGTTCAGGCTTTTTGTATTTAATTGTTAATTTAGTGTTAAACCTCGTAAGGGAGGATATTTTAGTTTAGTTTTATATTTATTTTATAGCTATTGTAGTATATTTATTTATTTATTTTAAATGGATATCATAAACAATTTCACAGACAGTTTTTTCTCTAGCTCTTCTAACGGCGACTCTCTTGGTTCAGGAGGTGTCGACTCCCTTGCGGACGCATCATTGTCTAGCAATCTGAAACGAGTGTTCAACAAGTCGGAGTTCAATTTCAATGTCGTTCATATTAATGCCCAAAGCATTCCTGCTAGTTACGCTGATCTCCTGGAAGCTTTCAGCGATCAGTGTATATGTCACTGGAAAATAATACGATCCGCAAGTTTATAAATTTCCTATTTTTTTTTCCGCAAGTTTATAAACATACTAACCTAACCTAACCTAACATAACCTAACCTAACCTAACCTAGCCTAATATAATCTAGAAGGAAGTTTATAAATTTCCTAGGAAATTTATAAACTTGCGGATCGTATTATTTTCCGGTGACATATACATGGTGTTTTTGTATCCGAATCATTTCTGAAACCATCTCTTCCTTCCTCCATGTATTCTCTGCCAGGGTTCAGGCTCTATCGCAACGATAGGATAGACAAAGCAGATGGCGGGGTTGCTATCTACTTACGTTCTGACATTCCGTGCAAAGTCATCTGCCACTCGCCAAGCCTGTACTCTGGTTCGGCTGAGCATCTCTTGCTTGAGAGCAGCTTGCACCACAACAAAATTCTTCTGGGTGTATATTACAGCCCCTCACTTCGTATCGATTACTTTGATTCTTTTGAATCTCTACTCAGTGACTTGACTCCTCTCTATAGTGACACTCTCATCCTCGGTGATTTTAACACCCGTCTCCTGAAAAATAACGCCCGCTCTGCCAAACTTAAATCTATTGTAAATTCCTCTAACTTAAATATTCTTCCCCTTGACGCTACTCACTTTCAACCGCACTGTATTTCCTCTCTTCTCGATCTCATGATCATCTCCAACATAGCCAAGGTGGCTGTTCATGGCCAGCTTAATAACCCATTCTCCTATCACGATCTGGTGTATCTTTCATACAAAATTAGGCTTCCTAAGCGCAAAGTCAAATTCCTTGATATTCGAAGCTTCAAAGGTGTGAACCCTGATTCCCTGAAATCAGATGCCTCATCTGTCGATTGGACCCCCGTTGTAACTGGTGAGACCGTTGATGACAAAATCCTGAAGTTCAACTCAATTGTTCTGGGGCTGTTCGATAAGCACGCACCAATGAAAAAGGTCAGGGTAAAACATTTTCCTGCTCCGTGGCTGACAAACGCTATCAAGCGTTTAATGGCAAAAAAACCGTGCGAAGGGGCGATATAAGAGAGACCCAACCGATAACAATCTCCTAACATTTAAACGCCTTCGAAACCTATGCAACCGCATGTGCCGTGACGCCAAGCGACGCCACATCTATGAGCGTATAGAAATGTACACCCCAGCTTAGGTCTGGAAATTTCTTAAAACCCTTGGTGTTGGCAAGTCCCAGGAATTTTGTTCAGGTGATGTCGATCTCAACGGTCTTAACCAGCTCTTTCTTCTCCCCCCCTCGTGATAGACCCCGCCACAAAGGAGGCAACCCTTCGTCATCTACGGTTGAAGGCTGCAGTCTGTACCTCACCGTTCAACTTTAGTCTCGTTGGAATCGGCGCAGTTAGAAAAGCAGTGCTAGCTATCCAAAGCTGCTGGTGGCGACAACGTCAGCCATCAGATGATCCACAGCGTCCTTGAAGAGTTGCTCCCTCCAATTACCCACATCATAAACTTCTCTCTATGAGATAAACTTTTCCTAGTCTGTGGAAAAAAGCACTTGTCATCCCACTGCCCAAAAATTCCAATCCCTCCTCCTTCAAAGATTACAGGTCCATATCTATCTTACCTATTCTCTCCAAAGTCCTTGAATCCATTGTCCACTCCTAACTCACCTCCTACCTTTCATCAAACAAACTTCTCAATCCTTTCCAATCTGGGTTCAGACCAGGGCATAGTACTACCACAGCACTCTTAAAAGTCAGCGATGATATACAGCTAGCCATGGATCAGAGGTTGGTTACGGTGCTGGCAGTGGCGTATTGGACGGTCCGCAGAGGGGGGGCCCCGCACTGAGTGGAAGAAAAAAAAAACCTAATCCTATATAATAACCCCATTGACAAAAACATAATGAAAATTGAAGTAACATTTGTTAAATAACCCTAAGAACTTTAAACACTTCAACCCAGCACACACAGTAAGTTGAGCTTACTTATTATTATTTTATTATTTACGTATAAATTTACGCTCAACCGGCAAGGGCTACGTGGGTGGTCCCCGCGGGCTGTTGCCTGCGCCTACTAAAACGTCGCTCACGGCGTTTTATTTTATGAAAAGGATAGGAACCTATATATTTTTAGAATTGCCATGAAACAAGCTAATTTAGTGTTTAAGAATGAAAACAATAATGTATTCGTGAGCCTAGCTGTCCAAGGTCAAACCTAGCATTTAAATTAAATTGATTAATTAATTATTTTATTAATTAATAAAATTAATAAAAATTTAATTAAACACATTTTTTACTAACTTTCTGTTTTATTTATACAATATGTACAACACCAACCTTAGTATCAATTAAAAATAATACATTTCTAGCGAAAAACATTTGAAACGCGATTCAATCAAAACGCGGTGAAAGCGCGCGAGAAATCGTTCCTATAAACTGGGTCAGAACTTATTTTTTTCCTATGCACGGACTGGTTTTTGATAGCTCCACAGATATATTTACACGAATAAAAATATTACCTATCTGAAGTCTATGAGGGGGGTGGGGGGGGGGGGCTCATTGACATTTTCGCAGGGTTTCGTACGCCACTGGGTGCTGGCCCTGCTTGACTTCAGCAACTGCGTCTATTTTGACATTCTTGTCGCTATATTTACATCGCTGAATGTCTCCTCCCACGCTACTGGCTGGTTCGACTCATACCTGAGAGATCGTCAGCAGCGCATTAAGTCTGAAGAGACCGAAACTCCATGGTGTGATCTTTCCTCAGGAGTGCCTCAAGGTGGTATTCTCTCTCCCCTTCTTTTTTCAGTCTTTATAAAATCTATCTCCGACGTCTTCTCTTCTTCGTATCATCTGTACGCAGATGATCTACAAATTTATCGCCACTTTTCCCCCTGCGATGTAGTTTCATCCGTGGAGGCACTGAATGCTGACCTCGAGAATGTGAAAGACTGGGCCTCATCATACGGGCTGTTAATAAACCCGAATAAATCACAAGCCATGATTTTAGGAACCAGGCACACTCTTTCCTTGTTACAAAAACCCATTGTTCCCGTATCATATAATGGCACAATAGAGTACACAGATAAGGCGAAAAACCTTGGGGTTATTTTTGACAACCATCTGTCTTGGTCTCCACATGTCAGCGAGGTCAGCAGACGGGTCTTTGCGTCTTTTCACTCCCTCGGGCGTCTGCAGTACTTCTTGCCGCGGCAGACCAAAAAGACCGTTGCTCAGTCCCTTCTCCTGCCGCTAATCGACTACGCCGATGTCTGTTGGGCGAGCGCGAACGAAGATCTTCTGAACAAACTCGAACAACTTCAGAATCTCGGGATTCGGTTTATCTTCGGGCTGCGCAAATTTGACTATGTCTCTCAATTTCGCAAAGAGTTGGGGTGGCTTCCGATTCGTCGTCGCCGAGACTCCCATATTCTTTTTTATCTTTTCAATATATTGAAAAATCCGCGCTACCCCAGCTACCTTCGAGACCGCTTTGAGTATCTCTTTTCAGGAGATCGGCAACGGAGATCTCACACGGTCTCACTCTTAGCCACTCCAAGGCATACCACATATGAGCACTCCTTCAGGTTGCAGGCGGTCCGACTGTGGAACGCACTTCCTCCTATGATAAGAGAAAGCCCCACTCTTTTCGCTTTCAAAAACCGGGTAAAAGATCACTTCCTCTCTCTTTTGTGATAGTTGTAGAATGTATATTATTATTATATGTAACCTATATATACTGATTTATGTATGTATTGATACGTATTTAGTAGTTTGGTATATACGAGTATGTATTTTATTTACCGTATTTTATAGATATGTAATTTACTCATAGGTATGTATTTTATTATTGTTTAGATATTGTGCACTGCCTACCCTTTATTGATAAAAATTCCTGTCATGCCTTGGTTTGCTGGAAGAAATCTCTTTTTAGAGATAAGCTCGCCTTTGTACATGTTTTCTCTTAATGTATCTTTTTTAAATAACTGTGTTCAATAAAGAATTATGAATTATGAAATAGCGGTACTAATTCACATTCAAGCCAACTAAATTTACACACTGGCGACATCTATAATCCAGCAGATAAACTATTAGAGATACAAGCTAACTATACTTATACAAACAGGCCACGAGAGGTCGCGCACATGTTGCCTGGTGGTCTCCTAAATCCATAAGACCATACCTTAGCACTACCAAATTTCAAAGACTTGGCATAAAGTGCGTTTCTTATGAATTTTGAATAATTCCTTCTCCGCTATAGGGTAATATGCACAGAGCAAAGCCGACACCAGATATAGCTTCAAACATACACAACACTTCTTTGACTGTTTAGTGTGGCACAGGACTTTGATTAGGTACGTGTTCAAAATTTAAACAAAGATTTGCAATTTGCCATGCGGTATAATTTTTTTTGCGCACATCAAAGCTTTCAAAGTTGGAATGTGTTCAAATGTTTGCGTAGCCGCGCAAAGTCCATTTGCGCGACCGTTGCTCTGACGGAAGCATAGAGTACCTTGTTATGTTATATAGGCGGAAGCGGAAGGTAGTGCGCGGTACGAAGTTTCAGTATTATATAAGTTACTCTGTGGTAGGAAGTTTTGTAGATGTCAGCGTGCGCGTACATACGTGCTTGAATAGTTCAATATCGTAATTTTCAAGATGGACTAGAGTAACGAGTAGTGCCTTAAATTTTTGGAGTTACTGCAAGGGGAGCCAAAAACCTAGGACACCGAAATAGAAATTTGCTTGATGACGCGTGGGACAGAATAAAAAATGGTTTTTCCTTATGGACCTTCTTCTACATAAAGAGTTAAAGTTAAAAAAATCTTCGTCCATCTTGTTTGTCGTCTACCAGTATACTGTGGTGAAAAATGTTTGCAAAGCATGTCTGGCATGTTGCGGCAATATGTGTTCAAATGTTCAAATATTTGAATGTATTTGGCGCCGCCGGCTTAAGATGAGTTTCGTTTATCTGAGGTAATGTGGCATTTGTAGGAGTAAAAAATATAAAATAGGTCAAGTGCGGGTCGGACTCGCACATAAGGCTTCCGTACCATTGTACACGAAAAGTTAACCGCTGAAAATGATAAAACAGATACAAAAAGAGAATAATATAGCCCAAACGTGGATTCGAAACCAATATCAAACCAATTGCGCCACCACAAGCATGTGACAAGCCGCCGATCATATTTGAATCATGTTATGATAAAACGATAAAACATCTCTTGTATGGGGACCCCTTTAATTTATAAATTCTCGTGTAAGTAGATAATTTTTTGCTGCAGCGGCAGCAGAAATACATATTCCGTGTAAATCTCAACTGTGTAACTATTACGGTTCGTATCACTTCGGCAGAAATGCTAGAATATAAATGATGCCAACATATGTGGCATATTTATTATATTACGGTTCATGACATACAGCCCGCTGACAGACGGGCGGTCGGACAGACGGACGGAAAGCAGAGGCTTAATATCGCCTCTGGCGCGACGCAGACAGAAGACGGCGTAAGGCATAAGGCGTAAAGGTACAGGCGTAGAGTTCATATGGAAAAATTAAGTCCTAAACCAATGGAGTTGAATTTTGAAATTAAATTTTGAAGGTCGTTAAAGACAGAGTAACTAATATCAAAGCAATGGCGCCATCACATCGTTTCAATAAGTCACGAAATTTACGATCATGTTTTGAATGACATCGAGGTCTAATCTGAGTCTGGTGGCGTTAGTGTAGTCTTATAAATATCTGACGCCACCTAGGACATTATAACGTACAACAAACAGGTAGCCATCTCTATCTACGCAGGCAGCAAACAGGGCCAACGGCCATCTGGGCCTGAGCGGAAATTTGAGCTTTCTTCCGGAGTACAAGTTTTTATTCGGGATGGCTGGTCTTCTTGTATTAGTAGTCTACGGTAATAGGGTCCCATTTGGCACCCTTCTGGTACGGAACCCTTACGATTACCTCTTCATATTAGTGTCCACCTTCCGTCAAATGAAAGAGGTGAACACAGAATATGCCTATAAGAGTATGAACAGAAATAACACTAACATTTGGTTATATTTTATGGTAGGTATATTTTACATTTCAAATAATACAGGCGGTTACATAAAAATAAATAAGTCTTCTTACACTCTTTTCACAATGTGATGTCGTAAAATTATACATTAAAATTTATCATAAAATCAAACGTGGTTAGACCGGTTCAACTGTACAAAAAAATATATAACTAATAAAAAACTAAAAAAAATACAAGAATCACAATTACAATATATACAGGTTCTCCCGTAAACAATGTTTATCCCCAGAGCTATTGATAATAGGCTATCATTCTGAACCACTTTCACTATGAATATTATTTAATCAGAGCAACTTTATTTTTGACATATCATCTCTCATTTACATTTTGGTCAAGTTTCTCTGACCATTGATGAGGCATGAGATCCTTGTAGCTATATATGAGCTACGGGGATATTCATTGTTTACGAGTTATATGTACCTGTATATAATTTACCTTAATGTCGACTTTTAATTGTCATTTATCAAAGAGCCTATTGTAAAATAATGTTTCCTTTTTTCGAAAATACAGAATGATTTTTAAGACACTCTTTTATCGTTTCTATGGAAATATATTTTTGAATTTTAGATTACGACTTTCACTATTGCTGCTCGGAATGATGTACTAACTACTAAACTAATGGCTAAGGACTTAAAAATCATTCTGCACGTACAACGTGTGATGGATGGTTTGATAAACAGTATGAGTATAATGTTTGTGCTATCTGGATATTATTGGTAAAAAATAGAATATAAAAAACGGAGTATTTACATTGGTGTACTTATTGAAACTAAGGGAAAAAACCAACTAAAAAAGAAAAAAGTTATTTAAAGAGGAAGTAAAAAAATTGGCACAATTACAGTTCAACGGGAGGCGGTACTTATAGGGGGTTAATTTTAAAACTGGCAACTCTTTGTTTTACTTACACTAGCAACTGTTTCCAGGCTTGAGCACAACATGGAACATTTATATTCGCATAATTATATTCTAATAGGTAAAAATAGTCAGATTATTTTATCAGGACATTTTATTTATCGTGATTTTTCATGGAGATGTGTTTTTCAGACAATCATTTCAGCTGCAAGATTGTCTTTAATTATATTTTTATCATTTCGAAGATTTTAAGGGTTTTCCTTTGAATATGACAAATAACAATACTTATTTTTTATTATTCTGTCTCCCAAAATAAATCTATCTTGAGTGTCTGTAACCGGATGCATGATATACCGACCGATGATAATACCCTGATCAAATACAGCAATAATGGGAAGGACCATTACATTTTGATCAACTTATATTACAATGGGGAAGCCGACTGGTGAGTCAAATCAAAAACGCATCATGTACAAAATGGCTCTACGATATCAGAATCGTATTATTTAATGAGCAGTAAGTGTACAGTAAGTGATTTTTGGAATAAATACAATATGGCAACAGTTATATGTCATAATTCTATATAACTTATAAACAAATAATATCTTTTGACAGTTCATAATTTACTTATTTAACTAGCCAGTCAACCTCCTGATTACGCCATGAGGTTTCACAAAGTGACAAAGAAGTTTATTAATTTAACATTGTAATGAACTGCACTTCGGCAGAAAATGCTAGATTATAAATGATGCCAACATAAGTGGCATATTTATTATTTTATATAAGCGGACTACTGCTTGTTCAAATAGACAAACCATTTACAGGGTGTTTAGTAGATCAACGCAAAGCCTTAAAACGAAGTACAGATAATTTAGAACCATCTAGGCCCAACTTGCGTTAGCCGAAGCCTTACCGTTTCGTTTTATCGATGTTTTAAGGTTTTTTTTACGAAAGATCCCAGAATTTTACAGTTAATTTCTTTTTCAATTATATTCAACCAATAACAATCAATTCAATTTCAATTTCAATATATATATATATATCATTTCTAATTATATAAGTACTTATATCAATAAAATACGCAGTAGTCTGTAAATGTTGCTATCTTTTATTTTCTGGCATTCCCTGCCTATACATTTCTCATAGCCGATTATACCACATTGTCCTCCATTCAAACTCATAATTCAACCTACGATTATATTTTTTTTTAAGTTTATGTAATTCGGACATATTCCTAAAATGTTCTATAACTATTCAGGAGAGCGAGAGTGCAAATCAAGTGAGTAACATCATTTTCTATTTGTAGTTTTCGATATAAAAAGGACAACAGGTCATAATCGGCCGACATCCGTTTAAATCGTTGATCAGTAAACTAGAAATTAGAACTTTACAGGTCGAAACACTATTCAGATATAAAATTATAAACTATGCCTGCAACTCAATTTCAACAGTTATCGAAAAAAAAACACATTCGTGATACCTGCTTCAAATGTTATAATTACTAATCGACAATATAAACTTCGCCACACTTTGCGTGAAACAGAGACAGATACAACAGTCACTTAGCCCTGTCCCTTATAACATGGCGCATGATCTAAATGAGTACATTTCAAATACCTAACCTAAGCTTCGACTAAACAGATTGCGACATTTATTACACCTGCTTCTAATTAATATCGAATCACCGTGTTCAACTAAACAGTCCTAAGTTAACCTCTTTCCGTTACTGGTTATAATGTAAGTGTCATCTATAATATATGCCTTCTTTGGTTTACTTTCCGGGCTAGGGTTGCTTGCGGACTCGGAATATCTTCATAATATTTCTGTATTACTGCAAATATATCAATTTGTCTGGGTACGTGTCAAATATTTATTATTAAAGCTGAAAATCTGGTTGGTTTAAGTCGATGAATAATCTGGGTGCTATCCGATTGAAGCGTCTGTATATATGAGTGTATATTTGTTTGTCTGTCTGTAGCACTCTAAAAGTCTATCCACCAATTCGATGCAAAAAAGAGATGGTGTACACAAAATAAATAAAAAACACAGAGAAAAATGGGGAATTTTTCACTTTGTTCGAATAAAAGTGAGTGACAACATTTAACTACATTCTAAGTAAAATATCATCTAAAATCACCAAATGGTTTGATTGAGTTTTATGCGACGCAGTGTCGTAAGCTGCCTAGTCAGTCTCGTCCGCCACATCCTAGTCACCGTTCATTCAGTGTGGTCCGGCCTCACAACACAGTGTTGTCAATACGTAATTACCAATTGATATCATTCACCTTTCGACGAAAAACATGCACACATATGTTTTTCATCGAAATGTGAATGATATCAATATTACCGTTGTTTTATTAAAAAAAACTTGTATAAGTTTTACACATTAATCTTTAGAATAGATATGGTTTTTGCTGACACGACTCATTTATTTATAGATAACATAACTTAACATTTACACACAGGCATATACATTGCTTCTGGCCCCATACTAGGATACCCTGTGTCGTGGGAGCCAAAACAGCGACGTCACAAATATGTAAACATCCAAGACCTGGGGTTTTTTGTACCTTCTCGGGATTCGAACCCGGGAACTATATATCAATTTTATAATGGTATCACTGCCTTCTTATTTTTTGCAGCGAAATCGCGCACAAACGGGTGGACGGATTTGGATGCGGTTTTTTTAATTGGTAGGCTTCACTGTCATGATTATTAGCTATATTTTATTAAACTCAGTTCAGTCGTTCGGAAGGGGTTGTTCCCAGAGGTCCATGAGCCCATACATTCTGTGTTCCCCCCAGCCGGGTCCACGCATTCATTAAGAATTTTTTAAACGTTCTTAATTAAGAGCCTAACAAGAAAATAAGTGGACTTGTCTTTAAGTTACGTGTCACAGATGTAACTACAATGGAATAATTTAAAGTTTAAATTAATATTTTATCTCCTAAAATTGAAAAATAAAAATAATGGCACGTTAGTGGTAAAGTCCGCAAACTGCCCTTGCCCTTCGCAAATGGCATAAAAAGCCATTTAAATTTTAATCAAACGTTACGACACAAATATGTTGAATATATCTTGTTAGCCTTAACTCCGTGTCAGCTGCTGGCGAGACTGGACCTTACAGTCTTGCCTGAGATGTTGTAAATCGTTTTGAGTAAGTGGTTATACACTTCAATGCCCAGAAGTATCCAAACAAAGGTATTGTAATTCTTACAATAATTGACAAACCACCAATAAGCAGTCTTTTTTACATATTCTGTTAGAATAATTATTATTATTACTAATGTCTAATAATAAAAATACTGGACCATAAACTTGACTGTAGTAGGAATTACGGTTATACTCTCACCCTCATTTAAATATATCATGCTACTTATTTAGGCGAATTCTATAAAATTGATATTTTGGTTTCATTGAAATCATGGACATGTTACAAGTATCTATGTATATATTTAGATTGTATTAAACCCATTCCGTCATTTATACTTAATCCATATTTCTGATGAAACCAGCACTATTATACAAAAAATAACTATATTACAAGAATTGATAAAAAATATATCAATAATATCATCGATATAATAAATCCTTCTAGTACGGTCTCGATCTATTGCACTGCGTCTAAAATCAAATGCTATTTTTAATTATTTATCAAAAAATCCACATGATTTAATTGTATATTAGTTCGCTATTGCAAATCACCTAGGCGAAAATTACTAGAAAATTACTTACGGTGTCTTTTACTTGTTACCGATTTTACAATTATTACTTAGAAGCACACAACCACATTATTAGTTCATAAGACGATAGAAAACCCACCCGAATTCTCCCATGCCTCAAATTCTTGTCAAGTAAACTTTACATCAAACGAAAAGAGTATATAATTGCGAAATCTGTACACGAGGGAAAATACCAAAGCAAGAACGCTATAATGGATTTTGCGTATTTTGTACGATTTCAAATTACGAATTCCAAATAACCTAGTTGAAATAAATGCGTATATGTGTTTACGATAGTATATCAACAGAAATAATAAATAACTATGTACAGTCAGCTGTAACACGGTTTATAAGATGTATCAAATAAAAATAACACACCGAAGCAGAGACTACTTACTAACAACTTTTCCCGTGATTCATGAGTCATCTGTATAGATTTAAATTGTATTGCAAAAAAAACGTGCTAACGTTCCAAGTGACATTTTTTTCCGACCATGTTTTTTACGGAAAGTTATTTATAAAAAATTGTAGAGTATGCGATCTTCTTCGGAGTATTAATTAATACTGATACGTTAAGCACGCATCTTTACAATTACTTCACACCAAACGTCAGCAGCCAAAACTTATACAAATTATATTTATACAATACACGCTATAAATACAGAAAAGCTACATTCACTAGCACAAATGTAAGTATCCGATTCGTAGTCTTAAAATGTGCGTTTATTACAAAATCTCGTCTAAGTCATGCGAAAAAGACCCTTACGCAAAACTCGAACGCTTCAATGGAGCAGTACTAAAGTAACAAACGTGTAAGGGTGATTTTTGCTTGCATCGCCGGTGGGCACAACGCTTCGAGTATGTCTGTACTGATTGTGATCAAAATGGTCACATTCGAATAACTAGATTGTTAACTGAGAATCACTATTATTGTTAGGAGACCTGGAATAAAAAGAGTTCTTTTAGTTGTAGTAGTTCAATCCCCAAGTTAAAATTGTAATACTATTAAAAAGTAAATGAGATAGCGAATTCTGCGGCTACATGACAAGTCGGATCTTAAGGTAGAAATTTGACCAATCTGAGGAAAGAAACGAGTCCAGTGGCCTAATTCTGTATTGGAGATTGCATCGCGAACGCACCGCGATCGCTCCGAAGAGCACAAAATGCCGTATTTTACAAGCCAAATACGGCATTTTGTGCCCTTCGGAGATGTCGCGATGCGATCGCGATGCAATACAGAATTGGGCCCCAGGTGTTATAATTTTATATCAATAGTTTTTCGACCTGACAAATAATGGTCGGGGCTCAGTTCACTTTTATATTGGTTAAAAATATTTTCCTTCAAATATGAAGCAGTTTTGAAGAACCCACAAGTATAATAACGTTACATACCAGGTTCAGCTTTTGCCCAACAACTCCCCATAGTTGGCCGTCGCGGCGTACATCGCCAGCAGCGACGATATTGTGTTCTGCATATTACACCTGCGAAGATAGAGACTCATGTCAAAAATTGTGACAACTGTCAAAAATTGTGACAACTGTCAAAAATCACGACGATACATGTCAAAAATCCTACTAATTCTTATGCAAAAAAATATGAAACCTGACGATAATGGCAATTCGACGAAGATGCTGGCAACCAAACGCTTTATGGATGTTTTTAAATAAATTACCATTTGTCAAAAATCATGACAACAACATTAGATGCTAGAAAGAGCGTACCTGGCATGAGCATTGACAGCATTTCCATACACAAAATGTCAATTGACAGCTTTTCCAAACACGAATTTAAATTTGGCATAAAATGCGTCGATTTAACTTAGACAGCCGGTCGACTCCTGTGCGACCCATAGACTGCTAATTTCGATTAGATGCATCATCATCTAAGTCATCTCACGCACCCCCTCTGGGGCGTGGGGAGTCGGGGTCAAGTCGACAGACCTCTTCCTGAAGAATCGCCTCTGTCCACTCCTGTGGACAGGTCATCGGATGGCCCCTGCGGGCGGTGGTCTTCATGTGGCTCTGGTGTGCAGTGGGTGATCGCCGACTAGGCAACCAGGTCGCGTGGCAGGCGGCGGATGTTTTAAGTCCAGCATGTACGAGCCAGTGCTCACACATTGACGTCAGACATATTGTGCATACTAAGCATTATGTAATTATTATAAGCTACGTAAGTACAATATTATTCTTTTTAGTTGACAATAAACATTCAAGTGGACAACAGTTCTCTTATTCTTCAACTCCTACATAACTACGTACAATCTCAGGCAACAGCGGCCTGAACATTTTGGTCCTTCGAGCCGGATAACGGTAATTTCGGAGTACTCTGACTTTCGCGGTGATCTCGGTATTTTTATATAGTCTGACTACGCTAGCGATTCGGTTCATTGGCCTCCCACCTGCGGGACTCACCAATTGGATTGAGAAGGCGCAAATAGCGTACGAGAAAATATAATTATAAAGAGACCCAAGAATAGACACAGAAAGTTCGTTATTACTGTCACAAGCGACGGGAAACTACAGTTCCTGGATAAACCACAGCTTCAGGACACTACAGTTTCTGGATAAACCACAGCTTCGGGACACTACAGTTCCTGGATACACCACAGTTTCGGGGCACTACAGCTCCTGGATATACCACAGTTTCGGGACATTACAGTTCCTGGACACTACAACTTCGGGACACTACAGTTCCTGGATAAATCACAGCGTCGGGACACTACAGTTCCTGGACACTACAACTTCGGGACACTACAGTTCCTGGATAAATCACAGCTTCGGGACACTACAGTTCGTGGATATACCACAGTTTCGGGACACTACAGTTCCTGGACACTACAACTTCGGGACACTACAGTTCCTGGATAAATCACAGCTTCGGGACACTACAGTTCCTGGATATACCACAGTTTCGGGACACTACAGCTCCTGGAAATACCACAGCTTCGGCACACTACAGTTCCTGGATACACCACAGTTTCGGGACACTACAGCTCCTGGACATACCGCAGCTTCGGCAAACTACAGCTCCTGGACATACCGCAGCTTCGGCAAACTACAGTTCTTGGAGACAGACACAACAACTTCAAGTTCACGACAGCCCCTGAAGTCATTACATCCTACAGCTACAACAACAAAAAGACATATCACAGGACCGGGACAGGTCACATTCACGAGAAAAGGTCTGTGTTAACAGGCTAAGCACATAATTACCTACACGTGAGCTACCGAATTTCATCATGACTAACAAAATGGAAGAATTGCTATACAACAAATGGAGATGTCTATTAACATACAAAAAATCAACATCAATTTCAAAAAGGATTCCCCAGACCGCAAGACGCCCGAGTATATTAAAAAGAGAATTGAGAACCTAGGGATAATATGGAAAAACTACGATGCCAACCATAAAGATCTGGAGGAAATCACGCCAAAGGAGAAACGACTTCATGAGTATTACGTCAAAAATTTTTACAAGGAAAACAAAGCGCTATATCACGAAACATTGCGTCTATTGACTACCTACATCCCAAAGGTACCAATCCGAGAAGGTACGGCGGAGAATGCGGAATCTGCGGAACCTGCTCAAAGGTCTGTAACAAGAGACTCATCAACATACTCTAAAGCAGATGAGTACAAGAGTATGCAAAGAACCAATTTTCGAGCATTCCTTAGAGTACTCAGAGGAATTGATCATATTGTTATCTCCGAAAAATGGGAACTTGAAGATAAATTAGAAAAGCTAGTCACGATGGAAGGTTATAGATGAATTTCATTGGAAAATAGACAACTTGTTGCAAGGCAGTGACTGGGAATATGAACAGGAGTTTACAGAGTATGAAGAAAAGTATGAGCATGCAAAGAAGTATCTTAACCAGAAACTGAACTCCGTCATCCACCAACAAAAGTCAACCCCTACCATAGAAATACCGACATTCAGTGGATCTTTTGCACAGTGGACTAGTTTATGGACCTCTTTACGGGAGCAATACACAACAATCTCATACTCACCAGAGCCCAGAAAATGCAACATCTTAAAGGCAAATTGAAAGGAGAAGCAGAACGTTTAGTCCAGCACCTGTCGATATCTGAAGACAATTACGACACTTGCTGGGCAATACTTACTCACCGGTACAACAATTTGCAAGCATTGTTCAACAATCAAATAGAACTGTTCATGAATGAACCTAATATTCAAGTTCAAACATCGCAAGAACTCAAGAACCTGTATGACGTCAGTATGGAAACAATACATGCAATACAAAATCTCGGAGTGAATACGGCATCGTGGGACCCCCTCCTGGTTTATATCCTCACAAAAAAACTGGATTCAGTCACATGTTCGTCTTACATGGAAACGGGGAAAACCCCGAGTGATGTATTCAGACAATGGAGGCAACTTTGTCGCTGGCGCCAAGAAATTAACTCAAGAATACAAAGAAGCTGTGCAGGCGTACATATCAACTGACTTCCTGAACAATATGGCTGATATGGAGATAGAATGGCAATTCAATGCCCCTGCATGGCCCAGCGCTGGAGGAATATGGGAATCAGCGGTTAAATCAATGAAGCACCACCTTAAGAGGGTCCTTGGAGAGCAAAAATTGACTTTCGAGGAATTTACTACGCTTCTGTGCCAGATTGAGGCATGTCTAAACTCCAGACCGCTAAATCCTATTACAGAATCAAGTGAGGACTTAGATTACTTGTCTCCAGCTCACTTTCTAGTAGGAGGGCCATTGCTATCTTCAACGTTGACATCAGAAGTCAGCAACACAAACAATTTGAACAGATGGCACCTAATTGAAAATCTCCACAAAGGTTTTTGGAAGAGATGGTCAGAAGACTACCTACACACACTCCAAACAAGGACCAAGTGGAGACTACCGAAGAAAAATCTTGAAAAGGGTGACGTCGTCATCATAAAAGAGGATAACCTGCCACCTAATAGATGGACTCTGGGCAGAGTAACAGAACTCCACCCAGGATGACGGAAGAGTGCGAATTGCGTCACTGAAGACCAAAACAGGATCCTTGAAGCGACCCATTATCAAACTGTCACCATTACCTAGACAACAGCAACCAGACCAAACCACTACCTGCGTAACAAGAAATAAAGTAGACTCACCCTCCGAAAAAGCGACACGAGCGAGACCCGTCACATCGTGGAAAACTTACATGTGCTCAGCGCTGCTACTGCTTTTTACACTAATTACACCATTGACTGCTCAAATGATCAACATTACAAGCTTAGACCCGACAAAGTTGGTATACTTCGACAAGATTTCTGACTCGCAGATGATTCAAGATCAGTGGAAGATTGTGGTATACTATTGTATATATATGTATACGTATTGGCAAAGTTTTTCAAACGTCGAAAAATATGTTAATCATCTAAGCAAGTTCCCACATGATGAAGTAACATCAATGACCATGGCCCAATTACAACATGAAATCAATGAGTTAAAACATCAAAATAATTTACTCAGATGGGATGCGACGCGAGTAAAAAGAGCCCTAGTGAACGGCATTGGATATCTAACCAACTCTCTCTTTGGAATCCTCGACGAAAGATTTGCGGACAAGTATGACGAGGACATCCGAAACGTTCACAACAACCAGAACCACCTTCTTCAATTATATAAACAACAAACGTCTATCGTGGAGAGTGAATAAAATCTTTTAAAACGCAACGAGGAAATAATGAATAAACAATTCACATTGATTAATCAGCATATCACGATACTGAAAAAAGAACAACAAGAAATGAGGATAGAAATTCTTCAAGCAATGTACATAACGTCAGCAACTATTGCAGCGAATTAACATATTAGCAGTTAACATATCCAATTTGAAAGGGATACAGCAAACACTACTGGACACAGTCACGGATATCCGAAATGGGCGAGTTGATACACAACTTATACGTCCGGATCAGTTCCAGCAACAACTCAACATCATTTCGGGGCAGCTACCTAATGATCTAACACTACCAAGAATCAACAATGCGCACAATCTACGAGAAATGTATAAATTACTTCGTGTCCATGGAAGATTAACGAACGAATTTCTGATATTCGAAGCTAAACTGCCACTTGTTGACAAGGACCAATACGAAGTGAATCGCATTGTACCGATCCCGCAGAAAAAGGGACAACAAACATTGAGTATCCAGCCAACCACCGGATATTTGGCTCTCAACTTAAGAAAGGATATGCTGATATTTCTACAAGACAACGACGTTCAGTCCTGCATACATATCTATGATAACTTATTATGTTCCTTGAACCGACCGATATATGATTTAAAACATAGCAATACCATATGTGAGGCGCAAATCATAAACAATGATAACATAACACACTGCAAAACCGACGTCTCAGATTGCAGCGACAAGTGGATCCAGTTACACAATAGAGGCGCGTGGCTGTTCACATGTTGCCAGGAGTGCACGGTGCGCATTTTCTGTCCAGACGGCACGGTGACTAAGACTTTATCGGGAACTGGATGAATCACTAGGCAACGAATGCTTATTGAAAGGAGACACCGTCTTATTACATGCTTTAAATAACTACCATAGCGAAATACAAGTCAACGAAAGGGTATTGACTGTGCCACCAATTTCCTACTTAAATCATCTCATCAAGAATGCAGCGCTACGGCTCACGGAACCCGAAAACCATTCGGAGATTTTAAAGGAGTTAAAACAAAGGATTAATACTGTTAAGGAGCAACAGGAGAGCATATCCAACAATGATATATCGGTTCACGATATTCATCATTACACTTTGGGGTACAGCATCGTTATCATCGCTGCAATCGTAACAGGAGTATGGTGCCTACGAAAACTACGACAAATGTATCGAGTAAGGACTCCACCTGCGCCCAGTAAAGGAGACAATGCCAATGACCAAACCTATCAAGAGATCGAGGATCAGGGGCACAGCAGAAAGGTGACTAGGGGAACAGGTCCTTGAAGATGACAAAATCTTGGTTTATTGTGTACTATCTTATCATTTGAATTGTGATTTATCTTAAGGTATTTAAATATTTAAGTTAAATTCGAATACCTAGGTACAAGGTGTATTTTTTTGTTTTTTAGTCAGATCATTTTGTGGATTGTTATCCTTTTTCTTTTTTTGAGGTGGCTGGATGTACGAGCCAGTGCTCACACATTGACGTCAGACATCATACTAAGCATTATGTAATTATTATAAGCTAATGTACAATATTATTCTTTTTAGTTGACAATAAACATTCAAGTGGACAACAGTTCTCTTATTCTTCAACTCCTACATAACTACGTACAATCTCAGGCAACAGCGGCAGCGGCCTGAACACAGCACGACCACTTCCCAGTTCCTAAACTTCCATTTTTTGTGCCAATACGGCATTTGACTGCTAGTCAAAATAGATACTTTTTAGGAAATGTCAAAACGGTAATTTTGTTCACGAGTTCTTTGAAATACTAGCGTGTGGCGTCATAGTCCAATGGTGTCTTTTTAACATAAAATTGAGTTTGTCAATTTTTTCAACGGCTGGAAATATGCAATTCTGATATTGTCTAAAGTTTCTGTTGAAATAGGTTCAGCTTGAGACGTTTCTAGATTTATTGGACTACCATGTCAAATACCGTATTCGACAAGTTCTCGTGTAGTGGGGAAGTGCAACGAAGCGAGTACCTGGCATGCGCGTTGACGGCCGCCCACCGGTACAGGTCGGCCGCTCCGTCGCCGGCGGCAGCGTGCGGCGCGCGCGCAGCTCCCGCGGCCGCCGCGCCGCCGCACGCCGCCGACACCGTGCAGAAGGACATGGCGCGGGAGTCGCCGAACCTGGGGGGGTACAACACGTATAACGGCTCAATGACCTCAAAGAATCGCCTCGGCAACTTGCTAGAATCATCATCCCAACTGGTCGAGAGCGAGCGATTACATGACTCTGGTTATTCATATAGAAAGGGAAATATTAAACTGCACATCAAAAATACTGGCGGTAAAGGGGGTAAGCGAAGCGAAGCCCACTCCTGTATCCTTCGTGTTAGGTTGAACATGTAAGAACAACAAAAAATACTTTTTTTTTTTTATTATTTATTTATTTACACAAAATATTACATGTAAACTGGGGCTATTTGAAATCGTGGGGTTAATTGGAAATCTCAGAAATAAAAGATTTGGTTGCATGTATTTTTACTCCTACCAATAGTAGAAAAAATTATTTTACATGTGGTAACACCGCCGCTCCTGGCAACTTTACCGGCAACATTTTTAGGTTATCAGGTGTTGTGAGTGTGGTGTAAGGATATTTTAAAGTAATAAGTTGTTTTCTGCTGTTTTTTTTTCATTAGACAAATTAAGCTTCATGTGACGAAATCTTAAAGGTAAGTGGATATCGAAATAAGCTATTTAAACATGCGTTTTCCTGACATTTCAATGTTAGTTTCGGTTCTTTGGCAAGTCTTTTCAGTCGCCATATTTGATACTTTTTTCTGTTTGGGGCTTTTTGAAACAAGTTTTGGGGCTATTTGGAATTCCATTCCAATTAGCCCCTGTTAAGCCTGGTTGTAGTCTTACGCTATGTTTTATTCTCTGTTTCAAATAGCCCCAAATGCTGTTTTTGCTTCACTTAAGGGTAAGACACTGTATACGGGCCAATACAAACGTGCGAACTGAGTAATAAATTATTTATTTATTTTTGTTTTCCCTTTATGTTTCAGCACTACAACCATGGTTCGTGTTTATCAACGAAAATTTAGTAACACGCGAAATGGAAAATCGCACACGCCGTACCAGAGTTACTCAAAACGCTATAGACGCTGTTCAGACGGGGACTTTAAAACTCACTGATGCGGCCAAGAAATATAACGTTCCCAAGAGTACACTGTCTAGAAAATACCGAAATATTAACTGCACTCAGGAGAAACCAGGACATCCTACATTGTTTTCTGCAGATGAAGAGAACATTTTTATAAGAAATATAATAATATTGGGAAATTGGGGATTCCCATTTGACACCACTGATCTGCGCGTTTTTGCGCAGAAATATTTAAATAAAATTGGCAAACAAATGCCCACACTCAATGAAAATATGCCTGGCGAGGACTGGGCTCGAAATTTTCTGGAAAGGCACAAACATCAAATTTCGAACCGCGCAGGAGCAAACATTTCAACCGATCGGGCAAGAGTGACGCCAGAGATCATAGACGAGTTTTTCAAAAATTATGCAGAGACCGTCGAGGGCGTCACCCCCGACTGCATCATTAACTACGATGAAACAAATCTCACGGACGACCCCGGAAGTAAAAAATACATATATAAAAGAGGCACTAAATATCCTGAAAGGGTCAAAAACAACTCCAAATCTGCAATATCGCTAATGTTCTCAGGCACAGCCGATGGTCAGTCACTGCCTATATATGTGGTGTACAAATCAGATCATCTATGGGACACATGGCTCGAGGGAGGACCAGACGGAACTAGGTACAACAGGTCAAAAAGTGGTTGGTTCGACTCAGTTTGCTTCGAAGACTGGTTCAACACCATCATAGTCCCATATGCGCGAAAGAAGCCAGGGCGAAAAATTGTCATCGGGGATAATTTATCTTCGCATTTTTCTGAAAGCGTGCTGAAAACTTGTGAAGAGTGGAACATTATCTTCGTGTGCTTGCCGCCTAAAACCACACACCTACTACAACCTTTGGATGTAGCATTTTTTGCTCCTTTGAAGAGGTAAGAGGTTAAATGAGCAATAATATCTTATTACAGGGCCAACTGCTAACGTAAAATTTGAGACATCCAATAATAATTTAACTGCACCCTCTCTCTCTCACACACACACACACCCTCACACACACACACACACCCTCACACACACACACAATCAAACATACACACTCGCACGTTACTCTCAGGTTTAGTTTAGGTTCAGGCTCTAACATTTGCAAACTTATAGTGTTGAAAAAATGTGTTTTTTCTTTTATAGTTATTGGCGGCAAATACTGACAAACTGGAAAGCAAAAGAAGGACGCAAACACAAGACGTTGATAAAAAGTACATTCCCAGCACTATTAAACAAACTGAAAAAGAAGTTGAACGATAAAAACGCTGAGTCTAGCAACCTCGTAGCTGGTTTTGACAAATCCGGGCTATACCCTGTCAATCCTAACCGCCCAAAATCACGGCTTCCCCAAATGGCAAGCCATTGCAGTGAATTGGTAGAAAGCACAACAACATCAGTCATATCCCAGATGTTACAGGATCTAAGGGTTCCCTCTGAAGCACCTGCAACAATCAGACGGAAAAAAAAATGTAATGTGCCACCAGGCAAAAGTATTACGGCAGCTGATTTAGTCATACAACGGCCAGAAACAACAACAAAGCTAGGTAAACGAAAGCGCACGAGCAAAACAGTTACAAAAAAAACGAAAAATCGGCGGTCTTCGGTGACGGTGAGTTTTGCAGACGTAAATTATGATTCTGACAGAACTGTGGTGATGTCAGAACCAGTGTTCCTCCCGTCTTCAGCAGAACCAATTGCAGGTCCATCGGGAATGTGCAAGAACAAATATTGTGTTGAGGACTCTGATTCCTTGGATGGTGTGGCAACTGTGGCTGTAAAAAATAACAAAGCCAACGTACCTAAGTCTTATGTTGGCAAAGGCAAAGGAGTTGGCAAGAAAAGTAAACCAAGAAATGAACATTCTGATATAATAGAATCGCTGTTCAGTGACACCACTGTGGCAAGATACTTAAAGAAAAAAGCCACCAAACGCAAGGACTTTTCTACCAGCGAGTCTGATACAGAACTGATGAGTATACACACTGATTCAGACATAAATGAATGTGTCACAGATCATGATACCAGCTTAGATTCACTTTATTATGGTGAAAACCTTCAAAGCGCTTCTAATTACCAAAAGTGTGAGAATAATTTAAGTGCCAAAGATGCCTCTATAGACACCATGATAGATGATGCGACTGATAAGACTAGCGATAACGAAATTACTCAAGGATCTCTTTTGTATAATGCCATTGATGTAACTGATAAGACTGACACAACGACTACGAACAACACTGAAAATCTTGAAAATGATCAAAATCTGATTAATTTACATGGAGACAAAGAAGTTAGGGATGAAGAAAGACATGAAGATTGTCTTGGACCCACATATTGCGTAAACGACTATGTTGTCGTAAGGTATTACAACAGAAAAAAATGGTCCTATTATGTTGGCATGATCCAAACCATTCGTCTGATAGAGAACAAATACACATACACAGTCAACTTTCTAAAAACTGTTAAAAAACCACGCCTGGAATTTCGTAAAATGCGGATAGTCGACCGCGATGAAGTACAAGATTTGAATATATTAAAGAAAATTGAATTAAATCTAACTAAAAACACAAATGTGTTACTGCTTATGGATGACGATGATAAGATTTATTTTTAAGCAAGACTTCCAGTAAATATCAATAATATGTGTATTTAAGTAGGTAAGTGTACCACTCTTATGTGAAAAATGTGCCTTCGAATCTGATTATTGTGATAAAAACAAAGATTATTTTTAAAGCTTTTATATATGTGTATTTAAGTAGGTAAGTGTATCACTCCTTATGTGAAAAATGTGCCTTCGAATCTGATTATTGTGATAAAAACAAAGATTATTTTTAAAGCTTTTATATATGTGTATTTAAGTAGGTAAGTGTATCACTCCTTATGTGAAAAATGTGCCTTCGAATCTGATTATTGTGATAAAAACAAAGATTATTTTTAAAGCTTTTATATATGTGTATTTAAGTAGGTAAGTGTATCACTCCTTATGTGAAAAATGTGCCTTCGAATCTGATTATTGTGATAAAAACAAAGATTATTTTTAAAGCTTTTATATATGTGTATTTAAGTAGGTAAGTGTATCACTCCTTATGTGAAAAATGTGCCTTCGAATCTGATTATTGTGATAAAAACAAAGATTATTTTTAAAGCTTTTATTTAACTTTTATTATTTCTGTTAATTTTTTCAGAAAAGGTTTACGTTGACGTTACACAGTAAATATGCTATGTTCTATTTCAAATTGAAAATTTTGCCAAACTTCGTTATTAATCAGATGATATTTGATAACCATATGTTAAATTTTGTAATGTTTCTTATTGTAATGTTCTGTGTGCGTTGATTGATGTTTTCTGCGTGACGTGTATTTCATATCGTTTAAATAAATAAAAAGATTTCTTATTTCCTAGCAGTTTTTTTTTTACTATGGCCTCGGCACTCTTTATTTTACTTACTGTCATAATCATTTTAAACGTTTATTGCAGCTTTTTGTACAGATAAACATCATAACCAATAAATCAATAACCAACATACTAATATAATATATAATAATACCAATTATCAATAAAAGACAAACAATATTTAAATTATTTATTCTATGCTTACCCTTAAATGTTCCAAATATCGCTCTTTTAATGGATGATTGTTCATAGTGAACTGTAAGCCAAATTCCAAATAGCCCCAGGTGGCGACGTCATAATTTATGTGACAAATATTTGAATTCGATTATTTGGCTTCTTACAAGAGGAAATACTTCAAAAATGCATCATCATTACAGTATATCTTGGTATATTACTGTTTCAAATATCGCTGATCATTTCTAATTAGAACTTTTTCAGAAAAACAAGAAAATAGAAGGCATCATAACTCTGTTTCCAAATAGCCCCAAAGCGGCGATATTTGGAATACCTGTTAAAAAAATATATATCTCTGATAATACTTAACATTACAGATAGCTCTCCAAGTATATGTAGGAGCTCGGTGAGATACATTCCAGAAAAAAATAATCTAGTGTTACGACTGCTTAGATATTGTGTAATTGTAATAAATGTGCTAAAAATGTACCAAATAGCCCCAGTTTACGGTAGTTACTCATTATGGGAAAACCACTTAAACCACTGGGGTTTGTGTGTGGTGTGATCTACTCATTAATTATCGTATTTAAGTTAGCAATAGCATTATTTTAAATATTCAATTACATCATTAATAAATCAGTTACATAATATTCAATGGTATTCATGACATTCAAAAACATAATTTTAAAATTCAATATAATTAGTAGGTGCATTTCTCAAGAACTATTCCGTATTTCTAGTTTTTCTGTAAAATGTGATTTGAGTTTAGCTTTGATATTAGTTTGACTGATCGAGTCTCTAATGTCGGGAGGTAAGGTGTTTATTAATCGCGTCATTATGTATGAGCTCGTCCGCCGGCCATAGCTATTGTTTGCGCGCTCGGTAACCAGTTTACCTTGCGCCATTCGCCTGGTCACTACAGGGTGATTGATTTTTTGACTGTCTTTGTAGTCAAAGAACTGCTCTTTGAGGAGGTAATAAAACATAATCTTGTGTACACATAAAGTATTTAAACATAAAGTGTTTTTGATGATCCTTTTTTGCTGTGCAAATCAGTATTTTTGATGTGCGATTAAATACCAGCCATATAGAAATGAGGTGTGCAACAAACATGTTATAATTACCAAATTCGCAACCAAATAAGGGTTACGGGCTTATAGGGAGGGAGGGAGGAACATGATAGGCATAAGGAACATCGAAAATAAGAAACATTTTGAGAAAGGTACACCGTCTAGCTATATCGTTGAAATGTAATACCTATTTCCATCTCGCACAATGCTGCTTGAATCCACTACTACACTCTGGATTCAAGATTAAATAACTATTATATAAAAATAATAGGACATTGTAGTAGAGGCTGGAAAGTGAACAATAGATGGACAAGTGAATTTGAGATAGACACTTTAATCAATCTGTTACAGTCTTGCCCGAGACATTACATAGTGCTTTTCACGACTACTGCTTCTGACTGCGTTTTTTTTGCTAAATTAGGTTTGGAACACCGCCTGGCGGAGTCCGTCATCTTCCGCAATGGGAAACTAATCTAACTAGTCTTTATGGTTTTCAGTTCCTTAGCTTAATAAAACCGGCCAAGTGCGTGTCGGACTTCGCACATTTAGGGTTCCGTACCAAATATAGAATATAAATTTAAAAATGAAGGATATACAAAGAATAAATCAGATTTATCCATAAATTGGTATTTGTTTGTAAACAATGCGTATTATAACCATTATCACCAACTTTTAATACACAGGTCAATGGAAAGTGAAAAATTTCATCACTTATTTTTTTATAAAAAGCGCGACTTTTGGTATATTCTTATTTTTTTGTTTTCCAATATTTTTTAAAACAAAACAGTATTTATCTACTCAACGAGCTCTAAACAACGATAGTCCACTCGGAGGGTAAGGTAAATTTTTGTTCGCGCCCACTTTATATGTATGTGAGCCCCTTTAAAAACATTTAAAAAAAATTTTTGGCTCTTTGTATGGCTGTGGGTCAACACGATGTTTATATTGTGAAAATTTGAAGCTGTAGCTTTAACCAATTGGCCGTAAAACCTGTGTGACTGACGACCGACAGACTGACATGTGAGTGTCACCAATGGGGCTCCGTTTAGATCCTTCAGTTACGGAACCCTAACAAAATGGAACCGTCATCAGACCAAAGTGAGATTTGAACCGTCGACCCTTGCAATTCGATTCCGAACGTTCTCCGCGGCGCCACTGAGCACTTATGCGAAATGGCAGCTATCTCCGCCTTTTCCCGCTTGGTGGCGCCGGTGTAGTTGGAGGCGTGACGTGTTTTCAAAAATACGTCACGTGATCTCTCTTATGCCAAGAGATATGGATATTGATGTATTCAACTGCTCCATTCCTTCTATGAGGCGAAAACTAGCATGTCGTTTTTTCATGATAATAATTCTCCAATCTAAATTTTTAAGATTGATAAACTGCAGGTAGTTATTTATTCAGGTGTGTGTGACTTTACTTAAGTAACTTGTAATTTGTTTTTAGGCTAATTAGTTGCTATGATGTTTTAATGTTTTTTTTATTTTTTTCTGGTGCACAACTCTGTATTAACATGTGCGTACACATAATGCGAAATTGTGTGCTAAGTGTGTCAAACATTTTTCATTTTTCTATGCCACTTCTATCTGTGAGTTCCTATAATTGGCTTTGTATTACTATCTAAGACTAATATCATGTTTTTTGCAGCTGTTGGTACTGCTTAAGTATAAATAAATAAAATAAAATAATACACATTTCGCACTGGCAAAGTTTACCTGTTTGACGACCCGAATGGCCGAGTCGGCAGTGACCCTGCCTACGAAGCCGAGGGTCCCGGGTTCGAGTCCCGGTGGGGGCAAATATTTGTTTGATGAGAACGGATGTTTGTACCCTAGTCATAGTTGTTTATCTATCTAAGTATATTTATCTATATAAGTATGTGTATCGTTGTCTAGTACCCAAGATACAGGGAATCCTAGTTTGGGGCTAGATCAATGTGTGTAAATAGTGTCCAAGGTATTATTATTATATTATTATACCTCAAATAGTACGCCATAAATTTTAGGAAGAAGTAATTATAATTTGAAAACTATGACAGATAGGGAGCCTCCAAATAAACCGGCGCCATCTGGAATGAGCTTTGCAAATTAGGTGTCATTGTAGATAAATGTTACTTGGCTAACTAATAGAATAGATCCACCCGGTTGTTTATTTATGTGGCTGTGTGAGTGAATGTCGCCGCTGTTGGCGCTGGATGTGATATTTTTTGCTAACTCTATATGGTTTTTTACAGTTGACGTATAATTAACAATTTGTAAATGGCCATACCAATGAGCATGCAGTCTTATAACACTTTTACATTACGGTATCGTTAAAAGGATTTTAGTCACTTTTGTGTTACTTTTATGCTACCACTGATAACATTACCGACACGGCATGAAGTGCCATCTGTTGACATATGACAGAACCCTATCAAAACAAGCCAACTATGTTTATTTCACTTCTCATGTTCTAAAAGACCGTCTTTATGTTATGCGTAGGCGACTCAGAGGCGCTTTTTATGCGTGCATAAAGTTTTTTCTAAGACTAAGGTAATCAGGCCCACGCCGCAGCTAACAGCCACCACACGCACAATAAAATGTAGCAGAATAAAGTCGTTTTTTTTTAATTTGCTTTAATTTATATCACTTCTGTGTTTTCTATCGTTAATTTTATAAAACCAGATAAAATAGTTGTCATTTGGTGCATTTAATAAAATGGGTTTTTTAAATTATTTAGAACGCACACATAATTGTGAATATTTTTAGAAAATATTATAATTAAGTTTATCTTTAGTGTTTCTCCATTTCTTTGAAAGAAAGTTACAAGTGGCATGAACTTTTTTGCCGTTCTAAATTGTACTTCCACGGCTCCACAAAATGCTGTTGTGTGAGTTGAGAAATGACTTATTAACGCGTGCAGGGGTGCAGGGGTGACGGGGAAGGGAAAGTTGATGGGAGACAAAACACAAAACTTGTTCTGGCTACACCCCTTCCGCTGTATTTTGCATGCGCCTGCCTCCGCATTGCAGTAAGTTAGGTAGTTAGTTTTTTCAAAACACAGAAAAGATATTTTGCTCTAAAATTTCCATTTAAAATATTTTATAGTTTTAGTTAGCATTTATAAATATATTTTCATACATTTGATCCGGTACTTAGAAATTATTTCCAAACTGCGAAACAACATAGGTTTCAAAACCCTTATGATAATTGTGCCTCTGCCACCCCGCTATGTAAACGTATTAACAATATAAACGTATTGGGGTAAAGTGGCTTCTTTTATCTACACACATATCATAAATAATGTAAAATACGTTCGAAAACCGCAAATTACGACCACCTTAAATATAAACTGTTGTTAAAAACATATTTCTTATCTGTGAAAATGTAATTATTGTTTCAGAATAACATCGAATTCGATATTGTTATTACATTCAAATTTCGACCATCTCTGAAAAACAAAGCAATTTAATTTGACATCGATTCTTATATCCGTCGAGATGACTTTCTATTCGAAATTAAATGTCAATGCCGCAATCCTGCCTGAACACATCATATAGCGCTTTTAATATGTGTGTAGATAAAGCAGTGTTTGTAACTGTACACAATTAGGCGTTAAAACATTCATATGATTTTAATATAACACTCCCCTTTACTCGTGTTTTAATGCCTTTTATTATACGCATAAACTACTATTATTCACTAGCGGTAGAATCTACTATGCTGTACTGTGAACAGGCCATTAGTATTATTGTAGTCCTGTTTAACAATTCTTTGTTTTGGGACTCTATAATAGACATATTTCGCCACATTTCCGAGCAGTGGGCGGGAAAACCTTTCAAACAACCCCGACTCATTAATGAAATCTAACGGGAAAAAATTGGTTCACTTGTTTCCTGATAGCTGAGGCTGAACCGCTGAACCGATTTTAATAAACTATGTGTTAGGATCATCGCAGTGAAGTCGGCTACCAATTAAAAAACACCCCATGTAAATCCGTCCACCCATTTTAGCGGTAGAGTGCCACAGACAGACCTATTTTTCGTCGGGGCTTGTGGGGCCTCACATTGTGGTACCATCATCATGCTACAGAACCGGTTCAGCCACCCGTATACTCACTTGTCAACAACAACGACAGGCCCGTTCTTATACTCCATTTGGCAGCCCGCCATGAACTCGACCAACGCGAACGAGTCCCGATACGGCGCCATCAGCCGCTCCGCCGCGACCGCGCGACCCTCGGGCGGGCCGCGGACCGCTCGCACGAACTCGTTGTCGTCGGGCTTGCCGACCGTGTAGGTGGCGGTGGGACCTGGTGGGATTCATTTATTTATTTATTATTATTAGATGTTTCACAGCATGTAAATACAAGTACAGAAAATAAATAATATAAATAGGAAATGCCAGTTACGAAACAAACCGATAAGAAAGTTGGTAGGAGGAAAAATAACCTTATACATTGAAAAATTATGGAATAAAATAATAATTGATAATTACATTAACATAAGATTAAACTGGATTAAGTTGGTATTAAATTAAAATTAATTAACAGTTAAGTGTGCGAGTGTGTGTGTGTGTGTGTGTGTGTGTGTGTGTGTGTGTGTGTGTGTGTGTGTGTGTGTGTGTGTGTGTGTGTGTGTGTGTGTGTGTGTGTGTTGCGTGAGTGTGATAAATAGTTCCCCGAATATCAATGTTGATCGCTATAAAGAATCTGACCGATCTCTGTACAAATCCTAGTCATAAATTGAGGGCGGCTCAGACAAAAGACATCGACTTCCGTAAAGTTTCTCTTATATATGTCTATGCTCCTATTCAGTGCCGAATGCGAAGCATAATTGTTGCGTGAGTGCGCGTGTCCAAGCACCGCCGGGACGTGACATCAAGGAGTGTTGAACTAGGCCGTCCCTGTACCCCGCGGATGAACCAAAAAATTTAGACTGTAGGTGCCTCATGAATCTCCTCTGAATAGACTCAATCCTCGTGATGTGTGACTGATAGTGTGGTGACCAAACGGGTGAAGAGTATTCGAGTAAACTGCGAACGTAGGCGAAATAGAGGACCTTAAGAGCATGTGGGGAACGTAGCGGTTTCGACACACGATTAACAAACCCATACGCTCTCGTGATGATATTATCATAATGAGATACGAATGTAAGTTTTGAGTCTAATATGACCCCGAGATCCCTCATCTCAAGGGTTCACGTTCGATGGGGTGGTCATTCAATATCTATATATTGGTGGTCCAAGTTAGAACACTTCCTGGAGAACGTGATCGATTGGCATTTTTTAGGATTCAGGTCCAAACTATTAAGACGGCAGTACTCGCAAAGACGATCAAGGTCTTCCTGGAGCCTGTGACAATCGATAAGTGAGATATCGGAAGAAAAATCTTTGTGTCATCAGCATACATTAATTAACTGGCAAATCTGAAGCACGAGGTTATGTCACACAAACAGACATTGAATAGTAGTGGCCCCAGTTGGGAACCCTGTGGAAAACCGGAGGGAATGGGAGCAAAGCGCGAGTGATGAGGCCCAATTCGGACAGCTTGGCTTCGATTACGGAGGTAAGACTCGAACCATCGGACTTGCTCCAGTTTAAACATGTTATGCCTGAGCCGATCAAAACATTTGGAGTAATCTGTGTACACGGCGTCGACCTGTGTGGATGCGAGGATAAATAGTAAATGGAGTCTATTAAACTCCCTTCCCTTTTAACTGGGGTTATAGTGCTTTCGGTTTAAAGCTGAAAAATGCATGTATGTGAGTGACACGTATTAGAGAAGAGCTCCGCGCTTCAAGCTGCGGAGCTCTCACTCACACGCATCATCCGCGCGTGTCACTCAAACGCATTTTTCAGCTTCACCTTTCCGCTTTTGTAAGCACTCTCTCCACACGACCGATGACAGATCATATAAAAATCCGGTGCCTCGCGCAAGCACTTCTCTTCCAGCCTCCCTCTGAGGGCGAAGCTCGGAATCTACAAGTCCTACGTGAGATCCCGCCTCACCGACGTGGCCCCGGCATGGTGCGAACAAATTGAGACTTCAAGCCCAAGAGAACCTCTCTCTGCGTACCATCGTCGGCGCCCCCCGCTACGTGAGGAACTCGACTATCCAGAGGGACCTAAGACGGGAACCAGTGGACCAGTTTGTCCAGAGGCTGGCGAAAGGAATATTACGGGGGATACGTCACACCACCCTCTGCATACTAGCGCCACATGACGACCACCGCCCGTAAGGGTCACCCGATGACCTGTCCATAGGAGTGGGCAGAGGCATGCTTCGGGAAGAGCGCCATTGACCTGACCGCGACTCCCCGCGACGCCCCAGAAGGGGTGGGTGAGAAGACCCAGACGACGAAGCACCTCTACCATTCGTACGACCGTGCTTGCCGGAAGCCGCCGCCTGGAAATATTGATCCTGTGCGAACCCCGTACTATTTTACGTCGCTGCTTTTACTGACCGGAAATAGAGGAATTATCTACCTTATGTATGATTTAACACACTTGATTGGTCGAGAGACAACTTTTAAAGAACAAGCTCCCACTCGCGCAGTGACACCCTCGGACAATGATTTTTCATAGGGTTGCACTCTATTACCATGGCATAATTTTGACATTTGCGATGCATTTTTAATTTTCGTCGCTAAGACAGCTCAGCTTTTTATCACCTTATCGGTTAGGATCTGTGGTGCAACGGAAAGAGTTAAACCAAAAGCACTATAGTGGTTAGCCCCGTTCCACGCAAAATGGAGATTAAATCACAGGCTATACGCGGGTGCAACTGAACGCTATTTAAAATGCGTGTTTAAAGCCGCATGTTTTCAATTTTATAAAACAAGTGCTGTGAAATGTGAACTGGTACATTTTTGTTATTGCATCGCGATTTTGAATCTTATGCTATGGTATTAGAGTTCACATCTTATGAAAAGCAAAAGTTCCTTTTAGGTTCTCTGCGTCTCAGCAGCCTGTGCATTATAAATAATAATATTTCTGATATTATCTTCTGGTTCATATGATGGTTCTGATGTCATAACGCATGTTGTACGTGGGCACTGTTTTTATTTGACTTTAACTGTTATTCTGTGAATTGTTTGACTAAATCTTATTCTTACACATATATTTTTTTACGTAGCCTATAAGGTTTCCCACTGCTAGGCAAAGGCCTCCCCGTTTCCAGCCCGCACATCTCCAGACAAAGCTAGCTTACATATTTATACTGCCATTTATAAAAAAACACTGCCAAAAGCGTGTCAAAATATTCGTAATAATAAACATTATCACCAAATTTTAAGGTCATATTTTAAGGTCAATGGGAAGTTAAAAATTTCTTCGCTACAATTTTTTATAAAAAAAGCTCAAGAAAGCAACAAAAATACAATATGTATATACTCAACGAGCTCCAAACAACGATACCTCACTCAATGGGGTAGGTCAAATGTTGTTTCGCGACCTCCTTTAGCTGTATAGATAGGCCTTTTTTAAAAAGTTTTTTTTGACCATTTGAATGGCTTTGTGTCAATAAGATGTATATACTGTGAAAATTTAAAGACTAGCTTTAACCGTTTGACTGTAAAACCTGTATGGCAGACGAAAGCCGGACCCACAAGTGAGTGACAGCAATAGGGCTCCGTTTGGAGCCTGCGGGTACTGAACCTTGGTAAGTATGTCATACATCGCCTATTTTATATTAGCCATCTTTATGGTTCTTCGGGCCTGATACATAATGGTTGACAACAGCGCTAGAGCATCAAATGCTATTGTTTCAACGAGATAAAGAAGCCGACTTGTACCTAAAGTGCGTAGTGTAAATTCCGACTTCAAAGCAAACGAATGCTACAGATCACGGGGTTTGTCTCTGAACAAACTGTGAAACCTCTCTTTCTTGCATAGGTGGGGCGAGGGAGGCAACAGCTCGCTCGGAGACACAGAAACATGGACACGCCGCCGGTACAAACCTTCTAGCCAACCGCAGCAGCGGATGAACTTGACACTGAGTTGGTAGTCGTCCTGCAGTGAATGTACGCTGACGTTGGTCACCTCTATGACTCGGTCTGTGGGCATGTCCTCGGGAACTGTGTCCACCTGAGAAGTCCAATATAATTAATGCCTATTTATAGCTTAGTCAATGAGTGCTTACAAGGGGGGACTAGATGAAAAAGTTGAAAGCAGAAAGTTTGTAATTTTGAACTTTCATTAGACTAGTTAGGAGTCAAACATACTAAAAGTCCTGACCTGTGCCTTTTTTTTTGGTTTTTTGCCTACCTCGCGAAGAAGACGAATCACAGGAAAATTTGTTGTGCAACATAATGTCAGCTGATAAAATTCTCTACAACTTCGATTATATACACTGTTTACCTATTCCCCATCGTGGTCTAGGATTTTGAGCTCCGAACTTTTCAACAGTAGATGACGAAGTAGCATATGTATATATGTATTTTTAAAGAGCAATTCAACTGTGTATCTTTCTTTGGGAGCACGTTCTCCTCAGATGAACTGTTTTAAAGTTGAAAAGCAATGTATGACAAAAAAAGTAAAAAAGCATGTAGCCTGGATTTTATTTTTTTCAGAGCTCATTCCAGACAACTATTTGGAATAGGTAAAAAGTGTATAGAATCAAAGGTGTTAAGAATTATATCAGCTTTCTTTCAGTAAAACAACAAAATTTCATATGACGCGTCGTTTCAAGCTAAAAAACAAAAAAACGGGACCTTCTTTGGGCCCCACCCCTCTGGGGCTCACCTCAAAGTACATTTGTATCCTAAATAGTCCATACAAAGTTCTGAAGTCAAACTTTCTGCTTTCGACTTTTCCTAGTGAATGGGATGCGGGTTCGAATCCCGGTGTGAAAAATGTTCCAACATGATGAGCAATGAAGTGAAAAAAAATAGGAAAGGCGAGCTGAGGTGAACCGATGGTCTAACCTTTGTTTCTATGAACATAATAGTTAGTGACATCTCGATAGTCTTAGGCCAGCGCTACATTGCACGGAATCGTCGGCAATCGTCCGCGACGGAACATCCATACATTTGCAATGTACGCGTGCTTCCCTCTCTTGACGCCGCGTTTTGCCTATAGATATAAATACGCGATTTTAATGTGGTGGTGGTTTTAAATTTGAAACTTTATGTGAGAAGCTCAAAATCGTACAATTCAGGCACTGCAGTAGGCCAAAGCAGTCTTTGTAGATCTCAAGTTACGCAAAATAGGAGTATTAACCCTTTGACCGTCATACGTTAAATACTAAATAAATGTACGTCAAACATGTTTGCTATGGTATAAGTTCCTTATAAAACTTGTGTCGGCTATAGCCGAGGTGGCGGCAGCGTCACGTCTTTCAATTGTAGGCCAGTGCTGGCTTGTTGATCATGCGTGTCTGCTTGCTTTCGCCAACGTGTAAATGTAACTTTATTATTTTTGCTCGATAGGAAATTCTCCCGATGTTATCACAAAATTTGGATTTTCACATATTTCATGGATTTCAATTAACGTGCTAGTTATTTATTTTATAATCGTTGTAAAAAAAGCAGTCAAGTGTCAGTCGGACTCGCGCACGATGGGTTCCGTACCACCGTACAATAGTAGGGAAGGTGTTGAATGAATAGTAAGAATTTTACATAGCAAAACTTTGTTTACAAAGCTATTGTTGCGGCTACTGTCATTCTCCATGTACGTAACCAGGTGCATTTGTAAGTGTGTACGTGGTTTACAGATTAATAAAAAACCTTGGTAATTCCGGGTAGGTTTTCCTATAATATTTGGCCTATAAAATATTGCCTACAAAAAAGTGGAGGGGGTAAAATGACAAAATAAAAAAAAACACCGTAATACTTTATAAACCTTTCCATTTTTTTTTTGATAACTTCCGAAGTTATGATCAAAAAAGTGCAAAAATTTTTTTTTGATCATAACTTCGGAAGTTATCAAAAAAAAAATGGAAAGGTTTATAAAGTATTACGGTGTTTTTTTTATTTTGTCATTTACCCCCTCCACTTTTTTGTAGGCAATATTTTTTTCACATAACTTGAATTATGTTGCGATAATGGGGATAAGTATTTTTGCAGAAGATTTCAAGACTCTATCTCTTATAGTTCATTAGAAAAGTGCCTGTGACAGACGGACGGACGGACGGTCACGCGAATGATGCTATAAGGGTGCCTCCTTTTGAGGTACGGAACCCTAAAAATTAAGTTGTGTTGCTCTATTATTCTTCTATACATCAGCTGAAAGAAAGCTGGAGGTGCAATACCCCAAACTTAATCAAAATTCCCCTAACATCTGGGTGAACAATGACCGGGCATACCTTCTCAAAGTAGTAGCAGGGGCGGTGCAGCTCGGCCTCCTGGTCGCGGGAGAGCGCGGGCGGCACGGGCGGCGGCGGCGGCGCGGCGGCGGGGGGCGCCCCTGCTGCGCCCGCGCACTCCGCCCGGCGCTTGGTGGGGGAGTGCAGCTTGAAGCTCTTCAGCGACATCTTGGAGGGGCTGCGGGGGGACTTCGGGCCCTTTCGGTTTTCGGAGAGGGAGGAGAACAGGTCGCCGTTTGCTATCGACTTGCGGGTGGAGAGGTCTCGGCTGCCCGTGCTGAGGCGCTCGAGGCGGAGCTCCGTCCTATGGAATCAGGTTTTAATAAAACATGGCGAAGACCGATCGCAGGGAAGTCTACTATCAAAATCGCTTTTAAATCCGTCCGAGCGATAAGTGCTACGGAAAGACAGACAGTCAGACAGACGCTTTAAACTTATGACGAACGGGGGGAGCGATACGACGATATTATCCAGATATCTTATTAGCTCTATATTTACTAAATGGCACCAGTGGGTCTAAACTAGTCAAGTAAAAATATGTCATTGTCGCCGATTCATATTATTATAGGGCCGGAACTAAGAGACCCACAACAACTCACCTATCGAACCTATAAGCCGGCTCCGCACCTAACACCGGCGACTCCGTTTCTGGTATTAACCGTTCATCGTCCCCGCTGCCCCCACTTCCCCCACTGCCGCTGCCCCCGTCGCCCGCACTTCCCCCGCTGCCGTGTCTCCGCGCGTGCCCGTTCATTTCCGACGCTGGCGTCGCCGGCGCCGGGCGCTCGCACTTCCGGTACGCCACGTACTTATCTTTCGAGATGAAGCTTGCGCGGAAGTTGGCAACAAAGAGTTCCTTTTCGTCTTCTGTCGGCCAGAAGGTTTCGCAGTTCTGGGGATGGGGAGGAAAACTGATATTAATTACTTTTTCGGTAAAGTTGCACGCAACTCGTGGAGTTGAAAATCCATGGTCGTTAAATTTTGACAACTAATTCACACTTGTTTTCCCTACTCGCCAGTGGCGCCCTCGGTAACCCATCCCACTTCGATATTTGAGGACGATAGGGAAGCCCCAACTTACTTACATCATAATTAATCATGTCTTTCCGATTGCCATGCGAACCTGTCGCGAGGTGTAGGTAGCCCTACGTTACACATATGTTACCGGTTCGCTGAGCAGCAGCACGAGCTGCGCCGTGTGGTCCCACAGCAGCCGCCACAGGTCGGCGGCGGCGGCGCTGGCGGCGGCCGGCGGGTGCTGCGCCACCGCGAACTCGCGCAGGCGCCGCCGCCCGCACACCCACGACGCGTTCACGTACTCGCTGCCTGAGAACAATGGGGATTTTAGTTACAAATAAAAGCGCTCGCTTCGCTCGTGCGGCTTATTATCTCGTGTCGGACACGTAACGCCAATATAGTTGGCCTCTGAATGCCGCCTGAGGGGGTAGCGTTACAAGAGAGATGCATGCATGCCAAAAAACCTAGCGCGGTCTGTTAGGGACATAATTCTGAACAAATTTCGCTGTGAACCCGATTTCATCAGACCAACTTTATTTTATCGCTTTTTCCTTTACGGCGGAATGAGTAGCATTGGCGACCAGATGCCCTGCCCACACAAGTTGACAGAAGCGATTCTTCATGAAGAGCTCCGATGACTCTCAATCCCCAGGCCCCTTATAGGGGGTTTGTGCACAGATATCGAGAGATAGGTTGAGGGGCGTGGTACGTGCGAAAAAATCTAGCCCCGATTGTCTTGTAATTGAAAATTCTCGGTAGTCGCCGGGCGACCCCAGTGACGAATTCATTTCCGCTGCTTTTCGAAAATGCCGGCCTGTGCAATACTTTATGGGCAAACATAGAAGCGGGAGTGTGAAATCCAAGAACGGCGGAGTAACATATCACTTGTGAGTCTCATTCCAACTATTACTTCTTCTTAAAACACAAGAAATAAACATTATTACGGAAATAAATCATTCACGAAAAAATTCGTCACGAGTTGATCATTAAAGTGACAATGTCATGTTGTTCTCGCTAGGTTTATTATCCATAGCTTGTTTTGTATCTTAATTTAACACGCAATGAATATTTCACACTTATATAAATACGAAAGTAAATATGCATCGAGGTACGGAGGCGAACTGTTACACGCACGCAGAGACGACGTATAGTGATGGGGATAGTGATAGCGAGAATAATGTTTTTGAATCGATAGAAAGAAATAGATTTTTAACCAACGCGATCAAAACCCATTGGGTACTCATCTAATATTACTAATAAAAGCTCTAATGGAAAGATATACCAATATAAGACTTACCAAAAAATGCTACGCATAAATAGTTAATACGCCAAGTTCTTAATAAATATTTACGTTTTTCTGGTCAATAGGTAGTATTGTACTGTACAGGATTATACAGAAAGGGTATATATTCCGAAAGGCGGTTGTTAAGGACTTCAATCTGAATATCCTTCTCTATTAAAACGATTTGATCAGAGCAACATTATTTTTTACTTTGCAGTACATTTTGAAGCAAAAAAATAACGTTGCTCTGATCAAATCAGATTCATTGGGTAAGTTGTTCAAAATTATGTCCCAAACAACCCTTTTCGGCTTGGCACCCCGTATGTGTTACAGCCTGTAAACATAGTAAGTGTCATATTAACAAACAATTAATTATTTTATTTATACAGGATGGAATTTTGTGACACCACCTGGAGGGCAAGTACTCTAAATAATGGAGGTAGCAAATGTCCCTCAAAGGAAACATTCCTTTATTTTTGAAAAGAAACAAAACTGCTTTCAAAGATTTTGAAAAATACGCTTGCCACAACCAGGAATCGAACCGGCTAAAATTCGAAAAAACATCATTCTGTACTTTTATGGCGTCAATCGACAGGGTCCATCATAAGGATCACATCTCTTTAACAAACATAGTAAATTCCTGATTACTGGTTGTGGCAAGCGTATTTTTCAAAATCTTTGAATGAAGTTTTGTTTCTTTTCAAAAATAAAGGAATGTTTCCTTTGAGGGAAATTTGCTACCTCCATTGTTTAGAGTACTTGCCCTCCAGGTGGTGTCACAAAATTCCACCCTGTATAATTTATATTAGAAACACGCTGTCCTTGCCAAGTCCCGACACTAGCTCGGCAAGCTAGTGTACCTGCGGTAGTGTGGGTGTGTTCGGACGATAGGTGCATGACATTGCACTGACCAATAAAAGCGGAAGGATTGATGTATGAGTGGTGTAGATGTGTGCGTGTTCTTAATTTTCGGCGACACTGGTTCTGATACAAGCTTAGTGCCAAGGGCCTATCTCTCGATATCTATGGGTTTGTGTGAAGACCCGAGATTGTGTTTATCATTATAAGATTGAATAGCAAAATATCGATGACATTTATCGCCTTTAGTGTTGCATACCACTGCGCTTAACCCGTGTCCAGGACCCCAAACTCGCTTCTAGGGTCTCTTGCCTTGGCGCAGACGCGCTCCCCGCACTTGGTTCTAACCTCTAATACGCGTAAATTACATAATTGCAAGATACGAGCGATATACATATTTGAAAACTACATCAAATCTCCTTTCCACTGATCAAATAATGTATTCTGAAAATAGGGAAATTTACCGTATAAGTTTAGCTGCGATATAATAATATTTGTAATAACAAAACCCGATGCGAACAATGTGCAGGAGTAATTATAAATGGTAATAACTTACAAATGTATACTTTTAACACGAAAACAAAACATTTTTTACCATAAAACACTAAACAGTGCAGCCATCACCAAGCGAAGCAGCAAGTGCCGCTTGCAAGTGCCGCTATAGGCGTTAGGTTCATTGACTTTAACCTAGGATTGAATACGGTCTATAGGTTATAGGTGTACAGATGTAGTGAATAATCCTTTCCTATCGGCAAAACTCGGTACAACGATAACACCCGAATGGTGCCAATGTGTCTATGAATTACTGTATTATTAAATTACGTGTAGGTATCAAATAAATCGCATACTTTATTTATCAATGTCAAATGTCAAATTGCCCGTTTGACGTATATTACACTGAGATGTTAAAACCACCACGATTCTATCATATAAAGAATTCGTTAGGTAAACAAAAATATAACTAGTTACTGAGGACGTTTTATTTCAATAAAACGCACTGATAAAAACCAAATTCCGGTTGGGATGATCTAATGATTCTATAAGGATTTGAACCCCAAAAGTCTAACTATAAGTCAAAACTACAGTAGGATTTTGCAGACCTTTTTTATAACAATATTTTTTTGTAATTAATTAAAAATACTATGATATAACAAAAAAGACACCTCAACATAAAACAAAAAAAACCAGCAGAGAAATTAATATAAATAAATATGATTTTCTGATTGGATGAACGACTTCGATTATGACAGCGGGATAAGAGGAGGAGGAGCGGGGTGGACAGTGTGATGCGAAACAATACTTCCAACTTCCATATCACAGTCAGAATCAGAACTATTTTCTGGTGTATCATCGTCAGAGTTTTCATGAACGGTGATTACAAAACTAGCCATATAATTTTCCAACTCAGGTTCGTGTTTTCGGTACTCGTTTTCGCATTTGATGGCGTCGTCACATACTTTGGCCCAAACATCGGAACCAATCATATTAACCTTTTCCTGTACCAATTGTTTCACAGTAGTCATATTCATACTGATGTTTCTTTTGGATACGTTGTAACGTTGTAAGTTACCGTTGTCTTCACTCTATCATTAACTGGTCTTATTTTAAATTTAAGTAGTAATTCTCTTAATAAAACTACCAAATGAGGCTAGTAATCACAGTATTAATTTTCACGCGCTGTACTAGCAACATTCCACTGTTGACAACTCACTCGCTCTGCTATGATTGGCCCGTTTTAAACTAACTAGCCGTGACCGCAACTTGACTTTGCGGCGCCGGCGTCATTCCGAAAACTCACTCAGCACTATACGCACGTCCGTCCTACTGGCGCTCTGTAACGGTCCCTTTTTACCGTACGCCGACGAACGACTCTAAACAGTAATTACTTACGTTTAATCATAACGTACTACTAGTGGTTACGTTTTAGTTTTGTCTGTGCTTCATATTAACCCCGATTGAGTTCGGGGTTCCTGGCACCTCTTCGGGATCACCGCTTTTCTTGCTACCCTACGGTTTCCCGGTTCCTGACACCGCTTCGGGCTAACCTGCTTCCCTGCTCCGGCTGCATTCGGACCGTTACTTCTCCGACGTCAGCGGCACTCCGACTACGGCAAAACCCGCAGGGAAGATTCGTTGCTGCGTAACCAGGGTCAGACTACATTTGGAGAACCCACGTTAAATAAAATTTCTTGTTGGCTACCTATTTGGAATCTTTTTTATTCCTCTCCAAGTAGGGACGTCACAACGTATCCCTTTATTTGAGACCATATGTTTTCAATCGGATTGAAATCAGAATGATATGGTGGCAATCTTAGTACGCTGTGTCCATATTCGTTCATAAGTTTATCTATAGAGTATTCTACAAAGTCTTGTTTGTACTTGCAAATAATTTCATATATTTCAAGTTTTGTTAATGACGGATCAATCGGAACGTTATGTTTGGATAGCCAATCAATCATGTCTTGCTTCCTGGTGTTTGAATTAGGAGGTTTTTCTACGTACTTATTATGATATGCAGCATTATCTACTACTAGTACCGAATGTGGAGCTAAGTTTGGAATGAGTTGATTACGAAGCCATTTTTCATAGTTTTCATTGTTCATCGCGTTGTGATAGTCACCTGTTTTATCAGTAGACTGATACATTAACAATGCCCCAGGTATAAACGCCTTTCTACTACCAGCGTGCACTATTATAAGACGTTGTCCTTTAGAAATTACCTGTTTCACTCCGTTTTCTGACGAGTCAGCCCAGCTTTTACCTGCCAAATGTGAGGTATGGATGTATGTTTCATCCATATAAACAATCTCTCTCCCTTGCAATCTGTACTTTTTTATCGCGGCTAAAAACTTTACTCTTTTTAAACGAACATCATCTTTCTCGATAAGTAATTTTCTGTTGTTTTCAACTTTTTTATACCGAAATCACATTTTTCTAAGAATTTTTCTTAGCGTTAAGTCACATCCCTTAAAATGTATGGCTTCGGATAACTTGGACTTCAGGGCTTTAATTTTAGGTACTTGTTTGTATATCAAATGGAAATTATACACTAATCGGCGTATAACGTTGTAGTCAAAATCGTCAAGACCTAGACAAAATAATTTATTTGGTCTACCCAACTTTGCCGACTTCGGACTATTGGAGGTGGATTGATTTATGTATTCTTTTTGCAATATTTTATTTACTGTTCGTTGAGAAATTCCACTGGCCTCCGAAACTCGTTTTTGGACTTAACAAAAGTAAGCAGTATAATTGGTATGTTTGAATTTATCATTTTCAGTTAAGAAATATAAATAAATATTGAAAATAACTTCGCAGGCTTGCCGATCTAAACGTTTCCCTTTTCTTAGTGCTTTCGGCATGTCTGTTATAAATTGTTAATGTGGATCGAATAAAATCAATGTTTATTATTTACAAAAATGACAGACAAGAGTGAAATGTAAAGTCAAAAAAAAAATATAAGTGGCCTGCATTAATACACGAGTCCATGAAGTTTATCACAAAATCTAACATAAATATCAACAAAATATTTATGTGGTATTAACTACTCTATATAGATACTTCCTCTTGCAATGCGACCGTTCCCTATGTTGTCTCGATGGGTACTGAGTGCGGTGAAGTAGTAAGACAAAAACGAACATTTCCGAGAAAATACGAAAGGAAAGGATTATTCACTACATCTGTACCTATCTCGTTCCTTTACGTAGAGTTAATTAAATAATCCTTGTCAAACCGCTGCCTACAGCAAGAAATTAATTTAAAAGTGCCAGACGTGTCTTGTGGTCTTTAAAGACCGGAGGCAGGTAGGAGTTTTTGAAAATTTGTCTTTAAAGACCGGAAGGCACGCGAGGGAATAAGTTGAAGAGAGAACACAATATCGCTGTCTCGCTCCGATATTTTACGACCGACTTTGCAGCTAAAGAAACTTACTACTATAGTAGAACACATGGCGAGGAGAAGTAACGGAAGGTCGACCAAAGCGGTAACAGAATGGCTACCCAGAACCGCAGACGTCGAGTGGGCAGACTGCCGGCCATATGGCGGCACCACGCCATATCTGGCAGGCAGTGAGTAGATGACGTGGTGAAGAAGAGGCATATACCCAGCAGTGGGTGAATATGGGCTGATTGATGGTGATGATGATGATTAGGCGCGGAAATTTCATAACAAAAATCAAATGTCACCAAGGATTGAATGTGATATTTTATCGACACTCGATAAATTGGTAAAAGCTCCCAATGTCGCTGTAGGTATTCAAAATCGGCTCCTTTTAAAGATTTTTTTTATATTGTGTTTTATTCGTTGAGTTCAGTAAGTTTAAAGCATACCAAAGTAAAATTTAATTAATCCGCATTTTTTACTTGGAGGATATGTATTTTAGAGGTACTCCTTATATCGCGATATCATCTATAATTTGTTGAGCGAAATGCAGTATAACATCAATCGCGAATAAAACACGTAATCAAAAATAACTTATTAATGGGAGCCGATTTTGACTTGCTAAAGAAATATAAGGAGCGTTTACAAATTTATCGAAAGTAGAAAAAATAACACATTCAATCTCTAGTGCCATTTGATTTTTGCTATGAAAATTCCGCACTGTAAATTGATCGTAGATAAGTACCTTCGACTCCGGGCTTGGGCACGAGCATGACGCGCGCGGCATCACTCGGCAGTGCGGCGCCGGCGCGGTTCTTGTCGGCGTTGTGCGGCGCGCGTGCGCATGCGCTCGGCGGCACACACGGCCGACTTATTAACTGAGGGGCAGAGAGAGGGAATATTATCTATAATTACAAAACTATAAGTTTGTCTTACTAAATCGACCGATCGGTTTGTATAATTCCTATTTGGTTTTATTCTCCTCAGTCCAGAGGTTTAGATAAAAATAAAATTATGAAAAACGCAGATACAGCCAAAAAATCGAAAAATATTTTGTATGGAAAGTTCAGCCTTTTTCGCTAGATGGCGTTGGTAGATAGATATATCTAGCACCACTCAAACTCCTTCGTTGATTAATTTATTAGAAAACAGAAATTGGCTGCCCTATAAAATGTGAAGTTTAGGTTTTGGTTTAGGTTTTAGAATTTTATTTCTCAAAAGAACAATAATGTAGTTCACTTATAGAGAAACATTAATCTATACATTAAAATAATGTTTGTAAATATATATAACACACTAAACTTATGCGAGCTATTAACGTTCGTTAATACGTTGACGTTCATAGTGTTATGTAAAAATGAGTCGTTTCTGACCGTTATAGTTCCAATAAACGTATCCGAACTCGCAACGACATCATTCCGGTGCAATCTGTTTAAATTAACATACTCCATAGTCCGGCGGAGTCAGATCCACGAGAGGATCGAGGAACGAGAGAAAGAGCAACTTCACGTCTCCGGTCCGGCGGAGTCGGACTTTCGTCGGTGCGACGATGCTCGAGGAAGTAGCTGAGCGCCTTATCCTGCCGAATCTGCCCGCGACCTCTCCGTATCTGTCTCACCTTCCGTCCTGATAATGCCCAATATATCGTGATCAACATGAAAGATTTTTAATCTGTGGCTTATGGTAAGTTTTAACTGCTCAAATACCGAGGGTAGTTGGGACAGATCGCGATTTTTAACCCTATGCCATGGTAATAATTTTTAAAACCTATGACGGAAAAGAACGCCGGTGGTAACTGGGGGGTTAAAATATTTAAAAACAGTATTGTTTAGAGAATTAGAGTAAAATATTAGTGATATGGCCTGTTTGTTTGTCCTGCTTAAATAAATAACATTTAGATTTACTGACTGATTATAAGTAATAATAATAATAGCCAGGAGAAGAGTACCTAATTTACATACTAAAACCAAATTCAAATCTTAATAGTTTCATATTAAGTCTCTTAATTCTGTATGCCTTTTGGCATAGGCCTCCTCCAGCCGTTTCCATTCATTTCTATTTAACGCCACTCTGGTACAGTGTGATCCCAGTGTTAGGCGTAATTCATCCTCCCACCTTCTCGCTGGGCGACCCTGTCTTCTACTGCCATCTCTAGGGTACCAATGGGTGACCTGTTGACTCGTTTTGTTCTCTCGGCAGCGTAGCATGTGGCCTGTCCAACCCCACTTCAGGTGATCGATGCGGGAAAGTATGTCGATGACTTTCGTTTTCAATCTTATGTCCTCGTTCCTTATTTTGTCACCTAGTTTTAAACCCAGCATACTTCTCTCCATTGATCTTTGGCATTTCTCTATTTTCTCTCTGTGCTTTTCAGTAAGGGACCACGTCTCGCAGCCGTACGTGAGGCAGGAAAGGATACACGTGTTGAATGTTTTTGTTTTGATATGGATGTTTAAGTCTTTACTCTTCATGATTTCTTTCAAGGACCAGTATTTGTTCCAGCCGCATGGAATACGTTTGTCTATTTCTATTGACATAATATCAGTCGTTGCGATGATTTGTCCTAAATACACATTACACATACTCCTTCACATATTCGAACTTGGTTCCGTCTATTTCAATATCGAACTCTGTGTTGTTAGTCATTAGTTTTGATTTGTTTTTGTTCATTTCGAGTCCTACTTCTTTGCTTTCGTTGCTTAGGGCTTGCAGCTATCATGCATTGCAATTTCTTTGGGTTTTCTTCCAGTAAGATCAGGTCGTCAGCGAATCTTAGATGGTTTAGACGTCTACCATTAAATTTAAGGCCATAATCATCCCAGTCTAATTTTCTGAATATGTGTTCCAACACATGTGTTCGAACACATATTCAGGTTATAAGTAGGTATCTACTAAATATTTATCACCAAAATGTCTGATGATTATCTATCTATATAGTTATAAAACCTGTCATTTTTAGGGTACCGTACCCAAAGGGTAAAAACAGCACCATGTTACTAAGACTCCGCTGTCTGTCTGTCAGTCCGTCTGTCACCAGGCTGTATATAATGAACCGTGACAGTTAGACAGTTGAAATTTTCACAGATAATGTATTTCTGTTGCCGCTATAACAACAAATACTAAAAAACAGAATAAAATAAATATTTAAGGGGGCTCCCATACACCAATTCTTTTAATACCACATACAAACATATGAATGCACCTGGTTACGTACAGTGATAGTAGCCTTACCAATAACTTTGTAAACAACATTATGCTATGTAAAATCCATACGGTGGTACGGTACCCTGCCTGCGCGAGTTTGGTCCACAACTCAGAATTAATTTTTAGCAAATCTTATTTCGTCACATCATGCCATCACTAAAACGAATTATGACACTTATTGCTTATCTATGTTCCGATTTTCGTCGGAAGTAGAATTTGGGAAATAATGTTATTTCTAAGCAGAATTTAGACCAGTTTTAAGTGAAGTGTAGTGTATTTGTGTTTTAAATTGTCTCTACAACTGAATGTGGTAACCAACATCGAGTGATCCTTTTGGAATATCGAGTTTCGTGATCACGTGACATTTATTTACATGTATGGCCTAGTTAGAACGCCCATACTTTACATTCAACCTCTGCAGGTAGCGGAAGTTATGTTTGACAGTGCATTGCATAAAGTTTGTGAGCAAAGAGTTTCGTTAATCTGATGCGTATTATGCTCAACTACGGGCTGATAATGTCGATATGGATTTCAGAAACCTATGAAGGTGCCTCTAAAAAGACAAACGAATATATTTTTATGATGGGGAACTATTTTAATAAGAAAAACGCGTTGTGAAGCCGCGTTACATGGTACCAGTATAACATAACATCGACATACAGGCACAGAGAGTTATCACGAACCGTCTCGAACACAGGCTCGATGACTTCCAGCCTACCGAACAAGCCGGTTTCCGAAAAGGCTATAGCACCATAGACCACATACATACGCTTCGGCAGATTATACAAAAGACTGAAGAGTATAATCGCCCATTATGCTTGGCGTTTGTGGACTATGAGAAAGCCTTCGATTCCGTCGAAACATGGGCTGTTCTTAGATCTCTCAAGCGATGCCGTATTGACTATCGGTACGTTGAAGTGCTGAAGTGCTTGTATAACAACGCCACCATGTCAGTTCGAGTACAGGAGCATTCCACGAAGGAAATCCCCCTAAAGAGAGGAGTAAGACAGGGAGATTTAATATCTCCGAAACTGTTTACTGCTGCTCTGGAGGATTCCTTCAAGCTCCTGGAATGGCAAGGACTAGGCATCAATATCAACGGCGAATACATCACTCACCTTCGATTTGCCGTCGATATAGTAGTCATGGCTGAGTCGCTTGAAGATCTTGGAAAAATGCTCGATGACCTCAATAGAGTTTCTCAACAAGTGGGTCTTAAAATGAACATGGACAAAACGAAGGTCATGTTCAACGTCCATGTTGCACCCACCCACCGCACTAACTGTTGGAAACTCTACTCTCGAAGTTGTTGACGAATATACACAGTCAGGTCATAAGTTCTGTCACACAATAAAAACTTTTGAATTTAGAACGCTGGCCACAAAAAAGTTTATTGAATTCGAATTTCGAATTTTTCATGAAAATAAAAATGTGTAAATTTTAGAATTTTCCTCATTTTTAAATATGGAGTGGACACTTAAAGAAGACCGTGTCGCAGTTATTGCGTTGCATCGTTGCGGTTACGCGCCAATTCAGATTTTCGACTTACTGAAAAATTTGAATATAACCAAAAGATTCGTTTATCGTACCATAAAACGATACAGTGAAGACTCTAGTGTAGATGACAGGTCAAGAAGTGGTTGCCCTCGCTCTGTTAGGATTCCAGCAGTGATAAAAGCTGTGAAGGCGCGAATTCAAAGAAATCCCATACGTAAGCAGAAACTGTTGGCCCTTCAGATGGGGTTAAGCAGGACCACGGTGAAAAGGGTGTTAAATGAAGCCCTAAGCTTAGGGCATATCGAAGAAAAACAGGACATCGTTTGAACGCTCGTTTAATGGACCTGAGACTGAAGAGATGCCACGCTTTGTTGAAGCGGTACGCGGGAAAAAAGCATCGGGAAATTATTTTTTCGGATGAAAAAATTTTCACCGTGTAAGAGAGCTACAACAAACAAAATGATAAGGTGTACGCACACAGCAGTGAAGAAGCGAGCAACCGTATTCCGCGAGTCCAACGAGGTCATTTTCCATCCTCGCTCATGGTTTGGTTGGGAGTCTCTTATTGAGGCTTAACTGAGGTACATTTTTGTGAGAAAGGCGTAAAAACAAATGCAGTTGTGTATCAAAATGCAGTCCTCAAGAACCTTGTGGAACCTGTTTCTCATACCATGTTTAATAACAGGCACTGGGTATTCCAACAAGATTCTGCGCCAGCTCATAGAGCGAAAAGCACACAAGACTGGCTGGCGGCGTGTGAAATCGACTTCATCCGGCACGAAGACTGGCCCTACTCCAGTCCAGATTTGAGTCCGTTAGATTACAAGATATGGCAACACTTGGAGGAAAAGGCCTGCTCAAAGCCTCATCCTGATTTGGAGTCACTCAAGGCATCCTTGATTAAGGCAGCCGCCGATATTGACATGGACCTCGTTCGTGCTGCGATAGACGACTGGCCGCGCAGAATAAAGGCCTGTATTCAAAATCGCGGGGGTCATTTTGAATATACTTTAATACCATAAGAATCTATGTTTTATTAAATTCATTTTGCTATATAAATGTTTACATAAATAATAAACATGTCTAAATTATTTCATATTGCACATGTGACAGAACTTATGACCTGACTATGTATATACCTGGGACAGGCAGTCCGATTAGGTAAGTCCAATTTTGAGAGAGAGGTCAGTAGACGGATCCAACTAGGTTGGGCAGCGTTCGGTAAATTACGCAACGTCTTCTCGTCCAAAATCCCTCAGTGCCTGAAGACTAAGGTGTACAATCAGTGTGTACGATTCCATCGTGCATCGTCAGATATTTTAACGTCAGCTTTAATGTAAATTGCTGTTTTCATTATTTTGTAAGTTAAAATTATCGATCAGTTCACATTCGTCTATCAATAAGTGCGCACCAATTGTAATCATTACAAATAAAGTGATTTATCAAGTTATCACTCTTCTTTCCTGTTCCACCAATCATCATCAGAATCAAGTTTAAGGTACCGCCAGCAAGGGCTCGTACATTAAGTGGTCCTTCGAAACCTGTGTTTAGTGTAACTTTGTGTTTTAATCGTGTGACTGCGAATCGGCTCTGCTGGCCTGCCACCAGCGGCAATCCCCGGTAGAGTTGAGAAGGCGCAAAAGGTTATACGTGAGGAATACAAAAGCATTAGACACGCACGACCAAGCGATCAAGGATTCAAGCCATAAGAAGGTTTTTATCAAGAGAACAAGCTCTCCCAAGTTTAACAAGAGATCAAGCTCTGCAAGTTAATCAAGTAACAAGGTTTATCAAGAAACCCGTAAAAAGCGAATGACAAGGAACTCAATTTCATCAAAGGAACAGGAACTATCAAACAAGTGATTTTATCAAGAAATTCATCAAGGAATTATCAAACAAGTGATTTTATACTTATATCTAGCAACTGAGCCATAATGGAGACAAGCCAAGAATTCGTCTACCTGTTGCAAAATCAGCAGCAAATTATTGACGGAATAAATCAGCTGTGGTCAAATTACAAGAAAGATGGCCAATCTCGTAAGACAGCTGATTATATCAAAAGGAGGGTGGAGACTTAAGATAACTATTGGGCTGAGTTTCAACGGAATCATGAGCTGTTAATGTTGGCTGAAAATCAAGATATCGACTACTTTACTGCCAATCAATACGAGCGTTCCCAATCCTTTTACCAAGAAATAACGGAGTCGATCGTCAAGAGCCCCGCGTTTTCCCTAAAACCGTCTACGCCACTAGTAATTCCTAGGACGGTTGAAGTGGCGGGTGAAAAGTCAAGCGCTGAATCAAGTCAGCAACATCCTAGGCCTACAAAATGTCCGGTTTGCGCTCAAGATCACGGGGTCTATTATTGCCCAGTTCAGAGAAATGGATCCTACGACGCAAAATGTCCGGTTTGCGCTCAAGATCACGGGGTCTATTATCGCCCACAGTTCAGAGGAATGGATCCTGCGACGCAAAAGAAAACAATTACGAAGTTTAACATGTGTAGTAACTGTCTCTATTCACATAAAGGGAAAGATTGTTCATCAACAAAGCGCTGCCGTGAATGTAATGGCTATCATAATACCATTCTACACGAAGCTTTCAACAATCAAGCCCAAAGAAATATGCCGCTCGGGACCCAACAGTGGACTAAAACCAGCGGTAATACGCATGTTGCGCAACAGTCATGCGAAACAACTCAGAAAGCGTCAGCAAACGAAGTTTTGCTAGCGACAGCGTTGATCAAAGTACAAGCTAGCAACGGAGTTCAACATACTTTGCGCGCGCTCATAGATCAAGGCTCACAAGTGTCGTTGATAAGCGAGAGAGCTACACAACGTCTGAAAATTCAGAGACAGAGTTGCAAAGGCGTAATTACTGGAATCGGCACTAACGACACAACATGTAAAGGCGCTATAACCATATTATGCACTTCACTAAGGGGAAGCTATACCTTCGAAGTAGAAAAGCTAATTATGAAAAGTTTAACAAGAAACTTACCCAACAATACAATCAGTAAACCATCATGGGCGTTCCTGGAAGAAATAGAATTAGCCGATCCGCAGTTTTACTTAAGCAACCCCATTGACATACTCTTGGGCGCTGAAGTATACGCTAACATTATCCTTAGCGGAGTACGAAAACAAGATTCGTCACCGTTAGCCCAAGAAACAAGTCTTGGGTGGATACTGTTTGGAAGTATTCAAAGTTTGCATTGTAACGTTTAGCTGAATAATATAGAGGACATACAACGATTTTGGCAAATAGAGGACATTCAAGGAGCATCAAGACACTCGACGGAGGAGGAAGATTGCATCAATTTCTATAAGTCTACAACAACAAGGTTGAGCGACGGCCGATACCAAGTGCGACTTCCCCTTAAGTCCACTGCCGAATCAAATCTAGGGCAGTCGAAAAACAAAGCCATTGCGCAATTTTTACAACTCGAACGGAAATTTTCGAAGCATAAAATTATTGCTTCGCGTTACAAAGAATTTGTGGACGAATACCTATCGCTTGGACATATGAAGCGGGCACGACAATGACGACAAGAAACTCGAATATTTTTTGTCCCACCATTGCGTCTTACGAGAAGAATCTACTACAACGACTCTTCGTGTGGTATTCAATGGATCCGAAAAAACTTCAAATGGGATCAGTTTGAATGACCTGATGCACAAAGGACCCAAATTTACAAAAATATATTTTGTTTCTTATACTAAAATGGAGACAACACAGAATCGCATTTGTGGCGGATATAGAAAAGATGTTTCGACAGTTGTGGGTACATCCAGAGCACCAACATCTCCAGAAAATCATATGGCGAGACTCTCCACATCAACTCTTACAAGAGTATCAACTGACAACAGTCACCTACGGCACCAAGGCCGCCCCCTTTCTCGCCATGATGACGCTGAAGCAATTGGCGTGGGATGAAAGACTCAAGTACCCGGAAGCTGCCAAAATAGCTGAGGAATGTTTCTATATGGACGACCTGTTACATGGGTCAGATTCGGTGACAATTACAAGAAGATCTCATTCAACTAATGAAAGCAGGCGGTTTCAATTTAAGAAAATGGAAGTCCAATCATCCCGCCTTAATGCAACAAGTCACCAACAAGGGTGAAGGTGCGGAGGGCACATATCAGTTCATACAACCAGAATCGATGAAAACATTGGGACTTAACTGGAACTCGACACAGGACGTCTTCAAATTTCGATCGAAGATTGAAACCACGACTGAAAACAATACAGTTTGTACGAAAAGACAGTTGCTTTCGGAAATCGCCCGATTATTTGACCCTCTTGGCTGGCTCACACCTATTTCTACAAAAATGAAATTACTTTTTCAATCCGTCTGGAATAGAAATCTTCAGTGGGATGACAAGATACCCTAAGATATTCACAAAGAATGGATAAAAATAAAACATCACATAGCAGCTATAAATAACCTAAACATACCAAGATGGTTAGGTACAGAGACCTCAAGCGATATCGAGTTACACGGGTATTGTGACGCATCTCAAAAAGCGTACGCCTAAGTAATTTATTGTAAATTAAAAATAGATGGTCAATATCATATCAGTCTCGTCGCTGCAAAATCAAGATTAGTACCACACAACAAAGAGATTACATTGCCAAAACTGGAGTTGTGCGGAGCCCATTTGCTGGCCACACTGATGGAAAAAGTACTAGAAAGTTTGAGCAACCATCGTATAAAGATGTATGGTTGGGTAGATTCGACTGCCGTCTTAGGCTGGCTTCAAGGTCAGCCCCAGCGCTGGAAGCAGTTTGTTGGCAACAGGGTTCAACAGATTACTCAAGTAATACCCGCGTCATGTTGGCGGTACGTCAAATCTGCCGAAAACCCCGCAGATTGTGCTAGCAGAGGGCTCAACGCCACACAACTACAAGATCATCCACTCTGGTGGCATGGACCGACTTGGCTAAAAGCCTTTGATGAAAAACAAAGATTGAGCAAGATTTATTCGACTGATGAAGAGGCCAAGCCAATGAAAGCGACTATACAGGCTGTAACAAGAAACAGCAATATTGTACTTGAGTTGTTAAACAAGTACAGCTCATTCATCAAGGTAGTACATGTGCTGTCGTGAATACGCCGATTCACAAGTCGGAAACAAGACAGAAAATATGAGCCCTACATTACACTGGCGGAAAGTAGACGAACTACTGAGATGATAATAAAGGATGTTCAAGGAAGGGAATTTCACGGAGAGATAAATGACCTCAAAAACGGCAAACAAGTGTCACCCAAAAGCAAGATTTCGAGTCTCACACCTTTCCTCGATGAACAAGGCTTGCTCAGAGTTGGAGGAAGACTGAAACATGCACACATTAATCCAGATATGAAACACCCTGTAATTTTGCCTCAAGAAAGCCGCTTGACGGAGTTAATTATTTTGCAAGCGCATGAACATACCTACCACGGCGGTGCTCGGATTACATTGTCATTCATAAGGCAAAAATACTGGATACTCCGTGGAAACAAGACCACTAAGCAGTTTATTCGTCGGTGTATTACTTGCAAGAAACACAACCCTAATAAAAATCATCAAATAATGGGAGACTTACCTGAATCAAGGATCAACCCATCTCGTCCTTTCCTGCATACCGGCGTTGACTACACGGGACATTTCTACATAAAATCCAACAAGGGACGTGGTACCAAGACCACCAAGGGATATGTCGCAGTCTTCGTATGCATGGTGACCAAGGCGGTGCATCTAGAGCTGGTTTCCGACCTGACAACATCTTCATTCCTCGCCGGTGTAAGAAGAATGGCAGCGCGCAAAGGAAAACCAGGACATTTTTACAGTGATGCGACTTGCCAGACAGCGCCGGCGCCGAGGTCTCATTAATGGTGTCGGATATCTCGCTAACGGATTGTTTGGAGTATTGGATGAAAATTTCGCCCAACAATACAGGAAAGACATAGCTCTAGTTCGAGACAATGAGAGACATATAGCATCACTTTGGAAAAATCAGACTTCAATCATAGAGGCAGAGTTCAGTTTGTTAAAGGGAGCCGAAAATACTATGGAAAAGCAACGCAAGATGATGAACCAACATATGAACGCAATAGAAGAATCCGTAAAGCAACTGAACGATGAAGCCCAACGAAATCGCATCATTAGTTCCTTCGCCATAGGAGCGACAACAGCAAGCAACATGCTACTCAGTCTACGGAATATTCAAAACACATTATTAGATACTATCACCGATCTACACCACGGTCGGTTCGATTACCATTTGTTAAATCCCGAGCAATTCATCAAGGAATTGACGACAATTGCAAGCCATTTACCCAAAGATGTATCGCTGCCGTTGGAGAACCTCCACACAGAAGTGTACAAAATTTATAAATTACTACAAGTAAAATCACGATTTTTGGACGACGAACTTCTCTTTGAAATAAAACTGCCACTCATCAGTCGAGACAGTTACGAAATTCATAAAATAATACCGATATCTGAAGCGACAGGACAACAAGCAATCAGTGTTGTCCCAGTATCAGATTACATTGCGCTAAACATGAAAAAGGACATTTACATTCCTTTGACCGAGAGCGACATCAGTTCCTGTTTGGTTCTATATCAAACTCATTTTTGCCAACTCATGAAACCAGAGTATCACCTAAAAGACGACAAGAGTTTTTGTGACCTGGAAGCTGCAGAATGTACAACAATGAGCAAGATATGCAGAAATAAGTGGCAAGAAGTCAACAGCGTAAACACATACCTTTATTTTTGCTGTAATCGGTGTCAAGTCCGAACAATATGCGAAGATCAGGTGACATCGCATCAGCTGAGTAAAAGTGGTCTAATACATGTGAGTCCTAACTGCGTCATAAAAACGGATAGTTTCACCGTGAGGCCACATAAACTTCAAACAAGTGAAGTGAAATTAAGACCAGATATATATGTACCTAAGATTCCTCAGATAAATAACATCATCAACATGACCATCCCTACCACTCCATCACAGGATGATTCACGCGACATGCAACAACAATTATCCCTGCTAGGAGAGAGGATAAACAAGCTGAAGCAAGCAGAAGTAATATCAACAGACATCTCCTATCACGATATTCATCACTACACCATGATTTATGTGGTATGCGGAATCTTAGTCATTATTGGAGTAGTGACGATCATCAGAAAGCTGCAATGTGGATGGTTGGTGCACAGCACTGCGCCCCCTACAACACCGCCCACGCCGCCGCCCGCGCTGCCGCCACCGACCGCCGGCTACGCCCGCACCGCAACGCGCGCGGGCGCTGCCCGCAATCACAGCATCGAGATACCGACCATACACCCCCGTGCTGATAAGAACACACGGGTACAATTCAAGAGTACAGATTATTAGTGTTTTTATATACTTTGTTTATTTACTGAATCATGTTTTACAGATTAATATATTGTTGTGTAATTTTATTAAGTTACCTACTTTTGACATGTAATTATTTAAGATTTTTCTCATCTCAGGCCCCGGAATATGTACGATTCCATCGTGCATCGTCAGATATTTTAACGTCAGCTTTAATGTAAATTGCTGTTTTCATTATTTTGTAAGTTAAAATTATCGATCAGTTCACATTCGTCTATCAATAAGTGCGCACCAATTGTAATCATTACAAATAAAGTGATTTATCAAGTTATCACTCTTCTTTCCTGTTCCACCAATCATTATCAGAATCAAGTTTAAGGTACCGCCAGCAAGGGCTCGTACACAGTGTGTGTTGCCAGTGATGACTTACGGCTCTGAGACGTGGTGCTTCACAAAAGGACTTTTTCAGAGGCTCAATGTCGCGCAGCGAGCTATGGAAAGGGCTATGCTTGGTATTTCTCTACGAGATCGAGTCAGAAATGAGGAGATCCGTAGAAGAACCAAAGTTGCTGACATAGCCCGTAGGATAAGCAAGCCGAAGTGGCAATGGGCAGGCCACACAGCGCGAAGATCGGATGGCCGATGGGGCAAAAAGGTCCTTGAATGGAGACCACGTACTGGCAAGCGCAGTGTGGGTCGGCCACCTACGAGATGGACCGACGACCTGGTGAGGATCGCTGGATCTCGTTGGATGCAGGTGGCTACGGACCGGTCACGCTGGAGTGCGATTGGAGAGGCCTATGTTCAGCAGTGGACGTTAACAGGCTGAAATGATGATGATGATGATGACAGGCACATACGTTGCTTCTGGCCACACACTAGGATACCGTGTCGTAGTAAACAGAAACAGCGACGTCACACACATGTAAACATCTAAGATCTATTTATAGGGTGGTGGGTGGCCGAAGAGTGCCAAACGCAACCCTATTATACTCGGCGCCACGACTAAAGAGCTTTGTCCTTGAATGCGCAGTAGTCACTTTTCACAAGTGTTTGGCGCGGGGAAGTGAGGAGCGACGGGGGCGGTAGTCAGCGCCGGCACCTGATTCGTTGATCAGTCGCTTCCCGATGCCCGCACCGAAAGCACGTCTCGAAGCTTCTTGAGTACAGTCGCATACAATATTACCCAACGTTATCTTTCGCCCCGGTCGAAAATGCCGAAAAATAAAGTACTGACTAGGCAAGCTAGAAAAATGGTTTTCAACAGCAGCCTTGTTCCTTATCGCAGGATGATTTAATGGAAGGAATATCATTACTGTCAGATGATTAATATTTTTTGTGTTAAAAACAGCGGGAAGAAAAGAGTGTGCAGGACTATTACTACAAGTATCTATATTCACTAGGCCCTAGTGACTAGGGGCATTCTATGCTAGGGGGTTATTTATATATAGGTTTCAACCTTGACGTTAACAAATGTTGTCAATAGAGAGTACCTATAGTTTATTTGACACAAAGTCCATTATTTACATCGGCTAATATCCCAATCAACAAAATATCAAACAGAGAAAAAATAGAAGTGAAGAAAGTCCTGAACACTCATTCCTTCACACTAACCCTAAAAACGCACTTCGGAATTATGCCGCGACTGTACACATGCGCAGTAATCCCCGCCAGTTTCTCCGAGAGCTCTTTATTCGTGGCGCCGAGTGTACTAAGCCTGCGCTGTCCATCCGTCTGTCCCCAGGCTGTATCTCATGAACCGTGATAGTTAGCGAGATGTAATTTTCACAGATGATGATATTTCTGTTGCCGCTATAACAACAAATACTAAAAACAGGTCAAGTGCGAGTCTAAATCGCGCACGAAGGGTTCCGTACCACCGTTCAATGGAAGCGATGGTGTGGAGTGAATAGTTTGGATTTTACACAGCAAAATATTGTTTACAAAGTTATTGGTGCGGTTACTTTCACACTCCATGTACGTAACCAGGTGCATCCATAAGTTTGTATGTGGTATCGAAAGAATTGTTGTATGGGAGCCCCCTTAAATATTTCTTTTATCCTGTTTTTTAGTATTTGTTGTTATAGCGGCAACATAAATACATAATCTGTGAGAATTTCAACTCTATAGCTAGCTAGGTTCTTGAGATATAGCCTGGTGACAGACGGACGGACGGACGGACAGCGGAGTCTTAGTAATAGGGTCCCGTTTGGAACCCTTCGGGTACGGAACCCTAAAAACAAAATAAAATAAATATTTAAGGGTTGCTCGATATTGATAACGCTTGAAATATTCACAGAATATTTAGTTATATAATCACTTTCAAAATAAATAAATAAATTAAAATAAAACAAATATTTAAGCATAAAAAATATTGATTTTTTTGCGGTTTTAATAGATAATGGTACGGAACCCTACGTGCGCGAGTCCGACTCACACTTGGCCGTTTTTTTTTCTCTGCAGCCGGGTTTTGAACCCGAGACCTCTCGAGGATATGTCTTGGTAAGTTGTTATCAACCACTGCGTGGTAAAAGGTCATGTAAGTGAAAAGTATCTTTTCAGTGACGCGTACTACTATTTATCTACGTACCAAGTACCTACCTAAAATATTCTTCACACATTAACTTGCCCTCTTAAACAGAGTATACTACCTTAAATTATAATTAAGTAAATTAAGTTCGAATTTAATCGATATTGTACCCAGTGACTACTCAGTGTGCGCACCCCAACCTATTCGGACGGGAAGGCGCTGGAAATCTCAACACAGGTTTTCGCCTATCGTGGATTCCATCGATGAACCCAGCAATTTTACAGCTACCCTCTTGCGCATTCACCACTTAAATGTTTTTATTGATGTAAGTTGACGAATAAACATTTCACTATTTCATATAGTTTACTTTGAGTCACTTCCTGAGTAATCAAATGGGACGGCGCTATTGGTTGACTGACTCATTCGTAACTCCTCAGTGATTCAGTCAGTATGTACTCGGTGCCAATGTTAACTTGGCACCGAGGCATGCGTTTCGCCTCCCTCTCTCGCTCGCTCTCGCCCTCGACGCGACAGTAGGACAGTGACGGACGCTGTGAGGTCATCAGAGAGAGGTGCCAAGTTTACTTTGGCGGATAGTATTAGTAACCTGAGTTCCCATCCGGTTTAGTTTATTTCCAGTACTCAGATTGGGAAGTGGTCAATTTGGGTAGTGGTCGAACCGGGAATGGTCAAATTGGGAAGTGGTCGAATTGAGACAATGGGGTGTGGAGGGCGCAGTGTAAACTGTTTATAAGAGTGTTGGGACGCCACCTCATGGACAAAAGTTCGGACTACCGCTCTGGGGCATTTCTTATGCAGAGGATTTCATTGGCTGTGCATCTCAATGCCAGCATCGTTGGAATAGTCCCGGGACGGTTTATTCGGTTGCTTATAATTTAGATTGGATGTTTAATTGGAAAATGGTCCTAATGCGAGTGGTCCTAATGGTCCTACAGGGGCTATACTAACCAGGTGCTGTTTTTCCAGCAGGTTGCAGGGCGGCGGTCCCTGGTACTCCTGGTTCCGGCTGGACAGCGAGCGCATGCGCTCCAGGATCGCGTAATTCTCCGCACGGTTCGCTCTGTAGACGAAATGTTTATGTTAAAACATGGTTATTCTACTAGTATTTATCAAAAACAATGGGGAAGTAAACTGTCAAATTAGTTCCAAGGCGCTAAAAGTTTGTAGATAATAAACATAGAGTAGCTAAAAGAGTTTCCTTCATGGATGATATACAGAGTAAAAGTAAGTACAGAAAATGTATGCAAATTGTTTCGTTATTTAGAACTATTGTCAATATCGAGATATCCATAGTGCTTAAGATTAAACTCTTTATTGCTGTTGACAATGTTTATCAAATAACAAAGCTCAGATGAATGTAACTTTTTGTTGCTGTTGACAATGTTTATCGTGTGACAAAACTCAGATGAATGTAACTCTTTGTTGCAGTTGACAATGTTTGTCAACACAATGTTTATCAAGTTACAAACCTCAGATGAATGTAACTCTTTGTTGCAGTTGACAATGTTTGCCAACACAATGTTTATCAAGTTACAAACCTCAGATGAATGTAACTCTTTGTTGCAGTTGACAATGTTTGCCAACACAATGTTTATCAAGTTACAAACCTCAGATGAATGTAACTCTTTGTTGCAGTTGACAATGTTTGCCAACACAATGTTTATCAGGTTACAAACCTCAGATGAATGTAACTCTTTGTTGCAGTTGACAATGTTTGCCAACACAATGTTTATCAAGTTACAAACCTCAGATGAATGTAACTCTTTGTTGCAGTTGACAATGTTTGCCAACACAATGTTCATCAAGTTACAAACCTCAGATGAATGTAACTCTTTGTTGCAGTTGACAATGTTTGCCAACACAATGTTCATCAAGTTACAAACCTCAGATGAATGTAACTCTTTGTTGCAGTTGACAATGTTTGCCAACACAATGTTTATCAAGTTACAAACCTCAGATGAATGTAACTCTTTGTTGCAGTTGACAATGTTTGCCAACACAATGTTTATCAAGTTACAAACCTCAGATGAATGTAACTCTTTGTTGCAGTTGACAATGTTTGCCAACACAATGTTTATCAAGTTACAAACCTCAGATGAATGTAACTCTTTGTTGCAGTTGACAATGTTTGCCAACACAATGTTTATCAAGTGACAAACCTCAGATGAATGTAACTCTTTGTTGCAGTTGACAATGTTTGCCAACACAATGTTTATCAAGTTACAAACCTCAGATGAATGTAACTCTTTGTTGCAGTTGACAATGTTTGCCAACACAATGTTTATCAAATTACAAACCTCAGATGAATGTAACTCTTTGTTGCAGTTGACAATGTTTGCCAACACAATGTTTATCAAGTTACAAACCTCAGATGAATGTAACTCTTTGTTGCAGTTGACAATGTTTGCCAACACAATGTTTATCAAGTCACAAACCTCAGATGAATGTAACTCTTTGTTGCAGTTGACAATGTTTGCCAACACAATGTTTATCAAGTGACAAACCTCAGATGAATGTAACTCTTTGTTGCAGTTGACAATGTTTGCCAACACAATGTTTATCAAGTTACAAACCTCAGATGAATGTAACTCTTTGTTGCAGTTGACAATGTTTGCCAACACAATGTTTATCAAGTTACAAACCTCAGATGAATGTAACTCTTTGTTGCAGTTGACAATGTTTGCCAACACAATGTTTATCAAGTTACAAACCTCAGATGAATGTAACTCTTTGTTGCAGTTGACAATGTTTGCCAACACAATGTTTATCAAGTTACAAACCTCAGATGAATGTAACTCTTTGTTGCAGTTGACAATGTTTGCCAACACAATGTTTATCAAGTTACAAACCTCAGATGAATGTAACTCTTTGTTGCAGTTGACAATGTTTGCCAACACAATGTTTATCAAGTTACAAACCTCAGATGAATGTAACTCTTTGTTGCAGTTGACAATGTTTGCCAACACAATGTTTATCAAATTACAAACCTCAGATGAATGTAACTCTTTGTTGCAGTTGACAATGTTTGCCAACACAATGTTTATCAAGTTACAAACCTCAGATGAATGTAACTCTTTGTTGCAGTTGACAATGTTTGCCAACACAATGTTTATCAAGTTACAAACCTCAGATGAATGTAACTCTTTGTTGCAGTTGACAATGTTTGCCAACACAATGTTTATCAAGTGACAAACCTCAGATGAATGTAACTCTTTGTTGCAGTTGACAATGTTTGCCAACACAATGTTTATCAAGTTACAAACCTCAGATGAATGTAACTCTTTGTTGCAGTTGACAATGTTTGCCAACACAATGTTTATCAGGTTACAAACCTCAGATGAATGTAACTCTTTGTTGCTGTTGACAATTTGTCTCAAGTCACAAACCTCAGATGAAGGTAACTCTTTGTTGCTGTTGACAATGTTTATCAAGTTACAAACCTCAGATGAATGTAACTCTTTGTTGCAGTTGACAATGTTTGCCAACACAATGTTTATCAGGTTACAAACCTCAGATGAATGTAACTCTTTGTTGCTGTTGACAATTTGTCTCAAGTCACAAACCTCAGATGAAGGAACTCTTTGTTGCTGTTGACAATGTTTATCAAGTTACAAACCTCAGATGAAGGTAACTCTTTGTTGCTGTTGACAATGTTTATCAAGTTATAAACCACAGATGAATGTAACTCTTTGTTGCTGTTGACAATGTTTATCAAATCACATACCTCAGATGAATGACACTATTTTGTGTAACAAACATACAGTGCCCTCTACCAAAAAAAATTACGTAATCTTCCACATTGTGGCGATAGTTTTAAATCGACCAGCCCCCTTATTCTCTATCTTCAACTTTAATTCCATCCCATTCAAATTGACGTTTCATCAAATTATTTATCCAATGGGATTTATCCAACAAATCGCCATCGAACGGTTGCCGGTTGCATACCGGTTGGATAAATATACATCGGGAGAGTAAAAAAATGTCGGGCGTCACTCCGCTTTATTTCGGTTATTCAGTCCTTGTGTTAATTGTTTTTCTCAGATTAAAAGCAAATGCTTAAAAACACACCTTTAACTGTTGTAGAGATAAACTACGATACTCGCCGGCAAGGAGTGGAGGGGCGCGCCGTGTTATCGTTGTTTAGCTCTACTGTTGGCGCCAAGTGTCTTTCGCTCTGAGCGTGCTGTCATCTCCCTCTCTCACCCCACTTTACCCCATGGCAGAAATAGCTCAGAGCCAAAGAACTTGGCGTGGCCTGCAACTCACCTCCGAATCTCCTCTTTCTCCTGCTCGCTCATGTTATTGTAGGCCTGCATCTTGTGGCTGAACGTGTCGCTACCGCGCGGCGCCAGGTCGTACACCCCCTCCGCGTCCCCACCCGGCCCCGCCATGTCGTCCCCCAGACTCCCGTTCTCCACAACGTCCCCGTTGAGCACTTTCACTGATGATTTACTCTGGCTTTCGGATTTACTCTGGTCGCTTAGATCGTCGGTTTTCAGAGACGTTTGGCTGCCATTGCAGTTTGTTAATTCGCCAGTTTTGTCGATTGATTCGTTGGCCTGGCTGGAGGTATCGTGGTCGTAGCCATTGGTCAAGTCGTTCATGCTTTTGTTCTTGTTGGGGGTGAGGTCCAGAACTGCGAGTTCGTCTTCTGATATCGGTTGGAGGAGTTGGATGAGGTACTCTTTCGCTTTGCAGAATTCCACTTCGGTGTTGCCCGAGCGGACGTGTTCTGGGAATGAAATTGAATTGTTATATTCCGAAACAATATTTCTTACAATTACAGGCTTAACTTTTAACTGTGCCTCTGCCTCTTGGAATGGAAAATTATATGTATATGTCATTCGATTTCAGAAAATAAATTGTTATTATACATTCTTACATGGCTTTAAGCCTAATATTGAGTAGCATAGCATACTTGACTTCCTTTTCGGTGCTGTCAATCAGTCAGTCATAGTGTCACGCCTTTCTCCTATACGGGGTGGCAGAGGCACAATTGTGCCCACTTTGAACCAGTTATTCAATACTCCATTTTGCGTGACAGGGGGCTAGCCCATCGCCGCAGCTGTTATGTAATGAAGGTTTCCTCACGATGTTTGCCTACTAAGATAAATTACCGATAAATTAATTATCCCATTGGCACATGGTCAGGAATAGAACCTGCATCTCCTGTGTGAGAAGCAAGCGTGAAACCTGTTAGACCACGGAGCTCTTTCCGGTACTGTTTGGGGCTAAATTCGTCGCACCGGAAAGGAAGCCAAGTATGCTACTCAATATTAGGCTTAAAGTCATTTAACGTCAGGTATAATAAATGAAATCACTAGTGACCAACATCAGGGCCAAGTAAGCCAAGTAATATTTCCATTATCTTTCCTATGTATAAAACTGTTCTAACATTGCGTTATACAGAAAAAAATGAAATTTAAAATCACATGTAGGTACCTAATAGTGCGTCGTGTACAAAGATATACTGCTCCTCAGTCTGCACCAGGTGGTTGCGCTGCGTGCGCGCACGACATAGAAACCCAAGCGGAGAGAGAGTCCCGGTCAGCTTCAGCTGGTTAAGCTGCGCGTCGAGCACTATGTACGTGCCAGTGCGGCCGACGCCAGCGCTGGAAAGGAGATATTGATTAACGAGAGAAAGAAGGCGGAAGAAATGAGAGTGTACACATGTACTCTCAGTTCTTGCCTACAGTGTACAAGCCGGTATTTGCGGCTTACAAGCCGTTACCTGCAGTATACAAGCCGTTACCTACATTACATAAGCCGTCACCTGCAGTATACAAGCAGTTACCTGTAGTCTACAAGCCGTTACCTGCAGTATACAAGCCGTTACCTACATTACATAAGCCGTCACCTGCAGTATACAAGCAGTTACCTGTAGTCTACAAGCCGTTACCTGCAGTATACAAGCCGTTACCTGTAGTCTACGAGCCGTTACCTGCAGTGCACGAGCACGGTGCTCGGGTCGGCGGCGGCGGCGCGCACGAACGGCAGCACGGCGAGCGGGTGCCGCGGCGTGCCGTGGTCGGGCCACACCGTGTAGTGGTACTGCGTGAGGGTGCGCGGGGCGGGGGGGCTGGCCGAGCCGGGGGACACGATCTGCGGGCAACACGGAGGTTTCAGAGCCCCGACCCGAATAGTTAGGCATCAACAATGACAAAGATCGAAAATCCAGACTTGCTTACTTTTTCGATGCGACAATATTCGTGGCCTGGGCTCCGAACACGCGTATGAGATAATTTATTTTTAAATAGACAAGAAACAGTCGCGGTGACTAAAAACAGTGAGGTCGCTCACATGTTATTATATTAAATATCCATAATCCAATTTATTCTTCCTTGGCCCGGGAGGCCTTTCTCCAGCAGTGGGATAAGGACACTATTTACACACATTGATCTAGCCCCAAACTAGGATTCCCTGTATCTTGGGTACTAGACAACGATACACATACTTATATAGATACATATTATTGGGAAACCAAACACTAGAAATAATACGCGTGCTGCTTCGTGCTGCACGTGTTTAAATTAACTACTCAAAACCCGAGGGTAGTGGGGACGGATCGCGATTTTGAATGGTAATAAAATTTAAAACCTATAACGGAAAAGCGGCGTTAGCTAACGCCGGTGGTAACTGAGGGGTTAAATCTTATTTTAATACACTTCAGGGTAACATCGTATGAGACGTTCTACAAGACAGTAAAAAGAGTTTAGTAGAATGTAAACATGCACGTTACCTTGACAGCTCTCATGTGCCGCACCGTGTACAGCGCGCGCACGTCTTCATGCAGCAAGGTAACGCGGATGCCTCCGTGCTCGGCCGTGCTGCCCAGTCCGCCGGCCGGCCAGTACATGTCGCATTTGCGCTGCAATCAAATAACTATGATAACAGTTTTGCTCTGAACTCAAAGAGTACCAACGCCATCTTAGTCTAGTGTTTCTATGTGTCCATCCGTGTTTGCTCTATTTCGATACGGATTCTAAGGTGGCGTGCCATTCACGGATCGGATTATTTAGCCACGAGCGGCGGTGCCCTTCTCAAACACACGCTGCTTGAGCCATCTTTCAAGACGTAAGATGCCACTCACACGTCTCAAGGCCGGTAAAACCGTTTGCGACTGTGCGAAGTATACAATAATATATATAATCGCTTAAGTGCCTAATCATCATCAGATGGCAAGAACCACAGAATCCTCGTGTCACTCAATTTCTCGAGATATTCCACAAATCTTGTGGATTTTCTGGTTTAATTTAGCACAAGCGACTTACCCGTCCCCTCTCCACCAGATTGGTGATCATGACGACAGTGGTAACGTTGTGTTGCCAGATCATCCGCCAGAATGAACCGAGCGTGGCCGGCGTGGGGCCCTGCGTCGCGATGTAGCGGCGGCGCCAGACTAGCCACTCCAGCTTCACTCGTGTCGGGACGCCGTCTGAGAACAATTGATTCTCCGTTTTTATTTGTATAGTGTTTGGAGTTCCTTTCCTTTATCAAAAGGGGTTTTCCTACGTGGTGTTGAATCTATACCTTGTTGCCCCGCCGTAACCTTTGATCGAAACACTAGCATCTTACCGTAGCAGCGGACTTGCGGCTGGGCGTGGGTAGATTGTTATGCAGGGTGTTGATCTGTAAAGTTACGCCGATCTCAGGGGTGATTATATACACGACACTGAAGCTAAAAAAAATATAAAAAAAAATATTCTTTTTTTAGTCAAAAATACTTTAAAATCATGAAATTGTGGTTCACCAAATAGTCATTCGGAGCGGGGCATGGCGCGGGGCGCGGGGGAGGGTCTGCGCTCGCGCGGCGGCGCGGAGCCAGCGTCAGCCAGTCTCCGAGCTACCGCGACGACGACTGCGCGTCACTCGTGTCCACAAATTACCTACCCTTACTGCTAATTTTCGCGCGCGCGCCACTCCGTGATAATGGAAACGGCTGAGTTAAACAATCGTGATATGTTCGATCTAATAAACATTTACTTTACGAATGGACAAAACGAACAACAAAGTGTATGGTAGGCACGACGAGTTTAACAATGCCGAAATGCTTAAACAAGCGATAGTGCAAGCTTTCGAAACCGTGCGTGCCAATCCAGCAGTTTTAGCTCGTCTAACAGACAATTTGAGACGACGGGCAACGGTGTGCATTGTACAAGGTGGTGGACACTTTGAACATGTTTTAAAATTAGGCACTAATCAGTGATAATCAATAAGTAAATCGATCGATTAATCAATCATTCAATCAATCAGTGATTCAATCAATCAATCAATGTAAATGTTGATTTTGTACGTCATGGACAAAACCAAAACCTTGATCCGTACAGTAAAGTGTAGTGCAGTGCAACTTTAGTGCGCGTTTGTTGTTTGGTGGTGCCCGCACTTTGCGGGTATTTCAGGACAAATTGAATATGGTAAGTTATTAATAAAAAAAATACTAGGAGACATTTAAACAATTTTGTAGTCACTAGCAATATGTAAACTATCGACCCTGAGTCGGGCCTAACTTTACAAATCTACACCCTGTATAGTTATCGACTTAGATCTACCGATTACGGCTGCTCCGAATTGTCCCCGGACTGGAAGTGTCTTATTTATTCGGTAATAAATTCGTGCGTTTATTTATTATATCGTTCATTACGCAGACGCAGACCTGGTCTAGTTGCGGCTGCTCCGAGTCACTGTCGGAGTCCACTAAGTTCTCTGAATCCACCGATCTCATTCATTTATTCATTAATTTACTTACCGATATCGACGTAGACCTGGTTGGTTGCGGCAGCTCCGAGTCAGTGTCGGAGTGCTCCGAGTTCTCCTCCGACACCACCGTTCTCATTCATTCGTTCACTCAATTACCGATATCGACGTAGACCTGGTCGAGTTACGGCTGCTCCGATTCGTCCGAATTATCCTTATTGCCATTCTCATTCATGCTCACCGATATCGATTTAAACCTGGTCGAGTTGAGGGTGCTCCGAGTCACTGTCGGAGTCCTGCGACATCTGAACACGCTCCAAATTGTCCAATCCCTCAGTCTACACCACCGTGATGGCTATTTATTTAGTTAGCCTCCGACCCCACCATTATCATTCGTTCGTTCACTCACTCACCGATATCGACGTAGACCTGGTCGAGTTGATGGTGCTCCGAGTCACTGTCGGAGTCTTCTAAGTTGTCCTCCGACTCCACCATTCTCAATCGATCGTTCACTCACTCACCGATATCGACGTGGAGTTGCGGCTGCTCCGTCTGAATTCTCCTCCGGCATAACCATTCTTATTCATTCATTCACTCGCCTATATCGACGTAGACCTGGTTGAGTTCTAGCTGCTCCGAGTCACAGTCGGTTTCGTCAGAATTATCCCCCGACATTGCCATTCTCATTCATTCATCACAAATATCGATGTGGACCTGGTCGAGTTGCGGCTGCTCCGAGTCATTGGCGGAGTTCTCTGAGTTCTCTGAATCCATCGTTCTCATTCAATTTATTCATTAATTTACTCACCGATATCGACGTAGACCTGGTCCGAATCCCTTATTCTTATTCATTCATTTATTCATTCATTAACCGATATCGACGTAGACCTGGTCGAGTTGCGGATGCTCCGAGTCACTGTCGGAGTCCTCCGAGTTCTCCTCCGACTCAACCATTCTCATTCATTCGTTCACTCACCGATATGGACGTAGACCTGGCCGAGCTGTGGCTGCTCCGAGTCTCTTTCGGATTCCTCCAAATTCTCCTCCGACTTTACCATTCTCATTCTTTCATTCACTCACCGATATCGACGTAGAGCTGGTCGAGTTGCGGCTACTCCGGGTCACTTTCGGAGTCCTCTCGAGTTCTCCGAATCCACCGTTTTCATTCATTTATTCACCGATATCGACGTAGACCTGGTCGAGTTGCGGCAGCTCTGAGTCACTGTCGGAATGCTCCGAGGTCTCCTGCGAATCCACCATTCTCATGCAATCGTTCATTCATTCACCCACCGATATCGACGTAGACCTGGTCGAGTTGCGGCTGCTCTGAGTCACTATCCGAGTCCTCCGAGTTGTCCTCGGACTCCACGATGCCGCTGAACTCGATGTTGAGGAACGCTGACTCGATGCCCTCCGTGAGGTTCGGCGGTGGCTTGGCGGGTCTTGCTGACGGTTGTCTGTGGATGATAATACGTTAACTATGGTATCCTGAGTGCAGAGAGGGATTCAAGCTCGAGTGCGAAGTGGTGGATTTGTACTATTGATTGATATTGACAGAGCGACGGCAAAGGTAAAGCTAAACGGCATACGACTTTGAATTTAGCGTGGGCGTAATCGCAGCCGTAAGAGTGCTTTCACATTATGGCGGCTGTCGCGCGGTTGCCGTTCGACAGCCGCACATGCCTTCACACTACACTTTAATGCGCGACAAGGGGTGGCACGCTTCATTTCACCAATGGATACCAACGGGAAAATATAATTGTTGCTGTTGCTTCTCATAGTTGTCTGTCATTTGTTAAGTAAGGAAAAAGTGCTTAGGCGCGCTTCCAACACAACTGGAAAACAGCCGCTTCTCACCAGCGCGCGAAACATCTCGCTGCATAGTGTGAAAGAGCACTTAAGTACTCACCTAGAATCAGTAGTTTAGCAAGAGATACAACACCATGTGTGATACATTTGTTTCCATCCTGTGATATAAACGTTTTCTGAACTGAACTGAACAATACCTTCGATTCCAACCATCATTTTGCTCACCTCGAAGGCCGATTACGATTCTCCAGCTTTCGTTTAATATACTTGATCCTCTCCGCATCCAGCGACGGTAGCATGCCGTCAATAAAGTTTGCGTTAACGTAGTCGCAAGCGGAGACGTGTGCGGCCGCGCCGCCTACGCATCCGAGCGCACCGCAGCGCCCGCCCGCGGATACGCAGACTCGGGAGTGGTCGTCTGGGGATCGAATGAAACGTATCGATCTTTTAAATATACTTCAACAGTGTAATATTATAGTAGCGATTAACTACGATAAGATGCCACACCCCTTCACTACTTCATAGGTACGTTGTCACGCTCACTCGCGTCGTAAGTACGCTCGTTGTCTCGCCGACAAGTAGCGCAGGGGCGCGGCATGATATCGTAGTTTATCTCAATCTGAGCTTCAACTCAAGGTGGCGCGCGGCGCTATATGACACAGTAACTGCATTTGCGCGCACGGACGACTGCCGCGTCACTGTCACACAAATCGACGCTGTATATTTACAAGCACATGCTCACCGCTCGCCAAGATGAGTTGAAGTATCTGTACCATTTGAATCTATCTATCTATATATCTATCTATGTATCCAGCCTATGTATCAAGTAAAGATCTTCCCTTCATTTCGCTATTTATTGCAGTTCTGGGCTAATGTCATCCCCTGAATCACATCCTCATTATAGCTTTAGAATTTATATTATTTATTATTATTTTTAACCCATGATGTCCCCAGAGCTGGCCTCTCTCCGCTTTTCCCACTTTTGGCGATCCTGAGCAGTCAACCACTAGGCTCAACCCCCCATCTCCTCCTGAGTCGACCACGCTTCTTCTTATCATTTATTGGAACCCATTCAGTGGCTCTCTTGGCCCAAAGTTTCGGAAGCGTTCGAGCAACGTGGCCGGCGCAGTCCCACTCCAGTTGGGTAGTCTTCCGAGCTACGTCGATAATTTCTGTCTTAGAGCGCAATCAGTGTTCCGGACGCGGTCTAAAAGCTGGACTTCGAGAATGTTGCGCTCCACGTTTCTCTGGCAACCCCTTATTTTGGACTTTTGCACGTCCTTTAGAACCTTAAGAATACAATAAATTCAAAGGCCCAACAATGTTTTACAATTATTGTATTGAGTATCTGTTTCTTAAGCTAAACGAGGCTAAGGATCAGTAAAATGAGAAACATTTTCTCTTTAAATGAATTCCTATAGGTGACAGGCAGTTTAATATCGCCGATATGTAAAAGATAGTCACTAATAATGTGTAACCGTGTACTCACAAGCAGTGATGTTGAGGTACCGGTTCTTGAGCCGGTTCTCGGGGCGGTGGCTGTGGTGGCTGGTGTGCGCAAGCGCAGCCGACTTGGACACCACGATCTCGTATTCCTTGCTGTGGATTACGAACACAAAGTGTAAGTATTTACTATTTGCTGAAATCTCCTTCTAACCCAATCACTGCCTCTGCTCTACTAACGACATCTCATTTGACTAAGCCTGAGTTTGAGTGCCGGCCGAAAAGTGAGTCTCAAAAAATAATTACTTGAAGGTCGGTTGAGGTGAGGCAATGTAGAGTATACCGTCATATGTAACTCACGTATATGTATATATATATATCGCTGAAATGGGCAAATTGCAGGTAGAAAGTATATACCGGGGACATGGTTACCAGTGACACCTAACGATAACTGCTTCACACACACAAAGGGGTTGTTTTTAGACCGTGTACTACACAAGCTAATGCCCGCTCAATGTGTAGCGACCTGGATATAGCAAGGAGGTCTGACTCCTGGGCAAGGGCAATATCCATTTTTTTCCCCTCCAACAAAAAACCCGTCGTATCTAGAGAGCTCTATTAATATATGATGTTTAATATTTATGCTTCGGAACGCACCTTTTTTTTGTTGCGCGATCGGACCGCGAGTGATCGGAACGGAACTAGCTAGCTGTCACTTGCATAGAAACGAAATGACGAGTTAGAGGTTAACTTTGGCACATGGGTAATTTGTCGGCGTCAGGCATTCGGGCCTTGGCTGTATGTTATTTGTAATAATTGTCTACCACAGGTATCGGGCCTGGTCGGAATGTTAATTGTAATAATCACGGAACAATCGTCGGGAAATAAGTAGATTTCACGTCATCGGAGTGAGTGCTTCGTGCTGTGAAAGGTTGAAGTGATTCGGTGATCAATTCGTCGCGTTCGGATAGCGACCCTTGTGTCGGCAAGCATCATGACGGCGACAGTAGCGGGCTGCGACGAGAGTAAGATTCGACTCCCCTCACCCCCCACCCTGGTGTTCCTCACCCCGTATTCCTGCCTCGAATTGAGCTTTCGGATGCCGGTCCACGGCGACAAGGTCAGTACTGCTTTGTGACATTCCAATGAAAAACAACCCTACCAAGATTCCACCCGCTTTCGGTTAAGGCGTGGAATTTAATCATATTAAATGTAAAAAAAAATAAGTAGCCCATTAATGTTCCTACCGATGGACATGGGCCTTTATTCTTATACCTCAATGTATTATTCACGACGGACGGAATTGAACCGAGGCGGAATATGCGTTTGGGGTAGAGGTTGTTTGTGTGTGTATGTGTGTCTGTCACCATTTACTGAGAAACCAACTAGACCATTTTGATGCTTTTTTTACATTAAACGGCTATAATTTAAGAGCACGTTCGTAGATATATTTTACGGTTGTGGACCACCAGGGAGCGCAGCTAGTCTCAGAACATATTTAGCCATTTTCGATGCGGTTTTTTGCATAACCTATGTATTAGCCTGAGGTTTCATTAATTTCTCAGATGTGTTTCAAATGTTTAATAGATAGTTATGTACCTGAAGCCCAGATCGGAGTCTCTGTGCAAGTGTGCGACATGCTCGACGAAGCTGCGGCTCTGTCGCGCGGGGTGCTGCGGCGCCGACATGCGCGGCGGGCGCGCCGGGGCCGCGGGGGGCGGCACGGCGGTGGGGGGCGCCGCTGCGGGGGAGGGGAGAATAAGCACAGGCCCCGCCAGGAGTAACCTCTCTCTCTCGCCCATCTCTCTTGACCATGAGCCGCTACCCTTGCAGGCGGCGTCTTCTGAAAAGCCCGTGGGGTGCAACGTTGTGCCTCCACGGGCTTTTCGGAACTTCGAACCGCTCAAAAAGCCAGAGCGCTACAGCGCGACGCTGCTTTGTACCACACGGAGATTTTCAGCGCTCACTATGACAATTCGTCGTCTGAATAGCCCGTGGGGTACAATGCGTTACCCATGCATTAGGCATGAAAGAGAAATCGGATTACTGCACCAAGCGCGTGCGGTGTGACGCCAATGAGAAACTGGTTTAGTAAAATGACAAAAACAAAGTTTGTATGTAACTGCTGGTTGGTTGCCAAATAAGCAAAAAAAAGATTCTTTGAAATAACATGGGATCGCCTCGCTCTACTCCGCTTCGCTCGGCTCCAGATAGTACATAAAGTTGTAACCTAACATAACCTAACTTTAGTATTTGGACAGAAAGCGACCTACAGCAACCAATTTGGGGCTTCAGGGACGACACCAGAGCCACTAGGCTGCCGCTCTAGTTCTGCCGAGGGAATTTAATATCATAGTTGTCTGGCCAAACGCGACTGCGACCATGGAGTTTTTATTTTGTATGAATAGCATGTTACACTAAACTAAGTTACACGAAGAGAAATATGTTTGTTTGCAAGTCAAACTGTGTACGTTAATTGTTGGGGACTCAAAAGCTCCTTACAGTATTTTTCCTACACAATTTAAGCAAAAATAACTATAGAAAAAACCGATTTCATTGGCACCTAATCTCGAAAACTCATTGCAGATCGCGCTGGTGTGATTGGAGGCTGTATATGTGGTGTTCTTGCACCTCACCTCAGATGAATGAAACTCTTTGCCTCCAACTTCGCCAGCACCACCACGCTGGAGCAAAGGCTTAATTTGATTAGCAATCTTGAAGCAATCGTTTCCAAATCCATTAAATACCTAGAATTGAGTAGCAATGGTGGTAATCTGCAGTCAACACCATCAGTTCAGCTTGCCCAAGTCATGCTTCCCGAGAACTGCAGCTTCCAAATGCACGAGATACTATACAAAATGCCCAAACTGCTATAGGTGTGCATTTCTTACTTGAAGAGTTCCTTCGATTTCTCCATAATACCATAAGGTCCTGATTGACGTTGATAAATTGTTGAGAAACTCTCCTGGTACGTAACCATCACAACCACTTTACCATGTGCATTATATGACGAGAGCACATTACTTAGCAACCGTAATAAAGTAGCCACATCGGTACCCGTGTGATACCCAGTATTTAACAGTTACGGTGACCATCTGTGGTCTTCATCGTCAGTTCTGCTTAACAAAATTATGGTTCCTGAGAGTAAATAGATCTGCCTTTAATATTTAAAGAGTTCTATGCAGGCCAACGCCTGGGTACAGGCGTAGCAGTTATTATTGTATAAATTTAGCAATCTCTTATACCTAATGCCCACTTACTTACACCGACTACTAGTGAACAGAACCGAACCATATCAGTGTTCTACTTTTGTATAACTTGATAATAAACGTCAGTTATAAAACGGCTAGTGTTTAAATGATTACCAAAAAATTCGAAAATGTACTACCGATAAATTCGAAATGACTGTTAGAATTAGTAAATGATCACCAAATTGTGTTTGGATAAATGATCACCAAACTTCTTATTATGTTTTGTGTGCTTAAGTTTCTGTTTTGAGTATTTTTTGTTGTTCTTACATGGTCAACCTAACACGAAAGATAAGGAGGCTTCACTTCCCTCATCCCCTTTACCCTTCACCTAAGCTACCGCAGTATTTTGCCCTGATATTTTCTGCAACTTTTGGTGATCATGATAAGGCAAAATATTTTTTTCTTACCCATTTTGGGTAAGAAAAAAATATTTTGGTGATCATTATATTTGTTGCCTTATAAAACTAGCTGGCATTAACTACAACTATCAACCCCTAACGAATTAATACATCCCTTCATCAGATCCTGACCTGGTGGCAATGGGACCAATCGGAAGGTAAACCCTCTCGAACCAAAAATAGTTCTCCAAATCGGGTCTATCCATCTTGGAGATATCGCTGAACATACATAAAAAGCAAACATAAACGATCCCGGCGAGCTGAGAACCTCCTCCTTTTTTGAACTTGGTTGAAAAATAAATAATTCAAATCCGTCCAGCCATTTACGTTTTTTTGCGAGACTAGCGAAGATAAACATAAAATAATATTCATGTGTATATTACATGCACAAACATTGCTTCTGGGAATATGTATATACATACCGGTCTTCTTATACGAGTGTAGAGGCGCACGCGCAGCCCTCTCTCCGCCCTCCTCCAGGTAGTTGTAGGCGGCGCTGATGCACTTGCTGACCCGCGAGCGACATCTGCCGGCAAAACGACGCAACTTAGTAAATAAGCAAGCAACGGGGAAGAAAACTGTCAAAGTTTCACGGAGAGGGTGCTTAGTGTTTTAAGCAAAGAGTTTCGTTCATCTGAGGTTTAAAATTAATCACAGAGTAAGAAAGTAAAGCAATTTTTGTGCAAACAGTTTCATTAATCAGAGAATTGATGATCCACCTGTGCTGAAACCTAAATAAAAGGGTTCAGGTACCATTATTTCTCAAATCCACAAAAGTAAGAAACTGGCTTTAGTTGACATGTGACTTGTTGCAAACACGCAGTACCCTCTACCAAAAAGTTTTGGGTAATATTATTGTGTTTTGTATTCTCAAAACGTGGACGCAAATGTTTTGTTGCCTCTCCATATGGGAAAATATGTGACACCATGTTTATTTCCTTTGTTTTCGTGTTCCCAATGGTCCCAATGGTGGTCGAAGCAGCAGGAACACCACCGGAGCCATCTTCAGCAAAATTTGAGAAGCCAGGTGTTGAAAGAAAGACAAAACAGTGAACATTGCCTAGCAAAACATTGAGGCAGTAAAATTTAGAAACCTCAAACCACATAACAGGCACACGAAGACTGGGCTGCCTTTCACAACACGTTACCTGCAATACACTGCTGCTACGGTCAACGCGGCCAACAAAGCGAGGGGCAAGGCTGCCAGCAAAGCGACCGAGCTGCCGCTGTCGTCAGAGTTCGACGCCCTGCCCTCGTGGTGCGCCGAACACCATTCACTCGATATCTCCTGGGAAACATAAGCATTTACGTGTTACTACAGAAAGTAAAAAGTCTCTTCAAATCAAACGTCGATTTTTTTAAATATGTCATACAAAAAGTTTTATTTTTTTTGTAGCAAGGCCATTACATGCGGGCTCATTTATTGCTTCTTGCCATACAATAGGATACACAGAGCGAGCAACACCAATGTTAGTCGATACTCAACAACAAGTCGCTCTACAGCCCTGTCTTAGTCAGCAAAACGGCGGCCAATGGGGATTCAAACTCAGTGCGAATCTTCAGGTGTCAAAACCAACTAACTAAGGCACTAAACTAGTAACCTTGAATTCGACAGCTCTTGTTTGGTAGCCATAGATTCCCTTTTCAGATACACTTTTTTAATTAGTTTAATTAATTTCGATGTATGGCCTCCAGCGTTTAGCGCATTAGTTCCACGAAGAGGGCTAAGTTTAGTGACAAACACAGTAAGTAAGTTAAGCAAAGAGTTTCGAATCAGAGAAATTAATTGTCGATATCCATAGATTGCTTTTGGCAATGGTTGACATGTGACATACACCCAGTACCCTTCACCAAAGTTCTACGTAATCTTCCCTATTTAGTATTTCGGTAAAGTTAGGTTATTGATATCGATTTCATACATACACAAACAAATAGCGTCACGCCTTTTCCCATACGGTGTTGCAATGACACAGTAATGCCGACGTATAGCCAGATTTTCACCGATCCATTTTGGCATGGAGCTAGCTCGTCGCCGCAGCTATGAAGTTAAGAATAGCCTATTAATAAAAGCCTATTTAACCACACGTGGTTACCTCAGGCGCGGATTCTGTCCCGTTGACGAGGGCGGGCGGCGGGCGCACCACAGACTGCGTCACGGCGTAGATCTTCACCTCGTAGACCGTCACGTTCCAGAGTTCGGCGACCTGGCGGTGCGAGAATGTTGTCTAATGTGAGGGACATATCAACAAATAATGTGAATTAAATCATGTGAACGAATGACAGTATTTTTGTGTATGTTTTAATTATTCAATGATAGAATGAGTGTGAATGAAAGAATATATAAATAGGTTTGAAAGAATGATTAATTGACTGAACGAATATTATCTATCTGTCGTAGCTATATCGTAGAATTTGATTATTGCGTGGAATAGCCAACCATGGATTGACTATATCATGAAATAGCCATCCATGGATGGACTATATCATGAAATGGTCTACCATTTGATGAAATATCAATTATTTCATGAAATTATCAGAAAGGGTTTATTTCACGAAAACATGTCTTTTAAAAGCATTTGTATTTGTTTTTTTTTGTGTTTTACATGTCGTCGTAACACGAACACTAATCGGGGGCTTCGCTACGCTCGCCCCCTTTAGTCTTTACCTAAGCTACCGCAGTGTTTTACCCTAAAATATTTCTTCGTTCAGTGAAAGTTCTAATGCAACCATGGTTGACTATATCATGATATAGTCAATTATACGATATTGTTACGACATATCTAAGCAAATGCAGCACTTACAATGCTGATGGTGGTCTCGATCTCCTGACTACTAGTGGGCAGCGTGAGTCGTGTCCGCGGTTGTAGCTCGGGTAACTTCCGGAGTGTCACGACGTATTGGTCGAGTGTGTTGTCGTAGAGGAGCGGCTGCCGCCATTGCAGGTAGAGGCGGCCTGGAATAACGGTTGGGAGATTAAAACAAACGTAATTCTTTGTTTAATTAATGCGTGCGAGCATTTTTACGCATGTGGCCCAGCGGTATTCGCACATCTGAAACCGAGACGAGCCGACTTGCCGAGACGGGTACTAAAGGTACGGGTGACGGTTTCTGTGGCATTTGTTTCGGGCGCTTCCTTGTTTCGCTACTCGGTGTTAGTAGCTATGCCAGAGGCCAGAGGTATCGTTAAGATATTAGAAAGAGTGTAGGGCCGAGGATGGAACCTAGTGGAACCCCTGCCGGAACGGGATGCAAGTCGGATGTTTTATCGTCTTATTTACCCTGAAGTGACGATTATGGAGGTACGCCTGAACAATTTTTGTAAGATCTAGATGTACGCCGATGACTAAAAGGTTGTGTAAGCTTCATGCCAGACGGCATCAAATGCTTTCTCAATATCCAGAAGAATCATTCCTGTACAGTTGCTGGTGTTTATGTAATGCAGAATATGCTTAAACACTAGTTGTTGAATGTTTGAGTGACCGCTGCGGGATCCAAACTGATCGTTCTTTTACAGTTGATGCACTTATTGAGACGGACTCTGATGGTGCGCTCCAGTTATTTGCCGAGAGTTGGTGAGAAGCTGATTGGTTGGTAATTTGATGGTATAGTATAATCTTAGCCTGTTTTTTAAGTGTTATCACTTTCACAGGTATCATCACTTTGGCAGTTTTCCAGTACCCGAGTATTAAGCAGCCATTAATGATTTTAGTGAGGAGGGCTACATATCTGGCTGGCAGAGAGACTGGGTGACGTAATGATTGTTTATGCTGTTCATTTAGGAAGTTAGATCATTGACTACTCGATTTTCTGAAACAGGCCAGTCCAGCGTGAAGCACATATTTTCAAAAAAAGCTTCAGCCAGCTCGTTGCATTGTTCCTGGGTGTGTTTGTAATAGAACCATCTTTTTTGATCAATGGAGGCATGGTCTTTTGTTTTGTTTTCAGCGATTTAACAACCCTCCAGAGATCAACAATAGGGTTATCCACGTTGGAGAGCTTCTTTCTCCACTCAACATCATAGAATTTTATTATAGCAATTTTATTCTAGTTTGGAGACCATTTATGTTCAGACTTATCTCTTTGCGAATGACAATCAGGTCAGCAAGTGCCACTTGTGATGACAAGTCAACTAATTCGCCGATTTGAGTAGGGAAACCATTAGGATTTCACTGCATGATGCGTAATTTATTTTTTTTAGACATATTTACCCAAATGAGAAACAATGAGTTAACTTTATCTAACATGGTTTCACAGGATACAAATTCCCATTTGAAGCGCTTGATAATGATCCTCTGATTCTTGTTTCTCTGGTCTCTGGTGAGTATCTAAGGGTTCATGTATTTTAATAGTAGAGTTTATGTAGTTTTCTGATTTGCCACTGGCCCAATATCAGCCCAAGATCGTCCGTCATTCGGATGAACTGCAGCTTTCCTTGGGCCTTATGTTGAAGAGCTTTCTTGATGTCAATTTGTTGAAGATACTTTAGTCATTCCGTGACCTGGCGATAATTTGTTGGATGGGTCTCGTTACAATTGCAACAAAGTGCTGGGGTTGTGCGGTCTTTCTTAGTGCAATCTTTTGTCACGTGAGGTTCTATTCATTTAAAACATCTCTCGGTTAGGTCGCAGTTTTTTAATGCATGGCCAAATTATTGCCATCGATAGCACTGGTTACATTATTAGGTTTGTACTTCTGCAATTGTATTATATAGCATTTACACAAATAATTCACTTGACGAAACTTGACGCTATCGGTCCTAGGTGGTAGTTGGATTAGTATTGGTGGAAACGTAGATTCCTCTCCAGAGGTTCGCTTTAGTTAGGTGATGACAGCGTTCTGGAATCCGAGAGAACTTCTTCCTTACTAGTATAAGTGTGAAGGACACATTATCTTTCGTAAGTCCATCTTTTATAGGCTAGTGATCTTAATTAGTGTACCAAATAATTGCTACTTTTCCATGTAAGCTTTTTTTATATTTTATTTAAGTTAAGCGTGTGATGATATCATTGATACTACAGATTGGTGGGTCCAACCTTCCTTTAATTCAATAAATATGGGTGCAACCTCACTGGATCTGGTCCTCTTGTTGCTTGCGGATGGTACTGGCGTATCAGCTAAGCTGTTGTTCTCGACGTCATCTGCAAGATCTTTGTAGCGGTTTCTAAGCGGGATGTTCTGGTTGGCAGTTAGCGTGTGCGCTTGCGTTATCACTTCGGTATACTCCAGGTATTTCAATGGGTAACATATTGTGTTACTTTTGCCGCAAGGGTTTCAGTAGATGAGGTAAGGATCTCATCTCAAGCGTGCGTGACCACTTGACCACAGACGTTCATTATTAAAAATACACCGTATGGCATTTTTTCATACGATGTGGCAGAAGCACAAATGTGCCCACGTTTAGCCAGTTTTTCAATTATTTCGTTCGTTATTATGTTATTTATTTATTTATTATCTTTGGTACACAAAACAGCATTGAAGATAATACACTAAAATATGACATGACAACGGGTGAAAGGCTGTCTTCAGAGCCAAAAATATGTGTACACAGCATGTTATAAAAAAAGAGTATGTGCCTAATTAAAATTATACATACAATAAATCAAAGAACACTAAAGAAGAAATTAACAATTTAAACAAAATTAAATTACACATCAAACAGTTTCAACAATTAACAATTTCAAAGTCATTTAGAAAAAATCTGCAGAATTTTAACAATTTACAGAAAATAGAAAATAATTTACAGAAAATATTATTTGAGGATATTACGCATTTTAAACTTAAAACAAGGCAACGAATCATGGTAGATATCAGGGACGTCGTCTTCGCTGGCAGAAAGCTCGTTAAAGTAGCGACACATACGAAGAGTAGGGTTGTTAGCGCTGATGTTGGATTTGCAGGGCGGGATGAAGAAGGGACGTGGCTTTCTAACTAATCTGCTGGGTGCGCGGAAGTTAATGTCTGAGAGAATAGAAGTTGTAATGGTGCCGTTAATTATTTTGTGTAGGTGGATCAGGTCCTGAAGCCCGCGACGTGATTCAAGGGTTTCTATCGAGAATTGTTCACACCTACTTTCGTAAGACCTTAGTGAACGACGAAGCCCGAAACGCGCGCAAAGCATACGGAGAAAACGCTTTTGGACTGACTCTACATGGTTGATATGGACTTTGTACATTGGCGACCATATGACAGACGCGTACTCCAACCTACAGCGGACAAGTATTATACAGTAAGATTATACTTGCTGGATTTTTAAACGACTTGGTGACCCGTAAGATAAAACCAAGAAGCTGGTTACATTTCTTGACGAGGGCGGAGCAATGCTGGTTGAAGCTTAGCTTCTCGTCAAATACAACTCCCAGATCAAGTGCTTCGGATTTTCTTTGCAATGCGACATCATCTAAGGTGTAATTAAATTGGACAGGGTTGTGGTTACGAGTCATTGTTATCATATGTTATCATTGTTGTTATATGTGTTTTAATGAATTATTACTTTGACTAGGACTTACCACTGGCCTGGTCGCAGGTCAAGTTCAGTATCATGGGCGCGGACGGAGGCCGGACTTCGGTCACCACGTAGAGGGGCTCCGACGGTGGCCCCAGCCGAGCGACCAGGTCTGAAGACTTGACGCCGTCGAGCGAGAAGTTGTGGAACGCGCGCACCCATATCTTGTAGGGCGTGAACGATGCTGGAATGAGATTGAGAATGTGCATTAATGAGGCATAGCGACAGTTTCCTGTACGGGATGGTTTAATCTCAGTAGCGTCCGCATTTACCCAGTTGGTAATTTTGCGTAGCATTATAATATTTAAAAATTGTTACTAGGCTCTAGAAACCCTTTGGCCGTCTCTAGATGTCCTGTCCCGCCTAGGTTTTCTGGAAGAAATCTCTTTTTAGAGATAAGCTCGCCTTTGCGCGTTATTATTCATGTAATTTTACCTATTATATACCGTGCAGTGCAATAAATAAAGTGAAGTAAAGTAAATGTATATGTTTTAAACTATCAAAAACTATATATGGTCAGTTCCATCCCAATGCAAAGTAATATTTATATACAATCAAGAGCAAAAGTTTTGGGTACACTTTGTATCGAATTTCAGTATGTACCCAAAACTGTTACTTTTTCCTTCAGCTGAATTTATGTTGACGAACTTTGGTAGAGAGATAGATAGGGCCTTGGATTATTAGAGGGCATCAGCTAGTTAACACATATTGACTTTAGTAGAAGGCTTGATAAAGAGGCGTACTCAGCAGTGGGTGAACGTGGTTTGATTGATGGTGATGACGACAAAAAAAAATATAACTCACTCAGATTCCTCAGCCGAAACCCGACAACCTTAGACGACTTCCCAGCGGTGTTTAGCAGCGTCAGATTCCGGGCTCCCTTCTGGTAATCAGACATCCCCAGGTCACTAGCAAACACGTTCTTACTCTTAACCTCCGTCTGTTTGGGCACACCACTGATGTTCTTAGAGTCCGTTCTTGGCAGACCTTGCTCGAAGTAAAGTACATACGCCACTTGGCTCAAACTTTTATCAGTAACTTTCATATCTGGGGAAGATTTCTTCACAACCTCTTTGGTGTGAGTTTCGGCTCTTGCGTCGGTAGAGTTTTCTTGTCGACGTTTTCTGTGCCGATGGCCGTATCTAAGCTCTCGTTTAGACCGTGAAGATTCGTTGATATCTGGGGAGTATTCCTCGTTGTATTTCCTTTCGCCGTCATACCAGTAGGCAGCCTGGAACTCGGGGACCTCTTGCGATATTATGACTGGTGCGTCCGCTAATACGTCGGGTACTCTTTTCTCGGGTCGGTCGGTGGATTTCTCGGGCTCGTCGTGGAGGTTGAAGTAGGTGGGCGCCTCCCAGCTGAGTTGGATCATTTCGCTCTCGATTCGGTTCGCTTTCAGGTTCTTGGGTGCGGACGGAACTGTGGAAGAAATACAAGTTTAAATATTTGTAGTTTAAGTATATTCTAGCTCGAAGATCTGTTCCGCCTGGCGAAAGACTGACTGTCTGAAGGATAATTGGAGCTAATTCTAACCTCCAGTGTGGAGAGGCGCTATAAGAAGAAATGTTAAGGATGTTGAAGTTACGCCTAACTAAAAGGCGATAGTTTACGTATCGCTTGTAACTAAAAATTAGTTTATTTTTCCCTCGCATAATTCTGATTCACAAATTGGCCGTGTTCATTTTTTCTTGAAATATGCTCAACGTGGGGACGACGTGTCGAATGCTCAATATTGCGAGCGCGGTAGCAAGCAGTAGAAATATGCCACAATTTAATGATCTTTAGGTATTTTGCACAAAAAAAAAACATAATAATATATTTTTGCTTCAGCATCGTGTAAATAACCCAGGGGTGGTTATTTACACGATCGGGCGTCACTTTGTAAACCAACACCCTGTAAAATGTAGGAAGGAATCTACATCTATGTATGGGTATTTATCTAACTGTGCCCGCAAAGTCCGTCCTCTCTGGGAGAATTTCAGCTATAGCTCAGACAAAACACGGATGTGGCTACATCTAGGCTATATTTCAGTTACTTTCATAGTGTCATGTCCTATGGTATCTTGTTGTGGGGGAAACCAGCGGATATTCAAACTATTTTCATTTTACTGAAAAGAGCTATTCGAACAATTTATAATTTAAAACGAACAGACTCCTTAAGAGAGCTTTTTAAAGAAATTGACTTACTAACTGTAGCTAGTCAATTTATTTTAGAAAATATAATGTATGTACGCAAGAACCTTACAACATTTACCAAACTTAGCGATAGCTGTAATGTTAACCTAAAAATAATCACAGACTAGTTGAGCCCCGGTTTAGACTCGCGAAGGTTAAAAGGTCAGTGCATTCTCTACTACAATAAGATACCCCTGGAGATTTTGAAATTTATATATATATAGTTTAAAAAGTATGTTAAATCGACTTTGTCGAAAAAGGGATATTACAATGTTCAAGATTACTTAAATGATGAGACTGTAGGGTTAATCTGGCTCAACACAAACCTTGTTGTTAAAAAATTTGTAATTATTTATTATTGCTTATTAATCATAATGTTTATATTGTTAATATTTGTTTTAGTGAAGCACAACCAATTTTTAAAAGAGATCTAAATATCAATCTCTTGTAGTTTCTACGCCCTTCTTCTCCCACAGTGGTCTAATGTAGAGAAGAGACAAAAAAAAATATGTAATTATCTACAGTAATAAAGAACTTTGACTTTATAAAAGTCAGTCAAATATCTGCTAAAAACACTACTTTATCGGACTATCGAAGGTTAGGGCTTCAGGAAAATGAGGACTGAGACCTAAATACATCTATCCATGGCATCTGCAAACAAACAACAAAGTGAGCCAGAGCGATGGGCACCTTAGGGCCAGGCGGTTCCTGGGGCGGTTTGTTTGTGTAATGAATTGGTGTAATTTGTATTATTTATTTCGTTCAAAATGATGTTATACGACACAAAGCGTCACGCCTTTTCCTATTCGGGGTGGCAGAGGCTTAGTTGTGCCCACTTTTAGGCAGCTATTCAATAGGCCAGTGGGCTAGACGCAGCTATGGAAATATGAAGATTTTCTCACGTTTTTCAGCATCGCGAATTATTTTATTTATTTATTAACATGTGATATAAACTTAACTAATACTTAGAGTGCTGAAAACCATTGACGGTTTGTCTAGGCACTGGAAGGTTATGTAATTTATGTTGGCACACATGACACATTGTGGAACTACGGTTGGATGGGTACATAAGAACATTAGTGGAACATTTACGACATCTAAGGCAAAATTATGCCGAAATAAAGGTTTCAAAGAATACTTGATATTATTGTTGTCAAACAATGCCTCATTGTAATAAAACCAGAAGTTGCGTAATTGGCTAAATAAGAGGTGTTAACAGTTTGTCAACAATGAAGGGAAGTGGAGGGCAATGTCCTTATCCTAATAGATGCAATGAAGTTATATGTTGAAATGAAATGTAGGGGAGAGGAGAATGTAGGTTCACAAATCAACTAGAAAAAGCGTAGACTAACATTGAGGCCTCCACACACGGGGCTACACGAATGTGACTCGTGCTTGATACGCAAATCGCCGCCAAACAATTTCGATGGGTCGACGACAAGTTTAACGTCAGATCGTGTGCGAACATTAATGAAATTATATGGCGGCGGCTTAAGAGCGACGCGTAGGATACATGTGTCACCGTAAGATTGTCAAAACCGTTAGTTTTTAATCTAACGTTGTATTTCTCGTACCGTACTGCTTACGATATGACGCGTTAGTTAATAACAAAACCGTTAAATTGTGAACTGGTTTGAATTTGAATTGCAAAGGAAATACCAGGGCAAACACTGCGGTAACTTAGGTTCGCTACGCCCGCCCTCTCTAGTCTCCGTGTTAGGCTGACATGTAAGAACAAAAGAAACGTAAATTCTAAACCCTGCCGGTCCGGTTTAAAATTTGTCGATAGTTTATAAACTAACGTGTTCGTTTATAAACTAACGGTTTTGACGATCTTACGGTGACAAATGCGTCTCAAGCTCGAGTGCCTTCGAGTACACCAGGTACACCAGTGAGTGGCAGGAATAGTGAGTAAACTCGAGTGCCTTCGAGTACACCAGGTACACCAGTGAGTGGCAGGAATAGCGAGTAAACTCGAGTGCCTTCGAGTACACCAGGTACACCAGTGAGTGGCAGGAATAGTGAGTAAACTCGAGTGCCTTCGAGTACATCAGGTACACCAGTGAGTGGCAGGAATAGTGAGTAAACTCGAGTGCCTTCGAGTACACCAGGTACACCAGTGAGTGGCAGGAATAGTGAGTAAACTCGAGTGCCTTCGAGTACACCAGGTACACCAGTGAGTGGCAGGAATAGTGAGTAAACTCGAGTGGCTTCGAGTACACCAGGTACACCAGTGAGTGGCAGGAATAGTGAGTAAACTCGAGTGCCTTCGAGCACACCAGGTACACCAGTGAGTGGCAGGAATAGTGAGTAAACTCGAGTGCCTTCGAGTACACCAGGTACACCAGTGAGTGGCAGGAATAGTGAGTAAACTCGAGTGCCTTCGAGTACACCAGGTACACCAGTGAGTGGCAGGAATAGCGAGTAAACTCGAGTGCCTTCGAGTACACCAGGTACACCAGTGAGTGGCAGGAATAGTGAGTAAACTCGAGTGCCTTCGAGTACATCAGGTACACCAGTGAGTGGCAGGAATAGTGAGTAAACTCGAGTGCCTTCGAGTACACCAGGTACACCAGTGAGTGGCAGGAATGGTGAGTAAACTCGAGTGCCTTCGAGTACACCAGGTACACCAGTGAGTGGCAGGAATAGTGAGTAAACTCGAGTGGCTTCGAGTACACCAGGTACACCAGTGAGTGGCAGGAATAGTGAGTAAACTCGAGTGCCTTCGAGCACACCAGGTACACCAGTGAGTGGCAGGAATAGTGAGTAAACTCGAGTGCCTTCGAGTACACCAGGTACACCAGTGAGTGGCAGGAATAGTGAGTAAACTCGAGTGCCTTCGAGTACACCAGGTACACCAGTGAGTGGCAGGAATAGTGAGTAAACTCGAGTGCCTTCGAGTACACCAGGTACACCAGTGAGTGGCAGGAATAGTGAGTAAACTCGAGTGCCTTCGAGTACACCAGGTACACCAGTGAGTGGCAGGAATAGTGAGTAAACTCGAGTGCCTTCGAGTACACCAGGTACACCAGTGAGTGGCAGGAATAGTGAGTAAACTCGAGTGCCTTCGAGTACACCAGTTACACCAGTGAGTGGCAGGAATAGTGAGTAAGCGTATCGAGCAAAGAAATAGATTTAGTTTCAACTTTGTTACTTTTTCGTAAAATCTTCGTGTCATGTTGGTTCTGCTCTGATGAACATTTTTACGGTTTGAAAGATTTTCTGAAATCATAGCTAATACAGTTTTACAAATACCCAGTCAAGGTAACGCCCGCCAGTCAGCCTGTCACATCACATGTGTATCTAATTTAATGTTCTGTAAATATCTGCATGCAGACGGACCGTTGACGACTTGAGTTGTAGCGTTGAAGCTTAGAGTTTTTCTCTGATAAATTTTATGCCATCAAACATTCTACCTATATGCCAATATGATTAACGCTTTTACCTATTACCAAAACAGGAGTGAGTGAGTGAGTAAACGAAAAAACGTGCCGACACAAGAACCATGGTCACGGTGTGCAGTTAATTGACAGGGATACCAGCGAGATATTAAAATATTACTAACATTATTCGTAGTTATTACTCATGAATGAGTTTATAAATAAAATATACTAACAATCTCAAAACAAATATTTTAACTTTCAATTATTAAAAGGCTGGTATTTAATCGCACATCAAAAATATTGATTTGCGCAGCAAAAAAGGATCAGCAAAAACACTTTTTAAATATTTAAAGAGTACTAAGCTTATGTTTTAAGTATTTTTTGTTGTTCTTGCATATTGAACCTAGCACGATGGATAAAGGGGGCTTCGCTTCGCTCACCCTCTTTACCCTTCAGCTAAGCTACCGCATAAGGGATATTTGCTGTGCAAATCAGTATTTTTGATGTGTAGTTTAATATTTCCCTAATAAAACAGTATATCGTTGCAATTTATGATGAAGCAGTAATGTCCCCACCGAGAGGCTCAGGTCTTTACCCAGATACGAGTAAGAATGAGCCATACTCCACCACGCTGGCTCAGTGCGGGTTGATGGACGGGTGTCGGGCTAGTAGCCAACCCGACTGAAGTTATCAAGCTGGCCTGCTAAGGTCTCTGACACAGCTTTACGACTACCAACACCGAGTAGCGATAGTAGCCGGAACCTACATAGAAACGGACACCCATCCAGTAACCGTCTCGGCCAGATGTTGCTACCCGCACGATCGTTTAAGATGTGCGATTACCACCAGGCCAAGGACACTTCTAAGCAGTCATTTACTTAACTATTATTCACCATCGATTTTTTTTTCGTATGGCAACAGTGCGAGCGGGACACGTCGCCAAAGTGGTTGGCTCTCGCTCAGCACAGATTCTGTACTTTGGTATGTCAAAAGAACGTGTTTTATTGCAACGCAAGACACTTTGACGACCTCTATTGCGTAGCGGTTGTGGCACTGCCTACCATGCGAGAGGTCCCGGGTTCGAACCCCGGCTGGGGGTAAAGAAAAAAAACCCTACGTCTTCAATTTTCAATTTGTTTATTTTTTGATTGCATCCTGCAGCAAAAAATACCATTTTGATATAAAGGTGGGTTTAGATATACGTAATTATATACTAAGAAGTTTAAGAATCTTGCAACATCTTTCTATCGATCTCTTACACTCTCTCTTCAAGCATGCTATCCTACACGCGAATATATCACACTGTGGAGATACAGCGAGCAAGGAGTTGATCAGAGCCTGCGTCGACGCGACGGGAGAGGGGCCATGACTTTTAATGTTGGAGGACATTGAGCCTTTCCGTGTTGACCTCACGTCAGACCTGTGTTCAAACCTCTCTGTCTGTCTGTTTCTGTCTCGATGAGTAGAGGTTAGTGCGCGACGCGCGACTAGCCAGCAGCGGTCTAACTCACAAAATTAAATAGGGAAAGTGATTTTCTAAGTTCTAAAGAGTCATATCCCAGATGGCCTTGCAGAAATCTAGTCGGGTACATAAATGGATAGTATTTATGACCCTTTTTATAAAGACTACGTAGGTATCGCTTTTGTACTTGCTCCAGCATGAGAATATATTAACGCTCATGTGGAGACCACACCGCTGCATTCGTTTCAACTATGCTCCTCACCACGGCCGGCCGCGTAGAGAGCGCGCGTGGCCCCGAGGGTGAGCGGTGCTGCGTCAAGCAGTACGAACCCTAGCCTCTGGAAAGACTTCGCAGTGACCTGCTGCACGTGCGGGCGGAACGTGAGCTGCGCGTCGAACAGCACGCCGAGCCCGCGCACCTCGCGCACGCGAGCCACGCCCACGCTGACACTGGTCAGTACTGGTCAGTACCAGCGAACAGTGCCAACGAGTAATGCTAAGCATCTCACATTTGCTCGGGTTAAAGTAGAGTCGGATTTTGACGCCCCAGCTATGTAAAAAATTTAAATTTATTTGTAGGACCGCACAATCCTCCACGCTCCTGACGACCCTCATCACCACCTTCACATCATCAGCGAACAGCAACATGTCGCAATCGATGACCACTTCTGGGATATCGTTAAATAAAAGCACGAAAAGAAGGGGGCCTAAATTAGATCCCGACTTATGCCAGATGTCTTGGATATTTATGTGTGTGACATCGCTGTTTCTGGTTCCCACGACACAGGGTATCCTAGTGTGGGGCCAGACGCAATGTATGTGCCTGTATGTGAATGTTTATGCTTTTTAATTTTCTTTATCTACATTTTAGGCGTACTGTCCTGTCCTGTTTGGGTAATACGTCCATGCCCTTTTCATAACAAAACATATGGACACGATTTTCTCAACAAAATGGCAGGTACAAATATACCCAATTTAAAACTCCTTTTTTTCAGGATCTGTTTGATGCCATACATAGCCCATAGTGGGTTGCCGGCTTTCCGTGACAAAAAATTTGGTCATTTTGGTCATCGCAAGGGGGAATCCCAGGCTAAGTGCGATGAAAACAATAAATTAAGAGTGCCGAGTATGTCCACCAACCCAGCGGTGCGGGCGCGGTGGCGTAAGGTCAAATTGATCGAGTGCAATGAAGACAAGAATGGTGATTCACTGCATCACACTATACAGTTTATATCGACTACTATAGGCCGACTCCGCGATGGTCTGCATCTTACTACGTTCAAACATAAACATTTACATACAGGCAATAACATTGCTTCTGACCTTCTGACCCCACACTAGGATACCCTGTGTCGTGGGAACCAGAAACAATGACATCACATACATATAAACATCTAAGACCTGGGTTTTTTTTCTTTATCCCCAGCCGGGGATCGAACACGGGCTCTCTCGCATGGTAGGCAGAGCTACAACTGCAGCGGTCGTCGTGTGTTCGTTATTTATACTTATTCAATACCACATTTTACGTGATAGGGGACTAGTTCATCACCGCAGATATGATGGTTCCTACACGATGTTTTCCATCAAAGTAAGAACTTCTGTATGTACTTAATATTGGTGCTTACCTATAAAATTCTGGAAAAATTGTTACAGATTCAGGGATTCATAATTCGTGTAATTCAATACCTATTTTCTTTATTTATTTTAATAAATACATATGCTCACCCCTATTTCCCGGAAGACCCGCTACGATTCTGGCATACATCTCTCGCTCCCTCTACATCCATAAGTCTCTTCAAGCAAGCTCGCCGGTAACGGGAACTTCGTATTTTCACCTTCACTAACAAATCGCCGATTTGGTCTTGGCCTTTATTTATTTATTTTTATTCAAAGTTAATTTCGAAGTTTTACATCCACATATTTATTTATTTTTTAATTTTCAGTTTGAAAAGTAAAATTTAATCTTCAAAATCAGTTCGTCCTAAATGTCATCTATTTTCATGATCAGATTCGTAATATTCTTTATAGCTGACACTTAAAAATTAAATGCTGCTAGTAAGTGTTGTCTCATTCATACACACAAAGTTTAATAAAGATAGGAAAACCTAAAAAAAAATACAAATTGTTTGTACTGAAAATTGAGTAATCTTCAATTTCTAAACGCTGATTTCACCTAATAAAACACTATTTGACTGACTGACAGACATCGTACAGCTTACACCGGTGGACCTAGTGTAGAAACGTTGTTCAGGGGTTCCTTATGTAGCGAAGGGTAACACTAAGAAGGGATTTGGCGAATCCCTTCTTAGTGTAAAATCTTAAATCACCTAAGAGGGGTAACCTATTGAATGAAAAGCATAATGTACGCTAAGTTACATAAGCTGACGCTGAAATTTTGCAGGTAGATTGTTTAAGCTAGTATTTAATCACACATCAAAAATACTGATTTTCACAGCAAAAAAGGCTCAGCAAAAACATTTTGTTTTAAATATTTTATGTGTACTCAAGTTTATATTTTAAGTATTTTTTGTTGTTCTTGCATTTTCAACCTAACATGAAGGATAAAGGGTACCCTTCACCTAAGCTACCGCAGCATTTTGCCCTAATAGTTGCTGTGCAAATCAGTATTTTTGATGTGCAGTTTAATATTTCCCGGTTGTTTATAGCTGGGCTGCAAGACGTTACTGAACAAATTTTTTTTTCAAACGTGCCCCCACTAAAGGGGGTGAGTGGGGGTGATCTTTGAATGAAAAAAATAAAAAAACTTGACCTAAGTATCTGAAATTTGGGAAGTACTTATAAAACCAGGACCTAAGGTTATTTTTTTATAAGTTTCGTCGTCACAATGGTGAAAGGGGGGTTGGAATTAGTATGCAACTCAAAACCGAATTGATACATGAAGGTGAAGCACATAAAATATTGCTAGTTTATATGTAGACACGAGACGTCAGTGATTTTCGAAATTGCCCAAAGGAGGGAAAAGTGCCGGCTCTGAAGCTGAAAGGCAGGTAGGAAGTATAGAGGGAGTCGGAGTTTCATCGCCTTTCTATCCCACAGTGATCCAGTGTAGAGAAGAATTAATAAAGAAGTAATAAAGAAGTTTTGATTAGATTTTTATTTAGAGGTAATACAATATTTGTGTAAATGTATTTTTATCACACCTGCTCTGAAAATACATACTAATTATACCAATTAGAGGGAAGAAACGCCTTTATCCCGCCCTTCAAATCCTTTCATCCCAAGGTATGGAAGTTTGTATGAAAATCCTTCCGACCCAAGGGTGGGAAGTATGTATGAAATTCCATTACATACCCGTTTTTTTTTTTTATTTGTCAGCAGTCATACTGCAAAGAGACTTTAACTGTCTACTAATTAAATTTCAAGTAAATTGTTACTGGCCACATACAGTTTTTTTTACCAGTTACCAACCTCCTTGGTGCATACAGAAAATTAAAAACGAAATTATTATTCTATATAAAACGCGCGGAATCACGGAAGAAGTGGCTGCATGACCTTATGATCTTAGCCTACTCCAGAAACGGGCGAATAAAAAAAGGAAAAGCCCGCGCATTTTCGCAAAAACTTCGATTGATTTAGCATTTATCTTTGTGTTTTTTGTAAAATATGGATGCATTGATGTCTATAATTTTCCTCGTAGGTGTAATAAAAAGCACTATACATACCTCAGGATAAAGTACAGTTCCATACCTCAAATGGTTTGCGCCCCTCGCAAGCTCGTGGCGCAAATGCCATAATCTCGGTATGGAACTGTCACTTTCTTCCCTCTGAAGTAATGTACTATTTTATCACACCTGCTCTGAAAATACATACTAATTATACCAATTAGAGGGAAGAAACGCCTTTATCCCGCCCTTCAAATCCTTTCATCCCAAGGTATGGAAGTTTGTATGAAAATCCTTCCGACCCAAGGGTGGGAAGTATGTATGAAATTCCATTACATACCCGTTTTTTTTTTTTTTATTTGTCTGCAGTCATACTGCAAAGAGACTTTAACTGTCTACTAATTAAATTTCAAGTAAATTGTTACTGGCCACATACAGTTTTTTTTTTACCAGTTACCAACCTCCTTGGTGCATACAGAAAATTAAAAACGAAATTATTTTTGTATATAAAACGCGCGGAATCACGGAAGAAGTGGCTGCATGACCTTATGATCTTAGCCTACTCTAGAAACGGGCGAATAAAAAAAGGAAAAGCCCGCGCATTTTCGCAAAAACTTCGATTGATTTAGCATTTATCTTTGTGTTTTTTGTAAAATATGGATGCATTTATGTCTATAATTTTCCTCGTAGGTGTAATAAAAAGCACTATACATACCTCAGGATAAAGTACAGTTCCATACCTCAAATGGTTTGCGCCCCTCGCAAGCTCGTGGCGCAAATGCCATAATCTCGGTATGGAACTGTCACTTTCTTCCCTCTGAAGTAATGTACTATTAGCGACAGGGCTGTGTCAAGGATGGGGGGTACAAAACTACTAACACTAAAATAAAAGTAAAGTAATAAGAATCATGTTTTTTTCGACTTATTCGAGGAAGCTGTGGTTATCAGACAAATAGATAAATGTTATAAAATCTTGCTGCGTAACCCGTTGTGTTAGAGTCGCATTTGGCTATTTTTACACGACTCCACGGGTGAAGTCGCGGGGAGCGGCTAGTAATGAAAGAACTTTGTAATGATGTTATTGAATGAAATCAATAATGTCTATCTCTTTGACGTCACAACAAACCATTTTTTCAGGATTTTTCTACAAATTTAAATTTATCACGTAAACCGCTAGTTTGTGACTCAGACTGTACCATACAATAAAAAGTTGGTTAAGAGCCTGTGTTCCATTCTACAGACAACAGTGCAATCTAGTATTTTTGGTGGTACCTCATTTTTGTTTGTCTGTTCCTGTTGAATGAACTGTGTCGTCTGAATATTGGGATCAGTCGGTGGTCAATACTTCGCTATTAGCTGTTTAGCTAATTGCTGAGGACTGCAGATTCCGATTGTCAGTGAGATACCTCTCATGATTGATGAGACGGCACTAGTCTACACGGGGAGCGCGTCATTTCGCTGCTCTAGCTCAATTGTACGAAAACATCCAACGAGTTCTTCGAGGCTTGTCGTCATCGAGTGCTACGACGTCGTCGCACGTCGCTACGACCAGTGACTATGCTACAAAAATAGATTTCTAGTATTTCATTTATAATTTATTTAAATTGTTTGGTTATTTATTTTACATAAGTAGGTAATAATGTATTATTTTATTTTATTTTACAATTTGTATATGTCACCGTAATAAGATAGTCAAAACCGTTCGTTGATAAACTACCGCGCTAGTTGATCAACTATCGACATAGTAAACCAGACGGACAGGGTTTAGAGTCTTCATTTAGTAATCTGTGCCTCAGCTACTGCAGTGTTTGCCCTGGTATTTCGTTTGTAATTCAAATTAAAACCAGTTTACTATTTAACGTTTTTAACCGTTAGTTTATCAACTAACGCGTCATATAGTCAGCAGTACGCGACCAACTAACGAGAATTAAGTTACAGATGTCCTCTTTGTCACTTTGTCCTCATTGTCCCGGTTCCTCAAGGCAGTTTAGTTTTTTCCGGGGCTTGAACGTGCATATAAGTAGGGTATACAGGCGTCTGCATTCGCAACATTCTCAGGCTGTTCTTGGTGAAGGCGAAGTGCTGTCTCCCTTTTTTGGTCATTTACCATTGTTGAGGGCGAATGCAAGGGTCCTTAAACATATTCTACTCACTAAGGGTGCAAGAAGTCTTGCCGCCGGGAAGTTGTCACAATTAATTGACCACTGCGTCCAGAACAACTCGACGGAGGACTGGTTTGCCCTTCTAACTTTTTCATACACATGCCTAAGAGTCCCTTCCTCTGACAATCGGAGTCATACGCTCACTTCCAAAGTGAAGGAAAACATTAACAATGTTAGCACACCGGGTACCCAAGGATTGGTCATCTCAGATCTGCGGCCCAGTTTAGGGGCATTTAGTCGCCGATCCTTTTAATAGGGCCGTGGAAACGAAGGTTTACAATGGGGACCTAGGCGGAGCGGTTAGGATTTTAATGTCTGACTGCTCAGTAGCCGACGATAGTGAGGAGACATTGGAAGCCTTGGGCCTCAAACATCCCTCTCAGGGTCGTTCTTTAGATTTCCCACCAGAGCCGGCCTCCTCTGACGAGTTCCTTTCTGTGGAAATGGCGGACGTCTCCGAGGCTGTCGCATCACTCTGGTTCCACGGCAGGTTTGGACGGGTTGCGCCCTGAACACTTTAAAGAGCTGACGTCGCCTGCTACGGGCGACAACGGTGGAAAACGCTTGGCCCCTGTTTGCAGTTTGGCCAATTTTGTGCTAAAGGCGTGGTAAATAGGGAAGTTTCTCCTTTTTTATACGGTGCCTCATTGTGTGCCCTTCGAAAAAGGATGGAGGCATACGGCCCATTGACATAGACAGTGTGATCCGTCGCTTAGTGGCTAAGCTAGGTTGTCGCGCCGTAAGAGAGGAGATAGCTTCATTTCTGCAGCCCTGCCAATTGGGTTTTTGCGTACCCTTGGGTTGCAAGACGGCTATACATGCAACTCGGACCTTTGCCCTGTCTGAGGCTGATACAAATAACTTCATAGTAAAGGTCGACCACGGGTAAAAACTGGCTTTTAATGCAGTCGAGCGCGACCCAGTGTTGTCCATGATAACGGAGAAAGTTCCTGCATTGTACCCGTTACTACAACAAAGTTATTACAGACCGAGATACCTATTTTTAGGAGGCAAGTTGGTGGAGTCTCAGGTGGGGGCGAAGCAAGGTGATTCTTTGGGACCTTCAATATTTAGCCTTGCAATTCAGAATTTAGTGTCCACCTTGCAGTATTTGGATGACTGTACCATCGGGGGCAGCTCGGAAGTAGTGATCGAGGATCTGAGAGCACTTTTCGAGGGGTTAGCGAGGTTGGGGCTGGAAGTGAATCCACAGAAATGCGAATTATACCCCTGTTCCGGCCAGGTCTCCCCGGAAGTACTATCAGAAGTATATTCCGTGGCCCCAGGGTTAAGGTTACTGGACAAATCCGACTTTACTTTATTGGGTGCACCACTCTTCTCCGAGGGTATCCCGGGTGTCTTATCGGCCAAATCAAGAGCACTCTTGGCATACAAGGAGCACTTAAAACAACTCCCAGCCCACGTCGCACTAAGAATCCTGAGCAGTTGTCTGTCAATTCCCAGGCTTACATACACGTTGCGTAGGGCTCCGATGTGGCTTTGTAGGGAGGAATCCACTGAGTATGATACCGTACTGAAGGCCTAGAGTCGATTATCAATACCGAAATGACTTCCACTCAGTGGTGCCAAGCAGGTTTGCCCATCAGGCATGGTGGTTTAGGCATTCGACGGTTGCGCGACACTGAGCTGCCGGCCTTCTTGTCATCTGATATGGTCCGGGGCGGTTTATTTTCTTAGTGAGTTTTGTGTGTGTGACATTTTACAAATTTATTTGACGAAGGCGCATGCTAATCAAACTATTATCTAACACTACATAAAGTTAAACAATTGTATATATAATAAATACTTCTTTTTTTGATGAAATGAATCTAGGATTAAGAATTCATTTTAAGATACTAGCATGTCATGCATGCAGAGTGTGGATTAGGCTTACTTGAGCCATTCTATTGATAAGAAGGCGCAACTACTATGCAGCAATGCTGCGCCTATGCATAAACATTGTTTAAATAATATTCATCACATCATAATATGAAAAATATAAGTGGGTTAAAAGTATGTTTAATACAACTCACACCTATTTCTCAGCTCTTTCAGAAACATGGCTGTGAAAATTGGCATTCAAAATACAATCTGAGCATAAATGGTCAATTTATGTGCCTGATAAAGGTTTGATAAACATAAATCAGGTAGTTTATAGATATAAACATACAAAAAATATGACTTTGCCTTGTGTCTTCACACAGAATCCGATTTTCTCTCAGTACACAAAGGTAACTCACCAACATTATTGGTCACCCTTGGATACCCGCAAGCAAGCCAGACAAGCCCTCCCGATGATCAGGCCTGGACTATTGCGTAAGCTTCTGAAGCTCAATGCCACAGCTTCGCTTGGTAACCGGAGCAATAACTGGACATGCTTTGCTAAACAAACACTTACACACTCTAGGTGTTACGGACTACGGACCCCTGTGCAGAGCCTACATGGAGGTCCTGCTGGAATGTTCCGGCGTGTTCATCTACCAGGCAACACCCCTGGGGACACTAAGGTCGCTCCAAGAAGTAGTCGGCAACATCAAGGGTTTCTAACATCACGCAAAATAGGCGCAAATTAAAGTAGTTGAGTTGTGGAAAATCAGCCCACTATGAACTATAACAATAACAGGTAACTGAGAGTACCTTAAACTTTTACTTGTGATACCGTTCCAAATCCATTAAAGTAAGTAATTCTATTGACTTGAAAGTTCTATTCAATATGTTTCAGATAACATCAAAATTGAGCTTAAATTAGAGTTAAATACCAGTCTATCATAACTTACTTTCAAAAGAAAATTGTAATCAGTTAAACATTTTAAGATAGTGATATTTGTTTGTTATGTCTTCAGTTTAAAGTCCTACTAATTTGCTTATTAGTAAATCTTTTCTATGTTTCTACATTATCGGAGACCCGAATGGCCGATTCGGCAGTGACCCTGCCTACGAAGCCAAGGGCCCCGGGTTCGAGTCCCGGTGGGGGCAAATATTTGTTTGATGAGAACAGATGTTTGTACCCTAGTCATGGTTGTTTATCTAAGTATAATATTTATCTATATAAGTATGTGTAGCGTTGTCTAGTACCCAAGATACAGGGAATCCTAGTTTGGGGCTAGATCAATGTGTGTGAATAGCGTCCAAGGTATTATTATTATTATTATTATTATTATTATGCTAAATCTGTTGGACATAAAAAATATGTCAATAAAATCCTACAAAATTTTAGCTGGAGGAGAGAGTGCTAAGGTTAAGCTCATAGGTACCAAGGTACACAATACTCTCAAAAAAAAATTGTATGAGAAAAACTTTGATACTCCATAGCACATAATAAATAGGAACTTCCAGAATTTTACAAGGATTTGGGATGGCAAACATAATATAATGGACATCATGTGCACAAAAATGCATGCATTTAGATCTTTCTTCCATAAGAAGTGGGTGGTAGATATGAGCGCCGACAGTAGAACCATCGGCGGCGGCGCGCCGACTAAAAAGATTCGGCGGCGGCGGCGTAGTCGGCGGCGCGACCTTGAAATGAACTGGTATGAGGGAAAAAATTAAATGCCATTATATCATTTAAATTATTGTTTTTAATTAGAATAAACATTTGTAACGTAGCATAGCATTAAAAATAATCAATATTTTCTCAAAATAAAAATCTGCCTTATCGATAAAGGTCGATTCACACATATCAGTGATCCCACCGATCCGGCACAGGTCCGTGTCAGTGAAAAATATTCTTTACTAACTTATACTTTATTGCACAAAACCGAATTCAGAATTCTTTCATACATTATTTGTGCCAGATCGGTGGGATGGGATCACTAATATGTGTGAATCGAAAATTTTTGGTAATCACTGAGATCGACATTTAAGAATCACGTTTTAAGAATATACAAACAAATTAAATATTAGTTTTGCACTGGCTATAGTTGTCATGGATGAATATTATACGATTTACTCTCAATGGATTTAAGCGGGATCTTTTGGCCGTTATTAATTGCCCAGCGACAGAAAATACCCTCTCGCTAGGCGTACTTGTCGCTGGGACAAACAATATCCTACGAGCCAAGTTCGATAGCCACGGAAAAGCATTTTTTCGGTCTTGCCAGTACTCAAGGACATTACCTTGGTAAGCCTGCAGATCTTTGGCCGTTGCCGTGCTGAAATATTTCCAGCACTCATTCTCAACTATGCTGTCTATGTCAGAGGCAGAGGTAGAACTAGCACTATGTTTTTGTGCCAAATCCATGAAGAAATTTGAAGGTGGTTTCGAGTTTGAAGTACTGGCTCCAGGAGTTGCATCTTGTTGTGATGGTGGTTGAATTTTGATAACATCCTCGTCTTTCAACATTTTTTTTGCAAATGTTGCTAAAAATGTTACCTTAGTCGTTTGATGGTTTTCCATGTAAACGTCAATTTCTTTGATAGACTGGAACCTGCAATCTAATAAAGTGGCTGCTATAATCATATCTGTACCAGGAAAGCGGTGATCCAATTTGAATGACATGTTATTTTTTAATCTTGTGATCAACACAGGCTCATTGTCGTCGCATTCATCCAGTAGTCTCCGTATTTCCGATTTGAAAACCAACGCTAAGTTTAGCGTGGTTTGATGATCTGCACTCAAAATGTCTACTATAATTTTGAATTTCTCTAAAAATGACGTCAAGGTCATAATTAAATTATGTTCGTTCTCATCAATCAAAAGAGCACTGCGACCTATATCAATTAGCATGTCCCTAATAGGTCGGCGATTTGCCCTGTGAGTAATGCTTGATAACATCATGAGCACGCTGTGCCATCTAGTAGGCGTGCTTGTCTTGATGCTAGGAGGAGCACTCGTCCTAAGATTGGCCAAAGCTAAGCTTTCCCGTTCCAGTGCCGAGAATTCGCCTTCCTCATCCAGGTCTTCGAACTGTTGTCCGATTGATTCCAACGACGATAAGATTTCGCGCTGTTCTTCATTGGCAGCGGCTTCTAGTTGCGGAGCTCTGTACCGAAGATGTTTGACGATTTGCTTACACTTGGTAATGAGGGAATCAATCTCATCAGTACTCTGTATTCCATCAACAGTAACCAGATTGTGCAGAGCGTGTCCAAGACAAAGATGGCTGTGAACGTTCATCAATTTCGCTGCTCTTTTCATATTACTACCGGAGTCCGTCACCAACACAATACCTTTTTCTTCTATTCCAAATGTTCGCAGTATATCCTGAATTTCCTCTTTGATTCTCTCACCAGTATGCTTTTCAGTTACTTGCTTCGTTGCCAGCGTAAACTTTATCAGCTTCATTTCCTTAGAAATGAAGTGGAATGTGCCAGTTATGTAGTTACGTCGTCTGTATTGGTCAGTCCACAAATCTGTAGTCAATGCGCCGAATTTTACTTTTTGTTTCTGCAAAACATTTTTCACATGGACTAACATACTATTGTAGACATCTTCGAGTCCTTCTCGAGCAATGTTTTGACGTGAAGGAATATCTGGGTCTTCCACGACAATATCGTATTTTTTGAAAAAATCGATCATGGCTTCATCATTGATGCTGTCGAAAGGTATCAATGATCTGGCGAACCAAAGTGCTAAATCCCGTGAGAGCATCCACTTCCCTTTTCTTCCGCTAGTTTCGCTGCTCTTTGTGACAGGTGTAGACCTTCTCTGAACGGAGAAAAAATCCCTGATAGGTACTGTCTTCGATTTTTGTTGAACGTCTTCTAAGTTGTGTTCATCTTTTAAATGGCGAAGCAGGTTACTGGTAGCTATGCTCTTGCTATAGGCTTTCACTTTGGCTCTGAAAAGAAAATTTACAATATTTAGTCTTAGACCGTAGAAGTAAAAAGTATAATGTCTACAATAGCATGTCAGACCATGTGAAAAATGTATTGCAGAAACAAAATGTAAAATTCGGCGCATTGACTACAGATTTGTGGACTGACCAATACAGACTTCGTAATAACTTAACTGGTACATTCTATTTAATTTCAGAGGAAATGAAGCTGATAAAGTTTACGCTGGCAACGAAGCAAGTAACTGATAAGCATACTGGTGAACGAATTAAAGAAGAAATTCAGGATATACGGTATCGGTGGGATCACTGATATGTGTGAAACGACCTTTATACATATAGTAAATGAGGGCCCAGGTTTGCAAAAAGGTTGACAGTCGCGCAAGGTTTAACATATTTACTTCGATTAGCTAATGTGACCTACGTTTTAATCTTTATGTAGGTAATTAATCTGCTGTCCATTATTGGACCTCGTGCGGGTTTGAGAGAAGTTTAGACGGAAGTTTCGGCTAAAGTGTGTCATCGTTCGTAATATCAAAATTATTAAGGTTCAAAAATATTGCCACAATAACTTACCTACGGACCTTACGGTACAATTAATGATCATAAAATTTAAATCGGTTTGGTACTCACTTGGAAAAAAGCACTTCGCAATCCTCTTCTTTTTCTCTATTCAGACAAGCGTCACAAAAAACTTGCTCACCTAAAACTGTTCTCTTTTTCCCTTCAACATTTACTGCCAACTGTCCGAAATAGTTCCAACAAAAACTGTGTTTACTAGATATTCTACTTAAAACCGTCACTGACAACTCGCTGATTTTCTTTTTCGATATGTCTACCGCTGCTGTCGCCATTTTGTTTTTGTTTTTGTCGCCGCGCGGCGCGTGGGTCGCTCGACTCGCTCGGCGTAGGTAAGTAACCGAACCGAACTGAGTGGTTGGTCGGCGGCAGTCGGCGCGCCGACCGGGGTATGGCGGCGGCGGCGGCGCGGGGGGGGAAGACGGCGGCGGCGGCGCGCCGGCGCGGCGCTCATATCTAGTGGGTGGTGAATAAGGACCTTCGCTTGCTATACATATGTACAGGTTTTGATATCATGTCCTAGTACTTCATCATTAATGTCTCTTAACACCTGTTCTTGGTATACAAACAACATATTTGTATAGACCACAAAAACCATAACCCATAACCTAACAACTTAGTACCTAAATAATTTCTGATTTCTGAATGTACTCGGATAAATAATGCTCAGACAATAAATGTGGTCAGACGGTTGCAAAGGGGGCAATATGGGTCAGAGTGTCGATAAGGGGGAACTTAGAAATTGATCGGTTATTGTGGCCTATGCACCATGGGGTCGCCTCACTCCGCTCTGTTTCGCTAGGCTACAGGTTAAACATAAAGTTGTGACCTAACTCAAGCTAAATTTTGTATTTGGAGAGAAAGTACTCCACTCCCCCAACTTGACGCACCAACCAAAGTGACCTACAGCAACCATGTTTCAAATGCCTATACCTCGGTCAATTCTTGTCACAGCGAAAAAAGTGTAGTAAAGGCAAAAGCATAAAACAATGCAATAATAAAAAATACGAAAATATTTTTTTTTCAAATAAACGAAAAATTCCCACCCCACAGCCCACCTTTGCTCCAGATCAACCAACAATGCACCAGTCATTATAAACTCGGTCTATAGAATGTTTAGATCAGGAGATAAGCCATCCTGGTAGAAGAAACCCTGATGTAAGGGCGTGTAAGACAAGGTATGTGTATCGCGGTTCTCGGGTTACAATATAGCGAACAGGTTATAATGTAGTCGGAACACTGAGCTACTCACCGTAAATCTTCTCCACCTCGTTGTAATTAGCTGCACTATCACAATGAACACATAAAATAAATATAAATAAAATGGCTCCTAGCGTGCACGGAATATGCATTTTAAAGGCAACACGCATGCTGAAACCGTGCGCCTTCGACTTAAACGAAACCTTTTAACCACATTTTTACTTATTATCAAACTTTCGTGGAATAAAATCCACTTTTACGCTAATAAATTCACACAATTTGCCAAGAAGCTGCCCCTCGCGAATCCCGCTGTCCTGTCATTTGAGTTTTTTTTATTTGTCAATAAACAATTGTGGAGTTATGTTGCCAGAAATTCATTCTATACAAAAAATATTTTGATCTCTTTCTAACTTCTCAGGGCAAAGGAGAAGGAGATAGTGTAAAAAATAAATTAATGTCTATGACAGGTCAGTTACCATAGACAAAAATATTATGTGATACCCTATGCAAAAAATATGCTCGTGAATAGGTAAAACGGTCGTTCCTGCAAGTGCTAACTTATTAAGTTATCTATCACACACACAAACAAGAGATCTAAAGATTTTTGATGCTGGGATACTGAGCAGACTTTTTGAAATTCAACAGGTGGCCTTGTTTAAGGCCCCACTATTTTTTCGTTCGGCTCATTATGGATATGGTAAATATGGGCAGAGGACTCAGAACACATTAACCCCTTGTCAGTGCTAGCGACCGTGAGACGGACATGTCACTTTTGCCCTGTCTGTGAGATGGACCAGGAGATGGACACGATGTTTATAAGTCAAGTTTTGCGCTGATTTCAACGGTATTTGTAATGCATATCTCTTTCTAGCATATGCATATCTCTTTCTAGCACTGCCTACCCACCCACAATGTCGATGATGTTAACCGTCCATCTAGCTGGTGGTCCGCCGACTGGTCGTCGTACGGTTCTGGGTAGCCACTATGTAACCGCTTTGGTCCACCTTCCGTGATCTGTCGTTGCCATGTGTCCTGCCAAATTTTTTTTTTCATGTTTGATGTAATTTGAAGTACGAGTCTCTAAGTTTCGAGTTAAATAACCTTGAACTTGACCTCTGTATTTTTTGCAGAAAGTTCTCATTCTCAACATCCTACAATGTTATTTGGATAGTTGACTTGACCTCAAGGTCATCGACCTTGCTCTTGAACTTTGTGCTTTTTTCGCAGATAAATATTCTTATCATTAAATGCTGTTTTAATTTGCATACGCTTCACTCTACCCCGCTCCAGTTTTGCTTCTTCTAAGTTCCAAACTAACCTATAACCCAATTGAAATGGATTGATTGAGTTATAAATACCAAATTTAGCTTGATTAGGTTTGGTTATTGCAGCTTTTTTATGTCATGTCGAATTCCAGCAACCACAACATTGCTGACTTCAGAGGAGCCAAAGCCCTCATGTAAGTAAGATATTGAAGCTGAGATCCTGGAGTCGAACTGTTCTGATTGTCCAGCTTCTGCAGGTGGGAATTTTCATGTACTGCAAAATTTCATAGCAAATTCATGCAAAATATGTATTGCAGTGACAAACGATTGAAGTTTTCGTGATAATGTATAACGCGTTTTATATTTAAACTACAATGCGCTTCCTCTCAATGACCCAAGGCATCATATGCCATTTTCCCGTTATGGGTTTTGAATTTTAATACATGGCATAAGGTTCAAAAGCCTTAAAACAACCTGGGGGTTTGAGAACTAAGCATATTGTAGAACTTAACTTGTTTGTTGTGGTGATAGGTACCTTTGCAATTTTGTATATTATTGTACATACAGGGTGACTGGTAAGTCGACCTACATATGTTGGGAGATGCTAGCATGGATCAAAACCAACCATTGTTACTATGAAACACCCTACCCGAAAATTTACCGTTTTCGAGTTAGGGGCCTTTAAAGATTTTCGAGGAAAAATCCCACTTTTCAACATATTTCGCACCAATTTTCCTAATCTAGGTGATTAAGTCCAGGTATTTTGCTGGTATTAGGTAAAAATAGAGTTAATTTAATATTTATAAACAAAAAAGAACCGACCACAGCAAAAAAAACCTATAATACAGGCTTATGGTGTAAAACCGAATATCGCATGTTTATTAATGGGTTGACTTTGAAGCAGTGTCACCAAAAAAAAAACTAGTAACTGTTTGTGCAAACAAAACCTAAAACATCTCCAGTTCTCTAGCTATTCAATGAGGTACAATAGTCAAATAAAATGTTTATTATTCTTGGGAAAATTTGGCGACAAAGTAGATAAGGTAGCGGACTCTAAGATGACCGGTGATTTAAAAAAAGGGTTTTAAGATGAAGGGCAAAATTATTTTATTTTTATCGCCCGATGTCCAAAAGGGGGTGTTATAAGTTTGAAGCGTCTGTCAGTCTGTCGGTCTGTCTGTCTGTATGCCTGTCCGTGGCACTCTAGAAGTAAACAGGTGGACGAATTATGATGCCGTTTTCTGTAAATAAAAGTAGACATCTCTGCGGTGGTTCTTAGATACGTTTTGTTGAGATACAATAAGTCAGGGGGGGGGGTATTATCTTTACAATTCGTGTTCAACATGACCACCCATGTTCCTAATACAATTTCGTAACCTAGTTCTCAATTCATTTTTGACTGCTCTGGTTGTGAGCTGCCTTCTCATTTTTCAGATTCGTCAATAATCCTTTGTATCAAAATGTCTACATTTGCGACAGGATGATCATCTTGGTACACGATACTCTTCATGTGTCCCCATAAGTAATAATCCATCGGGGTTAGGTCTGGACACCTTGCAGGCCATAGTAGTGGACCTCCTCTCCCGATCCATCTGTCTGGGAAATTTTCATTCAGCCAATCCCGGACGCCCCTAAAGTAGTGAGCTGGACAGCCGTCGTGTTGATACCACATGTCTCTTATCAGTGCGAGCGGTAAATCATCTAATAAATCATGTAATTCCGTTGTCAAAAATGTCTGGTACCTTTCACCAGTCAAATTTTGAGGCAAGAAAACAGGTCCAATTAAATGGTTATTTATAATTCCCATCCAGACGTTCACACTGAATCTTCGCTGTGATCCTTTCACTCTCTCCTTATTTGGATTCCGTAGCGTTTTAGGAGCCCAATAGTGAGCATTATGATAGTTTGATATGCCATCTTTATCAAATTTAGATTCGTCTGTCCACGATATTTAAAAAGTCCGGATCTTCAGCATCTGCATTTAGCATAAAGCGACTGAAATCCATACGTCGAATCGGATCACCTTCTTCTATCACGTGAACTGGCGTATAGTGGTAAGTATAGTTTCCAGCAGTGTGCATAGTGAACCATACTTTCCACTGTGAGACGCCAATCTGTTGAGCAACAACACGTGTAGATGTCGTAGGATCCTCTTGGAAATATCTTTGTATTTCGTCTTCCACGTTGGCGTCATACACACGTGGTCTACCCATATCCGTATTTCGTCGTTGCACCGAGCCAGTTTCTCTTAGTACGTACGGTAAGCACCATCAAACACAGACACATCTGGCACTCGACGACCTGGATAACGTTGCACATACTCTGCCCGTGCTGCTCGAGAATTCCCTTGACACAACCCGTAAAAACAAATAAAAATATCAGCATATGCTGATAACTTAACCCTCAACACATAGATACAAGCACCCGCGTTATTATAATACATAATAATTCAATATACTCGAGCAAATGCTTCAAAACAACACTATCAAATTAACAATTTTATTGTATTTCAATAGCCTGTAGAATCGTAACCATGGGGTGCACGGGTTTGGTGTCATAACAAAAAATAATAGAAATTGTGTGTTCTATCCGAAAATTTCACTTTTTTTTTCTGGCCGGCACTTTTACTTTTTGGCCCAGAATGAATGATCTCCTTTCACATGTTTCCCTTAGAGATTTAGGGACTGATGCAGCTAAGGCCAAGGAGCGCAATCGAACCGGACAACTTCCCTCCTTACCTTTTGAAGGCCTATAGCGACCAGCTGGTTGTACCTTTGGGTCGTATTTTCAACCTTGCTCTAGAGCAAGGGAAGTACCCTACCAGCTGGAAACTCTCGCGAGCCAGTCATATTCCTGAAACAAGTCACACTGCATCTGTAAATCTATATCGACAGATAGCGATCCTGAGTTCATTGGCAAAATTGTTCGAGTCATCATACATGGTAAAAATGACAATCATACATGGTAAAATCAGTCCGCAGATTGCACCGTATTTACGCGACAACAGGATTCGGGAGTCATCGCTCAGTAACCATCAACTAGACCTGTGTCGATCACGATTGATCGAATCACTTTGATTCGACCACAACACGTTCGCGAGTGATCAAATCATCTTTTTAGGAATGATACGATCGTTTTGATCCGATCGTTTACGAAATGTGCACGGAACGGCAACAGCGCCGACCCTCGGCGCCGTCGCCGCTCGCAAAACTAAATTAGACTATAAAGTCTTAAGAGCTAAATATTAAGAGTACCTACCTACTTTCCGACTCGAACTGTTATTTTCTTGTCTCCTTCACTTGCGTGCACAATACACCTCGAATGCAGACAGTTGCAGCAGTCAGTGCGTCGTTCATCCCATGGAGCGCAACCGCAAACAATTAAGCCATTTTAAGTCTTAAGACCTTGCAATAAAGATTCCGAATGGTGCCTATGTGAGCTGATCGATTATTACGAAAGGTGAAAATAGCTTTTGTCACTCGCGTGTCGCGAGCCAGCTCATCAAACGATCTCATATTTTGACGCGAGATTCATGTGTGATTCATGACTGACCTGCAGGTGATCGATCAGAAGATCGAATCTTTTTGATCCAATCGCCTAACCAATGGGTCGCGATCGACCCGGGTCGCAAGAAATCATCGATCGACTCAGGTCTACCATCAACTTACTGACGTTCGTCGAGATGGTCTTGGAGAGCATGGATCGGGGATGTCAGTTTACGAATGTTTGTTTTCTTCACTGACTACCTGAGTTTTGAATCCCAGCCATACCACACACGGTCAGGTATTAGCCAAGGCTCTATTGTTAGTCCGTTGTTCTTTACCATCATGATAAATGACCTAGAAACAGAGCTAAAACATGCTAAATGCCTTCTGTACGCGGACGTACTGAAACGAGTACTTCTACTATGTTATTCCTCTGAGGCATACAATAACGTATAGGTATACGTTATTGTATGTCTCAGAGGGAAAACTTGATTATGTATATGATTTGGGGAAACTTAGTGGGAATTTTACTAGCAACCCCAAGTAGTAAAATTGTTTGTTCGGCTTTGGGTGTCAGCCGCTTTGTGATTTTGTGTAATATTTATAGAATTATTTACTCAAATGCCATAACCAGTGAATTAAATATGATGAGGCGAAGCTACGATATGTGTCACGTTAGAGTATTTAGTTAATTTCATGTTAAAAACTGTCTCTTCCGCCATGACAATGGGATACTTTGTCGGGAAGTTTAGTGTCGTATTTACTGTGTATTTCGTGTTTATCACATCAAGTTTCGCTGTTTTCGGTGAGTAGTGCCTTTATTCGCTTTCCTTTGTCGACTCAAACTCTAATTTACACAGAATTCCCAATGGTAGAGTGCTTTTAACCCGAACATATACCTACATCGAGAGTTCTTGTAAAGCTAAACGGAATTGGACAGACTGCAGTGTACATACACGATTTTTTTTATTATTTCCTGTTCCTGTCCTCTTCAAACACTGCCAGATGGGATGATGGGACGACACGACTCCTGAAGTTACGTAAAGCCTCATTCTCATGTTCTGCAAATATATTTTTGTTGAAATTGGGTATCTACTTGAGCATATTTAACAAACAGAAGACCTATTATAATATGTAGCAGAGCAGAATAAGTTTATCTATGTTTTGCTACTGTCTTCTGAAATCTCATTCTTATTGTTGTGTTACATATTCATCAGCTGTTTGGTGATTCTCAATGATCTCTTCTATTGGCTTACTCAAACAATGTTTACCACTTGCTTTTATGTTTACTATGTAGCTTAATTACTTACTTATTTGTGTTTGAGATAAAGTAGAATATTTTGATAGGTCTGTCTTTGAACATATGCTATCTTGATCTAGCAGTAATAGGTATGGTATCCAAGAGTTGGCAAAAGGAGTCTCAACCGACAACAGATGAGATGGGTGGATGACATCAAGCTGCTGGTCATCTCTGGACTAAAGCAACATGTGATAGATTTCAATGAAAATTGCTAGAATTTCTAAAATTCACTCTCATAACAAAAGGCATGTTAAAATATTTTTTCTTGGTACAGAGGAAAGACATGCAATACATTAGTTCCTTTTAAAGGGCTGGCCGGACATGGCATGGCTTGCCTATTCATTTTGCAACTAATTCGTGTGAGGACAGAAGTGTGGCACCACTGCTAAGGCAGTCCACTAATATGTCGAATGGCTGATAATGGCCAGTTAGATAAATAAGGGGATTATTTAAATGTAGCTCAAAATAAAATTATGCAAATGAATTATCTTTACTGATTAACCTACCATAAACCAAAAAACTGATTGCTCCACAAATAAACCCTTTGATTAACAAAACAAGCACCATCAACAAAATTATAAATCCTATCAAAACAAGCTAATCTTTCTTACACAGTTCACAACAACTGTCCGGCTTTTCGAACACAAATCCTGTTTTCAATACAAAAATATTTTTAGAGATCTAATGGTTTCATGCTTGCTTCTCACACAGGAGATGCAGGTTCGATTGCTGCCCATGTACCAATAAGATCAGTAATTTATCTTAAGTACATTATATGGACGTTCTAACGGTGATGGAAAACATAGTGAGGAAACCTGCATAACTCCAAAGCTGCGGCAATGGGCTAGCCCCCTAAAACAGAGCATTGAATAACTGACTCAAAGTGGGCACAATTGTGCCTCTGCCACTCTGTATGGGAAAAGGCGTAACACTATGTTAAATATTTTTAGTCAAACTAAAATACTCCAACTTGCTCAAAATTCTCCATCCATCAATGGATTTTTTTTTAATCTTTTGCGGCACCATACTAATTAATAATTAATTTACCAAATAACAATTTACAATTAAGAATTTTTTCATTATTGTAACTAAAAAGCTTACTACTATAGCTAAATTACTTTGTTCTTATCTGTTTTAATGAAAATTATATATAATAATAATAATAATAATAATAATAATAATAGTACCTTGGACACCATTTACACACATTGATCTACCCCCAAACTAGCCGCGCAGCTGCCTCTGTCTCGCACGCCTGCGAATCACGGAGCTTGAGTCACGCGACTGCGTCATCAGTATAGGAGCGCGACCATCTCTCAGCGCTGATACCTGTTCGTGAGTAACTATGAAGTTTTGAAAATAGCATTCTGTTACAATGGAGGCAAATGAGTCAAATGATATTTCCTTCAATTTCGTCAATACACAAAAGAGGAATAACATACAAGCTAGATCTACACAGGACTTATCTGCTGGAAATACGTTCCTCAACTCAACACTTCCAAATAACTCGATGAGTAATAGCTTACCAAACTTGTCAATCAGCGATACATCACATACACTAGAGCTGAAAAACCAAGTGCAGCAGTTACGCAGAGATTTAGACAGTGCAAATGAGGAAATTTCAAGCCTTGTAATGGAGCTCTCTAACTTTGAAAGTGAAAGTGTTAAACTGAAAAAGACGATCGAGAACTTTAAGAAAGTTACCAGTACAGGCCTACTAAATAGAAGCACAAAAACACCAAGGAGGTTCTCAATGCCATTTCCATTTAAACCAACCTACAGAACTATAAATAAACCAATCCAACTGAGTTTAACACGTGGCCTTAACAGAAAATACACACAGTCTGTCTGTAATGAATTGGAAAAATCATTCGAAGAGCTGACAAAGAAGCAAGAAAATGAAATTGAAACACAAGAAAAGATATTTTTTAGTACAAAGACATCAGCGAAAATAGAAACAACTAACATCACTAAACCGGCAAAGAGAAAGATTCTTATTTTAGCGGACCAACAAGGACGAAATCTTCGGGATCTTCTGCAGGAACTGGTTGGGCAAAACTACCTAGTTACCTGCTTTAGTAAACCAGGTGCAACACTGGAAGATGTTCTAAAATCAGAAAGAGAAGAAGTTCTAAAGATGACCGAAGAAGACTACGTCATTCTGCTGGGAGGAACAAATGACACAAATCCATACAGATTCCAATTTGGACTTCAATGCTGGATAAATGCAGCTAAAAAAACGAACATCATCACCTGTGAAATTCCACACAATAGGTACTTGAGCACTAGGAAGTTAAATTATGAAATGAGGTTAATAAGTAGCCACGAAAATATGTCATTCATCTATATGAATTATCACCAATTTAGGGCAAGCCATAAAATGTTAAATTTAAAATTGTGCCAATCAATATTAAGTGAAATTCTAAGTGTAAGATCCAAAATAAAAATGACAAAATGTAATTCAAATGTAAAATGTCACACAAAGTCAGAACAATCGACGCAAACTGATTTTACAGATGCAAACGTGAATGAGATAATAGAAAGATGTAATAATAACATAAATGATAAAACTGATAATGGAAGGGTCATAAATGTTGACAACAATAATGTTGGTAATAAGGATTTTTTTCGTGTATAATAGTATATATGTGATGCATCAAAATATAAATGGGTTAATCACAAAATCGGATGACTAATGGCTCATCTTGACGAATTAAAAACTAACGGGAAGGATATTGACATAATCTGTGCAACAGAACATAACATGAAAGCGACTGGAACCTACTAAACATCCCTAACTTCACACTAGAATCTTGTTTTAATAGGAACAAACGTAATGGTGGAGCATGCATTTTACTGAAAAACATTCATACTTTTAGAGAAATGATAGAAATAAAAAAGTATAACGTGCCAAATGTCTTTGAGTGCAGTGGTATCGAAATAACCGAACATAAAATTATTGTCATATGCATCTATAGAGTCCCTTTATACGATAACAAAACTTGAAATATTTTTTTGTTCCCTCAATGACTTGCTTCACGATTTTCTATATGATAAGAACTTCAAACTTATACTATGCGGAGATTTTAATAATGACCTACTTAAAAGAACAAAGAACAGTTTACGATTCGAACACTTAACAATGAGCTATAACTTAAAAATAGAAATCAAACAACCGACAAGACCCGCGAGCCGCGCTTGTCTTGACAACATAGTCCACAATATACGAGGATGCACAAGTGAGGTCATAGAATTTGGTTTATCAGACCACTCCGCGCAAATCTTACAGTGCCCAGTGGAAAAAAGTTATGTCCTGAAACACTGGTACATCAAAAAACGTGACTACAGCCCAGAAAACATGAAAAAGTTTGTGGAACATCTGAACTCTTTGTCTTTTGACGAAGTTTATAAATCGGAAGACCCAGAATATGCATTTACGAGTTTTTATGATATGTTCATTTTGCTCTATAAATTATGTTTCCCAGTAACAAAAGTAAAAATATCTTTATTACGTAAGCAAAACTGGATATCGAAGGGAATTAGACTATGTTGTAAGAAAAAACGAGAATTACTGTGGCAATATAGAAGATGTCGTAATGAAGGAAATAAACACAAATTTAAAGCTTATGCAAAACGATTAAAAAATGTAATTTATCTAACACAAAGATCGCAAAATACCTATAGAATAAATATGGCAGAAAATAAATGCAAAGATACGTAGAATATTATAAAAAAAAACCAAATAAACACACCAAAAGAATACATTGAAAAAATAGTTAAAGATGGTATAGCGATAACGGAACCAATGGACATTGCAGAATCATTTAATTTATTGACCTTACAAATGTCTTATCAAATAGTTCTATTAATAATTCAAATTTGACATCTAATATAAATAATAATTGTAAATCTATATTTTTGAATTCAGTGGCACCTTTTGACATCTCTCAAACAATTAAATCATTAAAAAATACAAATAGCGCAGGATACGATGAGATAAACACTAAGGTCATTAAGTATGTAGTAATTATAGTGTCTCCAATTCTATGCCATATAATTAATAAATGTATGGAGTATGGTAAATTTCCAAGGGAATTAAAAATCGGAGTAGTAAAACCCCTGTTTAAAAAACAAGACAAACAAAATATGAATAATTATAGACCTGTTACACTAATCCCAGTTATCGCAAAAATTTTCGAAAAGGTTATAAATCGGAATATATATACTTACTTCGAAATAAATAATCTGTTTGCTCCAGAACAAAAAGGGTTTAGAAACAATAACACAATAAACATGGCAATTTATGATTTTCTTGCAAACATATTAGCAAATGTAGATAAAAGGAATCCCGTGGTAACCATTTTTATGGACGTGACTAAAGCCTTTGATCTTGTGAGCCACGACATTCTTTTGAGTAAACTTTATGAATACGGCATAAGAGGTAACGCAATAGATCTTGTAAAATCTTACCTAGAAAAACGGCAACAAATAACACAAATAAACAAAATATGCATAAAATCTAAAACTGAACAGGATTACGTCTCAGACCCGAGAGAGTTAAAGCGCGGTGTACCTCAAGGTAGTGTCATGGGGCCGTTACTATTTTTAGCATACATAAATGATTTACCGAAAGTTGTTCATCATCCAATGGTGCTATTTGCGGATTTGATATTTACGGTTATTATTTCTTGCGAGGACCCAAATGACTTTGAAAATGAAATCAATATTACTCTTCATACAATTATTCAATGGCTTGACAGTAATAATCTAGTTATAAATATTGACAAAACTAAAATAATGAACTTACAAAATAATCAAAATACTTTAACTAATAATATGGACATTAACCACGATGGCAAAAAAGTTGAACAAACAGAGGTCACAAAATTTTTAGGAATAGACATTGATAGCAATCTTAAATAGAAAACACAAATTGAAACCACATGTAAAAAGCTACATAAATTTTCATATGCTTTGTACAAACTTTCGAAAATAGTCGCTAAGGATGCAGTATTATTAGCTTACAATGGATACGTAGACTCCATTCTGCGATTTGGAATAATGTTCTGGGGTAACGGGGTAGGAAAAGAAAAAGTCCTCGTAGCTCAAAAAAGGTGTGTAAGGTCTATATGTGGCTTACGTCGCAGAGATAGTTGTAAGCCTCATTTTAAGAGGCTAAATATTTTGACGTTTCCATCATTATATATTTACGAGGAAGCTAGTTTTGTCAAAACAAATTCTAATCTATTTGATAATTATTTAAGTAAACGTCATAAATCTAAAATTCATATGCCACAACATAATACTGCTTTATTTAAAAATAATATCTATGGCATGGCACCTATTGTTTACAACAAGCTACCAGATACTGTGCGCAATATAGAACATGTAATACTATTTAGAAAGTTACTTATCAATAAGACATATTATACAATAAATGAATACATAAATGATCCAACAATATAATAATGATAATAAATATACATGTAATTGTAGGTAGGTACTGACTTATACTTAATTCAAAATACAGGGATGATTTGTCATAGAAAATGATTTAATGATGTTGCATGCACTTTAATCTTACTATAAAATATTTGTATGCCTTACGGCGAAACATAGCGATCTTCACCGACTGTAACAACCTAAACCTATGTTTGACAAATAAAATATTTGATTTGATTTATTGGCATAAAGCGGAAACACAGACTCCCTGCAAGACCTGCCTTAATCATACAATGAAAAGTTTGAGGCTTTGATTAGATTTAATTGGGAAATATTAAACCTCACATCAAAAATACTGATTTGCACAGCAAATGTCAGTTTGAAGTGGTGCTGTAGCTTAGCTGAAGGGTAATGGTTTTTCATTATTAAAACATATGGGCTCCAAAGAATAATATGTGTTTGGTTCAAGTAAAGTTGGGTTTAAGTTTTTGTAGTTAATAAAATAATGGTTAGGTTTACATTCAGATATGTATTAGATCACTTAGTATAATGGTTTTACATAAGTAGTTAAAAAGTTTGCAAAAATTACGTTGTTCTGTGGGTAAATTCTGAGGTGCAGTCAGTACTTTTATAACAGTTTTGAGATATTTTGATCCAAAAATCGGGGATTATTTGTTTAGTGTTTAAATCTACGTCGATAAATAATAGATGCATGATTGAATATTGGGAATGCCACATCTCAGTGGCTAATATCTTTAGGGTAGCACAAAAAAGCGTGGAGGTTAAACAAGCAGATTTGTATATTATTTTTCTTACATTAAGAAACGGAATTAACTAGGCCCTTAAACATGTGAGTCATCAAGGCAATATTAAAATTCCACATGGTTAAAAGGCATAAGATTGGTATTGAAACCATCTCTATAAATACTACAGATCAATAAGCATGTGAAACAAGCAATTTGAGAGAAACAGTCAATACAATATATAAATCGTAATTTTTCATTACAAATGTTAAGGCTATGGGTTAAGGCTATTGCACCCTATATATTATGTACTATATAATAATTAATTAATAAAATATCTACTTAATGTTATATTATTCTTGCTTGATTATGTTATGACGTTCATTAAGTCTCCATTTTTGTGCTATTATGAATAAAATCATTGAACTGAACTGCGCGCTAATGAGGGTTGGTTTATTGACTTCCGGATGAAACACCAGAATTATGTCTGGGCGCGCTGTCAGTTGTAAATTGGCGTCACCGCTGTTAGCTAGCTAAACGGAAACTAGCTTCTGACATCCGGAACGAAGGAATAAATAGTGCGTGAACAGTGGAGCGACCTAAGAGTTTCGACAAAAGAAAAACTCATACTGAATTGAGACGAGGCTGAGAGTAGAAGTGTAGTGAAAATTTTTTGAAGTATAAGTGCGGGGTATAATAATTGGAATAGTAACGTAAAGTGTAATGCTGTACATTTGTCGCGGTTAGAACCGCGCGTCCTGGAGGGCGTTCCGAAATCAAACATAAGTTATTCTGTAGTGTAAACTATTTGAGCATAGACAAAGCGGCGACGAGAAAAATAAGAAGGAAAAAAGATGGTGGCACTTGGCGGCAACAAACTGGGAAGAAGATGAAAAGAAAAGGAGTTACGAGAGGAACGGGACGGACTACAAACGAAGGTAAACAATTATGGCGGAAAATTGGTGAGTTGCTTTGCTTGATATTATTTTCCTTGATTTGCACTTGTGTGCTAAGGTCGTGAGGTGAAATAAGTAGTTACAAAAGCCTGCAAACGAATTTACATTGTCCCATGAACATTCGGTTCAATATATCACCAGTATACATTAGCCAATACTTGAACGCCATAATAATGCGTGAACTATGCCCTGTAGAGCTAGTTCGGAGCGTTGCCCTGTTGAGCACCTTCAGCCTTACGGAACCGATACTGGAACGCCATAATCGTGCGTGAACTGTGCCCTGTTGGGCTAGTTCAGAGCATTGCCCTGTTAAGCACGTTCAGCCTTACGGAACCGATACTTGAACGCCATAATCGTGAACTATGCGCTGTTGAGCACGTTCAGTCTTACAGAATCAATACTTGAACGCCATAAATCTAGCGTGAACTATGCCCTGTTGGGCTAGTTCGGAGCGTTGCCCTGTTGAGCACGTTCAGCCTTACGGAACCGATACTTGAACGCCATAATCGTGCGTGAACTGTGCCCTGTTGAGCACGTTCAGTCTTACAGAATCAATACTTGAACGCCATAATCGAGCGTGAACTATGCCCTGTTGAGCTAGTTCGGAGCGTTGCCCGATTGAGCACGTTCGTTCTAAAAGAACCGATTCTTGCCATAATCGTTGAGGCTGATAAGGCTGAACGTGCTCAGGGGACAACGCTCCGAACTAGCTCTACAGGGCATAGTTCACGCACGATTATGGCGTTCAAGTATTGGTTAATGTATACTGGTGATATACTGAACGGAATGTTCATGGGACAATGTGAATTCGTTTGCAGGCTTTTGTAACTACTTACTTCACCTGACGGCCATAGCACACAAGGGCAAATCAAGGAAAATAATATCAAGCAACTCACCAGTTTTCCGCTATAATTAGTTTCCTCGTTTGTAGTCCTTCCCGTTCCTCTCGTAACATCTTTTCTTTTCATCTTCTTCCCAGTTTGTTGCCGCCAAGTGCCACCATCTTTTTCCTTCCTCTTTTTCTCGTCGCCGCTTTGTCTATGCTCAAATCATTTACACCACAGAATAACTTACGTTTAATTTCGGAATCTTTCATATATATTATTTAAATAAGTTTTTCAGGTTTATGAAAAACTTGAGATCCTCGCAAATAAGCCATAATCCATTAGACATGAACACACAATACAGTTTGGAAAACTTTTATTTAATTTATGATTTGCCCTCCAATTGTGCCCCACTATTACTAGTAACCATGCATTTCTCATTATTATTCCTGTAGTAAAGACCTATATTAAGTAATATTATTATTTTATTTTAGGATTGGGAATTTCGGAGATTAGGGGGGAAATGGTCTGTTTTTGTCTTTTTTCTTAAATATTTGCTTACATAAGATTCGTTGGTTTGTGTTTGGGTTACAGAAATACAAAGTGTACCAAATTTCAACCTAATCGGTTCAGAATTCGGTCGTTTTATATCACTATCACACACCTAGGACATAAACACGAGTGATCCAATAATGGTTCCGGATTTCCTTTTTAGGAACGGAACTCTAAAAATCGTAGATACATGTGCCTTTGCGATGTTTACCTTTTTTGTGTTGATATAAACTGTTCGATTTTTAAACACAACAACAAATATGTTGACTGAAGAGCTGATAAGCTCTCTCTGTTGTTTATCGCAAAATAAACATCCAACTAACATAAGTCACAAATGTGAGTGATGATGATGAGAAATATCCGTTATTATTTATTGTAATTTATTGTTATTCTGTTATTTAAATATGTGGTTTGTGGCCAGTAGTAATAAGACAATTCATTGACTATTGAGAAGGCATGATAAGGGTTTTCCGGTACATGCGACACTAAACTCAAAATACACTATAATACTACCAATATTTAAAAAAAACTGTTCTCATAACGAATGAAACCCAAATGAATTTGTTACCAAAATTAACCGTTCTCGATTTGCACTTTCCTCAATATGGGCCAAATGGACCGAAGCTCATAAAAATCGATACACAGAAGGCTCTTTTCCCAAAATACCCTAATTTTGAAATACGGGAAAGTATCAGAACACCGCGCTGTGGTCTACGGAGTGGGTCCTCGCGCGGAGCGCGAGAACCACTTCGGTTGCGGGGTTGAGGACTTATGGTTGCCTCATGCCCGCGGCGTCAACTCGGGGGTAACGTCCCCCCCGGTCTTGGGTGGCCCCTACTTGTCAGGGGCCTGGCGTGGCCTTCGTTGTGCCGTGCTTTCGCCGTCTATTGGCATACACTGGCGACAACGGTGCGGGAGCTTCCTCTTCTTCACTGTGCCGTGCTTTCGCCCTCTTCTGCGGGCTTACACTGGCGACAGTGGGATGAGCAGCAACTCTCTTGGGAGTGGTCTGCCTTCCGGCGGTCGTGCGTGATGCGGAGCAATGTCGTGGAGATGTGCGTGGCGGCTGTTGTCGGCGTAATCGTACATGCGCCGTGCCAGCCGCGCGACGAATTTCTCCACGGTGGGCATCCGGGTATCCCTCATGATGGTGGTGTTTTGCACGTACCGCCCGGCTCCGGCGATCACCCGCAGGGAGACGTTCTGAAACCGCTGCAGCCGTGTCTTCTAGGTCTTCGACAGCAGGGCGTACCATGCTGGAGCCGCGTAGGTGAGCCGCGAGCGCACATAGGATTTGTACACACGACAAAGAAGATCGGTTTGCAGGGCACACAAACACCAGTCTTTGTGTGCGTAACGTTGCCAATAGCTACGATTAGCAATGCACACTAACACAGTATTCGTGTTAATGTCGCGTCTGTGTGCGTTTTTCTGATCCCATACATTCATTGATTATGACGCAAGTTTTCACAGCTTTATGCAAAGTAGTCGATAGCCTAGTGGATTAGGTGCTAGAATTACGATATGTAGATAAAGGTTCGATCCCTCAAAGGAAATTATTTTTTAGAAGCTACGAGTATTATTAAATTCACATAGCATCGAATATAAATTGATTACAATTGTTTAACCAAACTAGAGTTCGAAGAGTTGTAAACTTGCCCGGTAAAAAGGCCATAGTCTACCTTCTTTATTTAAAATGTAACAGCTACCCTCTTTAAAATTGTTTTGCGTCTGCGCGCTCTCAGCATTAGTTGTATTGCATTTCGTTCCTTGTAAATTGTGATTGAGATTTGTTATCTATCATGGAAAGTCATCTATCCACTTTTAAAAAGGCGGAAATCATTGTTTTGTATGAACAAAACATTTCAATTAGCGAGATAGCACGACGTTTAATGATATCGGTGAGTTATGCATATAAAAAATAAATTTGAAGGTTTTTTATAAATTATGATTATAATTATACCTTGTGTTACTACTTCATTGTATTTTTTTCTTATTTTACAGAGAAGAACAGTGCAACTGTGGGTTCATAGGTATGCAGATTCTGGACATGTTGAAAGTCGTCGACCAGGCCCACAGCCTGTAGCCTACACAGCTGCATCTGATCGCCATCGCGACATCATTGCAGCGCATAACAGCAATCCGTTTGCCAGCACCCGGTCTACGGCGACACTTCATAATGTAACACTACAAACAGTTCGCAATCACTTACGAGCTGATGGTTTAAGATGTCGGAGACCAGCGAAGAAGATTATGATGTCTAATGAGCATCGTGAAGACAGAGTGCGGTTTGCCCGTGAATATTTGGACTTTGATTGGTGTAATAATGTTGTTGTTTTTAGTGATGAAAAGACTTTTAGATCAGACAAGGATGGGCGTAAAATACTGTGGAGAAGAAATAATGAACGATATAGTTTAGCAAACATTCTACCGTGCAGGTGTAGTGGCCGTATTACTTTGGGATATTGGGGATGGATGTCGTCGATGGGCCCCGGTGAATTAGTGCAAGTGAGTGCTCGCAACACTGCTCAAGGATACTTGGATATTTTACAGAACGTCATGTTACCAACCGTACGAACTGTATATCCGGATGAGCATATATACTTTGTCCATGACAATTGCGCTGTGCATCGCGCCCATATTGTGCAAGAATGGTTTAACAAGCAAGAATCCTTGACAGTTATTGACTGGCCTTCTAAAAGCCCTGATTTAAACCCCATCGAAAATCTATGGGGACATATGGTGCTCAATTGGGATCCATCGAATGTGAGATCTAGGTCTAATTTAGATGAAGTTGTTACTTCAACCTGGGAGATAATGCGAGGCACTGACATGTGTTGGAATATGGTCACTGGCATGAGAAGTAGACTACAACAAATAATAGTAAGAGAAGGAGCTCCACTAAGATATTAAATAAAACATAACCATTAATATGTGAAAGCTTTGTGTTATCATAAGATAAGGTGATTTATATGTCTATGATGTTATTGCTACTTCAGGTTAGAAGTTATCACATAATTTCTAATTGCTTAGCATGTTGATTCATAGCTTATATATCATCAACTGCGACATCTGTCCTTGTCTGACTAAAACTAAAATAAGTAAATTAAGTGTAGTTTATTATAACAAACTAGTAATAAATTATTATTAGGACGAAATATAATTTTGTTTTATTATGAAAAAAATAAGGCTGGTTTCACCACATGCTGATAAAGCCTATCTGTCAAATAACGCCATACAAAAATCTAAGTTTAACTGGCAGATAGGCTTCATCAGCAGTGGTGAAACCGGCCCTTAATCTAGAATAAATATTTGGTCTGATCAATAATAATTAAAAAAAAGTATCTAAAAAAAAACATCACCATGCTTTTTCCCTCCTTGATAGAGGATCGAACTCAATACCTCAAAGTCATTAGTCTGGCATCTAACCCGTTGGGCTATCGTCCACTCTGTAGGAAGCGGTAAAAACTAGTCTTATATTCAACGAAGACACATAGTGATTGTATGCTCAGACAGTATTATAATATCTGTGACTGTGCTGTGACGACCAATGTAACGCACACACATTCAAGTCAGCGATTCGTGTCGCAACGTTACGCACACAAAGAGTGGCATTTGTGTGCCCTGCAAACCGAACTTCTTTGCCGATTGTACACCCGCAGCTTGGCTCTCAGAGGCAGGCTGGACGACAGGACAGGCCGGAGCATTGCCCGCGCGGCTTTGGCCCGGTTGAAGCAATGTTGCACCATCGGGACCATGCGCAGCGAGCAGTCGATGTTGCAACCGAGGTATTTCACCGTCGATTGTCTGTCGATGTCCCGGCCCCTCAACTGTAGCGGGGTCGGACGGCGGGAGCGGGTATCAGAACACCCGATTTCCTTAACGATTCATTCACAGAACGACCTGTTCCCGAAATACACCAAATTCTCTATTGTCATACTCTATACGGGTACGTTGCTTTTTAAGGTTCCGTACAAAACTGGTATAAACACTAATATAATTATTGCAAGTTTCTCCAAAATTGCATCGAAAAGTTGAGCGAAATCGGAAAAAACGTTACCGGACTCTTTAATTCATATAAAATTCACGGCACCTATGTTTAGGAAAGACAGTTTTTCAGCGATAACTCAAAAATCTTGATACCTACTCCATTCAAAACAATTTTTGTTGAAAGTACTTGTAACTTGATTTATTAATATTTTTGGAAAGCTCGGTAGCACATAGTATTATTTTTCTAAGATGTCCGAATTGCCTTATAGAACTCTATAGGGAAATTCGGACGTATTATAAAATCGGCTTGCAAAATACGTCTGTATTGCAAATTTCATATACATAGTCAGGTCATAAGTTCTGTCACATGTGCAATATGAAATAATTTAGACATGTTTATTATTTATGTAAACATTTATATAGCAAAATGAACTTAATAAAACATAGATTCTTATGGTAATAAAGTTTATTCAAAATGACCCCCGCGATTTTGAATATAGGCCTTTATTCTGCGCGGCCAGTCGTCTATCGCAGCACGAACGAGGTCCATGTCATTATCGGCGGCTGCCTTAATCAAGGATGCCTTGAGTGACTCCAAATCAGGATGAGGCTTTGAGCAGGCCTTTTCCTCCAAGTGTTGCCATATCTTGTAATCTAACGGACTCAAATCTGGACTGGAGGAGGGCCAGTCTTCGTGCTGGATGAAGTCGATTTCACGCGCCGCCAGCCAGTCTTGCGTGCTTTTCGCTCTATGAGCTGGCGCAGAATCTTGTTGGAATACCCAGTGCCTGTTATTAAACATGGTATGAGAAACGGGTTCCAAAAGGTTCTTGAGGACTGTATTTTGATACACAACTGCATTCGTTTTTACGCCTTTCTCACAAAAATGTACCTCAGTTAAGCCCCAATAAGAGACTCCCAACCAAACCATGAGCGAGGATGGAAAATGACCTCGTTGGACACGCGGAATACGGTTACTCGCTTCTTCACTGCTGTGTGCGTACACCTTATCATTTTGTTTGTTGTAGCTCTCTTCCACGGTGAAAATTTTTTCATCCGAAAAAAGAATTTACCGATGCTTTTTTCCCGCGTACCGCTTCAGCAAAGCGCGGCATCTCTTCAGTCTCAGGTCCATTAAACGAGCGTCCAAACGATGTCCTGTTTTTCTTCGATATGCCCTAAGCCCTAAGTCTTCATTTAACACCCTTTTCACCGTGGTCCTGCTTAACCCCATCTGAAGGGCCAACAGTTTCTGCTTACGTATGGGATTTCTTTGAATTCACGCTTTCACAGCTTTTATCACTGCTGGAGTCCTAACAGAGCGAGGGCGACCACTTCTTGACCTGTCATCTACACTAGAGTCTTCATTGTATCGTTTTATGGTACGATAAACGAATCTTTTGTTTATATTAAAATTTTTCAGTAAGTCGAAAATCTGAATTGGCGAAATTGGCGCGTAAGCGCAACGATGCAACGCAATAACTGCGACACGGTCTTCTTTAAGAGTCCACTCCATATTTAAAAATGAGGAAAATTCTAAAAAGCACACATTATTATTTTCATGAAAAATTCGAAATTCGAATTTAATAAACTTTTTTGTGGCCAGCGTTCTAAATTCAAAAGTTTTTATTGTGTGACAGAACTTATGACCTGACTGTGTATATACACAGTCAGGTCATAAGTACAGTATGGAGTGGACACTTAAAGAAGACCGTGTCGCAGTTATTGCGTTGCATCGTTGCGGTTACGCGCCAATTCAGATTTTCGACTTACTGAAAAATTTGAATATAAGCAAAAGATTCGTTTATCGTACCATAAAACGATACAATGAAGACTCTAGTGTAGATGACAGGTCAAGAAGTGGTCGCCCTTGCTCTGTTAGGACTCCAGCAGTGATAAAAGCTGTGAAGGCGCGAATTCAAAGAAATCCCATACGTAAGCAGAAACTGTTGGCCCTTCAGATGGGGTTAAGCAGGACCACGGTGAAAAGGGTGTTAAATGAAGACTTAGGGCTTAGGGCATATCGAAGAAAAACAGGACATCGTTTGGACGCTCGTTTAATGGACCTGAGACTGAAGAGATGCTGCGCTTTGTTGAAGCGGTACGCGGGAAAAAAGCATCGGGAAATTCTTTTTTCGGATGAAAAAATTTTTACCGTGGAAGAGAGCTACAACAAACAAAATGATAAGGTGTACGCACACAGCAGTGAAGAAGCGAGCAACCGTATTCCGCGTGTCCAACGAGGTCATTTTCCATCCTCGCTCATGGTTTGGTTGGGAGTCTCTTATTGGGGCTTAACTGAGGTACATTTTTGTGAGAAAGGCGTAAAAACTAATGCAGTTGTGTATCAAAATACAGTCCTCAAGAATCTTGTGGAACCTGTTTCCCATACCATGTTTAATAACAGGCACTGGGAATTCCAACAAGATTCTGCGCCAGCTCATAGAGCGAAAAGCACACAAGACTGGCTGGCGGCGCGTGAAATCGACTTCATCCTGCACGAAGACTGGCCCTCCTCCAGTCCAGATTTGAGTCCGTTAGATTACAAGATATGGCAACACTTGGAGGAAAAGGCCTGCTCAAAGCCTCATCCTGATTTGGAGTCACTCAAGGCATCCTTGATTAAGGCAGCCGCCGATATTGACATGGACCTCGTTCGTGCTGCGATTGACGACTGGCCGCGCAGAATAAAGGCCTGTATTCAAAATCGCGGGGGTCATTCTGAATAAACTTTATTACCATAAGAATCTATGTTTTATTAAGTTAATTTTGCTATATAAATGTTTACATAAATAATAAACATGTCTAAATTATTTCATATTGCACATGTGACAGAACTTATGACCTGACTATGTATATGTCACCGTAAGATTGTCAAAACCGTTAGTTGATAAAGTAACGTTCTTTTTCTCGTTAGTTCGTCAACTATCGACGGATAGTAAATTGTAGCGTAGCTTACTATATGAAGCGTTAGTTGATAAACTAACGGTTAAAACCGTTAAATAGTAAACTGGTTTAGACTTGAATTGCAAACGAAATACAAGGGCAAACACTGCGGTAGCTTAGGTGAAGACTAGAGGGGGCGAGCGCAGCGAAGCCCCCGAATAAGTCTTCGTATTAGGCTGACATGTGAAAACAAAAGAAACGTAAATTCTAAACCCTCTCGGTCTGGTTTACTATCTGTCGATAGTTGATCAACTAACGCGTTAGTTTATCTTAGTTTATCAACTAACGGTTTTGACTATCTTACGGTGACATATATATACAGTCAGGTCATAAGTTCTGTCACACAATAAAATCTTTTGAACTTAGAACGCTGGCCATAAAATATTATTTTTAAAAATATTTATTTTTAAATCAATTCAATTATCAGTTTCTTAATTAATGGCGGTCTAACATCTAGGTTAATTTCGCCAATGTCACGTTGTTTTTATAGATTTCACAGTATTTATTTGGACAAGAACCGAAAACCTGCAAGTTTTAGAGTTGATTTGTTGCTCCTTAGCACTACCCGGGAGGAAGTGAAGGGCTGTAGGTTCCAAGTACAGATGTAGTGAATAATCCTTTCCTATCGGCAAAGCTCGGAACAACGATAACACCCGAATGGTGCCGATGTGTCTATGAATTACTGTATTATTAAATTACGTGTAGGTATCAAATAAATCGCATACTTTATTTATCAATGTCAAATGTATCAAAGTAGTAAGACAAAAACGAACATTTCCGAGAAAATACGAAAGGAAAGGATTATTCACTACATCTGTATCTGCTTCGGACTTGAGCAACTGCCTCCCAATATTTTTAAATCTTAAGTGCCTTACCACAAAAACATAAACTATTGTTCAACATTTGTTTAAAAACAAAAAAGAGTGTGCTTTAGACCACACAACTTTAAAACTTCTTTAGCTCTAATGCTTCATAAATAGATCTCCTGCACTGCGTCTGGCTATGAGAGGAAGAGAGAAAGAAAATGTGCGCGCGCACCTCTCGTTCGCCTCGCCCGATCACAGTTTTCGTAACGCTCTCGTCACGCATTCGCCAGCTTACTCCCCAAGTCAAGCGTGCGTATAGAAGTTTTACTTCAAAAACGTATGGGATTTGACGTTTGTTTTGAAGTTAAACGGTGTTTAATATGTTTTGTGGTAACACGGTAATCGTTTATTTCTGACGTTTCCTGAGTTGGATGAGATTAAAAAAATAAATGCGAATATTAATCCAAGACTGTTGTCTGATAATTGCTGTTGATACTTGTGGTCAAAAACAATGTCACATCGCTGCCTCTTCGCTTCACTGAACAACGGGTTTTTATGCGAGGGTCTTGGAACCTGGCGTCTCGCCTTAATTTAGATAGGAAGCGCACTAAGGTTGGCTTGTGCGGCATGCGAATGTTAAGCCGTCGATGCCAGCCCTCGACGGGATTATTGGTGCGGTGTTTTTCTTAAGTGCTACTCAATCTATGGGCTCCTAATTTCACCCAAGTTTTTTTCATGTAACTGTTGAACCGGAGTAATTCATTGCTTCTAAGTCATGAGACGGAAGCATGAGTGGCACGTCGGGAAAGTGGTACTTCTTTTAACTGCCAGTTCCTATGATATACGACGATACTCGTAAATAGGTCTATTTAATTTAATTTTTATCTGAAGTCGAGCACTTTTCCGACCTGTTAGTTGCTCGTGCTCTTGGCTCTGCCGACGCTCCAATGTGGAAGGTGCGGTCTCCCCTAACACAGGTTTTCTGTTAACTTACCAGGGGAGTCCTACTATTTGTGTTAAAATGTGACTTGAGTAAACGAATTTTGATTGCTTACTGGAGACTCGCTAAGTAATGTCACCCAATAATCGTATAACTCCGACTTCGGCAACAGCGGTATAATAACACACATTTGAGTAAATTTGCGGCCCTCGCGGGTAGTATCCATTTTTATTAATGCTGCTTTCTTAAAAACCGCTCGATTAAAATGAAAATAGCATCCTGTCTACTCACAGTTCGGGTACACTGATTAACATGCATTTATTGGGGCTACTTCAAAGTCGCATTCAAACTTGTGTATAATTAATTACTCCCATTTCATCACGCAGCAACGTGAAAAATCTTGTGTTTTGTCTTTTACTCGGATCGGGAGCAACGCGATCAGTACAGGTACAACATTGGTTGTAGTGTTGCTAGCTATGTTAGCATCTATAGTGTACGATTGACAAAATGTTTTTGGCTTCCTTCGCTGAAGTATTGTATCGGTTTCTCCGCTGATTTTCTCATATATTCGGTGCCAATCTTCGGCGAAAAAATTGAAATTTTCCCCGTGTCTTCCACTGCCAGAAATTCGTGGGCCAATAAATTAAACTCCGTATTATTTTGGTTTAGAAACTTCTGCCTGGCCCTATATAAAGAACTTCTTACTTCATCAAAGGAGCACATACTAAAGCTGGAATCGGCTTCATGCAAATTTGTCACAATTTTTTCAAAAACTTTCTTTACCGATGTGTTCTTCCTGCATACTTCTATCTTACAAGAACCTATGGCAATATTGCGTATGTTCTCATTGTAGTGAGTTGCAGACATGGTCACTTACACTTGCTGGTGGACTCTCCTTTGCGTACTAAATTAATAATAATTTTTAAATCATTCAATTTAGTTAACATCTTCACAGAGCCCTCAAGAATAACTGAAACTACTGCAACCTGCCTTGATAACGTCTTCTGCGGTTGCGAAATTTTGAAGAAGTGTACAGTAAATTGTTTTAAGTCTGATCACAGTGGTCAAATTGTCAACTTAGAAGTAGATTCACAATCACAGGAATTAGTATTGTGTAGAATCACAAAAAAAAAAAAACATTTAAAAAAGATTTACAAAGTAGCTTACCTACTCAAAATAATACTCAAAAAGCGAATGATCACTATACAGACTTATTCCACAAACTTTCAGATAGTTTTGAAAACAATTTCAAATTACATAAACTTACTTAAAGCGATAGTAAAGTAGGGTTTAGTGAATGGGCAACCAAATCCGTAAAAGCAGGGATTCACTTTATGCACTTTATGTCAAAAAACATCTACACAAATTTTTATTCAACATGTAAAATTATATTCAAAAATATTTAGGGCCGTCTGCCATAAAGCTAAGTGCGAACACATAAAAACGAAGATTCTTACATCGTCGGATAAAACTAAAACAATTTGGAATATAATAAATAGAGAAGCAGGTAAATCAAAATCAGGAGATGGTAGCTTTTTACTTAAGATTGAAGATAAACTAATAACTTCTAACGATGACATCGTGGCCGCATTTGAACAGTGCTTTACAAATATTCCAATTATTAATACGGCTTCTTTAGACTCGTCTCCGGATCTTGCTGCATCGTTTTTAAAAGACAATGTGCCAAAGTGCAATCAAGATTTCTTATTCGCATATATTGAGCCCTATAGCATAATTAAAGCATTAAAGTTATTAAATTTGAAAAAATCTGAGGATCTCTGGGGCATGTCATTAAAAATTATTAGCTCGGTGATAGACCAACTTGCCCCTCATCGAGCTAAAATATTCAATAAATGTGTAGATGAGAGTACTTTCCCTGATCTCATGAAACACAGCGGGCTAGTACCTTTATTTAAAAGCGGCGATAGGGGTGACCGCACAAATTTTAGACCAGTCTCGGTTCTACCCGTATTAAGTAAAATATTTGAGAAGATTATATTGGGTCATTTGCTGGCGCACTTCAATGCTCATCAAATTCTCCATTCGCCCTTTTGTGAATCCAGCAGTTTGGATTTACAAAAGGGCGGTCGACAACATGCTGGAGTAATGTTAGTTAAACATATTTTTAATGCGTGGGAAGATCGTAGGGTTTTTTTGTGACCTTTCCAAGGCATTTGGCTGTGTAGACCACAAAACATTACTCTTAAAGCTAAAACATTACGGCATAAAAGGCAATAGCTCTAAGCTTATGAGATCGTATTTAGAAGGGAGGGTTCAAAAAGCTGACATTAATAGGACAAAATCGTCGGGTTCTCAGGTGAAGATGGGAGTCCCACAGGGATCTATTCTGGGGTCATTCCTTTTCCTCGTGTATGTAAATGATTTACCATTCTTGGTACAAAACATGTCAGAGATAGTATTATTTGCAGATGACACGTCACTAATTTTTAAAGTTAGGAGGCAAGAAAATTACTTACATGAAAAAAATAATGCTCTCTCGCGACCGCGACTGGTTTACTGCCAATAACTTGCTTCTGAATTCAAAAAAGACAAAGTGCATAAAATTCACTTTACCTAATGTAAGGCACGTTGAGAGTAATATTGTGGGGAAAGACAAACTAAAACTAGTAGATGAAACTGTATTTCTCGGCATCACTATTGATGCCAAACTACAGTGGGGTCCCCATATTTTAAAATTAGCACATAGACTTAGCTCCGCAGCATATGCAGTGAAAAGAATCAGGAAATTGACTGACGTTGCAACTGCTAGGCTTGTATATTTTAGTTATTTTCATAGCATTATGTCCTACGGCATACTACTATGGTGACGGGCTGCTGACATTGAGACCATCTACATTTTGCAGAAGAGAGCGATCCGGTTTATTTACAAGATAGGTAATAGAGAATCTCTGAGAGATTTCTTCAAAGAAACCTAACAGTTGCAAGTCAATAGATATATTGAAATGGATATATGAAACATAATGTACAAACTAGAAATAAACATAAACGTTCTTTTCCAATGTTCAGGCTCACAAAAGTTAGTAGTTCTTTTATGGGGCACTGTATACGTTTCTACAATAAAATTCCGCAAGAAATTCAAAACTTAACTGAAGCTCTATTCAAAAAATGTATAAAGCACACTTTGTGCACAAAGGCCTACTACAAAATAAATGATTTTCTACAAGACACCGACATCTGGAATTAAACCAGTTTATTGCACCCTATATATTATGTAATAATTAGGCACTTTCTTAATGTTATATAATGTTTGCTTGATTATGTTATGACGTTCATTATGTCTCAATTTTTGTGCTAATATGAATAAAAATCTTTGAACTTGGACTTAATTTCAGTACCGTGTCTTTATTTTCGTGTAATGTCGCGGATGCGAAGCAACCTGCAGAGCGATTCGCACAATTAAAATGAACAAAACATGTTCTAAAAGTTTCAGCGGAACTCAATAGTCTTTCAGATATGATTTTTTGAAAATCTATAAAATTTTGCTTTTTGTGTGACACACAATAATTCAACACGGAATATTAACCTCAAAATGTGTTACGTTTCGTTGTACTCTTATTGTAAGATGAGAATACATAGATGAAAGTGAGCATTAAACCGAATTATATTCTAATAAAGCTATTTTTGATTATATTTTTGCGTCACGTGCTTGTTCTTTTGCATTTTTTGAACTTTTGCTTTTTTCAATGTGTTATTTTAGATTTACTGAGATTCAGTTTTTAGTAACAGAACGCAGAAATATGTTGTAACAAAGCTATTTTTGATTATATTTTTGCGTCACATGCTTGTTTCTTTACGTTTTTGGACTTGTGCTTATTTCAAAGTGTTCTTTTAGATTTACTGAGATTAAATTTTTAGTAACTGAAGGTCATTCATTCATTGCTTGCTTTTTTTTTTTTAATTATGTTTTACGGCCCTGGAGTTGGTCCTTTAAGGCCTTCATTGCTTGCATTCGCGTCAGTCAACATAGTTTCCTTTCGTTTGAGTCGCTTTGAACACCTATTTTGGCTAGAGTAGGTTATTGTGGCTGAATTCCAATCCCCGGAGCGGAGCGTTTGCAAAGAAAAGCCAAATTTGGCTAGAGTAGGTTATTGTGGCTAAATTTCAATTGGATTATAGGTTAGGTTAGAACTTAGAAGAAGCAACTCCAAAGTGGAGTGGAGCGGAGCGTATGCAAATAGAAGCCAAATTTGGCTAGAGTAGGTTATTGTGGCTAAAAATAGGCAAAATCCGTCGTTCCCCTCATCCCCACAGTCCCGAATGGATTCCCGATGGAAGCAATTGGCGTTGTGAAAAAAAAAACTCGAAAACGAATGATTTCCGCCACTTCGCCTTTTTTGATATCGTCTCTAAATGCACCTATAATGCATAGAAAAAATCGGCAAAATCATCTGAAACCGGTTCGCTTTCTAAAGTCCGGTGGCCATTGTTAAGATAGCATCTGTAGTTCAGACGAGGTTTTATTCTATTAAAACATGCCAATCAAGAATTTGGTGTATTTGGGGAAAAGGCCGTTTTGTGAATCAATCATCATCATGGACAGCCTGTGCTCTGTGAATAAAATTTAGAGTATTTTGGGAAAAAAGTCTTCTGTGTATCGGTTTTTATGAGCTTCAGTCCATTTGGAATTTTCGCATATTGATGAAAGTGCTGATCGAGAACGGTGATTTTGGTAACAAATTAATTTGGGTTTCATTCGTTATTCGTCTTAAGGTTATGAGTTTTTTTTTTTAATTTTGTTGTTAATTTGATAATTAGTTTATTTTGAGTTTAGTGTCGCATGCACCGGAAAGGATAAGTGGCTTTGAAGATGTTTGATTGATACACGCTAGAAATTGCAATCTACTTTTAATCATCTAATCTGTATAAAAACATAATTTTCAAAACCACCGGCATTAGCTAACGCCACTTTTCCGTTAGAGGTTTTAATTTTATTACCATGGCTGTAACATGCTGGCCCGCAGGTTTGTAAGGTGCACTAAAGAAGTGAAACTTACACTGTTTAGAGCCTACTGTCAAACCTTCTACACCTGCAGTCTGTGGGTTCGCTATACGCAGAGGGCCTACAGCTCCCTGCGTGTCCAATACAATAACGCGCTGAGGATTGTGTTGGGGCTGCCGCGATACTGTAGCGCGTCGACGATGTTTGCGGAAGCAAAAATAAACGATTTTTTCGCCATATTGCGTAACAGAGTAGCGTCCATGTGGAGTCGGACTCGCGGCAGCTCGAACTTGATCCTCAGAACGCTGGCTGATAGGGTCGACAGCCCTATGATGAAGCACTGGGTGGATGTGCACTTAAACAGGAATAAGAAGTAAGTGAATGTGTTGTGTGATGGATGTGTAATAGACATAATTATGACAGAATGACGAATGAGTGTGTGGACTTAACTTACATACTTAGATCTTGTTTTCTGTGTTACCAATTAATTTATTTTTTGTTTTGTGTCATTATTTCAATTTATTTTTCATTTTACCGTGTTTAATTATGGATGTACATCTGAAATAAATAAATATTATTATTATTATTATTATTATTATAGGATTCAAAATCGCGATCCGTTCTAACTACCCTCGGTATTTGAGTAGTTAAACGCGATAAAATGCGCGATAAACGCAACTCGCGCCGGGCATGCTACGGGTGCAGCAAGAGCTCGCGCGTCACGCGAGGCTCATTATTGGTTGTTATAACGCCAATTGAAATAAACGCTTTACGAAAATTTCAACTCTCCACCTATTATGGTTCATGAGATACAGACAGCTGACTTACGCACGGACGGACGGACGGGCAGCGGAGTCTTAGTGTTAGGGTCCCGTTGGCCACCCTTTGGGTACAGAACCCTTAAAAAAATTGGTTGTTTGTAAAGTAGGTTTACGATCGAGATGTTTACGTGATAAGCCTCCGCTCGTGAGGATTCCGCGTGACAAGTTTCACGGAATGACTGGCAGCGCTCGAGATGAGACGGGAGATCGGTCCGTCTCTCTCTCGTTATACCTGCGATCGCGCTCCTGAGGTTTTGGTGTGACACAAGTTTCTGAACATGTCACCCGACTAAAACGATTTTAAAGACGTTATCACGTCAAAAAGTGGGTCAGGTGCTCGTTCTTCAACCTCTTGAGTTGAAACTGAAATGAAAAATTCAGTATAAAACTTATTGCAGCTCAAGATGTGCCCCAAATCCTCAACCTGTCAGCGAAGGGCGAGATCGGGAAGGAAGCCACATTCACCTGCAGCATGTTGCCGGAGAATGCTACTACCGAGTGGCTCTTCAAAGGGGCTCCAATCAAGACCGGCAGCCGGTAAGCCCCGTGTTTCTTTAATAATCATCTTTACCCTTCTTCTTCAGCAGTGGTCCAATGTATATTGTATATGTAGAGAAAAGGTACGTGTACTAAGCATATTAGTAAATATTTATATGTATACACATACGTAGTCCGCGTGAGGTTGGGATGGCCATAAGGGAAAGAGGAAGTCACGGAGGGGGTCGCGTCCCGCCCTACTCCCACACACCCGCAAAGGCCCTTTGTCACATTTGTCATAGTGCTGCGCGGGTCCACGACCAACCCTTTCATAGATTTCGATATCACTCACGTTTATGCTTGTACTTACTTGACTGGTGCAAGGGCGTACACAGGATTTCAGCTAGGGGGGGGCAGCTCATACCTGTTTCGAGAAGATGGTCGGTCAGGTATATTGAAACAAAAATATCATGAATTTATTTTATCTTCTAGGGGGGGGCAGCAGCCCGCCCCTGCCCCTACCTGGGTACGCCCATGGACTGGTGTATTAAAATGTCATCAGTTGCCTCTTCATCTTGTATGAAAAGGAAATCCAATGATCCATTCTCAAGCACGAGAACTCACCAGAAAAGTACTGAAAATTGTGACATTGAAAAGTTCTGTAAAACTTGTTTAGAAATTTGAAAATTTAATTAGTTCTGGGTCAGAGATATAAGATTGGAAGAAGATTTTATCATAGAAGTCTGAGTAACCATTGACGAAGATTCCTTATGTAGCTTTATTTTGATTATGATAAATAAAATATTATTTTAAATAAAAAAGGTGATCATATTCAACCTTCACTTTGTCGTGCACCTATTTGGTAACTATCGACATCTATCACTAAAATAGTGCCGTCCCAACTTGACTTAGACTACACTTATAGTAACAAAGAACTTTGAAAGTTGATTGAGTCATCATCTTGAATCATCATTCTGCGCCCTCATCGAGCTACATCAGCCTCCTCTCTATAGCGACAATCCTCAACATATTGCAAAAGGCGTGATGTGATGTTCTACTTGTTTGTCTGTTTACATACACAGGCAAGAAGGCGACACCAGAGTATTGCGATTGTGTGCGTGCACAGGGCCAGCCAATAGGCTACTTGACAAGAGTCTTATTCGGATGGAACTCACACCAACGCATTTATCAGGTCTTGCCTTCTGCAGTGAACGTATATCACGACTTTCTCAAACATCGTGGCGGAGGCATAGCTGTGCCCAATTTTGGCAAATTATTCAATAGGTCATAGCATGACAGAGGGCTGGGCCATCGCCACAACTTGGAGATGCGATGTTTGTCCACTCTGCCAATAGCAACCAAAAGCTAAATGAAATTTATATCACCCGCAAACATTCCCCAGGGTGAAACAAGCGACCGAGCAGCGCTCTCTACCCCAGAAGGACCTGGATGGCAATCAGAAGAAGTTCCAGGTCTCCAACCTCACCATCATTAATGCCACATCGTCAGACGCTGGCAACTACACGTGCGTCGCCGGAGTAGGGGACCAGAGGACGGAATATGGAGTCGTGTTGGATTTGAGTTTTGCCGCCAGACTTGTGAAGAAGACTGAAGGTCCACTGAAGCTGAATTCGACTGATTCGTCGAATGTCACGATGCAGTGCGTGTTTGAAGGTGAGCCGTTGACATACAAATTTATATCCGTACACGTACGTACGACACAACCTCTGGGATAAGTGTGGGAACCGGAATCAGCAACGTCACAATATATAAACATAACATCCGTATTGTGTTGGTGTTGTTTTATTTTGGGCAAATAAGAATCAATTAAGTTTTGAAAATTGGATCGACGAGAACTGTCGACATCAACATCAACATTTATATACAGGCACATACATTGCTTCTGACCCCACACTAGGATACCCTGTGTCGTAGGAATCAGAAACAGCGACATCACACACATATAAACATCCAAGACCTGTTTTTTTTTTTCTTTATTCCCATCGCATGATCTCGCCACAGAGGTCGTCATAGCGATTTTGCTAGAACTTTACCACCTCATGTTAAGGTTAAACCTATGAATCCTTTCAAGTAAGTAACCATAGTAGCAAGTGCGTTAAACTGTGCGATTGATCTCTACTCACACGCATCACGTGTCATATGTCGAAGAGTGTCTAAATAAAGTAATTTTTAATAATTTTATCTTTTATAATATTTCAGTTTACAACGCGACCGAAATAAAATGGTTGAAGAAAGTCAAAGACGAAGAAAACATGTTCTTAGAGACGAAAGTCCCCAAGCAAATCAATCTCAAACAGTTTGAAAGCACCTACCAGTTCCAGATCAAGCGACCAGAAGACAATGGCACTTATGTCTGTCAAGTTTACGACTCGGTAACTGACCAAACCGTCGCAGGAGAAGTCGACGTTATAGTTTTTGCGTCCCCAAAAGTAATCATAGACACAGTCAAAGCTATAAGTGCCACACAACTATTCATCAACTGGACTGTCCACGCTTACAATCTACCAATCAAAGGCTACAACCTCATGTACCGTCGACTACCTTCCTCCGACTACAACCAGTATACCCGAGAGAAAATCGGCGTCAAAAACACGTCATTCGTAATGGAGGGCCTAGACAATTCTACCGAATATCAGTTAAAACTAGAAGTAACAACGACATATGGTTCAAGCAACCCCTACGTATACCACATGACTGTAAAAACTTTAGATAAGAACCCGATATTTGTTCCAAATATCTCGATAAATGGATTTTCTGCGACGTCTGTAACGATTGGCTGGGCACCCCCGCCAGAAGATATAGCCGAGTACATTCACTACTATTTGTTGGAGGCAAGGAAGAAAGATGAGACAGCGCCTAAAAGAGCCTACCATCAGCGGGACAACAGAAATCTGCCGTATATGTTCGACGATTTGGAGCCGTACAGCACTTATGTTTTTCGGGTAAGTGGCATTTACTACAAAGGTAATAAAATACCAACAGTGTTACTTGTCAAGTTGTATGCAACGCGCCTTTTTCCTTACCTATTATAATAATAATAATACCTTGGACACACTTTTTACACACATTGATCTAGCCCCAAACTAGGATTCCCTGTATCTTGGATACTAGACAACGATACACATATATAGATAAATACTTATACTGCGATTTTTAATGTGAGGCCAGAAATGTAAACAAACAACTGTCATGTTCTAGAACAAAACCGTTGACTTTGACATTCATATTATACTTTTTGTACTGGAAAATGACAGTTGTTTTACATTTCTAGCCTCAAATAAAAAATCGCAGTGTAGATAGATGAACAACCATGACTAGGGTACAAACTATGCCCTTTTCTTTATTTAAAGAGTGGTACATTGAAGTTACCGTGTCACTATAGCACAGAACTAAAATTAACTTACGATCAAAAATAAAGAACGGCAAACAAAAACTTCAAACCCTTAAGTTTTTAATAAATTTTGGAGAAGATTTTGCAAAACTTTTTGGTAGAAGGCACTCTATGTTTGTTACACAAAGAGTTTCATTCATCTGAAGTTCTATAGATGTCTGGATGAATAACGACAATCTGCTTACATTTGGTTTAATTACGTTTACTCTATGATTCATTTGTAACATTTTGTGTTTATTATCTACAAACTTTTAGCGACCTCTATGTGGAAATAATTTGGCAGATTGCTTCTCCTTTTGTACAGCATTCTGGCTTCCTCTGAGGTTGGGGACGCCAGAATGCTGTTACAGCCTCCCACATCTTTAAATAAACTGCGTTTTCCTATTCGGAGTGTCAAGGCACCCACTTTTAGCCATTTTAGATCTACCCACAGACGAGTGGACATAATATCAATTACTCATCCAAGAAAAATAGAAAAAAGGAGAACATAGACATAGACATTTATATACCGGCACATACATTTCTTCTACCCCGCACTAGGATACCCTGTTTCGTGGGAACCAGAGACAGCTTTATCACACACATATAAACATCCAAGACTTAGCTGTGTTTTTTTCTTCATTCGGGACCTCTCGCATGGTAGGCAGAGCCACAGCGCGCAGCGTCTAGAAAAAGTGCTCCGTGGTCTAGTGGGTTTCATGTTTGCTTCTCACGTAGGAGGTGCAGGTTCGAATCCAGGCGCTGACCATGTACCGAAAGTAATATATCTCAAGTACATCATAAGGTCGGAAGGTGATTAACGGTGATTGAACACAGCGTGAGGAAACCTTCATTACTCCATAGCTGCGGCGATGGGCTAGCCCCCTGTCACGCAAAATGGAGTATTGAATAACTGGCTGAAAGTGGGCAACATAGATACTTTTTAGGAACTGTCAAAACGGTTTTTTTTTTGTCACGAGTTCTGTGAAATATTAGCTTGTGACGTTATAGTCAAGTTTATAAATACAACTGCTGGAAATATACAATTCTGATATTGACAAATATTTTTGTGAAGTAGGTTCAGCTGGAGACACTTTCTAGATTTATTTGACTACCTTGTCAAATACCGTATGGTGCCTCTGCCACCCCGTATGGGAAAAGACGTGACGCCAAATTAATTACTTATCGATTTCCCTACCCACAGGTATGCGCCTGCTCGGAGTTCACGAAGAAATGCGGCGACTGGTCGGCGGAGATGGAGGCCATAACATTAGGCGGGACTCCGGGCAAGCCCAGCAACGTCACGGTTCATTGCTACGAGGCGGATGGGCGGACTAGGGTCATGAACCTCACTTGGCAGTCACCGGTGAAGCCGAATGCCGAGATCAAGGGATACAGCGTGAGACATTTGTTATATTTACTGGGGTCTTTTTGGGTTAGCATGGCAAAAGCGGCCATTGACTCCTGTTTACCACTGTATGCCCGTGATTGGGTTAGTGATACCTACTTACTACGTGCAACGTTCGTAGTTACTGTCGTTTAGCTTATGGTAGCGGTTGCCGATCGTTACCATGGTTATCGACCGATGCCATGGTTGCCATGTATTATTCGGTTCGCAGTAGCAGTCGGGTCAGTGACCGCTATCGCAACAGTAACGCGTACCCACTATGGCTGCTCGTGGCGCGCACTATTCTCATAGTTCCGGGTCAGAAAACTACGTCCATCATTTTTGAGGCACCTATCTAAAAATAATCTTCGTCATATCCAGCCCATATCGACACAAGAGTTGACGGAAGTGTTTCGAATCGAGCCTCAGATTATCGAAACACTTTGGATACTAACTTTTGGCATTGCAAAACTGTCAAACGATACCAAAAAAGAGGTTGAATGTTATTTAACGACGAAGTAGTTTTTTCATTGATGGACTACCATACCAACGCCATCTCTTGATATAAAGCTGAACTTCCCATACAAAATATGTCCTGCCATTTTAGAGTTTTACCGGGAGTGACGCTCAGCGAATTATTTTTATAAATATAAATTTGCTTCATCATCATCATCAGCCCTTGTCATCCCATTGCTGGGCATAGGCCTCTCCCAAAGCACGCCATTCGCTTCGGTCGCCCGCCAGTCTAGCCCACTGCTTTCCAGCCACCTTAGAAATGTCATCTGACCATCGGGCCGGTGGTCTGCCCGGCTGTTCTCTGTCCTGTTTGCGGCCGCCACAAATTAGCTTGAGCAGACATATCCCTCCACCCAACCTCATGCCGATTTTATGCCACTGGGGCAAACTCGGGGAAGCAAGCATACGGATTAGATTCATGCATGGAGTTCTTCTAACCCGCAGCTATTTCTGTGCGTCCCCCACATGGCTGGACCGGCCATTTAGTCCCATTTAGCTTATTATGGCAGCCATAGGACAGCCTCATTGTCAGCGGTTTTTTTTAATCTTACCAAAAGGTTAATGGGGCATATGTTGTCGTGACGGCTGTATCGCGCGAGACTTCAGTTTAGGGTCAAAATTGCATGTAGTGTCAGCCCTCCAGCACCGAAACACTACCGCCGGAACCTATTCAGGAAGGCGGTATGCGTGTGAATTTTCATCTCTGGTGTTCAACCTCCTTCCTTTCTGGGCTATGAGGAGTCGGGGTCCGATGAAGAAGAATCGCCTTTGTCCACTTCTCTGGACCGGTCACCAGGGTGCCCTTAAGGTGCCATGCCAGCTCAAAAGCCATCGAGATAGCGAGCTTAGTATGTACCTACCGCTATCTCGCTCACGCGACACGTCGTTTGCAGTTGCGGTCGGTTTCGAACTGGCGGAAACCTTTACGGATTTAAAAACACAATCTCATATTTCACATTGAAGCTGAGCGTCGATTAGTTTGCACGCACGCACCTGCTACTGACGTTGCAACTGCGAGGCTTGTATATTTTAGTTATTTCCATAGCATTATGTCCTACGGCATACTACTATGGGGACGGGCTGCTGACATTGAGACCATCTTCATTTTGCAGAAGAGAGCCATCCGGTTTATTTATAAGCTATGTAATAGAGAATCTCTGAGAGATTTCTTCAAAGAAACCAACAACCTAACAGTTGCAAGTCAATATATCTATGAAAACATAATGTATGTGAGGAAAAATATCAGTAGCTTTAAAACCATTGACAGCCGCCACAATGTGCAAACTAGAAATAAACATAAACTTTCTTTTCCAATGTTCAGACTCACAAAAGTTAGCAGTTCTTATATGGGACACTGTATACGCTTCAACAATAAAATTCCGCAAGAAATACAAAACTTGACTGAAGCTTGATTCAAAAAATGTATAAAGCACACTTTGTGCACAAAGGCCTACTACAAAATTAATGACTTTTTACAAGACACCGACAACTGGCATTAAACCAGTTCATTACACCATATATATTATGTACTACGTAATAATTAGTGTTAAATTATGTTAAATTATGCTTGCTTGATTATGTTACGACGTTCATTAAGTCTCAATTTTTGTGCTATTATGAATAAAAATCTTTGAACTGAACTTGCACGGCACGCAACGAATGTTTGATAGTTTACGCATTTTTTATGAACTCAGATTTATAATTGACCGAGCGAGCGAAGTTTCCAGTTTCAAGATTGGCTAAAATGCGTTTGTCTGATTTTTCATACGATTTTAACAAAAATTGGCACAAAAAGTTCCTTGTTTTTTTTTTAAAAATCGATCACGACTTTATCGGTTCCCCCCCAATTAAGAGTCGCAATAGGGGGAAAAGGGGAGAGGTTTGCTGTAGCATTATTTATCGATGGATTTCAAAAAAATAATTTCACTCTTCTCCCCTTTCAATCTGTCAGAACTGAACCTTGCCATAAATAACCTAAAGGAAGGGAAAGCCCCAGGGATAGACGACATCAGAGGGGAGCAGATCAAACGCATTGGCCCAGTTGCGAGGAGTTGGTTACTGCAGCTCTTTAATCAGTGTTCACTCAAGCATGGTATGCCGGCCGAGTGGAGAAAGACACAGGTTGTTGCTCTCCTAAAACCCGGCAAGGATCCCGACGAAGACAAGCTGTTCGAAAGACTGATCCTCCAGCGCATAGCACCGTCAGTCGACCAAAATCTAATCCCTTAACAGACTGGTTTTAGAGCTGGTAAGTCGGGTACAAGCCAGGTTCTGCACCTCACGCAACACATTTAGAACGGCTTCGAAGCTTGTTTGGCTACGGGCGTGGTTCTAGTAGACCTGTCAGCTGCATACGACACAGTCAACCACCGTATGCTCATCCAAAAACTGTATGACCTGTCCGGGGACTATCATCTTACTTAAATGGTGGCTTCGATGCTGCGGAACGGTTTTTTGTCTCCTTCCAAGGAAAAACAAGCAGATGGCGCGACCAAAAAACTGGATTGCCGCAGGGAAGTGTGCTGTCTCCGTTGTTATTCAACATCTACATCAACGATCAGCCAATCTTCGAAAACCTGCGACATTTCCTCTTCGCGGATGATCTGGCACTGGCAGCCCAAGCTAAGAAATTTAAGACCTTATGCAGGCTAATGGCAAAACCATCGCGTTGGCTGACCACTGGAAGGATCTACTTTGATCCTCCCTACAAGTTTCCACACGAAGAAGAAGAAGAATCAAATTTTAAGGCACACTAAGGACTTCTTTCTACAAAAGATGTTGCGAAAAAAAATCCAAAAGGGGGAGTGGAGGGGGAAGCACTTCAGGGTATTTTCGACCTCTCTGTAACTAAGTTGTAGAAAAAGCTAGACACCTGAATTTTCTGAGACTAATAGGCCACAATTTAAAGGCAAATTCACAAAATTCAGTCAATTTGATGCAATAGATTGGAAACGACAGCCGTTCAAAGTTCCGTAATTTTGTCATTGACTCATCGATCATCTCTAAAAGTACTTCTAGCAGACCTACAAGCTTGAAATTTTAAACCACCGAGATCTACTGTTCCCACAGAACCACTAGTATTAGTGGTTTTAATGTTGTTTTCATACCCTCATGCAGATGGAGCTGACTGGTAACTCGACGTACAAGGATCGCTTCGGTTACGAGAAACTCGACACTTGGGGCCCGCTGTCCAAGTTCGTCACTAACGTGTCGAGGAGTGCTAGGTGAGCGCTAAGCATACTACGACGTATCCTAAGAATATTTATCTATCTATAGTAGTAAATAAATTTTTAGTGTTAGTGTAAATGTGCTTCTTCCATCCCATCTAGTGCGGCTACCCCATCATGTTGCTCAACGAATGAATATTGCCAATATGTTTTTACTATTTCTGTTTTGTTATTGGACTTCAGCTCTAAAAATAAGGACTTTGCAAACACTCTATTGTCACTTTTGTTTCCCTCGACACAGGCTGTCCTAGGGCGGGGCCAGAGCCAATTTTGTGTCTGCATATAAACATCAAAACAAACAAACAATTCAAGCGGTGATTCCAACACTGCTAAGCCTGTTGGTGGTATGGTATCCAGAGACACACTGTTGAATTAAGATTTCATTTTCGTATATTTCACATATATTTATTGCAAAAGAGAATGAGATATCTATATGATTATTTTAAATTCCAGATTCGACGACCTCAAGCCGAACACGAACTATACCGTGAGGCTGAGCGCGTTGACACGCTCGCGCAAGCGCGGTGTGGAGGAGGCGCGGTACTGCTATACCAGCCCGGCGCCGCCAGACCATCCGCCCAGACCTAGCTGGCGTAAGGTCAGTGAACGTCTTCACTCATACGGGGGCCATTAGCCAGAAATTGTACAGTTCTATTAGTGGCACGGAATAAAAAAAACTGCAGAACTGGCATACGCGTCGATTAATATCAGAAGTATCAGAACCGATGTCGCCAGCCACACTATCAACTAGTTGCTACCGAGGAATCTTGAACATGATTCGCCATAGCTTTTCTCTAAGAATGAGTTTTAAACCATTTTGTCAGATTGATACTGTTTGTATGTTTGTTACCTACGACGTAATGCTTCAAAATTAAAAATAGCATAGAAAATTCTGCCACCTATCGTCGAGCAGCCGAACCATGACGCAGGCTGATAGCAACTTTATTGTATTCAGATAAATTTAATTTTTGTATTGCGCGTTGCTTAAAATTTAATGTTTTATAACTTACCGATGGTACGAAATGCCGCATGATATTTTTGGTACGGCTATCGTTGACTCCAAAATGGAGCAAATGTTTACAAGCTTTTCTTTTTTTTTTCGCGATCTGTCACTCACAAATCACAGCTGCGAGCTATGACCGAGATGCGTTAAATTACGCGGAACTCCGCAAAACCGTGCCACAAGCGCCACGCCCACTTTACACTCCTACTGTTTTTTCTGTTGTGATTATGGGCCTAGCCCATCACCATAGTCATGGCACGTAACATGGAGCTTTGAGTAACTAGCTAATCGCTGGCACAACTAAGCTATGTTTATGGTATGTTGAACCACTTCTGCATGACCCTCAGAAAGCAAGTACAGATTGGAAACGCAGCGAAATTGGTTCAGCCATATATCAACTTGAGTAGTAGAGAGTATAACAAATTTGTGTCAATTCGCAGATCGTGGAGAATGACAGGTACATGTTCAAGATGTCAATACCGAGGATATCACAGAGGAACGGCCCCATATGCTGCTACAGGTAAAGACTATAGACAGGCATTTCTATAAAAGCCGGTACAAAAAATATTAAACACCGTTTAACCTCAAAACAAACGTCAAACCCGCAGCTTTTGTTTTTAAAACAGTGTTTAACAGCAGTTTTTTTTATGGTAAGGCCCTTAATGTCTATTGTGGTTTCTATAGTAAAAAGTGCAATACAACACAAAATATAAACAAAAACGAAATTAATTTAATATCATTAGCTTATTTCAAATTAGAATACATCTAAGTGTTGATTTCACTACTAAATTATTTGAGGCCCTCCCAATAGCCAGTCTGTTTTGTTAGGTCACTGACTAAAATGTTTTACGCAGCACAGCAGCGGGCGCCAGCGGTGGCCGGTTTTTTGTTGTGTCAGGATAGCGACTAGAATCTACACCCTGACACAAAAAACCGGCCAAGTACGAGTTGGATTCGCGCGCCGAGGGTTCTGAGCAAACCTATAAGACCTTGCTTCTTGCCAAAGTGCATGTTTCTATAGTCCACGGGAACCCTTAAGATTTTGTTACGGCCGTGTCTTTAGTTTTCGTTGTCCAAGAAATTCATTTTTCACAGCTCTAGGGGACCACAGACTTGAATAATTGATCAAATTGATCAATTTCAACAGATTCACAGTGGTAATTATTTACCACTGTGAATCTGTTGAAATTGATTGCTTTATAGCAAATGTTAGCAGAGTTTCGTTATTTATAAAAACCAGTCAAGTGCGAGTCTAACTCGCGCACGAAGGGTTCCGTACCACCCTACAATGATAGGGATGGTGTGGAGTGAATAGTTTGGATTTAACATAGCAAAATGTTGTTTACAAAGTTATTGGTGCGGCTGCTTTCGCACTCCATGCATGTAACCAGGTGCATTCATAAGTTTGTATGTGGTATTAAAATAATTGTGGTATGGGAGCCCCCTTAAAAATTTATTTTATTCTGTTTTTTAGTATTTGTTTTTAAAGCGGCAACATAAATACATCATCTGTGAAAATTTCAACTGTCTAACTATCACGGTTCATGAGATACAGCCTTGCGACAGACGGCCAGACCGACAAACAGACAGATAGACGGATAGCGGAGTCGTAGTAATAGGGCCCCGTTTTCACCCTAAATTTAAAATTTAAATACTTAGATATCCATAGAACCGCAATGAATAAAACACTTTGTTGCATTTGACAATGTTTACCAAGTTACAAACCTGAGATGAATGAAACGCTACAACATACTCCCTGTACATTGCCCTCTACCAAAAATAATTGCGTTATCATCCCCAGTCGTTCCAGCTAAAGCTTGTATGGTGACTCGTCTACTTCACGTTGCAGGGTCTACATGGTCCGTCTGTTCGGCGGCATCGATTGGAAGGTGCTACCAGCTCCGAAGGACATCTCCGTCGTGAACTATGCGGAGGCGCACGGGGCTCAGCCGGTGCTGGGCGCTTACATCACGGATATATTCTCCAAGTTAGTGTCCTCCTCGCTAAATTATATGCAGGGAGGGTTCAGACGTATATTATAGACTGTTTTGTTACAAGGCCAAAGCTAGTACATTACATTGTTTCATCAGACTTTCAGCGCATGGCCGTTCCTCTCGTACACTTTACGGATTGTTCTTTGTTCAGTTTTGGTCACTTGGTGGAAAGTGGTTGGCAAGTGCTTAACCCGTCCGAAAGTTTACACGAGCGCCTAGGATTCTAAATGAGGGTCAAGAGTAAAATCTCTCGTTACCCTCGGGAGTTAACATTAGTCAGGAGAAAGACCGGTTATCTTAGACTCTCTCGCTCGCGCGTGTGAACTGAGCTGACGCTGTCTCTGCCTCTGGTAGCGGTGTCACGTCGCGGTCGCAGCAGGAACCACCGCCTTTAGTTAGCATGATGATACCTATACCCCTGCTCAGAGGTAACAGGATGAGATGATTTGAAGGGTTACTGGTTGGTGGACCTACTTACGTTGGGAGATGGTAGCATGGTTCAAAAATAAAATAATTTTACAAAATAATTGATTGCCAGGGGTTTCCTGGCAATGAATTGACAAATACTAGGACAAAGGAAAAGCATGGTAATATTAAAATAATGCACCAAATTATTCAGGGCTTTTCCAGCAAAATACTAAAAGTTGAATTATTTTTAGAAAAGCATAAAAATATGATGGTGTTTTTTTGACAGAATATTGGTAAAAATATTGTTATTAAATTATGTAAATTGTTTTATTGCCAGTTCTTTCAACCGACAGTTCGCTATTCTCGGAGGTTCTCTAATAATTATAAGAAACAATATTAAATTCAATGAACTGAAAATTTATTGTTGAACTGTCGATTGAAAGATGTATTGAATTATCTTGTGTTGAGCTGGACAGACATGTTATAGTATGTGTATATAGGGCACCCAATTCTCAAAACTATTCTACTTTTGAATTAGTGATGGAAGATGTTCCAAAATAAAGAAAAATATTATAGTTGTTGGAGACTTTAATGTAGACGTTATAGAAGATGATTAATTAAGCAATATTAGGGCTTTTTAATAATTTAATCTAAATGATGTATTTTTCGAATCAACACAAATTACGTCAACTACCGCTACCTGTCTTGATAATGTGTTCTGGGATTGTGACCCTAAAGAAAAAAGTATTATCAACTCGCTTCAATCAGATCATAGAGGTCAAAGTGTAAAATTTTCTTTCATTATTAATATTCAGAAAATAAAAATAGAAAACAGACCCATTGACTACTAGTCGGTTGGAAAATATTCTACGTGATAAATTTGCCTGTTCACGATTATAATTTTAACGACCCAAATAATTTATATCAAGACTTTTTTTCTTTGGTAAGCGAAGACTTTGCGCAATATAAAACCAAAGAAACATAACAATTAGTGACAGGTTTAAAGAATATCTCAAATATTACTCCAAAACTTTCAAGATAGTGTGTCTTAAAGCCAAAGCAAATTTCATAAGTAGTAAAATTAAATCTGCCGACGATAAAATAAAAACTGTATGGAAAGTTATAAATAGCGAAACAGGTTGTACAAAGCAACGCGAGTATAACTTTTCACTGAAGACAGATCGCGGTATTATTAGTGCAAATTCAGAAGTAGCTCAAGAATTCGAGAACTTTTTTACTAATGTACCCTTGAAAACTACTGAACCACTAAAATATTAACAATGCCCTTCAGCTAGGTGGTTCAAAACGTGGACGCCAATTTAGTCATTTCAGTCCCCAGTATATTATTAAGACTTAAAGACATTAAAGAGTAGATCATGAAACTTTACTGTTAAAACTGGAACACTACTGTATTAAAAATAAAGCTCTAGAACTTTTGAGTTCTTATTTAGATAAAAGAATTCAAAAGGTTCAGATTAACAGAACCAAATCATTAGGATCTCAGGTGAAAATCGGCGTGCCTCAAGGTTCCATATTAGGTCCTTTCTTATTTTTGGTCTATATTAATGATTTGCCCTACATGGTTCAGAATCTGTCAAAGATTGTGTTATTTGCTGATGATCTTCTTATATTTAAAGAAGATCGACATGTACAGAACTATGACGAAGTAAATAACGCTCTTGGACAACTTCATAATTGGTTTACTGTTAACAATCTAGAGCTCTATATGAAAAAAACCTAATTTATAAAATTCACTTTGCCTAATGTTAATTTCTTAAAAAATGAGGTTATATTAAATAATGATAAGTTAATGTTTATTGATAGTACAGTTTTCCTGGTGATAACACTTGACTCGAAACTACAATGGAGCCCTCAAAATCTTTATCGGGAAAATTAAGTTCAGCTGCATATGCTGTGAGACAGATAAGACAGCTGGCGGATGTAGCTACGGCGAGACTTGTTTACTTTAGTTATTTCCACAGCACTATGTCCTATGGGATTTTGCTGTGGGGACGAGCTGCTGATATTAACTCAATTTTTGTTCTGCAAAAAAGGGCTATTAGAGCTATTTCTAACCTAGCAGTGGTGACTCCCTGAGGGAACTGTTCAAAGAAATTAGCATTATGACTGTACAATGTGTCAATATATTTATGAAAATATCATATACGTTAGGAAGAACATAAATAGCTTCACTAAAAATGTTGACAGGCACAAGCGCAATAATATAAAAAGCGGAAATTAAATTAAACTTCATTGTGGGTCTAAGTATACAATACTATAACAAAATATCGGAAGAGATATTAAATTTATCGGAGAAGAAATTTAAATGCATTGTTAAAAAAACATTATGTTATAATAGTAGTTTATGTGACTGCTGCATAATGCCTAATTATGTACAGTTACATACACTAGTTTATCTACACACATATCATAAGCTCTCTTTGATGTGTTCAGGAACCGCATGTTTGACCGGCATTGTGGTTCTGCAATTGTTTAGCTTGTTCTTTAGTACCAACTTCACGCAGACGGGCGTCGGAGTTCGGAATTTGAATGTCAGTACCAACTTCACAGACAAACTAGGGACGGCACGCGGGTGGGCGTCGGCGTTCGAAATTTGAATGTCATTATATGTAGAAAAACTTCACATAATGACCATAATGTGTAGTTTTCCAGATACGAAACGAGTTTTTACCAAGAGTTTAACATAATGCTGATCGTAACGTGCGGTTTTTGAACGCAGTAAAGAGGGTTTATGATACGTGTGTAGATAAAGCATATTATAGGTTAGATGATTACATTGATGACAAAGAGGAGTTACAGCGCAGCACAAGAACCACGCACACGATTGTAACACAAGACCTATTTAAAAAAAAATATAAACATAAAAGAAAAGTAGGCCCTGTTGCAGTGTAAGAGTTTCTTGCGTCGCTTCTTCTACGCTGCCATAACACTTTCCGAAGCGGTAGTAGTTTTTCTTTCATTATATAGATTCAAATGACATTCAAAAAGTGTTCGTAAGAATCTATTTTGATTAAAAAAAATGAAGTTTGAAATTTAAAAATATCTTTGGCTTCGAATGTAAATTGACCGCTCTCTCTCACCCCAACTTAACCGATTTTTGATATCTCACCTTCTCATTCGCTCCTTTCGTTCAGAGACACAAGATATTTGTAGCATTATGTTCGAATTCCGATTTCCTTCTCAGCGACAAGTTCCCGCCCGACTCTCAGCTCATAATGGGCGACGGCCGCACCATGGTGGTGAACGGCGTGTGCCGCCGCTGCACCAAGCGCCCACGTCGCGCGCCGCCGGCCCCGCCCCGCACCAGCACCGCCGCCGCCCTCACCACTGCCAAGGTTAGATAAGTAGGACAGAATAAAGCCAGCATTTCACGGTGCATGATTTCGCGGACGGAAGACGGACCAGCCCGCACGACGCTCCGTGGAATGAGTTTCGTCTGTCGTAACACAGACACGTCCTTGTCGGTGCGTCGAATCCGCCGCGAGTAAATAACTTCAAAGGTGCACCGGGTTCGTGCGCGGCTGCCCGTAAAAATACGGAAACATATTTGTTCCGTCTCTTTCCTTTTTAATACAAACAAAAGTGATAGGAATATCTTAAATTAGGGCACCGAAATGACAAAATCGGCTATCGGCTTCGAATCTAGACCCACAAAAACCAACACGCAGCGGGGATAGCGATTGGTGCGCGGTGCGAGGCTGTCCGTGTCATCGGCCGAGCGTGATGAAATCCCTAGAATAACGCACCGTGAAATGCTGGCTTAGATTGATGTGTTGCAGGATTAATTCTGTCATATTTCATTCAACCTGATACGTTCATTCTTTCATTCATTTTGAGATACAGATTAGCACCGCCGCCGCCCTCACCACAGGCAAGGTGAGCTAGTCGCCAGGAAAGGAGGTAGAAAAGACAGAGGAACGTTTCGGACAGAACCACTGTTAACGACAATTACTCTTAATTCATTCATACCAATCCATATTCGTACATTATTTCATTCATTTTGTGATCACCGATATTGAAGTGCACACGGAGAAACACCGCCACCGCCGTCAAGCTACTAGACTAAGATTGATTGATGAGCAAGATCGATTTGTTTCAAGATTCATTCTTTCATTGTTTATTCAGCCTGATTCGTCCATTCCTTCATTTCTTCATTCATTTAGGGATAAAGACCGATATTCGTGCGCGCACGGAGCAACACCGCTGCCGCCCTCACCATTGCCAAGGTGAGCTCGCTTAGAAAAGTAGGACAGACTAAGATTGATTTGTTTCAAGATTAATTCTTTCATAGTTCATTCAGCCCGATTCGTTCAGTCCTCACTCTTTCATTCATTTTGAGACAGACCAGAGTCGCCGCTTTCACCACTGCCAAGGTGAGGAGTAGCACAGCGCAAGGTTGATGTGTTTCAAGATTCATTCTTTCATCGTTCATTCAGCCTGAATCGTTCATTACCTCATTATTTCATTTATTTTGAGAGAAAGACTCCACCAGATTTAGTGCGCGTGCACGAAGAAGCACCGCCGCCACCGCCGCCGTGAGGTACAGCCCGTAGTAACAGAGAGGTGAGTCTCTCTCGCCCATGCATTCATGTATCTTGTTGTCATGCGCCGCTACCCCGTCCAGGCGGCATTCACATTCCAACAAATTGGCATTAAGTGTACATAAGAAGAGTACGCCAACTGATCGCCCGCTCAATAGTCTATTTCTCCTATTCAACCATGGTCAGGTTACGTTAGATTATGTTATAGGGTAGGTTATCTTTCATTTTCAACGACAATTTCCCGACTCGCAGACCCAAACAAAATTGAGTATCGAATAACTGGCTTATCGTAGGCGTGACTGTACCACACCGTATAGGAAAAGGCGTGATCTTTGTTTTCGTTTGTTCCAGGAGGAAGAGTATGATGTAGAAGAAGAGAGCACTATAGAGCCCGGGAAAGAAGAGACTCAAGAGGAAAAGAGAGAGAGAAGGTCCTACTACACGGATAACAGGCTACCCGGTTATCTGCTGAAGGATGCGTTAGTTTTGTTTAGAAATATCTGTTAATCTTCCTCCATCTACTGGATGCCCTTTATTTTCCATCCTGGATGCTCTACATGTTCCTCCAATTACTTGTCACTCTTCATCTTCCTCCAACTTCTGGATGCTGTCTAACTTCCATGAACTCCTGAATGCTCTCCAACCTTCTACAACTCCTGGACGCTCTTAATCTTCCTCACACTTCTAGATGCTCTCAATTTTCATGCAATATTCATACCTGAAAGCTCTCCATCTTCCTCTAGCTCCTGGATGCTCTCCATATTTCTCTAATTCCTGGATGCTATCCATCTTCTACCAACTCCTGAACGATCCTATTCTTCCTCCAACTTCTAGATAATAGTCCTCCAACTCCTGGATGCTCTTTATCTTCCTCTAAAACCTGGATGCTCTCCTTACACCTCCAACTCCTGGATGCTTTAAATTTTCTTTTACTTGATGCTCTTTATCTTCCTACCTGAATGATCTCCATCTTCATCCAACTCCTGGATGCTCCTCATCTTCCTGCAACTCTAGGTTGATCTCCATCTTCCACCAACTCCTGGATGGTTTTCCTCAAACTCCTGGATGTCCTTTTGTCATCCTCACACTCCTGGATGCCCATATTTTTCCTTCAACTGCTGGATGCTCTTCATCTTGATCTTCCTCCTACTTTTGGGTGCTCTCCATCTTCCATACTTATTCGCCCTCTGTTCCAGTACCAATTAACAGGACATATTTTACTTGAATGGGCCCTTATTCTCGAAAACTCATGGATTATGACTAGAGGTCGTATAATCGGATGCATATTTACCTAAAGTTGGAGTGTTGGCTATTAGGGAAAATACACTTTTGATTGAAAAAAAAACCCGCGATTCCAGGATCGCCAAATTTAGTGATCTGATTACAGAATCGGATATAAATTTACCTAAATTTAACAAAAATATTCCCTTCTCTTACATCCTACGTACATCCATATTTGCATCGGGAATTAAAAATTTAATTTTAGTAAATATGCATCCGATTAGTTATACAATCCCGGAATCCCGGGATTAAATTTTCAAAAAATATACACAGTCAGGTTATAAGTTCTGTCACACAATAAAAACATTTGAATTTAGAATGCTGGCCACAAAAAAGTTTATTGAATTCGAATTTCGAATTTTTCATGAAAATAAAAATGTGTACTTTTTAGAATTTTCCTCATTTTTAAATATGGAGTGGACACTTAAAGAAGACCGTGTCGCAGTTATTGCGTTGCATCGTTGCGGTTACGCGCCAATTTCGCCAATTCAGATTTTCGACTTACTGAAAAATTGGAATATAACCAAAAGATTCGTTTATCGTACCATAAAACGATACAATGAAGACTCTAGTGTAGATGACAGGTCAAGAAGTGGTCGCCCTCGCTCTGTTAGGACTCCAGCAGTGATAAAAGCTGTGAAGGCGCGAATTCAAAGAAATCCCATACGTAAGCAGAAACTGTTGGCCCTTCAGATGGGGTTAAGCAGGACCACGGTGAAAAGGGTGTTGAATGAAGACTTAGGGCTTAGGGCATATCGAAGAAAAACAGGACATCGTTTGGACGCTCGTTTAATGGACCTGAGACTGAAGAGATGCCGCGCTTTGTTGAAGCGGTACGCGGGAAAAAAGCATCGGGAAATTCTTTTTTCGGATGAAAAAATTTTCACCGTGGAAGAGAGCTACAACAAACAAAATGATAAGGTGTACGCACACAGCAGTGAAGAAGCGAGCAACCGTATTCCGCGTGTCCAACGAGGTCATTTTCCATCCTCGCTCATGGTTTGGTTGGGAGTCTCTTATTGGGGCTTAACTGAGGTACATTTTTGTGAGAAAGGCGTAAAAACGAATGAAGTTGTGTATCAAAATACAGTCCTCAAGAACCTTGTGGAACCTGTTTCTCATACCATGTTTAATAACAGGCATTGAGTATTCCAACAAGATTCTGCGCCAGCTCATAGAGCGAAAAGCACACAAGACTGGCTGGCGGCGCGTGAAATCGACTTCATCCGGCGCGAAGACTGGCCCTCCTCCAGTCCAGATTTGAGTCCGTTAGATTACAAGATATGGCAACACTTGGAGGAAAAGGCCTGCTCAAAGCCTCATCCTGATTTGGAGTCACTCAAGGCATCCTTGATTAAGGCAGCCGCCGATTTTGACATTGACCTCGTTCGTGCTGCGATAGACGACTGGCCGCGCAGAATAAAGGCCTGTATTCAAAATCGCGGGGGTCATTTTGAATAAACTTTATTACCATAAGAATCTATGTTTTATTAAGTTCATTTTGCTATATAAATGTTTACATAAATAATAAACATGTCTAAATTATTTCATATTGCACATGTGACAGAACTTATGACCTGACTATGTATATTAAGAAGCAGCTTACATTATCTTTAGGTAAATGTGCATCTGAATATTAGATATCTAATTATGACATAAATGGATGGCTGACATCATCTCCATAGCTCGCAGGCAGTGGATGCGGGAGGCTCGCTACCGGGGTAGATAGACGGTGTAATGAAGGGGAGGCCTGTACCCAGCCGTGGGTGAATGTGGGTTGATTGATGACAGACTGATATCTTCACCCACAGCGGAGGCTACTGGAGGAACCCCATGATGATGGACAGCCCAGCCACCGAGGTAGAGGAAGATGTCGAGATCAACGACGGGCCGCTGGACTCCAAGTCCAACTATACGCTGTTCATTGAGCTTATACGTAAGTTTCTTCAAGGACAAAGTGCATGTCGCCCTTTCCTTCTGCACTCTTATGCACTAAGGCCCGTAATAATAAACTGCTCTCAGCTCTGATCTCTCAAGCGAGTGAAAATAACAGAGTTGATATGGCTTAACCGTCATTGTAATTTAGCTGAGACAACTCAGGGATGAGAGCGAAGGTTGCCAAACGGGACCCTATTACTGAGCCTTCGCTGTCCGTCCGTCCGTCTGTCACCATGCTGTATCTTAAGAACCGTGATAGTAAGACAGATGCAATTTTTACAGATGACATATTTCTGTTGCCGCTATAACAACAAATACTAAAAAACAGAATATAATAAATATTTAAAGGGGCTCCCAATTCTATCAATACCACATAAAAACTTATATATATTATACTTATGCACCTGGTTACGTACATGGAGTGTGATAATCATCATCAATAACTTTGTAAACAACATTTTGCTATGTAAAATACAAACTATTCACTCCACTCCATCCCTTCCATTGTACGGTGGTACGGAACCCTTCGTGCGCGAGTTAGACTCGCAGTTGACCGGTGTTTAATGTTAATCGCACTCCTGTCTGCACTAAATGCGCCGAACGGATCGAATTTAAGAATCGTTTATATGAAACCTCGCACGAATCGCAGCGGATTGTCCGAATCCAGAGAACCTCAGAAATCCTGATGACGTCATTCGGCGCGTCCGCAACGTTCGTATTCTGCGTTTTGTCACGTGCGACACAGCAACGCACGGTAGATACCATCGGCGCAGTCGATCTGTCGGTGCGGTCGGAGCCAAAAGGTGTGTGATCACAAACGGCTGTTCGCATCCAGCATGTCGCGTTCACTTTCACAATTATTTCAGTCTTGGAGACAATTTATAGGTTTGTCTCGTCGTTGCTTTTGGTACCGATTCTGATAACCTTAGCATAAGATCTCGCCAGAGGTCAACCCTTAGGCAAAGACATGACATACCCCACAAAGAAGGGAAGTCATCGCATTCCTCTCGGGTCTCTAGGTAACTTTGGCGGAGTGTACAAATGTGACATGTTTAAATCTGTCGTTGTACTCGCCAGCGGACATCGACACGGAGGAGCCGTTATTCAGCGACTACCTGAACGTGCTGGTGCCGGCGCCGACACCGCCTGCGGCGCGCACCGCCAATGTGTTGGAGATTGTCTTGCAGGTTAGTAATATTACATTTCCTACGAGTTCGCAAAGGCTTATATTTACGAACCGAGAAGTTTACGGCACGAGCCGAAGGCGAGGGTCGTATCGAGGTTCCTAAAGAAACCTTTTCGATCGAGTTACGAATAGATTTTTTCCGCCCTAGAACCCAAAATCAAGCGGCGAAGGTGCTATTTTGAGGTTAGAAGGCAGAAAACGACTATTATTTTCATATTCAATGGCTTTCATCTATTTGATGATTCTGCCAATGTCAAGTTTCAGAAATGGCACATATTTACTGCAGTCGACTGCTTAAGTTTGTTGTGCTGACAAATATTGGAAAACTATTATGTGAAAATGTCACCATGCCACCAGTAAAAACATTTGCGATTCTTGTCAGATATGCTGTTTGAGTGAATGAAAACAACTGGCAAAATTGTGCTTACCGTCATTTACTCAATTTATGAGTATGTCAAAATTTTTGACACTTGTCAACGTTATTTATGACACATGAAATACATGACAACATTCCAACTTATTTATACAATAAATAATTCGGAATTTTCCTGCTCTGCTGCCTATGTTTCAGGTGACCTGCGGTATCCTGGCGCTGGTGCTCCTCGGCATGGTGATCTTCTGCATCATGCACACGCGCAAGTCGCGCAAGCTGCCGCCGCACGCGCATGTGGAGATGAACCCCATACAGGCCGCGCTGAGGTACGGATCTGAACATACACATAAATATTCATATACAGGAACATACATTGCTTCCGGCCCCACACTAGGATACCCTGTGTCGTAGGAACCAGAAATAGCGACGTCACACACATATAAACATCTAAGACCTGGGGATTTTTGTTATCCTCCGCAGGCGGGATTCGAACCCGGGACCTCTCACTTTGGAGGCAGAGCTTCGAACCGCAACGCCACAGTGGTCTTAAGTTTTTCGATTTTCGGCATTTTGTAGACGCCGAGCTGCGGCGATGAGCTGGCCCATTTTCACGGAATGGAGTCCCGTTCAAAGTTTACATGTCTATTACTGTAGAAATTTACATATACTTAGCAAATGTAATTTTTTGCATTTACTCTACATTGGATCACTGGATGGACGCCTTTCTGATACGAATATACCTTATACCTTGGACACTATTTACACACATTGATCTAGCCCCAAACTAGGATTCCCTGTTTCTTGGGTACTAGACAACGATACACATACTTATATAGATAAATATTATACTTAGATAGATAAACAACCATGACTAGGGTACAAACATCTGTACTCAAATAAATATTTGCCCCCACCGGGACTCGAACCCGAGACCTTTGGCTTCGTAGGCAGGATCACTAATGACTCGGCCATTCGGGTCGTTTAAGTGCCATGGAAATATTTCAATGGCACCAAATCTCAAAAGCTCATTGCAGATGGCTCTGGCGTAGTTGGAAGCTGTCTATCCGTTAAAGTTGTCAAATTCTATTTACTTCTTACAATATATGGCATCCTAGCCTCATTTGAGGTTAATTTTGCCAGTGTCAAGTGTATTTGAAAGATCACGTGACGTGTTTTTGAACCTAACCTCAGATGAATGAAACTCTTTGCGTCCAGCTACGCCAGCGCCACCAAACGGGGGGAAAGGCGGGCATATGTACCATTCCAACCCATATAAATAAAATAATAATAATACCTTGACACTATTTACACACATTAATCTAGCCCCAAACTAGGATTCCCTGTATCTTGGGTACTAGACAACGATACACATACTTATATAGATAAATATTATACTTAGATAGATAAACAACCATGACTAGGGTACAAACATCAGTTCTCATCAAACAAATATTTGCCCCCAACGGGGCTCGAACCCGGGACCCTTGGCTTTATATAATGGAATGGTGCATATGCCCGCCTGGAAGTAGACTGGAACAGACTGAATTATTATTATTATTATCTCATTATCAAGTTAGACCGCGGCTCTATTGGCGAAATGCACGAACTGGTGCTCAAAAATACTGCAATGTGTGATACTTTCACCCCACGAGAGACAACTCCAGGTGGTCAACTCCATACAAATTATAAGGAGTTGATTACTGTAGATATTTAGATAGACTTAGCAATCGTAATTTTTTATCACTTCTCTACATTGGATCACTGTGGGAGAAGCATGGCGTAGACACTCCCACAGATTGATTTTTAGATCTCTTTTAAAAAAAAACTTGTGCTTAACTAATACAAATATAACAATATAAATTATTATAATTAATAAGCAGCAATAAATAATTACAAAATTATTAACAGCAAGGTCTGTGTTGACCCAGATTAACCACATACAGTCCCGTCATTTAAGTAATCTTGAACATTGTAATATCCCTTTTTCGACAAAGTCGCTTTAACATGATTTTTAAATTGCTCAAAAGGCAATTTCAAGATATACAGATGCTATAGAGTTCGAAGTTGTGTTTATAAATGCGCTATTTGTGGTCGAGTCTTCGACTGTTGTTTTAAAGTTAAGTCTATATACAATATACATATAATAAATAATAACAAACCCGACTGAGGTTCACTAAAAAGAACAAAACAGGCAGAAAAGTTAAATGTAGTCATTGAGATTCGTTTTTTTACCGTACAGTAAATTAAATTAAGTCAAAATGCAGGGCAAATATAAATAAATCTAATACTGGGTTCCGTTAAGTTATATCTGTAAAACTAAGTTATTATTATATTATATAGTTAAGTTATATAATCTCGGTTGATTACGCTTCGTATACTTCCGTTTCAGTCTATAGACAGCTTGACCGCCAAAAACTTGTGTTTCCCATGGTCCGCGGGACGCGAGGCAGCGCGCAAGTGCGGTCTAGGGGTTGGTAGTTAATGTTTTTTTCAATGACGAGACTGGACCTGTTTTTTCTATAGGAAAACTTATTGACTGGTTTTGTTTGATGCGATGTTCCATGTGATGTAGGGCTTTGAATCGCCGCGAGCGTCTCGTCGGTCATAGGGCGAGTCAAACTGAGTTGCCTTCTTCTAAAACATACTTGGTGCTCTTGACTTGACATTATCGTCTTTGATGTGTTATGATTAAAGCTTATATAGGCATAAATAACTCAGATGGAATGTTTGTTTCCTGCAATGCGACGACGCTTGTTTATTTGCGTGAGCTTAATAGAACCCGATTCAGCTAGCACAATGACTGCTCAAAGAAATATGAGATAAAAACAATAAGTAGGTGGGTAGTAGTAGCTATCCAGTAAATAATATATCTAATTCGATGCATTTGTTAGGACCCTGAGAGTAACAGAGGTTATATAATTTTAGTGAAAAATTGGTAGCTTGGATTTTAGATGGCAAAAAGAAGTTTACAAAGTTATCTGTTCGGATACTTTCATACTCTATGTAGGTAATAAGGTGCATTTATATATTTTTTCTACGATACAAACCACATACAAACTTACGAATGCATCTAATTACCTACATGGAGTATGAAAGTAGCCGCACCAGTAACTTTGTCAACCCTGAAATCGAAAAATGGTGCGTTCTTGTGATGAAACGGTCTTTTTAAACGGTGCGTCTTTAGAACGCTCACTCCTAGTGCGCTCGACCAATCAATCATTCAGCTGTCTGTCGGCTGCCGACATCGACAGACGTTTATAGTCGGAGCTCGCGCGGTTGTAGCCTTGTGTCCGCTACATATGAGATTATTATGTCTTTATACGTAAAGAAACGTCATCCGAATCTCCCTCGGACTCAAAATCTGAAATTTTAATCTGATTTATATCCTTAATTACATCAAATAAAAAAACTTGGTCTTATAGTGTCAAAGTCACCTAACAAAAAAAATTACCTCACCTGTAAAAATTACCTAACACTAACATTTATAAAAATAAACATTTACATACAGGCACATACATTGCTTCTGGCCTCACACTAGGATACCCTGTGTCGTGGGGACCAGAAACAGCGACGTCACACACATATAAACATCAAAGACCTGGGTTTTTTTTTAACCCCCAGCCGGGGATGGAACCGGGACCTCTCGCATGGTAGGCAGGGCCACTACCGCTGCGCCACAGAGGTCGTCAATCATTAAACATAGATATTATGAAACATATATATGCAGATTATATGTATTAAACATATTATATAATCATATATATCTATTATCATTATATCTCCTAAATAACACGATGATTTGACTAATCTTGAGTTATATCGCCGTGGCGGCAATGCCATGTGTGCCCGTGCATATCATGGGAGGGCTGAGTTTACGGCGGTAAAGTTATAGTCAACATTATGGATATGTCGCAGTTGGTTGGTTAAATCAGACACTTGACTAACTCTCTAGACCGTTAATTAAATGCCGACGTTTAACCAAGTCAATAAAATTCCGTCAGACAAGTGAGTGAACAAAACGGTTAACGAGTTGTCTAAACGTTCCTAGGCAACAAGACATATACAATATAAATATTTTTTATGTGTCCTTAAGTTTATGTTTTAAGTATTTTTTGTTGTTCTTACATGTTCAACCTAACACAGGACCTAAGCTACCGCAATGTTTTGCCCTGATATATGCTGTGCAAATCAGCTGTTGTCGTGACGCCATCTTGTTTTCCAACACGCCGGCTTTCGGTAAGACAGATTGTTAACACGTTCTCTGCCGGTAGTACAAACGAAAAAGATTGCAGATTTTTTTTTTGGTGTTAATTGATGCAGCAGGTTTAAACTTAAACTATGCTATCAGTTAGGGTTTGATGAGCTGCAGGGCTCCGTATATATTTAAAAAAAACCACGTGAGGTCACCCGTGACCTACGCGGCGCTGTAATACGAAAACATAAAAATTCGTTACCACGACGCCGCGCCGGTCACACCTCCGGTCACCCGCACCCCTCAGTCGCCTGCCAGAGAGTGCACGGTGCGGTAGTGTGCGGGCGTTATTTTTCATTTTGTGTTATTGCGGCTTTATAAATATACTATGAACCATGGATTTACCGGATTTAGAACTTGACATGGAAGACTTTAATATTACACAAGAAGACTTACAGTACATTGACCTACTTGAAGCAAGTATATTGAGTGAAACAGGGAATCTTTTGACAACTACGATTGAAAATCAGTCCCAATTGAATTCAGACAGTGAAAATGAGATTACTTATCCAACAAGACGGCGCAAGCGTCGATGTGTCATTGCCAGTGACTCCGAAAGTGAAACAGACTCTTGGCCAATATGGAGCAGACTTCAAAAACACCACAAAAATGGGGACTTCCACGAGGATATCAACCGTCTGTTATAGCATTTACGGAACCAACTGGTGAGTAATACATTCCCAAGCTAATCTGCTACTGCATGTGTGCATGTTTGGCCGTATGATTACTATAATTTCCCGCCACTCCAGAAAGCGTGGCTGGGTTTGGTGTTGGCGTGGTGTTATTTCATTGTTTTTTATGATTAGAAAATGTAGGCCAATAATTTCCTCAACGAGGGGCACAGGCCTTTACCCGGACACGGCTGATATTGAGCCATACTCTATTTGTGTGGTTGGTTGAGGGGTTTCACGACTACTACATACTACCATGTGTGAAAGTAGCCGGGACCTACAGTTTAACGTGCCATCCGAAACACGGAGCGTCTGATAGTGTACTTAAGACAAATTAATATTATGGTATTTAAAGTTACGATTATTTTCAGGTATAAAGCAACCGTACGCCAAAGAACTGAAAAATGCTGCAGAAGGAGATTATTTCAAATTAATGGTTCCAGATGAAATTTTCGAAAAGATTGTAGCCGAAACGAATTTATTTGCAGAACAACTGCTTGGTGATGCAAGCCCCAAACCCCGGTCTCGCTTTAAAGATTGGAAGCCAACTTCAAAAAAAGAGATAAAACAATTCTTTGGGCTAATACTCTATATGGGCCTAGTGAAACTGCCCCAAATAAACCTATACTGGAGTAGAGACAGGGTCTTTGGCCAAAGCTTTGCTCCTTCCGTCATGAGTCGAAATAGATTCGAACTCCTATTGAGGATGCTGCATTTGACAAATAACGAGACAGCCGACAAATCAGACAGAATTTTCAAAATACGACCCTTAATAGACGCTTTGAATGAAACTTTTGCGAAATACTATAGACCTAAAGAACAGGTATGTGTTGATGAGAGCCAGGTTCCTTTTAGAGGTCGGATTATTTTCCGGCAATACAATAAAAGTAAAAGGCACAAGTATGGCATGAAACTTTTTAAACTATGTACCATACCTGGCTACACCTGCAAATTAGAATTATATGCAGGCAAAAATAACGAAGTTGTGAACACAACACCTACAAAGGTAGTGATGTCTCTTTGTGGCCACATACTCAACTTGGGTCACACAGTTGCAACCGACAACTGGTATACAAGCCTTGAGCTAGCCAATGAACTACTAAATAACGACACGCACCTAGTTGGGACGCTGAGGAAAAACAGAAGAGGTTTGCCGAAGGCAGTGGTGGAAGCCAAATTAAAACCAGGCGAATCCATAGCAAGAGAAAATGAGCGTGGAATCTGTGTATTAAAATGGAAAGACAAGCGTGATGTGTTGATGCTTTCAACAAAACACTCAAAGGGGACATCAACGGTTATAAAAAAAGGCAGAACTGTCCGAAAGCCAAGAATGATTTTGGCATACAATAAGGCAAAAGGCTCCGTTGACATGAGTGACCAGATGACCTCTTACTCATCTCCACTTCGAAAAACAGTTAGATGGTACAAAAAGCTGGCTATCGAACTTATTTTGAATACTGCCTTAGTCAACTCATGGGTTATGTATACAGAAAACAAAAATAGCAAAAAAAGTATAGTCCAGTTCAGGAGACAACTTGTGGAGTATCTTGTCGATTCAGAGAAAGATGAACCTGATGTTGTAATTGACAGGCCAAAAAGGTTAAAGCACGAGTTGCTAAAAAAAGAAGGAACAGTCAGAAATTCGAGACGCTACTGTATAGAATGCTATAAACAATCGGCTAAAACCTACGGTTCAAGAAATGCCAAAAATAAGGCCAAGAAAGTTGCAACATATTGTAATGAATGTCCTGGTAAGCCATATTACTGTCTATTATGTTTCAATAAAAATCATCGCTATGTATAGGTATATTTGGGAGATTATTGTAAACAGAAAACTGATTAAATATAAGTTTGATAAATAATAAAAAAAAAAATACATACTGGAATATTGTTGGTTTATTTTGTCATCCTTTGTCATCCATGTTTTAGGTCATATTTTTAACAATTTTGTGAATAGGTAAAAACCATGTAGAAGGATTGCTCTACAGCGCCGCTCCGGTCACCTTCTATAGAGCAATATGTGATAAATGTGTCCTACGGCGCACAATTTGGTTCCGGAAACCGGTCTACTCTGCGGTCACGGGTGACCTACGTGGCGCCCAGATACAAGGCGGGGTCCGGTCACCGGTGACCTACATGGCAGAGAACGTGTTAAACGTTTTCGAAGATGCTTTATTGAAATCAAAATGCTAGTGAGTTGGTTAAACTTCGGTATTTAATTAACGGTCTAGAGAGTTAGTTAAGTGTCTGATTTAATAAACCAACTGCGACAGATATACATTTAAGTTTGTGTCGTCCCTGTTTCTTTGTGTTGGTAAGCGCGAAACTCTTCAACGGTTGCACCGATTTGGATGTTTTTCAATCTATTCGTTGAAGTCTTAGGAAGGTCCTTATAGAGAGAGAAATAATTGCAAACGCAAAGGGAAGAGCCAAAAAATCAGTTTATCCTTCTGTCAATAGATGGCGTTGGCTTTTGACAAGACCAACGTCTTTCGGGTCAGCTAGTAAGATGTAACCCTACCTCCAACAGATACGTGGTGGAGCAGGTGTTGGCCGGCGGCCGCTCCCACTCCACGCACGCCACGCCACCGGACTTGCCCCCTGTCGCGCGGGAGGACCTCGCCGCGGCGTACGCTGAACGCCAGGCAGACTCCGACTACGGATTCCAGAAGGAGTTTGAGGTATGTTTACTATTGTTCCATGCTTGTAGTAAAGCCAATTTAGGTATTTAAAAAAAAAGTAATCACGCTTGCCTTGACACGTAATTCCGGTGAAATTCAAAATCGCCAAACCATTAAGTGCACGCACCTCGTTTTTCCGAAAAAAAAAATCTTACAAAGCTCAATCATCTATCACATAAATACGATATGAATATGGACCATGCCCTTCTTTTAAATATCTACTTGCCTTTGCTATAATTACAACCTATTTTTTTTTTATAAATGGCGGTCTGGCAACTTAGACAAAATTCGCTATCATCACGAGTTTTTCATAGAATTTCCTGTTTCATAGAATTTGGATGAATTGGGACAGGTTTGGTTTCGATGAAGTGTTGATTCGAATCGCCGCCCAAGGGACTGTCGCTCTGTTATTTATTACCAGTCGGTCAAACAAGTACCTATTGTGTTGTTAGACTAGGTTAGACTTTTTTGTTCGCTCGTTTCTATTATCCATTCATATTCGTATTCTTTAAAGTAATAAAGTAAAGTCGGATAGCCTTTAACCTAAACTAAACGTGTTTGTAAACGGCAATGTTTTGCTGAGGATTTGAAAGGAGAGACACCATGTGTGATCTCTGGTTGCTATCCCTGGGGGAAAGAAACTCAAAACGTTCTCGAAGATATGGTGGGTAGCGGGGATTTCGCAAAATATTGAACAGATAGGAGAGAATGTGCATATCACGAAGAAGGCGGATCGGAAGCCACCCACAGCGATACTGTGACACATGATCATACTTGCGCAGCTGATTGCCGATGACGAGCGAATTCGTCGAAACCCTCTTTTCAAACAGAGAATCATGTATAGAGAGGTGAAAACACCAGCCCGGACCATTCCGCATTATCAGTCAATACATCAAACTCTGAGCCAATCGTTGAAGTACCGGACTTCACTTGAAAGTAGCTCTGCGCAGCATTTGAGCGACCTGAGCATAGAAGTGTGGCAACAGCACGCGAAGTTTGGATTTCGGCAAATTATTTTTTGGATGAAAAAAATTATCTCTAAAAGAAATGTTAAACCAGCATAATGATCGAGTAACATTGAAACATTGAGTATACGCGCAGATCTCTCAAGAAGCCTCTGAGAAGGTTGCCATAGTGGAAAGAGAACACCATTCGGCCTCAGTGATGGTTTAATATCGTGTGAGGGAGACACTGAGCTTCATTTTTGGAAGCGAGGCTGAAATAAGTCCGTCATTTTAGAGTCATGCCACTGATCTAAACTTTATTTTCCAAACAGCATTTGATATTCCAATAGAACACACCACTTGCACACAAAGCACGAACCACGCAAGGCTTTTTTTGAGGAAAAAAAACCTGATTTTATTGCCGCCCTCAGGCAGCTCCAATATTAGCCCATCGGACTACTGACTATAGCAAGTGGAAGACGAGAAAGCCAGCGCAAGGCTGCAGTGGGTGCTATACCTGTGAAAACAGTGCGTGCTACGACGGAGGTGTGGCCCGACCGATTGAAGAAGTGTTTACAAACAAAAAGAGGTGCATTTCGAATATTGTGCATGTTTATCTGATAAAATAGGTAATGCATATTATTGAATATATTTTGGTTATTATTTTCTTTCCAAATCCGATTAAGGCACAATTTTCCTTGAACCTAAATTTACCAGACAAGGTGTATCTGTTAATATTATCCGTTTCTAGGGTTCCTCAAAAGGAAAAAAGGAATCACTTCGATGTCCGTCTGTTACTGGCCAACATCCCAAACCATCTTTAACAACTTCCCACCCCAACTAACACAACCACTAACCCCAACCTTTTCACACCGAAGTTGCTTCAGATGCTACCCGACTGCTACCCGGACCGGACCACCCACGCCTCCGAAGCTCGGGAGAACCAGCCCAAGAACCGATACCCGGACATCAAGGCCTACGATCAGACCCGAGTGAAGTTGACGCAGCTAGATGGCATTGTCGGGTCAGATTATATCAACGCGAACTACGTTATGGGATATAAGGTATGTTTGTGTAGGTTTTGTGGTGACATCTCGTTCTACTATCAAATAGCTAAAGCTGCCAAAATAATCAATAGCACATTATAAATGGCATGTTCCTACATTGTGCGATATATTAATGTAATGCAATACGTTTATTGGGATAGGGACAGATTTTAATGGGTAGAGAGGGATTGTATTTAGTGGATTACGCCATATATGAATGTAAGAAAATGCCATTTTTGTACACTAACGCCATCTACCGGTGATGGTGGCGAAATAATTATAAATAAGTGCAGTCTGAACAAATCTTACAATAAATGCTATGCCACTGCTTTATGTTATCTGCCCCAGCGCATGTTTTCCTGTCTTAACGTCACCAGGCAGTACTTTTTGTGTTCTTATCCCGCTTCTGTGTTCTTCTTTCATATCGTGTGCCCTATCTGCTGTCTCCTTTATACCTGTAAATAATTGTCTATAATGTGCTCTCTGTCCCACTTATGCTTTCTAAAGGACCCTTCGGAATCTGAACAGGTATTGCATGCCACATCTATCTACGCTGTTTGTTCTATTTGAGCTTGTGAGATCGCTATTTGTTATTTCAACAATTTACTATCTGCAGCCAAGACAAGACAGGTAGATATTTAAAATATTGTTATCCGTCAAGCTATTTGGGAACATGTATTTTTTTACATTTTAAGCCCATATCTCCGCCATTTTTCGACAACAAAAATATACAATTACGTGGATTATACTGAAAAAAATTAGATACTCAAATATTATTATGTTTTTTATTAATTGTAATTCGCGCGTCGTCTTCGAGATCAGTACTTAGGAGGATTATATAGATACACTCAAGCACTTAGCACAAGCAGGAGACATAGATACCGAAGATAAGGCCGAGGACGAAGACTCGATGACTCGTGGGCGTCGCTTGCGATTTCGTCGACCGTGTTTTTCTTCTAACTTTTCTTGCAATAATTTTAGTTGTTTCGCTATGGACTCTTAGTTATCCGAGTCGGATCTTTTTCTTTCAGCGGACTTAGGCATTGTGGCCTAGTCAAAACTTTTTGAAGAATTTAAATTGTAATCAGTTGAGTGGTTGAGCACTTGTATGCGAATGATGAGACAAAATGCTGATAGCCCGGATGAAAGGTGTAACCTACACCCAAGAAAGAAAATGTTTTTTTTTGTTTTCTTGTTACCCTCAACTAAATGTGAGTGGTGGTACTTATGCGTAACTACATGTTGTATCTCTATAATCCTCCTAAGTACTAATCTCTTCAGACGACGCTCTTCGTACAATTATGATAGAACGTGACATACCAAGATAAGTTCGTTTAATCATTAATTATCTTTGATGACCTCTGTGGCGCTGCGGTTGCGGCTCTGCCTACCATGCGAGAGGGCCCTGGTTCGATCCCCGGCTGGGATACAGAAAAAACAACCCCAGGTCTTGGATATTTATGTGTGTGACGTCGCTGTCTCGTGTACCCACCACACAGGGCATCCTGGTGTGGGGCAGAAGCAATGACTGCCTGTATCTAAATGTTTATGATTATCTACTTTTTCAAAGTATTCACCCCAAGCATGTATACACTTTTACATGCATTTAAACGCAGACCACTCTTTTCAGACCACTCTTTTTCAGATACCTCACAAATTTCATAATTATAGGCAGCCAGTGCATCTTCCTTTCTCTCAAATCTCTTGCCTTTTTTAAGTTTAAGTAAAGCTATAGATCCCGGCTAATATCGCTACTCGGTGGAAGTAGTCGGAAAGCTGTGTCAGAGGCCCTAATAGGGCAGCTTGATAGTCATAATTCATAATTCTTTATTGCACACAATTATTTAAGAAGTTACATCCAGCAAACTAAGGCATTATAGGAAATAGTATCATAAAAGGGTAGGCAGTGCACAATAATTATACTATAAATAATCTTCTGATGACATCTTCTGACAGTCCGGTTAGCCGCTAGAGACCCATTAATTTTCGAATCTCTACTCTCATTTTCGGTTACTGACGACCTAAAATGAAACAATGTTCAAGATTTAAGCACCTGATTCGAACCCTTATCTCCTACGTGCGTTCTAGCCACTGGACGACCTCTGTGATGTGTCGAGGCTGTGCATTCCAAGCACGAGGTCCAGGATTCGAATCCCGGCTGGTTAGTAAGAAGAAACTATGTCCAGGTCTTGGATGTTTACATGGTTATGTATGACGTATCATCAGAATAAATGTATGTGTCTGTAATGTAATGTCATGTTATTTTACTAGATCACGACTTCAAAATATCGCTGTCTGTTTCAGGAACAGAAGCAGTTCGTCTGCGCGCAAGGCCCCACCGACGCGACGGTCAACGACTTCTGGCGCATGATCTGGGAGAGAGGGCTCGAGCTGGTGGTCATGCTGACCAACCTTGAGGAGTACTCCAAGGTAAGGCTTACATCAGCACGGGTAGGGTGTCAGAGCAAAATGCATGATTTCCTCATAACGAGGAAGAAAACTGTCAAAGTAGTGTTTGTAAAAAACACAGAGTAAGTAGGCATAGATTTTTGTTCATCTGAGGTTAAAAATTAATCACAGAGTAAAGCAAAAACATGAATATACACACAATAGTTTAAGAAACTAATGATTGTGGATGGACAAGTCGAAAGCAGAAAGTTTGACTTCGGAACTTTCTTTGGACTAGAGTCCAGCCAGACAGACCCCTCTAAGGCGAGCCGAAAGGGGAGATAATTTATCAACTTTCATTATGTGGTTTAACAAAATTTCCTATGACGCATCATTTTCGAGATGTAAGCAAAACAACAAAAAGAGCGACTTTCCATATGCCCTTTACCTAGGGATCTCCTCAGAGGGGTCAGGACTTTTAGTATGTTTGTCTCCTAACTAGTCCAAACAAAGTTCCGAAGTAAAATTTTCTGTTTTCGACTTTTTCATCTACAATCATTTGTGTTTAGATTTTCGTGAAATAATTAGATGTAATGTGTATCTTGTCGCAGGTGAAGTGTTCAAAGTACTGGCCGGACGAAGTGAGGGGCGAGCGAGTGTTCGGCGCTATTACAGTGCACCACGTCTCCGAGAAGAGGTGAGCTTGCTCCTGACATGGGGCTACCCTATCACCGAATAATAAGCGAGTTAGCAAATCTCCTATCCTAACTTTGACATGATATCTTTTGGCCCAATAAGAACCTCCACATATTGGACTCCTCGAAAACGACTCGAGTTTGATAAGCGTATTCTATGCGAATCGCTGCGATACTATTTCGATGGCTCGACGACGCGGTCAATGTCGGTCCGTGTGCGAACAACCACGAAAATATATGGCGGCGAACGGCTTAAGAGCGACGCGTAGGATACTCAGACTTGAGTCGCCTTCGAGAAGTCCTAGTAGTAGGAAGCATTATACCGGCGTTCCACGGTGAGTGGACGCGGAACAGCCCGGACGATACACCGTGGCATGAGTGTCGTCTGTGGTCGCTGGTCGCACAGATACGTCCTTGTCGGTGCGTCGCATCAGCCGCGTGGCTGTCCGTAGACACACGGACACATGTCGTACGTATGTATTGCGCACTAGGACTGTCCTGTTTGCTGCCTAGGTTTGCTGGTTTGTTCAACCTCTTGCCTTTTTTGATATAAACAAAAGTGATAGGAATATTTTCGACACTCTTTCCACGGTGCGTCAGGGCCGGCTGGTCCGCAGCAGCACGCACCGTGGAACGCGCTCGGTGCGCGGCGCGTGATCTAATACGCAACACCACGCACCGTGGAATGCCGGCTTATAGCATAAAACATGTTGTTGTTAATAGGTACTCCGACTACATAGTGCGAGAGTTGAGGGTCACCAAGCAACCGACCAACGCGGAGGGGCAGGTGATCGTGGACAACAACGGAGTCAACAACGTCGCCAAACGTAACGGCGGTGAGACTTTATAGTTGACAATCTGTGACTCGCGGTCGAAGTTTGAAATTAATTAAAATGAAATTGAATTTATTACTATTATTATATTTATTTGATTTTTGTGAATATCTTTCTTTTGTTTAATAACTCATTAGATAATTGTCAAACAAGCATATAAAATAATGGAATAGTGGTTGTCGCCTATATTACTGGCTTCTTTTAGCTTAGGTGGAAAGAACCCGCAATCAGGTTATTCGTAATATCCTTGAGTGTATTGCATAACTTTAACGGAAATAAATGAATATGAATGAATCTGAATATATGATGGCCATGAGAAAAATACACCCAGAACAGAGAGATATAGGCGTTGTCTTTCAGTCAGCAATGGTAAGCAACAAGGGAAACGGAAGTGCACAGGATAGCAGGTCCAACGCCACACGTCCTGCAGTACCGGCTCACGATTGATAATTGTATTGTTATCAGATAGTTTTAGTTATTCAGATAGAAAGTGCGTTCCCTCAAATGAAATGTATTGAATTGCCAAGTGGAAACTAGTGGTACAATTTAGGTGACAGATCTACGATTTTAGGAACAAACATGATGTATTAGGTCTTCGATAAAATCATACCCTTACCAAATTACCAACAAATAGTCAAAATGATGTGGCTAACATATGTTGTACCATCGGCAGACGTCACCAACGGCAGCCCCAGCGGCAGCGAGCCGACCTCCCCGCGCGACAATAAGGACTGCAACGGCACGACCGATCGCATCGTGCGACAGTACCACTTCCTCATGTGGAAGGACTTCGCCGCGCCCGAGCATGCCTACTCGATACTCAAGTTCATCAAGGTAAACATCTTCTTAATATATAAAACTAAGTCGGTTTAGTTACACAACACCTCAAAAATGTAAACGTAATAAACAACCATAACTAGGGTACAAACATCCGTTCTCATCAAACCAATATTTGCCCCCACCGGGACTCGAACCCGGGACCACCGATTTTAATGATCTCTTATTTGTTGGATTCGTCTCCGCCCCGAATAGCAGACAGAATCAAGATATCGGGAAAAATTATAGAAAATCTACAGAGAAAAGAGATACGGTTTTTAAAAAAATGTTCGGAACTCCGCCATCTTCCGCAGCTTCCGCAATTGACTGCTAGGCGGTACGAAGTTCGCGGGGTCAGCTAGTAAAATAAATAAATTTTGCCCATTTATATCCCCACAAAGGGGCACCTTTACCCGGATGAAGCCGTTGTAGTGACCCCCCCAGGAGGGTTATTTTTATTCCTGCCCAGCGGGGATTCCCTTGGGAAGCGCGTCACCACAGAGCTCATCACGTCGTCGTCGATTTATCTGTCATATAGGGTTAAGTAACTAACTGGTTTAACGTAAGCATGATTGTGCCTCTGCCACCCCAAATGGGAAAAGTGGTGACGCTATGTGTTGTTATGTTTATCTGGGCAAGGGCACTACTACATTTTCTCGAAGCGCTTCGTCGTTTTTTAGATCCCTCACAACTTTGGTTTGTATTATACCAGACTAGCTGATGCCCGCAATTTCATCTGCGTGTTCCTAGGCAGTATCATTTACCGAGATAACGTTACCCTCCTTCTGGTGCAGTCGGATAAAAAGTATCCTATATGTTATTCTAGCTTATAAACTATCTCTGGGCCAAATTTCATACAAATCTGTTCAGCCGTTTTAGCGTGATTGAGGCAGAAAAACACAAACATCCAAACATCGCTACTTTCACATTTATAATATTAGTTGGATAAACAAAATTATCGGGATTTGATATCAATAGTGGACTCATTAAACATATTAAGTTTCAATTGCATAGCTCTCATACTTTAGATTTTCCTAACTGAACCCGCGAACTTCGTACCGCCGAAAACCTTGGTCTCGCGATCGACCACGCACAACGCGCGGACTGAAGTCGGAAAGTTAGAGAACGTGAGGAGCCGGAAGTAATTTCACCGTGATTTTATAAATTTCACTCCTCATTAAATTTCTAATGAATGTTATGTAATTTCGTAGTTTCTTAATTGTACTACACAAAACATATACAAAGGCGAGCTAATCTCTAAACAAAGATTTCTTCCAGCAAACCAAGATGGTCATATATACTACATGTTGATGTTCATCTATTCGTTGTTATAGTACGAATGATAGACTGTGTTCACTTAATTATATATGCCTACATCGAAAGGTCATATAAAATTCATGTGTGATATTACTTCTCGGCTCATCTGCTCTTTGTTCACATATAATAGCCATATTGTATTTTTATGTACGTATGTGTCTATTTATTATTTAGTAGTATTTATTATTTTATTTTATTCAGTTTTTTGATATCTCACTTTAAACCCAATTAAAAACTTCCTCTCTCTTGCTCGGGTCTGCAGGAAGAAATTTCTTAAAAATATGCAGCACCTTTTCCATAATTTTTGTAAATGCCTTTTCTTTTTTATGCTTTTGTGTGCAATGATTTGCCGACAGAGTAGAACCGACGGGAGACGTAATAAAAGGCTTGTCACTACATGCTCAGTTAAAGTCTTGTCTATTGATTGGAATATAATCCTAACTTATATACTAGGTTGGTACATGTTATTAATGACGTGCATAAGTCATAGTACGTGATGAGATATTTCCGCATATCTGTAATCTGTGGCGGGCGTACGGGCCGGCACAAACGATTAAATTAAAAAATAAAACTATGCCTTCCCTAGCCGTTTCCGACATAACAGTCTGTTGTGAAAACCCTCTCCGTTTCCTAACATCACGTATAGCTTACACATTTTTCATGAATCGAGCCATTTTCCCGCTTCCAGCGCGTGAACACCGCCTACCGCGCCACGTCAGGCCGACCCATCGTGGTGCACTGCTCAGCGGGCGTGGGCCGCACCGGAACCCTCGTCGCGTTAGACTGTCTGCTACAACAGCTTGAGAGCACGGGCTGCGTCAGTGTCTTCAATACCGTGGCTGAGCTGCGGCGGCAGAGGAACTACCTGGTGCAGTCGCTGGTAAGTTGGTGGAAGGTCTGGTAGAATGATGAATGAATTATGAAAGATCTGGAGAGTTGGTGCAAAAGTAGGTGTTATATCTGGCAAGCCGTTGCAAGAGTTGGTTTGTTAGTGTAAGATTTGATGCAGCCGCTGGTAATTTCTTGTGCTCGCTGGTGTTCTCACTTATTCTAGTTATCATTCTATGATATATAAAATAGTTATGTAATTCTCCCAGAAGACGTTTTAGCTGGGACTAAGGATTGTTTTATTCATATTTCCTCTCCTTCTCCCCCAACAGAAGCAGTACGTGTTCGTGTACCGCGCGCTGGTCGAGTTCGCGCGCTACGACGACACGGAGATCCCGGCGGCGCGGCTCAAGGCGGCCGTGGACCGCCTGCGCAACACGCCGGAGAACAATGACAAGTGCCTCATGGAGCACGAGTTTGAGGTGAGGCACACAACACTCCGTGTACCATGCGGGCTAGCAAAGTCACATTGACTGCGCAACACGCCGGAGAACAATGACAAGTGCCTCATGGAGCACGAGTTTGAGGTGAGGCACACAACACTCCGTGTACCATGCGGGCTAGCAAAGTCACATTGACTGCGCAACACGCCGGAGAACAATGACAAGTGCCTCATGGAGCACGAGTTTGAGGTGAGGCACACAACACTCCGTGTACCATGCGGGCTAGCAAAGTCACATTGAGTGCGCAACACGCCGGAGAACTATGACAAGTGCCTCATGGAGCACGAGTTTGAGGTGAGGCACACAACACTCCGTGTACCATGCGGGCTAGCAAAGTCACATTGACTGCGCAACACGCCGGAGAACAATGACAAGTGCCTCATGGAGCACGAGTTTGAGGTGAGGCACACAACACTCCGTGTACCATGCGGGCTAGCAAAGTCACATTGACTGCGCAACACGCCGCAGAACTATGACAAGTGCCTCATGGAGCACGAGTTTGAGGTGAGGCACACAACACTCCGTGTACCATGCGGGCTAGCAAAGTCACATTGACTGCGCAACACGCCAGAGAACAATGACAAGTGCCTCATGGAGCACGAGTTTGAGGTGAGGCACACAACACTCCGTGTACCATGCGGGCTAGCAAAGTCACATTGACTGCGCAACACGCCGGAGAACAATGACAAGTGCCTCATGGAGCACGAGTTTGAGGTGAGGCACACAACACTCCGTGTACCATGCGGGCTAGCAAAGTCACATTGACTGCGCAACACGCCAGAGAACAATGACAAGTGCCTCATGGAGCACGAGTTTGAGGTGAGGCACACAACACTCCGTGTACCATGCGGGCTAGCAAAGTCACATTGACTGCGCAAAACGCCGGAGAACAATGACAAGTGCCTCATGGAGCACGAGTTTGAGGTGAGGCACACAACACTCCGAGTCCCATGCGGGCTGGCAGAGGCACAGACGACTGCGCATTACGCCGGAGAACAAAGACAAATGCCTTATGGAGCACGGGTTTATTAGTCTATTATGGAAGAGAAAGATAGTGTTATTTTAACCTCTTGGTTACCATCGGCAGAGTGAACCTTCAAACTAGTCCCCCTAGTATTGATAACCTGGTGCTGGTTAAGGATGCTAACCTACCGCCACTGAGTTGACGCAGAAGGCGCATTGTTAACTTGTTTCCTGGAAAGGATGAGAACCTCCGGTCTGCAGAGGTTCTAGTCGGGACTCAGTACTCAAGCGAGCGGTAGCCGCGTTGTATCGCCTGCCCGTAGATCGTGGGACAGGTTGGGGACCTGTCCAGGCGGGTGACTGTAACCACCGGCGTTAGCGAACGCCACTTTTCTGTTATAGGTTTCAATTTTTATTACCATGGCATTAGGTTCAAAATCGCGACCCGTCCCAACTACCCTCGGGTTTTGAGAGGTTAACCCCCAGTTCCGAAAGAGTTGTCAAATGTAACAAGCGATTAATCGATCATTAATTCAAAATAGCGGCATGTGATTGGCTGAAATGCGTTTTCACAGCTAATTTTCCTTTCAGAAACCGGGCGTAAGCGACTTTTACAAATATTAAGTGACGAGCTCTGGCTTTGATGGCGCTAGGAAGTTTGTTCCAGAGCCTGATAGCTCGTAGTCTGAACCCATGCTCATATGAGGCTGTGTTGTGTTTCGGAGTTATAAGCAGATATCGAGCGTGAGGTCTCCGAGGTCTATCCAAAGACATGAATTCAAAACTTTATTTTAATGTATGACTGTAAATCCAGTTTTGGCTTTGCAACAATTCTGGTTTTGTTGACTGAATAGCGACAAAAAAAGAGCGCGACTAGAAATACTGGCTTCGTCAGACGAAACTACTGAATTGCGTGACTAGAAATCTAAAAACAGCAACTTGATAACTTTATTCGAGTATCATAAATAAAATACAAAACGAGCGTAGAATTTTGTTGTTCTTACATGTTCAACCTCACACGAAGGATAAAGGTGGCCTCGCTTCGCTCACCCTCTTCGCCTACCCTGACCCACCACTTCATCCAGACTGTCGTTATTTAGCCAACGTGCGGTGGCTTCAGTAATTTAGTCGCGGAAATCCATAATTTTGTAGCGCAATTCAGTATTTCTCGTTTCAGGAAATTTCGCTGTTCATGCTCATTTTTATAATTTTACCCCTTCTTTTCTGAGGAGTATCGAACGAGAAGACGTCCCATCTGTATACTAAAATGACATAGTTGTAAACAAACTGAAAGCAATACTAAAGATGATTAAGAACACTCACTCATTTTATCACTCAATTCTAAAAAAGTTGTTTAATTTTGTGTCCGCAGAAGATGGTGACGGGCCCGGTCTCCGAGCCGGCGAAGTCGACGTCGGCGGGCGCGGCGGAGGAGCTGCGCACGCGCAACCGCGCCGCCGACCGCCTGCCGTACGACCGCAACCGCGTCATTCTCACGCCGCTGCCGGGCAAGGACTTCTCCACTTACATCAACGCGTCGTTCATTGAAGGTATAGGGACTTCACAATATCCTTACGAGCATGGCCCCACTCTCTATGGTCGATCGAGGGCGGACAAAAACAGCACTCCGCTGACGTAGAGGCTGTCTAATGGCTGTTCAAGCTGCTGCATTTGGGACGAAGATGCTAGCGACTATGACATAAGCATCAGTTTATCTGAACTCGGAATACTTTTTCACTCTGGTAAATATTCCTGCTTGAGCCACTGAAAATAAGGGACCTCGCTATACCTCAGACACATTATTTTTGTTTGCTTGGAGTTTTTGTACCTTGTTGGGGAAGTTAATGGGCATACATTAATTTCTCATCAGTTAGCGCGTTATAACCGTTTACTAAAACTACATGTGGTCATGTGCGATGTGATCATTGAGAGTTTATTTCTTGTTGTGTAATTAGTCAATATCTTAAATGTTTCGTGGTCGTGCTGGGACAAAGTGCTTCCTTGCACGACCATTAGATTAAATTATATCTCGATATCTATCGTAGTATTTTTTTTACCGTGTTACCACAAAAAATCCTCAAAACAAACGTCAAATCCCATATATTTTTGTTTTCAAACAAGTGTTGAACAGTAGTTTATTTTTTTGTGGTAAGGCCCTTAATTTCAATAGTACAATTGAGTATATTTGTTTTCATAAATTTGTACTTATATAAGAAAGTGAAAATCCGCAGGGCATCACACTGAAAAGAGGCTGATTGCCATAAAACGGCCAAGTGCGATTCGGACTCGCACAGGATGGTTTCCCAGAAGATACGCTAAAATCAGGTCTCTTATACTGGGTTATATTTAGACCCCTAGCCAATTTTTTGTCGTGATAGTGTTGACGGAGAACAATCAATTTATGAAATAAGAAACGATATTTTTTGCTTCATTTTGTCGCAAACTTTTCCTAAAACAAATTAAAATTATGCTCACTTACTCGTTTGCTTACCGCATGCACTGCCCATTATTGGTGTGACCGAACGTGCCTAGAAATTTAAGATTTACGAATTGGCGTAAAATGATGATCTAAAAAATCCTATGTTTTTTTTTTATTAACTACTTCTTCATTTCTTTCCATACATAATATTTGCTTTTGGCTAGGGTTCACAAATAACCCCGTATGGAGACCCCATTTTTTTGCGTCTGTTTCATTATTTGTTGCTGCAGCGGCAACAGAAATACACATTCTATGTAAATTTCACCTATTACGGTTTATCATACAGAGCCCGCTGACGGTCAGACAGACAGACGGACGGACAGCGGGTACTTCTAATGTGAAAGTGTTAGTGTTAATGAATATATGTTGTCCGCAGCGTATGACAACTCGGAAGGATTCATCATCACGCAGGACCCGCTGCCCACCACCATCGCGGACTTTTGGCGGATGGTCTCCGAGCACAACGTCACCACCATCGTCATGCTGAGTGAGGTGGGCTGGACAATAGTGTATTTATGTTGTACATTGTTGTAGAGGCTGGAAACTGAGCAATAAATGATCGAGTGAGTGATCACGCCTGATGACTCGGCCCTCAAGGCTGAGCCATCAGGTGCGGCCATCCAAGACAAGACTCCATCTATTGCACTTTTGGCCGACACAACATAGCGCTTTTTACGACTACTGCGAGGAATTAAATAGTAGATTATACACCAAGGGGATAAAGCACTGTTTTATGTCACGGGCGCGGTATTGAATCCTGAACAATAGTCAATAGTCAATAGTCAAAGTACTTTATTACTGTAGATATTTACATATACTTAGCAAACGTCATTTTTTGCCTCTTCTCTACATTGGACCACTGTGGGAGAAGAAGGGCGTAGAAACTCCCACAGATTTATTTTTAGATCTCTTTTAAAAATAGGTTGTGCTTAACTAATACAAATATGAAAAATTTAATTGTTATGATTAATAAGCAGGAATAAATAATTACAAAATTATTAACAGCAAGGTCTGTGTTGAGCCAGATTAACCCCATACAGTCCTGTCATTTAAGTAATCTTGAACATTGTAATATCCCTTTTTCGACAAAGTCGCTTTAACATGCTTTTTAAATTGCTCAAATGGCAATTTCAAAATCTCCAGAGGTATCTTATTGTAGTAGAGAATGCACTGACCCTTGAAAGAATTGCTAACCTTCGCGAGTCTAAAACGGGGCGCACATAGTCTGTGATTATTTCTTAGGTTAACATTACAGCTGTCGCTAAGTTTGGAAAATGTTGTAAGGTTCTTGCGTACATACATTATATTTTCGAAAATAAATTGACTAGCTACTGTTAGTATGTCAATTTCTTTAAAAAGCTCTCTTAAGGAGTCTGTTCGTTTTAAATTATAAATTGCTCGAATAGCTCTTTTCTGTAAAATAAAAATAGTTTGAATATCCGCTGCTTTCCCCCACAACAAGATACCATAGGACATCACACTATGAAAGTAACTAAAATATACTAGCCTAGATGTAGCCACATCCGTGCTTTGTCTGATGTTCCTAACAGCGTAAGCCGCAGAACTTAATTTACCAGCCAATTTATCTATGTGGGGTCCCCACTGCAATTTACTATCAATGGTTATTCCAAGAAACTTCGTATCATTTACCAATTCTAACGTGCTGTTGTCTAACACCAAACTGGTCTCAACTTGCCTGACATTTGGAAGTGAGAATTTGATACACTTGGTTTTACCAGCGTTTAACAATAAATTATTAACTGTGAACCAATTCAAGGTTAAAGACAATACACCATTAACATCATCAAAATCTCCTTTTTGTCTTTCAATTTTGAAGACCATTGAAGTATCATCAGCAAACAACACTATGTCAGTTAATTTCTCCACCATGAAAGGCAGATCATTAATATATACCAGGAATAAGAAAGGGCCTAATATGGAACCTTGTGGAACGCCAATTTTAACACCCGATCCATCAGATTTTACGCCGTTAACTTCTGCCTTTTGAATTCTATTGCTTAGGTATGATCTTAGTAGATCCAACGCTTTATTTCTAACTCCGTAATGATTTAATTTAATTAATAGCGTATTATGATCAACACAATCAAACGCCTTCGACAGGTCGCAAAAAACTCCGATAGCATCCTGTGCGGCCTCCCATGCAGAATAAATATGAGATACAAGGGAAATACCTGCATCCGTAGTCGATTTACCCCTAGTGAAACCATATTGTTTAGCGTGGAGTTGTTTTGTACGGTTGAAGTGTGAGAGCATTTGATTGAGTATAATCTTTTCAAATATTTTACTTAGTGTTGGAAGAACAGATATTGGTCTGAAATTTGAAGGATCGCCCTTATCTCCCGATTTGAACAGCGGTATAAGTTTACTGTGTTTCATGAGGTCTGGAAAATCCCCATCGTCAACACATTTATTGAATATATAAGCTAAGTGTGGGGAACGTAACGAAGGACTCCAGATTTAACTCCCAAGCGAAGCGAGGATGTCATAAGACAGTCCTGAGAGTAGTGAGGGTTTTTTTTTTAGGGTTTACCCAAGTTTACAGGTTAAAGCATAGCCTTACCTGAAATGGGTCGCGATTTTCAATCTAATTGCTTCGTAATAAACTTCAAAATCTATAAAACCCATATATGGGTTAGTATATGGTGAAGGGTTAAGATAAATTACGTTTAGAGCTCCGCCTGGCGGAGTCCGCCATCTTCCGCAATCAATCTGACAAACGTATTTTACTTAACATACCTAAAAATCTTAAAAAAAAATACGAGAAAAACTGTGTTTTTACTTTTTTCATACCTTAAAAAATGGCTGAGATATTTACGATCAAAGTGCGTATTTCCGGCCGAAGGTTTTTAAAAACGCGGGCGGGCTCTCACTGCCCGATGACGTCACAACCCCGGTCATTCGACAGACGCGCTCTCATTCGCACGCCGCTGCGCAATAAAAAACAAAATAATCAAGTTAACAGTGGTAAAAATGGCAAATAAATACTGTATTGTGCCTCGGTGCTTCAATTCAACAATTAAAACACCCGATAAACTCTTTTTTTATGTGCCTCTAGACCCAAAAATGAGGATAAGTGGATGACAGCCGTAAAAAGATTAGATTCAATAGGCCCTAAAACTAAAGCGCACTGCTATGAAGACCATTTCGATGTAAGTATTTGTTAATACCTAATAAGTTTATCCTTCTTCTCTACTTATCCTTGCCACATTTGACCTACCTACTTACTCAACGTAGGAACCTACTTGTCTACTTTTGATTGTTTAAATAGGTATCTTGCCTACTACCTATCTATGTAAATAGCCCTGACGAAATACTAACTTAATACAAGATACATAAAGTGCTCGCATACAGAAAGGCTCAATAATTTTGATTATGAATCATTAGGTATATTTACACTGAACTAACATTCTAAAAAACCTGCCGTGCCCGCGCGCGTGACAGCTCATGTTGAACATGTTGTGTGTAGCTCAAGTTAGCCGCACGCGACGCGGATTCCGGCATTGCGGTCAAGTTTCGTTGGTCGGTGTTGGTTTTATCTGCTGGTTTATATATGTCACCGTAAGACAGACATATATATAGTCTAACTTGAGCAGACACGCGCGCGGGCTCTCGAGCTTCGCGCGACCTTGCAGTGCAGTGCTTCTCAACCGACTGTATTGGCGGGTCGCAAAATATATATATGGAAATATTTTCTTCCTACTATACTATGTCAATGTTTTGTCAGAAGTATCAAACTCGCGGCCCGCATTTATCCTGAGTTTTCGTGGTTAACATTGTTTTAACGATAGACTACCTTTTAAGTGATGCAACGTACATTAAACACGGTTTTTGTTCGCGTTTTAAAATTTTATTATCTTTGTTTTAGGTGGAAAGTGACGTGAAAAACTATGTTAAGTATAAACTAGTTGGAGGCAAACATAAACTCAAGAAAGGCGTAGTGCCTCATAGGTTTGCTTGTCAAAAACATTCAGTTGAAAAATCTGAGCGCTCTGTTGTAAAAATCCTTAGCTTTGACGAACTTCAATGTAGTCCCAATACCTGTTAACAATATTAAAACAATATTATATAACAATAATACTTGGTAGGTAGGTATGTACAGCTGGTGTATTTATTGTATACCTAGTGCAGTTACTAGGTATGTAATAAACTACAGCTGTAAGATATTTTAAATCTCTATTAAACACCCGAAAGAGTTGACTTCTTCCAGTAACATTTAACTGAAATCAGCGAAGGCTCTTCCGTTCTGCGGTGAAGCCACATTCAAAATGCCACAGAATGTTTAAATCCTCCTTTGCTAGCTGCGCAGTCTTCACAGGATATGCTTATTATCTCCTCTTCCTTCTCGTTGCATTGCAAAACACAGTGGTAAGGTTTTGAACGCACTTTGTGTTCAGGAGTTATTCGGCACTTGACGGTACAAACGTCTCCCTCTCTTTTTATTTGTACATATCTTATGGCATCATCTCCGTAGCTCTCTTCCTGACCTAGAACCATATAACACTTCGAATTTAAAAAAACCTTCAAAACGTACGTTTTTATAGTAAGTACTGTTAGAAAGGCTTAACCGATTTTGATAAAATAGGTCCACGAACCACTGTTACAAAAAAAACAACATTATAATAAAAAAACGCATCGAAATCGGTTCACCCGTTTATGAGCTACGGTACCACAGACGGACATACAGACACACAGATAGACAGACACAAATAGCGGTCAAACTTAAAACACCCCTCTTTTTGCGTCGGGCGTTAATAAATAACAAATAAAAATGATAAGTAATTTGTGGCCCGCAAGTTGATCAGCCCTGATTTCTTAACTATTATTTATTTTTATTTAAAAAAAACTCAACAAATTAAAGAGGATATTGGATAAAATTAATCAAAAATATCTGGTTTAGTAAAAAAATAGGTAGGTAAATGCTTACTTATAAAACTGAAATACCTACTAGGTTACCTGTATATTTTCTCGAGTATAACATACCTACCTTTTCATCTTTATTCCACGAATTTCGGCAGCCATAAAATCTTGACTCTTCGTGAAATATTGTGCCACCATCAAACTATCCACTCTTGGCAGATTGTCCGACTGACCTTTTAGAAAATCTTCTTCACTTCTACGTTTCACTTTATTTTATAATAAAGTTAAACGTGTACGTGTGTGTGAACGATAATTTATATTATTTCTTTGAAATACAGGCACAATGGCAAACGAAGACGATCGAAACCACAGAATTCAATGCTCTGTGATCGAAACTGATCGAGAAACGCACCGGACCGAGCGTCGCGCGCGAATTAAGTAATCGACACTGATTTGATTTAAAAGAAATATTTTATTATCAATTGAACAGAGTAAACACCAAGATTGATCAAACAATAGTCATCTTAATCTAAAACTTATTAGCTATTTATATTAAAATATCGTCTGTCAGCCATGACGTATGTACCCAATTTGGTATATATGTGTTTAACTAGGACAGCTGACAAAGGTAACATCGGAGGGGTTGTCACACTTAACTCCTCCCTCCCTAAGAGCAAAATTATCTGAAGGTGACGCAGTTTGCTGCGGAGAATTTTGTTTTAGGCATAAGGTATACAATTCAAATTTCCAGATAGTAACCATTATACAAAATCCTACAAAAATATAAAGACATACACTAATTTGGTACGTCACTGTAAACTGGTCATCTCTATCTTCACTTTCACTGTATTTAGCACTATGTAACATTTCCTTGATGTTGCTGAAGTCGACGTCTCGCAGGTCTACTTGCTTGTTTCCTTTCGTCAAGCTGTGTTGAACTTCCGGAATCTGTACTAGCGGCAACTGCAGATTGATCGCTGATGCATTTGTGGTAGTGCTTATGAACAGTTCTCCAACTTGAATCTTGCAGTGATGATTAGGCGTTAATATGTAGGTTCCTTGAATGTTGATTTTATGAATCTCCTTCTCGCAGTGTTCTGTAATGATCTGGTTATCTTTGCTATTCAGCATCCAATGGCCGTTTACAATCTTCTGTATTTTCAGTTTCTCGATGTTAATGAAGTCCTGATGACAGCTGCTATAGTTGTTTTTCATTAACATTATTTGTTCGATGGAAGTTTCTTCATTGTGCTCTGCCAGGTTGTCATCGAAGCATAGGAACTTGCTGTCTTCGATCTCCTCGCAGTGGTGTGCTACAGGTCTGAACTTCAATCTATTCACCATTAGGTACGGGAATTTTGGAATAATTGTAAGGGTTTTTTGGGGTAAATTTTTGAATCGATATACCTAAGGAGGGGGGGGAGAGGGGGGGGTGTGTCCCCCTACCCCCCCCACCCCCCCCCCCCCCACCCCCCATATAGTTTTTAAAGTGCGGAAATGTATACTTTTTGAGATATGATTTTTTTAAGTTTTGAGGTTAGATTCATCTGATTTGATAGGAAAATGAAGAAAAACACCATATTTATGACACCAATCTATTCAATTTTATAGACCTATGTATTTACACAGGAAGTGACCTAAAACAAACATTTCGGTTTAGTGAAACTAGATGGGGTGGCCTCGCTCCGCTCCGCTTCACTCGGCTCCGGGTCGTTCATAACGTTGTGACCTAACACAACCTATCTTTAGTATTTACACAGAAAGTGACCTAAAACAAACATTTCGGTTTAGTGAAACTAGATGGGGTCGCCTCGCTCCGCTCCGCTTCACTCGGCTCCGGGTCGTTCATAACGTTGTGACCTAACACAACCTATCTTTAGTATTTACACAGAAAGTGACCTAAAACAAACATTTCGGTTTAGTGAAACTAGATGGGGTCGCCTCGCTCCGCTCCGCTTCACTCGGCTCCGGGTCGTTCATAACGTTGTGACCTAACACAACCTATCTTTAGTATTTACACAGAAAGTGACCTAAAACAAACATAGTAATTGCGAGCAAGGGTCCAAAATACAAGCAGAGGTCGGTCGGTTGTAGGATACACAAAACAAGTCTAAAGGGATAGCCAAAGTCGTCGTAAATAACAGAAATAACACGGAAAAGTACATTCGCGTAGCTACGAGAGAAACGGAATGAAGGTGCATCATTTTTCGACCACAGACGAACATTAATGTCAATACCACAGACAAAACGTCATAATTTTGTCTGTGAATTGTACTATTTTTTCTGTGAATGGTACTTTTGCGTTTCGTTTCGCCGATTTTCGTAGTAAAATGCGTTTCGTTCACCAATCTTCAATGTGGATTTACAGAAAAACTATGCATTTCCGCGCAAAAAGAAAAGCACTTTGGTATGAAAAGCGAGTGCCAGCTATCCATTAAGCATATCATTTTATTCAAAAAAAGCTATATCGGTTTAAAAACCAACCCGTTTTTTGGGTTGCAGGATTAAAAATAGGTAAAGGGATTATTTTATAATAAATAAACGTGTCAATATCGATGAGAGGTACTTCCATAACAAATACCAAGCTATTGCTATTCATGTAAGATTTTAAAATTATGTTACGCTCTATTTTTATTAAATTATACTCGTTTACTTCGAAGATCATACGAGCGTTCTGCTCAATTTTAGTTAAAATACTCAATAATTCGGTAGAATTAATAATAGACTGATGGAGTGTATGCAGTTTACTGAAGGCGATTGCGGTTTCTATTTCCTGTATCATATTAAACATGGTTTGAAAGTTATTTAGAATCTGGTAAAGGCTATTCATGATAGACCAAATATTATTAAGTTTAGTTTCATTTTGTAATTGTTTTTCTATTTGCGTAGTTCTTAAACCTAAGTATTTGACGTTAATTGTCATCTGATATATTAACCATTTTATCGAAAGCTCTTTGCATTAACGATACCTTTCGCTGTATTAAATGTTGTTCCTTATATAAACTACTTATTTCTTTATTATAGTTAAGTGCATCATTATTATCTAAATTCCCTGAAATACATTTAATTAGTGATCCTAATGGGTTTATAATTACTCTCTTAAATCTATAAAACGGTAGAATTTGCTGTACCCTATCTTTATTTAATCCTATCAATGAATCTATCTGGCTCTTTAGCCCCGTGAATTCACGGCGTGTCTCGCTATCTTTTCTAATTATAGCCTTTAACTTATCGTATTCTATTATATTGTTATTTATTTGTATTACTAATGATTCTATGTCTAGTGTCTTAAATATAGTCCAGCAGTTACTCTTCTTCATTGCTGCTCCAATCCTCAGTGGGGCTATTCCTGGGTTCTGGCTGACGTTTTGAAGGTCCAGGCTGGTCGTCTGTATGACTAGTGCCAGGAGCGTCACGCATGATCTGTGGAGGACGTTTAACGTTTTTCATGGCCACCTTGGTTTTTCTTTTATTTAGTTGGACTGGTATTATATTTCTCTCCACTCTGCCCACAGCTGTAACTTTTTCGTAACGTGGCAAGTCCTTAGCTTTTCTAGTTCTAGTGTTTTTCATGAAAACTATGTCGCCTGTTTTGATTTCCTGACATGGTTCCTCTCCACCTTTCTTATCCCTAACCTTCACACTGTCTGCGTGAAGTTTCTCCGCTTTTAAAAATTCATAAAGAATTTTTAAACATTTCCTGTGGTCTTGGAGTAGTTTTTGTGTCAAATTTCGTTCCCTGTCTATGTCGAAAACGTTCCCTGCGTCCGTATGACCAAATACTATCGCATACGGTGTATAGCTTGTTGCTGTATGAATGGTGTTATTATATGCCATTATAGCATATGTCATAACCGTTGCAGCGTCAAATTCCGTTTTATTATATTTAGCTAATCGGTAGATTTCTATAATCGTTGAATGAAACCTTTCAACGATTGCCATTGACGTGGGATTGTTAGGTGTCCCAATGTGTAAGTCGAGCTTGTAAAAAATTAGGAGTTCCTTGATGAGGTCATTATTAAACTCTGCCCCTGAATCGCATCTAATTTTTGTAGGTAATCCGTACATACTAAAATACTTTATTAGCGCTCTTACAACTTCTGGAGTACTTCTATTTGGTATATTGATGGCTTGCCCTAATTTACTAAAGGCGTCTACAATGGTTAAATAATAATTGCCTTCGATGAACAAAAGGTCCATGAAGGCTTCTTGAAAGGGGGTATTTTGATCTTGGGTCAATTGAATTGGTGGTTTTATTGGTTTTCTTTCATATTTCATCTTTTTGCACTCTTCACATCCATTAATAACTGCACTTACAGTCTCTTTCATGTTTGCCCACCAATAATCTCTCTTAAGTTTGGTTAATGTTTCCCTAATGCCTCTGTGACATGTTTTCCCTTCATGATATTTATTTATTATAAGCATCTGGTCTTTATCATTATCTGTCAAGTTAACTACTCGTTCTGTGCTTGAAGGCTAATTCTATGAGGCTAAGTGTTCCTTTCTTGAACAATTTCGTAACAACTTCTGAAAAAGTTTTCCGAAGTTGTGGGTTCTCAAAATAAATGTGATATTTGAATTTAGTATCAACATATTCTTTCATTAAGTCTTACACCAACTGTTGATTGTTTACCGGCATGTGTACTTCGAGTATACGTTGTTTTTTTGATGAAATATCCTTGACAGTATATTTATTCAGAAACCAGGAGTAGACTATTATTTGTCTTGGTTTCGTATCAATTGCCTCTTTCAGGATAGGGATTCCTTCGTGCTCCCTATTGGATACAGAATGAGCTGTAGCTCCATCATCTGACTCTACTTCTTCTACTAATTCTTCCTATTCTGATTCGGAAATAATTATTGTTTCTATTTCCAGTTCATTCTTGTACCCTCTCAGATCCCTTTCTAATTCTTTCACGAATTCTTGTACCTTTTCGTCATTATCATCCACATTTACTATCATTGATTCAATATCATCATTCGTCGCATTAATACTAATCCTTGATAAGGCGTCAGCGTTAGTGTTCTGACTGCCTTTTTTGTATCGAATTTCAAAATCGTAATCTTGTAACCTCCCGCCAACGCGTGAGTTTACTGTTAGGTTCTTTGAGTGAGTATAGCCAGGCAAGAGCCCTATGGTCTGTATAAATAATAAATTTATTTCCATACAAATAGGGTCGGAAATGCTTTACCGCCCAAATTACGGCTAACAGTTCTTTTTCTATAACGCTGTATCGTGTCTCAGTGTCACTTAGACTTCTGCTAGAATAGCCCACGGGTAAATCTGACCCTAAGGTGCCCTGGGACAATACCGCTCCAATTGCAAAATTTGATGCATCTGTTAAGATAAAAGGTTTGTCGAAGTCTGGAAACTGTAATATTGGTGCATTCGTCAAAAGTTTCTTGCAAGTTTCAAAAGCTTCCTTGTATTCTTCATTCATTATTATCTTTCGTCCTTTCTTCAAACATACTGTAAGTGGCTTGGTGATTTTAGCGAAATCTTTGATGAATTTCCTATAATACCCAATTAAACCCAAAAAGCTTTTAATTTGGGTTACTGTCTCTGGTATCGGAAATTTCAGGATGGCTTCAATTTTATCATCATTTGGTTTTAAACCCTCGCTAGTTATTGTATGACCAAGATACAATACTTCTTTTCTCAAAAAGTCGGATTTATCAAGCTGTATTTTGAAATTTGTTTTCCTAAATCTTTGGAAAACAGCCTTTAGTTTTGCTATATGTTCCTGTAGGCTTTTTGAGAAAATTATGACGTCATCCAAGTAAATAAGGCAATGTAGGCCCTGCAAGCCTCTAAGTACATTATCCATTGCTCTTTGGAATGTTGCAGGTGCTGTTTTCAGTCCGAATGGCATTCTGTTGAATTCGTAGTGCCCAAACGGAGTGCTAAATGCAGTTTTAGCCCTATCCTCTTTTGAAACTTCAATTTGGTGATACCCACTGGCCAAATCAAGTGTGGTGTAGTATACACTTTTTCCTAGCATGTCGAATAAATCATTAATATTAGGTAAGGGGTATTTATCATCCACAGTAATCTCGTTCAATCTTCGGTAGTCTACTACCATTCTCCATTTTCTCTGCCCTGAAGCATCCATCTTTTTTGGCACTAAATGTACTGGGGCACTCCAAGGAGAATGTGATTCTGTAATCACGTCGTCTTTTAACATTTTATCTACCTGTTTTTTTATTTCAGTTGTTTGTGAAGGGGGTAACCTATGAGCTTTGAGATTTATGGGGTCCTCATTCTTGGTCCTAATAGTATGTTTCACTTGAGTCGTAAAGCTTAATGGAATGTCCTCGCAATAAAAAATATCCTTGTATTCCTTGCAAACATCTTCAATCATTCTTCTCTCTTCCTCATTCATGTGGTTTAATCTTAACTTGGATAAATTTTCCGTAAGCAGTCTATCGGTTCCTCCTCTATCGTTAGTATAATTCACGTTAATATTTTCTAACTGATCATAGGGCTCTACCTGGAATGGAGCTGTAACCATCAATGTGCCATTATTTTCACTATAATTCTGAATCACCGTGGTGGCGTACCCTTTCTCACATCGCACTATCGCAGCAGGCATTCGAATCCCTTCTCCAAACTGTTTATAATCTAGGATTGCTTCTCCGTCTAATAAGTTTACTGGTAGTTTGACCCGTAACTCACTGCGGGGGGCAAATGGTACATTTCCCTCATAGGAGGTTTATAAATTATAGGAATTTGTGCATCCCTAGTATTTAATGACAAAGCTCTCGCGTCAATTCTGGCTCCTAAAAGCTGTATTAGATCGAACCCTATAGGCCCGTCGTACCTTTCATCTACGCTGTAAATATAGAATTTGTAGTGTTCCGGTGATTGAAAAATACTCAGTAATGGAATTGTAACGACCTCGTTATGTCTACTCGACTCATGGGTGCTAATAACTTCAAAAGGTTCATTCCGCTTATAGTTTTTGTAAAATCGCTCCGCTAAACGCGGGCTAATGAACGACCTCGTACTGCCCGTATCTATCATAAAAACGGCTTGTAGCTCCGGCACATAAATATGTGGCAGGTTTAATCTTTTATTAAAGTTTAAAGTTAGCCTTTCCATGTTGGGGAGGCCGCAAGGAAAAAAATTTCAACAATTTGCTCCGCAGCTGAGGGCTCAATTTCCTCGTTATAATTATTCAAATTACTATTCATCGGTTCCTGGCTGTTATCAGTATTATTCACTCGCCTCGAGCTGGCTGTGCGCATCGTGACGTCAGTGTTCGAACCTGACGACGGTGCCACATGTGGTGAGTAAGGTGGCGTCATGCGAGGTGCATTGCCCGTGCAATGCTGACTAGGCTGTTGATATGGCCTTGCTGCCACTGACTTTTGTTCGGTTGACTTGCGTAATTGTTCGTATTATTACTCGCTCTACTATTGTTATTAAAACGAGATTGGAAAGAACTGCTCGGTGTCCCTAATTCGGAAGGAAACCTAGCGTTATTTGGTGCATGTGCACTTGGTAATCGTTGTGGGTTGTTGTACCTTGGTGGGCCATTATAGTTCCTGTTCGTGAAGTGAGGACTTTGGTTTTGGGAGTTCGTACTGCGATTGTTATTCCTTGAGTTATAAACAGTTTGGAAATTCTGTTCCTCCAGAACAATTTTTAGGGCATCCTCCAAGGTGTTAACATTACGCAATCGTACTAACCTGACCATGTAAGCTGGCAAATTGTATAGAAAAACATTCAATGCAGTATTGTTATAAATTTCTTGTTTTGCCAGTCGCACATTCACGTCATTTATACTTTAGTTAATTTTCGCAAATAGAATACTTTTTAGTTGCTGAATTCTATGACAAAGTTCTAGATAACTTTCGTTCCTAGTACTCTTAACTGATTCAAGCTCCATTGACAAGCACTCTTCGGACCGTGGGTCCCCAAAATGTTGGCTAAGTAGTGATCTTAGCTCAGTCCAGGTAGTAATCTGGTCAGTTTCACCGACAAGATTCGCTGCTTCCCCCGCTGATCTACTCGTTATTACGTGGAATAGGTACTCATTTTGAGCGTCGTTACCCCGATATTTTTGTAGAATATACTCGCATTTCTTAATAAACAGAGGTAATTGTCTAGAATCACCCTCTAGAATGAAATACCGGGATGATCTGCACCATCTCCATTGGTACACGAGTAATGTTTTCCATTATAGAAAAAAAAACTCAAAATCTTATTTACCTAGTTAACTTTCTTGAAATGTTAATCAAGGAAAAGTTTAGTATTATTATGGCGTTGTCTAATCCCTAATAACACACGTATATTTATATCAAAAAGGATTATAGAGGAAAGATACAAGGAAGGTGAAAAAGATTTACTCACAGACCCGTAGCTGCTCCCATGTCCTTCTGAAGTGTACTATTGTTGATGATGTCTTGTGAATTCCGTCGTTGGCTCGATACCCAATGAATTTGTTTGTTCGGCGATCCCAGCTTAACCGTAGAGACGGACCATGGACGACGTAAGTTATGCACTTTCGATGACGATTTCTACGACAGTCCAACTACTGAGATCCTACCGGCTGCGCCAATTAAGTAATCGACACTGATTTGATTTAAAAGAAATATTTTATTATCAATTGAACAGAGTAACCACTAAGATTGATCAAACAATAGTCATCTTAATGTAAAACTTATTAGCTATTTATATTAAAATATCGTCTAAGTCTGCTATGACGTATGTACCCAATTTGGTATGTATGTGTTTAACTAGGACAGCTGACAAAGGTAATATCGGAGGGGTTGTCACACTTAACTCGCGCGCTGTGTCGCGACGCGGTCCTGGCTGGACTCGGGTTGTGACGTCATACTAGGAGCGCGCGTAATCTCGGAAATTCATAAAGGGGCTTAAACTTCTCGTCTTTATAACTTCGGAAATACTGCATGTATTGAACTGAAATAAAAACTAACGTAATGTACATGATCTACGCTCCGATTTAAGGTGTATTTTATAGTAATATTTTGACCCTTTTGTTACGTTCATTGACGCAATTTACAGTCCGTGGCCTGATTTTTCTGTGGATTGGTAATAGTGAATAAGAGGGCTGATTGCTAATTTACTGCGTATTGTCTTGCAGTTGGGCGAGGGCGAGCGTAAGTGTCCGCGGTACTGGGATGACGGCACCGCCACCTACGATCACATCGCCGTTCAATATGAGGAGAGCGAGTGCTGTCCTTACTACACCAGGCGGCAGTTCCGAGTCACTAACAATAAGGTGACAAACCTAAATACATTGTCGTGTCATTAATTAATTAAGTCATTCCTATAGTTAATGGACATAACGGAATCCCTGGATTTAATATTCAGGGGCTTGAACAACTTTCATTATGAAACCGATCAGAGCAAATGGAGAAGACTCATATCGGCCCCAGACCTCATGTCGTAGGGGAAAAGGAACCTACCTAAATGGCCCCAGACCTCACGTAGGGGTAAAGAAACCTAACTACTTGGCTACATCTGCCCCAGACCTCTCATAGGGGGAAAGGAACCTAACTAACTGGTTATATCGGTCCCAGACCTCACGTAGGGTAAAAGCACCAAACTAACTGGCTATATCGGCCTTAGACCTCAATTAGGGGTAATAAAAATATCTAATTGGCTACATCTACCCCAGACCTCTAATAGGGAGGGAGGGACCTAACTAACTGGGTCTATCGGTCCCAGTCCTCACGTAGGGGTAAAAGAACCAAACTAACTGGCTACATCGGCCCCAGACCTCAGGTAGGGGTAAAGGAACCCAACTAACTAGCTACATCGGCCCCAAACCTCACGAAGGGGGAATGGAACCTTACTAACTGTCCTTACTAACTGACTACTTCGGCCCCAGATCTCGCGCAGGGGGAGAGCAACCTTACTAACTGGCTACTTCGGCCCCAGATCTCGCGTAGGGGGAGAGCAACCTTACTAACTGGCTACATCGACCCCAGGCCTCACGTAGGGGTAAAGGAACCCAACTAACTAGCTACATCGGCCCCAAACCTCACGTAGGAGGAATGGAACCTTACTAAATGTCCTTACTAACAGGATTATGTCGTCTGTTCCTCATTATTTCATATAAATTCCTAAAGGCATTTGCACGCCACCGTCAAAGATATTTTCGGCATACTTTTGGGCAATCATTCATATAACCCCTCATCCATTCCATACGCACTTCATATCCTCCTCATACAATCATTTCATTTCCACGTCGACTCCTGATCAAAGTGCGCATACAGCGTCAAAAGCGCGTTACAAAGGTATTGATTTCATTTTAAAGGAACCAGCAATTTCGGTGTTCTTTTGCGACATAGACAAGTTCAGTTTGTGATCTCTTTTCTGGTTTAATTTTCGGTCTTGGACACGGTTGTCTTTCAATATTTTGTTGTAAACTTTTGATTTTATTATTAAAATAAATTATACGTGTTTTGTCAGTGAATGTTTTTACTTACTTATTTATCACTACACTGGCTACGTCAGCCCCAGACCTCACGTAGGGGGAATGGAACCTAACTAACTGACTACATCGGCCCCAGACCTCACGTAATGGGAGAGGAACCTTACTAACTGGTTACATTAGTCCCAGTGCTCAAGAATGGTAAAGAAACTTAACTAATTAGCCATATTGGCCCCAGACTTCAAGTAGGTGTAAAGGAACCTAACTAGCTTACCATATCGGTCATAGTCCTCAGGTAGGTGGAAAGGACGCCAAGTACCCATATTGGCCCCAGAACTAACGTAGCCTTAACGGAAACTATCTAACTGGCCATATCGGCCCCAGACTCCACGTAGGGGTAAAGGTAAACTGACTAAGCATTGTTTGTGTCGGCAGAGCGGCGAGGTGACGGAGACGCGGCAGCTGCAGTACCACGGCTGGCCGACGGCGCCGGGCCACGTGCCGGAGGTGACGCGCGGCCTGGCCGAGCTGGCGGACGCGGCGGAGCCCTACGCGCGCCTCGCCGCGCGCCCGCTGCAGCCCATGCTGGTGCACTGCCAGTGAGTACTCAGTGACAGCGGCAACAACAAGTAGCCAACAAAACACTATGAGGAGCGGCAAAAGCCAGAAATTTCGCTTGGCTAGTAGTAGTATGTCGAACACGACGGGGAAACCGACAGACACGAGATAGTCTAGTTCTGCAAAACGGATATCACTGTTTCTTTAAATTTGTCAAATGCGTCAATTTATCATAGTTTTATGGTCTAGTTTCGAACACAACACAAATAATAATGATTGCTTAATTTGTAGAACCCGACCATCCTGTGTTATTTTGTTTGAAATTATGGCTAGTTATAATAATATAATAAGGGAAATATTAAACTGCACATCAATAATACTGATTTTCACAGCAAATATACTGATTTTTACAGCAACTATCAGGGCAAAATACTGCGGTAGCTTAGGTGAAGGGTAAAGGAGATGAGCGAAGCGAAGCCCCCTTTATCCTTCGTATTAGGTTGAACATGTAAGAACATCAAAAATACTTAAAACATAAAAGTGTTTGCTGTGAAAATCAGTATTTTTGATGTGCAATTAAATACTAGATACATTTAATAATAATAATAATACCTTGCACACTATTCACACACATTGATCTAACCCCAAACTAGGATTCCCTGTATCTTGGGTACTAGACAACGATATACATACTTATACAGGGTGACTGGTAAGTCGACCTACATACGTTGGGAGATGCTAGCACGGATCAAAACCAACATTGTTACTATGAAACACCATACCCGAAAATTTACCGTTTTCGAGTTAGGGGCCTTTAAAGATTTTCGAGGAAAAACCCCACTTTTCAACATATTTCGCACCAATTTTCCTAATCTAGGTGATTAAGTCCAGGTATTTTGCTGGTATTAGGTAAAAATAGAGTTAATTTAATATTTAGAAACAAAAAAGAACCGACCACAGCAAAAAAAAACCTATAATACAGGCTTATGGTGAAAACCGAATATCGCATGTTTACTTAATGGGTTGACTTTGAAGCAGTGTCACCAAAAAAAAACTAGTGACTGTTTGTGCAAACAAAACCTAAAACATCTCCAGTTCTCTAGCTATTCAATGAGGTACAATAGTCAAATAAAATGTTTATTATTCTTGGGAAAATTGGGCGACAAAGTAGATAAGGTAGCGGACTCTAAGATGACCGGTGATTTAAAGAAATGGGTTTTAAGATGTTGTAAGGGCAATTTTTTTTTATTTTTATTGCCCGATGTCCAAAAGGGGGTGTTATAAGTTTGAAGAATTTTGTTTAAAGGCCCCTAACTCGAAAACGGTAAATTTTCGGGTAGGGTGTTTCATAGTAACAATGGTTGGTTTTGATCCCTGCTAGCATCTCCCAACGTATGTAGGTCGATTTACCAGTCACCCTGTATAGATAAATATTATACTTAGATACATAAACAACCATGACTAGGGTACAAACATCTGTTCCCATTAAACAAATATTTGCCCCCACCGGGACTCCAACCCGGGACCCTTGGCTTCGTAAGCAGGGTCACTGCCGACATTGCCATTCGGTTCGTCAGTTGCCTGCCATTGTTCTAACCAGTGTGAAATCTTTCAGTACTATACTTTCCGAGCAGGTTTCTTTCAAATTAAATAGATGGCGTTTATTTATTTATTTATTCATTTAATAAGTACACAAAACAGAATACAGCCATTTGAGACAATAATACATCAATACAGGTCTTTGTGTTGGACTGTAGCCTAAACTATGTGTACATAGTAAAACTTAATTTAATGTGTTTATGATTCCATTACATGATTTATCAAACTAACATATAAAAAAAGAATAGAAATCTAGTTCTAATTGTTTGAAGATGGCTGGGACAGAGCAGAGTTAATTAATTTAATAAATTCATAAAGTCTAGGTTCATAAATATCAAGATCAGGGTATTCACTGGAGAGATCGTTGTACAAACGGCACATTCTTGAGATGGGGTTATAGTAACAAATATTGTTCCGGTAAATGTGAAGGTGAAACGGTCTGTAATAACGAGTACGGGCAAAGCAGTTGAGATTAAGTTTGTTAAGCAAAAAAGGGGAATCGATTTTAGAGTGTAAGATTTTGTGAAGAAGCTTAAGATCCAGTATCTTTCTTCGGTTTTCGAGGGAGGTGAGTTTAAAGTAGTTCAATCTTTGTTCATAATTTAGAAGAGAGTTACTCTTATTAAAGCGGTATGACAAAATCTTAAGCATTTTGTTTTGCACACTGTCAATATTATTAATATGAACTTCGTAGAAGGGAGACCAAACTTGGCAGCCGTATTCCAAAATACTTCTCACAAGAGCCTGAAATAGATAAATAATACTACCGGGTTTTTTGAAGTCCTTCGTGTTTCTTATTATGAAACCAAGAAGTTGACGGGACCTTTTAGTTATGTGTTCATAATGCTGTCTGAAAGATAACTCCGCGTCGAAAAGCACGCCAAGGTCACTAGCGACAGTCTTGCGATCTAAGGCTATGCCATCTAATGTGTATGTGTAAATAATTTTGTGATGTTTTTTAGTGAAAGAGATGACATAGCACTTGCTCACATTGAGACACATTTTATTGACAGAACACCATTCGCTTAGGCATTTCAGGTCATTTTGTAATGTAATACAGTAATTAACATTATTAATTTTAGAAAACACCTTAAGATCATCGGCATATAAAAGACAGTGGCTCGACATTTTATTGATTAGATCATTTATAAATATAATAAATAATAACGGACCCAAATGGGAGCCTTGTGGTACTCCTGATATAACTGACGTAGGTGATGATATGAACCCTTTTATGGCAACAAGTTGACTTCTGTTTTGCAGATATGACTTGATCCAACGTAGCAAACTTCCATGTATACCGAGGGCGGATACTTTATGACAAAGAATTGTGTGGTTCACTTTATCGAATGCTTTACTAAAATCTGTGTACACTGCATCTACTTGACCACCGACGGCAAAAGATGAGCATAGGAAATGTTTATACTCCAACAGATTGCTGATTGTAGATCTACCTTTAATAAAACCGTGTTGTTTATCAGAAAGAAAGGGTTTAACCTGGCAGAAAATATATCCATAGACGAGAGACTCGAATAGTTTCGCAATACATGATAAGATACTTATCGGTCTGTAATTTTCGCAGTTTGATTTGTCACCTGACTTTAACACTGGGACAATGTGAGCTGTTTTCCAGACGGTCGGGAATATTCCCGTTTGGAGAGATCTATTGTATAATATGATAAGAGATGGGCGTTGAAAATACCCCTCCTTTTTTCTTTCAGCACATGATACATGTGGTTTTTGGGTAGGTAGAGGACACTTAGACAAACAAAATATGTCCGTTACCACTCGTCTGTGGGTAGATCGAAAAATGGCCCGCGATTTAAACCTTATTGCATGGTAATGAAGTTCAAAACCTATAAAAAATAATCAATCATATGTTAATGGTCCCACAGCTAATTGGTCAATTTGACGGCTGCTCGTCTTCTTCAAATAAAAAATGGGACTATCAGTTTTTTTGAAATTCAATAAATTTCAAGCTATTCTATACACAAAAACGTACGTCAGACCAAAAGATGGAGAAAAAAATACGCTACCATCGCCAAAATAGTCGATGGTCGCTTTCTGCTAAGCAACGACCAATTCTAAATTGGAGATAACTTATTAATCCGATTGCATAAAAGTAACTTTGAGCCACAAACTGGCGGCTTGCAAAGACTTCCAGTACAAACTACAGTTCCGGGCTTTTTAAGAAGGCTTTTTGGATCGAGACGCGTCAGGCAGTGTGTACGTATCACCGCTCGTGGTATGTAGAGTTGTATGACAGTGTGACACTGTGAGAACACCACACTCGGAGGTGAGCCTGGTAGTTGGATAATCTCGTCGTTTAAAATGCAGCAACGGCATTTGCCTGGCTCGTATGATACTCGTCCTGCAATTGCTGACTTTCCCCGCCACGCCACGGCAGTAATGTACTATTAGATTAATACTTTAATAGAAGATCAACTTGCAACAAATCAGCTTAGCCACAGGGAGGATAAAGCGTATCGGTTGAGCTTCGAGTCACGGTTTTGGTAAGATAAAACTTGCGTTATTTACTTTTGTGTTTTTGATTTTGGAAGTAAACTGTTACACGGGACTTTAGGATACCTAGTCAATGCATATTGTGAACTCCGACACTCACTCCAAAGAAGCCGCCGCAAGAGTAATATAAATAGTAAATTTGTTTTTATTACTCTGGCAGCGGCTTCCTTTGAGTACTTGTAGGCTTCTTTGAAAAGAGCAGGCACGTGGCTAGGCGGCGCTATCAAAGGTGACACCAACGAAATAAATAAACTTTAGACATGTCTTAGCATAAGTTCGCTTGGCTAGCAAGCAACTAACAAGAGCTGCCACGAGGGGCGCCGCAATTATTCTTGTTGGGCAGGTGCACCGTTCGTGCTAGCTCAGCCTGGTTGCATCGTCCACGAAGGGCTTTTTTGTATCCGTTTTGCTTTGTGTGGCGAGGTAGCTGCGGGCCGATGACGTCATAATTGTACTGACCGCGCGCGGGTTGCGTGGTCTTTACACTTGTGACAAGTGTGTGTACACCCGCAGCACGGGCACGGAGAGGTCGCCGATGTTCGTGGCTCTCTGCATCCTCATCTGCCAGCTGCGCGCCGAGCGACGCGTCGACGTGTGCTGCGTGGCGCGCCGCCTGCGGGACCAGCGCGCCGGCACTATCGATACATTCGTGAGTACTCACACCCACGCACGCACGTACCCACACACACACACACACACACACACACACACACACACAAACGTGCACGCACAGGCACAGGCGCACAGAGAGGTGACAGCTCGCTCAACCGCCAAGAAACGTTGCAGAGCCTGAACTTAGCTGTAGTAACTACGTAGCAACATATGTACAATGTAATCATGTAATGCATATTCAAATTCTCTGTCCACAGTTGCAATACGAATTCCTCCACCGTGCCATTCTGAACTATGCGGAGCTTCACAATCTGATGGAGGACAGCTAAACTGACCTTCGGATCACAAAGGATGAGTTACTGTATTGTCAAGCACACAAGTAACAACTCAAAGTTTGACTGTCACTCAAATGCCGGCGCAGTCTCCCGCTGGAGAAATGACGGTATGACGTTTGAGTTGCATTTTACTTGAGCAGAAGTTTATGAATTCGGCGAATAGTCCGCTTCTAAAGCTGGCCTTGCCATTTTTTGATACATTTTTATGGTTACAATGCGAAGGTGTAATTAATAGGTCCCTTATTCCAACATAAGTTACTCTAGTAAGGATCAAATCAAATAATTTTAATAACAAAGCGAGGTATACAAACTAAGCTAAGTTTAAATGTCTCCTTTTGGACTGATTTTCATGTTGTGAATACTTTTTTAAACTTTTTAAAGCGAACGGGTTTCCCCTTTTCGATGTATGTATGGAATACTCACAGCTTGATTTTGGGTCAAACTAGAGGCCTTTTTGACATCTTTTCTTGTACTCCGGGTACTGGAAATCATAACAGTATAACTCCCATAAACGGCAACTACTTAGGTAGCAAAGTCCAGGCAAAACAAGTTTGGCATTAAATAAAGTCTCGTATAAGTTACATAATGTATATTAATTTACTTTGTAAAAAAGCTGTTTTACCGCCATTTTGTAAGAGTTATGTTAATCTATGTCGGTTGGTGATCGGTAAGCGAGTACAGTAGATAGTTATTTATTTTTGGAGCAAGTACTAAGTCTAAAGTACATTTGATATTTTAATTTTGAGGCTATGATTAAAACTCGTAAAAATCGTATAGCGCAGTTAGAATATTTTCATAAAATTCAAAGTTTTATCCCTCATTGACAGCAGTTTTATAAATATGCTTAATAAAATAAGCCACCGTAGATATTTTTCATATTTTTGAACGGTTGAACATTCTAACCAGAATGAGTAGTATCTATTTCTTCAAGTAGTTGTAACTTTACAAGTCTGTAGTTAGTTTAATTTAGTTCATATTATTTAATTGACTTCTGCCTAACCCTGTAACTTTAGATTTAAATAAGTATGATGACGTCGCTTTTCCTATTATTATATGTTTGTATATTAACTATGGTATTTTAGATTGTAAAAACATCTAAACAAACGCAGAGTGTAACATAAATGTGTTTTACTCTGTACTCTTTTATACAAGTCTACAGCTATTTATTGTATACTGTGTAGGAAGCAGGAATAATTACGCGTCGAAAAAGTATGCGAATCGAACTGTCAGTGACTCTTATGTACAAAGACATAAGGTTCATTTTATCTGAACTCGAACACTTTTTCACTCTGGTATTTATTCCTGCTTGAGCCACTGTTTGTTATATTTTCGAATGTAAAACTGTACAACAACTTTACAATTATTTACTTACCCTATTTAGTCCTAATATTTAATTTCACATTATCTTAGTATCTTGATCTGATGTGTAGGTTATTGTAGTTTTAATGAATCAAGAGTCCAAAGAGCGATGAGTATGTGAACTTGGCGAAAATCTGTGCGTGTTTCATGAGTTTCATGACTATTGTCTTCTAATTGTAGCTTGATTAGAGTATTAGGTCAGGTTATCATTTCCTCTGCATAAAATTGCATTTTTTCTATTGTTTCTTGCAATGATCTATGTAAGTCGCCCTACTCATTGCCAGTTCAATCAGTTCTTGAATTTTCACAAATTAAATTTTCATATATTCCCTAACTAACTGTGTATTTACATCTTACGCCTCTTCATCATCATCATTATCATAACGAGGCATATAGCATCTTTCAGATGATTTAAGCAGCGCCCGATAGAGATCTGCGCTCGTTACTATACTATATATAATACAGTCTGCGTCTGTAGTGGCAGACGCAGCACGCAGCCGCAGGCGCACGGCATGCGGCACATATGTAGTGTCGCTGCTGGTAATGCTACTATACCTACTCTTATTTAACGCAGTGCATGCTCACTAGGAAAGTAGTAACTTGCCATGTGCCACCACTTGGTTCACACGACAGTGCCAAAAACGCAGTAAGACGTCACAAAAACTTTGACCCTCGAACGCGTTAGTGCGTCCATATACATTCGCGTATGCCCTGAGAACAATGGCCCGTACACGCAATGGTGCGTCGCGTGGCACTCGGGAAGAAGAAGCCCTCGATGAAGCGAAGGTTTTTAAAGTAATCTCTAATCAAGCTATAGTTAATAGGCTACAAAAGGCCATAATGTTGTGCATTTTTACGCGTTATATAATTGTAGTTCTTTTGTAATGTATTTTTGTAATAGGTAGTTTGTCAGCTTGATCTGACGATTTCCCTATGTAAGTCTAACGTGCCTCATGTACGCACAACATCCAATTTTTTATTGTAGCCGTTTTGATATTATTTATTATTAAAATTACTTTGTATTAGTTTTTGCAATAGTTTTTATCAAAAGTCTACAGACTGAGCGAGCGCTGAAATGTAAATAGTTTTCTGTAGGAACAATATTGTGTCGTAATTATAAAAAGGAATAAGGCTGGTAATCGCCACGATTATACTAAATGCTAAATTACAGAAATCTAAAATGTAGTTAGGCCCCTATTACACTATCATATAGGTCCACTCATTATTTCTTACAGGTTAGAGATAAGTAACTATGATAGTATCATAGATATACACAGTCAGGTCATAAGTTCTGTCACACAATAAAAACTTTTGAATTTAGAACGCTGGCCACAAAAAAGTTTATTGAATTCGAATTTAGAATTTTTCATGAAAATAATAATGTGTACTTTTTAGAATTTTCCTCATTTTTAAATATGGAGTGGACACTTAAAGAAGACCGTGTCGCAGTTATTGCGTTGCATCGTTGCGGTTACGCGCCAATTCAGATTTTCGACTTACTGAAAAATTTGAATATAACCAAAAGATTCGTTTATCGTACCATAAAACGATACAATGAAGACTCTAGTGTAGATGACAGGTCAAGAAGTGGTCGCCTTCGCTCTGTTAGGACTCCAGCAGTGATAAAAGCTGTGAAGGCGCGAATTCAAAGAAATCCCATACGTAAGCAGAAACTGTTGGCCCTTCAGATGGGGTTAAGCAGGACCACGGTGAAAAGGGTGTTAAATGAAGACACGGGGCATATCGAAGAACAACAGGACATCGTTTGGACGCTCGTTTAATGGACCTGAGACTGAAGAGATGCCGCGCTTTGTTGAAGCGGTACGCGGGAAAAAAGCATCGGGAAATTCTTTTTTCGGATGAAAAAATTTTCACCGTGGAAGAGAGCTACAACAAACAAAATGATAAGGTGTACGCACACAGCAGTGAAGAAGCGAGCAACCGTATTCCGCGTGTCCAACGAGGTCATTTTCCATCCTCGCTCATGGTTTGGTTGGGAGACTCTTATTGGGGCTTAACTGAGGTACATTTTTGTGAGAAAGGCGTAAAAACGAATGCAGTTGTGTATCAAAATACAGTCCTCAAGAACCTTGTGGAACCTGTTTCTCATACCATGTTTAATAACAGGCACTGGGTATTCCAACAAGATTCTGCGCCAGCTCATAGAGCGAAAAGTACACAAGTCTGGCTGGCGGCGCGTGAAATCGACTTCATCCGGCACGAGGACTGGCCCTCCTCCAGTCCAGATTTTAGTCCGTTTGATTACAAGATATGGCAACACTTGGAGGAAAAGGCCTGCTCAAAGCCTCATCCTGATTTGGAGTCACTCAAGGCATCCTTGATTAAGGCAGCCGCCGATATTGACATGGACCTCGTTCGTGCTGCGATAGACGACTGGCCGCGCAGAATAAAGGCCTGTATTCAAAATCGCGGGGGTCATTTTGAATAAACTTTATTACCATAAGAATCTATGTTTTATTAAGTTCATTTTGCTATATAAATGTTTACATAAATAATAAACATGTCTAAATTATTTCATATTGCACATGTGACAGAACTTATGACCTGACTATGTATGATCAGATACATGATAGTTTTGAAGGGGCCTAAGGTTGGTCGCTTATTTGACGCCATACGCGACGTCAGACTTTAGCGTCAAGTCAACGCGTCAAAGGTCGTTTGGCCGTTGATGCCGACGTGTGATGGAGACCGCATTTCATATTACTTTTCCCTTCGCCGTTATGTGCTCGCTCATCCTTCATCGAATACACTCCAGTCAAAGACTCCGTGCCGAGTGTAGTATGTATGTGTAGTATGTAGATGTATGTACAAATGATACCTGTGGGAATCGGCAACGTGATTTTATTATGATGTTTTCTTCCTAAATTTTGGTAACAACATTTTCAAAATCAATACTGGTTTTATTGCTACCAACTTAACGACGAAGGGAATCGTTATCTGAAATGCACCCTAGTACATTTCTATAGTAACCATTTTCACGCGGCGTACGGCGTAAATAGAAGATCAGGGCCAAAGAGTTACCAACGAAACTATCTTCTTAAATAGATAGTACTCTGTAAAATTTTAGTGGAGTCGTAATTACCAATCTACAGGGACACAAAAACGCTCAGTTCATTAGTCCAGTCCTTAGACGGACCTAAGTGTACAGCATCAAATATATATAAGCACGCAAGCTACTTACATCCTACACATCCTAAACAACCAGAAATATCCAAAAAGCGAATGTGTCAAATGATGTCAACATCCATGTTGACGCAGATGATGTTATCATAATTTTGACCCGTTGGCTGTATAGATATTTCTGGTTATTTATGATGTGTCGATCTATTTGCTCACGTATATCTGATGCTGACTGTACAAGACCTATTTTATCGTGTAATATAACATAATATCCATGACTGTCGTAGTTAATGTATTCGTATTTAGACTAAGTCGACAAATGTAGTACTTGACTAGATTTTGTATGAGACAAACAAAATATACTATGTTGATAAATTTTATTCAAAAGATGAGTCGAAATCGGTGCAAAAATAATGTGAATTTGAATGATGCGATGTAACATATATTCGTTGAAAGCCTGTAAAATCTGACTTAAGTTCACGAACAATCACCGTATATGGACCTAACGAATTTTGACAAGCAAATCGTGCTTTACTTTATTGTAATAAGGCTCGAAGTGCAACGTGATACTTAATGGTCTGTCTAATTCGTGCGTATTTGTCGGTATCATATCATTGGGAGAGATTGAAAATAAATAATTACAAAAAAATAGGAAGTAAGTATATTTTTTACCACTTAATCATGCACCAGAACTGCTTAAAGTGTACGCACTGATTGCATGTTAGCACAAAAATAGTAAAAAAAAAAAAGTATATATATTTTTTCGTTTTCGCTGATATAGTCAACGTACTTAACGCACGGGATGTAATTTTAATTGGATTTCGTTGTATTTATGCCTACTTACAGCATTTTCAATATTTAATACATTTTATGTAGATTGAGTCCTTTAAGACTGCGCTGACTGTCTGTCTGTCCGTCTGTCACCAGGCTGTATCTCATGAACCGTGATAGTTAGACAGTTGAAATTTTCACAGATGATGTATTTCTGTTGCCGCTATAACAACAAAAACTAAAAAACAGAATAAAATAAATATTTAAGGGGGCTCCCATACAACAATTCTTTAAATACCACATACACACTTATGAATGCACCTGGTTACGTACATGGAGTGTGAAAGTAGCCGCATCAATAACTTTGTAAACAACTTTTTGATGTGTAAAATCCAAACCATTCACTCCACACCATCCCTACCACTGTAGTGTGGTACGGAACCCTTCATGCGCGAGTCCGACTCTCACTTGGCAGGTTTTATTTATTACTTACAGCAGTATTTTGTGTTCAAATGTCGATATTATTGCTCGTATTTTCCTAATGATATGAACATATACGTGTCGTAGGATTATTTGATAATCCGTATTTTCGCGAAAACATTGCGGTAGTTTAGGTGTAGGATAAGGGGGTGAGCGAAGCGAAGCCCCCTTTATCCTTCGTGTTAGGTTGAACATGTAAGAATAAAAAAAAAAACCCTTAAAGCTAAGTAATTTTTGACAAAATCCCTGGAATTTTCGCGAAAATACAGATTATCAAATAATCCTGCGACATACGCACGAAACTTCGTTTGAGGTTTTTAGTACCACCTATCTCATTTATTTAATCGACACAAAAAATAAGCTGAGAATGTTCGGGAGATTTTTATGTTGTGCAAAGATAAGTCAGTTGTGGCAAAATAGGCAGCCGGCTCCTCTATTTGTAAAATGAGCAATTTGATTTGTGGTGATTATAAATTTGGACACAGTCATATTTAAATAAAGTCTATGAAAGTCGCCACAACGACTCGCCGAGGCGTGTGAGTCACCGACACGTCACTCGCTACTCGCAACGCATGGCACAGCGACCGTGAAGTACCCACACCTACTAACAGCTCACCCAGCAACATGGCTGTCGCTGCCGCAGAACATTGCGAACATTGTGTGTTTTTTAGGGATTATGTCAAAACCAGTGATTATTTCTTAATTTCAATTCAAACACACAGTTTTAAGATATTTTGAATAAATATTTTTGACGCAAGAACCATATCAATATTCTTTTTTGATCCCAAGAAATAGCAAGTTTTTTTGTTAAAAAAAATATATTTAGTTTTTTCTTTTTGAAGTAGTTCACGTTGACATATTTCTATACATGATGTTTTCAAACACGCATATTAAAGAAAAAAGATGTCTTCGTATCATATATTTTTTCGACATTTGAGAAGTGTCTCAGGAGGAATAGCTCCTCAATTTGACAGAATTTGACGTTATAAGTTGGATTTCGTTGTATAAGATATATGGTTTACAATTGTGCTAGTATCCACTGGTCTGTGGGTAGTTTCAAAAATGGCCCGCGATTTGTATGACATTAATGCTTAACACATGCGGTACTAAATGTTATACCTACTATTCTTTTTCACCATTTGTGTATGCAATATCTGATAGGTAGATACTTATTAGCAAATACTAACAAATCAAAAGCATAAGGCTCGATAGCACCGATTAAACTAGTTGATCTGACATATATTTGTCATTGTATATTTGCCATCAGCACTGAGGTGACTGAGTTATTTGGTGCATTTGGGCCTAGCATTTTACAACACAAGTTGTATGTATGGCCTCATGTCGCTTTTAAGTAGTGTACACAAAGCGCTTTAAGTAGTGTACACAAAGCGCTTTAATTAGTGTACACAAAGGCTTTAAGTAGTGTACACAAAGCGCTTTAAGTAGTGTACACAAAGCGCTTTAAGTAGTGTACTCAAAGCGCTTTAAGTAGTGTACTCAAAGCGCTTTAAGTAGTGTATACAAAGCGCTTTAAGTAGTGTACACAAAGCGCTTTAAGTAGTGTACACAAAGCGCTTTAAGTAGTGTACACAAAGCGCTTTAAGTAGTGTACACAAAGCGCTTTAAGTAGTGTACACAAAGCGCTTTAAGTAGTGTACACAAAGCGCTTTAAGGTGTACACAAAGCGCTTTTTTGTGTAATCTAGCTCAACTTGCTTACATAATGCATAGTTATTAAAATTGTGTACTCTGTATTGCTCGGATTTGACAAAATTGTGCAAATATTCTTATGATTATTTTGTAAATATTTTTACTAAGTTGACAATCTGTGCTATGTATCCCTTTTCTCTGGTTATTTAATATTTCCATAGTAATTGGCAGTTGTGTTGTGCAACTAAGAATATTATTTTGTTTTATGTTTGTAAATAGATAATGCAGGTCATGTAATACAATATTTTTGAAAATATACCACTATTTAGAACTCGTTGTTTTCAATTTTAACAATAAAACTATACTTAATTTTGAAACTGGCTTTAACCTTGTGACCGCCATACTTCAAATACAAAATGTGGCACTCACACGCCAAGCATGTTTGTAAGAGATAAGGGGGCTTACCACAAAAAAATAAACTACTGTTCAACACTTATTTAAAAACAAAAATGAATGGGATTTGACGTTTGTTTTGAGGCTAAACGCTGTTTATTATTTTTTGTGGTAACACGGAAAGTCTCTTTTAATAGTATAAATTGTCCGTCAGTGGAACGACGCATAGTGGTCTGAAAATCGGCCTTGAGTCTCATAGGAACTTCGTGACTGGAATTTAAAAATAAAACATTGTAATGTCTCCGATAAAAAAAAAATGTGGGATTAAACACTTAGAGCATTTTTTGGAACTGGTTGAAACTAAAGGGCTGGTAATCACACGAGTTAATTGAGGTTGCTCATCATGCACCTGTGGGTGCCGCTTTGGAAGTAGTTTAGTCGTGAGATTTTGATTTTGATTTTCGAATGTTTGTAAAAATACTGTAAAAACAAAAGACATAAAAACAAAAAATGCCGTGCAAGTACGAGTCGGACTTCCATAAATATTGGTTTTCTGATTTTTTTCTTTATTGTGCTATATGACCTTGCATCTTGCTAAATTTCATGATTCTAGGTCAACGGGGATTACCCTTTTAAATGTCATTCCCTTGCGGTTATTAAGCAAATTCAGCGAATGTGCTGCATAAGCCGCCGTATCTTTTGATCGTGTTAACCTAGAAGTTTTTTTTGTTACAACTTTTAGGAACTACAGACCTGAGTAATTGATCTTAATTTTACTTTAGTACCTTTACGCGTTCCTAAGCAAAATAGTCTTGTCAGACGAACGAACATAAGTGATCAAATAAGGGTCTTGGTAATTGGCACCCTTTAGGTAATCCCTAAGAATTACGGACGTTCATAAAATAAGAAAAATGTATGTTCTTAGAAGTGAAATTATTAAATAGGATTTTGTATGTTTAATGGAATTTATAATAGCTACACTAAAGTCTACCTAAACGGGATAATCATCTTTTCATGCCCTGCACCTCTACTTACGATCTAAATTAGCCAAGAGCTATGTAAAATTTCTATGGTAAAATTACCATAAAAAAATGTTTAAAGATTTGTAAATATGTTTCAATACAAATTCCATCAATAACTATGAAGTTGTCGTTTATTAACAGCCTGAATATTAATTATAGAGATAATAATATTATAGAGATAATTAAAATAAGTTTTTAATGATATTTTATTAAAAGAACTTGATTTGACTTATGATAAGTAATAAACTGCAAAAAATAAAAATAAAACTGATTCACAACAAATGTTTTTCCTAAGACGTTAACAATATCAGTCAAGTCTGTATTGCTAAATTAACAAATAAAATATATATTTATCACAATAATGCTAACTAACTAACAGATAATATCATCGCCATACAGCTCCACATAAATTTCTGCAGTAAGATTTAAATATTAATTTAAGATCTTTGATATTAATAGGTAGCCAAATCTTTGGATCAAACCAGAATCGTGGCCTGTGATTGCTGCAGTTTTTTCTGGATTGCTAAACAACTTTCTGACTGTGTTCTCGCCATTTGTGGTTTCTGAACCTAAAGGAAAAAACAATACTTTACTAGGAGAAGAGATGCATATGTACATCCACATTTTTAAAGAAATTTGTATATTTTAAATAGGTATAACAATTTGAATAAATATTCTTAAAAGAAAGTCAACAACGTTTTAAAATAATAATTTAACTCATATTGTTTGTCGGTGGCTTTTATAAGACCAACTTCGTAACGGAACTTTTGTTGTATTTTTTCTTTTCTACGTTTCATTACCTGCTTACTTTTATCATCTCTGGATTGCCATCTCTTGAAACACGGTCTGTACGAAATATGGAGTAGACTCACCGTATATCTGAAAGTTGGTTAAATTATTGTTATTTCACCTTAAAACTTTTTCTAGCGGATGCATTGTCGAGGGTGTCACAAGTATGCTTTGAAGTATTTGATCGTATAGTAGTTGTGTTTCCTTCTATCATTGTCATAAGCATGGATTGCGTGGCTCCCAATATTAGACATCAATCTCTGTTTTTATAAGAGCTTATTCTTGGATTATATCTAACTTGTTTTCGTTCACAAATTTAAAGAAGAGCGGTCTACGATAGTTTTGGGTTCTCCCATGCCACTGTCTCACCACAAACAAAGCTCATGATTTGTATTAAGAGCTCTTCCAATCTCCTGCTCTTTTGTAACGGGCTTAACTCCGAAAACGGTTTCTTCCAGTCATAACTGATGTTGTTGGTCCTAAACTGCAGCTATCTGGTTTGCAGGATAGGTAACTCGAACATGGCTGTTTCCCTACAGATATTCGAGATGTCATATTTTGCTGCAAATTCTCAGGCCATTCGAAGTCTTTGTCAACCACGTCTCAAACTTCTTGATAAATGTATGTCTCGTGCGATGACACGAGATCCACTTATTTTTTAACGAACATCTATGTCTATTTCACCGAATTGTCATCAGACATCAATGAAATAATGTCAAATGGCGTCCATAATTGCAACTAGGTACTCTCATTAACGTTCACCATCCCAGCAAGGCTAAATTCAAACCATAATAACGACGCTGAAGTCATTATTTCTTGTTTCTTATATGTAGGTATTTTCTGTAAATCCATTATGATCAATAAAAGCCATTATCGGACATCTCTAAAGTTATTGATGTACTTATACTATAAATAATTAAATAGCCCATTAATGTACCCACCGAGGGGTACAGGGCTTTACCCGGACACGAGTAAGATTAAGCCATACTTCAAGTCGCTGGCTCAGTGCGGGTTTGTTGGTGGGGTTTTACGACCTCTGCCACGCAGCGATGGAAGCCGGGACCTACAGCTTACGTGTCACCCGAAACACTGAACGTCCGAAAATGTACTTAGATCGATTATTTATCTCATTGGTACAAGGTCAGGATTCGAACCTGCATCTCCTGTGTGGGAAGTAAGCGTGAAACCCTTTAGACCACGGAGTTCTGGTACTTATACTAAATACCAATATTACTGAATTTAGTTTCATACCTACCCGACATCTCTCAGCAAGTTGAGCAGGACCTGACCAATTGCAGGAGATACCAAATTGAAATTAAATACCAATAAGTCAAGCCTGTGGTCCCTAGAATGTACGGCATACTGTATAAGCAACAAATTTGCTGAATTTGCTTGATACCCGCAAGGGAATCAAATTCTAAAGGGTACTTTTCCCCTTGAATCATAAAATTTGGCAAGAAGCAAGGTCTTGTAGATCAAGTATACGAAACAATTAAATACCATAAATTCTGTGGATTTTCAGACCACTGTGTGACGTTCTCTTGTCGGCCAGAGCCGACTGTGGCGGTCAAAATGTTAAACGGAGTCATCAAGTCGTCCGCCCTTGAATAAAATTACCTACCTTTAAAACAACTGAAACAATATACCTATTCGTAATTATTTAAGTTTATTTGCGCGTACGTACCCGAAATGACAATTACTCGCGAAATGTAGTTATTTCGATACTTATCTTAGTGGTCTAAACTCGGTCGTGAGGATCATAAATAAAATATGTGCAAGAAGAAAAAGAGTGCACTGATATACGGGTAAAATACAGGAAAATGGTGTCCCCGAAAATAAAACAGGTAGGCAAATGAATAGATAAATGCATCTCGGGGCTTCAGAAACACCCTTCATCACATAGATACTGAGTGACAGACTCTACTACAAGCATAGAGCCGAAATTATCCGATATATTGCTTTCCCAATATACATTCTACCACAGATATACACTACATCCTCTATTTAATCTAAACGACTCTACATTTTACTCATACACTTCTGTGGCATGCGGTCCGAGGCTCTGCCCGCCAAGCGAGACGTCCCGAGTTCGAATCCCGGATGGGGAAGAAAAAAGATATCCCCAGGTCTTGGTGGTTTAATATGTGACGTCGTGATTTCTGAAAAAAAGCGCCTGGACACTTGGCAGGCCATTTGACAAGTTGAGAGCTCATCGTCTGACAAACCAAAACACGTTTCACAGGCAATATTCGCATCAGCGTCCCTGCTAAATCATCTAAGTCTCGGCATGGCTTTTGGTTACCCGGCTACTCTCATACCGGCACTATTGGAGGAAGATGGAGACGATGTGAAGACGGATCGGCACGTCGCTTCCTGGATAGGTAACAATGGAGTGTAAAATTCAAAACATAATCTTAACCGCGTTTCGGATAACACGTGCTGTAGATGTCGGCTACAATCGCTAATTAGTAGTAGATGTCGTAAAAAAACCCTCCAACCACCCGTACGGAGCCGGCGTGGTGGAGTATGGCTTAATCTTACTCGTATCCGAGTAAAGGCCTGCGCCCCGGTGGGGATATTAATGGGTTAAATTTGGTAACAAGCTTAAATAAAGCGTAACGCCATTTCACATACGCCTTGTACCCATGTGCCGCTACATTCGGCATTCAGACCCTATGAAACCTAGCGGGACATCTGGAGTGTAACTTGTGGAGATCGCAGCTGTTTATATAACTGTTATATCTACAGGTGTAACATAAAAGTGTTGTCATATTTTATGGGGTTGTTAGGGACATCCTTCTGAGCAACTTTTGCCTTTTAAAAGTTTTCATCAGATTAACTTTATTTGTGATATCTAGACACAGTTTTGGGCCGGGCGGTGAGCTGATTTGTATGGAGGAGTGAAAAATAAAGTTGTTCTTATCAAATCGATTTTATAGTAAACGTCAGAATGATGTCCCTAACAACCCCTTAAAAATTTACTACACCTTACTGTCACACCTGTATTTACCAGGTACCATATATTTCTAAGTAGAGCTATTTATTTCTAAGTAGACCGATCTATTTCTCACTAGAACGATATCCTGACATTAAAACTCGCATGCCTTTTCCAGCATCCATGACCGGATCTGCTGCGATATTCGCAGTTATTATCGTGGGACCTCTCATGCACGCGTTGGGAAGAAAGAAGACCCACCTGATCACAACCTCACTGGTCGTCATTGGATGGATCATCACAGCTGTGGCTCATTCCTTACCGATTTTAATACTGGGTAGAGCGCTACACAGTCTTGGTCATGGATTCGTCTACTTCACCTCAATTACTATTGGGGAGATGTCATGTCCATCGATTAGAGGCATCCTGCTGAACTCAAAACTACTATTCGTTGCTGTTGGGATAATGAGCATTCATGCGACAGGGTATTTCCTGCATTGGAGAATGGCGGCTTTAGCAGGAACTGTGCCGTCATCTTTAGCGATAGGAATAGGTATTTTCTGGCCTGAGTCACCTCACTGGCTGTTATCAAAAGGAAGATTTGATGAGGCAAAGACAGTCTTCTTCGCTCTGCGCGGAAGAAGCAAGGAGTCGGAGATAGAGATCAATGAGCTGATAGATTCCCAAAGAACAAGAAAGGTTACTGAGAGAAGTTTCCGTGATTTTTTTAAGAAGATGCGATCGAGAGTTCTTTGGAGGCCGGTGGCATTACTTTGCTGTGCTGTGGTGATCCCAGAAGCAGGAGGGAGGCATTTCTTCCCGGCGTATTCTCTCCAATTGATCGAACAGATCACGGGGACCAAAACCCAAGGGTTTTTGTACACAATTATCTTGGACATCATCAGTGTTGTTTTCGCAGCTGTTTCTACTATCACAGTTAGAAGATTTTCCAGGAGGTTCCTATTAATACAATGCGGGGTCACTGCAAACGTTTCGCTGCTCTTGTTTTGCCTCTCAATGTTTCTCAGGCGTTACTATGAAGTTTATGCGTTACTGTGGCTTTCGTTGACATTTTTGGCCATTTATTTTATAATAATTTACGGCGCTACTTTTGGTGTCTGTTACGTATTGGCGGGAGAATTATTGCCTTTAGAATACAGGGCTATAGGAGCCGTCCTCATCGGATTGATGTCCTGTGTGATTTTAACTGCGTTTATAAAATCAGTGACGGTTTTAAACGACTGGATGAACGTTGACGGAATGTTTTTAATGTATACTGTTTTTATGTTGCTAGCTCTAGCGTACATGTACTATGATTTGCCGGAAACCAAGAACAGGACATTGCTTGACGTGGAACAATATTTTAGGGGCAAATCTCCTATGATTCAGCCAGAGGTTTCAAAAGAAGATGATGAGGCGAGAGTGGAACTCACGTCCTAGACAAGTTATAATAAGTAAATGTTATGATTAAGTGTAGTATTTATTAAATGATTACAGTATGAGATAACATTTTTGCAATATAGCTATGATTTCAACCATTAAAAAATAAATTTTATCGAATTAACCTTAAATAGCGCGATGTCCAGTTCAAGTCAAGTTTCTTTAGCCCTGAGCGCGCTATCACCTATCACTCTCTCTCAACCAACCCTTACCTTATGCAAGAAAGAAAGGTCATGGCTCGCTGAAAGCCAAAGAAACTTGTGCGGCCGGCACGTTTTTTATTCCGTTACGCAAGCCGCTATATTTTTAATTTTGCGCAGATCCAACTTATTTAACGGTGGCTGTTTTCTCTTCACGATCTTTTGATTAGGAACTCTGATAGAGCATCTACATGAATGAGTCTGATTGCGGCTGCTGTACTGCTGGAACAAAACAGGAGTTTTGTTTATTTTAGGTGTGACTAAAACTTCTGGGCTCCTTTCAAAATTACGTAATCTTTGTTTGATGAATTGATGATGCATAGGTACAGGTCCCACTACGTCCGTCCTTATATTGTTGAAGGGCAGCGCCGATATCAACGTCGGAGGCATCTGTCACCAAGCCTAGTTTTGCCTCGCAGTCTGGGTAAGCGATAAGTGTGGCTTTACATAAGGTGCATTTGCATTTTTCAAACGCTTTGAGTGTATTGCCTTACAGGTGTACGGGATACGAGTTTTTCACGTTTCCGGTGAGCCAATCAGGGGGGCACCTGAAAAGAATCTTCAGAAGATCATGCCCAGGAATCGCTTCAACTCCTTGTCGGACTTGGGAGGAAGGAAGTCCTGGATAGCCTCCACCTTTGAGGTTAATGGCTCTTTCACTCGGCTGAGATCTGAAAGCCGAGACATGTAAACTCAGGCTGGCTGTAAATACACACTTATAAGAGTTAATAACCATGCCGTAGCTTGTCCTTTAGCCTGATGAACAATTGACGGAGGTGCTCTACCTTGCTTCTGCTGAACACAGGAAGTTAGCGAGGTACGTATAGCAGAAATCTAGTCCTCTGGTGATCTCGTCTATGAAACGCTGAAAGGTTTGGGCGGCGTATCGAAGCCCAAACGTCAATAATGGGAATTCGAACATTCCGAATGGCGTAATTATGGCAGTTTTTCCAATATCCCCGGAATACAGGAATCTGGTTGTAGGCCTTCTCCAGGTCTATCGTGGAGAACATGGAACATCCACTGAGACCGCTGAGACTGTGCGCGAAGTCATGGTTTTAGCGAATGGGGTAGCGGTCGGTAATAATGGTACGTGTGTTGAGCATTCTGTAGTCACTGCATTGCCGCCATCCGTTGTCCTTCTCGGGCGATAGGTGTAGCGGGGATGACCAGGGACTTTTCGAAGGTCTACGGGTTTCGGCCTTCAGCATCGAGTCTAACTCTTTTTTCGCTATCTTCAGCTTGTCTCGGGGGAGTCGGCGTGGTGTGCACGAGATGGGCAGTCCTGGAGTCATCCTTATATAATGCAACGTGTTATGCGTGGTGACACGTGGTGTTCCTGCAGGACAAGTGGTCTCGGGAAACGCCTTCACAATCTCGTTATACTGTGAGTCTCCGATACCTTTACGGATGAAATGGCGTCCGAAGAACTCGCTACATTTCCTGTCGAGGAGAGGGTAGTGGTGCCGTTGATCAACTTCCGGTTCCTGATGTCTACTAGTAGGTTGTAAAATCTCAGGAAGTTAGCTCCTATGATGGGTTTGGAGACGTCGGCCACCGTGAATCTCCAGGAGAACTTTCTTCGCAGGCCCAAGTCAAGTTCGAGGTACGCTCATCCATACGTGTTAATCACGACGCTGTTTCAGGGCGGAATGCGGAAACACGCACATCACGCTGCCAGTGTCTATGAAGAAGAGTTTCGTATCTCGGTCAGCTACGAAGAGGCGGCCTGGCGTGCTGGGGCAATCTTGCGTCGCCGTTACTGACTGCCCTGGGCGTTTTCCAGTTTGCAGTCACAGGGCTTTACCCATCTCTCTGCGTCACTGCCGAACTTCCCGTGGTATCAGCAGGTGGGGTACTTCTCATAGTTTGAGCGTGAACGAGTAGTCGATCAATCGTGGCTGCAGGAACGGGAGCGGGAGCGGGAACGAGAGCTGTCATAGCGAATTGACCCTCCACTTGTTCAAACCATATTTTGGGCTCATCGGGCCAAAATGGCGTAATGCGTATGCTGACTGTGAAAATCTCACGTGATGACGTTACCGTTTCAGCAGAATCAGGCCCCGACTTAGTAGAATCGAGCCCTGGTTTTTGGTCTTCGGGCATTCTTGCAGGAGCTTCCAACGATGTTCAGAATGAGGGGTCACCAGTTTGGTGCGGGCCCCCGATGACTGGTAAGGATGAACTCCAGAGGTGGTTGTAGAAAGGATATTTAACGGACCAAAGAAAGTTCATATAGAAATCACAGTAGGGTAATCCGCACAATATAAAGGAAGGCGTGGAACACAAGAGATCACACAATGCGAGTAAACATTTAGAGATAGTGAAAGAAGTTGCTATGAAGACCACACACCTCGATAATAGAGGGCCCCGATTTTGACGAACCTTAACGTCTATAACAGAATCGGAATTATGACGTATGCGATGATGAATGAGATAATGGTTAGCATGTAAATACTTAGATATAATAGCAGTGGCGGTCGCCAGATCCATATGTGAAACAGCAGTGTTTGTAAAGTGCAATACCCATCTGTTTAATCACATGAAGAGAAAACGCAACCAGGACAAGCTAAGCGCTGATCCACGAAGCCTATAATGCCTAATTATGTACAGTTACATACACTAGTTTATCTACACACAATCTCTATATAATGGATAAATTGTCGACAAATTATGACATTCAAATTTCGAACGCCAACGCCCGCCTGATGTCGTCCCTAGTTTGTCTGTGAAGTTGGTACTACTGAACAAGCTGAATAAGTGCAGAGCAATTATCAATGCCACAGTGCCTAAGTTCTGTCTAAAATCTGTGTTGAGCGTGATTAGATTATGAAACAAAAATACTCAGCTGTAAATTCCTATGTGTTATTCAAATTCACATTCAAGTAACGGCTCGGTGGATGATGCAATCTTGCCGCAAACACTTGTCTCCATTTTATACACCCTAACAAATATTGTGTTCTATATTAACACTATATTTATGCCCTAAATACGAATAAAATTACAATTACTCGATGAAGCAGGCCTGCTTCTGGTGGTTGTTTTGTTAGTACAGATCGGTTAACTAAAGCTGGCACGTTCAACACAGTTAAACGTTGCGCTTGTGTAGTGTCTGTGAATAAGCGTCCGACGGGGCGTGACGTTGCATTGCATGGGCATCAAGAATAGTCTGTCTCTCTCGCACGCAGTCAAACTTATGAGTATGAAGAAGACAGTTACTGTTTTGATTTTGCTACTGAAAAAATCGTCGACGCGCTACAGTATCGCGGCAGCCCCAACACAATCCTCAGCGCGTTATTGTATTGGACACGCAGGGAGTTGTAGGACCTCTACGTATAGCGAACCCACAGACTGCAGGTAGAAGGTTTGACAGTAGGCTCTAAACAGTGTAAGTTTCACTTCTTTAGTGCACCGTGCAAGCCTGCGGGCCAGCATGTTACAGCGGACTGACAACGCCCTGCGCTCTCTCTCCATGTCCAGATCATCTGTGAGTGTCTCCGTGACCACATGCCCTAGGTACTTAAAGTCCGAAACTCTGGCCAGGGAGATTCCACACAACCGGACTGGTGGTACAGAAGATGGTGATTTGGTGCCCGCCTTAAAAAGGAGCATTTCACTTTTTTTGCAATTTACCTAAGGCCATGTGACCCGGCGTACGACTCACAGATGTCTAGTAACCGCTTGAGGGCTCTGATTGAAGGACTAAGCACCACCATGTCGTGAACATAGCTTATGTTGTTAACCATGATGCCATGGACTGAACATCCGACCTTGGTGTCGCACAGCCCCCCGATCAGTTTGTTCATGTACAGATTGAACAGCTTAGGAGACGTCAGGCCCCCCTGCCTCACTCCACAGCTCAGCCCGTATTCATCACTCAAAGAACTGGCCCACCTGACCGCGTTACTTTGATTTCCATGCCAGTGCCTAAACCGACATATAAGCTCATCAGGTAGTCGTTAGCTTATTCCACAGAATGGTATAGTTGATGAGGTCAAAGGCCTTAGATAAGTCCAAAAAGCAGGGATATACAGGCGTCTTTCTGTCCGTGTAGTATCGGACAGTTTGCTTGAGGCACATGATGGTACTTTCAGTGGACTGCCCAGTTCTAAAACCGAACTGGGCATCGTGCAAGTTAAGATAATTATCAAGTTGCTTATCAAGCAAACTGTCCAATAACTTCGCGATGATCGTAGCTAGTGATATAGGTCTATATTTATCACTAGCATCACCTGTTTTATTTTTGATAACAGGTACAACAATCGTTTTTATGAGCATTTCAGGCAGGTGTCCAACACTGGCGTTAATAAACATCTTCAGAACTCTGGGCAGATGTGCACCAGCATACCTCAAGTGCTGGATGTTCAGACCGTCATGTCCCGGCGACTTCCCTCGCTTCATACCACGGATGGCCCTCTCTACTTCTATAATGGTGAAGCGAGTGCATTCACTCACTACCGAACGTCGGGGGTGAGCGCCGGACACTACACGTTTGACGCGGATTCAGGCACCACAGCAAAATGTTCTCTGAACATATTTGCTATTTCCCCGTTATTGGTCAGACCGTCCACGACCACAGGCAGGCTCGACCTAGGAATCAGCTTGTTTGTTTGCTTCAAAAAAAAAAAAACCTTAGTCTCATGACTTGTACCAATATGTCCATTTTGATGCGTTCATTGTTATCTTGACACCATTTTAACTTGTTTTTAAATAATTTCGTTGATTGTTTCATTTTATCATAGATTAAGTCAATTGTAGGTTTGCCAAACAGTATCCAAGTTTGAAAATGAAGTCGAGCCTCCCTTTGGGCCTCCGCCACATACTTATTCTAACCTACAACATACATTTTCTTATTACAACTTTTGCCTTGATAACTACAGGTAGCAGCCTCACTCAATATGTTGACTATACTGTTATACAAGCTGTCTATAACTACCTTGTGTTCCACATTGTACTAAACTAAACAAAACAGACATACAGATAACTTATGATAGAAAAAACATGTACAAAGGCGAGCTTATCTCTAAAAAGAGATTTCTTCCAGCAAACCATGTTGGATAGGAGACGGAGATGATAGGTAAGGGAAAGAATTGCGCGTACAATTAAGACTATATTCTAATATAATACATATTACACATACATAAAACCCTATTGCTAAGAAATATAGACTACTTATACAGTTACATAAATACAGCATATCAATAAATATCTTACAAATATACTAATACTAATACATTATATAGCTAAATAGAAAGTGAAAGATAGTGCTTCTTTAGTCGGTTCTTAAAGATATTCAGTGATGGACTGTCCCTGATGGTGCAGGGAAGTTCATTCCACAGCCGTATAGCGCGGATTCTAAACCCGTGCTCGTAGGTAGCAGTGGAGCGTTGTGGGGCTTTAAGCATAGTAGCCATGTGAGTTATCCGAGGCCTGCATGAAGAAAGAAATTCGAAGCGATCACGCAGGAAGTTAGGGTACCGAGGGTTCCACAAAATATTGTAGAGCAGGCATAGGATATGAGAGTCCCGTCGAAGACGAATCGGAAGCCAATTCAACTCCCTGCGATGTTGAGAAACGTGATCATATTTTCGCAGTCCGAAGATGAACCGAATCCCGAGGTTTTGAAGTCGTTCGAGTTTGTTCAGTTGCTCTTCATTTGCGCTTACCCAGCAAACATCAGCATAGTCAATGAGGGGAAGTAAAAGAGACTGGGCGAGAATAATTTTGGTCTGACGAGGAAGAAAGTTCTGAAGTCTCCTGAGAGAGTGAAAGGTAGCGTAAACTCGCCTGCTGACCTCGCTGATATGCGTTGACCAGGTTAACTGGTTATCGAAAACAACACCCAGGTTTTTCGCTGTGTCGCTATACATGATTACGGTACCGTTATAAGATACAGGAGGGACAGACTGTTGCTTCAACAAACATAGTGAGTGTCTGGTACCTATAATCATGGCCTGGGACTTGTTTGGGTTAACCAGTAGCCCAAATGACGAGGCCCATCCTCTAATACCCTCTAAGTCAGCGTTTAACGCCTCCACAGCGGAGTTTACATTATCGGGAGAGAAGTGGCGATAGATTTGTAAGTCATCCGCGTAAAGATGATAAGAAGATGAGAGGGCATCGGAGATGGAGTTAATAAATATAGAAAATAGAAGAGGAGAGAGAATGCCACCTTGGGGGACACCGGAGGTGAGGTCACACCAATCCGTGCAAGTCGTCTCCGATTTGATACGCTGTTTACGGTCACGAAGGTATGAGTTTAACCAGCTGACAGAATGGGAAGAGAGATTAAGAGATTTGAGAAGTTCAACGAGAATGTCAAAGTCAACACAGTTAAAGGCACTGCTGAAGTCGAGCAGGGTAAGCACCGAAAGCTGCTTCTGATCCATGGCAACCTGAATATCATCCGTCACTTTAAGTAGAGCCGTAACTGTGCTGTGACCCGGTATGAAGCCTGATTGAAAAGGATTTAATAGGTTGTTAGAGGATAGATATTGGGAGAGCTGGGTATGGACAATGGATTCGAGGACTTTTGATAGGATCGGCAAGATGGAAATCGGGCGATATTCTTTGAAGCAGGTGGGATTAGATGATTTAGGGAGAGGGATAACTAGTGCATGTTTCCAAGCAGTAGGGAAGGAGCAGTTTTAAAGGGAAAAATTTAAAATGTGCGTTATGGGCGGAAGCAGGTCATCTAGGATAGTGAAGATCATTTTTAGGCAGATGTTGTCATGTCCGACTGCTTTGGAGCTAATCGCCAACAATGCCCTTTTAACTGTGTCAACTCCGACATATCTCATGTTGAAGGAAGTGGTTTTGGGAAGTGACCTAGAGCGCAGGCTCCGAAGAGTGGCTTGCTTGACAGTAGAGTCCATCACAACGGGCGGTGCGGAGAGAAATTGATTAAGAGCGTTGAGATCGACATTACCTGAATGCGTGTCCTGGGCCTGGGACTTGCCAATACCAAGTGTCCTGAGAAATTTCCACACCTGAGCAGGAGTGTACCTTTCTATACACTCAAAGATGTGGCGGCGTTTGGCGTCGCGACAGAGACGATTGCAACGATTTCGAAGCGATTTGTAGGTGAGAAAATTGTCATCTGTCGGATCCTTTTTGTACCTGCACTTAGCCCGATCTCTCTTGGTCATAAGTCGCTTGATATCATCGTTTAGCCAGGGAGCAGGCAGGTGCTTCACTCTAACTTTTTTAATGGGAGCATGTTTGTCGTAAAGTCCCAGGACAATTGTATTGAAGCTGTGAATTTTGTCATCAACGCTCTCGCTCAAGATGACAGGGGACCAATCGACCAGTGAAACATCAGACTTGAGGGAATCCAGGTTGATGGCTTTGAAGCTGCGAGTTTCAATAAATTTGGTTCTGCACTTAGGGGACCTAATTTTATATGAGACGTAAATGAGGTCGTGAAAAGAAAAAGGTGAGTTAAGTTGACCTTATCCAGGTTGGAAATGATTATGATGTCAAGAAGAGAGGGCGAGCAATGGGGCTGGGAATGGGTGGCCGCAAGCGGCAAAATGTGCAGATTGTATGAATCTACTATTGACCTAAGCTTGGCTGAACGAGAATCATTTTTGAGGAGACAAGTGTTGAAATCCCCAAGAATGAGAGTGTCATCGTAAAGTGGGGTCAAATCATTAAGAATAGATTCAAAGGTGTCGAAATAATCAACACGGAGAGAGGGGCTATAAACAACACCAAGAAGCACCTTATTGTGATAAAGAAGAATTTCGAGGAAGAGATATTCGGCAGACTCGGAGTACTGGCTAGGGGATGCGCTGATCACCTTGCACGGAATATCCGCACGCAGGTAAACAGCAACACCTCCATCCGCTTTCCCGACTCTGTCATTCCTGTAGAGCCTGAAGCCTGGAAGAGAGTACATAGATGAGGAGAGTGAAGGCTTCAGGAATGACTCGTAGACAAGGATAGCGTCCACATGATGGTCACTAAAAGCCTCGATAAGATCGGTGTAGCTCGTGTGAATGCTCTGAGCATTGATGTGCTCAGAGCATTGGTACATATTTTCCCAATAGAGTGTCTGAGCTCGAAAGGAAAATCAATGTCACTTAAGCGGCTATTACTTACATGACTTCCTGTACATATTTATTTGTGTCTCATCTCTAGTACCCCATATAACTTTAGATGGAAACTGATTGTATAAGTTAGAACTATGTTTTTATTTTGGGCGCAAGTATTTTGAAGTCACAATCAATCAGGAGGGGAAGGTAATCAGACCATGTCACATCATAAAGCGCTCAAATTTTGTGACGGATTGATATGCTACACAACTAGTTATACAATGATCAAGCCAACGACAACAGCCATGAGCGTCACTTATCGTATAAGTGCCTGAATCAATACCTAGCGATTCAAAATCCACACAAATCCACTTTTGTTCCGCACAGAATTGGAGCAGTTCGTTGTAAAATAACTCACCTGGGTGAGCGTTAAAGTCCCCGAGTACGTACACATACATTATGCACGGTGTGTAACAAAGGTATTATAAAAATAGCAAAAGTAAGACTAATTAGAATAAAAAATAATAGTGTACTAATAAGAATAAATAAGTAAGTAACTACATTTATAACAAAACTTTGATTTAGTTATAATAATAATAATACCTTGGACTCTATTTACACACATTGATCTAGTCCCAAACTAGGATTCCCTGTATCTTGGCTAATAGACAACGATACACATACTTATATAGATGAATATTATACTTAGATAGATAACATGACCGGGGTACAAACATCCGTTCTCATCAAACAAATATTTGCCCCCACCGGGACTGGAACCCGGGACCCTTCGCTTCGTAGGCAGGGTCACTGCCGACTCGGCCATTCGGGTCGTCTTAGGTAGGTAGGTTAGGTAGTTAGGTAAAAGAATATCAATAACCTACTTAGTATATATTAGTATAAAGTCCATTCATTAAATTTTACCTAGTCTGACTGATTTGTTATTATAGAATAAATATGTACATTTGTGTAGTTTTAGGTAAATTTGTTTTCGCATGAACGGGTTGCCAGTTCAACAACCATATAAAACACAGCACATACACAAATCGCCTCCCTTAAACTCTCTTTATTAGAACTCTATATTGTTGTACCCTGTCTCTCGGTTCCAGCATGGAGTCCAAGATGACAACGCGCAGAGTTGAGACCGCCTCAGCGCTGAACAACAGTTACTAAAAGCGAATCAAACTATACCTGATGGACCAAAGGCTGAGGAAGACACAGAAAAAAACATCTCTCTATACCATGAACTGGTCGGGCAAAATCATATGACTCCAACACAACAGCCAAAACCAATAATAATCGACATAACAAACACTAATAAGAAAACTACACCGCTGTTAAAAATAACAAAATACAATAAAAAATCCAGAAAAATAAATAAAGCTATTGTCAAGACCCGAAACCGGCTACAGAAGCTTAACAGTTGCCAGACACCGGAAAATAAGAAATTTTATGATTCAGGATTTTCAAGATTGCTACAGAAAACAACAGACGAATATCAGAAAATAGTCAGTGATCTAGAGCTGAAAATATCGCGACTTGAGATTGAACTTCAAAATATGGGTGCCGCATAATCACTATCAGAAGCAAAACAAATAAATAACTAGATAAAATAATAGCAGACAGCAACACAAATTTACAGAGAGTACTCGAGGTTTCGCAACAAACACAACAACGCCTTCACGAGAACTGCCCGATATCTGAGGCTGAGGTCGAGGTCGATCCTAACACCGCTCCCTTCTAGATTATCACCAGAGAGGTCACCATCATCACATCTGACACCGGTGACACGCGCTGTAAACCTGCGCTCCGTACAATAATCGCCAATTTGTGTTTGTGAATTTTAGTCCACTCTTGCCGTTTCTTCTTAACCCCGAGGCCCACCTTCCGAAACGGTGTAGTCTTTCTTTTTATATAAAAAAATTTACTTGTAGTTATAAGTAAGTATAATTTTGACGTTGAATAAGATAATTTATTTATTTATATTCAATAAAAAATGACTCTGACTCTGTAAGAGAGGTGTTATTTATTAGTGCTTACTCAGGCTATTGTAAAAATTCTAAGGCTAGGTAGGTACCTACTACCTTCTTACTTATATAATTGTAATTTGTTTTATACTGGGTCTAAAGTGCTTACTTTTAGGTAAACAAAAAGATATTCAATTAAAAAGGAATAGTATTTTATTTGTAAACAATACGAAGCTTTAGCGCAGATTTATACTTGTAGAGTAGTATACATATAACTATAACTAACAAAATCATATAGAGAAGGATAGTCGCAGCATGACCACTTTTCACTTTGATCACACCTGGATCGCCGTTCATGGTGGTCCTCAGCATGTTGTTAAGGTGCCTTAAATCGTCCAGTTGGATTCCTCGTAGGTCGACGAGTTCTAGTTGTTCATCAGGAGAGAATTCCAGCTGCTTAATGTCTGGTAAGTTTATCATCGGTAAGGGTTTACAATCTTCCTTGAGTGAGTGAAATCGCCTTTCATGATGAAAATGTCACATTCAAGGTTTATGGTTATGAAGTACGTACCATATATCTGCGTGCGCGTAACGTCACCGTTACAGGTTTGCGCCAGGATCATAGGCTCTCTAGTGAACAGGATCCACGAAGTGGCTGTAATTCGTTGTAATATAACCTTGTCTGGTCTTTTATCGCCTACAAGACAGCCCGTAATGTTGGAATGGTATTCCATCAGTTTTTCCACGCATGTTATTTCCTAGATATGCAGTAAAACTTTCTTATCTGTGCAGAGGAACTCGTCGGCGGTTATTTCTCTGCATGGATGAGTTACTGAGCGGTACTTATCGTCATGAGTCAAAAGGAAGGTGTGGCGGATAATTATTCCACATACAGTACAACATAACATAGCTGTCAGGGTTTAACGAAACTGCTGGTGACCCGGAGCAAAATGCGCCATCAATAAGAACCGATGACCACAGTGATCATCGTTCATACAATCTCATGAGAAGGACCACTGCTACAGTCACCCTGGCTGATGCACTGCACCAATCGTCTCAATCCTTCTCAAACTCCAGTGATCTGAGGAACAAGTTTACCTCTTCTGACCATATCTTTGAAGAGGCCGAGATTTCTCGTCAGATTCGTCTCCTTGCCAAGGGACTCCTCTGGAAAGGACTCGGTTTGCAGTTTTTTTATGTTCTGGCTTTCTGTTTCTGGGTTCGTACCACCCAATGGCACGGTAATCTCTACTACTGGACTTTCCTCAGCCATGAGCTCCAATTCATAGGTATCAACTTCTTCCATAGTCAATTCTACACCATCACTACCGTCCAGGGCCTCCCCAACCAAAAGGGTGATGTCATCATTAGTTTGTTTACACGTCGGCCAATACTCTTCTGTTTGTAGAAGGAACTCGGGTCCATGAAACCAAAGGTCTTTATTGGTCTGCCAATTTTCGGGCCTCGTGGCTACGTCCGCTGGGTTTACCTTAGTGTTCACGTAGCGCATTTCCAGCTCTTTATTCTGTTTAATCTCGTCTACACGGCGTTGGACAAATGGGGGTAAAAGCTTATTGCTTTTCATCCAAGCGAGGACAACGAGACTATCAGACCACAGTACCTGACGTGTAATGTCCATGTTAAGGTTACTTTTGACATATCTTGTGAGCCTACTTCCAATAACGTAGGCCAACAGTTCCAGCCTTGGTATCTTCAGGTTGTCTTTATCTTCGGTTGGGGTTATTCGTGATTTTGAAATTAAAAAGGCAGTTTTTATGGTTTTTTGATATATCATACGTAAGTATATGACAGCCGCATATGCGTCTTTTGAATCATCGCAAAAGCAGTGCAATTCATACTGTGTTTCTTCTTCTTCCGGCATTAAATTTCCAACATAGCGAGGTACCAGTACTTTTTCAGTTGACTCTTTCATGTCTGCCGGCAGTGGCTGATCCCATTTGACTTTGCGGGTGTAAAGGTCTTGAAACATTATCTTTGCTGGCAATATCGCTGGAGAGACAAACCCGCAGGGGTCGTATAGAAGAGCCAATGTCCGTAAAACATCCTTTTTTGTCATTTCATTCATACTAGTTTCTGCGTCAGTCATTTTCTCCGTATTAAGTTTTAAATTATCCTGTTCCAGATGCCATATTAAACCTAGTACTTTATCCTTTTTCTTGGTTCTTTGACTTTCGGGAATTCTTTTCAAAAAATATTTACTGTTCGATGTCCAATCTCTGATGTTCATAGAGATCTCGTTGAATACTTGTCTTGTCTCGGTGTATAATGCAAAAGCTTCAGCTTCTAATTTGACGGACAGTAGAAGATTATCAACATAGCATTTGTCAGCTACTTGTGCGAGAAGAGTCTTGTTTGTTCTAGCCATGTGATAGCGGATGGTCGCTGTCAATAGAAATGGACTTGAAATAATACCAAAAGGTACTCTGCAAAATCTGAGGTGAATCAGGTTGTCTTCTGTAGCATCTTTCGTCAGATCCTTTATCCACAAAAATCTTGTGACGTCCCTGTCCGGTTCTTGCAGGGCTACTTGTAAGAATGCTTTCTCGACATCTGCTGTAATTCCTATTTTACCATACTATCAATACATAAATATACAAACCAGTTCGGAACTTTAATATTAATCCTGTAAGGTCTTCAAGCATTGATGGTCCACTATACAAGCACTCATTGAGGCTTTTCATACCTTTGGTCTTTGCAGAGGCGTCATAGACGATTCGGCCCTTGTGTCCTTGTTTGACTAAGTGATGCGGCAGGTATGTGATGGGTGGATCAGTCTGTTCATATGGAGAAGTATTCGAATCTACTACTTCAATTACGTTAGCTCAAAGTTACCTTACTAGAATTAAAAAAATCAAAGGAAATGGTCACCGAATTACTCTGTGAAAGGGAGGAAAATGAGAAAGAGCTATTATCAGTACTTGAAAGTAGAGATAAGCTAAAGAAACAATTATGTGTATTAGAACAAGAATGTAGTGATGTAATTGTTGAGCGGGACAAGCTGCAGGTCACCGTAGATAGCTTCACGGTATGTAGTGCAGAGTACGAGCAAGCCCTGAAATCGATTGATTCCCTGGAGAAAGCATTGTTCGATGCCCATGAACAAATACATGCACTCCAGGAGGAGAAGGAAAACACCGCAGCGTTGCAGACCCAGAGCCTCTACAGTGAAGTCGTAGGGATCAGCCCGCAGCTGGTTACTGTTGCAACTGGAAGCCTTGATGATGTCATTGATTTAACTAATGACACATTGCCCACATCAAGGTTATTAAGTTGCAGCAATAACAAACTGAAAAAATACATTAAAATAAATAGGTATATACGGAAAACTCAGAAATTAATAAAACATAATAAATTGTGTACTAAAAACTTAAAAGTAAGCAAGAAAAATGTAAACTTATTACATGATTTGAATATGTGTGTATTAGAATTAGAAAGTACTAAGTTTGTGTATGAAACTGACACACAAAACTTACATTTGAAAATCCAAAGCTTAGAGGATTCATTGAGATCACTAAACAGTGCATATTTGAACTCTGAGAAAGTTATAAATGAATACTCATTGGCTATGGATGATTTAATTCAAGAAATGAACCATAATTGTGAGCGGTTTGAGTCGCTGACCAACAACCATACTTGTCGCTGTGAGCAGAAAGGTAGTTGTTTGACAGCGGGCAACTCTCCGGGCTTGTGTGACAGTTTACCAACACAAGGTGTTACTGATAATAGTTCTGCCAAGTCTGATATGACCACAACACCTGATATTATAATGTACTGTGATGAGATTGGAAGTGGCATGGGCTCAGCACTCCACTCATACTCTAAGGGACATAGTGTTATTAGTAATTGCTCACCTTTTAGCACTGTAGATAATATTATAAATCAAATTTTGAATGACAGCACTATCACAGCCAGTGCCACACTGATAATTTTCATGGGCAATAGGGGAGATGTGAACAAAAATAATTTAATAAAATTTTATGAAACATTGAATGGTCTTAGTGTGAAAAAAATTATATTGTTCACATTTCCCTACTGCAACCAATTGACACAAAATGAAAATGTATATAGACATAATATGAATATAACTATGTACAATTTATGTACATATAATAATAAGTTTGATATTATTGACACTAACAATTATGTTAGTAATTATTTTACTATGACTAAAGGTACATTTTACCTTTCAAATTATTGTAAACGACAAATAGCTATGTCACTATTATATTTATATGACATTACAGCCAAAAATTTGGCTTCTAACTCTGCTTTTACTGAGCAGCCTAATATGAATCTGGTATCAGACCAGAATAACGGGATGCATTTAAATTAGTTCATAAGACAACAGAGGACCCAGGCTCTGGCAACATATGTTCTAGTATATTAGAAAACCCTAAGAATAAGGGAAGCTCACATGCTAAGTATATAAGCCTGGTTCATCAGAATATTCAATGTATTAGAGGCAAAGATCTACAAATAGAGTTATTTTTAAATTGTAATAAAATTGACATTTTGTGCATAACAGAGCACTGGTTAACTATTAATGAAATTATGTTTAGCTTTAAAGATCACCAGGTTGGTAGTTCGTTCACCAGACTTAATTCAATACATGGTGGGGCATTAATCATACTAAACAATCATATGAAATTCAAGGAACGTAAGGACATTGTTTCCTTATCTGTTGAACGAACTATAGAACTTGCAGCTGTGGAATTAGAACAGTTCATCGTTATATGTGTCTATAGGCCACCCTTGAGCGACTTTGAAATGTTCGAGAAAATAATGGAATCCGTCCTAACTATTTCATCACACAGTACGAAACGATTAATTATATGTGGTGACTTTAATGTTAATCTGTTAGAAAGAACTACTCTCAGCGTTAGATTAATAAATCTTTTCTCATCATTTAGGCTTAGCCATTTATTTATGGAGCCAACAAGAGTGACTGCTACTAGTGCTACATGCATTGACAACATTTTTACTGATGTTATTCCAATCAGTAAAAGTGTTATCAGTGAATTGGATTCAGATCATTTAGGTCAATTATTTCAATTTGATTCTATTAGAGAACCTGTCATTAAAAAGAAAATTTCGTTTGTGCCAATAACTGCTGACCGGTTAGAAAGAATGAGATACTCTTTAGCCCAGGAACTACCGTTTTTGGCTGCTGAACAGTCTCCTAATATAATGTATAACTTATTCCTTGAAACCTTTATGAAACAGTACAGCGCGATATTCACTTCAAAATCGGTTGTGGTTAGTGGTTCAAACGACTTTAGTACGTGGGCTACTGCAGAGTTGCATAAACGCAGGCAAGCATTGTATGCATTGTATGAGGAACGACGGTTCAACATGAGTGACGAATTTAAAGAACAAGTCAAACAGTTCTCCAAACAATTTAAATTAGACTGTCATACAGCTAAACGTAATTTTCTGAGTAGTAAAATTAAGAATAGTTCCGATGTTATAAAAACGACTTGGAAAATAATTAATGAGGAGGCCGGTCGTAGTAAAAAAGCGAGTCACGATTACGAACTAAAAATCAATGGACAGCTTACGAGTTCTAGCTTAGAAGTTGCAACTGAATTTGAATCGTTTTTTACTAATGCACCGGCTTCCACGACTAAGTATTTAAATTCGTCACCTTTGTCTGCTGTTGCAATATTAAAAGATAATGTCTCAGAGTGTGCTTCATACTTGAATTTTAAGCACGTCACAAGTTCAGATGTCGTAAAGGCATTTAAATTGATAAATGTTAAGAAAACGAATGATCTTTGGGGACTCTCTGTTCACGTCGTTAAATCCCTGATCGAATTAATTGCACCTGACCTAGCGGACATTTTCAACAATTGTATAGACTGCGGTGAATTTCCTGATTTAATGAAACAAAGTAAGATAATTCCCCTCTTCAAAGCAGGTAGTACTCAAGACCCCACCGATTTCAGACCTATATCAACATTTAGTAAAATTTTTGAGAAATTAATCTTATCACAGCTATTACATCATTTTGAATCAAATAAGCTAATGCATAACAAACAGTATGGATTCACTCGCGGTCGTTCAACAACAGATGCCGGAATTCAGTTCATTGAAAGTATTTTTGATGCCTGGGAAGAGTCACAAGATGCCCTAGGCATTTTTTGTGACTTATCTAAGGCTTTTGATTGCGTTTGTCATGAAACATTGATCAGGAAATTACATCATTATGGAGTTAGAGACACGTCATTGAATTTGTTAAAATCTTATCTGAACGGAAGAATACAAAGGGTAGACGTAAACGGAGAACGATCACCAGGATCATTGGTTTCTTTGGGCGTGCCACAGGGTTCAATATTGGGACCCTCCCTATTCCTCATCTATATAAACGACTTACCCTATCTAGGAAGGGACTGTCATGATATGGTACTGTTTGCTGATGACACCTCACTTATTTTTAAAACAAAGCGAAACCAACACGCTAATGATGATCACGTGAACAGTACCATATCAAGAGTGGTAAATTGGTTTAATGTTAATAATTTGCTATTAAATGAGAAAAAGACTAAATGTGTTAAATTTCTTACTACTAACGTTAAAAATAATCAGACATGTATAACAATTAAAAATGAGGAATTGGAATTGGTAACCAGCACAGTGTTTCTAGGTATAACGTTGGATTCCAAACTCCAATGGGGTCCACATATTGATAAGCTATCGAACAGACTAAGCTCTGCAGCTTTTGCATGCAGGAAAATCCGTCACTTGACAGATTTAAAAACAGCCAGATTAGTTTATTTTAGTTATTTTCATAGTATTATGTCCTACGGTATTCTGCTCTGGGGCAGTGCTGCTGACATAAATACTATTTTTGTGCTGCAGAAGCGGGCTGTTCGTGCGATTTATAAAATGAATAATAGAGATTCTCTTAGAAATAAGTTTAAAGAAGTAAATATATTGACAGTCCATAGTCAATATATTTACGAGAATATTATGTATGTCCATAAGAACATTGTTAACTTTCGAAGAAACTGTGATATACATAACTTTAATACTAGAAACAAGGACAAACTTGCAGTGCCCACTACTCGGCTCCATAAAATAAAAAACTCGTTCAAGGGTAATGCACTTTGACAGATCTATCAATTAATAAGTTCAAGAAATACATCAAGCAAAGGCTTATTTCTAAAGCTTACTACAGTATTAAAGAGTACATAGACGATAAAAATGCTTGGGACTGAATTGTTCTAATTAATTGTGAGCATCCTCACTGCCAGAGTTTCTTTTACTGGACACTTGGAGGCCTTTTACACCTCCAAAGATTAATTTAATTATACAACTCTTGACTGTGGGGACCATTTACATCTCCTATCATCATTGTATTATTCACTAAAGAGACTATACATCTCTGTTATTTATTATTATTATTATTATTATTTATTTATTGTCAGATAGGTACACATCCATAGTAAATTATAAAAAGACAAAATATTTTGTACATTAACACACAAGTAACCTAAACTATTTTTTATTTTTGTATAGGTGCACATCTATCCAGTGTTTCAGCAAGGGACTATCGACCCTATCCCCTAACGCACTGATGATCCCGTTCGAGCTGCCGCGAACACGACTCATCATAGAGGCTGCTCTCTTACGCAAGATGGCAAAAAAGTCATCCACTCTTGCCTCCATGAACATCGATGAGGCGCTGCAGTATCGCGGCAGCCCCAACACAATCCTCAGCGCGTTATTGTATTGGACACGCAGAGCGCTGTAGGCCCTCTACGTATAGCGAACCCACAGACTGCAGGTGTAGAAGGTTTGACAGTAAGCTCTGAAAAGTGTAAGTTTCACTTCTTTAGTGCACCGTGCAAACCTGCGGGCCAGCATGTTACAGCGAACCGACAACGCCCTGCGCTCTCTCTCCATGTCCAGATCATCTGTGAGTGTCTCCGTGACCACATGCCCTAGGTACTTAAATTTTGCGACTCTATTCAGGGCGATGCCACATAATTTGACAGGAGGCACAAAAGATGGTTTTTTAGTGCCGGCCTTGAATACAAGCATTTCGTTTTTTTTGGCATTGTACCTTAGGCCATGCGACCCGGCGTATGACCCACAGACGTCCAGTAGCCGCCTGATGGCTCGAATCGAGGGGCTCAGCAGCACCATGTCGTCAGCATAGCTTATGTTGTTCACCATGACGCCGCCGACTGAACATCCGTCGACCTTGGTGTCGCTGAGCTCCCCGATCAATTTGTTCATGAACAGGTTGAACAGCTTAGGAGACGTCAGCCCCCCCTGTCTCACTCCACAGCTCAACCTGTATTCTTGACTTAATGAACCGGCCCACCTGACAGCGTTGCGTTGATTGCCATACCAATATTTGAACAAATCAATGTACTCATCAGGTAGGCCAGTTTCAGTCGCCAACTTTTTCCATAACATGTTATAGTTAACTAAATCAAACGCCTTGGACAAGTCTAAAAAGCAGGCATACACTGGCGTTTTTCTGTCTGTGTAGTACCGGACAGTTTGCTTGAGGCACATGATGGCACTTTCAGTAGACAGCCCACTCCTAAAACCAAACTGGGCATCGTGCAAGATTAGATGTTTATCAAGTTGCTTGTCAAGCAAACTTTCCAGCACCTTTGCCGTTATAGTGGCCAGTGATACAGGTCTATAGTTACCTTTGTCACTAGCATCACCTGTTTTATTTTTAATGATAGGTACAACAATAGTTCTCATTAGCTCCTCAGGCAGATAGGAGTGTCCAATACTGGCGTTGATAAAAATCTTAAGAACCCTAGGCAGATGTGCACCAGCATATTTCAAGTGCTCAACGCTCAACCCGTCGTGTCCCGGCGACTTCCCTCGTTTCATTCCACGTATCGCCCTATCTACTTCTTTAATAGTGAAGCGAGTGTATTGGCTTGAAACTGCCCGCCGGGTATGAGCATCTGACACTACAGTGCCTGCGGTTGGCATAACTGCAGGCACTACATTAAAATATTCTTTAAACATATTGGCAATGTCGATATTTTCAGACAGACCCGCCACGCCCAGAGGCAGACTCGACCGGGGGCTCAGCTTGTTTGTCTGTTTCCAAAAATTTTTGAAGTCCTTAGCTTCGTGACTAGTAGCAAGTATGTCCATTTTGATACGCTCATTGTTATCCTGGCACCATTTCAATTTATTTTTAAATAATCTTTTGGTCTCTTTCATATTGTCATAAACTGAACCATTGGCGGGTTTTCCCGAGAGTACCCATGATTGAAACCCAAGTCGAGCCTCCCTATGGAGCCCCGCTACATGTTTGTTCCAGCCCACAATGTATTTCTTCTTATTATTAACATTTTTGACTATGTAACTGCCGATAGCAGCCTCGCTCAATGCGTTAACTATGCGTTTATACAAATTATCTATAATTATTTTGTGATCAGTATTTGTACATATTCCATCATCGCAGTGTCTCAGCTCTGGAGGAAAGTCTATATCTCTCAAACGGCTATGACATACGTTATAGTACATATCTATTTGTGCAGCGTCTCTATTTCCCCAAATGACATGAGATGGAGTGTGATTCGCTACTTTTATTTTAGGTGAAAGAACCGTGAAATCACACTCAATCTGCAAGGGAAAGTGATCCGACCATGACACATCATAACGCACTTCAATTTTACTAACAGATTTATATGCTACACTACTAGTTACACAGTGATCAAGCCATCGACAGCAGCCATGTACGTCACTAATATACGCATAAGTGTCTGAGTCAATACCTAGTGATTCAATGTCCGCACAGATCCACTTCCGGTCAGCACAGAATTGCAGTAGTTCATAGCAAAACAACTCACCAGGGTGAGCGTTGAAGTCCCCGAGCACGTACACATTGTCCACAGTGTTATCCTCAACAATGGCACTCACCTCCGATAGGCATTCAGTGAAGATTGGAAGGTTTTCTTTCGAGTCCGTAGGCATATATACGGAGAAAAACATAGCAGACCGACTAGCCACTTCGCACTTTATAGCCACCAATCGCACACTTTTACAATTGATAACAGTTACTTTATCAAACGCGGTTTTACGCCACAGAATAGCTACCCCACCGTAGGGCCTTCCTCGCAACACTCCCGCCGTCGTATCCACGGCCGATACTCCAGTCGCAGCGAAGTCAGGATGGATGCCGCTCAGGTAAGGTACGTCGTGGGGCAACAGCCAAGTCTCCTGCAGTGCAATTACATCCATCGATAGGCATAGCTCTCTGACATGGTCCGAAACACGCGTCACGGACTTACAGTTGAAGCTTGCGAGCTTACAGGTTCTGCGGCTCAGTTTCTCCTTGAAGCTAAAAGTTTATCAGTGTCTTTAATAGCCATCCGGCTAAATATAAAATACCTACGGAAAAAAATCCCGTCTGGCCATAGGTCGTCGTTGTAGAACACCGGTAGTTTGTCCTTAGGTATGTAGATTTTATATGAGTTGTACTCTTTTTCCTCTTTCATACCTACTCGCACTGGAGACACAACAATCTCAGTTTTCGCCTTTATGTACTCAGCGACATCCACTTCCGAGGATTCTAAAGAAACGTTGTAGATGAAAAGTGGTATTTCCGGAGCCGCGGCTCTAAATTTAGATGTTGGGTCAACAGGGGCTCTTCCTTTTCTTCCTACAAAACGAGATTTAGACTTTCGGTTCTCCACCGTTATCCAGCCATCTTGCTCAGATTGAGATTGCTCCTTTTTATTGTTTCCGACAGCTGGTTCCGTTAGTGTCTGAAACCGCGGTAGGGCCTCACCGGCGGTGGCGTCCACTGGTTGCCTACTGTTCGAAACCGCGGTACTAATACGGGCCTCCTCCACGCGTGAGTTAGTCGGTTGCGCAGGCACCGCAGCCGTCTCAGCCGCCACGCTTGCGTAAGACAGAGACAGCGGCTCGCGCGCCTCAGTCGTTTGCGAAAGTGTTTTTTCCGTTGGCTTACCCTCTGGACTTGATGATGAGGATATTGATGACGCATCTTGCTGATGAGTTTCTGACACAAAATTTATATTTTAATTATTTTATTATGACATTTGAGACTCTTTACATCTCTCAGAAACAATAATTAAGTACTTTTTTTTTTCTGATAATATGATACAAATAATAATACCAAATGTTCTGTAAAAAATGAAATGAAATGACATGTGAAAGTGCCCTTGTGGCCTATTTACAGAATAAACGTTTTGAGTTTGAGTTTGAGTTTGAGTCTAGTTGTTCGTTTATATCTCTTCAGTAAACCCTTCAGTCTCCCATAGGCTATTCCGAAGTTAGTCGGCAATTCTGGTGGATATTGTATCCAGGGCCATTTGACTTCATATCTACCATGCTTGTAAATTGTTGTGTCGTTGAAGAACTTCACCGCCTCTTCTTCTCGAGAAGCCTTCGGTGAATCGGTAATTCTAATACTCTCCAGAGTCCACAGGAACTTCATGTCTATGTTCCTGAGGGGGAGATCAGGTTCTGTAAAATATGGACATTCAGATTCATGACACTGACAATAAGTCACTATAGATAGGGTATGTTCAACCTCACCCTCCGCTGCATTTCCTGACATCAGCCACCCAAATTCGGAGTTAATTAGGTATACATAGTTCTTTAGCTTGATATGTTCCTGTTTCATGAAGGAAAAGTAGAAGTCGTTGCCTATTAATAAGTCTATTCCTTCTCCAACAGAGCTGTCATCTGCAAGTAGGTCCACTTTCCCAGTCGTGTCAACCCTGGCAATGGGTATCCTTTTAGTAATATGTTGAACAATGTTCACACAAATTCTCTTACTCATACCTCGTTTTGTGGTTATGTTGACTTCCGCAGAAGGACTTGTAATTTCCTTGGGTTTGTCGGCGCCGAATGTGAACACCATGAGGAAATCTTCTTTGTCTGGTTTAAGTTTAAGTTTCTTCGCCATCCGTGTTGATATATAGCTCCTCTGGCTACCGGAATCCAGGAGGAGCTTGCAAGCTTGGTCATTAATTTTGGTTACCGCCGTCTGTAAAAAGGTTTGGTTACTAAGATTCTGTACCATGGTGCGCACTTCATCAATAGAATTTGGAATATTACCATTGGCAGGTAGGTTTTGGTCAACTTGTTTATCGACTCCCTCTTTTGCCTTGTGTTCAGGCTTGAATCTAGGCCTAAATGTTCCAGTTGCTGCCGATGTGGATTTGTAGCAGTGCTCGGTTGTGGCTTTTCTTACAATGTGCACATAGCAGTTTTGATGTACACTGCCTACTATTGTGTCCGGCGCGGAAACATGTCCAGCATTTGGCACCGAGCTTAACCTTTCGCTCTTGAAAGGTTTTATATATCTTGCATTGATCAGAGTAATGCTCATTACTTTTGCACAATGCGTACTGTATCCTTCTCTTCTTTGAAGACTGAAAATTCATTGCTGCATGTCTTTTCCTTCGCTGTTTAACATTGATGTGTAAGGCATCAGTTGTGCTTACCGAAGGACCCTCAATATGTTCTTGACTGACCTCAGCACTCTCCATAGCCATTATAACTTTGTTGAGAGCTTCCTGTATTGCTTTTGTATTCCTATTTTCTTGGGTCAAAAGATTTACTTGATATAGGACAGACTCCGGGAACTTGCTTAACAACAACACCCGCAAGTGACTTCCTTCGGTTTTCTCGTCCAAGCTATCCAAAACCCTCAAGTGCTTCTCTATAGTGTTGAGAGTTCTTCTGCAGTCTCTGCTGTTATTGCTTGACCTAGCTAGATTATTTAGTGCCTCATAGTGAGCGTCAGTGACCCTTTCTGAGCTCCCAAATTGCTTACGCAGGATGTCAATGGCGATGGGATAGTTTGCATTTGTTGTTGTCGGGCCCACTACAGCTTCCTTCACCTTTCCTTCCAGTGAGGCAAGAAGATATGAAAACTTCTCAACATCTTTGATTGCTTTGCTGTGAACATTTGCATCAAAACTGTCCCAGAGCTCGGTGAATCTCAAGACGTCTCCATCACACTTCTGCAGTTCAAGTTTGGGCAATTTTGATGTTCCTGTTGGTAGGGGTGGTGACGGGGCCTCAGCAGTTGTGCTTTGCAGCATTATGGTGATCGCATCTAACTTGTCTTCCACTTCCATTAGGTCCCTTAAAGACTGCTCCATGAGGTCTGCGGCAGGTTCCGTAGCCCTCTCTATGTATGAGTTGAGCTCTTGTTGGAATCTAGCAAGATACTCTGTTAGTAGGATTTTAAGTTTTTCGACAGATACACCTTCCGTCACTGTCTTAGAAAGTAATTCTGTCACCTCGGTGTCTAGCTCCTTGAGTTTTGCGCGTCTCAATTCCAACCGCTTGCACAGAATGTCTTCCATAGTACCGATAACCTTTTATCAGTACAAAATAGCAGAAACAGCTTCAAAACTTTATTCTTTCGTTACAGAAGCAAAGAATACTTTCAATCAATCAATCAATTTTTATACGGTGGCTTCCATCGGTTTGATGATTCTGCCAATGTCAAGTTTCAGAAATGACTTTAATTACTTTATTAATTTATTACATGAGCTATGTTTCGGTCCAAATCACAGGGTTTCCGGTATCTAGAACAAACAGGACAACACAATAGATACGTAAATATTAAATTATGTTAGTTTAGTTAGACTACAACAAATACAACTATGTAGAGTTAAAGTTTGATATTATTTACATTAATGAATTTGCTCAAGATTTGGATGAATGGATTATTGACACATGATAATAGGGTTTTAAAATTGGTAGGCCTAGGAATGTACGGCGGAAGATAATTGTATAAAGAAAATTTAAGATTGCGGCATTCAAAAAAGATGTGGTCAGCAGAACCCTCCGCAAGACCACACTCACAAAGGGAGTTGTCCCTGACCCTTATTTTAGCAAGATGCACCGGAGTGCAGGCATGACCCAAACGGAGTCGACAAATCGTAGAGATGGTGCGTTTATCCGCGACACGGTATTTGAAAAACCAGGGTTTCTGCGGGACTGAATTCTGGATATCTCCATAATATATACCTTTGACCTGACGGCTATCTTGCCAGGAATCGTTCCAGGATTTATAAAGATGGGTTTTTGATAAAGAACATATATCTGAGCTGAAATTATGAAAATGTTCAGGACCGCCCAATACAACGGCATTCTTTGCACAAGAATCTGCCACCTCATTTCCCGTAACATCCGCATGGCCAGGGATCCAAGCCATAACAATTTATATGCCCTGTAAATGACAGTCATAAAGAGCTTCTTTAAATTTTTTAAATTACTGGGAATCTAATTTTAACTCTGAATTGGTTTGACTTGATGGCTTGGAGACAACTAAGAGAATCTGTAAAAATAATGGTCTTATCCAATTTATAGGATAAAACATAAAGAATGGCTTCCAGAATTGCTACCGACTCACCTGTGAATACCGATGAAAGAGGGGGGCATTTATAATTGAGAATGATTTTATATCTTGGCATCCAAACCGCAGCTCCAACACACCCGGACTCTTGGAGTTTGGAGGCATCAGTAAAAACAAGTAGCCAATCACTCCAAGAATTGGCTACAATTTCATTAAAAGAAGTATTAGCGTCGGGGGATGATTTCGAGATGCCAAGAGACAGAATAATGATAGGAGAATGGATAAGAGCATTAAAGTTAGTACTAAACAGAGAGTTTATATTCCTTTGATATAGAGGTTGGTTGACATTTTCTAGTTTTTGGAGACTTGACAAGGCATGTAGAATCCTTATGGGACCAGTAGCTCGTATTTGACACTAGCTGACTCAACAATTTGACTTTGGGAATGAGGGGGTGGTTTTCGAGCTGGATAGCCTTATAAAATAATCTATCCGATAGATATTGTCTTCGTAAATTTAGGGGGGTCCACACATTCAACTTGTAAGGTGTTTGTGGGAGACGATTTCATGGCACCGATAATAATGCGTAAACATTTGAATTGAACCCTCTGGAGGCAATCAAGAGCAGCTTTATTACATGGTTCAAGCAGGAAAGTACCGTCGAGTATATCGAAATGACTGCGTACGATGGCATTATATATCAGATTTTGATAATACGGGTGAGCGCCCCACCACGTACCAGAAAGACATCGCATGATGTTGATACCCTTTTCGCATTTTTTCATCACGTAGTTAAGATGGGCGGAACCGTTCATTTTAGAGTCAAGAATGACACCCAAGAATTTAACAGAATTAGAAACTGGTATTGATGAACCGTCTATTCGGACCGAATAAGGATTTTCCTGGTAAAAATAACAACGTTACTCTTTGGGGCTGACAATGACAACCCGTGATCACTTAGCCAGTCCTCGAGGTACATAAAAGCGGAATTCAGTCTAGCAGCGGCCTCCTCTATCGAAGGCAATGGAACATAAAGGGCTAAATCGTCCGCATACTGAAGTATGTTGCAAAAGGAGGTAACTACTCTATCAAGATCGTAGGTGTAAATGCTATAGAGTAGGGGACTCAGGACTGATCCCTGAGGCAGACCCTTCCATACTGACCGAGGAGACAGGAAGCAATCTTGGTTTCGTATCAACACTGACCTGTCTGAGAATAAGCTGGTAATGAAATTAACTAGCCTCACTGGAATACTCAGATGGAGCATTTTTTGCCTGAGCACAGGAAGAAGCACATTGTCGTAAGCAGAGCATATATCTAAAAATACTCCCACGACTGATTCATTTTTCGAGAAAGCTATCCTAATATCCGTGGTCAAGATGGCCAGGCTATCCATAGTTGATTTGTTTTTTCTAAAGCCAAACTGGCTTTCGGCTAAAATGATGTGACTCTCCACAAACCATTCTAAGCGATTTTTGACAAGGTGTTCAGAAATTTTAGAAAGAGTAGAAGACAAGGCTATAGGTCTATAAGAGGCAGCATCTGAGGAATCTTTACCAGCTTTTAATATAGGGATAATTATTTGCAACCTCCAAGCCTCCGGGGGAGACCCAGATGTGAAGAAACTATTGATCAACTGTAGAAAGTATTTTTTAGTCACAGACCCAGTGTTTCTAATAAAAGAGTATGGAATGCCATCCAAACCTGGGGAGGAGTCCTTTAGGTTTTTTACTGCAAGATCAAACTCCGATTCTGAAAATACTTCATTTAATCTATGGGGGGGAGACTGGGTGGAGGGCACAGATGACAGGCAATCGGAAAAGGGAACTGAGGAGGGGGCTAATTTACTAGCGCTTACTAACTTTCTAGCTACTTACTAATTTTCTCCAACCACACTTTTGGATCGCTATAGGACAAATTATGATCCGAAAAAGAATTTCTGAATATTTTTATATTTTTCCAAATGAGAGAAGCTGGGGCTCGAGGACATAAGTTCTCGCAAAATTTTGACCAACCTGATTGTTTCTTTTTAGACAACATTTTACTGACCATGGCAGAAATTCTTTGGTAGTTTATAAAATTCTCTGTGGTCATACATTTCGCATACGTAATCCCGGCCTCTTTTCGTTTAATGATACCATCAGTACATTCATGGTCCCACCACGGAGAGAACGAATTTTATTAGGGGGAGGTTTTTTTAATGGGATTGAAGAGTTAGCAGAGGCTTTGAATGCTTCAAGAAATTTAGAATATAGATTTATCGCATTTTCAGAAGACACCGAATCCAGCATCTTAATCCTGTGATCACATTCTTTAGCAAACCTTTCCCAGTCTGCACCAGACAGTCTGTATTTGAGTAATGGTGAGAATGTTTTTTTTGGGACGGTCTTGTTAGGCAAGTTAAGTAAAATTGGAAAATGGTCGCTGCCATATGTGGAGGAAAGAATATCCCAAGAGAGGACTGAAGCTAAATTTGAGGAACAGAGAGATAGATCTACTCACTTCTAGGATCTTGAGTTGGGGATACTCTGCGGGTTGGGCGGCCATCATTTAGGATACAGAGATCAAATTTATCTAGGATATCTAAAATTGTAGAAGAATTTGTATCATTTTTATAACTACCCCAAATCTGATTATGGCAGTTGAGATCACCTAGGATTACGATAGGTGAAGGAAGAGAAGAAATAATAATATCCAGTTCATGGAGATTAGAGAGATCTGGATGAGGAATATAAACTGAAAGAAAGGTGGTGTCAAAACATCTTTTAGCAACAACATTAATGTTATCACTATGAACGGGAATATTAAGTCTAGAAAAAGGGATACCATTTTTAATTAAAAGAATGGCACCTGCATAACCATCTATTCTATCTTCCCGGAGGCTGGTAAAACCTGTCACCCGAAAACGAGATCCTGGCAGCAACCACACCTCCGAGAGGGCTATAACAGAGGTCCAATACTTATTTATTAAATAAATTAAATCTGATTTTTTAGGCATCAGGCTCCTGCAATTCCACTGAAGAATGCTGGCCATTTTGAGGAGGATTAGAAGAGTTAACTAGTCGTAAGATCTTATTTAGACCTTGTGTCACGTTGGGCGGTAATGGACAATCACTGAACTTAGTCAGTAGTAAATTGATAATGGTGGAGAGAAGAAGTTCAAGGAGGTTTTCGTTAGGTTGATCTGAGTTGGACATTTCAGACTGAAGTGCGTTGCCATTGGGAAGAGAAGAGGGGGGAGAGTTAATGATATTAAAATGAGCATTCCTGTCATACCCCTGTCTACGATCAGGAGATCTAGGTTGTCTGGTTGTAAATACAGTTTTACGGTGAGAGACTTTCTGAGGGGATTGGGATGGGGCCAACAGTTGGCTAGAAGGTGGGGACAGAGAGGGTACTTGGGAAGGACGAGCAACATCTGCAAAAGATTTTCTGGTCGTAGGAAGCCGAATTGAAGCATCTTTATAAGAGACACTTTCCTGGGACATGATGACCTTAATTGCTTTTTGTCGGTGAAATTCCGGGCAACACTTATCAATGGCCCTATGAGGGCCAGAACAGTATAGACAAGATTCCTGGGTTTTAGAACAGGAGTCCCCATCATGCGATTGTGAGCATTTATAGCAACGTGGCTTTGATCTGCACTGATTTTTTACATGGCCAAAACGGCAACAATTTCAACACTGTATTGTGGGGAATTGATACTGCTCCACCAGGATAGAATTGTAGAAGCAGAAGATTCTCTCTTGGAGAACCTGACCAGATATTGTGATCACAACTGACTGTGATGTAATGTATGATATGATGTAACTGGGATGTAAACTAAAGAGTTATCATCTTTTTTGGTTTTTCGGCTAATTCTGCGGGTTTTATTATGGGACCACAGTTAGGGGGGAGCTGGATAGCCGTAACGACTTCTTCCAAGCTCCACTCCACTGGGATGTCCCTAATCAGACCCATGCGGGTCACATTGTAAGTGGGTATGGTTGCTCTATACTTGGCTTCGTTCAATGCTTGGTGAGATAGAAAACAATTGGCATCAGAGGCGGTCTTGAACTGGATAGAAACACGGTTGCGGCCGACGCTTTTCACACCATCCTGAGCTATGTTTTTAATGTTGTTCCTGTGTAGGAATTGACCAAACTTAATAGGTCTTAGGGTAAGACCTGAAGAGGTCTCCTCTTCAATACGAGCAACGTGTACTATGAATGGGCCTTTGTCGCTTGGTGAGTATTGGCCTTGCGAAGAGGACTCTGCTATGTAGACAGTTTGAATGGACGGTTGAGATTGTGACAATTCTGTGACAGATTTCTTCGGAGCTTGGTCTATACTCGAATTCGAATTTGAGCTATTACGCAGCAGTTGCTCAAAACTACAACGACACTCGTACTGCAAATACATTACCCGTCTAGAAGCATCTATTAAAATTAACCCAAAAGTATTTTGGTCATTTCTAAAAGCAAAAAGGGGAGGCTCGAGTGGCTATCCCTCCCAGATGCAACTAGGGGATATCAACGTAAGTGACATAAACAGCATATGTAATCTCTTCGCTAAGAACTTCTCCAGTGTATATAAGAAAGACAGCCAGACGACTTCAACATCCACAACTAATTTTGACACTACAAACTCAGCTCATTTTCTTAACAACCTTAGTTTCTCTGATACGGAGGTACTCCGAGCCCTAAAAGGACTTGATCCTTATAAAGGAGCAGGCTCGGACGGTATACCTTCTATTTTCATCTCTAAAACAGCAACCGCACTTGCCATCCCCCTTCGTCATATTTATAATCGCTCATTAACAGATGGCGTATTTCCACAAGATTGGAAGGACGCATTGGTAGTTCCGATATTCAAGTCTGGTCAGAAAAATCTTGTATCGGATTACAGACCCATATCTATCCTCGCCGTCATGGGTAAAGTCTTCGAAAAACTCGTTTGTAAACATCTTACTTGGTTCCTAAAGCCGTACATAATACCAAACCAGCATGGCTTTATGACGTCACGTTCAACGGCTACGAACTTGGTTTCCTATCAAACAGATATTTGCCACACAGTGGACCGCCGTATCCCCACGGATGTAATCTATACTGATTTTAGTAAGGCATTCGACAGAGTTAATCACAGGCTACTAATCGGCAAACTGTCAGCGCTTGGCATCGGCGGCAGCCTTATCAAATGGCTACAGTCGTATCTAGAGGGCAGAAAGTGCAGAGTGGCAATTTGCGGGCATACCAGCACTGCATTTCAGGCTCACTCGGGAGTCCCTCAGGGCTCTCATCTGGGTCCAATCATGTTTAATGCTTTTGTCAACGACATAGGTAGCTGCTTCAGGCACTCACAATTTCATTTGTTTGCTGACGACCTTAAGATGACCAGGCCTATTAGCTCACTAAAGGATTCGAACCTTTTACAGGACGACCTCGTTAAACTGAGCGAATGGTGCGTCAATAATGACATGTCACTAAACGCTGAAAAGTGTTATTGTGTCCACTTTACTCGAAACAACATCGCCAACCACCGAACATATCACATCGGGGATGATGAACTAAAAAACCTTGATTCTATCCGTGATCTGGGCGTATTGCTGGATAGTCGGCTAAAATTTGATAAACACATTGCGAAAATTACATCTAAAAGCCTAAAAACACTAGGGTTTGTCATTCGCAACAGCAAGAATTTCAGGGAACCTTCTACAAAGATCAGTTTATTCAACACACTGGTACGCTCACAGCTTGAGTACTGTAGCGTGGTCTGGAACCCGCAATACAATATTTACTCCAACAGGATAGAAAGCGTACAGAAAAGATTTCTTTACCACTTAGCCTATGGTGACAACAAAGCGAAGAGGCTACCCAGTTATGACTCGCGCTTGAATTACTATAATATTGACACACTGGCAGCACGTAGAAAAAAACTTGACTTAATCTTTCTACACAAACTGGTCAACGGAATTCTCGACTGTCCGGATCTATTGACTAAAATATCATTCTGCACACCAAAGAAACTCCCTCGGTCGAACTACAGACTTTTTTTCACGCCTTCGGTTAAAACCAATCTAGGTTCCAACGCGCCGCTGCATAGACTATGCAAGCTATACAATGATCTCAGGGCCAAAGAATGTGAACCAGAAGCTGAGATGGATATTTTCGCGCGCCTTAACAGCTTCAAAGCATGTATCAGCAAAATCAATCTGGAGTAGATCGTCACTGCTATAGTTTTAAAAGGGTCACTTTTATTATAAATTTTAACTGATATAATTTGCCATAATTTTATTTTAATTTTAATTTTATTTTAATTTTATTTTATTGAAATGTTATTGTATAATTTGTCTATGGCTATTGATATTATGTGCCTTAGAGTCCCGTAATTATAGTTTTTTTTTTTTTTAATTATCCATATGTATAGTCGCAATGCATGCTGTGGTCTTTTTTAATTAAGAAAGCGCAAATCTTATGTCATAATTAAGGAATTTTAAATGGTTTTTTAGCGTATTTCTTGTAAAAGACTCTATTAAATAAATAAATAAATAAATAAATAAATAAATACAATTATCAGCCGCGCGTTTTCAAGAAACTGTGTCTTGGGATTGGGATTGGAAGTCTCCTGACGGGAAGAGTGAAGGGGAGAGGGGAACATTTGGGGGAGGCGATTTATCCGGTGGATCGTCGTCTGTCTCCATGGTTTAGCTAAATAGAATAAAAACTTCTTACCTCATCCAAACCCTAGGACAAGCACAACACAAATACGGACAATACACAACTAATTAGATAAATTCTAGACACAGGAAGAGTCAGCAGATGCTCAAATTTTTTAGAAATTTATCCGAACACGTGCAATATCCTCCACAATGACGGCAAGAATCAAAGAATACTTTTGACAAAGAAAGACGTAGACCTGTCAAACTCTGTTTATTTTTGTTTTCTGTTCTTTTCTGACCATAGCTTCCAACACATTTTTTTTTTTTGCTTCATTCGCTTTGTCAGGCAGGCAAAGGTTTTAGACCATACAGCCTTACTTCCAATACCGTACGACAACTTCCACCGTCACACTCTTTAATTTGGTAGGCATAGGCACACAAGGGTCAGCCCATTGCAAGTTCAATAAATAAATCTTGATCTCCGGAAATGCACATCACTGGACCATAGACTATACTAATAGTTCAGTGTTGCTGATTGTTGCCATACAAAATACACTAATCTGTGGTTACCAAAATATTGTAAACTAATACAATACCGCTGATAACGAAACGAAACTGCGGTACTTCACCAGACCATAGACGACCATAACGAATCGTTACTCGTAATCATAAAAATAAATGCTGAAAAGATGAACTCTCAGACCCTCAACAGTTTCATTATTTATTTTAATTGATCGCTGCTGAGTGCCCCACTCGATCATGTAATGAAACCAAATAACAATTAGATTTCCCAGAAAAATGTTGGCAGGCACCAAATAACAATTAGATTTCTCAGAAAAATGTTGGCAGGCAGCAGCTATAATAAAAAAGTTTACTAATACAATACAACTCAATACTCAATGTGAACATTTTATCCCTAGGGTGCCCACTGCCCCCAGACTGTCGAAGCTCGTCAATCCTCTAGTAACGAGACGACCAATGTCATCTTTGCCGTCAGTTATTTTCTATGAACCGAAACGACTTCATCGTGAACATTTTATCCCTGGGGTGTCCACTTCATTAACGAGACAACCAATGTTCACCCATTTCTTCCCTGCCAAACCAACACATATCACACAGATAAAGATACTTCAGACCACTATACACTGACGAGCAGCAGCAAAGTAACAGCGATCCCAGCTCCTCCACCAAAATATTTATTCCACATACAGTACAACATAACATAGCTGTCAGGGTTTAACGAAACTGCTGGTGACCCGGAGCAAAATGCGCCATCAATAAGAACCGATGACCACAGTGATCATCGTTCATACAATCTCATGAGAAGGACCACTGCTACAGTCACCCTGGCTGATGCACTGCACCAATCGTCTCAATCCTTCTCAAGCTCCAGTGATCTGAGGAACAAGTTTACCTCTTCTGACCAGTGAGCTTACCGGAACCTCTACTGTTCCGTTGGTTGGCCTCCTACTTCCCCTACAGCCAAACCCTTATACCACCGACAGAATTTCAACTACCCATCCACCAGCTCAAGGCCTTTAGGATGCACTGAAATCTGTATTACAACATGAGGACATCCCATCTCCCGGTCACCATCACTTTCAGAGCTTTACCATTTAGTAATGTAAGCAACTCACCAGGTCAATTGTTGATCAGTGCCAGGCAGCCACGACAGAATCATGGCTCGTGCGCGTGGAGATAGATTCCTTCTTCACCACCTTACTCAACCATTGAGCAAACTCATAGCAACCCACACAGCCGTACAGTCCGCTGACTCACCTTCAGAAGGGAAAAAGCTGTATCAAAATTGACAGGCAAGGTTCTCTCCCATTCCCGTCAAAACTTTCGTACTCACCATAGTAAACATAGCGTTCCGTTCGCGTTATTCCGCGACAGAAGGGATGTTCAGGGATTACAATGTTGGTTTGGTTGCGGGAGTTGAACACTGGGAGAGAATACAGCTTAAAATAGTTGTAGGTGGTATTTTCGGTAAGTGGAATTTCGATTAAATCATTAATTTTATCTACTTTCAAAGTAGGCTTTTACAGACAGCGTTTATTCTAAGTTCACACGGTTCAATTCGTTTGCAGTTTACATCAGATGTTGGTATGTACTAATAAATCGTAATATTTCTAGTAATTCTGATAGATTAATTACACATTTGTGTAAAACATATACTTTGCTCAGAGCCATTGCCGTCTCTACTTCACTCATTTTTACATAAATTGTTCTGAAATGACTTATAAAGAGGTTACACATTCCAAGTATCAGGGTATCGTGGGCGCCGTCACTTCCTCTTAATGTTAAGTTTTTAATGGTGGTCGCTATCTGATTCAAACGTTTACTCAGTATTTTAGTGTTGTCATTTATTGTTTTTGTAGAGTTCAAAAAGTGGTCCAACATTTCTAATATTAAGGTGACACGTTGTAACGTCGCTTGTAACCGATTTTGGATATTACTTATAATGTCATCGTAACGTTCCGTATCTTCCCGATCCAGGTTACCGGTAATTACCTTAATCAGAGAGCCCAGAGGGTAAGAATACCGCGCTTACTTCTCTTTGAGGGGACCAACTGCTGGTACTTCTCCAAGGCGGACGGCACGTCACGGAGGTATGCAGCTTGGATTTTTAAGCCTATTGTTTCAAAGTGGGTATTTATTTATTTTCAGTAATTTATTGGATTGGTCGTGTTTTTGTATGTTAAATTTTAAATCGGTTTATATACCTTTGCTTTAACTAATAACCATTTATCTCGTTGGAGAAATTCACGTCCCAGCTTTACCGGTATTTTTCAGGCCTGAAGGTCCTGGCTGTGGAGACCTGGTGTGATTGCCGTCCAGACCAGCAGTATTATACACCACCTGAGGAGGACGTTTGACATTTTTAATAGGGACTTTTGTGGCTCTACCCCTTGTCTCTATTGGTAATACATTTCTCTGCTCTTTGATATTTGGGCTTGTCCTTAGACTCTTTTATTGACCGCTTTAGCGTGGACAATGTGTACTTTCGTTAATTCCGGTGTGGTTTCTCAAGCTCGTTTTCCGCGTACTTTATCTTTAGACTGGACTAGTTACGGGTAAACTACTAGTTTAAGTTAGTGAGTTTAGTTAGTACGGCGTACCTAAACTGATGAGTGAGACTTCTCTGCTTTAGGTTAGACGCCGTTGAGCAAAACAAAAAATCGACACACGTGGCTGGGCTGCTCGGTCGCTCCGCCCCGAAGCAAGCACGCGCGCATGCTTCGGGCGAGGCACGTCCACGCAGGACAAACTGCTTCGCGAGGCATTTGCCGAGCTAGGCTGCTCGCTCTGTGGAGTCGCCTATTGAAATCGAGTAATATTGAAGTTATCCATCCCCCAAACGCGAGATTTTGTTGGTCAAAAGGGAACTTGTGATATTTGACCTTGCCTGCGCCTTCCCAAAAGAAGGATGTGTGAGTAACTGAGTTACTATTACTAGTGTATAGCTATGGTTTCTCAAACATAAAACGTGCGCAACTTGATGACACTGGGGAGCGGGGGCCGCGGCGCGATTCACACCGCAGAAGTGACACTGCTTTTGTACTGTATCTACCTACCTAAAAGTAATTGTGGTCGGAACGGCCGGAGCAATTTTTACCCGACTACAGCGAAGCGAAAAAAAGAAGGGTAATGTGTTTGACCTGTATGTATGTATGTCTGACCGTAGATACAATTCACCTTCAGAGAATAGTGGTAACTGGTAGCCCGCCTTCGTGCTGGTGACACTAACCAGCGATCATAATTTTATGATCAGACTTCCACGATCCCACGATCAATTGGATCTAGGGATTTTAAGCATGTATGGAGTTGTCAACATTAATCAGAGGATAGTGATAACACGCCTTCGTGCTAGTGGCACTAAGTGGTTATGAACCCCAAAAATCTCAGATGAATAATACTCTTTGCTTCCAAAAATGCATTACATAATTTGCATATAATGCACGGGCAGTTGTCACTTCTGCGTAGACCACTTTTGTTATTATTTCAGCGAAACGTGGCGGCCACATGGCGCGTCAACATGAGTTTAATTAAATTAAGCGTAATAAAATGCAGAAAGCCTAGATGTGGGAAGTCACACCTTTACTTTTATTTAATTTTCCTGTGAATGTTGTGCAGTACCTCAGTACACATAAAGGCATATTTACGTAACCCTTTTCACTCCAATGCATCGAGCTGTAGTAGTCGTCCGGCACAGACTGAGCGCTATTGTTCTAATCTAATCTAATTGCCTTAAATAGGTTTTACTAGAAATCAAGCCCTATTCTAGTGTAAGTATATGTCACCGTAAGATTGTCAAAACCGTTAGTTGATAAACTAAGGTTTTTTTTCTCGTTAGTTGGTCAACTATCGACAGATAGTAAACTGTAGCGTACTGCGTACTATATGACGCATTAGTTGATAAACTAATGGTTAAAACCGTTAAATAGTAAACTGGTTTAAACTTAAATTGCAAACGAAATACCAGGGCAAACACTGCGGTAGCTTAGGTGAAGACTAGAGGGGGCGAGCGCAGCGAAGCCCCCGAATAGTCCTTGTGTTAGGTTGACATGTAAGAACAAAATAAACTTAAATTCTAAACCCTGTCGGTCTGGTTTACAATCTGTCGATAGTTCATCAACAACGCGTTAGTTTATCAACTAATGGTTTTGACTATCTTACGGTAATTTAATATACTTACATAATTACTCAAAGATTAGAGCATATCTTCATCGAGATCTACATATGGTGTCGGAACAGTTGGGCAACTCGAGGGTTGCTGTCGGTGGAGCGCCATCAGCGCAAGGTCACTGGGTATTGTGTTAGTCGTAAGCTTAGTTCGGCGTGCCGCCGACGTTCGAGCTTCTCCCACGGTCATGTACTGTGTTCATTCTAGCTCATGAGCCCCTAGTCTAAGTCCGGCCCTGGCAGGAGGTCGAACAATACATATAATATTTTCTCTGATAAGAGCATTTAAGTTTATTTGCTCGTACTTATCAGAACTTCCAACTCACGAAGTGTAGTTATTTCGATACTTACATCTAGTGGTCTAAACTCGGTCGTGAGGATCGTAAATGAACTATGTACAAGAAAAAGAGTGCACTGTTATACGGTTAAATTATAGGAAAATGGTGTCTCCAAAAATAAAACAGGTAGGCAAATAATAGATTACTCATCTCGGGGCTTAAGAGCCTTAATATATACTGAGTGACAAACAGGCTCTACTACGTGTAAAGAGCCGAAATTATCCGATTTATGGCTTTCCCGATCTACATTCTACCACAGATATTCACTACACACTCTATTTGACCAACCTACATTTCACGATCTCTGTGGCATTGGGGTCCGAGGCTCTGCCTGCCAAGCGAGTCGTCCCGAGTTCGAATCTTAGATGGAGAAGGAGAAAGATAACCCAGACCTTGGTAGTTTCAGTATGTGACGTCACGATTTCTGGATCCCACGACACAGGGTATCCACCCTAGTGTGGGGACAGGAGCAATGTACCTATATATACTACTCAAAAGAAAATAAGGGCCACTTACATATTTCTGTTTTTGAGTAAATTTTTACATGTAAACTAATTAATAAGTGACTAATTAATGATGTCCGGCCTCCTTCAGTATCCAACCTCTTTAATGCTGGTGTTTAAGTCTTACAGCTGGCCAGAAATTGAAGCAAATAAAAAAAACGAGTTTCAGGTCAAATTCCTTTCAGATGGAATCACAATTTTATTCTGTTAAAAAACTATCTCTGTCCATCTTTTGCTTCTTTTAACATCTTTTGTTAATAATGCCACGTCAACGAAGGCATATGGATACCATTACTGCCACCAGAGCCGTTACATTGATTGCTGAAGGTCATTCACAGCGGTTTGTAGCTTTTTCGTTGGGTTTCTCTCGCCGAGCCATCCAAAATGTGTGGGATCGGTTCCAAGAGACTGGCAGTGTTGCAAGAAGGCCTGGATCGGGCAGGGTGCGAGCGACTACGGCACAAGAGGACCGCTACATCCGATTGAGTGCCCGTCGAGAGCGCTCTGTGACGGCACGTAAGTTACAAAATCGCCTACGGTTGACAACGGGGACTCGTGTTAGTGACCAAACGATACGTAATCGACTGCATGAAGACCAGCAAAGGTCCAGACGCCGAGTAGTACGAATTCCTTTATATAGGGTTCAACGTGGAAATCGTTTAAGTTTTTGCCGCGAACATTCAGATTGGAGCATGAATCAATGGGGTATGGTGCTCTTCACAGATGAGTGTAAAGTGAAGCTTTGTAGTGATGATCGGCGGATTAGAGTATGGAGACGACAGGGAGAGAGATTTTCCGATGTCTGCATCAAGGAAATTGACCGCTTTGGAGGTCCTAGTGTGATGGTTTGGGCTGGGATTAGCTTACAAGGCAAAACTGAGCAGGTTTTCTTAAATCAAGGCACAGTAACTGCACAACGGTACATCGATGAAGTCATCAGGCCTCATGTGATTCCATTCTCACAGAGAGTGGGGCCAGGGTTCTGGTTAATGCATGACAATGCCCGCCCACACACAGCTCGGGCCACTCACACTGTACTGGATGACTCCCATATTCGTGTCCTACCATGGCCAGCGTATAGTCCGGATTTAAATCCAATAGAGCATATGTGGGACCAATTAAAACGAAGGGTTAGGGAGCATGAGCAAGAGGTTCACAACCAGCAACAGCTTATGGATGCTCTGAAACGTGCGTGGGAAGAGATACCTGATGAAAACATCAGAAACTTAATCGAGAGTATGCATTCAAGGCTCCAGGAGTGTGAAAACAGGAGAGGAGGACACACCCGTTACTAAACCATTAAAAAAAACAGCTTGTGTCATTTTTTGTTTTGTTTTGCAAAGAGTTTCTGTTTAGTTTTTGCTGTTGACAATGGACTAATTTCATGTTAATTAAAATAAGTGAAACAATTGACTACACAATTAAATGGTTATTAGCATAAGTTAAAACAAAAGCCTTGTTTCATGTTATTTTAATAAATATACATTACTGTTTACTATATTTTTCACGTAGCAATCAAAATACTTAGTGGCCCCTATTTTCTTTTGAGTAGTATATAAAAGTTTGTTTGCTACTTATCCCACTACAATTTGATTATTTCCACAGTGTTAGTTGAGTCAAAACACAAACTATTTCTGAATTAAAAAGCGCCCGGAACCATTTGACAAGTTAAGAGCTCATCGTATGACAAACCAAAACATGTTTCGCAGGCAATATACGCATCAGCGTCCCTGCTGAATCTCCTAAGTCTCGGCATGGCCTTTGGTTACCCGGCTACTCTCATACCGGCACTATTGGAGGAAGATGGAGACGATGTGAAGACAGATCGGCACGTCGCTTCCTGGATAGGTAACAATGGAGTGTAAAATTCAAAACATAACCTTCGTTTCGGATGATACGTTAATCTGTAGATCTCGGTTACAATCGCAACTTGTAGTAGACGTCGTACAAAACCCCTCATCAACCTGCACTGAGCAAGCCTGGTGGAGTATGGCTCCATCTTACTCGTCTCCAGGTAAAGGCCCCTCGGTGGGGATATTAATGGGCTATTTCTAAGTAGACCGATCTATTTCTAGATAGACCGATCTATTTCTAAGTAGACCGATCTATTTATAAGTAGACCGATCTATTTCTAAGCAGACCTATCTATTTCTAAGTAGACCGATTTCCAAAGATCAACTCAAACTTGTTTCTTTTCCAGCATCCATGACCGGTTCTGCTGGGCTATTCTCAGTAATAATCTTGGGACCTCTCATGCACGCGTTGGGAAGAAAGAATACCCACCTTATTACCACCTCATTGGTCCTCATTGGATGGATCATCACAGCTGTGGCTCATTCCTTACCGATTTTAATACTGGGTAGAGCGTTACACAGTCTTGGTCATGGATTCGTCTACTTCACCTCAATTACTATTGGAGAGATGTCATGTCCATCGATTAGAGGCATCCTGCTGAACTCAAAACTACTATCCGTTGCTGTTGGGATACTGAGCATACATGCGACAGGGTATTTCCTGCATTGGAGAATGACGGCTTTAGCAGGAACTGTGCCGTCATCGTTAGCAATAGGAATAGGTATTTTCTGGCCTGAGTCACCACACTGGCTGGTTTCAAAAGGAAGATTTGATGAGGCAAAGACAGTCTTCTTCGCTCTTCGCGGAAGGAGCAAGGAATCGGAAAGAGAGATCAATGAGCTGATATATTCCCAAATATCAAGCAGGGTTACTAAGAGAAGTTTCCGTGATCTTTTTAAGAAGTTGCGATCGAGAGTTCTTTGGAGGCCGGTGGCGTTACTTTTATGTGCTACGGTGATCCCGGAAGCAGGAGGGAGACATTTCTTCCCGGCGTATTCTCTCCAATTGTTCGAACAGATCACGGGGACCAAAACCAGAGGGTTTTTGTACACAATTATCTTGGACCATATCAGTATTGTTTTCGCAGCTGTTTCTACCATCACAATTATGAGATTTTCCAGGAGGTTCCTGTTAATACAATGTGGAGTCGCTGCGAACGTATCGCTGCTGTTGTTTTGCCTCTCAATGTTTCTCAGGCGTTACTACAATGTTTATGCGTTACTGTGGCTTTCGTTGACATTTTTGGCCATTTATGTCGTCATAATTTACGGCGCAACTTTTGGTACCTGTTACGTATTGATGGGAGAATTATTCCCTTTAGAATACAGGGCTGTAGGAGCCGTCATCATCGGATTGCTGTCCTGTGTAATTTTAACTGCGTTTATAAAATCAGTAACGGTTTTAAACGACTGGATGAACGTTGACGGAATGTTTTTAATGTATTCTGTGCTTATGTTGCTAGCTCTAGCGTACATGTACTATGATTTGCCGGAAACCAAGAACAGGACATTGCTTGACGTGGAACAATATTTTAGGGGTAATTCTCCTAAGATTCAGCCAGAGGTTTTAAAAGAAGATGATGAGGCTAGAATGGAACTCACGTCGCAGACAAGTTAGAATAAGTAAATGTTATGATTAAGTGTAGTATTTATTAAATGTTGCAGTATGAGATTACGTTTTTGCACTATAGCTATGATTTCGAACTTAAAGAAATACATTTTATCGAATAAACCTTAAATAGCGCATGTACAGTTCAAGCCAAGTTTCTTTAGCTCGTCACACCTTACCCTACGCGAGAAAGAGAGGTCACGGCTAAGAAACTTTGTGGCGCCTGTACGTTTTTTACTCCGTTACAATGGGCAAGCAAGCCGCTTCGCGGGGAATCCAGCGTGAAATGTTTCATTTTGCGCAGATCCAACTTTTTTATTTAACGGTGGCTGTTTTCTCTCACGATCTCTTGATTAGGAACTCTGATAGAGCGTCGTTCATGAATGCGTTTGATTGCGGCTGCTGTACTGCTGGAACAAAACACAATGTTCGTTTATTTTGGATGTAACTGAAATATATATAGATACTGCTCCAGCCAGGTTTCTTGGCGTTTGAGCAAGCTTTCCACTCCTTCTCTCCCTGTACGAGAGAGGGGTGACAGCTCACTTAAACGCCAACAAACTTGGCGGGGCTTGTTTACATGGAGGTTGTTTGGAAACGGGTGTAAGTGACAGCGTTTTGAATTTTGCAATCTATGTTCTATTTTGTAGCGACAACAAACTCAACCGAAAACTGCAATAAGTACATATATGAACTCAACCCAAAACTTATTGCAGTTTTGGGTTGAGTTCTCGCAATAACATAAAATAAACATCGTCGTCGACTAACTTTCTGAAGAGCTTATAATTACGAGCTCCGTGGTCTAATGGGTGTCACGCTTGCTTCTCACAAAGGTGATGCAGGTTAGATTCCTGACCATGTACCAATGAGATAATTAATTTATCATAAGTACATTATAAGGACGTTCTAACGGTGATACTAAACATCGTGAGTAAATCTTCATTACTCCATAGCTGCGGCGATGGGCAAGCCCACTGTCACGCAACATGGAGTATTGAATAACTGGCTTAAAGTGGGCACAATTGTGCCTCTGACATCCCGTATGGGAAAAATCGTGAAGCTATGTTATGTTATGAGAATAACTTCTGCATGCCGTGATCCGAAATTCGAAGTGTGGACATATACACACTGACCCGACTACATTCTGGGACTTTGGGAGCTGCTGAGCGGAGTGCCGGACCAGCAGGAGGCTCCATGCGTATTGCGGTCGACAACATCTCCGTGGCAGACCTGTGGAACGTCAGCTAAAGCCGTGATCATCCCCTGGTCCTGACGGAATCCCACCTTTCGTGGTTAGAGACTGTTTATATGCACAAGGTGCAACCTCTCCTTCATGTCCATAACAAAGCCTTGAAGTCTTCAAAATATCCAATACAATGGAAAATGTCGCGTGTCACGCCTATGCTCAAGGATGGCCTAAGACTGAAGTTGTAAACTATAGACCTATAGTTGTCCTCTCTGGTTTTGGGAAGATCTTTGAAACCATAATTAACCAGGGTTGATAAAAATCATGATTTTTATAAAAAAAAACAAAAAATCTGATTAATTTGATTTAAATCGGATTTATTTGATTTTAATAAGATTTTTTGATTTTTTTAATTATCTGACTGTTTTCAGTATGAAAGTCAGTTATTTATTTAAAAAAACAACATGAAAATCAACAAACATTATATTCTTCTAAAGGTAATAAAAAAACACTTCCATTTTGTAATATCTTACAAAAAATTATAATTAAAATAAAAAAGACTTATTGACATAACAAATAACAAAGAACCACCGCAGACACTTATTTGTTTGAATTTAGTTCTTTCAGAAGAAAGACTAATTTGGCTGCCTTCTCGGTGCCTAATCTATTCCGTATTTTGCTGTGTACCAAATTGAATGCTGAAAATAATCTTTCAACCCCAGCGGAAGAAGCAGCTGTACTGAGCAGTTGCTTGATTATATACAATTGTTCTTCAGTTATATCAGGCGCAGTATCATTGAACTACTATTATAGTAGCTCAATGCGCAGTATAGGCATATTAGTATGTATGCGCCGCCGTAGAGACACTTTTGGCTGTTTTGGTTGCAGTAAAAAAGTACTGATTTAAATCATCGATTTTTTTTAAAAAATCACTTGATTTTAATCGCGATTTAAATCACTGGTTTTAATCAAGTGATTTAAATCATATCATCCCTGTAATTAACCGTTGTCACTCAACAAATTAGAGTCCATCTTGTAGAAGCCCAGCACCGATTTCGCCCTGCTAGTGCCACAGTGCCTAACCAGCTCACCTTCGTCAGTTACGTGTCATCAGTTTTGGATAAAAAGAAGTAAGTTGATGTGACATATTTTTACTTCAAGAAAGCTTTTGATAGTGTCCATAACCACATGCTGCTGCAAAAAATGTAGATTTGGAGTGAAGCCTATGGCAGCAGCCATAGGCTTCACTCCAAATCTACTAAAACAGTTTGCCAATTACTTTGCCAATAGGTTCCACTACGTACATGTTTCTGGCATGCATTAAGTGACCTATGAAACTCGTTCTGGAGTAAGTCAATGATCTTCCCAAATTCGTTGAGACTGCTGAGTGTCTCAAGATCGCGGATAACTTAAAGTTGTTCTTAAGCATCGGGTGTGATGCTGACCTTGGGTTGTTGCAGCGAGAGATTGATAGGGTGGTGGAATGGAGTGAGAGAAATAGCTTGTCATTTAACGGCTCTGAGTGTAAGATCATTTTTGTATTATTATTTTTGTATTTGATCAAGCGCAGAGGGAAATTCAGGAGCAGAATCTGAATTTCCTTCTCTTGTTTCAAATGAATTGTTGCACAGCAAAGAAACGTTCTCGTTTTATGTTGATATTTATGTTTGGAAAAATATCGAGCCCCTCGTATATTTTTGCAAGCGATCCGATTCTTCAGGCAGTTTGTTCCACAAAAAAAGAAAACTTCAAAGAAATAAATGGACGGACTTTTTCCGAGAACAAATTTGGGAAAAAAACAAAACCAAACTTTTACTGGGCATTCAAGAATAATGTTGTAAAAAGTTATGTAAATGATATGAATGTAATTTGTAAAGGTTCACTATGCGGAGCCAAAAAATATATTGAAATTAAAAACAAAACTGAACATTTTGTAGAAATAGAGTGCACAGTTTCGGACAAAAACCCTGACTTTATTCACGGTTTTCAAAGGAAGTACAGAATGACGCGCTTTAAATCAGAACAATTGGCAATGAGACTATCGGCAAAGTCAGCAGAAGAAGTTAAAGCTCTGATTAATGATCTCGTGACAGATTCTGGCAGTGCATTAGCTAAAGATGCAACTGTACCACCTATGGTTCCATCTTTAGAAGCACTGAGAAAGATCAAAAGCAAAGCGGTAACCCCACACCTCTACCACAGTAGCGTTATACTATCTTTGTCGGTAATGTCAGTTACCCCACCATTTAAAGACTTCCTGAGAAGTATTTCTTTAGTCCCTTTATTATTCCTATATTGTCACTTGCAGATCTCGTTTTACAAAGATATTTACAAGCAACAGGAAAACTTCAAATACACTAGATGCCACAGGCGTACTTTTTCAAAAAATAAAGCCGCCGCAATTTAATAGCTTTGCCCAGAACAATAAACGAAAGCATGTGTATTTGTATTAGGTTATGGCCTACAATATATTTGGTAATACTGTTCTACTATGCCAAATACTTTCGGATTCGCACACATCACCGACCATAACAATTTGGCTAACTTCATGGAAACATTTTATCGAAGAATGCCCTAACGAAATTATTACAGACCTGTTCCTTAACTGATATTTTTAAAGTGAAACTCATAATTAGCTCTTCGAAACGCCTAGTTATTACACTATTATTTAAAATGTCTATATTAAAATCGCCTACTATTATACAGTGTGTATTTATTCCTGTAAAATATCATAAAGATTGTTAAGGAACTGATTATAATCTTCTATTTTATATTTCGGTATTCTGTATATACAAATAATTATCATCTTGTGCTCAAACGCTGAGCATTCCATTGTGTTGGGTATGCTAAAACGTCTTATATTTTCCAAATCTTTGGATTTGTGTTTGTTTCTAACTAATATACACGATCCACCCTTTCTGTTCATGCGTGCATAACATGACGATAAGTAAAAGTTCGGAATAGTTAGCTGATTTTCGTCACCTTGCATCATATTATATTCCGTTACACATATAATGTCTATTGAGTTATTTTCACAAGCTAACTCATCTAAATTTAAAGCTAAATGTTCACATTTACTTATAAGTCCACTAATATTTTGATGTAATATGTTAATTTGTTTATACATGAAAAAATTATTCTGATCATTTTCATTATTGTTGTTAATCGTGTTGGCATTATCACAGTTTTCATTGCCATCATTATTATCATTTTCATCATTATCATTGTTTTCATTATTATTGTTATCATTATCATTGGAGTCATTTATTACTATATTATTTGCGATGTCGTTACTTAAATTATTGTTATTTACATGTTCACAAGTCTTGTTGTTAGATTCACTGTAGTTTGAATAAGTCTGTGTACACCTGTCTACCTGTTCCTTGCATCTTATTTGATTATGCTCCCGTATCAAATTTATGGTGTGTTGACAGTTTAGCATGTTTTCGTACTTGTTTCTTTCGGTCGCGTAATAATTTCTCAAGAGTATCCTTAACAGGGACCTGCTAAGGTTTCTTGCAAAAGTATACTTTCTTGACGGGAATCTTCCATAGTCCATGTCAAGGATTGAGACGTTCTTATATTGGTTACAGATCAGTCTGAGGCTGTAGTTCATTTTTTGTTCCCGCAGGTGTTTATTGTAGGGGATCTCGCATATGATTATATTTGCTTTTTTGTTTGAATGCAACCACCCGATTGTACTTGAAACGGGTCGAACGGGTTTACTTCATTTATACCACCCATTAGTATTCTTTATTTAGTTTTGAAATATCATCTCTCTCTGCGGTGGTTATTTCACTAAGTCTTGCACCTGCCTTTCAAAAACTTGTAACAATGAATTTGGATCCTACGAGCGTTTGCATGGCGTTTCTCATTCCCTTGCATTGTTCATCACCAATGATTACTATTCATATTCGATGTTCTTGCTTTTTTGAATCAGTGTTGGTACTATTATTATTCGTTTTAGTTGCATTATGTTCTTTATTAAGTTGTGTCTCCTGTGTTGTTTGTATATTCAAATTCTGTATGTTATCTTGTTTATTTTCATTAGTCGTCTGTTTAGCAATAGATGAGTTTTGACTGCTAGTCTCGTCACAGATATTCTTAATCTTCTCAACTTCAGATTCTATAGTGATCTTGACGATGGGATCCAATAAGGGCATAGGACCTGACTCCATTACTGTCCTGGTATTTGTTTCTTCTGTGGTCTTGGTGGCGTTCGATTCCTGGTCATATGTTGTTTGTTCAGTATTGTTGTTTTCTTTTTGCTCCACTAATAGGTTCTCATCTTCATTTTTTATCTATTTGTTTGTCATTTTTTATGAGGAATTGTAATTTTTTGTTTATATGACGGTGTGAAGGCGATTTCCTTGGCTTTTTTCTTCTTCTCACTGTTATCGTTGTCATTTCTGTTCGGAAAACCTAAATGTTTTATATATATCAAATCATTTATTAGATTTTTCTATTTCATTTTGTAGTCTTTGGTTTTCTGCAAGTAGGTTTTCAATTTCTTGGTTGGCTGAATTAAGGTCAGTTCTGAGCTTTTCAATGTTGTTAATTTGAAATTTCATTGTGGCTGATGATTATTACATGATGTATTAGGAAGACTCCTATTTGGATCTTCAAATAACGATGAGCTTGATTCGTCACCACATGAATTGCTTCGGTGACGGTATTGGGTTCTGAGGGTTACATAGTCTGTGTGGTCCATGGTACTCATTCAGTGTTTTAATTTTGTAATAGCAATTCACCATGTGTACTTCATTTGATAATGATGTTCTTCGTCACCATATATAAAATTTTAGTGAAACGGAACGTGATCTTGTAAGTAGATCTCTTAGTTCCTTCACTCGTTGGTTGGTTTCGGAACACACTTTGAGATCGTGAAGTTGGTAGCCCTGCGTGTAGAACTGTCAGTCACTTGTTTGTATCAAAGCAGTAGACTTGCGCAAAGTGTGTCTTTATAGGGAGTAATCATATCTCATATCTATTGATTCGGTGATACATTATATCTCTATCATATCTCACTCATTCAAATCTATGACTTCTCATAACGCTCCAACTCCCACTTATTTCTTACTCTTTTATCTCACAAGGCTCTTATATTTGTTTAATGAGTTGATGAGTTGGAAGAGTCTCGAAAAATAACCTACTCAATACAAAATATATAAATAAACGACTTGCAACAGTTGTATTTTAATTTCACCATTTGAACTATGCCTTAACCAACTTACCTAGAGACCACTTTTTATTGCCCGCTTCGATCCCTTGATCACTTTTGCCTTGGCAGCGAACTGAGGCCTCCATAGCTTCTTCATACATTATTATGAACGTTATATCCCATATATTTTTTATTGCTTTTCGAGCTTATTGCAATCCGATAAGATTCAAATCAATAAGCAAACTTTTGAAAACATTATGCCTAATATAGTATGACAAACACATACTCTTTCTCGCTCATCTTAATCCAACCGATGATAGCCGAAAAAACCCACGTGTTCGTTTCCGCGAATCTCGCTCTGGTGTACAGGTGAACGCACACCTATCCATGCTTATCCGGTCATGCGTGGCGTGCGAGTGCGACAGAGCAACGCGCGAGAGCAGCGTGGTCGATTCCTTCGGCACCGTCGATCCGTTCGGTGCGGTTAGTGTGTGTTCGCCTTCGCTATCGCTACTACTAGATATCCGGCTCAAATTTGGACCAAGGATTAAGGTGATGAGGTTGCTATTCGCCTAAAGGTGACATTTAAGACTGAAATACGTGTGGTTGGTTTGGTCAATTGTGTATTTGCCAACAAAAGTGGAACAAATGTAGACCAAATGTTAAGGTGATAAGGTTGCTGTTTGCCTAATAGTGACATTTTAAAACTGGAAGACGTCTGGTTTTGTTGGTTTGTTCTCACACAACTGTGTTTAGTGTAGCCTGGGCAGAGAGAGCGAGATTTGTTTGGGGAGTAAGATATGATTCATATCGCTGGGATGTAACTAGGATATAATGGACGTCAAGCGATATGTGTGTCATATTATATCTTACTCTCGAGTTACCCAAGTCTACAAAGCAGTTGTTTATTTCAGAATGTGGGGGAAACAATTAAAAAAAATTGCCGTTTATTTGTATTTTTATCTGTGTTGATGACTGTTATAGTTATGCATATAGGCATTATCCTGAATGTTATATCGAGATTACCTTAATAAGCCCGGCTGAGATGCTGAATATTGGATGTGTTTACTCACAGTTTGAGGTTAGTCGAGTGATTTCATTAGGTTTTATCTTCTTATTTAGTTGTTTTTAGCACTTAATCTATTATTTTTGACTAGACCCCTTTTTTACGTGTTGACAGCGTGTTGCCAGTTTATGTTGCCAGTTGCCGGTAATGAACGATTTGAAGCCTGATGCTCTAATTGTTATAGTCAATTTGAGATATTAACGAGGAGTCTGTGTTCAGTAGTTCTCGAAATCTGCCCGGGTTTGCTGTAGACCGGCGGACGCCAGCAACCCCACGGATATTGGCTTGTATCTCGTTTAATCTTCATTCCGTCTTCGAAGTTGTAAATGTGCCAACGGTGTGCTACAATTATGCTTTAAAACTTCTAATTCTAAGGAATCGCAATGTTCTTGGAGATCCAGCTTGGGGTTGCTGGCGGGAGTTTCCCCAGCAAGCCCACGGTGTTTAGCTTGTAGCGCAGTTTCTATTGAGGCTCTAATTCAGGCACTTGGCAGTCAGAGTGCTCCATTTGTGCTTTAAAACCTGGTGTATGTGCTATACTCCTCCGTTCTTTGGCGATTCTGGAGGCACGCACACGACATTCGCATCCCGTCCGGGGAGGAAGAAAACGGACTTGAAGTCCGTTTTTTAAAGTTTTTAACTTGGTGAATTATGGTGTACTATTGTAATTGATTCATTCGTTTGTCAATCACCTTTTTGCAATTAGTACTTTGTGCAAAACCATTCATGTCAACATAGTACAATACTCCTAAATAACTAGCACAACTAATATCTGCCGGAAGACGTTCAAAGATTCGTATTTCAAGGGGTGATTGTAATTGGGGATAAGATTTACATAACATTTTGGACCACCAAGATGTGCATGCCTTCTGAGGGACTACATTGGAAATATTTGTTTTCAAACCTATGACGATTTCGTAAAAGATCTTGAAAGATTTCGTAAAATATCCTAGAAGGTACCGATTAATCTTTATTACTCAGTCATAATCTGATCGCCTTACTTTGCGTAATATAGCTGTTCCTCCATTATTAGGCAATATAGACCATGCGAATATGCATGTATATAAATATCCTGCTTATACCGTAGAAAAGTCTCTCCCATATAATTTCAAGATAGAACATATCTAATGAATCTTTAAGCAAACTCACCTGAGCTCAGTTCAATCTTCACCTCACTGTTCCCCTCGAATTTCTCCGGCTCCTCAACATTAGCAAACTCGACATGATGCATATAGCTTGCAAATATCCCTTGCGGCATTTGCTCCCCGCTTTCATCTACCATCGACGATTTCTTAGGTATTTTTATCTTCTCTGTAGGTTTCCACTCGTCGACTTTGATATCTAATACGCGATTGACTTCTTTGCGTATCTTTGCTTTGACGTCTTCGCTTAGCTCTGACTGGTCGAGTTTTCTCTTGTACTGGGTGATGGGGACGTCATCACTGCTGTCGGAGTCTACACTCTCTGGCTCGCCACTCTCAATGGTCATTTTCTTTGCGAAATCTCTCCACGTCCGTGTCAGGTTTTTGGCGTTACCCTGTAATTAAAAATGTTTAATGATAGAGATGATCAGACTGATTACAGAGGCGAAACAACTAAAGTAATTGAAAAGACGGATTTGAAAAAAGAACATAATGGCGACTGTACAAGAGCTGCCGGATTTGAAGTGCTGTTTAGTTTCTTTTGTTCGTTTTTGCGTATTTATCGCCACTGCTTTAGAGGTATTATGAACCCATCAGACCGACCTGACACTTATTAGTTACTGTAAGGTTATCTCTGATATGGAGGTTATTCAAGTTTTACAAAATTGTAACCACACAATTTTGCCAATACCGTGTTTTTAAGAGTGTACTTGTTGATTTGGTGCTCAATGTGGCCAAGAGAACATGTACACGTTGATGGACCCAAGTATTTCTTGCAAACGCGAGTAAACATTGTAGCCTGGGCTTATGCTAGAACGCAATTAAAGCAGGCCACGCAAGGGGGTGTATGGCAGTGGATGAAACAGTAGAGCACAAGCTGATGGCATGTCCATCCACAATAGAAACTAGGATGGCTATCCTAGGTGATACAACATCCACCCACGAGCTCCTAGAGCACCCAGGCCTCCTACTCCAGCTGGTGCAGGAGTTGGGAAGGCTGAATTAGATGTGCAGGCAAAGGGGACATGCAGAAAGGCCCCGCTCAAGTGGGCCAGGTGCAGGCGCTACATCCCCTTGAAGAAGAATAGAATAGAAGTAGGCCACGCAGTATTAGGAATGCAAGAACGTTCTGTCAGTTGCATATGCTGCGCCGCAGGCACGTGAGACGCAGACATGTGTCTTCTAAGCAAAGAGTGTCGTTTATCTGAGGTCTACCCTGCCCTGCGTCGCGTTTGACGGCACAGATGTCTGCTGCGTGACGCGTGCAAGTCACTGTCCGTCCAATCTTTGTTGTTGTATGTTAGAGTTTGGCGGCCTCTGCATATCTGTCTCGCCTGCCCTGCCTTTCAAAATCTGCGCTGAGTGGTCTGCGTCACCTGCGTTTCAACGTAGGTCCAAACTTATGAAGTCAAAAATAAACAAACCAGCAACACACGCCTCGGGAATCGTATCATGTAATGATTGGAGTGTGCTCCACTCATCTCGCATTTCTGACACAGGTCATAGTCAACACATCTGACACATTTGTACCGGTAGCCGAATATGAGGTTGCTGCAGTTGTTGCATGCGATGCCGGGGTGGCTACAGTCCTTGGTGAAGTCATCATCTGCAAAGTGATACAACTAACTAAATACCATTGAGCCTTACCACAAAAAATAAACTACTGTTCAACACTTCAACAAAATTGACTTGTACCCACTAACATATAAAGAGTGTTCAACGGCCAAGTCACACAACATTAACTATAATAATAAAGAAATCGCAGTAAGGAACCTTAGACTTGGCACGACTTTGTCTAGATTTCATTACTTTTTAGAGATAAACATGCAGCTCCATCGAGACTTGGCTAGTTTTTTACAGAATGTTTTTGGTGGGATTTCACTTCTTTTTGTAGAAACGTGGGCATATTGATTTATTTTATTAGATTTTCGGGAGATATCCGGGAGATATGAAAACGGTATACACCGAATATATACCAAGAGAAAACCAAGCTCTTGTGTTTTCTAATCAGGGTCACCAGGTACTCCAGATCTTCGATTATCCTAGTTTTTATAGTTTTCCCTTTATGTGGCCCTTAAACCCTAACCCTGTACCAAATTTCAGCTCTCTAAGTTTTCCCATAAACAACTAGTTCTATTCTGATAATCATGAGTGAGTGAGAATCATAAATGCGAAACTTTGCTTTCGCTTAATTTCGGAACTAAATGACCTACAGACTTGAAATTTTGGATTTTAAGTATGTGATTATAGCTTAATGGATGACGAAAATTTCTGCGTTCTGGTCTTATCCAGAGGTTCTCAAATAGTGGCCAGAAAATGCGGCGAAATGGTTCCAGTAAAGGATGGTACGGCAGTGTTTGCTTCGCGCTCGACTTGGCGGGGGCACTGCCGTGCCCCCCGATGCTGGTACTGGACAATAATGGACTCATAAAAGTAAATTATTTGAAAAAAAATGTTTTATCATGTCTAGTATAATTTATAATAACGTTCCTCTGGACATTACAGTGTTACCCACAAAATTATTCATAACAAAATTGAAACGGTCATTAACAGAGAAATGTTTCTATAATTTATCAGAATTTTTTAATAATGCTAATGAATGAAAATAATTATGAAACTTGATTTGATGTACTTGCTGAATGAATGAATGAATGAATGGTGCTTCTCCAGCCAGGGTTCTAAACCTGTTCCGGTCTTTCGGCCGGCATACCAGAGGGCACAAGTTTTGAGGGGGGGCGGAATGACCTGCTCTGTAGGAAGGGAAGGATAGTGAATTCAATCGACCGACTCTTCAGCCTGAAGCCAATATAGGATATGTGGAATGGGGAGGATGTGGGATTTGGAGAGCAGCTGTTGTTTACTTCAAGTTCTTGTTTTCCTTCTATTTTCAGTTATTGTTAATAGTTGAGTTTCCTGAGTCGTGTTCGTTTGGGTTATCCGGTAAGTTCCCAGTTTCGCTTTTGCTGTCTGTTTCTGGGATACGGTATATTTGCCTCTAGGCCATCCTGACTTCGTCCCTGTTGTGTGATGATTCTGTCCAGTAACTGTGTTCTTCACCGTAATATTTTATGTCATGCTTAAGGAAATCTTTCCAGGTGTATATAAGTCGGCCGACTTTCTTCTTCCTTGCTTCGTATTTGAATGGAGCGTGTAGTAAGTGCTGTTGTGGGCGTCGCAGAATATGTATAGTAACATATCCGGTGGTTTTTGATTCGTTTGGTTATCGTTTTGCCCTGTATTCAGTCATGAATTTTGTGGTATCTTGGATAGCTTCTGGCGTTCTCAAACATGTCTCTGAGGATCAGGCGTTCATATACTGACTGTCAACTGTTTGCTTTAGTGAGGGTTGCCGCTTTTTGTCCGAATTTTATAAACAGTGCAATGACCATTTTGTAAATCAGGCGCACTATATTTCAGTCTATGTTGGATTTCTTTATAAAATGCATTAGGGCCTTGGAATTTCATATGGCTTGCCGGCACCTCTTTTTTATTGTGTCCTATGTCCTGCCGTAATATATGTGTCGAGATATTTGATTTCGTTTACGGTTCGTATTGGAACTACGTCCAATTCTCTGGTTGTTTATGGGGTCTCTTATAAGAATTTTCGTCTTTCTACTTTTAATTTTGCCATGAGCAGTTCTCCGATGATATTTAATTATTCACTTTTAGTTACTCCGCGGCATAGCAGCGCTGCGTATAAACGCTCTTTCAGGTTGCGGGCGGTCCGACTCTGGAACGCACCTCTTTGCACTATAAGGGACAGTCCGACTCTTTTTTCTTTTAAGAAACATATCAAAGAGCTCTACATGTCTCTTTCGTAAAAGTTATTGTATTTATTTTATTATGTATAAGGTTTATGTATATATCGGTAATTATTTCGTATTTTCTATCTGTATTTTACAGATATTTTAATTTATTCCTAGGCATTTTAGTTATAGTAATTATTGTGCACTGCCTACCCTTTTATGATAGCAATTCCTGTAATGCCTTGTTTTGCTGGAAGAAATCTCTTTTTAGAGACAAGCTCGCCCTTGTACATGCATTTTCTTTTGATGTAACTTTTAAAATATTTGTGTGCAATATTGTGAAGGAGGTTTGTTCCTATAATTCCCTTTTTCCTGTATTTCTTTATAGCGTCTTGTCCGATGCGAGCATACAGATACCAGAGATAGTGTTTTGACATATGTATCATGTTTGTTTCCTGTATATAGGCTATGTGTATGTTTTTGTTAGTCAATTCCGCGTCAATGTTGAGTCTTTTAGTTATTTCGGCGCATCCTCTAACCTTCCAAGTAGCAATGCGCATACGCTCGCATGTGACTTGTGGTTTAAATATGGGGCTGTTTCGTATCATCGTATATCCGGTGTTGTCTGGGATGTCTTCTGTTGATGTTATGGTTGACCCTGAGGAGGTCATGGGTGTTGCATTAAGTATCGGCGAAAGTATGGTGTTATCAGTTTGGTTATCGGTTGATTGATCCGTGGGTAAATTTGGCGATTCAAGCAAGTAAACGCTGTCGTAGTGGTGTCCTGTGACGTTGAGGTTGATAGATTTCACTGCATCCGCTGGATTCTTGGGCGTGAATGTGAGCGATGGTGTATTTTGCTGGTGGATTGTTGCGTTAAGTAGAAAGTATTCGGCAGCTGGTATTATAATCTCCTCTCCAGCCCAAGTACCGTAATTGCGTAGATTTTCAGTGTTGAGTTGTTAAGGATTTCAGGCTCAGTGATTGCGAGCTTTGTTCTGTTCATCGCCGTTTTCTTCTACATATTTAACTAGGTCCTTACGAATGTGAGTGTGGTTGCATGTTAATTGACATAGGTGATTAATTTGGTCAGCAATTGCGGTGAATAGGCAGTTACCATCTCAGCGTTGGTAAGGCTTCCATTAGGTTATCTTCTTGGGATGTTGTTGAAAGAAAGAACTTAGAGATAGCGTGATTTATTTGAACTACCTTTGTCTACGATTAACAGATCGTACGGGTTGCGATTGTCAAAGTTTGTGCGTATCTTCGTGCGCCCTTATTCTCGGTAGAGAGCCGCTTAGGACAAAAAGTCTCCGATTTTATTGTTGTTATTGTTCATCAGTGGAAGTCTTTTGTTAATTGCCTGTTTTCTGGAAGATGGTGAAATGATCCTTTTATGATGTGCAATTGTTTGCTGTTTCTCGCTATTTCTCAGAATATGCAGTTATGTAGTAGACGGGCTTGCATTATTGTTTTATTTTTGTGGGCTTGTCGGACCGGATAAAGTTAGAAATGGTTATGTTTTGTTTTACTGTTATTGGGTAGGTTCCTGCTTAGTTTTGTATTTAGGTATACCTATCTCCTACCTACTAGTACGGTACTGTGCCTGTGGAATAGTTTGGAGTTGGCGTAGTAATTACCGCTATCATATTATCTGTTTTTGGGGTGGGTGGAACTTGAGGGTACTTTGGTAGTCGCGCTGTATTTTGGTATGGGAAAAGTGAGATGCTGCGATGTAGATTTGACTGGTTGTTGATAGGTTGTTGATTACGTTTTGGGGCTCTATTATGTATGCGCTGTCGTAGTGGCTGTCGGAAAAGGTCAAGTTGATAGTTCCGACTGAGTTATATTCTTGTTGGGGGCTATATACGATTGATGGGCCATTTTGTTGATGGATCGCTACACTTATTACGTAGAACTCCGCGGCTGCTATGATAATTTCTTCACCGCCCCACGTGCCCTGTACGTGGAGATTTTTTATGTACTCAGTGAAAGCTTCTGCGTTTGGTGCGTCGATCGCATGTTTGATGCGTGGATAATTGCTGTTAGCATCCACGTATCTAGCTAAGTCGCTTCTGATGTGGGTATGGTAGAATGTCGCTCCAAACAGATGGTTGATTTGGTCTGCAATTGCATGGAACAGGCAGTTTCCATCTCTGGGCATTGGTAGAGTTTCCATTGTGAGATATTACTACAGGGGAAAGCCTCATGGTATTTTAGCTAATATGAATGTGTGTGTGTGGGTTGTTTCTAAGAGGTGTACGGCCGGTATGATGAGAGACGCTGTTTGGCTTTTTACGATCTATTTTTATTGTAATGTTTTCCGGTATTTCCAAGCTGGGCTGACACCATAGAATGGGTGCCAGATGTTTGAGGGAACGTTGTGAGCCTTTTGTGCTTCGAAGCTTTTTCAATTGTTCCTAAATAGCAGTCAATTGTTTTGTCTAGTTTCTGGGAGTTTGGTGAGATGGCCTTTTTATGGCATGCACTTGTTTAGTTTTTGTTTATTGTCGGGTTTAGTATATTTGCAGTTTAGCTACATAAAAATAATTCTAGGATTGTTAAGTTTTGGGTTGGCTTATTCACTGAGTTTCAGGGTTTAGTGGATGGTTATTGTTAATGACTGTTTTGAATGGTCTTTCGAAGATGAGGAGAAAATAAATCTCGAGGAGAATTATCTCGAATTTATTTTCAGGCAAAGCAATATAAGTATATGTAGCTATAATAATGTTTTATTAGTTGATTTTGATATTGCGTAGGTAGGGAATTGTTATATCCTGCCTATGACGCACCTATAAATGTGATTATGCCTGAGTCAATAGGGGCGACCGCGGCCGCGGTAAGTGGTGGTTTATTATTGTCAGGCGGCGAGTGGTGCTGAGAGAAATAAAGTTAGAGGTAGGTAATCACTATCAATGATGTCCTAATCGGAATGATCTCACCAGGTTGGTGTGTTTAGCGGCGGTGGTGGTGGAGCAGCAGTAGCGTTGAGGGTGTGTTGCGTAGGCGTCGCTCGCTGCCGGCCTGTCGCTGCGTGGCCCAGACGTGCACCTGGCCTAGAATAAATTCTAGGCCTTGCACAGATGGGATGCCTAAGAGTATCGCGCAGTTCTCTGGGCATTCATTACACTTGACCGCACTAGTATCATCACAATCACTGAAATGCGTGGTATTGCACAGATGGGGTGCCTAGATGGATCGCGCACATTCCCCAGGTATCCCTTACAGAAACACGCGGTATAAGCCAGCCTATAAGCCAGGCTCGGGCCTCCGGAGGCAGAACAAAAGGCGCGCGCCGGGGATGAAAACTATTGTTTGTTTAAATGCGTTTGGGAGATCTCGGGGGGACACGTCCGTTCGGTCCGGCAACACAAATGCCACTCGAAACTTGATTTGATGTACTTGCTATAATATTATTTGTTACGTCTTATTGTTTGATGATTGAATTTTAATGTTATTTATAATTGTGACTTTTGATTACGACATTTTCTTATTTTATAATTCAATTATTGACATATTGTAATTGTAATTGAATAAAAATTGCATGACAAACTGTTGGTAAAACATGTTGACACATAAAACTTCATGTAAAACTTTGCTTTTTTTAGGGTTCCGTACCCAACGGGTAAGAACGGAACCCTATTACTAAGACTTCGCTGTCCGTCCGTCTGTCACCAGGCTGTATCTCAAGAACCTAGCTAGCTAGAGAGTTGAAATTTTCACAGATTATGTATCCTGTTTTTTAGTATTTGTTGTTATAGCGGCAACAGAAATACATAATCTGGATGGATTCTACAAACAATCATCGATTGTTTGTAGAATCCATTATTTGACACTGACACCTCTAATTATATTTCGTTCTTACGGGCCAAACACAAAACTTACACTATTTTCCATTTTTCACATCACCACTATTAATTTCTCCAGCGATAAGATGTATTGTTTTATTAAAAAACACAGTAATTACTTCACAATAAATAAATATTGACAAACATAAAATGTAAGTCTGCGGCCGGTCGCCTGCCCAAAATGGCGACATGGCTTGGTATTTTATTTATTTTGATAAATAGGCTGTCTCAATGTCAGTTCCAATCATATCACACGGTTGCTAACTAAACTACTCATAATCTAAGACTACTTCCGGGAACGTTCTGAAACTTGGTGAATATTCATAAAACGTCGAAGTTTGCAATACTTTCTATGCGCTTATGCAGCGCACAGGACGCTAGCCGCCCAAAAAAGTTATGCGCTTATGTAGCGCATAGGGCGTTTGACGGGTTAATGCATCATCTACCAATGTGTCTATTGCGTCAGTGGTTCCTAAACCTCTCTGATGGCCGAACTGTCTTTCGCTTGCCTTGATGAGCTTTTCAAATATCTTCGATAAGATGGGTGAATCACGAAATAGGCCTGTAGTGAGAAGGATCCGCTTTTGTTCCTTTCTTATATATTGGCAGTACACGAACTGCTCAGGGAAAGTTGCAAGCTTTAGACAGTTGTTCAAGAAAGTTGAAATGGTCTCACCTAATATTATTTTTGATGACTGTAATGGGAAAATCATCAAACTGTTTATTTTCGAAGAGTCTCACCATCTTTTCAACTTCAATTTGGACTTTGGTCTAAAGTCCAGCTCGCGCATTACTTTTGGACAGTATGCAGTTAATAAATTTAATGCCTTTTCAGACCCACTGGCGACTCCTGTCGATTTTGCATCAAATTTCTCCGCGAAAATGTGTACAATTTCCACTGGCCTTTCAATGATTTTTTCATTAACCTTTAATAGCAGTTTATCTGTTACAGAGACAGGTATCTTATTTCTGTGTCTGTTTACTACTTTCCATAAGGCTTTTGAGGAGTGTTTTGCTTTGTCGAGTTCAGACCTGACCGCTAATTTCTTTGCTACTGTGAGCACTCTTCTATATATTTTTATATAATTATTACAGTATTTCCTTTAGAATCATCACAATTGCCTGAATCTACTAAAACCCTCTTCATTTTGCTAGATTTTTTTATTCCTGGAGTGATTCATTTGATTTTGCTAGACCTTCTTAATGAGATCTTTTTCTTCCTTTTGCAAAAACACCTCTGAAATATTTTGTTAAAACTTGCTAAGAATCCATTTATGCCCTTTTCGTTAAAGATATTTATGCCCTTTTTGTTAAGGTTAAAAAGAGATGCTCTGTGAGCGCCCGGAGGGAAGTGAAAATCACTTTAAACCCTGGTGTGATCAATGTTGTTATATAATGCCATATATGGAGTATACTCCACGGAGATAAAGCTATATTGTCTTGGGCACGCTTGAATCCCTCAGTACACTCAGGACTCAGTCTAAATTCCCTCGCTTCACTCGGAAATTAACTCATGACACCCTCGCTTCACTCGGAAATGTACTCATGACACCCTCGCTTCACTCGGAAATGTACTCATAACACCCTCACTTTGCTTGGCAGTTAAATCTGTAGTCCTAAGTTATGTTCAGGATTTAATAACGCGCCCGTGACATAAAACTTTGTTTTGTGCCCTTATTGTACAATCTACTAATGCATTCATATTATTTATTGTTCTTAAATCCTAAAAAGGAGCAATTGATGAATGATGGAGCATTTGTGAAACCCTATATTACATAGTTCAGGCATTTTAAAAAGCGCCACTATATCATACAGAATGATGACCTTATGCCACTTGACCTAAGATTTGTGCCATCTGAGCTGTTAACCTGAACTATAATGATAACTAAGCATTACCATCACTTGCTCCATCCAAGAACAATGTCGGCACAGCATCCGGATTCAGGTGCTTATTCTTCAGGCTCTCTGGTGCGAAGTGGCGGGAACAGACCCGTCGAGTGCTCAGTCTCTTATCATCAAGTGTGGACAACAAGTCATCCCTCGAAGCGATCTTCAGCCATTCTGTTCGCCTGAAAATAAAAAGTATTGGTCAGGGTCAGAGTGTCGATAAGAGGGCGGAATTGTTCATCGAATGTAAGTTCATTCGTCTAGATATTCTTGGCTCGTGTCTACCCCTCTTCCCTTCAGGATATGTGTGATGTGAGGCGACCGTAAAGTTACGGTTACAAATTCAGTTTGGTTGGTACCTCTCTTTCTCCTTAGGTACACTGTAGAAATTGAGATAGCAGTGAGTTCTGCTATTCCGGCCGCAGCCAGCTACACAACAGTAATTCACCATGTTTGTGATTTCCACAAAGTTCAAGTAATATTTTGTAAACCCAACACAAAACAACAATCAAAACGAAGTGGGCGAACGTAGGTATGTAGATATTACATTATTTTTATTTTATCTCTAGGGCGGACAGACACAAACAAAACCAAAAGGAACGGAAATTAGGCTTGCGTAGCTCGCGAGCGACACAGATCTTTTGATCGATCCCACAGACGAACTGAGCGCATAGATAAAAATGTATAGTAGGGAAACTGAGCGTTCCAGCTCACTGCCCAATACGCTCACACGCTCGGCAGCTCACTTCAAGATCGATCGATTTTTAGGACCGACCGTTTCGAATGTTGCTGAGTTTAGCCGAGCGCTCGCGAGCGTAGACGGAGTGAGAGCGTAGACGTTGTTTATTATATTGTTCGAGTTGGCGTTTTATTTTGTAGGTTTGGTTCGAATAGTAATATGATATGAATATGTCGACTTTATCATTGACTGACGTTTACGTTACCTAGGTTTACATACTACATAATAATATACAACACAAATGTTTTAACTTTAAAATCAAAGTATTTATTATTCATATTTCTAAGATGTGATCGAAACATATTTGAAATCATTTGAATCCTTCAAGCTGTCTTAAATTCGAATTGTTTAATCATATACTTATTTCTTCATTTATAATGACAAAGAATAGAAGAATTGTTTCTATAGAAAATACATACTACGGGTACGTTACGACGTGTGCATCTATGCACAATTGCAAGGTAAAAAGCGTAACATCAAAATAGCCTTGCCTTGCCTAGCCTAGTAACTGACATGACAAGAGATCGTGTTTCGCGTGCGAGCTGCGATCAATATGCCTTAACTCTCTGGTTCACGACGACACGGACTCGGGAGCGGAAAGAGCTAAAAGAGCGGAAACACGGACCTGGTTCTTTGAGGAGCGGTGAGCTAAATTGACCGAACCCGATCGCGAGCGGTTATGCGCAAGCCTAACGGAAATATTCGACGCAGTGTTGCCAACTGCTAGCTTTACCATTTTTCAAAATGTTGCTAGATTGCCAGTTTTTTTTACCCCAAAAAGTGTTACATGCAGTAGGTAGGTAGGTTACAATAAAATGACAATTTCTGGCAATCATGTTTATTTTCATTATAAAAACAATCAATGTGCCGGCCCGTACGCCCGCCACAGATGTCTTATGCACGTCATTAATAACATGTACCAACCTAGTATATAAGTTAGGATTGTATTCAAAAAAATAGACAAGACTTTAACTGAGCATGTAGTGACAAGCCTTTTATTACGTCTCCCGTCGGTTGCCACTCTGTCGGCAAAATCAATTATAGAGGTAGATGTCGATGGCTGGCGTTCAGTATCTTTCGTTGTTTTCGAATATTTTTCTGCGGTGCCCATTTTATGCAGTACATCTTCATCTTTAAGCAAAATAGAGTTATAGCAGCTGTAACGCTTGGAATTACCTTAGGGGTATTCGGCTACAGAAGTAGGGTCGCGGGTCATTGAAACCACAAGTTAACACAATAACTATACGTATAATGTCTATTCCGAATAACACCAGGTAGATTGAGTAAGCGTGCACTAATTAAAACCATACTGGCCTGACAAGAGGTCGACGGTGAGGAGCTTCCGTCCAGTCAAACGTCTTCGGCGAGGCGGTCTCAGGCCGCAGAAGTAGCTACAGCAGCGGTGGAAGGGCCGGCACCGGCAGGTCGTCTGCGCCGTCTTGTCTTGTGGTTATTGATCCTGGAAATCCCAGAAGTAAGCTTAAGCGCGGGAAACCTCACTTGGTGGGAACCTAGTCAGGGTCCAGTGTTCTTATCAGCAACAAGCGCAAAAGTAAGCTCAACTGGCAGCTAGATTATTCTACAAGATTTAATATAATACCAGCATAGCTCTAATTTACAAATTAGCATAATAAATGAGAACTTACCGTAGCGGGAATAACCAGGCACTTAAATAATTAAAATTGTAGGCGGTGCAACCGGCTACGTATGAGATCTAACGGTATTTTTATAATCAGCGATACACGCTCCGCGTTCGGTAGCTGCGAGTCGTCTGAGGCGAGTAAAAGCCGAATGCCGTGTGATCCGTCCTCTTGTCTGCTACGGAGCTGTGGTGTGGTGGACCAGGACCAAACTAACCATAATGGTAAGCAAACTCCAAAGCTTCCAAAGGCTGGCCTGCATGTCTATCACAGGTAGTATGAGAACTACTCCAACAGCAGCAATGGAGGCCATGCTGTGTCTTCCGCCACTCCAGCTGTATATTAAGCAGGAGGCCGCGTCATCTGCGGTGAGACTCAACACCTTAGGACTTTGGAGGAAAAACAGGACCTCACACACCGCCATCCTAGGGGAAGTTTACAAAAAATTTCCCATCTCTATGGCTTGCAGTGACAGAATCCCTAAACAATTTGTTTTTGACAAAAAATACAATAAACAGTTACATGAAGACCATCGGGTTGAGGGGCTCGACGTTAAAGAGCTCAGAATTTTTACCGATGGTTCAAAAACTGAAGCAGGCACTGGTTCAGGCACCTTCTCGGAGGACCTAAACATCAAGATAGCCATTCCACTGGGTGCCCATAATACTGTCTTTCAAGCTGAATGCATGGGCATCATCTCGGCCGCTAATGCCATATCATCGAGAAAGGTAAGAGATTCCTCCATTCGAATACTCTCGGATAGCATGGCCGTCCTACAAGCCCTAAATAGCAACACTATTAACTCAGGGCTAATCTACGAGTGTCACAAACGACTAATGGAGGTATGTCAACATAACCGCGTAATCCTTCAATGGATAAAAGGACACAGCGGATCAAGAGGTAACGATGCAGCGGATGAGTTGGCGCGTAAAGGATCTAGCTTGACAGCGTATGGTCCCGAACCTATCATCCCTCTTCCCTTCAAGATGGTACGCTCATTTCTGAGAGAGTCGACCAGGAATGATCATGCCACTCTTTGGACAAACCATGAGGAGTGCAGGCAGGCTAAGCTGGCCTAGCCATCCCCTAGCGCTAGGCTGGCTAAGACCTTGCTTCGACTTAGTAGGCCGCGCATGCGACTGGTAACTGCAGCACTTACTGGCCATGGTTTCTTTAATAAACATCTATATGTCCTAGGTGTTACCGACAGCCCCCTTTGCAGAGCCTGCTTGGAGGCAGAAGAAACGGCTGCTCACGTCCTCATGGAGTGCACAGGAGTAGCGGACTACAGGGCTAAACACCTCGGTCAATCGAGGGACCTTCCAGGGATAGTCGGTAACGTAAAGGGCCTACTGGCGTTCCTGGAGGAGTTGGGTTGGCTCGAATGATGTCGCATTCCCACCCACACGCAAAATAGGCGCTTTCGTCGTCGAGTTGCGGAAACCAGCCCGTCTTACAATTGACAATTGACAATTGACAATGCCGTGTCTCTGCGGCGCTCGCGCATATTCGGGATTTAGGGGCCCGCGCCTATCCGTGCGGTAGACGAAACCATTAGCGTATTATAATAAAATAAATAACTATAGTAACGCGTACACTTTAGAGTGCGACGTTACACAGCATTTACCACTTTTCCCGAAGGAGTCTCTATTGCAGTGGATTGAGTTCAGAGTTATCAAACTCATTCGGTTTCTTACCTTATTTTTAGAAAATAAATTTGAGAGAATAACCTCTCTACCTTCGCATTAGAATGTCGCATTAGAAAGTGACAGTGAAAGGTAAGTTAAAGCAGGTAATTATATTTTGGTTTACTAAGTATTCAGTCGTAGCGCAGCAGGAAGCGGGGAATTCCCGGCCAACGCCGACCTGTACCTACAATAGCATCTATGACCATTGATTGCCTCACGTCTCATGATGAAATGAAAAGTAGCTAGAAAAAGTAACTAAAAAGTTTAGCTACAAATTTCATTGAAATGTAGCTGTCTATCGTCAAATAATAGCTATAGCTATAAAGTTGCTAAGTTGGCATCACTGATTCGACGACGTCAAACAGTCCCGCACGCACGACGAAGACGACCAACATGACACATGAGCAGTGTTGCCATTTTATAATTTAGAAAAATGCTAACTATTCGCCAGAAAATGCAAAAATGCTAAGTAAAATTTTTAAAATGCTAAATAAAATGCCGATTTAATTTAAAGTATATATTAATCAAAAAACAAAATCTTAGTCTTCTATTTCAAACAATAAATGAAGGTAAAGTGTTAATTAATAAAAAAAAACAAAATACTTAGTCTTCTATTCTGGATTCTGGTCATCAACAGGTTCATCTTGTTGTGACGTTGACGGGCTACATTCATCAATCACTGCATGTTCTGCCCTTTAAGAGTTTCAACATGTCATCAGGAATATTATAGGAATGACAACATTTTCCTGATCTTCGGAGTCCATATCTGACATGCAGGATTGAGTTTACTGTAGTTGACGAAATCCGAATCCTCAGTTTAGATTTGAAAATATTCATTTGACAAATACTCTTTCTTCTTCTGTATTGTATTTCAATATTTCAGTATTTATTGCAACAACTTTTATGTTTACAGTACGAGGTCTTAGGTAGGTACAATGTAAGTTTTTAATGTAAGTATACCCAATGGGTGCAATTTAGTGCACTTTACAATAGTATCACAGATACAGATAAAAGAACACAAACATTTATAAAATAAACATAAGAATTTTCTATGGCAGTCACAGGGCTAGAATCACACTTTTACATATTACTAATAAATGGAATTCACAGGGTAAGGACCACTCTTTTATCTGTTTTACTAAGTTTAAATATTTCTTCGGTCGACCAAGACGCTGCCATTTTATTAGGTTAACGCAACAGTATACCTTCCCATCTAATACAACGTCCCAAGGAAGGAATGAATAAAAACGACGGCTTCAGATGCATTTGCTGATTTTTTATATGATTTATTAGTATATTTATAGATGATTTCAAAATAGGCAAACCGTCGGAAATAATTAGTTTTCGAGTTATATTTTTTTAATCGCCATTTCAAGCATTCGGGGTCATGGGGATGTGGTAGTATTGGGGTAGGGAAACGACGAATTTGGCCGTTTTTGTTAACGTTAGATGTCGTTCCAAGTCCATTGACCTTGTGGTCATTGACCTTGATCTGAAACTTGACCTTTCATGTGCATTTCGCAGAAAATTCTCAGTTTTGCCGTTTTTCGACGCTCAATGTCGTTTAAAGTTCATTGAGCTCTAGATCAAAACAAAACTGCAAAACTAGTGCAAAACTGAGATTTTTCTGCGAAATATGTACGAAAAATCAAGTCCAAGGTCAATGACCACGAGGTCAATAAACTTTGAATTACATAGAGCGTAAAAAAATGGCCAAACTGAGAATTTCCCCACATCCCCACGGTCCCGAATGCTTAAAATAGCGATTTAAAAAAATATAACTCGAAAGCAAATTATTTACGATGGTTCGCGTATTTTAAAATCATCTTTAAATACTAATAAAGCAAAGAAAAAAAAGCATCTGAAACCGTTGTCTTCTAAAAGCTAGCCCGTCTCAACTTCAACTGAACGCAGCGCTGGCAATGTGTTCGCCACTTGTCGCTTGTCACAAATTCCCTTTGATGTGTCTCGAAAGCCGACAAGCGACGGATCGGCGGCCAACGTTTGTGACCAGCGTTCAAACGTCACAAAATAGCCCTGTACATATTGGCGCGCTAGCCAAATAAACTTTGAATTATATCGAGCGTAATAAAATGGCAAAACTAAGAATTTTCTGCGAAATATACACGAAAGGTGAAGTTCAGGGTTAAGGTCAATGGCCACGAGGTCAATGAAATTTGAACGACATGGAACGTTAAAAAAACGGCCAAATTCGTTGTTTTCCCACCCTTATACTCCCACATCCCCACGGTCTCGAATGCACGAAATAGCGATTTTTGAAAATTATAGCTCAGAAACTAATTATTTCCGTCGGTTCACGTATTTTGAAATGATCTACAAATTCACTAATAAAGCACAGAAAATATCAGCAAAAGCATCTGAAACCGTCGCCTTTCTAAGGCTAGCCCGTCTCAACCTCAACTGAATTCTGCGATGGCAAATTGTGATTGCCACTTGCCGCGTGTCTCGAAAACCGACGGCGCGTTCCGAATCGTACCATAATCGATTATGGCATCTACGAGGTCGTTCCGAAAGAGTTTTAGCGTGACAACGATAGCTCAAAGCGAGCCATCAAAAGTGACAGCTGTCATGCTGACATGATGATAGCTGTCATGCGGACATGCTGACAGCTGACAATCAAACTTAGAACAGCAACCAGCAGCGACTCCTGGTGCTCCTTAATTGTATATTTCCTCACTTATTCACCCAAATATAACAACTACGACTCGAAAAGATCGCTTGGAATGATTACTCTTTTCCATAAAAAGGAAAATGAATACCAAACAAATTGTTATAACTGGTGATATAAACATTTAAACCTGACATTAGTACTAGACATTAAACAGACGTTATTAATAATTATAAATTGACATTTCATATTAACGAGCCCACCAGACAAGCATAAAATTGACCATTTAATTAGTAGTATTAGTCATGCTGTAGGGTTAGAAATCCCCTTGGGATTATCTGATCATGAAACAGCTCAGCTGCTCTTGATACCCGTAAAAAATAAACAAACTATGCCCAGGGCTACATACATTCATAAAAGAGACTATTGTTGTGATAACATTGGGAAGTTTCGGGAATGTCTCCATGCTTATCGTTCTCAGAGGTGTACGAAGAATCTGACCTCAATCAGGCATTCGATAACTTCCATGAATTTTTGTGTTTGTTCTATAACCTTTGTTTTCCAATAATTAAAATAAAAATAAAAATGGAGGTCAAACTTAAATGAATTTCAAAAGGACTAAGAATAAGCTGTAAAACAAAAAGATCCTTAAGATATAAATTTTACAAACAAAAAACACCATATAACAAAAACAAATACGAAAAATTCTCAAAAATATTTTAAAAATGTATTAAACAATCACAGGCACAAGCTAATAATAAATATGTACAAAATAGTAAAAATAAATGTAGGGCATCGTGGAATTCTGTTAAAAATGAATCAGGAAATCAACAAGCATCAAATTAATCATGAGGGTACATTAGTTCAGGAAGCAACTAGAACAGCTCAAACATTCAATTACTACTTTATAAAAATATAAAATAAGATTAACCATGACTTGGTTCTCACCGGCGGAACTCAGCGGACCTTTGAGAGTATATTTCTTAAACCCTATGATAGTAACGTTACATCAAAAGGCTTCGATGGTATATCTTCCAAAATAATTAAGGCATGTTGCTTGGATATAACGCCTGTATTAAACCATTTGATTAACTTATCTCTAGAAACAGGATGTTTTCCTGACAAACTAAAAATATCTATTGGAAAGCCATTGTAAAAAAAGAGGGTGATAGATCAGAAATAGCAAATTATCGTCCTATCACACTCACACCTGTATTGTCAAAGAATTTTGAAAAAGCGATGTATTTTAGATTGCATGCATGCATGTTAGAATGTCAGTAAAACGAAGGTCATGGTTTTAGAAAAGGATGAAGAAGTAACTGAATGCTTGATTATGATTGATGATGAACAAGTGGAACAAGTGAATGAGTTTATATACTTGGGTAGTATGTTTAAGTAGTATGTATGAGTAACAGTGGGCGGCGAAAAGCTGACGAACCTCAGATATGCAGATGACACCACACTGCTTGCGTCCAGCGAAGAAGAAATGGCGGAACTCCTCAGATGAATTGAAGATGAAAGTCTTAAACTTGGTCTCAAGATCAACCAGTCAAAGACCAAGATCAATAAAGGTTCGAATAACAAAGGTTCGTCTTGTCCGGACCCTGGTATTCTCTATCTTCATTTACGGTGCAGAAACCTGGTGCTTGAAAATCCGGGAATGCAGCAAAATCGATGCTTTTGAAATGTGGTGCTGGAGAAGACTACTCCGAATTCCGTGGACCGCAATGAGAACCAATGTGTCAATCCTGAGTGAACTGAAGATCAGGAAACGGCTCTTGACCATGTGCCGGGAAAGGACCCTAAGCTTCTTCGGTCACATAATGCGCTCACCTAGGCACCTACTGGAGAAGCTCATTATATTGGGTCAGATAGAAGGCAAACGCGCCAGAGGACGTGCTCCAACAAGATGGTCTGAACAGATAATAGAAGCGCCCGGGGGTACGCTACACAACGCGTACCATACTACGCAGAATCGTCGGCAATGGAGGAAAGCATGCGGTCACGATCCTCAACTTTGAGGGACCGACAAAGAAGAGAAGAAGTATGTTTACAAGAGATGGGGAAATGTGAGGGTGATATTGAAAGGAGAGTGAGTGCGGGCAATAAAATCAATGGGGCAGTGCACTTCTTGATGAGTAGCCAAACGGTGTCCCAAAAGGCACGTTTGGCGATTCATGGTGGAGTGTTGAGTCCGACATTGATGTATGGGAGCGAATGTTGGGTATGGCAGAAGAAGCATGAAAGCCGAATAAACGCTGTAGAAATGAAGTCTTTGAGGAGTATATTTGGAATAACTTTGAAAGATAGATTGAAAAATGAAATTATCGTAGCAGGTGGAGGTCTTTGGTCTCTGCCTATCCCTCTTCCGGGAAAAAGGCGTGAGCATATGTATGTATGTATGTATGTGCGTTAGATTGCATGTTTATATTAAAATCATATTAAAATCAGAGCATCATGGATTTCAAAAAGATAAGTCGACTACCTTGGCAACTTTCAAACATGTACACCAAATTTTTCACAATATAGACGTTAAAAACTATAGTACAGTACTATATTTCGATATGTCCAAAGCATTCGATTTCGTTGCACAAGAGTTATTGCTATTGAAACTTGAGGCAAATGGTATAAGAGGCTTAGCACGAAACTGGCTTCAGACTTACTTGGACAATAGGGTGCAGAGTATAGAAATAAGTAGTGTTAATAAAAACAATGAGGTAAATTGTTATAAATCTGAGCTTAGATGTAATAAATTTGGCGTTCCACAGGGCAGTGTACTTGGACCTCTTCTTTTCTTACTTTGTATAAATGACTTGCCGGAAGTTACTAATCAAAACTGCATTCTATTCGCTGATGATATATCGATAAATGTATCTCGCGTGATTACTGAGGACATTTCACTTCCTGAATCAGACATTAATGCAACTATTACCTATATAACTAATTGGTTAAATAATAATAATCTGCAAGTAAATTTAAATAAAACAATGTTTATAAATTTTAATAACTTTGACAAATATAATAGGATTATGACATTAAATATACATCATAATGGACAAACTCTACAGGAGGCTAATAGTGTGATATTTTAAGGTCTTATAATTGATCGACATTTGAATTGGAAAGAACACATTAATAATGTTTGTCATAAGATAAACATATTTGTTTTTGTGCTAAGACGTTTGCTCAAAACTGCCGAGAAAAAAATCGCATTGATTGCCTATCATGGCTATGTAGAATCCGTCATAAGATATGGTCTGATAATTTGGGGTTACGGAACAGAATTTAACAGAGTATTTATTGCCCAAAAACATTATGTGCTTGCTATTTGTGGTATGGGTGCCATACCACAAATAGCAAGCACATGAGTCATGTAAACAAACATTTAAAAGATTAAACATATTACCCTGTCTCTACATACTTGAAATCGGTAAATTCGTTAAATGATATCACTCGAGGAATACTAAAAAACCCGACCAGGCTCGTATTTAATCATACGCCAAGAAGAACATCACTGTATTTAAAAAGAACTGCGCAGCATTGTTTGTAACTGTTTATAACAAAATACCGGATGACATAAAAACGTTGCCGTTTAATACTTTTAAACTAAATTATTCCATTGGCTTCTGCAAAACCTGTTATTATTCTTTTGATGAATTTCTTAACTTAAAAATTAGGTGAAAACGGCCTTGGCTTTTGTTGTTATTTATGTTTTAATGACTATAAACCTCAAAAATTTGCGTGCTACGATTTAATAACTGACTAAGGCGTTCTATTTGTATAATGATATAAGAACCTTTTTACCCTTACATTTATAAATTTCTTATTTCTTATTTCCATTTACAAAACTCAAAATTTTTCTTTATATGTAACTTTTCAAGAAGTAACCATCGACGTTTATAAGAGGGGGGCTTAGTGGGCTCAAAACTTTTTATTCCTTACGAAAGGAGCGCATCAATATAAAAAAATTGATTTCAAATATCCGCAATGTAACACAGTAAAAGTTATTTTGTTGACGGTTGAAGATTAAGACCTGCTTTCGCAACCGAACCTTACAAGAGCACCTCACTGTTCTAGCACTAAGATGTTAATAAAGGGGTCAGTCGCCTCGGGGGAAATCAGTCGCCAAGCTGATCCAAGTTGGCAACCCGTTCAGATGCACCGTAACTCGTGATCGCTGCGACGACAGTCAGGTCAGGTCAGGTTGAAAGTTAGCCTCATCAATAAACACCCAAGAAATAGTCAATTAATTTAAAGAAGAAAACGCGTTAATGTATAATTAATTACCAGTATAAAATAAACTTTGCCTTTCAATTTGTGTTATTGTTACTTATAAAAAAAAATTGCACTCGCTGCGCACGCGTTTTCATCAGCCTACCTGTTCCAGACACCGAATATAGTGTATATGTATGGGAAATTAATCGACTGGAAGCTTCGAATTTCTCCTTCGCCCTGGGCATAGATGGGCATTTTTTGAAAAATATGGGACCAATCTGGAAGAATAATATTTCAAATAAAAAAAGAATTTCACAAAACGGTCAATAAGACGGAGTTAATAAATTCAACCGATTTGAGATCCTCATCCTCCTCAATGTTATTTTTGGCCATCAAGCACTGGCAACACTGATTTAGGTACTAATTTAGAAATAACCAGGCCATAAAATTCCAAAAAAAAAAAAAAAATAGAAATGTCAAACGAAAAAACAAGGTTATGTTTTGGGTTTGTTTGGCTGACTGGTTTCTAGTTTCATGCTAGATTAGTTTCTTCCCCACCATTTGCTGTTAATATTCATGTGAACCCAAGTATTTCCAATTGCAGAATGTAACAAATATTCCAGTTTGTCTTTGTCGTGACGAGATTGAGAACTACAGTCATCATGTCAAAGGACGACAACAGTAGCTCGTCAAGCTACAGCAACCAGAGTCTCATTGCTGGCTCCCAAATTGACCCGCCGCCGCCACCAGGGGTTTACGTCGGCTTTGGCCTAAATTCGGTAAGAGTTAAATTAGGGAATTTTAAGCCTTTAGATGCAAACTACTTCAGAACCAGAACGGAAACAAACAATTACAAATCTGCTACGCCGATGAACACATTTTTTTATTTAATTTTCTCGCAGCACGAAATATACGCAGCTCTAGTTACTTTTTGTTGCTTTTCTTGCATAATACACACCCAAGTAAACATCACATGATGTAGCAAGATACATCTTCACCATTTTGTGACATTACATTAACAGCCAGCTGTAAAAATTGCCGCACACGGGCTACAAAACGCCGCCACAACCAAGCAACAACCAATAAACTCGCCTTTGTGCATTAGTATTCTTACTGATTATTTACTGTACTGTGTTGTTTTGTAAAGTTATTCCCGGCTCAGGGACTACAGTTCCCATCATTATGAACAAATTTACCAAGAAATAATTGGTGGCAAAGAAAAAAAAAACTTAGGTCTTCAATATTAACATGTTTTCAGCTGATCGGTCAATGTACTGAGGGATAAAATATGTTTTCCATTTACTACCATATGTTTCTTGGGGAATGTTGTTCATAATGATGGGCACTATAGTCCCAACTTTACAAAACAACAGCCTGTAGTGATATTGATTATTTCAGACACATAATTTCTTGGAGTAGGTACTAAGAGTTTTGTCTGCATCTACAGCCTGTAGTGATATTGATTATTTCAGACACATCATTTCTTGGAGTAGGTACTAAGAGTTTTGTCTGCATCTACAGCCTGTAGTGATATTGATTATTTCAGACACATCATTTCTTGGAGTAGGTACTAAGAGTTTTGTCTGCATCTACACTGTTGCCCCATAGCACAATACCATGGGCTGTTCCGCCCCCTTTTCGACACTCTGACCCAATACCATATCTAAGCCACAATTATGCAAATGTAAAGTAAGCTGACAGTACTGTATCTGTATTTGTGCTGTGTTCTAGTTCACCATAACCATAAATGAACTTTTGATGATTCATGATCAGAGATTGAACATTCTGATGGTAATTTACCTAAAGTTAATGTTTGGCTAGACAATTATAGAAGCAGCTTCTTAAATATTTTTTTTTGAAAAATGTATCCCAGGATTTCAGGAAATCCGGAAATGCCTAACTAATCCAATGCATAGATGCAAAGAAGAAAACTAACCAAATTTCACTAATCACAATGTTTTTTAATAATTTGTTTTAGGTACATGGATTATTCTAACGGCCGGTTTCCTGGGCGCTGGTTAAGTTAACAAACTGATTTCAGCCAATCACGTGCCGCTATTTTGAATATCAGCGGTACGTGATTGGCTCAAATCAGTTTAACCAATTTGTTAACTTAATCAGCGCCCAGGAAACTGGCAGTTAGTCTGTTAATTTATTCTGAGGTTGTTTGTTATGCCAGTTTGGTAACTACCTACTTTACAATATAAGATAGGTAAATATGCATACGATTCTAGAGTGGAATTACAGGATTTTTACAATGGGTACCCAAGTGCATTCCATATAAGCCAACACCGAACGTAAGTAAATGTACACCCGATTCTGTAATCAGAATACTAAATTTGTCGATCCCGGAATCGCGAGATTTTATTGATACAATAGTGCATTCCATAATAGCCAAAACACCACAGCATTAGGTAAATGTGCATCCGATTATCCAATCGCTATTCATGATCATCTTTAATAATGCAGAAAAACAAAGAGTGTCAAGTGTGTCAAACTCAATATGAGATTATAAACTGGAAACTCGCATAAACAAATAAAACAATCCCTGACAATAAGCTTTATCTGGCAGAGCTTGCTCTGTGTCAAAAACAGCAAGATATAAAAAAAATTGGATACCAATCAATTTGCAGAAAATTTCATGCTTTACAAATTTTATGAAGATGAATCATCATTCATCATTGAAATAATAGAAATCTAGGTATTTTCGAAAAATCGATCTTTAATTATTTTTACCTTGAATCTTAAGATGGCGGACACGTGATTTATTGTTACTTTTGTCACAACATTAAGAATACCAAAATAAAGGGTTTATGCTAGTTTCCAGCTTATTAACTCACATTATAAGGTCTAACCCCAAATTTCCTGAGCTATAATGAATTCATGCATGCATGCACCAATTTCCAGCCAATGTCACAAGCCAGTAACTCACCTCAACCCGAGATGAAACCTTCTACACCAGACCCTATGGGGTCAGCATCTGGCACTCCAAAGATTGTGACCTCACTAAAAGGGGTTGAGCATGCTAAGAAGAGACTCCGAGCATTTTCCATACAGAAGAAGGTTCCTACAAAATCAGTTCAGGCATTAAACAAACCTGGTGGAAGTGGTAAGAAAAATTTACCTACTCTGGTTCATGATGTTACCCCATTTTAATATGATTTTATCAAGTTTTACCTTCTGAAGCTTGAACCATGTTTATTTCGGGTGTCTTATGGACTGAGATATACGGATCGGTAGTGGTGTGGTAGATGCACAGACTAGATATCGAGATAGACGCAGCAAACACGGTCGAATGTATGAGCACCAACCACAGACCAGATATCGAGATAGACAGCGAAAGTCTACCTACTTCGCGTGTTTTTAATAGGCGGATTCCGCTCATCTCGGCTCAGTCGCTCTCTGGCTGTTCGAATGTAAGCCGTGTACTAATAAACATAAAAATGCCTTACTGTGCCGTTGTGAATTGCAAAAACTCAAGCAATGTTGTTTCCAATGAAAACAACAGCGTTACCTTTCATACGTAAGTAATTTTATTTCTGATATTCGCCTAATTTATTTAATTATCAATTATTTTTAATTTCGAGTAGCGTCTCCCGTTTTTACTGAGATAGGTTGAACCATAGCGTATACACAGTCAGGTCATAAGTTCTGTCACACAATAAAAACTTGAATTTAGAACGCTGGCCACAAAAAAGTTTATTGAATTGGAATTTCGAATTTTTAATGAAAATAAAAATGTGTACTTTTTAGAATTTTCCTCATTTTTAAATATGGAGTGGACACTTAAAGAAGACCGTGTCGCAGTTATTGCGTTGCATCGTTGCGGTTACGCGCCAATTCAGATTTTCGACTTACTGAAAAATTTGAATATAACCAAAAGATTCGTTTATCGTACCATAAAACGATACAATGAAGACGATACAATGAAGACTCTAGTGTAGATGACAGGTCAAGAAGTGGTCGCCCTCGCTCTGTTAGGAATCCAGCAGTGATATAAGCTGTGAAGGCGCGAATTCAAAGAAATCCCATACGTAAGCAGAAACTGTTGGCACTTCAGATGGGGTTAAGCAGGACCACGGTGAAAAGGGTGTTAAATGAAGACTTAGGGCTTAGGGCATATCGAAGAAAAACAGGATATCGTTTGGACGCTCGTTTAATGGACCTGAGACTGAAGAGATGCCGCGCTTTGTTGAAGCGGTACGCGGGAAAAGAGCATCGGGAAATTCTTTTTTCGGATGAAAAAATTTTCACCGTGGAAGAGAGCTACAACAAACAAAATGATAAGGTGTACGCACACAGCAGTGAAGAAGCGAGCAACCGTATTCCGCGTGTCCAACGAGGTCATTTTCCATCCTCGCTCATGGTTTGGTTGGGAGTCTCTTATAGGGGCTTAACTGAGGTACATTTTTGTGAGAAAGGCGTAAAAACGAATGCAGTTGTGTATCAAAATACAGCCCTCAAGAACCTTGTGGAACCTGTTTCTCATACCATGTCTAATAACAGGCACTGGGTATTCCAACAAGATTCTGCGTCAGCTCATAGAGCGAAAAGTACACAAGACTGGCTGGCGGCGTGTGAAATCGACTTCATCCGGCACGAAGACTGGCCCTCCTCCAGTCCAGATTTGAGTCCGTTAGATTACAAGATATGGCAACACTTGGAGGAAAAGGCCTGCTCAAAGCATCATCCTGATTTGGAGTCACTCAAGGCATCCTTGATAAAGGCAGCCGCCGATATTGACATGGACCTCGTTCGTGCTGCGATAGACGACTGGCCGCGCAGAATAATGGCCTGTATTCAAAATCGAGGGGGTCGTTTTGAATAAACTTTATTACCATAAGAATCTATGTTTTATTAAGTTCAGTTTGCTATATAAATGTTTACATAAATAATAAACATGTCTAAATTATTTCATATTGCACATGTGACAGAACTTATGACCTGACTATGTATTTCCCATGGACTTCATCCACTGCTGCTTCCACTTTACACAATTCATGGATATCTCTTAAGTAGCCTTCAATGAACAGTGAAGCAAACTATACTTTCGTTATCCTTACAGTTGCATGGTACAGTCGATTTGCTCATTTTTCTGTCGATTTAATCAGATAGTGTTGTACAATGCGACGATTCTTGCAAAATCGCTGGACGATTCGATTTTGTTGACGGAAGAATGATAATTCTGAGTTGCATTTTCATTGCAATCTATATTTTAGTAGTAGAATAACGTATATGTGAGATTGTTATGTATTCATTTTATGTTAATATATAAAATAAGACTGAGTGACTGACTGACTGACTGACTGACTGACATATCAAAGCACAGCCCAACCCGCTGGATGGATTCTCGTGATCAAATTAGTTTAATCATGACTTAAAATTTAAGCTTTTTTCGTATAACTCAGCATTACATAGAAAGTCGATTAGTAATTTATTCCTCTGTCGATACAACATCGATTCACTTCGAGAGAGGAATGAGTAGAAGACAGAGGAATGATTTAAAAAAGATAAGTAGGTAGGTAGAACAAGACTGAACAAGTAAGTAGGTACTACTGTAGTAAAACTGAGTGTATTTTGATACCCAGGGGAGAATAGAGATAGCTCCCAATCTCTCTTCTCTAATACTTTACGAAGTAGTGGGCCTAAGAGTTATTTCTATTTACCCTTGGTTATCAATACACCACGTTTTACCTTACCTACATTAATCTAGTCAGCCCCCTTAATTAGTAACTTTAATCCAGTGTAGGAAGCAGAAATGTAATGTAATGTAATGAAAAAGTATGCGAATCGAACTGTCAGTGACTCTTATGTACAATGACATAAGGTTCATGTTTTCTGAACTTGATAACTTTTTCGCTCTGGTTATTATTCCTGCTTGAGCCAGGTCAAATGCAACGCAGTGTCAATTGATTGTACGTAACTATGGGAAATCTGATACTATTCCACAGTTTAAGATCGATTCGAGTTACTGAATAAGGGGGCTGGACGGATTTACACATGAATAATATAAGGTAAATAGGTTCTACAGACAAATACATACTTTAACACTCTATGATGTGATATCCGGGTGCGATGCTACGATACGATCTCCCGCTCGAAACACTGCCGGCTTACTGACAAAAAGGCAACGCGGTAGGTACGTGGTCGTGGTAGGTAGGGGATTCCCGCAGCAGCGCTCATTTTGAATCGATTTGGCGGCGCGCCTTTGACTCTGTTTCACGATTAACATGTCAACCCATCACTAAAAAGCGCTCGTGACGTCACAGTAGGTAGTGAAAAAGTTACACGGTTGGTTCTCATACATTCGACCGTGTTTGCTGCGTCTATCTCGATATCTGGTATGTGGAACCAACCGTGTAACTTTTTCACTACCTACTGTGACGTCACGAGCGCCTTTTAGTATTATTGTTCAGTCTTGTTCTACCTACCTACTTATTTTTTTTTAAATCATTTCTCTGTCTTCTACTCATTCCTCTCTCGAAGTGAATCGATGTTGTATCGACAGAGGAATGAATTACTAATCGATTTTCTATGTAATGCTGAGTTACACGAAAAAAGCATAAATTTTAAGTCATGATTAAACTAATTTAATCACGAGAATCCATTGTGTTCTCGAGATTAAATTAGTTTAATCATCACTTAAAATGAGGATGGGCAAAAATGATCCAAGAGCTGCCACGGATAGATATATTTTTAAAAGCTTTTATTTAACTTGCAATGTTGTTTATTTGGACCAAGTTCCATACAAAAATGCCCATCCTCTTTTAAGTTTTTTTTCGTGCAGCTCAGCACACATAAAATATGTTATTTTAAGAAAATAAGAGCTCCGTGGGTTTCACATTTGCTGAATTTTCACAATTCTGAAAAAACCTTGAACATATTTTTACTTATTTATCGAGAGGAGTATCTGTAAAGTTTCTAACAAAATAGTTAATTTAATCTTATTTTCCCATACAAACTTCGAACACCCATTTCATTCAAGCCCTTAGGGGGTAAATTTTAAAAAATCTTGTCTCAGTGCACCCCCAGACCTCATAAAGAATCTACTTGCGAAATTTGGAATCTCTATACCCAGCGGGTTGGGCTGTGCTTTGATATGTCAGTCAGTCACTCAGTCTTCTTTTATATATTAACATAAAATGAATACATAACAATCTCACATATACGTTATTCTACTACTAAAATATAGATTGCAATGATAATGCAACTCAGAATTATCATTCTTCCGTCAACAAAATCGAATCGTCCAGCGATTTTGCAAGAATCGTCGCATTGTACAACACTATCTGATTAAATCGACAGAAAAATGAGCAAATCGACTGTACCATGCAACTGTAAGGTTAACGAAAGTATAGTTTGCTTCACTGTTCATTGAGGGCTACGAAAGACATATCCATGAATTGTGTAAAGTGGAAGCAGCAGTGGATGAAGTCCATGGGAAATATACGCTATGGTTCAACCTATCTCAGTAAAAACGGGAGACGCTACTCGAAATTAAAAATAATTGATTATTAAATAAATTAGGCGAATTTCAGAAATAAAATTACTTACGAATGAAAGGTAACGCCGTCGTTTTCTTTGGAAACAACATTGCTTGAGTTTTTGCAATTCACTACGGCACAGTAAGGCATTTTTATGTTTATTAGTACACGGCTTACATTCGAACAGCCAGAGAGCGACTGAGCCGGGATGAGCGTAGTTCGCCTATTAAAAACACGCGAAGTAGGCAGACTTTCGCTGTCTATCTCGATATCTGGTCTGTGGGTAGATGATATATAAATTAATATGACCCGCTACTGATAGCGGGCCGTTTCTGGTGGGACATCCTAGTATGGCCGCCATACTAACACAACAGCACTGGCCTGCGTTGAAGTCGTCCCATGGAAGGAAAGGGCCCATGTCTTATTATAAATAATTGTTCCTTCTAAATACCAATCTCCTGTAATTTTGCAGTATGTCATGCTTTAGAAACACTGATATTTCGTAATTATGATTCAGCAAGCATAGCATCATTAATGTATTAGTTCATTGCTCTTGTTGTAGCCACCACTATCCTGATTGGCAAGCTCTGCAACAGCAAGACTCCGTCCAAGTTCTTCTCCGAAGCTGATGAGCCAAAGAAGATGGCCAAACCACCAAAACCAGGCAGTTTTAGACATGGCACCGGTAAGCAGAAATTAATATTAATTTTGGTATGTGGTTTGCGTTTTGTGAACTTTCGTGGGTTTATTTGTAATGTTATCACAGAGTCGTACCAAGATCTGAAGAGCCGGACCAAGGACGAGATTGAGGATATGAAGCGGAAGATGGAAATGGTGGAGTTGGGCATACCCCTTGGCCTGATCTGTCCACCCACGAACAGTGATAAGGCGATGCCGACGAAGGCCATGCCGCCTATCAAAACATTCTTGGGTGAGTCTTGCAACTTCATGGTGATGATGCAACAAACCAATAAGACAGCCTTAAAAAAACTTTCGGTTTCGAACTGTACTATTTAAAAAAAACATTGCAGTGAAGTCTACTACTACTACCAGTTAAAAAAAGCATTAAAACAATAGCGCGCTAGGGTGCCACAGACATTCAGACACACACAGAGACAGATAAACGCTTCAAACCTATAATAACAACACTCTATTTTGGTCGGGGGTTAAAAAGATACTCAAACTAGAATTTTCGAGGCTAGACTGCTGTCATAAATGTCATTACCCGAGCGAGGGACAGCAACAGCATAAATCTGAGTGTCCGTCAAACTGAGTTGTCGGTTACGCACACTATCAGAGCGGGTTGCTAGCGTGGCTGGTGTCAATTACAAGAAACTCTATGTAAGTCACAATGTGACATTGTCATGTCACACGAAATTCGACAGCGGGCCCATGCTGTTGTTTCAGTGTGGCGGCCATTTTAGCAAACGTTTGAAAACATTGACAACCGCCGCGTCACCGAACTGTCCCGCCTGTGTACACCGAAGTGTTCAAGCTAACGATTATTAAAAACGGTTGTGACTATCGCTAATTTCGTTTGGCACTGAATGCCTCCTATAGGGCGCCCCACACACCCTCGCTCAGGGTCAAACAAAACTGGCGATAGTTATTTATAAGAGTGAATGCACGCACATCCCGTAGCCTACAATATTTGCTCTTGTTATTCTTAAACATAGTTCAATTTTACATCATCTACCTACCTACCTACTCATAGTGTTTTACCTCTTTGGTTTTTATCTATCATCAAATGCTATGAGTCAGGTGGCAAAGCAGTATAATCCAAACCAATGGTAACATACCTTGCTTGCAAACTGTTTTATTATCACCAGTGCACAATATAATATCCTTTGCTTTGAGTTTGGTTTGCCATTCTACCACTTTGCAGCAAATAAACCAGGCCACCCGCTACCTTGGAACTCTGATTCGATTTTCTCAAGAAGTATAAAACTTACAACTATCAAAGTTATACCTAAAGAAAGTGCGTTTCATGCTGTTTAAAATTACTATAATTTTATTCTAAAGTACCGTCAACTCACAATAGGGCTTGGGTATATGGGGATGGGGATGCAGAGACGAGCGGACGTGTTCCGGGTTCTCCGTAGGATAATAGACTTTTTTTCTCCCAAAATGACCCATCCTAAATGTTAATTCGCTAATGTAAAGTGATTCTTGAGTTTAGGGTTTGAAGTAAAAGCACAGAATACATTATAGTATTCTGTGCTTTTACTTCAAACAAAGCTAGTTATTTGCCTGTGATTGTGTTTGTGATTTTGTGCTAGGGGCAAAGTTGCAAAACTCTCTAATGGGAGTACATGCCCAGACCCTAAAGACAGAGGTGCTGCGGGGGCGCGGGGGCGCGGGCGGCATCATCCTGCGGAGAGGAGACGATGATGAAATCTTTGGCGCAGATTCGGGAGAGACCATTTCATTATTAAATTAACACAACATTAAACCACTACGAATACTTGTTTGGAAAGATAGGTAGTAATACTTTCACCAGAGGGAGATAAGAAAATCGTCAAAACAGCGATATTGGTCTGCAGCGGACGCCGCGCCGCCGTAATACCATGTTCTAACAACCTATCTACAGCAGGATTTTTGTGTCTGTTATATCTAACTATAATATCGAGAAAGTCCGTGATCTCTAAGCCATAAAGGGTAGAGGAATGAATAAGGCAGGACAGTGTCACGCCTTCTGAAAAGAAAGTGTATAACTTAACGCCGTGTTATTTAATTTAAACTAAAGGGACCACATATATAGAATCTGATAACATTATAGCTGCAAACATGATACTTATATTATTTTTAAAGTGATTAGCGATGTGACTTTACAATGTATGATTACCTTGCTAAGTGATTTTATTAGAGTTCAACTCAGAGCTAGAGTTAGCAGTTTGATAAATACCGTGTCGATTAGTGTTATTTCAAAAACGGTCAAACCTATCCTGACATTCCATGGACAAAAGACGCAAGTACTGCCCAGCGTCAAGGGGCTACGCAGCTGTGGCGTGGAATGTGGAATATAAAAACAAGGACTAACAAGCTGGCATAGACTGCCACGGAAGTATGGTTAACTAAACAAGTTTTTCTAAATGTAAGGTATATGCAGTAGATATGAGTTATCCCGGGTGGTGATGAGCTTATTGCCTTGTGAATCAAAGTGTTGTATAAGGAGATAAAAATTGCTATGTCTTGAACACAGATATCGAGAGATAGGCCCTTGGCGCTAAGCTTGTATCGGAACCAGTGTCGCCGAAAACTAAGAACACGCACACATCTACACAACTCATACGTCAATCCTTCCGCTTTTATTGGTCAGTGCAATGTCATGCACCTATCGTCCGCACACACCCACACTACCGCAGGTACACTAGCTAGCCGAGCTAGTATTGGGACATTTCAAGGACAGCGTGTTTCATCGATTATTATAATTTATAAACAGTGGCATTTATGCCGGGTTATATAAATAAAATAGTCATTGTTTGTTAATATGACGTATTTATTTTACAAGAAATACCTATTACAACGTATAGAGGCTGTAACACATGGGGTGACTAGCCGAAAAGGGTTGTTTGGGACATGATTTTGAACAATTTTCTCACTGAATCTGATTTGATCAGAGCAACGTTATTTTTTACTTCCCCATACAAATCAGATGACGCCTCGGCCCAAAACGTACTGAAAAATGAAAAATAATTTTGCTCTGATCAAATCGTTTTCTTAGAGAAAGATGTTCAGAATGATGTCCTTAACAACCGCCTTCCGGCATATATACCCTTACTGTAAAATCCTAAACAGTACAATACAACCTATTGACCAGAAAAATGTAAATATTTATTAAGAACTTGCCGTTTTAACAATTTAGTCGTAGCATTGTTTGCTAAGTAATGCAGTCTTATATTAGTACATCTTTCCATTACAGCTTTGATTTGAGCAATATTAGATGATTATCCATTGGGTTTTGTTCGAATTGGTGAAAATCTATTACTTTCTGTCGATTCAAAAACATAATTCTCGCTATCACTATCCCCATCACTATACGTCGTCTCTGCGTGCGTGTAACAGTTCGCCTCCGTACCTCGATGCATATTTACTTTCGTATTTAGATAAGTGTGAAATATTCATTGCGTGTTAGCCTGGCAATACGTTATGAAATTAAGATACAAAACAAGCCATAGATAATAAACCTAGCGAGAATAACATGACATTGTCACTTTAATGATCGAATTTTTCGTGAATGATTTATTTTCGTAATAATGTTTATATGAATCTGATTTGATCAGAGCAACGTTATTTTTTACTTCCCCATACAAATCAGATGACGCCTCGGCCCAAAACGTACTGAAAAATGAAAAATAATTTTGCTCTGATCAAATCGTTTTCTTAGAGAAAGATGTTCAGAATGATGTCCTTAACAACCGCCTTCCGGCATATATATGCCGGAAGGCATATATATGCCAAAACGTACTGAAAAATGAAAAATAATTTTGCTCTGATCAAATCGTTTTCTTAGAGAAAGATGTTCAGAATGATGTCCTTAACAACCGCCTTCCGGCATATATACCCTTGCTGTAAAATCCTAAACAGTACAATACAACCTATTGACCAGAAAAATGTAAATATTTATTAAGAACTTGCCGTTTTAACAATTTAGTCGTAGCATTGTTTGCTAAGTAATGCAGTCTTATATTAGTACATCTTTCCATTACAGCTTTGATTTGAGCAATATTAGATGATTATCCATTGGGTTTTGTTCGAATTGGTGAAAATCTATTACTTTCTGTCGATTCAAAAACATAATTCTCGCTATCACTATCCCCATCACTATACGTCGTCTCTGCGTGCGTGTAACAGTTCGCCTCCGTACCTCGATGCATATTTACTTTCGTATTTAGATAAGTGTGAAATATTCATTGCGTGTTAGCCTGGCAATACGTTATGAAATTAAGATACAAAACAAGCCATAGTTAATAAACCTAGCGAGAATAACATGACATTGTCACTTTAATGATCGAATTTTTCGTGAATGATTTATTTTCGTAATAATGTTTATTTCTTGTGTTTTAAGAAGAAATTATAGTTGGAATGAGACTTACAAGTGATATTTTACACCGCCGTTCTTGTAGTTCACAATCTCGCTTCTATTTTTGCACGTAAGTATTGCACACGTCGGCATTTTCGAAAATCAGCGGAAATGAATTCGTCACTGCGCTTCGGTCGCCCGGCGACTACTGACAATTTTTAATGTCTAAGCAATCGGGGCTAGATTTGTTCGCGCGTGCCACGCCCCTCAACCTATCTCTCGATATCATATCTGTGGTCTTGAAATATATCGCGTGGTGTTGTCGATGTAAAATCTCAAAAGTCCACAATACACTAAAGAACGAACAAAAGCAGGTAGACGCCATAGCAACAGTTATCCCAGCTCAGGCCCAAAATCAAACTACACGCGCACGCGGTATGCTCTTTACCAGCGCATGTGGTAAAGAGCAGACATAGATTTTTAGCAAAGCGAATAGAGACTAACAGATTTTGAATACACAGTGAGGACAAAAGGCGAAGGCAACCAATATTTGAAAAGAAAACTGAAGTTTTTTGGCTGCTATTGGAACGACTGTGTGCTTCTGGGAGATAATGATAAATATTTGTTTATTTATTTTATTTTATTTATTGCAAAACACAACAGATATAATACATTTCGTTTCAATAAATGTGTCGTAACCTGCTGGGACGCAGAGAACCTAAATAGGATCTTTTATGACAGACATCACCTGGAGTACTGTAGATTCTATTGTGGGCATTTATGTGCAAAAAACATAAAATTTGCCTTAATTGTTGTGTCATTATTTTTTCTTTTCCGGCCAGCAGAGATAGCGAAAGGGTTAATTCAAAACATGTAGAATATCCTATAGGGTGTTTTGACAGCTTCTTTACAGTGGCCAGTTCATTAAAAAACTAAAGTAAGTAAAACTAAACTAAAAGAAAAGAGAATAACTAATTGTAGGTATGCTCAAACCGTTTAATAGAGTGTTCGTAACAGCGAAGTTTGTATTCTAGGTTATTACGATATGTTATCAATCTTAGGAATCTGGCTTGTATATTTTCTATGGTATCAATGTGACTTTATAAAAGAGACTCCAGACATCAGGACAGTATTCTAATTTGCTCCGGATAAAGCTGTTGAAGATTGTCATTTAAGAACGAGGGTTACGGAGGTCTTTACTTATCCTAGAGAGGTATCCTAACAATTTATTACAGGCAGATTTTAGATGAACATAGTGCGCTCTAAAGTTCAATTCCGTGTCCGGTGTCACACCCAAGTCTCGCACCGTGCTAACATTGATCAACTGCTAGTCATCTATTTTATTTTGGCGATCATTAACATAATTATTTGTCGTAGATAATTTCATGACAAAGCACTTTTCGACATTGAGCGTCATGCAATTTCTTACACACCAAGACACGAAGAAACATCATCTTGAAAAAGATGACAGCTAACAGCTCTCAGGAAAACCAAGCAGAACATTAGTCAGCAAATGGATAAAAGGATACTGGAAACTATAAGGAAGGCAAGAATTCGAAGAAAACAACTGCTGCTCTCCAAATCCCACATCCTTCCCATTCCACATATCCTATAAAAGGTTGAAGAGTCGGTCGATTGAAATCACACTCCTTTCCTTCCTGACGAGCAGGTCACACCACCTCCTTCCAAAACTTATGCCCTCTGGTATGCCGAAAGACCGGAACAAGTTTAAAACCCCATTTGGAGAGGCACCATTCATTCAAAGTACCTACAACTCGCATTGTAATCAAGGAAGAAACACAATGCTAACGATTTGCTCTGTTTCGATTAGCGTTATTTTTAATACAATCAGGGTAGTCGGATATTTCTTATGAATTAGTTTTCGACCATCTATTACTCAGACGCGTGTATTTTGCTCCTTTTTTCGGTCAATAATGGATACGACACCTCAAGGAGCTCAAGCTGAAATACTACTTCAATCAGGCTACAACGTGAGGTCACTCGAAGGCTTTGAATCATCATATCTTCGGTGCAACGAGTTTACAGACGATACCTACAGACTGGAGAATTTGATCGCCATCCAGGTACGGGCATACATAGGGCTACATCAGCAGCAGCAGCAGATGTTTGTTAGATCCAACTTACGGTTCTGCGAAATCGCCGCAGTTCAAGTCTAACAAAGTCTGCGTGACAAACGCCAAGTGGTCATAAGTTCATATACCGTCAGAAGGACCTTGCTGAACGGGACCTGACTTCAAAGAGAGCTCTAACAGGCCTAGCATTAACGGTTGCACTGATGAGACCAGTGTGATTCTACATGGTGATTCTAAGGTATATATCGTCGCCCTGGAGAACGTTATTTCCAGTGTTGCATCGAGGAAACTTGCTTATGGAGGAGAATCTAATGGTCTGGGGCGGCATCTCCTTAACCGCACACAAAGAGTTAGTTTTCATTGAACCGACCGGCCGTACACTTGGGTTGACTTCTCATCGCTACATTACTGAATTCCTCGCAGACTTGGCACCCGCAGGCATATATCGGGCAGGGTATACAATTGATGCATGGTTATGCACGGCCTCGGTTGCTCATGTGGTGACCCTTTATCTACGGGACTTTGGCATTCGTATGATGGACTGGCCAGATCGAAGCCCAGAACACTTATGGGATGAGCTGAAACGTCGGGTTCGAGCCCGGGTGCCTCCTCCAACAAGGCTTCCAGAGCTGTGAATCGCAGTTGAAGAGAAGTGGAATGCAATGAATGTGGCCAACGAAAAATTATGTGAATGCAGTTAAATTAAGAAAATAATATAGAACATTTCTTTGATTTTGGAATGAGGACTTGGATGAGTACTGGAACTCGGGAACCAGAAATAGTTAGGCAGTCGTGTTTGTTTATTAAGTTAAGGATGATGAGCTGGTTTTGCTCATGGCACCAATTTCGCAAACCCAGCTCATCATTGTTAACAAATAAAGACCAAACACGAATGCCAGACTATTCCTGGTTCCTGAGTTTCATTACAGTCTCCAAGTCATCATTCCATCACCAATTCATGAAACCAGCTCATAATCCTTAACTAATTGAGTCCAAGCACGACTACCTTATTATTCGTGGTTACTGATTTCCAGTACTGTCGCCAAGTCCTCATTCCATCATCAGCTCATGACACCAAATTTAGGAAACCAGCTCATTATCCTTAATAAAATAGTCCAAACACGACTGCCTTACATTTAGTGGTTACTGAGTTCCAGTACTGTCGCCAAGTCCTCATTCCATCACCAGCTCAATGACACCAAGTTTGCAAACCAACTTATCATTATTTACAATATTAGTTCAAAACACTACTGCTCTACGATTATTCCTCATAGACTGAGGTACCAAGCTATTTTCGACGAAATTAACCGAATAAGAACTAGTAGGTAAAGTTATCAGATTGGCACGTGACAAATCCCTTGAAGCCATTATAATACCATGTTATACACTAAAACACGCGTAATTTTATATTTTTTATAATACTTCAATCAACAGCAAAAACTGTTGTAAGAAAATAATAAGAATAAGAAATTACTTTTTGCGTCTGCGAGGTTGCGCGGCCGGCCGAACCTGCGAGTCGAAAAGTGACGTCATCATAAGCATCGCTGCTTAATGATAAATTTACATAGTGTTCCGAAATGGCCGATACGTTTTGGTCATAACATCGGTAATACTGTCACTATTAAAACGAAACAAAAACTTGTATAATGTCCACAAACCTGGCTTTAATACTAAGGGCTTCTTTTTGCAAAATTACGATTCCTTAGCCTTATTCATTGCTTAAGATTTCATCGTCAGGCCCGTGAGGTCGTTGAATTCGACGATGCTAGCAGTTATCCGAGCAAGAAGATGGAATGCTGGCCAAACACTTAAAAAAAAATCTGGCTTTATTTTTTTCTTCATTCAATGATTACTAACGACTGGAAAACGATTCTTCTTTGTAAAATCCTTAATAAACACTTAATAAATTGATTAATCCCAATAAATTTCTGTAGGTATAACTTTGAAAGTTGTATGTAAACGATTCTTCTTTGTAAAATCCTTAATAAACACTTAATAAATTGATTAATCCCAATAAATTTCTGTAGGTATAACTTTGATAGTTGCATGTTTGCTTTTTGAGAAAATCGAACTAGAGTTCCAAAAGTAGTAGGTTTATTTGCTGTCCAGTGTTCATCCTAACAATCTGTTTTCTGCACTACATCCTAACATTCCGGGAATGGCTTCACTGCTTCTCGAGTAGACGGCAGACTCGACCGAATGAGTCGGCACGCTAAAGGCCGGAAGGCACACACGGAACGTTTCGCCGCGGGCACGCGCTGCTGTGTTATGGTGAAAGCACACTTATTGCCAAGCCGTACCGTCCGAACCATCCGAACTGAACGGATCGACCGCGTTGAAAGGATCTGCCGCGGGCGAATCGTTGGCGCGCAAGAGCAGCCAACGATTCGCCCGCGCCGAATCTGATGACCTCATCAGGATTTCTGAACATACCCGAACGATTCCGATGCGGATGGGTTTGCGAGTTTTCATAAGATTTTATATAAAACTATCTACAATCCGATCTGCCTGGTACCGTTCCCCATTAGTATGGCGGCCACGCCGACATGTCACACCGGAAGCGGCTCGCTGGCGGTTGCGGCTCGGTTGCATATCACCTGCCGCGCCGCCCCCGACCCGATTAAGAATATATGTCTGAATGCAGTTCAGAAAATATTATATCTTGCAATATTTAAGGTACTTTCCCTCCGTGTGGCATAGCCGTGAATCACTTTTGTATGGAAGTGAACCAGTCGACCGCTGACTGTCAGAATTTGTGCAGCCATGCCCATCATCCTATGCTATATGTTTTGTTTGCTTCCCTTCATGTAGCGTCAAGGTTTCGCAAGCTGACTGCGACTGTCCGGGTAGGCGCGTCACGTAAGTGTGCGGGTAGATAGATAGATCACTTTGGTGTAGTTAGGGTCTTAATCAATTAGTTAGACTTTGACAATTACTTATTTAGTTTTGACACATATCATCCATTTGGACAGTTACTTAAAGAATTTATGACACTGAACGTATTTAGTGAATTTCGTGCTGTAGGAGCCGTATTTGGGGAACGACCTCAGCTCACCTTACACAGAAGGACCTAGGCGCCGCAAGCGTCCCCAATATCATCAAACGTCTGACAGTAAGTACAGTCATAGACATGGAGTGGAGCGACTGAGTGGTTCATAGGTGCAGAACACCAAGAATATGTTACACAAATAGGTGGATTTGCAGTGTCTTCCTAGTGATCGTCGGCATCAATATTATCAACTTTCGCTTGGAAACATGTTCGTAAACGAAAAGGACTGATCAGTTGATCCTGTTTTCCTCAGGTAGACCCAAAACATATTTTAACTTGCGACCATATGTTTCATCGGCATAATCTTCATTATCATCAGTCATCATAATTATCATCTCAGCCGCCAACTGTTCGTAGTACTCAGTATAGTAGTTAGCTACGTAGTTTGGGTAAGTTGCTAAGTATCGTAATCAACGACGTCTGAGGCGTTGCGTTGCTTTGCCTCCCAAGCAAGAGACCCGGGCTCGAATCTCGGCTGGTGTCTTGGATGTTTATAAACATAAATATAACATAAACATTTATATATACTCATATCCATTACTTCTGAACCGACACTAGGCCGTCGGAACCAGAAACAGACCTGGGTTTCTTTTTCGAACCCGGGAGCTCTCGTATGGTAGGCTGAGCCATAACAGCAGAGCCACAGAGGTCGTCAAATTATATGTGTATGACGTCGCTGTTTCTGGTTCTCACAGCACAGGGTATCCTATTGGGGGGCCAGAAGGAATGTATGTGACTGTATATAAATAAATAAAAAATGTATGTAATCATATTTATCTACACACGTATAATAAACCCTCTTTACTGCGTTCAAAAACCGCACGTTACGATCAGCATTATGTTAAACTACTTGGTAAAAACTCGTTTCGTATCTGGAAAACTACACATTATGGTCATTATGTGTAGTTTTTCTACATATAATAACATTCAAATTTCGAACGCCGACGCCCACCCGCGTGCCGTCCCTAGTTTGTCTGTGAAGTTGGTACTGACATTCAAATTTCGAACGCCGACGCCCGTCTGCGTGAAGTTGGTACTAAAGAACAAGCTAAACAATTGCAGAACCACAATGCCGGTCAAACATGCGGTTCCTAAACACATCAAAGAGAGCTTATGATATGTGTGTAGATAAACTAGTGTATGTAACTGTACATAATTAGACATTATGCAGCAGTCACATAAACTACTATTATATAATCAATATTTATTTATCCTACGAGGGTACATATGTGCCTCTCTGTTAAAGGTTAATGTTTTTGTTTTGTTTTCCTTACTCATCTTGCCTAGTGGCAATTTGAGTAATAATTTAGTTATGTTCTAGGAATTGGATACATAGTGTCATTTGTAGAGATGTAATGTGACCGTCAAATTTTAAGTGACCGAGCAACTTGACCGAGTAAATTGGTCAAATGTTCAATGTGCTCAGGCAAATTGGTCGTTTATTGTCAATGACGTTAAATTGATTTTTCTAGTAAACACTCAGCTCCTTAACTGTAGATGTACATTTTAGGCATAGGTCAAAGTCAAAGTTAAAGTACTTTATTACTGTAGATATTTACATATACTTAGCAAACGTCATTTTTTGCCTCTTCTCTACATTGGACCACTGTGGAAGAAGAAGGGCGTAGAAACTCCCACAGATTGATTTTTAGATCTCTTTTAAAAATAGATTGTGCTTAACTAATACAAATATGAAAAATTTAATTGTTATGATTAATAAGCAGGAATAAATAATTACAAAATTATTAACAGCAAGGTCTGTGTTGAGCCAGATTAACCCCATACAGTCCTGTCATTTAAGTAATCTTGAACATTGTAATATCCCTTTTTCGACAAAGTCGCTTTAACATGCTTGTAAAATTGCTCAAATGGCAATTTCAAAATCTCCAGAGGTATCTTATTGTAGTAGAGAATGCACTGTCCCTTGAAAGAATTGCTAACCTTCGCGAGTCTAAAACGGGGCGCACATAGTCTGTGATTATTTCTTAGGTTAACATTACAGCTATCGCTAAGTTTGGAAAATGTTGAAAGATTCTTGCGTTACATTATATTTTCGAAAATAAATTGACTAGCTACTGTTAGTATGTCAATTTCTTTAAAAAGCTCTCTTAAGGAGTCTGTTCGTTTTAAATTACAAATTGCTCGAATAGCTCTTTTCTGTAAAATAAAAATAGTTTGAATATCCGCTGCTTTCCCCCACAACAAGATACCATAGGACATCACACTATGAAAGTAAATAAAATATACTAGCCTAGATGTAGCCACATCCGTGCTTTGTCTGATGTTCCTAACGGTGTTTTGCAGTGCTACGAATATACAGTGTGAGTCTTTATAAAGTGCACATATCAAAACCAGGGAAACTACACACAATTTCATCGACGGATAAATTGTCAAAAAAAATAAAAAAAAAATATACAATTTTTTATGAATATTTGAAAATTTTAAGTTGCAGCTGCCAACCCTATTTAAATAAATTATTATAACTTTTAAACTAATTGTCCTATTAAAATGGAATAAATTTTGAAATGATTGTTAATAATAGGCCGTGCCAAAAAAGTAATAATTTCAACAAAAATAAATGCCATAAAATTAGATTAAAAAGGTATTTGCTGAAAATCTGGTATTTTTTTCATCATTTTTACAGTAATTTTAAAATTTCTCGAAAAATCGCCACCTTTATCTTACTTTTTTTTTATTTTAAGTTATTCTACATCGTATTAGCTTTCTAATGGTAAAAAAATGCAAGTTTATTACTCAAATGCAACAATTTCTATGAGTGTTTAAAAAAGCCCTTGTTTGGCGCATCGTTTCGCTACGCACCCACCATTGTTTATCACGCAGGTAGAAACCTGTTTTTTTTGGGTGAATCATTGTAGAGGCGAGCGGGCTGTAGGTGCGGGGGGTGTGGGGAGGCGTGTCCCGTCGTCCCGTCGTCGTCGTCGTCGTCGGCATGGTTTCTAGCAGTCCTATAAATAGTGAAGCGGAACTCGAAGAAAGAGTATAGTGACAGTGCTAGTGTTAGTGCGGATAGTGCTAGTGCTAGCGTCAGTGAACGCCATGTTGATGATGATACGAGCAGCCCGCCGCTGGGGGCCACCCCGCGCCGTAGTCGCCTCACATCATCAATATCCCTCGACCGCCTGCTCCCCGTCTCAACGTCGACGGAATATGGGTCCCCTTTGGTGCGTCGTCCGGTTTCGCCGAGAGCGGAGCTTGAGTTGGACGGATTATATCTAATCCGGGCCGCTCAAGCCAAACTGTTTTCGCCGGGACTACTACGCGCCATGGAGGCCTACATCGCCGATAGCCGCGCTGCCCTGGAGGGTACGCCCCAGGCATCCGGGTCCGCCCCCGCCCACGAACCGACCGCCGCGAGTGAAAGAGACAGTGAGAGCGCTTCAACACTGGAAAGGAAAGGTACGAGTGTTTTACATACTAAGTGCTCTCCCACAGTGTCGTTTGCCGCGGCGGCCGCGACCGCAATTCCCGTGTCTGGGGCACCGCGCCCCAGCACCGCGTCCCCCCCCCGTTCAGTGAGGCACCCGGTGCCGCCAACCGCGCGTCCGCCCGCCCCGTCGGCGACCACGTCGCGAGTGCCCGCCCGCCCCACGCGCTCCGCCGCAGCGCCCGCGATAGTGCCCGCCCGCCCTACGCGCCCCGCCGCCGCGCCCGCGAACCCACCCACCGCCGCGACTGTGCCCGCCCGCCCTACGCGCCCCGCCGCTGTGCCTGCGAACCCGCACGCCGCCGCACCCGCGATAGGGCCCGCCCGCCCAATGCCGCCCGCCCGCCCAACGCCGCCAGCCACTGCCGCCACTCAAGCAGCAGCCGCGATCGCCACCACCACCGCCGCCCCATCGGGAGGCGCTGCGCCACAGCAGCCCCGCCAGCCGCGCTATCCGCCCCTTATTGTGGAGGTCCTGCCCAACTGGGCCGACCACTTCAGGGCGATAGCCAGCGAGCTCGGCCGGGCTCCCAGCGCGCGCGCCTACCAAAAGGGTGTGCGCTTCACCCCAACGGCCGAAGACGAGTACCGGCTTGTGCAGCGTTACCTGTGCAGGCTGGAGAAGGACCAGGGTGTGAGATGGTTCTCATACTCGTTGCCGGCCGACAAGACCCAGAAGGTGGCGATCCGCGGGCTGCCCTCTAACACCGCGCCGGAGGAGATAGTCGCGGCGCTTGCAGAACTCGGTGTGGAGGCCGAGTACTGTAAGCAGATCCGGGCGCGCAAAGGACGACCCGGCTGCATCTTCTTCGCCAACCTGAAGAAGAACCCAGACCGTGCCCCCGGCGCTGTGTATGAGATCACGGAGCTCTTGTACATGCCGGGGGTGAAGATTGAGGCCTGGCGCTCGAAACAGGGCCCGGCCCAGTGCCACAGGTGCCAGCAATTCCGGCACTCGTCGCATATGTGCCACCGCCCCCTAGCGTGCGTACGTTGCGGCGGTCCCCACTCGGCGCGGGAATGCCCCCGCCCGAAAGACCAGCCGCCGACGTGCGCCAACTGCGGTGGCCCGCACACGGCAAATAATGCGACGTGCCCCGTGTTCCGCCAGGAGGCGCGAAACAAGAAGGCCGGCACTGTGGCGCTCACCAACGCGCCCGGGCCCAAGAAGGTGCAGCCTCCCCCTCTGCCTCGTCCCGACCTGCAGGAACCAACGGCGCCCGCCTCGCTTATGGCGCAGGCGAACGACGGAGCCCCCAGGCAGAAGACGAAGCGGGGGGGGAAGAAGAAGAAGAAGGCGACGGCTCCACCTGCCGCCGGCGCCGCGGCGGCTACTCTCGCCGCCAGCGAGACTGCGGCCGCCGCTGGCGCCGCCACTCCGGCTGCGGCGATAGGGCAGCAGGACTTAGGGCACCTCACAGCCCTGCTCGCCCTCCTCAGCGACCCCACTGCCATGGGCAGACTCACCGCTCTGCTCCGCAATGCATGAGCCGCTCAGGGTCGTCCACTGGAACGCGCAGTCGCTGACAGGGAAGAAGCGGCTGCTCCACGTGTTCCTGAGGGACTACCGCGTCGACGTGATGCTCATCAGCGAGACACACCTAGCCGGAAGCGACAAGCTGTCGCTGCCCGGCTACTTCGTCTACCGCAAGGACGAGAAGACCTCCAGCGGCCGAACCTTTCGAGGCTTGGCAGTCATCGTCGGCAGGAAGATCGTCCACCAGCTCGTCGACGCCCAGGAGTATTCATCCCTGTATGCTTTGGGCGTCGACCTCCAGGTCGCCGGCGAGGTGCTGCGACTCTACGCCGCCTACAAGCCCCCCAGTACACCAATCCGCACCGCCGAGCTACGGGGGCTGCTACAGTCGCCGCACCCGACACTTGTCGCCGGCGACCTCAACGCCAAGCACACCGCCTGGAACTCTACCAGGGTGTGCCCAGCTGGACGCGCCATCCATGCCGACTCCGTGAGCCACAACTACGACGTCATCGGTCCCGACGAGCCCACCCACTTCGACACGCGGGCCGGATGGGACATCATCGACGTCGTGGTCGTCAGAGGTCTCCGGACACCGCCGAGCCAGGAGGTTCTCCCTGACCTCCCTTCGGACCACAGGCCTGTTCTTCTCGTCCTGGCGGACCTGCCCACCCGGGTATCTCCGCCAGCATCACGTCGCCGCTACCAGTGGGGCGCCTTCACCGCCGCCCTAGACCAACCCTCCACCAGTTGCCCCGTCAACCAGCCGGAAGACGTTGACCGCCTGGCATCGCTGCTAACTACCCAGATCCGAGACGCGCTCGACCTATCATCGCACACCGTAGCTCGCGGGGGGAAGCCCAATCCTCTTCCTGCTGAGCTACGCGCACTCATCTGCGATAAGCGCGCTCTCCGGAAGCAGTGGCAGCAAACCCGCTGCCCCACGATGAAGACCAGGCTCAACGCCATGACGGCAGAGCTGAAGCGCCAACTTGATCGCCACGCTGAAGAATCTTGGGAACGCCACGTCGAGTCCATAGGCGACCACGTCCCCTCCGTGCATCGCCTGTGCCGGGCTTTGTCGACCACTCCTGCTCCTGTTCGACCAATCCTGGGCAGCGACGGCCTACCAAGATTCCGAGCCCAAGACCGTGCGGAGATCTTCGCCGAATGCCTCGAGAAACAATTCAAGCCGAACCCAACGGATGATGTGGAGCACGTAGCAACAGTCGAGAGACACCTGCGAGAGTACTTCGCCACGCCGATAGCTCCCGAAGAGGACCCCATCGTCGTCACGCCCGGCCAGATTGTGCGTGCATTCCGACGTACCAAGCCCAGGAAAGCCCCGGGCGCAGACCGAATACCCAACACGGCGCTGTTACATTTGCCGCCACGCACTGTGGCGGCCGTTGCGCGCCTGTTTAACGGTATCTTGCGCACGGGTCACTTTCCAACCCAATGGAAGGAGGGCTTGGTTATCATGTTGCCCAAGCCGGGCAAGGACACCAAGCTGCCTGAGAGCTATCGGCCGATCACCCTACTGAGCACCATCTCAAAGGTGTTTGAGAAGCTCCTGTTAGCGAAGTTACTGCCCCACATCCAGCCGCGCCCGGAACAGTTCGGCTTCAGGCCCGAGCATTCTACGACGCTTCAGCTCACCAGAGTACTGAATGACATGACGGTTTGTTTGAACAAAAAAGAATACACTGTCGCAGTACTTCTGGATATGGAGAAGGCGTTCGACAGAGTATGGCACGAGGGGTTGCTGTACAAGCTGTCGACGTCCCCTGCCCCAAGAAGAACGGTCAAGACAATCGCCTCTTTCCTGAAGAATCGCCGCTTCCGAGTGATGGTGGAAGACGCCGTCTCCGAGGAACATCCCGTCGCAGCCGGCGTCCCCCAGGGCTCCTGCCTGTCTCCCGCCTGCTACGCCCGATACACGGACGACATCCCCGTCGGGCCGGGTGCCCAGCTGGCACTCTTCGCAGACGACGCAGCCTACTACGCGTCGTCGTTCCAGGCTCCGCACGCTGCCATCAAACTGCAGCGCACCCTGGACATCTTGCCCGACTGGCTCGCCTAGTGGCGACTGTCCGTCAATGTTGGGAAAACGCAGGCGCTCATCACAGGCCAGAGTCTCCTTCCACCATCGCTCCAGCTCCAAGGACAGCAAATCGAGTGGTCTTCGCAGGTGAAGTACCTGGGAGTGACCATTGATCGCCGGCTCACCATGAAGCAACACGTTGACAACGTCGTCAGCCAGGTCAAGGTGGCACGCGCCAAGCTGCGTCCATTTTTCGACTCCAGCCTCCCTCTGAGGGCGAAGCTCGGGATCTACAAGACCTACGTGAGATCCCGCCTCACCTACGCGGCTCCGGCTTGGTACGCCCTGTGCTCGGAGACGAACAAACGGAGACTCCGAGCCCAAGAGAACCTCTCTCTGCGTACCATCGTTGGCGCCCCCCGCTACGTGAGGAACGCGACAATCCAGAGGGACCTAAGATGGGAAACCGTGGACCAGTTTGTCCAGAGGCTGGCGAAGGGCATGTTCGCGCGTGCGGATGCTTCACATCTTCCGCACATCGCCGAACTGGCGCCGCACCACGCGCGCCCGCCCGACCGCCGCCGCCTGCCACGCGACCTGGTTGCCTAGCCGGCGATCACCCACTGCACACCAGCGCCACATCAAGACCACCGCCCGCAGGGGCCATCCGATGACCTGTCCACAGGAGTGGACAGAGGCGATTCTTCGGGAAGAGGTCCGTCGACCTGACCCCGACTCCCCACGCCCCAGAAAGGGTGCGTGAGAAGATTATCAAGAAGAAGAAAGAGTTTTGCGTGTAGCAGACGAAATTAGAAACGATCCCGAAATGATACGTAGAGCAACGGAGCAAATTTTGCTTCGCGCTCATCTAATTGCTTACCTCGATGTTCGCGCTACAATTTGTTTGCAACAACGGGGTCTTCATTTTGAACATTTGCTTGATTAAGCTATTTGTTTTTAATTTGTTTTAATAAATAAATGATTTATGTAGATAAATTCTAATTGTTTTATTCCTAAAAATGTAGTTCTCTCTACCTGCTACGGCTCTTAACTGAGATAAGTGCTTTTTTAAAACGCTAATTAAAAAAGTTGTATCTGAGTAATAAACGTGCATTTTTTACCATTAGAAAGCTAATACGATGTAGAATAACTTAAAATAAAAAAGGAAGATAAAGATGACGATTTTTCGAGAAATTTTAAAATTACTGTAAAAATGATGAAAAAAATACTAGATTTTCATCAAATACCTTTTTATTCTAATTTTATGTCGTTTATTTTTGTTGAAATTATTATTTTTTTGGAACGGCCTATTATTAAAAATAATTTCAAAATTTATTCCATTTTAATAGGACAATTAGTTTAAAAGTTATAATAATTGATTTAAATAGGGTTAGCAGCTGCAACTTAAAATTTTCAAATATTCATAAAAAATTGTATTTTTTTTTTGACAATTTATCCGTAGTATATAATTTATTCTAACGTCTCAATCTCTTCGATTGACCTTGAAGAAACATAATTTCGATTTCGGCACTCTTGAAAATGTTAATTTGCCTATTTATATCAATAAACTCACCGTTGGTAGGCAAACAAATATATTGAAACAAAAAATTTAATAAAGTAGCTGAACAGATTTTACATACAAAAGGTTTTTTTTTGTGGCCATTAAGTGTCCTACTGGGCAAAGGCCTCCCCATGTTACAACCACAAATTCCTATCTTGGGCTACGTCTGTCCACACATAGCCCAAGATAGGAATTTGTGAAATCTGGCAGAAAAATATCGAGGTCTTCCCGCCATCTCCGCCGCCGTCTGTCTTGTGGCACCCAGTCAGTGACGATGTTCGCCCATCTGTCTGGTTCATGCGACAGACATGGCCGGCCCAGTTCCATTTCACCATGGCGGTCTGCACACAGGTAGGTCTTCGTCGGCAATGCCAGTCAAGTTATATACATTATATATATATATATATATAGTTATAGAAAGGGTTATTACAACTTTCTACGTAGAGTTATGAGTACTTTTATATTATAGTAACTATGAGTATTGTTTAGTACATTATGAAACAAGGGAGCAAAGTTGATCATAAACTCATAACATACGAGGTTGGTTTACCAGCTCGTCCCGCAGCGATTGCTCACAAGTCTCATACGACGTTTTTCAACACACTTGTGAGGAAGAGAAAAAAACAGATAGGTAAAAAATAAGTATCTACTCGACATTTTCACAATAAAAACAATGAATGATTCGTTTTATTTGTTGAAAACTGGATGAAAATGGCGCGCACTTTTTCTTTGTTTTGCAAAAGCCAAATGCAAAAGCCAAACAAACAGCCAAATATTAAATATATCTTAGTAAATGAAATACATCTCAGTTTTCTTAGTTTGCTTGTCATTTGATGAAAATAAATGTTTAGTCATCAAATTTTGCTAAAAACATGTATTAATTAATTAATAATTGAAGCAATTAATGTAATATTTTTCCAGCATAAAAACTCTTTGCTGTCATTACTTGTCCATAGTTGATATATAAAAACTCTTTGCTGTCATTACTTATCCATAGTTGATACATTTTAACTTTATCTATAACCACACGAGTACGGTAATGTTTATTACCGCACGCTTGTAAAATAGCATTATGATTCTAAAACCAACGTCATACGGGTCACTTTACGAGCAAATGTGTTGAAAAATAATTTACAAGTAATTTTTATGAGAAAGCGGTTGACACTAAATAAAAAGTTGTAAGTTGTAACCTTTTCTATGCAAGATCTGTGCAGCTACTTTTTGTTTCAAATTTCTTTTCCTTATCTCAACGGTTACTGATATAAATGGGAAAACGTTTTGGTTTTTGCTAGCCATGTCCGAATGCGAACTAACCATAAAAATCACTTTAGTTATGTTTGTAACCTGTGGAATCGGCAACTGTCACCTTTAATGTGAAACTATTACGCTTATACTGCGGCGTTAATATTGACCAAATTGATAGTATTTGACCATTGTGCTCGAGCATTTATAGGTATTTGACGGTCACCCATAACATTCGACGGTCAATTTACATTACTAGTCATATGCCTTTCATTAGCAATATTGTAGAAGAAATCTCGCAAAATGATTTATTGTAATGATCACGTAACAAATTATCTATTTGCAGAACCAGGAAAGGTCGACGAGCTGATCAGAGAAGCAAAGAAAGCCAGAGCGGAGGGGAAAAAGTTCAAATTTGACTACCGGAAGATACTTCCAGACTATGATAACCCCTTCCAAAGAAAGAGATTTGGAAATAGGGAAGGGAAAGAGTCAGGGCCCGACGAATTTCCTACAGGAAAGGAGACAAAAGATAGTTCACACAAATATGACCAGGATAGGATGAAGGATAAAGAGAAAAAGAAGTCCGAAAGACATGAAAGCAGATTTCACTACGAATACAAAAGAGACGACAGACAAAAACAGAAGAAAGATGACAGAAGCACCGATAAATCCAAGGAAAGAGAAAAAAATCGAAGCAAAGACGAGAAGACGACTAAAGAAAAAGAACCTGCAAAGGCACAACTGTGCGTCGAGGAAAAGAAAGCAGCGAAACCGGAAAAAGAAATCAAAGAAACAGCGGTCAATCTCAACGATTACCTGGTTTGTGACTCCTGGTCCTTGGAGAACGAGGACAAAAGCGCAAGCCCCAAAGTCGACGAGCTCACAATAAAAAAAGTTGCAGCGGCCAAAGAGGAGATAGAAAAACAATTTAATGACCCCATGGATCAGTTCAGAGAAAGCCTCATCAGAATGAAGCAGGCTGAAATACAAAAACCATCAGTCAAAGTCAAAACAGAACCGGACCAAAAGATCGAGAAGCTACAACCAGTAATAGACTCGATCACCTATGAAATTGACGCCGACGACGAAGTCCTCGATATGTTCGACGAGGGAATCGACATCAAGCATTTCACGAAAAACGCTAAGATAAAAGACGAAGAAGTCGACTCACAAGATTCACAGGACAATAAAGACGCCTCGTTTGGCATGACCGAAGAATTTCTTGAGTCTGTTATCAATGAAATCAAACAAGAGAACATGTCTGAGGACGAACTATCCCAGGAAAAGGGTTTGGTGGAATACGATATGTCGCCCGACAAAGTTGAGTCAAATATCGAGTACGGCACTCCAGAGGAAACTAAAAGGGAACCAAAATCTCCATCAGTGACACCAGAAATAAAGCTAGCGTCCAGCCAGCGAAGCGATTACTCAGAAAGTGGCTTCAAATCAACAGAGACTTACAAGTCTTCAGAAAGTGGCTATAAGTCGACAGAAACATACAAATCTTCAGAGAGTGGTTACAAGTCGACGGAGAGCTTAGCTAATAAGTCGACCTCATCTGTGGATAATTACACCTTGAGTGACGTGGATAAGGATTTGGACGAGGCTCTCATGTCGAGGATGTCCCGGGCTACCGTGGAGTCTCTGGAGACTTGGAGCTTCGTGTTGAAGATATGCCAACCTCTGCTGTTCAGACATGACAGGAATAAATGCTATCGGTGAGTTTTATTTACTTTTTTTGTTCTTTATTGTAGTTGCCACAACCATCATAAGGTTTTATTGGGCTCGGGGACTAAATTAATTTATGCCTTGGTTGGTATAACAATAAATGAAACTGATATTATTTTTATTACAACACTCTATTCAGAATAACTGTTTCTTCAATACCATCTGAATTCAACCTATCATCATACCTTACTTTAGGACTTTTACCCTTAAAATATTCACCTACATCATGTAACGTCCTGTCCTTAGTTTCGGGCAGATCGTAGTACATCCACGCCATAGCCACTAACATAAACGTTGAGTACAAAAAGAACATTCCATGTAAGTCTAACAAATCCATCAATATAGGTGTTACCTTCATTGTTACGCCCATTAACATACTAGAAATGATAGAAGAAACCATACTACCTATAGCTCTGAACTCTAAAGGAAACAATTCACCCATTAATATAAAACAAATAATACATGTTGAAGCGTCCATTATGATAAAGTACAATATGAATAAAGAATGCGATGTCCACATTATGCCCTCATTCTCGTAATAATGTTTTCTTATAAACATTAACAAACAAGATAATTGTAGGACAAAATTACCGAAAACGCCACAGTGTAACAACAACGTCCGTCTTGCAAAGTGATTCACGAGGAAACTACCGGCATAAGAGCCTATAATACCAATTACATCGATTAAAATTGTAAAGATAAAACCGTTTGAAGTACTTCCTGTCATCCTTTCAGCCAATTGTTTCGAGTAGGATGGAAAAAACATCCTGCCGCCGGCTTGCGGTATTATCATAGCACAAAAAAGCAACAACACAGGCCGCCAAAGCAACTTTGATGCAAACATCCTGCCACATTTTGAAAAACTCCATTTATCTTCACCGTATTCCATATCCCTCCTTGCACCTTCTATGATTTTTTTTATTTCTCTTTCCGATTGCTCATCCCGTCCTCGGAGGGCGTAAAAGACGGATTCTGATTCGTCGAACCGCCCTTTAGAGGCTAGCCAATCGGGTGTGTCAGGCCAAAAGAAACTGATGGCCAACGATAGAATACACGGAACTGTTCCAACTAACGACAATGTCCTCCAATGCAAGAAATACCCTGAAGCATGTATCAGTAGTACGCCAACAGACGAAGCAATCAGTTTAAACGTTAAAAGTGTACCTCTTAGCGAAGGGCTCGACAATTCTCCTATGCATATGGAGTTGAAATAAACACAGCTGATACTAATGCCTTGTAGGGCTCTTCCAAGGATCAGAGTTGCGTATGATCCTGCAAAAGCGGTGGTGATCCATCCAGTGAGGATTACAGTAGTGAGGATGATGTGTGTGATCTTCCTTCCGTAGATGTCCATTAATGGGCTCACTACATGCACGGTGACGTAACCGGAGATCCCGATTACGGAGGCTGGAAAAGAAAATTCGAACAACATGATCGTTAACGGACATTAGATGACTCTGAGTATAGCAGCTAGATGTTGATTGTACTAATTGTACAATAGAAAACGTCATTTATAAATGATATACCTCGGCTTCTGGTTTCTTTTCCCCACGACAGGAGCTGGGCCATGGCTCGCACAATAGTAATTTGTGTCACAAGGGAGCAAAATTATGTATTTACGGCGAGGGCGGTACATTGAATCCAGAGTGATAAGGTAGGATCCTGAGCGTAACGAAGGATTCAAGCGTTAACGCCCATTACGAAAATATTTTTTCTCCTGAGTGACAAATACAACTTTTCACACCGACTATGAGGAAAATTTAAATAAAATGCTCTACAAATAATGAAATAACTATACTTTCACTTCTTTTACAGTAATCTAACAACGAAAACATTTTTTTTTATAATGGCGGATTGTGAAGCATTAGGGAAAGGTCACCACAGATAAAATATTCCTGTGCTACTTTTACCATTTTTTTTTATCGAATCTAATATTACAATGGATATCAATATTCATTACATCACAATAACAGTCATCGATAGATTTGATTTCATTTAAACATACGATTTATTGTGTTTTTTTTTAAATATTACGAAAAATTCATAAATTTTTAAATAAGTTGTTAACCTCTCCTTTCCCGGGAGTTCGAGACGTCAAAAACGACAAATACCGGAGTGTTTTTGAGCGTGCGGGCTGCGCGGCACTTGACTAATATATCAAGTGATTCTGTTGGAATGGTAACACTTAGAATTATGGGAGTTGTATATCTGAGTAGCTAATGAAACCCTCTTTTACACAATGTGTAGAAAATGTCACTGTGACCTTAGTTTATTTTTGTACTGGCATGAGAAACACAGACTTCTATGAAAATGCTCCCTCTCGACACAAATCTAGCCGACATCAGAAAATTATCAACAACATGTACATGTTGTTTGATACCTACGTAATCTACACAAAATAACCTTTTCAAAACAATAAAAACATTAGGGTGTTCTTATAGAAACTTTCGAATATTTCAGCGTTTCAAATTTTCATAAAATACGGAAAGTAAACTGACGCATCGCGCGAATTATGCAAATCTTGTGAAATTATTTGTGAAGAGACTAGACTACCTAGCGTTATATTTCTTAGTTCCTAGGATAGGTAATTTATTCAATAAGAGGAAAACAAGTGGTATTTGCCACTAAATCATAAATGATAAGTGTGAGGACGCCATATCTCGCAAGGAAAGTATAAAATAGGTAGAAATCAACACTTTGTACTATTATTCAATTTATAGGCAATAGGTGATACTTATCATTCTAGAATTAGTGGTTCTAAGTAGAAGACAAACTAGGCTTTCTAACAGTGTATCGTACTATGTACCTTTTCATACAAAAATAATTCAAAATCATGCATGTTATTTCGTGTCACGGTGTGTTGTTTCTGGGCTTTCTCAAGGTCTCGGCAGGTGTACGATATGCGTTTATACAGAGTGTGCAAAGATGGAACGAAGAAAATGTTTCGCCGTGATTTGATTCTAGGTAAAATAGCTAAACTGGTGTTTCGTTCGTGTAGGTATGGTGTAAGTTTGAGTTAACTAGTATTTAGTTGTTATGTGTATATGAAGTGTTTCCACGCGGCTCCGTTCACGCGCAAGTACAGATACCTACTGTTCTTACAAAGTGTAATATTGTGTAATATTGTGTTAACTAGTGTTATGCGAGATCAGATATGTACTTTTGACAATTTAGTGTAAGATTACACAAATTTGTAAAAAATAAACAATTATTTGAAATGTGTAATTAGTAATTAGCTACCACCTACCTAATGTGTAATTGTGTAATTAGGTTTTGGAAAAATAAAAAAGAACAAAAATTTATATAGTTATATATTCACATTCTTTATTGCCCTGTGCATAAAAATGTACTTAAAAGAAATTTTATAACAACAGGCGAGCTTATCTCTAAAAAGATATTTCTTCCAGCAAAATTTATATAGTTATATATTCATATTCTTTATTGCCCTGTGCATAAAAATGTACTTAAAAGAAATTTTATAACAACAGGCGAGCTTATCTCTAAAAAGATATTTCTTCCAGCAAACCTCCGGATGTTTCTCTAACAATATTTAATGCAGTGGTTGTTGTTGCGGTGGACACGGAGGCCGCCGTGGCTGTGGCAGCCGTGCCCAACTGTTATGAAAAAAAAAACACACGATTTTAGCAACAAATGAAACAACAGAGGGGGATTGTAAAGTTTTTTTAATTAAAAGTACTGGATCAAAATACGTACCAGCTCACTCCCACTGCGTTGCTGGAGGTTGCTGGCTGCCGGCTCCTCCCCGCTTCCCGACGTCGGCGGCCGCTGCCAGCTGCTGCCAGCTGCTGATGACTGTGAAAATAGAAAAATACATTATTGATAATGGTATGGTACTAGAAAGCATGGAAGGATAGCTGGAATAGAAGAGTACGTGCAGGAGAAATGCACAAAGGCCCCGCTCAAATGGGCCAGCTGCAGGCAGGCCACACCCTGTTGGAGGAGAAGAATGGTATGATACCACCGGTGATCTATCTGCTTGCTAATCAGAATACCTACCACCATTTCTTCAGCCAGCGAGCGCCGGCAGCGCCTTGATGTCGACGGCTGCGGGGAGGAGTCGCCCTCGCTCCCGCTCCGGCCCAGAGAAGCTGGTTGCTTCACCATCTATAACATAAATAAAATAGGCAAATTAAATATAAACAAAATACCAGACTGGCAGTCAGTGACATTTGCAGTATAATTATTTGTGTCCTTTTAGTATAAAACTTCACATTTCCCAGGTAAATATTTAATTATACTTGGTAAAACTATATTCAGACCGTTTAGGCTGCTGAATGGAACAAATTAATGGATATGTATATATATAAATATAAAAGGAAACGAAGCAAAAACGATGCGAGTGAAATTTCAATTATTTACCTTCATCCGACCGGAGCGGGAGCGCACATACACCAGCTTCTCATCAAGCTGGGCATGGTAGTCATGATCCATTCTGAAAAAAGTAGCTAAGGCATTAGGATCAAAACGTACACTCTGTGCACTTTTACAAATTTGTGTAATTTTGCATTTTTTTGTCATTTTACACTAAATTGTCAAAAGTACATATCTGAACTTGCAGGCAAACGAATCCGCCTAAAAAGACAAGTTAACACAATATGACACAAATTTGTTATTTTTTTATTTTATTTTTATTTTTATTTTTTTTATTTTGATATTTCCACTTGGGCATCGTGTAGGGTGTCTTACGAGCATAATTTTATGTCATATGCATGTTTTCCCTAGGACCAATATTTATAGAGATATCGATATTACAAACATAATATGACGTATATCTCGAAATCGGTGAGGTGCACGAGGAAAATGTTTATAACCAAAAGTGATAGCAAAAAGCAGCACTACACGATTCCGAAGCAAAAAATAACAGTCAAAAAAAATATTTTTTAACACAATTTTTCTAAGTCGCTGGATGCTGGATTTTTCCATTGATAAAAAAAAGGGGCTTCCGCCCCCTTATCGACACTGAACTCCAATCATAAAGCCGCGGAACCTTTGATATGGAAACCCCAATCATCACATCACCCCGAAACCTATGATATGGAGTTTCACCGAATATGACTGAAAACACCCGCACCCTGTAGTGAGATTCTGTCTGTGTGTGAGTAAAATGGCGTCGCGGAATGCTTATGTGTGCGGGTGAAGCATGTGAATTGGATGCCTGATCACGTTTCTGACGGAAAATCAGCAAATTGGTACATTATTTTGATAAAGAAACCTATAAAAATGGATTCCTTATAAGATTTCCAATAAGATATGTGTATTTTTTATTGAAATCTAACTGTATTTCTCATTGGAATTACAAATAGCATTGGGGGGAATCCGTCTGGTTGCATGACGTATCATGTAAATTTGCCGATTTTCTGGACATCTTGATGAATTTTACTATGATTTGTGGTTTGTTTATCGCAAATAGAGTTGTAAATATGAATAAAACAAATACTTACCTCAATTCACCAAAAAAACTACACTTTTCTCCCAATAAAATTTCACCACCAAATACGTTGGGAGCGTCCGGAAGAAAGTGATTTTCAAAACGCGGTTGAATTATTTTTTTCTACGGAAAAGCATAAACTAGCACACAGACCATAAAGTTTGTCTAATTGGGTGTCCACACATGATCGAACCGTAAAAATTGGTCCAACCGTTGGATAAAAAATACCGGTTTCAAAAATATTAGTCATCCCGCTGCTTATGCTGACAGCGGTACAGGGAGTGACCGGGGCCGCGCTGCTTATGCTGACGGCGGAAAAGGAGAGGTTAAAGTTGAAACTTGAAACATGTTCGTTTTTAATCGATTACGATGAAATTACAATCGATTATTTTATTAAGATCTGTGTTCCATTGGTATATTGCGTAAATGCTACATACCAATGAATAAATTAAAAAAGCAGCTAAAACAAAAAAGTAGCATTTTGCTCCCCCTCTTCATGGAGCAAAACTTACTTTTCCGAATGAAAGGTGGTACTTCTTCACCAAAAGTATACTGTATCGTTTTGGCTGAGGAACATAATGTTAACATCGACTACATAACCCTCCTTCGCCGTAGTCTGTGAAATAGATTATGACCCAGACACGATCGTTTATTTTATATCCCCATAAAGTCGAGATTCCAATGGGATGCATGAAGATTTACTTGATGATAATGTAAATATATCTGTTGCGTTTGCGTGTATGTAGTTACCTATCCAGTGTGCAGACTCTTCGTCGATTCGGATATCACTGCGCTTTTCTTTCAGCAGCGCTGGTATGAGGATGCCTGGGTACGCCAGCATTGCGCCTAGACACATCAGGTGAAGCAGCGAGGCTGTTGAGAATATTACCTAAAGTTAAAAAAATACATTATTAGTATAAAATGGTGAGGAAACCATGAGATGTCTATATATAGTTGGCTCCATACTCCACACGTGGCGATAGTTTAGCCCCCTGTCACGCAAAATGGAGTATAGAATAACTATAGCTAATTAGACACCCAGTAAGACAAATCCCCGACACTATAATTCGCACAATACACATATAGCCTTGTTGATTTTTTAAATATAATTTTTCACCTGTTTTGTTTTCGGAGACACCATTATATTTTTTTAGTTTGTAGGTAATGCTCTTAAAAGCACCTTGAAACAAGTGAAGCACACGACAGGTGCTCAATATTTAATTAGTCATCGTTCTATAGGCTTTAGCTAGGCATATAGGGTGATGGTAGTGTTTACCCTTCGGTTCTGCTCCAAAAACGTTTTGCATAAGTTAGAGATTCCACAGTTGTCTAGACAATAATTGTCAGTGCAATGTTAAATGCAGACAACTCTTGTCCGGTTGACATAGGTTTTATTTTTAGACTCATTTTAACAAATGTGACGCCTCGGAAATCGGTACCATTCTGTATCTAAGTCATTAAACAGAAATTACATGACATCGTAGGTTTGTTGTCATTACTGTCACGATTTTTGTCATGGAATCTGACATGAATCGCTGATAAAGCCTTAGATACGGGCTGTACAATTAGGTTTCAACTAAAGGCAAATGAATGAAAAAAAAACGATCAACAAACAGTTTAACTTCAACAAATATTTTCAAGTTAAACTGTTAGGTATGACGTTCCTATTCCCGTCTAACAAGTTCGTCACCAGTTGGCGGTTACAACAATTAATACGAGACTATTGGCTAAAAAATTGCCAAAATGAGTGCAATTATTTCATCTATCGGGTTTAAGTAGGTTATAGAGGGAAGTAAAAATTTAAAACCCTCCCCTCCCGTACGGGGTGTGCCTCAACCCCCCGCGGCTACGAAAGTGTCCCGATGCGCAATGTTGTTCAGTTTTAACGAGAAGTGTTTAACAACTAAATCCTTTACAACAAACAATTTACTATATAGCTTTAATAAAAAAAAAATGACGCTAAACCACGTGAAAACGTAGCGCTAAACCACGTTTTTTCATTTTTTCCCGATTCCGTCCCTCTCACACTGCGGGTGTTTCCGCCTGGAGTAACGGGGATCTTTGCACGGACGAGGTAGCGCCTTAAGCCGCTATATAGCTGACTTTCTTTGATACTCGCAAGGGTATCAAAATCAATAGGTTGCTTCCCTTAACAGAAAAATTGTTTAAAATAAACTGCGCTATTTTATTGAAAAGTTTTTTAAAGAGATTTTGCGAATACATAATATCTACATTTTGTACGCAGTTCCACAATAAAATTAGTTAGGATTTACAGGAAAAAATAAAACAATTTAGAGGTGTTTTCGTAATTAAATTCTATCGAGAAAATTTCATCCAATCGCGTTTACCTTTTGTGAAAATCTTAATCAAATACTCAATAAACGTTAACCCAAAAATTAAATCTGTAGATGACTTCATGGATTCGACATAAACCCCATTTTTTTCGTGTTACCTGAGTTAATAATAATAACTTGGACACTATTTACACACATTGATCTAGCCCCAAACTAGGATTCCCTGTGTCTTGGGTACTAGACAACGATACACATACTCAAATAGATCAATATTATACTTAGATAGATAAACAACAATGACTAGGGTACAAACATCCGTTCTCATCAAACAAATATTTGCCCCCACCGGGACTCGAACCCCGGACCCTTGGCTTCGTAGGCAGGGTCACTGCCGACTCGGCCATTCGGGTCGTCAAGTTGACCTAGGAATTAAATTTTTTCATAGCTTAGGGACTACAGTCAGTTCTTTTTGTAACCGTTAAGTTTCCCACTGCTCGGTAAAGGGGAAGCCTTGTGTTGCAACCACAGTTCTCTATCCTGGGCCGCGTCCATCCACCCTGGCAGAAACTTATCGAGGTCGTCCCGCCATCTCAGCCTCGGCCTGCCCCTACGCCGGCCTCCGTCTTGTGGCACCCAGTCAGTGACGATGTTCGCCCATCTCTCTGGGTGCATGCGACAGACATGCCCGGCCCAGTTCCATTTAAGCTTGGCAGTCTGCACACCTATGTCAGCAATGCCAGTCATGGAGCGCAGTGCCTTGTTTCTGAAGTTATCCGTCCCTCGAACATTTAAAATGCTGCGCTCCATGGCTCCGTGGTTAACCGATTAATGTGATAAATGTTGCTGTATTAATTATTTTATCTACACACGTATCATAAACCCTCTTTACTGCGTACAAAAACCGCACGTTACGATCAGCATAATGTTAAACTACTTGGTAAAAACTCATTTCTTATCTGAAAAATTACACATTATGACCATAATGTGTATTTTTTCTACATATTATGATATTCAAATTTCGAACGCCGACGCCCGCCTGCTTGCCTCCCCTAGTTTGTCTGTGAAGTTGGTACTGACATTCAAATTTCGAACGCCGCCGACGCCCGCCTGCGTGAAGTTGGTACTACAGAATAAGCTAAATAACTGCAGAGCCACAATGCCGGTCAAACTTGCGGTTCCTGAACACATCAAAGAGAGCTTATGATATGTGTGTAGATAAACTGGTGTATGTAACTGTACATAATTAGGCATTAAAACTCTCGAGTGATATTATTATGAAACTCGCCTTCGGCTCGTTTCATAAACCCACTCTCGAGTATTAATGCCCTCCATTATGTAGCAGTCACATAAACTACTATTACACCGATCTAATAATCATCCTGTGCAATACTGTGCATTACAGACAGCCAATATTAAGAAGAATTTAACTATTTGTTTTATTTTATCTTCAATAACCATATTTGATTAAGAAAATAAAGGTGTCTTATTATTTCACAAAACCCTCTTGGTAAGTTATAATAATAACCGGTTAAAACTAAAAGCTGATTTTGTCTATATTTACTGATACATTTACCAAAATCTGTGGTTAGTATGAATACTTAACGGTAATTATGTGTACTAACCGGGTTTATTGAGTTGACCGTAACAATAATGAATTAAATCTAATTATTTCCCCTATTAAATGTTACAAAAATTGCAGCCCTTTACATTTTTATACCTATTTTATTGAGTCCCAAAAAGTAAGTTTTCTTGAGTTCTCCTGTCACACTGAAGGCCTTCCTAAGCATATCCTAGACTAGACATTTGTTGTTTCAGCGAGACGAAGTGTGAACCCAAGCTATGGTTCACCGTGAACCCCAAGATGTGTTCGTGTGTGAAGGACCGCTCCGTGGTGTACGAGGAGCTCGAGATGTGTAAAATGGCGATCGTGGACCGCGTGTACGGATGCGACCTGTGAGTGTTCGTGGCAGATGCATTTGCGCCCGTCAGTCATCTATCATTGATGATAATGTCGCCTCTAGTAACTACCTCACCTTCACCATCATCGTTGATGTCCCTTCAATTAGTCTTATATGCATCTCTGGTATCTTGAATCCCAATTGAGAAATCGACCAATGAGTAGCCTTATAATGTAATTCTGACATGCAGGAAATTCAATTGCATTGGAAAACATTACTAATCAGAAAATCGCGTAATTAGTTGAATAAAAATACAGCTCCTGTCATATAATCGCGTTGTGATTGTCAATTTTTTCAATAGCGATTTTAGATAAAGCTACTGAACACGACTATTTTCAACGAGCTGTCTTTTGTCGCTACGAAAGGCAGTCTCCGTCAAATTTACAGGTTTTGTCAAATTCACATTTTTTGTCAAGTTTCTGTCAAATTTATTGACAAATTTTCTCTCGAATTCACAGTTTCTGTCAAGTTCAATCGCAATACGATTCATATTGACAAATCAACCAATCGTAATAATCACCAATCATAATCATTCTATTACCATTGAAATATCTCGATATACATAACAGTATTGACAAAACTTGCATCACAACCATCGCTTTAATTTAAAAAAAACATTACCATGAGATGGGTGGCACAAAGATTCCGGAAACAACCTAATATTGCGTCTCGCCATAGGGGGTGGCAGAGTCACATTTGTTAAAGTGGTTACTTTAACCAGTTATTCAATACTCCATTTTTTGTGACATGGGGCTAACCCATCGCCGCAACTATGGAGTAATGGAGATTTCTTCATGATGTATTCCATCACCGTTTGTACATGTTCAGTAGCGGGATTCGAACCTGCACCTCCACAGTGCAAGCCCACGTAAGATATCCCAAAATTGTAATGCTCCCGAATAAAAAAATACCCCACAATAAGTTTTTATTTGGAAAAAACCGAATTAGTAGATTCATCTTTTCTAAAATCACCTCGCTTCGCCCGTACTGACAAAGCTATTCCCCAGCATATCGGAGTCGCAAGCGCCGGCGTGGCGCGGCTGGTACCCGCCGCCGGGCGCAGCGCTGGCCTCTCCGCCCGCGGGCACGGCGCCCGCCTCCGACTGGGAGATCGAGGAGGGTGCAGGGGCGCGGGGTGCGGGGCCTCTCGACAAGGAGTACGAGAGGTGAGTGGTGAAAAGAAAACTAAATGTATTAAATTCGTGTTACCCAATGTGAACCCGGTAACTACAGACATATTTATAAAAGGACAGAGATTGGACCTTGTGCAGTCGACTGTCTTTTTGGGCATTACTTTAGACGCCAAACTACAATGGGATCCTCATATAAATAAATTGTCGAACAGACTGAGTTCGGCAGCGTTCGCAGTTAAAAAAATTAGAGCTCTTACCGACGTAGACACCGCTAGACTAGTCTACTTTAGTTACTTTCATAGTCTAATGACCTATGGTATTTTATTGTGGGGTCACGCTGCGAATGCTAATAGTATATTTATTCTGCAGAAACGGGCTGTTCGTGCAATTTATAGATTAGGGCCTAGAGTGTCACTGAGGGAAAAGTTTAAAGAAATCAATATTCTGACATTTGTGTCTCAATATATCTATGACAATCTTGTGTATGTAAAAAGAAATATAACTAATTTTCAGAAGTACAGTGATATACACAATTTTAATACTAGAAATAAAGACAAGTTGGTTGCTTATGTAAGCCGACTACATAAAATTAGTAATTCTTTTAAAGGCAATTGTATACGCTATTACAATAAGGTCCCTACTGATATTAAAAACTTACCTTTAGACAAGTTTAAAATAATAATAAAACAGAAATTGTATAAAAAAGGTTACTACAGGATATCTGATTACTTAGAGGACAGATGTCCATGGGAATAGATTGTTTGAGTAACAGGCTGTTTCGATATATAATTAGCATTCATTTTGTAATTTGACAATATTTTATTTAAAAAAGGAAACGCAAAAGATGCGACGACTGTGGAGTTTCTTCGGTGAGCTCTTCTCCACAGATTCCGCCATTGGGTTAGTGAACTCACCCAAAAAAATGTAATGACGGATCTAAGTGATGTAACAACATCCTATGGAAATAAATGATTTTTGATTTTGATGATTTTTGATTTTGGACGGCATCCGACATATTTCTTAACTGTTAAATTGAGAAACTGTCGATCGATTAATAAATTATATATGGGATTTGAGAAAATCATCAAGAATTAACAGTTTCTGTCAAGTTCACAGTTTTTGTCAAGTCCACAGTTTTGTCAAGTTTCTGTCAAGTTCACAGTTTTTGTCAAATCCACAGTTTTTGTCAAGTTTCTGTCAAGTTCACAGTTTTTGTCAAATCCACATTGTTTTTGTCAAGTTTCTGCCAAGTTCACAGTTTTTGTCAAATCCACAGTTTTTTTCAAGTTTCTGTCAAGTCCTCAGTTTTTGTCAAATCCACAGTTTTTGTCAAGTTTCTGGCAAATTCGCAGTTTTTTTTACAAATTTCTGTCAAATTCAATATTAATTCAATTTTTATGTTTTTGCCTCGTTCCAGGTTCATGGACGCAGTGTGGCCGGAAATCGCAAAGCCGGCGGACCCTGGTACCCCCACCCGACAAGAGAAGAAGAGAGAGTCGGGAGATGAGAGAGATGGTAAGAAGATGAAGGTCAGCGACGAGTGGAGCATGGACGAGGAGGAGGAAGGGAAAAGGTTCGTCATTTTGTAATTTAATTATAACACGAATAACACACTGAAAAAAAAAAACAAGATCAGCTAGTCACATTTGCCGGATCTTTGAGTTACGTTATGAAACAGGCGTAACCTTTTTTGTATCTTTAAAAAACTGTTTTATTTAAACACCAAAGCGTTCATGCAACTGTTTGGCACCTGCCAACAAACGTGACAATACAAATGTCAGACAAAGCAAAGCAGTTTTTGAATAACCTCAAATTATATATACTACTAGCCTAAGGGCCTCTATTAAGAAGTCCCGATGTGCCCTATTGATCAGATAAATCATAAATTGTTAAGGTAAAATGACAGAAGAATCTGTCACTTAGATCTTATTGGGACTCTTAAAAGAGGCCATTATTATTGATATTATTATCTCCAATAGCCACAGCACAAAGAAAACAAAGCTGGGCAAAGTGAAGTCTCGGAAACGTAAGCGGTTGGCGTCGACGCTGTCTGATAGCGAAGATGCTGATGATGTCGAGGATGAGAAAAGCAAGAAGAAATTAAGCAAGAAAAAGGTAAGAAACCATTAGAATACACATCATACACTCAGCTGCAGGAACGATCTTTACATGTTATAGACAACCTTAAACACTAATATTTCATCAAATAGTTGCTCAAAAATAAATAAGATGAGATTTTAAAGCTTCATTAAAAGGAGAATGCATTAAAATGTACGTAAATATAAAATGTAAAAACCCAGAGGCAATTAAAATAATTCGGCTAGTATTTAATCGCACATCAAAGTCACTGATTTGCACAGCAAAAAAGGATCGGCAAAAACACTTTTTATGTTTTAAATATCGTGTACTCAAGTTTATGTTTGAAGTATTTTTTGTTGTTCTTACATGTTCAACCTAACACGAAGGATAAAGGGGGCTTCGCTTCGTTCACCTAAGCTACCGCAGCATTTTGCCCTAATATTTTCTGTGCAAATCAGTATTTTTGATGTGCAGTTTAATATTTCCCAAAAAATTCAAGGACGGTGAGATAGCACAAAAGTGATATATGATTTCACTAAAACAATCCCCAAGTATCGAAAAATGTATAGAAAAACCGGTCGGTTCCGTAATAAATTTAGAATATAAGCCAAAACAATTAAATTAGGAAGGTACTCACTTCACATACACCTTGTAAACCTTGGCTTTTGTTTGGAGTTGGCGTTTGGCTTGCCAAACACAATTTTTTCCACTTTGGAAGGGTCTGTCTCTTTAACTATTTACTTTGAGGAAAAATGGTTTCAGGAACCTCAACGTCATTTTTAAATACCTCTCTATAGACACGCCACACTTATAGGTTTGATTAAAAATATTTTTTTTGGTTTCAGTTCCATGTATGGAGCCCCCCTTATTTTTTTATGTTTTGTATAAAAATCGTAAAGCGGTTCATAGAATACATCTACATACGATGTTTCAACTACGAGAGTACAATACAATACAATAAGAGTTTTGGAACTAAGTACTGTGACATACGGACGGAAAGACATTCCTTTGTTCTCTACGGAACCTAAAAAATTAGCACTACAAAGTTATTGGTGTGGCTACTTTCATACTCCATATACATAACCGGTGCACTCATAAGTTTGTATATGGTGGGTGTTGAAAGAAAATGCAATCGAATTATTATTATTTTTATAATAATTCCACTTGTTAACAGTGATCAAATATACATATTAATGCATGATGATCAGAATTAAAATCAAAATTTCTTTATTGCTGTATATATTTACGTATACGTAGTAAAAGTATTTTTTTCCTCTTCTCTACATTGGACCATTATGGGAAAAGCGTGCGAAGAAACTCCCACAGATTGATTTTTAGATATATCTTAAAATTGTTTGTGTGTAAACTATGGAGTAATATAAATATGCCCGCCGCTGTCATATCCCGAAAAAGAGTCTGTTCTAATCGCATCAATAGCTGGGAATCCCTCAGCCCGGTCAGCCTTCAGGTGCAGATGGTAGTAGGCGATTTGAGTAATCCTCTTGCCATGGCGACTTCAGTCAACCGTTTTATTTCAAATACTCTCTGCTGACCTGTCGCCAGAGGGCTCGCCTAATGTGACTTATTTAGCCAACCAATCTACCTAAAGAAATACAATATAGTAACACAGGCCTAAAGGGCAAAATCAGCCAGTGAATGGGTGCCTACAGATGGACAACGCCTTAGGCGAAGGCCCGGAAGCAGATTGAAATTGAAATTGAAAATCGTTTATTCAATAAAAACAGTACAGTACAGATGTAGTGAATAATCCTTTCCTATCGGCAAAACTCGGAACAACGATAACACCCGAATGGTGCCGATGTGTCTATGAATTACTGTATTATTAAATTACGTGTAGGTATCAAATAAATCGCATACTTTATTTATCAATGTCAAATGTCAAATTGCCCGTTTGAGGTATATTACACTGAGATGTTAAAACCACCACGATTCTATCATATGAAGAATTCGTTAGGTAAACAAAAATATAACTAGTTACTGAGGACGTTTTATTTCAATAAAACGCACTGATAAAAACCAAATTCCGGTTGGGATGATCTAATGATTCTATAAGGATTGGAACCCCAAAAGCCTAACTATAAGTCAAAACTACAGTAGGATTTTGCAGACCTTTTTTATAACAATAAATTTTTGTAATTAATTAAAAATACTATGACATAACAAAAAAGACACCTCAACATAAAACAAAACAAACCAGCAGAGAAATAAATATAAATAAATATGATTTTCTGATTGGATGAACGACTTCGATTATGACAGCGGGATAAGAGGAGGAGGAGCGGGGTGGACAGTGTGATGCGAAACAATACTTCCAACTTCCATATCACAGTCAGAATCAGAACTATTTTCTGGTGTATCATCGTCAGAGTTTTAATGAACGGTGATTACAAAACTAGCCATATAATTTTCCAACTCAGGTTCGTGTTTTCGGTACTCGTTTTCTCATTTGATGGCGTGGTCACATACTTTGGCCCAAACATCGGAACCAATCATATTAACCTTTTCCTGTACCAATTGTTTCACAATAGTCATATTCATACTGATGTTTCTTTTGGATACGTTTATTTGAGACCATATGTTTTCAATCGGATTGAAATCAGGATGATATGGTGGCAATCTTAGCACGCTGTGTCCATATTCGTTCATAAGTTTATCTATAGAGTATTCTACAAAGTCTTGTTTGTACTTGCAAATAATTTCATGTATTTCAAGTTTTGTTAATGACGGATCAATCGGAACGTTATGTTTGGATAGCCAATCAATCATGTCTTGCTTCCTGGTATTTGAATTAGGAGGTTTTTCTACGTACTTATTATGATATGCAGCATTATCTACTACTAGTACCGAATGTGGAGCTAAGTTTGGAATGAGTTGATTACGAAGCCATTTTTCATAGTTTTCATTGTTCATCGCGTAGTGATAGTCACCTGTTTTATCAGTAGACTGATACATTAACAATGCCCCAGGTATAAACCCCTTTCTACTACCAGCGTGCACTATTATAAGACGTTGTCCTTTAGAAATTAACTGTTTCACTCCGTTTTCTGACGAGTCAGCCCAGCTTTTACCTGCCAAATGTGAGGTATGGATGTATGTTTCATCCATATAAACAATCTCTCTCCCTTGCAATCTGTACTTTTTTATCGCGGCTAAAAACTTTACTCTTTTTAAACGAACATCATCTTTCTCGATAAGTAATTTTCTGTTGTTTGCAACTTTTTTATACCGAAATCCCATTTTTCTAAGAATTTTTCTTAGCGTAAAGTCACATCCCTTAAAATTTATGACTTCGGATAACTTGGACTTCAGGGCTTTAATTGTAGGTACTTGTTTGTATATCAAATGGAAATTATACACTAATCGGCGTATAACGTTGTAGTCAAAATCGTCAAGACCTAGACAAAATAATTTATTTGGTCTACCCAACTTTGCCGACTTCGGACTATTGGAGGTGGATTGATTTATGTATTCTTTTTGCAATATTTTATTTACTGTTCGTTGAGAAATTCCACTGGCCTCCGAAACTCGTTTTTGGACTTTACAAAACAAAGCAGTATAGTTGGTATGTTTGAATTTATCATTTTCAGTTAAGAAATATAAATAAATATTGAAAATAACTTCGCAGGCTTGCCGATCTAAACGTTTCCCTTTTCTTAGTGCTTTCGGCATGTCTGTTATAAATTGTTAATGTGGATCGAATAAAATCAATGTTTATTATTTACAAAAATGACAGACAAGAGTCAAATGTAAAGTCAAAAAAATATATATAGGTGGCCTGCATTAATACACGAGTCCATGAAGTTTATCACAAAATCTAACATAAATATCAACAAAATATTTCTGTGGTATTAACTACTCTATATAGATACTTCCTCTTGCAATGCGACCGTTCCCTACGTTGTCTCGATGGGTACTGAGTGCGGTGAAGTAGTAAGACAAAAACGAACATTTCCGAGAAAATACGAAAGGATTATTCACTACATCTGTACATGCTTATTACACACAATTATTACTGTTATGTTTTTATGGAAGTAACATCGACCTTAACGGTCTCAATCATTTTTTTGCTGTCCCCCCCGTCCAGATGGATCCATCTGTCAAGGATGCCACACTCCGTAACTTGCTTTCCAGGACCGTCTCCTGCCACTCTTCTTTCAATCTGCGTCATGTTGGAATCGCTGCAGTCAGGAAAGCAGTGCTAGCAATCTCATCAAAAGCCGTCGGCGATGACAAAATCTGCTCTCAAATGTTGACAAGTGTTCTTGGAGAATTGCTGCCGGTTATCACTCACATAATTAATGCTTCACTCTCTGACTGTCACTTCCCTAGTCAGTGGAAACGTGCTCTCGTGATCCCTTTGCCTAAAACATCCAACCCAACTTCCTACAAAGAATATCGTCCTATTTCTATCCTGCCCATCCTTTCCAAAGTCCTTGAATCCATTGTACACACTCAACTATCCACCTATCTTTCCTCCATGAATCTCCTTAATTATTTCCAATCGGGTTTTAGGCCGGGTCACAGCACTACCACCGCTCTACTCAAAGTGACAGATGACATCCAACTTGCGATGGATCAGAAGAGGATGTCTGTGCTGGCACTGCTTGACTTCAGCAGCGCTTTCAACTGCGTGGATTTTGATATCCTGGTTGCGATCCTCCGTTCACTTAATGTCTCCTCTCATGCCGCCCGCTGGTTTGACTCCTATCTCAGAGATCGACAACAACGCATCAATTCTGAGGAAATATCCACCGATTGGTGCGATCTATTCACTGGGGTTCCTCAGGGTGGCATCCTTTCACCCCTTCTGTTCTCGGTTTTTATCAACTCAATCTCTGATGTACTTACTTCTTCATATCATCTTTATGCAGATGACCTCCAAATATACCGGCATTTCTCTCCGCGTGATGTGACTCCGGCTGTGGAGGCTCTGAATGCTGACCTCGAGAATATCAGGAAGTGGGCCCTCTCATATGGGCTTCTGGTCAACCCGAGAAAGTCGCAGGCCTTGATCTTGGGAACCCGATACTCTCTTAACCTGTTACAACTTCCAATCGCTCCTCTAATATTTGATGGAACCGTAATCAAATACAGCGATAAAACTAAAAATCTCGGAATTGTATTCGATAACATGCTGTCTTGGTCGCCCCATGTCTCCGAGGTCAGCAGACGAGTCTTTGCATCGTTTCACTCTCTTCGGAAATTACAATACTTCCTTCCACGGCATACTAAAGTCACTCTAGCCCAGTCCCTTCTACTTCCTTTAATTGATTATGCCGATGCTTGCTGGGTGAGTGCGAACGAAGAACAACTGAATAAACTCGAACGACTTCAGAACCTCGGGATTCGGTTCATCTTCGGGCTGCGCAAGTATGACCACGTCTCGCAGTATCGCAAGGAACTGGGTTGGCTCCCGATTCGTCTTCGCCGTGATTTCCACATATTGACTTTACTTTTTAACATCTTGAGAAACCCCAGATATCCTTCCTACCTTCGTGAACGTTTTGAGTTCCTTTTCTCCAGAGGCAAGGAGCGGAGATCTCACACGGTGTCTCTTCTATGTGTTCCGCAGCATAACACCGTCGCCTACGAGCACTCGTTCAGGCTGAGGGCCATTCGGCTGTGGAACGCACTTCCCTGCACTATAAGGGACAGTCCCACTCTTTTCTCCTTTAAGAATCGCTTGAAAGAGCACTTACTTTCTCTTTCATCATAGGTATTGTATATATAAGTATGTAATTGTATTTATCTATTTATTATTATTATTTGTTTATTCTTATTTTATCTACTATTTCTTTGATTATATGTATTTTTATAGTAAGTATCATATTTTATTGGTATTTGGTAAGTATTTAATTGCACTAGACTACCCTTTTCATTTTATATGTATCCTATCCAGATAGGTTTGCTAGAAGAAATCTCTGTTGAGAGATAAGCTCGCCTTTGCCTTTTAATTTCGTGTATAATTGTATTGGTGTAATGTTCTGTGCAATAAAGAATTGTGGATTGTGAATTGTGAAGTATTAAAACGTATAATTATGCGCACAGCTGATGATTAAGGATCTGTTAAATTGTTGAAAGGATACCAGAACAGCTAATGATCACAGACCGTGATCTTTGATCGCTTATTTTAAGCCAGCACCTACTTACAGTGATTAGTTTTATATTCCTACCGATAATCACCAGTTATATACCTATCTATTGCTTGTTCTTGTTAAATTATTCTTAACATTTTGGCGTTATGGACGCAGTTATATCGAAACCTATCATGGTTTTAGCAGTTTTAGCTATTGGATTAGTTTGAATATCTTGTTACAGTATTTGTTGGTCGTGCAGACGAGCCTTGTACATTTTTTTAAGGATTGAGGATGCGTGCCGTATCTGCGGAGGGATGACCTGAACAAATTCCTGCCAGGGTGGTTCGACAAAGCTTCGGCTAGAGATGTGTGGGCTCGCACCGGTGAAGCCTTCGCCTAGCAGTGGGACACCGCATAGGCTGACAACCAATAAATAAATATTAGTATACTGATATAGCCATTCAGCTTTGAGAAATTTCATAAAACATTAATAAATAAAAACATTAAAACATAATATTGGCAAACATAAGAGAAAGTCACAAAACCAATAACAGTGCATATAAATAGCCGTAACCACTATTCGCTGTAAGTCTTCAAATGATGCTTGAGAATCTTGTTATTGTCCATAATCTAAACTTCAGTCTTACCATCGGCACTGCAGGAAAAGAATCTGGCAACATGTCATCTTCCAAAAAGTTTAAAAAGAGTAAGGTTCTGGTGCGAGCAGATTTCCGGTCCTCTCTCAACTTCAGGCTTTCCATGTTGGCATTTAGTTCTATTAGATTCCACCAAACAACCACGCAATGACTTTTGTCAAAGCATGATGCCACATGAAAATTGGAAATTCAAATTTGCGTTTTGTTTCTGAAATTATTTCTAAAAACTAAACGCAATCATTCATTTAGTGACGACCCGAATGGCCGAGTCGGCAGTAAAACTGCCTACGAAACCAAGGGTCCCGGGTTCGAGTCCCGGTGGGGGCAAATATTTGTTTGATGAGAACGGATGTTTGTACCCTAGTCATGGTTGTATATCTATCTAAGTATTAATATTTATCTATATAAGTATGTGTATCGTTGTCTAGTACCCAAGATACAGGGAATCCTAGTTTGGGGCTAGATCAATGTGTGTAAATGGTGTCCAAGGTATTATTATTATTATTATTTTCATTAATTTTATATAAATAAACCTAAACATTTTTAGACAGGCACATACATTGTTTCTGACCCCACCAGAAACAGCGACATCACACACATATAAACATCCAAGACCTGGGGATTTTTTTCTTTATCCCCAGCCGGGGATCGAACCTGGGACCTCTCGAATGGTAGGCAGAGCCACAACCGCAGCGCCACAGAGGTCGTCGAATATATTACTTCTACATTTTTTAATGCGAACTTTAACTAATGGAGGTTTAACTTTGCGAAAAGTTGATTTATGCAACACCATTACAATAATGATTCCTTAGCTCTAATGCAGTTTTAAATACTGCAGAGATAATGGAAAGATTTCTGCAACCGACGCAGTATAAACAATCCTACTTAAACTTGCAGTATAAAATCTTACCTATATTGACTAAACCTAAAACTATGTATGTTCCTTATTTTGTTTACTTTAGTCTAACTGGCTGAGGTTCGTAGCGATATGACGGTACTCCAGTCGATCTTGCAACAATTCATTATATTAATCGTACCTACATTTTTAGGCAAATAAGAAAAACAAAACCAAACTGGCCAAAAGACACAAAATGGAAAAGCTGTACCTGAAAAAGTTGAAAGAGAAGCAGAAGAAGAAATCGAAGAAGGCTAAAAATAAACAGGAGAAAATCGAAATGGTGTCAGAAGAAGAAGAAGGTTTGTATATAATCGAATTGTACTTTGCAATAACTGTTACAACAGTTAATATTATCATACCTATTAGAATGTATCTGACAGCATAATCTTTCTTTGCAGAAAAACCCAAAAAATCTAAAAGGAAGAAACAACAGAAACTAAAGAAGAAAGCACAAAAGAAAAAGAAAGCCAAATCATCGTCCAGCTCAGAGTCAAGCAGTTCCGAAAGCGATTCCGACAGCGACTCGGGTAAAGAAAACAAAAAGAAGAAGTTGAAGAAGAAAGAAGAAGCCAAGAAAAAGAAGAAGAAAAACAAAAAGAAGAAACGCAAGCACTCAACCTCAGAGTCAGCCAGCGACGATCTCTTCGACGTAAACATCCTCAAAAATATAAAAACCGAGAAAAACGACGAGGAACTTGCGAAAAAGAAATTGGCAGAAATGCAAGACTTCTCACCAAGAAGACAGCAAGCCAGACCTAGCAAACAGATCATCAACATGAAAGAGTTACAAGAAGAATTCGTCACCAACAACATACATATAAAACAAGAGGCGATTGACAATAGCTCTAAGGATAGTATTAAGGAGAAAGAAGTAGTGGTTGAGAAAGAAAGTGAACAGTTTGCTTTTGATTTGAGCAAGGACTCGCCGGCTTTTGATTTGAGCAAGGAATCGCCGGCTGTTGAGGAGGCTAGTCAAACGAGCGCTGATAAGGATGACACGCCTGAGTTCAAAGTAAGTAAGATCTATCTATACATATAAAAGTGAATCGCGATATGTGTTGGTAAGCGCGAAATTCGAAGACGACTGGACCGATTGGGATGAACTTTTTTAAACTATAGCTTTTTTTAGAACCTTCTTTAGACTTCAAATTCAACCTCCATACCCAGAGTGGTTTAAAGATTCATTAATGATTACTTAGTGCAGGCCGGTGACTCTCCGTATTTTACCTACAAAGCTATAAGTAAATCCGCGTACGCGTTTGTGAGGACACATTGAGAGGGTCGCCGAGCGCCACCCGGTTAGCACGTCAAGTACGGCCACCGCGCCGCTCTCGCTCGCTCCGCCTCGCGTGTCTCCTAGTTACCTACTTGAAAATGAAGCCAAAGAGATAATGCATCGCATTTTGCTGCCTAAATAATAACAAGCTTACGAACCTTACGTTTTTCACACTCCCGAAGGACATAGAAAGGTAATTAAGGAAACGTATTTCTACCGATAATTACCTATGGGTACCAAAGGTTAAATTTTCATTAATATTTAATTTATATTTAGTTTCGTACACAGAACATAATAGAAGGTATATGCCTATCTACTTTTTTTACTTGACTTATAGAGACATTGTAAAATACCTTTCTGATTACTGATTATTAAAATTACTGTTACCAGCTACGAATCAATATACTAACGTAAATATTCAGATCAATTATTCGTCACAAGAGAGCAACCCTAACGATACACATGCCGCGTCAGAAGAGATAAAAAATATAACAAAATGGCTAAGAAAATGGCCATACCAATAATATATTTTATGGGTACTTCTTTTAATTCTTAAAAACCGGTATGTTTCATTATTTGATGTTATAGCGGCAATAGAAATACCTCTGTGAACATTTCAGCTCTACCTATTTCGGTTGATCCGGTAGAGCACGGTGACATACGGACAGACCGTTTAGCATCCTTCAGGTACGGAACCCTAAAAAAAGAAAAGATGAAGGAACAGCCAAAAATCGAAATGTCTTTGTTGTCAGTTCATTCATGCTTCTGTCTATAGATAGCATTGCTAGACCAATAGCTTTTGACTGAACGATGTCTGTCGGGTCAGCTAATAAGAATATAAATATAAATAAAAACAGACTTGTATTGATATAACCACACAGCGAAAATGTAAACAAATATTTATGGAAAGTTTTATTTTTTCCGAGCGCCATACTAAATAAAGGCATTGGAAAAACCGCCAAACTGCCTTTAAAAATAATGTTTAAAATACGTAAATTAAGGTTAACATGTAGTGGAAAAATATAATTTTAATGAAATAATGATAAAAAATGGTTATTGATTTTTCATAAAATATGTACTTGACCAAAAACAGTTCATTTATTTACAAAAATATTAATTGTTTGTAGGTATAAAAATTAGCGGAGATTAAAAAAAAGTAAAGTTCGGTGCGGTAATTTTAAGTAAAAAGCATGCGTAATAACCTCCATTATGAAGGAGTCAATTTACGAGCAAGTGTGTTGAAAATATACTTATAATAAATTACTTATATTATTTCTTCAATGAACTATAAACTTGCTCGACCCCTTCAATTCAGATCAGGTCAGAATGAAATGACCGATAGCAAAAAATAAAACCACTTTAATGATTATGTACAGTATATAATTACTGATAAAAAATCGCCAACTTTTAATCTATCTGGACGGTTTGTTTATCAAACAGGTAATTTACTAATTATATAATTAAATTCTACATGTCTTGAGCTCTCTGCAAGTACATTTCATTTTCTTCTAGCTCTAATAGTTTTTTTAGCCAGTTTTGAGTGGATTTGTTTATTGTACTCTAAAAATATTGTCAGAACTTTTCAATGACTGCAAGTTTTAAAGTTAAACCGACTTCAAAAAGTAGGGGGTTTTCAATTTCATTGCAGTTTTACATACTGTTTGTTACCTCAAAACTGGTATTATTTATGAAACTATTTCAATAAATATTTTTGTATTTGAAAGGCTGACCTTCAAGTTTGGTCCCGTTTCTTGAAAATCTGAAATCGGTCCACTAATTTGTTTTATAAATAAAAACTGGAATTATGATCTCATCCGCGGCAATTGCTTTCCTGTGACATTTCACTGGTGTTTACGTTCATTCGTTTATATATATATTCGTTTATGTCGTAATATGTGCTTAATTGTCAGGCGACAGTTTTCGTAGCCTCCTCTTCGTAGACGTACACGAAATTCGCATTCCGTCCGGCAGGAAGAAATAGGGCTTGAAGTCTGCGTTTTCTAAGTTGTTAACTAGGTGAATTTTTAGTCTTGGGTCTCTGTATCCAGGAGCCCCCGGCCACTGACCCCGCGCCGCCGCCGTCGGTCTCCACCCAGGACTCGCAGGAGTCGGAGCCCTCCGCGGGGTACGAAGCCGACGACACGCACCTACGACCCGACGACCAGAATGAGCACTACAGGTGACGTATAATAAGTTTTATCACCGCACATGAGGTCAGCCGCACCTCGCATTTTTGTCGTACTCGGAGGGTGTTAAACGGAACCCGAGCTATTAATAAGCCTTAATTGTCCGTCTGTCCGTCAATCTAACGAATCCTTATGGAAAAAGAGTTAAAATTTTCTGTTGACAGTTTTTTATACGAAATCGCACAAAGTCAATATCACTAACTTGCGTCCAGCCGCATGCGCATTCCAATAAAAATAGAACCGCGTGCGGCACCCGCATCCGGCTTTCCGCAAGAGCTTTGTGGATCTCACTCCTGTTCTTAGAACAAGCGTGGGATATATCAAGATCATTTCAACTCGCTGCTGCAGTCGTAGCACGTCCTAAGTAGCGCGCGGTCATAATTTGGCGCTATAAAAGAGGCCTATGCTCAGAGCTTCGCAGAGAGAGCAGATTTGCGCGCCGCAACTTGCAACATCACGGACTAAAACAGCAATAATGATAGCCAAAGCCAACTGACGATTGCATTTGACCCTCCAGCTTCCACGATGTGATGTCGGCGGAGCAGGGCGCGTGGCGCGGCGGTGCGGGGCCAGAGAGCGATGCGGGAGGGGCAGGGTACCACAACTACGACATGTACGAACAGATGGCCATGGAGTACCAGAGCGGGGTCGCTAGCCAGGTAACTAGCTCTAGCGAAATACCAGAACGGGGTCGCTAGCCAGGTAACTGGCTCTACTGGAGTACCAGAGCGGGATCGCTAGCAAGGTAACTAGCTCTACCGGAGTACCGCAGCGGGGTCGCTAGCCAGGAAAGTAGCTCTAGCGGAGTTCCAGAGCGGGGTCGCTAGCCAGGTAACTAGCTCTACCGGAGTACCAGAGCGGGGTCGCTAGCCAGGTAACTAGCTCTAGCGGAGTACCAGAGCGGGTTGGCTAGCCAGGTAACTAGCTCTACCGGAGTACCGCAGCGGGGTCGCTAGCCAGATAACTAGCTCTAGCGGAGTACCAGAGCGGGGTCGCTAGCCAGGTAACTAGCTGTAGCGAAATACCAGAGCGGGGTCGCTAGCCAGGTAACTGGCTCTACTGGAGTACCAGAGCGGGATCGCTAGCAAGGTAACTAGCTCTACCGGAGTACCGCATCGGGGTCGCTAGCCAGATAACTAGCTCTAGCGGAGTACCAGAGCGAGGTCGCTAGCCAGGTAACTAGCTCTAGCGGAGTACCAGAGCGGGTTGGCTAGCCAGGTAACTAGCTCTACCGGAATACCGCAGCGGGGTCGCTAGCCAGGTAACTAAGTCTAGCGGAGTACCAGAGCGGGGTCGCTAGCCAGGTAACTAGCTCTAGCGGAGTACCAGAGCGGGGTCGCTAGCCAGGTAACTAGCTCTAGCGGAGTACCACAGCGGGTTGGCTAGCCAGGTAACTAGCTCTACCGGAATACCGCAGCGGGGTCGCTAGCCAGGTAACTAAGTCTAGCGAAGTACCAGAGCGGGGTCGCTAGCCAGGTAACTAGCTCTAGCGGAGTACCAGAGCGGGTTCGCTAGCCGGGTAACTAGCTCTACCGGAGTACCGCAGCGGGGTCGCTAGCCAGGTAACTAAGTCTAGCGGAGTACCGAGCGGGGTCGCTAGCCAGGTAACTAGCTCTAGCGGAGTACCAGAGCGGGGTCGCTAGCCAGGTAACTAGCTCTAGCGGAGTACCAGAGCGGGTTGGCTAGCCAGGTAACTAGCCCTACCGGAATACCGCAGCGGGGTCGCTAGCCAGGTAACTAAGTCTAGCGGAGTACCAGAGCGGGGTCGCTAGCCAGGTAACTAGCTCTAGCGGAGTACCAGAGCGGGGTCGCTAGCCAGGTAACTAACTCTAGCGGAGTACCAGAGCGGGTTGGCTAGCCAGGTAACTAGCTCTACCGGAATACCGCAGCGGGGTCGCTAGCCAGGTAACTAAGTCTAGCGGAGTACCAGAGCGGGGTCGCTAGCCAGGTAACTAGCTCTAGCGGAGTACCAGAGCGGGGTCGCTAGCCGGGTAACTAGCTCTACCGGAGTACCGCAGCGGGGTCGCTAGCCAGGTAACTAAGTCTAGCGGAGTACCGAGCGGGGTCGCTAGCCAGGTAACTAGCTCTACGGGAGTACCGCAGCGGGGTCGCTAGCCAGGTAACTAAGTCTAGCGGAGTTCCGAGCGGGGTCGCTAGCCAGGTAACTAGCTCTAGCGGAGTACCAGAGCGGGGTCGCTAGCCACGTAACTAGCTCTACTGGAGTGCCAGAGCGGGGTCGCTAGCCAGGTAACTAGCTTAACCAGAGTACCAGAGCAGGGTCGCTAGCCAGAGACACTACTCCAAAACTGATGATGCGCTTATAAATCTTCGCCAGTTGTGTCGTATTCCTGAAAACAACCGAATCATATAATCGTATGAGCCCTAAACATTGCACTTGCAATTTGTAACTTGTTCGAAAGAAATGGTAGTCAATATCGCGCGAGGCTTGAGTGTGAAGTCGGCATAGCGTGTGATTACGAGACGTTGGCGACAAAATTGAAATATGGACATTCTCGATCATTAGCAGACATGTGGTATCCGCCGAAGCGAGAGCTCCTTATTATAAAAATATTACAATACTCCATTCGCTTAGTTAGTGTCGTACCCGCACGCAAATGTGGTTATTATCCTTATACGGACAAGGTTATATATCCTTAGACAACAGGTGTCGCTTACAAAGGCGGCGCGACGGTGTCTTAGATAATGGAGTTTCAACACTATCATACGATTATAACTATCAATCACCCAGCAATCCAACGAGCCGTCCACCGAAGAGAGCACAGCGACGAACAAGATTGAGACAGTCGTCTCTCGCGGCTGTCGCGGGGAGATCAAGTGCGACTGGCGCGCCGGCGACAAGACGAGGCAGGACAGAAACAACGACAGCGCCCCGAGACAGTCGCGGTGGGGTGAGTGTCTGTTAGTGTATGTAAGTGCGTGCGTGCGTGTGTGTATGTGTGTGTGTGTGGTCAAGTGCGTCTGGTGAGCTGGCGACAAAATGAGGTAGGACAGAAGCGACGACAGCGCCACGAGACAGTCGCGGTGGGGTGAGTGTCTGTGCGTGTGTGTGTGTGTGTGAGAGAGGTGAAGTGCGTCTGGCGTGCTGGCAAAAAGACGAGGCAGGACAGAAACAACGACAGCGCCTCGAGACAGTCGCGGTGGGTTGAGTGTCTGTGCGTGTGTGTAAGTGTGTGTGTGTGTGAGGTCAAGTGCGTCTGGCGTGTCGGCGACAAGACGACGCAGGACGGAAACAACGACAGCGCCCAGAGACAGTCACAGTGGGGTGAGTGTCTGTGCGTGTGTGTGCGTGAGGTCAAGTGCGTCTGGCGCGCCGGCGACAAGACGAGGCAGGACAGAAACAACGACGACAAATGACGACCTCTGTTAGACATTTTCTGTGTAATGTCACACCTGTGAAACAAATCAAGGTTCAAGGCGTAGGTGACATGAGACTGAAGATGCCTGACAGGCGTCTAGTTGGCTTGGTGGAGTAGTATTTGAGAAGAATGGCGCATACCATGTTAAGACATGGAAATTCATATTCTATAATGCGCACGATAAATAAAATACATTAGCGATACAAGAAATCATAAACGCGAAGGACGTCTGAATCCGCAACGGCAGACTGTTCGCCTCCAGTGAGTGCCTTGCTTGCCGGCTCAATCAATGAAACTTGACGCTGTCAGTCAGTCAGAGAACAGTCAGTCGCATACCGCCAAATGAAGCCGTGCTCGTTCGTAAATAGTTTTATTTCCTCGCTGTGCAGGAAAAAAAACTGAGCCCCATATAGCTTGCCTTTGTAAATGTCTTTTCTATTTGCTTGTATTTATGTCGCAGTTAGTTGGTTGAATCCGGCACATAAGTAACTCTCTAGACCGTTAATTAAATACCGACGTTTAACCAAGTCACTAAAATTCCGTCAGACAAGTGATAGATCGAAACGTTTAACAGGTTGTATAAACATTCCTAGGCAACAAGACATATACAATATAAATATTTTTTTATGTGTACTTAAGTTTATGTTTTAAGTATTTTTTGTTGTTCTTACATGTTCAACCTAACACGAAGGATAAAGGGGGCTTCGCTTCGCTCACCCCCTTTAACCTTCACCTAAGCTAGCGCAATGTTTTGCCCTGATCTAAGCTGTGCAAATCAGCTGTTGTCATGACGCCATCTTGTTTTCCAACACGCCGGCTTTCGGTAAGACAGATTGTTAAAGGTTTTCGACGATGCTTTATTTAAATCAAAATGCTAGTGACTTGGTTAAACGTCAGTTTTTAATTAACGGTCTAGAGAGTTAGACAAGTGTCTGATTTAACCAACGAACTGTGACATTTCTATTGTTAGGTGCCATAAATATATACTACTCTATTTTGCGTATATCGCCGCGGCTATGGAGTTAAGAGGTTTCCTTGCGATTGTTTAATATATACAGTTGAATATTGAATACGTTACAGGCCTGAAGCCCGAGAACGCCAACATCGTTCTCACGAACTCGACGTCGGCGCCCGACGGCCGAGTGTACCAGATACGCAGCGTGTTGGAGCAAGACCGGAGATATGACGGCATGATGGACGATGCTATTGAGTAAGTTCATATCAAGTATTTATATAAAATAGTGTTACTACAAAAAAAAATCTACATAGTTTAACCTCATAACAAACGTCAAATCCAAACATTTTTGTCTTTAAACAAGTGTTGAACATGAGTTTATTTTTTGTGGTAGGACCCCTATCTCAAGAAACTCAAAGTGTCACTGTCTCTAGCTCGAGAAAGGTGCGGTTACGCTGCCGGCAACTCAGTTTTACAGATACTCAAAGTGTCACTGGCTATAGCTCGGGAAAGGTGCGGTTGCGCAGCCGACAAGTCAGTTTGAAGGAAACTCGAAAGTGTCGCTGTCTCTAGCTCGGGAATGGTGCGGTTGCGCAGCCGACAACTCAGTTTGACGGAAACTTAAAGTGTCACTGGCTCTAGCTCAGGAATGGTGCGGTTGCGCAGGCGACAACTCAGTTTGACGGTGTTAGTTCTAATGGCGGCGGATAAATAGAAATACAGACGTCCTTCTATACAGAGTGCTATATTGTGACTGATTAGAGAGGAGGCGCAGCTACCTCTCATACTTAACCTAACATCCCTCCACCAATATTTAACAATTATAATAAACTAAACATATTTAGTTACGGTTTTCCGAACCCTTCGACTACGTCCGGCTGGTGGCGCTACCGTCCGGGCATCGGTGGCGTCGGCGCCCGTCGCTCCCGAGGCCCCCTCGCTGGCCGGCTGCGGCTGCGGCGGCGGCGGCGGCGGCGGCGGCGGTGGTGGTGGTGGCCGTGGCGGACTAGATATCGTTTCTGGACAGTCAGCCCACTCGTCCGTATTTGTAGGAGCCGGTTGGTCTGCCTGTGACCGTGTGCTTCCTTCACTGTCCGTGGGCGGTAGGAGTTCTGGCCTTTTCATTATTACGATAGGTGGCAGATTGTCGTTGTCCTCCGTCCAGGAGTCTGGGACCTCTCGCTCTGCTACTGTGGTAGTGATCTCCACGCTGGAAGCCGGTAGTGTCAACTGCTCTCCACTTCTCTCCCCTCTTAATCCGTAAATTTGATTTGTGTGTCGCTTAATGATACGATCTACTTCCAACAACTGTACTAAATAGGCAGTTTTTGCTACTTTCTTGAAAATTGTTCCTCTCGTCCAACATGTTTTTTGATTCTTGTAAACCTTAACTAATACTGAATCTCCTATTTTAAAATCAATGTTCCGTCTACCGCCGTAATATTCAACCTGTGAGCACTGAGATTTCTTTACATTTTCATTCAGAGTTTGATCGGAAGAGCGAGGAGGTAATGGGTTTAATAAATCTAACCGACATCTTAAATTACTTCCAAAAAGTATCTCCGCAGGTGATCGGTTCGTGGAAGAATGACATGAATTCCTATATGTAAAGAGAAACTCATTTAACTTCGCATTAGTATCAATGCGATACGGAGCCCAATGGTAGTAGCTTGGTACCGTCTAATTATAACTATAATTTAGGATTATCGCTGGTTGATTTTATGTCACTTAGTAACTTGCTCCAGTACAACGCTGTTAAAAACAAAGATAGCAAAACACTAGATCTAGTTCTTTCAAATATTGGTACTGTTTTTGTTCAAGAATGTTCTGATCCGCTAAGTAAACTTGACTTGTATCATCCTGCATTGGAAACTGAAATAATCCTTGATAACAGTATGTCATTTTTAAAAGAAATTCCTTTCGCAACTCACAATTTTAGAAAAGCCAACTATGATATTGTAAACAGTAAACTGTATCAGATAGACTGGCATTCCGAGCTCCAGGGCGGGGCAGACGTTGATGGCATGGTTCGTAAATTCTACAATATACTTTATTCAATAATTGATTCTACTGTACCAAAAACAAAACCACGTAACCTCAAATATCCCGTCTGGTTTGATAGAAACCTAATAAAAACTATTGCCGAGAAGGAAAAATTAAGAAAAAAGTTCAAAATCTATAAAAATCCAAGAGATAATTTAGAACTCAAAATTTTAAAAAAACGCATTGATACAATGGTTAAGAAATCATATAATGAATACATTGGTCAAATCGAATGTTCTATAAAATTAAACCCTAAAAAATTTTGGTCATTTGTTAAGGCAAATCGTGGTAGTTCATCTAATATTCCTAGTGAAATGAAACTTGATGCTGATGTAGCGCGTACTGGCGTTGATATTTGTAATCTTTTTGCTAAAAACTTTTCCTCAGTTTATATAGACGATGACGCACAAGTAAATCATATGTCTTGTGAAGACTTGTGGTTTCAAAAATCCCTTGGTAAATTAAACGTATATGAAGGACAAATTGCACGCATATTAAAATCTGTTGACCCCAGCAAAGGAGCTGGCCCAGATAAAATACCGCCAATATTTATCAAAAAAACCTTTCGCAATCTAGCACTCCCTCTGAAGCTGATATTTGAGAAGTCTCTTGCGGGTTCTACATTTCCAGCCATATGGAAACAAGCTAATGTTGTTCCTATCTACAAGAGTGGTAATAAGAAAGACGTGAAAAACTACCGCCCGATCTCAATCTTAAGCATATTCTCCAAAGTTTTTGAATGTTTGGTACACCAAGAGCTATCTTTTTACACTAATAGTATAATCACGAAATCACAGCATGGTTTTTGCAAGAATAGATCGGTGATAACTAATCTTTTAGATTATATTTCTGACTTATCTGCCTCAGTAGATTCTGGGCAACAAATCCATTCCATATATACTGACTTCAGTAAAGCTTTTGATCGTGTCAACCACAGTATACTAATATCAAAATTAAAATTCTATGGTATCCATGACCCATTACTCTCCTGGTTTAAGTCTTACTTAAGTAACCGTGTCCAGAGAGTTACTACTGTTGGGTACAGCTCCACAACTTTCTCTGCTGTCTCGGGTGTTCCCCAGGGATCCCATCTTGGTCCGGTGCTCTTTCTCCTGTTTATTAATGATATTACTGAACATATAAAATACAGCAGCTGTCTTCTATTTGCAGACGACTTAAAACTGTATCGTCGAATAGAAAATGTTAATGACGTAAAATTACTACAGGAAGATATAAATGCTATCGAATTATGGTGCACAGCAAACAGGATGACTCTAAACGCTAGTAAATGCTCCTGTATTAACTTTTCAAAAAGACGCAATCGTATCCCTGCGCAATACTCAATTAATCAGACACCTTTAACAGAAGTAACACAAATTCGAGATCTCGGTGTGATACTAGATAGCTCGTTAACTTTCCGGGACCATATAGACGCTATAGTAACCAAAGCCTGGCGAATGGTTGGATTTGTTAAAAGAACTTGTAGGGATTTCAAAAGCGTGGATACAGTTATGTGCTTATATAATTCTCTGGTACGAAGTCACCTGGAATTTGCTTCGGCCGTATGGAATCCTTCATATAAGCTACATATTGATCGCATAGAAAAAATTCAAAGAAAATTTACAAAATTCTTGGCTTTTAAGAGTTTAGATTGTCCATACCGTTCAAACTATGCAATGCGTACAAATCACTTTAATTTACAGACATTAGAGAAGCGAAGAACGAATATTGATCTGATGTCACTACATAAGCTGGTGAATGGAGTGCTAGATGCACCTGATCTTTTGAGTAAGGTAGCATTAACGGTCCCAAGAGCTCCTCCACGTAATCCTCTCACCCGGTCATTTTCTGTACATCCATATAGAACGAATGTGGGTAAATTCTCTCCTCTCAATAGAGCAATGCTGACTTATAATAATCTTCAGGCAACCTCGCCAATGCCAGCCGATCTTGACATTTTCGGAATGCCATTCTATCTATTAAGGGAAAAATTGATGAAAAGTTAAATTTTAATGCCTTAGTGAACCTAACTAAAAATTTATTTCCTAACTAATAATATTCAAATTTAAAATCTAATTGAATTGTTAATTTAACCTATTGCTAACCTAATTAAATTTAGGTTAAAAAAAAATCAGCAATGTAATGTAATTTAATATAATCTGATTAATTTTATTCTAAATGCTAATTTATACTAATGTATTAATTTATTTTAATCAAAATGTGTAAACAATTAATTAATGTCATGAACTAATTTAAATTTTTACCGAACACACAATTTTGAAAGATGTATACTCCTGTAAAGGTGTTTCACACGGAATTATACATTAGAATGTAGTCTTTAAATAAAATGTGAAAATACTGTTGGAGTAGCTAATAAATAAATAAATAAATAAATAAATAAATAAATAAATAAATGCGATTAGTTTTTGATAACAAAATAGCTTTAAGAGCCCTTTTCACTATTTTCACGTAACTTTCGGCCTGACCGTTACTTGCTGGATGGTAGGCCGGTGAAGTTAAATGAGTGATACCGTTACTGGTACAAAAATTATCGAAGTATACAGAGACAAAGGATGGGCCATTATCCGTACAGATTGTGTATTAGTCCAAATCTAGCCATACGTTCACACAACTTCTCTATGACTACCTTGTTACCATAACCTGTGCTAACATCGTAAACCTCTACCCACTTTGAGTAAGCATCTACAGCTACCAGGTCACTTTGTTGTTAATGGGTCCTAGGAAGTCTAAATGTACCCTGTACCATGGTTCGGGAGGGTAGGGCCAGGGAGCGAGCGGCGCCCGCGGCGGCGCTGGTCGGAGTTGCTCGCATGTGGGGCAAGTCAGTATTGCGTTACGCAAAGACCCTGACATACCCGGCCACCAGAACTTTGACGCTGCTGAGACTTTCATTTTCCTATAGCCTAGGTGACCTAAATGCAATTCACTAATTATTTTGGGTCTTAACGCCTCAGGAATCACTAACCTCGAGCCCTTCATCAAACAGCCTTTCTCTATTGAAAGTTCAAACCTGCAATCAAAAAAAGGTTTCATTGTCTTATCTTTGATTTTATCTGGCCACCCGTGCGCGGTAAATCGAACAACTTGTGCTAAAATATTGTCCGATTGCGTGGCTTCACCTATCTCTCTTAATGACATGGGCGGTGACGTCGAATTCCACATGAAACAGCAATACGTTGCATTGTCCGGTGCGAAGTCATCATGCGCGATAGTACTTCTACAAACCGGTTTTCGAGCCGCCGCTTCGCAGATCCTCACTTGTTGTTTACTCGGTTCGTCTATCGATACCATGGACCTACTAAGATAGTCAGCACAGTTATGTGCACTGGATACGTATTCTATCACATAATTATAAGCCGTTAAGAACAGAGCGTATCGCTGTAGTCTGTTCGCTGAGACTTCGGGGATTCCTTTACCTGGCTTGAATATTGACAACAGAGGTTTATGGTCCGTTTTTAAAACGAATGGGTCCGCCCTGCCGTAAAGGTATTGATGGTATTTTCTGATGCCAAAAATTATTGCAGTAGCCTCTTTTTGGATTTGGCCATACTGTTTTTCTGCTGAATTTAGTGACCGAGACGCATACGATATTGGCCTTTCAATACCATCTTCTACCTGAGATAGCACAGCGCCCAGACCCCACGGTGACGCATCCACAGTCAAAGTTATTCGCGCATCCGGGTTGTAATGTGCGAGCGTCGTATCAGCTGATAGCTCCTGTTTAAAATATAAAAATGCATTTTCCTGCTCGTTTCCCCAGTACCATTTAACCTCCTTTTGCAATAAAACATGCAGGGGTTGTAAGATGCTTGAGGCATTTCTAATGAATGACCGATAATAATTAACCAGACCTAAGAATGATTTCAATTCCGTCGCATTCTCAGGTCTTTTGGCTGCCGTTATAGCATTCACTTTATCGGGTGAATTGTGCAATCCGTGTTTGTCAATAGTAAAACCCAGGTATGAGATTGAGTCTTGGAAAAAACTACACTTATCTCTTCTTAGTATGAGACCCGCATTTTCTAAGCACTTGAATACCGCATGAAGTTTAGTTACATGCTCTTCCCTGGTTCTTCCGGTTATCAAAATGTCATCCAAAAATTGCAATACGCCCCCCTCTAGAATCCCTAGTCTCCAATAGTTTTCTCATTTTCAACCCTTCCCGCCAGAATATTCTCTAAAGTACGCTGAAAAATAGCGGGTGCGCTCGAAAGACCGAATACCAACCGTGTATATTTATACATAGTCTGGAGGCCTACTATAACCTGTTAAATCTATTCAGTTTAAGGCCTTAAACTGAACTGCCTGGATTAAGAACTGTTTCTTTTAAGGTCATGGTAGGCCTCCTGGTCATAAGTTCTGTCACACAAAAAAAACTTTTGAATTTAAAAGCTGGCCACAAAAAAGTTTATTGAATTCGAATTTCGAATTTTTCATGAAAATAAGAATGTGTACTTTTTAGAATTTTCCTCATTTTTAAATATGGAGTGGACACTTAAAGAAGACCGTGTCGCAGTTATTGCGTTGCATCGTTGCGGTTATGCGCCAATTCAGATTTTCGACTTACTGAAAAATTTGAAAATAACCAAAAGATTCGTTTATCGTACGATAAAACGATACAATGAAGACTCTAGTGTAGATGACAGGTCAAGAAGTGGTCGCCCTCGCTCTGTTAGGATTCCAGCAGTGATAAAAGCTGTGAAGGCGCGAATTCAAAGAAATCCCATATGTAAGCAGAAACTGTTGGCCCTTCAGATGGGTTTAAGCAGGACCACGGTGAAAAGGGTGTTAAATGAAGACTTAGGGCTTAGGGCATATCGAAAAAAAACAGGACATCGTTTGGACGCTCGTTTAATGGACCTGAGACTGAAGAGATGCCGCGCTTTGTTGAAGCGGTACGCGAGAAAAAAGCATCGGGAAATTCTTTTTTCGGATGAAAAAATTTTCACCGTGGAAGAGAGCTACAACAAACAAAATGATAAGGTGTACGCACACAGCAGTGAAGAAGTGAGCAACCGTATTCCGCGTGTCCAACGAGGTCATTTTCCATCCTCGCTCTTGGTTTGGTTGGGAGTCTCTTATTGGGGCTTAACTGAGATAAATTTTTGTGAGAAAGGCGTAAAAACGAATGCAGTTGTGTATCAAAATACAGTCCTCAAGAACCTTGTGGAACCTGTTTCTCATACCATGTTTAATAACAGGCACTGGGTATTCCAACAAGATTCTGCGCCAGCTCATAGACCGAAAAGCACACAGGACTGGCTGGCGGCGCGTGAAATCGACTTCATCCGGCACGAAGACTGGCCCTCCTCCAGTCCAGATTTGAGTCCGTTAGATTACAAGATATGGCAACACTTGGAGGAAAAGGCCTGCTCAAAGCCTCATCCTGAAAAAAAGAAAACCATTCCCCTCAGGTGTCGAGGTCGCGTACCGCTATTTATTTAACAGATTTATGGTTAATTATGACACCACCATAAGTTTTTGGTTCCTTTCGAACCGGATAGAATCACACCTATGTGATTATTGCATACGTTTAATGATAATTATTGGGGAAATAAAGGCGATCATTGTGCTACTATTGAAATAATTTGTCACTTTAAATCCTTTTATACAAACCGCATCGGAAATTATTTCGCTTTATTTTCGCACCCGCATACTTAGTACATTATATTGCTAGTTATTTCCTAATATATTTCATTCCTCGTGATCAATTTTGATACACGTGTGCATACATTCCTTTGTGGTTCTAATCGTACCACCGCACGGCCGCCATGTGCAATCTTTATAACTCAAATTGGTTCGGTTAACGACATTTATTTACACTCCGCTAATATTACAATCACAACAGTACGAATTCATCGCATCTTAATTTTAAATACGTAAATATTACGTCCCGCTCGCATTTATCACAATTATTGTGTTCCGCTAAGTTAGTTAACAATATTTAACTAACAAATCTATATTTCTTCCGCAATTCCATATAAATAAGTTCTTATAACTGCATAAGAATACTTTACATACGCGCATACCATTATAGTTAACTTGAGAAACTATCTTATCGTATCTATACTCATGCTTCCAATGCAATAGATCCTAAGTTAATAAAGAATCGCTGTCGTTTACATCTTTTATACGTCCTTTGTACATTATTCGCACGAGTTTACATAAAACGTCTTAAGTCCTTAGTAAATCGTAGTGACTTACGACCTTCTGTAGCATATTCTTCGTGTTTTATTAATTGACCGCTTTGTTATTTTATTTGTTGAAATTGACTTCATACCTACTATTTACGATGGGTAAAGGTAGGAAAGGGAGTGATCAGTTTAGCCAGGGAATAGATTATGACGCAAGTAAAAATCAGTTAACAATTTACACAGTTCGGCGTGATGTTATCTATAAACGGGTAGAAAACATTCTGGAATTGGCATACAAAGCCGAGACAGATCCCGCACAGTTCAGGGCGTTTAAGACAAGTGCATTGAATTTAGACACGTATAACTTGTTGTTTTTACAACTGCATCCTGATTCACAAGTTGATTACGAGTCGTGGACTTCGTTTGAGGATATGTACTGCTACATTAAAACTTATTGTCAGAAAATGAAGTATGTAGTGTACCCGAGGTTCAGTCCCCTGGTGTTAATAGGTCACAACCCCGTTTGCCAGTAATTGAATTACTTTCCTTCGATGGACAACCGCAAAACTGGCCGCTGTTTTATCAGCAATTTAAGAGTATGATACATGATACTAAATCACTAACTGATAGTGAAAGGATTTATTATTTAATTGGCAAATTGAGTGGCACGGCACGCGTTATTTGCGCCGGGTTGCCTGCTACTGCCCAAAATTATAGCATTATTTGGAATGCTTTAATTGAAAAATATGATGACAAAAGATCGCTAGCCTGTACTTACCTTAAGCAGCTGTTGCATTTTAAATCGCTATCGACTGCGAGTTCCCACGGTTTGGATTCATTTATAAATAACTTTGATACATCCGTAAACGCGCTCAAAGAAATGAAACTGAACGATTTAACAGATTTCATCTTCTTGCAGTTGGCATTACAAAAATTAGATGCAGAAACAATTAAATTATTTGAAATTTCTTATCGCAAGGAAGACATTGCAACGTACAAAAGTTTAATTGAGTTTGTCAAAGAACAAAGCAAAGTGTTATCTCGGACACCCAATGCTGTTATTAGTAACAAGCCGATATTTAACTCGCCTAAGTCACATATCCCGAGAGCCGTCACAAAATCATTCGTATCAGGGCCGGACTCGGGCAGTTCTAATATTAATATTACTACCAACCGCATTTCACAAATTCAGACAAATATTTCGCATGATAACTTATATCATAATGCTGGAGTTCTCAACCCCGCTGACGCTATTAGCAGGGGTCTCACTCCCTCCCAGCTCATGCAGCATGAGTTGTGGTTCCATGGACCGCCATGGCTAGCACAGCCTTTAAACCACTGGCCTTTACGAAAGTTTATTCCCAACCGCTCATCTTTGCCAGAGGAAAAGACTGTAGCTCACGTGATTACTAGCGTCACTGAAATAGAACATCCTGTTCTTAAGCTTGCTTCGCGATGTTCCTCTTGGAATAAACTTCTTCGAGCTTTTGTTTACGTGCCCCGCTTCTCGAAGAAGCTCCCGCGAAATGACGTAATCACCGCTAACGATTTAAATACCGCCGAGTTCGAAATAATTCGTGTCATACAGTCTATATATTTCTCCGACGACATTAAAAATATTTCAAAAGGGCGACGTTGCTCTCAAAAACTCCAAAAATTATTTCCATTTATTGAAAATGGAATCTTGCGCGTCGGAGGTCGACTGGCCAATTCGTCATTGGGTTATGCATCTAAGCACCCTATGATCTTACCTAAACGTGATAACGTGGTGCATTTAATTGTTGATAGTTATCACCGTGATAACTCCCACGCAAGCCCGCAGCTGTTAATAGGCATATTAAAAACTAGATACTGGATACTTTCCGCTCGCCGTGTTGTTAGACAACGCTTACAAAAATGCAATAGCTGTTTCAGGTTAAACCCTAAAGCTAATTAACCCATTATGGCTGACTTGCCTAAATGCAGATTAGAGCAGTGCAAAGCGTTTTTGCACACAGGAACTGACTATGCAGGACCCCTGTATATTACTCCATATCGAAAGCGCGGCGTACGCAGTGTTAAAGCATATTTATGTATTTTTATTTATTTAGTGACAAAAGCCGTACATTTAGAGTTGGTATCGAGTTTGACTTCTGCTGGTTTTATAGATGCATTTAAACGTTTTACGTCGCGACGAGGACCATGTACCTTTTTATATTCTGATAATGGAAAAAATTTCGTTTCATCGAAAGCTTATTTTAACGAACTTCACGAATTTATACAATCCGACGAATATTATAAAACTTTTAGTAACGAACTCGCTAAAACCCGCATAACGTGGAAGATGAACCCTCCGACTGCCGCCCATTTTGGTGGTATATGGGAAGCTAATATTAAAAGCCCAAAATCATTACTACTTCGCGTAATTGGAAAACAATTCTCACGTTTGAGGAGATGTCTACTGTGCTTACACAGATTGAGGCAGTGCTCAATAGCAGACCTCTATATGCTCAAAGTTCGGATCCCTCAGAACCGCTTGCGCTAACTCCGTCACATTTTTTGTCTACATCTCCTTTAGAGTACCTCCCCGCACCCGACTTGTCCGACGAACGAACCAATTTGTTGTCTCGTTTTTTATTAATGGATTCGCTAGTCCAGTCATACTGGAAGAGATTCAAATCTGAGTATCTACATAATTTGCAACAACGCGAGAAGTGGAATACTTCTTCAAATCCAATAACGGTCGGCAAGGTGGTACTGTTAAATGTTGATAATGCGCCGCCGCTACAGTGGCCATTAGGAGTTATAACTAACGTTTATCCCGGTAAGGATGGAATAACGCGTGTTGCGGAAGAAAAGACGAAAGTTGGAACGTATAAACGTCCAGTAGTACGTCTTTGCCCTCTCCCGACTCAATGAGTCAATCTTAATTAAGATATTTAGTTATTTAAGTCCGCGTCTTTATAGACAATCTTAGTTAAGGTTCTTCTTAGTTAAGTAGTGTTTTTTCATAAATACTGTGCTTTTCCTAGTTTAAGTTTTCTTACTATTTACTTACCGCTAAGCACAATGATCGCACCCCGCTCTCTATAAATAGAGCAGAGCAGTTTCGCTCTTTTTCTTTGAAGGGTTCCTTCAAGGCCGGGGGGATGTTGGGTTTCGTTTTTATATTTTTATAAGAGGGTAGACTGTATTTTTTCCCATTACCTGTCAAACCTCATCCTTCCTTTTGGCATGCACTGTGTAACGAGATGCAGCTAGCATCGGACGGTCGCTCGCTCATTATTTTCGGCTAAATTTACCGCCATATTGGTTGCGGTTTCAATTATAGCCTCCCAGAGTGAATTTAATCCAAAACTGTTGTGATTTGTGCTATATACCTACCTAGAACTTTAAGAACATTTCTTCAGAGTGCGTATTTTGGTTGGCCAACCACGTCGAAAGCAGACAGCAGAGCAGAGATAATCAGGTTAGTGCATTGCCAATCCTTTCTTCTGCGTGCCTAAACTCAAAATACCTAAATCTATCGCTAAAACTACAGTCCACTTGCAAATTAAATTTAATTCGAAAAAAAAAATCCATTCCCCTCAGGTGCCGAGGTCGCGTACCGCTATTTATTTAACAGATTTATGGTTAATTATGACACCACCACTGTGATATGCACATTATCTCCTCTCTGTTCAATATTTTGCGAAATCCCCGCTACCCCACGTATCTTCGAGAACGCTATGAGTGTCTTTTCCCCAGGGATAGCAATCGGAGATCCCTCACGGTGTCTCTCCTTTCAACTCCTCGACATAACACTGCCGCTTACGAGCACTAGTTTAGTTTAAGAGCAATCAGACTGGAACGGAATTTCCTGCGCTATTAGCGATAATCCCTCAATTTCCTGCGCTATTAGCGATAATCCCTCAATTTCCTGCGCTATTAGCGATAATCCCTCAATTTTCACTTTTAAGAAAAGATTGAAAGTGTATTTCCATTCTCTTCCTTAATAGGTATCTATAAGGTAGGTAGGTAGGTTTTTATGTAGTATATGTATGATAGATTATAGTTTATGTATGTGCATGATGTCTATTGTATTTTATGTATTTGAATGATGTATATATTTTATTTCTTAGGTATATTTTATTTATATTTTGAAAGTAATGTTCTACGTATGTATACAGTTTTATTCGGCACTAGGTCTGTCCAGTTGCATAGGTCTTGCCTAAATCGACATCTCGACAATCGAAATCTTACTTTAGAGTTAAACTCGCCTTTGGTTATAACATTTCTTGTAACTGTCTGTACCTTTATATTTTCTGTGCAATAACGAATATGAATAAGTTCCCATTACAACAAGTTTCATAATGACAAGTTGTAATTTTTGACCACATCCACTTGGTGACCAGCTCCCATATGGTCAGTTTTTCAATCAATCAATCAAGTTATCATCTCACGCACCCATTCTGGGGCGTGGGGAGTCAGGGTCAGATCATCGGATCTCTTCCTGAAGAAGCGCCTCTGTCCACTCCTATGGACAGGTCATCGGGGGGCCCTCGCGGGCGGTGGAGATCTTCTCACGAGGGGTGTTCTGTTGGATGATCGCCGGCTAGGCAACCAGGTCGCGTGGCAGGCGGCGGCGGTCGGGCGGGCGCGCGTGGTACGGCGCCATGTCGCGGATATGCGGATGTTGTGAGCTATCCGCACGCGCGAACATGCCCTTCGCCAGCCTCTGGACAAACTGGTCCACTGGTTCCCATCTGAGGTCCCTCTGGATCGTCGCATTCCTCACGTAGCGGGGGGCGTCGACGATGGTACGCAAAGAGAGGTTCTCTTGGGCTCGGAGTCTCCGTTTGTTCGTCTCCGAGCACAGGGCGTACCATGCCGGGGCCGCGTAGGTGAGGCGGGATCTCACGTAGCACTTGTAGATCCCGAGCTTCGCCCTCAGAGGGAGGCTGGAGTCGAGAAGTGGACGCAGCTTGGCGCGTGCCACCTTGACCTGGTTGACGACGTTGTCGACATGTTGCTTCATGGTGAGCCGGCGATCGATGGTCACTCCCAGGTACTTCACCTGCGGAGACCACGCGATGTCCTGTCCTTGGAGCTGGAGTGGTGGTGGAAGGGGGGACTGGCCTGTGATGAGCGCCTGCGTCTTCCCAACGTTGACGGACAACCGCCACTTGGCGAGCCAGTCGGGCAAGATGTCCAGGGTGCGCTGCAGTTTGACGGCAGCGTGCCGTGCCTGGATTGACGACGCGTAGTAGGCAGCGTCGTCGGCGAAGAGTGCCAGCTGGGCACCCGGCCCGACGGGGATGTCGTCCGTGTATTGGGAGTAACAGGCTGGAGACAGGCAGGACCCCTGAGGGACGCCGGCTGCAACGGGGTGTTCCTCGGAGACGGCGTCTTCCACCATCACTCGGAAGCGGCGATTCTTCAGGAAGGAGGCGATGATCTGGACCAGTCTTCTTGGGGCTGGAGACGTCGACAATTTGTACAGCAACCCCTCGTGCCATACTCTGTCAAACGCCTTCTCCATGTCCAGGAGTACTGCGACAGTGTATTCCTTCTTGTTTAAACAAACCGTCATGTCATTCAGTACTCTGGTGAGCTGAAGCGTCGTAGAGTGCTCGGGCCTGAAGCCGAACTGTTCTGGGCGCGGCTGGATGTGGGGTAGTAGCTTCGCCAGCAGGAGTTTCTCAAACACCTTTGAGATGGTACTCAGTAGAGTTATCGGCCGATAGCTCTCAGGCAGCTTGGAGTCCTTGCCCGGCTTGGGCAACATGATGACCAAGCCCTCCTTCCATTGGGTTGGGAAGTGGCCCGTGCGCAATATACCGTTAAATAGGCGCGTAACGGCCGCCACAGTACGTGGCGGCAAATGTAGCAGCGCCATGTTAGGTATGCGGTCTGCGCCCGGGGCTTTCCTGGGCTTGGTACGTCTGAATGCACGCATGATCTGGCCGGGCGTGACGACGGTGGGGTCCTCTTCGGGAGCTATCGGCGAGGCGAAGTACTCTCGCAGGTGTCTCTCGACTGCTGCGACGTGCTCCACATCATCCGTAGGGTTCGGCTTGAACTGCTTCTCGAGGCATTCGGCGAAGATCTCCGCACGGTCTAGGGCTCGAAATCTTGGTAGGCCGTCGCTGCCCAGGATTGGTCGGACGGGAGTTGGAGTAGTCGACAAATCCCGGCATAGGCGATGCACGGAGGGGACGTGGTCGCCCATGGACTTGACGTGGCGTTCCCAAGATTCTTCGGCGTGGAGATCAAGTCGGCGCTTCAGCTCTGCCGTCATGGCGTTGAGCCTGGTCTTCATCGTTGGGCAACGGGTTTGCTGCCACTGCTTCCGGAGAGCGCGCTTATCGCGGATGAGTGCGCGTAGCTCAGCAGGAAGAGGATTGGGCTTCCCCCCGCGAGCTACGGTGTGCGATGATAGGTCGAGCGCGTCTCGGATCTGGGTGGTTAGCAGCGATGCCAGGCGGTCAACGTCTTCCGGCTGGTTGACTGGACATGTGGTCGAAGACTGGTCGAGGGCGGCGGTGAAGGCGCCCCACTGGTAGCGTCGGCGTGATGCTGGCGGAGAGACCCGGGTGGGCAGGTCCGCCAGGACGAGAAGTACTGGCCTGTGGTCCGATGGGAGGTCAGGGAGAACCTCCTGGCTCGGCGGTGTCCGGAGACCTCTGACGACCACGACGTCGATGATGTCCCATCCGGCCCGCGTGTCGAAGTGGGTGGGCTCGTCGGGACCGATGACGTCGTAGTTGTGGCTCACGGAGTCGGCATGGATGGCGCGTCCAGCTGGGCACACCCTGGTGGAGTTCCAGGCGGTGTGCTTGGCGTTGAGGTCGCCGGCGACAAGTGTCTACGTATGTATACAGTAGTGTCGGGTGCGGCGACTGTAGCAGCCCCCGTAGCTCGGCGCTGCGGATTGGTGTACTGGGGGGCTTGTAGGCGGCGTAGAGTCGCAGCACCTCGCCGGCGACCTGGAGGTCGACGCCCAAAGCATATAGGGATGAATACTCCTGGGCGTCGACGAGCTGGTGGACGATCTTCCTGCCGACGATGACTGCCAAGCCTCGAAAGGTCCGGCCGCTGGAGGTCTTCTCGTCCTTGCGGTAGACGAAGTAGCCGGGCAGCGACAGCTTGTCGCTTCCGGCTAGGTGTGTCTCGCTGATGAGCATCACGTCGACGCGGTAGTCCCTCAGGAACACGTGGAGCAGCCGCTTCTTCCCTGTCAGCGACTGCGCGTTCCAGTGGACGACCCTGAGCGGCTCATGCATTGCGGATCAGAGCGGTGAGTCTGCCCAGGGCAGTGGGGTCGCTGAGGAGGGCGAGCAGGGCTGTGAGGTGCCCCAAGTCCTACTGCCCTATCGCCGCAGCCGGAGTGGCGGCGCCAGCGGCGGCCGCAGTCTCGCTGGCGGCGAGAGTAGCCGCCGCGGCGCCGGCGGCAGGTGGAGCCTTCTTCTTCTTCCCCCCCCCCGCTTCGTCTTCTGCCTGGGGGCTCCGTCGTTCGCCTGCGCCATAAGCGAGGCGGGCGCCGTTGGTTCCTGCAGATCGGGACGAGGCAGAGGGGGAGGCTGCACCTTCTTGGGCCCGGGCGCTTTGGTGAGCGCCACAGTGCCGGCCTTCTTGTTCCGCGCCTCCTGGCGGAACACGGGGCACGTCGCATTATTTGCCGTGTGCGGGCCACCGCAGTTGGCGCACGTCGGCGGCTGGTCTTTCGGGCGGGGGCATTCCCGCGCCGAGTGGGGACCGCCGCAACGTACGCACGCTAGGGGGCGGTGGCACATATGCGACGAGTGCCGGAATTGCTGGCACCTGTGGCACTGGGCCGGGCCCTGCTTCGAGCGCCAGGCCTCGATCTTCACCCCCGGCATGTACAAGAGCTCCGTGATCTCGTACACAGCGCCGGGGGCACGGTCTGGATTCTTCTTCAGGCTGGCGAAGAAGATGCAGCCGGGTCTTCCTTTGCGCGCCCGGATCTGCTTACAGTACTCGGCCTCCACACCGAGTTGTGCAAGCGCCGCGACTATCTCCTCCGGCGCGGTGTTAGAAGGCAGCCCGCGGATCGCCACCTTCTGGGTCTTGTCGGCCGGCAACGAGTATGAGAACCACCTCACACCGTGGTCCTTCTCCAGCCTGCACAGGTAACATTGCACAAGCCGGTACTCTTCTTCGGCCGTTGGGGTAAAGCGCACACCCTTTTGGTAGGCGCGCGCGCTGGGAGCCCGGCCGAGCTAGCTGGCTATCGCCCTGAAGTGGTCGGCCCAGTTGGGTAGGACCTCCACAATAAGGGGCGGATAGCGCGGCTGGCGGGGCTGCTGTGGCGCAGCGCCTCCCGACGGGGCGGCGGTGGCGGTGGCAATCGCGGCTGCGGTTTGGGCGGCGGCAGTGGCAGGCGGCGTTGGGCGGGCGGGCGGCATTGGGCGGGCGGGCCCTATCGCGGGTGCGGTGGCGTGCGGGTTCGCAGGCGCAGCGGCGGGGCGCGTAGGGCGGGCGGGCACAGTCGCGGCGGTAGGCGGGTTCGCGGGCGCGGCGGCGGGGCGCGTAGGGCGGGCGGGCACTATCGCGGGCGCTGCTGCGGAGCGCGTGGGGCGGGCGGGCACTCGCGACGTGGTCGCCGACGGGGCGGGCGGACGCGCGGTTGGCGGCACCGGGTGCCTCACTGAACGGGGGGGGGACGCGGTGCTGGGGCGCGGTGCCCCAGACACGGTGGATGCGGTCGCGGCCGCCGCGGCAAACGACACTGTAGGAGAGCACTTATTAGGTAAAACACTCGTACCTGTTTGTGTTGAAGCACTCTCATAGTCACTCGCGGCGGCGGACAGTCCAGGGACGGGGGCGGGTGCCTGAAGCGCGCCCGTCCAGGGCGACAGCGACGGCATGTCGAGGCCCGTCTTCCTCGGCGGCGGCTGGTTCGTCGGTGGCGGGGTCGGCGAGTCCGCAAGCTGGACTCGCTTTCCATCTCCTCGGAGACGCAGCTCGTCGCTCGGGCTTTCACTACGCGGGCGCCTCGTCCCGCGGGTTGGTGGCAGCACCAAAGGCCGCGTTTTTGCCTGCTCCACTAATTGCGCGTCGAGGAGCTTGGCGCCGATACAAGCCGTGGGCTTGCCCGACAGGGCAGCGCGGCTTGCGGCGACGTATGCCTCCATGGCACGAAGTAGGCCCGCCGAAAACAGGTTGGCTTGAGCGGCCCGAATTAAATATAATTCGTCCAGCTCAAGCTCTGCCCTCGGGGACACAGGACGCCGCACCACGGGCGACCCGTACTCCGTCGACGTGGAGATAGGGAGCAGGCCTTCTAGTGATGCCGATCGCTGCGCGCGGCGCCGGCGCGGGGTTTCACCCAGCGGCGGGCTGTTCGCATTCACGGCATCGTCACTGTCACTAACACAAACACTCACAATGTCACTGGCACTGTAGCCCTTAAAAGGGCTTTTGGGCTCGTCCATAGCGGCGGGCTATGGACGAGCTGGCGTCACGGAAAGGGTTACACACCAAGCATGACCTTAGGCAGAGTCGGCGTCCGTCCCGATGTGATAATCCCCTCCGTCAACACTCGCGGCGCGGGTATCGCGATCGCGGCGCGCACGGGCGCGTGGTACACACGTCCGCTTCGCACGAAGCGGCGGGTGAACTGCAGCGGGACGGCGAAGCGGAGATCCGTGTGCGCGACGGTCGAAACTATCCTATCAGTTTTTCGCCTGTAAGCCACTTTACTTAACCAACCCCTCTCTCTCTAGAGTATGTAGTCTGAACTTAAAAGATAGTCACGATGTAAAATTTTAGTAAAAAGCTGACAGACAATATGGGAAATGGTCAAAATATGAACTTGTCATATTGAACCTTGTCATTATGGACCCAAAGGGATTTATGTAACCACTCGAACGATGCAGCTACGACGCGGCCTACCGAGACATGTACGGCGCGGCGGACCGGCTGCAGTACGGCGACTGCTTCGAGCGCCGCGAGCCGCCGCCGCCGCCGCCGCTGCTGCCGCCGCGCAATACGCTCGACTCGAGGATAAACCGCGCGTTGAGGGAGACGGGTGAGTGTCCAATGTATCAGAATGCTTTCGAACGGGTTGAGATAAACTACAATAACACGGCGCGTCCCTTCACATCTCGCCGGTGAGCTGGTGTAGTGTATCTCTACCTTAAGAGTGCAGACTAATAGTTATGCAAAAGATTGTAAACAAGCAAAAATCCTAAGGTAAGTTTTTGTTTGACGTCTGCGGAATCGGCAACTGTCACCTTTGTTTATCTTTTACATCAAATCGTTTACAATATTTTAAATACCTACTTGTCTCGACTAAAAGCAAAGTAAAGAGCTCCGTGGTCTAGTGGGTTTCACGCTTGCTTCTCACGCAGAAGGTGCAGGTCCGAATCCCGGTGCTGACCATGTTCCATTGAGCTAAGTAATTTATCTTAAGTACATTATACGGAAGTTCTAACGATGATGGAAAACATTGTGAGGAAACCTTCATTACTCCACATTGCGGCGATGGGCTAGCCCCATGTCACGCAATATGGAGTATTGCATAACTGGCTAAAAGTGGGCATAATTGGGCCTCTGCCCACCCCGTATGGGAAAGGGGCGTGACGCTATCTTATGTTATGTTAAAAGCAAAGTAAAAATTCATCTATTTTGTCTCCAAAAAGTACATTATTTACTCCGAAGTCAAATATATAGAGAATACCTATGTTATATTACCACTATTGTGGTCTATTTAGAGAATAACTGGTGAATCTTAAAAAAAAGCAAGGCCTGTCGTATATGTGAATGTGATTTGTTTTGTGATGTTGATATTGAGTGTCAAATGTGTCACAAAGCTTCTGCGTTAATGCTTCGGAGACGTGACTCTGCTTATCTTTAGGCACAAGTCCCTTGAAAAGACACAATTTGCCTTTACTTATGCCCACTTGCCCACAGTCAGGTCGGAAGTTTTTGCTGATTTAGCTTACTTACTAAACACGACATTAAAACATAATGTATGTACAAATTTATAGATGAATGTAAAGTTATTTATGATTATTTGCTTAGATTTGAATATGTTATGTTATTCCAGTGCTCGGAGCAGTGGTGAAAGAAGACTTGAAAGTGGATGAGCGAGACAAAGGCATACTGTTGAAGTGAGTTAAGCAAAATATATCATCACTAGCGCAGCGAAATATTCACACGTTGCACACTACACTGTATACACGTTTATATTATGTATTTTTTTATTAGTAGTTTATGTGACTGCTGCATAATGGAGGGCATTAAAACTCGAGAGTAGGTTTATGAAACTCGCCTTCGGCTCGTTTCATAAATTCATTCATTACATTACGTTTCATTCATTACGTTACAAGTGTGTAATGTTGGTGATTACCGCTGAGGCGCCGTTGACACCCGAGCCGTTAGGTAAGGGTCCTAAGAGAGCCGAGGACGGTAATCATCAATACACACGTGTATCATACGACGTTTTTCAACACACTTGTGAAGAAAATAATACTAAAAAATAATTTTCTTCATAACAAGTTCATATAGACATTTTAATTAATAAATAACTATAATTTCAACAGTGAAAACGAGTTTTCAATTTTTATTCGTAATGGGGGGAAAAATTTATCAGTTTTCCTATGCGCGCGCATCTAACAATGGTGATCGCCCATAGACTACAAGAAAAAGGTTTATTTTTTTTGGCTTTTCGCGGATAGCGTTTTAGCCACGTACAAAATGGGGAATTCAAAGTTTTCTTTATAAGGCTCTATCCACTATATTGCCACCATATTTTCAACCTTATGGCTTTGTAATAAATTATAAAGCCAATGAAAAATTATTTCTTTTAAGCCTTTTAAAGGGTTGAACCAAAGTTATATTTGAGTGAAAGTTTTATTTATTAAAAACGTACAAGTTGAAATTATCTATTCAAATACGAAGTTGCATGATATGAGCAAGCAATAGATACATTAATTTATTTGTACTATTGAACACGATCTTTTTTGTATCGAAACTGTTTTAAGAACAAAACAACTCAACCAATAAAATAAAATAAAAAAACTCATTTGACAATAATAGCAATGAAAAAGTCCCAGTTTGATTACAGGTGTCATTATGTGCCTAAGTGCGGTGAAATTAGAGCCATTTTATGAGCAAGTGTGTTGAAAGTCTACATACATGACAATATTGGTATTAATAGTAGTTTATGTGACTGCTACATGATGGAGGGCATTAATACTCGAGAGTGGGTTTATGAAACGAGCCGAAGGCGAGTTTCATAATATTTTTTTTTTTTTTTTTAGCGTAACATATTTTATCTACACACGTATCATAAACCCTCTTTACTGCGTACAAAAACCGCACGTTACGATCAGCATAAGAATAAGAATAAGAATAATTTTTATTGTTCAAAATAACTGGGTTAACATATTTGAGGTCCCTGCCTCCCAAAGTAGGAAAAACCTGTATCTTGGGAGACAGTTACTTCCCAGTGGGTACATATTTTATTTTGTACAATAGTAGGTACTGAACTATTTTTAGATTTATGCAGGTAATCAAAAAAGGTAAATCTACAGAAAAATAATAATAATAATAATCTACAGTATAAAAACAAATTAGGGTACACAATTGGCAGGTATAATACTAACACTAAAACTTAATTGTAATTATTATAAAGAGAGTGTGTAGTTTGATGTGAATGTAGAGTATAAATGTAGAGTGTAGTGTGTGTGTGTTAATTTTGTGTGTGTTGTGCATGTAGAGTTGGTGAAGGAAAGAAGGGGGATAATGAGTTGAGGTATGGAATCCAGGTAATTTTGTTATTTTGGTTTCCTAATTTGGAATGTCAAGAAGCTTCTCCGTGTCTCCATAGGAGAGCCTGAGCAGCCATTTTTTTATTAGTGTTTTGCAGTCGACGTCCCTGCTGATTTTGTTGTAGAGACGAGGGCCGGTGACATAAAGCTGCCTTTGAGCTTGAGCGGTTTTACAGCGTTCTATCTCAAACACTCTGTCTTTTCTCCGCTTTAGGAGTAGCAAAGGATCGTATGGGTGTTCTCAGAATAGCCTGTTGGATGAAAAGTTGCCTTACCGGAAGAATATTGCACTCGGTATAAAGTAATTCAGTGGGGTATCTGAAAGGCTTTCTTAGAAGTACTTTAAGGACAGCTCTTTGAGCCCTTTCCAATTTTATAATTAGTGTTTTTGGTGCGCCACCCCAAGCCGCTATGCAATAAGATATAATTGACTGGGCCAAAGCATTATACACTGTATACAAAACATTTTCGTCTGCTGACGGTCTAAGCATTTTGAAGATATAAATGAGCTTTCTGGTGCGACTTGTTAAATTAATTATATGTGGCTTCCATGAGAGAGTGTCATCTATAATTACCCCTAAGTATTTTACTTTATCTACTCTATTGAGCGTCGGGCAAGAACAGTTTGAGTGACTAAATTTGCTAAAGTTGCAATTGTTGTGTGCTCTAACATTAAAAGAACCTTGAGGTGGTTTCCCCGAGGAGGTCAGTGAAAAGGTGAGATACATGGTTTTGTCAACATTTAGAGTAAGAAGGTTAGCGACGAGCCATTTCATGACTACCCCGAGAGATACCTCTGCGTTTATACAGGCTTTATCCCAGGTTTGACCCTCAACTAGGAGAGCAGTATCATCGGCGTAAGTGACAATATTGCAGTTAGGTGTAGAAAGTTTGCTCAGATCGTTGATGTATAAAAGAAATAGTGTTAGGCCCAAGATAATTCCCTGGGGCACACCGTATGACAGAGCGATATCATCACTTAGATGATTCCCTATTTTTACTCTGAGTACGTTTGGTGAGATAATCTCTAAAAATGTCTAGGGCATGTCCTCTTATACCAGCAGAACTTAATTTATTTATTAATAGGGGTATTGATACAGTGTCGAAGGCTTTTTTCAGGTCAAGGAAGATACCAACGCACTTAGATTTTTTATCTAGAGTCCTTGATATTTTCTCCGTTAATTGCAAAACGGCATCATAGGTCGACTTGCCCTTGCAGAATCCACACTGATTATCAGCAATTATTTTGTATTTAGTTAAGAATCCTACTAATCGGTTATTTAGCACTTTTTCTGATATTTTAGACATGGTAGTAAGAACAGAGATAGGTCTATAATTTGTAATGTTCTCTCTGTCCCCACATTTGAGAATCGGGTGAACAAGAGCTTTTTTGAAAATTGTTGGAAAGACACCTTTTGAGAGACAGAGTTTGCACACGTGAGTTATAATTGGCGCAAGAAAAAAATGACTCGATTTAATAACAGATGAAGAGATGCTATCCCAGCCTATAGCTGAGTCGCTTCGTAGATCCAAAATAATTTTATTTATCTCGGCAACATCCACTTCCAGAATAACGAGTGTGTTTAGTTGTGTATCTTGGAGAAAGGATTGGGAGGGCAAAACAGTGTTGCGGTGACCATTGTTAGAGGTGTGTTGAATTTTATTAGCAAGAGAGGCACCCACACTTGCAAAGAAATGGTTTACTTTGTTTAGAGAATCAAGGGGGTCAGGTGACAGATGTATTAGTTCTCTAGGGGGAGGTGACTTGTTGTACGTATGAGTAATCTTTTTAATAACTTCCCATGTGGCCTTGGGTTTATTTTTAGCCTTTTCGAACTGATCCTTCTCGTATGAGCGTTTAAGTTTCTTTAGCAGGTTATTACAGTAATTTCTGTAGCGAGTGTAAATAATTTTGTTAACTTGATTATTAGGTGATTTTTTGTATTTCTTGTATAAACGGTCTCTATTTCTTATACATTTGAGTAGGCCAGGTGTAATCCATGGCTTTATTGTTCGTTGTTTTCGTGGAATTTTTCTGACCGTTGAATGAGTCATTATTATGTTGGATATTTTGGTTACAAAAAGTTCTGCAGCAACATTCGGTTCATTTAAAACAATTACGTCAGAAAAATCACATTGATCAATATCGGATTTGACAGATGCGTAATTTATGTGAAGTCTTACATTTTTGGGCTTTACTCTTTGAATAGTTAGCTCCAGATTCAGTAGAGTGGGGGCGTGGTCAGTTATACTGGCATTTAGGATTATTGTTTTAGAGCTATGTCTAGATTTAAGAAGTACATGATCTAGGCACGTTCTATCATGGGTGGGAAATTGGTGGGTAGGGGAGTAGCCAAAAGATGATATTAAATTTAGGTAATCGTCTGGGTTTAGTTTGGGCTTATTTTCAGGTATGATGTCAATGTTTATATCCCCAATAACAGCCACTGATGGTATTGATGCTAGGTCAGTCAGAGACATTTGTAGGCTATTCAAAAAATTATCGATATTATTATGTGAGGGTGATCGGTAAATAGCTACTATAGCTAAGCTACTTCCTATTTTGCAAATTATTGTATTTCCATCTTTAAAGTTAGGGTATTCGATTTTATGTTCAATATTATTTCTAATATAAATGACCACTCCATCATTCTGGTTTATTACTTCCTTAGAGGAATAAGAGAGATATCCATCAAGTATGGGAACGTTCGGGGCTTTACTTAACCAGCATTCAGTAAGAACGATCACATCCCAGTCAAGTTTAAGACAAGAAAGTAGAGGAGCCAGTTTGTCGAAATTACAGTTTATGCTGCGAATGTTCATATGGAATACTCTCAAACTAGTGTTGGAGTTATCGACATGTAGTAGACATTCATCTCCTATGCACTGATAGTATTCGAACGCTCCCAATAAGTCTAATTCTTCATTTATTTTATTTATAAGGCCCTCTTAATGTTTATAAATAGATAGCGCAAATTTTGTGGACATAAGGGGGTGTTTGAAAAGAACATAGATATTTGAGACTGTTGATTTGATATGTGTGAATTGTTGAGTGGTGAGTTATTGGAGTGTGTGAGTGTGCAGTAGATAATAACAACGCATGGGAGTACTCTCAGTATAGTGTTGTATAGGTGTAATGGGGTTTTTAAACAGAATCTAATAGTAATATCTAAATTTACAGGCAGTAGTCAATTCTGCTCTTTGAGTTTCGTAATGTCTGCTTCAGAATCAACCCTCACAAGAGGAGATTCGTGTGCTTTGCGCAGATAGACTTTTCCATTTGACGTCCAGCAGAAATTGTATTTGTGAGTTGTTTGAAATTCTCGTGCCAAGTAGAACAGTTTTCTAGCTTTAAACGTCAGGTTTTCAGCAAAATACACAGGTTCTTTCGGGCCAGAAATATTCATATTCTCTGTGTTTAGTTTATCGTCCTTGTGTTCTTTGTTATACTTCTTTACCGATTTAAGTAAAGCTTCCTTGGCCAGGACTGTTGTAAATTCGGCAATAATCGGCTTAATTGTCGACTTCTTGGGATTGGTCCTAAGCACATCTTTTATATCGGAATACTGGATAGGAACATTTATGGCTTTTCCTACTTTAATGACTAAGTTGGCTAAGTCTTGCTTGGATTCACCAGACTGTTGGGGAATATTCCTGATTTCGACGCTCGTGGATCTATTTTGACGCTCTAAGAATTCGACTCTCTCTTCCAGGCTTTGTAAGTATTTGCGGTTTTCAGTTCTCTCTGCATCAATTTTTTTCATTTCAGCTAAAACTTCATCATATTTTGCGGAAGAACATTCTGCGAACTCTTGTAATTTGGTATTTTTCGTTTTTATATCTTCCATCGTACTGCGCAAAGACGTAAAATTCCTCTGTTGTTCCTCCCTAATACTATTGCATAGTACCAGAATTTCATCCTTAAAAGAATCCAGAAGGGCCTGCGAATCAACATCACCCCTTTTACGCTTATTTCGTTGAGTAATATGCTCCGCGGCAGAAACCGCGTCGAGGTCTGGATTGGCGCTCAAGTTCGGTTCCGTTAGATGGTGAGTCATCGCGGTGGCAACGGTCGGTGGAGTACGTCTCGTCCAGGGTTGGAAAAAAAACAGTTTTTTTTATTAATAACAAAACATCCTGTTTAAAACAAAAAAATTAAAAAAACATGTTTTTAACTAATTTTTAACTATGTTTTTTACAAAGCTGTTTTAAATATGTTTAAAACATGTTTAAAACATGTTTAAAACATTGTTTAAAAATTTTGTTTATGTACCGGATTGGTATGCGTTATAATAAGCAGGTATAAGTATAATAAATTAAACAGCTATATTCAAATCTTTTCATAATATTTTTAATGAGAGTAAATAGACATAAAAACAACTAGCAATCAATCATCCACATCTCCATCTTCAGGCAATGAACTGCCTAGATTTAGTGACCTCATCATGGTTACTAATTTGGCGGCTTTTTCAGTCCCTAGACGGTTTCGCACTTTACTGTGCACTAGCCCAAATGAAGAGAATAATCTTTCTATTCCGGCCGATGAAGCAGTAGCTGAGAATAGTTGAGTTGTAAGTATTGTGGTACTATTATCTATTTTAGACCCAAATGATTTCCACCACAGATACACGTGAGTTATTTTTAACAGATCATCCTTAAATAGATATTCCTTAAAAGGAAATGTTTTTGCCCGATATGCAAGGACATCTCTCATAGCCTGAGGACTGTGCGAATCTATGAATTCCATAGCTGTTGTGTCTTCTTCTTCCGTTAAACCAGCACCACTATATTTGGGGTCTAGTAAATAAGCTGCAAAGTGTGCTGGTGTCATTGCAGCGTTAATAGCGTTATACCTTGCTTCAAGCTTCCTTTGTTCTTCTTGTGACCATTCCAATGACAAAAGTGTTTTCCATATGTCGGTACATTCACTTAAAGCACACATTTCCTTCTGCATGCGATCGAGGGCAACTGATATTTTTTTAAGCTTAGTTTTATAGAGCTCTATGTTTTCTTTTAACTCCATATCTTGAACACTTCTTACAATCGTCAAGTCTAATACAGACCTGTGTTCGCTGCATATTTTCTCAAGACAGTGCCAGTTACTGGTATAGGATTCAAGACAGTCTGCCAAGGTATTCCAACGCACATCCTGAGGAATAACAAGTGCTTTCCCACCGGCTTCCCTGTACTTGGCTGCCGGAAAATGGTGATATTTAAAATATTTTATAATATCTTTCACCTTCTTTTTTATGTCCCCTTCTGCTACAATATCCTTGGCGAATAAATTCAAAAGATGGGCTGAGCAACCATATGTGATAACATCCCCAATCTCGTTGTCCTCCAACTCAGCCAATTGCCTTCTCATCTTTGCCATATTGGCGGCATTGTCAGTAACAAAGCTTCGAATATGACAACCAAAACTTTGACATGCTTTTATGCTATCTACTGCTAGGGTCAGAAGGTAATCACCAGTGTGACTTTTGTCCTTGGTATCAATCGTATTTATGAGATACACCTTACCTTTACCGTCATCTTCAATGGTTGTCACACTAGCACAAACAATAGGCTCGTTGCGTATGTTGCTCCAACCATCCAATGCCATACAAACCACTTTATTTTTCAAACTATTTTTCATATTTGATTTCGTACTTTCATAAACTTCGTCTAGTAATTTACCGGCAATTTGTTTTCTATTAGGTGGCAAATACCCTGGTCGCAATATTTGCGTCAGCTTAATAAACTCTGGATGCTCGACATGACGAAATGGAGTGTTGGTTGCAAAAAAGAATTTTGCCAACTGTTTATCAATGTTTTGTTTATCTTTTTCTGATGTTTTCACTACAAACCGAGACATCATTGAAATTGGTGAATCCTCAAATTTTGTTTTTTTCGCGATAGGTTCATCACTGACAGCCACCTGGATCATTTCTCTTTCTTCGTTATCTGTTAAAAAGTAGATAATATTAATATTAGCGAAAATAGTCTGAAAAACTTCCTAAACATTTCTAAAAAAGATTTCTAGTGTCACCCAAATCATCCTGATCTATTATTATTATTGGCTTTTCGAAAATAAATAAGAAAAACATTTACAGTCAGCAAGCTCTTTATTTTATAGCTTCATGTGACGCAAATGGGACAATTATGATCGGCCACCAATCAACGTGGGGATTATGATTTGGTTCGGCAAGCCATGACGCTATATTATTATTATTTTTGAAGGACGCTTTGACATAAAACCAAGTGGAGGAGCTGCCAAGCATACACGTAGCTTTAAAATTAAAACGAAGGATCGCATGCACGAAAACTGTCCTGCTCCTATAACGCTTTAATTTTATACTTGTCCAGTCCACCCCGGTACGTACGACTACTAATCGTACATACTCACACCCTTTGATAATCATGATCATGAACAAACTTATTTACTTACTTACCTTCGTCACTAGTTGAATCACATAAAACTTCCGGTCTCAAGTCTCGTGAAGTCGATGGACGACATGAATATACAGAACAGTTTTGAAGATGTGTTTTCATCCGGGCAATTAGCCCAACCAAATCTTTATGGCAATACTTGCACTTTACTCGCGGTGATTTTGCACCACTTCCAGAACTAAAAGGACTGTAATGCCGCCAAAGCGGATCCTTTTTACGCCCTGTCATAATATTGAATTGTTTTATCTATCACACACACCACACAACACAAGCAAGCAGGCAGGACCAATTTTCAGCTTTGGAATCTCAGATTGGGTGAGTTAGCTTTACCCCACCCACCCAAACACAAAAACGTACCCACACATATACACTTTTCTCATTGCTTTCACTCAAGTATCGTCTGTCCGTACACAACACACACACACCGCCTCACCTCAATCAATCGCTTGCCCAGATATTTATTTTTGGGGAAATCCCCGCCATCGCCAGTGAAAATTCAATGCCACTTGGATGCGTTCAATAATTACAAAATTGAAAATTACGGTACGTTCCGTAGAACAAAAGAAAATAAACAGTGTTTTTTATGTGTGTTTAAAACACGTTTAAAACAAATTGTTTTAAAACAAGTTTTAAACACGAGTGTTTTTTTCTCTGTGTTTTAAACACTGTTTAAAACTCTTGTTTAAAACAATTGTTTAAAACAATGCCAACCCTGGTCTCGTCGTCATACTATTCAATTACCAGGAGCGCAGAGTGTAGGCAGAGGTGTGAGTACTGACCGGTTGAGGCAGGGGCGGGGACAACTGGTAACGACGCTGGATGGCCTTGCGTAGCGGGCGGGGCAGCTGGACACAGCGCAAGGTGGTGGAGTGGTGCGGGCGGAGACTGCTTTGTGCTCGAGACCTGCTCCACGCAGCGGGCGGGGCGTCGACAGCACTTGGAGGCGGAGTCTTGGGAGCCGGGTTGGCTTTTGTCAAGTCAGATTGTGGTGCTTCAAACTTATGCACTCCTAATATTGCGTTCGGATTTATTAATTGATTTAAACTTAAAATTTGATTTCAAAAGTAGTAACAGAACTAAACGCACGTGTACTCGCTATCGTGGTCCGGGGGGAAGGATATCACTCGAGAGTTTTAATGCCTAATTATGTACAGTTACATACACTAGTTTATCTACACACATATCATAAGCTCTCTTTGATGTGTTCAGGAACCGCATTTTTGACCGGCATTGTGGCTCTGCAGTTGTTTAGCTAATTCCTGTAGTACCAACTTCACGCAGGCGGGCGTCGCCCTTCGAAATTTGAATGTCAGTACCAACTTCACAGACAAACTAGGGGCGGCACGCAGGCGGGCGTCGGCGTTCGAAATTTGAATGTCATTGTCATGGTAAAAAATCATTTCTCATCTGAAAAATTACTCATTATGACCATAATGTGTGATTTTTCTACATATTATGGTCATGACATGATGTAATTTGTTCGTCTGTTGTATGGTCAGTAAGTCGTCACCTGCGCCCGCGCACGCGCACGCGCACCCGGCACGTGCCTCCAAGCGCGTCAGCTTCGCGGACGGGTACACGCCGGGGCAGGACTCCGACACCGAGGAGCCGCCTGTGAAGAAGGTGAGTGCGAGGTGCTTACTGCCACACGAGGAATCGTGGCCATTTGAGAGCAGCTCAAATAAATATTTACTTGGTAAATCGTCCATTAAAATAAAAGGCATTGACGACCTACACTACACCGCTCCCGTACAACTAAAGAATGTTAAATTAAATATGGGTTTGAGGTTATGCCCTGTATATATAAGCTCACTAAGCACGAGCTGTTGTCCAAGCTATGTCGGCAATATTAAGTATAGCTAAAGAGAACAACTTAAAACCCATATTTGAACGAACATTGTTTTGCCGGGTGGGAGCGGGGTCCTAAGTCAGCTAAGACCTTTATTCGTCAATAATTATACGAAATCAGACTACAGTTGTAGTAGTTTTACTTAAGTCGTACCAGAGGCCTCCTTAGAGCACTTTGAAACCCAGCTGTAAGGCAGGCCTCGGTCCTGAGACCACTTAAATGGTAGTTTATGTGAATGATACATAATGGAGGGCAACAAAACTCGAGAGAAACGAGCTGAAGGCAAGTTTCATAATAATATTACTCGAGAGTTTTAACAAAAAAAAACTATTCCGAAACTATTTTTAACCAAAAAAAGACACGGTAAGTATTTATTATTTATTTTCGTGTTCCCGCTTTTTCTATTGTAAACTTTCATTGTTTTTAGGGTTCCATACCCAAAGGGTTAAAATGGGACCCTATTACTAAGACTCAGCTGACTGTTTGTCTGTCTGGTGAAAGGTAAAAATTTTTGTTTGGCTTTGAAATCCATTGAGTAATAAAGTTTTGTTTAAATTAAATTTAAATTTAAATTAAAGAGACTTTCTTATTTAATTTTTGATTAAAAAATCATCGCAAGATAACCTTTAAAGCTGCGGCGATGGGCTAGGCCCCCTTCACGAATATAACATAAATATTTATAAATAGGCACATACATTGCTTTTGGCGGTCCCACACTAGGATACCCTGTGTCGTGGGAACCAGAAACAGCGACATCACATACATATAAACATCTAAGACCTGGGGATTTTTAGGGTTCCGTACCCAAAGGGTAAAAACGGGACCCTATTACTAAGACTCCGCTGCCCGTCTGTCTATCTGTCTGTCCGTCTGTCACCAGGCTGTATCTCATAAACCGTGATAGTTAAGACGATGTATTTCTGTTGCCGATATAACAACAAATACTAAAAAACATAATAAATTAATTATTTAAGGGGCTCCCATACAACAAACCTGATTTTTTTTGCTCATTTTTGCTCGATATTGATAAGGCAACGGTAGACGCTCGAAATATTCACAGAATATTTAGTTATATATTCACTTTAAATTTAATAATTAAATTTAAATTAAAACAAATATTTATGGGGGCCTCCCATACAACAAACGTGTTTTTTTTTTTCGTTCATTCTCGATATTGATAACGGCAAGAGGTAGACACTTGAACTATTCCCAGAATATTGAATTATATGATTCACTTTAAAAATAAACAATTAAATTAAAATAAAATTAATATTTAAGGGGGGCTTTCACAACATACGTGTTTTTTTTTGCTCGATATTGATAACGGCAAGAGGTAGACGCTTGAACTATTCCCAGAATATTGAATTATATTATTCACTTTAAAAATAAATAATTAAATTAAAATAAAATTAATATTTAAGGAGAAGAACAGAAGGGACGAAAAAAACGGTACATGGTGATCTACTAGTTAGGCTTTTATAACAAAGAAAAAAGGGTTATAACATAGCGCGCCGGCTCGGTACACGATGTTACGGTCGCGGTCGCTCTTCGCTGCGGGTGTTGTCCGTACAGAGCATGCTCGTCACGCACCCACTTTTCAGGCACTGACCCTACTCAATGCCTGTGTCGCCCAGCACTCAGATTGGGACGTTTTTCATATGCCCCTATTTATGTTTTTTAAGACTGTGTATATATATGTTTTTAAATAATTATATTACATGATATGTTAAAGTATATACTGTTCCTCTGTTTGTCTGTATATTTTTGTTTTGTTTTGTTGTGTACCTTTGTTTTTATTTTTCTCTGTTTTTTATTTTATTTTTATTTTATCTGTGTACTTATGTTTTGTTTGTTCGTGACGGTCACACGTTTTGGTCGAAAGACTGTGAGTGTGACACAGTAACTGTGAATACATATTTTAAATCTTTTAATTTTTTAAACATTACGCATATCACGCTCTGGGTCGTCTTACCCCTGCCGCTTACTGATTCGCCCTCTTAAATAATCAATACTTACATTATAATATTAGCGCCCTCTAGGCCGAAACCAATCTGAGGGCTGTTTCGGCTTATGTTTAAACGATCACCAAAAACGCACCTATTTTACTACCAATAAATTCGAAACCGCCAGCATTAGTAAACGACCACCAAATTGTGTTTGGATAAATGATCACCAAACTTCTTTTTATGTTTTGTGTACTTAAGTTTATGTTTTAAGTATTTTTTGTTGTATAGGTTTAACCTGACACGAAGGATAAAGGGGGCTCTGCTTCGCTCACCCCCTTTACCCTTTACCTAAGCTACCGCAGTATTTACACTGATATTTTCTGCAACTTTTGATCATTTACCCATTTTGGGTAGGAAAAACATATCGTGGTGATCATTAATATTTGTGTCCATTTGTTTCACTGTAATTAAACAATTGGGAAGTAGTCAAATTAGGAAGTGGTAAAAATGGAATGGCCACTTGGCATTACGAACTACGTTACAATGGGAAGGGGCTTCCATTAGTTACATGAGGCGTGTTGAACGATTATCTGACTTAATTCTCGATATAAATTACAACTTGATACCTCTACGCGTTCTTGAGTAAAAGGGTATTGACAGATGGACAGACAGGTAGGCAGTTAGAACTTATAGTTTTCGGATATTTTTTCTTATATCTTCAAGAGACTACAGGACTTCATTAATCGATATTAACTGGATACCTTCACACGGTGCTGAGAAAAAAGGTCTTGCCAAATGGACAATGAAGTGACCATATAAGGATTTATTTTTTCCTTTTAAGGTACGGAACCCAAAAATACAAAAAATATACGTAATATTTTCCGAGACCCCCCCTCACCCCCACGTGAGATTTCGTGAGATCCGGCTAAACACCTCACGGACTTAAGCCGAGCATTGTGGCCACTTCCCATTTGTACGTTACGCAGCCCCGCCGCCGCCGCTTGCCGCGCGGCTGTGCGTGGCCGTGCCCGCCCGCGCACCCCGCGCACGTGCCGCTGTGGGACGCGCTGCCGCCGCCGCCGCCGCCGCCCGGCTCGCCTCCGCCCCGCCAGCCGCCGCCTCCGCTGCTCATCCCGCCGCTGCTGAGGAGGCCGGAGTTCGAGCTGCCGGAACATCTAGTGCACAAGTTCGGTGAGTGGTACAACGCAGGTGCAAATCAAAATCAAAAAATCAAAATCAAAAATCATTTATTTCCATAGGATGTTGTTACATCACTTAGATCCGTCATTACATTTTTTTGGGTGAGTTCACTAACACAATGGCGGAATCTGTGGAGAAGAGCTCACCGAAGAAACTCCACAGTCGTCGCATCTTTTGCGTTTCCTTTTTTAAATAAAATATTGTCAAATTACAAAATGAATGCTAATTATATATCGAAACAGCCTGTAACTCAAACAATCTATTCCCATAAACATCTGTCCTCTAAATAATCAGATATCCTATAGTAACCTTTTTTATACAATTTCTGTTTTATTATTATTTTAAACTTGTCTAAAGGTAAGTTTTTAATATCAGTAGGGACCTTATTGTAATAGCGTATACAATTGCCTTTAAAAGAATTACTAATTTTATGTAGTCGGCTTACATAAGCAACCAACTTGTCTTTATTTCTAGTATTAAAATTGTGTATATCACTGTACTTCTGAAAATTAGTTATATTTCTTTTTACATACACAAGATTGTCATAGATATATTGAGACACAAATGTCAGAATATTGATTTCTTTAAACTTTTCCCTCAGTGACACTCTAGGCCCTAATCTATAAATTGCACGAACAGCCCGTTTCTGCAGAATAAATATACTATTAGCATTCGCAGCGTGACCCCACAATAAAATACCATAGGTCATTAGACTATGAAAGTAACTAAAGTAGACTAGTCTAGCGGTGTCTACGTCGGTAAGAGCTCTAATTTTTTTAACTGCGAACGCTGCCGAACTCAGTCTGTTCGACAATTTATTTATATGAGGATCCCATTGTAGTTTGGCGTCTAAAGTAATGCCCAAAAAGACAGTCGACTGCACAAGGTCCAATCTCTGTCCTTTTATAAATATGTCTGTAGTTACCGGGTTCACATTGGGTAACACGAATTTAATACATTTAGTTTTCTTTTCATTAAGTAATAAATTGTTAACAGTAAACCAGTTCACTATACTAGAGATAGCATTGTTTACCTCGTCATAATTTGATTGCTGTCTTTTAACTTTAGGATTAAGGATTAAGGATTTAGTTTGAAGATCGAACTCCTGTTCGGTATTGGTTTGTCTCTACTGAGACAGTTGTATTCATTTTCAAAGTCGCGTTGCTGCACGTGCCTAGTTATACACTGTTTTGCAGCGGTAATTTCTATTGTAGATAAGACGCCGCCGGTTTCAAGTTTCACACTGTTCCGTGCATTTGTACCGAAGCGTCGTACCCAGCCGATGACTCTAGTTACCCGAGTTAATGAACTACATTTTATTAGTAATTCACTTATAATATTCTTGTCATCATTTGAAGTTCGGGTTGTCACAGGTTTTTCAATCTCGTTACTTGCAGTAAAATAACAGACTGGTTTATCTTGGGACTGTGTTTCGTCTTGAGTTAATAGGAAGTCGGGCCCATTCCACCATAATTTGTAGTTGAGTAGCTGGGTGGGGTATAGACCACGTGACGCACAATCTGCAGGGTTGATCTCGGATTTTATATAGTGCCAATCTTTCGGCGGGATCACTTGAATGATTTTGGTTACTCGATTTGCGACGTATCTCTCCCATCGCGTTACATCACCTTGAAGCCAAGCAAGTACCACTTGCGAATCGCACCAGACCTGAACTCTCATATCTTGTTTCTTATAGGCTTCCTTTACTTTCTGGATAAGTTGGGCCAGTAGTAGGGCACCGCAGAGCTCTAATCGTGGTAGTGTCAATTTTTGTGACAGTGGTGCAACCCTAGTTTTCGCGGCGAGTAGAGTTATAGTTGGTGGGCCGCTTGAGTTGATAACTCGGCTGTAGATGACGCACGAATATGCTTTCATGCTTGCGTCACAGTAACCAAGTAACTCGATATTGTCTTGGTTTCCACCAAGCCATCGGTTAAGTTTTATATCTTGAATCACGGGGAGCTCCGATCTCATATTTTGCCACTCCTTTTGAATGTCTATCGGGAGGGCATCGTTCCAGCCAAGTTTATCAACCCACACTTTTTGAAAAAGTAACTTTGCTGCGATAGTGATGGGTGAAAACCAGCCGAGAGGGTCATACAGCTTCGAAATCTCGGATAGTAGTCTTCTCTTGGTTATTGGAGATCCAGTAGGGGTGTCTTCTAATTCCCAATTAAAGAAGAAAGTATCACTCGTCGGATTCCATCCCAGACCCAGCATCTTCATCGATTCTCCGTGTTTGAAGTCAAATGAGTTCTGAACTGATAGTTGATCGTTCGACAAATTCTCGAGTAATGCGGGATGGTTCGATGTCCACTTGCGTAAGTTCATACCGCCCCCTTTTAGTAAATCGATAAGGGCGATTTGTAAGGTTTTGGCTTCCTCGATAGTGTCTCTGCCGCTGACCAGGTCGTCCATATAAAGTTGATTCTGTAGTACGTTGGCTGCTTCTGGGCTTTTGTGGCCGTCGTCCATGGCGAGCTGTTTGAGAGTCCTCATAGCTAACCATGGTGCGCATTTCATTCCGTAGGTGACGGTTCGTAGTTCATAAGATTTTAGTTTTTCTGTAGGGTTGTCACGCCACAATATTTTCTGTAGTTTTTGCTGGTGATCGGCTATCCAAATACAACGGTACATTTTTTCAATATCTGCTGTGTAGGCGAATCTGTATGACCTCCAGCCAATAATGAGGGCTTGAATATCTTTTTGTAGATTGGGTCCCTTTTCTTGCAGCTGGTTTAAACTGGAGCCACCAGAAGTAGCTTGCGATGCATTAAAAACCACTCTCACTTTTGTAGTTGTTGATTGTTCCCGTTCTACGCCGTGATGAGTTAGGTAACATTCCGGTATGGTGGGTGAGTCCAGAGGCGCGAGTTTCATATGACCCAGCTCGGCGTATTCTCGCATGAAGTCTCTGTACAGTCCAGCTAGTTTATTTTTTCGTTGCAGCCTTTTTTCTTGTTGTAGGAATTGTGCCATAGCAATTGGTTTGGAATTACCCAGTTTTTCCTCGAACCCGGGAAGGAATGGAATTTCGACGATGTATTTTCCATCTGCGTCCCGTTGTACAGTGTTCGAGTAAAGTTGTTCACAGTAGTCGTCCCGCGGTATGTCGTTCGTAGTTTGAGTAACATCTTCATTCTCCCAAAATTTAGATATTTCCTCCATGTTGATCATATTCACGTGACATTTAAAAGTCTTTAATTTGCCACATAGAATCCACCCTAATTGCGTCTGTTGGGCAACGGGCGATGAATGACATCCTTTCAGGACTCCGTCTAAAATTATCTCCGAATAAACATCAGCCCCTAGTAGTAAGTCGACGGGGCGTGAGACGTTAAACTCGGGATCTGCCAGTTTCAGGTTGTTGATGTGTGGCCAGTCAGCCTTATCAAATGTAGAGTTCGGTAAGTAAGAGATAAGTTTATTCATGATAAGAGCTTCAGTTTCAATCTCGTAGTCGGAGTGGATTGACTTGCAGTTAAGTAGTAGACGTCCTTTGCAGTCACCGGTTATATTCCCAACTCCTGAGACAGTTGCTTGTAGACGTTTCCTTTCTAGTTTCAGTAGTTGTGCAGCTCTCTCAGAAATTAAATTAACTTGCGAGCCCTGATCTAAAAGGGCACGAAGATTAACGTGTTTCCCGTTCGATGACATAACTTGTAGCTGGACAGTAGTCAATAAGATCTCCATATTATCAGTCGATGAAAGATGATTGGTGTTTAGTTTACCAGCAGAAGATGGACGTGATTTATCGGACTCGCTTCTAGTCGATTTTTTATTAAAATGTAATAAAGTATGATGTTTCATATTACATTCCTTGCAAGTTTTCGTAGAATTGCAGTTCGCATTTCCGTGGCTGTAGAGACAGTTTCTGCACACGTGTAGTTTTGCAACTAGGTTATTTCGTTGTTCAGCATCGGTGTCGATGAACTTCGGGCATTGCATCAACACATGATCACCCGTGCAATGAGGGCACGAACCAAACGATGTAGTGTGGAATGATGTTGAATAGATTTTCTTTGGCTCGAAATAATTCCGCTTCCCGCCAAATTGAAAGTTGTTCGGCTTGGATGTTGTTTGTTTTTGAGTGGTGGGTGCTTCCTTTTTCGTATTCTTCATAGCTTCGTAAGCCATGAATTTATTTTCTAGGAAGCCCAGGAAGTCTGTCAAATTGGGTAATTCCCTGTGGTCTTGCAAATCCTTATTGTATTCGGTGAAAGTCGTGGAGTCCAGTTTCTGAGACATTAGGTGTACGATGAGCGGGTCCCAGTTAGTTGTATCGACTTCCATGTTAGTCAGCCCGTTTAGGCATTCAGTCATGATGTCATGCATCTTTTTGATGTTATTGCTGTCGGGATTTTGTATGACAGGCAGGTTCAACATAGAGTGGACAAATGAGGTGAATTGCAGCCGACGATTGCCATATCTGTGAAGAAGTATCTCCCAGCATGACACGTAGTTTTCAGCACTGGTGTTTAAGTGATGAACCAGACGTTCCGCTTCTCCCCTCAGTCTGGACTTTAGATGTTGCATCTTCTGAGCGTTGTTTAGCCCGGGGTTGTTATGGATCGTTTCCAAAAATAGATCTTTAAATGATATCCACTGGGTGTAACTTCCAGAGAACTCGGGAACTTGTATCTTGGGAGTAGATGATTCGTAGTGCGCGGTGGATCTTATCTTCGTATTCAATGTGTGCCGCAATGTATCGTACTTATCTTCCATGCTGACAAATGTATTGTAGTATTTGAGATTGGAGCCCCTGAGTTTAGCTTCCAATTCCCAGTGTTGTTTATCGACGACGTCCCATCTCGACTTGAGAACAGAGAGATGATCTTCAAGCTCCCACTTTTGCGAGATATTTTGTACGTCGATCTTAGACATGGCGCGATCAAGAGCCATAAAGTTGCACTCTTGTTTTTCCAGTAGTTTCCCCACCGCGTCGTCGTCATTGTTGTCGTCCAAAACTCCCGTGAAGTCGAAGACTATGTTCTTCCTGTCACGATATTGTTGCAGTAGTACTTCCATGTTCTTCCGGGTAGTTTCGTACATTTCTTTTAATCTAGTATAGACATCTTGGGTGAAGTAAGGGATGTCCTTATCCTCGCAAGTATCCACGAGTGTTCGGTGACGGTCCTCGAAGTCCGTCCATTGAGTTAATAGCGACTCGAGGCGTTTAACCAAGTAATCTTCAGTTTTCCTCCCTGGGGAGTCTTTTCTGTAGTTAGTACACAACGCTTTGATGTTGTTAAAACATTCCTGCTGCAGGTTGAGCATGGCAAGAGTTCAAGTTGTTCGAAGTTGATGTAAGTAGTTTCAGTAGCTCGGTGGTAGTCTATCACGTAGTTGACGATGATAGATAGCTGAGGTCGCAAGTTCCCAGCGCGAAGACAGCAGAGTTTCCGTAGTCTTCCCACTCTTCGTATGACGAATATGAAACCGAAGTTGTTCAGTTGTGGCTCCAGTCTTCGCTGACGAGAAATGGTTGCTGGTTGGCAATAGCACTTTATACTCCACGTACGATATGTGCGACTTCTCAATTTAACTGGTGAGACCCGCCTGTGGGAAGCCAGCTAAACCGATCCGCTATCGTAAATAAAATACAAAATGCTAAATACCTGAGGTTCGAAGGACCAAAATGTATAGTCCAGTCAGACTTTAATAGTAGTAGTATAGTAATCGTATGTTGTAGCACGTCGCGGAAAGTAAAGTCCCAATCCTTTTTATGCACTTTTATTGTATAAGTAGGTAAACACAGTAAAGGGTGGTAACTCTTCCGATATGTGTATGTCTTACGACGGTTGATGACGTACTCGTTAGTAATAATAAAATATGTTAAATATGATGCAAAATTACTCGCGGCCAAGTAAATAGCAACTTCAGCAAATACCGGTTGCTAACATGTTCGGTAGGACCGTACAAATATCAAAGAAGTATCATCGGCAAACAATACTAACCCATGCTTTGCTTTAACAAGGTAAGGTAAATCATTAATATATACTAAAAACAAGGAAGGACCAAGAATTGAACCTTGCGGTACGCCCATACTTATTGAAGACCCAGGTGATCTTTTCCCATTAACATCGACCATCTGAACCCTATCTGTTAGATATGACTCCAGAAGGCCAAGTGCCTGATCTTTTACACCATAATGGCGTAACTTCCTGACAAGAGTGTCATGATGGACGCAATCAAAAGCCTTGGATAGATCGCAGAAGACACCTATTGCATCCATTGCGTCTTCCCAGGCATCAAAAATATTGTCGATTAGTTCAACACCAGCATCGGCTGTTGAACGACCCTTTGTGAAACTAAACTGAGCAATATGAATTAAATTATTGAGATAAAAATGACTTTGCAATTGATTAAGTATGAGTTTTTCAAATATTTTGCTAAGCGTTGGTAGTATCGATATGGGTCTAAAATTGGTGGGGTCTGATGTACTACCAGCTTTGAATAAAGGTATAACTTTACTTAGTTTCATCAAGTCAGGAAACACACCACTATCTATACATTGATTAAATATACAACAAAGGTGAGGTGCAATACAATCTACAATGGAACTAATAATTTTTACTGATAGACCATGGGCGTCAGCTGTCTTTTTCATTTCCAGGGATTTAAACGCTTTTACAATGTCTTCATTATTTACGTGCCTAAATTTAAAATCTGTTTTACTTTCCTCAAAGTTTTGTTTAAGTATAGATTCAGCAGCAGCGGGAGATGAGTTTAAAGACTTGGTTGTTGAAACTGGAATGTCCGTAAAGAAATTTTCGAAAGCTTTTGCTACTTCTAGGTCTGTACTTAGCAATTGATTATCTATCTTAAGCTTGAAGTTATTATGTGTAGCTTTGGCCTTTCCAGTCTCTCTGTTTATTATTTGCCAAGTCGTTTTCATTACATTGCTACTAGATTCAATTTTGTTTTTAATGAAATTAGATTTAGCTACGGCACAAACGCGTTTAAACATTTTTGAATAACTACGAACATAATCTAGAAAGGCCGTATTTTTGTTATATGATTTCTCTTCATAGAGTTCATATAATCTTCGTCTGCTCCTATGAATTCCAACTGTCGCCCAATCACTAAACAAAGCTTTGTTATTAACTTTTATAGTTTTTGATTTAAATACCGTATCATATTCATTTTTGACAAGGTTAAATACTGAGTTGTACAACAAATTTGGATCGTCACTGTATGATATTTCCCATAGTTTATCTAAAATATTATTCCTGTAGTGTTCAAGCCGAGTGTCACTAACGGGCACACATGTAATATCCTCTTTTTGGTCATTTTTTATTTTAATATTGAATATACCTATCTGACCAGAGTGATCAGAGGTTAATTTATTGATGACCGATTTGAAAATGGGCGTAATGTTAGTAAATATATTGTCAATGCAGGTAGCAGATGTTGCAGTAATTCTAGTAGGCTCCAAAAACAGATAGTTCATGTTGTGACATAAAAATAAAGATTTTAATCTAGTACAAATATTATTATCCTCCAACAGATTAACATTAAAATCACCACAAATTATAAAAAAAAATGTTTTTATCGCTGATTTTAATCAACACGTACGCTCAACAGACAGGCTCACTATGTCAACTCGTTCCTTATATTTAAAACTATTATTTACAAGTATTAAGGAGCCACCGCGATCAGCTGTTTTTCTGTTGAACGAACTAGCAACGTGGTGGTTATTAAAGTTGAACATGAACTGATAACTCTTTAAAAAGTGCTCTGTTATACATAAAATATAAATATTATTACAGTTCATGAATAACTCAATTTCCAGTTCTTTACTTAACATGCCCTGTATATTTTGATGAACCACGTTTAAAATATTCTTACTTTTACATTTTTCATTACTAGTAATTTGATTTAATGGGCAAGATGAAGGTATATTTATACAAATGTTAATATTACTGCCAGAGTTACTCTCTGTTGTCCTATGGGTTAATTTAAAGAGCTTGGAACAGATTCCAAGGAGTACATATCATTATTATTACACTGCTCAATAGAAGCAGGCGTTTCATTAGTCAAAAACTTGACTGAGTTCAAAATAAAATAAGATTGACTGTGCTATCTGTTTTCTATAAAACCTAGATAGGTAATACCTATCCTTAGTCAAATAAAAATATTTTCCAATACAAATATTGGTGTCTATGAAATGAAATTTTTCAGTATGACGACATGTCAATGGTTGCGATTTGGAAGGCACGGACAACTAGCCGCTCTAAACTATTTTGAGAACTAATATTAGTTTGAATTACGTTAATCGGTATTTGGAAGTCACGCTCTCTAAACGCAAACTAAGAATAGTTGTCGTTTTTTTTCCAACTAAACGAATTACCGCCCCTAGAGACAGTTCTGAACCACAATGTATCTTTTTATTCCTCGATTATGTTTCGATAAAATCGATATATTTCGTCATAGTCAAATAAAGAAACTGTTCAAATATATTTTCAAATTATTATTACACGTGCATTTTATAGTGTTTAAATTATATCTTTAAGATAATTTCAATAATAATCCACGGATAGACCCATTTTGAATAAACTAAAATTATGTTCAATCAGTTTCAGAACGTTTGTGTTGCAAGCCGCGGGCGGCGCGAACTGTCTTGTCGCCTGTCACACTTACTTCAGTCATTATTCTTTTCACTGTGATTTTGATTTCTTTTTGTGCTGTATTTCGTGTTATTATTGGAGAAGAAGAACAGCAGGAAACAAATGTCGAAACGGCAACAGGCGCTGCTAACCGCTGCTTTTAGAGCGGCTCCATTCAAACAACGAGATTGTTCGGGGTATGTGCATTGCAATAACTTGTTTGTTTGGTAAACAGATTGTGATGTGTTTTGTGACTGCGACTTCTCATCTCTCCCCACTATGGGACACTGATATGCATGTCTGACATGGTACCCACCTATCTATTTTGCTCTTATTCGGGATGAGAAGACCTACCACTAGGTATAAATGACAGAAATCCGCCGGCAATTTTCCCGCGCAATCAAATTACAAATAGTGAGGAAGGCATATGTTTTCACTTTGCTAAACTTTTGCAGGGAATAGAGCGAGGCCCACGATAATGGAGCAGGAGCAGTGGTCGGCCCTTGCCACACAGCTCAATTTATTGGGCTGCGGCAGAGATTTGAAGGAGGCAATAGGTATGTCTAATATTTGTTTAGATAAGTTTCTACTGACCAGATAGGTACTAGAGTGTGAGAATGATACACATAATAATATGTAGCCCATTAATGTGCACACCGAGGGACATGGGGCTTTACTTGGATACCATGCTGGCTCTGCCGGTTCGATAGAGGGGTGTCAACCCTTAATAGTGGCCAACCCAACTGTCAGAAGAAATCAAGCTGCCCTTTTAGGGCCTATGACACAGCTACCACCGATTATGAGACACATAAGTAATACAAATAGATTAACTGGCCTAGAATTAGCCGGAGAACATAGCTTATGCCTTACAACAAAGCAAGTCATTCTAGTGGTCATAATCATAAATGATAGCTAATCAATAAATTGTGTTGATAAACTTGTCCGCCAAGAAAAGTCCCATGTTACTCTAATACTTCCATGTCGGTTGGATTTTCCACTGTCTGACGTCTTAATGCCGTCTTGCTCAAGAGTATGGATTGCATGTCTTTTGTTAGTCATTTTCATATTAATTAGTTGAATGGTAGCTTGTTGTATATTTCATTTAGGCTGTTGCTTTTCAAGATGTGAATAATGAAAGCAATAAGTTGTTTGCTTACAAATTCTTTATGTCTCTGTTATACTTCATAATACAAATACTTATGTAGTCTTTTGTTTACTTTGCAGGGCAGCGGATTCACCTGCACTCCTGTTGGTGCAGGCTTTAAATGAAAACTCCCGCTTGATGCGCGAAACTTTGCGGGAGTCAACAGCTGAATAGACGGCCGCTATCAGCTAACACAACCGCTGTTGCCGTGTGCTCGAGCCGCCAGACTGTGCAGAGGCACACGCAACCACAATAAATAAATCAGTTTGTTAATAAAATATTTAAAAGTATAAGATTGTGTTTATTTTTTTATGTAAATTAACAAGTTTAGCCCGCTGCTGACGGCCTTCCTGCAGGAAGTCAAACGCGTCTTCAACTTGCTGTAGTGGTCTCCTCTTCGTCTTCTGAATCTAAAATAAAAATAATACATAGTAGCTCTATATAATATTGGTATGTATTTCGAAAGTTTTGGCAAACGTAATAATCGGTGAACTTTTGCAGCTTCCATTCTTATGTCTATATATCTTGCCATCATAGTTATGAGCCTGGCATAGTTTGGGCTGCAATATGCAAGTATAATCAATTTAGTTTACCTATCATAACTGTAGAAGAGGTAGAAAAAGGAAAGGCACGGGACCTGAGTAGGTATAGATCTCGTGGTAAAAGAAGGCCTGTATCCAGCAGTGCGTAAATGTGCGCTGATTTAATTGATTGAAGGAAATTGATAAGTATGTGAATAACAATCTGTTCTAACTTACCGCCGGTAAATAGACTCTTCGTCTAGGGCTAAGAAGCCGCCACGCATTCGATATCCATTTTATTTCGTTATACATATTTTAGGATCAAGAATTCACGACGCGTGGAAACCGCCAAAACAGAAGTCATGACAAGAAAAATAATTTTCCCGCTTAAAGTTACGTTCGATTGATTGATTGATTAAATTGATTAAATTAAATTAAATTGAAATACACACGAAATAATAGTTTTCATACGAAATCTGACCAAAATGGCCTTAAGCTAATTTTAATTGCCACCAAAACCATTACCGTTAATTTTAACTGCTATCTGTCAAAAAGGAACTAAAATCGGCCATCTAAAATGCCTTCCGAATACGAAATCCATACAAATTGGCACACACTAAACTAGACAAGTTAAAATTAACTTTTAAAAACAAATATCGATTAATTTTGGCGCCTTCCGAATACCGATTAAAGCTAAGCAACTAAGATGACGTTTAGTTGTCTAGTTGGCTGTTAATTTTAGTTTGTGTCACCTTCCAAATCGCAACCAGTGTGTGTATAAATGTATTATAATCATGTCTTATATGATTTTCATGTTGTGACAAAGATTGGCTGAAGGGAAACGCAAACAAGATTATTCTATCTACATTTTGTAAAGAATTTAATTTGGAAAAGTATTTAGTAATTAGTTTTTTAGATACATTTTCCCTTCTACCAATTAAAATAATTAGGGTGGTTGTTTCTAAAAACTGCGATGACAACACTTTGTTTAATATTTGTGAATATGTGGCGCCAGGCATACAGTTATTTAATATTGCCTGGCCCACGCGCTGACTAAGTTGTAAACCCATATTTTTTCCAAGTTCATCGCTGTACATTATTTACCTATCCTTTGTCCGAGAGAAGGAGGCGTTATTGATAACACTATTAGTACTCAAGTCGACTGACGGCGGCGCCTGGGTCAGTATCAGCTGTTCGGCCGGCTGCTCGGCGGGACACACGGTCGGCACGGAACAGTCCGCTGGAGCTTGTTTACAATCACAGATGTGATTGTCGGTCAAAGATATGAAAGTGTCATAATTATACTTACACGTCTCCAACAAACTATTCATAGCCGACACATGTTCCTTAATTTCGTATTGTGCTGACTCATATTTACGTGTAATACTTTGTAATGATGAGTTTAAAATATGCATATCTGACTGGAGTCGCCGTGTGTCACATTCGTACTTTTCTGTAGTTTTTTCCAAACATAATCTACAATCATCGATTTCCTTAATTAATTCGACACGTTCCTTGCTACAATTTACATTTTTACAAAATATTTTATTTCTATTAGCTAGTTTTTGTGTTTTTTTTATATAATTATTCAATTTAACATATTTCTTTAATTTATTTTTACTACAGCTCATAGTGGTAACTGATTGCGATCTATTAGGACTATCACACGTGAGATCACAAGCTGTTAGGTCAATAGTTGGTATGCCAGTTTGGCTCATGACCTCATTATACAAGGCCCTGGTTGTAGCACTGTCTCGCTGTTCCTCCCGCTCGCTGAAAACTTGAAGCTCGTGGTGTGCCTCTGCAAGCTGTTGTTCAAGTGATTTTATGTGTTGCAATGCTACGTGGTGGACATCATGACACTTGTAAAATGAGTCGACTTGGTGTTGTAGTTCATCTCTCTGGGCACTGAGATCCTGGCATTGGATGTCCAACTCACTGAGCTCTTCTTTTAGCGCCGATTTTTTCTTAATTTGCTTTCCTATCTCCTCTTTACACTCATCTCGCTCTCGTAGAAGTATTTCACAAAGCTCTTGGCTCTTCTTGAGCTCCAGCAAGGTCGCTTTCAGCTTCAACTCCACATCGCGTGTGCTCATCTTGCTTCGGGTCAGCATTGCACCCTTTTTCGCCTGAAAAAAAACCGCGAATAGGTGTCAGTGTATGACCGGGTGGAATACTAGCGAACACTAGGGAGTTTATTGCACAATTAAGGTGTTAAGTGTGTGTTTTTGTTGAATGTGGCAGAATGTTGCGTCTTCAACTTTGCTTCCGCTTTTGCCAAGTAAAGAGAGACAAAACGGTACCTGAGTGAGTGTATGGCAAGTGTTTCACTTATATGAAGGTTTGTTTAGTTTGTTACGGGTGTGAAAGGTGAGATTATTGATATAAATACAGAAATAAAACGATACTTCCCCCGTTTACGTCGTTGCTATTTGAACTGATTTTGACAGTTCAATCGGCCGGTTCAATCGGTCTTGTTTTTTCCAGAGCTTGTATGTTTGCACAGCTGTTTCTTATCTACACATTATTTAATCACTAATTACTACTTAAATTAAGTTTACTCGTGCAGAAAAGCAATTTTGACTAATTTAATTGAAATAAAAACTACAGAGCTGTTTACATCGTCAGCTATTCGGTCTGGGGTTGCCAGCCCAATCCAAGTGCATACATTGCTTCTGGCCCCACACTAGGATACCCTGTGTCGTGGGAGCCAGAAACAGCGACATCACACACATATAAACTTGCCGCGGCAGACCAAAATCACCCTTGCTCAGTCCCTTCTCTTGCCGCTAATTGACTATGCGGATGTCTATTGGACAAGCGCGAACGAAGATTTACTGAAGAAACTCGAACGACTTCAGAATATAGGGTTTCGATTTATCTTCGGGCTTCTCAATTTCGCAAAGAGTTGGGGTGGCTTTAGATTCGTCGTCGCCGAGACTCTCATATTCTTTCTTATCTCTTTAATATAGTGAAAAATCCGCGCTACCCCAGCTACCTTCGAAACCGCTTAGAGTATCTCTTTTTAAGATCGGCACCAAAGATCTCACGGTCTCACTCTTAGTCACTCCAAGGCATGACAGCTCCGCATATGAGCACTCCTTCAGGTTGCAGGCGGTCTGACTGTCTTCCTTGTACTATAAGAAACAGTCCCATTCTTTTCTATTTCAAAAACCGGGTAAAAGAGTACTTCCTCTCTCTTTCGTGATAGTTGTATATATAAATTCAAATTCAAATTGAGTTTATTTCCATAAGAAACACATAGGTAACATTTGGAGAATGTCAAATCTTAAACTAACACATGTATAAGGTACAGGGAAATATAGAACTCAATTTGAATTCCGTCACCTCAATGTTTTAGATGCTGGAGGCAAAGAGGCGACTAGAAACCTCCAGCTTTATACGTTATTTTTTACAGAATTGGAGCAAACACCTTCCCAAGCTTTCTTGTCTTCTACATAATGTGATATTTTGTAGTAACCTTTTTTACATAAGTGATTTTTAACAACATTTTTAAATTTATTTACAGACAATTCTTGTAACTCAGTCGGTATTTTGTTGTAAAAGCGAATACATTGCCCTTTAAAAGATACATTAACCTTATGGAGCCTAGTAGTAGGTATAGCTAGTTTATTCCTATTTCTAGTGTTGACATTGTGCCTGTCGCTATTCTTAGGAAATTTATCAATATTTTTGTGGACGTACATTAGGTTTTCATAAATATACTGACACGGCACTGTCATAATGTTAATTTCCTTAAATTTACAACGCATTGACTCTCTGGGACCCACATTGTAGATTGCACGAACAGCTCTCTTTTGCAGCACAAATATTATGTTAATATCTGCAGCGTTCCCCCACAGCAGTATGCCGTAAGACATAATGCTATGGAAGTAGCTGAAGTAAACTAGTCTAGCTGTTTCCACGTCCGTAAAAAGACGGATTTTTTTAACTACATAAACTGCGGAACTGAGTTTTTTTGATAGCTTATCTATGTGTGGGCCCCACTGAAGCTTATTATCTAAGGTGATTCCTAGGAATACCGTGCTATCTACAATTTCTAAATTTTCACCTTTTACATTAACATTAGCCGAGACTTGTTTAACACTGGGGAGTATAAACCGAATACATTTAGTTTTGTTATTGTTCAGTAAAAGATTATTAGCACTAAACCAATTGACTACCTTTGAGATTGCATTATTCACATCGTCAAAGTTCAAACTGCGTCGTTTCATTTTAAATAAAAGTGAAGTGTCATCTGCAAACAGTACAGTCTCATGATTATCTCTGACAAGATGTGGCAGGTCATTAATATAAACCAAAAACAGGAATGGCCCGAGTATGGAACCCTGCGGTACACCCATAGTAACAACAGAACCTGGAGATCGTTTTCCATTAATATAAACTCTCTGTATCCTGTTATTTAGCTAAGAAGAGAGAAAATCTAAAGAGTTATCACTAATTCCATAGTGATGTAATTTCCTGATCAATGTCCCATGATCAACGCAATCAAAAGCCTTAGACAAATCGCAAAATACTCCTAGAGCATCATGCGACTCCTCCCAGGCATCATATATATGTGATATTAACTCAATACCGGCATCAGTAGTTGATTTGCCTTGTGTAAAACCAAATTGTTTACAGTGGAGCATGTTGTTGGTGTTGAAATGTGTAAGAAGTTGATTTAAAATTACTTTTTCAAATACTTTACTAAATGTAGGCAATACCGATATCGGTCTAAAGTTAGAAGGGTCAGATGTACTACCCGATTTAAACAAAGGTACTATTTTACTGTGTTTCATTAAATCAGGAAACACGCCAGATTCAATAGATGCATTAAATATGAAAGCTAAATCAAGTGCAATAACATTTATTAGGGGCTTCACAACATGAACAGAAATATCCCAGAGGTCTGCAGTTTTCTTAACATTTATTGATTTAAAGGCTTTAATAATATCTTTATCATCTACATAATTAAACGAGAATTGATTTTCACATCTAGGTACATAGTCTTTTAGCAAAGATTCAGCGACTACTTTGGAAGAGTCTAAAGACTTTGTAGTAGAGATTGGGATGTCAGTAAAAAAAAATCAAACGCTTTAGCTACATCAATATCATTTTTGAAAGTAATATCATTAATTTTTAATTCATATTCATTGTTTTTAATACTGACCTTTCCAGTCTCACTTTTAATTATATCCCAAGTTGATTTAATTTTGTTATCACTTTTTCTTATTTTAGATCTGATATAATTTGATTTTGCAATTTGACAAACTTTTTTAAAGATTTTTGAGTACTTTTTTACTTTATCCATGAACTCTTCACTATGATTCCATTGTTTTTCACTATATAATTCATATAAATTTTGTCTACTTTTAAGTATACCTACTGTGGCCCACTTACTAAAGTTAAGTTTGTCTGAGACCACAATCGATCTGGTAGTAAATATTGCATTGAATACATTACTGAATTTGTAAAAAAAATGCAATATGACTCATTAGGGTTATTATTAGAGTAATTGATAGGTAGTTTGCTATCCCAATTCAATTTAAACCTTTCAAACCGATGTGCAGTCACAGGTATGTATTGTATCTTTCTTGTAGAACTTTTTTTAAGTTGAATTTCTAGTCTAATGTATTGACCTAAATGGTCTGACTTTAAATTACTTATAATTTTTTTAAGTACAATTTTTTCATTGGGATAAGCAAATATATTGTCTATACAATTTGCTGAGGTTTCAGTTATTTGAGTAGGTTCCATGAAAAGTGGCTTTAAGTTGTGAGAATTAAATAAGTTAGTTGACTAACTAGTAACTTAGTAAACTTACTCCCTTAGTACGAGACTTCGTACTAAGGGAGTAAGTTTCTAATTAATTTACATTGAAGTCACCACATATCATAAGAGTTTTATTAGATTTTGATACTTTAAATAATATGTCATCCATGACTTTTTCAAAAACATCAAATGATCCCGATGGTGGGCTGTAAACGCTTATTACAATTATGCGCTCCAATTCAACACATGCTACTTCAATGTGGCTTTCAACTGATAAACATACTATGTCATTACGATTTTTGAACTTTATGTGTTTATTTAGAAATATTAGAGAGCCTCCACATTCTGTTCTCCAATGTTCTGTTAGACATAAAATATCTATATATATATATATATATATATAGATATTTTATGTCTAACAGAATATATATATATATATATATATATATTATTAATTTATTTAAACTCTACGTACAATGTATTTTATTTTCTGTATTTTATAGATATTTAATTTACTTATCTATTTTATTATAGATTAGATATGGTGCACTGCCTAACCTCTCATAATATGTTTTTCCAACATGCCTTGATTTGCTGGAAGAAATCTCTTTTTAGATATAAGCTCGCCTTTGTACATATGTTTTGTCTTAATGAATATTTTTTTAAATATCTGTGTTCAATAAAGAATTAACAATTATGAATAAACATCCAAGACCTGGGGTTTATTTTTCCTTATCCCCAGCCGGGGATCGAACCCGGGACCTCTCGCTTGGCAGGCAGAGCCACACCCGCAGCAACATCACTTGTGCCTCACTTTTAGATAGTTTGCCGAATGACTAAAGTAAAGTTTCCTGTCATTGGAAGGAAAAGCTTAATTTTTGACGTTCGCCCATGTCAATAATGATCGTTATCCTTCAAATATTAGAAGTAGGTACAGTAAGTATTCCACAACATATATTAGAAGTAGGTACAGTATTCCACAACGTATAGTTCAGCTCGACAGTTTTCGGGTGCGCAGTAAAGCAACCTAATTGCCGATAGTGGCCGATCGTTTTTTTAGATATCCGGTAATTCGTTATTTTAAAGAGTTAACGTAGACCCCATTTCCAGCAAATATAACCCTATAATATCTTATCAGTAAATTATCCCTATCCATGTTGGATAGCTGATGAAACAGCGAATTTTTTAAATCAATTTGTACGCTAATTTCCATCCAATTGCATGACACAGTCGCTGTTATAAAATTAAAAACTACTTTAAGTTTTCTCATCTCGTCACTTGATGGGCTCACTGCATCAAAATTAAGAGTGATTTTTAACTTAAAGATATTCCACAGAAACATTTTTGTATAAACGGCAGTCAAAGTGTTACCCAGATCAATTACCCAGTCAATGAGTCTTCGTAATTAATTTCGGATGGGGTATTTATTGTTAAATTAGCTGGAAATTATCTCTACTAATATATTAATTAACCCCTCATAATATATGTATGGACCTGTGTAATCAATATTGCACTTTATATGCAAGCACAAAGACCTATTTATACTTGCCACGATTTGTACTTTATTAGAGCAGTTGAGCAGAGAGACCATGAGCGGACCCAGATGGGAGGGGGAGGCGGTCCTATTGTGTCTGTTCACTACATACTGTATATAGAGGTCATGGTCCAGACTCAACATTTACAACTCAGCAATTAATTTGCATAGCTAGCTTGCAAAACCGGAAGCCAATTGGAAGGAATGAAGACTTTTATGTTTGTTGTTGGAAATCTAAGTTTCCCGCGCTCGAAAAGTCATCGGAATCCTGGGTAGTGGAAAACCGTATAAGGACAGACTTTTCTTTATTCATTCGGCCAAGTAATTCAACACGCCATTTTGCATAACAGAGGGCTAGCCAGTCGCCGCATATCTGCAGATATACCTTTTGACCAGACCGCCACTGATGACTCTTGCTGCCAACTGAAACTTACACCATTGACGGCCACAGCCGGCAAAATTGAAGATCTTATTTCGCATGAATTAAGTTATATTTTGCATAGCATAGCAAACATGTTTATTTGCATAGCATAGTGCATGCAAATAAACATGTATATTTTGTATTTCATGTGTGGCGGTCAAAGTTTTAAGGTTTTTTCACAATGCTTTCCATCACCGTTACAACGTCCTTATAATGTACTTAATAGAATCTGAGTACCCTTGTCCAAACCAAACCAAAGCGCGGTGCGATTTATTTGCCTGCTGATGTATTTGTTCAACACTCGAACTCTTCTAGAAATATTACCAATCTTTTTTCAATGCCATTCGATATTCCTTCTCATCGATGATTCTCCCTGTTTTACTCCTTGAGTCTCAAATAATTGGCTATTGGACTGGGTAGTTTAACAAATCTCAATACATGCCTGTCATTACAGCACTACACAAAAAGGCTTGTCGATATCAGAAGATTAACACATAATCTACTCTGGGCAAATTACCTTTTATGCATTTGTTTATTTTATTGTTCTTATATGACATAGTATCGGTTTCCGTATTATCTCACTCACCCTCTCACCCACACTCAATCATACTACTCAAAAAAAGGCCATCATAAATGTCTGCTTTCAACTTACCGCTTTTTGCTTCAGTCCAGCTTTATACCTGTGTAATTTTTATTAGCAATAAATATGTTTTAAGGGAAAAGCACTGAGGTCTATAATACAGATGTTCACCTTGCTCAGGCTCAGATGTTCCAGTTATTTAAGAGCCCCACATCTTTGCTAAGCACCTAAAATATTGTGAGCTTTCTGTTTGTATTGCCATAATAAATAAATAAACAAAACTTTGAAGTGCTTGACGGTCACGTGTAAAAATCCGTGTTGTAAACATAATTTTGTGTAAAAAAGAACATCAAATATTATGCACATAAATATTGTTGTCTTAATTCATCGATTTTTGTATAGATACCCCAGCTTAGAGCTGGTCTGCGTTACCACCGGTGGTTCCTTAATAAATTTCCCACCGGGTCCCTGAAATTTAAGGTCGACCGAACCACTACCAATTCACTTCACGTACATACAACTCGTGAAGTGAATTACCGTTTTGACATATAATAAAAAGTATCCACGTCGAATGGACTATCCTTGTCAAGTAGCCAATTACAAAACAGAGACTTACTAATGAAAATGTGTGTCTATTTCCCAGATCGGACGGCAGAGATGCCTCCCGAGCCGCCGCCTGGCATGCTCAACCTTCAGCACATCCCCATGTAGACGCGCCCTTAAATGCGGGTACCAGTGAGAATGTCCTCCAGGTGGTATTAGTGTAAGCGCACCCGGTGTAGCGGAATCAGTGGTATAGGTGTGAGGAGCGTCCGATCCCACTGCATGATTGACTATTTTTTGTATTTATAGATTTTACATTGGACTAGTCTGACTGAATGAAAGTAGTTATACAGTTGTGTTACAAAAAGGCGTAAAAAAGTTGATCTGATGAAATCAGTTTCATAGTCAACGTTGTTATAATGATGTCCCCAACAACCCCTTAAAGTTGACCACATCTTTTTGTTACACCCTGTAAGGTAGGAATCCTCAAAAATATTAATTAAATAGACATGTAAGAACAATATTTTGATAATAAACGGCATTAATGAAATGTTATAATTTATCATTTTATTTTCCATTCCAATTTTTATTGCCTTATTTCCCATAGTGTGTAGCCAGAGCTAAAGGATCAGATGATGTTACTACAGCCACATTCTGCACTGATAGGATCCAGGAAAAAAACAGTGCAAATTAGTTCAGAAGTCAGTAAAAGTCATCGCGTGAGAGAACGAATAGTCCGGAAGGCCTATACACTATTTTGTGAGTTACTCGAGCATGTCAGGTTAAGGTTTGATCCTTTACATCCTGTTTAGTAACTCCACCAAATCTGAGCTTTCGTAACAACAACAACAAAAAGTAAGTCCATTTAACTCGGGCGCGTCAGACTAAGATATATATGGTCAGTTGATGATAAGTGTATGGGACCTTTTTGAGAATCTGTCCCACCCACTCCCTCATGTTACGCTCAAATCATCAGATGGAAACTCACATTTGGTGGAGTTTTTATTTTATAAGGCCTCCCCCTACTATAAATAGAATCTAGTCAAGCCACAATAATTATAACGCTTTGGTCAATTCCTGTTTCATCAGATAAAAAAGGAGACTATTATTTTTCTGGCGAAACGGAATTAGCGTACAGGTGACGGCAAGATACTCGGTCCTTAAGGCATAAATAAAACCAAGCCCTGTGTTTGGTTATACGCTGTTAGGTGCTAAACAGCACACAGAGTTTGGCCTTCACTCATGCTCATATCATTTGTTGTGCGACTAAAAATGTAGAAAAAAATTGAGGGTTGTTGTATTAGCCGAAATAAGACAGACCACAGACTCACCTCTGGACGCGGAGACACTAGTTCCGTTTTCTATTTTTTATGTCGCACAACAACGTCTGCGTATGCCTCAACGCTTCATATTTTAATTGGTTGCTGTAGGAGACATTCTGTCCGAATACTAATGTTAGGTTGTGTTAGGTCTCAACTTTATAGTACCACCTGGAGCCGAGGCGAAGTGGAGCGCAGCGAGGCAACCCCTGTAGTTTCATATAACCGAATAGGTTGCTATAGTCAATACTTAAACACTGAGTTATCGAATAAACATAACATTTTTGGCTTAACCTTCCGCAGACTGAGTCGCCAGCTACACAGATAGTGCTTGACGCGTCCCTGAGTGCCGCGTGGCAAGGCATCTCCCTCGCATAGGGTTAGTTCAGTAGTATGAACTTTGATCTGATCCCGGGATCCGTATGAACTAACCCCTCCACGCGACACTCAGACATAGAGAAACTTGGCGTGACGTCTACTAAGGCAACGGTTATTTCTAATCTAAATATTTTCTACTTTGTATTGAAATATTGTAACTATATGTTGTGGTATAAAATACCAGCACCCGTAGCGGGGCGACCTGACCGACTGAGGGACAGTGATATGCGCTATATTTATATTAAGGGACAGAGCTTTAGCTTTGTCCCTTACCTTTCGCGACAAAACCGTTCGCCCAAATGGGCATCGTGCAGGTAGAAAGCCTTCAGCATATACCTGGGATGTGGCTGTGTAGGGACCTGGACATAGCAGGGAGGTCCTTTTCCATTCCCCCCCCCCCCCCCCCATAAAAATAATCGCGACAACCGTCAAAAAAATTGTTTGGTCGCTAGCGGCTAAGCAAAACACGGCACTCAAGCTAAGTTCGAGCAACCATTTCGAGCTTTCTTTGTCGTACGAAATTTGGCCTATTTATATGTCGTACGACTTTAGAATTGGGAACATCATGATGTGCCGCTATTAAGATATGGCAGCAGCGTTTCTTGAAATATGCCGTTGTCTATGGGGCACATCAAGATGTGCCCAAACCAAAATCGGGAAGATCGAAGAGAAGCAAACGTTTGTCGATATTTCCAGTATACGCTTCGCCACATCATGATAAGCCCAAAGAATAAAACGTCACATCGTAAAATAGTTCAAATTTTAGGAATAAACAAATCTATTTCATTTTCACAGTGTTTTTTTGTTGTTACACGTATGCTAGATGACTATTTATGTATATCCGGGTCTATTGCATACGATGAACACGACGGATAAACTTTTAAAATTAATTATCCATAAATATTTTTTTAGGTTATAAACCAAATTAAGACAAGTCACACGGGCGTCCATGGGCTACTATTGGTTATCCGAATAGAGACTTTTATTATCCTCATTATTAAATGTTGTTTTTATTTGCACACGCTTCGCTACACTCCGGTTTTGCTTCTTCTAAGTTCCAACCTAACCTACACAACTGAAATTAAGCCACAATAACCTACTCTAGCCCAGTTTGGCTTTTCATTACCTACTTTCAGTCGCAAGCTCGCTCCGCTGGTTGCACATACACGTTCTAACCTAACCCAACCCACCGAGTCAAATCTATTGTCACCCTTCTTTTCGATATGTCGAGTTATAAGTTGCTCTTTAAGCGATATGGCGGGTTTAACACGGAAATCCAAGAAATGCCGCCGTATCATGATAGGCCGAGGCACATCATGAAGTGCCGAATTTGACGATCGGCCGCCGACATATAGATCACACAGGGTACCAAACTGCCGTTTTCATTATCTGCCTGGTTGACTTATAGATCAACAACCTAACCCACTTCCAGATAACCTAGAAGCTAGAAGGTTTGTCGCGAAAGGTTAGGGACAGAGCTTTATATAGCGCACAGCTCTGCCCCCGACCGATCCACTCGACGAAGGCTGTGCTTTCCCGATGCATTACAGCGTCTCAGATACAAAATTTGGATTGAAAGAGATCGCCGTCTTGATCCACTGGATACCTAACTTATGGACTTAGCAAGGAGGTATGACTCCTGGGCATGGGTAATTCCATTTTTTTCCCTCCAACAAAAAAAACCGGTTGTCACCCCCCGAGGGGGCGGCATGCCACAGGTGCTGATATTCCATTGGGTCAAAAATTATGGCTTAGCTGTTGCCCACACTCACATATAGATAGATCCATGAAACGGCTAACTTAAAAATATACCTCCTCTGGCAACTTTCTGCTCTGCTGGTATTTCAGAAAAAAATTGTTGCGTACCAGTTAATATAAGTAGGTATAGTGGCACTATCGTCAAGTCAAATCTAGTGAAATATGTATATAAGTTCAGCTATAATCATGCCATGATGAAACCTTGAACCAAAAGTGACTACTTATACAATAAAAATGAAACTTCAGTTTTAAAAACAATAAAATAGATTTTCATTTATTGTGAGACGAAAAATACAACAATGGGACTTATTACCTAAAATGGTTAGTGGTAGACTGTTGAGTCAAAACAATGTAAATTTATGTAGTGGCGTTGGCGCAGGAGCCACTTCTCTATAGTAGAGTCCTAATTTATGTCTTTCATTGGGAAACTCGTGGTACTTCAACGAATATCAACAAACAATTAATATAGTGGTATAATACACAAAACGATACCATGATCTCTCTATTCACTGAATCCACAACTAATATTCATAAAACATGTGAAGTTTCAATAGTTAACTAATGTTTTAAAAAGGCTTTATTGATTGAAGCTAATACTTAATTACTTACAAGATTGTTTAATAGTTGTTGTTGAACTGTGAATGCGGCTGTGTCGGGACGGGCGTACTCGTGCACAGAGTGTCCGGTGTGCCGTGCCACTCGAGCTGGCACACGGGACATCCTGCAGAGCGTGTGGCGTCGGTTGAAGTCGGCAGTGAGTGTAGGGCCACCGCCCGCCCGGCCAGGGAACTGAACACTCAACCAATCGATATCGCTACATAGAAACGTTCTATAAAAATTGAACATTGCGATCCACTAAATCGTTTAGTACTAAAACATGTGATCTCGCTTGCACACGCTCGACTAACTCGAATAAGTACATGTTCTTACGTTTATAACTTGAAATGCCACTGCTGCGATACTACGTCGCCTAGAGGCGCACAGCGGCGGCTGACGCAGCGATGTGTCGCTGCGACATTTGTCGCGCAACAATCGCTGCAGCAGGCACTCGCGTCGCGCGCCGTGTATTGCTCGTAGAGAAAATTTCCAAAATCAATTCGTTACACCGTAGACTATATTTTGTTTAATAAACTTGAAGTATTTATCAATAATCAATAAGTACATTATAATTGAATAATTAGTATTTTGTTTTTCATAAGAGACTAGCATTACAAATAAATATCTTCAGCTATACAATTTATAGTTATTTCTATTTTTAAACATTTCGAAGATGTTTAAAGTGGACTACGTCGTCGGTTTGTACACAAGAAAGTCGTTGCGGTTCTTGTATAGAAACTTCTTAGCTGTTCATTGCGTCTACGCTTCGAGATATGACTTAAATGTATACTTAGACTTAGGGGAAAAGGTCGTAAAAACAAAAAGAAAGTTATTGAAATTTATAACAAACACCTTAACTAATACTTCAATGTAATATAATTGAGTGTGGTGGATGTGGCGGGCCGGCGGTGGCGCGCCCGGCGGCGGCGCGGCGGCGGCGCCATGAACGAAACAACTTTGTACAAAAGCGGGCGTCGCGCCGCCGGCCCCCCCTCCCCCCCCACCGCCCAACCGAACCGATACAAAACATTTCATTCCGTGTGAAAGTAGACACGATGGTACGCACTTCATTTGTATTCAAATAGTATTTCATTTTAAAGGTTCGTTTTCAAAAACACTCACCATTCGCGCCCTTACAATCTAAAATTAATAATTAGACAATATTTTTTCATTTATTTGTTCAACAGACGCGCCCTGCTCGCGCGCGTATAATAATAATAATCAAAAATATTTTCAAAACAATCGAATAATTAAACACACTAGTTAACAACTCGCTTTGAGAATGTTCGGGTTTGGGGTCGGGCTTGCTTGCTTGCTTGGTTGTCTGTCACGGTTAGACGGCGGTCTCCGTGTGCGAGTGTGAGGACAGCCGCTCCACGTCGATGTCTTGCGGGGCGAGGTGGTCGCGGGGCTCCGCGTACTCCACACTGGACGAGTGCGAGAAGCGCTTGGCGAGCGCCGTCTGCTTGCGCAGCGCCTCGGCGAGGGCCGCGTCGGCGAGCGAGCCGCGCGAGTCCAGGCCCTGCCGGAATGCGTTTACCACACGGATCTACGCATACAAGACGAGTTAGTTAGCATCTGCTTGTGAATCTTCGCAGCTGCGAGCTCAATGGTTGATTGCCTCTGTGTTTCGGCTGTCATTTCTGTAACACGTGACAAAAGGTTGGATATCCAGGGACGTGGATATCAAAGTTCAAACTTACACTTGTCGTTTTGATTCCTATGTGTCTCTGAATAGAAACCTTGGCATACCTACTAACACTGTCACTTGTTAGGGAATTGACAGCGCCCGTATGATTGAGAGGCAGTTAACCTGAGAAGCAGTTTATGAATTCGGATATAGGCAGCATGTCAAATGGAATGCATCACTCGCAATGCTCTGGTTTGACGCTGGTAACTTACTGTGGTTCCGTTCAAGTTCAGTTTATTTTTTCTATCCTGGTCATAGCACCAAATGTAAACTCACAAATCTTCTGATCAGCAAAAGAATAATCTACTGTCACCTACGGTATTCAGCTAATAATCGAAGGCAGCTAATGTTTTGGATAGATTTCATATAACTAACTTGATTGATGACCACCAATGTACATTTTAAAATAAAAACCAGAGAATTGCGATCAATTAAAAGTATTACCCCGCCACAATGAGAAACTCCCTCCGAATCGACACAAAATGCAAATTTAGAGTTGAATGCCAATAAGTCACAGGTAGTGCCAGCCCAGAGGGAGGATGGAAAAATAATTTGACATGAACATCAATATAAGCACACCGAGCCATAGAGAAAAGGCGGGTAAGCAGTAGGTAATTCTAAATTCCAGTCACAGTGAATTGTACCATCTCGCCATGCAGTGTAAAACGCTTTAAGGGGAAAAACTTCTTGATTCTTCTCTGAATACAGTTTTGACCTGTCGAGTGCCAATAAGTGTATGGTGTAGGATTCCGGCGTTTGATCATGCATTCTGCTTGGTCTCACCTGTGACTGCATTTGGACATTGACCAAGTCTAGCGGTACGCTATGGCCCTATTCTATGATACATCTATGCACATGATTGAAGCAATATTCCTTGGTTAAACCATGGAACATGACACGAATGAGGTAGGTACCTGTACGTAGCACCGATATCAAGCGTAGTACAAGCAGTTGTCGTCCAATATTAGGCCTTTGAAGATGTCATGTTCAAAAATGTATACCTATCAAATTGTATTCTACTTTATACAATTTAAAAAACGAAACATATAAAATTATTCATTAAATGAAGCTCTCTGGTTTGAAGATTACTTTACCAGTTTTGTTTGAGATTTTCCAAAAAGTGCTGGTAGGTATGTGAAAAGCGAAATAAAATTGATGACACAATTGCAATGAAGTAGGACGCGTAAACAATATAAAAAACTACAACCTAGGTGATATAAAACGTTTGTTCTAAGCTATAAAAAACATTATAAAACATATATTTCATTGAGTCTATTACCAATTATGTTCCTGCTATAATTAATAATTGATATCCTAATATACTTTACCCTGAACTAACAAAAATTCTTTTGTGTGTAAGTCCAGTCTATGTCCATTCAATTAATTTGTTATTAGAGTGAATCCGGCAGTGAATTCACAATGACATTTACCTACACATTTAATGGACACACAGGACACAAGAACCCACAAACTCATAGGAAGTAAATTAATTACAAAAACGTTTAAGTGCGGGTCGGACGCGCACACGCAGAGTTCCGTACCATCGTGCAGGAAAACTTAATCCCGAAAATAACAAAACCAAAAGAAAATAATATTATGTCCGAAAGTGGAATCGGACCTAGAACCCTAATATTGCAAAACCGATATCAAACCAATTGTGCCATCACAACCATGTGATAAGCCGCGAAATCTACGATCATATTTGATTTACGTTATGGTTTGTTAAATCGCGGGTGGGTGGTTTTGAAACACGTCCCCTTTAATTGATAAAATATCGTGTATTTCATAATTTGTTGCTGTAGCGGCAACAGAAATACACATTCTGTGAAAATGTCAACACACTACCTACTACGGTTTATGAAATACGCCTGCTGAAGGACGGACGGACGTATAGGGCCAGACGGACGGACGGAAAGCGTAGGCTTAGTAATAGGGTCTAAAAGCCTAGAAACGATGATCCCACGTCAATAAGGATGATTTTAAGCACATGCAGATGATTCCAAGACAAGCACAGAACTGACCATTTATTTTTATTTTCTGTATATAATCTAGGTCATCGTTTTAATATTTATATTTAAAAGTGAGCTTTTATAGAAAACAGGGATAAAAATAATAAAAATAAACGGCCAGAGACTCGTAGACATCAAAACAAGAACTAGTCAGACGATGAAGTCAGTATAGAATACAGAGTACAGTATTAAAATAGAGAGTTAAAGAAAGGACGGAACAAACAAACGAAAACAAACAAAAACGTAACAAGGTTGTGAGTGAACGAGCTTTTGATCTCGGGTCATAAAACTGGTGTTTCTTACAGCCTGGTCAGTTGACGTCTTGCTGTAGGGCACAGGAATGAGGCGTTCCTGCAACTCGCCACCTATGACCTTCCGTGTGCAATGGGGGTTTCATGGAAAAGAAAATAAAAACGAGAACATGAAGTAAGAGGTATACGGCACGCAAGAGAGAGGGAGAAAGATAGACTGGCGCCACTGCGCTCCTCTGTAGAGCACTAAAAGGTACATATATAACAATGTCTGTGCTACCGGATAAATACGATTCTTATTATGTTAGGGAAGAATCGCATTTAGTCCTCGTGGAAAGGGATTCGGACAAACAGTTATTCGGAAAGTACAGTAAAGTGTTTCGGGTAGGTCTGTCGAAAGCTCGCCTCGAAGTCTTTCCAAATAAAATGCAGACTATAACGAATATTACATGACGCTGGGTTGTAGGGTCTTCCTAAACCTAAAACGCACATTCATGGGGTGTGCACTTAACCCTGTATGTTACACGTTTTGAAACTGGACACCGTTTTTAAGTAACCATAAAGAATTAAAAAAAAATTAAACACATTTGTCATTTTAGAAAGGGTGTTTGGTGAGAAATAGTTTAGGAAAAATAATAACCTTTCAGGCTCCTGTGCTTTTGTGTGTGTGTTGTTGTGCGTTTGTAGACACGCCATTTTGTGTATGTATTTTGATTTGATATTTACACATGCTGATTAAAAACTGAGCGAACAAAGCACACAATTAAACGGCGGTTTTGCTCACATACCAGATATTGACCTGAAATCTAAAATTACTCAAAGAAAAAAATATTAGAAATAATCTACAAAGTGGTGAGAATAACAATTGTGATTTGCAAAATAAACGATCGCTGAAAATGTCCCTTATTTTAACTCTCATTTTAGCCTACGACAATATCAAATATATAAACAATATTTTGCAGCGTGATTTATATAAATCATTCCTGAAACATTTAAAAAGTAGGTACATCTCTATTCGAAGCAAAAGCTAAAATATAAACATGTGAAACATGCTTATAAACGTTTGCTTTGAAAAGCTGTACATAACATTATTTCTGTTCCATGACTTTTCGTACATTTAATTTATTTGTAATTTAAGTAGATTTAATTTGAAGTCACAGAACAAAAAGTGTTATATCACTACTATCTAAATACGCAATAATACAGCGGTATCGTGAAAGCACTATCTAGTATATATATGCCTTGGTGGAAGCGCTAAGCGTTGATCTAACATCGATCTAGACTAGACCGCACGACATACACTACCGGCCCCTGTTGGCCACAAACAACAAACATTTGGACCAACATCGACACATCGACACTTGCTGAACATTTGAGTTACCTTAGTGATGCAGCGCTCCGCAACGGTTGGTGAAATAAAAATTACTTTGGAGTATAGATACTTTATTACTAAAGTTTTATTAAGAGACAAGAAGAAGCGTAAGTAACGAATTAATAGACAGGATCAGTTAAGTAATCGAAGTAAGTTACAGTTAGATCATGCTTCACTATTCAATTTTTCATGTGGATTTTAAATGTTTCTATTCGCTGTGTAAAGGTCCACTATAAGCGTATTTAAATTTTTTGAGATATTTTCTTTTTTATTTATTTTATATATAATCTAAATTTGGTGTACACCAAGACAAGTAAATTTTTTATTTTAGTATAGGTATATTTTAAACTATATTTCCTTAGTACTTAGATATAGCAGGCATTATTTAAGTTTCACTACACGAAGTGCATTTTTTATTAATAATTTCACGAATCAGTACACGTTTGTAATAAGATATAACATTAATATACTCTATGTTTCTTAATTAACATGTAAACATATTTAAATTAACTATATTCCACAAAAAAATATTTAATTTGATAATTAAATTTGCTTGAAATGCGATTTTACCTTGGAAAGTGTAAAAAGAAAAAAAAGGAATAGAAAAGAGGAGAAATATTTGGAAGACCAGAGTAGTGAAAAGTGTAGTGTGTACAAAAAAACAGACATTTTGGAAGCAGACACGTGACGATTATAAGAACATCTTATAATCTTCATATATTGTCACGACACCACCAAAAAGAAATATGAAAAGGGTAAAATAAGTGTTTTCCGCCTCATAAAATATCTTTGCTGAATCAAACGTTTGTTTTATCTTTAAACTTTGATATACATGCAGCTAGTGTCACCTACAATCAATCCTTAAGTGCTAGAATCTTCTCTATAGCAACAGCTCTATGTCTAAAAATGTTGTGTCTATAAGAAAACTATCAAATCAATTGTATGTTATAAATGGGTGAGTGTTTAATACTTCAGTGGTTTTCAGGAATCCATACATTTAACGAAAACTATAAGGGAATATGAAATACACAGCCAGCTTCTATGAAAACCGAAACTCTAAGGAAACAGTGAGACATTCCTATATCATTCGTCAAAACACCAAAAACTACGGGCATTCTCTTTCAAAATACAGAAAAAGAAACAAAATAAAGCAAGCAAATTTAAATATCACTTTTCTTTATATATAAATGTTTATAAAGCACTTGAGTAGCACGAATCGTGTGGATATTTTTTATCAAAAAATGGCACATGAATATTATATTATTTTAAATTATTTAGTAAGACACATAACAACAATATAGGTATTTAGATTTTATAGTAATTAATTAACCAGAAAAGTAATGACAAGAATATTTACAGAAAGCTGAGGTTTTTTTCTGGATTTAATTTGGTAAAAAAACGTATCACAAAACTTTTGTGTGTATATTATTTAGTAAAAATGATTTTTAAATGTGTTTCTACCAACATTTAACCTAAATTATAAAGGTGCACCATGTTACACATCACTTCTACCTACAGTTATAATATTTTGCATATTTACTTATATATTTCTTGGTCTTACTTTTTATTGAATCAAGTAAGTTCTTAATGGTCTACGAGATTTATATTTAAGTGCCTCATTTTATGAGCTTTACGAATATTCCAGGAATGTAATCGTCGCCGTCAGGATTTCATTTGTAGAAAAGTCCGTGAAATTTCGTTGACTTTGTGCTCTGTCGCGTTCTCAAGTGTTCTGCGTTTAGAGATTCCGAACGTGAAATCAAAATTTTGACTTTAAATAAGAACGCTTGAGCGCATGATTTTGTTATTTTTGGTTCACTGCCGTGACTCAGTTTAAGTTTGTTCGTTTAGTTATCATCGCTTTGATGTGACACCGGGCTCAGAGCGGGCAGCGAGCTCCCTCCCGATTGCACGCTGATTCTTCGGTGCTCCGCCAAATAATTATTCACATATATTCGGCGACCAGCCAATATGTCCGCCTTTTGCTGCAAAACGAAAATTTGATCCCGCGTCAGTCCCACCGCCCTACGCTCGCGCTACACTACACAGTATCAGGACCTACTACCAAACTGTTCTTGATAACAGTTCCCGCTACGCAATAACAGTTGTCGACAAATCGTTTTCAGTTATAACTGTTACCAAAAGCAGTTGTGTTAGTGTTTCGGCCAATAACTATGAAGGATTAAGGGTCATTCATACTAGCGGGGGCAGGAGTAAGTCGAGGGCATCCAGTGGCAAACACTAATGTTAAATATTTATAAATACCGTGTCAGGGCGAAGCTGCTACTATGCAGTTGGATACAAAAATATAGTTTAAATAGTTCTGGTATGTGAGCTACGGCGCGGCGGCATATTGTATTGTACTAAGATATGATTTGTTTTTTTTTAGCGTGATAGCAGCTTTTTTAGCAGGGTTATGACTAAAATAAAAAACCCTATCGAATCAAAATATGATTTTATTAAAATGAGTTTTAATAGTTTAAAGTGCCGGTTAAGTATGTTTTTTTACAATAAAGTCCATGTTCGTTACTAAGTAAATTAAAATAAATATAACTACTACGAACTTTATGAATAAGTACATACACAACCAAAATATAATATATTGAAAATAAAAATAACCAAACTCTTAAGTTACGTAATGTTTAAAATATCCACAACTTTTTTGGTGTAATAGTTGAGAAACATTAACTTTATTTTGCTTACGAACTACTGTGTTAGAAGTTTGTTACCTCACAAATTGTGATGAAATCATACGTTTTTCTAATAAAATATTGGCAGTAACGTACTGTCGGTAAAAAAATAAACGGTTATAAACACTTTTTGAGGGTCTGATAACGTTATATAACTACTTTCGACCAGATTTAATGCAAGTAATTACAAGTCACTATCAGAACCTCAAATTACATCGATAAAATAACAAATTGTGCATACTCACATACAAAGTAAACATGCATAACACTGTAACATAAAGCATGAATCACACTATAAATGCGAAGCTAAAATTATAAAAACAACATTTTAGCTCAAATCATGAAAACGTTTCTGATACAACTTACAAGCATATTAAATACACATAAAAGCTGCCATTTCATGCGTCAAATCCCATTTTACAAAATGGCCGCTTTTAAAATACGTTTCCTCACCTTACCATAAAGGTGGTCGACATAACGATTCGGACGAAGCAACTGTTATCCAATAACAGGTTATATACTCGTCAAAGAATCGAGTCGATGACTCTAGAGCTGCCTGAATAATCGATCATGCAGACATAACACTCCCATGCTCTAACGTTTGTTATACATATTGTTGTAATGCGCTGCTTGGATACGTACGGCAATACAGCCTCTACATATACTTACAATAAGTGCGTCCCTATTGCGAGCCAGACCTAACTTACCGTCAACATCTGAAATAGAGTGACTTCACTAAATATCTTGGCGGCCCCACCACGCACAGCGAATGGCGAAAGAAAATGCTATGGGATTTGCTTCAAAATTTTATTGTATACTCCTTAAAATATTTGCAAAAACCAAGTTTAGATACAATAGTTTAGAGCTCTCGTGTTATTTTATGTTAGTAAGCGTGATGTGTCTCATTCATACTAAACTTTAGGCAGTCCATTTTTTTTATAGAAGTACATTGGTTAACATTTAGGTATATTTGTTCAAATATATATTGTACGATATTTTTACATTAGATTAAAGACGATAGACCCAGTATAACCTTGAAACGGGGTAGTCATCGTCATCAGTGGTCCCAAAATTTACTATGAAACAAGCACACAAGCTGTCAACTTTAAAGTTTAAGAGTTACTTTTCAATAAATATTTTTAAATTTCTGATAACTTTCTACCTACACAAAAAGCTAGTAAGATTTGAAAATTTTAAATCTCTTTTATTTAAAATGTAGAACTTTTAAAGTTTAATGATTAAAAAGTTACAAATTTTAAAAAGGAGAGTTATTTCATTTAGATCTATACAAAATATCACTGCTCCAATATACACATAAAGACGTTCGACTCCTTTAGCTTATGTACAAATACGACGTCGTTTCCAATTTAGCAGTTTTTTCAAAATACGAGTTCCATGTGGCGGAGAGACGGCTGTCTATTATGATAACATCTATCAAGGGTCCCGAAGCCAGTGTCACTTTATCTAGCATTCAAACTGCTCTAGAAAAACATCAACAGAGTAAAAAACATGTATTGAACTGTAGATGCGCGCTTCAGCGACGCAACACAGGCACAACTCGGTCTAAGAGCCTAAACATCGGCCCTTCTAACGATCATTATATTATATTTTATGAATCTTTATTGCTATATCTCTACCCTAGCTCTAAAAGTTTCAACACTTAATAAAAAAAACAATCGTAAAGTACTAAAATTAAGACTCACTTAAACGATAAGAAAAAATATTAAAGCATAAATATATTTTTAGATTAGATATATGTATCATTTAATAAAAAGGAAAAATTATAAAATTCGAAGAAGTGAGATATAATACGTAGCATAAGGCGTGAGACAAGTCCGGCTCGGAGCGAGAGAAACAGACAGAGTGTCCGAGTCGAGAGATTGCTAAACGTGTATAGTTAAGTACAAGTGAGATACCGCGGCTCGAAAAAATAACAAAATCGAACAGCAACTGAAAGTAGACACAGTGTAGTATATCGTGGACAGAGGGGGGCGGTGCGTGCGCATCTAGAATATCTAGAATATCTAGAATATGGTGGTCTCGGTGCGGGGCGCGGGCGCGGTTCCGTCGTCCGCGTCGATGTACGCGATGTCCTGTGGCGGCGCGCGCAGTCGCGAGCGCAGGCCCAGTGCCGAGTGTGCCGACAGCCGCTCCTCCATGTCCTCCAGGGTCGACTTGAACACGCGCACCACGCGCAGCTGCAACAAGCATCGGCTGAGCGACGCGCCCGGCCCGCAGCATCCTCGCATCCGCCGCCGGAGTCGCCGTACCGACGCGCGCGCCTAACTGAGTGTGGTGTGGATTGCTGTCTTACGCTAAACATCCCCGACTGTATTCAGAGTCTAACCGTGTAGCATGCAACGACGGTGCCACTACGAATGCCGTCGCCGACTCGGCTCTAACTAGTGACGCTCTAACGCGAGTGGAGAAGACACGATAGAGCCGAGCGCTAACGCCATCCGCGCACGAACTAAGGTTGAACAGAAAAACAACAACAATAAATGGATGGATAAGAAAGACATGGATAAGAAAGATGTGCTGGACTAAAAAAAACAAACCGGTGGCTGACGTGACGGGGTAACGGCCTCGCTAGTCGACTAGATGAGAAACACTAAGCGGGTCCATGGAGATAAGAGTACAAGTCGAGACTGGGTTGTGTTGTGAGACATCCAACTCTCGTGAAGGAGGCCCGTGAGGGTCGCACACAGGGTTGTCCAAGAGAGACGGTGCGATGACAGGACGAAACACTACTTCCTATCAATGGAAGGAATGCATTACAGACGAGAAAAAAACAAGGACTGACTGAACCGTTGGCCAATCGACGATACTCTTAGATTCTTAAAACGTTTTTTCATTAAGATCAATACTAAAATTCTATTTTTGATAGCAACTAGATGCATTTATTTTGTTGATGTTGTAAGGACCACACAATCTGTGGTACACATCACCTCGGAAGGCTGTGTCGTCAATATAATAATGTTCAATGTATGCGAATATAAACAGGATATATGTTTGATATATGGTTTTAATAAATTATACACTTTGTAGAGTGTGCGTATTTTCACTAGTTTATCCATGTTTAGCTAATTATTCAACGAACCGAAAAGAAGAAAAAACACGTCAACTTTTACCAACCTCGATCAAGCAAAAGAGTATCGTCAAATACCAAATGTTATGAACCGGCAACTTTATCCACCAACGTACTCCAAAATCTCGCCCATTATGTCCTCCTCATGTAATTTAAAACCATACAAGGACACAGAGCAAGGGCCTCTGTGGCCAAGTATACTTCGGAAATTAGCGAGCGAGCAAGACATACTTGACAAGGCACGAGCGACGTCAAGGATAGGGACAATCTACCGGTTTCTACTAGTATTTGTTTCTATGTAAATATTTTTAATTCTTTCATAAATGACAAATTAGGTCCCAAAACTAACTGCAGAATAATAAAACCAACCCAAAACCTAAACCCCGCATAACGTAGAAACCGCTAGTTGGTCCTTGGAGCCGGATACCGCTGCCGGCCTGCGCGGATGAGAGGGTTGAGGGGGTTGCTAGTGAGGTAATACCGTCAGCGTCCGCCGCTCGCAGCGCACCGTCGCCGCGCGAGCCCGCCACTACACCTCCGTCTCGAGCACGGGGCGCACGGGGCGTGCGTGGTGCCAACACCGGTCGCGCGGCTCGCTGCCCCACTCGCACACAGCCTCCTATAGGCACCGACCACGCGCTCAGCACAGGGCGGGCGGTAGATCGCAATCAATATGCCGTACGAATTTACTCTACGTTTTCGATTTGTGGCTGAGCCATCAGTCCATCTGGACAGATATATTTTCTAATTACGTGCGAAGAGCTTGAAAATATTTTTAATAATCGTGTCGAGGATACAGCATTAAATCCTTTTTAGTTGTATTTATCTCGACGATACAAATATTTGGCTTTAAATTAACCAATTTCTGTAATCGTGTTCAGTGCAGCAACTAAATTGTAAGTTGTTTAATCTTATATTTTATGTTTATACCATGAATCAAACTCGAGTTGCATTAGACACTAATGTATAGTTTTGAAATTATTGCAATCTACCGCCAACTCTATCAATGTCATCTGAGGCCATAAAGAAAGGGCCATCTGCGCCCCGTCATATAATTTGCAAAACAAAACTATAAAAAGAAAATAAAAATGTATAAATAAAACAACATCTTTCAGGGTTTGCCCAAATCAGCTTCGACAACTTTACGTAACAAAAAATAATTGACAGGGGGACAGAAAGAAAGTTATGTCGGTGTACTGTGTCAAATGTTGGTGGCGTGTACGCAGACGTTCGGATGACATAATGGAGACGTCACTGCAAGTTCGAGTTTGGTATGTGATACGAATATGACTCGGAAGTATTGGAGAGTGCGAACGGAACGTAAAACACAACCAATGAAAAGAAACTGAATCGAAGAGAAAAATACAAATGGGGACGAAGAGGATCTAGGGTTAGAGCCTAGCGAGTTGAAATCTAGACAAAACTAAGACGCAAGATACGACTCGAGCTAGCCTAGTGGTGCAAGAGGGTAGGGGCCATTCGGGGAACTACAGCTGTCAATCGCAGAAGAAAGACTCTTCTAAAAGACCTACTCATACATGCCGCATTACCTAGATAAACATTACCTATTTAAACAACTCATTTTATACAACCCACTTTTAGTTTTAGGAAATCCATTTGCCTTGATGATGGTGGCTCGCTTTATTTTTTTTTTAAACGCGTCAGTTTATAATTAGGTTCTTAATCTAGACAACATCAACATGCTATTATGTTTTGTGTTTTAACATCCTATAACTCGGGGAGCCAAAGAAGATTGGTTAATTTGGAAAATACATTTTAGTAATGTTCGGATAGGGCACACGTGTGTTAATACTGAACACATTATGCAATCGATTGAATCATATATGTTAAGTTAAAGACTTAATTCAAAATTTAATATTCCCACAATCGTGTCCTTATCGAAACAACAAATCGTTAGAGGAAGCCTTCATGATCTCTTTTGTTTATTGTTATATGTATTTAGTAAAACATTGAACGTTCGTTGATATTCAGGTAGTCTCTACATTATATACTCACCAACCACACGTAGTGCAACCGCCGGCTGAACTATATAAATACAGGTTAAACATAACAGACAGTGGCTACAACAAGCCTACAAAATAGCAACTGAACACAGTATATAGGCTTCCAACTAGGTAATGGCAACTACAGATGGCTCAAACCAAACCAACTCCTCGAGTACCCATACATCACCCCCTGACACACCCTACATACAGCGGGACAACATACACAAACGGAAAAACAAAAACAAAAATCAAAACAACACATATAAACATTGACAACAACACAACGGCAAAAGGAAAGAGGTTGCGGCTCGACCGAGACAGAGAGTTATTGTAAATATCGTTAGTGCGAACGCGTTCGCATGCTCTCAGTACAAGACAAATCCACTCCACACTCAAATAAATTAACTTCGGCAGTAACTCAATCCGGTAATCGCAAAAAAAAATTGAAAAAAATCAAACGATAACTTGTTACTGCAAATATTTATGTCGGAATGATGTTTGGTTATATTCGGCGCGCGAAGTTGAGTCAAGCCGCGCGCGGAACGACGGACGCTTCGCAAACCGCGGATGCATGGATCAGTAGCGAGGATGAACCGGGTTGGCGTTCCACAAGCAAAAAAAAACACAATCTATCCCATAAAAAAATAAACATTATCAACCAAAACATAAATTAAAACAGTATATAAAAAAACAAACAGTCAGTATCACTTTAGAGTAAATAAAAGATAGGTTTAGAGAAAATAGATAGTCATATTCATACCGCGATGTGGTTATGTACTGAGTGAATATAATACTCTAAAAAAGTTTTATATATTCTATATATTTATTCTAATTTGGGATGAAGTCATAGTCACTGTTTGTATATTATTTCGAGGGATAAGTAACGTCACAGCCTACAAAGACGAACATGCCAATAAGGTAGGGGTTCAAAGTGGGTATTATATCGGGTGTAGTAAACGGGAGGGTGTACAAGGTACTGAAGCGGTTATATCCGATATATTGCGGAGCATGCATGCACTCGCGAAAACAATCTATTGGTTACACTAACGGACGTCGCGGCCAGTTCCATGACATTTGTGCAGATATATAATATATAAAAGTTAGGATTTGTATTTCCAAGAGTAAGTTTAAAAAATATATATTTCAATATAATATTATATATATTAAAATGTAGATTTAAAGGTCTGGTTTGCCTTAGAGAAGAAGTAAATAAAAGAAGAAGAAATTATAAGATACGCAGTTAAAATGTCATGAAACCAGACACTGGAAAAACCAATGAATGAAGTTTTAGAAAAAACAAATGTCTAGTATTTGAAGCTGTGTTCGGTTACCAATTTTTATTTTGGAATAAGGTTTTATCTCTCCATGCCGTCGTTCGACTTCATTATCAAAATTAGTGACCGAACATATAGAGAAACTACGTTAATGATGGGCCGAAAGAATATAGCCTAACTACATTTATTACTTTGTAAAGTGTTTCTCTGTGTAGGTATTAAAATAAATAAACGTAAAAAAAAAGATAAGTACAATAAATTAATATAAATACATAATAATTCGAGACGAGAACAAAAAATGATAATAAATAATAATAAAACGTAACTATGAAAGTTCAGTAATTACTATTTTGTGTCTGTAAAATTCATCAAACGACTGATAAATCAGCTGATATCATAGAATACTGATAAATCAAAATATGTGTATATAAATGAGTTTCTATTTCTCTATTACGATATTTAACTATAAAGTACATGGATGCATAGTATGTTGAAAATAGTGGTAAATATCGTTTGTATGCAAAAGTAGAAAAGTATATATAAAACTGACAATTGTAAACTTAGCATTTGGATGCCCAAGGTATCCATCCGCGCTGTGTAGATCCTCACTTTGTAGTATATACAGATATAATATATACTGCTGCAAACTTAAAACTTATCCCTCTTTCATGTTAAATACGATAGAGTTCGATACGATAGAGAGATATTTTGTTGACATTTTTTTTATTGTTTATTAAGTCCGTTGACACTGCTGCTGTACAGAATTCATTATATTCAGATTTAAATAATATGTTGAAGCTTGTACAGTGAGCAGTTATAGCATTTTGATTTCGATTACCATTCTTATTATTATACAATGTTAGAAACGGCATTATCATCATTATTTATATAGTAGTAAATATTGTAATATAAACATGAATTCATGATGATAATCCGTCAAAAGCTTCCGGCCGTATGGAAAATTATGGAACATATAACTCCAATGAGCTACAATTAACAGTTTGTATATTTTGCTGGATGCTACTAAAAGCATATCTGTGTGCCTTGTTAGAAATATTTAGCAAAATATAGATAAGTGTTCGCTTAAACATAAGGCCGATAGCGGTGTTGTAAAACTAAAAAGTCGTTTCGAGTATTTTGTCAGTTTTGCGAAATAGCAGTCTTTTTTTTCACAAAACTATTTCACAAAACAAGAGATAGAGTGAGCTGACACTTACTAATCAGACAAAGTAACTCTTTGTGTTTGTTTCCTGTTGTATGTTTTGTGTAGGTACCTACATATATGAATAAAAATTTGAACTTTTCGACGCGAAACAATTTAAACAGCTGCATTAAAATTATACCACCGATTAAATTATTTTTGAAACGGAGTAACGTAGTATTTATGGAATAATTGGTAAATGGTGATAATAAATTTTAAATGTTAATTAGATTAAGTTTGGGTCAAAAAGAAGTTTATAATTAAGTTTACAATGTAACTTAATTAAAAAACCTGTTAAGAAAACTAATTAAGTTTTATAAAATCGAAATGTAACCACGAACCTGTTAAACAGTTTCGTATTTTTTTGACAATTGTCAAAAAATTCAATTCTTAGAAAACATTTTCCCTAAATAAAAATATATAAACAGGTAGACCCGAACCTTTGATTAAATATGTGTGTATGTATGGCATAGAGTCAACTAGAGACAACCCGCCAAAACTTTGGACTACAACATTTCGTTAACCATTTCAATAAATATTACACAGCATTTATTAAAAACTAGTAATTCGTTTTCTTTTACAAATCTTCTTTATCAAATCATATAGAATTTGTGCAACATATATTTACTCCAGCAACACTAACTGATTCAATCATAATATTATTTTTACACTTTACTTCCCGAATCTGGATGCTAGACAGAAATCAAAATGACGGTCGGCTGGCTCGAATCCATTTGCTCTAGCAAACTCTTATGTGCTGTCATGTTTTTAAATATTTAATACCTTTTCTACCGAAATCAAAATGTGATGCTCATCCTTAATGAATGTCAAAATCAAAATGGCGGCCGTCTTCGCGTCAACTATCCGCCAGTGTATGTATGAGTCCTGTGCCTGCGTGTAGGTGGTGTAGGTGTACATACCTGCGTCTGCAGGCGCGTGAGACCACGGATCCACAGGATCTGTCCGGCGCGCGGCTTCTTGTCGTCGGAGTCGTAGTCGGGGGAGTTGGCGTGCGCAGCCTCCGCGTCTACGTGGCCGCGACCCCAACTGAATGAACGAATGAGTGAGAGAGTGAACGGAAATGATAAGACCGATGGAACGGGGAGGGTGAGGTAAACTTTGGTGATCTAGAAAACATCAGCTGCAGGTCGTATAGTCCACCATGGTGTGGCCCCAAATAAATGAAAGATTGAGTGAGTGAATGAAGGAAACACGTGACTATTTTTACATGAATGAATGTAAATAAAACTAAATACCGTGTGAATGGTTATTGTTCTACTTTATGTTAGTTCAATAATAGGATACAGGTAGGCAAAGGCTTCCCCACTCCTAGCGAATGAATGTAAATTAGACAAATGAATGGACGAAAGAATCTAGCAGTTCACTGCTAATGCTGATCTAGAATACACCACATCAATGAGACCCGCCGGCCGCGATCGCAACTGAACGAATGAAGGGTTTAGTTTCTACTTACGAGAGAGTCTTGGGTATTTTGCTCGTCGGCACCGACGTGACCAACTGGCCCCATACTAGGGTACCTGCGCCGAAGAACAGACACCACAACCACTGGTCGAGTGAGAGCCCGGCCGTGCTGAACGCCATGCCGCCAAATTGGATGATGAACACCTGGCGGTCGAGAGGTTAAATGGTCAACGCATGAGATGTGTCGCGGGTTGCGAGTGGTTTTAAAAGATAAATCCTACAATTATTCAAGAATCATGTATTTCAATATCGTCACGCAGGAACAGTGATATGCACTTGGATCTATGGGAAAGAAACTAAACCGGTTTGCAACTCCGTTTTATTACACCGGAAGTGCCTCAAAGCAATCTAGCTAGTAACGAGTCACTGATAAGTTTCTAGTAATTGCTCTGTGTACTAAGCGAAGAACAAGTAGACACAAAGTCCGGACACACCGGAAGTGACATAAAATAAACGAGTCACTGTTCAGTTTCCATTCAGTACCTTCATATGCAGAGGGCTAATTGTAGTGTAGTACGAAAGGGAGTTGCGATGTTGCCGTCCCAGCCTACATAGAGTAGAAGATAAGGTTTATGAAGACTCATGACTCTTTGTTACACTAGCTCGTTGCACTAGTTGTTATTGCCTGTTGTTACACTGGTATGAAAAAAGGCATATACATCATTATCATACCTATTAGGGTATGATAATACTATCCTGTCTTTTCTCAGAGCAATTTAAAATAAGCATCACTATTTTTGACAGGTATCACTATTTTGACATCTGTCACTACTTTTGACAGGTGTCAAAATCACCTGTCAAAATAATGACATGAAATAGTAATGGAGACTACAAAGTATCTCTGAGATAAGTCGCGGACAAATAGACTCGACAAGCCGAAACTAGGGTTCTTCGTTGGATCCAGTGTAGCACAACTGATGCCAGCGCCACCGCCGTCCCGACCCATATACCGCTTAAGGTTTCCGCGGATAGTTCATATGTGAACAAATGAGTAATACATTTTGTTTTGGATACACAAATAAATAATATAGAGTACAAGATCTGGTTGAAAAATCCCTGGCTAACCGTGGGTGCAATGCTGCAGCCATCGCGTATGGGAAAAAGTGTGACGCTCTGTATTTTTTTTGGTTCCCAACTCAAATCATGAAAGGTCAGAAGAATAAACATTAAATAAAAAAATAAAACACAAGATACATGAAACCCTAAGACTAAAATTTGGCTGACTTATTTCCTTGTTTAGCTGATAACTTTCGAACCACTGAAACGATTTCAATAAAACATGGCTAAGAACCATCGCAGGGAAGTTTCCTACTATTTACAGAAAACCACATTGTAACCCGTCAACCCGTTTGTGCGCTAGAGTGCCACAAACAGACACACACACAGACACGCTTCAAACTTATAACATCCCTCTTTTTAGCACAAGTATAGTTAAAAAGTATGCGCGCAAGTATGACCACGATTTGGAGTATCGCGTGGAATTAAAGTGGCTCCCTATCCGCCTCTGCCTCTTCAACATCATATTTAATCCTCGCTATGCTCCTTCTACGGCTTCTTACAGATCGTTTTGAATTTCGGTCTTCGGAGGCCTCGGAGATGTCACGCTCGGTAACTGCTTATAACTAGCAACACAATCGGCTGTATTGAATATGCTTGGCATGGCATGGCATATCTTCGGAGGCCTCGGAGATGTCACGCTCGGTAACTGCTTATAACTAGCAACACAGCTCGGCTCGGCTGTATTGAATATGCTTGGCATGGCATGGCATGGCATATGAACATGGCATATGGGTTCAGACTACGGACTATCAGCCTCAGCAACAAACATCCTGGGGCCCTTCAGACGGCCACATAATTATCCTTAAATAACACTATCTTTCTCTTCCATAATAGTCTTATCTAAGTAAAATTTTATCTATGTGTATTGATATTATATTATTATTTTATTTATTATACGCCGTGCTCATAGGTCTACCTGTTCTTTAATGTGTCCTGTCCGTCCTAGGTTTGCTAGAAGGAATCTCTTTTTAGAGATAAGCTCGCCTTTGTACGCTTAGTTTTAATTTTGATGTATCTGTATCTTCTGTTTTTGTGCAATAAAGTATACAGTAAACTAGGTATAAAAGAATGTTCAGGCATTATTTATTATTATACAAATATTAATTAAAAATAAAATGAACATACAAAAAGAAACAACTACGCGAATAAACCACACCGGGACATTGCCGAGGCTAAGGTTCCCATGACGCCGACAACATCTCCCCGCTGCACAGCCAGGGAGATCCTTTGCATCAGAAATGCCCCAGAGCGGTAGTCAAAAACCTCTGATCTCTTAGACGGCGCCCTAGATCCTAAACATATTTTTTTCCCTTGTGTCCCCCAAACCCTAGCACACAGTAGCTGTACACAGTAATACAATTACCTGAGACGCCGCGGTCCCAATCCATATGGAGTAGAAGATCGGGTTGGTGAAGAGTCCCTGGAAGACGTTCCGCTGGCCGTGGATCTTGCGCGCGTTGATCTCGTTGAACAGCGTCATCATCACGAACGTGTTGAAGATGATGGTGAAGTGCTGCGAGGGCTCCGGGACGAGCACCTTGCCGCGCCCGGACGGGATGTTGAGGATGCGGTCGCCTGAGGGAATGGGACGGATTAGATAGTTACATAATTTTCTTCTGTATGTACATTTGAGAACGAAAAGTCACGTGACTTCATTCTCAAATGTCAAATCGCATACATTTTCTTAGCGTCTACGGCGAGCGATATAAGCGAATTCGGTATTGGACAAGGTAGTCAAATTAATCTATGAACATGCCTGAATTGTATATTTCCAGCAGTTTTATTTTATAAACTAAATTTGTGTAAAAATACAGCATTTGATTATGACGTCACACGAAAAAAACAGAAGAACATAGAAAGCATGAGCAAATTAACGTTTTGGTATAGACATATCTCAGATGATAGATCTTGACTATCTGATAACCTTCTATTATGACGACATCCGCTGTAGGTGCGTTTTAAGCTAAAGAGCTTTTCTTACAAAATTGCGGAATACAATGCATCACGCGCGCTGTTGATGTCTTTTGAATTAGCCATGCCTTGGGGTGGTTTTTCCTAAGCCCCGCCTTTTTTTGGATTAAAAAGTGGCCAATTGCGAGTCCGACTCGCCCATGAAGGGTTCCGTTATAGCAAGTATTGAATATACTTCAATATAGCAATTATCTGAATGGATGTTTGTTTTTCATAGTTTTTGTGTGAATGACGAACTTCGTCATTCGAACATGTCAATCTTTGCGGTTGTTAATAAATGTTTTATATCTTAAAAACTGCTTATTTTATTTTGTTCAAACCAATCTTCGTTGAAAGTGTGTATTGAGATATACAGCATATATTTTTTGTGGATTGTTTACTCTCTTACTTTATTATTACTTAATTTTTGAATTTTTGTATAAAAATCGCAAAACGGTTCACAGAATACATCTAAATTACATACCAAATTTCAAATGAGTAGTCCCAATAGTTTTTGCATAAAGTTGCTGTGACATATGGACGAACAGACAGACTTGACGAAACTATAAGGGTTCCTTGTTTCTCTACGGATCCCTAAAAATTGTTATTTTATTTGTCTTTTTAAGGGACGTCATAATAATATTGAAACTAGTGAGTCTGTTGGCAGAGGGGACTGTGTGGTTATGCAGTAATTTGCAATTTCCTTTAAACATTTAAGTGGTGGTTCAACTGATTTAATCACAATAGTCAAAAAGGATTCTTATTTGTTTTTAATTTATTTCGAACAACTCAGCATTAGACTTTTAACAGATGGGCTACCGTGTGGTATTTGTTAAGGCGATGATGGAATAAAAATGCGCTGTCGAGTGGAAGTGAAATGCAATAATTATTCGCGAATAAGAAAAAGCGGGATGCCAATAATGCACTCGCGACTAATCTGAAACAACGTAAGCGCCAAAACGTAAAAAAAATCATAAAAAATAAACTATTTCAGGGAATTAACTTTCAAATTGAAAATCGTTAGAAATAACAATTGTTCATACATTGCAATTATCAGAGAGTCATATTCACTTACTACTGCGGTGTAATAGGATAAAACCATAAAAAAAGGGTTGACTTTGTATTTATTTTCTATCGAGAAAATTTTATCCAAACATGTTTTCCAATTAAGAATCTCTAGATTATATAGTCAAATTACATATACCAGAAATTAATTACGATTTGCCCAGTATTTCCTGAAAAACACATGAAAACAGCACCCCATATTTATTTAATCAGCGTCTTAAGATAAGTCCCACCTACAATCGCTACTCAGTTGTAGGAGTCGTTAAAATCGGAGGCTCGTCTCTTGATTCTGTATTCTTGTCCACTTTTCGTCATCCGACCAACAATAGCACTGCGAGGAAATAAAATTAAATACACAGAAAAATATTTTTAGTTAAATTAGGTTTGGAACTCCGCCTGATCGAGTCCGCCATCTTCCACAATTGACAGCACACGTCACGCACGCTTTTACCGACGCGACGGCATGACACACGCTTTTACCAACACGGCATGAATTGCCATCTGTTGACATGTGGCAGAACCATAATGAAAAAAGCCAACAATGTTTTTTCCTGACCTATGAACAGGCCAGAAACGTTGTTCTGGTCCTGTTTAACTATCAATAGTTTTGTGGCGCCATAACAGACCATCTTTCGCTACATTTCCGAGCAGTGTGCGTGAAAGTGTGCTTTAAAGAGCTTGCACGACCGAAACTAAGCTTAGCCCACTCACCAACAAAGAGCAGCGTGAATATGATCACCAGCTGATAGATTGCCTGTCCGAGGATATTCTTCATCATCGTGCGGCTGATCAGAGGCTTGGTCCGTCCGTAGGGCTTGCGCAGCAGCAGGTCCGCAGTCGGCATCTCCGTGGCCAGCGCGAGAGACGCCAGCGTGTCCATGATCAGGTTTACCCAGAGCATTTGCACGGCCTGTGAAGGGAGAAGAACCATTGAATGAAATATAAACATAAACATTAATACACAGGCAAATACTACACTCTCGCTCGCTCTCGCCCTCGACGCGTCTGCTTTGTCACGCGCGTTAACTTTATCGTGTAGTACATTGCTTCTGGCCCCACACTATTATACCCTGTCGTGGGAACCAGAAGCAGCAAAGTCAGAAACATATTGTTCGATTCAGAATCGATACTCGATCTATGGTTCCGGAACGGCCATTTTGAATTTGACGGAGCTGCCACAGAGCAGTTTTTGACAACTGACAGACGACAAGCCCTCGCGATGGAACGCGTATTGGTATAGGGCATTGAAATAAAATCGTAAGCCATCTGCAATTGTATTCGGGCTCCCCTCAGGATTGTCTTATAGCTGAGTGTATTGTGGTTCTCCGAACCAGATAAAGTTCGTATTTACGGAAACTGTGCGCTTCGAAGCTGGCCTGCCAGCCATACCTGGTTGGCTGAAGAACCTGTCTACCAAGAAGAGCCTAGGGTGCACCCAGGCCTTGCAGAGAGACAGGAGTTTGACGGGAACGAAGCACAGACCAGGTCAGATAGAATCTATTTACTTAGCTCGGTGAATCGCCGACGTTCTTGCTTCTTGGCATTTGATCGCTACGCTACCTCGTAGCTATGGGCCCCTGCGAGGTCATTGGGTGCCGAGAAGCCTGAACACATATAAACATCTAAGACCTGGGGATAGCTTTTTCTTCCACCACAGCCGGCATTTGACCCGGGACCTCTCGCTTGGGAGGCAGTAGGACGTCGTCGAGAATGGATGAATGGAATCAATAGTTATTTCGGGCACGTAGCCCATAAAATAGCTTCATACCGCATTGAGGTCCAACTGTGGAAACATGCTAAGCAAGAAGAAGAAAATCTTACAATGATAGCTATGCCCCGCCTTGGCTCTCGCTAGGTGGCGCTGGCGTAGTTGGAGGAAAAGAGTTTCATTCTTCTGAAGTTAGGTTCACATGATCTTTCAAATACACTTGGCACTGGCAAAATAAACCTCAAATGAGGCTAGGATGCCATATATTGCAAGTAAACATAATTTGACGACTTTGACAGATAGACAGCCTCCAACTAACAACACCAACGCCATCTGCATTGAGCTTTTCAGATTAGGTGCCATTGGCAAATATCCGGTCGATTCATTTGCTACATACAAACATGTTGACACAAACACAAACAATTAACATCTCTAGTATTCATAAATCTCTTCATATCAACGCCATCACATTCACAGACAGTTGGAACTGCAGGAACTTTGCGATAAAGCCGAGAATTATTAAATATAAACGAATGAATCAATGGATAAAAAAAGAATGAATGAAAGTTCCAACTTAGGCACACCGTCCTGTGTTGAGCTTCTTTGAAGTCGACAATCTGGGCCACCACATTGACAGTTTTGCCAGAGGCAATTATAAGGAGAGCGACATCTTCGGGAGTAAAGTAAAAGGCTTGAGGTGCGCGCAAATACCAGAATATACTAGACTATTTTATTATAGGATATACTGAGCTTATATACAACTTACTACAAAACTACGTGATGAATATAAATATACCTTATCTGTGACGGTCGTCAACTTATCTTAACATTACGTGGAAATAGATATTTCCGCATATCTGTGGCGGGCGTATGTGCCGGCACAGATACTCCCCCCTTTAGGGAAAAAAATAAATGAATGTACTTATAACAATGGAAAAAATCTATAACATAACAAACTTATATCAACTGCAATAATAACTAGTAGTATTTTAATAAACATAAAACCAGATCTTAATTGTGCATACTTTAACTTAATCAAGTTTTATATACACAGTCAGGTCATAAGTTCTGTCACACAATAAAAACTTTTGAATTTAGAACGCTGGCCACAAAAAAGTTTATTGAATTCGAATTTCGAATTTTTCATGAAAATAAAAATGTGTACTTTTTAGAATTTTCCTCATTTTTAAATATGGAGTGGACACTTAAAGAAGACCGTGTCGCAGTTATTGCGTTGCATCGTTGCGGTTACGCGCCAATTCAGATTTTCGACCTACTGAAAAATTTGAATATAAACAAAAGATTCGTTTATCGTACCATAAAACGATACAATGAAGACTCTAGTGTAGATGACAGGTCAAGAAGTGGTCGCCCTCACTCTGTTAGGACTCCAGCAGTGATAAAAGCTGTGAAGGCGCGAATTCAAAGAAATCCCATACGTAAGCAGAAACTGTTGGCCCTTCAGATGGGGTTAAGCAGGACCACGGTGAAAAGGGTGTTAAATGAAGACTTAGGGCTTAGGGCATATCGAAGAAAAACAGGACATCGTTTGGACGCTCGTTTAATGGACCTGAGACTGAAGAGATGCCGCGCTTTGTTGAAGCGGTACGCGGGAAAAAAGCATCGGGAAATTCTTTTTTCGGATGAAAAAATTTTCACCGTGGAAGAGAGCTACAACAAACAAAATGATAAGGTGTACGCACACAGCAGTGAAGAAGCGAGCAACCGTATTCCGCGTGTCCAACGAGGTCATTTTCCATCCTCGCTCATGGTTTGGTTGGGAGTCTCTTATTGGGGCTTAACTGAGGTACATTTTTGTGAGAAAGGCGTAAAAACGAATGCAGTTGTGTATCAAAATACAGTCCTCAAGAACCTTGTGGAACCTGTTTCTCATACCATGTTTAATAACAGGCACTGGGTATTCCAACAAGATTCTGCGCCAGCTCATAGAGCGAAAAGCATACAAGACTGGCTGGCGGCGCGTGAAATCGACTTCATCCGGCACGAAGACTGGCCCTCCTCCAGTCCAGATTTGAATCCGTTAGATTACAAGATATGGCAACACTTGGAGGAAAAGGCCTGCTCAAAGCCTCATCCTGATTTGGAGTCACTCAAGGCATCCTTGATTAAGGCAGCCGCCGATATTGACATGGACCTCGTTCGTGCTGCGATAGACGACTGGCCGCGCAGAATAAAGGCCTGTATTCAAAATCGCGGGGGTCATTTTGAATAAACTTTATTACCATAAGAATCTATGTTTTATTAAGTTAATTTTGCTATATAAATGTTTACATAAATAATAAACATGTCTAAATTATTTCATATTGCACATGTGACAGAACTTATGACCGAACGATTGACTATGTATAAGGAAAGTTATTGTTAAATAAAACTAGACAGTAATAGAGCATATTTCAACTTAATCTAAAGGTAACTCTTACACGAATTAGAAAAGTAAAGGAACTACGGTTATGTGAATTCTACATAAGTTTAAAGAATAACATAATATTTACCTACAGGCGAGTCTTGTGTCTGGCCGCACACTACATAAAATAAACTAAAAACTGGAAAACAGAAAAACACTAGGAAAATGGGGCTTCGCGGTTAGTAAACTAACCTAACCTATAACTGGAAAAGATCCGCAGGAGAGTCGTCTGATACTGTAGCCGCACATGTTTTTCAGGAATCGATGAGTCAATTTACATCGCACGTCGTTGAAGTTGTAATCACTGTTTGTTTATAATTGCGACCGTACCTACACAAGGATGATTGTGCTGAATCAGCGTCAGCATTAAATCTGTAACCTTGGCTGTAGGCAGTCAATGATCTCGTACGTCATATGTACGTGCGTGCTCTTCACTCTTGAGTGAATATTAAGTTGTCGATTGATGAAATTTGTGTGCCTAAAAACCTTGGGATTTGGCAACATAGGGCACATCTTGTACACCAATCGTTTATTTATATATATGTATCTCTCTCTCTCTCTTCATTGATTTGATTATGCTTCGTGCGATGTTCTTCCTGGGTGATTAGGTATATCGATGATGTTTCAATACTCTTCTGGGGGCTGGAACGACTTCCTATGTCTTGAACTTGAAAAAAAACTGCTTGCTGTGAATGAATTTGCCGACGCGTTCGTTTCTGCTGGTGCGAGCTCCATTTTGATAAATCAGCAGTCGGCTGACTATCGGTTCATTATTCTTGCGGTATCTTGAGTTCGATGCGGGAAATCTTCAGTTGAAATCTTTTGGCTTCTGGTCCGTCATGGCTTGCTTGATGTCGTCTTGGTTTGGGTGGGGTCTTGATTATGGATTTCTGCAGCGTGGTTTGAAATAGGTATGCAGAATTCGGGGCTCGGCGATCTTGGACGAAGTGCTTCTTGCTTGCACTTCTAAGGTGGCAGCACACGGAGTTTTCTTCGCGGCTGGGTCCATGCTGCTATTACCGAAAGTTGCTGATGTTCAGAAGTCGGGGCTCGGCGATCTTGGACGAAGTGCTTCTTGCTTGCACTTCTAAGGTGGCAGCACACGGGGTTTTCTTCGCGGCTGGGTCCATGCTGCTGTTACCGAAGGTTGCTGATGTTCAGAATTCGGGTCACCACTTTGCCTGGGGCGATTATGAGGGGAGTAACATCTTCGGGAGTAAAGTAAAAGGCTTGAGGTGCGCGCAAATACCAGAATATACTAGACTATTTTATTATAGGATATACTGAGCTTATATACAACTTACTACAAAACTACGTGATGAATATAAATATACCTTATCTGTGACGGTCGTCAACTTATCTTAACATTACGTGGAAATAGATATTTCCGCATATTTGTGGCGGGCGTATGTGCCGGCACAACAGTCAATTGGGAATGCTGGAACTAATCAAAAACCCACTTTTAGAGGACTCCCTGTATCGGGCACGATTTAATAAATCAGTCAGTTGGAACAGCAGGAACTTGGCGAATTGGCGATGGAGCCGTGAATGAATGAATGAATGCATGGTTGACCGAATGAAAGTTACCTTGAGCGGACTGTCCTGTATCGCGCACGCTCCTATGAAGGCGACGATCACGGCGACCACATTCACAGTCAATTGGAACTGCAGGAACTTTGCAATGGAGTCGTAAACGTTGCGGCCCCACATCACGGCTTTCACGATGGACGAGAAGTTGTCGTCGGTGAGGATGATATCGGACGCTTCCTTGGCGACGTCTGTGCCGGCTATGCCCTGTCGAAGTCACAAATGCGGTTATTATTGTAATTATAATAAACCAGTGAAGTCTGGTATCACGAACATATCGTTAAAATCAGCTAGAGGAATCGGGGGTTTAGTCGTTACTGGCTGGTTTCCTAACAATAGGTATAATAATGACAGATTCTCATGTTTTTTTCTGACAATCCCTAAAATGTATCTGCAGTATTACCTATCTACCGTCCATGTTAAGTTTAATGGCCATTTTTTGTGAGGTAGTCGATGTGGGCAGTTACCAAAAATAAAACCTTTTTATTTAAACTAATATTTAATTTTTCAAAATTAAATATTAAATATACCTATACTATTATTGCAATTAAGGAATCTTCTTTTGTCACTGGTAACTCAGACTTCTATGAAGAAATCGTCCATCTCTATTCGTCCTTTGATAGTGGGTATTCATTTTCTAGTTTCTGAACATGTTTTTTTGTTTTTTTTTTCTGTTTAATGTCACAATTTTCCAGTAGTTTTTTATGTAGTTCTCGTGCTTAAAATAGATTATTGAAATTCACCTTTCATATAGACGGAGAGGCAGCCGATGTCATTTTAAATACATAACTAAAAGTGCAAGCTTCAACGTTAGCAACGTTAGCCTTCGTGGGTGTGCGGGACGTTACCCCCTCCGCTTTCTTCTTTCCCTTCTGGCCATCAATCCTGACATGGACTATATATAAAAACGTAAAGGTTTTTTTGTATCTATGTATTTTTTTACTATTGATACATTAATTATTTTTGTACCTGTAGTATTTTTTCCGTTCCTAAGTACTCTAAGCTAAAGAACCATGTTTTCACTATTATTGTATTTTTTTTTATTATTTAGCAATTCTTACGGACACACGCACAATTTCAGGACGGACTGATTGGAACAGATGCGGTATTTGCGTCCGGGGTTAGAGGTTGTGTGTGTGTGTGAGAGAGAGAGGGTGTATGAGTGTGTGTGGGTGTCTGCGTATGTATGACCGTTACCATTGCCGAAAACTATTGGATCGATTTTAATGAGGTTTTTTGCTATAAACGACTATAATTTTAGAGCAGGTTCTCAAATGTGTTTTACAGTTGTAGACCACCAGGGGGCGCTGCAGCAGCGATGGTTGACACTTGAGGGCTTCTCAGAAACAATTTAGCCATTTTCAATACGGTTTTTTGCATGATATTAATTTCATTCAACAAGTGAACCACATTTTAGCCGTAAGGTTCCAATAATGTATCGAAGGTGTATTGTTTTTTAATTAATTCACAAGCATTTACTTTATTGTAGAGACTTCATTGTCCAGATGCCATGACGATAAGTCATAATCTAAATGCTAAAACGTGTAAAGATCATGTCGTCTTTGGCATAACTAAATGTTTGAACCCTTTTTCGACCAATACTTATGACATCCTATCTGGTGCCGGCAACTTCTTCTGCGTGTACCCAGTACCTAAATGCATTAACCAAGAAAACATTACCCTCCTTCTCGAGTAGTCGGATAAAAAGTATCCTATATGTTAATCTATATGTGTGCTTACTTCAATTCAAATCCGTTCAGCCGTATTAGCGTGATTGAGGCACAAACACCCATCCAAACTTAGTTACTTTTACATTTAGTCTCCCTGATTGATATTATATTGTTTGTGTTAATATACTCGAGTGAATTATATTGTTTATAAATAATATAATACAACTTGTATCTATCTACTTACATAAAATATATATGTGCCTGTCCTACTGAACAACAGTCCACCACACTATATAATAAATATAGTTTAAAAAAACTAAAAAACACGCTTTTAAAGCACTTCGAACTAAAAAGTTAAAAATAATTTTTAATATAACCTTAAAACAATAATGAATAAAAAATACTATTATTATTGTGAAAAAAATAGCCTTGGGCGCTCCATGTACGAAAGATATGGAACAAAGCGCCCGACGCTTTTTTTTCACAATAATAATAGTATTTTTTATTCATTATTGTTTAAAGGTTATATTAAAATTTATTTTTAACTTTTTAGTTCGAAGTGCTTTATAAGCGTGTTTCTTAGTTTTTTTTAACTATATTTATTTTTCATTTTTTAGGTCGAGTGCGGGAGCCGGAAAGTAAGTGTGTGAGAAATTGATTAATCCTGGCGATCCTAATCAGGATAATGAGATAAACTTATGAAATTATTACATTTTCGCTGAGTACAGTACAAAGTTTGAATTGAATCTGTCCGTTTAAAGTGGGTCAAAATCGAGTCCAAAGGGGTCGGTTACATACAAACAAACAAACATACAGGTGAAGCTAATAAAAGCGTGATAAAAACACACACTTCTTACCTAAGTTAAGTTTAGGTTTAGAGTTATTCACTTTCATAATTCCCTTTGTTTTATGCAAGTCTTTGTAATTAATTTTCTGGTTGAGCCTTGTACCCACGACATAGGGAAATCTAGTGTAGGGCTAGTGCAGCATGTATCTAGCATAATTTTTGCGAAAAATAAAGATTTTCATTTTCATTTTTGTTATATTTTGATTGATGGAAATTATTTCAAATTGAAAGTTTGCTGCTATACTTTGCTGTTACCTTCCTTTAAGCTGACAATTAAAGATGTATCTGTCATAGCCATAGCATAGAATTGATCATTTCATGATCTGGCCCACCATTTCATGAAATGATCAGAAACGGTTCATTTTGGCGAAACAAGTCTTTTTAAAAACCATTTTTATTCAATACTCCCTAATGTTTTTTGTGATATACAATTCGAACTAACACGAAGACTATTTAGTCTTCACCTAAGCTACCGCAGTGTTTTACCCTAAAAGATTTCTTCGTTCAATGAAATTCTAATTATAATAATAATAATGATACCTTGGACACTATTTATACACATTGATCTAGCCCCAAACTAGGATTCCCTGTATCTTGGGTACTAGAGAACGATACAGATACTTATATAGATAAATATTATACTTAGATAGATAAATAACCATGACTAGGGTACAAACATACATTCTCATCACACTAAAATTTGCCCCCACCGGGACTCGAACCCGGGACCCTTGGCTTCGTAGGCAGGGTCATTGCCGACTCGGCCATTCGGGTCGTTAAATTTAACCATGGACGGCCATTTTATGATATGGTAAATTTTAAGACATGTTAACTACATCTCCATAAAGTTGTTGTACAAATTCCTCACCATAGCAAACCCGACGTCGGCTTTCTTGAGCGCGGGTCCGTCGTTGGTGCCGTCGCCCGTCACCGCCACCACCTGCCGCTTGTCGAACGCCTTGGACTCGATCATGCCCTTCACGAGCGTGTACTTGTCGGTGGGCGAGGAGCGCGCCAGCACGCGCAGCTTCGGCCACACCTTGTCTAGCAGGCTTTGTTGGACCTGCGAAGAGGTTTGTTAGGTTTCAGAAAGTTTCTCGTAGGAACTCAAGTGGCAAAGATGCTCCAGTACGACGGAAAACTTGGATACCACAGCCCTTCGAGTCTTTCTTTGGCTGTACTTACGAGCAACAAAACATTCTCAAGAGATTGATTTCCAGGTTCGAGAGAGAGAACCTGACCAAATTGTCATCTGTCAAATACACTTGACACTGGTCAAATTAACCTCAAAAAAGGTTAGCACGCTATAGGACAAAAGAAAAAGAAAAAATAATTACGTTTGTAATGGGAAAGTATTGAAGTGCACGGTATTTATATAAAAACATAATAAAAACTCTACAAACTTTTGGCCTTTTCTGTCGTGTTGGTACCTAATCCGAATTCACTTTGTCGTTGAGTTGCTAATTTTAAAGTATCATTAGCTCCACTGAGGTCAGAGTGGATCTCCCTAAGCTCCCTGAGTGCATACACTGGTGGGGCAGACGGTGGATCCTAAAATAGTTGCAAGTGTCACAGGATCCACCCAGACCAAAGTGGATCACAGTGAGCCCCAAAGTGCTGTTCACTCCATTGGTCGATCGAGACGGTAGATCCTATGGGATTGAGGGTACTTTTTCATTCTCTTCGCAAATAACAGCCCCAATCCGCTCTTTGCACTCCTTGCCCTCCAACATCCTCAAGTCGAAAAACGATAAACAACAAGTTTAAGGATGCACTTCCCCTGAACATCTGAAATCTTGGAATTTCCATCGGAATACCTTTCAAATTCACAAATTGACCTATCACCATCGCTACAAAAGGCACCCCGTATACGGTAATAGTGTTTGTTGGATTGGTCGATTTGCCAATTGCGATTTAAATTCCTAGATGTCAGAGATTACATAATCTGGCTTACTGCATTGCTGGTCATTCGACCAAGATCGCGATTAGATTGAGTCTCATATTATGAAAGTTATGTCACTCAAAACTAAATAACTGTATAAACATGCTGTGCCTCTGCCATCCCGTATGGGGAAATCCGTGACACTAGTATCCCTTATCTGCGTGTTGAACTCCTTGCCCTCGAATATGATACTAGAACTGCTAAACAAAGCTGGTCCTTTGAACCGGAGTGTCTTATTACTGCTAAACAAACTTAGTCCTACGAACCTGACTTTGACTTGACTGATCTGCAATATATATAGATTAATCCAGCCATCTCGCCATGGGCATCCGTAATCCCTTGCCCTCGAGTATGAGGAAGTCGTCGGTTGGCTTAAGAAGCCGCGCTTGATGGCGATAGAGAGGTGTCACCTTATAACCGGCTCATTCCTGATCTGTTAATAAGTCCTTCGAACCGGATTGACCTAGCACTACTAAACAAAGCTGGTCCTTCGAACCGGAGCGTCTTATTACTGCTAAACAAAGCTAGTCCTTCGAACTGGAGTTTCCTATTAACAGCTCCACTTGGTAATTGGAGCGAATGACTAGACACGCTTCGCTAAACAAACACTTACACACTCTAGGTGTTACAGACAGCCCACTATGCAGAGCCTGTATGGAGGTCGGAGAGACAGCCACGTCCTGCTGGAATGTTCCGGCATGGCCATCTACCGGGCAACACACCTCGGGACGTCGAGGTCGCTCCACAAAGTCGTCGGCAACGTCAAGGGTATGTTAGGCTTCCTACAGGAGATGGGTTGGCAGCAGTAGAGCCCCCAACCCACATCACGCAAAATAGGCGCAAATTTAAGTAGTCGAGTTGCGGAAAATTTGCCCGCGACAAACTATAACTACTGCTAAACAAAGCTGGTCCTTCGAACCGGACTTCGACTCAGGTTATTCCACCCACCTCGCCATTAGCATCCCTAATCCTCGTGTTGAACTCCTTGCCCTCGAGTATGAGGAAGTCGTCGGTCGGCTTGAGTATGCCGCACTTGACGGCGATGGAGCGCGCCGTGTTCACGTTGTCGCCCGTCACCATGCGGACCGTGATGCCGGCCTTCTGGCACTTCTTGATAGCTTCTGGCACCTGAGGGGGGGAGAGGGAATATAAGTAGGTGCCTATATAATTTTATTCTTCCTTAAGGGGGTTATAGTGCCCGCAACTGGGCCACTTGAGCGGAGCTTTTGTGCAGGTCCCTATCGCCTGCTCTTAATGCAGCCATCCTAACTCCTGCACCAGCTGGAGTAGGAGGCCTGGGTAAACAGAACAGGTGAGGAGCTCAAAGTAAGTGCCTATATTATCGACGATTATTGTGGCGTTGCGATCAATGCTATGTCTCCCAAGTGAGAACTCAAAACTCAAATCATTTACTGAAAGTAGGCAAAATAATGCAGTTTTACAAGTCAAATGAGTCATGCTTGAAACATTTTTACTTTTTAAAACGCTTTACTTAACCATCCTTCCCTCTCTATACTCTGTGGGACCTGCCCACGAGTTAAGAAGTGTAAAAAGCTATAAAATATCGGAACTGGTAGAATTGGGAAGTGCTCAAAATTAGAACTTGTCACTATGAACCTTGACATAATGTGAAGTGGTCATAATGGACCCCAAGGATTACTAAACAAACATAAACATTTGTATACAGGCACATACATGGTTTCTGACCCCACATTAGGATATCCTGTATCGTGGGGACCAAAAACAGCGACCAATCCAAGATCTGTTTTTTATTATTTCTGAAATATTTTTCTGTAATACCTTGGACACTATTTACACACATTGATCTAGCCCCAAACTAGGATTCCCTGTATATTGGGTACTAGACAACGATACACATACTTATATAAATAAATATTATACTTAGATAGATAAACAACCATGACTAGGGTACAAAGAGCCGTTCTCATCAAACAAATATTTTCCCCCACCGGGACTCGAACCCGGGACCCTTGCCTTCGTAGGCAGGGTCACTGCCGACTCGGCCATTCGGGTCGTCATTTATTACAAGTGGGCTAGACTCTTGTTGAATCGTCGAGGCTGCTGATGACCGACAGATGTAAAGGCTGATATTAAGGCCATATGCTCTCCAAGGAGTTAGAGGACCCAAGAAGAAGACGAAGAGACTCCTGTGGAAATGACGACAGCATTAACATGGAGTGGGGGTGGTCACCTCTGGTCTGACGGGGTCCTCGATGCCCACCACACACAGGCATGTCAGGTTGTTCACAATGTTCGCTTCGTCGTCCCAGTTCGGCTCTTGGTCTATGTGAACCTGGCGACAAAGCGTTCTATTACTTTCGTTTCAGTAGTGAGTTGCAATCATCAATCCTCAATAGCTTTGACTTTAAAATCCAGCAGGAAGTAGACACTTACAGAACCATATGAGATTTTTTTATTATTTATTTAGAAAACCAACAGCATTACAGTTTAATTCCTTTAATTAAATTATTGATTTACTACAGCCAATTATAGGTTTCCATCAATTACTTAATTCAAGACTCCTTAAATTATGGGGTTAGTAAAGTAGATAAGTTATCGATAAGATAGTATATCTGTCGCAGTTATTTGGTTAAATCAGACACTTAACTAACTCCCTAGACCGTTAATTAAATACCGACGTTTAAACAATTCACTAGCATTTTTACCGGCTACCGAGAGCCTGCGTGTTGGAAAACAAGATGGCGTCACGACAACAGCTAATTTGCACAGCTTATATCAGGGCAAAACATTGCGGTAGCATAGGTGAAGGGTAAAGGGGGTGAGCGAAGCGAAGCCCCCTTTATCCTTCGTGTTAGGTTGAACATGTACGAACAACAAAAAATACTTAAAAATAAACTTAAGGACAAATAAAAAATATTTATATTGTATATGTCTTGTTGCCTAGGAACGTTTAGACAACTCGTTAAACGTTTCGTTCACTCATTTGTCTGACGGAATTTTAGTGACTAGTTTAAACGTCTGTATTTAATTAACGGTCTAGACAGTAAGTTAAGTGTCTGATTTAACCAACTAACTGCGACATATCTACCAATTTTCGCGAAACGTGGCAAAGCGATTTGCTCCCTCTACTTCACAATCTGAGTCCCCTGTGAATGCGTTTGAAGGCGGAAGTGATCCAGAGTCTTGTCGGGCACATCCCTAAAGGAGTAAAGGGTCTAAACGGCCTGGTACCTGGTTAATCTCCGCCTTGCCCGGCACAAAGTCCCTGTACGCCACCGAGATGGTCCTCAGGCCGTCGCACGCCATCGGCTCGATGACCTGCCGCACCAGCCGGTCCTGCATGTCCCGAGTGAACTTCTCCAGGCGGCCCTCGTGGCCGTAGATGAAGGAGCATCTGTGGAGGCGCAGGTTAAGGTGCGTTTCGGACCGGGTTCCAAATTATCAAGATAATTGCACTTCTTGATAATTATCGAATAATTATCACCAATATGATATTTGTTATATTTTTATAACATTTTTTAATCTTATCTTTTAGCCCTAGTAATTGCCAAGTACTTATTGTCAGTTTTTAACAAGTATGCAATGAGACGTTTGATTGGGTAATGGGAAAGCCCCTCGCGGCCAGTTAGTGCGAAAATATACGTTCGGATTCAATTCATATTCGCGAGCGCAATATTGTCATAATCATTTGATAATCATCCAACTGTTATTATCAAGATAATTATCATGATAATTATCATTGATCACCCTTTCGAACCCTGGTTTCAGATAACTTGTTCCATCGCCGTTAAAATTACACATTATGGTCATAAAGTTTAATTTTTCAGATAAGAAATGAGTTTTTACCAAGTAGTTTGACATTATGCTGATCGTAACGTGCGGTTTTTGTACGCAGTAAAGAGGATTTATGATACGTGTGTAGATAAACGTAATATAACAATAACTTTATGTTTTTTTTGACAGGTGTCACATTTTGACAGGTTTCACTTCTTGACAGGTGTCAGTAATTTTGACAGGTGTCATATATCTATTTGCAGCTTCTGAGGAGATGACGTAAGTCAGTCTTGGGATCGTCTCTGGGCTGGTAGTTACACGCTCGAAGGAGGAACGGTTTCGTGTCTACCAATAGCTCGATTTATCTTTTGACATTTCCCCATACGTTCCAAATTCAAATTTCAGTCGCTTTAATGACGGCTCGTGTAAAATAATCGTGTTCTGTAGTGAGTATTTCCAGCATCAGTCGCAATGCTATTTATATTCGAAAAAGACCAATCAGATCGCAAGAAAAGACAGTATTAATCCAAATTGACATTTATTATTATTTCATAATTAATGGCGGTCTAACATCTAGGTTAATTTCGCCAATGTTACGTGTTTTTCTAGATTTCACTGTATTTGGACACGTTCTCTACAAGAAAAGACAGCGTTAATCTAAATTAACAAGGTATTATTTTGTGACGGATCGACACTAATAACGACCTGTTCTGATCTGTTTGCCTATATTATCACATCACTAAATCTTTAATTGTTCATTTTGTTGCCTTCGTCGCGACCGGCCGCGTCATTTGTTGTAATATCAGTTTGTCAGCGCGGAGTGCGTAATTTTAATTTTCATAATTGTATAGTTTTATATTGATGTCCGAAATATATAATACTATACTACTAATCGCTAACGGCTAATGGTTGTTCACACGTTCCATTTTGCAAACACACTTTTATAATTAGTTTAGTTATATGTAGTTTAGTTGTGTCGCCTCCAGGCACGCTTTTTCTCGTTAGTTGGTCAAATATCGACAGATAGTAAACTGTAGCGTACTGCTTAATATATGACGCGTTAGTTGATAAACTAACGGTTAAAACCGTTAAATAGTAAACTGGTTTAAACTTGCAAACGAAATACCAGGGCAAACACTGCGGTAGCTTAGGTGAAGACTAGAGGGGGCGAGCGCAGCGAAGCCGCCGAATAGTCTTCTTGTTAGGTTGACATGTAAGAACAATAGAAACATAAATTATAAACCCTGTTGGTCTGGTTTACTAGCTGTCGATAGTTGATCAACTAACGCGTTAGTTTATCAACTAACAGTTTTGACTATCTTACGGTGACATATCACCTCTTAGGCGCTCGACAACACAGATGATACACGATTTGTGTAGTCCTCTCTGTTTTCGTGTAGTGTCCCTGTATGTGGGCATTGCGCGTTATGTTCACCTTACAACTAGTACTCACTTCTTCAAAACAATCTCGGACGCGCCCTTACAATAGAGCCTGTATCCCCCTTTGTAGGGGATGACGGAGCTCATATTCTTGCGGTCCGAATTGAACGTGAACACCTTAGTGAATGACTCCTCGGGATTCCTTTCTCTGACGCTTTCGTAACTCTGTCCTAGGCCTAGGACGAAGCCTAGAAGGGCGCATTCCGTTTTGTTGCCGACTTGCATTGTCGTGCCCGCTGCGTCTTTCTGAAATGGAAATGGAGCTTGCATTAGTGGTTGCACGAATATGTGAATTCAAATTCAAAAAGAGTTTATTTCCATAAGAAACACATAGGTAACATTTGTAGAATGTCAAATCTTAAACTACCACATGTATAAGGTACAGGGAAATATAGAACTCAATTTGAATTCCGTCACCTCAATGTTTTAGATGCTGGAGGCAAAGAGGCGACTAGAAACCTCCAGCTTTATACGTTATTTTTTACAGAATTGGAGCAAACACCTTTCCAAGCTTTCTTGTCTTCTACATAATCTGATATTTTGTAGTAACCTTTTTTACATAAGTGAATTTTAACAACATTTTTAAATTTATTTACAGACAATTCTTGTAACTCAGTTGGTATTTTGTTGTAAAAGCGAATACATTGCCCTTTAAAAGATACATTAACCTTATGGAGCCTAGTAGTAGGTATAGCTAGTTTATTCCTATTTCTAGTGTTGGCATTGTGCCTGTCGCTATTTTTAGGATTGTTTAAACGGACGATTTAATCTATCTATATAAATAAAAAAGTAATACCGATAAAAGGGGCTTAATTGGAATTGAGGGGCTAATTGGAACTCATACAAAATGCGGAGATTTGGCTGCATTTTCTATCAGTTCCAATTAGCCCCTCAATTAAAATTAGCCCCTCAATTAAAATTAGCCCCTCAATTCCAATTAGCCCCCTTTTACGGTACGAAAATGTGTTGTTAAGTACAAATCTCTCAGAAGGCTTTGGATAAACTTTTTTTAAAACTATTCGTCGAAGTCTTAGGTTTTTCTTAAGGCAAAGGGATCAGCCGAAATATCGAAAAACCTTTTGGTTCAGTTCAAGCTCTGTCGATAGATGGCGTTGGTAACTTTTGACATAACGACGTGTCGGGTCTTGTCAGTGCCGGATTCATATTTAAAGTAGTAGTGGTGGCACTATATCCGGGCCAACAACTACATGTGAACCAAGTCAATGGCGAGGCAAGAACGAGGCTTTATGTCTTACACACAAGATAGAAAGATACAGATAATAGTCAGTTCCATAAATATTCCGTACAGCTTTCCGACGGCCCAAGTATAAATCATTCCAAAACATCAAAATCATCAATCATATTTACCATTGTGGGAGAGAAAGGACGTAGAAACTCCCACAGATAGATTTTTAGATCTCTTTTAAAAATTGGTTGTGCTTAACTAGTTCAAATATTATTATATTAATCGTTATAAATAATTAAAAAAGTATTAACAGCGAGTTCTTTGTTGGGTTAGGTTAGATTAACCCCATACAGTCCCGTCATTTCAGTAGTCTTGAACATTGTAATATGCCTTTTTAGACCAAGTCGCTTTTAAATGGTTTTTAAATTGCTCAAATGGCAATTTCAAAATCTCATCTATTGGATGGATAGGAAATGTGGATGATGTTTTAAATAGATACAAAAAGTTTGTGCATTGCGAAGGACTGAGACCTACTTACTAACCCGCCAAAGTTAATTTGACACCCGCAAGGAAAGCAATTTCCCCTCCCTCTCTCGCTCGCTCTCGCCCTCGGCATGTCGGTAGGACAGTGTCCGGACGCTATGACGTCATTTGAGCGATGTGCGAGGCGTACATTAACATGTAAACTCACCATAATCCTGGAAGTGAAGGCGCTATTGATGGAGATTCCCTCCACCACCATCGCCCCCACCTCAGCAGGGATGTCCTTGAAGTTGGGCGTCACCTTTAACAAGTGCACAAACATATTGCAACTCGCACTGAGCCAGCGTAATAAAGTATGGCTCAGTCTTACTCGAATGGCACCTAATTTCAAAAGCTCATTGCCGATGGCGCTGGTGTACTTGGAAGTTGTCTGCCTTTCAAAGTTGTTTCTAAATTTTAATTACCTCTTCATTTAATATATGGCGTGCCAGCCTCGTTTGAGGTTAACTTGCGCCAGCGTCAAGTGTAGTTGGATGGAAGATCACGTGACGTATTTTAGAACGGCAACAAATATAATGATCACCAAAAATATATTTTTCCTGCCCAAAATGGGTAAATGATCACCAAAAGTTGCAGAAAATATCAGGGCAAAATTCTGTGAAGCGGGGCCCCCTTTATCATGCGTGTTAGGTTGAACATGTAAGAACAAAAAATAATTTAAACTTAAACTTAACTATACAAAACATAAAAAGAAGTTTGGTGATCATTTATCCAAACACAATTTGGTGGTCGTTTACTAATTCTGGCGGTCGTTTCGAATTTATTGGTAGTAAAATAGGTGCGTTTTTGGTGATCGTTTAAACATAAGCCTTTTAGAACATAACCACAGATGAATGGAACTCTTTGCCTCGAACTACGCCAGCGCCACCTAGCGGGAACGAAGGCGGAAATAGCTGCCATTCGAGTAAACGCAACACACGCGGAGGGGACATTATTGGGTTACCTTTTAAACTTTTCAATGCTTCACTTCGATCACGAAGATGATCTAACCTGATTTCATGGTGAAGGTTGCTTAGGAATATTAATGTCTCACAGTCCTAACCCCTTGCAAGAAAAGCCCATGAGCTACGAGCACAAAGAACATAGTTGAAGCGGTGGCCGTGAACGAGATGACACCATTATTATCGGCGACCACTTAACCTTTCGAGCCCTGGACCTGGTTATGAGGCATCGCGATTTCGCACCTCCTGCCATTTTAATAAAATTTAAAACCTATAACGGAACAGTGGCGTCACCAGAGCTTAAGGGGTGAAAGACATTTCTGTTGCTCCCTATATAGAGGTGTTTACGTGTGTGTACATGTATTTAGTGCCTTTGGATTCAGCTGAAAAATGAGTGTGTGTTTGTTTGTGTGAGTGACAGGTATCGCTGATATGTGTCACTCACACACACGCATTTTTCAGCTTAACCTCTCGGTACCTGGAGACTTATCGATACGTTAGCCTTACGTTATAGGTTTTGAAGTGTATTACCATGGCATGAGGTTCAAAATCGTGATGCCTCATAACCAGGTCCAGGTGTTGAAGGGTTCAACTAAAAGCACTATATCTTGCAAGGTTTCTCGCAGATGTAAGACTGCCCGACTGTCATTCAGTTAGTCTCAGCTGGTCTTGATGGAGCAGATGTATGTGCGGTGTGTTTGTGTGTATGTGTGCCTGTCGGCATACCTTGCAGTTTCTCGCAGATGCAAGACCGCACGACCGTCATGCGGTTGGTCTTCAGCGTGCCAGTCTTGTCGGAGCAGATATATGTGCGGTGTGTTTGTGTATGTGTGTGTGTCTGCCTGCCTACCTTGCACAGTTTCTCGCAGATGTACGACTGCACGACCGTCATGCGGTTGGTGGTCAAGGTGCCGGTCTTGTCGGAACAGATGGCGGTGGCGTTGCCCATCGTCTCGCACGCGTCCAAGTGACGCACCAGGTTGTTGTCTTTCATCATTTTCTGTGGACAGGATTGGTATGTTGACACGTCGTCAGTTTGCAGCTGATTGCGGCACCCTAGTTAACTGGGGGGTTACCAGAACGTCTTATACCGATTCAGATTAGGAACCTAATTTGATCCGCAAAATTACCGTGACCGTCTTAAAACTAGTCTTGTTATTAGGTAAATAAAGCCCATTATGGCGAATTGGAATGGAAATGGTTGCCATGGTGATGTTCTTGTTTTGAACCTAATTTGAATCGGAAAAAATCGGAATTGTGATAACCCCCCTGGTCTACAAGTCATGTCATCATCGTTACTATGACAAGATGAGACACAAGACTATATAGAAGACCGACAAAGTGTACTTTCTGGCATGTGTGGCTTAGAGACAATTAAGGTTATATTATAAGTAACCGCTGCCTGGGACATTTTGTTAAATTTAACATATTTTTCGGTTCTGCTGACCAGGCTACAACCTGCTTTTACTTTGTTTTTTATGTTTTGAGCTACATAAATACATTTCGTAAATAATGTAGAGTCAATTATTTTTTAATTTTTACAGCTGAAACAGTTAAAAATCACACCCACTTTCACAGAATAAGCCAGCGACAGCGTCACGGCCAGCGGCAGGCCCTCCGGAACCGCCACCACTAACACCGTCACACCGATGATCAGATGTTTCACCAGATTGTTGATGTAGGTCGCGCGCCACGGCTTGCCCTCGTACACGAACGTGTGGATGCAGAACTGGACTACTAGGATGATGACGGTCAGGACTGCTATGGTTGAGCCAGCGTAACCGATCTGCGGGAGAGAATGGAGTCAAACATAAACATTTACTTACAGGCACATACATTGATTTTGGCCCCACACTAGGATACCCTGTGCCATGGGAACCAGAAACAGCGACGTCACACACGTAAACATCCAAGACCTGTTTTTTTTTTTCTTTATCCCCAGCCGGGGATCGAACCCGGGATCTCTCGCATTGTAGGCAGAGCAACAAACGCAGCGCAAGTCATCGTAGTCGAGTTAGGGCCGAAGGTAGAAAGTGATTTGCGATGCAGGGGAGAACGGTCGAAGCACCAGAAAGTGTACTTGACACCTTATAATTTTATGAACACCGTTAGTTTATAATCTCAAGATATTTATCTCGCGAGATTGCTTTATAATCTATCCATGGCAAACAGTCAAATTGTGAACTGTACGATATTTTTTACAATGCAATGTAAGGTTTTCGTTAGTTTATTATATATCGATGTCAAACCGTTAAACTGTGAAGGTTGAAAACTGGTTTAAGCTTGAATTGCACACGAAATATGAGGGCGAAGGGGTGGGTCAGGGTAGGTGAAAGTAAAAGCCAAAGTAACATACATTTGGAACCATGTGGGTCTCGTTCACAAATTGACGGTTTGATTAGAAACTATCGAAAATGAATACGCTAAATTGTAACCAGTATGTCGAGTTTACAATTTATCGATAGTTTACAAACTCACACAATGTTCCTATGACATAGATATCCATCATGCCTGTATCACTTGGCCAGTTAAGCCTCTAGATCCCTCTTTTTATATCCTGCCTCGGAAGCTAAGTTGTCCTCAGCCAAACAAAAACCTAGCTCTCAATTGTCCGACGATATTGTGAACTTGGCGGGACTTGCTGGGTGCATGATATGATATGACTTATGTCCAAAAAAATACATTTTCATCCCCAATTAATTAAATGTTCACCAATATTAAACAACATGGGGTCGCCTCGCTCCTCTCCGCTTTGCTTCGGCTGCAGGTTGTAAAGTTGTGAGCTAACAAACCCAACTTTAGAATCGGGACCATAGCAAACAATACGGGTCAGTGAAACTAAATGGGGACACTCAATTCGGGAATATTTAACATGATACAACGTAACACGATTAAATGTCGATCGAAATAGAACTTCGCGCAGAGTAAGTCAAATTAACGCATTGCGCAATCATTTATGGTTATGTGAGTCAAAACTTATATTGGTAAATAATATATTTGTTGCCATATAATTTGTGGTCTCACCTGTATGGCGAGCTTGGTCAGTTTAGCCTGAAGTACACTCTTTTCCTTCTTGTGGCTCGTCTCCGGAGCCGGCTTGCTCTCGGCCGGGGCGACGTGGTTGTCGTCGCGGGCGTGGTTGCCGTGGCTATTGCTCGGGGGGAGGGGCTCCTCCTCTGCGGGCGGAAGGGACATGTCACCGGACAAGATGTCTCTGAGCGGGCTGTGACCTCTCTTTCTCGCATAGGGTAAGATGGGGGGAGATAGAGGTGACGGCTCGCCCGGAGTCAAAAACTTGGCGCGAACTGCATGGAGTTACAGACTAGAGAAGGCTTCGTGTTTGTAGTTTGGCTGAAAGCTCTGTACCGCGTCTTGGGAATGAGGTTGAAGGCAGAACTCGCCGCTCCGCTCTGATAGCTCCAGACAGTCAAACTACAGAGTGTAACCGAATGGTGTAGACATATTTTAAGGGGCTAATGTGGACAGCATTCTAGGCAACTTTCACTACGAATTCCATTCTTCATACAAATCAGGTGACCGCCCGGCCCAAAACGTTAAGTTGATCTGATCGTTTCGGTTTTATAGTTAAAGTTGTTCAGATGACGTCCCTGATGACCACTTAGAATATGGCTACACCTTTCTGTCACACCTCTATAACACCGTACGTCCGGACCGTAACCTTAGAGTGAGGCTATATCAAGTAAGATATTTTAGCTATAGCTTGTCAAATTCGTACGTAGCACTCCCATGGTCTGCGGGCGACGGGGGACGTAAGATTCAGGGGCTGCGAGGGCGGGAAAGAAGAGCCCGGGAGGCGGGGCGCGTAGTAGGAGCCGCCCGCGCTCTTCTTTCCCGCCCCCGCATCTTTCGTCCCCCGTCGCCCGCCGACCATGGGAGTGCTACGTACTAATTTGACAAGCTATAGTATAAGCCTTCTCTAGTATGTACCAGTATTTTAATAACAATTGGCTGCGGCAGTTGGGCTTAAATTGTATTATAAGTGGTATATCGATCGAGTCAGTTCAAATACAGTTGTTTAACAAACATTTATTTTCAAAGACTTCGTGAAGTAATTAAAGACCAAGTTGGTTAGAACTGCAAAGAAACACGTGTAAATAATAAACTCTAATGTCAATAACTACTGAAATGCGATCTAAGGGGTATCTAAAGATGCTCTGTACAGTACTTAGTGTTGGTGAATGATTTTATGTTGTTAGTAGTTATTTAATTATTTAGCTACAAACGATTTATAATCAACGCTACTTTAAAAAGTAATTTTAAGACTATTTTTTTAACAAAATACAAGAAATTTCGATCGGCAAAATTACTCGAAACAAATTAATCTTCATGAGTACAATTAATAGCAAGGAAATAGCATTGGAATATTATAATTACCATCAAAAAGAGAATAAAATACTCACGAATTAGACAAACATATAGTTAATGTTGTATTTTCTAGTTTTTTTTTTAATTATTTACTCTAAAGCGAGGGTTCATGCTGAGGCGTAGGATTACTTACCCGTCAGGCTCTTGCGTTGTTGGGCTCCTTTTCGTTGCTGCTTTTTAGCTTCTACTCGCGTCAATCCATTTCCAATCCATTTTATTTATTCGTATTTATGATAAGCATACACATTAACCACAAGTTTATTTCGGATTTTATACATCATGCGGTCAACACGACATATACACGATGCAGTATAGATGTGTATGTTTTTTATTGTTTTTTTTCGTCGTCGACATGGAGGTGGACGTGCAGCAGGCCGGGGTCGGGGTGGAGAAAAAAAAAGTCGGATGTCATTGAATGGGTCACACTTGCTGATGTGCCGTTATGTTTGCAGTATTGGATTTTTTTACCAGAAATAGTACCGTTGTTACTGATTTTTGTTTGTATTTATTAAAAACAAAATCAAATATTCAAATAATGACAAATACTACGAAACATGTCAAATATTTTAAATGCAAAATAATTTTTGCAGAAGGAGCCTTTACGACCTTTATTTCAATAAATTTGTCAATGTTTCTGGCGGCAATGTAATATTTCCGGTAAAAATGCCTCAGCACATCACAAGTTACAATTGAATATTGGGTTGCGGTAACTAAGTCTAAAAGGGTCATTGTTTGAGCACGTACGACTATTTTACAACATTTATTTCTTTATTTAGAGTACAGTTTTATCGGTCGCAAGTGCTCCAACATATCTACTTACGGCATTTACAAATAATTGCGTTTAGAGGTATGATTTTCTATAATTTTTTATTGTAAGAGATTATTGTTTTTTTATTGAGTTTTTGCGGGGTTGATCAAGGAAAATAATACAGTGAGGTATGAAATAAGTACATGCGTCCCATACAACAGAGACAAGCGATTAGTCAGACACAGAACATTCGTACAAATAGTATTTATGTGGACAAATTCTTTAAAACCTTAATAATCGTCAATAAAGAAAAATAATCTCACAAATTGATCGAAATCGAGAACAAAAAAAGTTTAATGATGGACAAATAATTTTTGTATTAAACTTTTATATTATGAAAAAAATAGTTTCTTACCAATTTCGATCAATATCTTCTATTTCAAAACGGCTTTAGAGGTGGATTCATGTCTCAATGGGTCGTGGGACTAAACACTATCGAAAGGGGTAATCACTAAGAAGCACCAAAGGTATTTACTATGCTCATTTAGCGACAAGCGATTGCCTATAGCTGCTATATGACTAATATAAGCGTTTTAGCAATTTAAAAACGTACATAAAAGCAATACATAATTGCTTAACAAACAAATGCATAATATCTAAATGAGCAAAGTAAATAAAACAACACCTATATTTGGATTACTAATAATTTTGCAAGGAATTTTAATAAAATACGGATGTCCTCTTTGTAACCATTTTATCATTTGTAACGAGATTAGTGGAAAGTGCTTTGGTGCGTGTTTAAGAGCGTCTCTCGGTGATTTTTCAACACCATCCTAACTGCCATTCCATTAAATGGAGATTTAAGGATAATGCTGTTTCGTTTTGCAGACTTTTGAAATATTTGAATGTCCTCATGATATGACAGTGTACAAAATGCAATGAAGAACTATTCACCCTCGATGTCCACGGGCGAGACTTTAGAGGCACTACAAAAAGGACACCCCATGGTAGGTTTATTTCTCTTAAGAGTTTCATCCCTTTAGGTGTAACATTAATGACTTCAATGAAGGTCACTGTATGACGCAGTCAAATACACAGTACCATCGACCTCTCTCCGACACATGACGTGTACCAGTGAGAGGTCAATCCTATTGTGTGACCGACCAGGTGGCGGTGGCGTGTGAGACTGACCTTTCTTCATCTGCTTGATCTCCTTGTCCTGGTTTTCTACCGCCGCGCCGAGCAGCGTGAAGATGATGCCGGCTTGCGAGTTCACCCCCACGGCCGCCACCAACATCTTACCGGAACCTGGTCGTAGATCGTATTGATTTACTGGCTTATCATCATCACCCTTCATTATTGCTTTCATAGTTTACTTTGTTTTATGCAAGTCATTTGAAATGTTTTTTCCGGTTGAGCCTAGTACCCACGACACTTGGAAACCTAGTGTGGGATTAGAGCAGCATAATTGTTGTGTAAAATAAAGATTTTCATTATTATTAGTTTCGTCCATATCAGCCGTATCTATTATGGTGAACCAAAAAAAGGGATTTTTTCGAATCAATTTACTCCTAAAGGGTTTTTTTCGAATCCATTTATTTTTTCCTGTAATTCTGAAATCCTTACTAATTTCACGTATTCGCTATTCGTATTCCGTTTTCGAAACCTTAAGTAACCTTACGCCAAAATAACGTTTATTTTTTTAATCTTATTTATTTTATAAGCCGCATCTTACGATTAGCTCGGCTTAAAATAATTAACAAAATAATTAACAAACAGTGCTTGCGGTGTTACTTTGCAAAATATTCTAACGCTAAATAAATCTATAATTAGTTAGTTACGGGAGTATTTTTGTAGTGTTCCCATCTGAGATTCAAATATCATGAAACTTAAGAATCTGTCACTATATTCGACAGTGAAATCTGAGCTTAGAATTCGATGGAAAAGGAAGAGAAGCTGGTTTATTTTTAAACAATTGTTATGTAGTTTGTCGCTATGTTATTCTAGTTTGAGTCGAGCGCATTGTTTGCGCTTTCTTTTATTTCTTATGTGGACGTAATTAACGCTGTTACTTTCGTTGACATTCGTTGATATTCCACTATATAGTTTTACGTATCGCCTTAAGGTGTATTAATAGCTGCTGCCCTCGAACTCATTCTGTTAATCAAGTTCAACGTCACGTCAAGTTCAACGACGGTGTCGATTTGACGTTTAGTTACATAACATAGCGTCACACCTTTTCCCATACATCCCATACAACTTTTCACAACTGTGCCCACTTTGAGCCAGTTATTCAATACTCCATTTTGCATGACAGGGGGCTAGCCCATCGCCGCAGCTATGGTGTAATAAAGGTTTCCTCACGATGTTTTCCAACACCTAGAACGTTCGTATAATGTACTTATGACAAATTAATTATCTCATTGGTACATGGTCAGGAATCGAACCTGCATCTCTTGAACCTAGATGTTAGGTTCAAATCGATGCAGTAATACATCGTGAAAGAGTGAAATATACCTATCAATCCTTCATCCTTGTGCAGAACGATGCTTTACCCGTTTTCAACTCAGTAGATTATGATACTAAGTAAAACACAAACCTTCCATAACATGAGTACCGGATAGCACCATAGGATCAAAGGATTCTCCCTTCTTGACATGGTCCGATTCGCCTGTGAGCGATGATTCGTCAATCTGAAATGGAATACGGATTTTAGTACTTTTATCTACACACGTATCATAAACCCTCTTTACTGCGTCCAAAAACCACACGCATATATACTATACTATACTACTAGGTAAAAACTCATTTCTCATCTGAATATTGATACATTATGACCATACGCAGACGCCCGCCTGCTAGCCGGCCCTAGTTTGTCTGTGAAGTTGATACTACTGAACAAGCTAAACAAGCGCAGAGCAATTACTAATGCCACAATGCCGGTCGAACATGCGGTTCCTGAACACATCGAAGAGAGCTTATGATATGTGTGTAGATAAACTAGTGTAAGTACTGTACATAATTAGGCATTATGTACCAGTCACATAAACTACTATTCACGCCTACTTAGTTTGGTTTTCTTTATTGTACCCTATAAAAGGTAATTTTCAATCAGATGACCAATTGGGGACTGATAGTATCCATTATTATGAATAACTTTAAATTTTTGACGAGCGGCCGATCATCTGTATCTTTCTTATCTATCTATCTATCTAACTAGCCCCCTAAACCTATTGTTGAGTAAAAGCCTTCTCTTCATTACGCCATTTAAAGCGGTCCTGCGCTTCATCATCCGATGGTGCCCAGCAATCTTGCAATTTATATCGGAAAGTGTAAAATAAAGTTCAAATGAATTTTATAGTGAAAACTAGTTGCTAAGAATAACATCCCTACATCCATAAAAAAGACTACACATTTTGATATAAAATACAGAAATATTTTATGTGTCTATACTGCGCGCCTGCGGTTCAAAATACCGTCTATCGATATATATTTTTTGTAATGACTCTATGACAGACAGACAAGCGGAATCTTAGTAAAAAGCGTCTATAGACCACATTTAGTGTTAGAATAAAAATAAAATAAACAGCTCAAATCACAACTCATGAAACTAAAGTATACCGCGATAAATACCACATCCTCAAGGCTCGTTGATAGCTATCTTAATATTGATATAAGCATGTTCATATCTTGGTGACGCAAATTATGAATTACTGTCGAGGTGCCAAGGCAGACAGGTGTTAAGGATGTGATAAGGAAACGTTTTATCTTGAAGTCAGGTTATGTTGTGTTATGTTGTGTAATCTTGCAAATCACGAAAGAGTTTGGGACTTGTTTGTGGGAATATGAAAGGTATGCCAATGTGCTCACTGAGGAATAAACACACACTGACACATTCTGAAAGTGTCATAACTAACTAAGAGCTCTTACACACGAGCAGCACGCGAGTCGGCAGCAGTCGACGGCAGCCTTAAAACGTGCCGATAGCAGATTTGGACGCGTTGATACTTTATAAGGCTGTAGGCTGCTGCCAACTGCTGCCGCCGCGCATGACGTAGCATGGTGTGTAAGAGCTCTAAGAAACTAGACAGACAGCTGATAATCTGGCAGCTCTCGTCCGGTTGCTATACGCTCTATTTTAAAACACAACTTTTTTATTAGTTTAATTGTGAAGCCTCTAGAATTGCTTTCTCCGTCAGACCTTGTGCGTACAGGGATGTGACATCGTAGTGGGAGAAGGGCTTGAATTGCAGAGATTAATCCTACTGGATAATTAAACGAGTGACATGTTTTATGTGTCCTCAACTAAAATATTTACTATCAAGTCGCGACGTAGCAAGAACTACACTCCTAGATAGGTACGCGACATTGCGCCATCAACAGATATATATATCAACAAACGATCAAACAAACTTTGGTGTAATCCAAAATATTTTAGATCACAATCTGAACAAGGCTATTTTCTGTGATAAAAATAACTTGCGGTTTATTATATTTGTTGATAACATCGCCCAGTTTTCCGTCGCTGTGTAAATACACAGGGACGGAAAACGCTTTTTATATTTTATTACTACATACAATATTTGTTTTAATTTAGGCAACCAAGGAGGTTGAATTATGATATGTATAATTGTTTATGGCTCTAACACGTATTTATGAGCTCCCGTGAAATTGTGTCTAGCGGAAAATTACTAGGTCGGTCTCGAGGCCGGAAAAGATAATTAAATATATGCGTTTATATAATAAGTAAATTGTATAGACACAGAAATAAGGAAAGGACAAAATAGAGAGACATAAAACCAGAAAAACTACAAAACTGTTTAGTCAAAAACCACTCAATCAATGCGCCGTCGAAAGTTCTAAATATATTTTGTTGTTTGAGGTTTATTATAAAGAATTTGATTAACGATTTTACAGCTGATACAACATAATCAAATATTCATGAGAACTCAATTATTATAATATCGTTAAGACCTCGGCTACCGACCATGTCCCTCTGTACAGTCAGACACATATCAATCTTTATTTTACTCGACATTAGAGTCGATCACATTATTTGTGCACCTTCATGGCACCAGCGTCATAATGACGAGTTCAATCCTGGTGCTCAGATGCTATTACCGTGTTGCACTAAGAGGGTGAAAATGAAAGCCATCGATGCAGCTAGCTGTACAGCAAATTAATCAACATTTCAGTATAACGTAGCTAATATTTGTAGGGCGGAGTATCTAGATTACTCCGTAGTGAGTGGCCATAATTTCTCTATCTGCGGTCTTATCTGTGTTGTATCGAAAGTGTGTGCGTCATAGATACCGTTTTATTGCCTCGGTGTTGCCGGGGACACCTTGCATATTAGGGTTCGATTTAGGTTTATTGCGATATGAAAGTAAAGCAAGTTTTTGATAGTTTATTTTTACGCGAATTCTCACACTTTCCTTCTGTATATCTTCTTGTTCGCCGTAATTATCGTATGCAATAGGTAAGTTATTTGCACTTTGGATGATTTCCTCACCGGAATTCTGCGCAGAGGCGGTACCGAAACGAAAACGCTCCGACCCGGTGAAGAAGGGGCCTCATTACTACAATTTACTTTAGTAAGGGTCTGTCCACAACAAATGAAAATTGTGGGAACTTATACGAGTGCCAAGTCCAAAACTTTTGGTAATCGTCTTGGACAAGGTATAAGTTCCCAAAATGTTTATCTATTGTGTATTTACATGAACTCACACACAATATTTGAAGTATACCAGTAAAAATAATGAAAAATATTCACTATGAGGTTCACAAAACACACACGAACTCAGCAGAAATATCTCGTCAGCTGGCCTCATTATACTCCTACTTCCAGCGCGATCCTCTAAACTTCATCCATTACTATACACGGGTATTTCTAGAATATCAATATTCACCTTAAGATCATTGCTCTGCAGTAGGATCCCGTCGGCCGGCAGCAGATCGCCATATTTTATCTGCAGTATATCTCCCACGACGATCTCACTGATCGGTATGTCCTTCACTTCGCTGCCTCGGTTCACCGCGAACTTGTGCTCGCCTTCTATCCGGTTCTGGAGACCTCTGGAATGGGGGAGCGGGGGTTTAGTTGAGAGATAAGGTTTGGCTGATGAGAAAACCGAGTTTGGCTGGTCGTTTAAGACTGGCTGGTTGATTTTTGGCTGGCAAGAAATAAGGTTTTCGGTTCTGGAGACTTCTGGAATAGGGGCGTGGGGAGTTAGTAAACAGACACAAGTTTTTGGAGCTTTGGGCATTCGGGACCTCTCGGGCTTAGCGAGATTCTGTAAGAGGTCCCGGGTTCGAATCTCGATCGAAGAGGAAGAAAAAGTCCCGGCGCTTGGATGTTTTTATGACGACCTCTGTGGGGTTGCGGTTCGAGGCTCCGCCTCCCAAGCGAGTGGTCCGAGGTTCGAACCCGGCTGGGAAGGAAGGAAAGAACCCAGGCCTTGGATGCCTATATATGTGTGACGTCGCTGTTTCTGGTTTCCACGACAACAAGTAAACATGTGTTTGGAAGGAAGGCTGACCATTAGGTTCAAGCATCAACATCTCACCCCTAATTAGTAAGTAGGGGTGTATGGCTCTCAGTTTTCCATCTGCTCTAGCTCCGTCCAGCCGTGTCAAGCATCAGGCAGGTTTAATATGTTGGTTTCCTCCCACGAATCCTGTTCCACATGGAAGTGACACCAACCTGAATTGCCTCTCTTTCGTGTAATCGTTGAACGCTGTGACTATAACGACGACTATGACTGATATTAGGATCGCCAGACCCTCAATCCACTGGTAATGACCCTCCTCCTCATCCATGTTTCCTGAAAAATAGATTCAGATTATAGTGGCGGCACCAGCGAAAGATCTCTTGGGGTAGTTAAGTACGACACGTAACTATAAGAACTGTGCCCTTTCATCTTCAATATAACAACAAAGAAAAAAGGCACAATATGGACAAAACTAAAGACTATCAAATATAGGTGTAGCACCGTTCTCTGTCACTGATAGGTATTGCGACAGGGAATTTGATTGAAATTTTGAAATGTCAACTTGCAATTCAGTTTATTCAAAACCGACAAAAACAGCCGCAATCTCAATCAAAATGTGTTCGAATATCCATCTACAGAAAGACATCTACAGCAAGATTTCATTACTCTTCCGTAAAGGTAGTTGAACATTAAAGATACTAGTTAAATCTAATCATTCAATATTCTACAGACTAATTTTGGTAATTCTCAGGAAACATCAAGCCATCGTAACAATACATGTTGTACTTAGCTAGGAGAACATAACGTTTGCTCATCATATTTGGCTAAATAAAGATCTGTATATATAACCCATATCGATGATCTGTATATAGACTTCTCATGTAAATCAGACATTTAGAAATTTCAATCGATCAATGATGAGACTATTGGATGTAAACAAAGGCCATTTATTTATAATTTACATTTCAGCCTGCCTCACTTTTGTATCGCAACAAAGCCTATGATAGTGTCATCTCATTGGACGACATAATAGCGAGATACTTCCAGTCTGGGTGGATAGAATCCGGTGTCCGGAGAGAGATTCTTGTGTCTGTATGCGACATGGAGTTGCAGCTATAGTGGTATCGAGGCTGTGAGTTCTGACAAGATTTGATTGACCGATTATCGTTCTATACAGGGTGTCTCATTTAAATCGGTCAGTATGGGAAAGTCTGAAACTATAAGACATACGCAGATCTGTGCTTAGGAACCATGTCATCGATTTTAATAAGAAGAAAAACTGAATTCATACCGTTGAAAAAAAACCTGTACTAGGCTCGGGAATCGAACCCGGTGGTTTTGAAAAAAAAAAATAGACTATTTCTGTTTAAATATCGATTGTGTAGGTCTTAAGCAGTAAATGGCTCTATGAAACATGATGTCTAAAATGAATAAAATGCATTGTTTTCACATACTTTAATTTATTTTAGTAGGTGTGATTTACGCCTCTTGACTATTTCTTGTGGGGTTACGTTGAGGATGAAGTGTAAGCTATGACACGGTTAAAGACCTAAAAGCAGCCATAGAGACCTTCACCAAATTCACCATATGAAAATACAAAATGCAATTGTAAGATCGTTACCTAAACGTGTTGAATATTGTATTGAAAAAAAAAGGTGGACACTTCGAACACCTGCTAAAATAAATTAAAGTATGTGAAAACAATGCATTTTATTAATTTTTGACATCATGTTTCATAGAGCCATTTACTGCTTAAGACCTACACAATCGATAGAAATAGTCTAACTTTTTTTTTTAAAACCACCGGATGCGATTCCTGAGCCGAGTACAGGTTTTTTTTCAAATGTATGAATGCAGTTTTTCTTCTTATTAAAATCGATGACATGGTTCCTAAGAACAGATCTTCGTATGTCTTATAGTTTCAGACTTTCCCATACTGACCGATTTAAATGAGACACCCTGTATACTTCTATCACATGTATCTCTCCCAATAAATAGATATATGATATTTTCACACTAACCATATCAAAATTGCGGACGACTCAAACTTACGATCACTGACTTATCAACGATAAGCTCGCCGTTATATGATCTTGCTGCATATGCTTTTTAAAGTCTTCTTAGCATATCTCGTTGCCATACGATATTACAAATCGGTAAGGGAGCTTGCCGCTTGCCGTAGCGTTCCGTTCATTGGGTGCGCTATACAGTCCGCTACCTATTTCATTAACGTGTTTAATTAAAATGGTATTTGTAGGAACGTCTTAAACGGGAATGTCTCCCGATATCGCTGGGAGGCACGCACGCATGGGGCTCGATGCATCGTGTTTATGTAGATTATACAATTAAGCATTAGCTAGCTAGCTAGGGTAAGCCCTACCTTTTGCGCGTACTAATAGATATGTAATTTTGCAAATATGGGAAATAGAACATCATATTATTATGAGTTTTAAGAAGCTTCATATAACATAGGATTTGCGGGAAATTAATTGAAATGAGTTCATTTGAGAATTCTGAATGTTTTGACAGTGTGGAGCCCGAAGTAAAATAAATTTAAAAGAATAACGTGACTGTCAAAAGTAGCAAAAATACAGGTATAACCGAAATGATCTTAAGTTTAGTAAACATCAAAATCTATGTAAAATAAGGAAATTGAAGTGGAGATAAATTAAGTGGGCGTTACCTAGTGTGAAGACTAAAAACAAACCGTAAGATCCATGTAGGTAACAGGAGTTTTGTATTTAAAAGGGTCAAATTAGAAATTGCTTAAACATACTTCGAATACCAGGGTCGGGTAATTGAGAAAGATCTCTGCAAATATAACGTTGATAAATAACATTATATATGGCTTGTGTTTAAACGATTACCAAAAAATTCGAAAATTTACTACCAATAAATTTGAAACGACTGCCAAAATGGATGGACGTCCACCAAATTGTGTTTGGATAAATGATCACCAAACTTCTTTTTATGTTTTGTGTACTTAAGTTTATGTTTTAAGTATTTTTTGTTGTTCTTACATGTTCAACCTAACACGAAGGATAAAGGGGGCTTCGCTTCGCTCACCCCCTTTACCCTTCACCTAAGCTACCGCAGTATTTTGCCCTGATATTTTCTGCAACTTTTGGTGGTCATTTAGCCATTTTGGGTAGGAAAAAAATATTTTGGTGGTCATTATATTTGTTGCCATTATATATCCTCAATATCAAATTCGATGTTCTATCTAGTCATGATCCGAGCAGCGCATCAAGCATCAAGCACGGGTCGCTGGCTTGCTATAATCTCTAGACTAATGACTGTTCAGGCGAACAATGACATTTAAAATAGTTCAGCGATCACAACTGTGTCGTGATTTGCTTATGAAAAGTGTAGAGAGATAGCACGGTAAACCTATACTAGTATATTTTCTAGGAATAACTATGCAGCCTATTATTTTATGACTTTGCATTGAAAGTGTTTTGGGATGGGATCTGCAGAAAATTGTATTGTAGATAAATGAGTGTAGTTTCAACAAGAATCGCTAAGAAATGTCTCAAAATCCTGGCACATTTCAACATTTAAAATTATTACTCGGAAACCGAATAAAAAGTGAACACAGACATTGTAGATCTGTTCTCATCAGCAGTAAAGAGGATTTACTGCAAACTCTATCAAATGGAATGGAAATGTGGTAGTTCTAGACCTGTCTTTATTTCGCAATGTCGAGTAAAACAGTCGTAATTTTTACGCAAACGACTCCCGTATGAGGGCTACGCTCTCATCGTGTCGATGTATGTGTGCGTGTTGTAGGAACTGAACTCTGTAAGTTGGGTCTGTCCACTGTAACTGTCCCTCTACGGGATATAAACATGCCATGGCTATGGCTCATCATTTATATCAAGTCTGACCAAAATAAAGTAGATCAAGATCGCGTGAGCATTTATACACTCGCGAGCATATAACTGGAATCGCTTCATCGTGCGCTGCTCAAAACAAATACCCACAACTTGCATGCAATGAACCATGGATTTTGGTATATACACTGACGAGCAATGAAAAAGTTTCACTGATATAGAACCAAATTACTCCTAAACGGGAAGGGCTAGCTTAATGACGCCGTCTGCAATATTGAAGTACATTTAACAGCGCATCAGAATATTACCAATTAAAAACGTAAATATTATCTTCAAACTTTAAATTAAATGTTTTAAAAAATTGGGGCCATTTGTTGTCGGCATTTTGTGGGTGGAACTTTTTCATTGCTCGTCAGTGTAATTTAAAAAGGTAAATAATATTTTAAATTTATTTAATTTCCTACGTAAATTTAGGGAAATATTGCAAAATGTCGAAGTTGTGGACGTCTAAATGAATTGGAATTAATATGAAAAAAAAAATGCACTTTTGTTATTTTCCCCTCAATATATTGTGGAACCCCAACTGCACCAAATGACTGCCTGTAAACTGGTTTTCATTGACCGAATTAGTTTGATGATGGAATCCTGTGGGATTTCCTGCCACTCTTCGACTTAAGCAGTTTTTAGGTCTTCTATCGACGCCGGAGCAGGACATCTTCCTCGTACCCGCCTTTTCAGCTCGTCCCACATATGTTCAATCGGATTCAAGTTTGCATTATCGTGCATTTATCAAGCAATAAATCTTCGCCAATAAATCCGGAGTAGGGGGCACATCGCCTATGGTTCTCAAACAATATGGTGTTTTGTTTTAAAAAATGTCTTTTATTTTTACGTTCCATGACATAAGGTGACTAATCTTTGGTTATGATATTGAAAGAGGTTGAAAGCTAACAAAATGTCCTTTCAAATTATATACAACAATCCATATTTAATTGCATAGAAACTGCAAAAATGTATTCCGATCAACGCGCAATGAAGTAAGAATAAGAATAAGAATAATTTATTTATCAATTTAGGTTTTACATTATATGTTTGTTACTGTTACCTAAACTAGGCTTAAGACCTGTAAGATAGGCAACAGCTTCTGTACTATTGTTGACAAAATATTGAATTGGTGTACACATAACTGTTAGTAACCAAGATAATTACTCTTAAATAACAACAATAAACTAATAAAAAGAGACTAAAGGATCATCAAAAAGAAAAAGTTATAACTATAAATTATACTTCTGGAATACATTGGTATAAGTGAGTAGTGTGGATGTATAGTTGCATCTAGATGTGTGCGCATGTGCATATATGTAAGTGTGTGTGTGTGTGTGTATGTGTATGTATGTATGTGTGTGTGTATGTGTGTGTGTGAGAGCGTGTATGTATGTAAGTGCGAGGGTGTATTTGTGTGTGTTTAGGGAGTGTGTGAGTGTATATATGATGTGTGTGTGTGTTTATGTGTGGTGTGTGAGGGTCTATGTGTGTTTGCTTATTTGTGGTTTAGGTGTTATATAAAGTAATGTTGATGTTACCCGACCACGTTCAAAAGTTCTTCGGTTTGATCGTAGTCAAGTAATATCAGCCACTTCATAAGTGCATGTTTTAATTCATACCAATTTTTCGTATACATTTCTAATGCTTTACTTATTTTATTGTATAAATGGGGACCAAGAAAGCACATAAACCTATTAGCAAAAAATATGTTTAACCTTACAGTTTCAAAAACCAAATCCTTACGACGGATTCCATCTAGATTTAATTTAGTCATTAAATTCAGCTCCTTATGCTTTTGGGAAACGGCTTGGGAAATGAAAAGCTGCCTAACGGTGAGCACCTGACAATCTTGGTATAGTTGTGTCGTTGGATAGAGGTATGGTAGGGAGTAGCTCACCTTCAGCACAGCTCTTTGGGCCCTTTCTAGTGGCAGTAATATAGATTTACACGCTCCACCCCATGTAGTTATACAGTATGTCAGTAAAGACTGGCACAGGGAGATATGCAACATCTTTATAATAGGCGTGCTAGCTATATGTCTTATGTTTTTAAACAATGCGATCAGTCTACGAATGCGTTGGGTTTGCAGTTTAATGTGTAGCTTAAAAGAGAGGTGATCATCTATAATAATACCTAGATATTTGATGTGTGAAACCCTTTCAAGTTTTGAGCAGTCGCAATAGTTTGTCACATTTTGTAGGTGCTGCGAGTTAGACTGACAATCCATATACAATTTTATATCCCTAGACTCAAATGACACTTTTGTATTACGTATACTAAATGCTAGGTATTTGGTTTTGTCAGAATTTAGCGTCAGCAGATTATTTCTAAGCCAATCATTGATTTTGTCAAAACCTATCTGAGCCGATTGAAACACTTTGTCCCAGGTTGCCTCGCGAAATAACAATGCTGTGTCATCTGCAAATGTTATAATTTTGCCATTCTTGAGGGATGATTGACACAAGTCATTTATATATACAAGAAACAGCTTCGGTCCGAGAATGCTTCCTTGTGGAACTCCATAGTTAATCGGTAAGGGATCACTGACATACTCGCCAATTTTAACACTCTGTGTTCTCTCACTGAGGTAACTTGTGAAGAGTTTAAGTGGCAGACCTCGGACACCCATCCCAGGCAACATTTACCTTCTGAATAACGTCTGAATAAAAGCTGTCCGCGGCGCTCTAAGCAAACGAAATGTCTGAGTAAGTTCTGGGACAGCGCCTACTCAGACGTTATTCAGACAATTTGGGCACAAAAATGTGGCCTTAGTTCTGAATAGAAGCTGAGTAAAATCTGAATAGCAGCAATGTAGATGTCCACTATCTGAATAACTTCTGAATAAAAGTGGTTTTCGGTGTTAGACAGACGTTATTCAGACATTATTCAGACAATGACTGTCATCACTATGCTACTCCGCAAACTTAGACAGACACGCACACGCGTGTTGATTTGATATCGTTTCCTGTGAGTGATTGTTTATTGTTCCAACGAGTGCCAACGAGCTCCAAACAGATTATTCTTGGTAAGTATGTATGTTTATTGTATTTACATTTTGAGATCATTGTACAAGTAAAATATTAGTGCGCGTGGAAGTTTATCGTGAACATGAGTAACTTACTTCGATTTATGTCATGCGCCGCTTGAATTATGAAGGATTATGATTGTAAACATAATATTATACTCTAATGAAGCTCGCGTGACATAAATGTCTATCAACCCAAGTGCTGTTTTTTGTACACGAAAAGTATGACGTAGGTATGAAAGTACATAATAATGTTTTTTTGTGATTTCATGCGTTTTGTCATCAAATAAATCTTACAATAAAGCATAGAAATAATATAGTATTTGTTAAAAATGGCGATACTTTCCAGTCTGATTAAGCGATACCTTCACGCCAGTTATACAGCTTAGTTCTTAATAAAAGTCACGTGTGTACACTTATTCAGCTATTAGCTGGGAAAGACTATTCTGACAGCACATATTGCTGTGTACTATTTGAGTAGAGTATCACAGATTCCACAGTAACCAGCTTATTAGGGTTCCATCTTAGAAGTCAAAACAAAAACGTAAAACACGAACACTTACATACAGGCACATACATTGCTTCTGGCCCCAAACTAGGATACCTTGTGTCGTGGGAACCAGAAACTGCGATATCACAAACAAGTTTACAAACAAACCCAAGACCTGGGTTTTTATAAACTTGTTTGTGAATATGTATGTAGGCATATTTATTTTTTCTATCAACGTATGTAAGATATTTACGTCTACCTTTATTTACAGGACAATGCCGTTTAAAATTGTTTCAACGCGTCGCAAGGGTAAAACGGAACTGTGCATAGTACCCTCTAGTTGGGAAACTAATAGTAAGCTGCGATGGCCAAAGCATAACGCGGAGGTGTTAAGCAAAAATGACATAGTTGTACCTGGGGAAGATGGCTGGCTAACCATGGACTGTAAATTAAAGAGGACGTTTTTAAACAACTATAATGAAGCGGAAGATGAATTGGCAAAAATGCTTCATAAAACGGATACTGATGATACGGACGTGGAAATCTCAAGACAGCACCGTCAACGTTTGAATAATTCTATTGAGATGGAGAGTCCAGATTATAACTCTATAGTTGAAACACTGGTACGTACTTATTACAAAACCTCTACATACAAACATAATTACAGTACTACATGGATGTTTTGGCACTTAGATGACATTGACAGGGTGGCGCTTCTGCGCTATTGATTGATTGATTGGATCAACCAAGTGACACTTCCAAGAAGGCCGCGTTAGTTTCGATATGGCCAAGTGCCAAAACATCCATGTAGGTAGCACTGTACTACCTACTAAATTATCCTAAACTTCCATTAACAAATTATTTCTTGTTCAGCATAATGGTTTGATAAAACAAACATTTAGTGTTAGAAAATCATGAATTAACTGTAATAAACTTCAGAATAAACTACATAATGCAACTTGTAACAAAAACGAGGGAGTTATGCTCGCCTTTCTTATGTATAAAAATTGTTCTAGCATAGAAAACATTAATGTATAGTGGCAACACCACGTTGTCCTATGACATGTTCATTCCATGCTTGACCGGTAGATGGCGCTACCCGGACAGGTATGAAGGCATGGCATTGGATGGTTCAGTGAATAGTTTGTTGTCAAGCTGTATTCATGTAGTTTGACGCGAATTGTCTGTGGTTCGTGAAAATCTAGCTTCGTGCGTGCATCTTATCAATTTGCGATTGAATTATACAGGTAAAACGATGCAGCCCTATCAAGTTTGGACTCATTTGATTTGTCTAATGATCAAGACTTTGGTCTCGGACGGATGAGGCCCAAGGTTTAATGATGGAGTTCATCAATAGGCCCGTCCAGATAGAGCAAGGCATGTAGGTGAGGCATGTGGGTGTGGTCCAGACTGCGCGCATGTAGGTGAGACAGCGTCTGGACGTGTTGTGACGTGCCTCACGCGTATGCGGATTTGGCGATGCTCAAGGGCGCCTCAGCAGATTTGCTGCTCTGCTGGACGACACCCACATGCCTTGCTGCCTCGCTCTATCTGGACGAGCCTATTGAATAATTTATAGAATATAAAAAATATGTGGATAAAACTATTTTTTTTTATAGTTTAGATAAACTAAAAAAACACGCTTTAAATAAATAACTAATAAGTAAAAAAAATATTCTTATTATTATTAATTAATGGCATAGGTCCAGTTGGAAACTGTCCTAATATTTTGTTTACTTTAAACCAAAAGAACTACAAAAGCACTTACTTGTTTTGCAGATTAATCCAGGAACTACAATGGCGAGCCCCACGCCTACTCAAGCAGCAGGAAATACTTTGATATCTGACGAGGGCATCATTTATCAAATAGTCACCACCGATGATGGTTCTAGTAATGTAGATACTAGAAACCAGTCATATTTACAGCCGAACAGTGGGATAGAGCAAGTTCTCGAACAAGTCAAAAACTTATATGCGATTCAGAGTATTGTCATAAATAATCAGGAAACTATTATTGAATAAAATAAAGACAAAAAACAGCACTTGGGTTGATAGACATTTATGTCACGCGAGCTTCATTAGAGTATAATATTATGTTTACAATCATAATCCTTCATAATTCAAGCGGCGCATGACATAAATCGAAGTAAGTTACTCATGTTCACGATAAACTTCCACGCGCACTAATATTTTACTTGTACAATGATCTCAAAATGTAAATACAATAAACATACATACTTACCAAGAATAATCTGTTTGGAGCTCGTTGGCACTCGTTGGAACAATAAACAATCACTCACAGGAAACGATATCAAATCAACACGCGTGTGCGTGTCTGTCTAAGTTTGCGGAGTAGCATAGTGATGACAGTCATAGCAGCTATCTAGTCCAGAGGCATTTGCAAATCTTCAAGAAAAATATATCATTTTATGTTCAAAGCAAATAGGAAGCGGCCCATCAAGCAGTTACAGGCTGCTGGATGCCTTATTTGATAAAAAATTCTTAAGCAAATGTTCCTGGACTGGAGGCAGTAGGAATAATATTGAAGTAAAAGTAGGTTTTAAAGCATATAAAAACATACTAAATTTTTTCTTCTGCCTGATCAATGGATGGGACAGCACATTTACTGTACAGGACAACGAAAAATTTTTTAAAACTGTTTTGAGAAACGCGACTAAGAGAATGGCAATAAGGGACATGCGAGTGTCGAGCCAAAAGAAGCGAGTGAAGAAAAGTAATGCTGACCAGATCAATACATACAATAATGAAGAACAGCCACAAGAAGAAGATTCTCTGTGTTAGAATGGTAGTAGTAGGTAACTTAAAGTATTTTTGTACCTACCATGTGTCATTGTTCAAGACTGATTGTTAATTAGAAGGTTTCAAACTAAGCATTTATACACGGTTACTTTTTATCACCTAGGATGTTTTGGGGATTGATTGTACCCATGATTATGAACAACTTTCCTCAAGAAACATATGGTCGAAAATGAAAAAAAATATTGGGTCCAACATAGTAACACGAAAACAGCTGATATATGTAGGTAAATGTACTTAGGAAAAATTTTTTTTTTTATTTGCGACCATATGTTTCTTGGGGAAAGTTATTCATAATATGATGGGTACTACCAATCCCCAAAATATCCGTGGTGATAAAAAAATAAACGTTTTTACTAATTATTTTGAAGATTTTATCGCGTTATGTTTATATTGCTGATTTTAGCGTAAACGTTTAGTATCAATGTACCTTATGCCATTGTTCATGACTGATTCTTATTTAGAAGGTTTCAAACCAAGCATTTATATTCATATTTTGAGAATTTTATCCCGTTATGTTTGTAATGTTTAATGTTTAGTGTAAACTGGCCTGTCCAAGTAGACCGCTCGTTATACGCGCGTCACCATGATGCCATAGTTGTGGTCATGGCGTGCGCGTACTAATTTGGTCTAACTAAACATATGGTCGAAAATGAAAATAAAAATGGGTCCCACATAGTAACACGAAAACAGCTGATATAGGTAAATGTACTTAGGATTTTTTTTATTTTTTATTTGCGACCATATGTTTCTTGGGGAAAGTTATTCATAATATGATGGGTACTACCAATCCCCAAAATATCCGTGGTGATAAAAAAATAACCGTTTTTACTAATTATTTTGAAGATTTTATCGCGTTATGTTTATATTGCTGATTTTTTAGCGTAAACGCTTAGTATCAATGTACCTTATGCCATTGTTCATGACTGATTCTTATTTAGAAGGTTTCAAACCAAGCATTTATATTCATATTTTGAGAATTTTATCCCGTTATGTTTGTAATGTTTAATGTTTAGTGTAAGCTGGCCTGTCCATTGGACAGACTCCAAGTAGACCGCTCGTCATACGCGCGTCACCATGATGCCATAGTTGTGGTCATGGCGTGCGCGTACTAATTTGCCTTTGCCAGCAATATTGACATTTGCTGCGCGTCAGTTGACGATGGCGTGCGCATGTCGTGTGGCCTACGTGGACAGTAATTTGTTTCGTATTTTTGTACCTTATATGCCATTGTTCAAGACAGATTATTCATTATTATGTTTGAAACCAAGCAATTTTTATTTTGAGAATTATATCGCGTGTTATTTGTAACGTTGATTGTTGAGAGGACTTGAACCCAAGTCGACCTGAATAAATATTTCTTAGTACTAGAACAGTATTTTAACTAACGTTACATCTTACTGAAAACAACCTATTCATAAATCTACCACCCCGGGGGAAATGAAAGGTCCGCGACGAGTCTGGCGGCGCGGGGGCACAGAAGAGATAAGGGAACTCTGTTAACACTTCCGCGCGGTCGTTGGCGGAGGTATCCGCACTTTTTGGAATTTAATTAACATTATAACTACCTATATTGCATAAAAACTATGCAAGGGAACATGAAAATATATTTTTTAGTCATCAGCGATACGTAAACTGTCGATCCTGAGTCGGGCGTAACTTACATGCTGTACCTATATTAATAATATTTAGTCCATTAGATTTCCCACCGAGAGTCACGGGCTTTTACTCGGATAAGAGTTAGGTTGAACCATAAGTATAAAACCATTATGATTGACCTTCTAAATTAAAAGAACAGAAATTTGATGGCAGAAAAAAAAAATTACACATATAAATAATATTTATTATTTTTACCTTATTTTATAATGTATGAATCAAAGGAATACAATAAATATTTCCACTGTATATCGTACATGCAAATTTAAACTGAACATCGGAAAACTTAATTGCAACGATGTTGCGATTATTATAAGGGTAAGTGGTTCTGTACATTCTTATTTCCGAACGAAGAGTTGAGTTTTTTAATTCCACATGAATGTCTGAGTCCGAGTCATCTTCACTTGATGCAGAACCATTATAATATCCACTTACGGAACCCTCTTCTACAGATGGGTTTGAACGGACTTCACGCGTTACTTCCGAAGTACTCGAGGAACTTGGTTTTACGATTGTTTCATCAGCGATGACCACCTCATTATCAATTTCCCAGTTCACAATAGACTTTTTCATTTTTTTATACTCCCGTAAACATTTTCTGCGGATCCCACCCGTTCTTTTCCTATTTTTCCACTTCATTTTATCCATTTTCATCTAACCAAGTCCAACGCTTTTTAACCAGCCAATTGCTGTATAATAATAAAACTATCCTATATTTTATTTACATTACCCAGCACAACGCTGATTTAATTAACTATGATAACCATTAAAACAGTAGCTGAATAAATGTGAAATAGTGTACTATAATTCAGATTGTAGCTTCGGACAACCACCCTTAGTCAGCTATAAGCTAATTTTACAGCTTAATGTCGGTTGTAAGTCCCCTTATACAGCTTTAAAAATTCTGTAGTGCATAAAGCTTAATAACGACTGAATAAGGGTCCTTAAATTGCTGTTATTAAGCTTTAAGAATAAACATGATCTTTTATCAGACATTACCAAGCTTATTGCTGAATACAGATATACCATTGCTTTATACAGATTTAGACTGACTCCAGAGCTATTGTAGCCTATTTATCTACACATACTCCATACTTACACACAAACAATTACAACTTAAAACTATTAATATTTATACTTACATACTTAATCAAACTACACAAAAATACTGACTACAAATATATATATATATATAAATAACATATATAACTAAATACATGTAGATATAATATAGATATATAAGTAGCATACTTACCAACTTATTATCGACTGGTCGATACATCGATAATGCCCGTTCGATTCTATCGAATGTCCGAACTCCCTAGCCCTCCGCGGCGACCTGTTCCACGATGATAACGCGTGATCGGCATCGCCGGACAGAAGTCAGCCAAACCAATCAGTCACCTATGAAACATAACGCGGAACGCACGCTCGCCGCCATCGCGCCACGCTTACGCTTTGCTTCATGTTTGATGTTAATTGTATATAGATTTGCTTTCCTATCGCTGATAATATAATATATGTGCTGTGTTTTTCTCCTGCCTATACTAGACTATGACTCTGTGCTTGTGCTTCCTATTCTTTTGTGCCTTCTGTCTTGAAACATACGTGGATAACCTGATGTGCCTTACGGATTACATGGACTAAACCAGTAAGTACTTTGTTTTACTGGCGCCGAATCACCACAACCATCATCATAACCCACACTGGTGACCCCGACACTGAACATGGAAGACAAAAACAGCGACACGCAAGCCCCGAACCCCGGTACTAGTGATGGAGGCAAGTCGACATTATCGACATCGATAAATGCGGCCAGTATATTTAAGGTCGGAGTAAAGGTACCACCATTTTGGGCAGAAGAACCCGAGATTTGGTTCGCTCAGGTTGAAGGCCAATTTGCCATATCGGGGGTTACTAATGATACCACCAAATTTAATTATATCATTGGGCACCTTGACAACCAATACTCCAGAGAGATCAAAGATATCATAATTAACCCTCCAGCGACCAACAAATACCAGAAACTAAAGACCGAGTTGGTGAAGAGGCTGAGCGATACAAAGGAAAAGAAAGCTAAACAGCTATTGATGCATGAGGAACTAGGGGACCGCAAGCCGTCCCAATTCCTTCGCCATCTAAAAGGTCTAGCTGGCTCAAGCGTAACCGACGAATTTATGAAGACCATCTGGATTAGTCGCCTACCCGTCAACATCCAGACAGTGCTCGCAGGTCAACCAGCTGCAACATCTCTGGACGATCTCTCAGACTTGGCAGATAGAGTGCACGATATTATTCCGCCCGCACCAAAGATTGCTGCAGTAAGCGACGGCGTACCCAGCTCCATCATCAACGAGCTTGCACACGAGATTTCTGAGCTTCGAAAGCAGTTCCAGAACCTGTCTGAAGGAAGGAGTTCCAGATCTCGTACACCAGCTTCGCGTAGCAAACGCAGTCCTAGCAGGCAGCGCTCGCAATCCAACTACAGGAAGTACCCAGTATGCTGGTACCATAGCAAGTTTGGAGAGAAGGCCGGCAAGTGCATCCGTCCATGTGACTACAAAGCGGAAAACCCCAGGGGCAGTCGATAATGGCGGCGGACGATTGCCCTTCCACTTCAACTGGCCGTCTATTCGTCACCGATCGAACCTCGAAGACGCAGTTTTTGGTCGACACTGGTAGTGACCTCTGCGTCTTCCCACGGTCGGCGCTCCATGATCGACGTGCAAAGACTAATTACAGTTTGTGTGCTGCTAACGGTTCAAATATTTCTACCTACGGTTATGTAAACTTAGATTTGGATTTAGGCTTACGTAGAAGTTTTGCTTGGCGTTTTGTAGTTGCCGATGTAACTAAACCAATAATAGGTGTAGATTTTTTAAATTTCTATAGCATTATTGTAGACTGTCGCAATAAACGCCTCATAGATAATTTAACATCAATTGCAGCTATTGCCACCACAGCAGATTGTAAGAGCGTGTCTTCCGTGAAGGTTGCTACTGGCGAAACGCGATACCATCGTATCCTCGAAGAGTATCCGGAGATAACTCGACCAGCCGGTAAACACCACCCATCACCACATAACACTGTACACCATATACGCACTACACCTGGACCACCAGTTGCTACTCCCCCTCGTCGTCTAGCTCCGGATAAGCTGAAGATCGCTCAGCGTGAGTTCCAGTCCATGCTTGCTAGTGGCACAGCCAGGCCCTCCGAGAGTCCCTGGTCATCGGCTCTCCACTTAGCGCCGAAGAAAGACAACGGTTGGCGCCCATGTGGAGACTATCGTAAGCTCAACGCACGTACGGTGCCTGACAGGTATCCGATCAAGCACATCCACGATTTCACACACAGCGTTGCAGGTTGCACTATTTTCAGCACATTAGATCTGGAAAAAGCTTACAATCAGATACCTGTCAGCACTGAAGACATTCCGAAGACCGCCATAACAACTCCATTCGGGTTATTCGAATTCCCGTACATGACGTTCGGTCTTCGTAATGCAGGACAGACTTTCCAGCGTTTCGTTGACGAGATGACGAGAGGACTTGACTTCGTCTATTCTTATCTAGATGACTTTCTGATATATTCCCGCAGCCCCGAGCAACACGAGGAGCATCTGCGAGCTGTCTTTCAGAGGCTTAAGGATTATGGGATGTTGGTGAACACCTCAAAATGCGTCTTCGGTGAAAGTGAAGTCACTTTCCTGGGATACAGCATTTCAGAGAAAGGATGTAGGCCCCTAGACTCCAAAGTAAAAGCGGTAAAGGATTTCCCTCCTCCAGCAACCGTCCGGCAGCTCAGAGCTTTTTTAGGCATGCTCAATTTTTATAGGAGATTTCTTCCTCTAGCGGCCCAAATACAAGCCCCGCTGCACGCCTTGCTGAGTGGTTCGGCCAAGGGATCGCAACCGATCACACTTTCTGGTGAGCAACTAATAGCTTTTGAAGCTTGTAAAGAAAGCTTGTCTAATGCCACCTTATTAGCTCACCCTGATTGCGCCGCCAGCCTTGCCGTTATCACCGACGCATCCGACAAGGCCATCGGAGCTGTTCTCCAGCAGCTGAAAGACGGCGCATGGGAGCCGCTTGCCTTCTTTTCTCGCAAGCTGACACCATCCCAGACTAAGTATTCTCCCTATGACAGGGAATTACTGGCCATTTACGAGGCTATAAAATATTTTCGGCATATGCTCGAGGCCAGGCATTTCGTTGTGTATACCGACCACAAGCCGATCAGTTTTGCATTTCACGAAAGAAAGAAAAACTGTTCGCCAAGGCAGTATAGGCACCTAGACTTTATCTCGCAGTTTACTACTGATATCCGGCATATATCTGGTAGAGATAATGTTGTCGCTGATGCTTTATCACGTATAGAAGAACTGGGAGCTCCAGTTAACCTCGAAACACTAGCCGATACACAGGAGTCAGACCAAGAGCTGCAAGAGCTGTTACGCAATGGCTCATCCTTGCAGTTGCAGAAACTTCACGTTCCCAATAGTCGATCACCTCTGTACTGCGACGTCAGCACGCCGACTTCCCGGCCTTATGTCCCGAGGATCCATCGTAGACAAGTCTACGAGAGCCTGCACTCCCTCAGTCACCCAGGTGCTAACGCTTCCGCAAAGTTAGTCGCCGACAGGTTTGTCTGGCCTGGCATACGGAAGGACTGCAGGGAGTGGACGCGCACTTGTCTTCAGTGTCAACGCGCCAAGGTAAATCGCCACGTTACCGCCCCCCTTGGCACCTTTAAACTACCACAAGCCCGCTTTAAAAATATCCATCTTGACTTGGTCGGCCCGCTTCCCTTATCACGCGGCTATCGGTATTGCTTAACCGCTGTGGATAGGTTTACCCGCTGGCCTGAAGCAATACCGATAGAGGACATCACAGCTGAGACCGTAGCAAAAACGCTGCTATCAGCGTGGATAGCCCGATTTGGTTGTCCAACAGACATAACAACGGACCGCGGAAGCCAGTTCGAGTCGGCATTATTTCAATGTCTGTCTAAGCTAGCAGGTTTTGAGCATAGGCGTACAACGGCATACCATCCTGCCTGTAACGGTCTCGTTGAGCGATTCCATAGGCAGCTCAAAGCCGCAATAGTGTGCCACGCGAATGAAAGGTGGACCGAATCATTGCCCTGGGTTTTGTTAGGCATCAGGACTGCATTTAAAGAGGACTTGCAGAGCTCTTCAGCAGAACTGGTATACGGGGAGCCACTGAGACTCCCTGGAGAGTTTTTCAACCCTAGCACGAGCGGAACAACCGACATATCGGAGTTCTCTACTAGGCTGCGACTCTTTGCTGAAAAGTTGAAACCCGTGCCAGCTGCCCGTCATAGTAAGCCTAAAGTATTTATTTACAAGGAGCTTACTACCTGTGATCACGTGTTCCTTCGTGAAGACGCATCGCGAGGTTCTCTTCAGCCAGCTTACTCCGGGCCACATAAAGTACTTTCCAGAGGAGACAAGGTATTCAAAATTGTTGTAAATAATAAGGTGAAGACAGTGTCTATAGACAGACTTAAACCCGCTTTCACACTACCTGACGATGTAGACATACAAAAAAGTCTCCCTATACCTATTGTCTCTAATCCAGTTCCTGCTCCAAGGAACTATGTCACTCGTTCTGGCCGCCAGGTCAGGTTTCCAGATTATTATCGCCCTTAACGGTCTCTGGAGGGGAGTGGTGTAGCCTATTTATCTACACATACTCCATACTTACACACAAACAATTACAACTTAAAACTATTAATATTTATACTTACATACTTAATCAAACTACACAAAAATACTGACTACAAATATATATATATATATAAATAACATATATAACTAAATACATGTAGATATAATATAGATATATAAGTAGCATACTTACCAACTTATTATCGACTGGTCGATACATCGATAATGCCCGTTCGATTCTATCGAATGTCCGAACTCCCTAGCCCTCCGCGGCGACCTGTTCCACGATGATAACGCGTGATCGGCATCGCCGGACAGAAGTCAGCCAAACCAATCAGTCACCTATGAAACATAACGCGGAACGCACGCTCGCCGCCATCGCGCCACGCTTACGCTTTGCTTCATGTTTGATGTTAATTGTATATAGATTTGCTTTCCTATCGCTGATAATATAATATATGTGCTGTGTTTTTCTCCTGCCTATACTAGACTATGACTCTGTGCTTGTGCTTCCTATTCTTTTGTGCCTTCTGTCTTGAAACATACGTGGATAACCTGATGTGCCTTACGGATTACATGGACTAAACCAGTAAGTACTTTGTTTTACTGGCGCCGAATCACCACAACCATCATCATAACCCACACTATTACTCAGACAATATACATATTTAAGCTGAGCATTGTGCCACAGTCGGATCTTTATTTTGCTTGGATGTTGCCTGGGATGTGCTCAAGCTTGTCTAGTAGTAGCGGGACCGAAACGGTATCGAAGGCTTTGGCCAAATCCAGGAATATTGTTAGACATTTTTTTCCTGTATCTAAGCCATCTACTATGTAGTTTGTGAGTTGTGACACCGCATCGGTCGTGCTCTTTCCTGTCCTGAAGCCAAATTGGTTTTCTGATATTAGTTTATTTTTCTCAAGGAAATCTATCAACGATCTATTTATTATACGCTCAAGAACTTTAGATAAAATAGGCAGAATTGAGATGTGTCTATAGTTATTTACAACTGTTTTCTCACCGCTCTTATGAATTGGGATTATAACTGATTTTTTAAAAGCTGCGGGAAATATTCCTGTTGTTATAGAGAGATTGCATATATGGGAGATAGGAAGAGCCAGCAAAGTGATTCCAGTTTATTGCTCGCGAGTGTAGTATCCCGACATTTGAAGTTCGTGAGTGAGTGAGTAAATGATGACTGCAAAATACACGCAATTCAGTAATTTTGTCAGACGAAGCCAGTATTTCTGATCGCGCTCATTTTTCGACGCTATTTAGTAATTGAGTCAGGCGAAACCAGATCTTGATTTTCAGAGCTCGATTTCTCAAAGACTAGGCACAACTACAGAAACCATAGAGTATGTATGGTTTAAATAGGGACAAAATTAAGGAAAAAACTGTCACGGAACCTTTCGTGCGCGAGTCTGACTCGTACTTGGCCGGTTTTATGCCGCTTCTCTACGTTGGTCCACTGTGCGATAAGAGGGCAAGTAAACTCCCACAGGTTGATTTAGAACTCTTTTAAAAATAGGTAAAACTAATAGTTATAGCGTCTACGAGTACAACAATGTCAGTTGACGATGATAATATTGTACAGTACGATTACTTTAACTTCACCGAACGACACTTCTCGATTGTAGTCGCTGAAAGTGATCCAGATGTCCTCGAGACTTGAAAGTAGGCACAGAGCTGTATCAATAAGACAATATTATGGGAAAAATCTGAAAACATTTATCTACGAGTTATAAATAGTAGTTTATGTGACTGCTACATAATGGACGGCATTAATACTCGAGAGTGGGTTTATGAAACGAGCCGAAGGCGGCTCGTTTCATAAACCCGCTCTCACGAAGTTTCATAATAATATCACTCGAGAGAAAAAAAAATATATTTAAAAGACGAGAAGTGTCGAGCGGTAATGAAAAACCTATGTTGTGAGTATAATCGAAGTTTATATAGAAGTACATATAACCTACTTAGTACTTACCCCACACAAACAGATCTACGACAGACTACGATCTACTAACAAGCGGACGTGATCACACGTTGTCAACAGGACTTGAAAGGTGCTGCTACGGGGGTTGCACTCAGGAATTTGCTATCGCAACTAAACCCATAGGGAATGGGACGGGGCATGCTCAGGCCTTGCCATGGATTGATTTTTGCTAGTAACATTCAGACAAGAGAGGAATTATATGAAACATGAACAAATTTTGCCATCCCTGGAAATATTTTTCCCAAATGATCAACTAAATTTGTCAAAAATAAGAGGAATAGCAGCCATGGCTTTGCTTCCATTTATAGGTCAGTGATTAATAATTAAAGAAAATCAATATAGAAAAATTTATTATAAAAAAAACACGCCCCTGTCCAAAAGTTGGCGGCAATTTTTCTCCCGTCAAAAGGGTGTCTCCCAGTAATCCGCGTGTTGACACGTAACATGAAAATGCTTTCTCTTATTTCGACTGGAACCATGGCACTTATATAAGAAAGTTTTTAGTTGTAGGAAAAGAGTTGGAAGAGACAGACAGGGATGTACACACATCTACAGGAAAATCAACATTAAGTATCGGTTCAGTTGCTACGGAAACTCCAATTTCAAAATGTTTTTAAGTAATTTTAAAACATAGCGAATTTGGTGTTAAATTCACTTGAGTACATATTTCTGGCTCTAGAAGTTTCGAAATCCACATAGTATCATTCGTTTCACAATTTAAAACATTCTTACCAGGGTCGTCTAATGATTCCATTTAGTAATTGAAAAAGAAAACACACGTATTAGTCTATGGGTGTCATGATACATGTTTTCACCATTGTAATCTCAACATGGAATCATCCCAGTAAGTCTGATGCTGTTAGCAAATGCAGCACTAGATTCAATGGATTTGATACGATTATAACAGGCTATTGTAAGGTTATTAGAAGTCCAACCTTTCTATCAAACTCCGAAGATTATAACGCAATAGGGACAACGGGAAGAACATCCTAACAAAGAAGTGGACTTGATGACATCGTTCCTATCATATCACTTATACGCACTTCTGGCTTAAATCACAATGATGTTCTTTACTCAAAGATTGATTGTTATGTTCAATTCCTGTTTTAAATCTGGAAATAAAAAATATCATTCTAATTCAAACGCAGCTGTCTTATAGCATCAACCAATGTTTATCGAGTTGATATCCATTCAAGATTCAATTCAAGCCGAGAGAATCCCCTTTGGGAACGAATTCAAGGCATATACAAATATACATAGAAATATACAAAATAGTGACACAGCCATTTGGTTGCTTATTTTGTGGGTCAGTAACCCATATATGGAATGAAACACCCCCGAAAACTTTTCTGACATTGGAGTACATCACTCCGTGAATTAAGCGCATGGTTTCTAATGATTAAGTCATCCATATATGTACATATAAATGGACTCTATTGGGGAAAATTAAAATTTATGTGGCATAGCAGCCAACGAGTAAAAAACCCCTTGAGTTGTGAGAAGTTTATGATATCACTGTTTCTGATTCCCACGACTTCTGAGTCGTCAACGAAAACCGACGAAGATCAAACAGGGGTTTCGCTGGATTCGGCTAGTACGGCATTGTGAGGCAATAAATACTACACATAGAGAAGACACCTATGCGCCGTGGGTCTATGAGGACTGATGTTAAGATGATGATGATGATGATGAACTCACCACTGTCTTCCGGGTCATCTGGCGGGCTGTAGAAACTTAGACCTAGCGAGACGACCGCGGCCACCTCGAGGATGATCAGCGTGACGTCCTGCAGCGCCTCCCAGACTAGTGTGAGGAACGTCTTCGGAGGTTTTGGGGGGATGAGGTTGGAACCGAACACCTCGCGCCGGTGCTGCAGGTCCGCTTTCGAACCGCTAAGACCTGGAACAAGGAGGCATGGAATGTTAATAAATTACGTTTATAATTGTAATTTGGACTCATTGAATGTTAAAATAATTTGGCATTGTAATTTCTTTATTGTACTACACATAACAAATAAATGGTATTATCATCACCAATCAGCCCACATTCACCCACTGCTTGAGTGGTATTAGCAAGCATCCTCTGTAACAGACATAATAGATGAATAAGAGTGTGGCGTTTTATACATACAATCAACACGACGTTTTGAAGTCAATATTACGTATTCTTTCTGAACAGTGAACCAAGCTGATGGGCCAGTGATGCGGGATCGGGTGTAAAAAGATAACTTCTTGAGCTAAGACACAAGAGATACGCCTGGGGCAGTTCGTCATCATCAGTATTAGAAGCACAACTTGTGTACATGATTTTTGCTGCCATTTCTGTTTAGGTCAGACTATTAATATAAGCGGAACTAAGTGAGAGCAGATTAGCTTTAAGGTTAAATTGGGCAGAAATGGCACAGCATCTCTCAATCCGAACAGAATAGTCAAACTTTCTAAATAAACACCAACGTAGGTAAACAATCAAGGGTATTAAAAATAGTCCACCCCTCTCAAAACTAAAATAACTTTGCCGCGGAAATTCTAATTCTGTACTATAATAATTGTGCCCTTCAGGAATTCTGCTCCGTATAAGACAGATTCACAAAACGACTTTCCTTGTATGGCAATAGAGTTCAATCTGGCAAGCAAAACTAGACAAACATTCGATACGACGCCCGCAAAGGCTGGCAATCTCTAAGAGAACGTGTACTCCTACCCACAAGCGACAATATCCCTTTTAACTTCTATGTTAAGAACTAGGGCTATAAATAATCCAATATCTTAAGCAGTCACGGTATATGATTTTCTGCAGCGTTCCTCGTCATTCATAATTCAGCGTATTGAAATGTACCGCAAAATAACACGCACGGTGAACCGTGGAAACGGAACGCAATTTTAGAGTGTATTAAACTTTATGCCGGCGCCACACGTTAGTTGTTTCAGGACATTATTCACCATATGGTCTGGAGTCTGGACGCAGCTTAGTAGACTGAAGATTTCGAGATAGATAAATAATATCTACTCAGATGTACAAGATATATTCGGTCCAGTATTCCTTGTGATAAAAATACAAATATTTTCGAAGTAAACATCAAAATAATTAGGTCACGGTTCGTTCACCCTCAAAAAAGCTGGACATTACGTTAAGTTTTACGTACATTATTAACTTTAAGCAAGGGCTTAATCGGTCGCGTTTATAAATAAAACATTTTAAAACAGACACTTCTGCATGCTTCTGCCCTCGAAGCTATAATTCATTAACGTGTTCTTCTCTACAAAAACGAAATAACGATACTGAAGGCATTCTGGCGCTTGTTTGATGAATATTTATGGGTGTAAAAAAGTTGTTAGTATAGGATCCGGACGGCCCCTTTTGCATTGAAATATCAACCGAAAAGTTAAATGCCCCGTTCGTAAGTACCTAAAAGTAACAGTCGAAAATGGAGTTACTTTGTAAATACACCTTGAACTTTATCTTCAATAACAGCCAATTAAATTAGTCGTAGTAAAAGATCATTATATTCCTTTGGTCCAGTAGCCTTATTACGTAATACCGACATCTAGGTATTTCAATCGTCCGTGGCCTAGCGGTATTCGCACATCGGAAACGGTCGTGCGGGTAGCAGCATCTGGCTGAGACGGGTACTGGATGGGTGCCCGTTTTTATGTGGCATTTGTTTCGGGCGCTTCCGTGTTTCGGATGACACGTTAAGCTGTAGGTCCCGGCTACTATCGCTGTAAAGCCGTAAGGCTGTGTTAGAGCACGAGGCCCTAATAGGGCAGCTTGAAAACATCTGACAGTCGGGTTGGTCGTTAGCCCGACACCCCTCCATCAACCCGCACTGAGCCAGCGTGGTGAAGTATGGCTTAATTTTAATCGTATCCGGGTAAAGGCTCAAGCCCCTCGGTGGAGACATTCATGGGCTACATATATATATATATATATATATATATATATATATATATATATATATGAAATTTTTTACCAACACGATTATGTCACAAGAGTGCTGTCTTTTATTGCGATTGTCTTCTTTGCATGTTTATGCGATAGTACTGTAGCATCTGTAAGTAAAAGCGATATATGTTCAACACCATATCTATACCCAAGAGTTGTACCGATGGGGTTGACAACATAAAACTCAGTTAAGTACTATAGTATCTGTGGTTTAGTCATAAAATTATGTGACGCTTATGTAACAGATATAGACAGTATCGTCCAGCTAGAAACAGCTACACAACGATAATCTTTTGCAGAAGAACTGAAACAGCTGCGTTTATAAAAAACGTGAGCGGTTGCTGTCAAAATTGCGATCTCAGTGCCTTAAAAGACTGAGATATAAACGGAATAATTTGCTCCCAACGAGCTACATAATGGGAGAAGCACGAAGAAAAAAGTAATAAACACATCCGAAGGTGCTTATAGTATCACATAATTGTGATAAAAGTTCATACTGTATCAGCATCCAGCCCTTGCAAGTGGTAAATAGGTCACACGTATTACCATTTTATGATGACATCCCTTGGAAAACACGGACTGTATACCTATATTTGTTTGTTTGTGCCATCTTATACGCGATCAATAAATAGATTATAGCACTTATTCAGATTAATATTGAGCTTGCAATAGAGAAGCTTCAGTGAAGAAGATTATCACAATTATTAATATTTTGAACATAAAAACATAAAAAGCCACTCTTTTGCACGTTTTTATTTTATTTATTTAACGTGAAACGGGACATGTTTTAAAACACCCATAAGCGGAAGTGACGTGCTCGATGCTATTGTGATACTTCGATGTAAGGGAAAGAGCCATGTGTGTCTCCCTTTCCTTTCCAAGCGAAAGAATGAGAAGAGTATGTCTATTACATAGCAGGCAGTATCATAATTGCATTCAGGACGTCACTCCCTCTGATGGGTGCTTACGCGCCAAAGTCTCAACTGTCAGTTTGATGAAATGAAATATAGTATTTTAATTTTTTATTACTCTCATAGTATATTTACATGATAAACATAAACTTTCACATACAGACACATACATTGCTTCTGGCCCCACCCTAGGATACCCTCTGTGTCGTGGGAACCAGAAAAAACGACTTCACATACATATAAATATCCGGGACCTGAGGATTTTTTTCCTTATCCCCCCCCTGCCGGGGGTCGAACCCGGGACCTCTCGCATGTTAGGCGGAGCCGCTACCGCAGCGTCACAGGAACGAAAATAAAACAAACGTGAAAATGAAAACAACATTAACCTTTGTTTATGCCTGATTATTATTACCGAGATTAATTTATAAATTACTGGTGAAATGTATAACGCTATACTATATATAATATATATATATATATACTATATAATAAGAAATGACGATATCTTTTGCTGTTTTGTATTTGAAAAGGAATACTAGCAGATGAAGACATAAACAAATAGGAAGAGAAGAGTCCACGGACGACGTGAATCGTGGAGCTGAATTCTTGAACTATCCCGTACGTGCTGCATTCTTGAGTACCAATCTGCCGCGGTGGTATTTGAGTGTATTCCACGTCACGTGACAAAACTGCACCTTGTAGAATAGAGACCGAAGTAGGTACGTAAACAAGTGAGACAGTAAGTAATAGTAAGTTCGAGTCCCTTTAAAAATCAGTAAATATGATAACACTTGAGAAACCGCCTAGCAAAAAGGTCAATGATCTATGCAGTAACGAAAAAGTTCCAACGATTAATCAACTCTGTAAGAAGCTTTAGCCTCGCAGATTGATCTAAAATAAATTCATGATCTAAATTAAAAATAACATCAAAAGTCCATCGCCAATTTACATGCGAGTCATAAGATGTATCACTTACGAGTACGCACGTTTGATCGTAACATATTTTTTAATCCATAAAACTATTTCAACACATCGTCTGTCGATGCGCAAACACAGCACGATATTGTTAACGATCTGTGAAATAGAAATTTCAATGTATGTTTACTCATATCATAAAATTATGTCAGATAGCGGCATGATTGAAAAAACAATTTTCGCTACAAATTTTGTAAAAATTTATGCTCAATTTTCGGTCCTGATATGTTTGTCATAATCCGAAGCCATGTTTCTATTGATCGACAATTGAAGTCGATGCTATAAATAGAATATTGAATAAAGCTATTGAAGCCGAACTGTCAGAGAAGAAAGACAGAGACACAATAACTAATAAATTATTGTAAGACTATTATTAAATGGTACGGATGATTGCAGTAAGCTTCGACTTTAATATAACAGAATATAGCATACTAAATTAGAGCGAAGCTGGCCCTGGTCTAAGTTTACCATTAGCCTATGACGATCCCAATCCAGAAACAGCTTACAAACACTTCAAAAAGCGAATCAAACAAGATTTTATGACATCAAAAGTAGTAATACTGAATCGATGATAAAATACGGAAATCGTAAAACACATGCGAATAGAAATGGGAGCACAAGAGGCGAACTGTCGTAAGAATTTTATATTCTAATAGGAATATGTTTGTATGATAAGAAATTGGTATTGCCTGCAATAATGGAACGAGCAATAGCCGAATCAAAACTTAAATCTACAAGATGGCGACAAAGTCAAAATAATGCTTCACGGCTGAACATTTATAATGTACGGGGGAACGGTATAACAGCAAATATTTATGAAGTTTGGAGCATAAACAAAGTAATTTGCCCCGGTTATTGTCTTCCCTCATCATCATTAAAACAAGCCTAAGATCCATAACCCAAATTCTCTCTAAATATTTGACGGAACAAGGAAGTGTCTATGACCTAAGCCAGCCTTGGTGCAGACCAAATGCGCCAAGGTCATATACACAAGTGAAATGGACCGGAACATACGACCGTGTGGTATTCGACACACTATGGTACCTTCAGCTCCCGTATTTGTTTTCTTAAGTCTACCGAATAACTACCTAGTGTGCGGGCCGCCGGTAATTCTTACTACCTTAGGTAATTCATTACCAAGTACGTAATTTTTAAGTGACTGTATCCTCTTTGTTAAAAATAAATATCATCTATCTTATCCATCTTATGTTTTTTTGTAAGAACGGTATAACCAGGTGTAACTGGACGAGATATTTAAACTCACACGTATGTTAGAGACAAAATCGATATTGGATGAATCATTTTAATGTCTTGTGACACTGCAGTACGTATAATTTTGTTGCTGTATATTTATGACATGCAAAGGCCAGCACGCAATGCAACTCGATTTGAAATTAGCATTCTATTCAAAGAAATGAGGTAATATTATGTTCAGTACTCAATCAGATTAACCAAACGTTTTTAGTTTATAATAACCAAACGCAGACCCTATCCTTCATTTCCCTCATTCACCACCTTTTCAATACGTTCAATAATTCATTCGTCTCTGCATAAAACAATACCGTGGTACGTACACGCTTTTTCAAGAAATTTTGAAAAGGAAGAACTGCTGGGCTTGTATTCCAGCAAGATTACTCCCATAGCAGCAACCGTGAGTTCCTTCTTCATCCTTCTATTTGTGTACATACTTTCATTAATTTTAAGAGTTTCTATTACAACGCACCCACGAAGGCATAATTTTTTCGATAGGATTTAAAACCATTTAATAGTACGGATGTTCTGGGAAACATATTAACCAGTATATTTTTGAGGAAAAATAATTTGCATTTGCAAAGCCCGCATTGCAAGTGTCCCTTCGTTAGTTCTATCTGTATAAATTAGTTGTCCTCATTAACAATAAAAATATTTGTATTGCATTGAGCACTTCAGTTTACATGATTGGTTCAAGATGACTCAATCCACATCGTTCAAAAGCCCTTCAATATCCATCAAACATATCCAATCACACGCAATCCACCCTGACGACCTTGATGTGCATTCTGTTTGGAGATGTCTAATGTTAAGGAACTGATAAACAAACGGTCAAGTGCGGGTCGGACTCGCACGCGAAGGGTTCCGTACCATCGTACAAGAAAACTTAAGAAGAAAATATGTCCGAACTTGGTTTCGCTAGCAGTCCCTCTTGGGGATCCGACCTCAAACTAATTGAGCCACCAACGACGTTGATGGGTGCCGGTGAAAAAAATCGATGGGTGAGGAGTAGTATGACAATGGTCTAGTACGAGTGGTCTAGCTCTCTAGTGAATAACTAATAAGCTAGGACGTCGAAGCAGCTGTCTGGCGCGATGTGCTCAGAAATAGATTGTGTCGATACACCGGCCAACGCCGCGCCAGCGTCACCGTGACGCGAACAATGTCATTATGATCTGAGGAAAAATTTGCATTTCTTAATAACACGGTAAAAAGGACGGCCACTACAGAAATAAATTAAATCTAATCCAAAATGCATCAGTGGCTTGGCCCCAGCTTTCGCTTTCAAAACGTTCATAGAAACGTTTGACCTAGTTATAGGGCTTGTAGAGGAATAGTTATAAGGCTTTGTAAGAAAACATATTGAATAAGTATCGTACAATGACGATATCAAGTAAGTACTGCAACGTTCGTTAATGAGAGTAGATATCATTACGAACTAGAGTGTGTACAATTGCCACAGATTTTGTAAATCTGATAAGTTAAAGGTACCTGATTTTACAGTATCCGATTATCTACACTTGGTAACCATATTAATCTAATCATTCAATTCCTCATATATGAAAGAAAGATAGCGGTTTTAGGTGAATAGTCGATATCTATTACTATTATTAATAATTACACACTTACCTATGTGTATTTTCTACAAGCAGGTAATATAATATTCTCGATCGATAATTTAATCAAATAGATTTGATAAATTGTTGAAAAGCTCTCCAGGTACGTCATCATCACCTCCACTTCACCGTGTGCATATAACCAGAATAAAGTAATCACATCGCAACCTTTGGGCTACCTAGTATTGGGCAGTTCCCGTGGCCATCTGTAGTCCTCATCAACAGATCCACTTCAAAAAATGATGCTTCCCGAAAGTAAATGCCCGAGTTACTACGTAAAATACAAAAATCGCTGAGGATCTGCCTGCAATATTTGAAGAGTTCCTTCGATTTCTTCGCATCAGGTCCTAACATGGCCCACATGGGACCAATCGGAAGTTCAACAAAGAAAAATACAAATTGGCCCATCCGTCCTGGAGAACTCGCTGAACAACCTTAAAAATACATCGATTTCTACGATTTGAGAACCTCCTCCATTTGTAAGAGACTAAGAGGTATTGAGGAAAAAATCTGAGAAGAACATTCTATTAGCTTTAGGCGAATCAATTATAACCAACTGCATAACTGCTTGGCATGGGGCCGCAAAAACATATATTTTAGAAGCTGAGCGAGCACAAAGAGCAGCTTTAAGAGTGCTGTTCTCTAAAGACTTTCATTACCCTACATTGGAACTGCCTAGGGAAACACAATTGCTTACTGATCGACAATTTTACATCTTCTGCACTATTAAAGACCTCATTAAAAACAATGGAATAATTGTGGAGGAGTCCGACCGAAGTCGTTCGTAGGTCTAACCGAAAACAAAAGGTAGAAGTCCCTAGGAGCAGAACTCCTTTTTTCAACGAAATCAACGATAACAGATTCTAAATGTGATCTTGTATATGTCAAAAAGTGGTTGGTGAATGAAGACTACGACGATATTGAGAAAATTGTATCACCGAAGATACTACGTGATTCTAACACACATCTGCTGCTTAGTGGTCCCGTCTCCGATCCCAAAACTACCTTGTTGTAGGGCTAGGCAGACACACACATACACACACACAAAAAGACACCCACACACAACACACTGCATACAATGTGAATATTATTTAATAAATATATTTTTTCCTTTTTTTCATCTACCCATTTGCAAACAGGTATTGTTTTTATAATTCTGTATTTAGACTGATATTAGTTTGTAGTTAATACTGTAGATCTGAACTTTCTGCGAGACGGTCTCTGACCAGTGCAGGAGTTAATATAATATTTTGCCCTAAACATAGAACTAACCTACATTAGATATAAGAAAACCTGAAATTATGATTTCAAATAATAAAAACTTTTTTTTTTGTGAAGTCGGTTAAGAATAGATATAGAATAGTCGAGAAATCGTACATAGCACATGAAAGATAAGTTCCGGTTTCATGGTCTCTAAGAGATAGTACTTTTTTAATTCCTTTGAAGCTCTCAACGGAACCTCGGGCCCTTTTCTCAATTTCACTGCCAAGTCGACCTTTGGGCCGCAATTTACGTGCCCTCCCCAAGGACTTGCTTTATCACCGGAGTGAAAAAAACTGCCAAAGCGAAGATGAGTGTTCGTCGACGAGTGTTGCCAAAGTTGCTAAGGCTGCCGTCGCGTCGACCCTTGCTTAGTAGGAGGCTTTCTTAGTAGAATCTTTGCCTAGTTTGTATTTTTTTTTAATGTCAAATCCTTTTGAGACTATTCAAACACTGGATTGGAGTAGGTGTAGACTTCGATGGATTAATTTTTTATAGTTTTTTTGCTATATATACAGCTAATTGTTTAAAAGGTTTTTTCGTGAATTTATTTTGTCCGGTTGTCGACCTAAAGTTTATTTTATATCGATATCGTGACAGTGTTCATGGAAGCAAACGTAGAGAATTAATATTTTTAGGTAAAATATTTAAAACAATTCAATAATCGTATCAAAAGACCATAGACATTAGATTTACTAACTTCATATTACACCATCTACTATTCAAGCTTCCGATAAACGACCATTTTCCTATGCAGATTTGGACGATTATCGCGTAACCGACTGAAAGGATCGGGATCAGGGTACGGGTTGACTCTACTTGTGGTTACCGCGATATCTATGACCATTTCGTAGAGTTAGGGTTCTTAAACAAGCTTGTATCATAGAACTTCTACTGCTCAAAGAAATTCAGCTTTAATTCAAACAGGGTAGGTCGGAAATTGCATAAACCAGTCGGATTTAACTATCAGTAGTGGTGGGATTACTGTTTTTGTGTTGTACTCCGAGGTGGTAAAGTTCAATATTGGTTGACGGAGTTGGATTGGCACAAGAATTATACTGAAAGGGATAAACGTATTCGTTGAATTGAATAGAAGTTGTTTTTGCTGAAGGTTTCAGGGAATGGATCGGGAAAGGTATTTCTGAGCACAATGATTGCTTGCTGTTTCTGGACGCTGCAATTTGGACGTGGATGGGAAAACGGGCTTATGGTTGCTTCAACGATAAATACTGACGCCACGAATCTAGTGAAGAGGATAGAAAACAAAAAGTAATAAGCAGAACATCCCGACCACATTTCTAAGGCGGAGTCTGGTTAAAGAATAAGTTTTGTTAAACACGATTTTCTTGTTAAAGACTGCTTATCCCGAAGAAAATTGAAAACAAAACTTGACAATCACTTTTTAACCCTTTGAAAAACCAGCACGAGCGTGTGGTTCTATATCCCATTTTGCGTGATAGGGGGCTAACCCCGCAGCTCTGGAGAGAAGATAGTTTCCTCACGATGATTTTCATCATCGTTATACATATATAGGTATATCTACATACACTGGAACGGTCATAGGTGATTATGTCAATGATAAAAGCATCACCAGCATGTGACCACAGCGGCGTCACATACCCGTGTATTTCCAACGGCTACAGACGTCAATACGGCCTCACCTCGTCTGACGTTCAGAGTATTCGCGGTCTCTAGTAAATAATAATTAAAATAGCTATCTCAAGCGTGACGTAGGACGTCACCGCATTTGACGTCACCGAACGACATACGTTGGAAGGTGTATTGCACAAGCAGTTTTTTCTTCGTCGTCTGGGAGTGCGAATTCCTCGTCTCAATGTTAACAGTCATTCTTATTATTATTACACCTTGGCCCATCTCTGGGTGGGCAGTAATAATAGAACTTTCTCACTGTCGCAACAGTTCTCTGCGTAGGTAAAGCGGGAGTTTCCGATCCAAGATGAAACAAAAAAACTGAGTCAATTCAGAAAGTAATTCTGATTTAGATGAGACAGCATTCAAAAACTCTCGATACTCGAGGTTAGGAGTTATTTCTAGTCGTCCACCCCGTCCACAGCTGCCCGTCCCGGGGTGGTTGCAATCTTTCCGTGGATTGGAACAGACGGCGTGCGGCCCGGAATAGAACGAAGTGCATCGCGATTGCTTCGAATTCATTTAGGATTGTATCAGCTTGCGTGTGGCAAGATTCCGAGGTTCATAAATCCAAGCAGTGGGCCTAATATACCACATGAATAAATTCTTGCCCGAGTGGACCAGTACAGCTTCATGTAGAGACGTGAGTGCTCGATCCGGGGAGGCCTTTCCCCGGCTGTGGGTCACTGCAGAGGCAGATAAAAAGCCTAGAAGTTAAATAGAGTAACTTTTGAATAACAGGCTAAACGTGGGCGCCTCAGCCAACTCGTATGGAAAAAGAGGTGACGCTGTGTTTCAAGGCATAATACTGCCTCTCTTTACTTAAAGCTATGGAACGAACCGCGTACAAGAAAACGAAATGGGAATTACTGCAAGAACCTAGTGCTATATTCTCAGCTCAGAACAGACCAAATCGGAGAATTGAAAAGGGTCACCCACCAACACCAACCCAAACAGCATACCATGTAAGAAAATGGATACCTTAAAGTGTGTTTGCTGTTTTACAAAAATCATTATTGAGTTTCGGAGCTGATCTACAAAATCTTGAAGGAATCTATGAATATATTCTTAAAGAATCTAAAGAAACAGATGATGCTCTATTCAAATAGAATTTATGTATTTGTTGGCAACTACAAAGTGATCGCGAGAAACAATAAGAGTGGATTTCAAATTAGGGCCCGGTTTACGAGGGCCTTCGTTTAGAGAATGAGCAATAAAATCCTCTTCAGTTCTCAATATCGACTCTGAACGTGTTGTAGAATCAGAAATGCGGAAAGAAACGGAGAATCCTGTTGCAATTGGACCACAGTTTGTTGATGTTTATGAAAGAGGTGACATTTTTGACAACTTCTATGGCGTAGCAATTAAGGTTCTGCCTCTTAAGAGACAGGTTTCGGTTTCGGAGGAAGAAACAATCCTCGGTTCTTGGACGTTTAAATAATCCGCGCTCAAAATAGAAGCCAACAGATGGGAAGAGCTCGCCTCCAACCGAGACGAATGGAGGAACGTTGTCGCGGAAGGTCGCACGACACGACAACGCCTGGTTTGATGCACTAGCTGCAAAAAGGGCTAAACCGCATGTTCTACCATCCAGACCACACGCACTGCCAGCAGCGCCACAACACGTGTGCCGCGCTTGCGGCCGAGACTGCCGCTCTGAACCGGACTGTATAGTCACGAGCGCAGATGTATATCGGAAGCTGCTTGAACCATGATGATAATGGCCTTATGACGATGATATGCTTGTGACGTCGTTGTAATTGGTTCTCGGGACACGGTATCCTAGGGTAGGGCCCAAATCAATTGAGGTATTTATGTTTTCCGACACAGACGTGTCTGTGTTTTGTTTACATGAGTATTTTACACTGTGCTAAACAAATAAGTACTTTGGTAACATTTCTTCCCTCGTGTTTTAATAAAATAGATGTAAATGCACTTTAATTTGGTACCTAACGAGGAAGCAACTAAGTTTTACGACGTTGCGTGACACTCAAAGAAAGTAATTAAAGTAGAGAAAAAGCAGTAATTGAATGGTCATGTCTGCTGTAAGATATGGCGCCAATGTCTTAGGGGTAGAAACGTTTGTTATAATGGAGGTATTTACGTTCATGAATTTGATGAATAAAAGTTAATAGGTTGATGTTGGACAGGTTAAGAGAACAACAGAAAGGCCGAATTCGAAACACCCTACAGTATTCACAAAATAAAAGGCCCGGTGACAGCGTCCGTGCCACTGACGTAATAAGGTCGAATTTAGTTTGGGCCACCGGGCCTTTTATTTTGTGAAGACTGTAGAAGTTTGGGCTCAGACCCCTGAGCAAATTGCATTCGGTAACTTAGCAGTCGCTACGACGCTAAGAAAATGTATGCGATTCGAAGTTTATCGTGACACTTTGCACGGCAACCGTCAAATCGTATGGGATAGGTGAGAGACAAAAGTATGCGAAATATAATGAAGATTAAGTAAGCGATTAAACTAAATAGATGTACTTGATGAATTTCACCGATAAAGTCTTATGTCAATATCAAACGAAACTTCCACACAACAGGCTCACATAGCGCAAGTGACAATCATCCAGCCAGGGTAAGCCGAAGATGACAGGAACTCAAGAAGCTTAATTAAAGTAACAACTGTTGGAAAGTTTTGGCAGTCGGTACAACCACATCGTAAATGTAGAGGCATTATATATAAGTACAGTTAGCAACAGAAGCGGGCAGGAACAAAACATTAATCGAGCGAGTCAGACGTAGGGCGCGCGTGCCAACTGTAATACCGACAAAATAACGATGGTCTTCCCCTTCCTCCCCCGATTCTAGTTGTAAAGGCCAATGCGGGGAGAGCCAATGAACTGTGGAAGAGTCTAGTTATAATGGACGGGCGGGACTAGCAGAGGCGCCTGCCAAAGGGCGGGCGAGGTTACGATGCATGAGCTACAAATGTATGAAGCTACATGACAGAGCTAAAGTTTGGCAGTGTCAGTTTTGGGTGCCTTTCGAATATTGCTTTTATGTGATTATTTCTGTGCTCATTCTTTGTATGCCAGGATCGTAGCAACTGGAGCTCTTTAGTCTGCGCCTACCCCTCGTCCGGGAATAAGGCGTAAGCATATGTATGTATTTGATTATTTCTTGGTGTGTTTTATTAATCAGAGTTATCTTCAAGTATCCTCCAGGACAAATTATTGTAGCCACCTTTTTCGACACAAACTAAAAAATTAATAAATGTAAGCTGACAATAGTAATTACAGACTGAAAGAGAGATAATGTTCCCTGATTTCTGACAACAATAGCCAGATATGACAGAAAACGAGAAAGGAGAGTAAATTACTGAATCAAATCAAAGTGTAAACTAAATGCGCAAACCGTGAAATGACGGTACGGGCTGGTACTGGTATGAATGAATGTAAAAAACATATATAACATGCATGGATATAACCACGGTCATTGCTACTAAGCACCGACTCCCGGCACAATACCGCACAAATGACTTATGCATATTCCGACCTTTGCATTATGGCATTATGTCACTGACCGGTAGACAAATTAGACCAGTAAATAAAAAAATATATATAATAAACACGAAATCAAATTCATACACGAAATCAAACAATTAAATTATGACATCCGAAATCGAATGGTAGAGAGAGATTATGTATGCCAGGATCGTAGCAGGTGGAGGTCTTTAGTCTCTGCCTACCCCTCTTCCGGGAAATAGGCGGGAGCATATGTATGTATGTATGAAAAGGGAATATCTTTCGGACGAAATATATTCAGAGACTGAACAAAGCAAAGTTGTTTAAGAAAACGAGAGAAGTAGAAGACGTAAATGAAGCTCTAAATAAATTTGAAACCCTCGTATTTGTGCAACAGCTCCGCTAAATGGCCACTACTGATACTAGTTAGAAGTAAATGTACTTTGTACAAAACAAACAGCTTCTCGAGGACTTTTAAATGCTCTCAAGCAACATTCCGTGCAATAGAATATCACGCGTTTATTTTTAGACGCCTTGCCGTTTGTATATGAAAATACAGCGACAGTAATTAAATATTTGGAGATCGCTGTGTGGGAGCGGTAATAAGTATATAATAATAAAAGTGCCCACGAGCTGACTATAATTTCCGAATTGTTTGAATTAAGAAGTTCTTGAAATTACATTCAGAATTATGGAAGGTTGAAGTGCACTAATGATATAAAAATTAAGTTTAAAAATATACATATATACTGCTATTCCCAACCATGACCAACCAAGTGAAGCGAATCAATTCAGAGATCACTCGATCGATCAATGGGGGAATGCGATCGGATATTAATCAGCTCGCGACGTCGGCCGACACTCCGCATCACCGGCAGTGACCTCGCGTCAGCTTTCGATCGCGCTGAACTGCTGTTACGGAGCGCCCCCGACCTATTTCAGTCCACCGGCCAGCCGAGCTGACGCGCTGAAACAATGAACTGGGCGAGTAGAAACAGGAAAGGCATATAGCCACGTTGTAAGTACGAGCAGGACGACCATTCGGCGCGGCTCCGAAAGCCGATCTATTCTATTTCTGCGCGCGAACATGGCTCGGAATCTGTTTTCAAAGTGTCTGGGAATATTGGGAGTTCGTGAGCATCAGAAATCATGTGACTAATGACCTAAGAGCTGAAGCATTATAATGGAGCAGACGGATGAGCCCAATTAGCAGTGTGTTGCCACAGTGCGGATCGTTGACATGCTCCGTTAGTGAGCCGCTGCAGATGCAGTTACATTGCAACAATGGCGTGATCCTAAACAATTGAATGAATGAATGAATGAATGAATGAATACTTTATTGCACAAAACAAACATACAGAAATATACAAAGAAAGATATATGTACAAGGGGCGCGCATCTCTATAAAAGAGATTTCTACCAGCAAACCCAGATAGGAAAGGAAAGTGGATTGTGAGAGTAAACCTATTTGCACAACAAAATAATTCATACACAATAATAATATAAGTAGGTAGTAGTAAGTACAATTCTGTCATGATTCCCTGTCGCCTTGCATAATGTGAAATGTAATAATATTGTTTGGCATAAAAGTCATAAATAGGAATAACAAACTATATATAGGAAAAGACAAATACAAAATATACAGCATCATAAAAATGTAAAATAATAATTTCACATAACCAGCAATTTATGCATTTTTCTTACATGTCAACCTTACACACTGACTAAACGGGGCTTCCCACATCCCTTCAGCCTTTACCTATCCTGACCCGCCACTTCGCCCAGATATATGTCGTGTGCACGATTTTACATGTCATTATTAGCTAATAAAATAATATTTACGTATAATAATATGTAATGGATGTTTCTATTAGGAGACTCAAAAGTAGTAACTAAAAATATACTAAAAGCAATTTATACCAACCAGTAAGCCGAAGTATTGTTAAAGGAAAGTACTACGAGCCCAAACGCAGAATACTTCGTCTATAGGGCTAAAATGTGTTATAAATTTTTACGGAGTCTGAAATTAAGATAACCAACCCATTTAAATATCAAAAATCTGAATAATACATAAGTCCCAGTCCAAAATATTCGTTATTCTTGCATATAACTTAACATCACTTCTGAATTAATTAAACATAAAAAACAATAATTTCCAAACTGCTTAAAAAGCAAATGAGTTCGTCAACCCTAACCATGCACGCAAAACAGTTCGTCTACCACTTAGTAGTGTCTCCTCTGCTCTCAATTAATGATGCTGGAAATTTCACTTTACGCTTGATGCAGTCCCTAAGAAAGGCCTCGCTTTTAAGTCTAATGACCTTTTTTAGTTCATCGTCAACAGTCACCTCAAATTTCGATTCATCGCTCCATATTATTGGACGCCACTGATTTGAAGTTCAGTTCTGATGCTCACAAGCGAATTTTAAGCCTTTTTCTTTTACCGGCAGTCAGTAAAGGCTTTTCTTTTGCTGTGTAAAAACCATACCCATGTTCTTCAGGACTCTCGTGCAAGTTTCGACTGAAATATCTTTCTGGATCATGTCCCGCCATTGGACATTGAGTTCTTCTGCTCGGGCACGACGATTTTTTAACAGACTTAAGAAAGGAGGAGGTTCTTAATTCACCGTTTTTTTTTGTATATTTGTTACGAGATTGTTCCGTCAAATATCAATCGATTTTGTTGATTCTTGTTTTATTTGGTAGGTCATACTTTGGAGGTGGTCCCATATATATTTTATCAAAATTGGTTAAGCGCTTTTGAAAAAGTCAACAAAAACAAAAAATATATACACAGATTACGTCTTGGTTTGTGGTTCCGTGCAGCAAAAATTTTGATGAGGATTTTTCATGTACATAGATTTTATTCGCATCCCGACGCGGAGGAAGAATTAGGGAAACTTGAATTGTTTTTTTTATGTTTTAACTTTGTGAATTCTCTTTATTAGTATTAGAAATTATGAATTTTCGGAATATATAGGAATAAATCAGTTTATTATTCCTATTTATACCACCTGTCACCGAAACTGATGTCAGGTTTTGTTTAAATTAAAATATTGAACACAAATCCTTATTTAAGTCCAGTTTCTTTCTTTAACTGAGGTTTTACTCAACATAGCCGAACTTTTTTGCATCGATTAGGAACTAGATGAACTATTTTGCTTGCACAGATTGTAGAAGTTCCAAAAGATATTAATATAATATGACAACGTTAAATTAAGTAGAATCAAGAGGGATACTATGATTAATATGACGACCCAAATGGCCGAATCAGCAGTGACCCTGCCTACGAAGCCAAGGGTCCCGGGTTCGAGTCCCGGTGGGGGCAAATATTTGTTTGATGAGAACGGATTTTTGTACCCTGGTCATGGTTGTTTATATATCGAAGTATAATATTTATCAATATAAGTATGTGTATCGTTGTCTTGTACTCAAGATACAGGGAATCCTAGTTTGAGGCTAGATCAATGTGTGTAAACAGTGTCGAAGGTATTATTATTATATTATGTATTATATCATAAAAATATTTGGGTTCGAAAAATCTGTCTCTCACTGTTCGACTACATGAAGTATTCTGCATTTCGGCTCATACCTATATATTATGCCTTTATGCCAAGTTATGCATACTCATTACGCGAATATAAATTAGGAAACACAAAATGATGCGAATCAAAGGGATCCCTTCTCTCGTGCGTTGAGCATTCGCGTAATAGGTATACCTAATACCTTTAGATGTTTTTTCAATGTTCCCAATAAGGCATTGCCAATGTAGGAGCTAATTCGGTACGATCGAGTCGAGGAGTTTATTTATCATTTCATAACAAGGAGCTCACTGTTTTGATATAGGGATGGAACTGCGAGACTACAGGGTCCAGATTACTCCAGATTAAAGAGATTTATTAATAGCCAGGAGTTTAAACATTCGCTTCGTAGCCACGTCATTAACCTGTAAGCACAGCAAATAAAATGATGGAGTACCTTTAATAAACTTTCGCTTTATGCATGTGTACAAACAAATGGTCCACGCTCTGCAGGAAACTTTTGTTATTGCAATGTTTGATATATTAGTGCAATCTCTTTTGTATTACATTTTGCTTTCTAATAAGTATAATAATAATAATAATAATATAATACCTAGAACACTACTTACAAACGTTGATCTAGCCCCAAACTAGGATTCCCTGTATCTTGGTTACTAGACAACGATACACATACTTATATTGGTAAATATTATACTTCGATAGATAAACAACCATGACTAGGGTACAACGTGATTTCATCGCTGATACGAAGTGTATTGAACGTAAATCAACTTTCTTCTATAGTTTCCAACCAGAAGACAACTTCTCAATGGCTGTGTGTTGCCAACGAACGGGTAGCCAACTGTAGCTGCTACTTCTAAGAAAGTCGAAAGTTCGCGCCGCAAGCTCAACCCGCATTCGTGCTGCCCAACCTCAACACGTGGTAATTCATTAGCAAATGAATTACCTATATTCCGTGCATGTTTGTTTTCTCTGCCGGTATGTAGTCCGTGTGTTGCCGTGCCTCGTCTTTCGCTGTACATTTATTTTAATCGAAGCTTATATTAATATGAGTCGAGAGCTCGTCGGTGCCGAAATAGACTGTGCGTTCAATCATAACGTTCCATTAACGAATACCCGATGATATAATAGTCCCTACTGCCTAGGAATAAGGAAGGGGAGAGATCGGGCTGGTGTTACAGCGTACCTGGTTTGTTTCTGTTGGTTGGTTATGGATTTGTTTTACTTACAGCTGTTTAACTGCCCGGATGTTGCCTAATGAATTGTGCTGTAAACTGCACACAACTTTTATAAAAACTCGGTTGTGTGGTCTGGGATAGCGTGCAGTTAGTGCATGATGATGCTGGACAAATAATTTGTGCATATTATTTGCCAGATCTTGCAGCACGGGTAGTCAAAGTGGAGGAGCTCGATCCAAAACCAGAAAACAAAAAAGTTTAATCTAACCTACCCGAAATACCAATTGTCCGACCAAAATTCTAAGGTTCCGTAAATCTGAGCGATATTTCGGAATTCAGAATTGCAGTCGAACATTTTAGTACCCAATTTATCCGCTTGATCTATAATTTCTCGGCGTTTATGGCACAAAGCGACTTAGGACAGCCTCGCGAGCAGCGGAAATAGCTGTATTGCGAGGCTCCGATCAGCCTTCAGTGTGTGAGAGGGACGGAGCGCGGGGCGCGGTACGGTGCGGGGGCGGGAGGGGGCGGCGGTGACGTCATCCTGGAAATTGATTCGGGGGCGAAAAACGAGGCCGCAGCAAACGCGGCGCCGCCGCCGGCCGGTGGGGCGGGAGTCACTCGTCTGTGCTGGGCCGAGGCTGGGCTGTTCTACGCACCTTGTAGGAAAAATGGGCTTAGTCCAGTGATAGCAAGAAGAAAGAAGAAATTAACTTATTACAATTTGATTTTCGAGCCTTTTAGAAGGGGCCCATAACTAAAAGTGGATCGAAGTGGGCTAAACGTGCCGATAATAATGATGAAAGATGCATCTTATTGGCTAGTATTTAATCGCACAGCAAAAATACTGATTTTCACAGCAAAAAAGGATCAGCAAAAATACTTTTTATGTTTTAAGTATTTTTGTTGTTATTACATGTTCAACCTAATACGAAGCATAAAGGGGCTTCGCTTCTTCACCCCCTTTACCCTTCACTTAAGTACCGCAGTATTTTGCCCTGATATTTGCTGTAAAAATCAGTATATTTGCTGTGCAAATCAGTATTACTAATAGTTAATATTTCCCATTCTTAGTTATGTTAAAAGGGTAACTAAATCCATAAAACAGCAACTCTGAACGTCAACAAATTATGCTGATTGTTGTGTAAACAAACACCATGATGGCTCAATGATTTAATCATCAACAAACAGAAGCTGCATTTTGAACCACAGTCAAATACAATATTCCACCAATACCTCACATTATTCAACACACCGCGTTTATTGTTGTGCACCGTATGATTAAGCGGTTCACATGAAATAAACATTTCTGCTGGCGAACTGCAGCCATATGGCGTAAGTCGTCGGAGCTATGAACTTCATACAGACTTTTACGTTTGACACCTTGCACCAGCTTCATCTGTCAAATTGGTATCACGCAAGTAGCATCATAATGGAGGCCAAACCCAAGCTCATTGAATGAAGCCTAGAAGCCTTCGGTGATACCCCGCAATCTATGAAATTGTATGAGCATGAGATGAACCATAGACACACTCTTCATAGAACTTCAGAGAGATACGCCATAAGGCTGCTGGTGTTTTTATGAATTAGTCATAGTGTTTATTCGTCGTATTAGTCATCATAATCATGTAGAGCTCCGTGGTCTAATTGGTTTCACGCTTGCTTCTAACACAGGAGAGGCAGGTTCGATTCCTGACCATGTACCAATGAGATAATTCATTTATCTAATGGTGATCGAAAACATCGTGAGAAAACCTTTATTACTCCATAGCTGCGGCGATGGGCTAGCCCCCAGTCACGCAAAATGGAGTATTGAATAACTGGCTCAAAGTCGACACAATTGTGCCTCTGCCACCCGATATGGGAAAACGCGTGACGCTATGTTATGTCATCATAACCTATCGTTGCGTTGTGGAGATAATGAGGATGATGTGACTTCAGCTATATTGTTTTATTTTTTCAAAAATGCTATGAATACGGACTACGGAATACAGAATATGAGTACGGACTATATATTTCATTACTCCTGCTATGTCGGAGTCGATATGTCGCAGTTAGTTGATTAAATCAGACACTTAACTAACTCTCTAGACCGTTAATTAAATGCCGACGTTTCACCAAGTCACTACAATTCCGTCAAACAAGTGAGTGAACGCAACGTTTAACGAGTTGTATACAATATGAATATTTTTATGTGTACTTAAGTTTATATTTTAAGTATTTTTTGTTGTTCGTACATGTTCAACCAAACACGAAGGATATGGGGGCTTCGCTTCGCTCACCCCCTTTACCGCAATGTTTTGCCCTGATAAAAGCTGTGCAAATCAGCTGTTGTCGTGACGCCATCTTGTTTTCCAACACGCCGGCCTTCGGTAAGACAGATTGTTAAACGTTTTCGACGATGCTTTATTTAAATCAAAATGCTAGTGACTTGGTTAAGCGTGGATATTTAATTAACGGTCTAGAGAGTTAGTTAAGTGTCTGATTTAACCAACCAACTGCGACAGATACATTGCTATTATTATGGAACCTTTATAGGCATATGTATGTTTTAGTCGTTATATTTAATTCCATCAAATGTGGAGTTAAAATATATCATCACATCAATGCGCAAAGCTGAGTCTGAGGTAAAAGAAACAAAGGAAATATCAGTTTGTGTATAAAATGAAATAAAAACGTTCACGTGAGAGTCTGACTCGCGCACCAAGGGTTCTGTAGACACTTGTAGGAGTTTGTAGTAAGTATTATGTATATTTGAATAGTTCGTCCATCACGCTCTTACAGACGCTCGTGCGTGAACAGTATGGACAGCTATGTGCATTCACCAATTATGTTTAGTTATTTAACTGCTAATTTACAATTAATAATAAATTAAATCTCTTTATTTTTGTTATAAGAACTTGCCTTGAGACAAATTTCATGATTCTAGGTCAACGGGAAGTTCCCTATAGGTCTTGTATCCCTGAGGGTTTCAAGCAAATTCAGGAAAAGATTTTACATTAGAACTTGATTCCTCCCGGCGGCGCGCCTGCGTAAAAGGGCCTTGACAGACGGACAGACAGAAAGGCATAAATTTACATTTTTGGATTTAAAGGGTTCGGTACCCGAAGGGTGCCAAACGGGACCCCATTTCTAAGCCTCCGCTGTCCTTCCGTCCTTCCGTCCGTCTGTCACCAGGCTGTATCTCATGAACCGTGACAGTTAAACATATGAAATTTTAAAAGATGATTTATTTCTGTTGCCGCTACAACAACGAATACTAAAAAAATAGAATATAATAAATATTTAAATATTTATTTACAACAATTCTTTCAATACCACATACAAACTTATGAATGCACTTGGTTCCGTACATGGAGTGTGAAAGTAGCCGCACCAATAACTCTGTAAACAACATTTTGCTATGTAAAATTATTATAGTATCTGTGGTAAAATCCAAACTATTCACTCCACACGAGCTCTACTTTTGTACGGTGGTACGGAACCCTTCGTGCGCGAGTTGGTCGTTTATTTTTCCTTTGCTTTATAATAATACCTTGGTTCGTGGAAAATTTATGATTCTAGGTCAACATGAAGTACCCTATCGGTTTTGATTCCCTTGCGAGTATCAAGAAAATTCATCAAAATTTTGCCATAAATCTATCTTTTATATCTTTTGATTTTATTTTGACCCAGACCTGAGTAGTTGATATTAATTTTAACTTGATAGCTCCACGCGTTCCTACAAAAAAAACAGACAGACAGACGGACTCCTATAAGGGTTCGTTTTCTTTTCTATTAAGGAACGGAACCCTAAAAAGGATGATTTCATTGAATCGCAAGTAACTAGCTGTTGATGTTACTTAGCATTCAATAAATGACGTAAGTCATAACAATTATTTACATAAAGTCATCGTCATAGTTTGAATTAGTCATCAATGCACTATGCAGTCAATAGTCAAGAATGCAGTAGGTACTACTATTAAACAAATTAAATGAAATGAAACAAACATATTACGAGTAACAAAAACGATCTAATTATTTAATTTATTACTTATGTTCTCGGTTCTTTTCCGTACCCGAAGGGTGCCAAACGGGACCCTATTACTAAGCCTCGGCTGTCCGTCCGTCCGTCTGTCCCCAGGCTGTATCTCATGAACCTTGATAGTTAGACAGATGAAATTTTCACAGATGATGTATTTCTGTTGCCGCTATAACAAGAGATACTAAATAAATATAGTTTAAAAAAACTAAAAAAACTACGCTTTTAAAGCACTTCGAACTAAAAAGTAAAAAATAATTTTTAATATAACCTTAAAACAGTAATGAATAAAAAATACTACTAATATTGTGAAACAAAAAGCGTCGGGCGCTTTGTTCCATATCTTTCGTACATCAGGCGCCCGACGCTTTTTGTTTCACAATAATAATAGTATTTTTTATTCATTATTGTTTTAAGGTTATATTAAAAATTATTTTTAACTTTTTAGTTCGAAGTGCTTTAAAAGCGTGTTTTTTAGTTTTTTTAATCTATATTTATTTTTCATTTTTTAGTTCCGAGTGCGCGAGCCGGAAAGTAAGTAGACTGTTTTGTCAATCCCCCAAATACGATAAATTAATTAATCCTGGCGATCCTAATCAGGATAATGAGATAAACTTATGAAATTATTACATTGTCGCTGATTCTTGATAAGTGTACAAAGTTTGAATTGAATCTGTCCGTTTAAAGTGGGTCAAAATCGAGTCCAAAGGAGTCGGTTACATACAAACAAACAAACAAACAAACAAACAAACAAACATACAGGTGAAGCTAATAAAAGCGTGATAAAAGTAGAATAAAATAATATATTATTTATCAACTTATTAATCTGGTTACGTACATGGAGTGTGAAAGAAGCCGCACCAATAACTTTGTAAATAAAATTTTGCTATGTAGAATCTACAAAATTTTGCTATGTAGAATCTACTATTCATTCCACACTACCATTGTACGGTGGTACGGAACCCTTCGAGCGCGAGTTCGACTCGCACTTGACCTTTTTTTTTAATACTTAATCACACACCTTTATTTCGCTTTCGATTTGCACGAACAAGGCCCGGAAGCGGAACTGCCAAAACAAAAGATAGACTGACGATGGAATGTCGGAATTTACAATCTGCTGCTCAAATAAAGTATCGCTTAAATGTCACTATGGCGCCGTCCCTGAGCGGGATAAAGTGACAACATGAGCATAGTATATGAGTGAGTGCTCGACAAATTTTGAAGCCGGCTGCCTATGCGAATTATATTACATCTCAAGATGTAAAAATGTCTCGCCATACTTTGTCTATCAGCCCGTTCCCACTGTGCGCTATTGGTTATTATATCCCATACCATAAATATTTTACGAGCGATATTTGATGGGCGTTTGAACTTTGAAGGTGTATATTTTACCTCTCCCCTCACACCGCGCCGCTCCGGCGTCGCATCTCCACAATGAGGATCGCAGATGAACTGTTTCAAAATATACAGATCGTAGTGAGAACGTCACACGCGGGATGTTATTGTCCGAGCGAGCGAATGGTCCAGTTCCGAGGTTGGCCAAAAATGCCTTTGTCCGTCTGTCAGTCTGTCGCATTTTCATCCGATAAGTTGGCACGCAAGTTCCTTGTTTTTTTATCGATCGAGATTTTTTATTGGGGGGAAATAGCCCCCTATCCCCCCCCCCCCCTCAAAGGGGGGAAGTTTGCTGTGGCGTTATTTATCGACGGATTTGAATTAAACTTGAGAGGCGCACTAAGGAGTTCATTCTACACAAGATGTTGCGAAAAAAAAAGATGGTGGATTGGGGAGAAGTTTGCTATGTCGTTATATATGGACGGATTTCAATTTTTGAAATTGAAGCGATGTCTACTGTTCGCACCACTAGTTTAGCTGCTATTTCAGTTGTTACAACCGGGTAACAAAAGTTGTGACTCACGTCACCTCTTCTTACGGACAGTAAGTACGAGAGAAGCGAGCGAGAATTGTTACGGGGTCGCTGCGAATGTCACTATTGTAATCCTGTTACCGTATTACGGCGATTACTGTTTACACACACATGTGTCTGCCTTAGTGTGGGGTGATCTCGCGCCCGGGATTCCTAGGGCGCACAAATATCCGCTCGAATAAAGTGCTATTCAACCCTCTCTAAGGCATACACATGCTGAATTTTCCATTGGTTTTGTGGGCTTACGCGTGTAGTTGTGTGTGTAGAAGTGTAATGTAGTAATTTTCCCTCAATAAAAAATTGCGATCTACTGTTTTTTTTATTAAATCAAGGTACTTATGTTCCAATTTTTGTCAAAATCGTTAAAAAATGCGACCTGTAGGCGAGAACAGACGGGCGGACAAAGGCATTTTGGGCCAATCTCAGTTTATAAATGTGCACTGTTACAAAGTAGCCACAAAACGAAGTGTTTATTCACAGGGTAGGATGTCAGAAATAACTATATATATTTTAATAACAAAACAAAACAATAGCGATTGTCCGTTAAGTGTCTGTGTGACGGGCGTCGCCTTCTGCCGCGCACGCAATATGTTTGGAGCATAGTTAATTAAGCAACGCAGTTTCGTTAATCCGAATTTATGTGGCTCACAAGTGGTCTTCATAAATAAATCGAAAGTCCTCCGTTTTGCGATTTGTCACTAATGACCTTACTTGAACCTTTCATCAACTTTCCCAAAAATATAGTATAATCAGAGAATAACGCCGCAAGGTCGAAATTCGCCCGGCGCGCGGCTGAATCGATTTCGATTGGGTTTCAGCGGTTGATAACGCGTGATTAGCTAGACGGCGGCGGTGGCGCGAGCTCCGATTATGTTGATAAACAATTCGGCTATTCGCAATTTCGCGGGAAAACGGGTGGCTTTATGATTGAACTATTTCGGAATTAGCGCGTAGGGCTGCCAACTGGTTTTGATTTGATTTTGTGAGAATTACAATACGTACCAGAAAGTCCACAAGGCATTCTAGGGACTAACTACATGGAACTCTCTGGAGAGCCAAGATCATCTTTGGCACGAGTTAGTTATTAATGTATATTTGTTCTACGACGATGTAGCCCATTTGCCGAGGAGCACAGGATATCGATGAAGTTTGAGCCGGAGTCCACCACGCTGGCTTAGTGCGGATTTGTGGCTGGTTTGAGTGGCTAAACCGACTGTCAGAAGTTTTCAAACGGTCCTATCAGTATAAGGGCCTCGTTACAGTATTAGCTTTGATTTTATATAAATTAAAATAAAGAATAAACTCCTTAACCGAGCCTTCGACATGAGACGACCGGGAAGCAGTAAATCAAAGACAAAACTTTTCACAATGACACTGATAAATGTAGGGCGGCGCGGGGCGGGCGGTGACTCGAGTGGTTTGGGCGGTTTTTTTCAGCTGCCGTATAAAGGTACCAGTTTGGAATGGTGGCACGTGACATGACCTTAGATGTGCTCTATTTTATGCCCTACATATATTTTGTACTTGTAAAAATGGGAGATTCCTTGCTAGGCTTAAACTCAGAGATAAACAAGATTTGAGTTCACGTTGAAGCAGCTTGAGCATACTCAAAGTAGTCGCCAAATTACTGACTTTTTATATTATTATTATTATTACCCTGGAACGCACTTCCTTGCACTATAAAAGACAGTCCCACTCTTTTCTCTTTTAAGAAACGTATTAAAGAGCACTCCTCTCTCTCTCATAAAAGTTATTGTATTTATATTATTATATGTAAAGATTATTAGTATACCGGTAATTATTTTGTAATTCTTATCTGTAATTTATTCCTAGGCATTTTGTGATACCAATTCCTGTAATGCCCTGGTTTGCTGGAAGAAATCTCTTTTTAGAGATAAGCTCGCTTTGTACATGCATTTTCTTTTAATTTAACTTTTTAAATATTTGTTCATTCTTCAATTAAGAATTTTTTTTTTTTTTTTTTAAAACTTTGGGCCAAAGTAACCGGTATTTACCAGTATTGGAAACATTTCGCCATTCAGAAATGGCATTCTATACCAGGGCGCATCGACCTTGAATTACACGCTTACAAAAACCAAAAGGCGCAACTTTTCAGGATGTACCATCACAAACAAACCCGTCAAGGGACCCTAAGCCATTTGTAATAAAATTAAAAAACATTCCCACGGAAAAACAAAAAAAAAGGAAATCCCAAAAACAATGGATATATCACGTTATACGGACGTGCCGGTATACCGTTTGTATGAGCCGTCAACGGCAGATGGATGAGGGTAGATGGGAAAACTCTTGTGTGACCTCAACGTCAACGACCGTGACCTCTGAGAGTGACCTTCTCGGAGGATGCAGGCTCGCCTTAGTGGTATCTGAATCTTTTCCGATTCGATCCGAAAGCTGATGTAAATAACTTTCATGTAACAAGAACCATAGGAAGCTCGAACTGTGTATTAAACTCCTTCGTAGCCTCTTAATATGTAATGAGTGAATTCGTACTTTATATTTTTTGTTTGACCCTTTCTCCATGAACATATAGGCATTACCTAAATCATCATATCAAAATAAGTATACGTCGCGCCACACGTTATGAGCGGTGGCCTGTGGCCTTCAATGCGCAGTAGTCACTTTTCAATACCTGTACATAAGCGCAGAAATTCCCGCCAACGTCGCCCAGCGCTCTTAATTTGTGGCGCGTGGTATAACCGAGCATTGATCGGCTCTGTCGAATGTGAGCAAGAGGTGCTGAAAAAACGATCGATTCAGTCGCTCAACATCATTTCGGATGATTCAAGCGGGGATCATCTTTCATTACTTAAAGATACGTCACCAACTCTATAAAATAATGCTAAACCTGGTTGCTCTGTGCGCTGTAGACCTCGCGAGTGACACTTTCCTGATGCAACTTATGAATGCACCTCGTTTCGTACATGGAGTATCAAAGTAGCCGCACCAATAAGTTAGTAAACTATTGACTTTTCACTAAAATTATAGCGCGGTTTCAGAATTGGGAAATTCACTTAGTTAAGGAGATATTTCGACAAAATCGACACTTTTTGAAGTTATTTCTTTGCTGTTGAAAAGAAGTCCCAAGTTAAATATATTAATATAACAATTTTGGGACCTTTTTCTAGATTTTGTAATAACAGAAACGAGATTGGAGGAATTTCGCCCGATAGAAATAATTATTGAAATGAGGTCTAAATTTACACTTTTTTAGATTTTCTGACAAATTGGAATAGCGCTAAGAATTCAAAAATATTTATTTAGATGGGTTTTGACAATACCTAAATTACCTATTATAGAATTTTTCATAACTATTTTAGTTAATTTTATATCAATTTAAAACGGTAATTTTGTAATTTTTTCCCGATTCCGTCTCTCTCACACTGCCTGTCATTTCCTCGTTATTTCGCCTGGAGTGACGGGGACCTTTGCACGGGACAGAACGATACTTAAGTATTAAGGGGATATCCTTAATACTTAAGTATCGTTCTGTCCCGTTCCTTTTTGTGACTTCTGCAGAGACAGAACGATACTTAAGTATTTGATTAGTGAAATTCTCAATTCAGAAATCGAAGGAGCCTGTTACTCTCACGGTCTCAACAAATCCAACGACACCTCATTTGTTAAAATCCGTGAAGCTGTTTGGACTGTAGATAGTGCTTTTTTGAAATTTTAAAACCCCCACATCTCCGCCATTTTGAAAAAAATCCAAAAACTGAATCAACAAAAAAAACTAATCAACTATCGAACCTGCTCACAAGAATTCATGAGAATCAGATGAGAAATGCGGCCTGTAGATGATAGATAACATCCCGACATACGAAAGCATTTTTGCCCAATTCTGAAACGGACGCTCGTTCAAAAACAGGCTTACACAAATGGTTCAAAAATCAGTATCGCTAAAATACTGGAGTATATGGATAACTGCTTAACCTGGGCACGGCTGCGCCACTGCCTCTCCGTATGGAAAAATTATATAATATAATAATAATACTGAACGATATACGGTTTGTGGATTTTTGTCCACACGTTGGTGTGCATTCCTCCTTGGCCCTTTGGCCTTGATTTCTCTGGAGCCCTAACGCGTAATATCACATCAGTCTAAAAGTTACCATGAAGTTTGACAAGCAATTTACCGTGCGAGCATAAACAGGGCAAAATCCAATGAAAACTTAAGATTACCCGGTTACATCCACCCCGTTCAGTTCACTAATTACCAAAGGGTGTTCCGTAAAGGTTGAGTGAACGTTCTCCGGGCCAATTTTCTGTGGTCTGATGCTGTCAAGGCTCTAAATTAGGCCAGTTGATATATTGCTCTTCAACGGTTCAACGTACGTGTACGGGCGTGTGGGGATAGAGCAAAGACATTCTCTATTCTCTCTGGTCTAGTGCTAGCTAGACGAATGTTAAGTAACTTAAGCGCGATTCGAAAGAGAGCACTGGAGTGAGCGAAACGTATAACCGTCGTACTATCCAGACCTTCATAACCTTATAAAATATAACGGTATATTGTGTTATGTAACGTTATAATGCATTCGTTTCGTTATGGTAGCGCTATTTTAACGTTATGATAACAAAACTGTAGGAAAAACATAACGAAATCAAAATAACGTTATGAATAAAATTATTGCGCTGTTGCCGTACGCTATGTGTTGTTTAGGTACCTACACTACATGCGCGCAATGCGTAAATAAAACCGGTCAAGTGCGAGTCTAAATCGCGCACGAAGGGTTCCGTACCACCGTTCAATGGAAGCAATGGTGTGGAGTGAATAGTTTGGATTTTACACAGCAAAATATTGTTTACAAAGTTATTGGTGCGGTTACTTTCACACTCCATGTACGTAACCAGGTGCATCCATAAGTTTGTATGTGGTATTATTGTATGGGAGCCCCCTTAAATATTTATTTTATCCTGTTTTTTAGTATTTGTTGTTATAGCGGCAACAGAAATACATAATCTGTGAAAATTTCAACTCTCTAGCTAGCTAGGTTCTTGAGATACAGCCTTGTGACAGACGGACGGACGGACGGACGGACAGCGAAGTCTTAGTAATAGGGTCCCGTTTGGAACCCTTCGGGTACGGAACCCTAAAAAGATGGACTATAACGAAGGAGTGTGGGCGTGAAAGAGATGCCCTATAACGTTATGATAACGTTATTTTGTGCATAGCGCTACTGAATATAGCGCTATAAAACTAAGATAATAACGTTATAGCCGTATAATGTTATGGAATTATAACGTTATAAGACGCCTTCCATAGCGCTATGATGCATAACATTATGAGGATATAATAACGTTATATGAAGGTCTGCTTCTATCGCGCATGCGATTTATACAAGCACAATTTTAAAATAATTTTTAATATAGCAGGAATTCATGATAAAGTCCGTTAATTTCGACGATAGTGTCGATGCCTTGTCGACCTCCAAAGAGCCGAACAATGGGTAAAATAAATAATCAATAAACGTCAGAGACAGTCGAAGGACACTTTCGAATGCCTGTCATTCGGGTGACATGTGGTGAATAATTGTGTTATTTTACACGACAATTACAGTGATTTCTTAGGCGTCATTGTGTGAACAAAGTATATAATATTTGTATGTGCTCAAACTAATTTTTATGGTTCCGTACCTCAAAAGGTAAAGAAGGAACTTGACACAGCGCCGGTCTCTGAATTGAGAAATTCACTAAGTTAATACTTAAGTATCGTTCTGTCACGATCTTTTGTGTGACATCTGCAGAGACAGAACGATACTTAAGTATTTGATTAGTGAAATTCTCAATTCAGATATCGGAGGACAGTCTGACACAGGCACTTTTCTAAGGAATAATATCAGATAGAGACTTGAAATCTTCTGCAAAATACTTATCCTGATAACTGCAACATAATTCAAGTCTAATATGAAAAAAGATTGCCTACAAAAAGTGGAAGGGGGAAAATGACAAAACGAAAAAAAAAACACCGTAGTAAGTCAATATATTATTTTTAATTTAAGTTTTCAACACACTTCAAAAAGGAGGAGGTTCTCAATTCGTCTAGTTTTTTTTTGTGTTTGTGACGCGATGACTCTGTCAATTATAAACCGAATTTGATGATTCTTGATTTGATTGGTAGGTCATATTTTAAAGGTGGTCCCATACAAATTTTATCGAAATTGATTTAGCGCTTTTTGAAAAAATCAACAAATACAAAAAATATATACACAGACGAGGTTTTGGTTTGTGGTTCCGTGCAGAAAAAGTTTTGATGAGGACTTTCATGTACATAGACTTCATTCGCATCCTGACCGGGGAGGAAGAAATAGCCGCATCAGTCGGCAACTAGCGGACCGCGGTCCGGATCCGGACCGCGAATGGTCAAAAGCTGGCCCGCCAAATTACCCTATTCAATTTATATAATCTAGCCTTTTTCAGGCACCGAGCGAAAAGTATATACTAAAGTAAAAGACTTAGGTACTTGCTTTTCTGCGCAGTCAAGGTCAGTGGCCTGTGCTATGTAGCGCGAGACGGAGTGCGTTGGAGTGTGAGGGGTGCAGGCGGACGGTGCGGCGGCGGTCGTGATTTTTGGGTGCGTGCGTACAGGCACGGTATTTTTGGCTAATACACGGTCTACGGTAGCGATCCACTACCGTGTCTTTTTCTACGGTATTCTTAGATATTAACTACCGTGTAGGGAAGTAGCACATACAATAAAAGTTTGAAATCGAAGATAGGCCAATAGGCCGGCATCGGGTCGCAGAGATCCGATGATATTTTTTTACTTTTGTGTGAAATAATATTCAGTCAAATCGACGACATAAAAACGAAGAAAAGGAACAAGCTGATACCGAAAACCATTAAGGGAAATATACTTGCTCAACAAGCTATTCACCGGGATGGTCATAACTGTGTTGATTTTTCACCTACTAAGAACATGTTATCAAAAATGACGGCAGCCATATATGAAAACCATCTAAATTCAAGGTTGTTTCGGTTGCATTTTATACGGTAATTGACACAGTATTTTCCAAATGATTCTACGGTAATTTAAGTCTTAAACACCGTAATTTTAACAGATAAACACGGTAGTTTATAGTTTTCATCTGGTAACACTGACAGGCAGGCGGCAGTAGTGTGCATGTTTTGACATGTTTGTATTCTGTCACAACAAACAGTCAGCAGTCGCAGTTACTGCGTTGACGTTGTATTGTACGGAGCTTTCTTATCTACTGTGATACCTACTTGCTCGTGTAATAAAACGTTTTTTACCTACCTGTTACCTACATCCAAAAATGGAACCAAAAAAGCGAAAAGTTGACAGTGAAAATAGGAAGTTTTTGGTTGAGTGGACTGAACAATATTGTTTTACGCTGCCTGATAGACCTAATGCGGTTCCAGTTTGCCTCATTTGTAACAAAACTGTCGCTATTGTTAAAAGTGCTAATTTAAAGCGACACTACGAAACAACTCATCAGCAGTTTCACAAAAATTTTCCTCTTGGCAGTGAAGCTCGTAAAGAAAAACTTCAGACATCTCTATCTTCTTATAAAAAAGAACGGCCTTACTAGTTCGCAGCATGAGCGAACAAGAAAAATCCGCAGAAGCAGCATTGCGCTTGTGCTGGACTCTTAATAAACATCAGAAGCCATTTTCAGACTCTGAGATGGTAAAAGAAGGCATGGTGGAAGTGGCCACGGCACTTTTCGAAGAAAAAAAGGCAGTTATCGCTGCAATTAAAGGCCTTCCATTGTCGGCAAGGAGTAATACAAGAAGGACCGAAATTTTAGCTGCAGATAACAAAACCAGTTTGCTCGAACTTCTACAAAAGGCACCTTGCTACGCGATAGCACTGGATGAATCATGTGATATTGTTGATGATGAACAATTGTCTGTTTTCGTGAGATTTTTTGACGTTGAAAGTAAAGCGTTCAGGGAAGAATTGCTAACAATATTGCCATTCAAAGGCAAGACTCGCGGAGAAGATTTATTCAAGAAGTTTGATGAATTCATAACTTTATGAGGTCTCGCTCTGCTCTTCAGCACCGACAGTTCAAGGAGTTCCTGTCTGAATGTGATTCAGCGTATTCTGATTTACTGCAACACAATAATGTTCGCTGGCTAAGTAAAGGTCAGGTTATTGAGCGTTTCTGGCTAATAAAAGAACAAGTCACATCTTTTCTGCAAAACTTGGATACGCAGGAAGCAAGGAAGCACTTGGAGTTCATAACAAACGAGCGCAATATGCTATCTGTGGCTTTCCTTAAAGACATTCTCAAATATTTGAATGCGCTCAACACTGAGCTACAAGGTAATGGAAAACTAATATATGATCTGATACAAAGTGTATCTGCTTTCCGTCGTTAGCTGGATATTTTTGAAAAAGATATTGTAAATCAAGAATTTATTCATTTTCCAACAATTCTTCAATTTAAAAAGAAGAACTCTGAAGAAGACGTTGCAGTATTTTCAAAGTTTATATCAGATCTTGGGAAGGAATTTGCTGCAAGATTCCAAGACTTTGCAGAGATAGGGAAGCTATCTTCATTCCTCAAATCGCCTTATGAAGTTGATGCGGCGGCAGAATGGAGTGACGTGGCTGCGAAAATTTTCCATGTTCCAAAGGCACTACTCCAAATGGAGATAATAGACTTGCAGGAAGATATTTCTTTGCAAATACATAAAACTACATCATGTGAAGAATTTTGGGGCAAACATGTACCAGAAAAGTATGAGATCTGTAAAAAACTAGCCATCAAACTGGCTACAATGTTTGGCTCCGCATATGTGTGTGAGTCGTCATTCTCGAAAATGAATTTTTTGAAGAACAAATACCGATCCAGATTAACAGACGCACACCTCGAAGACACGCTCCGCATTAGCTATTCGCCTCGCCAACCCAACTTCAAAAAGCTTGCTCAAGAGCGCAAGTGTAATTCCTCGCATTAATTACTGTCATTTATGGTTAATTTAGTCTAAAGATAAAAAATTGTTTTTTTTTTTTCTGGACCTCGGTAAAAAAACTCTACCGTATCCGGACCTCACGTAGAATTACTTGCCGACCCCATAGGGCTTGAACTTGAACTAGGTTTTTTAAGTTTTTAATTTGGTGAAATTCAGAAGTTATGATCAAAAAGTGCAAAAATGACCATGTAAAATCCAAACTATTTACTCCACACCATCCCTATCATTGTACGGTGGTGCGGAACCCTTCGTGCGCGAATCCAACTCGCACTTGACGTTTTAACTGTTTGTTACTATTTCATTTTGAAAAAAAAAACAGGTAACGCAATTTAATGACGTCAATTGTTGCAGCAAATATCCAGAGAATCTCATCTAATCATTATATGTATGTATACGGAATGGAGTTTTCATTTCGATCGTCCATCTGGTAACCAACTCTCCTAGATAGGTATTTGTAAAGATTTGATATAACCATAAGTTTGAAAATACAACTGTTGTTATAACGAATCCTATTATTCATCCGTGTTTTTCAGAGCGCTATGAGAAAATGTGAGCATTATAAGCTCTGTATAAAGACGTTATTCCCTCACCGAGGCGGGCGGATCATTTTTCCCGCGGTCTTTCCCGCTGACAACGACCATCTATCATATACCCTCTGAATACCAAAAGCCAGCCAAGGAAGCTGAAACTCTACTACCATAACGCTAAGAGTGCAATTCTAGCACAATCGATATAGAGTAAGCAACCTGAATATTTCTTAGAATAGCAGCGTTCTATAAAAGGTTTTGTGTATTAAGTTTGCAGCGAGATTATATGATGGAATGAGGGTGATTAGTTTTTACTTTTATTTGGGTTTTCGACAATCGAATTGCCCTTAAGAGACAAGTGTACTAACCGTCGGAAATATCTTTGGACCTGTTCAAATGACGTCACCCAAATAGTTTTGGCTTGTGTTTAAACGTTTACCTACCAAAAACGCACCTATTTTACTACCAATAAATTCGAAATGAGAATGGATAAATGTCCACCAAATTGTGTTTGGATAAATGATCACCAAACTTCTTTTTATGTTTTGTGTACTTAAGTTTATGTTTTAAGTATTTTTTGTTGTTCTTACATGTTCAACCTAACACGAAGGATAAAGGGGGCTTCGCTTCGCTCACCCCCTTTACCCTTCACCTAAGCTACCGCAGTATTTTGCCCTGATATTTTTTGCAACTTTTGGTGCTCATTTATCCATTTTGGGTAGGAAAAAAATATTTTGGTGATCATTATATGATATGATATTTGTTGCCAATAGTTTCCATCCACGCGCATTCCATCGAGGTGCACAGATATTTCAGGTTTTATATAGTAATCTCTGTACAAGGTCCTAATTCCAGGTGGATCTATACATCACCTGAGGTAATTCGTTACAAAAAGCCTAATAATCTAACAAATTAGAACACTGTTTAATAAGTATGACTCTCAAAGTACCAATCCAACGAATATAAGACCCACCCCCAAATAAATACCTACTAATGATCCCATATTCGTTTGCTCATAGTTATTGATCAACGTATAAGCTCTGATTGAAAGTTTATAGGCAGCAATTAACCATTTATGGGCGGTAAAACAGTCCGGTGATATGGCTCTAATATGCCACACGCTATTTTACAACGTCGACGTATCACAGTACGGCTGGATTTAGATTGGTGGAGTGGAAGGGTCAATGGGGCTTGGTGGCGCCTTCGAGTTAGGGTAGACTAACGATATCGGATTTGGCTGAAAATGTCAGAAATGTGAAATGTTTGCTATATTCGTCTTAACTATAGAATGGACCAAGGAAGTTGTATTGTAGGAACACTAGTACTTTTTGCCGTTTCTGCGATGTCGTGTAATATCTATTTTGTGGAAAGAATGTGGCTGTAAAATTGTAGCTGTAACATGACAAAATCGTCACCCTTATTTTCGCTTTTCGTAAACACAGAGATTGAAACTTGTCGATCTAGTATTTTATACTAAATGGTCCACTAAAATACTAGGTTCGATTCGCGATAGCGTCTGTGGCTCGTTAGTGAAACACCGGCTCGCGCTTGTAGGTCAGTTAGGTTTGAGTTAAGGCGAAATGTATTGTCAAATGCCCATCTTTAAAGCGCTATTCCCCTAGGCTAGGAGACACTTCCCAAATCCCGACAGAAAATATGTTATAAAACCATCCCTTTCCTTCAATCATAGTGTTTGAAAACTATCCGTCTAAAACTAGTAAGTTGCTATATCTTGGGATCTAAAATAAATATTGATATGGTTCTGGCGCCAAAAAATAGGTAAGCGAAATGTCTTAAAACATTGTGTTTGTCATTAAGAAATAATGACTGGTTTTGAAAATATAAACAAAACAACCCAAAATTTCCGCACTGTTCTGCCGCAGCGACTGACTTGGAGAGCCATGTTGCAGTTTGAGCTGTTACAAACTTCATTTTAATATGGTTCTTGTGTCCATTGTTTCTATTTCCACCACCACGAAGCGAGTTGCTAATTTTTCCGACACAATGGCCTTAATACTGTTGTAATAAAGGAATGTTGATTCCGACTTGTTTATGGTTTTTGCCCATTACCGTCGCGTGTCAGGATTGTGAAAGGTGAGCTGAATGGTGCCCTCGTGGCAACAGGCCGATTCGACGTATACTAGTTGTTTATTTAAGTATCTACAAATGTACTAAACAGCAACAACATATCATCACGCCTTTTTCCACACGAGGTGACAAGAGCACAGTACTTTTTTATTATCTTTAATTTGAGAGTATCGCTAAAGCGCCAAATGACATTGAAATATGGCGTAGTATTTCATTAACTGTTCACTGAAATGGAAGGTGTGTCTCGTGTCCATTGTTTCTGGGTGTCTAATTGGAAGCTCATATGAACTGCTCAGTAGATAACGGGTAATATTAAATCGAGCATCAAAAAATCCTTCCACGAACAAAACCGTAAGTCTTCAAAAACAATCTACTGAAACATAAAATTTTGCCACTGTCTTACTAACTGACCCGCAGGATCTTGAGGACATAACTGGAAGCTACCACACAGATACAAGTATAGATTTATATACAGGGACATACATTGCTTTTCGCCCCACAATAGGATAACCGTTTATCGTGTGGTCCAGAAACAGCGACGTTAAAAACATAATTTTTTACATTCAAGGTTTGGTTTTCGTCCTCCCCTGCCGGTATTCGAACCCGTAGCGAACCGGGAGGCGGAACCCTCGATATTTATCGGGCGTTAAGTGACCTTTAAAGCCTTAAGGATCAGCTCTTGAAACTGTCTGGAGATGGACCTAGTCGTTTGAATCGATGTTTGAAAATAAACTTTGGAAATACCTATATTCACGAGGGAGCTATCAGCCATCTCAAGAATATCAGTTGGAAATTTGAAAGTTCAATATTTCTTTGTTTTCTGTAAATATTAACATATGTTTAGGAAACGTCATGTTTAGCCTCTTCTCTACATTAGACCACTGTCAGAGAAGAAAGGCGAAGAAACTACCACAGATTGTTTTAGATCTCTTTTAGAAATAGTTTGTGTTTAAGTGGTACAAATATTAATTAATAACACTGCAATTTGCTATCAATAGTTATTCCGAGAAACTTTGTGTCATTTACTAATTCTAACGTGTTGCTTTCTAACACTAACTGGTCTCATATTACCTGACATTTGAAAGTGATAAATTGACACAATTTATTTTACCAGCGTTTATCAATAAATTATTAACCGTGAACCAATTCTACATTATTCACATAATAATAATTCTTTATTGCACAGAAAACACATTGAAAAATGTAGCAAGTACAATATGCAAAGGTGATCACATCATCAAGATCTCCTTTTTGTCTTTAAATTTTGAAGAACAGTGAAGTATCATCTGCAAACATGTCTATGTCAGTCATTTTCTCTACAGATAAAAGGCAGATCGATAAAATGTATACACCAGGAATAAGAAATTAGACCCTTTCTTTTATGAATCTTTGTAGAACGGCGAATTTTTTACCCGACCCATCAGATTTAACGCTGTTGATTTATGTTATTTGAATTATATTGCTTAAACATGATCTTAGATCCAACGCTTTCTTTCTAACTGCATAATTATTTATTTCATAAATAGCATATCATGAACAACGCAATCAAATGCCTTCCACAGATCACAAAAAACGCCGACAGCATTCTGTGCGACTTCCCATGCAAAGAAAGTGTGAGATATAAGGGTAATAATTGCTTCCGTAGTCGATTTACCCTTATTGAAACCGTATTGTTTGAAGTTGCTTTCTACGGTTGAGGTACGGTGGTCGGAGAAAGCAATGACCTTAAAATAGCTGATCACTATAAGGCAGTCATACATACTAGACACATCGTTTCAGGACAAACTAAGGAACCGACGAAACAAATAAACCGCGGAGTTCGTGTTCCGATAGCAAGGCAACGCTTGGGGTAACAAGAAAACGCCAACGCATAAGTAACCAAAGCATACAAGCCGAAAGAAAGTTTAAGGAAATTGAGCTTTACTTCATAAACAAGTAAGTACAACTGGACAGCTCCTTCGCCAGAGAAGATTCGAGGTGACCAACCAAACCCAAATTTAAGGCCGTTGGAGGCGTACGTAAATGGGACTATAAATACCGTGCGAGCGTGCCCAATTGGGGTTAGTCCCATTGCCCACTTAACACATTTCCCAACTTAGTTTAAAAATCCATAGAATGCATTCATAATGAACCGTCTAAAAAGTAGCTAGTTCAATATCTGGTGCGTCATATACTCAGCAAAATACAGTTCGATACTCAATTCTTTTAACTTCGAGAGTCTGATATGAACACGGCCGATAGTTCGTGGCGTAAACCAGTGTCCAGAAGGTGCTAACAGCTCAGGGAGACCGGCAGATTAGCAGGATAGCAGAAGCGAGCAGCTATGAAGCCTAACGCGAGACGAAAGTGAAATTGAGCAAATTGAAAGGTTTGATAGGTTAGGTGTTTACAAAAATGGTTAGACGGGAATAACCTCTCAACTCTGCGGGCTTTACCCGCGTCAAACCCTGGCGATTTCGGTTACAGCAGGGTCTCGAAACTAATCTTTACTGACACTGAATAGAGGTGACGTCAAATGGAGGATGTAGGTACGATCCATTATTTTGATAAGGTTTTCGGACGGTGATTTTCGTGCATCCGTCATGTCTTCGGGTGCAGGTTGAATATGCTCCGCTTTATGCATGAACATAAATTGTGTATTTAATAGGTGCGGTTATGGGCTTTCTGAAAGGAAAGTTTCTGATTGTTAAGAAGGTAATACTGCAAAAAAAAACGGCTAACTGTACTATCATTTCACTCCGACTTGGCTTCACCGGTAATTGGATTCGACTGACATGCTGAAAATTGTCAAGTTCGTCGACCTTTTAAATGACCAACTTGACAAAGCTAAAGAAAGTTGTAATCGAAACGAAGTGGAAACTCTGTATAATGATGACTAGGGATATATATAAAGACTTCGACGCATTCAAAGGATGCTGACAGAGCTAGCCATGTCGAAAACGCTACTAGACTCCATAATGAAGCGAATCCGTAGATGTTTAGTAACCTCAGTATCGATTGTAAATTTTAAAAGCATTCTCGCTAGTTGACTGAGGTGAGACATTGAACAATACTGTAATAAGTTATTGAGTAAGATAGTCCGATGTCACCGAATGATGTGCTGTATTGTCAGAAGCAATTATGATGGAACCAATAATAAAATAGTTTTATAAGAAATTAGCATCTTTAGGTTATCTTATGTTGCCTTGGTCTACTATATTTGGTCATGCCGAAAGATCGATGTTGTGAATCGACCAGGGGCTCCATTTTTGCATCACTCGCATGACATAATATATCACAAGAGACATATGTCACGTTCGACTTACAAGTCGCATGACGTTGATTTTATGTATTTTTGAATCGTTCGTCACCGGTATGGCCAATAAATATGGAAATTATAATTTTTAACCATTGCACGCAGAAAAGTAAAAACCGGTAAATATCGCATAGGAAACATAATGTTAAATTTTGAACGATAAGAAATTTATTAAGCAAAAGATTCATGAAAATAAGTACAGAGAATATAAATAATAAATATAATAACATAATGTTAAATGCTCTCATATTATAGGCTGTATGACAGTGTCCGTTCAATTAAGCTGCCTGCTATTTTAGCAATAATATGAAACAAATCCGTCGCAAATGTCACATATTTGAAGTTTTTGATTCCAATTTGAAAAAAAAACGCGCGAAAACAGCAAACTCTGACACTTCAAATTGTGTTGACACTGTTGACATTAGCTTTGACGTATTTGACGTTTATTCTACTATTCGACTTGCGCAACGAGTGGTGCTGACCACTCGTTGCAGGCGAATGACTGAAAAATACGAAATTTCGGATGTCGAAGGAAAATCGGTAGAAAAGAGCGCTCGCGTGACATAATAGTCATGCGAGCGATTCAAAAATAGAGCTCCAGGCCTTTTCTGCCTGACCTACTCGATGGTCCGACGCCCATCAAGTCGACGGGATCGCATTGAATGCGGTTGGCATAGGTCTGCAAAGATTGGCGCTATAGAAGAGGTCGATGTCGGCTGAGAGTGTTGATGATGATTTCAAAACCTGGCTTCCGGCATTCGCCACATGTTTCCATTACACACCCTTGAATAGGCGAAGAAATATGAGTCACCCTAATGAAATGCAGTGACGACAACGACCACTCTGTCGTAATACGACTACGACTAATGGCCGACTAATTTTCACATGGAGATGATTTTGCCCGGCACTTTCCCAAAAGAGGGGTGTTATAACTTTGAAGCGTCTGTCGTTTTGTCTGTATGTCTGTCCGTGGCCCCTAGCGGCCAAACGAGTGGACGGATTTTAATGCGGTTTTCTGTAAATACAAATACAATACAAATACAAAATATTTATTTACCAGATTGGGTTGAAATATACAAGTTGCTTGTGGAGCCCACACTAGGTTTAACCTGTCACGAGGAGTCCTGGCTAAATTACAAGTTTACAAATACTTAATTAGTTGCTAACTACAAAAGTTAGTGTATTTGTAAAGACGAAAATGATTTTATTTAAGTTTTAGTGAAAAAAAGGAAAATGATATAAAACTAAAAATTTAAGCTAATGAAGACCAACAGTTATATAAATATGTATATATTACAAATAAGAGTGGTATTGTATACGTATGCAGAGAATGTTAAGGATAAATAAAGATAATTCATAATCAGTTTAATTTTATGAGGGATGTCATGTGGATATAGATAATGTAAAATAAATATAATGTGTATGTGTGTTTAGATTAGTGATTATGTAGGAATATAAATAAATATGTGTGTGTTATTATTACTTAGGTACAAACGGATAGGAGGGCTTCGGTTTGTCATAATCTAGAGTCGACAGCCATTTCGTTATTGTAACCTTAGCCTCTGGGATGCTGGAGTGTTTAATGTCTGTGTTCTTACAGACTACGTTGTATGTAAAGGGGAAGTAGAAGGAACTGAATCTCTGAGCAAATGCCGTACGGACAGTGGGCGTTGTCACTTTGTATACTCTCCTAGCCATCATTGAGCTGTATTCGTCCGAGTTTATAATTAACTTATGTTTGTACAAGGCTGTTCTTAGAATATACAGTTGTCTAACGGACAATACTTGGCATTCTGCATTGCAATGTTAGTAGATTTCTCTGCGATGCGTCTTAGATATGTTTTATGAAAATCGGTTCATTAGTACGAAAGTTATTAGATTGACCAGGAATTGCGGTCAAACGGATGGACGGATTTTAATGCGATATTTTTAGTGGGTAGAAAGACTTCACTGCGATAGTTGTTAGATATTTTACTAAAATCGGTTCAGCGGTCCAAAAGTAATCAGACGAAATATGGAACAAGTGAAAAAAATCTTAGCCATTAGGATTCATTTATATGCAGTGTTTCCGTGTTTTAAATTGTCATTTTATAGTTATTAACAAGCCTATGGTGTTTCCCACTGCTGTTCGAAGTCTTAGTCTACCCGTACCCTATATTTTGCCTTCCCTTGCTAATCTGGGAGATACCTCTGTAGGACACTTGGCTACAAAAAACAATATTCACTCGAGTTCAGCGCTAACACTTTCCATGCTGTTCACGCTATCAGGCCTAAGAAGAATAATTACAGAAATTAAAAACTAAAAACACCCTTTTGAAATCAATAGGTTTTGTTAAGACGAATCTAAAGAGCAAAAAACTCGATGGGTTTACAAGTAAAAATCCCAGCTTCGAGCTCCATCATCAGACCCGCTCGATAGTACCAGATTATAACATTTTCATCTATACTAAACACACATACCAAGTTTCGTAATGATAAAAGTGGGGGAAATTTCCATTCCTAGATTTGTTGCCAACTGTTATAAGTTACCTAATACCCGAATAATAATAGTCACCCGTTACAGGTTGTTAAAGAGAAGAAGCAGTACTCACCATCTGTGGGCGATGTGTACAACTTCTTGCAGAGCTCGTTGGGCCCGCCCACCGCGTTGATCTTTGCCATGCCCTCGGCGCCGCGCGTTTCCATCAGCTCGCGCAGCTGGCGCAAGCTGACGCCGTACTGCGCCGGCCGCCCCTCCACCGTCGCCATGCTGCCGGGCGAGCGGCCGCCGCCCGCACAGCGCCCGACAACCCTCCTCTAGCTCTGTGGAGAGAACAAACACTAAGGTTAGTGAGTCAGTCACGACGAGTCTACTCAGTTCTGTGGAGGGAACAAGGAGACTGTCAAGAGATTAACATGCAGTCAGCCACAACAACCCTTCTCTAGCTCTCCGGAGGAATCAAATACAAGGGTTGGTGATACAGTGGAGTTGGGTAGGCCATATGTGGTGGGCGGAGTCGGCCACTAAATGGGTGCCTACAGACGGACACCGGCGCAGAAGAAGGTCCAGAAGGAGATGGCGGGACGACCTGGACAAGTTCCAACCAGAGTGAGTCAAAGTGAGGCTTTTGCCCACTAGTGGGACACAGTATAAGCTAGATTAAAAAAAGTAATACAGTCAGCCACGATGACGAGTTTTCTCTAGCTCTGTGGAGTATACAAGGAGGCTATCTAGAGATTATCATACAGTCAGCCACGACGACCCTTCTCTGCGGAGGAAAGACGCAACGATATTACAGCTGACTGTTATAGTTCCTAGTCTAGTGGCTGACCACGGAAACCCTCAAGTTCTATGGGAGAAAAGGGCAAAGATATAATCGTAGTCAGTCACAAAAACCCTTCTTGAGGGGGAGAGAGGCAGGATTAAGTCATACAGTCAGCCTCGACAAGCCTCCTCTAGCATTTTTTGTTGGTGAGAAAAAAGCAAATACAGTACAGATAGAAAGTAGTACAGAAGACAGCGCTGATTGAATTTGGGCTAATTGAGGACGATGCTGTGCCAAAAACATCGTGAGAAATATTTATATAATAGGCGATATACATATAAGGGGTCGAAAATCATGATTTACCACGACTAGCCAAGAATTCAATGCTCCTCTGTAGAAGGACTTTAACCCATCCAAAAATATCAACTCCCAAACTGTTCAATTCCAAAAATACCCTCGGAGAAACTTCTAATTCTCAAACTATTATACCAGCCAAACCTACAGTTTATGTATAGCGGCTTTTCGTCGAGAATATATTGTTGGTTGGGACTTTGAGAGTAATCCTCTGGGAAGTGCACGTTTTGATTAATGTTAAACATTTTGGAAGTTAACCTCAGGGAAAGGGCTCTGAAAAAGTCCCTCGAAACAATGGAATTTGATAAAACGAATGGGTTTCAAAAATGCAGCAGCATATTGTTAAATCTCAGAGCTCTTTTCAATGTGCAACATCTTACAAGTATGAGATCAAGATCCGTATTTCTAAGCAACAACTGCACAAGCAACTGCATCTCGCATTTTGGAACTGAACGTCTTTTGTTCAGGCAGTTGTCTAACTGCCTGAACAAAAGACGTTCAGTTCCAAAATGCGAGATATTTTTTTCTCTAGAAGCAAATAAAAAGAAAAGTCGAACATCGGAAACTCAATTTATCCGGTCATTAGAAGCACTTCGCACCCATATATAGATACGTGGAGTCTGACAATGATTGAATGATCGGGGTTACGGGTTGCGGCGGCACTAGACATGCCCAAGTGATGGAATTCCGAATCGAGGATTTGTAGATGAAAGCATATTCATTAGCCTATTCTGTAAAGATTCTGCAGGTGTGCTCCCCCCCCCCCCCCCCTCACAATCTTACTAAACTGATAATGATAATACTTAGCAAACCTCTGACCAAACCACCAAGAACAAAGAACAACAATCCCCAATCAATTCTTACCAACACCAGTCCAGACGGGCGCACTTTCGGAACTCAGCCATGGTACTATTTATGGGACTATAAAAGTTTCCGCCGGCTGGACTTTAGTGGTGGACGGTGCATAATTAAACAGAGGGGAAGGGGGGAGGGTATACAACCGAGTGGTTCAGTGGGCGCGAATTTATGTAATTTCATTACAGGGCGATCTGTTAACCTGAAGTGACACGAGAAGTGGTAGTTTATTTGTAGTTTAGTTTCTCCTTTGCAAATTTTACTGGTTCTCGTTAGTTATAAGCTAGCTTTTGCACTTTGTTTATCTATTACAAGTTCGCTGTATGTCTGTTGTGTGTGGTACAAAAAATTAATGGGTTTACATAGCTTCAAAATATTACTTCCCGAGTAGTCCCCTTCATCATGAAAAACATGGTATTTCTGGAGTATACCTCCCATGGCGCGATGATGTCAGTAGATTTACTCACCTGACTTCTATTTCAATATAACACTGGCAAATTCCCCCCAAGCACTTAACAAGACTAAAATAATTCTTCTTTTCTTTCCATGGCGTCATATTCTCATAAACTAGATCCAATTTTTTTTAAACGACTTAGGCAGTTTGTGTTGCTTTAAGGTCTCAAGGTGTTAATTTTAAGGTCTCATTTCTTTGGGTTCTAGGAAAATAGCTACGTTAAGGTGATACGAGAAAATATATAGAAAAGGATTTCTAATGTAAACGAAAGTGACAGCGTTAATTACTTCTACATAATAAAGAAAAGAGAGCGCAAACAATGCGCTCCAATCAAACTAAAATAATGTGCCAAACCACATAAAAATAGTTTTATAATAAACTACGCTATTTTGTCAAAAATATTTTCAATTAGGGTTTACGAATACATAAATTCCACATTTTGAATGCAATTATTTACAGAATTACAGGAAAAAATAAAACGAGAGGTCTTTTTGTAATTAAATTCTATCGAGAAAATTTCATCCAGTCGCGTTTTCGTTCAGTGAGAATCTTAATCAAATACTCAATAAACGTTAACCTAAAAACCAAATCTGTGGATGACTTTATGGTGGCATAAATGTTTTTTTTTCGTATCACTATAAAGTATGAACTAGCTAACTTTATAGCAAACGGAGAGGTTCCTTCAGTGTTGCTAGATCTACGCTTCATACTAAGTTCATGGATGTTTAAGAACAAACCACAGTAAGTATAGTGCTCATGAACAAACCAGATTTTATAATCACGCACCAGTGTAGCGATTAAACAATGTATTTGTATCTCTCCAGTAATTTTATAACAATAACAATGTTTCATTTTGTTTGTTTTAATATTGTGTGGGCTGTTTGGTATAATATACCTGTACTGTTTCTACTCTTCACGTATGTTATGAATAGATGCCACCAATCAATACTGTAGTAACAGGATCTATTCATATTTATTCGGCCACTAGGCCGGGCCACACACTTTGGTGTGGTGGGGCCACACGATGCGGTGTGGCCCCACCACACAGCATCGCGTGGCCAGGCCCTGAGCCAGTATTTCTTGAATTCCTCGCAACAATCATAATCATTCATTGCTTCCATGTGGTACACAGATGACAAAATAAGGTGATGACGCAAAACATGCGCCCTGTAAGGGCATTGCAAGACTACTATATTTACTTAGGTTTAAGGTAAGTACTTAGGGTATATAATCAATCGCTATTTCAACACAAAAGCCACCTAAAAACAATCCCGATATTTTTTATATTCACAGACCAACGCCAGACGCGTCACAACTAAACTAACTAAAGACACGAATTTAGAAAACAGGATCTGTGTCAACTGGGTAGAGTTGTCGGATTTTAAGCTGTTAGTTTAAATATTTAATTACTTAGTTTTGACGCCACACAGTGCCTAATTACAGTCAACTTTATGATCATATATCGTTAATTCAGACGACGTGATGCAGTGTTTGACCGTATCATACGACAAATCCTAACCGAATGGGTCAGACAGAAAAGGTCTCCGAGTTAGCTAGAACTAGCCAACCTGGTTCCTAGTCCATTATAAACCGGCTAGAGGCCTTTGAATAGCAAATTATGTAAACCTTGCCATTGATAAATACGTGGGAGAACTCTGCTTATTGCTTTCAAGTTATTATAAAGATATATTCTTTTCTATACACAAGGTATGACAGAAAGGTTTCACATTCATATGTGTGGTGGTTGGTGACAGTCATATTTTAGGGTGTTGTTATGGGCAGCATTCTGAACAACTTTCACTATGAAACCGATTTGATCTGAGCAACTTTTATTTTCATATCTCCATAAAAAACAGCTGATCGCGCGGCCCAAACTGTACGGAGAAGCGAAAATTAAAGTTGCTCAGATCAAATCGGTTCCATAGTGAAAGTTTCTCAGAATGATGTCCCTAAAAACCCCTAAAATATGAGAACACCTTTCTGATACAGCCTGTATATGTATGTTGTAGGAGTATTGAATGCTGTATCTAAGTGTCTCGTTAGATATCAAGAAATCCCAAACATTTTGCATCAGATTGTCAGTTTAAACAGGTAACTCAATTTTACTGTGGGTTGTTATCTTATCTGAGCCTTGAAAATACTTATGTTGATTTCATATTGTATAGTATAGAACATTTCTTCTGTAATGTGGCATAATCCACATTGGACTGTTCTTACAGTTAATACAAACATAAACATTTACCTACAGGCACACACATTGCTCCTGGCCCCACACTTGACCAGAAACAGCAACGTCACACACACATATAAACATCTAAGACTTGGGTTTTTTCTTTCTTTATCACCAGCCGGGGATCGAACCCGGGACCTTTCGCAATATTTGATAGTGATTCCATCGAAAGATGTATTAGATATAGATAGATCTAGCCTTCCGTATGTGTCTGTTTCCATGCATTGAAAACAGAAGTTGTCTTTAACATTAACTTGATAATCCAAAATGGCGTCACGTCAGGAAGAACCCTTGACCATGTGCAGCTGAAAACCAAGGAATAAATAAATAAATAATTGTAGCCTATTAATGTCCTAACAGAGGGGCACATCAGGCCTTTACGCGGGATACTAGTACAATTGAGCCATACTGACGCTGGCTAAGTGCAGGTTGATGAAGGCTTTTTTTTACGACACGGAAACCAAACGATCTCAATACAAGTACATAACTAAACTAAATACATAACTGAAATTGGTAAACCTGTACACGAGCAGTTCCTTCGTTTATGACCCAATAAACTGATCTCAAGGGTTTATTACAGTATTATACTCGTACATATATGCATACAAATGAATACGTGGGGCGCACTGTAAGTTTCCGGAATGAATATGAAAAAATACTATTAAAGGTATAAAATTAATTTATTGTTTTTCAAAATAATCTCCCTTGGCGTCTATGCACTTTTTCATTCGATGAAACCAGTTTTGAAAACTTTTGTGCCACTCCTCTGTGGTGACCTCTGAAACGTGTTTTTCATACTCCTCGACAGCCTCTTCTGGTGATGAAAATCGTTGACCGCGTAATTGGTTCTTAATTTTTGGGAACAGAAAAAAGTCACAAGGTGCCAGGTCGGGACTGTATGCAGGATGACTCATGAGTTCTACATTTTACGCCTTCAAAAAGTCGTTTGTCTGTCTGGCCGTGTGAGAACTAGCATTGTCGTGGTGCAGGATGATACGGCGTTTACGGTTATTTTTACGGAGTTCGTCAATAACTTCCGGCAAACAAATGGTCGTGTACCAGTCACTATTCACTGTACGACGATTCTCTAAAGCAACAGTAGCCACGTGTCCAGTTTTATTAAAAAAAGAAGCAATCATCCGCTTAGATGCACTTTTCACGCGCGCCACTTTGGTTGGTTTCGGCTCATCTTGAAAGACCCATACGCTCGATTGCTGCTTTGTTTTGGGATCGTAGCAATAAATCCATGTTTCGTCACCTGTTACTATGTCCCACACCAAATTTGACGCACCTTCGTTGAATCTGGTAAGCATGGCACTGCACCAAGTGACGCGGTCCGTTTTTTGAGCCTCGGTCAAGTTGTGTGGGATCCACCGCGAGCACAGCTTTCTCACACCCAAATGTTTGTGTAGGATTAATTGTATTTGACTCATGCCTATTTCCTAGGATGCGCGAATTTCATGATAGGTCACATGCCTGTCTGTTTCAATCATACGGCGCACAGCATCGATGTTTTTGTTGGTCACAGCGGTGGACGGCCGACCATCGCGAGATTCGTCACTGAGATTGATACGACCACGCTTGAATTCTGCAAACCAGCTATAAACAGTTGTCTTGCATGGTGCTTCATTGCCAAAAGCTGTTTCAAGCCGAGCGATGCTCTGTTGAGCTGTCAAATTACACTTAAAATCGTAGAAAATCATACTACGAAAATTTTCCCGAGTTAAATCCATGTTGATGCAGACACACAATTTTTTAAATGGCGCCACAAGGTAAAAACAAAAGGCAGTCAGATGAAACAAACTGCATTCTACAGCCAAAGAGTTCTATTTTCAAATGTTGCAATACATTTTTAAATATTGTTTATGTAAGTGGCCAGTTCCGGAAACTTACAGTGCGCCCTATGTATAAAAGCTCTGATAAATACAACCACAGATACTATACAGAATACCTAACATATTACTTTATTCTTCTTGTGATATTACCGATTCGAGGGGTTCAAACCTTTTTCTTTGAAAGGTCAGGCAGGCTTTTAATGACAGATTTAAATTAAATGAAAATTACGTTATGTAGGTGTATACTTAAATACTCGTATTACAGGAAAAATATTGAAAAATGTATGGTTCCGAGGGAAGAGGAGGACAGAAATGGGGGCAAATCAGAAAATAAAAAAAATAAAATCTAATTGTATCGTGTCACATGTCAAATGAAAAGGCTTGTTGCGAGAATCTCAAATATAATTTTTCAGAGTTTTGAAACTTTTACGTAGTTAAAAAAATATTCACGAAAAATCACAAAAAAAGACTCATCTCCGAAACCACTATGCAGTATAGGTCTTTACTTATAATATAATATTGCAGTAAATATATTGTGATATATGGTTTAAAGTACAATAAGAAAAAGAAAACTATTTTTTTTGCGGTGGTACGGAACAACCCTTCGTGCGTGAGTTTCAGTCGGTTAAAAATTTATCACATTCATCGTGCGCGAAAGAAATAAAAATTGAGAGAGGATATGGCGAAAGGTTTGATCCCCCAGATCGATTTCCTTAGTAGATATACGTATGTAAAAACAAATCGTTATGATTTGTCCGACAATATTATATAACAAATGTAGCCCATTACTGTGCCCACCGAGGAGCACACGGATACGAGTAAGACTAAGCTATACTCCACCAAGATGGCTCAGTACGGGTTGATGGAGGGATTTTTCGACCACACCGGTACGATAATAGCCGGAACCTACGCGTCACTGAACACTGAACGTCCGATACTATACTTAAGATAAATTAATTATCTCATTGGTACATGGTCAGATTTCGAAGCTGCATCTCGTGAGAAGCAGGCGTGAAACACATTAGACTACCGATCCACATCTTTGTTCTATACCGAGTAGAAATACGCATACTAAGATGCACTGTGGTATATTAGAAGTTTAGCACAAAACTCCGGGCAAACCACCATGACATTCCTCTCAGAGTGACACCAACGGGTAAACCTAAAACTGACTACAGTATGATCAGAAGCATACTCGAGGAAGCTATTACGAGCGACATAATACGAAACAGCTCAGGCACATAACCGTAAATCATTTCCCCACATTATATTTGACGTCTCAAAGTTTACATTAAAGTTTTAACACGATAAATAAAGAGAGCAGCTGGCTAGTGCAGTGATTCGGTACCAGGAGAGCAGCACAAAGGAGTATGTCAAAACATCAAGGGTTAAGTGTGTCGTAAAGCGAACAGAATACACACGAGCAGGGGCGTTTCTTGCACGGTTTTATGGAACATTTCGGAGAGGGAATAATGTTGGGAAAACAAATGTCTAAACTCAAGTGGCTTTTCAAACAATGTGTTATATTGGCCGGAATGCTGAATGAAGTATGCACATACAGATATTAGTCGTCCAGCTGGCTATGGTTTTATAGCAGAGCTAAAGCCGCTCAGATGGCGCTAGACCTGCATTCATCTACCCACTTCTGCATTACCAATAAGGGATAGAGCAGCAGAAATAGATAATATCACATTCCCATTGCACAGAATATGAGCAGCCAGGAATAACCTCAGGAACTAGCTAAAGATACGCCGTGGTATTCTTTTCCGAAAACTTACCAACCTAGAAGATAACTGTGTGCGTTGCGAAATACCTTATATTTCAAATGCTCACACTGACCCGAGGATGTATACAAGACGTACATGTACAAGATGACATTTAATCAGCTGACCATATTTTAAGGATAGATAGCACCGATCATTATGAACAACTTTCCCAAAGAAACATGGTCGCAAGCGAAAAATATTTACAAGTTACTATGGGAGGCCCAAAAATTTATTTCATTTACGACCATATGTTTCTTGGGGAAAGTTGTTCATAATAATGGGTACTGATATTCCCCAAAATATTGTCAGCTAATTAAATGTCACCTTGTATTTCCAGCACGTACACGTAGGTACACACACTCTGTTTCTATCGCAACTGTGTAAGCAGAGCAACGCTTTATGGTTACTTACAAATACCATACTGTTTTTCTGCAACACTGTTTTTAGTGTGCAAAAGTTAATTACGGTTTCATAATGTTGTAACTGCCTATACTGGTAATAACTTTATACATACATATTGTCACCCATATAGCAGTGGTACCGATTTACATTCAACTTTTTATCAAGATTTATTTTTGCATGACACCTCAACAGAAATTCAATGAGCAACTGACAGATGGGTTTACATACCAGTCCCTTATTCAACAACTCAAAAACATTAAAAAAAAACTGGTAGTTTAAACCAAACAACTAATCATGATTTTTGACGTGGATTGGAGTAAGAGCCTAAGTGGGCATGTTATCTCTGAAATGCAGTTCGTATATTTTCATTCAAGTATTCAAGTATTTTATTGCAATGAAATTGTAAAAAATAAAATTGGTACCAATGTAATTTTACCCTATTGTGTGTAGCAAATTTGCAGTACAAAGTAGGTATTTAGATAGTTTTTTGAAGTCACAAAGTATTACGTGATCATCTCATGGTGCCCTAATCAGCATCTAACTTTACACACCATCATTAATACCAGTCTTAGCGATAATACATTAATATGTTATGTCACGTAATGTAATTAATTTATAAAATAAATAATAACAAAATGACATGTCGAAATTACAATATATCATTAATTTCTAGAACACAAAACTCACATTAAATAACTACTTCTCATAAGAGTAATATTCAGACAACTCATAGGGAGTCTAATACGATTTTAGTTTATTCAGGATCATTCAATGTTAGAGCATCCGTATAACGCTCTAAGTAAATTATGTAAATAATCTCACCGGCGGTCAGCCACGGTATTCGATCCCCGCAACGTCTCCCTTCCGAGAGGTGTAACCGGGCTTTAAAATAATACCTACAATTCTGTGTTGCTCGATGCTACAAAGGTAGAAACTAAGATCGCCAAACACGAAACAGGGATTAATGAACCGCAATGAAACCCACTCAAGGAACACCACCCCCGCTACCACCAACAACGGGCATCAGCATAAAGTAATACAGCCGCATTAATCACCGCTTTGAACTGCGACGAAACGAAAATGGATCAGCCGCCATATCTGGGAGTTGGGAGCAAGTTGCCTGGGCCCTGTGCTTCTGGCGAAGTGGCGATTCATTGGCCATGACGCGACGACCGTCAACTTTGGTCTACTGTGTGACGTTTTTGTAATTCTTTGTTAGATGCAGGATCCTTTGATGATAACCTCTCAATAATGGGATTTTTGTCTTCATTTTCATTTTTCGTAGAGGTAGGCTGTGAAGTAATCTTATTATCCGCATTATTCGTCAACGTATCGTAAACTATCTCTTTGACTCGAATCCATTTGTTGTGTTTGACCCATTTCTAATCCTAATGTATTTATTTTAGCCTTTAGTTGAAAAATTTCCTGTTCAGCTTGCACTAGTTTTTCATTGAAGTCTGAAATTTGGCGCCCTAATTTAAAATTTTCGATTGTTACACGTGCAGCTCGTGGAGAAGACATTGACTTATTCGATGTTTCCATTTGTTTTGTGTCAAAGCTGTTCAAAATGCGTCTTTTATTCTTAGGCGTTGACGCACACATTGTTTTTATTTGAAACCAAAAACCATCGACCAAAGCATTCGCATCACTAGTTCGTAGTCGCACAAGACTCGACGCCTGAATGTTGTAATTGTTTGTAATACTGCCTTTGGTGAATAACTCATTTATGGGGTTAGCAATTACCTTAATTTCTGCGATTAATTGCCTCAGAAGAGCTCCGTGGTCAAGTGCTTTCACACTCGGTTCGAAGCCGGTGCTGACAATGTACCAATAAGATAACTAATTTATTTTAAGTACATTATAAAGACTTCTTAACGTGTCAGAAAACATCGTCAGGAAATCTACAATCTCCATGTCACGCGACATGGAGTATTGAATAACTGCCTAAACGTGGGCACAGGTGTGCCTCTGCCATCCCGCATGGGAAAATACGAGATCCTGATTAAGTATTGCCTAAAAAAGGATTTTCTAAACGCCAAATACCGAATAAATAAAGTTGAATGTCATCGTCGCGTCATTGTCCTTCAGTCGTCGTTTTGGTAGCGGAATCCTGGCCTTGGCACAAAGTTGCTTGAGGGAAACTTGCCACAGCCAGGCAAACAATCTTGATTGAAAGCCGCAGCGCAGCGTCCCTAATCGGCGGCGACCGAGGCAGGATTAATCGATTCCGGTGTTCGAGTTGCGTTTAGTAATCGGGTGAGTTGGTGTATCACTAATATAATAATAATAATACCTTGGACACTATTGACACAGATTGATCTAGCCCTAAACTAGGATTCCCTGTATCTTGGGTACTAGACAACGATACACTTACTTATACAGATAAATATTATACATAGATAGATAAACAACCATGACTAGGGTACAAACATCCGTTCTTATCAAACAAATATTTGCCCCCATCGGGAATCGAATCCGGGACCCTTGGCTTCGTAGGCAGGGTCACTGCCGACCCGGCCATTCGGGTCGTCAGATCTCTAGAACAACAAACGTTGGCGTCTATGAAAACAAGAACGTATAGAAAATCCTTACAGCAGTTACGAAAAAGCCGATGATCTTTAAACAGCTGAAACAATGTTTAGGAAATATTATCTAATAACCACCGCAAGGAGGAGGCAACGGATAGACAAACAGTGGCTTTAAACTTACAAGATATAACTCTCGTGGTGAAGCGTAATGTGCGGTTGTCGGTACATATCTCAAGCCTATTTTTAGCTACAATTGATATAGCGGTAACAAGAAGTTACCATCTGGCGGTAACTTCACCAGGTAACCAGAAGAATCGTAACATCGTAATCGCGTGGGTCATTTGGAGACAAATTAATGAGCTGACCCAAGAAGGTCGTTGCATAAATCTACGGTATTGTCAAATGCCCATCTTTGAATATATTCCTCCCAAAGTAAACACTTTACAAGTCCAGAAAAATATATAATAATAATAATAATACCTTGGACACTATATACACACATTGATCTAGCCCCAAACTAGGATTCCCTGTATCTTGGGTACTATACAACGATACACAACGATACTTATATAGATAAATATTATACTTAGATAGATAAACTATGCCTAGGGTACAAACATCCGTTCTCATCAAACAAATACTTGCCCCCACCGGGACACGAACCCGGGACCCTTGGCTTCGTGGGCAGGGTTACTGCCGATTCGGCCATTCGGGTGGTTATGTTATAATCTCAATGCCTACTTTACTGATAATAGTACTTCAGGGTTAGTGCCGTATTTCGTACGTCATAGAGTCTACGACCATAAGACCCATTATATATGAAGCCGAAGGTACGCGCCAAGATTGAGCCATACTCCACGCAGACTAAGTGCAGGTTGATGGAGGGGTGCCGGGCTAGTGGCCAACCCGACTGTCAGAAGTTATCAAGCTACCCTATTAGGGCCTCTGACCTGTGTCAGACTGCTGCAGACTGTGACATTACTACTGCTACCACCGAGTAGCGATAGTAGCCGGGACCAACAGCTTAACGAGTCATCCGAAACACGGACTAGTAGGGCTCATTACTAAATACTAATCTCATCGCCTATGCGTATCGTAAACGTAAAGGCCCAAGAGCACTTTTAGCAATACCTGTCCCATTGTCACCCCATCTGGAAAAGCTTGTCGATATTTCCTTTCCTGCTGTTGCGAACTAAGTGGGGATAACTAACGAATCTGACTCATGAAAATAAACAAGTATATTTGCGACAAAGCGGAAGAGCCATTAGTAAAATGTTATAGAAAACTTTTAGGAATCGAAGCTAAAAAAAATCGGTAAAGAATATATATCGTTCAGGAATTTTCCGTAGCATCGTACGTAATGCTTTTACATTACCCGCTTTCAAACATTATAAATCATACCAATAAATAGCTCACCTGAGGGTCAGTTGAACTGGATTGTTGCTGAGTGAGGAGGGTGTAACAAGTGTCCGTGGATTAGTGGTCGACCCGCTCGCCTGTCAGAGCAAAGCCAAACCCTGTGTTTGTCTCAATGCTTTCAGTTGCTAAACAGTACACAGAGTTTGGCATTCACTCATGCGCATGAAGCGTCCGTGGCCTGGCCGTATTCGCAAAGGGTCGTGCGGGTAGCAACATCTGGCCGAGACGAGCATTGGATGGGTGTCCGTTCTATGTGGCTTGTCTCGGACGCTTCCGTGTTTCGGTCCCGCCTACCGTCGCTACACGGTGGTAGTACTTGTGAAATGTGTCAGAGGCCTTAATAGTGAAACTTGATAACTTCTGGCAGTCGGGTTGGCCAAAAACCCCACACGCATCCATCAAATCGCACTGAGTCAGCGTGGTGGAGTATGGCTCAACCGTACTCGTATCCGGGTAAAGGCTCCTGCCCCTCGCTGGGTGCATTAATGGGCATTTTTATTCATGCGCATATCAATTGAACAAAATCTGTATATGCCTCAACGCCTAATGTTGTGATATTTGTAGGCAAAATACGAGTAGTTTAGCTTGGTCACAATCGAGACGCAATGGGACAATCATGTTTGCTATTAACGCTTTTCAAAGAGAAGGCGTTGGAGCACAACATGATTGGCCCCTAAAATATATTCAAAACGCGTGAATCGACAGGCCAAAATCTGTTGCGCATTAACACGCATGCGTGTATGACGTCTCTTACAGTGCGCGTAAAGCGAAACAAAAGAATGATTTCCGCCATTAGGAAAACTTTGGCAAAAGCCCGGGCCGTTAACTAACGGCCGGCATTACATCAAATGGCTAAACGTCCGTCGGGCAAATAACTGAACGAAAAGTTTAACGAGTTGCCGAAATGTGCTTAGGCAAAGACTTACACAAGACGAATTGCCGTCGGGCTTTATGCCGCCAGCAACGTATCAGACACAAGAATGTTATCAACTTAAGTGTTACTGTATAACGGACGTTCTGAGTCCCCCGTGACCACTGATCCACAGTTCGGTCACATGAATAAAGAAACGGAACAGATACAAAAATTCATACAACCAAGCCGTCGTAATTAACCTACTCCAAGGATACGCCGTATGTGTGCGTGTCATCAGTCCCTATGTCGCGTACCGCCACCGGATAAAACCGGTTTACGCTCGCCCCGGATGATGACAAACGGAGGGCCTGCACTGCATAAATCACGTATTGTGTTTCATCACCTACATTATCGAATTGTTTTCAAATAGTTATTAAAGTGTTAAGAAGTGTAAGTTTTGGAATAGTACAATGGTTGTTTACTGTACTGTTTGTATGAACAATACGAGGAAAAGAAAAGATAATTCATACTTCATTTATCCCAAGGAGTCTAATAGCTAAGTAAATGAATACCAAATAATACCTATCGCACAAACCGTATTATTTAGTTCACATAACTAATTGGGTGTATCTACAAATATTTTGCTGTTTGGTTTCCGAGTAGTCATTTGCATATGCATATATTCATGGCTATATTATCTTTAAGGGGTAGCCAGAACTGCAGGATCACATAAGCAATCCTACAGCCACGTTCAGCAATTTATTTTATTCTCTCTGGCCATCCCTACTAAAATAGGTAAGAATTTTGCACGCCCCTTCAAAGATTTGCCTCTGTTTCTATTCCCTACTCATGTAGTTCGGTATGGTTGGGCTGCCATCGAAATTCGACCGATACCGAATCGTAACAACGTGCGCACGTGCCTACAGCTTCATACTAATTAAGACGCCGACCAACTATCGGCCGATGAAAAGTCTGTGGGCCGCGGGTACTTCGTTGATGGAAAAACATCGCCAGGAAGCCTTTATATCTCTATAGCTGCCCCTGCCAAGCAAACTAGAATATCAAATTACTAAACCGTGGCTGAAACTAGGGCACAAACGTTGTGGAAGTGATACGGGATGGTTTGGGAGAGGTGCGACCCTGTGAGAATACAAGTTTGGAAATAGGAGCCTTCTCCTACGTGCAGTCAGTGTATGAGATACGGGCACCTCGCGTGATGCACTTACGGATCACGGTTCGCTCACGAAGGGGGCGTGGCATGTTGGCAATTTCACTTAGACATTGGCGCTTATTTCTGTGTCACGTTACTGTTTTGGAAACTATGAATGTCCGTACGTTGGTTTTTGAAAAGTAATATTCTGTTAGGTGTTGAGTAAAGAACTCTGCTTCAGTCAGTACGTAGTTTTTAGGGTTCCGTACCCAAAGGGTAAAAACAGGACTCTATTACTAAGACTCCGCTGTCCGTCTGTCTGTCCATCCGTTTCTCACCAGGCTGTATCTCATGAACCGTGATAGTAAGACAGTTGAAATTTTCACAGACGCTAACAACAAATACTAAAAAACAGAATAAAATAAATATTTAAGGGGGCTCTCATACAACATATGTATTTCCATTTTTTCAATACCACATACAAACTTATGAATGCACCTGGTTACTTACGTGGAGTGTGAAAGTAGCCGCACCAATAACTTGGTCAACAACATTTTGTTATGTAAAATCCAAAATATTCACTCCACACCATCGCTACCATTGTACCGTGGTACGAAACTCTTCATGCGCGAGTCCGACTCACACTTTGAGGTCCCTTTGGACCCTTTGAGGTCTCTGATGGATCGGGTGTAAAAATTGGCGTTCCACAAGGTTCCATATTAGGCCCTTTCTTATTCCTGGTATATATTAACGATCTGCCTTTCATGGTGGAGAAATTAACTGACATAGTGTTGTTTGCTGATGATACTTCGATGGTCTTCAAAATTGAAAGACAAAATTTTATGATGTTAATGGTGTATTGTCTTTAACCTTGAATTTGTTCACAGTTAATAATTTATTGTTAAACGCTGGTAAAACCAAGTGTATCAAATTCTCACTTCCAAATGTCAGGCAAGTTGAAACCAGTTTAGTGTTAGACAACAGCACGTTAGAATTAGTAAATGATGCGAAGTTTCTTGGAATAACCATTGATAGCAAATTGCAGTGGGGACCCCACATAGATAAATTAGCTGGTAAATTAAGTTCTGCGGCTTACGCTGTTAGGAACATCAGACAAAGCACGGATGTGGCTACATCTAGGCTAGTATATTTTAGTTACTTTCATAGTGTCATGTCCTATGGTATCTTGTTGTGGGGAAAGCAGCGGATATTCAAACTATTTTTATTTTGCAGAAAAGAGCTATTCGAGCAATTTATAATTTGAAACGAACAGACTCCTTAAGAGAGCTTTTTAAAGAAATTGACATACTAACTGTAGCTAGTCAATTTATTTTCGAAAATATAATGTATGTACGCAAGAACCTTACAACATTTACCAAACTTAGCGATAGCTGCAATGTTAACCTAAGAAATAATCACAGACTGTGTGCGCCCCGATTTAGACTCGCGAAGGTTAGCAATTCTTTCAAGGGTCAGTGCATTCTCTTCTATAATAAGATACCTCTGGAGATTTTGAAATTGCCATTTGAGCAATTTAAAAAGCATGTTAAAGCGACTTTGTCGAAAAAGGGATATTACAATGTTCGAGATTACTTAAATGACAGGACTGTATGGTGTTAATCTAGTTCAACACAGACCTCGCTGTTAATAATTTTGTAATTATTTATTATTGCCTGCTTATTAAATAAATAAAAAAACATAATTGTATTAGTTAAGCACAACACAACCTATTTTTAAAAGAGATCTAAAAATCAATCTGTGGAAGTTTCTACGCCCTTCTTCTCCCACAGTGGTCCAATGTAGAGAAGAGCCAAAAAATGACGTTTGCTAAGTATATGTAAATATCTACAGTAATAAAGTACTTTGACTTTGACTTCGAAACAGAAACCACCGTTATCTGTACTTAGAAATTGTAGCTGGGGCGGTCCCTTACAGGGTGAACAGTGCTGTAACTAACAAAGTATCGACGGATTTTATCATGGCCACACCCGGTTTTAGCTCAGACAAATTACTGGGCTAAATTGTAGGCAAGCTGCTTCCGGCTAAATTAATGGTTGCCAGGTCTGGAGGTTGGATCTGCACGATTATTATGCAATGCCTATTGCCCTGAATACAATGTTGCTTTCGTTTTAATTAAATTGTGGCCACATGAGTAAAGAAACGGAACATAGACAAATATTCATATAACCAAGCCGTCCTAGGTAACCTACTACAAGCATTCGGCGTATGTGTGCGTGTCATCAGCCCCTGTGTCATGTTACGGTTTACGCTCGTCCGGGATGATGACAAACGGAGGGCCTGCACTGCATAAATCACGTATTGTTTGTTTCATCACCTACCTTATCGAACTGTTTTAAGTGCAATAAGCAGCAAATGGTTATTAAAGTAAAGGAAAAGAAAAGATATTTCATACATCAATTATCCCAAGGAGTCTACTAGGTAAGTAAATGAATACCAGATAATACCTATCGCAAAAACCGTGTTATTTAGTTAGTTAGGTAATTGTTATTAGTTTTTTATTACAAAACCAATTGGGTGAATCTACAAATATTTTGCTGTTTGGTTTCCGAATAGTCATTTGCATATGCATATTCATGGCTATATTCCCATAAAGGGCTAGCCAGAGCTGCAGGATCACATAAGCAATCCTACAGCCACGTTCAGCAATTTATTGTATTCTCTTTTGCCATCCCTACTAAATAGGTAAGAATTTTGCACGCCACTTCAAAGGTTTGTCTCTGTTTCTATACCCTACTCATGTGTTGTAACAGAATTGCAGCGGAGCGGTGGTTTTTGAATGTTTGGACAATGACGTTCATGCTACAAAGATAAAGCCAAAATATAATATTATAACACGTTAATTCCATGTACGCAGTTGAAAATATTTTAAAACATTTATCTGCAAATACGAGTATAGTATTACCACATACCGCGGCGGTGTCACGTGGTATTCAGGTATGGGTAGGGCAGGATGCCCGCCTCAATGTGCCTTGAATATCTGATAGACTTGTAAAGAGCGCTGACCTGCTAACTAGCAGCTGAATATACAGCGGCACACTCAGATTACAACTCTTTTATTAACCCAAAATAAAATGATAATTAGAAGCAAAATTGTAACAAGTCCCAAAAGATTTTGCAGCTCGAATTCCGGCACTGCATTGTTCGAAGTTCGCTACTTTGTGAAGTCGTTAAAACATTCAATTTTGGCATGGAACCCTTGGATAATGGATATCACGGAAAGGAAATCGTATTCATGACGAGGAGACCCAATCTTTAAAAGGGGTCTTGTCATCCCTCTATGTCCTTATCGAAAACGCTATCATTGTCGTCTCCATCCTCGTGTAAAAGTACCTACCAGGGCTGCATACTTATTTGGTGGTAGTTCTCAGATCGAGGCAGCGTGATTTGTATTCTGAATCCCCCCTTCTTGGCTCTGGTATCCTGTTAACTTTAATTCACATGAATTCGTAACTGGTTTTTTCGTGGTATAGGTTATCTATTATATCGGGTATTGCTACTACTGACTAATGATAAAAATTATAGTCATCATTTAAGCCTGGAAAGTTGAAATATTAATTTAGCGAATCGCAGTTACTCTAGCTGAGTTTATTTCTAGTATTTTTCTAGAGCTTGTCAGGGTTTGCCAATGAATTGCAGTGCAAGATGACTAACGACTCTAGCTAGATCCGAATGCACTGGACTGCTGTTAAAAATAAAGTGACGCATAAATGTCATTCTGACCTTGTCATTTCCAGAGCATGAGCCAGACTTTGAGTGTTCGTCAAAATTTGAGCTCGCCTTACTTCCGGGCCTGTTGGAATAAATAATTTTCCACGACGCCAAAGCCGATAACGCGGTACACCAACAATAAAAGTGTACATTACAAAACAATGGCGGTTTTCTCGCAAAACACATCAGATTGTAGCGAAACCGGCGCCGGTTGTGACGTCATGTCCTTCTCGACGCCATCGATCGATGACGGCATCCGGTCACGCGGGCGGTAACTGGAATATCGGAAAAGGCTGTTCTGTGAAAAGCCATTTTGTGAACAAGGTGAATTTTATTTACTGGCTGTGGCTAGGGCGACAGGAATCGAGTCGACTACTGTCGTAAGTAAATCGGTGAGGTCGCTAGTGCCTAAATACATGCTAAAGCGCATATTATGGTCCTATGTAGGAAGATGGATGAAAACGCACTATTTCTTTTTTTAGCACAGCATAACGTCACGCCCTTTCCCAAACGGGGTGGCGGAGGCACAATTGTGCCCACTTTGATCCAATGAATAATTAAGGTTTCCTCACGATGTTTTCCGTAACCGTTAGAACGTCTGTATAATGTATATATAATATATAATACTTACGATAAATTAATTCTATGATCAGGAATCGAACCTACATCTCCTGTGTGAGAAGTAAGCGTGAAACCCATTAAACCACGGATTTCCGTTTCCATTTTCATTAAAGAGTACGATGGATGGAAAACGGATTGCAAAGAACTAAGTGAACAAAGAAGAAAGTGGTTTTTACAAACAGTGGATCTACTGGTAATATAAATTCCCTGTGGACCCACCAGTGGGTCTATCCAGTGGGCCCACGGGTCGGATGCTGCCCTTCGATCGGCGGGCGCTTACATCGAATGAAATAATACACGTCGCGATTTACTTTATAAATCTAATTATATTTTAATCCAATTGAATGAAAGCCACAGAGACATTCGGCATTGTTTAATGATATCAGTGCGAAAAAGAATGCGAATTGACTTGACAGTGACTCTTATAAACAATGTCATAAGGTTCATTTTATCTGAACTCGAACACTTTTTCACTCTGGCAATTATTCCTGCTTGAGCCTCTGATCAATTGGTATCAGAATCTAAAATTGACAATATAATCGAATAGCACTAAGAGACAATCTACTAAAATTACAATAGTGTAGACCGCGTTTCGGTACTGGAATAGTATTGCAATTTGCAATAGTTTATGGATATGGTCTGAGGAAGAAGAAAGGATGGGAGGATAGGTCTATCTAACTAAAGGACTATATGAATAAAGATATAAGTAGATTTTTGATATCTCTGAATAAGACTAGGGAAATAAAGTGAAAAGTGTTTCAGTAACAAATACAATATAATAAAAAATACAATGAAGTGGGCCAACCAGAATCACACATTACACGGTTACTACCTAAATATATATATAATGTTATACAGGTTATACAAACACACACACACACACACACACACACACAATAGTTACGAGCTCGTAAATATCGAAGGCACGAAATTTTATTCCACCTCGGCCTGTAGTCCTAACTCGTAACCCACAGACTACAGAAGTCTTCTAAGAAGATATAGAAGAAAATCCCTACCTTTTCCAGTGCCAACATTTACGATAAGCTTTCCAAGAAGCTAACTGAATCGCTTGAATTCCCTGAAAGTAAAATGCTACTGAAATATGGGCACTTCGCGTGAGCAATTCTATTCAGGAAACCCTATATGCACTCCTGCACTTATGGTTCGAGGGCCTTAAACAGCCGACAAATCGAGGTTAAATACATAATTACGCTGCTTTATTGAGAAGTACAATCATTCTTAAAAGCATTGTGAACAAATTACCTATATGATGTTCAGTTACCTATATAAAATAATCTAAATATGGGCGAAGATAGTCACTGACTGGGTGCCTTCAGACGGACACCGGCGTTGGGCAACTCCCAGGAGGAGATGGAGGGACGACCTGGATAGGTTCCAGTCAGATTGGGTCGGCATGACGGCCGATAGAGATTTGTTGCTACGATCAAGGGAGCCCTTTGCCCAGCAGTGGGACACAGAATAGGCTATAGATATAAAAAAAAAAACTGTCTATAGTAGTGTATGTGACTGCTACATAATGGATACATTTGAGTTTTAATGCCTAATTATGTACAGTTACATACACTAGTTTATCTACACACATATCATAAGCTCTCTTTAATGTGTTCAGGAACCGCATGTTCGACCGGCATGGTGGCATTGATAATTCCTTTGCACTTGTTTAGCTTGTTCAGTAGTAGCAAATTCACAAACAATGTAGGGGCGGCACGCAGGCGGGCGTCGGCGTTCGAAATTTGAATGTCATAATATGTAGAAAAATTACACATTATGGTCATAATGTGTAATTTTTCAGATAATAAATGAGTTTTTCCAATTAATTTAACATTATGCTGATCGTAACGTGCGGTTTTTGTACGCAGTAAAGAGGGTTTATGATACGTGTGTAGATAATAGTAGTTTATGTGACTGCTACATAATGGAGGGCATTAATACTCGAGAGTGGGTTTATGAAACGAGCCGAAGGCGAGTTTCATGATAATATCACTCGAGAGTTTTAATGCCTAATTATGTACAGTTACATACACTAGTTTATCTACACACATATCATACGCTCTCTTTGATGTGTTCAGGAACCCCATGTTTGACCGGCATTGTGGCTCTGCAGTTGTTTAGCTTGTTCTGTAGTACCAACTTCTCGCAGGCGGGCGTCGGCGTTCGAAATTTGAATGTCAGTACCAACTTCACAGACAAACTAGGAGCGGCACGCAGGCGGGCGTCGGCGTTCGAAATTCGAATGTCATAATATGTAGAAAAACTACACATTATGGTCATAATGTGTAATTTTTCAGATAAGAAATGTGTTTTTACCAAGTAGTTTAACATTATGATGATCGTAATGTCGGTTTTTGTACGCAGTAAAGAGGGTTTATGATATGTGTGTAGATAAAATATAAAATGTGTTAATCTCCCTACCTAATATGTTCATATTACTTTGTCACGCTCTGCAGCCTAAACGGCTTGATGGATTTTAGCTTGAGCGGTATCGTTCGATTGGTCTCAACTGTGAGAGTGACATTGGGTACCTATAACAAGATTTTTAAAAAATGGCCAATTTCTGCGATATATTGGGTCTTACCACAAAAATTAAACTCCTGTTTAACACTTGTTTAAAGACAAAAATATATGGGTTTTGTTTGACGTTTGTTTTATATTTAATATTTTTTAAAACCTATCGAGTGGGGTATCAAAATAAAGGGTTTCATACATACATAAGCTCACGCCTATTTCCCGGAAGAGGGGTAGACAGAGACTAAAGACCTCCACCCGCTACGATCCTGGCATACATCTCTCGCCTCCTCTACATCCATAAGCCTCTTCATGCAAGCTCGCCGGTTACGGGTACTTCTTATTTGCCCCTTCACTAACAAATCGCCGATTTGGTCTTTATAGGACCTTCTTGGTCGCCCCATTCACACCCGCTGTATAAATCTGTTTAACCAATCTCCTTTCATTCATCCTTTCCACGTGACCAAACCATCTACGCTGGCCTTTCTCTATCCTTGTCACTATAACTTCTTTCAATCCACAGCGTGCCCTTATTACTCAATTCTTCAATCTATCTTTCAATGTTACTCCACACATACTCCTCAAAGACCTCGTTTCTACAGCGTTAAAGGGTTTCATAAATAAAAACGAAACTTAAAGTTTAAAAATGCAGTCGAGTTATTTGTTTTTATAATAATTCCACTTATTTTCATTATTTTCTGCCCCCTCACAACCCCGACTCCTCGAAGTTCATCGGATGAGCAAGAGTAATTATTATAAAAACAAATAACCTGGCTGCATTTTTGCCCAAGCTGGGGGCCTACCGCCTAAGACCCGTCGGCTTGATCCCGATACCGACGCTTGAATTGACTTGCCGTATTGTCATAATGATAAAGTTCATTCTTGCACGAATCTTTCAAAATGAAGCCGTCACCGATGCCGACGGAGCTTGCGCGGTAGACCCACTGAACCACAGACGCTCCGCTCGCTCGGTCAACTAGCAAAGTCGCAATAAAAGACAGGTCGTGTCAAATAAACGTGTTGAGATTGGTAAAAAAACAAAAGCGATTCCTAGATGGCCTAGTCGGCAGTGACCCTGACGCAGTCCCGGGTCCCGGTGGGGGCAAATATTTTTTTGACGAAAACGGATGTTTTTACCCTAGTCATGGTTGTTTATCTATCTAAGCATAATATTTATCTATATAAGTATGTGTATTGTTATCTAGTACCCAAGATACAGGGAATCCTAGTTTGGGGCTAGAACAATGTGTGTCAATAGTGTCCAAGTTATTATTATTATCTAGATGTCAGATAACCTGAGGACCGCAATAAGCTCTTACTTTCCTTAACTCTACGTTGAATTAAGTTCGGTTCCCACATAGTAATTCCAATTTCGCCAGCCGCAAAAGGGCTCGTCTCACTTTACCGGTTTTATTTAGCCATAGTCCCATACAGGCAATCGCCCACACGAGGAGATACAGGTCTATGATATGACTGTATGACATCACCAGCCATGTCTGCTATTAAATGCTCGGAGCTCATTACAAAAAACGGTCAAGTGCAACTCGTAGCTGCGAAGTGAGGGTTCCGATCCGACCAGCAACTCTGCCCAAGACTTTTTGATGGTAAACGGGATAAATAATAGAATTAAAATACTTTATTGAACAATGTGGAACAGGGACAAAATGGTGACACTTTTTGTCCCTGTTCCACACTAGGTGCAAAAAACAAAATTAGTAATCCTTAGAAAAATCTTGGATATCATATCCTTCTTGCATAAAACAGATAAAGCCTGTCTGAGATATATTGTAGCGTAGAGATAGTAAATAGTACGTGGTCTTTCTCAATTTTCGGCTGTATTCGCGATTCGTAGAGTGGCGTGTGACGAGGAAAGGAGACAGAGACTTAGCGTGGCCGGCCACGTAACTCGTCATGCCGCACGTCACGCTCTCTCTTTTTAGCGCGAGCCAAAGAAAGAGAGGGGAAATTTCTTTGGCCCTGAGCGAGTTGTGACCTCTCTTTCTCGCTTAGGGTAAAGTGGGGTGAGAGAAAAAGAGGTAACAGCTCGCTCAACTTGGGTCGAACTGTAGTTGAAATTACACTATGGCGAGAGCTATACCTAAGTAGGTGGCCGCACTATACACATGTCTTGTAGCGGACTATACAAGCGTATTTAAGCCGGCACTCTAGCCCGGCTCTAGGAGCGGTAATTGACCTCAACTCTTGATAGGAATGGCTAATTGGGGGAGCTCGCGAGCACCCACGATGATGTCATGTTTTATGTAGGTCAGAACTACGGCTACGGTCTTTCTGCAGGTGGACAAAGCATGGCTAAACGCGGGCGCATCTTAGCCGGGGCGGCGTAACGTTTTTACTAAGACGAGAAAGTTCGAATTCCGGTCGAAAAAAAATTCGGCAAATCACAGTTGCAAATCAATTCGCAAGTAAAGTTTCTCGTTTTTTATAAATGTCTCGTGTTTTTTTGAATCCACTGAGATTAGGCACCTTAGTTGCATATTAAATCTATTCACTTAGTCTATCTTTATGTATTTCGTAAATCTATAATTATTGTTTTCTTGTCAGTTGCCATTAATTTTGACCATCTTTTGCTTATATTTTTCATTGCGCTCAGACGCAGTATTTTGACCCGTATTTATAAGTATTTATCTATTCATCTGTAGTTACTGCGATGTCTCTGATAGCCAAGTTATTCATCACAGCCTCGCGGCTACTCGGCGTGGCTGTGATGGTGCAGGAGCTTTTCTTCACATTCTGATGCTACATTTGTTCCCCAGGATCTTCATACCGGTGCTACCATCCGAGATCCATCCTAGGTCCTGGCCCTACACCGACGATCCTGCCTACCGTCGACCTACCTACCCCTGCCTGGCTCCTGCCTACAGCCTGCGCATACTGCGTGCTAACATACCGAACAACTGAATACTCAGGAGAGTGCTGATGATTCAGGTGGATGGGCATGCAGGGCGGAGATGCGCAACTCATCTCCCGACTCGCAACATTGTTGGGGTGTCAAAATAATTGACACGAAAATGAACGATACATTGTTATCAAATATGCATCAGCAAGGGCGGCAGTGCTGTACCTCCAATCAGTTGGCATTGGCACGGCACAAAGATTGAATAATCCTTGTACAACATTAGAACCGTAATTCCTTTGGGCTTGTGTTTAAACGATTACCAAAAACGCACCTATTTTACTACCAATTAATTCGAAATGACTGCCAGAATGGACAAATGTCCACCAAATTGTGTTTGGATAAATGATCACCAAACTTCTTTTTATGTTTTATGTACTTAAGTTTATGTTTCAAGTATGTTTTGTTGTTCTTACATGTTCAACCCAACACGAAGGATAAAGGGGGCTTCGCTTCGCTCACCCCCTTTACCCTTCACCTAAGCTACCGCAGTATTTTGCCCTGATATTTTTTGCAACTTTTGGTGTTCATTTATCCATTTTGGGTAGGAAAAAATATTTTGGTGATCATTATATTTGTTGCCATTCTTTTGTCGGGTCAACGGTCGGCTGCATTCATGTCTAGTGCTCTCGAGCATTCTTTATTCAGTACTGCACCTTGTTCTTGGCTTCCTGCCATCGCCAGCCAGTTGCCTCTGTATCGAACACTAATGTCGGATATCTTTAACGGGAAAATAGAGTTTAGTTCTACTTCGTAATTTAGGTGCCCGAAATGCGAGTCAAAATTACTGAATGGTTTAGCCAACGCTTATTGTCTACATAAAGACTGTGTGGGAAATTGGCGTGTCAGGGGAGGATAAAGAGGGTGAGCGAAGCAAAGCCCCCTTTATCCTTCGTGTTAGGTTGAACATGTAAGAACAACAAACTCCAACGCATGTTTAGGGTTTCAACTTGCTGTGTTTTAAATTTCCTAGTAGCGCAAGTCGGTAATTTTGTCAGGCAAAATCAGTATTCCTAGTCGTGCTCAATTTTACACGTAATTCAGTAATTTTGTCAGGTAAAGTTGGTATTTTTTGTCAATCAAAAACTGGATTTACTGTCATACTTTTAAGTACTACCCGTTAAGAATCTACACTAAATCGTTTGGTAAGCGAGAGACGTGTGCCAATCGTTACAAGGGAGGTCTTTGGTCTTCTGTAAAAAAAGCGTGACGACATGTATTGTATGTGTGTGTAGCCGGCGTTGAAGACATGTTGCGCCTGCTGAACAATTGAGGGGGATTTCAGCAAGTAACTGCCAACCTCAAGTGGTAAAAAGGTTCCATGCATGAGGCTGAAACGCAGTAATCGGAGTTTTCAGACTAAGTAGAAGTAATGTACCTTTACTCAAATAAAGCAAGTAATGTGCTCATTATTTTGACAACCTTGTTTGAGCAAAGTCGACATTGCCGCGCTACTTGGAGGAGCCAGAAAAGGTGCCGGCAATTTCCTGTGAAAATCCATTACTGTCGTGTTATAGCGACCGGCAATTTCCTGTGAAAATCCATGATTGTCGAGCTTTGTTTCAAAAATAGTAAAAAAAGGTAGTGCAGTCTTTATTCAGAATTTGGTTATGTGTGACAAAAAAAAACTCTCAATTTTCTTTCCAATATTTTGTTGTGTGCCAAAACAATTGTAGTCTTAAATTTTAGTAACTGTGCATTTACAAATTGTCATTTTTATTAAATAAACGATTACTATGTATAATAAGCTGGTTTTATTTCATTACTCGCATTATTTGAGTAAAGTACTATACAAGCCTTGGTCCGCAATGACTGAACTGCTGGCCACACTATGAAGGCCTCGAGCTTAGCTTAGCTATGCTCTCGGCCTATAAGCTTGGTCACCATTGCAGCCTTTGATGTCCGCGCTATTAAAGCCTCGACCTTCGGTCTCGGCTTTTATTCCAGCTTGTCAATCAAAGGCTGCAATGCTGATCACGCTTTGTAGGCCTTGAGCTGCGCTTTGCTGCGCTTTCAGCCACCAGCAGTGCGACCAGTAACGCAGTGATTACAGACCGCGACAGTAGTTGTACTAACACTTTAAAAATAGTGGGCCTTACCACAAAAAAAAACTACTGTTCAACACTTGTTTAAAAACAAAAACGTATGGGATTTGAAGTTTGTTATTTGTTGATTTGAAGGTTAAACGCTGTTAGTATTTTTTGTGGTAACACGAAGTCTCTCTCCCTGTGAGCTGCAGAAAATGGCGTTTTTTTATTTTGTTATTTTCTACCCCCTCACATCTCCGACCCCTTGCAAGTTTATCGGATGTGGAATTGTTATCAAACCAAATAAACTCACTGCATTTTCTTTCAATAATAAATACAAACTCATGAATGCACCAATTCACGACATGGAGTATGAAAGTTCGAATAACTTATTAACCCCATAGCTGCGCCGTATTGAAAAATTACCAAACACTGGATCATAATTATCGGACCTGCTCACAAAATTTCACGACAAATGGTTGAGAAATGTGACCTCTAGAGGAGAACAGCCGGAAATACGGAAATCATGACATACGAAAGCGGTTTTACCCAAGCTAAAGCGGAGATATTTCGCTCGCTCGGTCCAAAAACAACTTTCTTTGACACCTTTTGTCACTCTGTAAACTTCAGTGATTTCACGAAGTAGTACCGGAATATTGTTGTCGAAGGTCTACAAATAATAATATTAGGGAAATGTTAAACTGCACATCAAAATACTGATTTGCACAGCAAATATCGGGGCAAAATGCTGCGGTAGCTTATGTGAAGCGTAAAGGGGGTGAGCGAAGCGAAGCCCCCTTTATCCTTCGTGTTAGGTTGAAAATGTGAGAACAACAAAAAATACTTAAAACATAAACTTAAGTACACATAATAGTAGTTTATGTGACTGATACATAATGCCTAATTATGTACAGTAACATACACTAGTTCATCTAAACACATATCATAAGCTCTCTTTGATGAGTTCAGGAACCGCACGTTTGTCCGGCATTGTGGCATTAAGTTGTTTAGCTTGTTCTGTAGTACCAACTTCACAGACAAAGTAGGGGCGGCACGCAGGCGGCGTCGGCGTTCAAAATTTGAATATCATAATATGTAGAAAATTTACACATTATGGTCATAATGTTCAATATTCAGATAAGAAATGAGTTTTTACAAAGTAGTTTAACATTATGCTGATCGTAACGTGCGGTTTTTGGACGCAGTAAAGAGGGTTTATGATACGTGTGTAGATAAAATATTTAAACATAAAAAGTGTTTTTGTTGTTCCTTTTTGCTGTGCAAATCAGCATTTTTGATGGGCGACTAAATACTAGCCATAATATTATCTCTTCTATTCTTAAAGTTTAGATACCTTGACACAAGGCTTGAGTGGCTACCATAAATGCAGCAGCAAATTGTAAAGTGGTTACTTCAAGTCGGCGAGTACAAGTACAAAGCTAGTTAGTATTGAAGGTGTTGCAAAGCTCCTGTTTAACATTCGGGCCACGCGTTGCGACTATAGGGATTGGTCCATCCGAAGTACAATTACCCCGACACAGTGCGATTGTAGCCCCTATGAAGTAGGAAATAAGCCTGGTGGATAAGTAGGGGTAACCGGACGAGGCGGCTGTACGTAAGTTATCAGGATCCTGTTTGGAGGAATCTGGCAATACGCCATACGATATATTTTCAAAGTTACCTTCGAAAAGTAGAGTGGAAAAGCTAGTGAGTGGCATTTTCCGGGTATTTTCCGCAGTTGAAGCATAGTGGACAAAAAAGTTCGTTGATATCAGAATAATTTATTTTATCTACACACGTATCATAAACCCTCTTTACTGCGTACAAAAACCGCACGTTACGATCAGCATAATGTTAAACTACTTGGTAAAAACTCATTTCTTATCTGAAAAATTATACATTATGACCATAATGTGTAATTTTTCTACACATTATGACATTCAAATTTGGAACGCCGACGCCCGCCTGCATGCCGCCCCTAGTTTGTCTGTGAAGTTGGTACTGACATTCAAATTTCGAACGCCGACGCCCGAAGTTGGTGCTACGGAACAAGCTAAACAACTGCAGAGCCACAATGCCGGTCAAACATGCGGTTCCTGTACACATCAAAGAGAGCTTATGATATGTGTGTAGATAAACTAGTGTATGTAACTGTACATAATTAGGCATCAAAACTCTCGAGTGACATTATTATGAAACTCGCCTTCGGCTCGTTTTATAAACCCACTCTCGAGTATTAATGCCCTCCATTATGTAGCAGTTACATAAACTACTATTATAATATTGTTTTTGACATTTGACTTCAATTACGCTAAGGTGATACGAAAAATAATATACCTATATAAAAGGAATATGAATGTAAAGGAAAGTGACAGCGTTAATTACTTTCACATAAGAAAGAAAAGAGAGCTCAAACATGCGCTCGACTCAAACTAAACTAACGTCAAACCACATAAAAATTGTTTAAAAATAACAACGCTATTTTGTTAAAAAGATTTTCAAGGAGAGTTTACGAATACACGATGTCCACATTTTGAATGCAGTTCCGCAGTGAAATTAGTTAGGATTTCAGAATTACAGGAAAAATAAAACTATTTAGAGGTATATAATATTCAATAAACGTTAACCCAAAAATCATATCTGTAGATGACTTTATAGAGTAAATGGATTCGTAAAAACCCCCATTTTTTTGTGTCCCGTACCCGAAGGTGGCACCCTTCGGGTACGGGACCCTGTTACTAAAACTGCGCTGTCCGTCTGTCACCAGGCGGTATCTCATGAACCGTGATAGTTAAACAGTTAAAATTTTCACAGATGATGTATTTCTGTTGCCGCTATAACAACAAATACTAAAAACAGAATAAAATAAATATTTAAGGGGGCTCCCATACAACAAACGTGTTTTTTTTGCTCGTTTTTGCTCGATATCAGGTAGACGCTTGAATTATTCACAGAATATTTATTTATATATTCATTTTATAAAATTTTATATATATATTTTATAAAATAAGTAATTAAATTAAAATAAAACAAATATCCAAGGGGGCTCCCATACAACAGACACAATTTTTTGCCGTTTTTATAGATAATGGTACGGAACCCTTCGTGCGCGAGCCCGACTCGCACGTGGCCGTTTTTTTTTTCGTATCACCTTAAAAACGTTGCAAGCAAATCGGTATTTGTTTGGTACAACACACGAACTAAATACCAAAGCTTTTTGACAGTTCATAAGTCCGATGCAACAGCTGGCCCGCAGGTTTGCTAGCTGTCAAACTGACTCTAGTCAGAGCTTCTTTCCAGGTCTTTTATACCAGCTGCCTGTGGATCAGATCCGCGCAGAAGGCAACTAAAACACTGCCCGTCCAATCAATGCAGTGAGAATGTTGTTGGGATTGCCGAGCAATCATATAGCTTAAGCAAGGATAAATCACTTTTATGTAATCTTGCTTAAAAACATTGCCACCATACGAACCAGATTATTTAACGGGATCCCCAGAACAATGGCTACTAAAAAAGGCCCGTTATTAAACTTCTGGGTGGGAGTGCTCCTAAAACAAAACGGTTATTGTCAGAAGTAATTGTCTCTTTTTAAAGATAAGCTAGCCTTTGCCAACATTTATTTTAATGTTTGTATATTTATATTATCTGTGCAATAAAGTATATAAAAGTAATATAGTGTTATACTCATACTCACTGTATTGCTTCTATATTGCTTCCAGCAATATCCAAATACGTGTTGTAGTGTGTGGCATGATTTGTTGATTTTTTGTTAAATATATTTAAATATTGATCTCATTGATGTTTCTGAAATTGCATAAGAAAATTCGAACTAAACGTATTTATTAAATTTCATTTGTCTCATTTTTTGTATCAGTTTACTTTATTTCTGTATATTATACATTGTGTTGAAAATAACGAAATCTTACTCTAATAATAATAATAATATATTAACTATAATTTACAATTCGAAATGATTATCAATAAAGTTCAGTAAAAACAAACATATTTTACAGCAAAATAATCTTTATTTATATACTCGTTTTACAACAGAAAATACTTAAATTGCTTTTCTTGTCTACTTAATAGATTATGAAGCTTTGATAGACCACACCGCAGATCTAGTTAATCCTGAGGCCGCCTGCGGTTGAGCCCCTCAAACGGTCCCCGAAGTGCGGTCGGCCTAATACCTCACGGCATGAGGTCCCTCACAGCCGCGTGTGCGGTTTGCCCATCTTCTAACGGCACGAGGACTGCTCGCAATCAATTCGGAGCAATTGCCATTGCATCTGGTTTTAATTGTTGCTTAAGTGTAGCTTGCATATGTCGTGGTTTTGTACTGTTAGACAAGGATATGGAATGGTATGGTAGACTATACTATACACTTGTAGAACCAGAGGCTCGAGTCGCTTAGGGGACTCGAATAGCGTGTTTGGCTTTTCGACGGCGCTTATTTTGTTTGGAGATTCATTGCCAAACACGGCATTTTGAGCCCTTGGGAACAATTGATATACTATTTATTCGAGTTTCCATACGCGACTCGAAGTCCAGGCTTTTCTGTCCTTTAACCAAGAGGTTAATACAGATCGTTAAAATGATCAATTTTGTTTCATAGACCTTAACTATTCTTCAAAATCGCGATCCAATTTTCGAATTTCCCGTAATATTGCTTGGTAATTTTGTAAACACTTTTTTACTTTAGGGGGGAATTCCGAAAAGTAATATCTTACCTTACCAAAACTACAAATTTAAAGTTGTTTATTTATTTTCAGATTTTTCGCTCTACTTGTGTTATTAATATCCTGATTCGTGCCAAATTTCATGATTTTTGGTCAACGGAAAGTATCCTAAAGGTTTTGATTCCTCGGCAAATTCAGCAAAACCGTGACAAAAACGGCGACATATCGTAGACCTAAAAAATTTTTTTTAACTACTTCAAGAGACCACAGATTTGAGTAATCGATATTAATTTCAAAAACGTCTTGACAGTCGCACAGACAGGCAGAGAGACAGTCAGAAATTTACAGTTTTGGGGTTTCCCCGTTACTTGTGCTTTAAGACCTTGTTTCATGTCAAATTTCATGATTCTAGGTCCACGGGAAGTACTTTGGGTTTTGATTCCCATAAAATTCGTATATCAAGCGATTTCAGCAAAATTACGACACACGATCAGCGACGTCACGAACATGAAAACATATCCAAGACCTGGGATTATTCTTTTCCTCCCCAGCCGGGATTCGAACCGATATTAATTTCAACTTGATATCTATACGCGTTCCTGAGAAAAAGGGTCTTGACGGACAGACGGACAACGAAGTTATCCTATAAGGGTACCTATTTTCCCTTTTCAGGTACGGAAACCTAAAAATAAACCTATGCACTAAATATCAGCTAAATCGGTACAGTAGTTTTTCGGTACATTAGACTCTGCACGTTGATAAGTCAGTCCTATCCTATAAGTATAGCAGATACTCATTAGACATTGAGCAGTTCGGGCGAGGGGACATTGAAATTGTTTGCGCTGGCACATAACACTCGTTAAAACTGGATATTTCGGGATAATTGCGGAAACATTCGATTAAAAGCAGAAAACAACCTAGGGGCCCGATTAACTCAATTTAGCGGGCCTTTAATACGATTATAACCCGCCACTTTTGTCCGATAGCGTCTTTTAATTGGAGCTGTATTTTAAGGACGCCAATTAGGACTAGTTGTTAAAAAAGAGTGGGAAGGAATTGCGATATTGCTGTTTTGTGCATTTTGCGCTGGATAACTTTTAATGAAGTTTCCACTTCGGGATATTAAACCTTTTCTTGGTTAATTGAATTGGTCTTTCCGCCTCTTCCCCTCTTTCCACCACCCGGAGGCAATTTATAAAAAATTATATGGTTTACACGTCTGTTGTGAATAATTGTGATCCAATATTATCCCGGCGCCGCGTCACTGGTGAAAAAAGTCCCGCATAAACTACACAAGTACTGTGATGATGGATCATCCCAAAAAAAAGACTGGACGCAGTAATGACGCCAGTGGACATTTAAATAGATCATTAAATGGACACGCGCACAGCTTGAATTGTCGGCGTGACACTATGACAGTGATTCTAGATCGAAATAAAGTATACCTATCAGCTTTGACAGACCTTGCTGTTAATAATTTTGTAATTATTTATTCCTGCTTAATAATCTCATAATAAAATTTTAAATATTTGTATTAGTTAAGCACAACCAATTTTTAAAAGAGACCCTAAAATCAATCTGTGGGAGTTTCTACGCCCTACTTCTCCAACAGTGGTCCAATGTAGAGTCAAGGCAAAAAATTACGTTTGATAAGTATATGTAAATATCTACAGTAATAAAGAACTTTGACTATTGGCTATTACCGTGATGTACATATTTTCCGTGTTATTGCAAAAATATTACATATAGTTTAATTTCAAAACAAACGTCAAATCTTAAAAAAATAAACTCTTGTTCAACGCTTGTTTAAAGACAAAAATGTATAGGATTTGACGTTTGTTTTGAGGTTAATCTGTGTACAATATTTTTTGTAGTAACCCGGATATTATTTTAAATGAGTCTACCATTTTACCCAACCTAACTCAGTCTGTAATTTATTTCAATCGATTCTGAAGCAAAGCGATTCCAACAAGAGAAGGCTTTGGAGACTTAATTGAAGGATTTCATTATAAAACGGATTTAAAGCAATGTGAACATGATGAGAATTATAAGGTAGTTTTGCTTTTAAAGTGCATTGGATGCAAATGCCTCACGTGTTAGCAATCGCTCAATACTCAACTTCTAGATAATTATATCATGTTTATGAATCATTGGCAACAAATGCAACTAAGGAAAAAGAAGTTTCTACGAGAAGTTATCTGCTCCTATTACTAAGACTGACATAAAGTACGCCATGTGCAAGAAGGTTCATGGTGCAGTACACAACAATCCATATAGAACGAAAATATCCCGCATTGTAATTATAAAATTAAACATTAATCAAACAGTCAATAAACTATGGGACATAACTATAGAATAAACACTCGTAGCATCTATCCTGGCACAAGTCAGGAGGCAGGCAGAAACCGTGGCATCCAAATGGAAGGACCAAAAACCTGCTCTACCAAGGTGACTCTCCTTTACCAGCCCCCTTAACTCAAATCGAAAGAAAACAGTGAAAATGTGAGTTTTCCCAAACAATAAACATCAGTTTAACGCTGAGTTGGATTTGACGTGCATTTGAGATACTGAATAAGGCCAGGGGGTATACCACAACATCTTATGCCGATTCAGATTAGGAACTTAAATTGATCCGCAAAATTACGGTGTTCGTCTTAAAACAAGGCATGGTATTAGGTAAATAAAGCCCATTATGGCGAATTGGAATGGAAATGGTTGACATGGTGATGTTCTTGTTGTGAACTTTATTTGAATCGGAAATAGAATGTGGTAACCCCGCAGGTCAGATTCTGATGATCATAGGTCAAGTGAGGGTTAAATGCCCCAATCCCTACTTATTTAGATCCATAAGCGTGTGTAAAGTAAACGAGTAAGATTGAAGAGTGGAGTTCTACGGGTTTAACGTTGTGCTTTGAAACAAGATCCGATGGATACCGGTCTGATAATAGGAATACCCTTTTCCTAAATAACTAAATCGACTCGTATGTTTCTTATTTCACCATTATTTTTCAAATGAAAGACATATTAAAAGTGTATGGGCCTTATCACAAAAAAATAAACTGCTGTCCAATACTTGTTTAAAAACAAAAACTTATGGGATTTGACGTTTTTTTTTAGGTTAAACGCTGTTTAATGTTTTTTGTGGTAACACGGTGTAACTTTTAACCAGTTTAATTTCTGTTTTAGGCTAAAACCTTCGAGGGAACTGGGATCTGCAAGGTCGAGTTGGAGCGGGCAGGGCAACCAAGGGAACCAGTGTACTTTGAACTTCCGGTGTACCCATGGATGACAATAACATTGTGACGATAACTACAACAAATAACGTGGGTACTTACCACGAGTGCGTGTCGCACCCGTCTTTCTGCCGCGGCGTATGCCTCCCTATATTGTAGCAGGCGGCGACCTGGAACCAAAGAAAAAGTAATTAACACATGCATATGTTACACCTTTCCTGGCACGGCAGGTGCGGTGAGGTGGCAGAACATATTTGCAAATCATCATTGCAAAAACACATATACAGGGTGACATTTAATTAGCTGACCATATTTTGCGGAATGATAGTACCCATCATTATGAACAAACATCCCCAAGAAACATATGGTCGCAAAAGAAAAAAAAATTATCCTCAGTACATTGACCCGATCAGCTGATTACAAGTTACTATGGGGGAACCAATTTTTTTTTTCGTTTGCGACCATGTTTCTTGGGGACAGTTGTTCATAATGACGGCTACTATCATTCCCTAAAATATGGTCAGCTATTTAAATGTCACCTTGTATAGATAAGTTAGGTAAGGGTAATCAAATGTTGGTAGCTATTTATCCAGCAAATTCTATGTTGATACATGGGGAAAAGACAAAACTGTTTCAAACTAATGAAATGCTCCGTATTCAGAAACGTTAGCCAGATTTGCATTACGCCAGATGAATTCCAAGTATGCAGATGCATTGCGCTTGCACTGAGCGCATCTCACATTTGAGGGTTTACGATCACGAATACTTGATGAAAAAGTAAACGAGTCCAGATGCAACGATCTTTACGGCTATCACCATAAAAGTGATTATTCGTGATCGGGACTCCAGAATTTGTTTTGGAATGGGTCTCCTGTCAGAATTTCGGCATAACTTGGGAAATGAGAGTGTTGCTGGGTTCCGTACGCGAAGGGTGCCAAACGGTATCCTATTGCTAAGCCTCCGCTGTCCGTCTGTCTGTCAGCGGGCTGTATCTCATGAACTGTAACAGTTAGAGAGTTGAAATTTTCACAGAATGTGTACTGCTGTTGCCGTTACAGCAAAAAACATGGACTACACGATATTTTATAAATTAGAGGGGGTCCCCCAACAAGAGATGTGATTTAACATCGGCCACGATTTAACAAACCATAACATGATTCAAATATGATCGAAGATTTCGCGGCTAATAACATGGTTGTGGTGGCGCAGTTGGTTTGATATCGGTTTCTCAATCTTAGTGTTCTGGGTTAGACTCGGACATGTTTTGTTTTTGTTTTGTTATTTTTAGTGGTTGAGTTTTCTTGAACGTATGGTGTGGATCCACAGATATCGAGAGATAGGTTGAGGGGCGTGGCACGTGCAAACAAATGTAGCTCCGACAGGTTAGATATTAAAAATTGTCGGTAGTCACCGGGCGACCGCAGTGACGAATTCATTTCCGTTGTTGTGTTCCGTGTTCCGTTTGACGACCCGAATGGCCGAGTCGGCAGTGACCCTGCCTACGAAACCAAGGGTCCCGGGTTCGAGTCCCGGTGGGGGCAAATATTTGTTTGATGATAACGGATACTTGTACCCTAGTCATGGTTGTTTATCTATCTAAGTATAATATTTATCTATATAAGTATGTGTATCGTTGTCTAGCACCCAAGATACAGGGAATCCTAGTTTGGGGCTAGATCAATGTGTGTAAATAGTGTCCAAGGTATTATGTTTTTCGAAAATGCCGACCTGTGCAATACTCACGTGCAAAATAGAAGCGAGATTGTGAACTCCAAGAACGCCGGTGTCACATATCACTTGTAAGTCTCATTCAAACTATTATTTCTTCTTAAAACACAAGAAATAAACATTATTACGAAAATAAATCGTTCGCGGAAAATTCGTCACGAATTGACATTAAAGTGACAATGTCATGTTGTTCTCGCTAAGTTTACTATACATTGCTTGTTTTGTATCTTAATTTCACTACTTATTGCCAAGCTAACACGCAATGAATATTTCACACTTATCTAAGTACGAAAGCAAAGATGCATCGTGATACGGAGGCGAACTGTTACACGCACACAGAGACGACATATAGTGATAGGGGAATTATGTTTTTGAATCGATAGATTTTATCATTCCGCAATTACTAATATAGTTAATGTAATAATATAGTTAATGTAATAATATAGTTAATGTAATAATATAGTTAATGCAATAATATAGTTAATGTAATAATATAGTATATTTTATATATAGTATATTTAGTATATAGTATATTTTATTGCTCATAATACGTAAGTTTATTGTTACTTATTCCAATGATTGCCAAACAGGCAGTTTAGATTTTAAGTTTGTTTAAAACCTCGCCCGACGAAGGATAATGGGGTGTTATAAGTATTGATCGAAAATTCTGATGCTTTCAGTCAGGTCCGAAGAGTTCACAGTTATTCTACCTTCAGAAAACTCTTTGCCTCTCTTTCTAGCTGTAAGGATTCTGTTGAAAAAAAGAAGAGAGGCAAAGGGGTCTCGTATGTCGTATAAATATGTCGTATTTACAAACAATTTACTATTTTATTTATAGTACCCGGCATTGTATGCGACTGTCTATACCAGTGTCTATAAATTATAATCGATCGATGATACACGCTGTCCTTGCATTGTCCCAACACTAGTTCGACTAGCTAGTATACCTGCGGTAGTGTGGGTGTGTTCGGACGATAGGTGTATGACATTGCACTGACCAATAAAAGCGGAGGGATTGATGTACGAGTGGTGTAAATGTATGCGTGTTCTTAGTTTTCGGCGACACTGGTTCCGATACAAGCTTAGCGCCAAGGGCCTATCTCTCGATATCTGTGTGTGGATCCCTTCGTGTGCGAGTCCGACTCGCGCTTAACCGATTATTGGGATTACTCGTAAAACATATTACAGCGAGATAAATCACAGAAATTAAGCTCGATTTATTTTCAGCACAGAAATAAATACATTTTTTAAGTAAAACTTCTATACGCACGCTTGACTTGGGGAGTAAGCTGGCGAATGCGTGACGAGAGCGTCACGAAAAATGTGATCGGGGGAGGCGAACGAGAGGTGCGCGCGTACATTTTCTTTCTCTCTTCCTCTCATAGCCAGACACAGTCCAGGAGATGTATTTTTGAAGCATTAGAGCTAAAGAAGTTTTACTTCAGTTGTGTGGTCTAAAGCACACTCTTTTTTTATAACAGCCAACTTCAATAAATCTACTCAACTTACTCATTTATAATTGAGCTTAACCTCTCAAACACCGAGGGTAGTTGGGACGGGTCGCGACTTTGAACCTTTTGCAATGAAGCACTTTGACAATGAAAATACGGCAAAAAATTACACTGACCAAAAATAAATATTTTCGGGAGACTGGTAAATTCACTTTATTTAAATAAAAATAAGGCAGAAATTATAATGAAAAACAAAAATTACATCCTCATTCCTTTCAAGATTCCCGCCCTAACATTACATGCCAGCAGTACCTACGTCGGAGCGCGAAGCCTGACCAAAAAGTTTCGTTCAAATGAGTTCGAATACATATACCATCCTCCTTCCTTCAACAAGCAATTGGTTGCACGCAATTTTTTTGGTCACATGGCACAGGTATTCAATAATTCAGCCTTCACATAGGTAAAACTAAAACTGACACAGCCAATGATGAATGATGTGCAGTCTAATGACTTGTTATCGGCGCGACCAACTGCACCAAGCCACGAACCCACCTCCGAGCAGGGCGCGATCCCCAAATATTAAACCCTAAAATGTCAACATATACCTGAAACCCAGTAGGTAGATATTAAAAATAATGTAAACAAAAGATGCCAATTCGGTCCCTATACTCGTAGAACATTAATCACTGCGCTTGCAGTTTATATAGAATTGTGAATGTTACGGTTTATATAAATGAATGAAGGGCAACCTTCCTCTGACGCTTAAGAGCAAACTCATCGACATTCTGCCTACCCTCACCTACGGCGCCCATACATGGTCTCTGACCGAAATTCAGAAGTCCAGACTCAAGGTTTGCCAGCGAGCAATGGAGCGCAGCATCCTTAATGTTCGCAGTACGGATCGCGTTAGGAACACTATTTTGCGCTCCTTAACTGGCATCGCTGATGAGGGTGCTCAGACCGCCGCCAGGCTAAAGTGGAACTGGACCGGACACGTGAGTGGCATGTGTCACCGTAAGATAGTCAAAACCGCTAGTTGATAAAATAACGCGTTAGTTAATAAAATAACGCGTTAGTTAATAAACTAACGCGTTAGTTGATCAACTATCGAGAGATAGTGAATCAGACCGACAGGGTTTAGAATTCACGTTTGTTTTGTTCTTACATGTCAACCTGACACGAAGACTATTCGGTCTATAGTCCTCACCTAAGCTACCGCAGTGTTTGCTCTGGTATTTCGTTTGCAATTGAAGTTTAAACCAGTTTACTATTTAACGGTTTGAACCGTTAGTTTATCAACTAACGCGTCATATAGTAAGCAGTACGCTACAGTTTGCTATCAGTGGATAGTTGACCAACTAACGATAAAAAAAACGTTAGTTTATCAACTAACGGTTTCGACAATCTTACGGTGACATATGCACCCGGACAGGTGGGCGAAGATCGCCACTGACTGGGTGCCAGATGCTTCCGGCGTAGTGGCAGGCCAAGGCGGAGACGGCGGGATGACCTCGACCGGTTTCTGCCGGGTACCACAAGGGCGGGATGTGAGGACTCAAAGGGGGGAGGCGATAGTGTCCCACTGTCGTACCGGCTACATAAAAAATAAATTGTCAATTCCAGTCTTTGATCAGGTTTTTTTTAAGCCTTCCCTGCACCCACTGTTGGGTAAAGTCCTCCTCTACATTCACCATTTATTGCGGTCCTGGACCAACCCACTGTTCCCCGGCATTTTTGGTAAAGTCATCCAACCTTCGCGTGAGTGGTCTGTATCTACTTGGCTTTGTTATAGTTAAAATGGTATTAAGATTAAGTGCAGTAAGGCCGCACAAGACTTAGTAAAGTCTTGCAACACACACCTACGTTTTCGAACGAAATTGATTATTGCATGACAACAGACAAGCTGTACCCTAGTTATTTATTGCTTGCGTGCGTATGGTACAGTTTATTATAGTTATAAGGATAAGACTGTTTGATTTACCAATACAAGTGCATGTATGTGCCCTATCAGTTCCAATACTACTTGGAGAATGCTTGGATGTTTGCAAAACATGAGGGAGCTGGCCGAACGGCTTGATAAATATGGCTCTATGCTAATAACTCACTCACCGCCTCCGTACTGAGTCATTTAAAGAAACATTAATCCGATTCCAAATTTGAACTTGCATACAAAATTGTTCACTAACGGCCACACCCAAAGTCGTATAATGATTAGTGAATGTATGTAAATTCAAATTTGGAACCAGATTATTCGTTCATTAAATGACTCTGAGTATGGCGGTAAGTAATTAACTTAAAGAATCGTCTCTGCGTTAGTGGTTATTTGAGCTCTTAGATCGTCGGCAAAATACAGTAAACTGCCATACAATAAGGTATCACTGGCATAAGCTGGGCACGACTGAGCCCCTGCCACTCCGTATAGGAAAAGGCGTGACGCTATGTTTATTTCGTACAACGGTTGCGGTTGTGGCTCTGCCTACCACGCGAGAGGTCCCGGGTTCGATCCCCGGCTGGAATAAAGAAAATAATCCCCAACTCTTCGCTGTTTATATGTATGTGATGTCGCTGTTTCTGGTATCCTAGTGTGGGGTGGGAAGCAATGTATGTGCCTGTATATACATATATGTGTTTGTACAACGAAGCAATAAAATGTACAGGTCTATAAGTAACAGGTAGCAAGGGCATAATGATAGCTAGATATAGGGAAAACAGCAAGATTAGTAATTTATAAGTAGTTTTACAGCTAATTATTTTCTTTTAATCAGAAATTTTTATTTGCAAATAACAAAATGGTTTATTTATTTTTCAGCCTATATCTGGAAATTAGATAGGGAAAAATAAAGATGTGATTAATGACCTGACGAACGCTCAAAAAATTACGAACGCGAAAAACATATATCCTTGGTATTGGTAGTAAAGAAGAGATATTTGCGTCGAGAGATTAAAAACAAATTCACTTTTAATTTGCAGAAAAACGGAAATAAATAACAAAATAATGGATCGTAAATCAAGCTGTAGTAAAGTTGCAGATGCTTCAATAGAAGTACCTATAATTTGAGCCAATGCCAAAAGTTCTTTCACAATACATTTAGCACTTAATTCAGAATCAGGAAACTTACGTATCTTTGTAGTCATGTTTTTGATAAATATTCATTTAGTAGACAATACACCTTACATTAAATTAAACCTACCTAAAGCTATAGAAATCGGGCGGGCCAATAGGTACAAAAATACTTAACTATTTAGCCATTTGCCTAAGCATTCCATTAATCAACATTTAGATTTAACGCCGGCAAATTGATGTCTGGGTCCTTGGTGGGCTGGGTAAACATTTGGGCCACGTCTCCACGGGGTATTTAGTACTGCAAACATAGCACTCGTGTTTCGCTGACTGTCTCATATTTCAAAAGGTCGCGTCGTCTGCGACGGAATGTACAAAAAATACGGCGCATAGCGGAGAGGAAAATACTCACACACACGTGTGTGTCTAACGGTAAAGTAAGCGTGGATGGCTGCCATGTGAAATGTTTATGACTGGGACTTAGAAATAACTGTGGATTAAACATTTAAAAACACCCCAGGCACAATAAATGAAGGCTTAAGTCTACAATTTGGCTGACTTGCTTCCTTGTCGAGCTGATAACTATCGAACTATCCGAACTGATTTTAATAAAACACGGCTAAGAACCAACGCAGGCGCAAGTCTTATAGAAACTAAAATTAGCATTAACATCCGTCCACCCGTTTGACCGCTAGGGTGCCACGGACAGACACCAGACAGACAGACGCTTCTAACTTAAAACATTCCTTAAAAATTCTCTGTATACCTACAACTGTACCCACTACCCAGGCGTATGAACTTAGTCGCGCTACCGATTTCATTTAGGTTAGGACAGTGCCTAACTGCCTAATGCTCTTAAATTAAATAAAACCTCCTAATAAATACATATAAACTTTCACATACAGGCACATACTTGCTTCTCAGCCCACACTAGGATACCCTGTGTCGTGGGAACCGGAAACAGCGACATCACACACATATAAACATCCAAGACCAGGGTTTTTTTTCTTTATCCCACGCCGGGGTCGAACCCGGGACCTCTCGCATGTTAGGCAGAGCCACAGAGGTCGTACATGGAGTTGTCATCAAAGTTATTATATTAGAAAAATAGTGTTGACACGCGTTTGAAGTACAGAAATCCGAAAGTACAAGTGTTCGTGTGAGCATTCCTTCACTCCAAAACTGCTGATCCGATTTTGCCGAAATTTGGAACATAGGTACAGGAATACGAACAAAGATAAACAATTGAATACCTATGCACAGGAAGACAGGCAAAGGAATGTTGAAAATGCGAGAGATATATGCCAAGATATTGTAAAAGAAAAAATCACTTCCCCCGTTTTCTAGGATTAAACATAAACATTTACATCAGGCACATACATTGGTTCTAGCCCCACACTGGGATACCCTGTGTCCCCTGAACATCTAAGACCTGGGGTTCTTTTTTCAATATCCCCAGCCGCAGCGCCACAGAAATCGTCAAATGTATGCGTAGTTGTGTAGGAAGACGGACAAACCCAGCTAATCATATCATGACAAAGGTGGCAGCAGCATCTTACATGTAAGGTCAATTGAAGACCTTGCATGTACCGCTATCTGTATTTAAACAGAGATCGTAAACTAGAATCCTACGTGATAAACACAGACAGCTTTGTGATGCTATCTCATGCAAATAGACGTGTACGGCAACAGAGGGACAAGTACAAGGCAAATAGTTTGTAGCAAGTTGCTACACACAAACCACTTAACCCTTAATAAGGGTAGGGGAACATATATATATGGAACCGTAAGATAGTAAAAACCCTTAGTTGATAAACAAACGCGTTAGTTGATCGACTATCGATATTTCGATTGCAATTCAAGTTTAAACCAGTTTAATATTTAACGGTTTTAACCGTTAGTATATCAACTAACGCGTCATACAGTAAGCAGTACGCTACAGTTCATATCTGTCGATAGTTACCAACTAACGAGACAAAAAACCGTTAGTTTATCAACTAACGGTTTTGACAATCTTACCACCGAGGGGCACGGGCCTTTATCCGGATACGAGTAATATTGAGCCAGTGCGCGTTGATTTAGGGCTGTCGGGCATTTGGTCAACCCGACTCTCAGAAGTTATCAAGCTGCCTCTGACACAGCTTTACGACTACTGCCACTGAGTAGCGATAGTAGCCGGGACCAGCAGCTTAACGTGTCTTCCGAAACACGGAAGCGTCCGAAACCAATGCCACCAGGACACCCATCCAGTGCCCGTCTCGGCCAGATGTTGCTACCCGCATGATCGTTTCCAATGTGCGAACACCGCTAGGCCACGGACGCTTCACGCATTAACACATAATTTTAATTTAAACCTATGACTTGGTAATACATCCGAAAACCAATGAAAAATTCTGCATGCTCAACCCCTATTAAAGATTTACCGCCCTTGGTTCCATTACTCCAGTCCACAGCGAAATCCACACTGTCTATGTCAATGGGAATTTGGGTATGGGAAAACTTGTCATTTTTCTACAATTTTCAGTCGGTTTGAGTTAGTGTAGTGACTAACCGGCATACCCAGAGCGGTTTAATGATTCATTAAGGATTACTTACCGCCGTACACAGAGTCATTTAATGAACCATTAATCCGATTCCAAATTTGAACTTAGATACAAAATCGTACACTAAGTGTGGGAAATAGTGTAATTTTTCTACAATTGTCCGTCGTCGGTTTGAGTTAGTGACTAACCGCCATACCCAGAGCGATTTAATGATTCATTAAGGGTTACTTACCGCCGTACACAGAGTCATTTAATGAACCATTAGTCCGATTCCAGAATTTAAATACAAAATCGTACACTAAGATTGTGGGAAGTAGTGTCATTTTTTTCAATTGTCAGTCGGTTTGAGTTAGTGACTAACCGCCATACCCAGAGCGATTTAATGATTAATTAAGGATTATTTACCGCCGTACAAGTAGTCATTTAATTAACCATTGATCCGATTTCAAATTTGAATTTAAATACAAAATCGTACACTAAGTAATCACCACTTAACCATTTCTCACTTCTCTGCTGGTCAGAAAAGAAAAAATGACAACAATTTTATGTTGCTGCCCCACAAATGCCCACAATAGAATCTTCAGTACCTACCCTAGGTGACGTCTGTCAAATAGTTCCTAAATAGGTGCTGTGCGTCTCTACAGGTTAATGAATCATTAAACGACTCTGGGTATGGCGGTTAATGAATGATTCTGTATGTAAATTCCAATTCGGAATTTGACTAATGGTTATAAATAATATATATAACTACCCGCTAGGCTAAACCGGTCGCCATCGTAGCCTATTGAGTTTGCTGTCGCTACAAAATAGAACATAGATTTCCAAATTCTGCTGTCACCTACGTCTCGTTTACGTTCACGTTCATATCAACATACGTGAAGACACCTATACCGACTATTACATAATTAAAACAGTTTAAATTCGATCTAGTGCGGGTCGGTCTCTCATACGAAGGATTCTGTACCAGCGTACGAGAAAAATTAAGGACAAAAAAATGAATGTCCGAACTTGGATTTAATACCAGTCCGAACAGATTGCGGATCCGATGTCAAACCAATTGCGCCGCCGATAACGTTATGATATATCGCGAATTCTTCGATGATATTAAAATTTGGCAGAGGATGATTTCGCAGAGGCTCGTCTCTTGTATGGGAGACCCTTTAATTTATAAAATCTCTTGTGGTTCATTGTTTGTTGCTGTAAATGTACATTCTGTGAACATTTAAACTCTCTACCTATTACTATTTATGAGATACAGCCCGCTGACGGATAGACAGACGGGCAGCGGAGGCTCAGTAATAGGGTCCACCAGCTCGGCACCTCTCGGGTACAGAACCCTAAAATAGCAGGGTTGGGCACATAATATCTGTGGGATACACCGCACTGATAAGATAGGTGTAGATTTTGGTATGTTTTTGCATTATGGCCTTAAGCAACAAGTGACAAATAATTGTTGTCCTAATAGTTCCTTTGAGGATCTTATAAAAAAGTTAGCTGTAGGGAATTTTGATGAAAATACTACCATTGTTATTATGGTAGGAAACCACTCAAACATTAGTCGGAGTGCATTAGATACCGGTATAGAGGTACTGCTCAATTTATATAATAAGACGAAGTGCAAGTTTATTCTATGTAACTTTCCTTATTGTTCTAATTTATCGGGGAAACAAAATAAAAGTGTACATAGAATGAACATGCATCTATACAATATAACGTGTCATCATAGTGATGCTATTTTATATTTCAACATGAATAATTTTATTCATAACTTTACTTTGACTCAGGATACTATGTACCTGTCTCATAAAACAAAAAAACGAGTAGCTACATTGTTAGCGTATAATATATGCGACACAGTTGTAAATACTATAACGCAGTCACCTTCAGTTTTAGTTAGTATTAGTACTAATAGTAGTGTTTTAAACCAGATAGTTCGACAAAAGAGGACCCCTCAAAACATAAGAAAATTTTACAAAATAAGCAGGGGTTTTCTGGCAATCGAATGAAAAATACTAGGACAAAGGGTAAGCCCCACTTAAATATTTCCCATTAAAACATGCAGGGGCTACCTGGCAAAGCACTTGTATTAGAATTATTTCTTAATCATTCAGACACCGATGTTATTTGTATTACAGAACACTGGTTAAAGGAAAATATGATGTCTTTTAACATAAATAATTACAAAATTGTCAGTTGTTACAATAGAAAGACTGCCGATAGAGGTGGTTCTTTAATCTTAGTAAAAAATAATATTAGGGTGAAACAACGGAAAGATATTCTTGCACTTACTGTAGAAAGACAAATAGAGGTATCCTGTGTTGAGTTAGATAGCCATATTATTGTTTGTGTCTACAGACCTCCGAGAGATGAAAACGGCCATGGCAATTTTGAAATGTTCGAGAAAATTATGGAGGATGCCCTCATTATACTTTGTAATAGCAGAAAAAAGTTAATTATTTGTGGCGATTTTAATGTAGATTTGCTTGTAGATACAACATTGAAACAAGGATTAATAACTCTGTTCAAATCATTTAATTTATGTCATATATTTCTAGAGCCGACTAGAATTACACTTACCAGCCAAACTTGCTTAGATAACGTATTTTGTGACTGTGCATTCACAAGTAAAAATGTAATTAACTGCTTACCCTCCGATCACAGTGGTCAAACAGTTTCATTCCCAATTGCCAGTAAAAATAGGACTGATCCATCATTTTATAGGCCTATTACATCCCATAGACTAGAGACGTATATGAAAAAGTTAGATATAAATTTGCCAGTACCGGATTTTGATGAACAGAACCCAAACAAAATCTACTCAGACTTCTTCAGCAATATTCAGACAGAATTCAATAAAGTTTTTAAATTAAAGAAAGTCAGTGACTACAACGGTAAATCTAAATTTAATGACTGGGCAACGTTTGGAATTCGTAAAAGTAGAGTTATCTTATATGACCTTTATGAACAAAAAACCTATAACTTTGATCGAAAATTTCATGACTACGTTAAAAAATATTCCAAAACTTTCAAGTTGGTTTGTAGAACTGCAGAAACTTTACACATTAATAGAAAAATTCAAAATTCAAATAATAGAATGAAAACAGTTTGGCAAATAATAAACCGCGAAACTGGCAAAGTTATACCAAGGGACAATGATTTCTGCCTAAAGATAGGTGATGATGTTGTTAAATCCAGCGCTGATGTTGCTCGAGCTTTTGAAACATTCTTCACCAATGTACCCCTACTCACAACAGACCGTCTAAATTCATCTCCATATGAAGCAGAGACTTTATTAAAAAATAACACTAGCGCCAGTAATGTATATTTAAAATTTCATCATGTATATCCCCGGGACATTGTCAAAACGTTTAAATTACTTAACTTAAAAAATACGGAAGACCTGTGGGGTATATCAGTCAAAGTCATTGGTCCAGTAATTCTAGTTATAGCCCCACACTTAGCTTATATATTCAATAAATGTGTTGACGATGGGGCTTTCCCAGACCTCATGAAACACAGTAAACTGATACCTCTGTTCAAGTCGGGAGATAAGGGTGATCCTTCAAATTTCAGACCAATATCTGTCCTTCCAACACTAAGTAAAATATTTGAAAAGATTATACTCAATCAAATGCTCTCACACTTAAACCGTACAACACAACTCCACGCCAAACAATATGGTTTAAATCGATACACTAGGGGTAAATCGACTACGGATGCAGGTATTACCCTTATATCTCATATTTAATCTGCAGAATTAGTAAATGATACGAAGTTTCTTGGAATAACCATTGATAGCAAATTTCAGTGGGGACCCCACATAGATAAATTGGCTGGTAAGTTAAGTTCTGCGGCTTACGCTGTTAGGAACATCAGACAAATCACGGATGTGGCTACATCTAGGCTAGTATATTTTAGTTACTTTCATAGTGTGATGTCCTATGGTATCTTGTTGTGGGGGAAAGCAGCGGATATTCAAACTATTTTTATTTTACAGAAAAGAGCTATTCGAGCAATTTATAATTTAAAACGAACAGACTCCTTAAGAGAGCTTTTTAAAGAAATTGACATACTAACAGTAGCTAGTCAATTTATTTTCGAAAATATAATGTATGTACGCAAGAACCTTACAACATTTTCCAAACTTAGCGATAGCTGTAATGTTTACCTAAGAAATAATCACAGACTATGTGCGCCCCGTTTTAGACTCGCGAAGGTTAGCAATTCTTTCAAGGGTCAGTGCATTCTCTACTACAATAAGATACCTCTGGAGATTTTGAAATTGCCATTTGAGCAATTTAAAAAGCATGTTAAAGCGACTTTGTCGAAAAAGGGATATTACAATGTTCAAGAATACTTAAATGACAGGACTGTATGGGGTTAATCTGGCTCAACACAGACCTTGCTGTTAATAATTTTGTAATTATTTATTCCAGCTTATTAAATAAAAATAAATCATAATTGTATTAGTTAAGCACAACCTATTTTTAAAAGAGATCTAAAAAGCAATCTGTGGGAGTTTCTACGCCCTTCTTCTCCCACAGTGGTCCAATGTAGAGAAGAGGCAAAAAATGACGTTTGCTAAGTATATGTAAATATCTACAGTAATAAAGTACTTTTGAGTTTGAGTTTGAGTTTGATAGTTGTAAGCCCCACTTGAAACGGCTAAAGTATTGTAACTACGTACCAGTACCCAACTATTTGCAAATTACTCCAGTAAACGTCACCAGACGATCATTATCATTGCTTGGCACAAAACAGCATGATATAAAAACCGGTCAAGTGCGAGTCTAAATCGCGCACGAAGGGTTCCGTACCACCGTTCAATGGAAGCGATGGTGTGGAGTGAATAGTTTGGATTTTACACAGCAAAATATTGTTTACAAAGTTATTGGTGCGGTTACTTTCACACTCCATGTACGTAACCAGGTGCATCCATAAGTTTGTATGTGGTATTGAAAGAATTGTTGTATGGGAGCCCCCTTAAATATTTCTTTTATCCTGTTTTTTAGTATTTGTTGTTATAGCGGCAACATAAATACATCATCTGAGAAAATTTCAACTGTCTAACTATCACGGTTCGTGAGATACAGCCTGGTGACAGACGGACGGACGGACAGCGGAGTCTTAGTAATAGGGTCCCGTTTGGAACCCTTCGGGTACGGAACCCTAAAAATTAAGTATCCACGGCACCTATATTTTTTTAGCATATAACTAATATGCGTAGTTGGAAAATACAATACAATACGAGAGGAATACGTATGTTACTGGCAAATTTAATGTACAACTCCGTGGAGAATATCTAGCCGACACGACATTTTTAGGTAAAGTTTAGATAAAGTTTAGATAAAGTTTGAACTTATTTATCTAAACTTCATAATTTCAATAAAGAATTATGAAATTATGAAGTTTAGATAATTAAGTTTTTTGGTTACCCCGTCAGATGGCATCAGTACATAATGTGCTCGTAAGTATTTGCAATATTTTGGCTTTATTTTAGTTAATTCATGATAATTAAATATTTGTATGCCACTGAGCCAAACATAGTTTCCTTATTATAAAAGCTATATAGATCATTATGTAATTAGCTTTGTTTCACGAATAAAGATTTTGATTTGATTGGCATTGTATTGTGTCACGCAAATAAGTTGTTATCAAGCTCACTATCTTTCTATCTCGGAGGTTTAACTGTGATTTTAATGTAATTATCTGGTATCAGCTTAACCTTGTTCTAGATTCCCAATTTAAAATGTTTTTATCTAAATACACTCTAAATCTTTTGAACTTATTTTGATATCAGTAAGGACACTGTTAAGACAGGAGGTCTTTAGTGTGCTTTTTCTTTATGATGTTTAAAGTTGACTTCCAAATATCCTCTAATCTATGTGTTTAATGTTATTTACAATACACGAAGAACAAAGAATATTTATTAAGTGACGTGACGCACTCATTGTGGAATGAAATAAGACACTTTTTAGGATTCCGTACCCGAAGTGTGCGAAACGGGACCCCATTACTTACTAAGCCTCCGCTGTCCATCTGTCTGTAAGTCTGTCCGTCATCGGGCATTGTCTCATGAATGTCATGAACCGTAAATAGGTAGATAGTTGAAATTGACACAGAATGTTTCTTTTATTAAATGAGGTCCCCACAGAAGAGAAGTGTTTCAAATATCCCCCCCCCCTGCCACTGCGACATGTTCGGGCATATTTTTTGTTTTTGTTTTATTAGGGTTCCGTACCCGAAGGGTTCCAAACGGGACCCTATTACTAAGACTTCGCTGTCCGTCCGTCCGTCCGTCCGTCTGTCACCAGGCTGTATCTCAAGAACCTAGCTAGCTAGAGAGTTGAAATTTTCACAGATTATGTATTTCTGTTGCCGCTATAACAACAAATACTAAAAAACAGGATAAAATAAATATTTAAGGGGGCTCCCATACAACAATACCACATACAAACTTATGGATGCACCTGGTTACGTACATGGAGTGTGAAAGTAACCGCACCAATAACTTTGTAAACAATATTTTGCTGTGTAAAATCCAAACTATTCACTCCACACCATCGCTTCCATTGAACGGTACGGAACCCTTCGTGCGCGATTTAGACTCGAACTTGACCGGTTTTTATTTCTTAGTCCTTACGTTTTCTTTTACGATGGTGCGAAACCCTTAGACTTTTTAAACATATTTTAAGCATTATATATGCTCACATGACTCACAACAGAATGCCTTCTAGTTAATGACCGATTTCTCGGAATTTTGAGTCTCGGATAGTTGAGCTAGGAATTTGTTACTGATAGTTCTTTCCTTACACTTCCCTTCCCAGTGTACATTGGTAAACGTGGCTGGACATACGAGATCCTTCATAATTAGATAAGAGCCCCCTTAACTATTAACTCAACTCCACGCCAGGGCCTACTCAGGGGGGAAAAAGTTTCTCGTCCGCAGGAAATAATTTGATCCACCGCTCTGCACGGTCCCCTGGGTAGTTCTAACGAGCAACAAATCAACACTAAAATTTCCAGGTTCTCGAAAGAGAATTCAGTGAAATTTATAAAAAAAAACACGAGACATTTTTAGACCGTCATTAATTAAGGAATTGAACCTTCTCAGTTTCTGTCAAAATGGAACTCTTCCTCAAATTTCGGTGGAAGTGATTAAGATCCTTTGTATTCGTCTTCTCTTATTGTGAATAAAGCCGTTTGTGAGGACTCTGCGATGAAATCACGATATTCATGTTACCGAAGATTTATCCCATTTCCATTTCACAATGCTCGGGCGTTAATTACATCAGTTGTTTCATATGTGTGCGTCAGGAGGCTACAAAAATATACGACAGACGCAATTTCGTTTTGCTATAACCGATCACACAATAATCCTATCTCCACTGATGTTATTTGTTATCGGAAAAGGCGATCTCATCGCAAACTTTTTTGGCATTCCGCATTGTGGCAGTTTAGATTATCTCTGCCACCTGCTATCGAAAAAAATACGATAGGTAAATAAAACTCACAAAAGTGTGCCTGGAGTCGTGACGTCATGACGGCGCTAAGGTTATCTATATTTAATATTAGGTTGGTTCCATTTGACTATACCTCTATGGTTCTGTGGTTGTCGCTCTGCCTACCATGCGAGAGGTTCCGGGTTCGATCCCCGGCTAGGGATAAAGAAAAAATTCGCAGGTCTTGGATGTTTATAAGTGTGTGATGTCGCTGTTTCTGGTCCCCACGACACATGGTATCCTAGTGTGGGGTCAGAAACAATGTATGTGCCTGTATGTAAATGTTAATATTTATGTTTATTTCGGCGAGGTGCACAAATAATTGGACCGTGTTGTATGAGTTTTATTTCCCCCAAAAACCTCACTGACCAGCAGTTTTATCTTAGCTCGTTCGTTCTTCACAATGGCGGTGGCGTCTGATTAAATCACCGGAGAACCTACACATAAAAACTGGCTGGCTATTCGCAGATTTATTAGCGATCCAACCCTAATTCAGGAACCGGTTTTTAGCTGCTGGTGGATCGTCACAGACAAAAGTAATCATGGGTAGCTCCAATAGCTGTCGAATAGTGCTGTCTATTTACTAAGTTTTAGCTGCTGGTGGATCGTCACAGACAAAAGTAATCATGGGTAGCTCCAATAGCTGTCGAATAGTGCTGTCTATTTACTCAGTTTTAGCTGCTGGTGGATCGTCACAGACAAAAGTAATCATGGGTAGCTCCAATAGCTGTCGAATAGTGCTGTCTATTTACTAAGTTTTAGCTGCTGGTGGATCGTCACAGACAAAAGTAATCATGGGTAGCTCCAATAGCTGTCGAATAGTGCTGTCTCATTACTAAGTTTTAGCTGCTGGTGGATCGTCACAGACAAAAGTAATCATGGGTAGCTCCAATAGCTGTCGAATAGTGCTGTCTATTTACTAAGTTTTAGCTGCTGGTGGATCGTCACAGACAAAAGTAATCATGGGTAGCTCCAATAGCTGTCGAATAGTGCTGTCTATTTACTAAGTTTTAGCTGCTGGTGGATCGTCACAGACAAAAGTAATCATGGGTAGCTCCAATAGCTGTCGAATAGTGCTGTCTATTTACTAAGTTTTAGCTGCTGGTGGATCGTCACAGACAAAAGTAATCATGGGTAGCTCCAATAGCTGTCGAATAGTGCTGTCTATTTACTAAGTTTTAGCTGCTGGTGGATCGTCACAGACAAAAGTAATCATGGGTAGCTCCAATAGCTGTCGAATAGTGCTGTCTATTTACTAAGTTTTAGCTGCTGGTGGATCGTCACAGACAAAAGTAATCATGGGTAGCTCCAATAGCTGTCGAATAGTGCTGTCTATTTACTAAGTTTTAGCTGCTGGTGGATCGTCACAGACAAAAGTAATCATGGGTAGCTCCAATAGCTGTCGAATAGTGCTGTCTATTTACTAAGTTTTAGCTGCTGGTGGATCGTCACAGACAAAAGTAATCATGGGTAGCTCCAATAGCTGTCGAATAGTGCTGTCTATTTACTAAGTTTTAGCTGCTGGTGGATCGTCACAGACAAAAGTAATCATGGGTAGCTCCAATAGCTGTCGAATAGTGCTGTCTATTTACTAAGTTTTAGCTGCTGGTGGATCGTCACAGACAAAAGTAATCATGGGTAGCTCCAATAGCTGTCGAATAGTGCTGTCTATTTACTAAGTTTTTAAAATCGCTATCTAAGTAAATTTGATGATTTGAATAGTAAAGCCAGCAGGGTGTAGAGAATAAGAGATTACCGATTTTGGCAAAGTGACGTGTTGGTGATCAGTGCCTCAACCCAAAATGTAAAAAATAGACTCGTTCTTCAGAATCAGAACGTGTGTTGACGTCCGCTCGGCAGCGAATCAGGATGCTGGTCACATTGAAGGGCTTGATGACATCATAAGTGTGACATCACCCAAGAGTGATAATAATAACGGTCCCATAAATTCACTTCGTTGTGATTCGCTTATTGTACCAATTGTACGAGTCGACTTTTTCAAAAGCATAAGTAATTCCAGAACTGAATCACTCGACGACCTTTTTTTGGACTGAAATGTGATTTGTACACTGTGACACTATTTGCGGGGGATCCAAGTTTTCATTAAAAGCTTGAACTGTAGGTCAAACATATTTAGCGTAAGGTATAGGTATAATAGGTTTCGAGCGGCACGCCTGAGATTATAAGTAGGTCGTCGTCAATGTATACGAGTATCAAGTAAGCCACTTTTACAGCGCACACAGCAAATCTCCGTTCGATTCAGAAATTTTACTTCAGACGATTAACGCCCGATTGATCCTACATGTTTGGCGAGTGAGTCATAAAGTCACAAGTTCAGCTGAATCTGCCATGATGTTCATACGTCTAGACCTGGCGACAGGCTGTCGCATAGTCTGCTTTCCAGAATTCACTACTAGGTACTGAGTGTTACTCAAAATATGACGACTAATGAAATGCCGTTATCCAGAAGAAGCCATTGTAAATTCAGGCGTTCGTTAGTATAATGAATCGAGGTTAGGCTTCTATCTTTCAGCGATTGCGGTAGTAATCGGGGCGTGAATTTGAGGTTATATTAAAATTCGATGCGCATACCTGAAAATATCAGGATAGCTTTAGTGACAAGGCGATAGAATTCACAGGACGGAAGACACGAAGAGGTGATTTCCCGAGAAAAGCTCCTTATCTCCATATCCCTTGGTGGGCGGTGGATGCCACTATTTGTCCTCCTTTGAACATGGCTCAGAGCGGCCCCGCGATCCCTTTTAGGCATCAATTTTGTCACACTTATTATCAGGCACTTGACTCATAATTTGGTTGTGAAATTTCGCGCGGCACCAGGGGAGCACACATTATAGGATAGAAGCCGAGACACGTGCTCTCGCACACAGGGACGGATTCACTGAACGGCCTTGGCTAGGGGGCGCTCGGAGCGCCTGCGGCAACAGACGTTTCAATCATCCCCGGCGTGAGCGGGACGAGTATACGACTGCCGCCCGAGTGGGAGCGAGAGGTCGGGTGCCGTGTTATTGACCGGCTGGTAAGCCACGCCCACCATGGGCGCGCGATCCCCCAAGTGAAAATCGAACTTTGTCCCGGGCAGACGCCGCTCCACGGCCCGGCTGCACCACCAAGGTTACATCACACAACTACACTCGGTACTCATGCACTGCCTGACATCCGTCATCCTAATAGATCCTCAGCCGCTAATGAAAGCTCCGAAACGGCGTGACGAGAAAATCTATTGACGGGTTTGACAGGGCTTTATGAAACCTTCGAGTTCACAGGGTTCATAGGAGATTTAATTTTTAATCCATAGACTGTGGCACTGGGTAGGTGTGTGCTGTAAAATTATAGTAGGTGGTACGGTAAAGGTTATGTAACGCTGACCTACTCTGCAGTTACGTGAATACCTACCTCGCCGTGAGGGGTATGTAACGAATCCTAAAAGAAATATTGATGCTTGAAGCCGAGCGTATCTCGATCGATTTTTAAGACTTTTGTAAAGGAAAGCGCTGCCTTTTCTGGCGTTATATTCTTAAGTGCCAGCTTAGATACTGCCATCGAACTTATTTTACCGACCGTGGTTTCTTTCCCAGTTTTCAAGTTTATATTGAGATCGATCTTCGGGTTAAGAAGTTGATGCGTGATCGGAGAAAAGGAGATCAAAGTAAACGAAAAAGCTTTTGGTGATGGCATACAATACGAAAAATTCTACTGATCAAATTCCCTAATGATTAAAGGTTTTAGACTGTGTGTGTGCAGTGGGCGTAAGTGAGTTGATTGATGCCAATGATGATGATGGCAATAAAACAACTACAACAAAGAGTTTCAACAAAAGAACAACCCTTTACTGTCAGAAACTTTACCAAAATGAAATTTCAAGAATTTGGACCGTGACCTTTGCCACTTACTCAAACGCTTAAAACCAAAGAGACTAACTAAAGAGTCAAATTGTACATGCGAAGAGTTGACTTCAGTCAATGAACCCGTTAATAATAGAGTTCAGTAATTCCGTAATGTGTTAATAAGTAGTAGCAGCATGCAATAGACCATTATTATTAAGTTCGATTACACTTGATACCAAGTTGTAATTAAGGGATAGTTAGCGCCACCAGTACGAAAGCAAGTCAATACCAATATATGAATAACTTTAACAATTCTATAAAATGTGTATGGAGTTGTCAAATTTATTCAACATACGATAGGGCTGGATACGATATGTCTATCTAATTTGGAATTAAGAATTTCATTTGACTTTCGCCCTTTCTTGTTGTAAATAATTAGGTCTTCCGTCTTTTTTGGAAACCCATATTCTGTTTTGTTAAAAATAAATGTCAAAGATATTCAAACCATAAGAGATTCATTTTTATAAATTAATTGTAATTTCCGTGCAATAGCCATGAAAGGCATGAATGTAATGTCTCAGCTAAAAGTGCAATAGTCACCCGTCTCATGGAATTGCTCACTTTCCAGCCTTCTTTCCTCCAAATCATGCAATTTAGAACATAATTTCCTCGTTCATAAACAGGTGTTGTTTTGTGAACTTACGCACGACTGTGGTAAAAATACCTAAATATCATTAAATTGTGGCATTACTTCTATCGCTTGCTTTCGCGCTCGCAATATCGGGCACTCGGCGCGCGCGCACGCTTCGTGGACCGGCCGGGCATGTCCTCATGTTGCGGTTACTTCAAGTCAAATTGAACACGGGAATTATTAATTCAAAATTATGCGAAGGAAAACTAAAACTAAGTTTAAGTTACAAGCGATACGTAAACTATCGTCCCTGAGTCGTCCCTAACTTTAGAAACCAACAGCCTGTATATATAGTTTTGATAAATAAAAAGAAGGATAACTACACAACAAGTCACAGTAATCTTCAAATACATAGCCTTTTTTTTCGGCAAAACTGTAGGGATCCCGAAAAACAAACTCGGCCAAAACACAATTACCGACGCGTACAGCATGAAAAAAGTACGAAAAGAAAATTGTAATTTAATCCCGAGTCGTCGGTAGTAATCTGGAAAAGAAGGCGAATCCTTGACATTTACGCGAAGTTCGCGAAGGTATTTTTGTCCTTATGGAGCATGAGATAAGAACTGCGCTTCCAAATTCCAATAGCTGTTATGAACGGCTGTACAGATATAGAACTTGTAAGTAAGCCTGGCTCTTCCATTTTATGCATTGATATCTTGTGCTAACTTCTATGTAGCGTCGCTTTTGTATTTGCTTCGAAATGGGACCTTTCACATTTCTGCAAAAAGAAAGTTAAATAACTTTCTTTTTGCAGAAAACATCCGACATTTTACCATAGGTAATCTATCGGACGTGCTTTCAGCTGACTACCCCTCCTCTGGGTTAAAGGCGTGAGCATACGGTAAGTATTGTATCATTTAAAATTCATAACAAGCGGCGGATTCAAGCTAGATGTAGCTTTCTGTTGAACTCGTTAGTTGGTTTGGTTATAACGCCATTGATATTTTCTGTAGCAAGAAGGCTATGGTTTTTCGTCAGTTTGAAACTATTGATGTTTATTTTTGGCCTCTGCATCAAGCACGCTTATCCGACCCCATAGAGGCAAGGGCGGAAACACCGCGGATCACCTTGACCCGCCCACACTATTTTCGCTCGTGTGCACTAGGAAATAAAGATCCACGATAACGATTGGCGCATGTGTACATGGGCCTCTAAGGGCTTTTGCAAGCTGGTAAAAGTATTTCTGTTTTTGCGTGATGTAGTAAAGTTTTTATTTTTGGCGAAAGCAATATAATATAATAATAATAATAATACCTTGGACACTATTCACACACATTGATCTAGCTCCAAACTAGGATACCCTGTATCTTGGGTACGAGACAACGATACACATACTCCTATAGATAAATATTATACTTAGAGATAAACAACCATGACTAGGGTACAAACATCCGTTCTCATCAAACAAATATTTGTCCCCACCGGGACTCGAACCAGGGACCCTTGGCTTTGTAGGCAGGGTCACTGCCGACTCGGCATTCGGCAATAGCGGTGTTAGGTTCTCTTTTTAATATGACGACCTCTGTGGCGGTTCGGTTGTGGCTCTGCCTGCCATGCGAGAGGTCCCGGGTTGGATCCCCGGTTGGGGATAAATAAAATAAAACTCCAGGTCTTGGATGTTAAATGCGTGTGATGTCGCTGTTTCTGGTTCCCACGACACAGGGTATCCTAGTGTGGGGCCAGAAACCTGTATCTGCGAAGAAACCAACTGATGATGATCAATGATGGCGATGACCTGAGAATATACAATTACGGTGATAAATCTAATCCAAACGACTAGCCATTAACGAATATTCATGCCTTAATGAAGAATTATCAAGAAAAAACGTATCAAAAACAAACAATACGGTATTTGACTAGTCAAAATAGATACTTTTTAGGAACCCTCAAAACAGTTATTTTGTTCACTAGTTCTATGAAATACTAGAATGTGACGTCATAGTCAAATGCTGTCTTTTTAACAGCTTGAGACACGTTTCTATACCTTGTCAAATACCGCATTTCATGCAAGCAACACTGACTGCCTCTGGCCTTAGGATACCCTGCGTGGGAACAGGAAATAAGCGACGTATAGAAACTCTTATGGTACATACTAATATCGACCATAATAATACACCAACATATTCGCCTTATACCGACAATTAAGGCCAACAAATTAAGGAAAGCAGTACTTATGGCTATTGCAGCTAGTAGCCGCTATGGCCTGCGGAGGCGGGGTAATTATTTATTACACACACCCATAACCATTGGGGCATTCTTGACTCCATTTTATGATGATTGAGGAAAATGAATCGTTCCATGTTCTGTGCTAGCAACCTTTTTACTCCACTACTGCGAAGCCACAAGGGGGGTTATGATTTCAGCCGGTATGAATATGTTTAAGCACCATGATTCATTCTTGAGAAGTGAAGTCAAAGGACAGCCCACAGAAAGATACCTAAAGGCAAAAAATATATTGTTTACCGATATAAGTTTTGACTTACAAATATGTTTTCACGGAACCGTATTGGTTGCTAAGTCTATATTCTGCTCAAATACTAAAGTTAGGTTTGTTAGGTCACAACTATATAACACAACCTGGACCTGGCAACCCCATGTAGTCTAGTATAAAATAGGGTGTAACATTTTGGTGAACATTTTGTTAATTTGGGATGTAACTTTTTTTGGGAGTAACTTTTTACTCAATTTGTTAAACATAAGCCACACTTAAATATGCGATCTTAAATTGGAGCAGACCAGAGCACCAAAACACATAACCCAACAATAATCGCCATGCCTTTTGCTATGGCTTATGGAAATGGAAGAAGGGGAGAAAGACCATTTGCACAGCAGTGGGAAATACCTACACATGGGCTCATAATAATAAACACCTACAATCTAGCAACAACATACAAAACAAAAAATACCAATTACACAGATTTATCCATTGAGCTTACAACGCTATGGAAAGTCAACACAGTGCTTACAATTACCATAATAATTTCGACAACTGGAGCCATACCAAAGACCCAACACAATATCGGAAAATTACTGAATGTGCGTGCATGCCATCCGTATACCAAAAGCTGTCATTCTCAATATATGTAGAATAGGACGATTTTTTTAGGAAACTCTTCTTAGCACTTGGCTACGGCACGTGCTGAAAAATCAAGAACCTCCTAGGAGTGAAAAACAATAGAATACACAGAATAATAATAATAATACCTTGGACACTATTTACTCGCATTGATCTAGCCCCAAACTAGGATTCCCTGTATCTTGGGTACTAGACAACGATACACATACTTATATACTTAGATAGATAAACAACCATGACTAGGGTATAAACATCCGTTCTCACTGCCCCCACCGGCTCTCGAACCCTTCGCTTCGTAGGCAGGGTCACTGCCGACTCGGCCATTCGGGTCGTCAAATAATAAATAAACTTCGTCAAAAGGCGATAAACGTATAAGGCACAACAGTAATGATACTGAATATTACAAACCCATAGTACTTGAATACCAAAATATGGCAACGTACAATTTGGTGCAAAGTCACCCTCAGGTCAAGGTCATGTGGTATGGTTCTGGCACACCCTGGCCGTTTAGTGGCTTGGCATCGTGCTTGGCTTATTTACTGTAATATTCTAAGGCGCAATACAGACTGGCCGGCGAGACGTTTTATTATGAGGGCATAATGATATTAAAGATGTTGTGACTCGGGTGGAGAAAGGTCGATGAGAAATTGACGAAATAGATTGTGCAAATTTATTCGCAAGGTCGTCAAAAGGCCCGATTGGAGACTTATTGGAGATAGGAGGCTCACTGAAAGTAGCATTGACCGATATAGAATTACAAAACAACGACAGCTGACCATCAGCCAGATGGTTTCATGATATAGCAAGGATAGTCGACAGCTGTTGGCTGGCAAGAAATAAATACCTTTTTCAGAGATATGCTGATGTTGATAATCAAAACAGTTGATAGACGAAAATTTGTAACCTCGGCAAGTGATGAAACGATGCAATATCATGCATTAATAAACGAGCTGATGTATTTAAGTGGAACTCAGGATGATCATATTTTACGTCCGGATTCCACCATGTAAATCCTCCCTTACGTAACTACAACGTATGTTTACACTAACCCGCATTACTCAGGTACAATGGTCGTCACACGAAAACAAAACTACAGGCTTTTAATGTAATTCTACCTTCAGCTAATAGGGCACGTCAATTTGATGACGTATCACGTCTAAAAAATAATTAGTTTTCATGTTAATGGTCAGAAGAGCTTAGCGTATTGGGTCAGGTTATGGCTTTGGTCGATTAATTGCCCAACCTATAATAGCCCTGCGCGTCAAACTCGAGTCGTAGTCGAGTCGCCGTCGCGTTGCCCCATGTGCGGATAGCCTATTGGTAGTTCGTACATACTTCAGCTGGACTTAATCCCGTGGATGTCCAGTTAGTTACTTTTCATCCATACATCAGGGAATGGACAGGAGCGGCCAGCGTAGAACAGCTGATGATGATGGCTGAATAGGAAGGATTATGGAGAGCTGACCGCCAACCTTCTATAGTGGAGAGTGACGCATAAGAAATTGTGAATGCATTTAGCATCAAGCTGTTTCTGCAGCTCTGGCTCTGCTCTGGTGGCGGTTGCAGCTAGCTGCAGGTTGCTGTTGATAGTTGACAAGATTAGGTCTAATCCAAACATTCTACAGAAAATCGATACTAGACGGACAAACAAACAATTTATTGGTGATGCACTTGAAGGCCCATACATACATACACAAATAAGGACGACGAGAATCCGCAAGAGCGTGGGGAGTATCAGAAACTATTTGTAAACCCGTATGGGAAATGGCGTGATACTACGTTTTTGTTATTATTAGACAATCTGGCACGACATTAACCCGTGTTCACTTTAAACCTTCCGTTAAACGTGATTGTTTCTCGCGTTTCCAGAGCAGTCTCCTAGTCGCGCGTCACAAGCCCTGCTCACTCCACTCCACTCCACTCCACCTGGCGGGCGGGCGGGCTGTAGCGCTACTCTACAAAAAGAAACCCTGACTGCCGACAGTAGTTAGTGCTACTGTCTGGTTGCAGGGACAGGTGAGCAACCACATAGTATTTCTATCCGCGTAGTACGTATAGCAACGGTCCGGCTGCGCGTCAGTGCTCCGAGCAGCCGTCGTGTTCTAGCTACTAAATGACTTACTACCATACTTTACTACTATATTTTTACTTATTTTACTTTACTTTACTTTTTTTACTATATTTTTGTTTTACAGACACGTCTAGCTACTTAATTATTCTCTACTCGACTAAAATACTAGCCTAGAGCGATTACTTGCGGTTGTTGGGCTGCTCAGAAGCGGTAACTCTCTTTAGTAAAAAGCCCAGCGCGACGGCGGCAGCGCGGCACTCGTTCGACTGACCAGCAGTATAGCAAGTGCACGTACGCACCCATTCCATATTTAACAAAGGCTTATGTTTGACTGTTACCAAATGGACTACAAAGATACAATCAAAAAATACATTTTCATCCCAAATTTATTTAAAGTTCAGCAAAAATTTACACCCTTTTTTAACCGACTTTAAAAAGGAGGAGGTTCTCAATTCGAATGTTTTTGTTTGTTACGCGATTACTCCGTCAACAATGAATTAATTTTGGTGATGCTTGTTTTGATTGATAGGTCATACTTCAGAGGTGGCCCATATAATTTTTATCAAAATTTATTCATGGTTTTTTGAAAAAATCAATAAAAACGAAAAATATATACACAGTTGACGTTTTGGTTTGTGGTTCCCTGCAGCATTCGCATCCTGACCGGGGAGGAGGAAATAGGACTTAAACTTGAAGTTGTTTTTTTTAGTTTTTAACTTGGTGAATTATTATTATACTAAACTAATTACGTGAGGTACATAAAGTTGTGACCTAACACAACCTAAATTTAGTATTCGGACAGAAAGCCCTATTACAACCAAAATGGTTCTGTGAAGATACATGGGAGCACAGCGAAAATTTAACTTATTTGGTAGTCAAAAGGTAAACAATATATTTGTTGCCTTTGACAAAAGACAGTTCTGTAAACACCACTTCTATCAAAAGTAGCAACAATGACGTTTCCCCCTTGAATGCATCTAAATGAGGCGTCCGATCACCCCGAGTGCCACGGACGGCCGAAGTGGCAATGTAAAGGCATGTTCTGCTGTGCCACTGCCACCCAACCAAATGTGACATAAGCCTTTATTGAGAATACAACCGTTATTTATTTTTTCATACATTTGATGGTGTCATTCATTATGTGAGTATTATTAGTGCAGTCCGATGACCTCCACAAAATACAACCACATATAATTTGTTGTTATCGACGTTGCATCGACAAACTCCCCACTGAAATGAGTCACGCTCATTCCCGGTAATCGAACCCGGGCCTGCACATGTAAATGTTTATTTATTCACATGCAAATATATACGTTTAGCTTTCGCGTGTTTGCTCTGGTGTTTAGCAGAGAATGGCATTTGGCTTCTTAAAGACAAGTCAAGACTTGTGTATAGTAATATTGAGAATAAATAAGATTTTCACGTATTTTTAATTCATACGACTGAATACAATATCGAAATAAGGATAATTATATATTAATGAATTTCCAAATGTTGTTTATCTTACAGGAAGATATTGATCGCAAAGATTAAGGTTGAAGCAGTTCTTAAGCATGCAGCTGTCCTAATAAAAATTAGATGAAAAGTTTGTTTAATCTATTATTACCTCACTGGCCCTGAACAACAGGTTAATAATAGTAACCTACTTTAATTTTAATGGCACGATTACAGTTAATGTATTTTGCAAAATAAACAAATGAATACGCTTATTGAACATAAACACATATTACTCGTATAGATACAAATAACTGATTGAGGCCCGGTTGCAGAACCATCAACTCAAAGTTTAAGTGGCTTTTATGGACACTCAGTCATGCTGTCGATGCATCTTGCTCGGGGAATACCCTTCATCCCCTTAGATAACCGTGCCAGATAACCAGTAGACAGCGTCAGCCTCAAACAAAACAAGGATTATCTCAAAATTGATTATGTACTACTAAACAAATTTTAAAAAGATTCACACACGTACTCAATACATCACCCGGCTTGCCCTGATACATCACACAATTCGATTCACAACACCCATTCATACAGCAGTTCGTATGAATGTGTTGTGAGACATACAGATTGGATGATCGCTCGGCCGTCTCATAATAATAAAGGGCACTGATTGATGCCGATCTTCACATTGGTGCGACTATATTGACCCAATGATTTACTATGATTATGATTTGGCTTGAATTTACATGGTCCTCTGTTCCAGGTGACATATAGAGATACGGAGTGAGGAAGGCCTAAAACCACCTGCTGATTTGAAAACGATATCTACGATGTTTTCTACCGAAAATGTATGGTAGTGGCGGTATCGACCACAATTGTCCGCTGTGGGTTCGGACACCTAATTGAAGACATTTGGAAATGTAAGTATCTCAAATCGATCAGCCTTACTCAGGGCATTTAACTTCTTCAATCACATACACATCAAAGATCGAGAAATCACATTCAGCTCTGCTTTAGTTTAGTTAAATGATATATTACACACAAGACCTTCGCCAACTAATTACTAGCGATAACATTGTTCAGACCTGGCTGTGTTATGAAAACTCCCAGGCAAAAAAGCAGCTGGTTACAGCCTTATCACACCAGTAGATAGTGTAGATACTCGTACATTGAAACACTGGGAGAAGTACGTTAGTAGTTAGTTAGTAGAGCGGGGGACATTTGCAGGACAGCCGAATCGAATAGCTTGATTTCAAACTTGATCATGGCTTATAGCATCGTATTCTGTATCAAATGCTTTTAGCAACGTCAGATAGACATATCCAAGGCTAAGAAACTAATATTCAAGCTGATTACACAAATATTTGCCCTTACCGGGATTCGAACCCAGGACCGTCAGCTTCGTAGGCAGGGTCACTTACTACCCGTTGGGCTCAACCGGTCGTCGGCCCAACCAACTCTATATTTTTACATTTATACACAGGCGCATACATTGCTTTTGGCCCCACACTAGGATACCCTGTGCCCTGGGAACCCTGGGGACTCGACCCCGGCCCCACTCGCTTGGGGGGCAGACGCGACTCGCCTCGAACCATTTCGGCACAGAGGTCGTTCTCTATGGTGCCAATTGCCACGTTCCTGTCACAATCGAGTGACATCCCGTGGACTTGATGATATCGTCAGACCATCAGATGGTCTGCCTACTGGCCGTGTCGCCCTCCTTGGCCACCACACTGTGACAAATGTACACCACACTAAATAAATAAATCGCGAGGAAAACGCTCTGATTTCACATAACCTAGCTGCTTCAGACTAGTGGGCGCGCCAGACGGGCGAAGACGAAATTAGACCGAGGGCAGTGGTGGACACTTCGAATCAGCTTTTTATAACGTCCCCACTTTCCAGGCGCGTCACGCGCCATACGGTTTTAAAATTGTATGGATAGGTAGTTGTGGGATTTCAGGAGTATGAGATAGGGATTAAAAGTTAAGTTCTAGACGCTCTGCAGATACAGGAATCTGGAAAATACTGTATTGAGCATTTACACAAGCTGAATTGAATTTGGGTACTTAGTATAGTGATGTATGATTTAAATACGATAACAGCATCAGCCCACATTTATAGGCTCGTATTCAGTTCCCTCCCACATCGTGATATCAAGACATGAACGATGGATATCAAACCATTGGTGGTGCTAATTGGTAGGTGTGGTGTTTGAGAGATGTATAGGTGTAATCTCAATAGAAGCGGCAATTGGCTCTGAGATAGAACTCGAGTATTAACTGGCTAAAGTGGGCGAACTGTGTCACTGCTCCACCGTATGGGAAAAGGCGTGACGCAAGTATTAGTGATGCCTGTTATATTATATGTTGTATGTGTGTAGTATTTTGTAGGTATTTAATTTACTCCTAGGCATTTAATTTATACAAGTTATTGTGCACTGCCTACCCTTTCCTATAATGCTTTAGTTTGCTGGAAGATATCTCTATCTCTATAAGAAATATTTGTGCTTCTCTGTCAGCTATTGTGAGGCATAGACTACGAATGACGAACGAAAAGATCAGTATTTGTTATTGTTTGCAATCATCTTTGTTGGGATGTTTAGACGAAGAGATGTTTAGACGTTGTTTAACACATGTTTACTTATTTTCGTTTGTTGATATTAGGAAGAGAACTAAACTGATCTCGACATCACACTGTGAAATAAACGAGTTTGAGATGAAGTGGTATCCAGTCTAGTGCACTTCTGCAACCAACTAAATAACAAACCAAAACTGTCAGCTCGTCCATTTGCCATAGGATCTATTTCCAAACTATACTACTCAAAAGAAAATAGGGGCCACTAAGTATTTTGATTGCTACGTGAAAAATATAGTAAACAGTAATGTATATTTATTAAAATAATATGTAACAAGGCTTTTGTTTTAACTTATGCTAATAACCATTTAATTGTGTAGTCAATTGTTTCACTTATTTCAATTAACATGAAATTAGTCCATTGTCAACAGCAAAAACTAAACAGAAACTCTTTGCAAAACAAAACAAAAACTGACACAAGCTGTTTTTTTTTAATGGTTTAGTAACGGGTGTGTCCTCCTCTCCTGTTTTCACACTCCTGGAGCCTTGAATGCATACTCTCGATTAAGTTTCTGATGTTTTCATCAGGTATCTCTTCCCACGCACGTTTCAGAGCATCCATAAGCTGTTGCTGGTTGTGAACCTCTTGCTCATGCTCCCTAACCCTTCGTTTTAATTGCTCCCACATATGGATTTAAATCCGGACTATAGTCCGGATTTAAATCCAATTTAAATCCAGCGTATACGCTGGCCATGGTAGGACACGAATATGGGAGTCATCCAGTACAGTCTGAGTGGCCCGAGCTGTGTGTGGGCGGGCATTGTCATGCATTAACCAGAACCCTGGCCCCACTCTCTGTGAGAATGGAATCACATGAGGCCTGATGACTTCATCGATGTACCGTTGTGCAGTTACTGTGCCTTGATTTAAGAAAATTAGCTCAGTTTTGCCTTGTAAGCTAATCCCAGCCCAAACCATTACACTAGGACCTCCAAAGCGGTCAATTTCCTTGATGCAGACATCGGAAAATCTCTCACCCTGTCGTCTCCATACTCTAATCCGCCGATCATCACTACAAAGCTTCACTTTACACTCATCTGTGAAGAGCACCATACCCCATTGATTCATGCTCCAATCTGAATGTTCGCGGCAAAAACTTAAACGAATTCCACGTTGAACCCTAGATAAAGGAATTCGTACTACTCGGCATCTGGACCTTTGCTGGTCTTCATGCAGTCGATTACGTATCGTTTGGTCACTAACACGAGTCCCCGTTGTCAACCGTAGGCGATTTTGTAACTTACGTGCCGTCACAGAGCGCTCTCGACGGGCACTCAATCGGATGTAGCGGTCCTCTTGTGCCGTAGTCGCTCGCACCCTGCCCGATCCAGGCCTTCTTGCAACACTGCCAGTCTCTTGGAACCGATCCCACACATTTTGGATGGCTCGGCGAGAGAAACCCAACGAAAAAGCTACAGACCGCTGTGAATGACCTTCAGCAATCAATGTAACGGCTCTGGTGGCAGTAATGGTATCCATATGCCTTCGTTGACGTGGCATTATTAACAAAAGATGTTAAAAGAAGCAAAAGATGGACAGAAATTGTTTTTTAACAGAATAAAATTGTGATTCCATCTGAAAGGAATTTGACCTGAAACTCGTTTTTTTTATTTGCTTCAATTTCTGGCCAGCTGTAAGACTTAAACACCAGCATTAAAGAGGTTGGATACTGAAGGAGGCCGGACATCATTAATTAGTCACTTATTAATTAGTTAACATCTAAAAATTTACTCAAAAACAGAAATATGTAAGTGGCCCTTATTTTCTTTTGAGTAGTATATTTTAACCGACTTCACAAAAGGAAGACACAATTCATCGGGATCAATGTTTTTTATGTTCATCGATTTTTCCAAGACGGATGGACCGAAATGGAAAATTGTGTTTTTGTTTGAAAGGGTTTACCTTCCGATAGGTTCCATTTTCATCAGGTCGTGATCTGATGATGGGAGCCTGGATAAATCGAGAGAACTCTTGAAAAATTATAGGCTGACCTGAAGCGATTTTTGTAATTTTTAACTAGCGCATTTACGCTCGGGAAGCATCATTTTGAAGTGATGAAGAAGACCACAGATGGTCACCGGAACTGCTCAATTGAAGGTAGCCTACAGGTTGCCTTGCGTTGCGATATGGTAACATTATGGGAAATATTAAACTGAACATTAATAATACTGATGTGCACAGCAAATGTACTGATTTTCACAGCAAATATCAGGGCAAAATACTGCGGTAGCTTAGGTGAAGGGTAAAGGGGGTGAGCGAAGCGAAGCCCCCTTTATCCTTCGTATTAGGTTGAACACGTAAGAACAACAAAAATACTTAAAACATAAAAAGTATTTTTGCTGATCCTTTTTGCTGTAAAAAACCGTATTTTTGCAGTGCGATTAAATACTACCTTTTTAGATTAGCCTAACTTTATCAAGGTTGGTAATGCATAATGGTGAAATGGAAGTGAAGGTGATATAGCAGGAGAGCTTCTCAATAACTTATCAACGTCAGTCAGGACCTGATGATGGAACCATGGACAAATCGAGGGAACTCTTTAATTAAAGAAGACACGTATGGGTATGTTTTGCGGTTGTTGATGTCGGTTTTCCTAAAGTTTTACTTGTTGTTGAAATTATTCTTTAATTACTATTACTTCGAGCGTCTGGAATTAGTACCAGTGGCTGCCAACTCTATTCGTATTACCCACGGATCCCCCGTGTATAATAAATACCTAAGTGCAAATCTACGACTAAATGCAGGTGAAATTGCTATTCAGATACGGCTTCACTGCAGAAACTTATTCTACCCCGGATTTCCAGGAGGGGTCAGTAGAATACCAGTAATCTAATTTACAAAGCGATTTAATCTCGGTCTCCAGTTGTGCCGTGTATCAACCGCAAATTATGCAGCACATGTTTGGTTTTCCTTTCTGAGAATTCCAACTCAATCTAAAACTGCTATTTTTAACTTGCATTAGACACCACGCAATATTGAAAGGATTGTTGAGCTTGACACTAGTGATGGGTAATTCGGTTCAAACCGGTTTGACGATCGAACGATTCAACTCGGTTCAAAGATTGGTGCAAACCGATTTGTAGATGCGATTCGTTCGCGCGCGGGTTTTGCTTGCTGCAACGCTCGCCTATGGGCCTACTTGGTTGATTGATGTGTTGGTCAAGACATTTCGTGCGCGCTTTGACCCGAGTCCCGCGACCGCTCTCAAATCGTAAAGTTGCATCGGGCGATTCGGTTTTCGCTCTTTTGTATGTATTCGCCGGATTGGCCCCAAATCGATTTGAACCGGTTTACAAACCGGTTTGCTTTGTTTTTCAAACCGATTTAACCGAGTTGCAATTTGGAGCGAGTTACCCATCACTACTTGACACCATTGTGTGAAGGTTGAGCCAACTCCGACGACAGGCCCGAAAGATAAAAGGAGTGTGATGCACTTCTCTCGGGTGAACGATGACTTTTTATACAACTGTATCTACGGTATGGAATGCCAAAGTTGACCCGCGAGATATATAGGCTGCCGCCAATTTTCAGCCAATCACGTGCCGGTATTTTGCATAAATCTTCGATTAACCGCCTGTTACATGTAGCCACGCTTTCGCAAACTTGGGGCGAGACGGCTTCGGTTGTCTCAAAAAACATCAAAAACATTTTACGTCACACGTATGTTTTACGTACGTAATTTTATGGAATTTATTAATTCAACAAGGATTTTGAGAGTGCATTCAAAGTAACTAATCTGAGTGAGTTTCTGAAGTACTAAATAGTAGCTGTCAATATTTACCCGAACTCGAAAATGGATGAGATAGATAAGTTCATTTTGTATTGGGAGACCTCCCGCGGCTCCTGGCGCCGAATCAACACGCGATGGACATAATTTTATTTTATTTAAATTCATGTTATGGTACATACACAACATTCATATAAAGCTAGAAATAAATATAAAATATAAAGTGAAAAAGGTGGTGTCCATCAATTACGTGAGGTGTTTAATGGGGGTCAATGTCACCAAATCTCACGTGAGGGGAGGAGGGGGTTTCGGCAATTCTCGTGTATTTTTTCCCCTCAAAAAGTGTAAAATTGCGAGAAAAAATGGGTTAAATTTAAGTAAATAATGGTTTCTTGACCAAAATATGTCGAAAGATACAGTAGTTCCCATTTATATTGATTCGCAAATTTTATCACTGTGATTCTAGACTACGATCTAATCAATCCTAAATACTAGTCTTTACTAAACATAATGACGCAAATTAAGTTTTATTTACAAATTAAAAGTGGGGGGGCTCACGTCAGAAAATCGACGCCTCACGAAATTAATGGACGCCCCTAAATCCGCACAACGCTTCGTCAAAACAAATTACATCAAAACATGGTAGAGTATTGCTTAATGTTACCGGGTTAAGGCCTTTGCCCCTCGGCGAGGGAATTAATGGGCTACATTTCTTTATTTTTATTTTACACCAAATAATAACAAACAAACCGCCCCAAGAACCTCCCGGGCCCATAGGCGAGCGTTGCACTGGCTGCCTTACGTACCGCGCTGCACAGCGAACGAGATCCTCTTCACCAGGACAACCCTCGATAAAGGCTCTACCCTGCGAGCCCCAATCCCCCATGGTCTCGACGGCCAAAGAAACATACACGCGAAAGCCCTCAAAGTCATAATTTCTTTACTGCACAAAAATAATTCGAATAACAAGATTCAAATCATTCTTTGGTGTAATACTGGCATGTACAATAACACAATGGGTATTCATGCTATGCAGAATCCCGAACTGTTTCACAGTCAATTATTATATTACTATTTAAGATGTGGCAACTCTGACAACTGGCACGAATCGCCTGCCATACTCTATCAAACACGTGTGACGTTTTTGGGTTCCGTAACTGTCCAACTTGCACTTAGTCGTTTTCACTCGACTTCAAAAAGGAGGAGATTCTCAATTCGACTGTTTTTTGTTTGTTTTTTTGTTTCGCGAATATTCCGTCAATTATGAATCGATTTTGATTATTCTTGTTTTGATTGGTAGGTCTTATCCGTCCTTAGTCCATCAGAGGTGGTCCCATATAAATGTGATCAAAAATTATTCATCGCTTTTTGAAAAAATCAACAAAAACAAAAAATATACACAGTTGACGTTTTGGTTGGTGGTTCCTTGCAGAAAAAATTTTGATGAGGACTTTTCTTGTACATAGACTGCATTCGCATCCCGACCGGGGAGGAAGAAATAGGGCTTGAACTTGAAGTCGGTGTTTTAAAGTTTTTTTACTTGGGGAATTATTGTGTCTACCTTTGGTTTTCTGCCGGGATCGACTTGCTTGTTACCTGGAAATAAAGAAATAACCTGGTTACTTCGAGGTAGACAAAAAGGAACAATTCCTAGTCTTCACAAAATAAAAGGCCGTCCGTATCACTGGTGTAATAAGGTTGAATTTAGTTTGGGCCACTGGGCCTTTTATTTTGTGAAGACTGTAGTGATGATTATAGGTAGTTATAATAAGTACTGGGGGGTTACCACAACTTCTTATGGTAAACTAAAATGGAGGTAAACAATGCTATCTCTATTATAGTGAACTGGTTTACTGTTAACAATTTATTACTTAATGAAAAGAAAACTAAATGTATTAAATTCGTGTTACCCAATGTGAACCCGGTAACTACAGACATATTTATAAAAGGACAGAGATTGGACCTTGTGCAGTCGACTGTCTTTTTGGGCATTACTTTAGACGCCAAACTACAATGGGATCCTCATATAAATAAATTGTCGAACAGACTGAGTTCGGCAGCGTTCGCAGTTAAAAAAATTAGAGCTCTTACCGACGTAGACACCGCTAGACTAGTCTACTTTAGTTACTTTCATAGTCTAATGACCTATGGTATTTTATTGTGGGGTCACGCTGCGAATGCTAATAGTATATTTATTCTGCAGAAACGGGCTGTTCGTGCAATTTATAGATTAGGGCCTAGAGTGTCACTGAGGGAAAAGTTTAAAGAAATCAATATTCTGACATTTGTGTCTCAATATATCTATGACAATCTTGTGTATGTAAAAAAAATATAACTAATTTTCAGAAGTACAGTGATATACACAATTTTAATACTAGAAATAAAGACAAGTTGGTTGCTTATGTAAGCCGACTACATAAAATTAGTAATTCTTTTAAAGGCAATTGTATACGCTATTACAATAAGGTCCCTACTGATATTAAAAACTTACCTTTAGACAAGTTTAAAATAATAATAAAACAGAAATTGTATAAAAAAGGTTACTATAGGATATCTGATTACTTAGAGGACAGATGTCCATGGGAATAGATTGTTTGAGTAAAAGGCTGTTTCGATATATAATTTAATTATCATTCATTTTGTAATTAGACAATATTTTATTTAAAAAAGGAAACGCAAAAGATGCGACGACTGTGGAGTTTCTTCGGTGAGCTCTTCTCCACAGATTCCGCCATTGTGTTAGTGAACTCACCCAAAAAAAATGTAATGACGGATCTAAGTGATGTAACAACATCCTATGGAAATAAATGATTTTTGATTTGATTTGATTTGATTTATGCCGATTCAGATTAGGAACCTAATTTGATCCGCAAAATTACCGTCTTAAAACAAGTCTTGGTATTAGGTAAATAAAGCCACATTATGGTGAATTGGAATGGAAATGGTTGCCATGGTGATGTTCTTGTTTTGAACCTAATTTGAATCGGAAAAAGATTGTGGTAACCCCCCTGACCTTGTCGTCTTGAGCTCTTCATTTGGTAGGTACTTTGAATCTTTCTTATCAAAACAATATGAGTATGCATTCAATCTCTATTAAATCGACATTATACAATCATAGCTTGCGAGGTCAGATATGTTCGTATGGATCAGGATTCTTGGAAAAGTCCACTTGAGGCCAACCAGACTGCTGATGACGTCATAGTGATTATTAATAACCGCTTTATTCACAGTCAGGGCATAGTTGTTATCGAACATCGTCATTTTAATAATCATATAGTTGTATGATAAACAGTAGTGCTACCTCTTAGTGCGTCTTTATGAATTCACGACCACACAAAATGAAGAAACGCCCCAAAAAGTGATATCCTCATTTTAACTTTGTTAAAAACCAAGAAGGAGGCAGCAAATATTTGTGTCAAAAAAAATATATCGTATCGCTATGCGTTCTTGACACCTCATTAACACGTTTTTGACACGTTTATGCTATCTTTAAAATGGCGTCACACATCGCAATGTCTGCTTACGCCTCTGCCAAACTATGCTGCGCTGCTCATCGGTCTGCTCCTCACTCCTATGACGACCTCTGTGGCGCAGCGGTTGTGGCTCCGCCTACTACGCGGGAGGTCCCGGCTTCGATCCCCGGCTGGGAGTAAAAAAAATAAAACAGGACCTGGATGTCGCTGTTTCTGGTTCACACGACACACGGTATCCTAGTGTGGCAATGTATGTGCCTGTATGTGAATGTTTATATACTCTGCGACGATGTAGCCCACTCTGGTCACACGCTGCTCTATCGCGCAATTAATCATGACGCCGATGTGGCCCGCTGGCCATTATTACCGGTACTTTGACTGGCGCCAAAAAACCGGCAAAACGGAGCCGTGGGCTTGACGAGTAGCTTAGCCACACTACGTCTCTGCCTCCTGTCCTCGCTGCTTCCCATGCCACTCGACGAGTGTGTGGCAGGGGGTTTAAATCACATGGTCAGTAAGTAAGTACAACACGGACCAGACACATTATCTTTGCAACTCGCTGGAATGCAATAACCGCAATGACGTCACAAATTTAGGGGCACGCACAAATATTGAGACCATGTTATAAGTAGCGGGTACAGGCGGTGCTAATCGCAATTATTATGCAGTTGTATGGCCACGTAATGCCACAATTATGAAACTGAACAATGTCCGTCACCTAATCACAGTTGCGAAGTTGGATTTACAAAATGCAGAAAACCAATAATCGGTGATATAATCCACCCCCTTATTCTGTAACTCAAATCGACCGAAAGCTGTAGAAATTGGACAGAAGACGACCCGAATGGCCGAGTCGGCAGTGACCCTGCCTACGAAGCCAAACGTCCCGGGTTCGAGTCCCGGTGGGGGCAAACATTTGTTTGACGAGAACGGATGTTTGTACCCTAGTCATGGTTGTTTATCTATCTAAGTATAATATTTATCTACATAAGTACGCGTATCGTTGTCTAGTACCCAAGATACAGGGAAGCCTAGTTTGGAGCTAGATCAATGTGTGTAAATAGTGTCCAAGGCATTATTATTATTATTATTATAGTTTTCCCATTCACTAAACGTCAATTGACCACGAGCTGCGCTGGTCTTGACCACAGTATACATATGTATAGTGTGGCTTGACGTGGATCTGAGTTGCTCAATGAGGGGGCAGATTGATCAATAACTTAACTGAATTAAATGGCGAGGATAGGCGACCCAAACGTGACAATATAGTTCTTAAGCATCCCGCCATCTATGTCAACAATAAAAAGTGGCCAAATGCGAGTTGGACTCGCCCATGAAGGGTTCCGTGGTAGCAAGTAATTATGTGACTGGATGTTTGTGTTGTAAATTTGTTTTTCATAGTGTTTGTAAGAATGACAAATTACTTTGAGGAAAAATGGTTTCAGGAACCTCAACGTCATTTTTAAAGACCTCTCTATAGACAACCCACACATATAGGTTAGATCAAAAAATTTTTTTTTGGTTTCAGTTCCATTTATGGGGAGCCCCCTTTAATTATTTCAATTTTTAGGGTTCCGTACCCGAAGGGTTCCAAACGGGACCCTATTACTAAGACTCCGCTGTCCGTCCGTCCGTCTGTCACCAGGCTGTATCTCACGAACCGTGATAGTTAGACAGTTGAAATTTTCACAGATGATGTATTTATGTTGCCGCTATAACAACAAATACTAAAAAACAGGATAAAAGAAATATTTAAGGGGGCTCCCATACAACAATTCTTTCAATACCACATACAAACTTATGGATGCACCTGGTTACGTACATGGAGTGTGAAAGTAACCGCACCAATAACTTTGTAAACAATATTTTGCGGTGTAAAATCCAAACTATTCACTCCACACCATCGCTTCCATTGAACGGTGGTACGGAACCCTTCGTGCGCGATTTAGACTCGCAGTTGACCGGTTTTTTATTTTTGTATAATCATCGTAAAGCGGTTCACAGAATACATCTACACACCAAGTTTCAACTGTGTAGTCCTAATAGTTTCTGCATAAAGTTGCTGTGACATACGGACGGACGGACAGACAGACTTGACGAAACTATAGGGGTTCCTTGTTTCTCTACGGAACCCTAAAAAGGTAAATCGACGATCTAATGATTGTCTTGTCTCAATTGAGTGTAGGAAGCAGGAATAATTACGCTTCGAAAAAGTATGCGAATGGAACTGTCTGTGACTCTTATGTGCAAATGACATAAGGTTTATTTTATCTGAAATCAACACTTTTTCACTCTGGTATTTATTTCTGCTTGAGCCACAGTTTCCATTTTGCTAGCAATATTGTGGAAATGAATAACTAGGAAATAAAAATCATAATTTTTTATTGCACACAAATGAGCAGTTAAAATAAAACACATTTACAAAGGCCGGCAGTGTAGAATATCTACGTATAAATAAAATACCTAGGAATGAATGAAATACCTATAAAATACAGAAAGTAATACTTAATAATTACCGGAATACAATTTACGAAGAGTTAGTGCAGTTTGATACGTTTCTTGAAAGAGAAAAGAGTGGGACTGTCTCTTATAGTGCAAGGAAGTGCGTTCCAAAGTAGGACCGCTCGCAACCTAAAAGAGTGCATACGCAGCGGTGATATGCCACGATTGGCTAAAAGTGAGACAGTGTGAGATCGCCGGTGCCGATCTCCTGAAAGGAGATAATCAAAGCGTCTCGAACGCAGTCGGTAGCGCGGATCCATATCTTCTTGAGGAAACCAGCACAGCTGCATCGATGAACCCCCAGTCACGCAAAAATTGATAATGATTTGATTTGTGACAATGGTAAACAATTATAATAATAATTTTAAGTAATTATAATCATAATCATGATATAAATATGATAAATAGATTATTTTGGCTTAGTACTTTTTTCTTTGACTGTACCACCTTGATTTCATCTGATAACATGCGATGATACAGTAGATAATTTTCGGGGGGAAACGAAATAGGGGGGAACCGCCAGTAACCCGCAATAACTGGTAAACGTGGACTCTACTGTGCCTCTGCAGCGTGAATAGGAAAAGGCTATGTATGTTTTGTTTTCGGTACTACCTGCCCAGTTTTAACTACTTCATACGATATTAAGTTACTTTACCAGGTTGGAGCTATAAAATAACAACAGCAACACAGTTCCTTTTGAGGACTCAACTACCATGGCTTTTCTGGAAATGCCATCTCCCGTTATAGGTTTTGAATTTTATTACCATGGCGTATCGCGATGGCTCGCGCGTAAGTGCGGTAATAGACCAGGAGGCTTCAAAGAATTGCAAATTAATCCATCCTTGATACGGTGTTGAACGAAAGCAACAAAACAACGAAACACATGAAAAGTCCAATCGTGCTGAGGCACCATACGTGAGACTTTGCAATTCAATGGTGAATGCACCACCGAGTATGCTGAAGAAATAAGAAGTCGAAAAGAATTTTTTGATGACAAGGATTAAGAGATAGATTTTATGAATATGAAATGACTAAACTTCGGTGAATTGTTAACGGTGCATCCAGTTACCACTTTTTAAAACTGCAATGGTGCACACTGTTTACTAGTAGAAGCAACCTTATTGAAACTGCGGTTGACATTTGCACCGACCGCAAGATTCTTAATAAAAATCCCAAGGTTGATAACTGAATATAGAAGAGTCGGGATGCCCATAGCGACACGCAATTTTTCCCCGTTTGAAATTTTAACACTTTTACAACTGGCTCTTTGATAGCCATTCTAAGATATGCACTTAGCACCCATCAGAACTAATAACAGCGACAAATCTGCAGAGCAAATCCGCAGGTACACAGGCAACTCGTCGGAAACAAACAGTATTCCGTCGAGTAGTTTATTTGCTCCCAGCTCAAACAGTAGACTTGCCAAACAAAGGCGGGATGCTATCGGCAGCACGCTTTCATAAGGTTCCAAGTCTTCAAAGACTCGACGCTTTTGGGTAAATATATTCTTGAACTATTGCAACACTTCCAATTACAGAGTCGGGATTATGCCGTTCCAGATAACGATTACTTGACTCTTGCTGACATATGACTAACGGTATTCATCTGTTAGTGCCACCTTAACTTCTAGAACCTTCTTATAACCCGCCATTCAATAGAGACACCACAACAAACCTACCAAAATGCCACCAAATCGCCATAAAATCTATAAAACTTTATTTAATTTTTTTACGAATATTTTACATTAATTAAATTAATGCAATTAACATTTCAAACGTTCGTGTGACTATATTAGATTTATCTCTGCATGCCTTCAATACCATAAGACAGGTATGGAATTTCCACACCTTGTCCAAATTCCAAAGACATGCAGAAATGGCTAGTGCGCCAGTATTCTGCAACAACCAGTCGCTAAAATAAATGCCGGAAAAAACCTACCTTATTTACCAAAGCTCGTAAAACTCTCATGGCCTTACCACAAAAAATAAACTACTGTTCAACACTTATTTAAAACAAAAAGGTATGGGATTTGACATTTGTTTTGAGGTTAAACACTGTTTAATATCTTTTGTGGTAACATGGTCATGGCTGAATACACAGTCGACTGTTTATAAGTCAAATTTCCCAAGCGAGAGACAGTGTCAGCAAGACGTTGCAAGAAGCAAGTGTGTTGAATGTCCGTCAAATTTTGAGTTGACGTCTGTGCATTCGAGCCTCAGCTACAGAGACGCAGACATATCAACTTAGGGTACCCCAAAGATCACAAGTCATAGTGGCAGGTAGAAAAATGGCCGATGACGTAATGGTGGCTGTCGACCTCAGCCGCCTTGTTGTGGCGTCAGGTTGTGGCCTCCCATTAACCACGAACGGTGTCTTTGTGGACGTCAGATCGTAGTAAAGCAAACTACGCACCGCGTTAATTTTAGAGTAGAAATAATATTATCAACAGACCAGGGTTCTACACAAGTTTTGATAACTTGGCCAATAAAAGGAAATACCTCCACCAGAATGGGATTAACGCTTACCTCAACTTTCATTAAAGCACAAGGCAGCGTTTCAGATAATCCCATCTTTAACACAAAATTATGATATTTCAATGATATGAATGAATATGAAAATTACCAAATAAAATTACCTAAAGGATCGTGGCGTAAAAACACATAACTCCTACTCATAAAATAAATAAAGACTGTTTGTCATAAACGGATATACTAATATCCCCATTTGGAATTAGTACGATAAGTCTGTCCAGAACAAGTGGACCCAGGAAACGCTACATTTACCAGTTTGCCCGTTGGACTTCGATAAAGCCGGTAATCGTTCAAAATTAACCATAAAAACAGTACAACAGCATCCGCTGCCGATTACTGTTCATTGTCAAGCCGCCAGTCCGCCATGTTTGCGCGTTTTGTGAGTCATCGCACGATCAACTCCTACGCATACCAGACACCATATTCCATCAGTACGTCAAAATTATAGACAGAAAATCACGATTCAATACGGTTTTAGGTTAGGCAAATAAACAGACTGCCAATCATATGTACATCCCTTTCTATTGTGTAGGTGTATCTAATGAATGCAAAGTAAGATGTCTTGGCATTGTTCGTGTTTGAATTACAGATTGGTTGACCTATGCGGTGTGGGTGATGGAAGCTTGCTATTTCGAGGATTACGTAACGACGGTACCTACTTGGTGTGTTTGATTTGGACGACCTAATGTTCTTACTAGTGAGCTTGGATTACAATTTAAATACTCATCTGCAGACAGACATCTGAACTCTAATCTCCGGTTTTTGTTAAACTAATATAATAATAATAATAATTTGTTAATATTAAAATTATACAGAGAATGTGAGACTCTCGATTTAAATTGAATTTGGGTACATTTGTTGTGTGATGGTGCCACAGACTCCGGATTTTATTTTTAGATTAAGATTTTGAGTAGGTAGTATTTTAGTTAGTTTAGGCGTTTTGACAATTCCAAAACTGTTAAATATATTTAATGTCAGGATAAAGTATAATTACAGTTTTGCTATTATAAAATTTTGATTTTAATGAGACTACTTACTCTATTGAGACAGAATAAAATACACAATAAAATCGGCATAGTAACAATGACCTTCTGATTAAAGATTACCGTGTGAGTGATGACGATACGCATTACATCACGCTATGGACAAAGTTGTTGAAAACTGGTCCATAATTCGTAACCGTCACGGCCCACGACCAGTTTTTATGCATAAGTGGTGGGTGCCATGACCCGAAGCGTCTGAGAATGAGTTATCCAACTGTAGGTTGATTGAAGATGTAAAGAAATAAGTGATTTTCGTAGGTATACGTATTTATTATTGGGGAATAGTTAAACAAGCTAATAAAAAACATTTCTTTTTTTGAGTGAATGACCATGAGCAGCGGATTTATCTGAAATAAGCGAAAAAAATACTGAATTGCGCGAAAAAACACTGAATGGCTAAAGCCAACGATTAATGGGTAATTTTCGGACTTTCCGGGCGAAGCGGTGGACCTGGGTAGGTGAAGGATAAGCGTCTTTCCTCGTTATCGCACGCGTGATATTGTTTCGACTGTCGATATAAATTGCTTTTATGTCCGAATGAAGCGATTTAAATGCAATTAAAAATTACCAAAATAATATATTTACCTAACCGAAACATCGAATTGCAATCGGATCGGATTCGGTATCGTGTGATAAACATCGCCCCATCAGAAAAGACGCTAGAGGGGGTTTAGCGAATCTATTTTTTTCGTTACTCGAATTAAGGTTTTCAACTTACAGTTTTTCATATTTCTAGTCGCTCTCAGTTATTCGCACAATTCAGTAATATATAATAAATCCCAGGTCATTTCGTCATGATTCAAAGGCGACTTTTCACACATTATCCACCTTCAATGTTTGTAGGTTAGCCCTGATAATTTACTGAATAACTTATTATTATGAATTGCCCCAAACTGAATCAGACTACGATAATAGATATATCAAGGGATATTCTGGTACACCAATAGTTGTAAACTGTCGCCGTTAAGTTTCTTTGATGTGATGTGTTTGTTGAAATCAAATAGCGACGATTGTCTCCGAATCTTCAAAGGATTAACCGACTGGTTATTTCCTTTGATGAACAAAGACTAAAGAGGTTTCTGGGTGAAATAAAAAGGTTTATTTGTCAACATCCTTTCACAAAAATGTTTCCAAATAGATATTCAGCTGACCTTAGTCTTCGTACCTGCTTCATCATCATGCTCAGCCCACATCGACCCACTTCGGGGCTTAAGCCGCTTCTCTTCAATAGGTGCAATCCTATAGTCCTGTGCCTACCGCATCCAACGAGAGCCCGTTGACGAAAAATACTAGCTCAATATTTTGTTGGATATATATCTTCTGGACTGAGCACTAATATAAATAAAATTTTGGTTTTATTGTAAGCTCTCCGCAAGGTCATATCAAGAGTCCTTCATACTGACCTATGTCCTTCTCAAAGGTAACGACGTGGCACCTATTTTCCTTTCGTTCCTCTTGGATTCTTTAGTGCGGAACCCTAATAACCAGTATCGCGATGCAAGGGCCATTCCCGACCGGCAATTTGACCTCATTCTTCAAATGGAGCTTTCTACGAAGGGTTTGGCCCTTTTACGACTTATCTGGGTCACTGAATGATATTCCATGTGAAAAATGCTAATGGTAATAAAATAACGGACGTTTATGTTAAACACGTTTTCGACGAAAATGTAGTTGGGTACCATATAATGAAATATACGTAGGAGAAAAGTAACGTAGAATAACGATATGGACATGTTTCTAATTATCACATAAAAATGGTACTTTCTTATATAAGTCCAAAACATTATGACTAAACACATCCCATAGTTAGTAAATATCCTGACAATACAAATAATCATAGCAACGCCATCTAAAGAGCCATATGGAAGCTTTGTTGTTTTAAACATAGACGACTACTATGTCGCTGCGGTTGTGGCTCTGACCATAATGCGGGAGGTCCCGGGTTCGATCCCCGGCTGGGGATTTAAAGAAAAGAAGAAAACCCATGTCTTGGATATTTATCTGTGTGATGTCGCTTTTTCTGGTTCCCTCGACACAGGTTATCCTAGTGTGGGGGGTCAGAAGCAATATATGTGCCTGTATATAAATGTTTTAAAAAAACATAACGTCACGCCTTTTCTCATACGGAGTGGCAGATGAACAGTATCGCCAGCGTTTAGCCAGATATTAAATGCTCCATTTTGAGTGGGCTATCGCATCTCAAAAGATAAAGGTTTCCTCAGGATGATTACATCATCCTTAGAACATCCGAATAATGGTGTCTAATCATTTGACCCGATGACGACCCGAATGGCCGAGTCGGCAGTGTCCCTGCCTACGAAGCTAAGGGTCCCGGGTTCGTGTCCCGGGGGGGCAAATATTTGTTTGATGAGAACGGATGTTTGTACCCTAGTCATGGTTGTTTATCCATCTGAGTATAATATTTATCTATATAAGTATGTGTATCATTGTCTAGTACCCAAGATACAGGGAATCCTAGTTTGGGGCTAGATCAATGTGTGTAAATAGTGTCCAAGGTAAGTACCTTGGACACTATACAATTTACAAAATATGGCATTTTTTTAACAAATAATAATACCTTAATAATAAGTATTATTAAGGTATTATTATTTGTTAAAAAATTGCTCATAGTGCCATATGGCCTCATCATTTAAGTTCATAATTCTTCGCGAACGAAACGCGACACTTGGTAGTCTCATCATCGTCATGGATCGCATGACTGACGATGACATCACCCGTCATTCCTCGCTTGGGCGGCCATGACGTCATCAGTCATTTATGTCGCTTGGCTGATGGCTGATGAATGAGGGTTGCGAAGTTTTCATTCGCGTGTGACCAAAAGCGTCGTCATCGTATCAGTGGTTTCGTGGCGTTTTTTTTTATTTTTACTAGTTCTTTCCCCCCCCCCCCCCCCCCGCTTCGACCCCGACTCACGGCCATTTATTCATCAAAATAGTCCCCAATTAAATTACATTTGGTTTCTACCTCACTGCATAGTATTCCGATGGGTCCAACTGGGAATGCATATGATTTTATCGAAATATGTTGGCTTGGGGAATGGGCCGAGTTTAGGGCATGCAGAACCGGTCACGGTTCCAGATTTTTGAGACCCGGTTTTGGGAGCCGTCAGAACCGGGTGCACCGGGTGCACCCGGTTCCGGCTCATAAGACTGTAATATCAAATAAATCACACAGAAACTGAAAGTATATAACGTTATTACGAGGATGAATAAAAAAGTTGGCAAATTATATCAAATCAACATTTATTAGGACACTATAGTTTCAAACAGTCATTTTTCTCATTACATAACAGGAATATTATAGGTACTCAAAAAGCTTTAACTACACATTAATCAGTCTTTTTAATAAATCAGCATAAATCATCTTTTTATACCCGTATGAGTAACAGCAACATGATAAAACACAACAAATAATTTCTTTTTTATTACCTAAAGCAACAAATCACCATATTTTCGTTTTAATTTTAATGAATAGCTTTATTGGAAATATTTTTTTCTTGGTAGTGAGATCGTAAGTAACTTATCACATCTAGGCTCCTATCACTTAACGAGCTGCGCAAGCGATTGCAAATGTAGCCCGCTGAGGAGAAAATTATTTTAGGCTCTACACTTGTTGATGGTATGGTTCTTAAATAGTCATATGCTAGTGAAAGGTTTTACCACGACTTCCACAGTTTTCAAACAATGCCATTTCTATTTTGACTGTTGTAAAGTAGGCGTCGCGGTCTTGATGTCTCGTCTTATTACTTTTTACGGCTGTAGCTTTTTGCAACTCTATATCAAGCTCATCTTTTTGGACATAATCGGATCTGGGACAAGAATTACATCGACTTCATCTGCATTTCCCACCTCATCTTCACCTTGCTCACATATATCGCATTGTTCGATCATTGACAATGGCTGTACGAGATTAACGATACCCCTGCACATTTCATCGCAAGAGGGCCGAGGAAATACAGCCAAATCATCATTTAGAAAATCAGCAAAGTATTGGTCCGTGTTCGTTAAGTATTGAAGTGTAGCTGCTTCTATAAGTCGTCGCTGCGAGTACCTTTTCTTTAAAGAATTTTCCATTTTAGTAGTTAATTTTAGTATTTTTCAAGAACCGGGGGAACCGGGTATGCTTCTTCAGAACCGGGTCTTTCGAGACCTTGGTATACCCGGGTATACCCGGGTAGTTAGGAACCGGGTATACCCGGGTGCATGCCCTAGCCGAGTTGCGAACCACCTCTCCCTCCACCTCATGACTCCTCCACCCCCGCAGTCTAGCAGAGGCTGCGCATTGCCAAATTGCACAGAGTTATGGCAAAGGGTGCGGAAATACTTAACACAGGTCAAAGGTCTTTCTTCAACTTGTGTTTATGATTGTCTTGTCTTGCCTTGTCCTTAGAAACTGAATGAGCTGGCTGCACACTAATTAAGTATGCTGGCCGGCCCACATGATTGTGTTTCTTACTGTAGTCACATTTAGTTCAATTCCACGCCCAATTTCTTCCCAGTCTCCACATTTCCAATCTCCTTGTTTTGCATGTTGTATTAGCTTAGGCTTCCCCGTTTCTGTAGCGCATCAGCAATGTTTGCGGATGCTCGCGTGAACGGATTTCATGCGATACTGTGCTCCAGAATAGCCTCTACATTGGCCAGGCTTAGGGGGAGCACCAACGGTCTCCTGATGGTGTGGAGTGACAGGGTAGATTGTCCTCTCTTGGCTCAATGGGTGGAGACACATGTCAATGTGTCGGTGCCCAGGGGACCAAGATACGGATGATTTTATAATTTATACTATTTTTACATTTATATTTACAATTTTATTTTTTCCATTATGTCAAATGTGCTATGCTTTGGGTTAATACCTGAAAATAAACTATTTCATTTCATTTCATTATTAGGTATGAACTCATGAAAGTAAGGAACAGTCAAAGTAGTAAGTAGCTTACTGGTCAAAGCTTCTTCTTCATATGGGCCTTCCCCACCAAATTTTCAACCTTGGATGGCTTGGATGAAAATTCCAACACATTCTGCATGCTTATGCCTTATTCAGTGTTAAACTAAAGCTGACATAACAAGATAGCTACTTGTTCTTGAAAATAGAACCGTTGACACAATAACCAAATTGACGTGTTATTTGGCCATTTGTTGCCATTCCTAAATCTTATATCATCTAAAAGTGTAGACAACAGGCCAAGAATGAGTAGTAACCACCAGCCTATCCTCAACTCAAGTTGGATACTGGCCAAATGGGATACTTCATATGTACAATTAAACCTACATTGCAATGCAAAAGTGCTGACCTAACTGTTAGCATAGTCATTAGGAGAGCTATTAATAGCTTGCTAGACCCATATGCATAACAGGAAAATGAAAGAGCATGTAACATACCTGACAGTCCACACTTTTGTAAAATCTTGATTTTTGGGGCCAATTTATAGAAACTTAACTAGTAACATACAGTGCCAAAAAATCGTTGACGGTTTGTCTAGACACTGGAGGTTATATTGACACATTGTGGTACATATAGTAGTATTATATATATAGTATAAACATATGATTATAGATGAGTACATATTATATGTGCTGGCTGGTTAAAACTGGTGTCAATCGAATCAAATCAAATCAAATCTTTATAATATATTTTGCAAGCAATCTAAGTATAAAGGGCAAAGAAAAAGGCAACATGAAAAAAAATCATCACCATATTTTGTCATCTACATACTCATTACATCATTTCATTTTGAAAAATTTAACCCTTTGAGAGACACTCATCTTGCTGTCTCTGACTCTCACTTGAGAACTAAAAGCACCACATCATTATGACATAAACCAGAACTTTATTCTTTGTGTTCAGCCATTGGAAATCTTTATTATATAATTTATATATTATAGGGAAATATTAAACTGCACATCAATAATACTTACTGATTTGCACAGCAAATATAGTGATTTTCACAGCAAATATCAGGGCGAAATACTGCGGTAGCTTAGGTGAAGGGTAAAGGGGGGGGTGAGCGAAGCGAAGCCCCCTTTTCTTTCGTATAAGGTTGAACATGTAAGAACAACAAAAATACTTAAAACATAAAAAGTATTTTTGCTGATCCATTTTTTGCTGTGAAAATCAGTATTTTTGATGTGCGATTTAACCTCTGGAATGTCCCTGTACAGCGAATCTCGTGGACCCTAACGCGTCCAAGGTTCTGGCGAAAATAAACTTTCAATCGACTTGCGTTAGGAATTTGATAAGTTTGTTAGGTTATTTTATTAGTTTCCTAACGTGTTATGTATCATAATAAAGTTTATGAAATTACCTATCTTGTGATATAGTACTCACATGTGATAATAAAGTTGATAAGGCTTTTCATCGATTGTTTGCAGAATCCATTATTTGACACTGACACCTCTAATTATATTTCGTTCTTACGGGCCAAACACAAAACTTACACTATTTTCCATTTTTCACATCACCACTATTCATTTCTCCAGTGATGAGATGTATTATTTTATTACAAAACACAGTAATTACTTCACAATAAATAAATATTGACAAACATAAAATGTAAGTCTGCGGCCGGTCGCCTGCCCAAAATGGCGACATGGCTTGGTATTTTATTTATTTTGATCTGATTTGGCTGTCTCAATGTCAGTTCCAATCATATCACACGGTTGCCAACTAAACTACTCATAATCTAAGACTACTTCCGGGAACGTTCTGAAACTTGGTGAATATTCATAAGACGTTGAAGTTTATAATACTTTCTATGCGCTTATGCAGCGCACAGGACGCTAGCCGCCCAAAAAAGTTATGCGCTACATGCGCTACTAGCCTATATTATATAGCTATACTTATTATTCGAGGTTTTTCAAAAAATCAGGATAGACTTCTGTCCAGGAGATGAGATAATGATTATGGCAGTGAGATCAATATTCCTTAGCTCTAATAAGGTTTTACTGTTGTTAAAACTGTATTTAACAAGATCTAGTTAATGATCTATTGTTTGTGCTAATAGCTCTGTTATCAAATTGTTGATTTTGCAAAATCATAGACAAGCTGTGAATAGGTATTGTTTGGATGTGTTAAAGCAATGGGCTTTCCTGGAAAAGTCAAAGCCTAATTCTTTATTACTGTACTGTACTATATTTACAAATATGCTTAGTACAGATAACTTCGTCATACAACATGAACAAATAGGTAATGGGATTGACCGGCCCTTAGGCTTATGATGAGCAGAAAGTGTAATAGAGAGTGAGAGATCAATCTCACTGGCTTACCGGCAAGTTATGGAGGAAACTTAAAATTTTACAATTTGACAAGGTCAGTCAGGTATAAATAATAATTGGGGATTAAATCTACAGGAAACAAGCTCTTGGTGGTATCAATTGAGTCATTTTTTAACCAAAATAACTTGATTCTCTCACATGAAGGTCAGCAATATACCTTCACCATATTGCTGCCCTTAGGCTATGACATAATTTTTATCACTTTTAGCAACATTATCAATCCAATTTTTCACAACCAAAACAGATTTTATAAACTAGCCCTATTGTATAAGAAGCACTAAGAATATAACGTCGTGTCTACTGCAAACTGCAAAGCCGGTTTGTCAACCGATAAAGACTCGGTAAGTATTTATTTTTACACATTACGCATCGCACGATCGCCCCGACAGCTGTCGCGACGACGACAGTGGATATTAACTATCCAGCTACTAATATACCGAAGAATCTAACTGAACACACGCCACACGAGTGCCCCACATCAAATAACGTACCTACCTACCATTTGGACACTACGGAACACCATTTTCTATATTTGGAACACAGATACACCTTGGAGAAAACGAGTGGCTCTCGAGATTTCACTAGGTCTTTAAAAGTTAAATGGTATTGTAATAATATTGGAAGGTTTGTAGGTAGTTACATACCTGTTGGGCTTCCGACAGCAGCCGAAACAAGTCCACAAAAGTAAGTTTTATCACGATGAAAACACAAAAATCTCCACACAAACTCGGCCTGAGAGAAACAGGCCGTGTAATCACTTTATTCACAGCCGGCGTACAAAATTCACATATGACTAGTTAGACACAGGGTATTGTACAGTAGGAGCACAGCATACACTAGCTTATAACTTAGGTTTTCCACAAAAATCTAGGTGAAACCGAAAACCGCGCCAACTGTCAAAACTAAAATCTACAAGCACCGACACACGCGACCACACGGCTCGAGTCCGCTTTCCTGACTGGCTGAGCAGGCAGGCGCTATACACGATCCAACCGCGAGAGCTCACGACAACCGTCAAACTTATACAGCCGTGTGTACACTAAAGTCTATCACACGATTTCCACATAGTTCCGCTACGGTATTTAACCTCTGGAATGTCCCTGTACAGCGAATCTCGTGGACCCTAACGCGTCCAAGGTTCTGGCGAAAATAAACTTTCAATCGACTTGCGTTAGGAATTTGATAAGTTTGTTAGGTTATTTTATTAGTTTCCTAACATGTTATGTACCATAATAAAGTTTATGAAATTACCTATCTTGTGATGTATAGTACTCACATGTGATAATAAAGTTGATAAGGCTTTTCATCGATTGTTTGCAGAATCCATTATTTTACACTGACACCTCTAATTATATTTCGTTCTTACGGGCCAAACACAAAACTTACACTATTTTCCATTTATCACATCACCACTATTAATTTCTCCAGCGATAAGATGTATTATTTTATTACAAAACACAGTAATTACTTCACAATAAATAAATATTGACAAACATAAAATGTTAGTCTGCGGCCGGTCGCCTGCCCAAAATGGCGACATGGCTTGGTATTTTATTTATTTTGATAAATAGGCTGTCTCAATGTCAGTTCCAATCATATCACACGGTTGCCAACTAAATTACTCATAATCTAAGACTACTTCCGGGAACATTCTGAAACTTGGTGAATATTCATAAAACGTCGAAGTTTGCAATACTTTCTATGCGCTTATGCAGCGCACAGGACGCTAGCCGCCCAAAAAAGTTATGCGCTTATGTAGCGCATAGGACGTTTGACGGGTTAATATTCATTTAGTTATTAATTAAGCACCAAAATGTCAAACAACATCAAAATGTTATCTTATGCGATGCGGCAAAGTGAGATAAGTAATCAAATGTGAAGTTTGACGATAAAATAAGGCGACCGCGTTTGGGTGATCGCGGGAAGCTACGAAAATACAGTCCGGCAATAGTCATCTATATTCGTTCGGGATAGACGTTAGCCAGACCACGCGCATGCCCGCATGCGTCAGTCTTTTCGCCGCTGGTCGCTGCACGACGCCAATGAATGACAAACCGTGTACTTAATACTTGTAATATCTGATAGCTTTCAGAGAAGTATTAGTACAAAATGTTTACAGATGCGACTTGCTATTTTGTAATAGGGGTTAATTTGAATGGGACTGTATGAATAATTGAAGAAGGATAACTAAAGCATCTATCTATATTCTTAGGAAGAAAAGGACAGCTTGAACTGTCATTCTGATTTTCACTCCTCCTGTGTGCTGCCGGCTTTATTAATGCCTTATTCATGCATATGAATTTTATGATATTGCATTCCTTCCGAAATGAGCTGCATTTGTTTGACATTATACCACATTCTTTGCGAGTCTTCGGCATTGAGAACAATACTTGAAATATACATATATTTGCCAGTCAGTTAAGCATAAGTAAAATGTTGTCTTTTTCTTATGTGAAACTCATATTTTTCTGACTAATTCAGCAGGGTTACGATGACACATTTAGTAGGTATTTGTCACTACCAAATATTAAGTTTTTTTAATAGTGGTGATGTTGTACAGCTCATGTTGATAAGTAAGATAAAGCCCGGTTTGCCGCATAATCTATTAATTACTACTTGAGCAGATGTATCCTGTCTGAACACAAAATATAAAGGCCTTTAAAAATGTAATGTAAAACAAACACAAGCTTTGTCAATGCGCGGTGACAGGGTATTGTAAAATTTCATTTACGTATAGCAATTTCAACGTAACTTGCCAACCAACCAACCAATAGAAAATGGAAACCTGAATTCGATTGACTGTTTTTACAGTAAACAATACTGTCGTAGAAAAGTGAGGGGTAGAGCTTTGCGCTATATATAGCTATATCCCCCAGCTTCCCATGACATTACCATTAGAATTGTTAGATTAAAAAGGCCCATTGGCACCGGACCAGATAACTTGGCACAAAAATGAGGAGGCTCCGACTCAGCAGCGGGCGGTAATAAGCTGCCGTGGATGCTGATGATGCCTATTACAAATTGACTATGCCCCATGGACAGACAGACAACATAGCTTCATAATAGGGTGTTTGATGGGACGCTAAAACTGATACCTATCGCGCGTTGTTGAGAAGGAACATCATTTAGGAATGACCCTACAAGCCTTGAAATGATTAACGTAGATACATCAAACAAAGTTATCAGTTCACTATCGTTTCTTTTCCCGTCACTTGGCGATGCGGCGCTAGATAAGATACGCGAGTGCGTCAAAGTTAATCTGAATTAATATGTATCAGATTTTAATTACTTAACTAGGGCAAATATTGTTTATGTGATATGACAGTATTTAATGAAAATAAAGACTGTTTTTATACAGGTAGGTAAATTATTTTATCTACACACGTATCATAAACCCTCTTTACTGCGTTCAAAAACCGCACGTTACGATCAGCATTATATTAAACTACTTGGTAAAATCTCGTTTCGTATCTGGAAAACTACACATAATGGTCATTATGTGTAGTTTTTCTACATATAATGACATTCAAATTTCAAACGCCGACGCCCACCCGCGTGCCGTCCCTAGTTTGTCTGTGAAGTTGGTACTGACATTCAAATTTCGAACGCCGACGCCCGCCTGCGTGAAGTTGGTACTAAAGAACAAGCTAAACAATTGCAGAACCACAATGCCGGTCAAACATGCGGTTCCTGAACACATCAAAGAGAGCTTATGATATGTGTGTAGATAAACTAGTGTATGTAACTGTACATAATTAGGCATTATGCAGCAGTCACATAAACTACTATTATACGATATACACGTTCGAATCGTGAAAGATAAATATTAAATTAATATTCATCCCTCGTTCGATCATGTACGACAACTTGCTGGACGAACAACCTGGCCGTGTGTGGACCACTGTGGACAAGCCCCTCAAAGAGTATGTTATTTAAATTTGACAGTTGTTTTTTTTAGTTGTCGGGTCCGAATCGTCAGGTACACACAGTACGAACGCTTCTGTGTAAGTTTATTATGTTCTATCATAGTCAGTCATCGATGATGAATTATCCGTAGAACAGGATATTGTTAGGTCCTCGAGGAGTTTCCCCTTTCCTTTAAGCGGCAGATCTATAATTGGGATTCTCATAGTTTTCAAATGTTGCATTCATTTATATCGAGCAATTCCTACCAAGGTATATCAACGCTTTTTAACAGAGTATATTCTTGATTTGATAATCAAACGTAACTCGAAAAATAAATGTATTTCTTCAAAATAGCTTCTTGCTCTCCATTCACTTTATAAAAAATAGTAATTTGTAAAATAGTAATTTGTTGACACTTCAATCGGAATAAAGTCACAGGTAAATTATGAGACCAGTTGTTTTTCAAAGTGACTGGGAGATTTATTTATGACCTTATTTTTTAATTTCTTATTCATCCAGGCCTAGGTGGTTCTCAGGAACTCAGGAATTTGATTGCATAACGAATCTATGTTAGAAACTAAAACTATATTAATAAAAAAAATATACAAGGCAACAAGGCCTAAGCAAAAAACATATAGATTATTTTAGACTAAGATCTAGGTAATAGTGTCGAATCAAAGTAAATCCAACCAAAATTTCTTTTTTTTTTCTATATGAAATAATAATCATCTTATTGAAATTCTTTATTGCACAGAACATATAAAGGTACAGACAGTTACAAGAAATATTATAAGCCAAGGCAAGCTTATCTCTAAAGAGGGATTTCTTCCATCAAACCTAGGCAAGATAAGAGAGTTTATGTAACAGGATAGTCCTAGAGCGCCATTAAACTGTATACCATAAGTACGAAAATTACTTTCAAAATATAAATAAATTATACCTTATAAATAAAATATATACCTCAACTAAATACAATACAATAGATAGCATGCACATATATAAATTATAATATATATATATATATATCATACATTACCTACATAGACATGGTACCTATTACGGAAGATTCTTATAATAAGTATGTAATTTTTACTGCTTCTCTACATTGGACCACTGTGGGAGAAGTACTTCACAAATTATTTAAAATTGTACCCAGGTTGTAATATTTCCAATATCTCTAGATGATTTTTACCACTATTTTAGATTTCGTAACAATTTTATTTGTTTTTCATAATATTTGTTTAGTCTAAATGATAAGAGTATGCCAATACATCTTTATTATTTTGCAGAGCGGTTCCCGTACGGGGCATGAGCTAGAATGACGTCACTACATGCGCGCGCATCCCTACATCGATCCACGAAGTGCACATTCAGTGCTACAGCGCTTTTTCCTAAAAACACTAGTACAACCAACGTTTTCTAAGACCCCGCTTCAAGCGCTGAAAATTCAGGAAAACTAGACCACGGAAAAAGGTCATAAGCACCTTCAACTTACAGTTGAAATGTCAACGCTATTGTGGAGGCTATTGAGTACATTTCTCTAATAAGGACACGAATAACTTTGCTTCCCCGGTACTCGAAAGATATTATCCGTTTTGTAATGTCTTTTCAGACGATTATCTCCGAGAAAATGGTGCTTTTTTCGTGTAAGAGATGGTAATTATGGGGTTGTAATATAACAAAATTCTTGTAGGTTGGTCTTGTCGAGTGAGATTTGAACGTGAAAGGAATATTCTTCATAACTTTCAATCAGTTTCAAGATCGTAGGTTTTTGCAGTAGATTTTATAGTTCTTCGGAACTAAAAGTGCGCGCTAGTCCAATTCAGGCTATTACAGTATAGAGACTGAAGTAAAGTCGACTGAAAGAATCAAGGATTTTTACATTTACATACAGGCTCTTACATTGCTTCTGGCGCTACACTAGGATACCGTTTCGTGGGAACCAGAAACAGCGACGTCATACACATATAGACATCCAAGAGCTGGTTTTCTTTTTCTTTATCCCTAGCTGGGGATCGAACCCGGGACCTCTCGCATGATAGACAGAGCCACAACCGCAGCGCAACAGAGCGCGCAGAGAGAGTAAATAACCTGTATCTAGGCTATTCTGGACAACTTGCAGTTTTTTTCTGAACTCTTAGGTATACAATCTCCCCCTCCCTAGTAGGACCCATTGCATTACCCCGTTTAAGTAACTAGCCTTGTTAACCACCGATAGCCAACTCGCCGAGTATACAAACGACAGGGTGACGCAAAGATGATTTAATGTTATCAAAGAAATATTTAATGCATTTTTCATTTTGCCTTGAGATACGATACCTTTACTTCTGCAAATAATACAATTATTATATTTATTACTATTTCAGCGACTACAAATAATTAGTGGCATAATCAATCCTGGGCATTTGACATAAGAGCAAAAACGGGGATTTACTGCAGCTTGGATTTAACCAATATCATTGTGTTCAAACATCTATGTCAACAGTGAGTGTGCGTCGTACGGTGTACGGCGTACTCATGTCAAATGATGACGAAGATGATTAAATGAATAAGATTCAGTAAATTTGGAATTTTAATAAACTTGATAAATTTTATGGCTATTGAGTAACAAAACAAGCAGCGTCTTGATAGCGTAATGAATATTGAATGTTCTACGAGTCTGTAGATAGATAGAAGATGAAATCGGACGCCCGCTGAACAAAGACGAGTAATCCTCTATTGTGACTATTTCACCCAATTCCCAGTGTTTCAGCGCTGGTTACTGTTGGTTCAGCCGATGTCCCTCCCTAAATCTCCTTGTTATTTAATGAATTCTAGTATGCGTTCTGCCTGACTTTTTACACCTACAGTCTGTGGGTTCGATATACGCAGAAATCGTACAATGCCTTGCGTATCCAGTATAACAATGCCCTCAGGGTATTGTTGGGGCTACCACTATTTTGTAGTGCATCAGGGATGTTTGCGGAGGCACGCGTTAATGACTTCCACGCAATTATGCGTAAAAGGATGGCGTCTCTTTTGTGCAGAACTCGTGGCAGCGCCAACGGTCTCCTGGAGGTAATAGCAGCTAGGGTAGACAATTTTGACGGCCTCTGTGGCGCAGCGGTTGTGGCTCTGCCTACCATGCGAGACGTCCCGGGTTCGATCCCCGACTGGGGGTAAAGAAAAAAAAAAAAAACCTCCCCAGGTCTTGGATGTTTATATGTGAGTGACGTCGCTGTTTCCGGTTACCACGACACAGGGTATCCTAGTGTGGGGCCAGAAGCAATGTATGTGCCTGTATGTAAATGTTTATGTAAATGTTTATTATTATGTTTATCCCTTTATGCGGCATTGGGTTGCAGCTCACACACTGCCAGTGATAGGTTCGCGCCTAAATGAGAAGAAAAAAAATGGTTTGCTCTGCACTGTATTGTGTTCACATTGTATTACTAACATAGATTGTATTACTAATTATTAACACTTGTATATGACTTGGTCTGAAATAAATGATGATTGTTATTATTATTATTATTAATACTTTCCCAATAATAAGAATATCACCGTCATCTTTATATATACACCTGTATATATATATATTCAGGTTGTTTAAGTGGATTATTAGCAAATCTATAAGTAGACACTACAGAAGTGGTGATAAACACCCACCCTGTGGGAGACCTCTATTTGCTCCGATTGTGTAACTGGTACCGGCCAAATCTGCAGATATAACTCTGTTTTCGAGCATAGTTACCACCCACTTTGCCATCAAGCTATATACCATCCCGATTGAACGACTCTTCTATGGATTGGAAATGTTCTCTGTCAAATGCTCCCTCCATATCAAAGATCGTAAACCCAAGCATCGTAGGGCAAATTATTTGCTTTCTTATGCTCTTTCCACCGTCAACGTTAAATTGTGCAGACCTGTTAATGTCGATTTTCCTTCCATATAAGCATGCTGATTACTGATGAACACTTTCATTAAGTTTTATCCCTATCCAACATTTTCTCCAATAATGTCAATACAAACGAGGAAAGACTTATGCAACGGAACGATTTTGCTTCCTGATAAGCCTGTTTTCCTGGTTTTGGTAAGAAGGCCGCTTTTTCCTTCCTCCAAGTCGGAGGAATATAATTAAGTGCTATGCTGCTCCTATAGAGTTCTAAAGAAACTCTCTGATAAATCTGTAAGCGTTCTGTAGAACTACAGGCAAAATGCCATCAGGTTTTGTCCGCAGCTTTGAATGATGCAAATGATTAATTGCCCATTGTACATTTTAATCTTTTATGATATCAGGTAGTTCCTCCCATGCATTATGGTGATCCGATATGTCATTATCTTTGAATTCCTTACAACCCGGAAAGTGAGTCTCCAGCATAGCTTTCAACAACGTTTGTAATTCCGATTCAAGTTCTGCATCTATTTTTAAACTACCTAGTTGGCATGTTTTATCGTTTGCTAGTAGTTTCACCAGCCGAGCTGAATATTATCTCCTTGCAGTACAGGCGCCAGCTTTTCCTACTTTCTCTGTGACTTGTTTTACTATATATCCCTGACTCTTCTATACTCGTCCCAGCTAGCTGCGTCACCCTTTAAAAGGGCCTGCCTCATAACTCTCCGTGGTCTTTTCCTATGTTTCTTCAGGTCTTTGTCCCAGGTGTTTGTTTAATAGCACCTCTCTACGAGTTCTTGTTATAAAATATGGTTCTTTCATTATATCAAGATTTTTACTTGTAATAAAATCTGATAACTCCTCACATTTCTTGTTAATATCCTACGAGTGTGTAGAATTAAGATTAAAATTAAAGTGTCGCGCAAGGCAAAGTATTGTGACACGTAGGGACCGTACAGTGAGAACATGGAAAACCCATATGTAAACTATTTTAGCTGCATTGATAAAGAAATTTTAGATGCATTAGTAACCTAACAGTAAGCGTCTTAACACGGTGTCTCTCCCCAAGTCCAAGTCTCCTACCTAACGAAGTCGAAGATAAGTTAACACGGTGTCTCTCCCCAAGTCCAAGTCTCCTACCTAACGAAGTCGAAGATAAGTTAACACGGTGTCTCTCCCCAAGTCCAAGTCTCCTACCTAACGAAGTCGAAGATAAGTTAACACGGTGTCTCTCCCCAAGTCCAAGTCTCCTACCTAACGAAGTCGAAGATAAGTTAACACGGTGTCTCTCCCCAAGTCCAAGTCTCCTACCTAACGAAGTCGAAGATAAGTTAAGCGTCCAGTTTACCCGCTAAATTCCACCATATTGGATTTAGAAGCGCGCTAAATTACTAAGCACAACGATTTATGCGGATTATGCCTGCGGAAATTGGATTGCCGAGTTATTTTAAACTTTATTGAAGGTGTATTTTATGCTTGGTGGTAATTATATTTAAATAATTTAACATCTCCACTCCAACCTTTAATGTTAGAGATTACTCAAGATATTTCTAGTTTAAGGCTGTCAAGACTAGAACTTATTCACAACAAACTAAATGCAGGCTTTACTGCTACATAAATTTTTCCAGGCTTTTTGCCGCCTTCTCCAGAATCCTTTTATTAAAACTGCTACTTAACTTCTTTTTAGCATATTATTATCCCAAATAAATGCCCTTCAAAACAGAAGGGTTTTATTCCGTTCCCATTCAGCCTAACCGCGAGTGATTTACGAACGAAACGCAATTTGGGCGCGAAAATTAAAAATCATGTAACAACAATCAGTGACGTGACTGGCAACACTCCGACCTTCCCCCTGCCTTGATGTGGCGCCCTCTTTCCCCTCAGAAGTCCTCTCGCGATTACTGCTTATTATTTTCGGCTGCCACGAAACTGAGCTTATCACGGAACTGAACATAGCGAAGTTCTCCAACTTTATATTTGGTTAGAAATTCGATGACAATCCATTCTTGATTTTCTTACACCTCGCAATAAATACACTTCTCGATCGCCCATTTCCCATCAATCAAGCAAAAAACGCTCACACATTACTAGGTACCCTTTTACCTGACAAGTTATACTTATAGCGGTGGTTGGCTTTACAATGTCTAATAAAGTACTCATAATTTTATGATAACTTAGGCCTACTTATACCACACTTTTTGAATGCCGCTAAATGCATTTTAAATTAAGTTTAAATACAACACTGGCATGATAAGTGAAAACCTGGCTGGCAGGCAATAACCTAGTATACAGTGATTGATCGTGTTGTATTTCAGTTATTTTAGCAGCTGGTGTGGTACAAGTCGGCCTTATATAGTTGCCCGCCTTCGTATGGTCATCTGACCTTTACAGAATACTTTTTGTCGATGCGCACGATTTGTCAGATGCTGACATTTTAGAACTGGCGCCGGTAGTTAACTATCCGACTCGCTACATTCATTCTTTAGAACCATCCCATCCATCTCCTGGCGCCCGTCTCAATGTAGTATGACAAAGATTCTGAGCGTACTTCTATGTAGAACTGTGGCTACATCTTCTACCAATGCATTCCTTACAAAAATAAGGATAATTTTTATTTACTTTTTCTTTAACATATTTTTATAGTCCCGCATACTTACAAACATATTTTTATACCTTTTCCCATAAAAGTGACAAAGAAATACCTCCGTTTTAGCATGATAAGCTATCTATTTCGTTGCAGCTCTGAAACTTAGGTTTCTACAGAACGCGGCACTTGTCTAACTAAATAGATTTTTTCATGTATGAGTTATAACGATAGGTATTTTCAAATGACCATCTTTGAAGCGGTTTTCCTCATAGATAAGACACTTCCCAAAATAAATAAATAAATAAATATTTGTTTTTCACGCAAAACGTTTTATTCTTTGGATCACTCTTCTGCCGCAGCGACTGACGTTACAGCCATCTGGCAGGGTGACTTAATATAAACTTTATATCAATATGGTTGTATCCAAAATTTTAACCACTACGAATCGAGTTGCTAATTTTACCCTATAGCCTCAAAATTAGATTGCGTTTCGTCGATCACTCCGCTCGCTCGGACATTTCATGGCACCCGCATCAACCGAGCAACGTATTGATTTATAGTCCAAATTATTCCTTTATTCTCGCTTTTGCGTTATAAATCGCTTCACCACTGCAGATTTGGTCCTTGCCAGTATTATTTTCCCATTAGCAATGGCAGAGGCACGAGTTGCAATATTTACCGGGAGACGAGTCCTAACAAACAGTAAGTTGGTACGTTGTCAAAGTCAAAGTCAAAGTATTTTATTAGTAGACATTTACATATACTTAGCAAACGTCATTTTTTGCCTCTTCTCTACATTGGACCGATAATAATAAGCAGGAATAAATAATTACAAAATTATTAACAGCAAGGTCTGTGTTGAACTAGATTAACCCCATACAGTCCTGTCATTTAAGTAATCATGAACATTGTAATATCCCTTTACAAACATGCTTTTTAAATTGCTCAAATGCAATTTCAAAATCTCCAGAGGTATCTTATTTATTACTTTTTAAATATTATTATAGAACAAAAGTTATAATTGCTGTGGTATTTCGCAAACAAACATGACATTTCTTAAGAAACAAATATTTTATGTCCAAATACGCCAATCTCACTCCACACGGTCCTTGACCTTCATTTTTTTATAGCTTTCTAATAATATTACTACAAAAATTACATTCAGATATGAAACAGTAGTATTAAACACAAAATAACCTAACTTATGTGCAAATATTAAATTAAATAAAAAATATCTCTCAGATCGCCGCCGTCCAGAGGCAGAGTGCCCAACATGCTGGCACCATTGCCTCGCTGTATAGCCAGGCTTATGCGCTGGGCGAGGAAGGTGCCAGCTCTTGGATGACCCGACGCTTCAACGAGTCTTTTCGCAATCTCTTTAAAGACTCGCCGTGCGTCAGTTCCCCACGGCCCGAGGGTCTCCACGCCAGACGGCACAAATATGTAATCCTCCCCGAGGGCGGCATACTTGCGCCGCTTGAGACCCTCCGCAGAGTCCGCCGCTGCGCCGGCCCTTGAAGAAGTCGCTGGTAAATGGGATGGCGATAGTGTGTTAACACATGTCGCATCCCACACCAGCGACCTCCCATGCTGCCATGGAATGAGCGTCATTCCGTCGGGCCTCTTACCGTCGTCGCGGGCTATGCAGGCATACCCCCAGGGGGTTTCGAGAACAAATGGCAAGCCCAGTATCTTATTGTAGTAGAGATTGCACTGACCCTTGAAAGAATTGCTAACCTTCGCGAGTCTAAGTTGTGCAGCACTGGTAATAAATTGTTATTGGGGACTTCGTCTTCAGAAAAGTGCATAAATTGTGATGTGATATCGCCGCGCTACGTCAACTTCGTGCTTAGAAAATGTTAGCGATACACTGCCATAGATCAAAGCCCGAACATTCGACAATCATCGATAAGTATATGAGGCCGTAGTAAAAGAAGAAGATAATGTTGCCGGGCGGGTGACTAGTGAATGACTAGCACCAATAGGGAGACCAGAAACGTGGATACAGGCAGGTAGTCAGGAAGAGATCTCTGAGACCCTGAGACCCCACACCCGAGAAAGGGGTCTGTGAGAACAGAGATGATGATGATGAAGACTTAAGATGATAAGCTTGCCTTTATAACCCCCGACGAAAAAAAGAGTGTTGTTATAAGTTTGAAGTGTATGTCTGCCTGTGTGTGACTGTCTGTGGCGTCCTAGCGCTTCAACGGGTGGACAGAATTGAAACTGTGAATCTTGAAAGGCAACATTTTCGATTCGATTCGATTCGGGGAATTAAATAACAACTTAAACCATTTTTTAACTAGACTTATATGCGTAATGTTATTCGCGCACGATAGTAAGTATTTGTTTCTAATTGTTTTACAACTATATAGTTGGTAATCAGTCTTATAAAGACTTAAAACTTGATGTCCCTGCGGCGTTCGCAAGACAATTTTCGACCAATTTTCTAGCAAAAGAATAACTCATTGCATACATTCAGATACAGATGTAGTGAATAATCCTTTCAGATACAGATGTAGTGAATAATCCTTTCAGATACAGATGTAGTGAATAATCCTTTCCCATCGGCAAAACTCGGAACAACGATAACACGCGAATGGTGCCGATGTGTCTATGAATTACTGTATTATTAAATTACGTGTAGGTATCAAATAAATCGCATACTTTATTTATCAATGTCAAATGACAAAGACGACGACGTTTAGTAAGACAAAAACGAACATTTCCGAGAAAATACGAAAGGAAAGGATTATTCACTACATCTGTACATGAATTTGATAGCAGTAAAGTTACAAAATTAAATGATATAGTCGATAAGTTTGTTTAAAATGAACTTTTTAAGAAAAGTGGAGACAAAGCGTTGTCCTGGGCTACCAATCAATTTCCCTGGCGCATCAAAAAAGGCCACTTAATCCCTAATGGAATGTTGTAGAAGTTAGTGTCCGTGTTGTCGCACGAGCTTTGGTCGCCCTTCAATCATAGTGAGGGGACTTTACGCCTCAGCCTGCTTCCAGATGGATTTACGGAGGTAAATATTTGATTACCTTGTCTTTGTTTCGTGCGAACATTGATTACTCTAACGATGACTTAAATTATTATTTATTATTTAAGGTAATAACTTTATATGGTAACACTAAAGAGGATGACTTCAAAATTCAATCAGATTACAAAAAAACATAGTAGTTCGGGCTATATTGGGAAAAAACTTTTTGTCTGGCGTTTTAAGAAAAAGTAATGGTTTTAAAGTAGATTACTAAGTTTTTATCTATTTCATATCATTAGAAATTCATAGAAATGATATGAAAATCTATGTTAAATTTATGTAGAGATATTTACTTATCTGTACGTGTACATTGCATTCATTTGAGATTTTCAGTTAGAATGCGTTTTCACTAGTTGAAACTAGTTTTTAATATCTTACTTAAAACTAGGATTCTCTATTATTAACTAGAATTTAGAACCGAATTGGTTCGAATAATAAAGCTCAGTTGTGTTAGGTTACAACCTTATATACACCCTCGAGCTGAACGAAGCGGAGGGGACCGATGCAACTCCATGAAGTTTAGCTTATAAAAACTAGATTTTACTAGATACAACCGGTTATTGCTGCAACATTTACCCGTACAATGCGACAGATGATACGCAAGTTACTCACCTTTGCGGTTCGTCAGACCAGCACGCTCACCCAAGGGCCACGGGGTCGCGGCCGGCGCCGCATCACAGCCGGTCACCGCGTCAGCACCGCACTGACAGCACCTGTCAGCAACGCCCAGCACCAGCCAGCACCTGTCAGCGACCGCGACAGCGCCCCTACCTGCCGCCGCGCTACCACATACACTACTAACCTAGAAGGGAAACTTTTGCTCAGAACTTTTCCGTTTGTTATTGTTTTTTTTTAATTGCTGTTGTTGCTTACTACATATATTACATATCTTTATATATATATATATATCCTTTCTGTCTTTTTGGCCAACTAAATAAATCTACTTTATTCTTCCAGAGCCTCTCCACAGGAGGTTGTCAGTCAGCTCGGAATATTAATCTCGGTCTTTCCCCAGGCGGAACAGGTCTTCGACGCCGGCATTAAACTAGTTTAGTGCTTTACTTTAACCGAAATTTTGCTGTCCTTGTTTTGTAAAGTTACTCCCGACTCAGGGGCGGTTATATACACGACACGAAACCAAAAAAGTACTAATTATTTTGTCATCGAAAAATACCTAAAATCATAAAATTGTGTTCTTAGTTCTATGCCTAGCATCCGCGCTCGCAATATCGAGCACTCGCGTGCTTTGTGGACCGGCCGGCCGTGTCCGTACTTTGCGGTTATTTCAGGATTTGTCCGCGGCAATTTGTGAATCAAAATTATGCGAGAGAAAAATAACTATTTTTTTTTATTTACAAGCGATACATAAACTAACGTCCCTATAGCCTTATGATATACTTATAACATCTAGGAATTCCAATCGCTTTAAAAAATACACAACACAACATAGCATTCTTAAGCAGTCCCAATAAAAGACAGCTAGTGTCAAATGTGTCAAGTGATTAATGAAAAATTCTGAAGCGATGGAAATTCGTAGATTTCAGAATTACGTAATAAGGCAACTGAGTCGGGTGTAACTTAACAAAACAACACCCTGTATAAACTATCATGACATTTTAGAATTTAAGATGAACACGAAATGGAAAATAATATTTTTCCGCGCGCAACAGAGTTTAAGTGTTTGTTATTTGTGTTACTTTATGTGTGTTTATAAATGTATGAGCTATGTATAACTAAAGGTTAATGTATGTTTTCTATACTAAAGCTTTTGAGTCAGATTACTTTCTTCCAATAGCCTTTTTACTGCTTTTAAGTAAATGTATTGTTCTTTTTGGTGGTTTCCTCGTCTATGTCTGTCTCGATGTGCTCAGCGCAATTATATCTGAAAAAGAAAGAAAATGCTGATGCAGTAAGTCATTAATTCTGAAAATGGGATGGTAATTAACACACAGAAATAGTAGTTTACGTGACTGATACATAATGCATAATTATGTACAGTTACATACATTAGTTTATCTACACATATATCATAAGCTCTCTTTGATGTGTTCAGGAACCGAATGTTCGACCGGCATTGTGGCATTGATAATTGCTCTGCACTTGTTTAGCTTGTTCAGTAATACCAACTTCACAGACAAACTAGGGGCGGCACGCAGGCGGTTTTCGGCGTGCGAAATTTGAATGGCATATTTTGTCGAAAATTGATACATTATGGTCATAATGTATCAATATTCAGATAAGAAATGAGTTTTCACCTTAGTAGTATAACATTATGCTGGTCGTAACATGCGGTTTTTGGACGCAGTAAAGAGGGTTTATGATACGTGTGTAGATAAACTATTTTATCTACGCACGTATCATAAATGCTCTAAAGTCGACTCAGAAGCCACAGGGCAATGACCTGCATTATGTATGACACATCGATGCGGAAATGGCAATTTACAGACAAACAAATTTTACTTTAACGCATCGATTAATCTATTAATCGATGCTATAAAGCAAAATTTTCAAGTCTGCGATAAATTCATATTGACGTCTATTACATCAAAGTCGAATTTGACAGTTATCAGTTATCATTTATTTGTTTATTTCTTCTGAAAAGAGGTTTGGAAAGAGTTGATTGCATCCACCTTACGAAGTAGAACTGTGAATTTACCTACGGTTTCTGAACCCATTTTCAGAGCACTGATGATATGTTCGTAGATAAATTAATGTACGCAACTGCATATAATTAGGCCTTAAAACACTCGTGTGTTAAGGCCCCTCATTATATGGCAGTCACATAAACTATTATTATGAGTATAAAAATAAGTCCAGCTTATCGTAGACGAAAAGATATCAAAAAGCAAAAATCCGTGGTGTGAAAGAAAAGCGCAGCGTAGAGGGACTACAGACTACGCTCGTAGCGCTGTAGCATCGTAGCATCGTCGTAGCGAATACCACAGCGCTCTGTTACGCGGGCGAGGTTCTATACTACGAATTGCTACGACATTCTACGCCCGGAATAAGATGTTCTGATGGACGATTTGTCAGAGGGATTTATCTCTCACTCACTATCGTTAGACGATAGCTTCAAGTTTGAGATAAGTAGATCTAAAACCTCAGTGTACCTAAATATGTAGTAACAATTCGTTTTATGCTATTGTGATAATATTTCTTCTACTCGTAGTATTTATAAACCCCAAGAAAGAGGATTGACAGACTTAAAAGTATACTAAATAAACAAAGGCCTTACAGTTCTTGTCGGAAAATTGTAGTAGAAATAAAATTGATCCATTCAACTACAAACTTTCCGAGGCTAGTATTAAAGTTCAAGTTTGCGTGGTGAAAGTTTTAGTAACATAATATGGGTGTTTTCCTTTGATAGCAAGTCATTAGATGCCGTGGGAAACAGTCAGCGGGGACCTTTTCATGGAAGACTAACTGAGAAAATGCAAACCCAACCGACTATGACCCATTAGGTCTGATCTGATATCTCCAAAGACGTGTCAGACAGCGAAATAGCTAACAGAGCTTAGATGTTCGTTGTTGAAGCTAACATCGGGAATATTACGCAAAACTCTTTGGCCGAGACGGCAGTGACCCTGCCTACAAAGCCAAGGGTCCCGGGTTCGAGTCCCGGTGGGGGCAAATATTTGTTTGATGAGAACGGATGTTTGTACCCTAGTCATGGTTGTTTAGCTATCTAAGTATAATATTTATCTATATAAGTATGTGTTTCGTTGTCTAGTACCCAAGATACAGGGAATCCTAGTTTGGGGCTAGCCACCGGGTCAGTAAAGTTTATTTTGCTGCAGTGGAATAATAATGCAGACGCCTGAAACTACCAAACAAAATGATTGGCAACGGTGCCAGCGTTTTGGGCTCCCCCGCCCGGCAGCAATTTGGCGCTTTTTTTAAAACTAGTTTAAATTAGTCTTAAAAAAACTTAAATTTAAATTTAAATTTTAGTTGTAGTTTAGTTTGAGACGTTATAAATTATTATTAACTCAGGCGACGCAGTACGCCAAATAGCCTTTTGTTAATATTTAGTTACGCAAAACAAGAGTAATAATGCAGTCGTTTTCGAGTACCGTACCCGAAGGGTGCCAAACGGGACCCTATTACTAAGCCTCCACTGTCCGTCCGTCCGTCCGTCAGCCACCGCAGGCTGTGTATGCAGACTCATGAACCGTGATAGTTAGAGAGATGAAATTTTTACAGATGATGTATTTCTGTTGTCACTACAACAACAAATACAAAAAACAAATATAAAATAATTATATTTAAGGGGGCTCCCATACAACAATTTTTTCAAAACCACATACAAACATATGAATGCACCTGGTTACGTACATGGAGTGTGAAAGTAGCCGCACCAAAAACTTTGTAAACATTATTTTGCTATGTAAAATCCAAACTATTCACTCCACCTCCACACCATCCCTATCACTGTACGGTGGTACGGAACCGTTCGTGCGTGAGTTCGACTCACACTTGACGAGTTTTTGATAGCTACTCCACAAAGTTTTAACCACCTCTGTGGCGCTGCGGTTGTGGCTTTGCCTATCATGCCAGAGGTCCCGGGATCGATCCCCGGCTGGGGACCAGAAAACCCCAGGTCTTGGATATGTGTGTGACGTCGCTGTTTCTGGTTCTCACGACACATAGTATCCTAATGTGGGGCCAGAAGCAATGTGTGTGCCTGTATGTAAATGTTTATGTTTAAAGTTAACTTGGCACGCGCGAGGAATGCCTTTACCCTCCCTCTCGCGCTCGCGCTAGCACCAATAGGACCGTGACGGATGCTATGACGTCATCAGAGCAAGAAGCTTAGTTAACTTCGGCTTGTATTCTAGCTTGTTGATCATGAGCGTCGTTCGTGTGATTCGTGAACGTATAAAGGTAATTTTATTACTTTTGCTCGATAGAAAAGTCTCCCGCAGTTACTCAAAGTCTGTGTATCGCAATTTTTTTTTTACATTTTCGCAGTAGGAGGCACTGCAGACTCTGTCTACAACGATCTTGAAAATATAATTACAAAATTCAAGTGCGAGCTATATCTTAATGCAAACATAACAGATACACAGAAACATTCATTGGCCTCTAAATTTAATTCATTGGCTCCTAATATCAAAATCATAGACGACAAGTCTCTCCGCCTCCTAGGCGCTCCAGTACTAGACGATTCATACACCGATTTAAAAAATGACCAAATAACAAAATTCAACGAATTGTCCAGCCGTTTCCTTACCATCAGCCATCACATGACTTATACAATCGCGAAATTCTGACTTTTCATCCCAAAATTTACGTACGTCCTGCGGTGCACCACGATGTGGAAAAGGCCAGACCTACTTAATTGTTTAGATCAAATGATTCGATCGACTCTAACGGAAATTTTAAATTGCAACATGAGTGATAGAAGCTGGACACAGGCCACCCTACCTATCAGGTATGGAGGCCTGGGTATCCGCAGGACAGTAGACGTCGCTCTACCAGCGTTCTTGTCCTCAGTACACAGCACGATCGGCCTCACCGGTAAAATTATTAACCCGTCACTCGGTGACGTCGAGGTCGCGTGCTTGACTGAGGGCAGAAGCGTTTGGTGCGACAAAGTTGGCCCGAGTACAGTCCCGCCCTCAGACCCGTCTTCACAGAGGCTTTGGGATGGGCCGCTCTGCATTAAGGTTCAGAAGAACCTCGTGGAATTGAGCACAAACCATGCAGAGCGAGCTCGTCTCTTGGCCTCCTGTTAGCCGGAGTCGGGGTACTGGCTGAATGCGCTCCCCTCGGCGAGCTAAGGGACATTGCTGGAGAGGACCTCATTCAGCTTAACAGTTGGTCTTAGGCTACGGGCCAAGACAAACGAGCCACATCGCTGCCGCTGTGGGGGAGGCGAGGACCAACTGGGCCACCATGGACTGGCATGCCGCCGCTGTGCGGGCCGCCTGTCGCGCCACCCCGCACTGAATGATATCATCCGCCGAGCTTTTGCTAGTGCAGGCGTTCCCGCGATATTAGAGCCAGCAGGTATTTCGCGGGACGATGGCAAAAGGCCGGACGGGATGACATTGATTCCTTGGAAAAAAGGGCGGTCGCTTGTGTGGGACGCGACTTGTGTCGATACCCTGGCACAGTCCCACTTACAAGCGACCGCCCGCAAGGCTGGCGCGGCAGCGTCGACGGCAGAGGGCAACAAGAGGCGCAAATATGCAGCCCTCGTGCCCTTTGGGGTAGAAACCCTCGGTCCATGGTGTCCAGACGCTCGAGCACTGTTCAAAGAACTTTCCTCGCGCCTGGTCGACGCCTCTAACGACCAGAGGGCTGGAGCTTACCTTGGGCAAAGGCGAGCCTCGCCATACAGCGAAGCAACGCCGCCAGCCTTCTGAGCACCTTGCCTAGCGACGGCGGCAGCGATCTGGCTCAAATTTTCGACCTTTATTAATTTGTATTTTTTTTTTTTTTATTTAGATATTCATATACTTATACTATCACTAATTGCAAAATAACTATTTAATTGAATAAATAAAATATAGGTATATTTCGCAGTTATGTTGAATGTATGCACTTGTTATTTATTTAATCGTTATATAAATATGAAGTCAGGTTCTCCGTTACTCCTCATAGATCAGTGAAGAGCCTTTTTAATATTTGAATGTTATTCCTCTGAAAGCAAGCTGAAGCTGAAATTCAAAGTTCCACTGCCCGTGTGCTCAGCCTTAAACAATTTCATAAAAACAAACGATGTTGACATTATTGAATCACTAATTAATTTATTATGTATTTATAAATTTCATTTTATTTGGGACATCAACAGCACATAGATAAACAAAGTACAAAGAACAAAGATACAAAATTATAGCCAGTATCCACAAAAATACAACAGATAAATTTATATTGAAAAACTTAAACTGATAGACCAGCGTGCAAACTTAATTAATAAGAACTCTTACACGTACATATGGTTGAGAGACAGGTATGTTTATTATGATGTTTATATATAGGCATATATAGAATATAGATATGTATGTATTACATATTATGTATGGTGTAAGATTTATGACGTGTGTGTGTGTGTATGTATGAATGAGTGTGTATGTGAGAGGGTGTGTGCGTGCATGTGTGTGGTCTACTTATTCCTCCTCGATATTGTGCAAATTTTTAATAATGTCCTGACAGAATTTCGCCTTAGACGATGCAAAAGGATCAAAATGTTAATAAAATATTAAATTGATTGGTAAGGCGAACCATAGTTGAATTTTGAGCATAACTGGTAGGCGTGAGTAGGATAGCAAAAAGCCTTTTGGAAGTTTTACGAGTACGGCACGATGGGACACAGAAAGATAAGGTAGATACAAAGGTAAAGGTAGGTACAACTGTGCATCTGCCATCGCGTATGATAAAAGTCGTGACGCAGTTTGTTTCTTTTGGAAAAAAAGCGGTCTAATTTCTACGTCAGTGGTGTTGAGAGGTTCTCTAAATCGGTCAAAGTACCATGTTTTTTTTTCATGTTTGGGTTGTTTCGTACACATACAGAAATCGATCAGTGTTGGGAAGAGGACAAGAAATGTCAGAGACTCGGCACCAGCTCTCTGATCACTGGCTTCCTGCGTAGAAAGGGACCACCCGAATGCTGAACATAAATAATCTGTACTCAAACGAACATCTGTAGAAATTTAAGTTGCGCGAGTTAGCTTAGTCATCAATTTATCAAAGACATTACTTCAACGTCACATTACTTTATAGTCTATGCCGGGATTTTTCATCTTTATGCCTATATAGATATAGGTTTATTAAAAAAAATTGGCACAGACATAGGAATACATCAGGAAAAGATGGAAGGATAAGATGGTGTGATAACAACGCCATCTGCAGTGATCGATTGGAATTACGATAAAAGTTTTGAGTTGGGTTGAAAGCATTGCCATTAGAGAACGTTGCATGTTCCAGCTAAAGCAGAAATCTACTGAATACATCTTAATTAAGAATCTTGATTGTAAATTATAAAATGAAGAGTCGATATTACTGCTTTGTTCAACATTTATTTATAGTTCAGATCAATGGGAGGTATTGTAATCACAAAGCGACCCCACCTCCGCACAACACGGACATAAAGCCCAAACTGCCCCGGACATTACAGCGCATAATCTCCATAAACGGATGGTGTAATAAAATGAAGCAAAAAATGTCCTAGATATTTATAACTCAAGAGATGAGACATAGCCGCTCGCCGCGCCGCCCAGTCGGCCTCCCGTCCTTGACATATACAACCCCCCCTTCATACCCCACCCCCTCTGTCACCACCCTCATCCCCCCGCTATCTCAAGACCTGAGATCCACATTCAAGCATCCGATCCTTGACTTAATTCTTGTGGGATTTCTTTATTTGAATTGGTACAAGGATTCAAGCGCGTCTAGTTTTTATCGCCGTTTTAGATTTATGAGTCTAGTTTCACTGCTAGATTTAGTGCGCCTCTGTGGTATAGATTGGAGTTAGACTGGGTCTGCGGTCATTTGATCATAAATCAGTCATTGAGCAGCAATTTCTTTGTTGAATATTATTAAATTAAATATCTACGGGTACGGGTACCTACCTAAAAATAACTTTTCGAACTAGCCATACTGACGGTATCATATTACAGAGTATTATAACAGCAGCCCAAACTATCCTGTATATTAAACCCCGTAAATTATTCCAGGAAAGTGGGATTATAGTGATGGATTATGTCACAACTAGCTTATGCTAATATCAACCCGGAAGCGATCGATAAGTCCGTATAGTACCAGTTTACGCCACAACTTTATAGGTCCCATTCATTAGGCGACCAATTCGGGCAAATGGACGACCCGAATGGCCGAGTCGGCAGTGACCCTGCCTACGAAGCCAAGGGTCCCGGGTTCGAGTCCCGGTGGGGGCAAATATTTGTTTTATGAGAACGGATGTTTGTACCCTATTCATGGTTGTTTATCTAAGTATAATATTTATATATATAAGTATGTGTATCGTTGTCCAGTACCTTAGATACAGGGAATCCTAGTTTGGGGCTAGATCAATGTATGTAAATTGTGTCCAAGGTGTTATTTATTACACAAAGACAAAGAACTTCAGCATATTTTTTAATAATGTAGGTTACTGAAAGCAAATTTACAGTTTTTTTTCTCTTTATTTGTGCTTCTAGGTCACCAGGAAGAATCCTATAAGTTTAGATTCCCTTGTGAGTATCAAGCAATTTCAACAATGGTGACATTAACGGCGGTGTGTTTTAAATGCTTTGACATATAAGGTCGTTTTTTTCACAACTTCAAGTGACCACAGACCTAATTAATCGATATTGATATCAACTTGATACTTCAACGCGTTCCTGGAAAAAGGGTCTTGACAGACGGACGGACAGACAGACCGACAAAGAAGAGTTCGTTTTTTCCTTTCAAGGTACGGAACCCTAAAAAATATTTGTTAAAGTAAAACGCTGTGCGATAGTCTCGCTAAAAGTTGAAAAAGGCCCGACCGTTTTGTGTAACTGCTGAGGTAACGGCTCCTATTACCGATGTTTTTGACAACATTGGCAAGTAAGAAATAAAATATGCATTTTACGCGCCATGTCAGTTTTAAAAAAATATGACAAAAATTAACACTATATTTGATATTATTTCATAAACTATGTTTCTTTTTGATAGTTTTTTTTATTGAAATGGTAAAGTCGATTTCCCAATTACTCAGGCATAAAAAAAGAAGTCGTCTTCAAATACCGTCGGTACAATAAATTGCAATAAACATTAAAGTATGTGGATGTTTTTTAAATAACTTTCCATAAAGGAACCCAAAATTTATTTATTTTTAAATGTGAGATTCAACATTATATCAACCAAACTCAAAACTTAATTTTACGTTGTATAAAAATAAATATGATTTTGAATTTTGCTTCATACCCACCGATAAAGCGGTTTCGGTGGGTATGAAGCAAAATTCAAAATCATATAAAAACTATTTTTAAGGAAATATTTGATAAATCAATGCATTGCCTGTGGTGTGGTCTAGTGGTAATCGCGTAGAGCAATACATGACTGAGTTGAGTACAAAAAATAAAGTTGCTCTGATCAAATCAGTTTCATGGTGAAAGTTGTTCAAAATGATGTCCATAACAACCCCCTTAACCTCTTGACTACTACCGGCGATAGCTAACGCCACTTTTCTTTTACAGGTTTTAAATTTTATTACCATGGCATAAGGTTCAAATTCGCGACCCGTCCCAACTACCCTCGGTTTTAGAGAGGTTAAAATATGACTACACCTTTCTGTTTCACACTGTACATTAAATGTATATCGATTATTTATGTGGGGAAGTAAGAGATGCAGAATAATGTTGCGGGCAAAGCCAGCCTATCACTATGCCACAATCTAGCCCACCGTATAGTACATTTTATGAAGAAATTATAACATCTGTAGGTTTGAGCTTTGACATAGAGACACTGCGTTCAATTTACGTTTAGTTTTGCCAAATATAATTGAAATTTTATTTTATTTATTGTTTGGACTACAATTATTGCAATTTGTTGTCAGTGAAAAATCTTAAGGCAAACACCATTTCGATGTTTTTGCCTTAAAAGGTTTCGCAGACGATACACTTGCAGAACAATAGACAAGTTCTCAAGGGACATCACCTTTCGCGCGCCATTTCAAATCTACGCTTTTTGCTAGGTAAATTAAATTTCGGTATCAAACGTGAATAAAACATGAAATCCAAAGGTTTTTGTTGTAAAACCTAATAAAACCTAAATAAATAAAAAATAAAAAAATAAATTGGAAATAGGAGCCGATTTTGACTATAGCAGTAACAGGATCTTCTACCTTATTGAGGAAAAACGCAAATAAAAAGCCGAATAATCGTTGGATTTACTACGATAATACTTATGCAATAGAATTCAAAAGTCATCATAAATCAAGGGTGTTAAATCTGATGGATCGGGAGTAAAAATTGGCATTCCACAAGGTTCCATATTAGGCCCTTTCTTATTTCTGGTATATATTAACGATCTGCCTTTCATGGTGGAGAAATCGACTGACAAAGTCTTGTTTGCTGATGATACTGCACTGGTCGTCAAAATTGAAAAAGAAGATTTTGATGATGTTAATGGTGTATTGTCTTTAACCTTGAATTTGTTAATCATTTATTTTTAAACGCTGGTAAAACCAAGTGGATCAAATACTCACTCCCAAATGTCAGGATGTTGACACCAGTTTAGTGTTAGACAGCAACACGTTAGAATTAGTAAATGATACGAAGTTTCTTGGAATAACCATTGATAGCAAATGGCAGTGGGAACCCCACATAGATAAATTAGCTGGTAGATTAAGTTCTGCGGCTTACTCTTTTAGGAACATCAGACAAAACACGGATGTAACTACATTTAGGCTAGTATTTTTTGCTTACATTCATAGTGTCATGTCCTATGGTATCTTGTTGTGGGGGAAAGCAGCGGATATTCAAACTATTTTTATTTTAAAGAAAAGAGCTATTCGAGCATTTCATAATTTAAAACGCAAAGACTCCTTAAGAGAGCTTTATAAAAAAATGACATACTAACTGTAGCTAGTCAAGTTATTTTCGAAAATATAATGTATGTACCCAAGAACCTCACAATATTTACTAATCTTAGCCATAACTGTAATGTTAATCCAAGAAAAAATCCCAGACTAGTTGCGCCCCGGACTCGCGAAGGTTAGCAAATCTTTCAAGGGTCGGTGCATTCTCTACTTCAACATGATACCTCTGGAGATTTTGACGTTGCCATTTGAGCAATTTAAAAAGCATGTTAAATCGAATATGTCGAAAAAGGTGTTATGTAAGGTAAGGTACAATGTTCAAGATTACTTAAATGACGGGACTGTATGGGGTTATCTAACTCAACACAGAACTTGAATAATTTTGTAATTATTTATTCCTGCTTATTAAGTATAACCATTAATATTATTATATTTGTACTAATTAAACACAATCAAAATTTTAAGAGATTATGTCCCACAGTGGCCCAATGTAGAGAAGAGCCAAAAAATGCCGTTTGCTAACGGTTACACGCTAAACAGCTACAGTAATAAAGAAATGTGAACTTTGAACTTTGAAAACATGTCTACAACTTTGAGGTAAGGCCTGTATAACTCGAAATACTTATAGATCTATTGAAGAGGCATCCAAAACTCTGAAAGCTCACAATGGCACCTAATCTCAAAAGCTCATTGCGGATTGCACTGGTTGTACTTAGTCGGAGGCTGCCGCTCTGTCAAATTTGTCAAATTATATTTACTGCTTCTTATAATATACGGCGTTCTCACCTCATTTGAGGTTAATTTTGCCAGTTTCAAGTGTATTTGGAAGATCACGTGACGTGTTTTAAACCTAATCTCAGATGAATGAAACTGTTTGCGTCCAACGAAACGGACTTTAGAACTTGACCACTTGACCTTGAACTTGGGGGGAGAGGAAGGAGTAGTAGGGGGGTGTAGATACCCACCCCGTTACTACCCCCCTGGAGAAATGCCTAGTTTGTGAAGAAATTACTTTTGTGAAGAAGTTACTAAAATCTAGTGATGCAACGAATACTACTTTTACGAATACGAATACGAATATCAAACCTACTATTCAGTGAATATGAATACGAATACGAATATCTCGCCATGGTAATAATAGACTAATTTATTTGATGAACTTCTATTCTCCTAATAATTAAAATTTACAATAGGCAAATTTTTATTTAAAAAACATAAAATTTGTGGATTTTCTGGTATTAGGCGAATTATTTTTTCAGTCTGGATGTTTCCAGTTGTTGAAAAAAGTCTTTCCGGGACGACTGAACATGGCTTCAGTGAAAAATCATTTTGGGCTAGTTTTTTCAGACTTGAAAAATGGACATATTCTCGCCTAAAGGCCACTGGATCGTCGTATTTTTACGTGCCGACGACCGACGCGCGTATTCGCCGAATACGAATATTTGGTAAATGTCTATTATTCGGCGAATACGAATATTCGTATTCGTATTCGTTGCATCACTACTAAAATCCGGTATTTCATTCGAAATAAGAGTGAAAATAACTGTACTAATTTGTTTACCTTTTTATCTTTACCTTGAGGGAATCAGGGGGAGAGAGGGAACCATAACCTGATAGTCAGCTATTAGGGTTAGATGCTAGATTCAAAATCTCTACAGTCTAGCGACAAATCTAAGGACTGCCTAGGGAGTAGGGTGCCCTGATTTTATCTATTCTATTGGACCTGACCAGACTGATTCGTTTGTACCACTTGTAATCTAAAATGTAAACAATCATCATGGCCGCCGGCCCATGTCAAGATGGGCTATGTTCCGTAACTAAATAAAACCGGTCAAGTGCGAGCGGGACGTCACACCCACACACGAAGGGTTCCATACCATTGTAGACGGAAAAACGTAAACCTGCAGTCTTTTGTAGGAGTACACCTTTTTAATTTTTAATAATAAAATATTAAAATCGCATATATCGAAAATCGAAATAGTAAATCGAAACATTGAAAAAAAGAAAGAAATTGGATAGAAATTGAATAACTTATTTACAACAATAAAATCAAATATGATCAAAAACTAAGTAATATTTATTATAATACATACATTATATTTATATAGGGCGGGGTGGGTTATTCGATACTTAGTTTTTAATTTTACTTAGGTGGTAGTAAATTTTAGTTCATACTTTCTAGTGTTAATTGTATAGCTATCTGAGCAGGTTCGATATTTATTATAATTCGACTAATCATATAATGACAAATAACTAAGCACAAAACTCAATACAGTTTTCAGTTTTCTTTCTTTCTTTCTTTCGCAGTGCTCACTATTTCCTCGAAAGCTGTAGGTATCTGCACTAATATGATCAGTAGTGTGCCCGACGAGCTACTTCCGGCTATCACACATATTATAAACCTCTCTCTGTCCAGTTTTTCCTTCCCTGATTTGTGGAAAAAACTTCAAATCCAGCCTCCTTTCAAGAGTTTCGTCCGGTATCTAACCTGCCAATCCTCTCCAAAGTCCTAGAATCCATTATCCTTCTCAGCTCTCCTCCTAACTATCCTCAAACAACTTGCTGAATCGGTTCCAGTCCGGATTCAGGCCAGGTCACGGCCTTACTCAAAGTCAGCGATGACATTCAGCGCACAATAGAAGTGAAACAGCTCAATCTGATAGCATTGATCGATTTTAGCAGCGCTGCGTCGGTGGGACCTCTTTGCGGGAGTCCCCCAGGGTGGCATACTCTCCCCTCTTATTTTCGCAACTTCATTCATTCCATCTCAGTTGTCCTTTCCTCATCATACCATCTTTACGCCGACGATCTCCAGATAAATTGCAATTTTCCCGATAAATGCCGACCTCGAGAAGATCAGGGTTTGTCCCTCGTCTTTTGGTCTACTTGTCAACTCTAGTAAGTCACAGCCTATGATTATTGGTTCCAGATACTCCCTTAACTTGATACAGCATCTTTCTATTACTCTTGTGATGGAACCGTAATCTTATACGGCCAAAAACTAGGAGTTATGTTTGATAACCAGCTGTCCTAGTCAGTGCATGTCAGTGAGGTAAATAGATGAGTCTTTGCCACTTTCTACTCCCTCAAGCGCCTTGAAAACTTCCTGCCTCGTCAGAGAAAAATCATGTTTACCCAGTATCTCCTTCTTCCCCTGATCGATTACGCTAATGCCTGCTGGGCGATCGCAAACGAAGAGCAACTGAACAAACTTGAGCCACTTCAAAACCTCGGGATTCGGTTTGTTTTGGTTTGCGCAAGTTTGACCACGGAGTATCGCAGGGAGTTGAAATGGGTCCCGATTCGCCTTCGACGGATTTCCCCTATCCTCGTTTGCCTCTTCGCTATCCTGGCTTCTTACGGGATCGATTCGTTTTTCTGTCTTCCGACAGGCCATGGAAATCTCACTATAGGTCACTACTTATAACTCCGCAATATAAGACTGCCGCTTATGAAAATAGGTGCAGACTACAAGCTATCACTCTCTGGAACACACACACTCCCCAGTGCCATCAGACAGTCCGTCGATGTTTAAAAGAACACTATCTTTCTCTTACATGCCATATATTACATATTTATATAGTATTATTTTTAGTGCATATTATGTAGATAGTGGTCAGCAGTTTATTATTTGTATTGACATATTTATTATTTATTATTACATATCGATCTGTGTGCATATAGATCTACCTGTAGTTTATTATTTTCCTCTCTATTTATCTCTAGCTTTGCTGGAAGAAATCCTGTTTTGTAAAATAAAATATATCGATTGAAAGTATATTGATGTATTTCGCCAAATCCCTTCTTAGTGCTGCCCTACGCTACATAAGGACAAATTATCATCGGTTTAACCTGTGTAGTCTGTCAGTCAGTCAAATAGCGTTTTATTAAGTAGATAACTATTTGCAAAGAATTCCAGTAGTAGATTCGTCTTACTTCTAGGACCACTAATATCTCCATGGCTGCGGCGATGGGCTAGCCCCCTATCACCCAAAATGGAGTATTGAATATTTGGCTATGGAAAACGCCTGACGGTATGTTGTGTTATGTTATTTACAGTACATAAAATTTACTGATTCACATGTTTTCGAAGTTACTGTAAACTTCAGACTACCGGGTCGCATCTTTCAAATTTGTTCAGCCACCGTACCAATCTATTCCCGGCACAAAAGCGCCTGGTATCTGTCCGATTGTTTTATGAACACGACGTTTGACGGCAACCGCCTGATGGATTATACCTACTACGCGGTTAACGAATATTTAGTGTAGCATCATGTTTTATTTAAGTTACAATGAGGTAGCTCCGTCGGATGTTTACAGCAGGTAGTCAAATCGACGTCCTACAGGTTTCGGCAAACTGTCTCATATGGCCAAGCCAAACTTTAATTAATGGTATGTACTTGTACCTATGTATTGTTTTCCATCACGAAAACTACTTCTTATCTTTGGATATATATGTCGTAGTGTAAATGCTGCAAGTTTTGTAAGGTTTTCAAACGTGTCCAAGTCATACTCGGATTTTGCTGTGATTCGGCAGTAGGATTTCGTAGGCGTGGTACTTACCTACTGCACTGAGCCTAGAAATATCAAAGGAGCAGATTTCTATCAAATCAAGAGCATGTTTAAAGATTGATCAGCTCCAAACAAACCCAACTGCTAGACAGCCAAATCGCCACTTACTTTGGCCGCTTCACAACAACATTTCCAACTACTTACACCATATAAAGATAGAACTCCATCGTCACATGTTGCCGCATCATCACACCACAACCTGGGGGCTAGTGTGGTCGCATGAACAAATCCGAGAAGGCGGTCGCACACGCTCCGTGGACTGTTTCTTATAGCTACCAAGTTACAATATTACTAGTCTAACCTGGGACAACAACTGAGATCAACTGAAAATATCGTCAAATGACAGCTAGCGTCGCATGCTTCAATATTACGGCTAAAGAGGAGCCGACAGAATGGGGGGATGCCGCTGACAGACAAAATGGCGGCCAAGCTCAAGCAACGATCAAGAAATCCTTCATCATTGGCATTCAACCTCTTTGGACCAACTAGATATCTAAAACGCTAGATATCACCACATACGTTACTCTTTATCGCGCTGAGCATAAAAGTGGACGGTCAACAAGGCGTCACGATCCCCAAAAACAAGGAACCGCTGATAGTCTACGCTAAACTATCAGCGGATTATGCTTGCATAATTGGTAAATTCTCATCATCATCATCACCATCATGCTTAGAGAAGAGGTAGTGGATGGCCAGTTTACACCTGTAAATTTGTAGTTTTATGCTTGTAGTTTTACGAAAAGCCCCTCTGGCCTGTCTCCAGTTGGCGGGAGCGCAGAAATAGACCGCGGTGGCATGCGCGTACGACGCTAGCGTATATCGCTCTAGATGTTTAGATAACTTATTTTATTCGCGATTTATTGTTTGCATTGAAAGCCCGGCCTTGGGACTTGTTTTATCGTTTGAAAGACGTGACGTGAACTTTGTAAACTAGCGGGTTAGTTGGCCACATATCTGTTAATAGGAATCATGAATCAATTTTAATATTGCTTTCATTTTCACGTATATTATATGGAATAGATAACGCGCATATTTAAATGCTATAATTTAATGCCAAAAATCGTGGGTTCCAAGTTTGGCGCGAAAACGGACCTACAGCGGAAGTGAGATAATAGTTCCTTTTTTTCGCATACAAAGGAAAGGGAGACTGACGTATAGCTCACGCATAGCGTTACGTCACTTCCTCTGATGGGCTGTTTTGAAACAAGTTCTTTGATGTTAGTCTAAATTCGTATTTTTTGTTGAGAATCAATGCTAAATAAAATATAATCGTGCAAAAGAGGGCCCCTCCTCCCCCTCTTTATGCTTGTCTCAAAATATTATGTAATATGTGATACCTAAATGTCTAAACCGAGGCTTATCTAGCTAACCACAGAGATGGCAACACTAGAGTTCATTTAAACCTCTTTGAAGCTAAACGGGTTCAGGCAGCGGCGTATTTAGTTATGGCAACAAATATAATGATCACCAAAATATTTTTTTCCTACCCAAAATGGATAAATGAACACCAAAAGTTGCAAAAAATATCAGGGCAAAATAGTGCGGCAGCTTAGATGAAGGGTAAAGGGGGTGAGCGAAGCGAAGCCCCCTTTATCCTTCGTGTTAGGTTGAACATGTAGGAACAACAAAAAATACTTAAAACATAAACTTAAGTACACAAAACATAAAAAGAAGTTTGGTGATCATTTATCCAAACACAACTTGGTGGACATTTATCCATTCTGGCAGTCATTTCGAATTTATTGGTAGTAAAATAGGTGCGTTTTTAGTAATCGTTTAAACATAAGCCTTGATTTATCGAGTGTCCAAATGATAGGATTGATCGCCAGTTTTATATAAACATAAACATAAAATTTACATACAGGTTTAGCTTAGCAGGTAGTTACTCTGCCTTCGAAGCTGACGGTCCTGGGTTCGAATCCCGGCAAGGGCAAATATTTGTGTGATGAGCATGAATATATGTTTCTAAGTCTTGGATGTTTTCTATGTATTTACATAAGGCTAGTATTTAATCGCACATCAAAAATACTGATTTGCACAGCAAAAAAGGATCAGCAAAAACACTCTTTATGTTTTAAATATTTAATGAGTACTTAAGTTTATCTTTTAAGTATATGTTGTTGTTCTTACATGTTGAACCTAACACGAAGGATAAAGGGGCATCGCTTCGCTCACCCCCTTTACCCTTCACCTAAGCTGCCGCAGCAAATATAAGGGATATTTGCTGTGCAAATCAGTATTTTTGATGTGCAGTTTAATATTTCCCTTTACATAACTATTTATCTCTATTAAATATATCGTCGTCTTTTACCTATACAAGCCTTGTTGCTCTTACTGGGCCTAGTTCGATTTGTGTGAGATTGCGACTAATATTTATTTATTGTTTACATACATTGCTTCTGGCCCCACGCTAGGATACCCTGTGTCGTAGAAACCAGAAACCACGACGTCACACACATATAAACATCCAAGACCTGGGGGTCTATTTCTTTATGCCCTGCCGGGGATCCCCCGCATGGCAGGCAGAGCCAGAACCGCCGCGTTACAGGGGTCGTCAAGTCGAGAAGAGAGCACCTGATCTTTTAAGGCGCTACTTCGTCCGTGCAAAGGTTCCCGTTACTCCAGGCGGAAAGACCCGCAGTGTGAGTGGGACGGAATCGGGAAAAAAAGAAAAAGCGTAGCGCTAAACCACAGAATAATTGTTTAAAAATAAACTACGCTATTTTGTAAAAGTTTTTTAAAGAGATTTTGCGAATACTAAAAACCTACACTTTGAACGCAGTTCCAGAATGAAATTAGTTAGGATTTCAGAATTACAGGAAAAATAAAACAATTTAGAGGTGTTTTCGTAATTAAATTCCATCGAGAAAATTTCATCCAATCGCGTTTCCCTTTAGTGAAAAACTTAATCAAATACTCAATAAACGTTAACCCAAAAATAAAATCTGTAGATAACTTCATTGTGGGGTAAATGGATTCGAAAAAAACCCAATTTTTTTTTCGTAGCACCTCCGGCCGCCGGAAAATCACGGCAACTGAACAGAGTTGCGATACCTGATAACAGGTGTAACAGGGCGAAGCGAGCCGCCCAGCAAATACCACGTGGCCAGAAAGTCCAGTAGTGAGTACCAAAGAATGTTATGTCAGGCGGGAGGTCCAGTTCACCCCGAAAACGACTAGCCAATGAGGGTTTTCGATACTTTTTCTGCCACAAGGCGGCGCCCCGTAGGCGTCAGGTCTAGATAGTACAAAGTCAGAAAACCCTCGAGGGTTTTCGATACTTTTTCTGCCACCAGGCGGCGCCTCGTAGGCGTCAGGTCTAAACAGCTGTCAGATAGTACAAAGTCAGAAAACCCTCATTGATCAGTGAGCGAGCAATATTTTGTTAGTGGGCTGCGCCGGAAATTTCACGAGTCTAGCAAGTCGAGAAGTGAGCACCTGATAAGATCTTTTGTGAGAATAGTTGAGGGTACTAGGCGCTTTGTGAAGAGGGATTTTGATCTTGGCGGCCCCTGAGGTTGGCGCCCGGAGGATGTGCCCCGCTTTGTCCCCTTAGATCTGGTCTTGCCCTTACACAAAACCTTAGTTAGAGCATGTATTCATATACCTGATATATAGAGATATAGTGTCATAGATGCGTAGGCCCGGAACCACAACCGAACTTAACTACATACTTGCATTAATAGTTAGCTATGAGCAATAAATGTTTATGATCATGTTATGTTATGTAGTAAAGTATAAGTAAGTAATTAAGATAATACTAGTTCTTTGTGTCTCAAGGGAGCAAAATGATGTATTTACGGCGAGGGCGGTACATTAAATCCAGAGTGAAGCGAAGGATTCTACGATACAATCGTGAGCGTAGCGAGGGATTCTAAGTTAGAATCCTGAGCGTTACGAAGGATTCAAGCGTTAACGCCCACGACGAAAATTATTTTTGCTCCTGAGTGACACATATAACTTTTCACAAAACAAACAAAAATATGAAATGATTAGGGAAACGTACACACCACACAGCAAAATATTCCCGACCCGAATGGCCGCGTCGGCAGTGACACTGCCTACGAAGCCAAGGGTCCCGGGTTTTAGTCCCGGTGGGGGCAAATATTTTTTGATGAGAACGGATGTTTGTACCCTAGTCATGGTTGTTTATCTATCTAAATATAATGTTTATATGTATATATATAAGTATGTGTGTCGTTGTCTAGTATCCAAGATACAGGGAATCCTAGTTTGGGGCTAGATCAATGTGTGTAAAATAGTTTCCAAGGTATTATTATTATATTATTATTCGTGTCCTACTTTTACTAATGTGTAAAAATTATCGAATCCAATATTACAATATTCCGATATCAATATTCATTATATCACAATAACAGTCATCGATAGTTTTGATTTCAGTAATACATATAATTTATTGTGACATTTTGTTAAATTAATAATTAGTTAATATTATGAAAAATTCATAAATTTTCATATAACCGTGTTAAAGTTAAAACTTGAAACATTTTCTTTTTTAATCGATTACGATTAAATTACAATCGATTATTTTATTAAGATCTGTTTTCAATCAGCACATTGCGTAAATGCTACGTGCCAATGAATAAATTGAAAAAGTAGGCTTAAACAGAAAAGTAGCATTTTGTCGTGGGGCAAAACTTACTTTTCCGAATGAAAGGTTTGAAAAAACATGTTGTCCTTACTCACATGTTTTATCACTAATACATTTCTAGAAATGCAATTTCCCGTTATAGGTTTAGAATTTTATTACCATGGGATAAGGTTCAAAATCGCAATGCCTCGCGCGCAGGCGCAGGCGCGGTATTAGACCGGTTTAAAGCATCGCCCATCTTAGAGTCCCCTATCTTATCTACTTTGTCGCCTAGTTGTAGGCGCGCGGTAATGGACCGGTTTAAAGCATCGCCCATCTTAGAGTCCCCTATCTTATCTACTTTGTCGCCTAGTTGTAGGCGCGCGGTAATGGACCGGTTTAAAGCATCGCCCATCTTAGAGTCCCCTATCTTATCTACTTTGTCGCCTAGTTGTAGGCGAGCGGTAATGGACCGGTTTAAAGCATCGCCCATCTTAGAGTCCCCTATCTTATCTACTTTGTCGCCTAGTTGTAGGCGCGCGGTAATGGACCGGTTTAAAGCATCGCCCATCTTAGAGTCCCCTATCTTATCTACTTTGTCGCCTAGTTGTAGGCGCGCGGTAATGGACCGGTTTAAAGCATCGCCCATCTTAGAGTCCCCTATCTTATCTACTTTGTCGCCTAGTTGTAGGCGCGCGGTAATGGACCGGTTTAAAGCATCGCCCATCTTAGAGTCCCCTATCTTATCTACTTTGTCGCCTAGTTGTAGGCGCGCGGTAATGGACCGGTTTAAAGCATCGCCCATCTTAGAGTCCCCTATCTTATCTACTTTGTCGCCTAGTTGTAGGCGCGCGGTAATGGACCGGTTTAAAGCATCGCCCATCTTAGAGTCCCCTATCTTATCTACTTTGTCGCCTAGTTGTAGGCGCGCGGTAATGGACCGGTTTAAAGCATCGCCCATCTTAGAGTCCCCTATCTTATCTACTTTGTCGCCTAGTTGTCCCAAGAATAATAAACATTTTATTTGACTATTTAAATAGATACAGAAGTGAAGATATTTTTGGTATTGTTTACAAAAAGTTTTTTTTTGTGAGATTTTTTTTGTGACACTGCTATGAAATCGCAACCATTAAGCAAAACTGTGATATTTATTTTTCCTCATAAGCCTGTATTATGATGCTTTTTGTAGTGGTCGATACTTTTTTATTTTTGAATATTAAATTTACTCTATTTTTACCCAATACCAGCAAAAAAACTGGACTGAATCAAGGAAAAAACTAACTAACAACTAAAAATAATTAAAAAAGGAATATAGGTAAGAAATATATAATAAAAGTGACTTTTTCTTCGAAAATCTTGAAAGTCCCATAACTCGAAAACTGTAATTTTTTTGGTAGGATGTTTCATAGTATCAATGGTTATTTATGGCTCATGCTAATATCTCGACTATAGGTCGACTTACCAGTAACCCTGTATAATGTGGCATAGCCGAGCAGTGAAAACATTAAATAATGTTCGTGGGTCGTTAGTGTTATTACTACTTACATGCATATATGAAAACTAGAAAAGTTAGAACCTTATGAAAATTATACAAAATAAATGTTTTTTTAAACACATACTTTTCAGAGGCACGAAAGGCAGCCGCAGCAAAATGAACACTAATGTAACACTAATGTCCCTATATATGTTACGGCTAAAGCTAGGTGTGAAACTAAACTTAAGTTTAGCCGGCTAGTGTTAAAATTAATTTCGAGCCTCGGCTAATGTCCGCAGTCATGTTCGTTTGTGATAACGGATGTCATCTTTAATCGGCTAGACTGCACATTAGCCGATGCGTTTCGGTTAATGCTCAATACTCAATACTCAATCATTTATTGCACTCCATAGGTTTACAAAGATGGTAGAACAGATTTAACAAAGTACCAAATATGGACCCTGACACGGGCATGGCAATGTAGTGTCCTCTTGGAGGACGCTTGAAACTTACATAATGACTTACTTCTAAGTTAAATTTATATAATACTAAAGAATTTAAATATTTATTTAGGTAGGTACATATTACTTTTATATGGTACATATTACTTTTATATTTATATTTAAACATATTTATTTCTCTATTATCTTAAGTCATCATCATTTTCGTATATATTATATTATTATCTATTTCAGTATATATTTAGTTATATTTTTTTTTTTTTTTTTTTTTTTTTTTTTTTTTTTTTTTTTTTTTTTTTTTTTAAAAACCCCTATCACTTAGTGCGGCCTTCTTCTTTAGTTATATATTAAATATCTTTTAAGTTTATCTTCTAGTGAAGTTTTTGTAAATTTGGTATATAGGTATAGTAGGATTTAGGTAGGTATAGTAAATATATCTTCTAAATATTCATTTAAGGTATAGTAACATTTTGATATCAATAATTGTTTTAAAAGTTTCGTAAATGTATTGTTGCTTGTTTCTGTTTTAATATATTCGGGTAATTTATTGTATATTTTGATTGACATTATTAATGGGCTAGATGAATGGAGTTTCAGGCGGGAGGCGGGCAGTATTAGATTATTTTTACGGGTGGGTCTTAGAGAGTAGTTAGTAGGTATATTTTCTCGTTTTGTATAGAAATCGGGATATGTTCGCACAAACTTACAAGTTTCAAAAATGTAAATGCTTGTTAGTGTGAGGAGCTCAAGCTTTATAAAGTGAGGTCTACAACTATCGGTTGACTCTATATTTACCAAAATTCGGATTAGACGTTTTTGCAGAGTAAAGATAGAAGGAGCATTTGTACTGTTTCCCCAAAGGATTATGCCATAGTTTAACCATGCATGCCCGTAGGCATAGTATACAGTAATTGCAGTTTTTAGATCTGTAGTAGTTTTTATTACTCGTAATGCATAGGCGAATTTTGAAAGTTTAGCTCTAATCTTTGTTATATGAATTTTCCAGTCTATATGTGTATCTATTGTTAGGCCTAGTAGGTTAAAATTATTTACAGTTTCAAGTTCAATATTATTATATGTCAGGTTAATATTGATAGGAGATTTCTGGTATGGGTGGAACAACATTAATTTTGTTTTTTTATAGTTAATTTCGAGGTTGTGATCACTAAGCCAATTTACAGTTTTATTTAGAATGGGGAATAGCTTTCCATTCAGATCAATTTCATTGTAGCATGACGTAAGTAGGGAAATGTCGTCGGCAAATAAGACGCATTTCTTTTTATCTATGATCTTTGGTAGGTCGTTGATGTAGATTAGGAATAGGAGGCATCCTATTACACTACCTTGGGGAATGGATGCGTGTATACTAGTGTTCTTTGAGCGAATATTCTGAATTTCGCTTGTCTGGTGGTTAAAAAATTCTATTTCAACCAACTGTTCTCTATTGTGTAAGTAAGATGTGAACCATTTATGAGCAATTCCGCGGATTCCTACACCATATAATTTATCTAGCAATATTTTGTATTGCACTTTATCGTAAGCTTTAGTCATGTCTAGCAAGATTCCGACAGCATACTGTTTATTATCTAAGATGTTAACTATTTCCTGTATATATTTAAAAACTGCTAAGGTAGTGGAATGCTTTTTTCGAAAGCCGTTTTGGCAATCGTCTAAAATTTTATATTTCTCACAGAAAGTATATACACGGTCATACATAACTTTTTCGAATATTTTAGAGGCTGACGGTAATAATATGTTGGACGTTAGTTAGCTAATGTTGAAAACGAAGTATTCGTGCGACTGCGGGGAGTGGGGCGGGGTAATTTTAATAAGATGAGAAAGCTATTTCTAATATCAGGGCAAAACACTGCGGTAGCTTAGTTGAAGGGTAAAAGGGGTGAGCTAAGCGAAGCCCCCTTTATCCTTCGTGTTAGGTTGAACATGTAAGAACAACAAAAACTACAATGAGACGAGTATAAGTATTTATTGTTGTTCTTTGTGTTTTGATATCCTTCACCTACGCTACCGCAGTGTTTGCGGCTACCGAATCATTATCATCACTTATTCCAGATTAAGACGGTAATTTTTCAACATTAGGTATACTGAAAAATAAACTCAAGTTTAGTCGGCTAATGTCAACCATATTTTCTCACCCACCTTTTGCCTCAACAGCGTCGAGACTAAACTGCAGTTTAGCCGACTAATGTTGAAATCATTTATCGCAATGAACATTATTTCGGACATTAGCCGAGGCTCGAAATTAATCTTAACACTAACCGGCTTAACTTAAGTTTAGTTTCACACCCAGCTTTAGCCGTAATATATATAAATCTCAATAGTCAGAGTTTCTTTCGCCCGGGGAATGATAGTATAGTGCTTTTGGTGAGAGCGGAAAAATGTGTTAGGCCGAGTGACACGTGTCAGCAATAGAAACGTATGAGTGAGGACTCCGCGCCTCAAGCCAAGAAACTCTCTCTCAGGGGCTCAATTATCTCACGGGAAACGCATAGTGATAGCATATCGATAGTATATCGCTTGCTCCCAAGGGTGCAAAATGCCGTATTTGGCTGTCAGTAAAGTAGGCGCCGCCGACAAGCTGAATGCGGAATTTTGCGCCCTTGGAACAATCGATAGGCTGTCGCTTGGCGTTTTCTGTAAAAGAATAGGGCCCTAGGTCTCTTTCAGTGTCATGCACGTTTCATCACGCGCACGCGGGATTATGGGATTGAGATACAGGGAATCCTAGTTGGGGCTAGATCCATGTGTGTAAATAGTGTTCAAGGTATTAATATTGTTATTATTATTAAGATAAACCTTAAAAACTTCACAAGGTCTCAAGGGGTTGTTACTTATTAGCCATTCTGATCTGAACAACATTCACTGTGAACATGGATCAGACGACCTCTTTTGCGCTGCGGTTGTGGCTCTGCGAGAGGTCCCGGGTTCGATCCCCGGCGGGGGATAAAGAAAGAAAGCCTAGGACTTGGATGTTTATATGTGAGTGATGTTGCTGTTTCTGGTGCCCACGACACAGTATATCCTAATGTGGGTCAGAAGAAGAGAGTCGTAATTCAATTCAAACGTTTGTTTGACCATCAATAAAGTTTGTCGCGAAGTTGTCGATGCAGGTCTTAGTTTTGGGAGTTATTCTAGTATCTACTCTCTTACTCTAGGCTCGTTTGATCTAAGAGAGAAATTATAAGTTTCTAGCAATTGTTAAAAAATAGTATTTGGTGTGTTTTGGTTAGTATATTTATGTTGTAGTCGTCTGCTGTGATATTACACACAACCAAATATTAAAAGAGATCTAAATCAATATGTGGGAGTTTCTTCGCCCTTCTCTTCCCACAGTAGAGGAGAGGCAAAAAATACATTTAAGAATACATATATGTAAATATCTAATGTAATAAAAAATAAATATGGATTCGAGTGAAAAATAAAGTTGGTCTTGGGCCAGATTCAACTATTTGAAAAGCCTCGCAAATGTATCTCGAAGGCGTCCCAACGCCACAAAATGGCGTACTTGGGAGTCCCTGATCAAATCGGTTTTACAGTGAAAGTTCTTCGAAAATGTTGAAACCTTTACCCCACGAAGACTTCCAGCTATAGTCTGTGTAGTAAGAGTGACGTGGAACTAAGCTATATTTGTGTCTTTCTACCTATATAATAGTAAGAAGTAAATGTGGGTTAAATTGAATATTTATCAATGTTATCTTTAGAGTGGCCATCGTATCATAGTATAGTATCGAATTTTGAAAGGGCAATCACGTGAATACCGGATATAATACCTATGTTACTTTAGTAGTTTTAGCTAAAATTTACAAGTAAGTAAATTTTAGCTAAAAGTACTAACCAGAGGTAATTGACTGAGCGAGCGAAGCGTGATGATTTGAGATTGACCAAAATACTTTTGTCCGTCTGTCTGTTCTCCTTGATTTAATTAAAAAATTTAGTCGATAGCGTCGATCGATTTTAGGGGCGCTGTAGCGTTATGGACGGGTAGTTTTTTTTTTATTGAAGCGAGGTACTATTCTCACAGAACCACTAGTTTTAGCATTGCGCGACTACAATGGGCGGATTCAAGAAAATGTTTCTTTTCAGGGTGACATTATATTTATATTATTATTTATATTATACCATATTATGGGGAATGATAGTACCCATCATTATGAACAACTTTCGCAAATGAAAAAAAATTGTCCCTCAGTACATTGGTCAGCTGATTGCAAGTGTCTATGGGAAATCAAACAAAATCGATGGGACCATATGTTTCTTGGATAAATTCATAATGATGGGTATAAGTCGCACCACACGTTATGAGCGGTGGCCTTGAATGCGCAGTAGTCACTTTTCAATACCTGTACATATACGCTGTAATTCCCGCCAACGTCGCCCAGCGCTCTTAATTCGTGGCGCGACTTACACTATCACCCCCTCCCCCAAAATATGGTCTAACTAATAAAACTAAAAATAACTAATTAAATGTCACCTGTATACAGCGCGACAGCTACCCGTGCCACACACTCGTCGAGTAGCGTGGTAAGTAACGGGGAAAGGAGGCAGAGACGTAGTGTGGCCACGTCACTCGTCAAGTCGTCATGCTCCTCGTGCTGCTCCTCGCTCTGCCCACTGCTCCCGGTTTTGTCGGTTTTAAAATTGGCGCGAGTCGAAGGACCAGCAATATCGGCGGCAATATCGACCGATAGCCACGGCGGCGGGGGCGTCGGGACTCGTCTATCGGTAAAATTAGCAACTCGATTCGTGGTGGTGGTTGACAATTTGGACACAACCATCCAAGTCATATTATAAATGTGAAAGTAGCGATGTTTGGATGTTGCGTGTGAAACGGCTGAACGGATTTGAATGAAATTTAACTCACATTTGGTTCATGAGGTACATTAACAAATAGGATACTTTTCATTCGACTGCATCAGAAGGAGGGTAATGTTTTCTGGGTTAATGATAACTCCTAGGTGCACGCAGACAAAGTGGCGAGCACCAGCTAGTATTAAATTAAAGTTCTTAACACCTCGCACTGCAACATGCCTGCAACGTCGGTCGCAGCGGCAGAACCTTGCGAATATTGTGTTTTATTTTTTATTTATTTCTACAAAACCACTGATTACTTCTTTTCAAACACAAATTTTTAAGATATTTTGAATACTTATTTTTTGACGTAAGATATCATATCCATATCAATATTCTTTTAGATCCCAAGAAATACCAAGATTAAGCAAGTTTAAGGTGAAAACATATAATGCTTCCAAACAAACAGATGAAAAAGGGATGTTTTCATAACAAATATTTTTTTGGGATTTGGAAAGTCTCCTTTAGGAGGTACACCGCTTGACGTTACCCATCGTATTAATATGATATTTGACTGCTAGTCAAAATAGATACTTTTAGGAACTGCGAAAACGGTAATTTTTGTTCACGAGTTCTATGAAATACCAGCATGTGAGGTCATAGTCAAAAGCTGTAATATTAACACAAATTTGAGTTTATAAAATACAACTTCTGGAAATATACAATGCTGATATTGTCAAACGTTTTTGTTGAAATAGGTTCAGCTGGAGACACGTTTCTAGATTTATTTAACCACCTTGTCAAATACCGTATTGCGGAGTAGAAGCACAAAATAAGTACATAGGTACAGAAGTCAACCACATGTATGTACTTCACTTTTCATAGCTACGCTCGGCGATCGCTCTAGGGTTGTCAACTACGGCTTATGCAGGAAAAACTATCGTGGTACTGGCGCTCCTATCTATTTGTATGATTTATTATGAAGAATGAAACGAGAAGAATGAAAACATTACACTACTATAACATTACAAAAGGTTTACAGATCAGAAAAATACCTACACAATTTTACGTTTGTCAATTTTCACTATCGAAAATCGCTGATAACTTCTAAACGGACTACCCGAGTTACAAAATTTATATTGCTCTATCCGTTTTAGACGTACACGTTTCAAATGACACGAAAGACAATACAATATCAACACAAACAAAAAAACATGTTTTCAACATACGTAAGTAAGGTGGCGTGAATTTACCTAACAACATTTTTGTTAATAGGTACTTCTTTTATTATACTGATTGAAAAATAGGCAACTGTTCTTTATTTAAATCGTTCTTAGATATATTATTCGGGGACCTTACCTACCTACCTAACTGTTCTATACATATAACGTTAAAACGAACCATCGAAGATACAGGCAGATAGGTAGCTACTTTCCAAAACTACTGGTAGCTTAAAAAACGCCAATTCATAGTTTAATGTTGAATTTAAACAACCGTCCACTGAACAGTTGTAATAAAAAAAAGCGTTGCTCCATTGTTGCATTATTTGCATTAACAGACGCGCGTGTCAAGCGGATGGCACTCACGCTCGCACTGGTTTGAACTGCTCTGAGATATCGTGTCCGTGAGCAGTATCTATGTGTGCGTTGCTCGAGCGCGCTTGTATGTAGATTGATTTCTGTACCTATTTATTTTGTGGTAGAAGTGGCAGGACCATGGGATTCTATAAAGAGGCATTGTGATACCTTAGTAATTGTATTGTATGATCATTATCAGAAAAGTACCTAACCAAGGGCCATAGCAGGCATCACGCGGCCAATTCATCATCAAAGTCTTTTACTATAAGGTTAATATGGTACAACTTACATGTAACAACATGTTAATTTTCATTTATTAACAACTCAGTTAAAATTAATTACAATCAAAATGTAATATGTTGTGTTGGAATCTACCTATCTGACGACCGGTTTAGCCTAGCGGGTAGTGATCCTGCCTACGAAGCTGACGGTCCTGGGTTCGAATCCCGGTAAGGGCAAATATTTGTTAGATGAGCATGAATATTTGTTTCTTAGTCTTGGATGTTTTCTATGTATATACATAAGCATTTATCTCTATTAAATATATCCTCGTCTAGTACCCATAACACAAGCCTTGTTGAGCTCACTATGGGCCTTGTTCGATTTGAGTAAGATTGTCCTCTGATATTTATTTATTTATTTACCTATAAATAATGTTGCTGTCTAGCCATCTAAACTCACAATTTTAATGTCAATCTTTTTCCCATATGAGGTGGCAATGGCCGAGGCACAGTCGTGCTTATTTAATGGCTGAATGAATGAACTTCGAGATACCGTTAGGTTTGAGAAGTGATTCCAAATTTGTGTAGGTTTAGTGGTATACGACCGATATAACGCCCCTCTTTTAAAATCACCCTGAAGAAATAAATACTATTTGGTCCAAGTCCACACAGCACAAAAGCTCGATAAAACTTTTATTCTTCCGCTGAAAAAACAAATATTCTCTACAATACTCTCCTTGATCCAACCAACGCCGTCTGTTGGCGGGCCTCGCGAACTATTTAATTGTGTTCTATTTTCGAATTCCGATTGATTCATGCGTCTGCGTCGATCGTTTTATCGATTCGGTGGTTTACGTTCTAACCGTAGGTTAACTTGATTGGCGAACGTGAATATACGGTTATTGTAACTGTTATTAGACTGGCCAGTAAAAAGTTGTGAAATATGCACTACATGAATAGCCGCGTCTAATATATTTGCCTACATTATAAAACCGAACGTTTATGTTATGTCGATGAAATAGGATCTAAACAAGGTGTAATTGTAGAAATAGAAAGGTGTCTGGTTTTTAAAATAGTGGAAAAATAACTCTTTTACTATGATACTATTTTAGGTACACTTTAAAAATAGCCTTTTACTGAAGAGCTGAGTTGTTTTGTTTAGGCTCGAAATATTTTCAAATAAATCCTCCGCTGCCAAAAAGTTGCAAGCGAACTGTACTTAAATCATCACAATTGAAGTCTGTGTTTTCATAAACTGTAAACTAAAACGCCTACCCCCCTCCACAAATATCAGCATATAGCATCGCCCTATTATCAAGCTGGTTATAAAAGCAGCTGTTCAGCTTGTGGATGAATAGGTAGTCTAGGTCGAAATGCAAAACTAGCTGTCAACTCAAACTTAAACTGACTCTAAAACCCAGTCCTCGTCTTATATGGCATTAGGTCAAAACAGGCTTTTGTATATCTCAAATGAGCTACGCAAACTAGGAGTATTCCACTGTGCGTCATCATTTGCTAACATTTCCCAAAATCGAGATGAGTCATATATAACGGGATTCAGGCCTTGTTCTTTCACTTTTCTTTACAGCTTTAAGCAGTTTTCTTTACACTAGCTTGTTGATCATAAGTGTCGTAACGTTATTTGATTATTTATCCTCTATAGAAGTCTTCCGAAGTTATCGCAAAATGTGTGTATGTTTTTTTATTTTTATTTTGTTTTTATTTTTTATTTAATCACAATAAAAACTAAAAAACCGGTCAAGTGCGAGTCTAAATCGCGCACGAAGGGTTCCGTACCACCGTTCAATGGAAGCGATGGTGTGGAGTGAATAGTTTGGATTTTACACAGCAAAATATTGTTTACAAAGTTATTGGTGCGGTTACTTTCACACTCCATGTACGTAACCAGGTGCATCCATAAGTTTGTATGTGGTATTGAAAGAATTGTTGTATGGGAGCCCCCTTAAATATTTCTTTTATCCTGTTTTTTAGTATTTGTTGCTATAGCGGCAACATAAATACATAATCTGTGAAAATTTCAACTCTCTAGCTAGCTAGGTTCTTGAGATACAGCCTGGTGACAGACGGACGGACGGACGGACGGACGGACAGCGGAGTCTTAGTAATAGGGTCCCGTTTGGAACCCTTCGGGTACGGAACCCTAAAAAACCTTATAAAACATAATGAGCTAAATTATGTTGTCCTGTTAGTTCTCTGTACATCTGCACACACGTATCCCCTTTAGCCCTGGTGGCGCCAGAAGGTGCCATTTTGCCGTTATAGGTTTTGAATGTATAATTATTAATTATCACATGCCATTGTAATAGTTTTGAATATTATTACAATGGCATGAGGTTCCAAATGCCTCAAAACCAGGTCCCGGGCTCGACAGGTTTAGAGCCTATTTTAACGTTTAAATTCCTATTCCTCTAAAAGTCAGCTGAAACTGAAATTCCGAGGTCGGAGTGCCCAGCCTTAAGATCAATAGTTTAAGGAAATTGTACCACCATATAATTTAATACCACGGATACAGCAATATTATACCAACGAATGCATAGTTGTATTCGGCCATATAACCCTATTACATTGCTTGCTTCTGACGCAGAATGCCATATGATTTAACGAAACCGTTCACCACACGAACTATGATGTCACGATGCCCATGCAATAAGTATGGCGGTTGGTCAACTATTAACTCCTATTTAATATTTGTCACTAATTTCATAAATTCACGATAGGCTTGCATCGACATCATAACCTTTGGCACACATAGCAAAAACTTTTATCCTACATTCGCGTCGAAGTGGGCGTGGTGGACGGTTGCCGACCCCTGACGCGAAATGTCAGGGGTCGAGGCTCCGTGGCGCGGCGTACGAGAAAACAGAGCGTGGCGATGGGGCTGCTCTCTTTCTCTATTAATTAGAGATGTTTTTCCCTGTAGGTAAGGGTTTATTTTATTTCGTTTTGTTTGACTCTCGTAATTTTAAAATCAATTCTTGTCGGTCTAAAAACTTAGGTGTATTTTCGTTAATGACACATGTTTTTTTTTTTGATCCACTGTATTTGGACAATCCTTTAAAGATTTATGTATCTTTAGAGTATATAACAAGGCAAGGATTAATAAATTAACTTGGGTACCTACCTACTTCAGTTTAGGAATTCGGCCAATGGTTATATTATTTTTTGGTGTCAACTCAATCTCTGCTTATTTTTGTAAAGTAGTTAGGTATTTGGAATTTGGATGAAAAATCTTTTTGTTAAGTTATTTGGAGCGTATGCCTTCGTTTTCTGTTCCTACCTATAATAATTAGGTATGCAATGAAGAAATTATGAAAACGTAACCTTCTAAGAAGCTCATATGTATTTATACGGAGACTGTCTGTTTAGTGTTTTATTTCTTCGAGTGTAGGTACCTATCCAATTAGCAATGTTTTCTCAAAATTTGGGGGGTAAATTACTGATTTTGCCTGACTGAATTACTGAATAGCGACAAAAAATTAGCGCGACTAGAAATACTGACTTTGTCTGATAAACAACTTGAAAACCTTCATTCGAGTAACAAAAATACAAAATGAGCGTTGGATTGTGTTGTGCTTACATGTTCAACCTAACACGAAGAATAAAGGGGGGCTAGGCTTCGCTCACCCTCTTTATCCTTCGCCTCCTCTGACCCACCACTTTGCCCAGACAGTCTTTATTTACCCAATTAGTGGTGGCTAAACCATTCAGTAATTTATTCGCGGAAATCACTAATGTTTTCGCGCAATTCAGTATTTTTTCACTCATTTCAGGAAATTGATAGTTTTCATTCGGTCGTTTCATTATTCCCCAAAATTATACCTTTAGCTACTTCAAGGACGCTAGAAATATATTTTTTGAAAGCAAACAGATGAAGTAATGAGTTTGAGAACATCCACATACATCTTCATAGTTTTATATCTTCATAGGGTGGCAAAGCCTGTCAAAGCAACCAATAAATGGAGCTTTATTACAGTTTATTACCCTAACGGCAAACAGCGCCATCTATAAAACCACTTGCGAATCATTTTGACTAGGCATGTTTTATTAGGTGTCCTAAAATATCTACTATCTACACTACACGGTTCTAAGAATTTCGGAGATGCTTTGATGGACTAATTAGGTTAACTATCGTATTTTCTCATATGAAGACTTCGGAAAACCCTCAGATATAATTCTGATCTGGACCTAAGGGAAGTGGGCTACCTACTAGTCTCAGGACAGGGCCCGAAAACGAATATATTGATAGTTTTCATTTCATTTCGTAGTTTTAAATATGTAGATGGATATATATGGCTACTTTTTATTACCTATTACGTTTGGGAAACTGGCTGACCTCACGTTTGCGGTAAGTATATCACGCCACATTTGGAAAGAGGATAAAACCAAGACCAAGCAAGCAAGCTCCAAACTACTTTTGTCCTCTTTCTGGATGCGTGGAAATTGTAACTAGAATAGCCGTCTAGCGTTCAAGCCAATATAGATTCGTGTATTATGTACAATATTACATACCTAGTGTGCAGGCATCCGGTCCTTCCTGTGAATGCTAAATGCGGTCGTCGGCAGCAGCATCACGGTTCATAAGCGAGCCATCCGACCGAGCGGCAGATCGATTATCGATGCAATCGACGGCATGAACTCCAGGTCTCCGGGACCGCCGAGGTCACCCCACATCGATTCTCTCCCGAATTAGCTGAAATACCGCAGTACAATCGAGCATTTTGTCAAACAATCGGTCCCGAATCTTACATAATTCACGCAGCCGCCATTACAGCCCGCGCGCGCGGCTTTCGACCTAAACGCGTTGGCCGAGAAGCGACATCGGTATTCGCCGATCGCTCACTATCACCACGAGACAGGCATAGCGAGGCCCCACCTAGGGCATATTTCTGTAGCGGTAGGATGCGGAATCGACCGCGTACCTTTCACTAAAATTAGCCGCCTAACCTAGTTATTCTGCTAGTCTCACTAGTGGTCTACACTGGGGTCTGGTGTGGAGCGGCAGGGGCGGCGAAGGGCGGCGGGGCGGCGCGCGGGGGGGCGCAGTTCTCGCCTGAAGTCTGAGCCCGCTCGCACAAGACTGAAGGCGGGCGGCGCCAGAATCCGCGCATGCGTACCTACATCCCTCTACCACGACTCTTCTACCACTTGACTTCAAAACCACTACACTATCCAATGCCAGTTTTCGTTTAACTTGTTTTTTTAACGCTTGAGGGAAGCAACCGATGGAGTGGTGAAACTAACAATGCGGTTAGGAAGCAGGAGCGCAGGTCTGAGGGTCTGGAGCCAGCGAGACCGGCATATGGAGTCAGACGTATAACGATCGACCACAGCTGAGCTGTGACCAACCTCAAATCTGACACCTGGACTCGATATCGACTGGGTATTTGCGATTTGACTGTTTTGTGGGTAGTGTTCTTCTTTAACAGAATAGGAAAAAAAATACTATCGTTAAATTAGTAAATTGTTAAAGTTGATACAAAAATAATATTGAGTTTTTTTCGAATCCTCCGCTATAGACATCTACAGATTTGATTTTTGGGGTAACGCTCATTGAATATTTGATTAAGATTCAGACTGAAGGAAAAGGCGATGGATGAAATTTTCTCGATAGAATTTAATTGCGAAAATACCTCTAAATTATTTTATTTTTTCCTGTAATTCTGAAATCCTAACTCGTCTCATTGCGGAATTGCATTCAAAATGAGAATATTATATGTATTCGTAAACTCTCCTTGAAAATAATTTCGACAAAATAGCATAGTTTATTTTTAAACAATTTTTATTTGGTTTGACGCTACGTTATTTAAGTTTGAGTCGAGCGTATTGTGTGCGCTCTTTTCTTTCTTATGCGGATGTAATTAACGCTATAACTTTCGTTTACATTCGTATTCCTTTAATATATTTTTTATCTACACAAATATCATAAACCCTCTTTACTGCGTCCAAAAACCGCACGTTATAACCAGCATAATGATATACTACGTGATAAAAACTAATTTCTTATCTGAATATTGATGCATTATGTATGACATTCAAATTTCGAACGCCGCCGCCCGCCCCTAATTTATTTGTGAAGATGTTACTTCTGAACAAGCTAAACAAGTGCAGAGCAATGATCAATGCCACAATGCTGGTCGAACATGCGGTTCCTGAGCATATCAAAGAGAGCTTATGATGTGTGTAGAAAAACTAGTGTATGTACATAATTAGGCATTTAAACTCTCGCGTGATTTAACCCACACTCGAGTTGTCATGCCCTTCATTATGTATCAGTCACATAAACTACTATTACGTATCGCCTTAAGGAATTAATTATCTTCAGTACAATTTTAATCATTGCCAAATACTTATCCATCTACATTATGGTCTGATAATTAATCCGTAACTGTCAAACCAACCATTGCTTGTACAACTCTTTGTGATACAAGGTTAGTTACACCTAAAAGTTCGTATTAGTTGTATATGTGTAAGTGTATATACAAAGGTTTCATAGTAGTAGTAAAATATCATTAAAAATTTGAAAGCGCATCAACTATGAGTTTGATCAAATTCATGATTCCTGAAAAACGGAAATAGATTTAAGACAGGGAGCACCATCTGTCGGAATTCTCACACAACTAGATAATGACTTCGAAAATTGCCTAAGAGATGGCGCTAGTCCTGCTCAGCAAACATAAGCTCGCATTTGTGCAAGTCTTGTTTTCTGTATTAGTTTCTACGCAATAAAGAAATTATGAATTGTTTCGTCTAGTTCCAAAACCGGATAAGTCCCCCTTTTATTTTCAACTTATAGGTTGTTGATAAAGGCCAAAACCAATGAAAATTTGTAGTGCACTTTAGCAGGTTTGAGATCTAGAAATTCGGAGAGTGGGAATGGAACATTGAGCTAGCAACATTGGAAATCCTTCGTCGTTTTCAACCTCTTTGGAGTGGATCCCTCACTGAACTATTTGGTGCTTAGAACTCAAAATAGACTATGGAGGGATGTCGAGCAGGCTTTGGATAAAACACAAATCAAGTTGTTTCATAGTTTATTAATTATATTATTAAGATAAAACATCTATAGTTAAACAAACAAAAACTAAAATAGCATAACGCATTTTCCGATTCCCCCCAGTTAGGTGGCTAGGGGGCTAGCCCATCTATAACCGATCACAATCTCACTGGTACATAGTCAGGACCGGGATTCGAACCCGCATCTACTGCAGACCCAAAATGACCTTACAATTACAACCGACGCTTGATAGTAATGTTGATGATATTCTCTCACTCTCTCGAGTCGCGCAATAAAACACGCTATAATATAAAAATAGAAATAATGGATCGATTGCTCTCCAGGGCCTAAAATGCCATATTTGGCTTGTCGATGCGGCGCTTCTTTTGTCTGAATGCCGAATACGGCATTTGGCGCCCTTGGGAGCAATTTATATACTACTAGCGGACTCGACAGATGCTGTCCTGCCGGGCTGATTTAGATATGTATCTAAACCATCCAGAGTGCCACCCAACACATACAAAAAAAACATTTAAATCGGTCCAGCCGTTTAGGAGGAGTTCAGTGACATACACACATACAGTAGAATTATATATATAAAGATTGCTATTCGAGTTTTATTAAGCGACTCAAAGGCCAGGTTTTCCGCGTTTTAGTCCAGGTACATTCTAGGATTCATCATCATCATCATCATCATCATCATCATCATCATCATCATCATCATCATGACGACAGAGGTACCAAGTTCGAATCCCAGCTGGGAAGGAAGGAAAAAATAACCCTAGGTCTTGGATGTTTACATGTTTGTGTGTGACACGGTGTATCCTACTATGGGGCCAGAAGCGACGTGTGTGTTGTAGGTTGTTATCATACTCAGCCATATCGACCCACCGCTCGGCACGGGCCCTTTCTCTATAGCTGCAACCTGTACGGTCCTGTGCCAACCTCCCCAGTGAGATAGCGGCGACTCGATGTCGTCAGACCACCGGGCGGTCTGCCCACTAGCCGTTGGCCACTCTATGACCCAAATCTTGGGGTTATCAAGACCATCAACGCACCCGCTGTTATGCTTCGCGCTACGAGTTATCAAGACCATCAACGCACCCGCTGTTATGCTTCGCGCTACGAATTATCAAGACCATCAACGCACCCGCTGTTATGCTTCGCGCTACGAGTTATCAAGACCATCAACGCACCCGCTGTTATGCTTCGCGCTACGAATTATCAAGACCATCAACGCACCCGCTGTTATGCTTCGCGCTACGAGTTATCAAGACCATCAACGCACCCGCTGTTATGCTTCGCGCTACGAATTATCAAGACCATCAACGCACCCGCTGTTATGCTTCGCGCTACGAGTTATCAAGACCATCAACGCACCCGCTGTTATGCTTCGCGCTACGAGTTATCAAGACCATCAACGCACCCGCTGTTATGCTTCGCGCTACGAGTTATCAAGACCATCAACGCACCCGCTGTTATGCTTCGCGCTACGAGTTATCAAGACCATCAACGCACCCGCTGTTATGCTTCGCGCTACGAGTTATCAAGACCATCAACGCACCCGCTGTTATGCTTCGCGCTACGAGTTATCAAGACCATCAACGCACCCGCTGTTATGCTTCGCGCTACAAGTTATCAAGACCATCAACGCACCCGCTGTTATGCTTCGCGCTACGAATTATCAAGACCATCAACGCACCCGCTGTTATGCTTCGCGCTACGAGTTATCAAGACCATCAACGCACCCGCTGTTATGCTTCGCGCTACGAATTATCAAGACCATCAACGCACCCGCTGTTATGCTTCGCGCTACGAGTTATCAAGACCATCAACGCACCCGCTGTTATGCTTCGCGCTACGAGTTATCAAGACCATCAACGCACCCGCTGTTATGCTTCGCGCTACGAGTTATCAAGACCATCAACGCACCCGCTGTTATGCTTCGCGCTACGAATTATCAAGACCATCAACGCACCCGCTGTTATGCTTCGCGCTACGAATTATCAAGACCATCAACGCACCCGCTGTTATGCTTCGCGCTACGAGTTATCAAGACCATCAACGCACCCGCTGTTATGCTTCGCGCTACGAGTTATCAAGACCATCAACGCACCCGCTGTTATGCTTCGCGCTACGAGTTATCAAGACCATCAACGCACCCGCTGTTATGCTTCGCGCTACGAGTTATCAAGACCATCAACGCACCCGCTGTTATGCTTCGCGCTACGAGTTATCAAGACCATCAACGCACCCGCTGTTATGCTTCGCGCTACGAGTTATCAAGACCATCAACGCACCCGCTGTTATGCTTCGCGCTACGAATTATCAAGACCATCAACGCACCCGCTGTTATGCTTCGCGCTACGAGTTATCAAGACCATCAACGCACCCGCTGTTATGCTTCGCGCTACGAGTTATCAAGACCATCAACGCACCCGCTGTTATGCTTCGCGCTACGAGTTATCAAGACCATCAACGCACCCGCTGTTATGCTTCGCGCTACGAGTTATCAAGACCATCAACGCACCCGCTGTTATGCTTCGCGCTACGAGTTATCAAGACCATCAACGCACCCGCTGTTATGCTTCGCGCTACGAGTTATCAAGACCATCAACGCACCCGCTGTTATGCTTCGCGCTACGAATTATCAAGACCATCAACGCACCCGCTGTTATGCTTCGCGCTACGAGTTATCAAGACCATCAACGCACCCGCTGTTATGCTTCGCGCTACGAGTTATCAAGACCATCAACGCACCCGCTGTTATGCTTCGCGCTACGAGTTATCAAGACCATCAACGCACCCGCTGTTATGCTTCGCGCTACGAGTTATCAAGACCATCAACGCACCCGCTGTTATGCTTCGCGCTACGAATTATCAAGACCATCAACGCACCCGCTGTTATGCTTCGCGCTACGAGTTATCAAGACCATCAACGCACCCGCTGTTATGCTTCGCGCTACGAGTTATGAGCGGTGGCGTTGAATGCGCAGTACTCACTTTTCAATACCTGTTGTACATATGCGCAGTAATTCCCGCCAACGTCGCCCAGCGCTCTTAATTCGTAGAGCGTTAACTGCAGAATTGCAGTTGGGTTAGAATTTCGCGCCTTTGCCTATGTATTTCATTGCGTATTGGAGTGTCCTGTTTCATAAACTCTCCTGTCTTGCCTAGGTTTGCTGGAAGAAATCTCTTTGGAGATAAGCTCGCCCTTGCTTATAAAATTTCTTGTTACTGTCTGTATCTGTGCAATGAAGAATACATACATACATACATATGCTGTCGCCTATTTCATGGAACAGGGGTAGACAGAGACTAAAGACCTCCACCCGCTACGATCCTGGCATACATCTCTCGCCTCCTCAACATCCATAAGTCTCTTCATGCAAGCTCGCCGGTTACGGGTACTTCGTATTTGCCCCTTCACAAAAAAATCGCTGATTTGGTCTTTATAGGACCTTCTTGGGTGTCCCCGCCCGACGGCTCCTTTCACACCCGCTGTATAAATCTGTTTCGTCAGCCGCCTTTCATTCACCCTTTCAACGTGACGACCCGAATCGCCGAGTCGGCAGTGACCTTGCCTACGAAGCCAAGGGTCCCGGGTTCGAGTCCCGGTGGGGGCAAATATTTGTTTCATGAGAACGGATGTTTGTACCCTAGTCATGGTTGTTTATATATCTAAGTATAATATTTATCTATATAAGTATGTGTATCGTTGTCTAGTACCCAAGATACAGGGAATCCTAGTTTGGAGCTAGATCAATGCGTGTATATAGTGTCCAAGGTATTATTATTATTATAACCATCTAAGCTGGCCTTTCTCTATCCTTGACACTGAATATGAGTATCAATAAGAGTATCGTCCACCTTCCATTCCTTGTATCCACCTTCGCGTGGGTGGAAGAAAGAATAGTATAACCACGTTATCATTGTAATGCGTTTCAGCGAAGTTTCGCCGTTAAATTGGTAGCAATGAAACCGGTGCTGCGAATGAGACTTTGATAAATGTGTTACCCAAAAGTTAGAGAGAAAATATCAGAACTAACTCAAACTATAAACGTCAATTTACATATTTCGCATTGCATGGCGAGGCTGCAGCTACCTATATACCTGCTCTACTATGATATGGGTCTGGCTACCGGATATTGCTTTCACCCATTTTATTGACAGTTGGCCAACAGGCAACTTAACGGCGAAAGGTTAAGTTCGGTCGACATTATCGTTTTGCCGGGTCAACTGCCTTCCTACGGGCCCGTGTCCTCACGTCGCCTTACAGCCGTCACGGTAAGGAGACTAAGCAACATTATCCGAAGAACGGAAACTGCTTGAAGCCCACCCAAACCAGGCAAGAACACCAGAAGCCAAGACTCATCATGACGACCCGAATGGCCGAGTCGGCAGTGACCCTGTCTACGAAGCCAAGGGTAAGAACGGAAACTGCTTGAAGCCCACCCAAACCAGGCAAGAACACCAGAAGCCAAGACTCATCATGACGACCCGAATGGCCGAGTCGGCAGTGACCCTGTCTACGAAGCCAAGGGTAAGAACGGAAACTGCTTGAAGCCCACCCAAACCAGGCAAGAACACCAGAAGCCAAGACTCATCATGACGACCCGAATGGCCGAGTCGGCAGTGACCCTGTCTACGAAGCCAAGGGTCCCGGCTTCGAGTCCCGGTGGGGGCAAATATTTGCCTGATTAAAAACGGATGTTTGTACCCTAGTCATGGTTGTTTATCTATCTAAGTATAATATGTATCTATATAAGTATGTGTATCGTTGTCTAGTACCCAAGATACAGGGAATCCTAGTTTGGGGCTAGATCAATGTGTGTAAATAGTGTCCAAGGTATTATTATCATTGAACCAGCGAAAACGGCGTTTCATGCCTTCAACCTTTCCCCAACGCTCAGTTCCACTTCATCCGGCAGCGGCCTGCTCCTTTAACAGCCTCTCAACTATTTGAATCTGGTATTTCACACACTTATCCCGTGGCAGCAGCCTCATCAGCGACACCACATACTGGCCGAATATCTCTAAACTTTTAAACCTGTCCATAGCCGAGTCTAAATCTGTGCGCGTCGTGTTCGCTGCTAATTTGTATGGTATGTGTAGTTCAGCATTTTTATGTAAGTCATGTTCGGGGCATAATGAGTCGCCTATGGGATCCATTGCAGGTTCATTGAGGAATATCTGCTCAGTGTTCTGACGAGGCCCTTGGCTGGTCGAGCCCTTCTCGAATTGGTGGTCCTGTGGGAAAAGGAAGGGGAATTCCGATTAATATTTAATATTTTCATGTTCTTTATTGCACAGATCATATAAAATTAGAGACAGATGCAAGAAATGTTAATAGTGTCTCCAAAAAGAGATCAATTCCAGCAAGCCTAGGCAAGACAGGAGAGTTAATGATACAGGACAGTCCTAGTTCGCAATAAAACTCTATACATGTGTACGAAAATTACTTTCAAAATATGTATAAACTATACCAAATTAAATAGAAATATATACTTCAACTACAAAATACAATATATAGCATGCACATATATAAAGTATAATAAATCATACATAACTAGGTAATGCCCGCAACTTCATCTGCGTGTTCCTAAAAAGTATCATTTTCCTTCTGGTGCAGTCGGATAAAAAGTATCATATATATTAATCTAGCTAAATTTTATTCAAATCCGTTCAGCCGTTTTAGCGTCGAGGCACAAACCCACAAACGTCCAAACATCGCTACTTTCACTTTTATAATATTAGTTGAATTGAGTATTGCATTACTCGCGCAGCGTATCCTCTGTCCGACCGTATGGGAAAAGTCGTGACGGTTATTTTTGTTGTGATTACTAGCTGACCGAAAGACGTCGTTCTGTCAAAAGTTACCAACGCCATCTGTCGACAGAAGCATGAACTGAATTGGCTTTTTCGGCTGGTCCCGTTGCGTTAAAAAATAATCTCAGAACCGTCTTCCTAAATATATTTTTATCCAAATATGTTAAGCCGTTTGCGAGTTTCGCTGTTGCCAACACATTTAGCGATTCATTTTTATACAAGGATATTTTTATCGGATCAGCTACAGCATTTGTTCCCGAGCATATCATTCAATAAATGGCTTCTGGCCAAGGGCGTACCCAGGATTTCAGCTAGGGGGGGGGCAGCTCATACCTGTTTCGAGAAGATGGTCGGTCAGGTATATTGAAACAAAAAACGTTGGCGCTTATTTTATCTTCTACTTCCCCCTGCCCCTACCTGGGTACGCCCATGCTTCTGACCCCACACTAGGACACCCTGTGTCGTGGCAACCAGAAGCAATGACGTCATAAACTTTCAAGACCAATGCCTAAGCATATATTTTTCCTCTCCGGCCGGGATCCGAACCCAGGAACGGCCTCGACCGCAGCACCAGATAGGTCGCCGAAGGGGTGAGATAAGACTAAGTGTCAGGCCACACCAGCTCATTTTTTTAGTGGTCAGCCGCGGAATTTCTGTAGCGAAATTTCTGCTCAGCATAAATTCAGTTGGTCAGCCCCACGAGTGTTTATTCAGTTGCTATTCAACGTTTGCACAGGGTGCTTGTGTCGTGCAATGGAAGTGATCAAAACGTTGAGTATTAACGACGCATATTTAGAAGACACACAAGATGATAATAGAAGAAAATGCTGGGTGAATCCACTCAATAGTGGAAGATTGATGCGCGGACGCGAAATCCAGATTTATTTCAAGACTACTACCATATGCAATGGTATATGGTAGTAGTTTTGAAATATATCTGGATATATTTGGAAAACATATAATGATATGTTTTTCAAGAATTATTACGTGTCTTAAAACCTTTTATTACTAAATCAGTGTCAAGCAACTAGTGTTAGATGATAGCGATAGTCTATACACTGATTGTAAATTAATACAAAAACTTATTTGCCGTATTTCATAATACCTAAGAAAAAAACGGGTCAAGTGTGAGTCACACTCGCGCAGGAAGGGTCCGTACCACCGAACAATGGTAGGGATGGTGTAGAGTGAATAGTTTGGATTTTACATAGCAAAATGTTGTTTACAATGTTATTGGTGCGGCCACTTTCACACTCCATGTACGTAACCAGGTGCATTCATAAGTTTGTAAGTGGTATTGAAATAATTGTTGTATGGAAGCTCCCTCAAATACTTATACGGCAACAGAAATACATCATCTGTGAAAATTTCTACTGTCTTACTATAACGGTGACAGACGGACGGACAGCGGAGGCTTAGTGATAGGGTCCTGTTTAGCACCGTTCGGGTACGGAACCCTAGGAAGCCTGCCATATACCGTATTATCGATTCGATTCCGTTCCCTCCCCTCTCGCCGCGAACGCAATCCAGCCGGGATTGACACAGACATAGACACAGCATAGTCATCATTTATTAATAATATTCATTACAAGTCAAAAAGTCAAGTGCGCGTGAGTCGGCAGACAACTCATTCTGCGACGCCCGTTTGAACGAAACAGGAGTTTTGTATGAAACCGAATGTAGCCGAAATTCCGCGACTCACAGCTCATAAAATGAGCTCGTGTGGCCTGACTCTAAGACCCGATTGCACAACTTGACGGACAGTTTCACAGTTTGACGGACACTTTTGAGGGACGCTTCGGCCATGCTGTCAGCCTGTCACTCGGGCACGGGAACATATATCTACTATTTCTTTTATTATATGTATTTTTATAGTAAGTATTATATTTTATTGGTATTTGGTAATTTTATAATTACACTAGATTACCCTTTTTAGTTTATACGTATCCTATCCTGATAAGTTTGCTGGAAGAAATCTCTATTAAGATATAAGCTCGCCTTTGCCTTTTAATGTCGTGTATAATTATTGTTGTAATATTCTGTGCAATAAAGAATTGTGGAAAATTGTGAAAAATATTGAAATACAGCGTGCTTTTACTAGTTAAATTCACGAACTATAAAAAAAAATGTTCCGTTACGCGACGAGTAGTTTCCGTCGTGCGACCAATATATACAATAATATATATTAGGTCCTTACATATGAAATTGGCGTTTCGCCGTACTGGCCACTTTGATCTCAAATATCTCCTCTATGGTTAGGAATTCCATATTTATACAGCTATTTACTCATGCATTTGTGTTTCTAAAATTATAATTCATTTGTTTTTTCCTCAATTGTTTTTTTTCTTGCGTCACTCAGCTTACAAAATGAAAAACTTGAAATATCGCGTTATTTACGAGTATGAGTTCTACCGTGGCACCAGTGCTGCAGAAACGGCTCGAAGGATTAATGATGTGTATGGCGACGGTGCCGCAATAGAAAATACAGTGCGTTTTTGGTTCCAACGTTTTCGTTCTGGAAATTTCGACCTGCAGAACAAGCCCCGTGGACGGCCGGAGACCAAAGTTGATAATGAAGAATTGAAGGCTATTGTGGAAGCGGATCCATCGCAAACCACGTCCGAGTTAGCTACAGGCTGCGGTGTTAGTGATAAAACTGTTTTTCACACCTTTCATTCGGAAAAGTAAGTTTTACACCACGACGAGAGGGAGCAAAATGCTACTTTTCTGTTCAAGCTACTTTTTTAATCTATTCATTGGCATTTAGCATTTACGCAATGTGCCAATTGAACACAGATCTTAATAAAATAATCTATTGTAATTTCATCGTAGTCGATTAAAAACGAACATGTTTCAAGTTTTAACTTTAACAACGTTATATGAAAATTTATGAATTTTTCGTAATATTTAAAAAAAATGTCACAATAAATTATATGTTTTACTGAAATCAAAACTATCGACGAGTGAATAATGTATATTGATATTCGAAACCATTGTAATATTCGATTCGATTATTTTTACACATCGGTAAAAGTACACGGGAATATTTTATCTGTGGTGACCTTTCCATAATCCTTCACAATCCGCCATTATAAAAAAAAAATTTTACGTTGTTCGATTACTGTAAAAGCGGTGAAAGTGTAATTCAAAGTATAGTTATTTAATTTTTAGAGAATTTCATTTAAATTTTCCCCATAGTCGGTGTGAAAAGTTGTATATGTCACTCAGGAGCAAAATTATTTTCGTCATGGGCGTTAACGCTTGAATCCTTCGTTACGCTCAGGATTCTAAGTTAGAATCCTGAGCGAAAATCCTTCCCTTCACTCTGGATTCAATGTACCGCCCTCGCCGTAAATATATCATTTTGCTCCCTTGCGACACAAATAACTATTAATCCACTTGAAGCAAATTGGGAAGGTGAAAAAGCTTGAAAGGTGGGTACCTCACGAACTGAGTGAAGCAAATTAGTACGGTCAGTGTCGACAGGTCTTGTATGGGAACCTTGCAAATCTTCAACAAGCAAAGCCGCTTGGCACAGGCATACCTAGTAGTCATCTGAGCTGATTTAGCCCGGTACCCACGTGACACCACCCTGCAGGTGGGTAGGGAGGGGGGGGAAAACCCCCTCCACCGCGCTGCACTCTTACGGCAATATCTGAAAAAGTTTAGTAAATACCTCGTGTTTGGTGTCGTTTCCGTATAAATCAAGGACGAGGAATTCATTTCTGGAACAACATTTTCACCCATCCATAGAAAAAATATGAGTTCGGCGCAAAAACATAAAATTAGGTTTTTTTATTTTTACAAAATCTATGCCTACAATGAAACCAAACACAAAAACATAAAATATTTATGTTTTTGCGCCGCACTCATATTTTTTCTATGGGTGGGTGAAAATGTTGTTCCAGAAATGAATTCCTTGTCCTTGATTTATACGGAAACGACACCAAACACGAGGTATTTGCTAAACTTTTTCAGATATTGCCTTAAGAGTGCAGCGCGGTAGAGGGGATTTCCCCCCCCCCTCCCCTACTCACCTGCAGGGTGGTGCCACGTGGGTACCGGGCTAAATCAGCTCAGATGACCACTAGGTATGCCTGTGCCAAGCGGCTTCGCTTGTTGAAGATCTGCAAGGTGGATGTCGACACTGACCGGGCTAAATCAACAAACGCGCGTTGACTGCTGCGTTGCATTACTCACCCGGCACAATAATGAAAGGATTTTAAATCGAATCATTACCTGTAATGAAAAGTGGATCCTATACGATAATCGGAAGCGCTCATCGCAATGGCTGAACCCTGCCGAACCAGCCAAACCATGCCCCAAGCGAAAATTGACTCCAAAAAAGTTACTTTTGAGCGTTTGATAAGTTTCTCTATGTGGTGGACTAGTGCTGGTGTCGTTCACTACAGTTTTCTTAAATCTGGCCAGACGATTACGGCAGATGTCTATTGTCAGCAACTGCAAATCATGATGGAAAAGCTAGCTGCTAAACAACCGAGGCTGGTCAATCGCTCTAGGCGACTGCTGCTTCATAACGCTAGACCACACACTGCACAACAGACGGCTACCATATTAGAGGAGCTTCAATTGGAATGTCTAAAGACATCCACCGTACTCTCCGGACCTCGCTCCAACAGATTAACATTTTTTTCGAAATTGGGATAACTTCCTGAAAGTGAAAAAATTCAACTGCGATGGGGCAGTCCAAACCCTCTTCAAAGATTTTATTGATTCTCGTCCGAATGTTTTTTTTACTAAAGGGATCGATGGCAAAAGTGTATAGATAGCAATGGTACATACTTTGATTAAATAAATATATTATATTTTAAAAAAAACGACTTTATGTTCCTCCCATGCAAAACGCCAATTTCCATATGTAAGGACCTAATATTATACCACAAAGCGAAGCGTCATCTGTGACGTTTCGCTTTGTGGGTCCGTGCAGCAAAAGTTTTGATGAGGACTTTCATGTACACAGACTGCATTCGCAATCCGACCGGGGGGGAAGAAATAGGGCTTGAACCTGAAGTCAGTATTTAGGGTTCCGTACTCAAAGGGTAAAACGGGTCCTTATTACTAAAGGCAGCTAAATATGTAACGTTTTATCGTAGCGATTAAACTGTGCAAACCGGTATGCGCAGTTTTATCGAGCGTGTATATCATAAATCGTTGCAGTCTATCGTTTGTCGGTGGCAGTTACAATTTTTATTTAGATAAATCGTTGTCGATTGCATTTTATATGCCTCATGCTTACCTTTAAGTACTCTTGCCGTAGAACCTCATACAAAGCATCACAGGTTTCAGGAATAATTTGACTAAGAGCTTGCGGTGATATTATTGTAGAAAACTTCATACCAACATTCGTAGGAACGCCTGTGGCTAAAAATCGCAGTCTAGCTGATAATCTTTCATGAGGACTTATTGCTTCTCTCATTACAGTATCTTGTTTTTGTATTAGGGGAGTAACTGAAGCCAGCAGATTGAAGTATGTCTCCTCATTCATCTTCAAATAATTATGCCAATCTTTCGGAGCGAATTTCAACTCATTAAATAAGTTGGTATGAGATAATTGCTTCCTTTTCAAGAGCCAGTCTTTACACCACACACTTCGCGCCTTTTTTTTTTCTTTAAACACATTACCAGGCCTAATATCGCAAGTGCGAAGTCATCTTCCATCGTGCGTGGATGACATGTTTCCTGCGCGAGCTTCTGCGGAGAACTGCCGATCGACATCGATATCTTAGTCGTGTGGAGACACTATGAACATTCGATTTAACTGCACAGTCTGAAATCGCTACGATATAACGTTACGTGTGTAGCGGGCTCAAGACTCCGCTGTCCGTCCGTCCGTCCGTCCGTCTGTCACCAGGCTGTATCTCATGAACCGTAATAGTTAAGACGGTTGAAATTTTCACAGATAATGTATTTCTGTTGTTGCTATAACAAAAAATACTAAAAAACAGAATCAAATAATTTATTTAATGTTCACCATATACAAACTTATGAATACACCTGGTACGTACATGGAGTGTGAAAGTAGCCGCACTAATAACTTTGTTAATAACATTTTGGTATGTAAAATCCAAACTATTCACTCCACACTATACCCACCAATGTACGGTGTTACGGAACCCTTCGTGCGCTAGTTCGACTCGAACTTGACCGTTGTTTTTTTTAAATCTATATTTAGAGAGTTTTGTACATTTTATAAGTATGTCTGTATAGAGCAGTACTTACATCATCAAAGTATTTGACGTGAGGATGTAAGTTAGTGAGATGGTCCTTCAGTGTGGAGATGTCCGACCAGGCCAGCACCTGCTTGCACAGAGAGCAGCACGCCTCGTCCACTGACACCTGAAACATACAGTTACACGATACAGTTAAGGTGATACGAAAACTATATATAAAAGGAATACGAATGTAAACCACATAAGAAAGAAAGGAGAACGCAAACAATGCGCTCGACTCAAAATAAATAACGTAGCGCCATACCACATAAATATATATATATATACATAGTCAGGTCATAAGTTCTGTCACATGTGCAATATGAAATAATTTAGTCATGTCTATTATTTATGTAAACATTTATATAGAAAAATGAACTTAATAAAACATAGATTCTTATGGTAATAAAGTTTATTCAAAATGACCCCCGCGATTTTGAATACAGGCCTTTATTCTGCGCGGCCAGTCGTCTATCGCAGCACGAACGAGGTCCATGTCAATATCGGCGGCTGCCTTAATCAAGGATGCCTTGAGTGACTCCAAATCAGGAGGGCCAGTCTTCGTGCCGGATGAAGTCGATTTCACGTGCCGCCAGCCAGTCTTGTGTGCTTTTCGCTCTATGAGCTGGCGCAGAATCTTGTTGGAATACCCAGTGCCTGTTATTAAACATGGTATGAGAAACAGGTTCCACAAGGTTCTTGAGGACTGTATTTTGATACACAACTGCATTCGTTTTTACGCCTTTCTCACAAAAATGTACCTCAGTTAAGCCCCAATAAGAGACTCCCAACCAAACATGAGCGAGGATGGAAAATGACCTCGTTGGACACGCGGAATACGGTTGCTCGCTTCTTCACTGCTGTGTGCGTACACCTTATCATTTTGTTTGTTGTAGCTCTCTTCCACGGTGAAAATTTTTTCATCCGAAAAAAGAATTTCCCGATGCTTTTTTCCCGCGTACCGCTTCAACAAAGCGCGGCATCTCTTCAGTCTCAGGTCCATTAAACGAGCGTCCAAACGATGTCCTGTTTTTCTTCGATATGCCCTAAGCCCTAAGTCTTCATTTAACACCCTTTTCACCGTGGTCCTGCTTAACCCCATCTGAAGGGCCAACAGTTTCTGCTTACGTATGCGATTCCTTTGAATTCGCGCCTTCACAGCTTTTATCACTGCTGGAGTCCTAACAGAGCGAGGGCGACCACTTCTTGACCTGTCATCTACACTAGAGTCTTCATTGTATCGTTTTATGGTACGATAAACGAATCTTTTGGTTATATTCAATTTTTTCAGTAAGTCGAAAATCTGAATTTTCGCGTAACCGCAACGATGCAACGCAATAACTGCGACACGGTCTTCTTTATGTGTCCACTGCATATTTAAAAATGAGGAAAATTCTAAAAAGTACACATTTTTATATTCATGAAAAATTCGAAATTCGAATTCAATAAACTTTTTTGTGGCCAGCGTTCTAAATTCAAAAGTTTTTATTGTGTGACAGAACTTATGACCTGACTGTGTAATTATATATTTTGTCAAAAATATTTTCAAGTAGAGTTTACGAATACATAATATCCACATTTGGAATGCAATTCCGCAATTAAATTAGTTAGGATTTCAGAATTTCAGGAAAATATACAATTAAGAGGTCTTTTCGTAATTAAATTCTACCGAGGAAATTACATCAAGTCGCGTGAGAATCTTAATCAAATACTCAATAAGCGTTAACCCAAAAATCTAATCTGTAGATGACTTTATAGTGGAGTAAATGGATTAGAAAAAACCGTTCAAGTGCGAGTCTGATTCGCGCACGAAGGGTTCCGTACCACCGTATAATGGTAGGGATGGTGTGGAGTGAATAGTTTGGATTTTACATAGCAAAATGTTGTTTACAAAGTTATTGGTGCGGCTACTTTCACACTCCATGTACGTGTAACTAGGTGCATTCATAAGTTTCTATGTGGTATTGAAATAATCGGTGTATGGGAGCCCCCTTAAATATTTATTTTATTCTGTTTTTTAGTATTTTTTGTTATAGCGGCAACAGAAATACATAATCTGTGAAAATGTCTAACTATCACGGTTCATGAGGTACGGCCTGCTGACAAACGGACGGACGGACGGACAGCGGAGGCTTAATAATAGGGTTCCGTTTGGCACCCTTCGGGTACGGAACCCTGAAAAACACCATGTTTTTTCCGTATCACCTGAGCACCTCGCTCTGATGACGTCATAGCGTCCGTCACTGACTAACGCGACGGGGGCGAGTGCGATCAAGAGAGGGAGGGAACACATTCCTCGAGGGTGCCAAGTTAACTTTGTAGCGTATTACAAGAAATAACGTAACTATAAGTTAAAATTTTAACACATCTACACAATACATTAAACCTTGGCATAAAATTTGGCAAAATACTTGATTCTGATTCTTAATTGATTCTGGCCTCACACTAGGCAGCCTGCCTCATGTAGTGGAAACCAGAAACAGCATCGTCGCAAACATATATACATCTAAGACCTGAGGTTTTATTTTTCTCCCCAGCCGGGATTCGAACCTGGGACCTCTCGCTTGGGAAGCACGCTTTGACCAATACACCTTGACTTGTTTCCTCGTTCAGCTGACAACTTTACTTTACTTTATACTTTATTGCACAAACACAGAAGATACAGATACACCAAATTGGAAACTACATGTACAAAGGCGAGCTTATCTCCAAAAAGAGATTTCTTCCAGAAAAACTACGATGCTGGAACGATCCTAAAAGAGCTCCGTGGTCTTCAAGCAAGGTTTACGATTGCTTCTCACTCAGGAGATGCAGGTTCACATCCTGATCATGTGTACCAATGAGATAATTAATTTATCTTAAGTACATTATACGAACGTTCAGTGTTTCGGATGACACGTTAAGCTGTACGTCCCGGCTACTATCGCTATGTGGTAGTGATCGTAAAATCCCTCAACTAACCCGTACTGAGCCAGCGTGGTGGAGTATGGCTTAATCTTGACCGGGTAGAGGCCTGCGCCGCTTGGTGGGGACGTTAATGGGCTACATCTATAAACGTACGATGATAACTTCCGGACTGCAGAACCGATTTTAATAAAACAGGGAACTGTCCACAACCGCATTATATGTCCACCCGTTTGAGCGCTAGAGTGCCACAGATAGACAATCACACAGACACACACACAGACGCTTCAAACTTATAAGACCTGTTTTTTCGTGAGTTAAAAAGAGATATGGCCGAAATTAAGAAAATTATCACCTGTGATTGGAAGGACATGAATCTTTTTGACGTTTGCTCATATCAGTGATGACAATTTTCCTTCAAATATTAATAAATTAATGATTATTTGCATGAACATCAGCTATATTCTGCCATGCAGACGTGCAAATAGTTCATAAATAAAAAAGTTAATTATTACAATAAAATTATTAATTTCTCAATCATATTGTCTATCTATGCTATACAGTGGTGGTCATATAATTAAGAACGACTATTTGTAAACAAGCTTTTTTTAAACTTACGAGAATAACACTTATTGCATATCGTTTTGTATCTCTCTCGGTATCGTAAAACTGTTTTACACAATCGTAGCATACAGTTATAATATGATAAATTCAACAATATTATTATATAAGTAAACTTTTTGTATATAATATATCTTAACATGTTATTGCAAACTTACTGGCTGGCCACATAATTAAGAACGCTGGATAGTTTATTTTTTTATTCAAATTTAAATAGAGAACACTCTGTAACTAGGCCGCTATTCGAGTAATTTTGGCGCCATTTAGTTCTGTAAAAGTCAAAAAGTTGATCGTTTCATAATAAAAAAATGGGAAAAAATAAAAGTTGTGATGCATCTACAAGGGAAGTAATAATAAAACTTCGCGATATGAATTGGTCATATAAAAAGATTGCCAATCATTTGCAGTGCTCAAAAACGATGATATTCAACGCTGTGAAGCATTTTAACACACATCAAACAACTTTAAATATTCCTCGTGTACCTAAACAGAGAAAGTCATCTCAGCGAGACGATCGAAATATCGTGCGTTTGGCAAAACAATACCCTTTTAAGGGGTCTAATGAGTTAAAAAAATAATACTTTGGTGAAAATAACCCTTCAGCGATCTCAGCGCGCACTATCCGAAGGCGATTGGTAGAAGCGAAGTTGAACGCAAGGATAGCAAGAAAGGTGCCCATGTTGAAACAGTGTCATAGGCAAGCCCGGCTTGCATTTGCTAGGAGGTATGAAAGCTGGACAGCAAGACAGTGGAAAAATGTTCTTTTCTCTGACGAAACAAAAATTAAGAGAGTATGTTCTGATGGGAAACGATATGTTCGACGCCCTCCGAATACAGCATTCGACCCCAAGTACACAAAAATGACATTAAAGCATGGTGGTGGAAATGTGAAAATTTGGGGATGCTTCTCTGGTCATGGTGTTGGACCTGTTAGACTGATAGAAGGAAACATGGTTCAATTCCAGTACAAAAATATACTCGAAGAAACTATGTTACCATATGCTGAAGACGTACTTCCGATTATTTTGACATTCCAACACGACAACGATCCGAAGCACACTGCACGCACCGTTAAAGAATTCCTCACATCTCAATCAGTTTCTGTCTTAGAATGGCCACCGAACAGCCCAGATTTAAATCCCATAGAGCATCTTTGGTGCGAAGTCAAGAAAAAGGTTTCAAATCGACGATGTGGTAACCTAACTGAGTTATATAACGATTTTTTAGAAGAATGGCGCTCTATTTCTCTTGAAAAATGACAAAAATTGATAGAATCAATGCCTCGTCGGTGTAAGGCAGTTATTAAAAGCCATGGTCACGCTACAAACTATTAACTTAGAATAAAATGTATTAAATTATAATTTTTAACATTGTCACTGTCTTATTTAATGTGATTTATAAAATCTAAGTATCTACGGAAACAACTCTCGAGCAGCTTAAGAATCGTTCTTAATTATTTGTCCAGCATTTTTACTACTTGAATTTGTAATTATCGATAATCTATAAAATTTGTAAAAAAAATAGTAAATGTTTTAAATATTTACTCCTAATCCCGTTTACTTTATCGATGTAGCTATTTCATAACACAACTAATTACTTTTAAGAAGGAACTTAAAAGTACACATAGCATAGTTTTGAAAAAAATATCTGGTACTACAAATCGTTCTTAATTATATGACCACCACTGTATATTAAAATATTATATTATGTTAGATCGATTTGTCCTCCAAGAAGTCCCGTATCTTTATTCTGCACATAAATTAAAGGAGACATGTATATCATGTCTATGTATAACATGTCTATCTATGTATCATTATAATTAAAATATTATATTATGTGAGATCGATTTTTCCTCCAAGAAGTCCCGTATCTTTATTCTGTACATAAATTGAAGGAGACAGTCTAAGATCTAGTACCTAAACTACAATAAAATACAATGACATAAATCAGCCAAACGCTTCGTCATAACTAAACTTAAGAAAGAAATTACATATCTATAAAATTAAACCGCCCCCCAAGAAACGGCCGCACCAAACGTGCCCATTACACTGGCAGCATTACCGCGCTGCACAGCCAGCGAGATCCTCTGTGACAGGAACGATCCGGAGCGGTGGTCACAACAAGTCCTGTATCTTATAGTATGACTTTTCGACTAAGGAATATCTAAGCCCAGCCTTGAATAAATGAAGTTGGTCAATATCCCTAATCGATTTAGGTAGCCTATTATACGGTGATCAGTCCAAATGGGTTAGTATGGATAATTCAGAAACTATACGAGATAGCGAAATCTGTTCTTAGGAACCATTAAGCCGATTTTAGATTTTATAATAATGGCATTCAATGGTTTTTTTAAACTCTAATACATAACCGGGAATCGAACCTGGTCAATATTCTTTATGTAATCGCGTCTAGTATTTGTTTGTATAATGATCCTGAAAGTATAAGGACCAAATTTTGCTGTGACATCTTGTAAACATTAGACTGAAATGCCAATTCAAATAATTTGCAAAATGTCGTCATTAATATGATTCGGTCATCATTATGAATCACATCAATCACATTTACTGAAATAAAATAATTATCTTATTGTTGGGTTTTTCTTTCAATTACTTAAACAATATAAAAATGTGTTCCTTGTGACTTATGATTCGCACCATCAACAATAGCAACGAAAAACTTGCAGAATTTATACCTAACATTGTTTACAGAGACTTCGACCAGGTTCCATTCCCGGTTATGTATGAGTGATTGAAAAAAAATGAATGCTCTTATTATTAAATCTAAAATCGAAGCCGTGGTTCCTAAGAACAGATGTCTCTATTCTCATAGTTTCTGAATTCTCCCTACTGACCCATTTGGACTGATCACCCTGTATACTTTTGGCGCCATACCAAATATACTTTTGCTAAATAAAGCAGTAGAGCAACGACCTCTGTGGCGCAGCGGTTGTGGCACTGCCTACCATGCGAGAGGTCCCGGGTTCGCACCCCGGCTGGGGGTAAAGAAAAACAAAAAGTACCCCAGGTCTTGGATGGTTATATGTGTGTGACGTCGCTGTTTCTGGTTCCCACGACATAGGGTATCCTAGTGTGGGGCCAGAAGCAATGTATGTGTGGATTCGGAGCCTGTTAAAACCAAATGTTATATTTGTATCTTTTAACCCTTTATTTTGCAAACAACAAACATATGTACAAGACTCCATCACCCAGGTACTTTTTATATATATTTATGATAATAACAATAAATTAATCAACCATTCTCCAATGCTAATATAAGTAACTTTTGTTTATATTGTTGGTATGTTAAAATTGTTTAATGTGAGCTTTGAGTAATAATGTATAAATACTAGAGTAGGCGCGCAAACTGACTTTCTTGCAGTTATAAGTAGAGCTAATTCACTCAACACCAATTCAGTCTGTGCCAAGCGCTTGCCGAGCCGTGACGCTTTTGATACGAGATTAAGTCACTAAATAATGCCGTCATGTGCTCTGCGGTATTGTAAAAACTACACCGTACAGATCAAAAAAGCCAAGGAATAACTTTTTCTGTTAATTACCCTGTATTATCAGTAAAATACGCATATTCAATAATATTTTGTGAATTTTAAAAATCAACAAAGCGACAGCCATCTTTTCTCTTTGAAAATCAAAGAGTAACAAGATATTTACATGCAGATGTGTCATTTCCGAATACCAACGTGTTATGCACGTCACATATTTTTTTTTATTGCACACGAAAATTCACATTACAAACTTATGGAAAAGACATAAGGCAAGCTTATCTCTAACAAGAGATTTCTTACAGCAAGGCCAAGTTGATAAGGATAAATTTCATCGCAGTGACAGGTAGACCCTTGCGCAAAAATATAGCTCATGTATATCTGACGAAAATTTAAAGAACTGTCAATATATTTATAAACTGACTATCAACATCACAACCAATGAAAAAAATCCCATTAAAATATTGTATATGTGCATATTCTCTTTTATTTTATTCCCAAATACATATAATAGGTCGCCTGCGCTTAAAAGTATGCAACATCGGCAGGATTCACTCGATAGGTGTACTTTTGTGCAAAGGCGACTGTACGTCTTCGGCATGTCGCATCTGAGCGCAAAGATTTTTATCTATGACAACTGACAAGCCCGCTCTCGTCAAGAGGCCGGGCACATATTTTGTTCGAGCTAGCGTCTCTAGTATTTATACATTATTTTATTACTCAAAGAATGTGAGTGGAAATCTATGCTATGCTACTCTATATGGGATGCTAAATATGCTTTTTAAGAGACTTACAGTATAGAAACTCCAGTATACAGGTGGTTTATAAGATGGGCATTCTTCTGAGTGAGCGCTGTCTGGGTTGTTTGTACATGAGCATTTCACCACTTCCAACTTTATTTGCTCTGGAAACAAATTACATAAAATGTTAAATTCTTAATATTTTAGGCATCTCGAAAATGTTAAATTTTTAATATTTTAGGCATCTCGTATGTCTCTATTCTTTTAAAATTCGTATTCGTGCGGGGCGCGTAGTAGGAGCCGCCCGCGCTCTTCTTTCCCACCCCGCATTTTTCGTCCCCCGTCGCCCGCAGACCATGTGAGTGCTACGTACGAATTTGACAAGCTATAGTCGACATAGACACAAACTTGCAAGAGAGAGCCATGGATAGGAGCTTGCTGGCAATTGAACTAAAGGGCAAAGTCAGGAATATACACACCAGGGGCATAACAAAACTAACAGAAATCCTATTGCGAATCGATCAACTTGAATGGAGGTGGACCAGTCCTAAGCTCCGCTGCCAGAGGGAAAAATGGTGCAAAAAGGTATCTGTATAGTACTCAAGAGATGGAACAAGAAGCTGAGGCAGCAAAGTGAGAAGATGGGAGGATAGGATAAAAATGACCGTGGGTCCGTTTTGGTTAGGAGTAGTTTCTCTTTCAAAAACTGGTTAAAGAGAACTTCCTCTCTCTTTCATGATAGTAGTTATAGCATGTATATTATTACTATATGTACAGGTTGGTTAGTACTTATTTAGTACTTTGGTATATAGGTATTTTATTTTCCATATTACATAGATATTTTATTTATTTATTTATTATAGATAACTTATTAGATATTGTGCACTGCCTACCCTTTCATGGTAAATTTTCCTATCTTGCCTTGGTTTGCTGGAATAAAGCTCTTTTTAGAGATAAGCACGCCTTTGTACATATGTTTTCCACGAATGTAATTTTTATTTATCTTTGTGCAATAAAGAATTAAGACTGAGTGAATTAGTAGCAGTGGACCGCAAACTCTCAGTGGAAATAATTGGAGGAGACTTATTAAGCAAGAAGAGTACTATACTTACTTACTTACTTTAAGTAACAGTAAAATTTATTTAAGTAAAACTGTAATTATCTCGGAAATGAAGGCTTTTGTTATTATTATTAGGGGAATAATAAAACAACCGTATTAAGAACTATTGAGCGAACGAACAGGAATTTCCTGAAATGAGCGAATAAAATGCGAGTTGGTTTAAACATGTAAGAAGAACAAAATCCAACGCTCGTTTTGATTTTATTTTACTCGAATTAAGGTTTTCAAGTTGCTGTTTTCATATTTCTAGTAGCGGAATTCAGTAATTTTGTCAGACGAAGCCAGTATTTCTAGTCTCGCCCATTTTTTGTTGCTATTGAGTGATTCAGTCAGGCAAAGACAGTAAATCTTTAACCAGCTTTTGCTTGGCAAACCAAACAAAAACTGGATTTACAGTCTTACGTTAAAAAAAATACCCTTATTATTATATGTCTGTCTAGTGAGATCTCATAGTTCCATAGCTACGGGGCGATGGGACAACCCCCTGCCTGCCCCTGTCACTTAAATTGAATGATTAAAAAGCTAGCTGGATAAACATACCTGTGCCGTACACACCGTATGAGTAAAAATGTGTCACTATGTTTTGATGATGCCGACTGATAATGAAATCAAGAATTAATAAGTCCAAACATATGATTATTATGATTGCCGAAACTTGTGTGGATGAATTTTTGTGTGTAATAATGTATGTTAAGGACTTTTAATACGGTATTTGACAAGGTAGTCCAATAAATCTAGAAACGTGTCTCTAGCTGAACCTATTTCGACAAAAACCTTTGACAATATCAGAAGTTTCCAGCAGTTGTATTTTATAAACTGAATTTTGTGACAAAAAGACAGCATTCGACTATGACGTCACATGCTATTTCATAGAACTCGTGAACAAAATTACCGTTTTGACGGTTCCTAATAAGTATATATTTTGACTAGCAGTCAAATACCGTATTATAGTAGTTTATGTGACTGCTACATAATGGAGGGCATTAATACTCGAGAGTGGGTTTTCATAATAATATCACCCGAGAGTTTTAATGCCTAATTATGTACAGTTACATACACTAGTTTATCTAGACACATATCATAAGCTCTCTTTGATGTGTGCAGGAACCGCATGTTTGACCGGCATTGTGGCTCTGCCTCTGCAGTTGTTTAGCTTGTTCTGTAGTACCAACTTCAAAGACAAACTAGGGGCGGCACGCAGGCGGGCGTCGGCGTTCGAAATTTGAATGTCATAATATGTAGAAAAATTACACATTATGGGCATAATGTGTAATTTCTCAGAAAAGAAATGAGTTTTTACCAAGTACATTAACATTATGCTGATCGTAACGTGCGGTTTTTGTACGCAGTAAAGAGGGTTTATGATACGTGTGTAGATAAAATAACATAATAATCACTTATTTATTATATAAGTTAATTAGCAAATAACTTCTAACTTACTTGTACTTGGTACATAATCTTTATCGTCAGACTCCTTATTCACATCAGCTGTATCCTCCTGTAAATGAAAATATTATTTTTACAATATTTGCTATACAAGTATTTGAAGTTAATTCTGACTTCATAGGTGCTCCAATATCTGCTAAAAGTTTTAACAGCAATGTTGCTTACGAAGGCTCGGCGCACAGAAGATGATTTAAAATTTACAGGAGACATGTAGGCAAGCACCGCAAGACAGGGACAGACGCAAGCATTCCATTCCAACTTAGTATGTGCAAATTGCATCAAGACAGAAAGTTATACTTGTATGTAAATTGCAACTAGGTACTCTGTATGTATGAAAAATACGACAACTATGTGAGTTACGGCGATACCAAAAACAATGTTTTTTTTTTAGAATCCATTTACTCCACTATTAAGACATCTACAGATTTGATTTTTGGGTTAACGTTTATTGAGTGTTTGATTAACATTCTCACTGAAGGAAAACGCGATTCGATGAAATTTTCTCGATAGAATTTAATTACAAAAAGACCTCTTTTTTGTAATTAAATTCTTGAAATTGTTTTATTTTTTCCTGTAATTCGGAAATCCTAACTAATTTCATAGCGGAACTGCATTCAAAATTTGGGTAATATGTATTCCCAAGCTCTCCTTGAAAACTTTTCTGACAAAATAGCGTATTTTTTTTTAATTATGTGGTTTGGCGCTACATTATTTTAGTTTGAATCGAGCGCAGTGTCTGCCCTCTCTTTTCTTTCTTATGTGGAAGTAATTAACGGTGTCACTTTCGTTTACATGCATATTCCTTTCATATAATATTTTTGGTAGCACCTTAAGATGACCTTAAGCTAAACTAAGTTAGCTTAGCTTTCAGTCTGCAGCTAGCTATAGCTAGTGGTGCCCAAAATATGGTAGAGCATTGTGAACCACTTTTTGGTCACAAAGGAGTTGGGAATAAACAAGTTTTCTCACATTAAGATAATCCATCTCATCACCACATGTTTCCAACAACCTTACAATGTTTTCTGAATTGATTGACTGCTTCTCTTCCAAAGTCAATGGCAGTAATTCAACAAGCTCCTTGAATGCTCGATCATCAAACAATGACACTGAACGACCATGTTCTTTGACAAGGGAGATGCAGCACTTCTTCACAATACCGTAGGTATGTTTGCTGTATGTTGGTTTCGTCGGTTTTCTTTTAGTTTCGAGCTGCAAAAGACAGTTTTTAGTTCAGTTTTTGAAGTTACATACCCATATATTGGGAAAGTTGGGCTAATAAGAACATTGTTCAGATATTTAATAGATAATATACAGATTTACACAAATTGTTATAGCAGGTCACCTATCCTAAAATAATGCAGTATGATAATAGAACTGCACTTACTCCAGAAGGGTAACAGAGATAAATATAAAACATAAAAATTTCCATTCAGGCACATATATTGCTTCTGGCCCCACACTAAGATACCCTGTGTCGTGGGAACGAGAAACTGCAACGTCACACACATATAAACATCAAAAACCGGGATTTTCTTTTTCTTTTTCTTTACCCCCAGCTGGGGATAGTATGCCGGCCCACAAGCATGGTCGGCAGAGCCGCTGCATCACAGATCATAACATAAAAATTATATACTAAAAAAATGAGAACAATAAATAAATCTGATTCATGGAAAAATAGAAACATTTTACTTGCAACTAATTCAACAAAGGATACTTACGCCACTCATAATAGCCATGATTCTATTGTCTAACTCGGTGAAAGGTGGATCCAGGCTTTCTTCAATTTCCTCAGCTGTTCGTTGACTGTTAGCATTTCGTACAGCTATCTTCTTCTTCAATGCAATCTTCTTATCCGACCAGTACTGAAAACACAGTTCACAAAGCATTTACCTACCAAAAGTTTTAAATGAAAAGGTAGGTAGTTTGATAGGTCACTGAATATGATGCTACAGAGGTCAAAAGTCAAGTCCTAATAATAAATTTATTAATCTAAACGGGGTAAAAGTGCCAATTTTTCTTACTTTCGTCCACTGCTTCCAGGACTTGGTAGTAGTGCCCATACTGTTGAGTTTCTGGGCGATCTGCTCCCACGTCCTCCTTGCCTTGTCTCTCTGCTTCGCATCCCGCGATATACCCCTAGCCAAGTCAAGGTGCTGTGACAAAAACTCGACCAAATACTCAGCCTGGAGAGATGACGGGTGCGATGTACGCTCGAAACTACTGAAAAACCACTATTTGTGAATAAAAAGCCGGTTGTGAGGACGTTATTAAATCATTAGCTACATAATTTGAGCGTACTCCATGCTTTGAACGTGTTTTCAGACTTTCTTTGAATTAAAATTCACAGAAAATTCCAAATGCAAACAATACACCGTCGTAGGGAACAAAACAAAACAAATTGTATTGTATTCTATGCAAGAATAGGAGAGGGCTGAGGTCCGAATTCAGATATTGGCCCGTGTGTTATCAATTTATCATACGTCTGTGTGTTGTTTTTAGCACGACACTCTTTTTTACCGGTAACTTTTGATAGTTTTTTAAATCAAACTGTTTAAAGTTCACGCGACACTGGCGTCATTATATAACTTGGCTTTAGCCGAGTCATAATGTTGTATTGAATTCCATTATAACCCGCTGGTTAATAATGGGATCTTCATTATCAACCGTTAGTTGATAAACTAACGTTTTTTTTCTCGTTAGTTGTTCAACTATCGACAGATAGTAAACTGTAGCGTACTGCTTACTATATTATGCGTTAGTTGATAAACGAACTGTTAAAACCGTTAATAGTAAACTGGTTTAAACTTGAATTGCAAACGAAATACCAGGGCAAACACTGCGGTAGCTTAGGTGAAGACTAGAGGGGGCGAGCGCAGCGAAGCGAATATATGCAGTAAAACTGTAGAAAATCATTAAAAATAGAAGAGGGACTTGAATGTATCAAACATAAATCTTCACTTTTTATTTAGTTTTATTGTCTCGCAGAAGGGAAGAAAAGTAGAGTATATACTCGGGGATAAAGCTGTTTTTGTCTTGAAACCCTCTCTGCACTCAAGACTAAGTCTTAATTATTTTTACATTAAATTATATCACCCTCGCTGCGCTTGGGAGTTAAATCTGGCGTCCTTCGTCACGTTCAGATTTCAACATCGCGAAGCTACTACTGTAAGCCAAATCAACACAAGAACGCATCCGGACCGCAGCTATATTAGTAATGTGCATGGCGCGGCGTGGACCCATGATACAATACCGGTACATGAAACAAAATAAATACGGCAGAACATTACTTAACGAAATATAGACACCCCGTTTTGTAAAATGCCTCGCGTTTCGGAAGTTTGGGAGTGTTACCGAATATTGTCTGGCGAAAACTATAAAAAAAATGCTGTGTGCATTTATTGCAACTTAGAATATAAACACGCACAAGCAACAAGATTAGCCAACCACATAAAACAGTGTCGCAAGTGCCCAGATGACGTCAAACAGAAGTTTGCTTCAAAAACAATGGCAATAAACCACAGAGTAAGTACATAGTAATAAGTACAAAATAGAGGGATCACGGATGGCTATTTTGGACCGTGGACGACGAACCAAGGAAGTTGTTTCATATTATATTCGCGTCCGCGTCCGCATCCGCATCCGCATCCGAGTTACATATTGCGATATTTTGTAGTCGGTGACCGCGTTTACAGTGTGATTACCTCCGTTATCGTGAAAAACTTAGTGAACAAGTGGACTTACAATGCCGCCGCCATTGCATAGTGCGATATGGGTTTACTTCAGACCAGACGACAATGACCATGAGAAAGCTATTTGTAACATATGTCACAAAACATACTCCCGCAAGGGCCGCACCACATCGTCTTTGAGAAGTCATCTAAAATCGATGCATCCAGAGCAATACAGTTTGGTAGAAGAATCTAATAACAAAAATCATTTGCTGAAAATAAATGCTAAAGATGCAAAACCAATGCAGGTAAGAATGTAATAAGTAACTTATTCATATACCTACCACAGTTCCGCATCCGCGTTTGCGGATGTAAGCTAACCTCTAAAGCCTACAATACAATCTTATAAATCTTTGTCTGATGTCTGTCTTTCAAAAGAAACCTCTTGTAAATCCAAAATGAGTAGTTTGATGAGCTCTTACCAGCTATATATAAGGAGCTTACTAATATATTGATTTATTTTGCCGTCTCGATACTGTGCGCTCCCGAAGAATAGGCCTATTACATTATCGTTTATCTCTTGGACTCATTATATAATCATGATCCATGATTTGGGGTCTAAAAGTCCATGATACATTTGAACCAAGTTTTTTTTTCTTTTGTGGTTAGATAGTATCCAAGAAACTGGTTCTGCCATATGGAATATTATATACTGAATTTTCACATTTAATTTTATATTTACCTGATAACAAATTGGTCCATCAAATGATGTGATAATTTGCCTTTTAAGTTTGGCTATGGCAATTAATTATTGTGGTGATAAAAATAAAGGTCACAATATGCTTAGTGGAATTCTAAAATTATTGTTGGCAACATTAATGTGCTAAAACAAAAACAAACCATTGTTCATTAAATCATAGGTAGTTCTTTCTCTGACACCCATTTAAGAGATACATATTTGTGAAAGTTAATGTTATTTGATCCCAGACAAATTGTCATATAGTTGAGAGATATGATCTTGGAGGTCATTTATATTGGATAGGAGATAGGATAAGTGATTCAAGATTTATATACTTAAATGATAATGTAATAGGCCCCATAGAGAGGGGAGGGATCGAATCAAATACTCGGGAATGTGCCCAAAAGGAAATTTTCCGTTTTCACATGTAAATTTCCCTTCTTATCCAGTACCTAGTGAAAACTAAAAATATTAGGGGTTGCTGGATAGGTTACAGGTTATATTTCATCACTTTCTTGGTGACACAAAATTCACACTTAGTCAGTGTAAAAGGATTCAGTAAGATCAGTACTCGGTTAGACGTTGACGACGACGGACCTGTTCTCGTTCCTACCTGTGCTTATCTTTCTAAGAATGAGACCCAAAAGCGCGGTTCATAAATACTTTTCAGAGCAGATTGTTAACGGCAAACCCAGGTATGCGTGCTCGTTTTGTCGCTCTGTGTACAAAGTTAGAAACTCCACTAAATTCGCAAAACATTTGACAAAATGCGTGAAATGCCCGGAAAATATCAGGAAATTCTTCAATAAAACTGACAAGGCAGAACCAAAGTTCCACGACCCAGTAAGTACAAAATAATGATTTAAGATTTATTACGAGCTTTATATTGATACTAGTCTTGTATTTATGTTTCGCGATCGAATTAAAAAACAAAATGGCGCTCTATAGCGTCAGTCGTCGTGCAGTGCTTCGTGCATGCCCTTGAAACTGGGATTATTCCCTAAGTTGCCACCCGGTAAAATTCCGGTAAAAGTATTGAATGTTGATGAAGAATAAATGGGCAAAATACAAATCTGTTGCCATATTTTGATGTTTTTATGCTGGCGTAGGGTGCGAATATAGGTAAGTTATGGTAAAAACCTTCGTAGTACGACTGAAATTCACACTTTTAGGGTTCCGTACCATAAAAAGAAAAACGCAACCATATAGGATCACTCGTGTGAAAAGTAAAATTTTGTACACTTATGTACCTATCCATGTGACCCAAACACGAACGTGTTACGTAAGCAAATGCATATTGAATTTGGGGGGGGGGGGGGGGGGGGGGCAAATCAGAAATAAAAAAAAAGTTTATCAATCTGTGTCGAGCGTGTCATATGTCGAATGAAAATGCTCATTGCGAGGATTTAAAAAATATTATTTTCACAACTTTTAAATGTAGTATACATATACCTACGTAGTTAACAAAATATTTAAGAAAAAACATAAAAAAGATTATTCACGCCCAATCTCCGAAACTACCAATACTACAATTTAGAAAAATATACGTAATGTAGGTCTATACTTTAATATAAATAGATAATTAGGGGGGCAAATCAGAAAAAAAAACATTCTAAACCGTATAGCGTGACATGTTTAATGAAAGGGTTTGTTACGAGGATCGCAATTTTCATTCACAAACCTGAAATTATTAGTTTAAAATATGTATCAGAAAATAGGCAAGAAAAGACCATTCCACTAAAACTACTAATCCTACATAAATACAATTTACATAATATAGGTCTTGACCTTAATATTACAGGAAAAATAATGAGAAATATATGGTTTAAATAGGGGGGCACGGGGGAGGTGAGTAATGAAAGGCCTTATTATATAGGATCTATTTTTTTTTCATAAACTTATAATGCGTTATTAAAATAATATTTAAGAAATCCCTTATCGCCGTAACTTCCGACCCAAAGAAAAATTAAATAAATCATATAAAATATAGAGAAATGTATGGCTTAAACAGGGAGGGCACAATTTCATTCATTACCACATATAAAATTATAAATGCACCTGGTTACATAGATGGAGTATGAAACCAATAACTTTGTAAAAAATATTTTGCTATCTTAACACTCAGGAAAATTAAAGATACCTACCTAATCCTCATGCATGAAACTTGAATTCCACTACGGTACGGAACACTTCGTGCGCGAGTCTGACTCGCACTTGTATGCGGTCAAGCGCGAGTCGGACTCGCGCTCGACGTTTATTTTGTTTGAATTCTGTCCAACCAACCTCCCTGTACATAGCTGCGGCGATGGGCTAGCCCCCTGTCACGCAAAAGGGATTATCAAATTACTGCTAAAAGTGGGCACATTTGTGCTTCTGCCACCCCGTTTGGGAAAAGGCGTGACGCTATGTTGAATTCTGTCTAACTCTAAGAGAGATTTTCTGGAGGAAGATTGATGATAAACCCCAAGCTATAAATTAAATGCACTGGGTCGTATTTTTTTTAGGTACACACTTATTCTGAGGTTTTTACTTATGTAAACTTCTCATGAGCCGGCCCTATATTTTTTATGGGAGAGGCAGTAAGTTTTTTTTTTTGTTGGAGGGGAAAAAAATGGAATGACCCATGCCCAAGAGTCAGACCTCCCTGCTAGGTCCGGGTCCCCACATATTGAGCGGGCATCAGCTCGTGTGGTATACGGACTACAAACAACCCCTTTGTGTTTACAGTTGTCTTACTAAGAATTAACTGTGAGCCATGGCGGAGAGGCAGTAAGGTTCACTAATTAGGGCGCCCGCTGCTGCCCGCCCCCCCGTCCCGCCTAGTGAGTGCGTACCACCCTGCAGTGTAATAAATAATACTATAATACTTAGGGCAGTTAGGATACATAGTCAATGCGCGTCGAGCGGGGAGAGCGGTCGTGTATTTGGTTTTAGTGTTTCTGTTTCCGCGCGCAGCCATGTCCAACAAAGAAAAAGAAATGTGGTTGTCTGTAATAGACTTGTACAAAGAAATGCCTTATTTGTGGAAGAAAGACCACAAGGACTATATGAATAAGGACAAAAGAAGTGAAGGATTTAAAGTCTTGTTGAAAACCTATAAAACATTTGACGTTAATGCTACACTAAAAGGACTAAAAAAGAAACTGGAAAATATGCGTACAAACTACGCGAAAGAATTAAAAAAGGTATGTACCTAATTGCGTTGTATACCTACCTAATAATACCTAATTAAATAAATCATTTGAATGATTTAGCGTCGCCCGACTAAGTATTTACCAACTTTGATTTTAGATGCAGGCATCAAAATATACAGGCGCAGGAGCAGAAGTCTACATACCAACTTTATGGTACTTTGAAGCTTTCAATTTTTTGGGTGCTATAACGGAATCCCGTTACGTTTCCACGGACTGGTTAAAGAGTGTGGTGAGTTAAACAACTTTTACGATAAATAAATATTTATAAAATATCGTTTCCAAAATTATTATTTTTATATTTATAAAATAAATATAAACATTTCTTTTTGGAAAGGAGATTTCTCAATTATTTTTATTTTTATTTTACGACTAGGGCCGAAATTGTCTAAATCAATTACTATTGATTTCGACAATTTCGGCCTGTTAATTGCAAATCGCCTCCCTGCGGCTGTAATAGTTATTTGTGTCACAAGGGAGCAAAATGATGTATTTACAGTGAGGGCGGTACATTGAATCCAGAGTGAAGGGAAGGATTCTACGAAGTTAGAATCCTGAGCGTAACTAAGGATTCAAGCGTTAAAACGCCCATGACGAAAATAATTTTGCTCCTGAGTGACACATACAACTTTTCACACCGACTATGAAGAAATTTTAAATTAAATGCTCTAAAAAAAAACTATACTTTGAATTATACTTTCACCACTTTTACAGTAATCGAACAACGTAAACAAAACTTTTTTTTAATGGTGGATTGTGAAGGATTAGGGAAAGGTCACCACAGATAAAATATTCCTGAGTACTTTTACTAATGTGTAAAAATAATCGAATCGAATATTACAATGGTTTCGGATATCGATATTCATTATATCACAATAACAGTCATCGATAGTTTTGATTTCAGTAAAACAAATAATTTATTGTTACATTTTTTTTTATATTACGAAAAATTCATAAATTTTCATATAACGTTGTTAAAGTTAAAACTTGAAACATGTTCGTTTTTAATCGACTATGTCATCGTAGTCGATTGTTATATAATTTCATAATTACATTCGATTATTTTAATCTGTGTTCAATAGGTACATTGCGTAAATGCTACGTGCCAATGAATAAATTAAAAAAGTAGCTTGAACAGAAAAGTAGCATTTTGCTCCCTCACGTCGTGGAGCAAAACTTACTTTTCCGAAAGAAAGGTGTGAAAAACCAATTAAATGTCTTCTTATGTGTATTAAGCAGGCGAAATTGTTTCATGTGATAGTGGCCACTCCTTCTGATTATGGCGATCGCTCTAATGTAACGTAGAGAAAAAATATATATAAAATAAACAAAAAGATGGGGCAGTTTGTTTTTGTTAAGTTTGTAATACAAGTACCTAAATGTACATTATTTATACATATTATAGTACCTACCAATTGTTTTTACTTATATTCGACCAGCTCTCTCTTGACAGGCTGCAGTTAAAGACTTTTTCATTGTCTGGAGTATCATCAGCAACAATTATAATGGTATCATTAAACCGGAACGCTTTATCACCTAGTATGAAATAGGGCACTGCACCTTGCTAAGAAGCTTGATATGTTTTCAGTATATTCAAGTTTCTCACAAGATGGGTGTTTTGTTTTAAAAAACACGTTCCGTTTCACGTAACTTTAAATTCGTAATTTTTAGGTCTCAAAATATTATTAAATGTGTCATAGCTGCAGATTCTCTTTTGACTATTAAATATTGTTATAAAGTGTCACGTTTGTAAGATATAAGATCAATTACTAAACTCAATAACTTTCCCACCAACTATCTCACAATGTATTATGTTAGTTCGAATTTCTGTTTTTCGTTTAATATTTTTTGCTTATATTGTTTGTATTTTTCTCAAGTAGTACGAGACACACATAGGAACTTACATCAATTAATAAAGGACACATAAATAAATAAATGAATACATTTTCGTACCACCTGCTCAAAAATGGCACTTTATATATCATGCAAACCTGACCTAAGGAAAGTCATTAATAGCGCAGCGCCGGACTTATTTGAAAATGGAGCTGGACACGGCAAGCTGAATGGAACACCTTTAAATAAAACAAAACTCGCGATTGTTCAAGTCGCTGCCACAAGACTAACTATCTAATATTAATTTTCACAATAATTTACTTTGGTAAAATGCTGTTTTTAATAGAGTAGCTTTTTATAGTTTCTCGCAGGAGGAAAAGTAGAGTGTACTCTTCGGGGATAAAACTGTTTTGTCTTGGGCTCACTTGTATCCCTCAATACACTCAGGACTCAGTATATATTCCCTCGCTGCTCTCGGGAGTTAAAACTGGAGTCCTTCGTTACGTTCAGGATTCAATAACACCCATCGGATAAAAGTATCCTATATGTTAATGTAGCTCATAAACTATCTCAGTGCAAAATTTTTAGGTGCTGTAGTCGTGCCTCGCGCGATCCAAGCGGCATGCGGTGCCTCCCTTCCCTCGTCCGCCTCAGTCACTTGGCGCGCCCGGTGTGGTCGGTTGTGTGAACTATTGTGTGGATCGCGCGATCGGACTATCCGCTAATATGGAAAATTTGCAATTTAGTCGTTCACTAATATCGCTTTATAGGGAGCAGAAATGCCTATGGGACCAAGTTGATACCAATTACACAAATAGACGTGTGAGAGAAGATGCTTGGCGTCACATTGGTCGTGAAATGAACATTCCCGTTGAGGAATTAAAGAATAAAATGAGATCTTTGTCGGGAGGCTACAGAAGAGAAAAGTACAGGGAAAAACAAAGTCGTCTAGCCGGATCAGGTAAGAAATTCGCTTGGTTAGCCCCCTTCGCGGATTCGCGCAAGCTCATCCCCCGTTCACACTCGCCTGCTTTTTATATGCCTATCAGTCGTAAGTGTACAGTTTTTCGGAAAAGTGCTGCGATGTGTAAACTTCACATACATTAATTTTACTATGGCATGCTTGATCTTTTTAAAAAAATATGTTACTTACCTGTAGATTCCGTGCAAATAATTAGTTATTATTAATTATTAAATGTCGCATCCATAGAAATTTTATAATAAGCAAAGCCTGCAACATGTCCGACCAAAAGAGTCAGAGAATGCAATAAGGGCATTGGGCGAAAGTCGGTGTCATCCTTTGACAAGCCTGTTGTCATAGCGTGTTTTGGTAATTACATCTCTCTCTTTTTATTAGGTATCATGTGTCGGCAACATCTCCGGAGAAGGATCTTCTCGGGGATTTACGCGCAATTTCGAAATTATAAGAACCTAACGTAGATTATCTCTTTTACACGCCGTTCATACATTATAATAATAAACGCCGTGAAAACAATTCGTCTTTTGTTTGGGTGCTTGTTAACAGTAAAAAAAAGTGCAAAGTCTAATATGCATCTTGATCTATGATCTTTACTAATGATTATTAATGTTGATTGTATTTTATATATGTATGTTAACAAAAATTCTAGTAGTACCTACCTGTTATATGCCCCGTATAATGACGGAATATAAATAAATACTAGCACTTGTCTTATTATCAGTACTTCTGCGCATTCTAGCTATACATGTAGGTAGGTTTACGAACCGGGCGAGTTTTTTGACTGGGGATGAGTATGGAGGAAGCCCCCCACGCACACCTCACCCACTGCATGTCTACCAGGTGCCCTATTCCGGTAAACCATGACCATGACAATACCATAGCGAGTTTATCTGAGCTAACTAGGTGGTTTGCCAGAAATATGTTGTCGGGACAAGTATGTACTTAAAATAATGTAAGCAAACTAATGTATGAAGTAAAAGTTGTCAAAATTACTAAGTGTGACTTTTTCGAAGCCGAGTTAACCCTAAAACTCGCGAAAATATTTTTTTTTGCTCTATCCTTAGGCTCACAAAAAAGGACTGTTATTTTATTAATAATATGAATAATAATAATATAATTCAAAACCTATAAAAATGGTTGTATGGACGGTCTCTGTGAGAGCCAGTGGGTTAAAAATGGGTCGCTTTGAAAGGCCTCTCTTTGAGAGCCAGGGTTCTTCTGAAGGATTATACATCCCACCAGATTTTCAACCTTATAGCCTGGTAATAAATGCGGAAACCAATAAAAAAACTGCATCCTCATGCCGAATTAAACTTGAACACCAGGTATCCTCGGATTAACTTTGACAACTCCATACTGTTTACGGAGTTGACAAAGTATAATATTAACTTGCGGTCCATCTGATGGGCTTATGCCCGGTTTCTGAAAGAGCGATTAAATGTAACCGACTATTCATCTCACGACAAACTCATTTCAGGCGACCACAAGTTGCTATTTTGATTTGATCTTAGATTGTAAGCCTGTTACATTATACCACTCTTTCGCAAACTGGGGGTCAATAAGACGACCAAACTAACCGTAGATTCAATATTGTCTGTAACTGTAAATACTATGTGGCAGTGCATCCTTATCTTTAAAAACATTGTAAGTTTCGATAAAAATTAAATACCGTGGGTTCTTAATTAATTTGTTGTTTATTTCAGGTGCTGGAGATACTTATAAATCAAAATGGTTTGCATATGATGATTTTGCTTTCATGGATAAAAATAAAAATGACCCGGGGACAGCAAGGGATACTATAGATCAGGTAAGTTATTTTTAATTTCATTAGTAATTAATCAATCTGCGATACTTTTGCACCACCACTTATTGTGTCTTGCTGAGTGGGACCGAATGTTTTTTTTTCATTTTGTGGTGCTCTCGGCTGTAGTTTTGTTAGTGCCCGTTCGTTTTGCTAGCTTCAGAGAACTAGTTCTCGTTTTGCATCAAAATATAAAGGGTGTTTTTTTTAGAGGTACACATTCAAAATGAAATAAAACACGTAAAATTAAATTTCATTAAAATAGCGATTACGCTTCATTCGAGCCAGCCGCGGCGCCCATATGCCCCAAATCATTTTTAAACACTAATGACATAAGAATATCTTTTAGATAATGAAATTAATTTTTATGTATTTTATTTCATTTTGATTTTGATTTAAAAAAAAAACACCATTGCGTTTTTAATTTTCATTACTTCGCAAATCGTTTTATAGAATAATTATCGCTAGCACGAAGATTCTAGCTCTGTTTGATTGAATTAAAAATGTTATTTTTAAGACAAAATTATTACCAAATACATATGAATACCAAATATATTGCCAAATATATCGAATCTACTAATATGGTTTTATTTACCTAATCCTATGGTCCATACATAATCCTGGATCGCGGATCGTGGGATCGCCCATCGAACGTGGATCGTTTGGTGTGGACCCAGTCACGCTATTTGGCACTATACCAACTAATATCTAATCTGGGACTATACGCTAATTATAGCTTATGGCCTCAGTCACAATATTAGATAATAGTTACCGCTGTACACTCTCATGCGAGACCACCTGAGACTCATATACATTGCGTTTTGCAGACTATATTATATCTGATATCGGTAGTCTGGAAAACGCAATGTCATCAGCCTGGGGGGTTATGTCATGCGATAGTGAACAGCACAGAGTACATTTAAGTGAACAGCGGCCATACCTACTTAACTATTATTGACTTGAGTGAGGTGAGACCCTGCCGACGGAGCGGCAACGTCGCGCTCTTGTCGACCCTGCCGTACCGCATGAAGTGGTGGTTAATATAAAGTACAGCCGTTAAAAATAGCACGCTATTTAACGAATAGCGCGAGCTACAAGTCGAATCAGACAGAGCTATGTTATAACGAAATGGAACGACGCCATGCGCGCTGCTTACGTTAAAAATAGCATAGCGCGTGATTGATTGTTGTTTGCGATTAGTCGACCGGTAGCTCGCAGACGCGCTGGCTGGACGTTGCATTTGTCGTACTCGATCGAACGTAACTCGTAAACGTTGACTCTCATGTAGTCTTTGTATAAATGTAAATATTTGTGTGATGAACGAATGATGTGTTTTAGACAGTTACAGTTGTGTTTGTAAATAAATAGTACAGTGACCGATTATGTGTGTTAACACAAAACATTTTCATAATTTTGTTTGTGTAAATAATATTTTCTAAACTTTGATGGGACTATTTGTCTCAAGCAAGTGATTCTTAAACTTTTTATATAACAAGTCATCTTTAAGTTGAAACCAAAATGCCTAATAAGGGTGTACCAATATGGAACCATTTTGAGAAGTCTGGTGGCGGTAATAAAACTGCAATTTGTAATTATTGTCGTCGTGAACTATCCTACAAAACCACTATTACGAACTTAAAAGCTCATTTAAAACAAAAACATATTTCAGCCTATCATAACCTATTAAACTATAGCAATAATCTTGTATCTTCTGCTGTCCCGAATGCTGTTGCTTTGACTTCTGCTGCTGCGACCGAAACTGTGAGTCAAATGTATGGTGCTGGTGGTGATCCTACTGGTGGTGGGTCAGAAAATAATGGTGTTGATAGTCGGGGCAATGTTGGTGGTAGCAGATTAAGAGGGTTGGGTTTTGATCACGGACACCTGATTTTAATTGCTAGAGTTATTTAGGATGATAGTTGATTATATTCTTGAACCTTTTATCCTAGTCTTAATTGTCGGAAACTTGTTTTGGATTTATAATACTTACCTAAAACAAAATATTCTTTTGTATGCCTGAAATGGAACGCAATTTTTACTCTTTCCATCCAATACATATTTCATTGTGTTGGGTGAAATGGATCGTGGAATAAAGAAGTGTATAGCAAACTTGGCTGTTTTATTTGACTGGTTTTGAAATCTGAATCAGGGCACCCCACTTACTAGGCAGTCTTGTGGCTACTATTAGGTTAGTGTTGGTACCAAACCGATATCTGGGCAGTCCTTCCTGGGCAGTCTTGTGGCTACTGCCTAGAGTGTTTTTATGGGGAAATATTAAACTGCACATCAATAATACTGATTTGCACAGCAAATATCAGGGCAAAATACTGCGGCAGCTTAGGTGAATGGTAAAGGGGGTGAGCAAAGCGAAGCCCCCTTTATCCTTCGTATTAGGTTTAACATGTAAGAACAACAAAAATACTTAAAACATAAAAAGTGTTTTTGCTGATCCTTTTTTGCTGTGAAAATCAGTATTTTTGATGTGCGATTAAATACTTCCCTTATTTATGAGTCCTAGTAGCCGGAGCTTAGGCGATTTCGAACATCAATACTACAAACAATGACTTTTTGTAAAAATCCTATATGGTAATCTAATAATCAGGTGTAAGTGATAAAAACCTTTACCGATTAAGAAGACCATCGAATATAAATTTCATTGAACTTCCCAAGAAAGCCCAAAATAGTATGCATGCATATTTGCCAAAGAAACTAAAACCTGCAGACTTGAAGAAAATCGATTTATGCCTTATGATAATGATTTCCAATCATCTTCAATTATTGAAGACGAGGATTTCCGTTACTATAAGCGCGCATGCATTGAACCCTAACTATGACATACGAGTACCTACCTAATCGTAAAACGCTGTCTACAAATTTACTGCCAACGGTATATCAAAAAACATTGGATCAGTTAAAGACATATTTCTCAGCTAATGCTGAATCTGTGTGCATTACTTGTGTGTATGATTTTTATCATACTTAAACCTTTTTATGAAGCCACTACCGAAATATTTCGGCTTCGGAAACGGCTGAACAGATTTGAATGAAATTTTGTATAGAGATAGTTTATGAGCTAGAGTAACATATAGGATACTTTTTAATATGAGCTCCATGGTCTAATGGGTTTCACGCTTGCTTCTCACACAAAAGATGCAGGTTCGATTCCTGACCATGTACCAGTGAGATAATTAATTTATCTTAAGTACATTAAACGGACGTTCTAACGGTGATGGAAAACATCGTGAGGAAACCTTCATTACTCCATAGCTGCGGCGATGGGCTTAGCCCCCTGTCACGCAAAATGGAGTATTGAATAGCTGTCTCAAAGTGGACACCATTGTGCCTCTGCCACCCTGTATTAGAAAAGGTTTAACGCTATGATACTTTTTGGCCGACTGCACCAGAAGTAGGCTAACGTTATCTCAGTAAAAGATAATGCCTAGGAACACGCAGATGAAGTTACGGTGATCAACTAGTGTTTATAAATAAATAAAATAAATAATAAAAATATATTTTTGATTTCATCTAAGCAAATGGAGTGTCTTTAATTATATGGCCATATCTTTGTTACGATCATACTGCTTGCAATTAGGATAAACCGAATAAAAGATTAGGAACAGACAAGTTTTGTTGATAATATTTCGTTTTAACATTATACAATACTTACATAAATAGTTAAATTGTTTAGCAAGTTCCAATAATCAATAATCAGATAAAAATATAGAGAAATTTAAAATAATAAAAATATAGAGCTTAGTTATTTTAATATGCGGGTCAATCAACTATTTTACCCACCCTAAAGACATAACAGAAGCATATTTGTTTGAAAAAATAAACATTAATATTACTTTATTATAATCTTATTAGGGCATTAGAAATATCATCTCCTTTAATAAACTAGAAGAGCAGCGACGGTAATTCGTGTTTAAGAGAGTTTTTACAAAAACACCTCCTGAAACACTTACCCTAAAAACTGTCACCTGAGTTACCTGCATTCAGCGTTGCATACATAGTGAATGAAACACGAAAACATTATTCATTATTATTTATTTACTCTTGCATGCATAATCAAATATTTTGCATAATCTAAATCAGTCTATAGTATTGTTAAAATTAAGTACAAAACTAAATGACATTGGTATTTTGCATTACATTTATTGACCGAGTGAGCGAAGGGCTCCATTTCGAAAAAATAGAAGGCCTATTTTGCTTTCCGGTCTAGGGGCCACAGTTTTCAAGCGATCCTCACAAAACTTGGCACACGTATTCCTTGAATTAAAATATTTTTTTGTCGATAGCTTTTCTCGATTTTATTATTACGCTAGTAATGAATAGCTCAATGCACGTGCAAGTTTTTTTTCTAGGTAGGTAAGTACATGTATACGGGTGCATCCAATGCTTAGATCATACTCGTTATAGGCTCCAAGGCTGCCCCACATGAGACAGCGGCATGCGTGTGAGCGAGAAGTATATACTTTTAATGTAAACATTCATTCCCGTCGACATTGCTGCGGAATCATTATTATTATTTTGAAGAATATTCCCGGCTTCACAAATGGGCAGGGTGTAGTATAAAGCTCGTATGTATACACAAGTTAGACACCACTCCTCTTTCTGTCGCTCCACTCACCGCTCGGTCAGTTGCCCCTGACACACAATGCTCCTCGTTCTGCTCCTCGCTCCACTGCGATGTTTGCACTCCCTCTCTTTGATTCGCGCCAAAAAGGGAGAGCATGACGTGCGGCATGACGAGTAACGTGGCCACATTACGTTTCCGCCTCCTTTCCTCGTTACTTCCCACGCCACTCGACGAGTGTGTGGCAGGCAGTGGTTAATATATTAGTGTATGTATGTTTCTTTCAGTTTCTGACTTGCTGCCGACAGCGCGAACGCGAAGGTTGTGTTTAGAGCGTGCTTGTTTTTATTGCAATAGTGCAAAGATTTTTAGTGCCATCATGGGTGACTGGAATAATGATATAACATTGAAATTTCTGAAACTTTACGGCAGTGAAACTGTGTTGTGGGATTACAACAACCCAAACCACAAACTTAAACATAAAGTCTACGCTGCATGGAAGCGCATTAGTGCTATTATGAACATCTCCATAGATAAACTAAAAATGAAAAAAAAGTCGCTTATGGCGTCTTTTCGGCCTCTCATAAAGAAGAAAAAGGAGTCAATTAGATCTGGGGCTGGCCCAGATTATGTCTTCCAACCAATGTGGTTCGCATTCGACATTATGGAGTCCTTTTTAGGAAAGGCATACTATGATGTAAGTTGTATTTGTGTTATTTGGAATCAACTAGGGATAATTATGGATAATATGGAAGTGAGCATAATGTAAAGTCTAACTTCTCATGCCGGTGTTCATGCCGTTGCCCACTTCTCATGCGCCTTCCATTTCACAGCATAGTCATATAGTACGTCATGGTATACACGTAACGCCAATTTCGTTAACCACTGAATACTGCCTAAGCTAGAAAGAAAGGTTCGGAGAGCAACAAACCTGGCGGGGGCTGTACCTTGCAAAGACTCAGCAGTTAAAATTCCTAATTAAATTATTCAGGCATTCCTATTAAATGTGAAAGCGTCAACGATATACACGACACGACTTTATCTATCCCTTTCTCGATCAAATGCAATGAGGTGTCATGCCGGCATAAATAAATCAGTTACCTATATAAACCTTACCGTTTCACCTCGACTCATTATGGTAATTAAGAAGGTATTTTTTTCTCGAATCTATTTATTCCACTTTGAAGTCATCTACAGATTTGATTTTGGGTTAACATTTACTAAGTATTTGATTAAGATTCTCACTGAACGAAAACGCGATTGGATAAAATTGGTATTATGTATTCCTAAGCCCTCCTTGAAAATCTTTTTGACAAAATAGCTTTGTTTATTTTTAAACAATTGTTATGAGGTTTGGCACTACGATAATTTAGTTTGAATCGAGCGCATTGTTTGCTCTCTTTTCTTTCATGTGGGAAAAGTAATTAACGCTGTGACTTTAGTTTACATTCGTATTCCTTTATATTTTTTTTGGCATCGCCCGCGTTCGTTTTCAATCTGTCATGTTACATGACAAATGCCAACGACTCTTTCGTTCCCTTTCTAACTCACTCGCAATTCAATGAGCTGTCCAGCTAGTAGCAGTCTAGTAAGTACCTAAATTTTCGCCACAGCTCGGACGCAGTTAGAACGAAATTGAAATGAAAAGTAACCATAGGTAACCGAACAAAAATACCTATAAACTTCTCCCGTTAGCTGGTGTAGTACAATGCACGAAGCGGCAACGTCGCAATGCAGAACACCACACACAACACTCACATGCATGCAGTTGTCATTTCGCTTGCCGTGAGACTCATCTTATTCTTTTCTCTTGTTTCCCTCTGTGCTGTCTATTCTGATCATTCTGTGTGCAGTAGGTAGTACATATAGTCCAATTGAGGTAATTTTGATTGATAACTTTGAGAGTAAGACCAGCAGCCTTATGGCGTTAGTCGTCTGACCTATGAACTTCATATAGACTTTTACGTTTGACACCTTGCACCAGCTTCATCTGTCAAATTGGTATCACGCAAGTAGCATCAAAATGGATGCCAAACCCAAGCTCATTGAATGAAGCCTAGAAGCCTTCGGTGATAACCCGCAATCGATGAAATTGTATGAACATGAGATGAACCATTGACACACGCTATGAACTTCAGAGAGTTACGCCATAAGGCTGCTGGGATCAGTTTTACGTTGTTCCTCGGGCTATACTGTGTTTGACCATAGACCATAATTTTTTTGGTACATAAAGAGTGGCTATAGTGCGGGTATCAGAAGATATCTGAGAGTTGTCTTTCCGGAGAACAACCTAACTTTGCTAGGGGACGAGGTAATGTTAGTTGTTTAAAAAGTTTATCGATAATTTTTATAGTATCGAGGTTTACTGTAAACAAAATGGTGTCAATACAACATAGAATCAAATGTTTTTTTGGTGGAACTGCCAACAGTTATGGAAAATCCGAATACTGCCCAACACTCTCATAGTGAGTGCGCCGATATGCACTTCATTTATAGTGAGCCGGATTTCTTTGATTGATTGATGGCCGGTTTTCTTTTATATGGTGATCTATAAAAGAAAACCGGCCAAGTGCGAGCCTAAATCGCGCACGAAGGGTTCCGTACCACCGTACAATGGTAGGGATGGTGTGGAGTGAATAGTTTGGATTTTACATATGAAAATGTTGTTTACAAAGTTATTAGTGCGGCTACTTTTACAATCCATTACGTAACCAGGTGAATTTATAAGTTTGTATCTGGTATGGAACGAATTGTTGTATTAATTTAACCTAATATTTATTGTATTCTGTTTTTTAGTTTTGTTATAGCGACAACAGAAATACATCACCTGTGAAAATTTTATCTGTCTAACTATCACGGTTCATGAATGAGACTGGTGAAAAATTAAAAAAATTTCAAAATCTAAGCGTATATAAGTTTGCTGATCTTCCTCCTCCTTACTGTTTTAAATGTCCCAAAGATTATAATATCAACCCTACATAGTACTAAAAAGCTTGTCAAAGCTTGTCAAATTTTCATGCGAAAATAGTCCACAAATTTTTCCTCATATTATCATTCTATTTTGCTTCGTAGTTTTCGAAAATTAATAACAGACTTGTGTTGTATCTTAAAATCTAGGCACGACTGCCCGAAAAAAAATATATGACATTTACTCGTTCCTATTCGTCTTGTCTGCACTGCAGTAGACACGAAAAATTTCAATAATTAATAATATTTTGATTTTTACTTTGTAATTTCGAGAACTAATTCTGTTGCTTTATAGTCCAGTCTTGCACTCGAATGAGCTTTAGATGAACATTCAAAATTTCGTTAACTTTGTTGTATATTATACTGGACTATATGTTGTACTGTTTACGAGCGAATACTGTATTGTGTGCCGGAGTCCTGTAAACTATGTTATGTCTTTTATTTTTCATAGTGTTGTAGTTTGGATGCTGTCGATGTCTCCTGAGTATCTGGAGCACGTAAATTTGTCTTACACTCAATAGATTCGATAAAGAGTAAAAGTTCGGAAGTTGGAAACCGGTATGGCTTCAGAAATATCACCTTCAGGAGAGACTTCTGTGCCCTCTCAAGACAAAGTATTTTGGATTTTCCTGCTCCACCCCAGACAAGAATACAGTAGGATAGGACAGACTGCCCCAAGGCGACGTATGTTGATCTTAGGAGATCAGGTGGTGTAGCATGTCTCAGGTGTTTAAAGGTCCAGATCAGCTTCCTTACACGTGAGATGATTGAGTCTATCTGGGGAAACCAGTTAAGATGATGGTCTATTATGTCTTTTTTAAAGTAGGAGCACCATATTTGGATTGCATACTCAAGCAGAGGTCGTATGTATGATTTGTATAATTTCAGGAATAATTGTTTATCTATGTAGCTGAATGTCTTCCTTATCATATATGTAATTTAATTTGCCTTCCTTGTGATTTCCAGTATGTCTTTATCCCACTTAAGTTAACACTTAACACTTGGCGACTGCCACTGTTTGTGTTGTTGTGTTTCGTGTGTGTTAATAATTAATTAGGTATACATTGTCATATACATATGTTGAGGAAGCGAGAGAGATGTATGCCAGGATCGTAGCAGGTGGAGGTCTTTGGTCTCTGCCTACCCCTCTTCCGGGAAATAGGCGTGAGCATATGTATTATACATTTTCCGAAATAAAATCAAAAACTGAAATCCGCTATAACGATACGATTGCTACATCAATCTCCCAGCGAATTCGATGATAGAAGCAATAATAACATTTTCAAAAGTAAGAAATGTGTTCTAACAAAACCTTAAACACCGTTTAACTTCAAAACAAACGTCAAATCTCATACATTTTTTTTAAGAAGGGTTGAACAGTTGTTTATTTTTTTGTGGTAAGGCCCTTTATATTTAAGTTGGTCGAATTTGGCGCATGAACGCATTATGAAGAGTTTATGATATAAGTGTAGATAAAATTATCAATAACCCCTCTTTGAAAAATTTAAGCAACGGCCACAGATTAACAACGGCTTTCAAATAGCGCAGCGATCGTTGAAGTTAAGAGCATCAGCTGGCTCGCGATGTTGTCATGTCAGTTTAAACGTTGATACGTTGCCGCTCTGCTGGAACCGCGTGGCGCGCGCGCCCGGTTTGGCAACTACGCGCTCGAGCTCATGCGACCACTGATAGGTAGCTTGCGCTGTTACTAACCAAACCGTGCTTCGTACGAATCGTTGGTGCTTGCTTTTGTTTAGTGCATCACTGATTCCTGCCGCGTAATTACGCAATTTGCGTGGATCGCATCTTTGCATTCTCGTTTTGTCGTAAAAGAGTTTTAGTGAAAGACAATTTATATCTCTTCTAGAGATAGAAGTGTATGTTCTAGATATTAGTAGACATTGTTTATATAATATATAGTGTGTATAGGTTTACATTACAGTGCAGACATTTGTAAATAGTCATTTAAAAAAATGTCAAAATCGAGGATGTATATGTCTGCAATGTGGAACCATTATGATAAAAGTGGCGATGAAAACAAAAAAGCCATTTGTAAATACTGCAAAAATTCTATATCGTATAAAAGTACCATAACAAATTTAAAAAATCACTTAAAAAAAAAACACGTCGATATTTATAAACAATTTTGTCGACAAGAAGAACCTAGGACGCCGACATCACAAGTGAGAATATTTTCATTAATTTTTCAATAGCGTAAAGCTGTTTACAATAGCGGCTATTAAAAATAGCACAGTGCTCATTTAAATTTTTTATATCGGCCGTTATGCCCGAAATGCATTTACAAATAAACAACTTTTAAAAAATTTCAAAAATCATATATAAGGTTATGACGTCAGACCCTTCAGGATCGGGTATAGGATGGCCATTATTATTCATCAATAAAATCAGTATAGCCATAGCAAAACGCAGCAAAGTCTAGCCTAAATATTATCACTGGTATAAAACTGTTATTTTACAAAATGAAAGAGATATTGATGCATTGATGTTATTGTTTTCAAAAAGATTTCTGCCGTTTTCAATCTTCGAAGGTTGATTTTTTCAAAACTTAGTATCACAAACGTGCGAATGAACTCAAAGAAGAACTCAGGAACGTCGATTCTGCTTGACCCACAATAGACTGCAGGACATCGGCCCTATTCTGTTACGGAAAATGATGATGAAATCTCTTTTTAGAGATAAGCTCGCCTTTGTACATGCATTTTCTTTTAATGTAAGTTTTTTAATATTTGTGTGCAATAAAGAATTATGAATGCATAGCGAAAGCATATCGATTGCTCCCACTGGCCGCCGATTTTTGGAGTAGATTGGCGAGGCGGTACCAGAGGTGGTCGTTATTACAACAACAATAACACGATACATTGCCGCTCCGCTATTGATTGAGTCGCATGCTATTATTGATATGATCTGAACGAATGTTGCCCGGCGAGGCACGGTTTGGCAACTGCGCGCCCCAGAGGATACGGCGTTGTTTGATTTGTTTTTGTTTTAGTGCAACGCTTATTCTCTCTGCGTAATTAAATTACGTCATTTGCGCGGCGTGCGTTCGCATACCTACTTGTATGTATTCCTGTTCTCTCGTATTAAGAGTGGTCGTCTGAAACACTATTTTAGATCTCTTTTAGATATTAGACCAGTAGACATTGTAAAGTAGATAGTGTAAAGGTATTTAATTTAGTGCAGTGATTTGTAAATAAACATTTTTCAAAATGCCAAAATCGAGGTCATTAGTTCTATTATGATAAAACTGATGTTGACAAAAAAGCGATATCTAAATATTGTACAAATTCTACATGGTAGAATAAAACCATAACAAATTTAAAAAAACCGGATCAGTAGTTTATTTGATCATTTAAATCTTACTAACAGCAACGTCACACATTATTACATAACAGCAACGCAGTTTAAAAGCTACATCGTGCGAATGTAATTGTCGTACCAATAAGTATAATCGAAAAGCCGTTTTCAATAACAGTCCTTATAAAATAACACAGCTGTTATTTGCATTTTTTAAAAGAGCCGTTATTCCCACCTCTAGGCGTGACCACAGGAAATCGGCCCGAGATTGTGACGTGGTATCTCACTACGGACTTCCGGACGCAAGTCACTTAAAGTTGTACGTGGCTAGTAGGGTATCTAAAATCCCGGATTTTTTGAAAACCGGAAATATCCCGGGATCCCGGGATTTTCGGTGCGATGAAGGTATTTGCAATTTAAAATTATTAAATACGTACTTAGTGTTACTTATTGTGGGGAAAACAGGTAGGGGATTATAAAATAAAAATAATAGTAATAATATATATATTTTAATGTTATTCAATAATTCACATGGCTTGAAATTGTTGTGGCCTGCATTTTAATAAAGCTAAACACGAATCATTAAAAAGTTTGAGGTCATATAAAACATACATTTTTACACAGCAATCCTCTGAACAAATGACAATAAGTTTTATATTTGGCAACATTTTCTAGTTATCTCTATCATCAAATAATACTTAAACTAAAATCACAGAATCAACGCAAAACGATGCCTTATTAAAAATATCCTGATTAATCCGTTCAACTGACGAAGTATCTAAATAAAAAATATTGCAAAAATAACACGGTTAATTACTATCTTTATAATTAAATGACTAAAACAAAAAAATCACAGAATCACTACAATGACCCTGAGCTACACAAAACAAAATTGAAATTTAAGTTATGTTTAGTTAATGACATTTAGTTCTGAAGCTAAATAGAGTTAACCTAAACTTAAGTATCAGATTTGATTTCATATAGCTCAGGGATATTGTCTTAAGATACAATAGCATACTACAGTATCTAATGTACTTAGTCAGTCAGTGAGTGCTATTTGGAAGGCTTTTGCACTAAACTAAAAAGACAACTAAGGGCTCTAAACGTCATAATGACGTCATTTTAGTTCATATAAACAACTAAAATGAGGACATTATGATGTTTAGAGCCCTTAGTTGTCTTTTTAGTTTAGTGCAAAATCCTTCCAAATCGCCCCAAGTACATAAATAGTCTAAATAATGTTGAAACTCTTAGTAACTAAATCTACTAAAATACACATATTAAAATCACACAATAACAATAAAATAATTATTTTTCAGATTTTTCTTCTTTGTAATAAGACCTCAAAAATATAATAGCGTCTAAACTTCTGTCACCTAAACGTGATCTGATTTTATTAAAAATTAAACCGGCCGAGGAAAATATTCTCTCCGGTTCAACGCTTGTGGGAGGGATGGTAAGTAGGTTATCAAAGGCTTGTGACAGGAAATGGCCACGATCCCCCCCATTTTCATACAGAGCCATCTCTATTCTCACTGTAGCATGCAGGTCTTGCTTGATTAATTTCTTGATTAAGTTCTTCGCTTTGTGTTAATTCAGTTCTTGGGTGTACCACCAGCAGAGGTTCATTGTCGTGTTCTTCATTTTCAAATTGGGGTGTTGGTGGGGAATCAGTGCGCCTTAGAAGCGTTACTATATTTCTACACATTTCATCACTACTCGGACGGGAAAATACTGACAAATCATCATCATTGACTTCGAAGTATTTTTCAGGGTTTTGCAAATAGTTTAAAGTTGAAGCTTCTTTCAATCGGCGCTGTGTGTATCTCTTTTTTAATGACGTCAGCAGTTTTTCGCTTATATCGTTACCAATATTCGATAATTTTCTTAGAGCAAACTTCAATGCTACATCTGCTGTCAACAATGTGGCGTCTCGAAGACATAAAGCCTCTAACACTGTTTTCACTATGCTCAAAACTTCATGTAAATGCTTGATAACCATCCACTCTTCTTCAAATGAATTTCACTCTTCATGTCAATCAGGGCTTTCACTATGCATGTACGTAGCTTCAAAAAGCGTTCTAGTGTGTCAGCTAAGCCACTACAACGCGTGATCGAATCACACGTCAATGATAGTTCCTTTTGAAAGTCTGCAACTACATATTTTTGCAGAATATCATCATTTTTGGTGGGTGACTTGCGGAACAATTTAACAACCTTTTTAATTTTAGAAATTAAATCTTGGTAGTTAAACTGTCGGTTTGACACTTCTGGACTTGTTCTGTCACTGGCCGAAAAAGCGGCACCGTCTGCATCGTCATCAGAGTCGTTGTCAGAAATTATGTATTCTCTGTTTGCTTGATGTGCTTGTCTTCTAGCTATTTCTGACAAGGGTATGTCGTCATCATCTTCTAATTCTGCTGCAGTGGTTGGAACTTCTACTTCTTCATCAATTGTGGTACTCTTCTTGTAGAAAACGTCCACAATTGCAAGCTGGAGAGCATGTGCCACGCATGTTTGGTGGTATGATTTCAGAAATTTGCCAAATTTCGTCATCATGCTGCAACCATCGGTTGTCTCAGCAACGATGTCTTTTTCAAGAGAGACCCCAAACTCGTTCAATCGGTGTTCTATTTCCTCGACGCATTTTTTTGCAGGAAGGGATCCATAAATCCGGATGAGCCTGGGAGCTTTTGCCGCCGGACAAGCGCTGTGAGTGTAAATTTAAACTCAAATAACGCCGATTTCGGATTGACGTCCACTCGTCAAAAGATATGGAAAATTTGTGACCACATTTTAAGAGTTGCTGAATTTCGTTGATCAATTCTTGTTTTGTTTTATCAGCTTCCTTTATGATAATACTGCGGATTGTGTCATCAGCTTTCGGTAATTTGTGGCCTGCTTTTTCAAAGAGGAATCTCAAATCTTCGTCTTCTGTGAATTTTCTGAATGCGTATCCATGCATACAGGCCATACGGGAAACCATCACCTCCATAGATGGATTCCTGTTTTCAGGTTTAAAATAGTCCGTCAGCTTTTGCTTTTTCGTTGGATTCTCACTGTCTTCATTGCCTTCAGAACTTGTTGTGGGAAACTCGCCACTTCCGCTAGCACTATGTTCAGCTATACCGAATTGATGAACTGTTTTTAGATGTCTTTGCAGTCCACTTGTAGAGCCTCCAGTGCACTTTAACACTTTATCACAGATTTTACATTTCGCATAAGTTTTATCTTGAGCCCGTAGAAAATGATGCCATACAGATGATTTATCGCCTGCCTTTTTGAGTACTTCTTCAAAATTCATTGCCTGTAACAAATATATTTTAAATTATAATCTAAAACTATTTTAAATACGATCACGCTACAACTGGCTGGAATAGCATTTGAAACTATTATAGAGGCACATATGTGCATCTAGTCCCCACATTGGATCAGAAACGGCCACACCAGACATGACATATAGATAAACATGTTATTCTCGCTTTATCGGCTGGGATTTTAACCCATAACACCTGGCTTGTGACTCACCACTTGGACCGCGCGGCCACAAAGGCCATGTTGAAGTACTATTGTTTCTTTTCTAAGAAGTCCTAAGCCAGGTATCTTTCCACACATGTGATTACCGAGTTTTGGTGTACTTGACAAAACTGACAATATAGTGATTGGTATTTTTGCGTATGTAATTAATACCTTTAATATAGCAAGGGTAATCAAGTAAATCTAGAAAGGTTGGAACATTTTTGTACGGTGCCTGGGATACTGGTGTAATTGCATAATTTATAATTTCACTTTTTCGTGTACACCTTAAATCATAATGTCCATTGTCCATCGATAGAAAATTTAATTGCAAACAACTAATGTTTTTTTAAAAATATCGTAATTATTAGCATTTTTAATATAATTCAGTCTGAATTTGTATGATAATTGCTTTTTGATTGTAATTAAATTATCTAAAAGCGTAATTTTAGGATTATTTAATTGGGCAGCCTACACAAGCAAAGGAGTTGTCTAATTGTAAGTGTAACTGCCCCAGACTTGTACAAATACTTCTCAATAGCCAAAAGAATTAAAATATTCATTCATTGATTACTGCATCTTTAGTTACTTTGTAGAACTTGTAGGAAATAATGAATAGTCTCGCTAGATGGCGGATGTTGTATGTTATTGCAAAATGGTGCTTATTTGTAGCGACGAAAAAGGTTACAGAATCATAGAAAATAAACTAACAACTATTAATTATTTAATGATTGCCTACAAGTTCTACAAACTAACTAAAGATGCAGTAATTTATAAATTAATATTTAAATGCTATTGGCTTGTGAGAAGCCTTTGTTCATTGGTAGGGCAGTCATTTAGCCATCTTCTTTCTTACTAGGTACCTAAGTATTTAAATTCAGTTCAAGCGAATAGTAACTCCATTTTACTAAGTGATACTGTTGGCGCTCAATTAAAATAAACAAATAAAGGCAGGTTAACATACAAAAGTTAAAATATGATATTTAAAAACTTACCATTCTCAAGTTCGGCTTCGTTCCAGGGCACAAATTTGTCAAACCACCACTCACATTGAACTCTGCATAGCGACTAAGAAGCAGGTAAAAAACTACTTGCCTGTTAGTCAGCGAGCGGCTGCATTTTGTATTTCAAAATGGCCGCTTGGTCAATAACTGAATGCACAACTGCACAACCCCAAATACAGAGTTCAAAATTTATTGATATGAATAAAAATGTAAGGAAATAATGATATTTGTGACTTAAATACTTTTTTCCCGAAAAAACCGGGAATCGCTTGCAGAATCCCGGGATTTAAAAACATACCAAAACCGGGAATTCCCGGGATTTTTGTTCCCGGGATTTCCCGGTTCTAATCCCTAGTGGCTAGATGTGCAGTGCAGTGCCGTGACATTTTATGTTACCTACCACCTATAAAGTAGGTAACTATGTCTACGCAAAACAAAAGCATAAGAACTGTGTGTTTGTTGATTAGAAATACTTCTTCTTCAGCATGTTTTTGTCAAGTAAAAAAGTTGAGCCGACCGTACCCACAACAGTAACTTTGTACAGCACTACCAATTTAGATACACTACAATTCGGGTTTACTGACTTCGTTATTATGTAAGCTCAAGTTTTATTTAGGTAGGGTACCTAGGTATTTAGATTAGAAAAAAAAACGTTTATGACGAACTGCATAACTATAGCGAACGACCTATTTTGTAAATGTGTAAGTACTAAACTCCGGTTAGAACGCCGCGCAAGATAAAATTAGGTTTATTTAGGTAAAACCTACGCATCAGTCTTCCACCTCCCCCGCCCATATCAAGTGAGGTTGGTTCACAGACCAGCTATCGAGATAGACGCAGCAAACACGGTAGAATGTATGAGAACCAACCGTGTAACTTTTCACTACCTACTGTGACGTCACGAGCGCCTTTTAGTGATGGGTCGACATGTTAATCGTGAAATGCAACAATCAATTGACCTGGAATAAAGTTACTAATTAAGGGGGCTGACTAGAATAATGTAGGTAACGTAAAACGGGGTGTTTTGATAACCAAGGGTAAATAGAAATAACTCTTAAGCCCACAACTTCGTAAAGTATTAGAGAAGAGAGATTGGGAGCTATCTCTATTCTCCCCTGGGTATCAAAATACACCCCGTTTTACTACATTATTACCTACTTACTTGTTCAGTCTTGTTCTACCTACCTACTTATCTTTTTTTAAATCATTCCTCTGTCTTCTACTCATTCCTCTCTCAAAGTGAATCGATGTTGTATCGACAGAGGAATGAATTACTAATCGATTTTCTATGTAATGCTGAGTTACACGAAAAAAGCTTAAATTTTGAGTCATGATTAAACTAATTTATTACGTTATTCTACTACTAAAATATAGATTGTAATGAAAATGTAACTCAGAATTATCATTCTTCCGTCAACAAAATCGAATCGTCCTGCGATTTTGCAAGAATCATCGCATTGTACAACACTATCAGATTAAATCGACAGAAAAATGTGCAAATCGACTGTACCATGCAACTGTAAGGTTAACGAAAGTATAGTTTGCTTCACTGTTCATTGAGGGCTACGAAAGAGATATCCATGAATTGTGTAAAGTGGAAGCAGCACTGGATGAAGTCCATGGGAAATATACGCTATGGTTCAACCTATCTCAGTAAAAACGGGAGACGCTACTCGAAATTAAAAATAATTGATTATTAAATAAATTAGGCAAATTTCAGAAATAAAATTACTTACGTATGAAAGGTAACGCCTTCGTTTTCTTTGGAAACAACATAACTAGCTTGAGTTTTTGCAATTAACAACGGCACAGTTAGGCATTTTTATGTTTATTAGTACACGGCTTACATTCGAACAGCCACAGAGCGACTGAGCCGGGATGAGTGGAGTCTACTTATTAAAAACACGCGAAGTAGGTAGACTTTCGCTGTCTATCTTGATATCTGGTCTGTGGGTTGGTTAGAACTTTATTCATAGTACTTTAGTTTAGGTTTCTAAACAACAATCTAGCAACCAGGCCATAAAAATAAATACCTAAACATATACAGGGTGTCTGGTAGATCGATGCAAATACTTAAACCAAAGTTAGTACAGACCCTTTAGAACCATTTGAACCAATCATCCATATGGCGAAGTCTTACCGTTAAATTTTTAAAGAAAAATTCTAGATTTTCACATTATCATTGCAAAACTAAACAATAATTGGATTATTTTACAGTTGATTCTAATAAATCAATTAATAAGCATTCTAATAAATCTAATGATTTGTGCATCTGCTACGTTAGACTTGGTTTTTACAGACCATTGAATGGCACGGCAAATTTCAGTCATCGATAAAATAAGTTTTTCGGACCTAATTTAACAAAAACAAATGAAAATCTTTATAAAAAAATCTTAGTTCAATAGTTCAATAGTATTTATTCATAAACAATAGTACAATTGTGTCTGAAATACATCGATTAAAACTAAAATATTATTTAAATGGTATAACAATTCTATACAAGTGAAATCATTATAAGCCAGAAATATAATAAAATGTAACTCAATTGAAATTAAATTAAATGATAGGTAGACAAACAAAATAACAAAACACTTTGACATGTCAAAATAAATTATTAAATACAAATACAAATCACATACCTGGCATAACAGTTATTAGTAATCATAAGTGAAGTACGTCTAATTAAACGTCAAAACTAAAATTAATCATGCGCATGTCACAATAAATGAATAAATTCATAAACACAAGGAATCAAATATCATGTCATAAATATAAATTGTATAATGTTATTTTCATTGATTGCAGAATTCGTCAATACTGTATGGACTCATTTCCAATAAGAATGTTCTTAGCTTGTCCTTAAAACTGCTGTGCGTAACCATGAGCTTAAGCTCTGTCGGGAGCTGGTTAAATAACCTGAGTGACTGATAACCCGCTGAATGTCTTGCTACTTCTAACCTAGGTGCAGATACTATCGGGAAGTCCTTTCTACGCGAATTCTCTCGTGTATGTCTCTGTTCCTGGTTTTCTATTTTGTGAATATTCTTAACTAGAACATCCATCAGCACAAGCAAGTAAAGCGCCGGAACTGTCAGTATACACAACCTGATGAAGTGCGGCCTGCACGATTCCGTCTGTTGGATACGAGCTATCGTGCGGATTGCCCTTTTTTGTAACACGAATGCTTTTAAAATATTATATTCATAGCTATTTCCCCACAACTTGATGCTATAGCGCAACTTGGACTCAACCAGAGCATAATAAACCATTTTCAGGTGTCCTTCAGTTACTTTACTACGTCCCTAAGACTTCTCAGGGCATAGCATGCTGAGCCAATACTACCTTCCAGGGCAGTAAGTTCGGGCTTCCAGTTGAGAGAGGCATCAATATTAACATCCAAACACCTAACTACATTGACTGTCGCCACTGCGTCCCCGTTTAGGGTAGCCTTTATTTTATCATTATTTCGTGCGGTGGTCTTGAATAAGAGTAGATTAGTTTTAGTGGTGTTGATTTTCAGGTTATTGTTGGTAAACCAGGAATCAAACAGTTTTAGAATAACATTAACTTTAGATTCGAGTGATGTTATATCCTTGTCTGAAACGACAGCATTTGTGTCATCCGCATAAACTACAAGTTGACTATCAGGTATTTCCCTACCAATATACTCAAACAGGTCGTTAGTGAAAACAATAAAGAAGATTGGACCCAAAATAGAACCCTGCGGCACTCCTCTAGTCAAATGAACTAATCTGGACCTGTTTATCATTTGACATCCACTATCAGTCGAGCACAGTTCAACAAACTGCTTCCTATTTTGAAGGTAAGATTTCATTAAATTCAGGCATTTCCCTCTTACACCATAATGTTCCAGCTTATCTATTAAAATGTCATGGTCAACAAAATCAAACGCCGAGCTCAAGTCTAGAAAAAGTGCAGCAACTTTCATTTTCTCGTCTAGTTTACCTACAACGTCATCTACCAATGTATCAATAGCATCAGATGTACCCAAACCTCTCCGATAACCGAACTGTCTGTCACTTAGTATTTTATAAATTACCAAGTGCGCTAGAAATCTTGCCTTGATAATTTTCTCAAATATCTTCGATAGGACTGGCAATAATGAAATAGGTCTGTAGTGGGACGGATTTTCTTTTGTTCCTTTTTTATGAACTGGCAATACACGGGCGATCTTAAATTGATCTGGGAAAATTGCCATATTTAAACAGTTATTAAAGAAAATTGTAAGTGGCTCTGCTAAAATATCAATGTTGTTTTTGATAACTGTGATTGGCATGTCATCGTAACCGCATGATGGCTTGCTTTCAAAAAGTTGGACTATCTTTTTGATTTCAGTTATACACGTCTGTCTAAAGTCCATCTCGCCTGTGACTCTCGGACAGTTAATTTTTAGCAGATCTACTGCTTGCTGAGAACCGTTTATAATTCCTACGGATTTAACCTCAAATTGGTCTGCGAAGACGTCTACTATTTCGATTGGTTTGTGAATTATTTTGTCATTTACTTTTAGCAATAACTTTTCTGTAACCGAGATCGTTTTCTTATTTCTGTGTTTGTTCACTACTTTCCTCAAGGCTTGGTAGAGCATTTTGCTTTATTTAGTTCCGACCGAACTGCAAGGTTTTTGGCTTGTGTTAGTACTCTCCTGTATATCCTAATATACTCACTGCGGTAATGCTTGATACTCTCGTTACAGCTATTCGTATTGGCTAAAACCCTCTTCATTTTACTTGAGACTTTTAGGCCTGGTGTAAGCCATTTAATTTTGCCTGACTTTCCTAACGCTATCTTTTTCTTCTTTTTTACAAAGCAACTATGGAAAATTTAACCAAAACTTGAAATAAGTTACTCCTTTTATTTACCAATTATTCCTTTATTAACCATTTATTCCTTTGTCATTTAGGTTTCCTCTTATAACTTCGGATCTAAACCGTTCATTATTGCTTTCTGAATACTGTCTGCGTTCTATTAGGAGAGTATGGTTTTCCTTGTGTGCTAAACTTAGATTCGGCAGTTTAAGGTTACAAAAGATTGCTGCATGACCATCTGAAATACCGTTATGATCCACATCCGTACCTTCAATATACTCTTCCGGCACATTTGTCAGAAAGTTGTCGAGGCATGATGCGCGAGCATCATTTCTGATAAAGGTTGGTGTATCTATCAAATATCTAAAATTGTAGCATTTCAACATGGCCAAAAATTTGTTGAGTCTATTATTATCACTAAGGGTGTCCATGTTGAAATCCCCACAAATTATACAGGTTTTTGTGAAATGATGCTCTAAAAGCTTTTCTAGGCACACCATGAACTCATCATACGTGTCATAGTCCGGATTTCGCTAGCAACAGATAATACACAAATTTGTATCTTTATCTCTGATACCACATACCTCGAAACACTTATCTTTACACAGTTTCTTACAAATTGCTATTTCGTCATAACCTTTTTGCGCATGTCCTAAAATAAGTGAACCACCCCGTTTCATTGATACTCTAGTATTATAAGCAGCCATCTTATAATTTTCTATTTGAAATAATGAAGCCATGTGTTCGTTTAGAAAGTGTTTAGTAATACCGATGTAATGACAATGTTCTTGAAAACTATCTATGTACATCTCTAATTCATCCTTTTTTTTGGTGATTCCACACACATTTTGATGAAAAATGTTAATTTTTGCCATATTACTAGCTTTTCTATCAGTGGAAAGGGTACTTGTAGAGGGTATACCTATACATTTATCTGATTTCTCGATGTTAGGAACGAAAAAACTGTGTGTTATTTGGTTTGTGGCTGGCTTTCGTCTTATTTGTAAAATAATATGGAATGGTGCCCATTTTGAGTAGATCTGATTGTGTGATTACTATTTTGTGATCTACAACGGCTTTCTTCTGAGTGTTTCTCTGGAAGAAGTAAGGAATGGTGCCCTTTTGCAAAATGGCTGGCTGGTGGGAGCAGGAATTATTGTTGTATATTGGGCTACTAATTGGTATGTTCCCCGCATGCAGATGTGGTGTGACACTTTGTTTGTTCTGTTTAGATTTTATTAAAAAGCTCCTATGATTTGTTTTATTAGTTATGCGCAATATTTCCCTTAAAATCTGTCTACTTATAGTTAATCGTCTAGGGATTCTAGTCATACCACCTACATTGTTTTCTTGTTGTGTTAAGTCTACAAAGGTCGCATGGTCAAATTGGGTGCACAAGAATTTGAACATTTTGTTCATCATTTTCTCATTAAGAAACCTAGTCCAACAGATTGTACCAAGTAAAACATTTGTCCTTAATAAACTCATGATGTGGTACAGATGCGACTGCATTTTGATAGGGTTTTTGTCATTTGTACCTAGAAGAAATACTACATAATCTTCTTCGGTATAGTCCCTACATATCTCCAAACAGGAAGATACCACCTGATCGGATGTTGCATTTGTCTTTATCAGTGATGTAACGGTGAAATCCTGTCCCAGAATCCTGTCCCTTAGTTAATCATCTTTCATTTAAGATATTATTGACGTAGATACCTCACATATTCTTGAAGTTATGACCTACTAACCTGTTTGAGGGAGAAAAATAGACTTTTAGACAGTCTTTTTAATTAATTAAATGATGCTACTATTCTGCTCAGAATGAGATCCTTGGTTCCTCACACACACGAGTCCGTCTTTAGACTTCTGTGGTCGTGATTTTGAGCATCATTTCATATTTCATGGTATCGAAAGCCATTCTTATTTTTGAAATCAACTCTTTTTTTTGTGTTGGAACTACTTTAACTGGAACTGGAACTTTTTTGGAATAGACCAGTTCTTTGGCTCTGCCCCACACAAAATAGTCCACTGGGGTCAGGTCTGGTGAACGAGCAGGCCAAGGAATAGGTCTCTGCCGAACATTGTAAATGAGGGTGAGGTGACGTCATTCCCAGTTGCCATTTACGGTAATCGACTAAATTAGGGTGTTTTATGAGGAATGTTCCACTTGTACAATGGTAAACATATAAAATATACCTACGTAACCATTTTCCATGTATAATTTACCGACTTATTAAACTTAACTTTGTATTTTTGTAGCGGTGTTATCCTATAAACGGCCACCGTTTTTGGCCGCTTGGAGTTTTTTGATCACACCGTACTGGCAACACATAGGTTTGATAACATCACCTCTACCAATGTCGCGTTCCGAGTCACGTCAACAAAGCCATCATCGCTCACGTGACGTCACGACCATTATGCCTGTTCCGAGTAGGAAATGATGACCATCATAGATATCCATTCGGAACGTTTTGAACGCGATGGTAGACGTTGACACTGGCAGATGACACTATTATAACCCGACTTTTGTTAGATATTGGCGTTATTTTCATTTCGAGTCATAGTAGTTATATCAGCTTTGTTTTGGGTGAATAAGTGAGGAAATAAACTATTATGGAGCGCCAGGAGTCGCTGCTGGTTGCTGTTATAAGTTTGATTTTCAGCTGCCAGCGTGACATTTTGATGGCTCGCTCACAGTGCTGACGCTCAGAAGCATGGGCGATGATAGCACAACATGGCGGCGTTAATGATGTCATACATGACGTCATACTAACCATTTTGAGCTATCGTTGTCAGCTAAAAATCATTCGGAACGACATCGTTAGACGCTATAATCGATTATGGTGCGATTCGGAACCCGCTTCAAGCCATAAATTCTCCAGCAAAATAACGTCACCTCTGACATGACAGGTCAATTTCTATCTGTCAGCTGAGTTTTGTTGTGATTTCTCGTTCGACTCGACTAATGCCACTGCAATGCAATGAATTTCGTGAAGCGAAAAAGTTTTGCTTCTTCGTTTAACTAAAATGACGTTGAAGTTTCTGAAACCATTTTTCTTCACCCCCCTCCACCTTTTAAAGTAAGAAAGTGAAAAATCTTCAAAAAATATATGCTGTGCATCTCAATACACATTTTCAACGAAAATTTGTTTGAACGAAATAAAACAAGCAGTTTTTAAGACATTTTTTATATTATAAAACATTTATTAAAAATCGCAAAGTTAACTATGTCATTCATACAAACACTAAGAAAAACAAAGTTACAACAAACATCCAGTCACATAATTACTTGCTACAACGGAACCCTTCATGGGCGAGTTCGACTCGCACTCGGCCACTTTTTTACCTTTTGGGGCCCGGAAGCCTAAAAAGACGCCAGCAGATAATTATTAATTAACATAAGTTCTCAACATAACATTTACATATATAGATCCTCGCCGCACACTAGGATTCCCTGTGTCCTGGGATCCAGAAAAAGCGATGTCACAAACATATAAACATCCAGGACCTGTGTTTTTGTTTTTCTACCTCCCCAGCTGGGATAATTTATTGTCTATGATAATTTTGAGGCTAATTAAGCGAAGCGAGCATAATATTATTATCACTAGGCCACAATCGAGTACATTGTTGCCTTCAATTAATGAAGAATCTGTAAATTATACTCTAAAAGTGTAGGTCAAACCTACACTTTTAGTGCTTTGAAATAGTGACCTCAGTTCATGTTTAGTTTCCACAAATGAGTATCATTGAATTTATTTTTTTTTATATAAACTCAATAAATTAAAGATAAAATAAATTGTATGGACTGCAATTATTGTCTGTAGTGCCTGCGAAACCGTAGAAGGCAAAAACTCCGATTTAGTTTTACCTTAGTTTAGCAGTTTAGCAGTTCACAGAAGTTTTCAAAAGACTGCGCTTTCTGCCGGTGTTTTTTTACAGATATAAATATATCAGGCCCGGTCCGCGCGGCATTAAAACGCTACTATAACTGATATATCTTGCTGTCGCGCGGACCCGTCGTCGCCCTAAAGCCGGCCTGATTAAGGCCTAACCTATAGCGTGTGTGTCTACGACGTGCTCGTATAAAGCATCCTCTTTATTTTACTGGCTCCTGGCTGGCTAATCGACCGCCGCTGCCGCTATCTTCGAGCGTGCTACCTGAGGCGGGGGCGGAAGGGGGAATGGTAGTGATAGGTAATAGCAAGTCACTATGGCCGCGTTTCGTGAGCATGCATGGTAGTTAGTAACGATCGATCTGTTGTTTGCAGCAGGTGCGTGCGTGTTCGACTTCGCCGAAATGGCTCGCTGGGGAGATGAGAAAACCGTACGATTTATAACTCTTTATCGACACAACGAATGTCTTTGGAATCCGCGCTCGCCACAATACAAAAACAATATTGCAAGAAATAATGCCTACGAAGATTTGTTGATCAACATGAATGACCCGACTCTGACAGTGAAGATTCTAAAAATTAAAATAAAAAATTTAAGGTCTTTTTACCACACTGAATTGAAAAAAATTGAAAATTCCAAGCGATCCGGTTTTGGTGCTGCTGGTATATATAAACCGTCCATCCCATGGTTTGACGAAATGCACTCTATTATTGGAGACACTGGCGAGTACCGGGAATCTATTAGCACCGAATTGGTAAGTTTCTACTAGGGATCGGAAATTCGGATATAGGTACCTCTATACTTTGTCAGCGGCGAGGTTGTTTCAGTTCAGCGGCAGAAGTTTTTCGATGCATGCATTGCAAGCAAAATGATGATTTTATTCAGCTCCATCCGGATGGCTATCCTTGGTTTTCCATGTTTAAACTGACAAGGAGCACGCTAGGCCTGCTTTTTCAAAGAGGAATCTCAAATCTTCGTCTTCTGTGAATTTTCTGAATGCGTATCCATGCATACAGGCCATACGGGAAACCATCACCTCCATAGATGGATTCCTGTTTTCAGGTTTAAAATAGTCCGTCAGCTTTTGCTTTTTCTTTGGATTCTCACTGTCTTCATTGCCTTCAGAACTTGTTGTGGGAAACTCGCCACTTCCGCTAGCACTATGTTCAGCTATACCGAATTGATGTACTGTTTTTAGATGTCTTTGCAGTCCACTTGTAGAGCCTCCAGTGCACTTTAACACTTTATCACAGATTTTACATTTCGCATAAGTTTTATCTTGAGCCCGTAGAAAATGATGCCATACAGATGATTTATCGCCTGCCTTTTTGAGTACTTCTTCAAAATTCATTGCCTGTAACAAATATATTTTAAATTGTAATCTAAAACTATTTTAAATACGATCACGCTACAACTGGCTGGAATAGCATTTGAAACTATTATAGAGGCACTTATGTGCATCTAGCCACACCAGACATGACATATAGATAAACATGTTATTCTCGCTTTATCGGCTGGGATTTTAACCCATAACACCTGGCTCCATCCGGATGGCTATCCTTGGTTTTCCATGTTTAAACTGACAAGGAGCACGCTAGCATATGGCATGTGTATTCGGATTCGGAGTGCTTGCTTTGAGCACTCTTATTCAAAAGGATGCTTAAAATGAGCAAATGTAAAAGTTTATTCATATTAAGCATGCTATTGAATGTTTAACAGTACCTTAAGGTGATACGAAAAAAAAGGGGTTTTTTTTCGAATCCATTTATTCCACCATGAAGTCATCTACTGATTTTTTAGTTTAACGTTTATTGAGTATTTGGTTTAGATTCTCACTAAAGTAAAATAATTTTCTCGTTAGAATTCAATTACGAAAAGACCTCTTAATTGATTTATTTTTTCCTGTAATTCTGAAATCCTAACTAATTTCATTGTGAAACTGCGTTCAAAATGCGGATAATATGTATTCGTAAACTCCTTAAAAATATTTTTAACAAAATAGCGTAGTTTATTTTTTATAGTTTGGCGCTACGTTATGTAATTTTTCCCCAATTCCGTCCCTCTCATACTGCGGGTTTCCGCCTGGAGCAACGGAGACCTTTGTATCCCCTTAATTGTAACTGGGCAATTGCTTAGTATGTAGGTACCTACGCCTTCGTTCGACACAGGCTAGGCCCAGCGAGCCTAGGGAACCACTGACCCTTACCTACTCGGTTTGATATCTGACATCGTAATTTATGTCTGTGCCTTATAGCTAGCCATTTAGTCATATGTATGTACTCATTTCATTACAAATACATTACTGCGCTGCGCAATCGATCCAAGACGCGGCGCAGCGTAGCGCGGCCCAAATAGGCACGCAAGCGCGACACTATATCTACTCACTTCCACTTCTAATGTGAGGAGATAAGGCCTAAATTTGCTCTTGATACCTTCCCAATTTGTCATGTCTAGGGACGTACTCATAGCTCGCGCGAAGTGAGTTGTGGGTGTGTCAGTGTGTCGGACATTTTGTTTTGCTGGCGTTTGCATCGTATGGTCTGGTGTTGTCTTGTCGGTGCTAGGTAACTGATACCTAAAGTGATACGAAAGTGAACGGGGATAACTTGGGAGGTAAGTAAACCGTAGCCTGTCTTTTACTCAACTCAGTTGTAATCGCATCGCAAAGACGCAAATATGGGGTTGGTGACTGTCAAAGTGGCGCTAGTATCGGTTGCCAACCGACACAGAGGTTGGTTTGCCTAACGTCAAATGGCCTCTGTGTTACCAGTATGGTGTTTTCAATCGCCAGTCAAGTGCTGTGTGTTGTAAAAAACAAATAGCCAAATAATACTAAATGAAGTTGAATTGTAGTTTCATTACATGACATTGTATCCTAAACAGGAAAAATTACAATTGTTGTGTATTAAATAAATTACGAGAACCAATTATCACAAATAAGTCCCAGAAATTAGCCGATCGTTGAAAGTGGCAACTGGATGACGAACCTAATGCATGTGGCGCCACCTATAATTAGCTTTCATCGGCCAACCCCATTGGCCACTAGTTATAAAGTTGCCTGTTAACAAAAAAAACTACCAAGGTAGAGTTAAATCTTTCAATACAAATTCACTGGGTATCTGGGAAATCTGGGTATTAAATTAAGTTTGATTATCTTAATTTCTTCCGTCCCTCCGCAGGTTGTACGTAACAATCATGTCATCGGGTTTAAAAAGTCAGATATGGCTGCATTTCACAGTGGCTGACGCGGACAAACGGGTGAAATGTCTTTATTGTCCGCAAAAGCTGTCAGTAGCAAACAAATCAACGTGTAGTCTAATACGACACTTAGAAAAAAAACATCCCACAGTGAAACAAAACCTTACATCATCGAGGAGCCGAGCCTCTGCATCCCACGTGAGTACAACAATAATATAAAACATTGTTTAGTGGACATACAAATTAAATCCTTACTTGGCCGCATTTAAAAATAACTTTTTTTGAGATTGCATAAAACCACGGCTGTGGATTTTTGTTGATATAATAAAAATAAATTAAAAATATACCTATTAGACATGTACTTATATAAACATTTTGAGTTGTTGTAGTTGATATAGGATTACTTTTTCCTCTTGTACACGTTGTTTTGTTATGTTTCGGCTGACTTAGTCAGGGACGATATTTACATATCGCTGTAATTAAAAAAAAATATTTTCCCTTGCATAATTTTGATTCACGAATTGCGTGTTAAAGGGTCTGGCAGGCTAAGGAAGGAGCAGTGGCCACTGTGAGATTTTCTGTTTTTTTTTACACGTTTGTTCGTTACCATTTAACTAGGCTGCGCTCCAATTTACAGCCGGCTACCATGAATACTTTCCGAGATTTTGACAAAAACGTCAAATCTGCAGGGGTTATTTCAAAGTCTAATTTCTCCTAAGCTATTGTAGCTAGAATATTGAAACCAACTAGTATCTATGTACATTGAGTTAAATTATACTCTAATGTATTATTTACAAAAGAGTTGGTTGAAAAATTCCAGAAAAAAAAACACATTTTTTTGACATATATTTTTGACAGGTTCCTTGAAATGGCACACCCATGAAAATTATAATTAAAAAAAACAAACAAATATCTTGCAACACACCAAAAATTGTTTCATTCGGTTGGGTGCATCTACGCTAAAAATCGATCATTGTTCATATTTTAACATAAACATTTATTATAATATCCATGCGATGCTCATATACGTTCTATTTCTAACTGTTGCTGATATCAAAATAGGTTTGTTTACTTACTATCAAGGAGAACAACAAATGTCATTTTATGACATATGTATGAAGTTTGATTTTCTTATTAACTTATAAACAAATCGAAACTTCAAGCTAAGCTTTTGATGAAAAAGATGTCTTCTGACAAATGCAAATGTTGTTCTACGGTTCTCCGTAAAAAAACAGGAAAAAAGAAATTCATTCGTAATTCTAAAGAAGCATTGTTTTTTTCCGGTGCTCTCAATAAAATAGTTATAGAAAATGATATTTTGTGCGAGCCATGTCGAGTGAAAGCATACAAAACTCACACGCTGATGTTAGCTGAAAAAAAAAGAAAAAAAAAAAAAAAAAAAAAAAAAAGACAAAGTGAAAAAAAAAAGAAAAGAAAAAAGAAAAAAAAAAGATGAAAGAAAGTGAAAGAAAGAAAGAAAGAAAAAGAAAGAAAGAAAAAAAAAGTCAAAGTGATGATATAATTATTGTAAATATGCTTTAACCTAAGTGTATAATTATTTCAGATGAAGATAATAAAAACTAAAATTTTTGAGCTTCCCATACCAACACAAATATCCCAGCAATTATTTCTAAGCTCAATACCAAACATTGAAATTAACCTTGCAGATGAAAACATTAGCTTAAAACGGGGGCTGTGATAATTGTAGGACTGAGTATTGGCCGACTTGGGAGGATGAGCAATGGAGTTGGGATAATCTTCGTAATTTGTATTGCCCCGATTGTTCGAATGAGTGTTATAATGACGAGTCATACTTATAGGCATATATTTATGAATTTGGTTTGAGGTGCAATACACACAAACAGAATAAAAAGATTTTGGTTACGTATGATAAAAGATATTAATTGTTTGTTTATTTTTAGTTAGAATTTCATGGGTGTATTGTACTTGTCAAAAATAAATGTCATAAAAATATTTTTTTTACTGTACTTTTTCAAGCAACCAGTAAACACACTACAGTATACTTTTACTCAATCTACGTAGAAAATATATATAATGTAATAAATATTTATGGTACATACAATATGAACAATGACAGATTTTTTGCGTAGATGCACCCAACCCAATGAAACAATTTTTGGTGTGTTGAAAGATATTTGTTTGTTTGTTTTGAATTATAATTTTCATGGGTGTGCCTTTCAAGGAACCTGTCAAAAATAAATGTCAAAAAATAAATGTGTTTTTTTTTCTGGAATTTTTCAACCAACTCTTTTGTACATAATACATTAGAGTATAATTTAACTCAATGTACATAGATACTAGTTGGTTTCAATATTCTGGCTACAATAGCTAAGGAGAAATTAGACTTTGAAATAACCTCTGCAGATTTGACGTTTTTGTCAAAATCTCGGAAAGTATTCATAGTAGCCGGCTGTAAATTGGAGCGCAGCCTAGTTCAATGGTAATGAACAAACGTGTAAAAAAAAACAGAAAATCTCACAGTGGCCACTGCTCCTTCCTTAGCCTGCCAGACCCTTTGTCCTGAAATAACCGCAACGTGTGAACACGCTCCGCCAGTGCGCCTAAAGCTGCATTATGTGTAAGAATCAGCCTTGAACTTGCTGAAACCGCAAAGTTCGTGTCCTCCCTTTGCTATTTCGAAAATTTTACGTGAACAAAATATGTGTACCTGTCAGCTCAACCTTCCGGAGGGCTAATAATATCATGTGTATTGTATACTGGAACTCTACGCCACTCGTTAACTCTATTGAGTAAGTAAATAATAAGTAGGTACCTACCTTTGCCATGCTTTCACAGTTAATCAAAGTTGTTCCCTGCTTTACTAAATCCTTTTAAAATTATAAAAGGTCTTAGTAAAGCAGGAAACATCGTGAGGACACCTTCATTACTCCATGAAAAATGGAAAATCGAATAACTGGCTGTGCCTCTGCCAACCCATATGGGAAAAGGCGTAAAGTTATATTGTATGCCATGGATGAACTAAAGATTTTATTTTGTAATAAGTATTTAACTAGGTACGGTTCTAACAGTTCCTAATTAGATAAATATTTATTTTCTAAATAATGATGACATTAAAAATCCGACTAAGTAGGTCGTTGATAGAAATACGAGATTTAATATATGTGCGCGCGCAAGACACTAAGATAGATCTAAACATAATAAACTATAAGAAATATCTACACAGCAAAAGCGTTAAAATGATGTCAACAACCTCTGTGTTAGCATGGATGTTGATCGTGGTAGATCTACTTGGGCTTATTAACATATCTGATGCTGATTGTGCCTTGTAGGTCTTAATATCTAAGCAATTTAGTATAGCTGTAAATAATTAATATTGTAAATAAAACTCTTCCCTTTCAAACAGCCCTTTTAGAAACATTCACTTGGTACGTAGATTAGTTATCATATTAAATCTATAGATAGATTATGAAAAAATTAATAGAGATGATAACGGAATGTGGATGAATATATGTTATAGAGTACTTTCTGTGAATTATATGCAAAGTCAAGAATATGAATATGAAAAAAAATCAACATCTAGTGCTTTTTGGAATCCAGACTATTTTTAGAGACACTTTGGGAAAGACAATGCCAGCGTTTCTTATTTTCTATGTTCGCTTGAAGTCCACTTAGAATTCCATTATCTGATTTTGGCCCCATCTATTAGGCGTTTTGTATTATTTTTAGGGGCCAACCTGGTTGCGCTCCAGCGCATTCTCTTAGAAACGCACTAATAGCAATCATGACTATCCCATAGATTCTCGATAGTGACTAAGCCTCACTATGTTGCGTAACAACTGTACAACAACAAGGCGCTGAGGCATACACATATTTTGTTCATCGGCATGCGTATTAATGAAGGCCGAAGTCTGTGTATTCAGCACCTAACAAAGCTGACTAATATACAGAAAGCGGCTTTACGCGGCCGGTGCATGAAGCGCGCGCGCCCGATATTGTGAGCGTGGCAGCAAGCGATAGTCTTAAAGCCACAATTTCGTTATTTTTAGAAAAAAAATAATATATTTTTAGATATTGTTTATTTCAGTGTCGTATAAATAACCACCCCTGATTCTACTGTTACTTTACAAAACCACATCCTGTATAAATTGTCCCTTGGCCGTTAAGTTGGGTTTAGTACACAACTGTCTAAAAATAGGGAAAAGTAATATCCGTTTGCCAGGCTTAGATCATCGCTTTCACTCCTTCAAAAAATAAGATAGGAGAGTTATAGGTTGTTCTAGTTAGTCCTATGCAGCAAGGATTCTTAAAGGGCAGATCGAACGTATCAAACCTTGTGCTTTTTTATTATTATATTAGTGAGCGAATGGACAATAAGGACCAAGTCGACGTCATATATACTGATTACAGTAAAGCATTCGATCGTATCGATATTAATATTTTATTGAAGAAACTAAGTAGAGTAGGCCTTAGAGGTGATCTGCTTCGATGGTTTACTTCATATGTTTCAGAAAGATCGCAGGCCGTAGTTCTTAATGGGTTTACATCGTCTTGGATGAGTGTACCGTCCGGAGTCCCACAAGGATCGCTTCTGGGTCCACTCTTATTTGTATTATTTGTCTCTGATATTGACCTGTGTTTTGAGAATTCAAGATTTCTATTGTTTGCCGATGACATGACGATTTTTAGCGTTGTTAATGGGGTCACGGATGGTGATCTCTTGCAGAGTTATTTGTTTAGGCTTGATGACTACTGCGCTACCAATAAGCTGGACTTGAATGCCACTAAGTGTTTTTTTTATAACTTTCACTCGTAAATTAAAACCATACTTGGGTAACTATCGGATAAAGAACCTTCCGCTGACTAGAGTATCTGACAGTAGAGACCTTGGTGTTATCATTGATAGCATACTTATTTTTGACTGTCATATTGATGCTTTTGTTAGTAAAGCTTCAAAAGCACTGGGTTTCGTCATGAGGTCGTCGAAATCGTTTAAGCATATGAAAACGGTTAAAATTATTTATTGTGCTTATGTCCGCAGTCATCTTGAATATGCTTCGGTGGTATGGAACCCATGCTATGACGTCTACAGTAAAAGACTAGAGCGGATCCAAAAGAAATTTACAAGATATGTCGGCTTTAAATTCAAGCTGCCGAAGCTCGAATTTGAGCATCGCTGTGCACGTTTACACTTGCTACCACTCAAACTTCGCAGAGATATTTCCGATCTGGTCTTCCTCGTGAAAATATTGAATGGCACTGTAGATTGTCCTCCGCTGCTTAGTAAAATTAAATTAAAAGTCATGGTGTTCGTAGACGTCCGCTGTTCCATCTGCCCACGGCGCATACCAATTATAGAGAAAACTCCTTCATAATAAGAGCAAGCTCAACATTCAACGGTCTCCATGAAGGTGTCGATGATGACATTGATATATACTGCAGCAGTGCGCAATCGTTGATCTATTATAAGGAAATTTGTTTCATCTCTAAACAACGAGGGGTGATAGTGGTGTGTGGTTATACCAGTATTATCCTATACACTCATATGTAGGATGAATAGGTATCGTGTTTGGTCTCTGTATAGTTTATAGATGGTTTATGGAAACAAGTTTTTTTTTTTATATGTATGAGTATGACTTACGAGTCCTGTGTGTTATATCTCTAAGTATAATACAAAATTATTGTTTGCTTCTAGAAAAATAACTGTGGGAGGTTCTCATTGGCTTTTTAGTTAGTATATTTTTTAGCATATGCTTAAGAAAGCTGTTACCTTTCCCAAAAATGTAAAAAAAATAAAAAAAATAACCTAGTCATAATACGAAATACGTAAATTAAAAACAAATGATACCAAAATTTATAGTATGAGAACACATTTTTAAAAGCTAGCAACACTGGCTTCATTGCTACTAACTTAACGGCGATGGGACTTGTTATCTGAAAATCACTTTACTTGAGTACTACAAACAAAACAAACATTATCTTCAAGAATTTGCGATTTGGGGTAACAGAGAATATTTTGCACCCGCGTTTATCCAACCGTAAAGGTTTTTTTTTTTAATTCAATAAATGCTGTTTACCCTCCTTTTGTGTTTTAACCCCTGGGTTTCGGGATCTTCTAAATAATACATTTTCCCGTTATTGGTTTTGATTTTTATTACCATGGCATGAGGTTCAAAATCGCGATGCCTTACAACCATTTCCAGGACTCCAGCGGTTAAATAGGGTAGAGGACCTTTAAACAAACAAAAATTTAGAGGACAATATTACCTACCATTTTACCACATCATGCGCCAAAGGAGAAAATGGAAGGGCCCGTGTTCAACCCCATCTTTGGATTTGAATAAAACCTGCTCTGAGAGTAACTCTTATTTTTGATGGTGTTTGTGGTAGAATTGCGTGACCTGATTACTGGCAACAACAACATACCAACGCCAGCCAAACAACTGTCATTTCCGTCGCGCGCGTCGGCCATCGTATCATTTAGTTATCCGCGTTATCCGTGATCGTGAGATTTTTGCTTGGTGTCTAATAGTACCGTGTGATTCAGCCAATTCTTCAGTGCCTAGTTCTACCAGTGTCGTAATACGTGAGACCTTAGTTGTCGTTGTAAACACATTATTTATCATACTTGCCTTGTGATTAGTGATAGCCGGTTCCTTTTCTGTAGAACGTTCGTAGTCTTACACTTACTCCATGAAATCGTCTATTACTCATAAAGTCCTACGAAACTCGAATTATTCCCATTTCCTTTTCCTGCCCTCCCCGTGATAAGAGCAACTTGAACCTACGATGAACTTAAGACGATTGATTTGTCTTTGTTCCATATCCAATTATTTTACAACTACGGAGAATATAACAAACACATCCTTTCATTTATTTTCATAGTCTGACCAAGGTATTACTTATCTTCAGGTGGCTGGTTATTTTGATAGGAATTAATTTCCTATCTAAGAGCAACCAACCACAACTATATCTGTCCTTATAAACCACTCAAATTCAATGAACTACCCTGCTGTCAGGTTGATGAGTAAAAAATATGGAACAATAACTATCTGGATCTTGATGCTAATGCATGCAATCCATAGTGTGCATTTGGGCTTCAAGCAGCATTTGCTCATACTTCAAGGACATTATTTGGTGTATACTGGTGTGCCATAGTGCGGAGTGGTAGGCAGTACACTGAATCAATGTCTACAGATAGCTGGTGAGGTTGGATGCGTGTTGAACACCTCATTTCCTACTGTGACTATTCCACCCAATATAAATTTAAATTTATAAATCCAGACAATCATTTCTAAAATACTTGAGTAAGCAAATAACTTCACCTAAACTAGGTACATAAATATAGCGTCTTCCTTTTTCCCATATGAAGTAGACACATGTGAGTTAATTGAGACATTACTATCATATTACCTGACCGTGTCCAGTTATCTCATTTTACTTGAACAAAATATGCACCACACATTACACTCAAGCAGGAACCGCGTTGCAAGCCGAATTTACATTAGGAAACTAGTGAGTGAAAGTAGTTTTGTGACATTAATTTCATCAACAATTTCATGTGTAAACATCAAGTTTTACAATGCATGCATTTAATCCACGACACTGAAACAGTTTCGAGCCATGCACAATTTTTTGACACAACTAGTATCATGCAACTAATGTCACAGTCTTAAGCCTAGTACAGACACAGACACTTTGGTGTCTGACACCAGTGTATACACTAGTGTATGTAGTGTGTACATCGATGTCTGCTCTAGCTAGACTGATCTACGGACACTAGCTCAGTGTCGCGGCTACCGCTGTGTGAACAGGTTGTGTGTGGTGTCCGTAGAGCAGTTGCTGAGTGTCTGGAGACGAGACATTTTTACATACACTTTTGCCTACTCATCGAAGATGGCGAAAAAAATCTGGACCAGAGAAGAAACAAAACTGTTGATTGAGAGGGTGGAAGAAATGCCAGAGTTATGGAATATATCTGGTCAAACTAAGAGAGCTACTACTAGAGACCGAGTAAAAAAAACAGCTGCTATAGAGAGCCTGGCAGAACAATTTCATATTGATTCCGCAGAAATAAACCGGAAACTACATAATTTAAGGACCCAGCTCAATAACGAATTGAGAAAAATGAGACAAAAAAAAAGTGGGCAAGGAGCTGACGAAACATACAAGAGCAGCTGGGAATATTTTGAGATGATTAAATTTATGATCCCCGAAAATAAATTAAACGAAACACACTCCAATTTGGTAAGTTCGTTTCTCCTTTTTATCCACTCCTTGACCCATAGTCGCCTTTTGGTCCTTTTACGACGTCGACGTTTAATTAAAATACACGCTGCTACTATAGCGGCAATACGACTGTCCTCCATCACCGAACCGAGTGGCAGCCGGTGTATACACTGGTGTCATAGATCGCAGTGTGAACAGCTCCGACACCAATTTCAGACACCGAGAGTCTGCCTTGACGTTGGACATCATACACTCGCTCTAGTGTGAACAGCAGAGACACTAGTGTCGACACAAGTTTCGGTGTCCGGTGTCTGTGTCTGTACTAGGCTTTACAGTGTTGGTGGTGTTTAAAAAAAAATAAAAAATGTCAAACCAACATTGGACAGCTGATAAAAATATTAAATTTATCAATGAATACCAGTGAAATGAGTGTCTCTGGGATCCGAGACACCCTCAATACAAAATAAGAGATGCTCAAGAAGCTGCCTACTAAGAGATTATAAGTCATGACATGAAGATGGAAACTGTGAAAGATGTATTTCATAAAACTATTTAACTACTACACTATTGAATACTTTTAACAATGAAGCAATGAAGGAAAAATAATTTAATACTAAGGGTATGGAAACAAACGACCTATATGTCTCTAAAATACCATGGTTATCTCATACTATTAAAATAAATATATTGATGGTTATTACAATTGTAAATTTATGGAAAATGTGGTAAGCTCTTTAATTTATTCTATATCACCTACATACAGTCGTAATAATAATAATAATTAATATATAATTCCGTTGTCAATAAATAATTCCGTCTTGCCATTTGAGACACCCATGTCCAACAAAGTCAGTATATGTTCTCCTAATCGGTAAGCATTTCTGGAATGTTTTCTACCAAAATTATGGAGTGGTGTAAATGATCCCTGTTTCACTCATTCAAAAATAGTTTGTACAGCTCTCAGGATCTTCATCTGCTTATTCAGATATTAACCGAGTTGCACCCGGATGCTTTCTCGCTAGCCACTCTCGAATCCACCGACATCTTTACTTTCGAGACAATCTTTTCTTAATTTGATACTATAACATTGTATGACAACATTTTGCAATGCAAAATAAAGCTATGATGTTGGCAGAGCCATGAATGTTGTCAGCCAGAGCCACAGACATACTGTGGATGTTATGAACTATTATTTTTAATGAAACTAGTTTCACAGGTTCTGGAAGTAGTGCCATGAAATTAATTTCAGCATGCATGAAACTTGTTTCCAAATATAAATTCGGCTTTAACTTGGATGAGCGCTGATGAATGTGAGGGGCTGCGCTCGCTCACACGAAAGTCGTAGGGCAAGGCGACGGCGGCGAGTTGCGGTGATGGAAACATCTACCATCATGCATCACCGCATTTTGCCTTCTGCCCTCGCTGCTCGCCTTTCGCGCCGGCGCAGGGCCTGAGGATGAGAGTTAGATATCAATTGATCTCTGTTCAGTAAATGACAAGAAAGCGTTCGCGCATGCGCCGCACGGCACATCACACGCTATGTTAGTTGTTCAATTGTCGTGGTGTGATGTCAACTTTAATTGTTTAGAACCGGATTTACCTTTTGCGCCTACTTTATATGACTTTCGTAATACTAGTTTTCGGTCATTAAAGTATAATGTGTGTTAATAATAGATTGTGGCACCAAGCAGAAAGTAATTTATCACTGAGTCAAGCGTTTATTTGGAGCCCGAGCTTCAGCGAGGGCTCTAAAAGTCACGAGTGCAATTGAAATGTCTTAATGCGACGTGCATAATCTGCTTTTCTTTCAACTACTACAAGGAAAGTAGGTAAAAAGTTAGGTTTTCTCTTACGTTTTTGGCTTCGATATGAATTGCTTCCGGAGTTTTACTTTCCGGCCTTTTTTATTTAATTCTTTATGGCCAGTATTTTTTAAGCCTAGCAAACACGTAACTCCTCACACGCAAACTTCACTCACGGCCGTCAGGTTGGCTAACCGAACGCATTGTAAACCTGGGGGTTTACTTTTAGTAACTGGACATAAGCCACCTCTTTGGTTTCGCGATTTAAAAAATAAATAAATAAGTACAATAAAGTATTTCCATACATTTTCTGCTCTTAAGCAACAGAGTGGCACTTTGTGTTGGATATGTAATGCATAGTACTGTGTAGTCACGAGCGCAGGCAGATGTATATTAGACGCTGCTTGAATCATCAGCTTGTCTTCTGTAGACTCATTAATTTCATTATTAGGACCATGCTAGGGTGATGGTGCGGTCAAGTTCAGGTCAGGTCAATTCACATTTCGTTTGCCGTTCGGTGAGCCCCGGTGAATTAAACCTGTAATTCGTAATTGTACTTATTATAAATAAAAAGGAGTAATTCAGTTTGCATTACTAAATCGTAGTACGTCGGTAATTATTGTCGGTAAATAAGTGCCCAATTAATATGGAAACAAAAAGAAAAGTGAGCCCTCTTTGGAATCACTTTACAGAAGTGGTTCCCAGAAAGGCGAAATGTGGCTACTGCTCCCGCGTATTGGCGATTTCTGCCAGTTCAATAGGAAGCTTAAGCCGACACATGAAATCCATGCACCCCGCTATATCCATAACCAGCAGCAGAGTGCCGGAGGGCGATAAAGAAGCGCCGACATTCATGGTAGGTATGATATATATCCATGTTAATTGCCAGCCCTAAGCCTGTAATCACCCTTTAGTTTTGCACTTGCACTGGGTGTCAGTTAGCGATTGCGGGCGTTGAATCAAATAAACACTTAATGGGTCCTGCTAGACAAAGTATCAAAATATCTTACCAGTAAAATCAGTAACCACACCTCAGGCTATTCTCAAGTGTTCGTGGAGGATACGTCCACCCTTCTTGAGACCTCAATTAATACCTACTGACTTGGATACTTGTGCAAAGGACACGCGTCCCGTAATTTAGGGTTTTTAATTTTAGTGAATATTTTGGAATCTTATACTAATAATATTTTTAGCTGGTATTGGAGGTAATGAGTTGTATTATATTTGAATGAAAAGAAAAACTATATTTAACTTTCAATTTCCCCCGCAATCAGATGTATTTCATCGAAAAAATAATATAATTTAAGTCTTGGTTGTATTAGTATTAAATATTTATGAAGTCGACCGATGTAATCTATTCCTTAAATTGAACAAGGAGTTTATCTTCACACTAAATCTATATTTTAATATTTCTTTTATGATATTCACCATACTACGAGGTTTTAAAATTCGGGGAAAATCAAAATTCCGAAACGCTATAGTAATGCTATACATATACATATGTAAATAGTAATATACATTAGTAATACATATCATTTTGATAACACTATTAGACATATTGGGCTTTACCACAAAAAAAAATACTGTTCAACACTTGTTCAAAAAAAAAGTGTATGGGATTTGACGTTTGTTTTGAGGTTAACCGATGTGTAATATTTTTCGTGCTAACACGGATTAGGTTTATAGTTTATTTTTGAAATAGATGAATTTTAGTATATCTGTTACGGCTAGAACCCGAAGTGGGTCTACACCTAGGTGTAAATGGTTACCAAACCCTAGTGGCTGATACTAGGTCTAGCCGATATCGTGCTGGCTACAACTAGATTCAACCAAACCCTGGCTATGGCCAAGGAGTAACCTATACAGGTTGGTTCCCTTGGGTGGAAGTTGTTCTACTAACTCTAAAGAGCCACATATTTCTGGCTTTTAAGATATAAAAAAAAATCCTCATAAACATAGAGAAAACAAGATTCAATGAATTAATTTTAATAATTGACTTACCAAATAAGACTACAATTTCAACATAATAGGCAATTGAAACGGCATTGCGCCGGAGTTTAGTGAAAAAGTTGGCGTTTGTTTTAATAATTCCGAGGCTTTGCGCCGGAGCTTAGTGAAAAAGTTGGCGTTCGTTTTAATAATTCCGAGCTCTAGAGCCTCGTCAGAATACCGTTGTCAATCACATTTACAATAACATTTTTAACAACAGAAAATTTCTTCTTATCATTTGAAAGAATGGTTTCCCAATTCGTATAACCCATTGTCTATAACATTCAACTATAACCATTAACACATTAGGAAAGTCTCCTCTGAGACCTCTATCCACGTCAGGAATTTTTATTCTGACTGTTTCACCAACTTTACACGGGTGAAACTTTTTATTTCTTCTCATTCTGGGCGCAGAGCTCGCAATATGTCAATTATTATCATTCTGTTTAGTAGTTTTGTCACTCTCATCATCAACTAGCTCTCTAAGAATTATCTCAAGATCTTCCTCATTTTCTATATTTACAAGGACTTCGGATGGCAGATCAGATGATCTCAGCCCGACCTTACCATCAGAACCAAACATTGCCTGGTACGGCGATCTTTTAATTCCGTGATGGTAAGCTCTATTTTTCATTAGCTGAACAAATCATAGACCTTCAGAAATATTGTGGCAGTTCTCGTCTGCCATCCAAGTAATAAGCATTTGTTAAATATCTTGATTAGCACGTTAAACACTGCCTTGTGACTGGCTATGTCGTGGTTTCCCATGTACATTCTTCAAAC